>OX940879.1:61873789-64563925 GCA_954870665.1 Stratiomys singularior
AGTGAGAGGATTACACTTCTGAGGAAATCCAGAACGAATTCATAGAGCAGGGAAGAACACAGAACTAGTAAACAACAAATTTAGTATGGGCTACTCCTTTCGCGACTAAAAACCAACCTACCGCCCTACCTCCTACCGCCAAGGTGGTGAACTGCCTTCCTTAAGCCTCGATACGCATGAAAGAAACAAATACACAATCACGAATGCTGCTGATACCTCAGAACTTGCGTGTGTGCTTTGTAAAGAGTTTGGTACCACACTGCATATTTTAATGGATGTCAAAAATGACAAGAAATCCTAAACCAAAAGGAAATAAGAAGCCATCGAGGTTTACAAGACAGACATCACTGTTATAGAAATACAAGCGGAAGCTGGATGGGTGGCACTGGCCCGCACCTACGTCAAAGGGAATGAATTTGACTCAAGTGAATTGGATATTGTCCTTAACAGCATGGCTAGAAACATCGGCATTGTGAAGAGAAGACTTCGATGTCAGACATTTGAGCTGGAACAATTACCAAAATAATACAAACTTATAACATCAACCAATTTACTTCAAAACTCTTAAGTAGGAGGTCTCCAAACGTACTCCTTCATCGATTTCGCGCATCTGAAATGGGACTAGATCTACATCTTAAAACTTACGATTTCGAGTCGGGCCATAGAGCCGTTAAATTATAACAAGGCCTGGTCTCCCACAGCACAAACCACCAATATATATCCTTGACTACGCCAGAGCAAACTGGACAGAACTAAGAAGACAAACACAATTTCGAATAAAAGAAAATCTCCTGCCAAATGATAGAAACCATACAGAGTCTGAAATCAACAGTTACCTTCAATCAAATTACAAAATAATTAATGATGCCACCAATGCTTACATTCCAACTTACGAACTAAATAAAAGTAGCGTGATTATATTACATGATAATACACTTCAGCTTATATCAACCAAAAAAACATTTGAGACTGCATTATTTCAGAGGTGGTAAGAAGGGACAATAGCCTCCGCGACAACATCTACGAAATCAGCGATGAGATTGATAGTCGACTTCGAACTCTGTACCAAAAACGCTATCAGGAAAGGGCATACAAAAAGGACAAACGTTCTTCAGGGATATAAAATCATTTTCGGGCCAATGGTCTAGAGGGCTATACCACACCTTAATAATACTGCAAACAAAAAAAAAATAGCGAGTGCCAATCAGTGCGCAAACTACTTCACGACTATTCATAATGGATCCGTAGCCAGTGTAGACTCGAATTTGCCTTACTCAAGCAATAGCCACTGAGAACTCGTATGTAATCGACAACGAATATTTAATTTCAGCAGCAAAGACACATCCGACGGTTATGCGAAGCAAGTGCTTGACAAATGTAAAGAATTTTACAGAAAAGAGCACATTAAGTGAGCAATTAGAGGTCTGGAACCAAAGACTTCCTGTGCGAAGAATGGTATATCAAACAAAATACTGAAGAGACGCCCTCAAATATATGCAATCTCACTAAAAAGGATAATCAACAGCTGCATAAACATCTAGTATTTCCCGAATAACTGGAAACGAAGAATTATAGTCCCCATACCTAAAACCAGCACTTTAGCCACTAATCCTAGTCATTATTGCCGTGTGACAGTGAAATAGAGTAAGTCCTAAAGGACAAAATCTTAAACAAATGCGAAAGTTTCAATATTATCAGAAAGAATCAATACGGCTTTGTCAGAAATAGATCTACCTCTGATGCGCTCATCACGCTTCCGGCGAATGTGAACTAAGAAATCGGAAACACTAGCGTGTACCATCGATCTGTAAAAAGCCTTTGACACAGTGTGGATCGAAGGCCTTTCACAGAAAATGACTGGATTTTCTGTCAGGGTTCGTAGAATCATTGCTTCTTATCTATGGGATAGATCAATGAGAGTAAAACATAACAACACCTACTCAGACTGGATGAAAATCAAGGCTAGGGTACCGCAAGGATCTATCTTAGGAACCATTCTTTATAATATGTATTTAGCTGACTTTCCGAAACACACTCTCAATCAAATTAAAACGCTTTTGTATTCTGACGATACCTTAACATACTCTACCGGTTTAAGCATGATAACGTTTCAGGCAAGAATGAACAACCACCTTCAGTCAATTGAAGAATATTACAAACAAAGGAGACTTAAGATCAATGTCAGCAAAAGCCACACTATTCTCTTCAGGCAACTCGAAAAGCATATTAAACCGAAGAAATTTAGAAGATATGAAAACATTATACTCAAAATTAAAAATACGCAACTCCGAATCGTAGAACAACTCAGAGTCACGCTTTCAACTAGATGAAACGCTAACTCATATGTCGATATCATACGAAACGCTAACGCAGCTCACGTTACGCTGAGAAATATTTTCAAAATTCATGCTTATGACTTCAAATACCTAATATACAAACAAATGGTCTGACCGATTTGCATGTATGGATTTGAAGTTTGGTGTAATGTCTCAGTCTGTTTCTAATCAAATGAAGAATCTAAAAATCTTCGAACGAAAATGCCTACACCAATGCCTACCGTTATAGGTAGCATCCAATCTACACAGAAAAATCACAGAGAAATTCATGCCAAAATTAACAAAAAACTGCTGTTTTCAAAATTCAAGCAATTCGAACCGATTGATGTAACACTGTTTAACTCTCTGATTAAAAGTTACTAAATCTTCAAAACTCAAACATAGACAACGACGTGATGAAAACTACTTACAAAACCTTTACACATCAAGAAAAATCTACATACATATAATATATAACATATATAATTATTATCAGTGATTAAACTGAGGCCTAAGTCCTTAAATTCTTGCTGAGGCTGGCAAGTTGCTGAAACATATTGAAATATATATAATTAGAATATAATAAACTATTAATTAAATTGTCTGGAAGGGACGCCTCTAAATTAACCCCGCATCCAAGCACTGTCTAGGAAATAGCGGGAATGGATGACGCAGAAGCGGAGAGGGATCTTTTGCTCTCCGCGGCAAAAGGTACTTTCACGGGGAAAGCTAAGAAAAACCTGAAGAAGTTTTGCCAGAAATTTGGGGGAAATATCAGAGAGGAGTTCTTGCTACACCTTATAGGAAGTTGCAAACTCCAATTGTAAGTCCTTGCAGAAGATCTACCTGTAGATGGGTTTACCACAACAGGGGCCGCTCTGACGGATTGTGACAGTGAGTCCGATCAGGAAGCGTCGATCGAAGTGGTCCGAGATGAGGGTGGCCGGAAAAGGCTAATTGTGTCTCCAACCCCGGAGCCAACCTCAAAATGCCCAGTAAACGTGAGCGGAAGGAGTTTTCGGCAGCTGCAGGGTGCGGTCTCGAAAGCTTTGGGAAGTATTACCAAAGCTGAAACCGATCCCGCCCCAATGCGTAGAATAGCTATCGGAGCTAAGGGAAACCCGACCAACAGTGCTGCCACTAGGAAACAGAGGGTTCTGCCGATAGTGTGCTACAGGCTAAATCTTAAGCCTTTTAGGGAAAGAATTCATTGAGCATGTGAGAAGAATCAGCTTGATGCCCCAAAATTCGATGTAACCGTCAACAGTTCGACACGAACTTCGTTACATGCTAAAACCATAGCAACCATAAAAGTCTTTTTGACTTCTTAAAATGAGACAAGGTGGCATGCTACACCTATACACTCCCAACTGACAAAAAAAACTGACCCTGTTGCTTAAGGGTGTGCACACTTCCTACGAAGACAATAATGTCAAGAAAGAACTCCGAGCCATCCTAGGGGAAGATGTTTTGGGAGCCAAAAGATTCTCAACAGGGACGTCAAATAAGGAAACGAAAACCCTTTCGTCCTTCGTTACGGAATTTAAGCCTGACTTCGACGTCAAAAAGGCTATGCATGTTTAAACACCAAAAGGTCTATTGGGTGCGTTTGACGAAATCAAATATATCGCAGTGTTTTAACTGCCACAGATTCGGACATGTAGCTTCAAATTGCGGAATGGAATCCCGGTGCGTCAAGTGCGCTAAATACCAACAATCTGCCCAAGACTGGCCTATTGAAAAGGAAGAGGGGAAAAGATGCAATCTTTTGCGTGAATTACAATAGCAAGGGTAACCCAGCGAATTCTAGGGGAAGTCCCAAGGCTGAGGAGAAGAGACGGAATCTCCAAAAGAAGAAGGAAGAAAGGAGAGACTTCGTGACTGCTGTAGAGACGAAGCTCGAGAAGAAGAAGAGAAGCTTGTCAATGATCGATTATTTCATTGTGTCTGCTAATATTGTGATTATCTCTTACAGCTGGGGGAATTTTAAATGTAGAGTTGACGCTGAATCTAAAAATCTTTTGGTAGAACTCGCTTTTAGAATGAAAAAGCGTGTACAGCTGGAAGTAGCTGACCCACAGCTCTTTATTCCACACAAGCGCACACACTGGGAAGCTGTTAATGCTGACCTGTGCAGAAGGATTGATGAAATCTCGATCATTAGATCGAAAAATCTTTTACCCACCGAGATTGAAGAAGGCATTGCTTGTTTGAACTCAACCTTTGCTACGGTCGTTTCAAAGATATCCATAAAAAATTCCTCCGGCAATTATCTTTAGAGAGACTTACCAGAAGACATCCTGAAGTTACATCGTAGACGTAGCACTCTCAGGAAACTGCTTTCAAGCAAATACCATCGCAACGTGAATATGGTTGAGTGGGACTATAATAGAATGATTTCGAGATGAACATGTGAATTTGCCAATGAGAGATTCAAACAGACCCTAGCAAACATCAGGCCAGGTGCTTGTTTGTTCCTTCAAATTAACACTAATCATACCAAGACTTAATATACACCTAATTCTACCATAGCGGGTCAAATGACCCGACTTTATGTTTCATGCTTGAATGTATGAAATATGGATGTTAGGAAGGAAATAAAAATATAAATTAAATTTATTATAATTAAACAAAATAGTATGTTGAGCATTTCTATTACAAAAGCAAAAAATAAAAATTTTTAATTCATAGTTCATCGCATTTTTTACATATGATTGTGTCCATTGTACATTTTCCGCAAACATATTTTTTACATTTAGAGCAAATTTTGTTGGTTTTATTTTCTTTACAGTATCCTATTTGACATCTCATACGTTTATAAGCATCTGTAGTAGACTTAGGCAACGATCCTTTCGTATTTGTTTCTTGTTTTGGTTGTTCACGAACTTCTCGAAAATCGGCGCCAAGTTCTTCTGCTAGCTTGAGTAAAAACTCTTGTCGCGAGATATTTTCTCCTGTCGTTTGCTTGTACAAAATCCAGGCATTTATACCAGCTAAATCAAGGATATTGAAAAAAACTTGGAGAGGCCATCTGCAAGACTTAGATTTTGTAGTAAATTTCCTCGCCATTTGATCGGTCATGTCTACACCAAATTTGGTTTTATTGTAATATGAAACAGTTTCAGGTAAACGTTTATCATTGTTTTCTACTTTAACGAATTTATGTTTAGAACTAAGTAAAAGTACTTTTTTTGTTGGCTTACTTTTATAGATTGTAAGAGTACAATTATCTGTTGTAAAAATTTTCGATGAAAATCGTTCCATATCATCTTTCTTTTGCTTCGCAATTAGTGGTAATTCTCTTTTAGTTGACCGAATAGTTCCAACTAACGTAGTTTTTTTGGCAAGAAGTTGTGTTGCTAGGGATTTGCTTGTGAAGAAGTTGTCTGTGGTCACAGTTCTTCCGCAACCCGTAAATGGCTCAATGAGTTTGAGTACAACATATTCAGAGAGTGGTACTGAAGAGGGCCTATATTCATCTTTTCCAAGATATGGAAATGCATTTATGACGTATTTGCTATCGACGTCCGATGCTAACCAAAATTTGATTCCAAATTTATCCGGCTTGTTAGGCATGTATTGCGTAAATCCACATCGTACTTTAGTCGGAAATAGCTGTTCGTCTATAGTAATATTTTCACCCGGTTTGTAACAGTTTTGGCTGTTCTCAATGAAAATATTCCAAATTGCAGATACCATAGCGAATTTATCTGTTTGCAAACGTTGGCTCCGCTGACTTTTTTTTATCAAAACGAATAAATCTAAGAATTTCGGTAAAATTATTTCTGCTCATAGTTTCAGAAAAAAATTTAGGCCCCCATATGTTATTCCACAAAAAGGAAATATTCAAATTATTTGCTCCATATGTAGCTCGAGCATATAAAATTGCAATAAATGCATCTAATTTTTTTTAGATAAACTCCAATCAGAACCTAACACTCTCTTTGCTTCTTCTATTGTGCATGTTCTTATATGGTTCATAATACGGTGGTCAATTATCAATGAAAATGCAGTACTAACTTTACCTTTCATTATATGACGTTTTGCATATCCTGTTGGGCCTACTTCTTGCCTGAAAATGTTATGAAGTGGTGCTCTTCCAGGTGTGCCACCTACTTGCATTTGCTGCCAAACAGATCCATCATTCGCAACATTTTGTTCATTTATTTCTACTTCACTTTCTTTTGAACTTGAGAGTAATCTTATTCTTTTACGGCCACTACATACATTCACAATATTTTCCTCTTCATCGTCAGTATCTGTTGAATCAAACTCATTTTTATTTTCAACCAATATATCTTCATTTTCAGAAATTTCATCTTCACTAATTTCTGAAAACTCTTCGCCAATATTATTTATATCTTCTAAGAACTTGTACTGTCTTGTTTGCTTCGACATTTTTCTGGGTAAAAAATAACCTGTATTACTATAGCTATCAAAATAAAATATAAGCTAGGTACTTACCAAGACTTTCAATTTTTGCCGCTTTTTCTTACACTAAAAAGCTATTTTCAATCTAAAATTTGATATTTTCTTGAAATTATTCTGAGCTATTTTCGTTGAACTACTTTACGCAACAGTGTTTGGAAGAATGTGCAACTTACTGACTACAAATATGACTCGATAATCTCATAAACCAAAAAATTCTCTCCGGGTCAAATGACCCGTTGTGGTAGATATCGGTATACAAGAAGGATTACTCAGAATAAACAAAACAAAACAAAAAAAAAATTTTTTTCATGAAGTCAAATGTGCAAACGCAATAAAATTATACGTGCATTTTCAATGCAAAAGTTCAAAATGGGTTATTTGACCCGTTATGGTATGTTTAGTGTTAATAAAATAATTGGCCGGAAGCGCCTGCCAGGAGCTCTCACTTATAACGGACCCACGCTCACGGATGAAAAGGCCGTTGCTGACTCCTGCTTTTAATTCACTAGTAAAGAGAAAAATACCAACGTTCGACAAAGACCACAAGAAACTGTGATTTACTAGATTTTCAGATTCGAATCCCTCTGACGCAACTATTGGCAGTGCCCTGTTTGTGAGCCCTGAAAGTCTCAGGTTCCTCGCACTTGAGCGAAATTTCAAAGAGTAGGCTGGGGCTGATGGAATTTCAAATATTTTTTTTTTAAAAATGTTGTTCTCCTCGCAATCCTTTTAAAGAACTGCATGAACATTTGCTACTTCCCACAACAATGGAAATGCGCCAAAATATTTGCTATTCCGAAGAAATCCAACAGCACAGACATAGTCGACACCCGCCCAATATCTCTTTTGTCTAATGTGGGAAAGTTACTTCAAAGAGTAATCTTCCAAAGCATCACACAGTTCTTTAAAGGGGGCAGGAAGTGTGCCGGAAAGAAAATTTGGCTTCAAAAGAAGTCAGAACTGGCTTCAAAAGCCAGCATAAAACGGAACTGGCAGGAAAAAAAGGTTTTTGTCTCATCGACGTAGAAAAAGCTTTTGATTCGTGTTGGATTGACGGACTTATGTATCTACAAACTGATCCAACTGAGCTTTCCGGTAAATTTTACGAAAACTGTAGGCAGCTTCATGAGTGGACGAAATTCCTTTGCGGTGTCTGGTGGAGCTAGCGCTGAACCTTTCATCATTAATTCGGGGGCCCATTCTGGGTCGCGTTCTCTTCAATATATTGACGTCCGACATCCCAGGGATCAGGGATGAATTTCAACCCGGAATCTAGGTGAATCTCTTCGCTGTCGACTTACTGGTGTGGTCTTCTGAGTACAATCCCTGCTTTGCAAGAACGAGACTCCAAAGGAACGTGGATTCGTTAATTTTATATTATCAAAGGTGCGGGATAAGGGTTAACGCTACGAAAAGCGAGCTGATTGTTTTCAAGGATCCGCACCAAAAATCTGGATGTCGCACGAGGCGTATCTATGATATCATAATAAAGCTGAACGGGCAGGCTGTGCACTCCCCGAAGCAAACAAAGTATCTGGAAGTGATTTTCGATAAAAACAACAACTTTAGTGCTCACGCGGAAGTTACGTCACCAGCCCAACCTGATGACTCATCAAAAATCCCATTTGACGATAAGCCAACATATTATTCAACACTCAAGTTCTGAGTATGCAAAATTCAATGCAGCCAAAATATAAACAATGCCACCCAAAATCCCATAGAGCGACAAGCCAATATATTATCTGAATAAGCAAAATAAAAGATATTCATAATTAGAGATAAGAAAATCTTATAAAAGGGCTTGATGTAAGAAAGTCGAGAGTGATTGTGTATCTGTAGCGTAAGCCATCACGCTGGATCACCGACACAGAGCCAAGTACAGGATTAAGTACATTTAACAAGTGTTGTGAAATCAGTGAAAAGTGATTCTCAAAAAGTGAGGGAACGAACTGTTACTCAAGGATAAACTACAAATCAGTTAATCCACGTAGAAGAACAAAGCAGATTCCGGAAAGACGACAACCTCGTTCTTAATTTGGTAAATAATATTTTTCATTGAAGATGGCTTTATTCGATCTAGGTTCCGCCGTACAATTGGCTGAACGGCTACAAGTTTTTACTGGCGACAATCATTACACAGTGGACAATTTCGTAGAACATATAGACCGCCTACTAGAACATATAGCAGAAGAGCACAGAGAAACAGTAACTCGAGTAATAATCACGAAATTACAAGGTCCTGCAGCAGCCGCTAGATTATCAACATTTTCCGTACAATGGGCAGACATCAAACGTGCGTTAATACACAGATTTGGTATCAGAGAATCATTTATACAACTACGAGATCAAGCAGAACATGTTCAACCGAAAGATGTACACCATTTATACGAGCTCCTGAATGAACAACTAATAAAAATCAACAGAAAAACGAGATTAGAGGCGATAGTTCCTATAGACTACCTACCACACGCAAACGAAAACCGAATGCTGAATATATTCCTGGAAAAAATCAACAAAATGGACGCCAGATACCTCAGATGCGACCATGTAACAACCATTCACGATGCCTATACAAAACTATGCGAAATCGGTTCCTACACAATCAACAAAGATCATCGAGAACCACGAAGTCAACAGCCTAACACTAATCTATTTTCTAATAATGTTACTAGACCTAAGAATTTCAATTTTTCTCAATTAAATAACAATCAATTTCAAAATCAATGGCGTAACCCGAATCAATTTAGAAATCCTCAAAGAAACTCTGGACAATATAGAAATCAAAATTTCAGTCAAAATCAAAACCCATTCAATAATGCTAATCGAAACTTCCATTCTCCAAATAATCATTTTAATCAAGCATCAAACCAATGGAAAAATAATTTTCGCAAACAATTTTTTTCACATGGCATGAACAATGCCAGACCTTTTAATAATCCCCCACCAAGAAATCTAGGAACAGGTCCTAGAAATGTCCCAATGGATATAGGACATATTCAAGATTCGAACTCTCCTACTCAAGAGGCAAATTTTCAAGTGTTAGCCTCAACGGCTCAAAACTCCCCATGATAAATATTACTGTGGACAGGAAGGACATAATAGCGTTGATAGATACAGGTTCCACAATAAGTATATTAGACGATCAATATAAAAACGAAAACTGTTTGAAAAAAACAAAAGAAGAAATTAATACCCTCGCGGGGAAAGAACTAATAAACTATAAAACGATAACAAAATGTCCACCCGAATTAAACGGCGACAAACCTAACATTATATGGCATATAATGAATTTAAAAAATAGGGCATATCAGGCGATCTTGGGAACAGACATCCTAGAATCAACCTCCGCCCAAATTAATTATGAAAACAAGACTATAAACTTTAATGGGAAAAAAGTACCATGGATAAACAAAGAATCAAACATAAAATATGAAGAAATTCATTATATAAAACCAGCAGAAAATTTAAAAATCGATACAAAACATTTGAATAATGAAGAGAATATAAAATTGCGAGGATTAATAAAAGCGTATAAAGAATTATTTTACCAAGAAGATGACAAATTAACAAGTACACATAAAATAAAACATGAAATTAAAACTAACACCGAAGAAGCGATATACTCTAAAATGTATAGAAACCCTCAAATTCACGACCAAGAAATAGAGAAACAAATCAAACAAATGCTAAGGGATGGCATAATTCGTCCATCCAACTCACCTTACAACAGCCCAGTTGTAATGGTATCTAAGAAAATGGATAATACAGGCATATGTAAATGGCGTATGGCTGTAGATTACCGAAGGCTGAACGCCGTAACAATAGATGACAAGTTTCCTATACCTAATATCGAAGGAATATTAGCGAAACTAGGAACATCACAATATTTTACTACTCTAGATCTTGCCAAGGGATTCCACCAGGTTGAGATGTGTCCAAGAGACGTTGAAAAAACAGCATTTTCGACAGCCCAGGGACACTTTGAATTTTTAAGAATGCCCTTTGGACTAAAGAATGCCCCAGCTACCTTCCAAAGATTGATGAACGATGTATTGGCACCTGTTATTAATAAAATCTGCGTCGTCTACCTCGATGACATCCTAATATTTGGTACATCCTTAGAAGAACACCTACAAAACATTAGGAAAGTATTTGATTTACTTAGAAAAGCAGCACTCAAAATTCAGGTAGATAAATGCAATTTCCTTACAAAAGAAACATCTTTCCTTGGTCATATTGTTAACGAGGAAGGGATAAAACCAAATAATGAAAAAATACAGAAGATACTAGAAAACCCTTTACCTAAATCAAAAAAGGAAATCAAGTCTTTCCTTGGATTAACGGGTTACTACCGAAAATTTATTAAAGATTATTCCAAAATCGCGCTACCTATGACAAAATATCTCAAGAAGAACACCAAAATAGATCCAAAAGATCTTAAATATGCAGAAGCCCATGAAAAACTTAAAACTATCCTACCAACAGATCCCGTTCTAAAACATCCCGATTTTTCCAAAACCTTTACGCTAGGCACAGATGCAAGCAATTATGCAATAGGCGCAGTCCTTTCGCAAGACAATCATCCCATCGTTTAAGAATTACTAGCCATTGTCTGGGCAATCAATTATTTAAGACCATACCTGTATGGCAGAGGATTCAATTTGTACACCGATCACAGACCCATCGTTTGGCTTTACCAAAAGTACAAAGGGAAAGATGTAAATCAACGAATACAACGATGGATATTAAAACTCGGGAAATATAAAATAAATATCAAATATATAAAAGGAAACGAGAACATACCCGCAGACTATCTATCGCGAATAATAAATGACAATATACAAGAGGAAGCTAATCCAGTGACTATTATCGAAGACAGATTAATTGCACCTGAAAATCAATTTGACATAGAGGCAATGGGAGGAAAGCTGATATCTCCAGGAACCTTGGTTCCCACCCAACACAGCGCCGAAGAAGATTCAAGCGACCACATCCCTATACTAGAAGATTATATAAACAAATATAAGCAACAAATAATCCTCACTAATTCCAAACGACCGGAAATAATGAAAAGTATAAACCGACGAATTATAATAAATTCGAAGGAAATAGATGGACGTCTTGTAACCTATCTGAAATCGAAAATAAAACCCATGAAAACTGCCATATATTGTGAACTAACGGATTCAGATTATAATAAAGTCCAACAGAAATTAATAGATCATTTCGATACACGGCTAATAAAATTTGTACGTGTCAATAAAATACTAAGAGAACCGACGAACGAGGAAGAACTAATGAAAATAATAGAAGAATACCACTTAAAAGAAACCGGACACTCAGGAGTTAATGAGAATTACGCAGGAATATCTAGAGAATATTACTATCCTAACATGAAAAATTATATTAACAGATATATAAATCTATGTCAAACATGCAATTTAGCTAAAAACGATAGAAATCCTATTAAACCAAAATATCAAATAACAGAAACCCCAAAAGACATACGTGAAATCATGCACATCGATATAATTGAAATAAAAAGAAAAATTATCCTGACACTAATAGATCGATTTTCTAAACACCTCGCAGCAACCACACTTGAGGTACATAATAATATAGATATTTGCAAGGGGATGAAACAACTATTCGCCTTCTCAGGAAGACCCCAACTGTCAATAGCAGACAATGAGTTCGATAAAATATTGATCAAAGAATACCTCAACAGCAAAGGTATATCCTATCACTTTACTAAGCCCAATACTCACACAGGTAACTCCGATGTAGAAAGAGCACACTCCACTTTGCTAGATAAGATCAGAACTAACAAAAATAAAAGCATAGAAGAAGCCCTATATGAGTCAATCGAATATTATAATAGACAGGTACATACAACAACAGGTGAGAGACCAATAGATATTGAACGAGGAAAAGTTGAGAATGAAAAAGTATATGAAAATATGAAGTTAAATAAAGAAAAATATATAGGAAAATTGAACAAAAATAGAGAAGAATATCGGGAAGAAAGAGACCTCATACCTTTAAGAAACTATAAAGCAAAAAGACATAAAGAAGAACCAAGATTTACCCAGACACCTTATAACAAAAAAAAAACATGCATTCAACCTAATTAAAAAACCGAAACGAAAAATTGTCATTACAGACAACGGACGTCGTGTGACAAGAAGCGCTCAAAGATCCCTGATCAGTGAGGAAAAACCCGACAATAATCATGAAGCTACCACAAATAATGTTGTTACTGCTATCGCTCAGATTCATCCAACCCCAAATATTGACCTTAGAATCATTTAACAATGATTCAGGATACATCGAAGTAAAAATCAATACAATTATTTTAATCGAAGAACAAAGGATTATCCTCCATAAAGTAAACCTCTCGCAAATAAAAGAAATTATAAACGACTTCAAAATTCAAGCCTACACCGACCCTATATTTCCTATACATCAAAGAATCCTACTAAATGAGATAGAAAACATAGAAATCCAATATTTGACATTGCTCCCTAAAGTAAATTCACGTAGAAAAAGAAAAGGTATAGTTAAACCAATTGGTACAATCTATAAATGGCTATTCGGAGTAATGGATGATGAAGATAGGCAAGATATCGAAGATCACATGAGAATAATTGATACAAATAACAAAAATATAATTAAAGGGTTAAACAAACAAATTACTATCAATGAAGAGTTCAAAAGGGAATTAACGTATTTAAGATATATTATCGAAATAGACAGAGTCGAAATTACATATACCATTGAAGCAATCCATAAAGAAATTCGTTATTTAACTTTATTAAATGCAAAACATATGCTAGCAGATAAAATCGAAATATTACAGGATAATGTTATGTCCTCCAAATTAAACATCAATGTACGTAACATGTTAACAGTAGAAGAAATAAATGATAATGAAATTTCAGTAGAAAAATTAGAACTCATAGAATCTAGCTTGGCTGTAAATTCCTTTAATACCGAAGAACTACTATTTGCAATTAAAGTTCCTACAAAAATTATGATCGTGGATGTGTATGAAGTTCATCCCTTTCCAGATAAAAGTCATCAACAAATAGATTTTGAATATGAACAAATTGTTAAAATCCACAATCAAACTTTTAAATACAATAACGAAAGAAAAGTTAAGAGCTTAAAAAGAAGTAATCTCTGCATGTACACAACAGGGAATTGTCCTGCTGTCCCAGAAGAAGAATGTATTCATGAACTGAAGAAAGGACTAGTCATAGTCAACAAAAATAATATGTACATTAGATCCACTTGTGACCAAAGAACTTGGAACGTATCGGGAAAATACCAATTAAGTTTCAGTAATTGCGAATTAAGTATTAACGATATTCAATTTAGAAACACAATTAAAACATATCTGGCCCATATTGTCATACCTGGAATTGTTACTAATAAAACCAATCAATTAACTTTTCAAGATTTAAAAGATTTCCAATTTAAAAACCTAAAAGAAATAGAAGAATTAAAGTACATAAAAAGGCTGCATAATTTTATAGGTATCGGAACCATCTCAGTAATTGCCGTGATAATCGTAATCCTTTTTCTCTATTGGAAGCATTCTCAAAAGAAATTTAACGTAGAAATCAAAAACGAAATCCCTCTACAGGAAGTAAACTCCATTGAACCCAGCGCCTCAAAAATTGAGGACAAGTTTCATACAGATGGGGGAGGAGTTACGTCACCAGCCCAACCTGATGACTCATCAAAAATCCCATTTGGCGATAAGCCAACATATTATCCAACACTCAAGTTCTGAGTATGCAAAATTCAATGCAGCCAAAATATAAACAATGCCACCCAAAATCCCATAGAGCGACAAGCCAATATATTATCTGAATAAGCAAAATAAAAGATAAATAAATAGAAAGAATAAATAAATAAAAGAAATAAATTTGTATTTTTTCTCTCCCGTTCGGCGAAGGGATCTTACTCGGACGCATGATTGTAGATTGAAGAAATCTAGATACGCATACCATCTCTTTTTACCTCTTTTCACGAAACAGTCATCAACCAACAAGCGGGTGAAGTTACTTGCGTACAAGTCGCTTATCAGGCTCATAATAATGTATGCGGTCCTGATTTGGCATGCAATAGCGACGTACAAATTGAGCAACATAGGATTATTGGAGCGCAGAATCCTTCGGGCTTGCACTGGCATGTATAAACGGGAGGACGGGTGGCCCTACCCTAACCGACTACTGTACCGGGATGTAGCCGTGGAACCAATCAACTTCTATGCTAAGAGGTTGATCAAACGAGCGGCGAAACGTATGGCGGACCATGCGACCACCACGATCAGCAATGCGGCAAGCAGTCGAGCGATTTAGGCAGCCAACGGTTAGCAATAAGTAGTAAATAAGAAGCTTAAACATTGCAGTCAAATATTGTTTTAGAGTATAAGGAATTATAATAAAAATAATATCATGTGAATGTAAGCGAAAATATGGATATTAAAGGTCACACTTAAGGTGGCCTTAAACCCGTAATAGACTAAGAGCCAGTGCCTGCCAGACATACGTTAAAGTATAAACAAACAAACATACTTTAACATACGTTAAAGTATAAAAGCTGAAAATTTTTTTGCGTGTTCTCACTGGTGTAGGGAACAATGTTTGGGGGTTACAAACCTTGAGTAACGGTGCCTTCGGTAGGTATCAGGTAATCAAGGTGCGAAGTACCTGAGCTCTCTCACGTTAAATTATAAAAGCTGAAATTTACACAGAGTGTTCAAATGACCATTCTAAGAAATTATAAAAAATTATTCAAAAGGCCAGACCTATCCAAAGTGTCTAACACTCCGCCAGACGTGGTAGAAGGTCAAATGCACTGAGAGAGCATTGCTCAGGTACATGAATGCATTTAAGAGAGTATTCCTGCAGTTTAAATTTTATAATTAATAAAAAAATTATGTGAATATTACTGAAAAATTATCATACTATAATTTTTAAATAACCAGACATATTCAAAGGGTTAAACACCCCCTAAGACTGGATAAAGCCTACGTATGTCTGGCAGGCACTGGCTCTCACTCTATACTTATAGGTTAGGCATAATTGTAAATTGTATCACATCAAAAAAAAATTCACCCAATAAATTATTGAAAACTTGAAAAAACTTGAAAAAACTTGAAAAAAATTATGTAATCAATAAAACCATTCCCTTTATTCCTTTATTATGCATGCTCACATAAGATATAAGAGTGGACTCACACGCAAATCTAATGAACAACTCTAATAATGCAGGAGAGCTGATTAAAACATATGGTCAACAAACTATATGATTACGAATTTCCTTCAAATAAATGTAAAAATCGATGATAAATATTGTGTATACTACTCAAACACATATCATTTAAATGGGATTTTAGGGGCTGGCTGCAAGTTGGCAACCAACAACTCCTCGCAGAGTTAATTGCAATTGATACCTACACGCACGTGTGTGTGACTAACGTAGATTTCGTTTCGTGGACTCGCCGGTTTGTTGTCTTGCTAAGTTATAAGTCAGGTTTGTGTCGTGGCTTAAACGCGAGTTACGTTGTAACCAATACCCTGTGGCAGCTCAGCTGTAAAAAGGGTAATGACACTAGTGATGACACAGGCAATGCAGTGAAGCAACAGGAACCAACAGAACGACACACAGTCGCTGTCAAGCTAAGCAATTACCGCGTGCAACTGTATTATTCGAAATCTTCTGACAAATACATAGTTTTTATATAATTTACTTGTGTGGTCTTTTAATCCTTCAAGGTACGCAAAGCTACACGATAAAACCCAAAAGAAATGCGACGCCACGAATTCTATCGTGAACGCATCAATAAATTCAAACAAAGAACTTTTGAACAAAACGCTATATTCCTTTTAACGTAGAGTTACATCAAAACACGATAACAAAATCCGTAAACTATTCACACCTTTAAAAGAACAACCTTTTATTGCCTTTCCTTTTTCACATTCTACACTCGATATTCTTTTTTTATTGCATGCAATTTTGCATCTCATATACGTCCTTTTTCCGTTTTCTAATCCTAATTGTTTTATGAGGTTGTCGGTATCTGATTTTATGAGGATAATACAAATCGCATTGTACATATGTGTTTAAGAAACTACTAGTTGCAATTTTGTTACCCATACAACCATCTGTAAAGGCTCAGCAATAATTATTTCGACAGAGAGTCGCCGGGAAAATTCCTAACCCAAACTTTCCCATCATAAATAAGCAAATCTTTTACAACACCACGTGCAGTTTACCGACTCATTAGACCTTTGTTTTTATTGCACCTAGGTACTTGGGACGCTGCGACGTGTGTACGCATATGCGTTAGAGTATCACCATACAGTTAAAGTATATACGGGTGGTGATACGCGTTCAGACAACACACGAGATAAGTCGGGTTAGAGAAGCCTTTACGGATGGTTTGCAACTTAAATTTATCAATCAAAATTAGTGTAACTTAAATTTATCAATCAAAATTAGTGTCTAATGAACATTTGTATTGTTGAGCATTGATATGAATAAAGTAAAATTAATTAAATAAAAATATCCGGAGAATTTAATACAGCGAAGCTAGGAATTTTCCTAACGATCGCAAACATTGGTCCTTCGAGCCGGATTCAATATATTGTAAAGTGCAATTCGCGTGTGACAAGGACTTGTACGCGTATCAGTGCATTAAAATAGTGCCAAAATCATCAACGCTGCAGAACCCATCCAGCGATCAGAGGTTCCAGCCAAATTCATATCAACGCTGCAGAGCCCATCAAGTGACCAGAGGTTCCAGCCAAAATCTTGCCATCAACGCTGCAGAACACATCCAGTGACCAGAGGTTCCAGCCAAAATCTTACCATCAACGCTGCACACCCCAGCCAGTACCAGAGGTTCCAGCTATTATCTTGCCAGTCAACGTAGTGCATTATCGCATCGAGGTTCCTGAGCAAGCAGTTTTTAACAACAACGCCTTAAAGAAGTCCTAGTGGTTCTACAATTTGTGAGTAAATCTATTTCCTTTCTTAAACATTCACCTTTTTCCTAAAAATTTGCAAGCTTCAATTTCATAATGCCAAACGATAATTTAAAATACCAACGCGGTGCCATCAAGGCTAAATTAACTCGATTTCGGCAATTCCTAAGCAATCCTGACAATAGATCAAAAACTTTTGAGATAAACGAGCGATTAAAAAAAATCGAACCCTTGTATGAGGAATTTGAGGCTATTCAGAAAAAAATAGAAGTAGCAGCAGCAGCAGCTGATTCTCAAGTAATTGATATTGAAACCGATGAACGCGAATGTTTCGAATTCGAATACTATGAACTCATTTCGTTGAGAAGGGAGCTTGCGAACGGTCCACCTTCAATGGCGGCTACAAGTACGGATAGACAAATAACAAATAATTTCACGCAGCAAACGGTAGGAACATTAATTAAACAATTACCTAGACAATCGATACCAAAATTTGATGGAAATTTAGCAAAGTGGATTAAATTTCGTGATTCATTCAACTCACTAGTTCATAATCAGACAGTTTTTTCAAGTATCGATAAATTTAATTATTTAAATGACGCGTTAGAGGGTGAAGCCGCGCGCGCGATCCAGTCGTTGGGCATTTCAGAAGCCAATTATGAATACGCCTGGAAAAAACTGCATGAGCGATATGAAGATTCTGAAGAACTTGTCGAATTTCACTCTCGCGCCTTTTGTGAAATCGCGCCCATGGCTAAGGGATCATACACAGACCTTCGTCGTATTATTGATGACGCAACGAATAATCTTGCAGCATTAGAAACTTTGGGTGAAGCAACAAATCAATGCGATTCCTTGTTGATATATTTAATCCGCAAAAAACTCGATGACGAGACTAAAAAACAATGTAACAAACGCGATCTTTCATCGACAAATAGGCGGACGTACAGCAATTTTATACAAGTATTGGAAAATCATTGTAAATATTTACAAAAATTGGTTACTGAAAAACTCGTCAAAAATCCAGATAATCATAAAATTATAAAAAAATCAAGGGATCATATTTCGTCGTATGCCGTCACAACCGGCGATTGCCCTCAATGTAGGGAAAAACATCCAATTTATTCGTGCTCAGCATTCAAGGCATTATCGGTACCAGAACGTGTTGATAAGATCAGGAACCTGAAACTGTGTTACAATTGTCTCGGCTCAGGTCTTCAAGGAAGGGCCTGCAATTTAGGCCCATGTAAAAGGTGCGGCCGTCGACACAATATTTTGCTCCATTTGAACAAAGCAAATTCAGATCAAGAATTAACTACTATAGAAAATCCAACCGTATTAGCCGCTCAAACCTCAGATACCACAATTTCACATGTACTCTTAGGTACAGCAATTATTGAAATCCCAGATTCTACAGGCAATTGGCATGAGGCTCGAGTTCTGTTGGATCCAGGCTCCCAGGCTCACTTTATCACTTCCGAATTGTGTAAACGATTAAACGCAATTAGAATATTGTCGAAAACCACGGTATCGGGAATCCATCAGTCAAAGAAGGAACTAAATCATAAATCTCTACTAAAGATAAAGTCAAAAACTACCGGATTCAAATGTAATATTGCCTGTTTAATCACTAATAATATTACTGAAAATATGCCAAATAGTAAAATAAATAGACAATACATTACAATTCCAAAGGGGCTGGAATTAGCAGATCCGAAATTTGATCATTGTCGACCTATAGATATCCTCATAGGTGGAGGATTATTTTGGCAATTATTATGTGTTGGACAAATAAGAATGGGGATTAATCAACCCTTCTTTCAAAAAACTAAGCTAGGCTGGATTGTTGTTGGTAGTCTCGAATATGAAGCGGATATTCAAAATAACATTGCATGTCAGCTAATAACGAATAATCAACTGCACGAGGAAATAGAGAATTTTTGGAAATTGGAAGATTGTAGTCAAGGTAGCGGTGTTCCTCCATTGGATTTGTTGGATCCGGCTGAACAACATTTTCTTGCCACAACAAGGATAAGTGATAGTAACAGATTTGTCGTGTCCTTGCCCTTCAACAATAACAAGGACAAGCTGGGTGACTCTTATAACATGGCCTACAAACGTTTTCTAGGCACTGAAAGAAAACTCAAATGGCTTCCAGAACTTAAATCAAGCTATACCGCCTTCATCAAGCAATATGAAGAATTAGGACACATGTCGGAAGTATCGCAATCAATAAATGACAATGAACCCTCGTATTATTTGCCTCACCATGCTGTATTTAAAGAGCAAAGTACTACCACAAAAATTGGAGTTGTATTTGACGGGTCAGCTAAAACCACATCGGGATTTTCGCTAAATGACATTCAGCATACTGGATATGAAGTCCAAGATGAACTATTTTCTATACTTCTAAGATTCCGAAAACATAGATGCATACTGACTGCTGATGCGGCGAAAATGTACCGTCAAATTCTAGTCAGAAAGGAGGACAGACAATACCAACGAATTCTTTGGCGAGAAGAACCTGACCAGCCTATTCGAGTTTATGAACTAAACACAGTTACGTACGGAACGAGATCTGGACCATTCTTGGCAAAAAGATGTCTCCGACAAGTCGGCGAAGACAACAAAGCAAATTTTCCAGCGAGCAGCGAAATCATAATCAATGATTTTTATGTCGACGACTTACTAACCGGTACAAATGACATTACAAAAGCAAAACAATTAAAACGAGAATTAACAGGTATCCTAACAACTAGAGGTTTTAAACTTCGAAAATAGGCTTCCAATGGACCACAAATTCTTGAAGATAGTTCAACAAATGAATTAAATATTCAGGTAGATAAGGATCCAAAAACTTTAGGTTTGAAATGGCTCACAATTCCAGACACACTCAGCATTACCGTTAATAATCAATCCAACTCAAAAATCACGAAACGGACAATACTTTCGCAAACGGCCCAAATATTTGATCCCCTCGGTCTTGTTGCGCCTATCACTATTCGCGCAAAAATTATTCTGCAAAAATTGTGGCAATTGCAGTTAGACTGGGATGAATCTATTCCGCAAGACATCCATTCACAATGGAATAACCTTCAGGAGCGTCTAACGGATTTGAATAAACTACAAATTCCTCGATTAGTCTTGGGTAAAAATCATAAGAGAATTGAAATACACGGTTTCAGTGATGCCTCTGAAGCTGCGTTCGGAGCATGCATTTATCTTCGTTCGATTGACAATGAAGATAAAATTATCGTTCATTTATTATGTGCGAAATCAAGAGTGGCACCACTAAAACAAATATCGCTACCAAGGCTAGAATTATGTGCTGCGGTATTATTGGCGCAGTTAACAGATAAGGTTACAATAGCTCTAAGAATTAACATCGATGAACGATTTTTCTGGAGTGACTCGATGATCACATTAGGTTGGATAAGAGGACAATCAACAAAATGGAAAACTTTCGTGGCAAACCGAACTGCGGAAATTCAACGACTAACGAACAAAAATTGGGCTCATGTAGCGACTGATGATAATCCCGCAGATTTAGTCTCTCGGGGAGTAGATCCTGCACAGCTATTGAAATCAAAGCAATGGTGGACAGGTCCAACATGGTTGAGTCAAGATCGATCGGTATGGCCAGTACTCGAGGTCAATGAGGAGATAAAACTACCAGAAGAAAGAACTATACAAATTGTATCGCTCATGTCACAGAACGATGATTTCCAAATATTTGCTAAGTACTCATCGTGGTCCTATCTTACTCGAGTCATTGCATACTGTTTTAAATTTATTTCAAGAACCCGTGGCAACTCCAAAAATAATATACAACCAGAATTGACAACTGACGATTTAAAACGAGCTCAAACATCCTTGATCCGACTAGCTCAACAGCAATGTTTTTCTCAAGAATTGAATGATCTACAAAAGGAGTCTAAAGTAGCAAACTCTAGTAAATTAATAGCATTGAATCCATTTCTTGATAGTCAGGGAGTAATCAGAGTTGGAGGAAGACTTAAAAATGCATCTATAGAATTTACACACAAGCACACAATTATATTGCCAGGACATCATCGATTGTCATTTTTAATAATCGAACAGGAGCACAAGAGATTATTGCATGCCGGCTGCCAAGCACTAATTTCATCGTTACGCACTAAATACTGGCCACTAGCAGCAAGATCAATGGTCAGAAAGGTGGTGAAAAAATGTGTAACATGTGTTCGCCTGCAAGGAATGACAACGAGGTACATTATGAGTAACTTACCCACCACCCGAGTTACTCCTACTCGACCGTTCTATGTTTGCGGTGTTGACTATGCCGGCCCCATAGTATTAAAGGAAAAATCTCGAACTCGCGTCACTATAAAGGCTCATATATGCATCTTCGTCTGTTTTTTCACAAAGGCTATACATATTGAACTTGCTCACGACTTAAGTACAGAAGCATTTCTGAATTGTCTCAAACGATTTGTATCGCGACGTGGTCGATGTAGAAAAATTTATTCGAATAATGGGCTTAATTTCATCTGTGCGCGTAACAAATTCAATGAATTAGGTTATCTTTTGAGGGATAAAGATTTTCAGTCCGCAATTTCCAAATATACACTCAATGAACAAATAGAATGGCATTTGAATCCTCCATACGCATCCCATTTCGGCGGATTATGGGAAAGCGCGGTAAGGTCAACCAAATTTCATCTAAAACGCGTGATAGGTGAAACAAAATTACCTTATGAAGAAATGTACACTATTTTAGTGCAAATTGAGGCTTGTTTGAATTCCCGTCCCTTGCATCCTATCTCTGACGATCCTAATGACCTCACACCTTTGACTCCTGCTCACTTTCTTATTGGAGAACCGATAATGGCAATACCTGAGAATGACGTTCGAGAGATACCCGTGAATCGTCTTGTAAGGTATCAGCATTTGCAGTACATGGTGCAGCATTTCTGGCAACGCTGGCAATCAGAATACTTGCATGGGTTGCAACAGAGGTCCAAGTGGTCTAAGAATGTGCCAGTAACAATAGTGAAGGGCACGATGGTCATCATAAAAGAGGATAACTTGCCACCGACACGTTGGAGACTTGGTCGTGTAATTGAAACTCATCCAGGCCCTGACAATATAGTACGTGTGGTCACCCTCAAGACTGCAGATGGAATCACCAAACGACCCATTACAAAACTAATACAACTGCCAATCGAAGTTGAAGAAGAGATAAAATATGAATCAACATAATCATCACATAAGGAAATTGCATACAAAACAAAATAGAAAATCAATTACAAAAATTTGTCAATACATACATACATACAGTCCACTAAATCTTAATATTATAAAACTTTGCTGGTTTGAAAGGAAATCTATTCACACCTTTAAAAGTACAACCTTTTATTGCCTTTCCTTTTTCACATTCTACACTCGATATTCTTTTTTTATTGCATGCAATTTTGCATCTCATATACGTCCTTTTTCCGTTTTCTAATCCTAATTGTTTTATGAGGTTGTCGGTATCTGATTTTATGAGGATAATACAAATCGCATTGTACATATGTGTTTAAGAAACTCCTAGTTGCAATTTTGTTACCCATACAACCATCTGTAAAGGCTCAGCAATAATTATTTCGACAGAGAGTCGCCGGGAAAATTCCTAACCCAAACTTTCCCATCATAAATAAGCAAATCTTTTACAACACCACGTGCAGTTAACCGACTCATTAGACCTTTGTTTTTAATGCACCTAGGTACTTGGGACGCTGCGACGTGTGTACGCATATGCGTTAGAGTATCACCATACAGTTAAAGTATATACGGGTGGTGATACGCGTTCAGACAACACACGAGATAAGTCGGGTTAGAGAAGCCTTTACGGATGGTTTGCAACTTAAATTTATCAATCAAAATTAGTGTAACTTAAATTTATCAATCAAAATTAGTGTCTAATGAACATTTGTATTGTTGAGCATTGATATGAATAAAGTAAAATTAATTAAATAAAAATATCCGGAGAATTTAATACAGCGAAGCTAGGAATTTTCCTAACGATCGCAAACAATATGGTATTAAGACATAAGGATAGGATAAGTAGTATATAAGTAGTTAAGAACTTCTTGTAAAAGCAATAGAGAGTTGAACGGACAAATAAAAACAACTAAGTCCGATTTAAAGACTTGCTTTTTTCTGAAACTTGAATTTTAGTAACAAGTTTCATTTTTCGGTTTAAATTAATTTGACTTCAGTGAAAACTTTGTCCTGAAGAACTTAGTTCGTAGTTATTTTTCCGATATAAAATTAAATTAAATAACTCGCGCGAGTGCATTGGCAACAGCCAATCGGATCCGCCACAACGTAGCAAGACAATTTCGAGCTCTAGACGATCTATAGCCGCGACATGGATAGTGACGAGCTCCTTAGGATCAACAAGTTGTTCAATTGATTAAAAATTAGTTGTTGATAGTGCATCGAGTGTAATGAAGCAGTAGTGACGATGCTAGTGACATCTGTGCAACAAAGATAGTTACGTCATAACATTTTAATGTACAACCAATGTGTCGGCATCGACAAAGGCCGATGCCGACACAGGAATATGTAAATTAGTATCATAAGCAATAAATGTAAGACTAAGTATTTTATTGTTCATGGCCTTTTTTCAAGGACACATTACCTATTATAAAATTAGCACCTATTTGTTAGAAAGTAAGTTTTGTAAAAGGACACGAGTAGGATTTAGTACAGTTAATAATATGCAAATAAAGATGGTTTGTTAGCAAGTAAGACTTAGATATAAAAGGACATGTAATTATAGATTTAAGTGACAGTTGTTATCAAAGAAGAAAAGAGTAAACATTGTTATAAAATATATTAACCGTAATAAATATTGTTTTTTACATTTAAATTATAAAATAGTATTATAAAAACGGTGAACATTTCACAGCCTAAGACTTGTGAATGAAAGTGAGAACAAGGAAGAACGGCGATAGCTGCTATGAAAATGTGACAAAGTGAAAGTGGAAAGTGAGTGCTAAGAAGAACGGACTAGCCAGGCAGCCATACCAAAACGAATATCGATTCATGAGAATCGGAAAGTGCGGCGCACGGAGAATTTAGGAAATCTCTTATAAGAAAGGAGAAGAGTGGCGAGGAAAAGGGAAAATGAGGCATATCTCTGGGTGAGTGTTATTGTCATAATTGATTTATCGTAGTCTGTCTATGTAGATTAGTTAAATATTTCTCAATTATATTCGGCGGATATTCCGACGTCACTCCTGGTTGGGGGAAGGGATGGCCATGGATGGCGGCAAGAAGGCCGCACAAAACCTGACCAAAGACGAACAGATCACTGCACTGCTCGTTCAGCTCAACAAATTGTCGGAAAAATTTGACGAAGCAATGGACCAGATAAGGACACTCTCAAATGACTCGGCATGGACAAATGCTATGCTGGCCACGCAGCGTCAAGCCAACGAAAAACTTAGCGCACGACTGGCTAACAGAAGTCATAAAAAAACGACAAACAAAAACAAAGAATCCACACCTCTTCTCCCTCCTCCGAAAAGTCTGAAACGCAAGATTCTGATTCCAGAATGGAATTCTGGAATTCAGAATGGAATTCTGGAATTCAGAATGGAGCCAATCCTTCGGAAGAGGGAGAAAGAGAAGAAAAGGATGTGGAGTTACCGCTCACCCTCCCCAAAAACATTATGTGTCTTTCTCGGAGATGGCCGCTGCCCAGAGAAAACAAATAACCCCAAAACCCATTCCCATCTACGAACCCATAACACAAGATACCACACAACCCGAGAGTGTTACTGTCTCAATTATAACAAGAGAACCAGGCAAGTGGTCCAAAGTCATGTTCCTTATGATGCAAAATAAAATTGTACACACCTCAGCAAAAGGGTCTATTTTGGCATATAGAACCCAAAACTCCGACTGGCCATAGAAAGCTTACCAAATTACTCACATACCAGAAGACAGAATTCCACACGTACACCCTACTAGAGGACTGACAGCTAAACGTGGTTATCAGAGGCCTACACGGCTTAGAAGTTCAAGAAATCACCGAAGGGATTCCATACAACCGAGATATTCTTTATAAAAACTCGAGATGGGCCATCCAAACTGGTCAAAGTCCATCTCCCGACAAAGGAGACCGAAATATATAACATAAAAGCCATTTGCCAGCTAATCTGCACTGTCGAGGTGCAACGGCCGAGCCATGTGCAATAATCGTCAACAGTATGGACCCTCCGCACCTGAATGCCATGTACAGTCACGTTGCGTCAAATGCGACCAGCTTCACCACTTCTCCGCGTGCCCAAAAAAGGCAGAAGAAAAGCCTATGTGCCTAAACTGTGGGGACTAACTTCCGGCCAACTATGGGTACTGTCCAAGAAATCCTAAGAACATAAGACAGTCGTTCGCACAAGTTGCCGCACAACAATCAGGCACTCCGCGAACAAAACGAACCCCCATCACAAAACCACCAACAACCACAAATCCAGCCTCAAGCATAAATACCCCAGATATGGGACTAATGTTTGCTAAAATGCAAACACAGTTCCAAAGTATGATGCAGGAAATGATGTCAAACATAATCCAAACCATGTTCACCGCCACACAAAAAACTGCAAACAAAAAACATTGATAACATCAAAGGATCACATTTCCATACTCAAATGGAATGCAAATTCCCTACTTCGGAACTCTGGTGAGTTGAAAGAGTTGATATTCGTACATAAATATTATATCATACTCATCCAAGAGACCTTCCTGAAGCCGGGATACCGATTCCGTATCCCTAATTACATTTTATACAGAAATGATAGATTAACGGGTAGAGGAGGAGGCACGGCAATTCTCGTGAGGCGAAATGTGAGCCACAATGTCATCAACACACCACACCTCCAACACATGGAAGCCACGATTATAAAGGTGCGAACTGACTTTTTGGATTTCTTTGTGATTTCAACCTACAATCGCATCAAAACAGAATGCCTCTTCTATACCGATGACCGTAAGGCACTAATGTCCTTCTAAGGTCCAACCTTCATCGCCAGAGACTTTAACGCCACACATCGCCTCTGGGGAGCTGTGAGAAGTAACAAAGCCGGGATCGGGCTACATAATTTTAGCACAGCAAATCAACTAAGCCTGCATATACCCAACGATCCAACCCACTATGGGCGAATAAACGAATACGCACTAGACATCGCTGTTTCACGTAATTTCACAAACTATGTTAACCTAGAAGTCCTCTACGAACTATCATTAGACCACAAGCCGGTTCTTTTCGAGTAGGAAACATCTTTCTGTCGCCATACGAGAAAAAAGAATAACGGACTGAAAAGCTTTCTAAGTCGCATTAGATAAAGAAACACATCAAACGCCTGAAACAGCAGACGACATAGAGAAAACAATAGTAGTAAAAGAGGGCAACAGAATCATAACTCCGAGAAGGGAAACGAATCCCTGCAAACTCCCAGGAAATATCACAAAACTCATAAGAAGAAGGAACGAAGTTCGGAGAAGAGCCAGGTACACAGGTGATCCTGGGCAGCGAATGAAAGCTACGCAATTAACAAACTAAATACGTGACTAAATAAGCGAATTTAGAAATGAGCAATGGGAAACTTTTTGTTACACTTTGACCTCGGTTCCGACAACTTCTGGAGAGTGTTCAAGTATTTTCGACTGCGAGACAGGATACAAGTACCTCCAATCCATGGGCCAAACGGACTACAATATGACAGTAAAGCCGAAGCATTTGCGGAGCCTTGAAATGCAATTCAAGGAAAATTCGTCGGACGACGAGGATGACAACTGTGCGGATGGCATATCAGATTCGGCCGACAGGCTCCTGAGAGCACAAAAGAACAACGACCGGACAACACAGCCAGTAGAAATTTTCGAATTCAAGGGACTAGTACAAGCACTAAACAAACGTAAAGTACCGGGGAATTCTACAATAACAATACAAGCAGTGACGGACATAATAAACGCAATACTCCAGCTGCGAAAGTATCTCAAAGCGTGGAAATCAGCGACAATTATTTGAGTTCGAAGCCTCAAAAGGACGCAATATTTGCAGAAAATTGGAGACCAATCAGCCTCCTTTTGTCGATGTCGAGGCATTATATGACAGAAATATCATACCGGAAAAACAATGTGACTTCAAAGCAAATCATTCCACAGAGCTCCAGCTCGTAGGGTGGTCCAGTATAAGAACAGGTTTAGAACGCAGAAAATCAACAGGACTGGTTACGTTTAACATAGCCAAAGCCTTTGACAAAGTCTGGCATGCAGGACTAATATTCAAAATGTATGAACTCAACTTCCAACTACAAATCACCCAAATCCTTAGCTCCTTCCTAGAGGGCAGAACATTCTGCTTAAAAATTGACAACTGTCTATCAACCCTGCGACCCATTGAAGCTGGAGTCCCTCAAGGGTCACCAATCTCACCGGTCCTTTACAACATATATACTGCCGATCTTCCCAGTCTGCCCCGAACAGTAAAAGTACCACTGTACGCTGATGACCCCTGTACCTTCACCACAGCACGACAAGCAAAAGTCATAACGTCGAATTTGCAACGTTCAACGAACACCCTTTTGAAATACTTCTGCTGATGAAAGATCGAGATAAGCCCGGACAAGAAAAAAGCCATTTTTATAACACGGAAGCTACGACAAAATCCACAGAAAATTACAATCGACAATGGAACAGAACGGCAAAATATCTCGGACTTACATTCGACGACAGACTTACTTGGAAACAGCACATATTTAGCAAACGAGGACATTGCATAGGCCTCCTATTCTCACTCCACCCTTTTCTGGCATCGAAAAACTCAGTCTGAAAAATAGTGCCAATCTTTAAACAGATTATAAGACCGACACTACTGTACGGTAGTTCTGCTTTCTACCAAACGACAAAAACAAACAAAAACACTACAGTACTTCCAAAATCGAGTGGTTAGGAAAATCTTAGGAACTCCGCGGTACGTCAAAAACACGGATATATACAAAAACATCAAAATAGGGACAGTTGAAAAATACGAACGAGACAAGGCTCTAAAGCTCTTCGACACAATAGACAACCACAAAACAGTACCATGGCGTTCCTTAGAACGAATAGAATAAAGAATAAAATTTTGAGTAGAACAAGACAGGCTGCGATAGGTTGACTGGGCATATAATGCTCACAGATAAGAGGGAGTCAAAGTGCTAAATCGCACAAACTCCGCGCATCACATACTCCAAGGTTTCAAGAAAATCAGCGACTTAAGGACGCGCTAACGGAACGCGAAAACAAATTAAATGTTATAACTAGTGATAAAGATAGTTTTGGTGTTGAATCTGTAAAGATGAATGACAAACGAAGCTCTAAGCTCAACCAGCTCTTCGAAGTAAATGAGAAAGAGAAGTGCGATAATATGAACCTTTTAAAGAATTATAATAAGCTATTCCCCGAAAACGTTAATTTTAGAAATATTAGTGGTGAACAAGTGAAAAGAAAGAAAGCAAAGCAAAAAAAAAACAAAAAAAAAAACAAAAGTGGCAATCACAGTGATCAAATGAAAATTATGTACAATAACACAAATGAACTAACGTTGGAAAGTGACTGTGCGGAAAGTTATGCCCTAACATTTTTAGTGACTGTCCCCAAGAACAATGCAGACAATAAAATCTGGGCGCCAACAAAACTCTTGGTACTCTTCCAAAATGCCCATTTCGTCCCTTAAAAATCATGAATGTGTCCCAATGAGTTTACAATAAAAACTGTCCAAGTGGCGGCCCCTAAATGGTAGCAGAAGAATACCCTGAGAAAGCAACAGGAGCAGCCAGAAACCCACTGCAAAGGAAAGAAGAACCAACAGCCAGTACAAATAGTAGAATAAAGCAGCATGTTAGAAGGCATGTTCCACCAGTTAATACATATTATAACATAATATGGTTATAATACCATATTATGTGCAATACATATATAATAATATGGTTATAACATAAACATTAAAGAACTAAGAAATTAATTAATTAAATTAAAGAAAACAGATCTGACACCTACAGAACTAAACAATTCGCTTCCAAGCTTCCCAGTAGGATAGGCCATTTAAGCTATTCCTATATCGATTTCTTTTTCTTATCTGAAAATCCTATCACTAACCAACTGTCTCAAGAACCACTTCTAAAAACACAAGACGTCGATTCCGGTCACAGAATCATTGAATTCTCCACTCAGATTGGTAGAATTTGCTATAAGCCTCCCGTTTTCATTAAAGACTATAGCAAAGCTGATTGGAATGGCTTGCGGCTAGAAGTAGATCAAAAACTAAGGTAATAGATGTACTTAGAAGTATGTTTTTAAATCTGCAGAATAAGTTTAAATATAAAATCATTCCACCTTCCTACCTTTATTGCCTACATACATACATAAGGTTTAACGCATACAAATAATGAACTTACTTTTTTTCAGGAGAAATTATAATACGAATAATTTAGGAGAACTCTTAGCATAACATAATTACGAAATTCAAATTTTCAATGAAGATAAAAAAGATAAACTAGTCTGTAATACTTTCTAAGTGAATATAAAATATGAGACGAAAACAATACGTAAACAAAAACGTTTATTTTTTTATTATTATATTTATTCTTATCCCATTCCCAACACCTCACACTCTTCCTAATCTCCAAACCAAAAATAAAGACGTTTACTGCCTGCTTGTCAGACGTTTTCCCTGAGCAATGGAGGACGGTAAGACTCGCGCTGATCAGCAAGGGGGAGGGAAAACCGCACAGTCGATCAACCGCAATTAAGGCTAAATCTGCTGGATAACCACTCATGGGTTTAACCTAGCGTTAGAAAAAACTGAAGTGGTCTTCCTGAAAAGAAAGAGCATCGCTAGAGTAAGAATTGTCTGAGTCGGGGACACATTAGTAGAGTCGAAACTATCGGTTAAATATCTGTGATTGCTGATAGACCCTAAGCTGATTTTCTGGGAGTAAATCAAGGCAACGGCTAAGAACGCTGCAACAGGGGTCTCGGCAATAAGTCGACTAATGGCCAATCATGGGGGACCAAGTGAACAAAAAGTCGACTGCTAATGAGTGTCGTGCAATCTACGCTTCTATATGGAGCAGAGATATGGAGTGAGGCTCTCAACAAGGAACTGCACCGAAAACGGCTGCCACAGGTGCAGAGACGAGGAGCACCGCGGATTGCATCAGCATACCGGACAGTCTCTGAGTCAGCAGTGTTGGTAATTGCGGGGGTGATGCCCATCGCCCTCCTTGCTAGATAGCGTAAAAAATTTTCCTCCGGAGGCGAGAGGGTAATGAAGAAAAAGTTGCTAGCGATGAAAGTCGATGCACTCTCGACGAATGACAACAATCTTGGGAACGTGAGCCAAAAGGAAGATGGTCTGCGCGGCTCATCAACGATTTGAGATCATGGCTCAGTCGAACGCATGGTGCATGCAATGCATGCAGACTGACTTCTACATGGCCCAGCTATTGAGCGGACATGGTTGTTTTCAGTCTTACCTGCACAAGATTGATAACTCATGGTGTCCAGATTGCATATACTGCGGTGGTGTGAAGGATGTCACCTGTCATACTTTCTTTTCATGAAAATATGGGACAAAAAGCGCGGTGATCTTGCCGAAAAAGTGGGAGAGCTCCGTCCAGATAGCCTAATGGAAGAGATGCTGAAATCAGTTGACAAATGGAACTAGGTGGCACATTACGCTCACGCAATTCTAGCTACAAAAAAGGCATACTTGATCGGATTGGGGCCTCTAGGGTGGAGGGTTTCCTTCTCTAGCAATCCTCCTCTCCTTTCCTTCTCCGCTGTAGAACGAAGCAATGTGTCAAACGGTTCCAGACTACGCACTCCAGTTGACAGAGGAGGTGTTTAGCCGGTAGTCCAGTAGGTTTGTTGGGCCTCTGGGTGTCCGACACTTAGGGCGTAAATAGCCTTCACCTCCCTACCCAAAAAAAAACAACAAAAAGTAAAGACGTTGGGGTTTTAGAGGCTTTCCCCAACAACTGCAAATATTAAGAAGAATTATAAATATTCTGATCGAGAAAAAGTTTTTGAAACCAGGAACATGATGCAGCGTGCTTTACTACAAAGTGTTCAGAAACAACAGATGGACTAATAGAGAGGCGGTACGCCCAACATAGTGAGGAGAAACATGAAACACTATCATATAAACACGTCACAGCTGCAAAACATGGAAGCTACTGCGATCAAAGCGCTAACGAGTGTCTTCGAATTTACAGGGATTTATTTGTACAACCCCGTAAATAACCACCAGTTCAAATAAGATCTTGACAAGACAGATGCTCACACTAGAGGGTCCCTTATTGATAGTAGGGGACTTAATGCGTATTACAGAGGTCGGAATATTGTCTGCTTCCCACAATAATCAAGTTGGGACTGAGCTAAGCCGATTCAACACGAACGAAGAAATAAGCATAATACAAATAATAACAATCATCCAGTTTGCTGATGGCACCTTAATTTACTCGTCCCAAATAAACCCATTAAAAGCCGTTCAGTCATTTGAAAATTAAATTGTGAAGCTACAAAAGTACTTCCTTAATTGGGGTATATAAATAAATGCCCAAATACCCAATTGACTATATTCAAAAATCCTCATAATCATTTTGGACACAATTGTATAAAACAAAAGTGCAAGAAATCCCTTTTAAAAATAGGAGACGCAACCATATGTCCTTCCCCCAATCTAACGTATCTAGGAGTAATCCTTGTTGGAAAGTATAATTAAATATCATAATGTTGACTATAATAATCAATTTATTGTACTCGTGACGCCATCTCCGTATATATCGAAATGGCGCGATGATCAATGATCGATGTCCCTTCACTTGAACACGGGTCGTCGTCCGGAGCACAAGTCATGTGCAGTCGCTAGTGTAATTCACTTATTATTACAAATAAATACTATTATTATCAATATTTCACTTATTATTAAATCCACACCTCAACAACCCTTAATGAAACGATCAGATTTGACCATCTTCGAAACAGCACCAAGAAAGCCTCCAATGCATTCTCCCGCATTCGGTTTCTTCTCCGTAAGCAAGCAGGGCTTTCCACCAAAGCAAAGTCAACCCTATATAAAACACTGATCAGATCCATTATCACCTACGCTGCACCAATTTGGTTGACATGTTCCAAAACAGCTATGGGAGACGCCGCAAAGTTGGAGCGAAAAGTACGAGCTTGTATTGGACTCTTCTTGAATGCTCGAACAAAACGCCACTATCGTAGCGAAAAAGTATACGAAGAAGCAAGGCTCGAGCAACTCCCCAGCAGAATAAAATACTTAGCGTGGCGGTACTACACAGCCTTAGCGAGCATCCAAATGAACGGATGCAGAAAATATTCAACGATGCAGCAACCTTACAACGAGGGAAATTCCCCAGGGCAAGTAGTCTCATCAACCGAAAAGCGGATGAAATATTTGAAGAGCTGTACACCTACAAAGGTCATCCTGAAGTTCATCGAGGATAGTTAGATAAGCAAAGATGTAAAAGGATAAGAAAATCCTTTAGTTTGTTGAGTATTTATTTAGGTTCATGATTAGTAGGTTAAGTATTTATTTAGGTTAGGACTAAATGAAGACAAGACAGCGGGTGATGCAAGCGCATATTGATAATTACAGTAACTTTTTAACAGTTAAATGCGATCGAGAAAACATTATGTACAATTAGATGAGAAAAAGTAGACCTAACTAGCATAGTCACTTAAACAAAAATGTGTCCAGAATATAGAATCAATGAAAAATGATATGTATTTATATTGTAAGGCATCAATAAATGTATTGTATGTTATTGGTCCAGAGTGATCGTGCAGACGACGAGGAAAGGACTTGGTGTGTAGGGTTCACACAAATACTGTTCAGTGTGACGTGAGTAGCAGATGATATTAGTCAGTCGACGGAGGTCAGTGAGCGAACCGAGACCTAAGCTCTTAATTCCTAGTCGAGGCCGGCAAGGAGCTGTTATATTCCTTAATTGGGTTTTTGTTAATTTGCAGTGGCCCAAAAGAATGTTTCAAGTGGCAAAACGCATGGCAACGAATTGTTCCGAATTAATAAGGAACCCATGAGTGATGCACAAATATTAAAAGACATATTAAAGCAAAAATGCCACGACATGAACAGTGTTCACAGTGAAAATAAAAAAACTACGCATTGAAAGAAATTGGTGGGAAGCCGATCGATTGGTTCTCAGTGAACAAATAAAAGAACTTAGTGATGAATTAAAAAGACTTGTGTCAGAGATAAATGCGGTAAAAACCGACAACATTAATCTTGTGAAAAACAATAGCAGCTTTAGAAGCGAAATCCAACTTCTTAGAGGGGAAGACTGTGCTAAATCAGGCAGCAAACGTAAAAAGAAAGTGAAAAAGCGTTCTAGCGGTGACGATTTCATTTTAAATTTATCGGAGCCGAATGATGCCAATTTTGAGAGCGACTGCGCAGAAATGGAGGCAAGCAAACTCATTAAACTGAAGACCCCAACGAAAGCATGCAAGCACAGCTAAAAGATATTCAAGCGAAGGGTCGTATGTGGAAAGAAGTCGCAAGGAAGCAGAGGAACCAGAAGTCTAAATTCAACGCAAATCAAGCAAGCGTATGAAAGAGAGTAATGTGTTCCTCCAATAATAGATTATAATATGAATATTAAAGCCTTAAGAGGTGAAATAAGAAAAACGAAGGAATAAATAATTTTAGCATAAACCAAGGATATAATAAAAACCGTTGCACGATAAATTGCTCCGACTTATGGTAACCAGTCGGAATGAGATTTTAAAAGTCTTATAATTGAAAGATGGCATCGTTCGCTCAAAGCAGCAATCATGTGCCACGAACAAAATCAATCTTGGCCTGATGTACTTCCTACTGTTTTACTCGGTATACGAGGAGCCGTCAAAGAGGACCTGTCAGCGTCTAGCGCCGAAATGCTCTATGGAGCAACGCTTACCTTTCCGGGGGAGTTGATAGTGCCTGACCAGTCAGCCGCGCAACCGCACGAGTTCGTAAGCAAGCTACGTGAAATAATGAGCGTGGTTCGTCCCACTGCAACGACACATCACAACTCTCGGGCGCCATACATCAACAAGGGCCTCGGCTATTGCTCGCACTTTTTCCTCAGGAACGACGCAGTAAAGCGACCCTTAATTCAGCCATACTCGGGACCTCACCAAGTCCTTAAGAAAATATCGAGCGCGCTCTACACTATCGACATTAATGGATGCACCGCAAACATCTCCACAGAGCGACTCAAGCCCGCGTTCATCGAACTTCCTCCTAGTCAAGTGACACATCGTCCCCAAGAGGTTCCAACACAAATGTGTTACAGCCCAAGAGAGAGTAGATCGTCAGCCCAAACAGCTTCGCAACTGACAACTGCAGAAATTCCGAACACAGGCCGCAGTAAACCTACAACTGCAACGACTTCGGAAGTGCATCATCGAAAGCAAAAGCCTGCTACACCAGCTTGGCACCAAATCCTTCCACCCTTCAACGCGCGTCCACCGGGACTTAAAACATATCCACCCTGCAAGAGGCTGCAACCTACCTCCGCAGCAGATCTCAGCACAAACGACTCCAGTTTCAAGCGATCGACTAGACTACTCGGATGGAATTCGTCAACCAGCAGAAGCACGGTGTAGCCTTCACACGAATCGCCATCGAGTCATCTCATGACATTTGTTTACTAACAAAGTCACTTGGGAGGGGATGACGTAGTACCACCGTTTTTCACAACACTGGACGTATGTACATGCCCGGTCGGAACGAGCGTTGAAGGTTGGATTGAAATGGTATGGCCAGATGCGCGGTTGGAACGCCCGTAGAATGTTGAATTAATCGATCATCGGACATTGGCGGCAACAACGACAGATAGAAGAACGTGATACATCATTAATCGAGAAAAGGCAATTTTTGTATTCTATTTTGTTAAAGTAATATATATTGTGTCAGTAAGAAGTTAGTGTTTTAGTAAAGTATAACAAATCTTACAACCTCAACCTCAACTCTCCTACAGTGCGGCGACCAAAAACACTCCAACACTCTCTGGTAAAACATGTAACGAAGAACTTTTTTCACCAGAGGATTTATTAAAGCTCTCTCATGAACTGATCATGAACTTGTCAAACTGTAAAAATAAACAAGAACAAGTCAATGTAATAGTTAGCATTTCAGTAAAGTTTCTTTATGGCCAAAGTATTGAAAATTCTAAAATGGAATGCGCAACGCATTAAAAATAAAAAAATTGAATTCTTTGATTTTATTACTAAAATTAAGGTTGATATTTGTATTTTAACTGAAACTTGGTTGAGGCCGCATGATAAGCTAAGTCATAAAATAATCATAATAATCGTAAAAATAGAAGGTGACGGAGTTGCAATTGCAATAAAAAAATCAATTAGGCAGACACCAATGCCCCCTTTTGAATCGTCTGCCATTGAAAACATAGGGCTAATGTTAGATGAATCTAAAATCAAATTATACGCAGTTTACTTTCCTGGAACAAAACTTACGAAGGAAAAATTAACTGATTTCAAATACGACTTAACACATTGCGATCGGGAAACGAGATTTCTCGTTTTTAAAAAAATTACGTAGACATCGGGAAACGAGATTTCTCGTTTTTAAAAAAATTACGTTGACATCGGGAAACGAGATGTCTCGCTTTTAAAAAAAATACGTACGTCGTTTGTGCACTTTGCTGGTAATTTACGTAGTCATCGGAAAACAAAAAAATCTCGTTTTTAAAAAAATTAGACATCGGGAAACGAAAAAATTTCATTTGTGTACTTTGCTGGTAATTTTTAAGCATTTATTTTAGTTCTATTTTTTACCATAATGGATATGGATGATATATTTGAAAGTGAAATGTATAATGATTTATCAGACGTACCCAGTGATTGTGGAAGTACAGATAACGAATTTGAAGACGATTCAGATAGTGATATTGCCCCAATTAAAAAAAAGTATAAACGTATTATTTTATCTGACAGTAGTTCTGAATCAGAAGAAGATGAAAGTATTGACAGTGAAGCAAAAATTGATATTAGTCAGGTGTGGAGTGATATTGATACACCACCACAGGTAGAATCATTCGAAGGAAGTCCAGGATTGACGTCAATTGAAATTTGTTCTGAAAATATGGTCGATGCAGCTGAGTTATTTTTTAATGATGACTTCTTTTCGTATCTATGTCATGAAACAAATATTTATCATAATCAACAAGAAAGTAAATATAAGGTTCCCATTAAATCATTAAAGTGGACCGATGTTACCACAATAGAAATGAAGCGGTTTCTTGGACTTATAATTATAATGGGACAAGTAAAAAAAGTAAAATGCAAGACTATTGGTCGAAAGATCCGTTGATTGAATCACCAATATTTAATAAAACAATGACTCGTACGAGATTTGAACAAATTTGGAAGTACTGGCACTGTAACGACAACACCCAACAAACAAATGATTCGAATAGATTAGTAAAAATTCAACCACTTTTGGACCATTTTCCTCCAAAATTTCAAGATCTTTATATACCAGAACGCGAGATTTCTTTAGATGAAGGTATGATACCTTGGAGAGGAAGACTAATATTTAGAACCTATAATCCGGTTAAAATAATAAAATATGGTTTACTGGTACGAGCTGTATGCGAAAGTAAGTCCGGATATTTAATTAATTTAGAAATATACACCGGAAAAGGTAAAAAATTACAAGAAACAATGTTGTGTGTTTTACAGCCGGTGTTGGGTAAATGGTATCACTTATACCAAGATAATTATTACAATAGTGTCCAAAATGCTGAATTGTTATTAGAAAAGAAAATTAGAGTGTGCGGCACTATAAGAGAAAACAGAGGACTACCAATAGAGTTAAAAACTGATATAAAAAAAATGAAAAAAGGTGACATTGTATTTCGCCGAAAAGGCGATTGCCTATTATTGGTATTTAAGGATAAAAGAGAGAAAAAAAATGATAAGTACGATTCATTCTGCTGAAATAATATCGACCGGGAAACAAAACAGAAAAACAAAAGAAAATATTGTAAAACCATTATGCATCACAGAATATAATAAATTCATGAAAGGTGTAGATCGTGTAGATCAATACCTTTCTTATTATTCCTTACTTAGAAAAACAATAAAATGGACAAAAAAACAGCACTATATATAATGAACATCGCACTATTCAATAGCTTCGTGTTGTACAACATCATGAATCCAAATAAAAAAGTAGTATATAAAAACTATTTATTGTCAGTTGCAAGGGCATGGTTATGTGCAGAAATTGATGAAAATCAACCCACAACATCACGAGCAACTGGTCCAACTTCAGCGCCAAAAGGTAGATTATCTGGTGATATGAAACAACACACTCTTGAGACACTAAAACCGACAAAAAATAAAAAACATCCCACAAGAGTATGTATAGTATGTAAAACACATGGAGTAAGGAGCGAAACACGATATACATGCAAATTCTGTGAAGTACCGTTACACAAAGGAAGCTGTTTCACCAAATATCATACCAAAAAACAATACTAATAATACTTATGTACAACATCTAAAAATTTCAATACAATATATTAATTAGACAAATAATAACCGCAGTTTTAATTCACACACCGAAATAGTTTGATTTCATTGAAAATACCCCGATTTATAGACAAGTTTGAGCAAAAATCGCCCGATGGCAATGTGTTAAGAAGGTTTACGCGTCAAAACCAAAAGTACTTGCTCTGTGGTGATCTTAACGCGCGTCATAGGCTTTGGAACTGTGTTCGAGCTAATAAAATAGGTCAATGTCTGTATGAAATGTTGAGTGAAGGGAATATATTTATTCACGCGAATAGAACCCACATTCTATTCGCGTCGAGGTGCCGGATCTACCCTTGATATTATATTCGGTGATGATAATATTGGTCCTTCAAACATTAGAGTATTACAAGTGCTATCATCTCCCCATTCACCAGTGCAGAGTGACTCAAATGGAGTTTATCGCTATAAACCACACCACGCCTTCCTCTTCAAAAAGCTGACTGAAGGAAATTTCGAAGACGTTTAATTCTTTGAACACAGCGCAAGCGGTCGATGAAAAAATCTCCGAATTTAAGAACACTATTTGGATGGATATAGAATGCAGTGAAGCCAAATCTAACGCCAAATATACAAGCTTCGAATTCGATCAGGAAGCTCTGAAGCTTATTCGTACCCGAAATAACCTCAGAAGACAGTGACAAAGATCTAGGGATCCGTCCTTGAAGTTAGGCGTGAACTCACTCACTACAGCAATCCGAAAAAAATCTCAAACCTACGGAATCAGTACTAGAATAAAATGCTCCCGAGCTTAGATTATAACTCAAGGGGACTTTGGCGCTTAAATAAAATTTTCAAAAGCACATCTCAAAAAAAAAGGCGCAATGATCGAAACGATGATAGATAACACTGTGCAATGTATATGTAACACATCTAACTTGCCCCCTGGCGCCTAGATTAAGACCAGAGAAATAGTTAGGCACCTAAAAAAACTTAAGAATTGCACAGCTCCCAGGACCGGTAGAATTCCTAATTCTGTGATCAAAAATCTGCCAAAGAAAGGGATTGTGCTCACTTGTCTCTTATGTTATGCGTGCCCCAATCTATCTTATTTTCCACTCGCCTGGAGACAAGCTGTTGTAGTACCACTGCTAAGGCCTGGGAAGGATCCACATGAGCCAGAAAGCTACAGGCCAATAAGCCTATTGCTAGCCTTTGATAAACTATTTAAAAAGTTAATTCTCAAAACATTCAAAGACTTCGTGGAACATGCCAACATACTTCCTTACTTTCAGTTCGGTTTCAGACATGGCTTTTCAACGGAGCACTAGCTGTATCACGTCTCAAAGGACGTTCAGTTCAAGGAAAGCAATCAGTTGGAATTTTCACCATCGATATTGAGAAAGCATTCGATAGTCTGGCACGAAGGTTTACTTTATAAGCTCCAAGAGTACACAACTACAGCATACATACGTAATTTGATAGCTTCCTACCTCAAAGACAGAGCATTTAAGGTAAAGGTCCGAGATAGCACCTCTACTGTAAGAAGCATCCCTGGTGGTGTTCCTCAAGGCTCATGTCTGAGCCCTACCCTTTTCAATATCTATTTCTCCGATCTCCCTACAAGCGAGCACTGTCAAATAGCTGCCTTTGCCGACGATACCTGTTTCTATACTTCGGGAGTTCACCCAAGTACAATCACAGCTAACTTCGAGAAAATGCTAGAAAAAGTATATCAGTTCTTCTACAGGTGGAAAATAAGCATCAATATTGACAAACCTAAAGCAATATTTTTTAATTAAAAAACGTAAACTTTCCTTGCTGCCTAATCGACCGATTAACTATTTAGGACAAGCGATACCATGGTCCGATAATCTACAGTACCTTGGGCTAACGTTGGACAAGAAACTCAAGTTCAAAGACCACATTAAATGAATGAGCTTTGAAATCAAAGCTTCAAGTCACTCAAAACAGATGAGACTTAAAGATGGCGCTAACAATAAACTGGCGCTCTCACACAGAGATAAACTACTAGCTAAGGTAGAACACGCTCCGAATGCATACCTTCAAGCACTCAGGATTTAAATTAATAGATTAACCTGAGAGATCATGCGTCCTCAACCTAGTATTGATCGTTATTACTAAGATCCAAAATAGTATGTAAATAGGTTTCAACATAGGTAGTAGTAGTTTAAGTTAGGTTAAGTTTAAAAGAGGTTTTTTGGAGAATTTTCCTCTATTATTATAAATATTCGTTCGTAATTGTTCGTTTTGAAATGTTTCTCAGAACTCATTTTTTTATGCGCGATTTGGTACAGAGCATTAATTTCGAAAGCACTTTTAGGTCGGATTTTGAAAGAAGCATTAGTGCCGAAATTCACTTATCGTTATTAAAAACTTTAAAGGAGTAACCTATTTAAAAAATAGTTTTTAATATGAATTGAAAATGATTAAAAAAGTTAGTAAGAATTGAGAGCTCGATTAATTAATAACTTATTACAATTAAATATTAAATTTTAAATGTTAATTGTAAATACAGTGCAACCTTAATATAACGTACCTCAATATAACGACTTCCTCGATTTAACAAATTCTTCGTAATCCCCTTGAATTGTCCATAAGAGTCAATATAAAATATACCTTTACAATGCGAACATTTTTTGCGAATAACCTCTTTATAACGAATTTTCAACTATCAAGAAAAAGTATTCATACCTCTAATTAACGAATTTTATCAACCCAAAACCTTTATATAAAGTTCCCACCAATATATAACTCTTAATATTATAGTATGTTATTCATGTCGCGGCATGTTTCGACACGCTTTTGTTCGTAAAACAATAATTTTTGTTTGATGGAAACTAATGTAAACACTTCTGCTCGTCACTATTGTTAAAGATTTAAGTTAAAATGGCTCAGAAACGTAAAAGGTGTTCCTTATCGGTCGCAGAAAAGCGAAACACCATTAATTATGTTGACAAAAATCCTATGACGAAAAAATTAGACATAGCTAATAAGTTCGGGATTCCCGCAAGTACATTGGCTACAATTTTATAATTTAAAGGTAAGTTTTCAGAAGAAAGTGGTTTGAATGTAAACAGTAACAGATTAAAATCATGCGAATTCAAAGACGTGGAGGAATGTGTGTTAAAGTGGTTAAAACAGTGCCGAGACAAAAAAATCCGTATCGGAGGCCCTATTCTTCAGGAAAAGGCTCAACGGTTTGCAGTAGAATTGGGACACGAAGAGTTCCGTGCTAGCAACGGGTGGCTTCAAAATTTCAAAAAACCAAACGAGATTGTTTTTCGAAAAATATGCGGTGAAAGTAGTAGTGATGATTGGAAAGACAAACTGGCAGAGCTGACCACCGGATACGATCCCGAAGACATCTTTAACGCCGATGAAACTGGACTATTCTATAAATGTTTACCTGACAAAACCTTATCATTCAAAGGCGATGAATGTAATGGTGGAAAAACAGCAAACTTCGCTTAACAGTACTGCTGGGAACAAATTGTACTGGGACTTACAAACTTAAGCCACTCATCATCGGAAAATATCAAAAACCGCGATGTTTTAAAAATGTCAATAATCTGCCAACATATTACACGTCCAACCATAAGGCTTGGATGACCAGTGATGCTTTTTGCAATTGGCTTAAAAGTCTGGATAAAGAGATGAAGAAAAAAAACAAGAAAATTCTAATGTTCATCGATAATTGTACTGCACATGGAGAAATTCCTGACCTGAAAAATATAAAAATAAATTACTTACTTCCAAATACCACTTCAAAACTACAACCACTGGATCAAGGCATCATCCAAAGCTTCGAAATGCATTATAGGAAGGAAGTTGTCAGACGATTTCTTGCTGATGTTGAACGTCAAACATCAACTACAATTGACGTTTTACAAGCCATGTGAATGATCGCCAAAGCTTGGAATCTAGTCACTAAAAAGACCATTGCAAACTGCTTCAAGAAAAGTGGGTATAAAGTAACATGCGAAGATAAGGAGGACGATTTACCAGTCGCAGAATTTGCTAGGACCTGGCAAAGAGTTCAAGAAGAATAACACCTTCAAGAGACTGAGTTCGAAGACTTCGTTACCTTTGATAATGATTTAGCCATCTGTGGAGAACTAACTGATGCTGACATCGTCACATCTGTGTTGCCAGTTACTAATGCAGAAGCGGATGAAGACGAGGAAGAAGGGGGTGAAATTGATGAGCATAACTTCACAATAAAAGATGGTTATAATGCTTTAAATATTATAAAATCTGTGTTTCTCAAAAAGGGAGGTTTGAGTGACGATGTAGTGCAATCCATCGCGAAATTAGATTGCGCTTTGGATGTGATAACTCTTACCGGTGGTAAACAGACAACTATTTATGACTTTTTTTCTAATCAAGATGAACAAAATTGAGATTAAGCTACTATAACCACATTGTTAATTCTGTACCTTTAATTCGTGAGTTTTGTTGTGCAAATCATTGGAATTAACATTAAATTACCTACATAATGTATGTACCCACCAAGATATGTACCTACTTTTACGGATTTTACTGCATTTAATTTTAATTATTAATGTAAGAAAAAAATTTATTACCTACCTAATTGTTTTTAAATACATAGAAAATACATAAATGTAGTAATTTGATAAAAATGTGATCATTTATTAGTAGAAGTTGTTCGCTATAACAAGTACGTAATGTTGAGGTGAATAAAACTATTCTTTTACCTCGTTATAACGAATTTTAGACCAACCTAACCTCAACATTACAAACCTCAGTTCAACGAATTACTTGATACAACGAATATTTTCTTGTTCCCCTCCGATGTGTTAAATCGAGGTTGCCCTGTATAAATCAAATAAATAATTAGGAGCTATCAAATTGTAAATATTGATTTTAATCCTAAACTGGTGACCCCGACTGAGCGACGATCAAACCTGCTTCTGATGGGATTTCGATAGAACCACTTCTAAAAATATATCATATGAATAAGAAACATTTGTGGTACAAACATAAAAAATAATGTAAATTCAATGAATACCAAATTCAGAACTCTCACTTTAAGTTATTAGCTTATTCCTGCAAATTTTGAGAAACAATAAAGAACTTATTAAATAAAAATAATCTAAGGTAAGATTTAGGACATGTTATTTTTAAGTTAAATCCATCCTTCAACAAAGTTTATTGCATTCCAAAAATTTAATTCTTTACCGCCAAGGTGTTAGTCGGTCAGTAAACGCGGACCAGTGAAAACGTCTTGCATAATAAAATATTTTGTGTGTTCCAAATAGTAAAAAATGGTTTTCTTTTTAGACGCAGAAGAGGAAGGACATCATAAAACAAACAGAACAACAGTCAGTCAAAGTGCCACAGTGAAAGTGCGCGACAGAAGTAGTTACATTTGCATCCCAAATGCTCCTTTGCGATTGCACTGTGTTTCAAAAGAAACTCGTACATGTAGGAAAAACTTTTCTTTATTACCACCGTCGGGCCACTCGTTTAAGAAAAGGGTCGACGGTTATCTTTTATGATCGATGTGATTTTAGGCCGCTATCAATTGGTTTTTCCTAAATGTACGTACATTTAGGATGTAATTAGTGAAATAAATATTTATAACCACCGTCTCGCAATCCTTTTGTGAGTTTGCCGACGGTTTTCCTTTCCTTTTATTATTATCCCTTCAAGGTAGATTTACTTGCGTATGTAGATTTTAGTATTTAAGAAGGAATTTAAGTTTTGTACAAACAGTACTTTATGTCCCCCAGTTACGTCACTACATAATCACCATAATCGACCGACAAACCCTCATTAGGCAATAAAATAAATGTGTGCACGTAGATGAAACATTTTATCCTTGTAAACCATAAAATGTTTCAAATAACATATTGAGTATTTGTAAATCATAAAATGTTTCAAATAAAACCATAAAATGTTTCAAATAACACATCATTGAACCTATGTAAACCTTTGAAGATAAGATATTCAAATTTGCATTAAGGAGGTATAACACCTTGAAGCTTGAATTTCGGCCTCTTTTTTACGATTTTTTTTAATGAATAAGAAATCGAGCTATTGAAAAAAGGCTTTTAGTTATCTTTTTATTATACATTAAAGTTTTACAAAAAAATTTTTTTAAGTAGAAAATCAATAAACAAACACTGAATTCAGACCGTTTTAAGGGACCACTTGCGTCATGTGAGTCCGGGTGGTGTACACGATTTCGGCTAACTGGTGTGACCTACAACAAAAATCCAATACATTTATTAATTATTGATAGATTAACTGTAGAAGTACGTAGGATTTTTGAAAAATATTAATTTTTGTGAATTTGACACTCGTTTGAACAAAAAACGTAACATTTATACTCAAAAATCTTGCATTAAATGAGTTCCCGAAAAAAAACTAACAGTTCAATTAAAAAATGGCTACGTACTTCCATGGAAAAGTCTATTGAGAGAAGAAAAAATTTTATTTCAAGTGAATCTGATAAAAATTGTGGGAGTTCTGATGTACACCAGTTTGAAAAAAGGTGTTTTTCAGAAATCAAAATTGAAGTTTCGGATTGAGAAAACTTGTAATTAATTAATTCTCACCGTTAATCGGCAATGCCTGCGCCATACAGTTGTCCTTCTACATTAATGTCTTCGTCATTCATGGCCTTTCTATTACAAATTTTCTGTTTTCGAGCTTCTTTTGCTTCTTCTGTCAATGCGCGCTCAGCTCCATCAATCCGACGTTGGTCAGCTTCAACGCAGAAATTATAGCAGGTACTTCCGACGGTTAGATTGAGAACTTGCATGATTTCCATAATGCTGTGCAAACCGTCGTTAAAACTGCAAACCGCAATATTGGCAGCAATATCGACGATTCCTTTGCTACTGTGGAATGTTTTCGGCGCTAGTGCCCAAAGCACAGCATTAAAACTTTCGTTACTGTTTTGTGTAAGCCCTCCAAGACAGCGGGATAATAACTCGTCGCGACTCAGTTCTTCATAAATTGGCTTCACAGCTGTAAAAACTTCATCACTCAAAGCTGGCTTGTGTTTATAATCATGTAATTTGTTGCGCGAGTTACATACGACCATACGACCAACTCACATTCCTGAACACCAGACATTCACCCGACACCTGCGACCTTATTTCACCGTACCCAATTTCACTTTTCTGCTACTTTACATTTCACATGCACCTTTTCTGATTATTTTGCATTTCGCACGAAAATTGATTCTTACATGCACTTTTAGAATGTATAAGTTAGGAGTTCAGTAAATCTGAACATATAAGTTAGTCGTTATTTGGAAATCAAACAATAAAGTTCAGTTTAAGCAAAAACTTTGTTTTTTTTCACCGGTTGAGTAAAGGTGGACGTAACTGGCGCAGTCGAATAGGATACTTGTGTAGTGAGAATCGAAGGATTATCGATTTAAGATACAACAAGCTGAATAGCGACGGCTCAATTTTTGTCAACCCTCGAAGGATCATCGGGACGGAACTCAACCCATCGACGGCTGATCGATATTTACGAGATCCCTTGCGACGGCTTATTGCAAAGGACGAATTAAAATGATGCTAATTATAATTACGTAAGTCAAAATAATTTGGATACTTTCCTTCTATTCACATATATATATATATTCCTATGCCATATATAAACACTAAGATTAAGAAGTGGCCATACCCAAGAACAAGGAGCAACCTAAAAGTGATCCCCTTAACTCCAGTGTTAGAGAGTGAAAGTGCAAGTGCCTCCTGTCGGGTGTCGGAAGATAGTGGCGAAGTACTAAACGATAATCAGTCGAATCGCTCTAACGAAGAATCTCAAATATCGGGAAATAGTGAGATTTATTCGACAAATAGTAACATGGCAAACATTGTTGAGATTTTTAATTCCTTGAGAATCCCTGATGCCGTCAAGGATTTGCCAAAATTCAACGGCAATCCGCGATTGCTGCATGATTTCATTGAAAATATCGAAGAAATAATCTCCATTATTCCACCCGTTTCGCCTGCTTATAACAAAATGATACTCCGTGCTATACGCAACAAGATCGAAGGTCCCGCCAATGAGGTACTTAACATGTATGGTACATCATTGGACTGGGAAGAAATAAAAAGAAATCTCGTCCTTCATTACAGCGATAAAAGAAACGAGACTTCGCTGATTAGAGATTTGCACAATCTCAGCCAACGAGGCAAGACAGTTGAGAAGTTCTATAGCGAAGTTATAGAAACCTTATCGACGATGATTAACCACATCCAACTTCATGAATCTAATACAAGTGTAATCACTGCGAAACGTGAATTATATTCCGAAATGTGCCTTAACACATTTCTGGCAGGACTCCAAGAACCACTTGGGGCAACTATACGTGCCATGAGACCAGACTCCTTAGCAATAGCATTCTCATATTGCATTAAGGAGCAGAACACATTTTACGCAAAGTACAACAACTCGAACTCTCATAGTAAAACTCAGGCTCCTTCAACTGTTACACAAAGAAACCCCGCGACACAAACGATCGGTCGACAAATGAACTATACGGGTAACTTAACAACATCAAACAATTTTCCAAAACCAAACTTTCAGGCACCGAACATTTACCCACAAAGATTCATTCCATCTCATACTGCAAACAACAGGCTTTACCCCCCGAATAATACATCAAATAATCAATTTAACGGACCATCTTTTCCGAAACCCGTTCCCATGGACACCAGTTCGGGCTACACCCATCTCCGCTACAGAAATGGCCCACAACCCCAACAACAGAGTAACTTCTTCAGACCCACCGGACAACTTAGAGCCACCAACCCCCCAAATCACAACTTCTTTAGATCAACAGGACCACCTAGAGTTATAAGCAAAGAATTATTCAACGTCACGGAAACAGAACCAACCGACAGAACAAATTACACTAATACGCCCTCATACTTCCAACCTTCCCCAAACGACTCCTATAGACAAAACCTTGACAACTACTACTACAATACAGAATCTGATCACTTCCAAAATAACCTCAGTGAGCAGAACACAGAAAACTATCAAGACCAGTATAATAATAATGGGCAAGATACCCAAAATCAGCTCGATACACATGAAATCGATGACGGAAATTTTATGCCACCCGCCTCAACAACCCTACCGGATACATAGATATCAATACCCACGGTTCAAATCTTCCTTTTGTAGAAATATCTTCTCCATTTGGACGAAACCTCAGGTTCCTCATTGATACGGGAGCATCCTCTTCATTCATTGATCCTGAATTCGTCCACCCAAAAGATATAATAGAAACCAAACCCATCTACATTAAAACTATCCTTAATAAATATGCATTGAACAAACAGGTCTTCTTGCCAACATTTAATGAATTTATGCAGCCAGGAAAATTAAGATTCTTAATATTTAAGTTCCATGAATATTTCGACGGACTATTGGGACTCGACACCTTAACAGTACTTAATGCTAAAGTAGACTTAGCCCAAAGCGTTTTAATTACTAATAACGCAAAAATCCCTTTGTTTTTCAAACCAAACCTTACTTCTTCGCAATATACAATTCCCCCAAAATCAAAACTTATCGCCAAACTCCCAGTTGATGTTCAGAATGGAGACATATTTATCGGCCATACCGAAATTTCACAGGCACTACTCATCCCCGAAGGCATTTACACCGCTAACAACTGGCACAGCTTAATTACCGTCACAAACGTATCCGATAAGGAGCAAACGCTTCTCCTCGAACAACCCTTAAGAGTTTCCACATTCTCATCATACGAATTCACGGAAACCAATAATTTTAATATTGATTATAATTGCGAACCCGACACCTTCATCCCGCCTGAGGATGTCACTAAATTAATTCGAGTTTCCCATCTTACTAAAGAGGAAAAGGACCTGATATTTCGCATCTGCCGTGAATATGACGATGTCTTCTACCGCGAGGGGCAAAACCTCACATTCACAAGTAAAATCAAACACAACATCCCAACTAAAGACGACGTACCGATATATACAAAATCTTATCGGTATCCTCATGTGCATAAGGAAGAGGTTAGGAAACAAATTAATGATATGTTAGACCAACATATCATCAGACCAAGCTACTCGCCATGGAGTTCTCCAGTTTGGATCGTCCCCAAGAAAGCAGACGCAAGTGGGAAAAAGAAATGGAGACTAGTGATCGATTACCGTAAGGTCAACGAGAAAACAATAACCGATCGCTACCCTATCCCTAACATCTCGGATATATTAGATAAATTAGGCAAAAGTTTATACTTTTCAACCATAGATCTTGCTAGCGGTTTTTACCAAATTGAGATGAACCCGAAAGACGTTCCAAAAACCGCATTCACGGTGGAGGGAGGACACTACGAGTACGTCCGGATGCCGTTTGGACTAAAAAACGCGCCATCCACCTTCCAACGAGTGATGGACAATGTACTCCAGGATTTACAAGGCAAAATATGCCTAGTCTACCTGGACGATATCATCGTGTACTCTACCTCGCTCCAAGAACATGGAGAGAACTTGAGAAAGGTTTTCGAAAAGCTGCGCGATGCCAACCTCAAGGTGCAGCTTGACAAATCGGAATTTCTCCACAAAGAATTAGCCTTCTTAGGCCACATAGTTACAACAAACGGAGTGAAACCGAACCCGGAAAAAATTAGAGCGATAAAAGATTTTCCAATCCCCCAAACCCAACGGGAAATTAAATCCTTCTTGGGATTGTTGGGTTATTATCGAAAATTCATTAGGGATTTCGCCAAACTTACAAAACCACTGACGGAATGTCTGAAAAAGGGTAGAAGCATTAAGTTCACGGAAGAGTACATAAGAGCGTTCGAAACATGTAAAGACTTGTTGATGAATGACCCGATCTTGCAGTATCCAGATTTCAGTAAACCATTCATTTTAACTACCGACGCCAGCAATTTTGCAGTCGGCGCAATATTATCACAAGGTACTGTCGGAAATGACAAACCCATTTGCTATGCCAGTAGGACGCTGACAGATTCCGAAATAAATTACTCCACAATCGAGAAGGAGCTCCTGGCGATAGTCTGGGCAGTGAAATATTTCAGGCCCTATCTATTCGGGCGCAAGTTCCAAATCATAACCGACCATAAACCTCTTACTTGGCTTATGAGTCTCAAAGACCCGAACTCCAAGCTAGTGAGATGGCGATTAAGACTTGAAGAATTTGATTATGAAGTTGTATATAAAAAAGGGCGCCAAAATTTAAACGCAGATGCTCTCAGCAGGATAAAACTTCCCGATAATACCTCCAACAAACTTGTCGAATTGAATGCTAACGAGTCACTCCCAGGGATCGACAATACATCGCAGGTAGCCGAAAACGGCTCTACTATCCACTCTGCCGAGGAAAATTTAAATGACGGTATCCCAATATCTGAGAGACCGTTAAACGAGTTTACACTTCAAATCATTCTAGAGAAATCTACAAGCACTCCTCAAACCTTGTTGCAAATGCCATTCAAAAACCGGCAGAGACGAACAATTCGTATGTTTGATTATAGCGAAAACACCTTATTAAATCTCTTAAAAAAATTTCTGGCCCCGAATAAGCTCAATGCAGTCTACACCTCTGACGAAATCTTCAAAATCATTCAATCCGTTTACTCCAAATTCTTTTCTCAATCTAAAACTTTCAAAATAATCCGCTGCATGGAAGTCCTACAAGACATCATTGAATCTGACGAACAAGATCGACTCATCAACGAATACCATCTAAACAATAATCATAGAGGTATATGTGAAACGGTGCTACACCTAAGAAGAAATTACTACTTCCCCTGCTTAAAAGATAAAGTTACTAAAGTAATAAACCAGTGCGAAACCTGCCAAACCCAAAAGTGCGACCGTAGTCCACACAAACCACAATTTCAAATCTCGGAAAACCCAAAAGAACCATTAGACAGCATATACATTGACGTATACACTATTAATGGCAAATCAATCCTAACCATTATTGACAGATTTTCCAAATTCGCAGCTGCTTACACCCTAGAGACAAAAAATAGCTTGAATATTCTTAAGGCGTTGAGACACTTCATCTGCCTTCATGGTACTCCTAAAATATTAGTAGCCGACCAAGGTACCGAAATGTCTGCCTCAATATTCAAAGATTTCTGTGCACAATACGGTATCACAACACATTTCACATCATTCCAACAAACTAGTAGCAACACATACGTAGAAAGATGGCACTCAACCTTGACCGAAATCTACAGAATTGTTCTGGAAAAACGGAAAAAGAGCAAACTCAATACTGACCATGACGACATACTTAACGAAGCCATAATAACTTACAACAACGCCATACACTCGACAACGAAACTCACCCCTTATGAACTATTTTCAGGTAGAACGCACGTATTCAGTAAAAATTTTAGTTGCAGTAATGAACATGAATACCTACAAAAACTTAACGAATTTAGGGCTAAACTATACCCAAGTATAAAAAACAGAGTAGACGAGCTAGTAAGCAGGAATATAGAAAAATTGAACAGAACTCGAGAAAGCCCCCAAACATTACAGCCAGACGAAACTATATACCGAAAAGAATGTAGAAGAAACAAAATTACACCTAGGTTTACCAAACATAAAATAAAAAAAGACAACAAAGTTACTGTAATTACTGACAAAAACCAAAAATTGCACAAATCCAAAATAAAGAAAAAACGCAAATTTCAGAATGATCATCATGACACAAGGACAGAAGATAGAGATACAGGACATGACTGAAAACCTCGGCCTACTACCATTACAACTTGGGACGAGCAGAATAATACGAACCTACGAAAATCTAGTTCACATTGTAAACCTAGACAAGTACGACCACGCTGTACAGAAGATAAAAGACTCGCTTTCAGAATTTGATAAAATTAAGGACACGACAAATACTATCCAAATTACAAAAGTGAAAGTTAAAGAGCTGATCCATAAGTTACAAATACTAAAACCAAGACTACGAACCAAAAGAGGTTTAATTAACGGACTTGGGACACTCATCAAGGGCATTACAGGCAATATGGATGCGAATGATGCTTCACGCATAAACAAGGATGTCGAAACGCTTTTGTCGAATCAATCCAATATTAAAAACGTAATAAATAAACAAACTAGACTAAACCACTTCATGATAGAGCGATTCGATAACATAACAAATCACATCAACAACCAAAGCGATACCATCAGGAAGTACTTAGAGCACTCACAGAACAAAATTAACAGAGAGCTTGATTCCATGGTACGCATACAGTACCTCAACGAATTGCACTACAATATTGATTTATTAAATGATCATCTGTCAGGAATAGCAGAAGCTGTTCTACTTGCTAAACTAAATATAATATCCAAACAGATTCTAAGTCCACTTGAACTAACTGAAATCTCGAGCATTCTTGAAAAACAGTCGATAAAAATTCAATCTGATGAGCATGTTTATGAACTATTAAATCTTCAAGCCTATTATAATGGCTCCAGCTCCATCATATTCAATATTCAAATACCAATTTTATCCACAGAAAACTTCTCCTTTTTCCACATAATACCTCTTCCCATACAAAAAACCCAGCTAATATCCTCAAAACCTTATATGACCTTCAACCATAATAGTATCCAATTTTTTGACAAAAGATGCCCAAAAATCGAAGGGATATACTACTGCGAAGAAATGAATAACCAAATAGATTCGAGTAATTCTAGGTGTATCCTCAACATCATGAATGGTACACCAGCATCATGCCAATTCAAGAATACCACAGAGCCATCAGAGATAATCCAACCTGAAACAAACTACATACTCACCATCAATATACCCGAAACCATGCTAAGTTCGACCTGCGGATTGTCGAACAGATCCATATCCGGAACCTTATTAATCCACCATCAGGACTGTCAGGTCGACATAAATGGGATAACCTACATCAGCCAGACCAGCGTTTTCTGGGACGAAATCAACATACTTCCTGTCACCCTCAACAATAACTCGACCTTCAACGACACCATCATTCTACCTACCTTAAGGAAAACCGAGTTGCCAAACACCGACTTCAGCGAATTCTTTAAAAACTTCAACATCATCAACGAATCCATCTTACAACCACTCACCATCCTGTTAGCCGTTATTACAACAATAAGCCTATACCTACAGTTTAAAGGAAGAAACCACGATCAACAACAACATCCGCCCTCGCTCCACATTAGAGAAACTCCAACATTACAGTTTCTCTAAATGTCGCTCATCTTAAGGAGGGAGGAGTTACATACGACCATACGACCAACTCACATTCCTGAACACCAGACATTCACCCGACACCTGCGACCTTATTTCACCGTACCCAATTTCACTTTTCTGCTACTTTACATTTCACATGCACCTTTTCTGATTATTTTGCATTTCGCACGAAAATTGATTCTTACATGCACTTTTAGAATGTATAAGTTAGGAGTTCAGTAAATCTGAACATATAAGTTAGTCGTTATTTGGAAATCAAACAATAAAGTTCAGTTTAAGCAAAAACTTTGTTTTTTTTCACCGGTTGAGTAAAGGTGGACGTAACTCGCGCTTTTGCCTGCTGCCAAGAACACCAGGAGTTATCTCCGACTGGGCAACGATCGTGCTGTGGTGCGGTGTCCGTGGAAATTTTGTGATATAAAGTTGCCCATATTTCTTGCCTCATATCTTTGATAGAATGAGTATTCCTACGAATAGCTAAACCGTAGTATATTGTTAATTCATCGATCAGCTTGCCTGTTAATTTTCCCCTGCCTCCAAGTCCTCGTACATTTTTCTTCAAATTATGCAATCTCGTGCCCATACGTTTTTGAACATGGTCTGTGCATTCTTTTTTACAAACATCTAAATCATCGTAAGGATTTGAATCTAGAATGCCCTTGAACGTTTTGCTGTCTCCATCCCCGATGTAATGAGAGTATTTCAAATTGTGCAATTTTTCGGACCTCTGAAACATTTGTACAACTGCATCTACTTCCATCTTTCCTTCGTGATTTCTTTCGCAGTTTTCTTTGTAATTTTCGGCCCATTCTTCATATTCACTTGTTTCTTCTTTTCCGTTCCACAAACTACAGGCTTTACAAAATTTTGATTTCACTAAAATGTCGATAACTTTTCCTGTGCTCCAACCTATTAGTGAGACGACGCCGAATAAAGATGAAAATCCCCTTTTCCTCCACGTTCCATCGCCAGAAACCGTTATTCCGCTTGATTGCCGTTTTTCCAAGGAAATTTCCTTTTCTTTGACAGCTGCTCGTTTCATTGAAATTTCACACACAGCATCAGTGGCAACACGAATGTTTGAAATTATTGTGTCGTAAAAAGATTGATACACTGGCGTCGGCAAACACATAAATGCACAAAATTTTTTAATTCCGTTGATTCCAATACCGAGTAATCTCATTGCAAAAACAATTCGGCGATTAATGTCGTATGCGTGATTGTTTATCAGTGGATTAGCGTTAATATATTTCGGCGGGCACTTTTCACAAACTACAGCAATTTTAAAACCAAGACCACGACAACTGCTTTCTTCGAATTTGATACTCGAGCCACACGATTTGCACACAACTAACTGTGAGATTGTTGAGAAAACAATGATGAAATTGATGAGTCGATACCCGAACGAATTGTCCACGTTTATCTCGTAATCGTTCGCACTCGTTTTCAGTTTTTTCGCCGACGCACTCACATTTTCAGTTTCACTTTTCAAAGAATACCGATTTTTTGGCTGCTTTCGCGATATCGAACTTCGAGATGCACGTGCACTTTCTCTACCCCCTTTTTTATTATTGTATGTTCTTTTTCTCCCCATTTTTGCAACAATTTGACGATAGTTCTATTCGATGCAACACGCGAAAGCCAATATAACTGAAACTGTGCACTCGTGATCGCAGTAAACACACAATTTCAGTATGACGTGACAGAAAAATACTGGTTTCTGAGGTATCGTTTACAAGCGATATCAATCAAATATATATTATCTATGAACTAAAATATTAGAAAGCCTAAAAATTCCCGACAGACTATTATCTGTCGAGAACAAATCGTTATCTGCCTGCAAACAAAAAAATTCTCGGAGAGCGCTTCCAGTTTATCTCCACGCGCATAGAAGCTACGTATAAATATGGCTATTTTCAACATGAAAAAGGTCTTCACCGACTAAATGTTCATGGAATTATATTCTGTATACATAAAAGTATCATTTAAGCAAAAACAAAAAGCAATTTTTCGGACCCTCAAAGGTGTTATTCCCCCTTAAGCAATAAAACGAAAATATTTGTAAATTCATGTATAAATAGTATGTAAAATTCGGGCTAATGCTCAGTTTGTAATGTAATTTGTTAGAATAAAGAACTTTAACACAAGGCAAACGTAATTCCCCAGAAGATGAAAATATATGAATAATAAGGAAAAAAGTATTAGTTTTAATTCGGCAGTTTGAAGACTAAAACTTTCAAACTGGTAATTAAGTTTCAACGCATGAGAAGACTGCGAACCAGAATGAGAAACGAGAAGAACGGCGTACCAGGATAGGAGCCAATGCGAAGCGAGAAAAACGACGGAGATAATTGAAGTATCTACACGGGTGAGATCCAAGGAGCATAGTTTAAACAATCTGAAAAGGACGGAACATAAAAAAAGAAAATGTCACAATATTTCTGGGTGAGTGATACATTCAACCATAGCTTACACGACACTCTTAATAAGTAAATATATACACATACATGCTTAAAAACTGATTGGTACATTTATATAACTAAATACAAAAAAAAAATAATAAATTTGATCTGAGGCTCGACCCTTGAATCAAGAAAGACAAAAACCGAGGCAATATTGACTGGATTGGGGATAAAAAGTATCCTAAGAAAGACAGGACTAAATCGCAATTAGCCGTCCGCCCCAGCGAGGCCGAAAAGACAAACTCATACAATAGAGAAGTTCTTAGGGAACTGAGGCTCCTTCAGGAACACCTACGCGTTAATCAAGAAAAACTGAAAAAGGCTCTTGATGAACTTGTCAACCAGCGTAGAGAAAACATTCGTTTGTGGGGGAAAATTAAAGATTCAGAAAGCAAAAAAGAAACGAAACTTAACAAAAACAAGAAACGGAAGATTGCGAACTCATCCTCCTCCAACAATTCAGCTTGCTGAAATGTTTCAGCCTCCTCTTCTGGGGGAGAAGTAGAAGAGGAAGAGACTCAAGAAAGAGAGGAAGAGATGAAAGAAGACGAGGAGTTCCCACCCCTAGTGGCCCCAAAACCCGCTGTGAAACTTCCATAGCCAACAACTTTCTCGAAGCCAAAAACTATACTACAATCCACCCGATCCAATGATCCTACAAAATGAAGCGTTGGAGCTCATAAAATTTAAAAAATACATCTGGAAACTCTTTCAAAAAGGTGGCCGAAGGATTGAACACATACAACAGCTACTTTTATGTTACTTCTTAGCGTATATAGGTTAGCATACATTGTAATTAATCCGTAATGAATAGACTTTAAATTTTATTTAGGCGTAAGTTCATCATAAGTTTTTTTTTGCAAATTTTTCCTGCAGACTGTTGTTAAAACTATAAAGAAAAATAAAACAAACTCAAACGATTGTAAAATAATAAAACCGTAGCAGCAATGAATTCTCATTCAGATCTCTAGTTATGAGTAATTTGTTTGTAACATAATGTTATAGTGCCAGTAAAACTGCTATATATATAAATAAATGAAGACAAGACAGCGCGTGATGAATTTTTGAAGCGCGTGAATTTTTAAACCGGTAAATGCGATCGAAAACAACACAAATTAGTGGTAGCTGCAACTGAAAAGTTAGATATTAGTCGGCCCATCGATAACACTCGAATCTTGGCAGTTCTCGATTGAAGGATATTGTCAAAATCAGAGTTAGAGAGTTTTTGACATCTTACAATCGTGAGCCTACTCTGAATTTCAGTGAGGCTTTCAATGCAAATATGTTGTCACAAAACAACTTCATGGTTCTTTTGTGTTAATGATGCGTGCGTGTTAATGAGTGCGATTTTGCGCGACTTCTAAGAATATCTCAAAAATTGACGATTAAAAATATGCAATCGTCAAATATTTCATATTGTTTCTTCGCATTGCTGATGAATAGTTTTTTCATCCACGATTTTATTCTTTTCAATAGTGCTAACAATTAGGTAATGTTGGAAGCTAATTTTTATATTTATGACGTAAGATATTTAATGAATTAAAAGCAATGCCGGGACAAGCTCGAACGGTGTGACGATTTTGCAAAAAAAGTCATGGCACATTGTGAAGACTGTGATGGTTCAACCTTTCTTTGTTTAGAATGCTTCAATAGGACACATCGGAACGTGCGTGCATATTAAAATTATATTGTATGTATAAATAAAACTATTTTCATATTTTTTATACTGCATTCATTTCCTCACACCACAACATGATGATAATAATAAAAAATTATGTGTTATAATTTTTTTAAATTATATATACTTTTGTCAATCAGAGCGCGCCGGTCATCCCATAGAGTCACTGTCAATTTCAGTGCCGGTCACCGATGACACCCGTGGCATTCAACGTGTTAAATCGTTACAAGATGACCACAAGTCACGAAAACGAGAAACGAAATGGAAGGAAAAAGCTTACATCTGCCACATAAGACCGCCAGTTAATGCGAACCTCTGAAAAATCGCAAGGAAACTCAGCAGCCAACTGCTGAGTTTAGTGATACCTTGGTGAAAAAGATTTCTGCTAAAACTACTAGAAAAAGGCTCCAAGATGCTGGACTATAAGGTTGCAAGGCAAGGAAGTCAGAACATACATTGAAACGCTTAAATGGGAAGTCCTCACCTCCTCACATATAGCCCAGACATTGCCCCTTTCGACTACTATTTGTTTTCGTCGTTGACGCATGCCCTTGAGGAACAGCACTTCCGTTCTTTTGAAGAACTCCGAAATTGAATCGATTCGTGGATAGAATCAAAATACGTCCTTTCAACGCAGAATCCGTATGTTGAAAGAAAGATGGGAAAATGTAGTGGCTACCGATGGACAATACTGTGAGAAATGAATTTGTTTGAAACACAATAAAGCGTCAAACTTGAAAAAAGTCATTTAAAACTTTATTGTACATGTAACACAAATAAAATAACATAATCATTAGCAAAAACAGATGAAAGTCTACTTAGTATGAAAGCGATTATAAATATTAATTTAATAATTTTGTAGAATACAAATTGACAGTTATGATGTGATTTTAAATTAATAAAATTGCGTTGATTATATAATAAGTTTCAAGATACATCTCTTGAAATAAGACTTGTTTCTATATTAAGATTACATAAACTTAATGAATTCTACACATAAATGATGAGTTAAATTATTATTACATCAAATTCTTGATTCAAGTTCGTTATGCATCGCTATTTAAAACTCATCTTTTGATTAAATTAATTTAACGAATTTTTTTCTTAGCATAATATTCATAGATTTTAGGTGTCGCAATATTGTATGAATTCTTCACGTAAAAATTATATTTAGTAATAAATTATTGTTATTATGAAAAGAAAAAATAGACAAAAAACTAGAAAAAATAAATTTAATGATAAAACAAAATGATGAAAAAAGAAAGCAAAAAGCAAGAAAAACAATAAAAACTAATTAGGAATAAAAATCTATATAAAACATATTGGAAAAAAACAATGATCTTGCATATTTAACGACTTATTTAGTGGGATAATTAACAGCGTGAATTAAAGGTTGAATTGATAAGTTTTGGTTTTGATTGTGTGTTTTCTCTTTACCATTCTCTAACATTGCAGAAAAATCACACATTTTATGGAGATTGCAAGATGGCGGGTCAAATAATGGAATTGCAAAGGAATGTGGAGTCTCACACTCACCAGTCTGACTAAGAATCGAGATAAAATAAAAGCTCTTTTCGAGGACAACTCTATAAAAATTAAACGATCGAGGACATCTGAACATAAAGTTATGGAAGAGGCTTAATCAACATGGTTCAAACCAGAGGTGGGCAACTGCAAATTTGGCCCGCGGGATGCACGATGCTCTGATCGGGCAGCAACGAATTCAAATACAGATTTACGATTTCGTGATTTGAACATACTTCAAACTTCCGTCCTGTAAAAGATGTATATTCACACCAGAATTGTTTATTTGCAAACTTTTATCTAGCCGCAGACGTAGGTTTTAAAATTTGTAGTCCTGGTTTACAATGGGCTTGTCATTCGGATTGTGATATTGTATAGCTCGGAGTCTGCCATATTCAACCAAATTCTTATTTGAAATGTAAAAGTACACGCGAAATCCACACTCTAAGTGTAGTTATTAGTTTTTTCTTATATGGATCACAAAAAGTGATATTCACAAAGTTGGTGATGTTTTGAAATGAAGTTTAGGGCTTTTCTGGATGAAAAAAAACGTGCGTAAAGAATGTAGCATTTTATATGGAATCAGAGAATTTGGTTGCCTGAATTGGTTTTCCTAATTCATGAACTTGAAAAATGCTGGTTTGGAAACTTAAAGATAGTACTTAACTTTGGAGGCACTTTGCATAGGAAAACGAAACCGTAATTCTGTGACCAGTCTTTAAAAAGGATAAAAACTGGGATATCTATACTGGCGGGAGTGACTAAGTTTCGAAGTTTTCGGGTTTTGTTAGTTTTATACTATGAACTCTTATTTTCAAGCAGAAAAAACAAACATTGTCGTGATTTTATTTATAAATGTTTATAAAATTAACCTAGCTATTAGAGTGATGGTTTTATTTTGCTTTTCCCCTTAAAATGAGTGAATCCACAAAAAAAAAAGAAAGTTGACACGAATCGCCACAGTTTTAACCAAAATCGGCCGTCTAAATATCTGTTCGTAAGCATTAACGGCAAAGTAGTATGTCTAGTGTGCAATGAAACTGTCTCAGTTTTTAACCCCTTAACCTACGATTTAGATTCGAAGATGTTGGGCCGAAATCGTATACAAGCTCGCGCAGCGTTCGGGTAATTCGCACGACTTGTCTAACACGCTGATCAGGCCAATCGTAAACATGACGGGCATCGCCCGTGGTAGGACGATCGCGGTTTGTAGATAGCACAGACAAGGCTCGTGATGTATTTCTGTTATTTCTTCGGATCGTGGTCAGTGTCAAGTTGTTCTTGGTCATATTCGCACGTCGAAATTCACGTTCGTAAATTCTTCTGGCCCGATCGTACGCGGGCTATGCCCGTAATATTTACGTTTGGCCCGACCATCGTACGCGGGCTCTGCCCATCATTGTAGGTTGAGGGGTTAAAGAGTATAATGTAAAAAGACATTTTGCCACAAACCATTTAAATAGATATAATTTTTTTTATAAAAAATTGATATCAATTTTTTTTTCACCCGAACATTTGCGTTTCCCGTTTTAATCCAGTGATCAAGTTTGCCCTGTGTGGAAAAAAAAAAACGATGCATCAACATAACATAACATAGTACGTGAGTCAAAGAGAAGTTGCTACTATCGACGAAGTAATGCACGGTGCCCAAAGATTTCGAGTTTAATCAAAGGGATGCTGAACTTCATATTTGATTATGTTATCAATACCGATAAGACGGGATGTCAATATCAACTGACTTACAATAGATCATTAGCAGAAAAAAAGCATTTTGAAAAAACAAAATGTCAACGTTACCTCACATTCTTACACTGCCCAGTAACCTATTGTAGCGTCTGGAAAAATGTTACCGTTTTTTTTTGCGTAAACCAAGTGAAGTATTTGATCCACTAGTAACAAAGAAAGTGGAACAGTTGAGTTGAAAATTTAAGAATGTCATTATAACGTGTACGAAGTCAGGAAAGCTGAAAAACATGAATTATTTTAAAAATCTTGTATGCTATCGTATGTTAAGAAAAATAACGTCTTGTATATTATCGATTCATGGGGTCAACTAAATCATGTCAAAACGTCACTAAATCATGCGACATTTCTGAAAACGTAAACGGAAAAGCTTCCTTTACAGCCAAGGAAATACCAACGAAATTTGTGAAGGACATTTGTGAAAAAGCTTCAAAATGTTCCAGGATTGCTACAAGCAAACAGGAAAACAAAACATCGAGAAAATAATAAAAATCATAAAAATTCACTTACTCCTTTTACATAAATTGAATTCATTAAAATTGAAAGTAATGAATTAAAGCTTGGTTCGCCTCTAAATTGTTAGGTGAGGGAGAAACTTTTATGAATGCTAATGAATTTCGTTTCTCAAGGGCCATTTTAAAGGAACCGTGCAAACTTCTCAATGTGCGATACCGGGCAAAATTTTATGTTTTCAATGTTTTTATCTTCCAAATGAATGTGTATGTTAAAATGAATGTGATATATAATGTGAATAATGAAAATTTTAAGACTGTTGTGAAGTATGAAGTACTTCATAACAATGTATACAAGGATACCATAAAACAATTTTTGAAGTAAAATTTCTTTAAGCACGCTTGACTTGGCGAGTAAGCTGGTGAATGCGTGACGAGAGCGTTACGGAAAGTGTGATCGGGCGACGCGAACGGAAGGTGAAAGGGTTAAAGTTAATAAAGACAGAAAAAGAGAGAGAGTAACGTTTCGTATTTCGTATATTCGTAGAGAGAGAGGTGCGCGCGAGTTACGCCTACGAAGTCCACGTGACCCAACAGTCAACAAAATTCCACTTTCCACTTTAAATTACTCAAGCTCACAATTTGTAAAATGATGAATTAACTTAAAAATGTGTATTTCACAATAACTGTAACAAGATCTATCCGTTCAGGGCAATGCATGTTGGGCACATGCATTTAGCTTAACAAAATTCATAAATGATAACAGCCCACAGGAATTGGAATATGAGGCATTAAGTATGTAAATTTGATCGAAGCAAGGTGAATAAAGCAATTTTTTTAAATGGAACTTTGTTTTTTTTTGGCCTCACAAAGGGAAGACACGTAACTAGCGCACATTTTCTTTCTCTCTTCCTCTCATAGCCAGTGCATGAAATATATCTTAGTCAGTATATAGTTCGTTTGCGAGTTTGAAAGCGTTACGCGAACGGTGATTTCTTGTTACGTGATTTCATTTCGTTCTTGAACAATTTTATAAATTAATATTATTTTGTTCGATACAATAAATATTTTCTACGTTTAAAATTAATAAAATTGTACATTCATTTTAATGTTCATATTTTGTGAATTTTCGGGTGAATAATAATAGTATGGTAGGAAGTCAGGCAGACTGAATAAGAAAGCGGTGTTCCAGGACCATCAACTAAAAAGAAATTACTTACGGAAATTGTGCATAAAGAAAACACGTGTCGGACTTGAGCGATCCCGTAATTGATTCATGCAATATTTTGTTTTTATCAGCAACCAGGTCAAATAACGATGAAAAATTTGACATCCCGAATTTTGATTGTATTGCGAAATTGAAGCGTAAAAACGTTAGATCAAAAGGAGTGGCAATTTATCAGAAATCAAATGATACCTCAAATACAGTAACTTCGAACATGGACATTTTATTACGACACGTTCGTGAAATCGATATTGGTCAATCATCAATTGGCGATATATGTGCTGCTCACTGTGTTTTGGACGATGGAACAAACATCACAATGGTAGTTGTTTACATTTCACCCAATAACCCAGTTAATAAAATAAAGTTTGTGTATAAAAGACTAGTGATTTACTGTTGAGTAGGCTTTAAAGAATTAGGAGAAAACAATCATACGTTGCCATTAATTTTAGCAGGAGATTTCAATGTTAATTTCGCGTACAGACTTCAATAGTATATAACGAGCGGCCGCAAATTCAACTTATAACTGGGAAAATCAACACATCGCCATATTGATATTGATTTTCTAGAAATCGCAGATCAGCCATGTATCTGTGAGTGTTGCGATTCACACGGCAAACATCGTTGAACAACAAAAGCAATAAGCCGAAGCAAAAGCAATAAGCCGATTCAAAAGCAATGAGCCGATTCAAAAGCAATAAGCCGATGTTCTTGATTTCCCAGGAAGCCTCTCCAGTGATAAATATCGCAAATTGTTACGATGTTGCTTACGTATCAGTTGTAAGGATTTAGTACTAGTTTATGCTGGATCGAAATAATTCTGAAACATAAAAGAAATTAAGAAAAGCTGTCATCTCGGCTTGGTTCAAGATTTTGAGAAAATACATTCAAAAGTTTATATAAAAGCTAAATAAAACTTTACCAAAAAATGAAAGGAATTATAAAAAAGGAAGGATGTCTAATAAAATATCAAAATATCATAAACAGAAAAAAACTGAACGCATGTCAGGGAGAGTTCGGCGAAGTGTGCCGCAAAAATGACAAAATACCGATGAGGTTTTTATACCTTCGGAGCAAACATTATATCACAAACTGTCAATTCAAATTCACTCTACCATTCATGGAAAAATTTGCGCGAAAGAGAATCCTAAATGATCTTTTATTACATATATAAATCAAATTGCAGTCATAGCGCCGTGAATGTCATCGCTTGTAGATAGTTCGCATGTACTGAATCGTTGAGGCAGATTTTATATGACAGATGAGAAAATGACTGTTAGAACCCTTTCCCTTTGAGTAATTTTGACAGTATTTCGTATTATTCGTGTGGGAAATGAATGAAAAGCGGATGCTTACTCCGCTGGTGAAAAAATCGTCTTCAGCAGCATCGAAGAAAAAGAAGTTTGAGAAGCCGTTATGTGAGAAGTCGGTACAAGCAACAAGAGGCGGCTGGAGCTTCGACATCTCCGCGAAAAAGTTGAGGTTATCAATAGATAATTATGGAATGTACAACAATAGCGCATTCCACTATCCTAGTATGTGCACCTTATTAGGTGCAACAGCGCTCTAAATAGTCTAGTTTTCTCCGCACTAATCATAAAAACTATTCATGAGGCTGTTCCATCGGGGTTTTTCTCAAAAAAATTTCGCTCTAGAAAAAAGAAAACTATCAAAAAATATAAGGATAGTTTGTCGACAGCGAGATGGAGAGACGGCGGTGTTGCGTGGGTTTTGGGATTCGGGGCAGTGCGATTTAAGGCGTTAACGGTGGCGGAGCGTCTTTTTTCTTTGGAGACCGCCAAAGAGTTTAAAAAGAATAAGACGATTTTTGTGTAGTGGATAAGTGAATTAAATAAAAAAAGTGGTGAGTTTGGGACTGGAGAGAAGAAAAACGAGTGTTTTGCGAGGTCTAGAAGTGATTTTTTTTTGGAGAAAATGAAGAACAAAAGTTTTTTTCTATAATCTAAACTCGATGAACTAATGAATTCGGATTTTTAACGAGAGAAGGAGAAAACAAACGATGAAAAAGCGAATTTAGATTTGTAAGAAAAGATATACATGTAAACCGTACCAGATCGGGTAAGGTGGTGTTTTTTTGTGTTTTTGTTCTCATACAATTTTTTCTCTTTGATCTTGTCTCAAAAATAGTTTTTTTTTTACTTTTGCTTGTATATTGTTTTTGTTGTTTCTATTCATACACTTACGATGAATTGAGCACCGCATTTAATTAATTTCTCTAGGCACTCCTCCTTAATTTCCTCTCCCCTTCATGTGATGATTGTGTCCTAGGTGAAGGTGGCCCAGCACGGGCAGTGATTTTCCCCACGCGAACCCCGAGAGATTTAGCGCAGCCGGCTTCAGTAAGCAACCTGGGAACCTACAGATCACTGCCATATAAATGCCTGCGACCGCGGCAGCCGTGGTTCGCAACAAGTTTTACAACCTCAGGGGATGGGTCTTGACTTGTCATTATTTATATCATTTTGAAGAGTCCCTACGTTTAATAAAGAAGTAGTCGATCTTCAAAGTCATAATCAAAAATAAGTTATGGAAGAATGCTTGTTCTCGAAAAATATGAAAAATTGCTTCAAAATACTGCACAGACCGCACACCATCTCAAAAGAAAGTGTGGGAAACAAATCATTAGGGGTGGGCCGGAAAGATGAAAGTGGATGCGGCAACTGAAACCTTCGCTCCGTCAAGAGTGAATAATCAAGTAAGCTACAATAAGAGCGTAGGCTATGGTGATTGCCAATACTTAAGGCTATCAATGAGAAAAAATCTCAATAAGAAGGAGTGCCTTGTCAAAAAGATTGTCGTTTAGCTCAGAAATTACGTGAACAATACGTTAAGAGCGGCAGAGATCAATTAACGGGCAAGATAATTAACGAAATATTCTATAATGACGAAAATTTGACATCCTAGAAGATATGATGAAAACCATTTGGACATTATGTCAGTAACTTCTAACCAATTACAAAAACACTAGTATCGTTGCTGCCATGAAGGCCCGGAGTAATGGTGCGCAACGGTATACCTGTCTACATCTGTCAAAGTAGAAAAATAAAAGCGTTATTCAACTATTCACACTGAAGTATTCCAAACATTTAAACCAATTTATGAATGATTGAACACGGTGTTTAGGGCGTGTTCAACTAAAACTCGCACAACAGCTATAATGTATTGTCTATAGCCCTGGAAACTGTTTCCAATGGCAACACTATACTTGAAATTTTTGGTGATCAATGGCAGCTGAACAGTGAACCTTGGATCAAGATATATTCAGACACCTTAGTGATCTTATCACATCTCCTCCTCTATGCAATACATATAGCTGTTTTAAAAGAGCTCTAATTGATAGGCTTTCTATATCTGAGAGCGAAAAAATAAACAGGTTTTAACGGAGCTCTCTTTAGACGGCAATGCGCGACAGGCGCGAAATGCGTACAAAAGATGAAGGAAGTTTGAATGATTCTATTATCAGAACTTTACGGCTACAAAGACTACAGCATCATATGTAAGCAGTTTTAGTTTGTTATACCGGCTTATTGAATAAAAAGACTGAATGCGCTGACAGAATTAATGAAGTTCCAAGCGCTAGTTCGGTTTAGTCAATGACTACAACTAATATTTCATCGTCAAACATGAACGTCCGAACGAATTCCGTCTCAATACAATATTACCCATCATTAAATTAAGTATTCAGGGTCATGTATTACGCCGTCTAATCGATACAGGATCTTCAACAAGCATCATGTCCGCTGAGAAGGTCCATATCTCAGGTATAGAAAAATTACGACACCCAATTTATCTTCAACACTTCATGGGAAAATTGCGTGTACTGAGACATTTAGGACGCTTGCACCTGAAGAGTTTGTCTAAAAGCTATAATTAGTTGGAAAATAGCCAATATTTCTTTCACAAATTTTGATGCTATAATTGGAATAGATATTTTAATAGCTGTAGGTACTAATATTTGCATATCTCGTTCTGGACTTCAAGTTAACGGCTACGTGATTCCATTTGGAACTGATATTCCAACTCATATTATTCAAGTGTTCTCAAATGCAATTGATAGTTTTGACAAGCAAATAGATCAACATCCTGATCCTAATAGTTACCCTTCTCAGGAGATAGAAGTAATAACTAGACTTGAAAACGAGTTTAAAGATTTAGAATATGATCCGCAATGTAGATTAACATTTACACACAAAATTAAACATGCATTGAAATTAAAAACTGATGAGCCAATATAGCAGCGCAATTATAAGTTGCCATATCATGTTAAAGATTTCATAAGAAAACAAATTCAAGAAGATTCGGCACAAGGCATAATTCAGCCATCTTCCAGTCCATATAATTCATATTGGTGGTTCCCAAAAAGGAACACACATACAGATTGGCCATTGATTTCCGTAAAATTAACTTAGTAACTGTAGAAGATAGATATCCGATTCCCCTTATTGATGATATGGACCGTTTATTTTGAAAGTGTTGTAAGTCCATTTTTGAAAAAAAAAAGAGATATCACGTGATTCATGCTTAATTTAATGTAAATTTTTTATCTATAATTAGGCTGTGTTTAATTTCTTAAAAAATTCCCATGTTTTGTACAACTTAAAATCGGTCGGTAAATGAAATTGCATAATCATTGATTATGAAAGTGGTGTAAGTCCAATTGTTAGAGGTAGGTGGCTTAATAGATGGTTGCTGATCAGTAGTCTGTTATTTTTCATTTGTTTTATCTTATGTGTCATCTTACGTGTCAAGAGTTGCTAATTAGGTTACTTATTCTTTTTCTTTCTTAAAATGGATAACTTCATTTTAACATCAGATAGTGATATAGGTAAGAACAAATGGTAAATCAATCTTATTTTATAACAATTGAAAATATTTATTTTACTTAATTATAAATAAATTCACGCAGACATATAGCCCATGAATATATACAGAAGAATAATCAAAGATTCAGAGGATGAAAACAATTCCGCTATGAACAACAAATTAACGAATCGTAAAAAGAGAAGACGAATAAAAGAGGTAGAATCTTCATCAGATGAAGATATTGTTATTGAAAACTTAGATTCTGTAGAACAAAATAAAGAAAAATATTTGCAACAAATAAACAAAATTAAGAGAAAAAGTGGACAAAAGTATTATACAAAAAGAGGAAAATTCATTCCAGCAAAACAATTTGAATCAAAAAATTGTAATTGCTCAAAGAAATGTATTGAACGTATTAATGAAACACAACATATAGAAATTTTTCATAAGTTCTGGAATATAGGTGATGTTAATAAACAAAATGTATTTCTATATGGTTATGTTCAACGAGAATCTGTCAATAGAAAAAGGCCTAGAAATAATTCGGGCACTAAAAGGGCATATGCTTATAAATTTGACCTAGTCATTTCTGGTGGAAACATTTTAGTATGTAAGAAGTTTTTCATTAATACTTTCCAAATATCCACTGGACGAATTGACCGTATCCTAAAATCGCATGAGAACATTCCGAAAGACATGCGTGCAAAAATGGATTCCTCTTGCAGAAGAACTGGTGAGCTACTGACGAATACAGTGATAGGACACATAAAAACCTTTCCGGCATTTGAAAGTCACTATACTCGATCACAAAATCCAGAACGGATGTTTTCAAATCCTGAATTAAATATAAATAAAATGTATAATTTATACTTGGGAAAAATGCAACGAAAATAACCTGAGTTCAGTTAATGAATGGACATATAGGAAAATCTTTAAACGAGATTTTAAGTTACACTTCCATTTGCCACGTAAAGATACCTGTGCGAAATGCGATTTCTTAAACATGAAAATTAAGACAAAAACTGATGACGAAGAAAAAACGATTCTTGTAGAAAGACATGATGTTCACTTGTTCTTGTTCATGATGCAAAATGCTGAATTCGCAAGAAAAGCATTACAAGAAGATAAAATTCTGGCATGAGAAAATCCTGATACATACTTTGCCTTCCCTTTTGACTTACAAAAAGCCTTACCTTACCCGAAATTATCTGTCTCAATCGCATATTACAAGCGAAATATGTATGTTTTAAACGAGGGTTTTCACAATTTCCACGATAATAAAGTTAATATGTATGTGTGGGACGAAACTATTGCTTCCAGGGGATCGCAAGAAGTAGCTTCTTGTTGTTTGAGTCATTTAGAAAGTGTAACGACCCAAAGCCATGTTATTGCCTACAGTGACATGTGTACTGGGCAAAATCGAGATTTACAAATGGCATTGATGTGGTTGAAGGTTACCCAGTCGTTGGAAAATAACATTCACATAATTGACCACAAATTTTTACTTTCGGGGCATTCATACCTTCCGAACGATGCAGATTGTGGCATCATAGAAATGGCATTGCGAAAAAAGAATTTTCTGTACACACCACAAGATTATTATGATGTAATAAAACAATGTAGAAAACATGACAAATTCATTTTACATGAAATGAAACGAGAGAATTTCGTTTCAACAAAATATCTTCTAAATGCGATTAAAAAACAGAAAAAAAAAACACGAATGGCGAACAGATCAATTGGTTGCAAATATTTTGGTTGAGGTTTCTCAAAAGTGCACCATATACTATTTTATATAAAACATCAATGAAGGAGGCAGAATTTAAAACTATAAATTTATTACCTACACGTCCTGGAAGACCGCTAAAGTTTGAAAAAATCGTCCTGGCGCCTTTGTACCAAAATGACAGGCCTATTACTTACGAAAAATATAAAGACATGAAGCAGTTACTACCCTATATACCTCCGGTGTACCATGCATATTTCGAAACACTGCCACATGCAGAGCATAAGTAAATACTATCAGTATCTTGTAATTTTGACAATGTAATTAGTGTCTAAAATTAAATTTTATGTCTTGTCATGAGTATTTGTAAACAAAATTATATGAAAATGAAGTATATTTTAAATGATTTTTGATTTTTTAAAATTGAAATTAAACGATTTTTACAGTTGTCTAATTTTGAAAGTGGTGTAAGTCCATTTACAGCCCATAAATATGTATTATTGTGGTCTAATTCGCCTAAAACAAATCTATATTATCAAATTAAATATTTATAAAACAAAAGACACATTGCTAGACTTCATATAATTTGCCTAAATTTTTTAATTAATAGATATGCTTACCTCTAATTTTCTCGAAACAAGAGAATATGGACTTACACCACTTTCAAAATAAACGGTCCATATCCTGGGAAAATTGGGTAATGCAAATTATTTTCCTGGCGAAAGGGTTTCATCAAATTGAAATAGAACCTAAAGATACTCATAAAACAGCATTTTCGACTGACGAAGGGCATTTTGAATTTACCCAAATACCTTTCGGATTAAACAACTCTTCCGCAACTTTCCAAAGATTGATGAACACAATCTTACAGGAGTACGTTTATAAAATATTTATCGTATATATGGACGATATTTTAGTTTTCAGCGCTTCATTGGAGGAGCACGAAGTTGGACTGCGTAAGATTTTGTCTGCATTACGTTCAGCCAACTTGAAAATTCAAATGTCAAAAACTCTTTTTTTAAAAAAATCTACAGAATTTATCGGATATATTATTACCAAAGACGGTATCAGACCAAATCCAAAAAAAAATAGAAGCAATTCGCAAATTTCCTTTACCAAAAACTACAAAAGAGGTCAAATCCTTTTTAGGCCTCACTGGTTTTTACCGGAAATTTATTAAAGACTATGCTTTGATAGCAAAACCACTTAAACTCACTTTGAAAAAGGCAAATTCAGTAAATATAAAGGACTCCGATTATATTGCATGATTTGAGAAATTAAGAAATTACATTTTAAATGAACCTATTTTAACCCACCCTGACTTTAATAAAATATTTACTGTAACAACTGATGCCTCAAACTTTGCATTGGGAGCTGTTTTATCTCAAGGAAGTAATGCAATATGTTATGTATCACGAACTCTAAATGATTCTGAAACACGCATGGAAACTATCGAGAAAGAACTTTTAGTGATAGTTTGGGCGGTCAAATATTTCAGACCCTATTTATTTTATATGGACGAAGATTCATATTACAAACTGATCACAAGCCTCTTACATTTCTACACAGTATAAAGGAGGATACACTGAAGCTTTTCAGATGGAAACTGAAATTAGCTGAGTATGATTTTACTATCAAGTATATTAAAGGCAAAGCAAAATTTGTAGCAGATGCACTTTCAAGAATTGAAGTAAATGCGATAGATGTTATGAACGAAAGATCTGACTCTATGGCTACACAGCATACAGCTCATGAAGACAACACGAACTATATCAGCATCTCGGAAAAACCATTGAACTGTTTTAAATGACAAATAGTTATAAAAAATGGAAAACGCATTCGTTTCACGACCCGAACATTTCATAGTGGAAAAAGGATAGATTTTTATTATAAGCAATTCACCGCCAAAGAAGCAAGGTTTATATTAGAAAATCATATTCCGATCTCTGGAACAGTAGGACTAAAAGTTCCTAATAAGGCCATTCTAGCAACTTTTCAGAATAAGTATTTAAACTGGAAATTAAATCATCCTAAATTAATTATTTAGAATTGTAGCTATATTCTGTATGATTGTTCGCACTCAGAGATATTGGAAATCAATTGGAAAGAACATCAAGAAACAAACCATTTAGGTATTAACAAATAATATAATAGATTACGAAAAAAATCCATTCTATATCACTTGGTGTTAAATTTACGGATTCATGAGAACTGTCTTTTAATATATTAAAAGAAAACCAAATAATTGTACGTTCATTAAAACACACAAAACCCAATTGTTGAAATTTCAAGAATGTTATAAATATATTAATTTAATGTTATAAATATACTATATTGATATTAAATAGTTAATATTAATCACAAATTTTTGTACCAAATCAAAAACTGTGTAAAATAAATTAAAAAGATTCGAAAAAAGTAAATAAAATAATACAATTGCAAGCAAAGTCGAGGACAACTTTGAACATGAAGAGGGAGGAGTTATGGAAACAGTCCCTAATTGTATGAACCCTCATAAAGAGTCATAAACGAATGCACTATCGCATTCGTTGAAATTGACCCTTTTTCACTAATTGCATGCCCATCATAAACCCTGACTCACCTTTTCCAATATAACATGGTTGTGTTATTGGTATTATTTAATTGAGCCGTCTTTAAACTACCACACATACCCACGTAGACGGCCATGGGTAAAAGAAGCCGAAATAGTCGTCTAGACATTTGTGACCCTTTGTTTAAAGTAATGTTTTTAATCGAAACAAGCTCAGAAGTCTCGCTAATTCTTACCAAAAATAAAATGGCCACCCAAGACTGTAATTTTTACCTAACGGCAGCTAATGCCACCAAAATTAAAACTTACGGTTTTAAAGCATTAAATCTTAGCTTAAATTTACGACGCAATTTCCAATGGAATTTTATTATTGCTGACCTGGTCAATCCAATCATTGGTACTGATTTTCTCAAACATTATGGTTTAATTATAAATATAAAACAAAATTTATCAATAGATCCACTCTGAGGGTTCTTTAGAGGCAAGAATTCCAAACTCAGAATCTTTGGCCATTTTAACTTATTCAATCAATAATTCTGCATTGGAACTTTCACGGAAAACATACAGAAACATTATCGCTGATGATGGTTCTTTGAAACCAATTAAACACTCGGTCACACATCATATCATAACTTTAGCTCATCCTATTCCCTAATAGGATGCCTGCCTAATGATGCACTATCAGATGCCAGAAAAGACTTTGATGCTGGATCTTGGAATATATTGTTCATATTGTTCCTCACCACTTCATCTGGTAAAGAATAAAACGGTGAATGGAGACCATGTGGTGATTAAAGACATTCAAGATTACACAAACAATTTATTTAGTTGCCGCGAATTATTAATTCCTGTTGAAACATCTGACATTGGAAAGACTGGAATATTTACTCCATTTGGCCTTTTTGAGTTCACAAGAATGATATTTGGATTGTGTAATGCTGCGCAGACCTTCCAACGGTTTATTCATTCAATTCTTAGAGACATTCCTTGTTTCGTCTACGAAGAAGATATTCTAGTGGCCTCAAAAGATGATAACGAACATATATGCCATTTGAAATTACATTCCAATAAATTATGTGAATACGATCTTATAATCAACATGGAGAAGTGTTTGTTCTTGAAAGATGAAATAAAATTTTAAGGACGTAAGATTAGTAAGGAAGGAATTAAGCCATGTCCAGATCGAGTATATTTAATACAATATTTTAAACAACCTGAAACCATCAAACAATTAAGACTATATTTTTGAATGATTAATTTATATCGACATTTCATTCCAAAGGCTGCCGAAATTCACCGTCATTTAAATAAATTTCTTATCGGAAACAGAAAAGATGGTATCAAAATATATATGGGGATAGTGTTGCTGAAGATGCGTTTGAACAATCCAAACAACAATGATCCCAATCAACACTGTTCAATTTTCCTTCTGCTAAAGCTCAATTATTACTTAAAGTAGATGCAGCCAACTTTGCAATTGTTGGTGTTGTTCAACAACAGTACGAAGGTTCAAGTTGCGCGAGCACAACAAAACGACCCAAATCAATTTTTTTGTTAAATACCTCGTCGTATTGCTTTAAAAAATTAAGAAGGTCTGTCTAAAAAGTTCGCGGATTGATCAAGAATAAAGAACTGATGGTGGCATCTGTAAGATCTTTTTAGCATTACATGTTAAATCCATCAGCGGCATTGTGTCAAAATTTCATGACATTTGTACGAATAGAACCCAAGTTATTGCGCTCTAAGTGACAATACTTTTGTATCATCGGTCGAAAAATGAATTTTGAACAAAGGGCGAATATTAAATTCTGTATTAAACTCGGTAAAATGGCGGCCCAGACGCATCAAATGATGCAAAATGCTTATGGTAGTGAGTGTTTATCCCGTACCTCTAACTTCGAATGGTTTAAACATTTTAAAGAAGGCCGGGATGTGCTGGATGACGATGCACCTTCTCGCCGTCCAAGATTAGTCGTGAACGAAATGAAAGTTGAATTTGTGTGTGCATTTATTGAAAATGAGCCAAAATCCTCATTGCGTTCCAAGGAAATGGAGCTTAAGATGTCCCGCGGGTAGATTTTGGCGGCGCAAAACGGGTCTCAGAAAGATTTGTGCCTGACTTTCCTCACAAGCTGACCGACTACGAAAAATTACTTCGCATTCAAAATCGCAAAGACTTAATTGAGGAAGACAAAAAATACCCAAACTACCGAAAATACATTGAAACGGGCGACGAGACGGGGTGTTATCAATATGATCCCGAAACCAAGCCACAAGGTGCCGAATGGCAGCATCCGGATGACTCCAAACACTACAAATAGAGTTTTGGAGAAATCAAAATCCAAATCTATGTTGATTTGTTTTTACGATTGGGGCTTGTCCACAGAGAGTATATTCCACAAAGCCAAACGACTTGCAGTCGGCCGGTCGTCCTGAGCGGTTTTGTAAGGATATTGTGTATGGTGCGCTACTCGTTGCGCTGAGATATTGTGTGCACTCGCGTGTGTGCTAGCGCGACGCTGGATAAATCCTGTCGTGGACCATAAAAATGAAAGTAACGCTTTCGTGTTTAGCAACTGTGTTGTTCGTGATGATGCCAAGCACGGCGATTAAGTGACGCTTAAGGAGAATTTATAAACTGTGTGTGTGATTGATCTAATAGAAAAAAATGGCAATATTCAACGGTTATAGTTATGATTTCCTTCGCGGATTGATGTAAAACATAAGAAACTGTGAAAAATTCTGAACTTGTGACGTGTGCATTGATTAGTCGTGCTATGACTGCCGTGGTAATCTGTGTTAATTTCATGATATCGAAACCGTATGATAATCGGAGTGGTGTAACTGTCGACTTATCCCCTAACTGGCCCCACGGGGGCCCAATTAAACGACAAATAATAATAATTAAAGAAAATTTGTAACTCCCCCGGAAGTGGTGAAGGGCTTGTCCCTTTTGTAGTAATCTGTATCCCCATTGAAAAAAAAAAACAAAAGAACAAAATGAGTGAGGAAAATCTCACGAAACGCAAGAAGGTGACGCCGAACCTCGTGACTCGGGATTCGCGCTTGGTGGAAAACGCGCGCGCTAAAGAGGAAAACATCAAACTTAAATCGGAAATCCGTGAACTTAAAGAAATGTTAAAAAAAAGTGACGAGCTTTTGAGAAACCTATTGGCGCAAGGCGAAAAGAACTACAGTGAAGTTAAAAACAATAATAACGTGCCGTGTAGAAGTGAAAGCCACGTAAGCCGCGTTCATGAACAGGAGAAAATGACGGAAGGATCGAAGAATGTGGATAATGGACTGAAACAAAAGAAGTCGAAATGAGCGAGGACGAGACAGGAGACTACACCACGGTCGTCGCCAAAAAGAACCAGAAGAAGAAGCAGAAGGCCCAGCAACCCGAAAGAGCGGAAGTACAATTGATAACAACAAATGCAAGTCAGCAAAAAGTTAAGAAAAATAAGTTGCCGCCCATAAATGCGTTCCACCAGGACTATAATGACCTAGTGAAGCTCATTAAACAGTGCGCTAAGACAGGAAATTCTACGATTAAAAAAATTAATAATACCAAAACGCAGATCAAGGTAGACAGAATGGAAGATTTTACAAACGTGAAGGAAGTCCTCAAGAAAGCAGAGGCTCGTTTCTATTCACTTACTCCTAGAGAGGAGAAAACTCAGACTTTCCTACTGAAGGGACTCTGTGAGGGCTACGATCCGCAAGAGCTTCAAAAGAACTTAAAGCCAAGGCTGTCACAGTAAAATTCGTTTCAGTGAAGCCTTTCATTACGCGTTGCTCTATATTAGAGAAGCGAGTCCTCCCCATATATCTCGTGCAAATATCGCACGAAAGCTCTGCAGCCGAACTACTCAAGTTGAGGTTCCTCAACCATCAAGTAGTCCGGTTTGAAAAAATGCTTAAAAATGACACCATGCAGTGCTTCAGATGTCAACGATTTGGGCACAGTTCGGCGAACTGTAACATGCAGTTCCGCTGTGTCAAATGCAGCGTTGTTCATGAACCTGGCAAGTGTGGGTTGGGGGAAAATGACGGCAAAGGCAAGATCTTTTGCGTTAACTGCAGGACACATGGACATCCTGCTTCCTTCAAGGGCTGTCCAGCATATGAAAAAATAAAAAAACCAATGCGGATTGAGCGCGCCTTACCAAGCTGTCCGGTGATAGCCCCGGCTCCAATTACCCCTGGAGTATCTTTCACAGCTGTTGCGAGGGGTACAGTTGACCCAGCACCCCAAAAGAGGGATGAAAGCGATTTGGCCGCTATGTTCAAGATCATCCTGGACAGGTTGGGCAAAATCGAAAACACCCTGGTCGATCATAGCTCTTAAATCAGGGACCTAATTAGCACGTTTAGCTATACTCATGACCAATACTAGACACTTCTCTGCAGTGTTGGCTCGAGATGAACTTCATCTAATAGCCGTGAATGTCAACTCCATAGTGAGTGTCTATAGGAGATCAGATCTACTGGATTTTGCGTCTGAACACAAACCTAACATTATACTGCTGAACGAGTAACGAAACTCAACGAAAGAAACAACGTACAGTTCAAGGACTACAACTTCATACGTACTGACAGACACAACTCGACTAACGGAGGAGGAACAGCAATAATGCTCACACGATACATCAAGTACGAACATATAAACAGACCAGAATTCAGTGGATTTGAAATCTTAGAGTTGACATGCATCAAGCTAGAATTGCAAGGCGGCCAACGTCTTTTTGTGGTCAGTGCATATGCACCGAAGCGCATGAATGCGAAGTTCAGGGAGGAGTTCAATCTCGTCTTTGAACTTCTGCGGTTAGATGAACCGCAAAATTATTATGTTTTGGCGGGTGACCTGAACGCTAGACATGGCGACTGGCTAAACGAGTACAACAATCCACGGGGAATATTTTTAAAACGGTTCGTAATTGATAATGAGATGGAATACCGATGCCGGCTCATTGGCCCGGGGACTCCTACATTGCCGAGATCCGGAAAATATCTAGATCTATGCATAGTTGATGTGCGTTTGAATCTTACTGATTCAACTGAAAACAATAGACTCAAAACACTACACTATGATAGTGATCACAAAGCCATTCAAATTAAACTCACAAAAGAAAACTACGACATTTTCATGCTTGCAGCACACGAAACACAACACAGATACAATTTCCGAAAAACAGATTGGACACAATTCAAGGCAAAACTAACACAGAAACATGAATCATACATACAAGACACAAACACATATATTCCAAACAACAAAAACTTGTCGAATGACGAAATCGACAAATACATTGAAGACATTAACAGACTCATTCTCAAAACAATGGAAGACAACATTCCAAAGATAACACCACACAATAACATTGAACAGTACACGACAGCAAACATAAAAAAACTTAAAAAGCTCAAAAGTATGATTCTGACGCGCATCAACTCTATATATAGGAGTTCTGTTGCGAGTTGGCATCCATATTTAGCCACGCTTAAAAAGATCATGAAGACTCTGCGTTATCTCATAAAATTGAACTACACTCGCGAAGTTAATAAGCAGTGGGCTGAGAAAACGCAGAGTATTCGTCCTCAGGATCCGGACGGAATGTTTAGCCAGATTAACGCTATGTTCAGGTCGAAGAAGCCGGCAACAGTGTCGACTTTGAAAATCCCCCTTGATGAAGATGAACGTAGGGCAACTGATACCCACGAACAATACAAACTTGTGACAGATGAGACTGAAAAGCTAGATGTAATTGGTATGGGTATGGAGTCGGTCCATCGACAAAACTCTAATCTGGGCAGTGCTCGATTGAAGGAAATTGTCAAAAACCGAGTTGACGAGTTTTTGACTTCTTACAATCGTGAGCCTACTCTCCATTTCAATGAGACATTAAAATCAAATACGTTGTCACAAAACAACTTGACTGATTATTTTGTGTCGAAGGAGGATGTTGAGCATACCTTTCGGACACTCAATAATTAAAAATCAACTGGGCTTGATGGCATACCCAACATTGTCCTCAAAAACATACCAGAACCGATAATACACGAATACATTTGCATTTTTAACAATGCACTCTGTAATAAATATTTTCCAGAAAATTCGAAGAAGGCCAGGGTCATCCCAATTTTGAAGAAAGGAAAAGATCCTAGCGATCCGAAAAGCTATCGACCGATAAGCTTATTGTCAAATGCAGGCAAAGTCTTTGAGTGTTTCTTGAACAGAAATATCAAGAAACACCTCGAAGACAAAGATATCATCAGCAATAGTCAGTTTGGCTTTCGCAGAAGCCATTCTACTATCCATGCTATCACGAAAGTGACGTCAGATATCTGCTGGCATTTAAACGGAGGAAAATGTGTTGGAGCATGCCTCATTGATATGGAGAGAGCCTTCGATACAGTTTGGCTTGATGGACTGATTTTCAGACTCATACAGAATAGGTTCTGTGATGATTTAATAGCCATACTAGTGAGTATGCTGTATGTAAAAGAATTTATTGTCGAAGTCGGGGGAAATGCTTCCAGTAGAGTATTTCAGGTCTCTGACGGTCTACAACAAGGCACAGTAACGGCACCTACGTTATTCTCAATTTTATTGAACCCACTTTTGATGTCATTTGGCTTCAACGATAGTCCTGCACGGATGATAGTGGCGTTTGCTGACGACTTGATCATATACACTGCAGACAGCAAAGCTTCGGTGGTTCAAGCTGAGCTGCAAAGTATGTTCCAAGATGTCCAAACGTTCACAAACGCTTGGAAATTGAGAATAAACGATAACAAATGTGAAACTATCTTGTTCCGTGGACCACTAGCAAAGGCCGGCAGAGGCTTGAAACGAAATTGGAAGGATTTCCATATAAAGTCAAATGGCGAACGCATACCGCACAAGAACACCGTTAGGTACTTGGGCGTGTTCCTCGACTACCGCTTGCAGTACATTCAACATGCGAAAATGCAGCTCGAGAAAGCAAGAAGGGCATTTATGTCTCTTAAGAGACTTTTCTATGCGAAACACCTGGAGACACGCGAGTAACATATACAAATGTTTAATGTCCATTCACCTAACATAAGTAAGTTAAATGAAAATGCAAACCGCAACATTGCAGATTGCGAAAATAATGTGAACGGCCGATCGCTCTTTAATAAGCATAATACTAATTTAATTGGGTCAAGCTTTATTGCTGAACATGCAGGTTTCATACCACCGGAACCATTTCCTTACTTAGATGGAAAGAGACTTTTCGTTGACGGACGTGGAGTACCTGTTGTCGACCATATTTACAGACGAAACACAGGCAAGAGACTTATATACGACGACAGTATAGACACCCAAAATACTGAGGTAGACTTACGATATTCGACGCAGATGTGTCATAAACAGAGAAACCACCAACAGTATTGGTGGCTGGAGTGAGATTATAGTGGTCAGGTGAACGGTTGACTTGCGTATGACACGCGGATTTGTTAATCATCTGCCTTGATATGTGTCTTGTTTACCTTATTATTATTATATTATTATAATATATTACCCAAAAATTTAAATAATTGTATATATTTGACATATGTAATTTTTTAAACCTAGATTAGTTTAGAATGTAATATGACCCTTTGTAAGAATAAAAGATAATAATAAAGAAATAAAAAAAAAAATCTGAAACAAAGCAAAAAAAACAAAAAAAAAACATACATCGGGCAGACTAATCGATCAGTGAGGCAAACAGAGGGATGAAGAACATCAAAGCAGGTAAGCTAGCGGAAATTAAGTCGAAAGTAGCGGAACATATAATAGCGGAAAACCACAGGATCGACGTAGGAGACGCGAAAATTATACGCAGCACAAGGGATGTGAGGAAACTAGATGTAGAACAGAGTATCGAGATCTACAAAAACAGAGGAGAGAATCTACTCAACGCGGACCAAGGGAACGGGTATACCTGGCTATTCAAATATTTATGAGTAATTATAAGTAATAAAAATATCGTTTGGGTTAAGTAGTAGGTAATTACATGTACGCTATAAATAAGGAACAAATTGAGGAACATTCTTTAGTTGGATACGCACTGAGGAAGGCTGCAAGTAGTAGCCGAAATAAATATTTGTAGAAAAATAAAAAATACTAGCTAATGGAAAAATATTCAACGTGTTTCTATTAATTCTAATAACATTAGCTAAAAAGCTCAAAAAAATTAAAAAAAAAAACAAAAAAAAAGTTAACATTGAAAGATAAAGTTATTATTGTTATGATGAAATGATGAGAAGTAATTAAACACTGGTTTTGTTTAGTTCTCCTTCGCAAGTCCTTCTGTTTGGTTCTTACACTAATTGATTGCAGTGGGAGTATTATTTAAATATAACTGCTATTAGAGCAGAAAAGTAAAGGTTTAAATAAATAATATTTGTTACAATGAGTTCATATACTTGTAAAGAATACGACAATCTGTCAATTTGGTCTGAAAGTGATGATGGTAAGTAAGAGTAATAATTTTTTTGCCGGGAATATTGAATTTTATTTGTTATAGAAATAAGACCCATGAATAGAAGAAAATCAAGAAGAATTTATGAATTGGATGAGGAAAGCAATTTGAACAGTATTAATTGCAGATTTCTACAAACTAAGAAGAGAATTAGAATTTTTGAATTAAGTGATTCAACGACTGACGAAGACGATGTTACTAAATCTCGATCACATTATGAAAATAATGATCAGAAGATTAGGAAAAGTAAAAGGAATAAAGGAGAAAAATATTATACAAAAACTGGAAATATTATTTCTGCAAAGAAATTCAAAAATAAGGATTGCAAATGTAAGAAATTGTGCGCGAATCGTATTACAGAGAGTCATCGAATATCACTTTTTAATTTATTTTGGGAAATGGGGGATTTTAACAAACAAAATACGTTCTTGCATGCATCCACTCAGCGTGCGCCAATAAAAAGAAGACGAGACAGAAATTTTAAGGGATCAGCCAGAGATTGTAGTTATGAATACTTTTTTAATATTGAAAAGGAAAGCATTAAGGTATGTAAAAAGTTCTTTATAGATACATTTGAGATATCTATAGGCAGACTACATAGGGCTCTCAAAGCAAGGATAATAGGAAATGACTTACGTGGAAAAATGAAAGGATCTTGCAGAAAGAGTGATGAAAAACTAGTGAATGTAGCAAAAGATCATATAAAAAGTTTTCCACACTATGAAAGTCATTACACGCGTTCTAATAATCCAAATAGAAAATACCTGAGCTCTGATTTGAACTTAAGAAAAATGTACAACTTGTATGCTGAAAAGTGCGAAGAATACCATACAATATTTCTCAGCGAGCGAATATATAGGAAAAATTTTTAAAAATAATTTCAATTTAAGTTTTCATCACCCACATAAAGATACCTGTCAAAAATGCGATTGCTTGCATTTAAAAATTAAAGCTACCTCAGACCTTAATGTAAAAAACAGCCTTTTAGAGGAACATAGCACACATTTGAGAAATGCAGAACTGGCTAGAAAAGCTTTAAAAGAAGATCAAGACTTAGCATCAATGAACCCAGATAAATATTTCGCATTTTCCTTTGATCTACAAAAGGCGCTTCCATATCCCAAATTAACAGTTTCTGTTGCATACTATAAGCGAAACATGTATGTTCTTAATGAAGGTTTTCATAATTTTCATGACAATAGAATTCATATGTATGCATGGGAGGAAACTGTAGCATCTAGAGGTGCGGGAGAAATAGCATCTTGATGTCTGAAGCATATTCAGACGATAACCACTCAAGATCATATCATAGCATACAGTGACACGTGTACCGGACAAAATCGCAATATTAAGCCCGCACTGATGTGGTTAAGGATTGTTCAATCAGAAGATAATAACATAAATGTTATTGACCACAAATTTTTACTGTCAGGTCATACATTTCTTCCAAAAGACAGAGATTTTGCAGTTGTGGAAACAACATTAAAAAAAAAGGATCATTTATACACTGCCCAAGATTATTATAATGCAAAAAAGCTTGCCGGAAAAAACAGCTTCATTTTGTATAAAATTAAAAGAGAAGACTTTGTCTCAACCAAATCTCTGGAAGAGGAAATTACAAACAGAAGAAAAAAAAACACGAACGGAGAAATTGTAAACTGACTCAAAATATGTTGGATGAGGTTCAAAAGGAATGAACCTCACAAAATTTTTTACAAGCTTAGTATGGAAGCAAATGCTCCATTTAAAACAATTTTTTTATTTGGAAAAAAGGGAAGACCAAGAAACCTCAGCCAAATTAATATGTTACCACTTTACAAAACTTCAAGGAGCATAACAAGAGACAAATATAACGACATGATAAGCTTATTACCCTACATACCACCTATTCACCATGAATACTTCAATATGCTAACTGTAAAAGAAAACTAATTTCAAATTTTTTTTTAATTTCAAGGTCTTAACGAAGTAATTTTAATTTTTATATTTTCAATATAACTCAAATAAACTCTTAATAAACTTTGCTATTCGTGTATTTAAATGTCTTCATTTTAACTATTACTTCATAAAAATCCATTTCAGTAAAGCTTATTATGTCTATAAAAATATGGACTTAAATTTGCTCCTGTTTTATTTATTGTAATATGTTATGTTTGAAAGTGGTATAAGTACATGTGGAGCTAAAAAAATCGTTTATTTTTTCAAAAATTTTTCGCAATTATTAATTTATAAAAAAATTTAAAAGGTGTATAGTGTAAAAAACATCACTCGTATTGATTACAATTGGCCAATATTTTTATATTGATTCAAACGTAAACCCTCAAATATCTCAGTATATGAAAAAATGGACTTATACCACTTTCAAAAAAAACAAGTTAATTTATTTGTTATCGCTTCTAATTTCTGTTTCCTATCTTTTGTACATTTGATAGTGTTAAGATCCAAAAAAAGAAAAATTAAATAAATGCATAAAAAAAAGATAATAAAAATAGCAGAAAAAAAAGAGCAATGTTTATAACTAGAATAAGCTCTATTTATAAATAGGAGTAAGTAGACTTAAGTTAGCGATAGTGTTTGAAGTTTTTTTTTGAAATTTTCTTCAAATTAATCTAAGCATAAAGTGTCAGGGGGCATCCCCAGAAAACGTGACTGGCCTAGATCAGAGTGCCCTAAGTGACCATAGGTTTAAATAGACGTAAGATAGCTTAACCATGTTTTGTTCTCTTTTTTGTGGAAATTTGTAATTTGTATGATATTATATGAAAATAAAGAGATTTTTTAACTTTAACTTAACACAAGGCCAAACGGTTAATGCTGTGTTTTATCTTGGTGTTATGAAGCTTTTGCTTTCAATAATACATCGTGTTCGGCTAGAATATCATGAATGCAGAAGTTGGCGTTTGTTAGACGATAATACGCTGGGGATTTTTTGATGAAAAATTGCATTTTTTCCATCAACCACTCGCCGTTTTCACCTGATTTGGCACCATGTGACTTTTTTCTGTTCGGAAAATTACATTTAGCCATGAAAGGAAAGCATTTTGCGAACATTGAAGACATCCAAAAGTCGACGACCGCCATTCTAAACATGATATCAAAGAATGACTTGAATAAACTTTGTAAAGTGGTGTAGGGAGGCCTAAGGGAACTACTTTGAATAAACTAAATCCGTATTGCCGAAATCATTCATCGTTTTCTTCATTCTTGACCATTCGTCCGGGAACTTTTGAGACACCTTGTGAAATTTTCGGTACGGATGTTGAAATTGTTTGCGAAACTGAACAAAATTGAAGTAGACCTCTTATACCTCATCAGTTTAGGCAACAGGTCTTTGAAAAATTTCACAGTTTTCATCACCCAGGCATTAAAGCTTATACGTTACTTATACTTACATAAGTTACTCACCAGCAAAATGTAAAATGAGTAAAATGAAAGGTGCATTTAAAACAGAGTAAAAGCTTGTTTCAATTATCAGAGAGCAAAAATGACAAGAAACGTTTCTTCACCTCTTTCCAATTTTGAGCTTCCTTCCGAACGTTTCGAAACTGTCCATATGTATAGAATTGGTCTGTTAACTCCATGTTGTTGTTATAAATATTGTCTGACCATTATTAATCGCATGTCAAAACGGACGTCAGCTATTGCTTTGGTAGATTCTACTACAGTCAGTGGTACAAGCCTCCGTAAATAATTAGGTAGCAAAGTCGCTATTCCAAAGACAATGTTCACAGACCAAGAAGCTCAGTCTGAATCAAAATTGTTTCAAGGAATTAGCGAACCAACTGGGGTTTAAACGTAAAAGAACTGCTTGAAAAATGGACCAGAATACTTACAAAAGCTCTACTCTGTCAAGAACCACAGTCTTGGTAAGAAGCATTTTGTTCTTCTAGGGGTTCGAACAACGTTCACTGACCAAAATGAATTCTCACCAGCAATGATGTTATATGGCGAGACGAGCATGAGTTAGTATGGAAACTACAGCAATTCATCAATCTTCTGAAACCTGTAGAACCTTCCTACAACTCAAAAAATAAATGTTTGTATTCGAAGATCTAAAGACCTGTTCTCATTTTTTTCATAAAAACAACCAGTCAAAATTTTATCTACTAAGTAATTCACCACACAGATAAGATTTTTACAGTAAACTTAAAGGATAAACTAATTAGGGTGTTTCAGGACAGAATCAAATCAGCTTTTATTATCAATAATACATCGGAACCAAAAAATATTCTGCAGTTAATAATAATTCAACCAAAAATCAACGCATGAGATTCGACCTGTAGAGACCAAGTCTTTTACGCTGTTTGAAGAATTGCTGGTGGTCGAGTGTGTTCTAGTTGTTTTAAAATGTTTTCAGACGCCATTTTCTATGCAGGATTTGGTAAAGAGCGTTAATTTCGAAGAAACTCTCGTAAAATTTATTTTGATAGAATTTGGATAGGAACATTAATGTCGAAAAATACTCTTCCTTTTTACAAAAAATTTTTTTTTCCTAATTAAAAAATGATTTGATGATTTGATACGTTATAATAAAAAAATATGAATTCTAATTTAAAATCAGAACGATCAAGTAGTCTTTACAATTGAATTAAATAAATTATGCTGAAATTGTAATAAAAAAAAAATTATATTCGTAAGATTAATTGGATAATATAGTACTACTAACGCATAGTTAGGTATTGGCATTTTCTAGTTAACTTCGAATGTTTTTTCAGGGTTCGTTAAACCAAAGTTGACCGAATTTATAATCGATTTCAGGCCGATCTCCAGTGAAAAACTGAACATTTTTTGTGAATATCTTGTTTTCTGAAAAAATGAAGACTTAAAAATGTTTGTGGTGTTCACTTCACTTTTTATAAAAATATTTTTAAATAATTTCACATTTCTTGTCATAGGTGCTAAATTGCGACCTCTTACGAGGAAATCATGCAACACAAAAATATGCTCCGCCGCCATGTTTTCGAAAATAGTATGGTATATTATCTCACCCTAGACACCAAATTTTCGTCGATTTAATGAATGGATGAAATCTAATCTGCTATCCTTTTCCGGTGCAAGTTGTGATCTTTGGAACATTTTGTGCTCAATTAGTCTTCGTTCAGTGCTTTTAGAACACATATGAAACAGGTGCATTGGTGCAATATTCATAAAAAAAATAACAATCATAACACAGAAAAACAAAGTCAAACTTTTTTTTGTTGCATGAAGCTTTTCTACTGTTGTTTACTAATTTGGGTGCGCTGATTTCAAATCTTCCCTCAGATTTTTTGTAGCAGTTCTCGTTAGTGAGATACAGGTACCGTCTTGAATTTACATAAGTAGTCGGTAGTTTCTATCAATAGCGGTGTAACTTAACTAGTTCCTTTATAAATATAATTATGTCTTCCTCAAGAAGGACGTGTTTAAATAATCCTGATTGTTTTTGTGTTATTTGTGGAGAGTATATGTTCCAAAAATTTCGTTTAAATGTGTCGGACATTGTGAAAAAGACATACTTCGACTACTTTTGGTTTCCGTTACCGTCAACACTAAACCTAAACCTTCATCTTTAAAAATAGATGAAGCAACCATTTGTCCTTCTCCCAATCTAAAGTATCTTGGGGTAACTTTTAATGAAAAGATCAGATTTGACCCTCATCTTCGATATAGCACCAAAAAAGCCTACAGTGCATTCTCCCGCATTCGGTTTCTTCTCCGTAAGCAAGCAGGGCTTTCTACCAATGCAAAGTCAACTCTATACAAAACACTGATTAGACCCATTATCACCTATGCTGCACCAATTTGGTTGACATGTTCCAAAACAGCTATGGGAGACGCCGCAAAGTTGGAGCGAAAAGTACGAGCTTGTACTGGACTCTACTTCGACTCTCGAACGAAACGCCGATATCGCAGCGAAAAATTATACGAGGAAGCTAAGCTCGAGCAACTCCCCAGCAGAATAAAACACTTGGCGTTTCGATACTACAACAGCCTTAGTGAACATCCAAACGAACGGATGAAGAAAATATTCAAGCACGCAGCAACACTAGAACACGGGAAATTCATCAGGCCAAGCAGTATCATCAACCGAGAAGCGGATAAAATATTTGAAGAATTTCCTGAACTTCGTCGAGGATAGTCAAATATGCAAAAATGTAAAAGGATAATAAGAAAATCCTTTAGTTTTTTAAGCTTTATTGTATATAGTAGGTTAAGTATTTATTTAGGTTTAAGATTCGTAGGTTACGTATTTATTTAGGTTAAGACTAAATGAAGACATGACAGCGCGTGATGCAAGCGCATGTATAAAATTAAAGAAACTTTTCAACAGCTAAATACGATCGATAAATATTATGTATAATTAGATAAGAAAAAGTAGACCTAACTAGCATAGTCACTTAGAAAACTAACTGTGCAGAATTGACTAAGAATGACATGTATTAATACTGGAAGGCATAAATAAATGTATTGTATTGTATTGTATTGTGACATATTCAGTGAAAAGTGCATACCAACAGCCATAACGGCGAGGATATCGTATCAATATAATCTTGGGTGAGTCAGAATTTTTGCTAACTGTGACCTGTGACGGACTGACAGACTTTTTGAATTGTATAATAGAATTGATCTGATAGAGTTAAGTCATAATCTCGACTATTTACTGACTACAAATGGAAGGGACAATGGAACCAAGACACGAACCCGACAAGAACAACCCAACAAACTACTTTCAAGAACAGGCCAAACACCTGCACCACATGCAGAGCCAGTTGGAGCAGGTTCTCAAAGAACTTAAATTCACACGAGAACAGCTGCAAAACTCGCAACTGCAACTCCAGAAGGCTCACGACGAAATCCGTGAGCAGAGAAAGAAAAATGAGGAGCGTCTGCAAATCATTATTTCTATGAAAAGCCCCCGAAGGCAAATAAAAAACGAAAGATCGTGAACCTCACCTCCCCCTCACTAACGAGGGAATCAGCCTCCTCATCATGTGAAGAAGAAGAGGAAATGCGGGAGCAAGATGCCTGTGAAGACGAAGAGACACAGGAAGAGGAGACTGAAGAAGTCCATGATGAGAAGGAGTTCCCACCACTCCCGCCTACTAAACCAACCGTATGCTTCACATATATGAAGATACAGCCAAAGGCACCAACCATCCACAAAAACCTAGTACATGAAACAGCATTAAACCCGAAGACACACAGGAACAAGGCGAACCCAACAAAAAACGCACGGTACCGGTTATTCTCAGGGAACTGGAGAAATGGACTGTACTGGCAAAAGAACTCCGGAAAAATAAAATTAACTTTGTTTCAGCCAAAAGGGTTTATCTAGGTATACAAATAACCCCCGAAACGACGAAGGATCATAGGCAGATGACAAAACTACTGACTAATCTCAAACTGCAATACCACATATATTACCTCCCCGAAGATAAAAAATTGAATGTCGTTCTTCGAGGACTTCACGGCCTTAGCTGTGAGGAAATCAAGGAAGACTTAGAAGTTCAGGGCTTCCACCCCATAGAAGTCTTCCCTATAAAATTTCAATCTAGACCATCCAAACTCATCAAGATTTTTCTCCCGAAGGAGAAAACCTCGATATTCAATATCAGAGGTGTCTGCTACCTGGTGTGTCAAGGTGAAGCGCTGAAACCCTGAAATGTCTTGCCAATGTGTCACAACTGCTAGCAGTTCGGACATTCCTCGGGCAATTGCCATGCACATCTCGCTTGCGACGCGAGATCTCGCTAAATGTGACGGGCTCCACCATCATAAAGAATGTAAGAAGCCGAAAGAGATAGCTCCAATTTGTGTAAGCTGCAAAGGCGAGCATACAGCTAGCTATGGGAGTGGCCTAAGAACCCGAAGAACGTTAAGAAGACGTTTTCACAACAAGCTGCCCAAAATAACACGAACACACAAGCAAACACGCCACCCAATACTAAACCCGCGAACAAACCATAACCAAAATCCCCCCTATACTCACAACACCAGATATGGGGCAATTCTTTGCATCTATGCAGAATCAGTTTCAACTGATCATTTCAACACTAATTCGCACACACACAAACACTAATGGATCTGGTGAATAGCATTTCTTTACTCACGTGGAATGCCAATTCCTTATATCAAAAGACTGGAGAGTTTAAACAATTTATACTAGACTATAAATTTGATATTATTACAGGAAACCTTTCTGAAACCAGGAATCCGTCTCCATTTACCTAACTACACTCTGTACAGAAATGACAAACTGTCAGGTAGAGGAGGTGGAACAGTCATTCTCGTGAGGCGAAATGTAAGCCATCACCAGATCTTTACACCCCAGTTAGAAAAAACAGAAGTCACCGCTATCAAAGTCCAATCGAAATTTTTTGAATTTTCGGTGGTTTCTCTTTATAACCCCCCAAACGACAAGAAATTTGCACAAGACTTAGAAGCTCTCTTCACCCTAAAAGGTCCACTACTAATCATAGGCGACTTTAACGCATACCACCGCGACTGGGGAGCAGTGAGAAGTAACCGAGCCGGGGCTGAGCTTAACAGGTTCATCACTAGCATACAAGGCAGCTTAAACATTCCAGACGAGCCAACACACCACGTACGAAAGTTAACAACCATCATAGATTTCGGCATCTCCAGAGAATTTTACCACAACCTAAGAATCAGAGTCCTAAATGAGCTTTCCTCTGATCATCAACCGGTCCGTTTTCTTTTAGAGGACATCTTCATAGATGTACCGCTAAAAGAAAAGAAAACGACTGATTGGAAGGCTTTCCGAGACACTTATTATTGGACCTTTTTGAGACAAAAAATATTATACTGGGACTCAACAAACGAAAGACGCTAGGCCCGGACATGGTAACCAACACAATGCTTAAATGGCTTTCCGACAACATACTAACGAAAATAACAAACATTATAAACAAAGTTTTCCAACTGCGAAAATTCTCACAAGCATGGAAACAAACTACCTTAATAGTCATCCCCAAACCAGGAAAAGACCACAGATTTCCGCAAAATTGGAGACCGATTAGCCTCCTCTCTTCCATTTCCAAAATAGCCGAAAGAGCTATTCTGTATAGACTACAAGAAACCGTCAAAGATAAAAACATCATCCCCAACGAACAATTTGGTTTCCGTGCCAAACATTCCATTGAACTCCAGCCAGGGTGGTCCAACACATCCGAAACGGTATGAATCGCACCAAATCGACAGGCCTTGTTATGTTTGACATAGCAAAAGCCTTCGATAAAGTCTAGCATGCAGGACTAATCTTCGAAATGCATGAACTTCATATACCGCTCCAAGTGATACAAATAATTCACTTTTTTCTCAAAGGCAGAACCTTTCGTGCCCGAATTGACCAACATCTCTCAAATATGCGATCGATCGAAGCTGGAGTTCCGCAAGGATCACCCATCTCACCAATTCTCTACAGTCTATACACTGCAGATCTGACTAGTCTGCCAAAAAAACGTACGTGTATCCCTTTACGCGTATGATACTTGTATATTCTACATAGATCGACAAGCAGAAGTCATCACGTCCAAACTGCAAAGCTCCATCGATATCCTCCTGGATTACTTCCGCAAATGGAAAATAAAACTTAATACGGGCGAACCCAAGCAGTATTCGTCACCAGAAAGAATTTGCAACGCCCTCGACTACTAAAAGTCGACAACGAACAGATAGCATGGAATAAGACAGAAAAATACTTAGTACTAATAATTGACAATCGCCTTACATGGAATGACCACATACGACAAAAACAACTACTCTGTATACAAATCCTCGCATCCTTACATCAAATCCTCAAATCCGGCCGTCTGAACATGACCAACAAAAGACAAATATACACACAAATAATACGACCAACGTTACTCTACGGCAGCAATGCATTTTACCAGACTTCGAAAACAAACAAAAAAGCACTCCAGACAATTCAAAACAAGGCACTGAGGTGGATCGGAACTATTCCATGGTATATTAGAAACGTGGATATACACAAGGACTTCAGACTTGACACAATTGAAAGGTACATACGCGACAGAGCACTAAAACTTTTCGACAAAATAGACAAACACCCTAATAAAACCATGGAATTCCTAAAGATCCCTGAAAAACGACGAAAAATAACTTATCCTACAATCAGATCAATTATTGACACAAACTAGTAAAACAACTTGGGTTACAGTGAGTGCAAAATCGCTCACAGACAAAATTGGAGCAAGAGTGCTAAATCGTACTGGCTACAAGGAACCAACTACTCCAAGAGAGTAAATGGAAGATTGCAATAAAAAGAGACAAGACACAAGCCATGATCATTACTAGATGTAGAGGACAACAACCAACACAACTTCACATTGACACTGACTCAATACCCTGGACCAGAACTGTTAAGTACTTAGGACTAACAATTGACCAACAGACTGGCATGGAAAGACCACATACGATCAAAACGTGCACATTGCTTGGGTATACTGTGCTCCCTCAATCCGCTCCTTAAGTCGGGCAAACTTAATACCAAAAACAAACTGCTGCTCTTCAAGCAAATAATCAGACCGACTTTACTATACGGTAGTACTTCTTTCTGCCAGACAGCCAAGACGCACAAAAAAGCGCTCCAATCCCTGCAAAATAAGGCACTACGGTGGATATTCCGAATTCCATGGTACATCAGGAACACGGACATACACAAAGACCTACGACTCGACACAATAGAGAAATACATACGCGACAAAGCACTAAAACTGTTCGACAAAATAGACCAAATTCCAAACAGTACCATGGAATTCCTGAAAATCCCGCTCGCGGAAACACACAACATCTACCCGAGCCTACGTTCAATAATAACTGACAGAACATAATAGAGGTTTGCGTTAAGTGTGGTGAGTGATCGTCACTCACAGATAGAAATGGAGCAAGAGTGCTAAATCGCACTAGCTCCAAGTACCGCATACTCCAAGCAACAGACTGACATGGAAAGACCATATACGAACGAAACGTGCACATTGCTTGGGTATACTCTGCTCCCTCAATCCGCTTCCTATGTCAGGTAAACAAAACGTAAAAAACAAACTACTGATCTTTAAGCAAATAATTAGACCGACATTACTCTACGGTAGCACCGCTTTCTGCCAGACAGCTAAGATACACAAAAAAGCGCTCCAATCCCTGCAAAATAATGCACTACGGTGGATTTTCGAATTCCATGGTACATCAGGAACACGGACATACACAAAGACGTACCGCTGGACACAATAGAAAAATACATACGCGACAAAGCCTCCGATCAATAGTAACTGACAGGGCTTAAGAGGAGTCACTACTCTTTGGGGGGAAGGGATGGCCATGGACGGCGGCAAGAAGGCCGCACCAAACCTGACCAAAGACGAGCAGATCACTGCGCTGCTCGTTCAGCTCAACAAATTTGTCGGCGAAAGTTGACGAGGCAATGGACTAGATCAGGACACTCTCAAATAACTTGGCAAGGACAAATGCTGAGCTGCCTACCAGCGTCAAGCCAACGGAAAAAGCGCTGGACTAGCTAACAAAAACAATAACAAAATCGCGAAACGAAATATTCAAACCTCTTCTTCCGCCTCCGAAAAATCTGAAATTCTGAAATCCAAACCAATCCAAACTGGTGAAAGTCCTTCTTCCGATAAAAGGAGATCGAAATTCGTAACATTGAAGCCATTTGCCAGCTAATCTGGACTGTCGAGGCGTAATGTCCACGCAACGGCCAAGCCATGTGCCATAACTGTTAGCAGTACGGACACTCATGATGCCATGGACAGTCGCGCTGCGTCAAATGCGACCAGCTCCTTCACTTTACCGCGTGCCCTAACAAGGCAGAAGAAAAGACTAAGTGCATAAACTGTGGAGGCTAACACCCGGTCAACTATGGGGGATGTCCGAGAAATCCTAAGAACATTAGAAAGACGTTCGCACAAATTGCAGCACAACAATCAGGCACTCCGCTAACAAAACAATCTCCCACCGAAAAAACACGCACAACCACAAATCCAGCTCCTAACATAAGTACCCCAGATATGGGAGTAATGTTTCCTAAAATTCAAAAACAGTTCTAAAGTATGATGCAGGAAATGATGGCAAACATTATCCAAACTTTGTTCACCGCCACATAAAAAACTGGAAAGAAAAAACATTGATGACACCAAAGGATCACATTTCCAGACTCATTTCGCTCGTATAAATTTGACATCCAACTCATCCAAGAGACCTCCTAGAACCCGGGAAACCGATTCCGTATCCCTAACTACATTTTATATAGAAATGATAGATTAACGGGTAAAGGAGGCGGCACGGCCATTCTCGTGAGAAGTCCTCGACGAATTATCATCAGGCAACAAGCCGGTTCTTTTTCGAGTAGGAAACATCTTTGTATGAGTAGGAAACAGACATTCCCAAATGACAAAGAAGAATAACGGGCTGGAAAGCTTTCCAAATCGCTGACTATATAGAGAAAACAATAGAATCTCTAACAGGTAAGATCACGCAGGCAAAAGAGGGCAACAGAATCATAACTCCGAGGAGGGAAACGAATCCCTACAAAGTCCCAGTAATAATCAAAAAAACTCGTGAGAAGAAGGAATAAAGTTCGGAGAAGAGCCAGGTACACAGGTGATCCTGCACAGATAGTGAAAGCTACGCGACTAACAAAGGAAATACGTTACAAAATAAGCAAATTCAGAAATGGGCAACGGGAAAGCTTTTTGTTCAGCTTTGACCCTTTGACTAGTACAAACACTGAACAAACGCAAAGCACCGGGGAATGATACAATAACAAACGCCATGCTAAAATGGCTACCAGACGATATACTACAAGCACTGACGGACATAACAAACGCAATTCTCCAGCTGCGAAAGTATCTCTACACGTGGAAATCAGCGACAATTATTGTTTTTCGAACCCTCAAAAGGACACAACATTTGCACAAAATTCGAGACTAATTGTGAGCCTCCTTTCGTCGATGGCGAAAATTGCAGAAAGGGTGATTTTGCACCGTCTTACCGAGGCATTATATGACAGAAATATCATACCGGAACAGCAATTCAGCTTTAAAGCCAATCATTCCACAGAGCTCCAGCTCGTAAGGGTAGTCCCACATATAAGAACAGGTCTAGAACGCAGGAAGCCAACATGACGGGTTATGTTTGAAATAGCCAAAGCCTTTGACAAAGTCTGGCATGCAGGACTAATATTATATTTCACTCATGTATCAACAATAGGAAGACTTGTTGAGGAATCATTGGGAACTAATCAAACTTTATTCTCATTAGGCCGTCAAAAGGATAAAGAAGCAATTGCTTTATTAAATATGAGATTAAGTCAACCACTCGTTAGTATTACAGACCATATTGTAAATCAAGTTTTAACTAATATGAGATGTACGAATAAAATGGAAAAAAAAATCCGATTGATTGATTTTATATTCAAAATGCATGAATTCAACTTGCCACTACAACTCATCCAAATCATTGGCTCCTTCCTACGAGGTAGAACATTCCGCATCAAAATTGACAACTGCCTATCAACCCTGCGACCCATTGAAGCTGGAGTCCCTCAAAGATCACCGATCTCACTGGTACTCTATAACATATACACAGCATACCTTCCCAAACTGCCTCCAGAAGTAAATATGTCACTGTACGCTGATGACACCTGTATCTTCACCACAGGACGACAAGCAAAAGTCTTAACGTCAAATTTGCAACGCTCAACGAACACCCTTTTGAGATACTTTCGCAGATGGAAGATCAAGATCAACCCAGACAAGACAAAAGCCATCTTTATAACCCGGAACCCACGACAAAATCCACAGACAATTACAATCGACAACGAACCCTTAGAATCGAACAGAATGGCGAAATATCTCGGACTTATATTCGACGACAAACTCACTTCCCAGCGAAAAATTTTCAAGCGCATTGATTTAAAGCGTACATAAAGGGCTTCGTAACCAGAAATTTTAAAGTGCTTTGAAAGAAGCAAGTGCAAAGCAGATGCCAATTTTCAGTTCGATATTATTTATAGATATTTTCTAGAGTTCTGCGTAAATTGCCATATATTACGGGGATTCCCGACTTATCGAAAGAACCACACTGTTCTTCGCATTCGCACTCTTAGGTTTTATCAGTGATCGTGAAGTATCAATTCAATTTAAGTGTTAATTTAAATTTAAAGTGTAAAATTAGTGATCACATGTGACTAAAATATTATTATTATTATTATTATTATAGTATGTATTTTATTATAAAATAAAACAAAGAAGTGTGGGACTCAAGCGAGTATAGTACAACAGGTGTAAAATTGAAAATGCTAAATAGTTTTCCGGGTAAAATACTGTTAAATTTATTTTGTGTGACGTTTCGGACTCGACTGAGTCCTTTATCAAGCTCAAACCAGTTTGACGAAGGGTTCAGTCGAGTCCGAAACGTCACACAAAATAAATTTAACAGTATTTTACCCGGAAAACTAGCATTTTCAATTTAAAAATACACTGTGGGAACATTCACCAAACCATTAGGTGTAAAATATTCTAACTAGAAAATAGTATACTGAATGTCGTCCATTTATGATAGTATTTCTTACAACTAAAATTTTTAAAATATACAGCATTACTAGAGTGAAGCTTGCAATGTCCCAAAAACATTTTGGAGTAACCAAGAGGCATTTCAATCGGCTGGTTGCAAAAAAATTTGTCTGCATTGAATAATGGAGTAAACTTACAATTAAACAAAGATGCTGATGACACCGTAGAAAATTTAAATGAAAGTTTAGAAACTTTCTGTAGCACATTTGTCGAAAATTTCAATTCACCAGAAAATATTGAATGCTTAAACACTGAACCAATAGGGCGTGAACATTTTTCAAATGAAACACCACCAGAGAAGCTTAGAATGTGGTCTATTCAACATAGAATATCGCACGCAGCAGGCAATGATTTGCTTCTCATTTTAAACAACCATGGAAATAATCTTCCATTATCGATGACAACTTTACTTGGTATAAAATCAAACCAAACTAACCTTATTGAAATGCCACCTGGAAAATATTTTCATTTTGGATTAGAAAAGGCATTGAATGCAATTAAATCTGATTTAGAAGGTGAAGAAGAAAAATTGATATAGGAATCGATGCTCTTCCATTGTACAAAAGTTCTGCGACAACATTATGGCCTATTTTAGGAGCAATTACTAATAATAAGAAAAATAATGTTTTCTTAATAGGGGCCTACGTTGGTCCTGGAAAGCCGTGTGATATAAACGTGTATCTTAAAGCCACAGTGGAAGAAATAAAACATTTAATTGATAACATACTTCAAATTGACGAAGGGGTTTTCAATTTAAAAATAAGAGCATTTATATGCGATGCTCCAGCTAAAGCTTTCGTTACTGGAATACTTGGTCATACATCAGCTAATGGATGCAGTAAATGCACACAAACTGCTCGGCGGATCAACAACCGATTAACTTACGAAGTTGGAATAGCCAGCTTAAGAACGGATGACGGCTTCTTAAAAAGAATGAACCTTATGCATCATAAGGATTTCTTTCGAAATAATTCACATATTTTGGAAACAATCAAAATTAGAATGGTTTCCCAATTTCCATTAGATTTGATGCATCTAGTTGATTTAGGAGATTTTAAAAAAATGCTGGTTAATATTCTGGATGGAAACTTCAATGGCAAAAAATTAACCAAAGGCGAAAAAGAAAACTTTGACAAACACATCCGTTCCATGTCGTTATGTATCCCGACTGAATTCACCATAACACCTCGTAGTATAAATGCAGTTCACCGCTGGAAAGCTGTGGAGTTCCGGCAAATGATATTGTATACGGGAATCGTTTCATTAAAATATGTTTTGGATAAAAAATATGTTTTGAATCCTTAGTACATAGCGCTTGGGCCTCGCTTTCATTTCAACGCTTATAAAGCGCTTTTCCTAAGCAAATTCAAAGGGCTTTACATTCGCTTAGGAAAAGCGCTTTATATTTGCTTGGGAAAAGCGTTTTATAATTGTTGAAATGAAAGCGAGGCCCAAGCGCTATGTACTAAGGACATGCAATGTTTAATTTGAGTGAAGCCAAAGCATGTTCAAAGCGGTTTGCTGCTTTAGTAAAGCGCTTGCATATCCGTTATATAGCGCTTTTTGAAGTGAAAACTTCTTTAGCGGCGTTGTACACTTTTTTGTAATGGGTAAAAAATGTTAAACTCGCGTCAGGACACGTGACCTGATCGAAAATTCGTTAGACGGATGGAGAGTAGACAGCTGGCGTGGCGTAGGAGAGGGAGTATCCCCCTCTCTTTCTACGGCGCGGCGAAAATGTATGCCTGCACGGGCTGTTTCGTTTAGGCGGCGCAGGGCGCTTGCGAGAATGTTCGTGTGTGTTTATGTGACAGCGTGCCACGCGCATCCATGGATGGTGACAGCTGATGTGACCGTCTGTGTAGTTGTTTATTCGTGAAATTCGTGTATATAAAGTGTTTAAAATATGGAAATTGAACAAAGTGCATCTATTTATGAAAAAAGTGACGAAGAAGTAGCGAAAGAAAATGAGTAAGTACTTTATAAATAAACTAGATGAAAATTTAATTAATTTTCATTTTTTAATTAATATAATTTCATTTTATTATTGAAGTTAGGTTAGGTTTAATTAATTTTCATTTATTAATTAATGTAATTTTATTATCAAGATTAGGTTTCGATCGAGTCTACCGTAGTGCTTGACGAAATTATTAATATAGATACATATGTACTTACACATTATAGATGTAATATTTGTAATATGTTTATACTTTATAGCATTAACCTATATTTTCATAACATTACAATAAGCACATGTGCGGTATAGGTTTACCAAACAAATAATTTCGAATGAAAATAAATGAAATAAGATAATAATAAATAATTTCCGTTTTTTAGAGAAAGAAAAGAAAGAAAAAAAATGATAGTGAAAAAGTCGTCGAAATTATGGATGGAAGTTGATTTTTCTGAGGGATAAACTTTTTAATGTAATATAAATTGTCATGTTTGTGTACGATAGCGCAATAAATAAATATTGTATTCTACCACATAAAAGATAATACTTTTATTCTGATAATTAAAGCAATTCGTGCAAAATTATTCCATAACCATTCCAAAATATCCAAAACGCACAACGTTAATACTTAAGTTTTCACTTCTACCGGCACTCCCGGAGTGCAACCCGTTTTTTTTTCGCTGGGATGGTACATCAGTATGCAAACATATACAATGTCGTCACAATAGGAACAGTAAAAAAATATGTACCGGATAAGGCATCCCATACTCCAGACAGTAACATGTCAACATTATTTTATAATCATGAGTGTTAAAGCAGAAAAAGGAGCTGTTAAAACAGCTTAAGCACTTGAAATAGCCGAATTAACGAGACGGGATTGTTTTGGAGAACGCTCCGAATAACTCACTCATCTTAAAGGCGGAAGGACCATTCCAATTTAAACGGTTTCTTATTTCAAACTCATAAAGTCCTAGTGCATTGAAAGGCTTAAATGGAAAAGTTACGTTACGTTACTGTTTTCACCTTTCGTCTTTGTTGTGTACTTGCTTTTATGTTAGAAAAAATGGCGCGATAGTGCTCATCTTTTTATAACCAATGAGGAACTAAGCTACGCTGCATCGAAAAGTATTGATCACGACAAAAAGTCTAATTGGAAGTCGGGAACATGATCAACTCGAAGAGCAAGGAGAACAAGATATAACAACAGACTCTGGTTCTTTCTATGGAAGAAATGTTTTCAAATGGTCAGAAGTTCTTTTCAAATGGTCAGAGTCAGAAGTTGGAAATTGAAACAAGGGCTGAAAACATTGCATCATATTGACTCGGCATTTAGCGATCTGGTGTAAAAAATACAATTCGACACGATTTGGTTTTCACGAATGATTTCGTCCATTACCACACCAACAGATGAGAAGATTAGTGGAATTTTATAAAAGACAACTAGCAATGACATGCCTGCTTTCATTTGTCATTCTAATGAAGTAGAAATATATATTTATTAGTATATAATATAGTGGTATGTTCAAGTCCGACCATGCTGACGTGCGTACGCTGTGTGTCACTCATGAAGCTGTGTGACACTCTTTTCAGGGGTGTAATGACTTTGAACAGGATCTCTTTTCTGTCATCTACTCTGAGCTATGATGGCGTATAACTCGTAAAAAATATAGAGTTACTAACAGCTTGGCTCTTATTTCTTATATATTTGAAGTTTACAGAGAACTGCAAATCAAAATACATATGTTCGGAATGTTTGACGTTGGATGAAATGCTGATGCCTTTCCGGGGTCCACTTGCAAAGTCCCAATGTGTATACGAGTAGTACCCACCTTTGCTGAATATCACTCCACAGTAGGAATTTAAATTCTTACTTTTATATGTATAATATTTAATGAATTAAACTTATTGCGTTTTAAGTTTTATATGTATGTAATATATGCTTATGTTGACGAAATAAGTAAATATTAAAATAGTAAATATTAAAAAGTAATAAAATTTTCAATTTTATAAAATAAACCTTTTTCATCCAATAAATTACAAGCGCAACTTACTCTGTGATTGACGAATATGCTTGTCATGGCTCGATTCTGTTGTTAAGAGGTTTATGGTGGGTTTATAGGGGTATACACAGGTATACATAGCGGTATATACAGGTTTATACTGGGTAGTTGTCAACCATAGATAACAAAAAAATAATAAATACTCCCTACTGTCTATGTAGTAGAAACAAAAACAAGGAATTATGTGTATATAGCGCGCCATATTCAGTCCAGTTTTCATTCGACAAAGTTGACAATCACGATAATACTACCTTGGATATCCTAAGATTCTCGACAAACCAAACTAGACAGACGTACAGATCACTACGAAAAGAACTGAATAAACATAACACCAATCAAACTGAGTGCTGAACCTGGGCAATAATAGCCCCAGAAACGATAACTGAAGCAAGAGTGGCAACACTTTTTTCAAGTAACCAACATTCTCTCATTGACCGCCAGCATTTCGGTCTGCGAAGAAGTTAAGTCTTACAATCGTATTTGTGTAACTGTACAATAAGCTTGTATTAGTGTCACTCTAGTGATTATTAAATAAAGTTTTATCTATAGAATAAGCAAAGCCGCTTTTATTTCCTATAGGTAAATATACTGACCACGCAGACAGCACGGATCAGAATACTGATATGTGATATTGGATGCATATGCATCAAAACCAAGGGAAACTGCAGCAGTCCTTGCGGCTGCAGAGCGATGCTACTGATGGGATAGTTAGAACTAACTTCCGTATGTTGACTTTTCAGGAAGAATCCCCTAATTACGGGCGATTTTAATCTGTCATTCTTGACGTTTTTATGCTGGCAGTCCACTATCTGAACTTGGCAAGTCCACTTTCTTGACATACTAGTAAGTTACAACTAAATAAAAATACTCTGGCTATTACAATGAAAACGTTTTTGCTCGTGTTAATGTGTCTTAAAAGCATACTTTCAAAACATTGTCTGTTGATCAAAAATTTAAGCTGATAAAGGAAGCGGAAAGTGGGTCAAGAAATAAAGATGTAGCTGTGAAGTACGGTATTCTAGGAAACATAGTGTCTACTATTTTCAAAGAAGCAGTCAAATATCACCGCAATGGAAAAAGGAAAAGTGAGTGCCACGAGGTTAAAAATTCCTATCTATGAAAATTTAGACTAAGCAATTTTCGAGTGATTTAAATCAGCAAGAAGGCAGAACATACGGTTATCCAGAGGGTCAATTAAAGTAAAGGTATTGGAGTTTAGTGAAAAATTAGATTGGCTCAATAATTGGAAACACAGGTATGGAACATACAGAAATTTATACAGTAATTAAGCTTTAAAATTCATTTTTTATGTAAGATCTGGCTTAGTTCATAAAAAGGCTTCACGAGAAAGCATTAACGTATGTGACGAAGAGTGTACTAAATTGGTTGGTTAATACTCAGAACGTTCTGCACGTCGGTGATTGCCAGTCTGTGCCAGTCGCTTGCCCATGTGATGCTGTTATTGTACCCTTAAGCTAAAGTGAGAGATGAGATTTACTCTCTTTCTCTACATAGTATTCTCGAACTTTCGTGTTTATTCCTGTTAATTCCATACGTGTTCGTGCGTGCTCGTCACCGCTGGTTATGTAAGTCTGCCTTACACGTGCATCGTACAATACCATACAATACACAATACCGCGATTCCGTCTGTGAATATCGCTAAATGAAACAAGTCTACGGGAGAAACGAAGATGCTTAAATACCTTGTGAAAAAGAGAGATCGAGATGAAGACCAGGGTAGCGGTTCTAAAAGTGTTCCAGAACCTAAACGGACGAAAAAGAATGAAATCATTCTAACTGATGTCCCTGACAAGTTGATGGAAAGTAAGTATTTTTTTTCTTGATAAACATAAATAAACAATAAAAGTGTTTATAAAAAATAAAAAATTTGCAAATCGAAAAATCGATGTTGGAAATTTCGAAACTCATGGAAAGAATCTTATAGTTTGCGAGTTCTGTTTTGCGACAATTTTTCTTCTTTGTTGATAATGTGAAGGTTGGAAATTTTGAATACATAATATTTATATTTGAATTGAAATTTATGATTCGACAGTGAACTTGGAGTGAAAACATGTTATATGTATATCTTTAAATGCGGGATTTGGAATTTTAAGACTGTATTTGTCAAATTTATTGTACTCATTAGTAAAATCTGGACTTTGTAAAAAATATTGTATGAATAAATAAAGACAATAAACAATGTTTTCAGACAAAGATAATAGAAGACCTGAGTGCGTTTTTCAACTCGAACGGACAAAAAACGACGATGAAAATCGAACTCCTTCTCCTGACCGTTTGGTAAAAAGTAAGTCTTTTTACGCATACGAAATCGCTCGAATAATTAATGCAAAAAATTTAATAATGATTATAAACTTCATATTTCTCGATTGGAAAAAAACGAATTTCTGTGTACAAATTTATGCGATTGAATGATTTATTGATCTGAATTTTATAAATGTAAATAATGAATTTCGTTGAAAAAAGTTCATTTCATGAAGTTTTTAAAGAAAGTTGATTTCTTAGAATGTAAACAGTATACAATGTTATTTGAATAAGTATCCAGTAATTGGTGAATTCTAATTATACAGTTTTAAAACTTACAAATCCATAATATTACCACACGTATTTTTCCCAGTTTCGAATCTGTGAAGATTTTATAATGAATTCTATGAATTTGTTAATATGGCTTGCAGTGTGTTAGACAATCTAATTTGTATATTAAGTGTTGGGAATGGACGAATCAAATTTATTTTCAGTATGTAACTTCTACAATGTTTTAAAAATTCAAAACACTTATTCCGAATAAAAAATAAGTGTAATTGATATCGAAAAGATTCTTACCTACATTTTTTACTTAGACGGCTTGTCAATATAATATAATTCTTTTATTAGAAAAATTGTATAAAGTATATAAATTGTATAATAAAATTGTATAATACAAATTGTATATAAAAAGTATAAAGTTTTGTTTGAACGGATCATCCTTGATGGAAAATTTTAGTTTTGAATCCTAATAATATGGACGAATGAACCAAATTTGAATTCAAGAATGTAGACTGTGGGTCAATAATATTATGACTAGTTTAAAAGAATGAGGATGGAAGTATGACAAGAGAAGCCTTGAAAAGGACCGGAGACTTCGGTCGAAACGTTGGCATAGAATAAAGAAGAAATTTTTCACTGGATGGTGCAATACAATTTTTCTAATGACATGGAACCAGTGATTGTCAACCTATAACTGATTATAATTCTTTTATATTAGAATCTTATAGGACCTGTTTGTTTCAGTACGAAAATTTTTAAATTAGTAATCGAAAAATAGACAAAACTTGATTCTTCTCCTTAAACAATGTGAGGGTTAGATATTTTTATTATAAAATTTGTACATTTAAATTAAAATCTATGATATGACAGTGAACTTGAAGTGATAACATGTTATATGGATATTCTTAAATGCAGAATTTTATGACTGTAATTTAAAAATTTTTTGTTAAATGTTATGTTTTCAGAATCTCAGCGTTGCGACTCGCCAGATTTGCCCAAAATCCCTATTTCTTTCAAATCGTGGCAGCAAAAATATCCTTGGCTTCAACTTAGTAGAAATCATAAGGCAATTTGCACTACTTGCAGTGAAGCGTCTGAGAAGCGGTTGATTCTGAATCTTGATTCACACCGCACTCAATCTAAAACAGCTTGGGTAGATGAAGGCTTTAGTTAGTGGAATAATGCAGCTGGCAGATTCAAAAAACACACAACAAGCTTGCTGCACATCAGGAGTGCTGAAGCCCTGCACAATTTGAAGAAAGTCAACATCGTTGATCATTTGGGAACAGAAGTCCAAAAACAGATGATGGATCATCGAACAGCTCTCAATAAAATTTTCAGTACTGTCAAAGTTCTTGCTCAACAAGGTATAGCTTTGCGTGGTAATGATGATGCTAATTCGAATTTCATTAAAATATTGCAAGCTCGTTCCGAAGACAATCCTGAATTAGAGTCATGGCTCAAAAGAGTAGGTCATAAATGGCTTCATCATGACGTGCAAAATGAAATATTAGAGCTTATGGCGACTAAAATTAAAAAATATTAATGAAGCGGAATTTTACTCGATACTTTTAGATGCAACCTCTGACATTTCAAGATTAGAGCAAATTTCGATTTGTGCAAGGATTGTTCCCAATGATTTTATTTCTTCTGAATATTTTCTTGGATTTTATTCCACGTCAAGCACTACAGCTTCAACAATAACTGACATTGTCAAAGATGTCTTAATCCGATTTCGTATGCCAATTAACAAACTTAGGGGGCAATGTTATGACGGGGCTTCAAACGTTTCGGGAAAAATAACGGGACTACAAACGCGATTGCGACAAGTCGAACCTCGAGCTCTGTACGTACATTGTAACGCGCACAATCTTAACTTAGTTGTACAAGATGCTATGGCGGAAGTTCCGGAAGCGAGAAATTTTATCGGAGTTTCGAAAGATTTGATTAATTTCGTAAAAAATTCACCTAAACGGTTATCGCGATTTCGCGAATTGCAGTCGGCGAAAGATTTGGAAAACGGAACTGAAAGTCCAGCACTAGTGGCTTATTGCCCTACAAGATGGGTCGTGAAAATAATATCGTTAAAAAGTGTTCGCGATAATTATGAACCCGTTATTAGCTTTTTCGAAGAAGTCAAGTCAGATAAAAGTATTGATTATGTTGTATCTTCAAAAGCGACTGGTTTCTTCAATCAAATGAAGTCTTTTGAATTTTTTTTTCTTCTCAATTGCATGATTGAAATTTTCGATCGAGTAGAAATTTTAAATAAAGATCTTCAATCGACTGAATTAAGGGGGCATCTCTAGTCTAAATCGATGAAAAAATCAATTTTCCAAAAACACCGGTTTTGCATTTAGTATACTAATAGTAACATCGTACAATGGTTTATTTTAACTTGCGCGCTCTAAAAATGTTTCTATAGCGTGTATTCTTGGTGCGCGCGAATTACGAGATCATCGCCCTAACATTTTTAATCCACCTGAGACGGACCCCACGTGCCGGAAGTGCACACAAATTCTTCACAACAATTTATATAATTGCAGGTGTTTTCCTTCACCTATTTATGCACGTGCTGGCTATCTTAGCAAATTTCTTAGAAAAGTAAAACTGTAGTTCGAAGAACCGATAGATATATTTTTGCACATGTTAGCTTCAAAGGATATAAAAACCGAAAAATTGAAGAAGAAAGGGAGTTGTTAATTAGACTTTGGAAGAAATATACGTTGTATAATTTAAAATTGGTTTATTTTGAAACATAGTTCTATTTGAACTATAACTGGCGCAGTCGATACTTAGGCGGCGGAGATATTAATAGTGATCCGACGGTTTATCGGAAACAAAGTGGTGATCCGACGGTTTATCGGAAACAAAAATAGTGATCCGACGGTTTATCGGTCAAGTGTAGGAAAAAATCGGCATTTGCAATTGTTGCTGTAGCAGAAATTCAAGAAAATTGAATCATCCCAAGTATGTGGATAATAATTATCTGGTAAGTCGAGACTTTTTTTTTACTCCTATGCCACTACCCACTCCACAAAAAAAGAAATCCGCCCCTAACCCGTATCCTACTCTCACACGTAGGCTAAGAAATTTTACAAATTTTACCACAAACTTAAGATTTATCTCGGAAAGTGAAAGTGTGAATAGCGTTAGTCGAAATATAAATAATATCGGTAGTGATAGTGAAAGTATAACAATTGATAATAATTATAATACCGATAATAGTAAAAACATAAATAACATCGATAATATTAGTGAAAATATAATAGTTAATCATAATTACAATACTAATAATAGTGAAAATAATTTAAATAACAACTCGCGAACTCCAATGACTAATAAAGAAGGTGAAATTGTTATGACAACCATTGATATTTTTAACTCTCTCCGCGTCCCGGATGCGATAAAAGATCTACCAAAATTCGACGGAAACCCGCGGCTCCTCTTTGATTTTTTGGACAACGTTAATGAAATTCTGTCGTTAATCAGTATAACAAATGGCACTGCTTATGGGCAACTCCTTCTGAGAGCCATAAGGAATAAAATCGTCGGCGAAGCCAACGAAGTGCTTAACATGTACGGCACTCCCTTGGAGTGGAACCAGATTAAGGAAAATTTAATCTTACATTATTCGGATAAGAGGAACGAAACCTCTCTTATCAGAGACCTTCACGGTCTACGGCAGAATAACGACTCCGTACATAAATTCTACAGTAATATCGTAGAAATACTTTCTAGCATGAATACCCACACAAATATACATGAAGTGGATCCTAACGTTATAGCCGCCAAAAAATCTTTATTCTCGGAAATGTGCCTAAACGCATTCCTTTCGGGCTTGAAGGAACCACTGGGCTCGACCATTCGAGCTATGAAACCAGAAACCCTTGCAGCAGCGTATGCATGTTGCATTAAAGAACAAAACATGTTTTATTCCAAATGACATTTCAAGATTAGAGCAAATTTCGATTTGTGCAAGGATTGTTCCCAATGATTTTATTTCTTCTGAATATTTTCTTGGATTTTATTCCACGTCAAGCACTACAGCTTCAACAATAACTGACATTGTCAAAGATGTCTTAATCCGATTTCGTATGCCAATTAACAAACTTAGGGGGCAATGTTATGACGGGGCTTCAAACGTTTCGGGAAAAATAACGGGACTACAAACGCGATTGCGACAAGTCGAACCTCGAGCTCTGTACGTACATTGTAACGCGCACAATCTTAACTTAGTTGTACAAGATGCTATGGCGGAAGTTCCGGAAGCGAGAAATTTTATCGGAGTTTCGAAAGATTTGATTAATTTCGTAAAAAATTCACCTAAACGGTTATCGCGATTTCGCGAATTGCAGTCGGCGAAAGATTTGGAAAACGGAACTGAAAGTCCAGCACTAGTGGCTTATTGCCCTACAAGATGGGTCGTGAAAATAATATCGTTAAAAAGTGTTCGCGATAATTATGAACCCGTTATTAGCTTTTTCGAAGAAGTCAAGTCAGATAAAAGTATTGATTATGTTGTATCTTCAAAAGCGACTGGTTTCTTCAATCAAATGAAGTCTTTTGAATTTTTTTTTCTTCTCAATTGCATGATTGAAATTTTCGATCGAGTAGAAATTTTAAATAAAGATCTTCAATCGACTGAATTAAGGGGGCATCTCTAGTCTAAATCGATGAAAAAATCAATTTTCCAAAAACACCGGTTTTGCATTTAGTATACTAATAGTAACATCGTACAATGGTTTATTTTAACTTGCGCGCTCTAAAAATGTTTCTATAGCGTGTATTCTTGGTGCGCGCGAATTACGAGATCATCGCCCTAACATTTTTAATCCACCTGAGACGGACCCCACGTGCCGGAAGTGCACACAAATTCTTCACAACAATTTATATAATTGCAGGTGTTTTCCTTCACCTATTTATGCACGTGCTGGCTATCTTAGCAAATTTCTTAGAAAAGTAAAACTGTAGTTCGAAGAACCGATAGATATATTTTTGCACATGTTAGCTTCAAAGGATATAAAAACCGAAAAATTGAAGACTCGCGAACTCCAATGACTAATAAAGAAGGTGAAATTGTTATGACAACCATTGATATTTTTAACTCTCTCCGCGTCCCGGATGCGATAAAAGATCTACCAAAATTCGACGGAAATCCGCGGCTCCTCTTTGATTTTTTGGACAACGTTAATGAAATTCTGTCGTTAATCAGTATAACAAATGGCACTGCTTATGGGCAACTCCTTCTGAGAGCCATAAGGAATAAAATCGTCGGCGAAGCCAACGAAGTGCTTAACATGTACGGCACTCCCTTGGAGTGGAACCAGATTAAGGAAAATTTAATCTTACATTATTCGGATAAGAGGAACGAAACCTCTCTTATCAGAGACCTTCACGGTCTACGGCAGAATAACGACTCCGTACATAAATTCTACAGTAATATCGTAGAAATACTTTCTAGCATGAATACCCACACAAATAAACATGAAGTGGGTCCTAACGTTATAGCCGCCAAAAAATCTTTATTCTCGGAAATGTGCCTAAACGCATTCCTTTCGGGCTTGAAGGAACCACTGGGCTCGACCATTCGAGCTATGAAACCAGAAACCCTTGCAGCAGCGTATGCATGTTGCATTAAAGAACAAAACATGTTTTATTCCAAATCTGACTCTGATAGGCATCATTTTGCTAAATCACGACCGCAAACAAACGAACAAATGTTATTAAGGCCCACACCACGACAGTTTCACATACCAACAGGAATTTATGCTAGACATCCCCACAACCAGCCACATACATTCCTCCCACTGAAAACTATGATGCCAAACTATCAAGCGCCAAATAATAACACTTTTGGCCTCCAGCGTCACAGTGCTCCAAATCAATCTTTTAATCGTAACCAATTTATGTTGCCAAATAATAATTTTAGACCAAATCATTATCACAATACAATTACTCCTCAAAATAAATCATTCTTTAGCAGACCGAACAATAACATTCAGTCAAAGCCTGAACCGATGGAAACATCAGGAACAATAAGGAGACCTCTACAAAGACCACCTATCCCACAAGCAAATAACTTCTTTACTCCTCAAACAGCACCAAGAAACACTGTGAGAGAATTATTTAATATTTCGGAACAAAATCCTCCAAATTACTACACAAACAGCGACAACCAAATTCAATTCGAACCCCAACAGTTTATGTTGCCAACGGACTATTACCCTATGGATAATCCAGGATCCGATTCAAAATTATGAAAATCTTTACGAACCTTTTAACATGGATCGCCAGGACTCTCATTCTGACCAGGATTCATATCCTCCTAACACCGAGGTAGACGATGAAAATTTTCAGTTGAATGCCTCCACAAACCCATCGGGTACCTAGACGTAAACAAACATGGGAACACTCTACCCTACATACAGATATCTTCTCCTTATGGAAGACCCTTGAAATTTCTCATAGATACCGGCGCATCTTCATCATTCATCAATCCTGAATATGTGAATCCCCATGACGTCAAACCAACAAAACCAGTTTCAATCTGCACAATTCTAGCAAAACATGAAGTGAAAGAAGAAGTGACTCTTCCTTATTTTATCGAGTTTAACAAACCAGGAACAATAAGGTTCCTGATTTTCAAATTTCACGGGTATTTTGATGGCCTACTAGGCATTGACACATTATCTCAGTTAGGCGCTAAAGTTGATTTCAGTAAGAACGTACTCATAACACAAAACGCAACAATTCCACTCAACTTCAAACCATACTTCATGTCTGAAAAGTATACTGTACCACCTCATTCAAAATTCATCGCAAAATTGCCTGTGGATGCACGGAATGGAGACATTCTTATAAAACCCATCCAAATCACCCCAGATTTATTCATCTCTGAAGGCATATACACAGCTGTTAATTGGTACGCCCCCATAGAAGTAACTAACGTGTCTGGAAACGAGAAAGTGCTCTTCATCGAACAACCCTTAATGGTAGAACAAGTTTTAGACAATTATTAGGAAATTAACAACGTGGAAATTAGATGCGAACAAAGCTCTCCATTCACGGACTCAAATGATCTCATCGATCTTTTACGAGTTTCCCACCTTAATCGCGAAGAAAAGAAATTGTTATTTAAAATTTGTCATCAGTACAATGATATTTTCTTTAAAGCTAATCAGGATCTGACGTTCACCAATCAGGTGAAGCACAGAATCAACACCACCGACGATTTGCCAATTTATACAAAATCTTACAGATATCCTTTCGTGCATAAACAAGAAGTCCACAGACAAATCGAGGATTTGCTCAAACAAGGCATAATCCGTCCGAGCTATTCTCCTTGGAGTTCACCCGTCTGGATAGTACCTAAGAAATTGGACGCTAGCGGTAAACAAAAATGGAGACTAGTAATTGATTACCGGAAGTTAAACGAGAAAACGATAAGCGATAGATATCCACTTCCTAATATTAACGAAATATTAGACAAATTGGGCAAATCTATGTATTTCACAACACTGGATCTCGCTTCCGGTTTCCACCAAATGGAAATGGATGCCAGAGATATTCCAAAAACTGCTTTTACAGTCGAAGGCGGTCACTACGAATACGTTCGTATGCCTTTCGGCCTAAAAAATGCGCCTGCCACCTTTCAACGTGTCATGGACAACGTACTAAAGGACCTTCAAGGCAAGGTGTGCCTAGTATACTTAGACGACATCATCATCTTTTCGACGTCCTTACAGGAACATGGCGAACACCTTCGAAAGGTATTTCAGAAATTACGAGAGGCAAATCTGAAGGTCCAACTGGACAAATCAGAATTCTTGAAGAAAGAGATCGAATTTTTGGGTCACATCGTCACAACAGAGGGTATTAAACCCAACCCCGAAAAAATCCATGCGATAGCCAACTATCCTATACCAAAAACACCAAAGGAGATTAAATCCTTTCTCGGGTTGCTAGGATATTATCGCAAATTCGTGAAAGACTTTGCAAAATTGACAAAACCCTTGACAGAATGTTTGAAGAAAGGACGTACCATAGATTTAAATGATCGCTACGTACGCGCCTTTCACGATTGTAAAAATCTTCTTATGAATGACCCGATCCTGCAACATCCTGATTTTAGTAAGCCGTTTGTTTTAACAACAGACGCGAGCAATTTCGCGATTGGGGCCATTCTATCACAAGGACCCATCGGCAGTGATCGTCCCATTTGCTTCGCAAGTAGAACCTTAAATGACTCAGAAACAAATTATTCCACGATCGAAAAGGAGCTTTTGGCCATTGTATGGGCCACTAAATATTTCCGACCATATTTGTTTGGAAGGAAGTTTAAGATCGTGACCGATCACAAACCACTCACCTGGATAATGAGTCTTAAGGATCCTAATTCCAGATTAATACGTTGGAGACTTAAACTTGAGGAATATGATTACGAGATAATTTATAAGAAAGGCTCCCAAAACAGTAATGCCGATGCTTTGAGTAGAATAAAATCACCGGCAACCATGAAAGCAGCGTCCGTGGAAATATATAACAACGAAACCACAAACTCACCTTCCAACATTTCAGCTCAGAGTACAAGAGGTACTACCATACATTCGGCAGAAGAAGACATGAATACCGGTATACCAATTTCAGAAAAACCTTTAAACGAATTCTCGCTTCAACTAGTCCTGGAAAGAACTAATAGACAACCTTCAACCTCCGTCGAAACACCGTTTAGGAACAAACAGAGACGAACGATTAAAATGCAGGATTTTTCAGAACCCACGCTTACGGAAATCTTTAGAAAATATATTCCCCCTAATAAAACTACGGCAATTTTCTCAACAGACGACATCTTTAGAATAATTCAAAACGTTTATTCAAAACATTTTTCACAATCCGGATGCTACAAATTAGTTAGATGCACTGAGCGTCTTAAAGAAATCATTGAAAGCGATGACCAGGACGCTCTGATAAATAACTATCATTTGAAAAATAACCACCGTGGAATAAATGAGACTCTAGCTCATCTCAAAAGAGACTATTACTTCCCTTATTTAAAAAATAAAATAACGCAAATTATAAATAATTGTGACAAGTGCCAACTTCTCAAATATGAGAGGAGTCCTCCCAAACCAGAATTTCAAACGTCTCAAACACCCAACAAACCCTTAGAAATACTTCATTCAGACATTTATACCATAAACAAACGTTACATTCTAACCATCATCGACAAATTCTCCAAATTTGCAGCAGCATACCAATTACCCGCAAGAAATAGTTTATCCATTATTAAAGCACTAAAACACTATATCAGTCTACACGGCACCCCCCAAAATTTAATAACTGTTGTTACAGATCAGGGATCAGAGTTTACCTCCACTCTCTTCAATGATTTTTGCAAACAATTCGGCATAAACCATTCCACGACGTCATATCAACAAACCAGTAGTAATGCACCAGTAGAAAGGTTACATTCTACTTTAACGGAAATCTTCAGAATAGTCTACGAAAAAAATCGTGAAAATGACCCGGAAGACATTTTAAACGAAGTTATAATCACTTACAATAATTCTATTCATTCCGCTACGAAATTCACTCCCTATGAATTATTCTATGGTAGAACATACAAATTTAATAACAGTCTAACACCCTGTCAAACGCACGAATATCTCGAGAAACTTAAGGAATTCCAATCTAAATTATACCCCCAAATAAAGCAACTACTAGAAGAACAAGTTAATAAAAGAAACGAAAAATTAAATTCCTCTAGAGAAAGCCCTGAAACATATAACGAAGGATCAATAGTATATAGAAAGGAATGTCGTAGAAACAAATTAAATCGAAGATTTTCAAAACATGAAGTAAAACAAAATAACCATATCACTATTATCTCAAATAAAAATAAACAAATCCATAAAATTAAACTAAAGAAAAAAACGCAAATTCCAGGCACATGCTCATAGCACACGGACAGGAACTGGACATACGGGACTTGACGAATAACAATGGAGTCTTACCCATAAAACTTGGAACAGCACGACTTATCACATCCTACGACAACTTGATACATATCGTACGATTGAATGACTATCGAACAAATATCGACTACATACAAGACACACTCGCAACCTTCAAAACATCTCAGAACTCAAACTATCCTTAGACATGACAAAAGCTAAAGTGGCAGAGCTTAATAACAAACTACTTAACCTTATACCTATTAATCGAACAAATGATAAAACGTTTTGACAAATCACATTAATCAACAACAAAAAATTATTACAAACTATTTGAACTATATAAACGAAAATCCTAAAAACCAAGTTATTAAGGAACATAATAATTTAAAATACATACAGTATTAAAATCAAGTAAACTATAACATTGACCTACTAAACGATCATATCACTAGCATTTCGGAAGCAATCATCTTTGCAAAACTAAATATTATATCAAGAACAATTCTTAGTCCACTAGAACTATCCGAGATAAATTCCATTTTCGAAAATCAATAGCTAGACATAAAATCCAATGAACAAATTTACGAATGATTGAGCCTACAAGCCTACTCAAACGATTCCAATATAATCTTCAACATTCGAATCCCTATTACATTAAAAGAACATTACTTTCTATATCACATAATCCCTCTCCCGATCAACAAAACCAAAACCATCCTAACAAAACCCTATCTCCTTTCGAGTCTTAACAACTCACATAGTCTCGACGAAAAATGCCAAAACATTGAGAACGTTTGCTATTGCTCAAAACCAACTACAATGAGAAGAAGTACCGAAGAAAATTGCACTGCAAACATCATAAGCAACATACCTGCAAATTGCGAACTACATGACCGCGACTTCGAGATGGAAATCTTCGAGCCAGAACCTAACCACCTAATGTTCGTGGCACCACCATCACAACCACCTGTGGCCAAGACGAATTGAAGATCGAAGGAACCTTTTTCATACGCTACAATAATTGAGAAATAACCACAAATGGAATTACATACAGCGCCAAAAGACCAATCCATTGGGACGAAATTCATATCGTTCCAACCTTGTTTCAACAGTGAATTTCACACCCGCCAGTACCAACAACATCCAACTAGATGAATTACAGAAACATCAATTCATCAGGAGGAAGGCCGCTACTCTCGGCAATTATACGTACCAACAGCAATTCTATACAGCACTTACCATAATGTCCTGTTTAACCATCATCGCAACTGCCTGCACAATCTGTTATCTGCAAAGATCACAAGTAATACAACTCCAACAGGATTCACGAGTCGTAGCTCAGTCCAACGAACCTGCAAGGATCCAGTTTCTATGGCCATCGCAACCTTCTAAAGGGGGAGGAATTACGAGATCATCGCCCTAACATTTTTAATCCACCTGAGACGGACCCCACGTGCCGGAAGTGCACACAAATTCTTCACAACAATTTATATAATTGCAGGTGTTTTCCTTCACCTATTTATGCACGTGCTGGCTATCTTAGCAAATTTCTTAGAAAAGTAAAACTGTAGTTCGAAGAACCGATAGATATATTTTTGCACATGTTAGCTTCAAAGGATATAAAAACCGAAAAATTGAAGAAGAAAGGGAGTTGTTAATTAGACTTTGGAAGAAATATACGTTGCATAATTTAAAATTGGTTTATTTTGAAACATAGTTCTATTTGAACTATAACTCGCGCAAGTGTGATTTTGGAGCAATTCAGACACCTGGCGATCGGAGAGGTATATACTTGGTTTTGGTACGCTCATTCCCGCTTCTTTCTGTATTTATATATCTTACGAGTATTTTCAACGATATTTTGAAGCACTGAAAGTATTGCTTTCTTTTAATTTAATTGTAAAAACAGTTATTCATTTATATTAGTTGGAAAAAAAAGTTCATAAAATGGATAAAAAAAAAGTACAAAATTCGGCAATTCGAGAGCTGATCGACAAAAAAAAGAAATTTTCGTGGCAATCGATTTACGAGTGAGCGTGATGAAAGTGTGGTTAGTGCATCTGCTAAAAAAATTAAGAAAAATAATCCTGCATTCGAAGTGAACGTTGATGCATTGTTGCATTACGTCATAGTGAATTTCTTACTCTTTCTAAGACTACAAGACATTTTAATTTGTAAAACTTGTAAAGGCGATATAACATTTTCCAAACGTAACGAAAAAGGATTAGGTTTTCAATTAGTAGTTTCGTGTAAATGTGAAGCAGAAACTCATATTCCAAGCAGTCCAACAATTCATACTTCCTACGAAATAAATCGCCGCTTTGTATTTGCGATGCGTTTACTCGGTGTTGGCTTGCTAGGTATAAATAATTTTTGTGCAATGATGGATATCAGCAAAGGATATGCTTCAGCTACTTATTATGCAATAGTAAACCACATTTGGATAGCAGCAGAAGCAGTAGCTACATTAGTTTTTAGACAAGCAGTTAGTGAAGAGCAAAGAGAAAATGAGGCTGCCGGTAATGTAAAAAATCGGCTCACAGTTTCTGGTGACGGCTCTTGGGCTCGAAGGGGTTTTTCTTCTCTTGTCGGGATTGCTACATTGATTGGAAAATTTTCTGGAAAAGTTCTTATTGTCATTGTGAAAAGTAGAATATGCAAAGCTTGTGAACAATGGGCTGGAAAGGACAATTCTATTGATTATCAAGACTGGTATGAAACTCACGAGCCAGATTGTAGTGCAAATCATGAAGGCAGTGCGGGATCGATGGAAGTTAATGGTATAAAAGAAATTTTCCAAAGATCTGTAGATTTGCATGATAGTTATTATGAATATTATATTGGTGATGGCGATTCGAAGACTTTCTCATCGTTACAAGATATACAGCCCTATGGTGATGTTTTGAGCGTAAAAAAGAAGGAGTGTGTTTTACATGTTAAAAAGCGAATTTATAAAAGAGCAAAAGATGCTAAAAAACAACTGACACAGATAAAAAAGGCTCAAAAGCGTTAGAAGCTTCACAAAAAGGTGCTGATGGAAAAAAACGACAAAAAAACCAAAAAAAACTGAAAAGCCTAAAATTAAAACGGCTACATTGACTAATAAAGTCATGCTGGAGTTGTCAAAATATTACGAATTAGCTGTTCGCCGAAATCCAGATTCTGTTGAAGATATGAGAAATGCTATTTGGGCAACTTTTTACCACAAGATTTCTACGGATGATAAGCCTCAACATATGAATTGTCCCGCTGGGTCAGACTCATGGTGCAAATATCGAGTTGCTGAAGCTACCGGCCAGTTGAAAAATTTTGTGCACCCTCCAGCACTAGACGAGGAAATTCAACCTTTATTAAAAAAGATTTATGAAGATCTTACCACAGACGATCTGCTAGAAAAGTGCATCGGAGCACACACACAAAACACCAACGAAAGCCTTAACGCTTGTGTTTGGAATATAGCTCCAAATCACATGTTTTCTGGGAAGAAAATTGTTGAAATTGCTACCTATTGTGCTGTGTGCGTCTTCAATGAAGGATTTTTAACTTTATTAAAAATCATGGAAACCATGGGTATTTCGATTGGCAGCATAGCAGTGGATTTTGCGCAGAGACAGGACGAAAATAGAATTAAGCAAGGAAATCGTCGCAGCATTGAAGCTTCAAAAGAACGGCGACTCGAGCTTAGAAAGGCTAAGGCGCAGGAAAATGAGTTTTTTGAGGACCAGGAAGGAATTATGTATGGAGGTGGTATCGCGGATTGAGTGTAAGAGGTTTATTTCTTCATTTTTTACACAGTTTTTCAAAAAATTATTTTAAACGCGTTTTTCTCGAAATAACATTTTTTGACCTGGCTGACATGATTTAACAAAAACTATTAAACCGATTGGGCTGAAATTTTGAGAGGTTATTCGTCACACATATAGTTATACCCCGTACTAGAATTATGAATATTCGATTACATTTGAGCACTTTTTTAAACAACATAACCTCAAAAAATAAGCCGAAAATTAGAAAAGCCCGCCATTTTGTTTTTTTTTACTTAAACTTCTTGATTTTAGTACGGGCTGTAGCCACTTTCTTATACTTTAATATGCTTTTTGAATTTTTCATTTCAGAGCTTCCTGTGTCAAGATATGATGTCAGCCAAAAAAAAAGCAAGCTTCGTTGTGGCAGCCATATCTGGGCCATATTGGATGAAAAATGAAAAAAAAATATTTTTTTGCAGACTTCAATATATATTTTTTTAATATAAAAAAAATTGTAGTGTGATAATAAAGTTTACTGCAAGAAAAAAAATCTTGAAAATTTATGCAAAAAGACTAGAGATGCCCCCTTAAGTGTTGTGGATTCTTATCGCAAAATTGAGGCAGTCGCCTACAGTTTGAATGCGTCTCGCGATTCGAAATTTCAGAACATTTGGAAGAATACTTATCAGGGTGTCGAAAAATTCGGAATTGAGGGACCGATGCTACCGCGTCAACGTAAAATACCAAAACGTTTGGAATCTGCGGAAAACAGCGCAAACCACGTTTTCAAAATTCCTGAAGAATTCTACAAAAAAATGTATTGCGAAATATTCGATAAAGTTATTACATCTTTGGACAGTCGTTTCAACACTGAAAGTGCTCATTTTTTCAAATCACTGGAACTTTTCACGATCGGTCATTCGACGAATTTGAAAGATATAATCGATTTTTATCAGGACGATTTCAATGAACAGCGATTAATGGATGACAAAAATATGTTTTTCGACATCATTAGAAAAAGTAACAAAACAATTTCGAGTTTGAAGGATGTTGTGAGTTTTTTGAAGGATAACGAGTGGTGCGTGGGCATTGTACCAGAGTTTGTTCGCTTCGTCAGATTATTGTTAACTATCCCAGGCTCCTCATGCACTAATGAAAGATCATTTTCAGTTCTTAGAAGATTGAAAAATTATCTTCGCTCTACCACGAACCAAAATCGACTCAATCATCTTGCAATATTAAACATTTACTCTGAGAAAGCGGACAAACTCGACATGCATGAATTGATGGATGAATTCATTTCTAGAAATTCGAAGCGAAGTGCAATGTTTGCCTTGTCTAAAAAAAAATAAAATTTTTGAAGAATTTTGGTGACACCTAAATAAACTATTAAAACTATTCCTTATTTTCGTCATTATTTCCTTTTCTACCTAATGGTGACACATTTTAATCCAAAGGATTTGAAGGATATTTTTTTCCTGAAAAAAAAAATTTCCCCCGCCCCTTAACTTCACCCCGTACGTCGCCCAATACCCGAATTCAAAGTGTTCCGCCGGCCCTGCTGTGACATGTTGGAATAATGTCACGCGCCACTGTAGTCGTCTCAAGAGCAAATTCATAAACCAATACACCGATAACTCTCGAAGCGGAGTTAGGCATAACGTAAACACATTGCGTGCATTGAGTACGTGTGTAAATAACTCAGCGCGTAAACTCGAGAATGATCCACGATCCACAAACTTCAAAAATGGTTTTCCCTTTGCCATGAAGATGATGAAGAGGCTTTTGTGAATGAAGAATCCGCCAAACCAGACATGATAATGTTCTACAATCCAACAAAGGGAGTGGATTGTAGAACGGAGTTTGACTCCTTCGATCAAATGTGTTCTTACATGACATACAGGCGGAATACCAACAGATGGCCGATGACAGTATTTTAAGGGATTGTGAATATGGCTTCTGATAACTCGTTCATAATTTATACCTGTAACAAAACAATCAATAATTAAAAACCACTAGGAAGGAGAAATTCCATGAAGAAATTAGGTTCTGTCAACAACTTGGATGGAGCAACGACTGAAAGCTTCCACATTGAAGCGGAAACTACGTGAAAATATTAAAAATATTTTAATTGAAAAAGCATCGCCACCAGTGGCCGTTGATGATGAAGGCGAGTTCACAACAAAAAAAAACGACGCTATTGTTCATCCTGTTCTTACAAAAAACGAAGAATGTCTAAACTTCTATGCCCAAAATGTAGAAAGCCAGTTTGTATTACTGTGCCAAATGTAACTAGGTTTGCTTCATATTTAATATTAAAAGACCGAATACAAAATGTTTGATAAAAATATAATTGTTTATTTCATTACTTACTATCTTATATTTAGAAACTTTTAATTCAAGATAAAAGAGTTCCATTCACTTAATATTATAGAGCAGCCTTAGTGCACTACGTCTGAGAGACGTATTAATAGGCTTAATTAGTATTAAATAAGATTATGCTTCTAGTGTTAAATAAGTTTGAATAATTCCCAGTAATATGGGGAAATATAAATCAACCATAAATTTTGAGCCTTTGAAATCCCAAAACATTTGAAAATTACTTTACATTACTCTTTCATTGATCTTTTCATATTTGGGAATTATAATTTCTTTAAGAGATTGTGAGGAGCTGTTTTCCATTTACGACTTAACCTTTCACAAAAACAGACTTGTACCATATTTATTCTACCGCATTGCCCTCTAAGTGTAATACAAAATCGAAAGTAGTTTTTATTTAATTTTTGGGTTTCCAACTTTATATTTTCACTTTATTTAAGTTCAATGTTGATAAAACTAGTTTTGATTTTATATGCTTATTCATCAGAAACGTTTCCTAGACTCAACGTGTACTTAAATTCTTTCAAAAAAAATATAAAAATAAAAATATACTTTAAATAATTAATTATGAATTTTGAGGAAACCATTATCAAAAATTGGTCCTCCTAGAATTGCATGGAAACTTCTAGTGAGATCAATGACTTTACTAAAAATGTATCGGTCAAAAGGGCGAAATGGACGCAATTAAATATATTTGTATGTATTAAAACAATAGTTATTTTTTTGGCTCCTAGCGATTATTGGGTTCTTCGAAACAATTAAAAACATTCTATATCTTACAGTGTTGTAATGGCACAAGAGAGTTTTCACTGGCGAAAGCCGTCTCCGAAAAATTCGTTTGCAGTGTTACGGGAACTACAAGCTTGACGTGTCCAAAAAGTCCATGGAATCATAGCGTTGACGTTGTGAAAAATGGGTTAAAGCTGTAGAGAGACTAGATCAGTTGCTGACAGAAGTTTCATAGTTTGCGTGTGATTAGTTTGTGAGAAAAAAATCGGAATGTTATTACTTGAATGCATCTCAAACAAAAGAAACAATGTACATCTATCATCAGCTGAATTCCAGTCCAAAATGTGATATGTGAACTAAATATTTTGACTAGGTTAGTTTCACAACTGTCATATAAAAGATCGATAGATTGAAACAAAGACTATACCAAGGACACAATAAATAGTAATAAAACAATAAAAGCGTAAAATCAATGCAGTGAAGTGCATACGACCACACGTCAGTGAAGAGTGCCTGGAGTGTTAATTATTGATGTTTGACAAACACTTGAATGATCGAGACTGTAGGGAAAACGGCCCAACAGACGAAAGGGACAAGCGATGCAAAGAAAAATTAAAACGAATAAAGAATATTCTTGCGTTAGTAATTTTTTTTTCTTCCTGTAATTTGTGTATCATTAGGAACGGACGAACAGACATTTTAAATACTGGTACAAGACAAGAGTTGAGTATTCACATTATCATTAAATAAAAACTTCGAGCCATATCCCAAAATATAGAACGAACGATGGGCCGACCTAGCCAAACACTTTGAATGCTGCAAATCCAGGTGAGTCAATTAAAACATATGCAGAACCAGCTACGAGCTGGTTTTACTGAAGAAGCTACAGACGAGGTGGAGATTGTCTCTCCGTCTGTTTCTCGGACACGAAAATTTCCCCATAACCATATCCTTGCCGAAGAGAAGAAACTGAATTTTATTCTGCGAGGTCTCCATGCCCTTAGTTGTGAAGAAATCAAGGACGACCTGGAGGTCTAAGGCTTTCACGCAATCGAAGCATTCTTCATCAAACTACAGACAAGTTCCTCAAAACTGTTTAAAGTGCTGCTCTCAAAAGAGGAGACTAATATATTTAAGTCTGCCATCTGATCTGTCGGGTTCAAGCGTCCAACCAACGAATTGGTCTCGTAATTTGCCACAACTGCCAACAATGTGACAATTTTGCGTGATGGACTTGACCACGATAAAGAGTATAAAACAAACCCAAAACCCGATTGCAAGAATGGGCATCAGGCAAGCTACGGAGGTTGACCTTAAAATCGCAAATAGCTGGGTGATGCAAGAAATGATGACAAAAATGTTCCAGGTCGTATTTTCGGCTAAAACATAGATACCAACATCAACACAAAAAAGAAACAATAATGGTTCTAATGAATCTTATCTCTCATCTTACGTGGAATGCAAATTCCTTGTTCTATAAGACCGAAGAGTTTAAACAATTTTTATTAGACTATAAAATTGATATTATACTTCTCCAGAAAACCTTCCTAAAACCGGGAATTCGTCTCCACTTCACTAACTACATTCTGTATAGAAATGACAGATCGATGGTTGGAGGGGGTGCAACAGCCTTTCTCGTAAGGAGAAATGTTACTCATTACCAGATCTTAACAACTCAATTGACAGGAACAGAAGATCCAGAAATTAAGACGCAAACCAGCCCTAAAAGGGCTCCCTGCACAACCCCCCTAACAGCCGCGAATAAGTACCTGACCTGGACGCTCTTTGCACCCGTGAGGGCCCATTGCTGGCCATAGAAGACATTAATGCCCACTACTTTGACGTCGGTGCTGTAAGAAGCAACCGACCTGGGGCAAAGCTTAACAGGTTCATCAAACGCGTACAAAGTAGCGTGCACTTACTAGTTGAACCGACATATCACAGGCGATGAATGACAAAATACCTTGCACTTACCCTTCATGTCAGACTTACCCAGAGAAACCACATACAAAACAAGTCAGGACACTACATAGTCCTCTTATCCAAAGGCTTTTGCTTTATTCGAAAATGATAAAATTTATAGTCATGAAGGAACCTGGTTATACTTTTACAAATATTACTTCGGACTATAAAACATTCCAAAAAACAAAGAAAAAATATTCTTGTTTCGCATAAAGTCTCAAGGTATTTCGAACATGATGTTCTTCGAGATAGAAATCACATTAATATGTTCCCCCGGGATGGATAAAAGTTTTTATATAAGAACAAAAGGTAATACTGAATACCTAAGCTCTGAGTTGAACATATATAGGTGTTTTAAAGCCTTCAATTAAATGCATCTTGATGATCAAGTAACGGTTAAATTTTATTCAAAAATATTCTTGAGAGATTTTCCTAATTTAAAGTGCAAGAAACCCAGAACTCACACCTGCAAAGTCTGTGACCGTTTGTCAGCAATAGTACTTTCTCAAAACCCTGAAAGTCGATCTGCCAAAGTTACTTTGGACTTGCATCACCGAAAAGCAGAACAGTCTCGTAAGCTAATGGGGAAAGATAGAAAGCAATTCCAACTACCAAGTAAAATAACCATGACACTTGCCGTAGATCTTCAGCAGATGCTTTTTGTCCCTACTGACACCCCCTAGATGTTTTATAAACGCCGACTGAACTTGCACATAATATAGCGGATATTTATAACTCCTACATGTGTCTTTGGCATGAAGGCATCAGTGGCAGAAGGGGCAATGTAATAGCATCATGCCTTTTGAATTTTATTAAGAAACACAATACTGACAAGGACCATCTGATTATATGGTTCGAGAACTGCGCTGGGCAAAATAAAAACAGAATGATGCTGTTTTTAATGATGTTCTTAGTAGCAGAGGGTCACTTCAAAACTATCGAACAGAAATTTCTCATAGCAGGTCATAGTTCAAATACTGTGTGAGGAGGAAAAGAACAACGAACTACCCTTCCTCGATTTAAAAATCATAAGAGATAACGGAAAATTAGAATTGGACATATACAGAAAAAACACAAGCATCCAAAGGACCGTACCGAGGACATCAAAACACGCATACTCACAAAAAATGGCGTCTTTCCGAGCGTGGATACATAGGATGATGTTAGTACCCTTGAGCACGGAAAACCGAATCAAGGAAATGAATTATATTCTGGATACAGCGAGGAAAAACGGATATGAAACAAGGACGATTTCAGGAATGATAAGGAAAATAGAAGCAAGAAGAAGACAAGATGGGTTTACTACACTCAACACTCAAATTAGAAGCCAAAAACAAAGAGAACAACAAAGGGCAGTAGTCATAAACTCAGAGCTAACGGGGGCCTTAAGCAGATTGCTAAAAAAGTCAACATCCAGCTAATCCCAAGCAGTGTCCAGTCTCAACTAAAGAGTAGGCTCACAAACACAAAGGACAGCAAGAAGAAAGAAGAGAAGAGCGGTATCTACAAAATCAAATGCAATCACTGTGACAAAGTATATATCGGACAAACAAGACGAAACGTTAAAATACGATTCGAGGAGCACACAAAGGAGGCACACTTAGCGATAAGACGAGGAAACGTGGCAAACGTGAAATCTTCAGTAGCGAAACACATTTGCGAAGGACACAAAATAGAATGGAACGACCTCACTGTAGTAAAAGAAGTGAGAAATATGAAAAAGCTAGACGGGTACGAATCATTGTGGATCATGAGACAGCCAACCGAAACTAGGCTCAATGATGACCTTGGAAATGGATACTCTAGCCTCCTGGATATGGTGAAGTACCGAAAATAGTGAAATAGAAAAGACATAATAATTAAAGTACTTAGACATGTAGGTAGGTAATAAAACTCCATTGTAATTAGACCTTAAGGTAAACATAAGCAAATAAATGACAGGTACGAAGACTATAAAAATCCAATAGTAATTAGACCTTAAGTAATTAGACCTTAGGCAATTAGGACTTTGTGTTAACTTAGTATAAATATCCCGATAAAGGCCATTTAAAATCAGAAAATAATTGACACTGAAGAAGGGAGCAACTCACTCCCGAAATATATACTTGTCAAAAATTAAAAACATAGCATTTTTAAAATGGAAAAACAACAAAAAACAAAATCTAAGGTCATAGTTCCTTGCAATGTGACCGAGACTTTGGAACAATAGAGACAAGATAGAAGGTCATGTAAGGCTTTGTTCCTGAAACCCTATAAAATGTTATTTCTTGTACAAAGAATACATCAAAACCATTCGAAGTAATTGATATGACAAGTGACTGCTTTTTCGAAAACAAGCTGCTGCAGATAAAAATAGGGGCTTGAGTTCATTCAGTTGAACGTCTAGCAAACTGGCGGAGGCACAGCAATTGTAATACGATGCTCTTACAAGCTCTTATGAGTCTTACCCAACTCTTCCCCGAGATCACCTTGAAGTCAATAGAAACCACCTTTGCCTCCTTCTAGACGAAACACTCCATTTTCGTCTGTGCCTCTATCTACTGCCCTAAACAACACCTCTCATAAGATAATTTCACCGCAGTCACCATTTACATGAAAAGCCAACCAAATCCATACAGGAAACAAATCCACACTATCATTGGCATCTAAATACTTGACACTCACTTTTCTCAGACAACAGTGCAAATAGCAACGGTTTGACACTTGCATTAAAAGTGTTCCATTCAACTCCAAATCAGTATTCTACCAGGTATGCGCCTATGAAACCGGTAATTATTTTGTAAAAAAACACGTTTATTGTGAGGAAATGATTACAATTTTATTCTTCAAAGTAATGGCCATCGCTAACTACACATTTTTCCCATCTCTCAGGCAATTTATGGATGCCTCGCCAAAAAAATGTTTCGTCTTTTACCTGAAAACAATCATCGATCCATTTTTTGGCTTCTGCGTGAGAATTGAAGCGCCGTTCCGTTAATGCGTGGCCCATCGATGCGAACATGTGATAATCCGAAGGCGCCAAGTCTGGTGAGTAAGCCGCATGAGCAAGAGCTTCCCAGTTGTACGATGCAACCAATTCTTTGGTGGCTCTAGTGCGGTGTGGTGGTGCGTTGTCATCGAGGAAAATCACTTTGTGTTGCCTGGCTTCATATTCTGGGCGTTTTTGGCGTATAGCACGGTTCAAATCGGCCAATTGTTGTTGGTAACGTTCACCGTTAACCGTTCCACCAGGTTTTAGAAGGTCATACCATATGACACCACACTGGTCCCAGAAAACACATAGCATGGCCTTCTTTCCGAAGCGATCTGGCCTTGCGGTCGATTGCGCACTTTCCCCACGGTTAACATACGATCTTTTTCATTTGGGATTCTTGAAATAGACCCACTTTTCATCACCAGTTACGATTCTATGCAAAAACGCCTTTCTTTTGTACCGGGCGAGCAGCATTTCACAAGTGCTTTTCGATTTTCTTGCTGCCTTTCAGTCAGTTCATGTGGCACCCATCTACCGACCTTTAAAAATTTTCCCATTGCTTTTAAACGTTTTCCGACGGTCCGACGGTCAACACCCAATTGTTCTGCGAGCTGTTCTTGCGTTTGGCCATCATCTTCATCGAGCAATGCTTGCAATTCGGCGTCTTCAAACTTTTTTGGTGGCCGGCCACGCTCCTTATTTCTCACATCAAAATCACCACTTTTAAATTTATTGAACCACTCGTTACACTGTGTGCGACCAAGAGCATGCTCGCCGTAAGCTTCCACAAGCATTCGATGCGATTCAGAAGCGTTTTTCTTCAAATGGTAACACAAAATTAACTGTGTCCGCAAATCGTAATTTGTAGGCACGTAATCCGACATTTTCCGGAGCGTCAAACAATGCGTTGTTGGATGAAACTTGACAAATTGTGAACTGAATATTGTTGACATATGACAGAAGAAGTAAACATGACATTTTGTACGGTTCCGAAGTTTATAAATATTCGGTTATTTACCGCTAGATGTCGTTACCGGTTTCATAGGCGCATACCTGGTAAGTTCCGCTCTCACCTATCATAGAGGAAACCACCACTCATACCTAGACATATTTCTCACCAATACTGATTTCCTGATAACAGACAATACCAGCGCTTCTCCACATCTGCAACAGTAAGCAGATGTATTAGTGACCGGTACTAGCGACCACGACGGTATCGTTTTCTGCACCCCCCTTAAACTTAAACACCCCCATTAAAATCACCCCCACGTATATCCCTGGCTAGTATTATGAAGATGGGAAAGCCACCAACCTCTCACTCTCGTCCAGACTCACACAAATCTCACTCGCGACAAAAAGGCATGCCACATACACTGAAATTGACACAACAGTCACTGAATATACCCATTTGATTCAAAAGTACATCGAAATGTATGTACTTTGAGCAAACTGGACTATAACAACATGATATCACTTCCGGCCGAAGTGATTAGTGACATCAATCGAAAGAAATACCTAGGGCGACAACAGTTCCGCCATACACACCAGATATAAATTAATGAGCTCACCAAAAAAATAAGGACCCAAATACATTTAATATACAATGAACATCTAGAAGCTACATTCATGAACAAAAATACTTCTAACACTTTCCAAGAGCTCCGTAAGTCCTGCCCCGGAGTAGGCAAACCGTCCAAAACTCAATACGTAAAATTATCCAAAATGCTAAGCACAATACACCCCCCCCCTATAATGAAGCACCCAACTTCCTACTGCCACTCAAAGCCCCACAAAACATCCACAACTAAATCGATGATTTACAGTTTACCACTCCTTATCAAATAACATCAATCATCCTCTCTCTTCTCAAGAAAACCTCACAAGGAGACGAGCGCATCCCAAACCCTTTCCTAAGAAAATGCCATAAAACCATCGCACCATTTCTCTACAACCTATGCAACCATTGCATTTTAAATGCCCAACTCCCGATTGCTCGGAAAATTTCAATTATTTCCACTATTCCTAAGAAAGGTGAAAACCAACTCCTCTCCAATAGCTACTGGCCAATCTCTCTGCACGCAAAATCTTCGAAGTCGTAATAAAAGACCTCATTGAGAACCACATAAGGGGGCGTCCATAAATAACGTGAGATGTTTAAGGGGAGGAGGGGGTCGAGTCAAATCTCATCTAATCTTACGTTGGAGAGACAGGGGGTCTCGGCAAATATCACGCAATTTTTTTTCTGATTGAAACAAAAAAAAATTATACTATTTTGGTCCATTTAATGCAGATTGTACATGCTTAAGATTTAATCTTAAGCGTATATCGTAATACGATTAAGATCATTCACTAATTTGTCCGAAAGAAAATAATTTCATTCATACTTCGAGGTTATACATCTACTTGACAGATCTACTGGACACATCTTGACTCCAGCGGCAGAACATTAGACGAAAGTCTGGATAATTTCAATAAGGCAGGGGATATTTTGGCTGAAATATGGTCTGCAGTGTGCATTGACAAACACGAAGTAGTCGCTAAATATATAGACCCGAATAATGACACTTTCAGCGTTCCAGACCTGCCAGCCGAAGAATGGTACACTGAGCACGTTAGAGAGAGCCAATATTTACTCCAGATACATTGCAGTTGGTTCATATCAAATTTTTATGCGTGCCTATTTTATTTTTTTTTTTTATTTTTTAACGAGCGCGAATGTCAAGAAATTTTTGTTATAAGTTACAAAAGGAAATTGTTTTTAATTTTTTTTTAGGTTGTGAAATGCGATGACCAGAAGTGCTGCAGCCCACACCGGAGTGATCTGCACATGATTCTTCACGACCGTTTTCTGCCACCTCCATACCCTATCACTCAGGTTGATGGACATTTGACAATTCCGGACTTTAAAGAGCAAGACGGAAAGTCATTTGCTCCATTTCTAATACGCCACTGCCTACCGATTCAACCGCTGAATGCCTTCATCAGCACGCCTTATGATCTCTATTGCCCAAGTGTACGTGATGATTTAGAGAAAAGATGCTGCAGTACATGCGGTATTTACTTTGCATCTACCACAAGAGCTGCAGAGCACAGGCGAGTAGCCCACATTGCACCAGCTAAGCAAGCGCGTATGTTCCGCAAAGTGCGACCCTCACGGATTGTCACAAGACGAGCTAATGAGTTACTGTGCGCAAGCGCCAACAGCTTAGAGTGGCTAGATCAGAACGAAGTTGAAGGAGCAGATGATTTTACTGAAAATCATATGGACATGTTGGTTCCAATAGTCTCTCTTGAGACCGCGCATGATTTTCCATGGACTGAATTAGAGTAGATATTCTTTTTTTTAATCACAGTAGTCACGATTTAAGTATTCTATTGTTAAATTTTTATTACACTTATAACTCTCAGCAATATTGATTGCTAGTCTTAACTAGTCGTAAATAAAAGCACGAAGCAAATTTTTTTTCTTTTTACAATAACAATCCAACGCGTTTACGTAAGAAACCCACATTTTGAAAAATCACACGTGAGATTGGGGGATGGGGGAGGGGGTTGAATAAAATCTCATGACATCTCACCAGGGGGGGAGAGAGGTTCAGAAAATTTAAAAAAACACCTCACGTAATTTATGGATGCCCCCTAACTCAGAATGACATCATCCCCGACTTCCAATTCGCCAACAGACGAATGCATTCCGTTGAACACCCGCTTCTTATTTTCAAGACCTATTTGGCAATACATGCCAACAAAAACATACCCACAGCTGCCTGTTTTCTCGAAATCGGAAAGGCCTTTGATACTGTCTGGCAACATGGGCTGATACACTAATTCTCTCATATATTCAACATTCACCCACACCTCTGTAGACTGCTTCTCAACTTGCTTTCACACTGAATCGCCAAGGCAAAACTCCCCGACACCATGTCTAGCACATTTCATTTAAATGCCAGGAATACCTAAAGGCTCAATTCTATCTGCACTACTCTTCTGTCTGTACACTGCCGACATTCAAAATGGCAAAATAAATAGAATTGAAAAATAAAACGCAAACCGGTTTTTTAATGACAATTTCAAAAACGTTTATTTTTTCACTGGGACCACATGCGCGAACGTAATAAAGACGTAGACATAAATAAAAACGACATTCTTCCAGACTGGCAAATCTTATTAAGTATACCAATAATCGTTGAAAAGACACAGCCTTTTAGACTAGTACTCCGACATTTCAAGTCGGATCTCAAGAGATTTTGATGGAAAATATGGAACGAACCTCAGAACCGAGACGAGCAACCGTATTCGCAGAGAACCAGACCGATTCAGGAGCAGTGCTTACCAATGAAAATTTGTTACATACTTATTGTTTTTCTTAATATTATTAATTGAATTCATTCAGCTTCAATATTTAGTACTTTCAAAACTTTTCACATTTCAATCACATTTGATTTCTTATTTCGTTTTGTTTTAAATGAAAATTGATAATTTAACATAATTGAATATGAATCTCCTTATGATACGGCGGGAAGAATGTCATGTAAATCTATATTTACGCTTAACTTAACACCAACCACATTTAACGCACAAGGTACGACCCAAACAAAAACACGGACAGTACCCATAGTACTACGCGAGACTGACAAATGGACAGCTCATAACAAACTAATAAAACAAAATAACATCAAGACTATATCTGCAAAACGTTTCATTTGGGAATCCAGATAATCCCAGACCACCGACACCGACAGATAACGAAAATACTTACGGAGAAAAAGTGGCAATATCACACGTACTATCTTCCCGAAGAAAGAAAACTAATCGTTGTCACCCGCGGCCTTCATGGATCCGCTCTGTACGGCATTAAAGTAACCTTTCAAAGTACGAACTTAAATTTCAGGGCTTCCAATAATAGAACTTTTCACTAATAAAATCCAGACAGGCCCCTTATAACTAATAAAGGCCATTTTCCCAAAAGAAGAAACAGCCACCATCGTTCTATCAGCTGTATGCCAGCTTACCAGCAAAGTGCAAGCACTGAAACCGCGCAACGGACAACCTATGTGTCACAATTGCCAGCAGTATGGACGCTCCTTGGGCAATAATCACGCTCAGGCTCGTTGCGTGAAATGCGACGGCTTTTATAATTTCACACAATGCCAAAAAAACAAAAGGAGAAGCCAAAATGTGTTGATTGCGATGGAGAACAACCCGCAAGCTGCGGAGCCTGCCCGAAAACCCCAAAAACATCAGGAAGTTGTTCGCACAGATTGCTCTCCAAAATACAAACCCAACACAAGCAAAAAGTCACACCACCACACCGCAAAACAAAAGACGCAACCATACACAAAACTACACAAATATTCAGTTTCAACTGATGACGCAAGTGTTACATCAGCAATATCAGCTGATGATAAAAACAAATTGAATATTGTATCATTCGATGATGCATCAAATAAAACAAATGCTACATCGAATGATGCACAATATAACATGATTCATCCATCGACAGAGTTGACTAAAATGCTAGATAAGATAATGCATAAACAGCTCGACGATGCATGAATCAAATCAAAAGAGATAAATGAATAAAATACAAGTTGAGCAATATAATATAAAATATACAATAAGAGGTGTAAAGTTAGCAAGTAAGAAATTTCCAGTTCAGTTGTAAAACTCATTTCAACAGATTGACCATCGGTCTATATTAATTAATAAAACTAAAATTCTTTTAAACGAAGTGTTTTATTTAATAAAAAATAAAGTTATTTAATTAACGAATAAAGTTATTTAATTAACGTGTAACTCAAGAGATGATGGCGAAAATGGTTCAAGGCATGTTTGCAGCACAAGCCACCGCACTAAAATACAAATGAATCAGCGTGGTCAAATTTTTGTTCTCACGTGGAATGCAAATTCCCTGCTTCCACGAACCGGAGAGTTTAAACAATTCATTCTGGACAATAAATTTGAGATTATTCTCCTCCCGGAAACTTTCTTCAAGCCCGGAACGTGTCTCCAATTCCCCAACTATAATCTATACTAAAATAATAGATTAAAAGGTAGGGGAGGAGGAACGGTCGTTCTCGTGAGGAGAAATGTCAATCATCATCTTACACAGACCCCACCTTGCAAAATCAGAAGCAACAGCCATCATAGTGCGAACGAAATCTTTTGAGTTTATGGTTATTTCGGTGTACAGCACACCGACAAACAAGCTAATACAACAAGACCTCCACAGCCTATTTCAAATAGAAGGACCGCTGCTAATCATTGGAAAATGCAATGCCTGTCACAGGCACTGGGGCGTTGTGAGAAGTAATCAAGCTGGGACTAAGCTAAACAGATTCAGCACAAGCACGAACGTATGTTCAATGTTTGCATGTGATTTTTCGTAGACCATAAACATTAATTAATTCTAGAGTTTTGTAATTCTACTTTAATCTTACTCATTAAATTAAAATACATTTCATATTTTTTATTAACATGTTCTCTTACTATTCTGATTATCACCGAGGGCATAATCAACTAGTAAAGATGGGGTTATAAAATTGAGTTAAAAATGTATTAGCAACCACTTCTCGGGTTCGAAGTATTCAGAAGACCTTTCAGAAACCTGGACCGAAAGGTAATGCAAAAAACGCAAATACTTCTTGCAATGTTTTGAATGCATGATTGATATGGTTATTGTTCAATGTATAACTAAGTATACAAATATTTACATTGATAAAATAAAAATTAAATTATCTCGTGAGCGCGATACCAAACACACAGATGAGTGTGAAATCGATCCTTGGTTGGTATGGTATCTTATTGTTAGCTGGGACTCTAAAATCAGGTGGATTTAATATTCCTGATATGTGGGACAAAAGTAGAGGGACCGGAATTGGTGCACTTTATGTTACAATGAGTCAACAACGGGTTCGGTTTCTAAGGGCAAAATTGATTAACATATAAAAAAAAATCCGCAAAATCAATAAAACGATAGATAAAGCATAGGCTAGCTGGGTTAAGCATAGGTTGTAAAAAAAAGCGGATACAAATGTAATGAAACTTCAGTTTAGTTTCAAGCAACGCTGTTAAGGGGCTTTACCAGTGTGACACTTTCAAACTTATTGATACAGTGTGACACTTTTTGGCATATTCCATAGTTTGTACTTTCAAAAATATCCTGTGAAATCAGCAAGGTGGTATCTTGAATCGTTTTTGAATGGAAGCATTCTAAAGAGCAACCGCTGGCAAGTAAAAACCGCTCCACCTGCCTATAGACGGAGTTTCGATGTTAGAGTGTAGTTACTCGAATCATTTGCATTGTAAACAGTACATAGGTAATATAGGAGGCCTATATACGTGTATACAGTCCTTGTAATATAGTTTTGTTGCCATATTAAAGTTATTTTGGAGCCGTTAGGCACTGTTGTCGAAGTGTCTGTTCAGTTTACTTTACTTTAGCTGTCGTACAGTACACAACGCCACGAAAATGAGTAATATCAAAAATGATTCTCACGATAATCCTTTATCTAGATCTAGGTCTAAGAAGAGAAGATTTTCAGGAAATCATTTCACATACGAACAGTCCACCGCAAATACCAGTACAGCCGCTGAAAAACCTGTTACACACCGGAGATAACGAAATTGTCGTTGAACAAACGCATATACGAGGTGTGGCTATTAAATAACGGGACTGACGCTGCAGTGGAACGAGTGCGCATGCGCCAACCGGCATTGAACAACAGCTGTTTAGTTTGAGTCTTCCTCTACAGAATGCAGTTAGTCTCGTTTCTGTAAACAACATCGTTGAGACGTAACCTTCATTTACGTTAGTGTTGTTATTTGGTTTTGCCGGAAAAATGGTTAGCGTAATAATAGAGCAACGAATTGTTGTTAAATTTCACTTCAAACTTGGAAAAACCGCTACCGAAACTTATAATTTACTAAAAGAAGTGTATGGCAGTGAATGTTTATCGCGGACTCGTGTTTTTGAATGGTTTAAACGTTTTCAAGATGGTCAACAAGACGTTGAAGATGATTCGCGGCCAGGTCGTCCTTCAACATCAAAAACGGATGACAATGTCGAAAAAGTTGCTAATTTGATTCGGTCTGACCGTCGATTAAGTATTCGTGCAGTTGCTGAAACTGTAGGCATTGATAAAGAATGTGTACGGCAAATTTTACGTGACAATTTGAACATGCGAAAAGTGTGTGCAAAAATGGTACCAAAAATTCTCACGATTGAACAACAAGCAGCTCGCAAAAATGTTTGTACTGACACTTGGAATGCCATTGAAAATGACCCAAATTTATTGGAAAGGATAATAACATGTGATGAATCGTGGTTTTTTACTTATGATCCGGAAACGAAGCGCCAATCTATGCATTGGAAGACCCCAACTTCACCGAGAGCCAAAAAAGCAAGAATGAGCAAGTCAAAATTTAAAGCAATGATGATTGTTTTTTTCGATATTCATGGGATTGTGTACGTTCACTGGGTTCCCGAAGGTCAAACAATTAATCAATATTACTACCTTGAGGTACTTGGTAAACTACGTGAAAGAGTAAGAAAAAAACGACCCGAAATGTGGAAGGACAAATCATGGGTTTTGCACCAAGACAATGCGCCAGCTCATTCCGCGTTATCTGTTAAGCGGTTCCTGGCCAAGTACAGCATCCCAGTGTTAGAACATCCACCTTACTCACCAGACCTAACACCATGTGACTTCTATCTTTTCCCTAAGGTGAAATCTGCATTGAAAGGCACGAGATTTGAATCCGTAGAAGCTGTAAAAGAGAAAGCGGCAAGAGTCCTGAAGGAGTTGACAGAAGATGACTTCCAGCACTGTTTCAAACAGTAGAAAATTCGCATGGAGCGTTGCAGGTATAGAGAAGGGGTGTATATTGAAGGTGATAATAAGTGATTATGTATACTAGATAGATTATGTAAAATAAAATTTTTTACAACGTCAGTCCCGTAATTTTATAGCCACACCTAAATAATAAATAAATCTATTTTGGGGCTTGATGGATCTCCTTCCAAAATTCAATAATAATACTTTCGTTAGATGCTTTCGAAATATAGCTAACGCTGCTGAAACCATTATAAATGGAGTACACAATAAGCCATTACCAAAGAAAAAGCGAAAACTTTAAAGGAAGAAGGTTCGGATGATTGCTTAACAGTTTCTGGAGATGGCACATGGAAAAAATGCGGCCACACTTCACCTTTCGGTGTTAAAATTATCAATAAAAAATAAAAAAATTATCGATGCAATCGTAAAATCGACTTATTGTAAGAGTTGTGAACTATGGGAAAAGAAAAAAATATACTCATCCTGAAGAATACGAAGAATGGTATAAAGAGCATGACGATTGCGATGCAAATCATGTTGGATCAGCTGAAAAAATGGATGTTGATCGATCAATACAGAGTGAAATACACGCGCTACATTGGCGACAGTGATAGTGCCACCATAGCGTAACAACAATACGATCCGAACAATACGATACGAAAACGACCGACCTAACGGTATTTGACCGAATTTTTCAGAATTGTATTGGTGTTACTAAAAAAATTGTTTTTTGTTCGTATTTTTATCGTTTTGTTTACAAGTTAAATGAAAATAGATAGCATCATTAATGCCAAAGAGTAATGGACATGCATAATAAATTGGTTATTGGTTATCTTTATAAATTGGAAATGTCATTATGACAATTGTGGAATTTGTGTACATTCTTGCCGGTGTCAGGACAGAAATGAATTGATTTCAATTTTAAATTGGTAAATAACACAATTACTTTTTCCTTCTCGCCAAAAATGATGTTTAAGAAACCCGTAGTTGCAATTTTGTTACCCATACAACCATCTGTAAAGGCTCAGCAATAATTATTTCGACAGACAGTCGCCGGGAAAATTCCTAACCCAAAATTCCCATCATAAGGATATAAAATAAGCAAATCTTTTACAACACCACGTGCAGTTTACCGATTCATTAGACCTTTGTTTTTATTGCACCTAGGTACTAGGGACGCTGCGACGTATGTACGCATATGCGTTAGAGTATCAACATACAGTTAAAGGATTGCGGGTGGTGATACGCGTTCAGACAACACGCGAGAATAGTCGGGTTAGAGAAGCCTTTACGGATGGTTTGCAACTTAAATTTATTGATGAAAATTAGAGTCTAATGAACATTGTATTGTTGAGCATTGTTATTAATAAAGTGAAATTAATTAATTAAAAATATCCGGAGAACTTTAATACAGCGAAGCTAGGAATTTTACTAACGATAGCAAACAAATGAATTCCGCCGCAATCGCTCATATTTCAATATGTCGCATAGAGTGTAATTCGCGATCGGTTCGCGTAAATTATTGCATTTGTGTCACGTTCGCATAAAGACTTCGCTAGGCATCATTTGTGAGTTAAAATTATCTTTGAGCTTTTAAAATGAGTTGTTAAAGAATAGAACAGTTCATAAGTGTGCAAATTTGTGCGTTACAAAGTTACATCTCGTTAAACAACGTTTACGAGAAATAAATTTAGTTAGCACACAAATTAACAGATGGATACTTCAACACTTCAACTTCGACAAATGTCCAGTGCCGAAAATGTGCTGAAATTGTCGGGTTTCTGTGTATTTTGAAGTGAAAGTACTTGCTGTGCGTCTAGAAACTTGAAATTACAGTTTCACGAAAAATTTGAACTTTTTCCTTAGAAAAATAAATGAGTGAAAAGTGCTCCAAGTGAAAGAAAACAGCTCGGCATTCACATTTCGTACGCGCATTAACAAAAATTCAAATAGCCCGGCGAAATTTGTTCATGTGCAAGCCCGGTTGCTAAAGGAAGTGGGGGGGGGGGGTGCTTTGCAAAGCATAATAGCATTCGGAACAGTGAAAGCGGAATTTTTTTGCTTGCCAAAATAAAATGGAAATAAGATATTTCCAAAATATCGTGTGGATTCGGTCTTCGTAGGCCGAAGGGATACGATTCTATTCATAAGAAGGCTAACTAACAGTTAATCTCGGTATTGTAGATGAAGATTAGTTTTACCCTATGGACTTAAATGTTTTTGAGTTTTTCAGGTTGCAAAGTTAGGCAGTAACATCTTGCAAAAATAAGTTAAGGTGAAATTAATTAGAAAATTAAATAACCAATTGTGTGCTTGAGATGAGTAAAAAATGTACTGTGCTTCATGTAAGTTTTATTGGATCAGTATTAGTTTTATCATGTGTACTTAACTGTTTTCATATTTTCAAGTTACAAAGTTACACAATCCCATTTCAATTCATGTACAATTTGGATAAGCTTAACAGGCTTGATGATATCAGACTTAATAAAGGCACGGTATTTATTATTCCATTATTTCTATAAATAAAAATAGCATATTCGACAATCAAAGCTTTTTCAGGAAACATAAATCTCTGTCAAAACGTAATGCACGCTATCATTCATATCCGACTTGAAAGATATGAAGACTTGATTTATACAAAAAATGTTGCAAATCAATAAAACGTCAAATTTAATTTAAAAAAAAGGGAGATCGGGCATTCGGGATCAGCCGATTAAAACCCCCTGTTAATATTACTTGAATACATTTGTTTTATTATAGTTTTTTTTTGGGTTGGGGGTGGAGGATTGGGGGATTATAGTAATTAAAATACTTAAAAATGCATGAGAAACATAATTAAATATTGTACTTTAAACTTATAAAAAAGTATTACACCTTCAGAAATATCATTATAACTTAGTACAAAAATTAATGACACCATTTACCAAAACACACAATACACCAATTACCAAAACCAAGGAATTTGAAGTAAAGCAAACAAGGTATTTTCAAGAGAAGCAAGTATAACTTAGAAACCTAAATGACCTACATATCGTAAACTAGAAATTATATTAATATTAAATTACTGAAATAAACAAAGCTATAAATTATATATATTTTCCTTATATATATGCATACTTTCCTTATTTATTTATATATACGTATAAATATTTGTGAAGAAGTTCTTTTTTCTTGATTCAGAGCGAGTTATTTCTATATTTCAGTGTGAACTTAATTCTCACTAAAACAAATAGTTGTCATAAGAACTCTATGTCCATTTCCTCGCAGTAACAGTATTCTGATATTTTTGCGAGTTCGTCAACTAACATTTTACCAATACCCTTGGTAGTTTTAATGTCTTCAAAACGCCGTTCGAATTCCCCCGCCAAACGCTTCACAAACTCAGTAAATTCCTGAGGAGGGCAATGAAGTTGGCTTGTGTCAGTGTAGGTTCTAAACTGAATATATACATTTTCAGCCAAATTCATATCCCTCTATCTGTAGAAGCGTTACAATCATGCTTTTCTATGACAAACAAATATGCTTTTCTATGCAAATATCAGGCAAAATATTCAAGGGCATACGTATGTCCTAAGTCGACATCCATAAGCATATTCGCGGCGTCCAAAGTGACTGCTGAAAATGTTTCTGCCACATTACCGACCGGCATGTTTAAAGTCACCGATAAGGGCAAAGGGAATTCAGTCTGTGGTTCGCAATTACCACTTTTGGTAATTCCTACGTACTTCATAGTGAAAACCTTTCGGAATGTAGTACAGAACTGGTAAGGAGTTGGATTTATATTGCCGGAATAGCTTCTTAGTAAAGAAAATGAATGCTCTAAGCTGTCGTGGTTTAGATGACGAGTGAGTAAATATTTATAATCCAACCCTGCCCTCAATTTCCCATACCCAACGATCAGGCTATTTATTGATACAACACAACCTTTTATACATTTCATCTTACCAGTTATATCCTTACCATTGGAGTCGACTATCTTCATTAACTCGAAAATAGTTTTCATTTTAGAAAGATGCGCCATTTATTCATCATTACCCACAAATGGGCTATGTAGTGTTTTCGCTTCGTTTGCTCTGGAAGAGTTAAAAATGTCGAACAAGTTTTCCATACATTCAACGAAATCTGCTGTATGAGCTGCATCGGAAGGAATTCAGTCATTTGTTGCAACTGTAGTTAGTATCCCAGCTGTAACAGTATAGCTAAATACATGTGCCGCACACTTTACTCTCATTTTCTGGAAGTCATTGGGATATATATGTTTTCGAGTCAATTTTGGAGCAAGTTTGAAAACCTCTTTAACAACCATCTCAAAAAAACTTTTATATGACGCCAATTAAACTTTCTGGTCCCCAGATTGTCGCAATTAATTATAATTGGACGTTAATATACAAGGAAATTGTTTAATAGTACCCCAACGAAACTGAAACATTACTTTGGTTTACATTTTTAACCAGCCCCGATCAAATTCAGACGACATCCCTGAAAATATTAATTATGCATAGATTCATTTACACCAACTGTAATGCACATGAGCAGTTACCCAATGAATATTTTCTTTCGTTAAAACAATAATATGTTCATCTGGCCATTCTCATTGTTTCGTTTTATCAACAATAATACACTCTCAAAATGCTTGCGTAAGAACACAATGACTTACTTTTACAACCACGAATCTGGAAAATTGCTTGCAATACATTCAAATCCATCAAGACAGCCATCCCATTCTGTCTTCTTAGGTATGTCGGTTAATTTTCTCGCTCTCCTTCATGCATGAATTCACTTTATTTGCCACACGACGTATTTCTATCTCTTTAAATTCATGCCCCAGTGAGTGTTTCAGCTAGTCGTAGTTTAGCTATGGTGCCACATACAAAGGCTTATTGGGTTTCAATAATCCATACGATCATATACTAATATAATCGAATATAACATACTATAATGAGAATACTACGTGCATGTAAAAAAAAGGATGGGAACTCAATGCCGTAATCTAAAAAAAAAAAAAAACCAAATGATTAGGAGGAAGGATAAAGAATACGAAGAAGTTGACTGATCAAGTTATAAATAAATTGCAGAAATATTACGGATTAGCAATTACCAGGCATCAAGATAATGTTGATGAAATGTACAAAGAAATTGGAGCAACATTTTATCACTTATCTTCATCAGATAAAAATCCAAACCATCAAAATTGCCCCGCAGGTGAGAATAGCTGGTGTTTCTATCGTCCCGCGGAAGCTAAGGGAATGGACTTAGCAAAGTTCAAGCACTTACCGCTTGATAAGGATGTTACGGAAGCTTTGAAACCAATTTATACTGATTTGAGTTCAAGGGAGTTGCTAGAGGCAAAGATACAAAACGATATCTGAAGTTATAACTTTCCTCCAAAGCACCTTCAGAGCGGGATGAAAACGATTGAGCTCGGTAATTTCCTAGCAGTTTCAATATTTAATGATGGTTTTTATAGCATTTTAAAAATGATGGAAGTAATGGGCGTGGTTGTCGGCCCTATTGCGGAAGAATATGCAGCTCAAAGAGATGACAGCCGAATCAAGCAGGCGGAGATACGTCACGCGGCGTCCTCAAAAGAGGGATCATAATCACATATTTTCCACTCATAACGGTTTTTAATTACGTAAACAAAGGGACACAAATGTAAGCTTTGAGTTTCGCGCGGTGTGATTCCAAATAATGCATGGTAAATACTTGTCGCTGGAGGAGCGTAAGCTCATAGTAAATTGACACATAAAGGAACAAAAATCATACGCGGAAATTACCAAACATCTGTCTCGGAGTCGTTCTACAATCCAGTCTGTAATCTGTCGCTTTATACATGATGGTCAGGCAGCCCTATAAAATAACCCCAAAACAGGACGCACTGCAATTCTCACAGGTAAGGATCGGTTACAAATCAAGCGTGTGATTGCCAAGGATCCGTTCAGTGCACCAAAAATTAGTACGCAGCTCATTCAATCCAGCCGAAAAGAAGTCCACCCAGAAACAGTGTAAAAAGCCGTGATTGATGCCGAATTTAAGTCTCGTACACCTTTCGGAAAGTCACTGGTAAGTGGCTTCCTGAGAGGTAGGTGTATGAAAATGAATCTCTCGAGTTCTCGCGCAATGTCATATTCTCTGATGAGTCCAAATACAATATTATTGGGTCTGATGGGAGACTTAAATGAGAGAAGCTTATAACCTACAAAACACCATCAAAACTGTAAAGCACGGTGGCGGCGCCGTTATGGTATGGGGCTGTATAGTTGCCAACGGGGCAGGACAGTTGGAAATTATGGAAGGAATTATGGATCGTCGTGCATATCTCGATGTTCTTAAAAAAAATTTAGAGCCATGTGTAAAAAAATTGGGCGTATCAGAGGATTATTATTTTCAACAAGACAATGACCCCAAGCACGTGGCTCATAATACTAGGATTTGCTTGGCATACAAAACTCCACACTTGCTGAAAACACCACCGCATAGTCCGGACCTCAATCCCATTGAGCACATGTGGAACATGCTCGAAAAAAATGTACACCTATGTATCTTTAGTTTTCAAGATTTTTTATAATATTTTTCGTAAGTGTACGAAGACATTATTGGAGGCAATTGTCGACTTTATTTTATTATTAGTTAATAAGTTTTTAATAAATAATTGAAATGGGTTAGTTTTTGTTTCTAAACTGAAATTGAAAACTGCATTGAAACTTTTTCAATTTTCTTGCAACAATTTGTTATTTTTTATCACTTGGTTTTCATATAGCTGCCGTACGAAGACATTATTGGTACACTGTAGGTTCGGAAGATATAGTTAAAATTATCCTTTTTATCGTCAGGAGAAATCAGTGCTAATATAAGTGATATCATGAAAGTGAAGTGTCTCCTTAGTCAAAAAATTAAGCATGAAGTTAATCAATCGCATAATGATACTTTGTTTTGACACCCAACGAGTGAGTTTTCAAGTTATTTGAAATTTTGGTTTTCTAATTTTTTTCAAAAAAAAAAGGTAACACGTAAAACAAATGTAAAGATTTGTGAATGAAAGGAAACATCCCCAAAATTTTTGACTGGCCTCGACCAGAGCCGTGTGTGGAAATAGGTTTAAGAAGATCTAAGATAGTTACATAGTTTTTGCACTTGTTTTCATTGGTTCGATTGTTATTGTTAATACTCTAGATAAAAAATAAAGAGAATTTTAAACTTTAACGTATGAGTTACGGCAATATCCGTCTAACAACATTACAACCAGCCGACACATTCCTTATTCCCTTATTTTAACCTTTGGAATTTAATCTAATCGTAGTCATGACGTTTTCGATTTTCCAAAACTAACTTTTCATATAAAATTTAATCTTCTTCCCAAACAATATTTACATTTTTCGCGAAAGTTAAAATTAATTTTAGGAAGGAAGAAGAAATAAACACGGCGACCTTAAAGATTATTTCAGAAACGGTAAAACTGATTTCAAAAGAAGAGAGAAAACGTAAGGAACAATATCTAAATGCATAGAGAGGGCGTTAACAGTTTTATTTTTAAGATATCCTCTTTGCTGACAAGCTTTAAGTGAAAAATATGGTTCACGTAAAGTCGGGTGTACACATTAAGCAAAAATAATACAAAATTAGTTTTGTCTGTTGTCCTAACGTTACTACGTGTTTCGGCGGTGTACCATCTTCGGTGTGTGGATTCAGCCTACTGGACGAAACATTCGTGGTAAAAAAAACAAGTGCTCCATTCCTGCCGGCCAAAAATGTGAAAGGTTTCGGACAAAAATCCTCTTTAATATGGAAAAATTTGATTGTTTCAGTTACGACATTAATCCCCACATGCAAAAAAATGTTGAGTGTATGCAAATTAACGAAAGGCTTTGATGCAGTTGACGTTATTAATTGGACTAGGGGAACTATCCTCTTTGCAAATGTGATTAATTCAACGAGTTCCAACTGTTCATGTTAATTCTCAAGTGTTACTAAGTATCAGTCATGTATTCGACGGAATTCTTCAAACTATCCTACCCCTCATTATTACCCAATCTATGTAATTGAATATACCGATGACTTCATCATTTAAACTGCCTCCCGTAATACCCCCTAACAACAAATACTTTAGTAGATGGAAACTTCAACCCAATCCGAATCAATGCGAGTCCGTCATTGAAAAAAGAGCCCCCCGAAGCTTTTCCGAACTATTACCCGCTTCCCATCTCTTAAATATCCACAACATTACACTTTGAAAAGAAGTATCTTACCTAGGTGCCACTATCAATAATCGATCGACTGTCGCACGTCGATCATCAATGAATGGCTGTCTCACCATAAAGAATCCATCAACAATGCAAGCAACACAATCAGATCTCTTTTCTCATTTATGCGCATCCTCATACCTCATCTCATGCGCATACCTCATCCCTCACCAGTAACACAATCAAAATAGTGTGTTACTCATACATTCACCCTATCCTCAGCTTCGGCTTCCCCTTCTTGTGCAACTTATAGCCAGCACAAATGGAACAACTCGGTTCAACGTTCGATCCTTCGCCCCGGTGTCAAAGTGTTCAGACACAAAGACTTCTACCACTTCAAACATGCGGCAATCCCCCGCATTGACCATTTTCTCATAATACCACTTCTCAAAACATTAGCAAAATAACCGACCACGCAGATCCCATTGTTGCCAACCTCAATATCCCGGTAGAAATCATATCCGCCTAGCCACGGAACAAGCCCCATTTCCCCAACTATTCAGAGTGCTCCACTCTAGAAGTGATCTCTCTACGACCCTATCAACCAAATCCTCCACTACAACTCAACGTGTAACTTTACAAGATTCTACTCTGAACCACAATACATAAAATGAAATCCGCCCTTTTCCTGTCCTTAAACTCTGCAAACACATGTTACGATATCTTCCTTCTTTTTCTATTTTATTGTAAATAGTTAAGAATAAGTTTCCCAATCACTAAAACCACATTATCTACAGTCCAGAGTAGAGAAGACATAAAATGGATAATTATCCCCATGTCTGAGCATTTTTATAAAACGAAAGCCTTCCTGAAACAGTTCAACATCCGCATTGTAGCATTAAGCCGAGGCACCATGCTCCCAATCGATTGGGAAGTGAGAAGGACCCACTGCAGTTATGTGAAAAAAGTGAAGTGTATAAAACCAGCTGTCAGGATCGCAACCAATGTTACATCGGCCGGACAAAAAGACATCGGACTGTAAGAAGTCCAATTCAAGGAGCATATCAAGGAAATAAGCAACGGGGAAAAACTTTGATAATTACTTGATCAAGACTCGTGTCAAACGCAACAAGAATTAGCAGGATCATTCGGAGTGACGCAACAAGCCATTTCAAAACGCCTGAAAGTCATGGGAATTATTCAGAAACAAGGAAATTGGGTGCCGTACGAGTTGAAGCCGAGAGATGTTGAACAGCGATTGTTTGCTTGTGAGTAGCTGCTTGAAAGGCAAAGACGGAAGGGATTCCTGCATAGTTTTGTGACTGGGGACGAAAAATGGGTTCATTACGATAATCCCAAGCGCAGAAAATCATGGGGACATCACGGCCATGCTTCCACGTCGACGGCCAAACCGAGTATTCACGGTTCCAAGGTTATGCTCAGTGGACCTCAGTGGGACCAGCTTGGCGTAGTCTTTTATGAGTTGTTAAAACCGATTGAAACATTCACAGGAAAATCGTTATCGAACGCCATTAATGCATTTGAGCCGAGCATTGAAAGACAAACGGCCGCGAATCAACCAGAGACATGATAAAGTGATTTCACAGCATGACAATGCTCGACCCCATGTTGCGAAAGTGGTCAAGCATACTTGGAAACATTGAAATGGGAAGTCCTACCCCACCCGCCGTATTCTCCAGACCTTGCTCCCTCGGACTATCATTTGTTTCGATCTATGGCACACGGCCTGGCTGACGAGCACTTCCGGTGTTATGTAGAAGTAAAAAATTGGATCGATTCGTGGTACGCTTTAAAAGATGATCAGTTCTTTCAACGTGGGATTCGTACGCTGCCCGAAAGATAGGAGAAAGTAGTGGCCAGCAATGGACAATACTTTGAATCATAAATGTAAAACCAGTTTTTTACAATAAAGCCTCGAATTTCGGAAAAAACGGCGAAAGCAAAGTTGTACACCTAATATGACATGTATTGGTCTGTTGTTAATTGTTGAAAAGTTGTTGTTTCTCTAGACTCGGTCCCGGCTGATCCGATCCGTCCACCTGTTCGCATTATTGAGCCATGAACTTGCCGAACATCACTTCGATTAGTATGAAAATGTACAATGGCTCGACAACTGGTTTGCTAAGGAAGAATTGACTTTTTTTTGACGTGTTATTCATAACCTGCCTCTGCGGCAGGAGAAATATAAAAATTCCAATGGAGACTATTTTGAATAAAGTATTCTATATAATTTTCAAAGAACAAACGTGTAATTTTCACAAAAAAAATTCGCTTTCATTTTTCTACTCTTGGTATCTTAGTGCCAATGACAAGGGGGTGTTGAGTGCACCGGAAGGGAAAGCCTTTTTAATGCAAAGCGGTAGGGAAGATAATTACCATTTATCTTTTGAAAGGATAAAAAATACCTCATACCAATATTGTGTGAAGGAAGAAGTAACCATAGAAGAGAGTGTTTTACAGATTATGTCAGCGTTGACGTTGACGACAAAAAGAATTAATCGTCTTACAAGAGGGGAAGGAAAGTGAGGAAAATGAAAGTGAGAGAAAATTAATGAAGTAGTATTGAACAAAAAATAGGACAATGGATTAGCGTATTTTTTTTTAACATAATAGCATTGAACAAAATGAATAGTGACGAACAAAGTAAATAGTATTGAATAAAAAAAAACACATCAAATGTGAGTTTCTTTTTTTAGATGCATATAAACGGTGGCCAATTGCTTTAGGTGTTGGTGTTCAGTTATTATCTGCTGTGCTTTTTTTGTTCTCTCTTTCCACAACATTTTTTATTTTGTTATCAATTTTTCTTTATTTATAAAATTAATATATAATAATAAAATAGATTTCAGACAAGAGACGGACAAACGAGTCATCGGTCAACCAGCTCAGTGAGGCCGACAACACCTTAATATATCTAAGAGAATTAAGATCACAATTTACACTGCTTCAAGAAAATTTCAAAACTAGTCAAGAAAGATTGCAGCCGGCACTCGATGAGCTGGCTGACCAGCGATCAAAGACTCGAAAATATCTGCTTGAATGAGAAGATTACAGAGCTTGCAGAAGGAAAAACCCAAAAGAAAATAAAACGAAAAATAAAAAACGGAGGATTTCGAACTTCTCATCCTACTCCATTAAGTCGACCTCTTTCTCCGAAGGAGGGATAGAAAAGGTAGAATTAGAACAAGAAGATATGGAGGACGACCCAAAAGACGGCGAGGAGTTCCCACTCCTCCCGGCTCCTAAGCCTCAATGACCATACAGGAACCATACTTAGAATCACGCCAAAAGTACATCCACATACAGCCCCATCTACTTCCAAAACACCATCCACCACGACTGAAACAAAAATAGCAGAAAACCGGGCAGTCCCAATTATTCAACGTGAGACGGACAAGTGGACACTACTGAACAGACTAATGACACAAAATAAAGATCGGACGTGAACGAACAGATTTAAGGTCAGTGTCAATGTTTCGCCAGGAATGAGAGTGTAGTCCCGACCAAGAATTATCAATGTATATGCGAATTGTACTGGGACGATGAATGTCGCTATGAGTCTACTTTTGACCTTTGAAGAGTGCAGAGCGAGCGGCATCGATATGCCAAAAAACACGCGGAATACGAAATCTCGGGCTCTAGTGGTCTAGAAGTGGGAGATAGGCGTAAACGTCGGCGGAAAATTTGAAATTCGATGCGATGCGTCGCTCAGAAAAATTGAGCGACGCATCTTTGAAGAGTGCAGAGCGAGCGGCATCGATATGCCAAAAAACACGCGGAATACGAAATCTCGGGCTCTAGTGGTCTAGAAGTGGGAGATAGGCGTAAACGTCGGCGGAAAATTTGAAATTCGATGCGATGCGTCGCTCAGAAAAATTGAGCGACGCATCGGAAGAAAGTGCAGCGGCATCCGACTGCGAATCTTTGAGCAGCACCGTTACCGACGCAAGCGAAGCAGCCGGCGATTTGATAAACGTGAGCGAGCTTAATGCTCTTGTGAAACAGCTACGGGCAGAACTAGAACGACTGCAGAATCAGGTACGTGAAACGGACAAAAAATTTTCATCAACACCAAGCCAAAGAACTAGAAAGAGGCAAATTTCTGAAGAAATTACCACAACCCGTGGTTATTCCAAATGAATTAGTTAAGACGCTGAAACAAGTTTTGAGCCCTGAAATACCCTCCCAAGAGCCACCAAGTGAAGAAAAGATAGTTCCTAAACGTAAGATGTGTAAACTATGCTCATCACAAAAATAAAACGAAAGACGACCCAGACTTGTGTAGGATGTTAACAACCAATGTGCCTACTCTAAGCCGCTATGCAAAGACTACCCATATGTAAAATCAAATGTGCCGATATGGAAAATGTAGGTAGAATTTTGTAATTTTCCATAGGTTTATTTACTTAGGATGAATGCGCTCGCAGATGTTGAGCATGGATGGATTTGTTTTTTGTTTATGGGTTAAAGGAATTAGAGTTGTACCCATGCATGGTCGATGTGACCCCGTATCTGCGGCGGCAGGTATGAGGAAGTTATTGTTTTGAGCATGTGTTGCGGGTATTGCGCCTTGCATGAAACTGTGATTGGCATTTCGAGTGGAGTGCGTGACTGGTACGGTAGTGATTGCAGAAAAATTGAAGGGTGAGTGTTTTCACTGAGTGCGTTGTGTGGGGTGAGTTATGGAACCAGTCACTAATGACATGAATCCTGGTAAAGGGTCATAAACGGATGCATTAACGCATTTCCGTGAAATTGACCCTTTTTACTAATTACATGCCTATCATAAACCCTGACTGACCTTTTCTAATATTTCATGGTTTATGATGCTTTTGTCGGGCATGATAATTAGGTTTTTCTCTGAAGTACGTCTTCGTCCTTCCATACAATTAGTTAAGTAATTAAGGATAGATTAGGATAAAGATGTATTTGTAAGAAATAGTTTAGTTGGTAAGATATAAATACAATGTCTAGGTCTTAAGAAATCAGTGTTAAACGTGAAACCAAATAAAGAACTTCACATATTTCTTATTATTTAATTGGCGCAGTCGGGTCGCGGTTTTTATAATTGAGTAAAAATTCATATTTTACGCAAGTTATTATAACCAGACAAAAAGAATCTCCGCGTTAGTTTTGTTCGATACGATAAAGAAAGATTTACTTTCATAAAATCAGTAGAACGTGATAGAACTAGAACTGGACGCATTAATCGCAAAATTTACGTCAATCAATTTAAGAGAAGCAAAAATGGACTACGGGAAATTGAACGCGTTTATTTCATCCATCCCTCAGTTTGATGGAAATCAATCGGATTTATATCCATTTGTTCGTGCCGTAGATGCTATCAAGGACGATTTAAATGCTAGTGATTTCAAGGTTCAGCTATCGCAGCAAGTGCTCTTAAGGATTACAGGAAAGGCCAGGGAAGCGATACTCACCTATAACCCGAGCTCATGGGATGAAGTAAGAAGAACATTGATTGCACATTTTGACACAGCGGAAACGGAGCTAAAACTACAGGAGAGACTATGCAGTGCGACGTTTTACACAGCAAATCAACTATATGATTATTTTTGTAAGTGTTTATGTTTGATTAGTCAAAAAATTTTAAATGATAGTAATTATACCAGCAACCAAAAAAGTGATATAGTTAAAAGTAGGTATTTAATGGCAAAAAACATTTACATAAATAAATGTCCAGAACCACTCAAGAGTGTACTGTTGGCTAGGAACCCTGCTAGTTTGGAAGAAGTTAGAATTATCCTTCATGAGACAGGGTACTTAAATTTTGGAAAGCCTCAAAAATTGAAAAAATCAAATTTTCATAGGTTCAATGTGGATACAGTTGAAAATAGTTCAAGTGCAGTTCCCCCCGTAAGTTACACAATGAACCCACAGTGGTTGAGTCAACAACCACACCATATAATAAATAAACAGCCAAATATTGAAAACATTCCACAAACGAACTAGGATCCTTCACGGAACACATGTTCGAACTCAAGAAGATTTCATAATCAGCCTGCTGATCACTTTCTGTCAACTGATAGGTCGATGAATACAGTAAATACAAATGAATCTTCTTTGCATGTAGAAAATTGTAATCAGGATTTTCCTTTACATGCCTCGGAATGTCTACAATATTACCCATCATTAAATTAAGTATTCAGGGTCATATATTACGCTGTCTGATTGATACAGGATCTTCAACGAGTATCATGTCTGCTGAAAAGGTCCATATCTCAGGTAGAGAAAAATTACGACACCCAATTTATCTTCATACACTTCATGGGAAAATTGCGTGTACAGAGACATTTAGGACGTTTGCACCTGAAGAGTTTGGTGTAAAAGCTGCAATTAGTTGGAAAATAGCCAATATTTCTTTCTCAAATTTCGATGCTATAATTGGAATGGATATTTTAATAGCTTTAGGTGCTAATATTTGCATATCTCGTTCTGAACTTAAAGTCAACGGCTACGTGATACCATTTGGAACTGATATTCCAACTCAAATTATTCAAGAGTTCTCAAATATAATTGATAGTTTTGACAAACAAATAGATCAACACCCTGATCCTAATAGCTACTCTTCTCAGGAGATAGATGTTATAGCTAGAATTAAGAACGAGTTTAAAGATTTAGAATATGATCCGCAATGTAGATTAACATTTACACACAAAATTAAACATACATTGAAATTAAAAACTGATGAGCCAATTTATCAGCGCAATTATAAGTTGCCATATCATGTGAAAGATTTCATAAAAAAACAAATTCAAGAAGATTTGGCACAAGGAATTATTCAGCCATCTTCCAGTCCGTATAATTCACCGATATTGGTGGTACCCAAAAAGGAAAACACATACAGATTAGTCATTGATTTCCGTAAAATCAACTTAGTAACTGTCGAAGATAAATATCCAATTCCCCAAATTGATGACATCCTGGGCAAATTGGGTAATGCAAATTATTTCACTACAATTGACCTGGCGAAAGGATTTCATCAAATTGAAATAGAACCTAAAGATCCTCATAAAACAGCATTTTCGACTGACGAAGGGCATTTTGAATTTACCCGAATGCCTTTCGGATTAAAGAACTCTCCTGCAACTTTCCAAAGATTGATGAACACAATCTTACAGGAGTACGTTTATAAAATATGTTTCGTATATATGGACGATATTTTAGTTTTTAGCACTTCATTGGAGGAGCACGAAGTTGGATTGCGTAAGATTTTATCTGCATTACGTTCAGCCAACTTGAAAATTCAAATGTCAAAAACTCAATTTTTAAAAAAATCTACAGAATTTCTAGGACATATTATTACTAAAGACGGTATCAGACCAAATCCTAAGAAAATAGAAGCAATTCGCAAATTTCCTTTACCAAAAACTACAAAAGAGGTCAAATCCTTTTTAGGCCTCACTGGTTTTTACCGGAAATTTATTAAAGACTATGCTTTGATAGCAAAACCACTTACACTCACTTTAAAAAAAACTAATTCAGTAAATATAAATGACTCAGATTATATTGCATCATTTGAGAAATTAAGGAATTATATTTTAAATGAACCTATTTTAACCCACCCTGATTTTAATAAAATATTTACTGTAACAACTGATGCCTCAAACTTTGCATTGGGAGCTGTTTTATCTCAAGGAAGTAATGCAATATGTTATGCATCACGAACTCTAAATGATTCTGAAACACGCATGGCAACTATCGAGAAAGAACTTTTAGCGATAGTTTGGGCGGTCAAATATTTCAGACCCTATTTATACGGACGAAGATTCATATTACAAACTGATCACAAGCCTCTTACATTTCTACACAGTATAAAGGAGGATACACCTAAACTTTTCAGATGGAAACTGAAATTAGCTGAGTATGATTTTACTATCAAATATATTAAAGGCAAAGCAAATGTTGTAGCAGATGCACTTTCAAGAATTGAAGTAAATGCGATAGATGTGATGAATAAAAGATCTGACTCTATGGCTACACAGCATACAGCTCGTGAAGACAACACGAACTATATCAGCATTTCCGAAAAACCATTGAACTGTTTTAAATTACAAATAGTTATAAAAAATGGAAAACGCATTCGTTGCACTACTCAAACATTTCATAGTGGAAAAAGGATAGTTTTTTATTATAAACGATTCACCGCCAAAGAAGCAAGGTATATATTAGAAAATCATGTTCCGATCACTGGAAAAATAGGACTTAAAGTTCCTAATAAATCTATTTTAGCAACTTTTCAGAATGAATATGTAAACTGGAAATTAAATCATCCTAAATTAACTATTGAGAATTGTAACTATATTCTATATGATTGTTCGCACTCAGATATATTGGAAATCATAGCTAAGGAACATCAAGAAACAAACCATCTAGGTATTAACAAATTATATAATAGATTACGCAAAAAATATTACTATCCGAATATGAAACTAGCCATAACAAATTATGTTAATAAATGTACTATCTGCGCAACAGCAAAATATGACAGACATCCTCCAAAGGAACCATTCAGAATGACACTTACTCCATCTGATATAAGAGAAATCTATCATGTTGATATATGGCTTCGTGATAATAAGAGTCCTTATCTTACTTGCATAGATAAATTTAGTAAGTTCCTTACGATACAAAAGCTAGCTAATAGGCAATGGGATACAATTATTAATACGTTGCAAACAATATTTAATAGAATAGGAAGTCCCAAATTCATAGTTTTTGATAACGAGGGAGCTATAACAAGTATCAAAACAAAAGAATGGTTAGACAAACAAGGAATATCTTATCACTTATGCTCACCGTATCATAAAACAGGAAATTCCGATATTGAGGTTGCTCATAGAACCCTAAATGAGCAACTACGAATATTTTTACAAAGGCAAAATCTAGAAGATTCAGATTTAAAACTATTGGATCCAATAGAAGAATGTTTATATTATTATAATAATAACATCCACTCAACGACCGATGAAACTCCGTTCAATATATTTTTTGGCAGAACAAAATTGGACAAAGAAAAAATACTGAAAAATATTCAAAGCAATAAAGAAAAGTGGATTTCCAAAGCAAATGTGAATCGTAAACATTTCCCTCTTGACAATAAATATCGCAGAAACATTCCTAAAAATAAATTAGATCTTAGATATGTATTTGATAAACACAACTCCAAAACACATCCACAAAGGAAAAAGAAATTAAGGAAGCATTATAATTTTCCCGGGGATACTGCTTGTATTAATGATAATATCTCCAGCTCTGGTCCGAGCACAAATGCTTATAACATTATTCCCCCAACAGAACGGCTACATCTTAATGAAAACGGGTAACCTGTTTAAAGCAACACAAAAAAAAAAAAAAAAAAATAATTATCTTATAAATTTATGCCACATAAATTGGAACATATAAAAACTGACGTCCTCATTGAACAACATAAATTAGTAACATTTTTTTAGAACTAACAGACTACCCAATCTATCAGATATTTCCTGTGCCAAACAACAATAACTTAAAATAAACAGCATCCATTCTATATCACTTGGTGTTAAATTTACCGGTTCATGACAACTATCTTATAAGTATATTAAAAAGAAAACCAAATAATTGTACTTTCATTAAAAACACACAAAACCCAATTGTTCAAATTTCAAAGGATGTTTTTGTTAAATATTAATCACTTACAAATTTTTGGACCCAATCGAAAACTATGTAAAATGAATTGATAAGATTCGAAAAAAAAAAAAAAAAAAGTAAATAAAATAAAACAATTCCAAGCAAAGAGTTATGGAACCAGTCACTAATGACATGAATCCTGGTAAAGGGTCATAAACGGATGCATTAACGCATTTCCGTGAAATTGACCCTTTTTACTAATTACATGCCTATCATAAACCCTGACTGACCTTTTCTAATATTTCATGGTTTATGATGCTTTTGTCGGGCATGATAATTAGGTTTTTCTCTGAAGTACGTCTTCGTCCTTCCATACAATTAGTTAAGTAATTAAGGATAGATTAGGATAAAGATGTATTTGTAAGAAATAGTTTAGTTGGTAAGATATAAATACAATGTCTAGGTCTTAAGAAATCAGTGTTAAACGTGAAACCAAATAAAGAACTTCACATATTTCTTATTATTTAATTGGGTGTAGTGTTTCGATAGTAGTTGGGGAAGTTGGAGGATGGTGGTCGTCTCGTAGATATCCGCGTTTAAGGGAATTTTATTGGCGGTTTGGATGCTTGAGAGTGAGCGGTTCTTCCTCATTGGCCTGCGGAGGTGGGTTTTCCTCCTCGTCCGCCCTGGGGGCTGGAGGATGGGTTTTCCCCCGGCCTGAGAGACGGGTGTTCCTCACTACCGCATCATGGTGTCGCTGAGTGGTTTCCCCCGCGACTTCTTTTAAAATACTCGATATTATGTAGTTTTGTAAGAGACGAACGCTACCTCCTACTAATTAAGAAAATCATCCACCACGTACTCAGGAGTGTCCCCTTTTGTGTTTTTCAGGTCAGTGTAGTTCAGTTATCATCATTACATCATCTCAACCGAACATTTTTTAAAATTCTTGAAAACGTTGTTGAATAAAGAGTGTTTTTTTTAAAGGGCATAGTGTTTTAAAATATATATATTTTATGTTATTTTTCCTTTTAATTTTTATGTTTAGTTTGGAGAAGATTATATTAAGGTTTTATGTTCTTCATTCTTTACATTTTATTGTAAAAGATGTTAAACTAACTTTAAAAAAAGTCATTTTCCTGTGGTAATATACCTATAAAGTGATCTCAAGCTAAAAAATTTGAAAAGTGCCTTTGATTGTTATATCGTTATAGATTTAATTTAAAATAATTCATTTTTCATTACAATTACATCTTTGATTTACATTTAGTAATTCTTCGAAGGGGAAAAAAAACTTACTCACCAAGATAGAACCAGCCCTTAAAAATAGCGGTTAGTTCGGTTCCACGTCACGTGTTGTTATAGCGGTTAGGCCGCACGTCCATATAAGTGTAACAAAAATGGAACGTCCATAGTTAAAGGTTAAGATACTTGAATCAAACACAGGGCTGCCATCCGTCAGGAGTTCCGCAGATTTGTCCTTGTTTAGAGGGCGTCCGGGTAAAACACGGACAATTTTTATGTCAAGGGAATCCCAATTGATTGACATATAAGCATTAATCGAAACAAATCTTTTAGTCAAAATCGTTCATAATCGTAGGCTGTGTTCAGGGGTGGAGTGATTTCACTCCTATATTTGGGCGTTAAACAGGTTATATGTAGAAGAAGACTGGGGGCCAATGAGGAATGAGTCATTGCTCATTACTATTCATCTCTATATAACCTGTTTGACGTGTAAATAAAGGAGTGGAATCACTCCACGTCCGAACCCGGCCCCAAGCCGCATGCAAGCTAACTCCGGCAATGCAAAATTGCTGCCGATTGCTATCGTCATCCGAAGGTTTCTTGTGGGCATCCGCCGAAACTTTCGATCACGGACTCAGTCTAGTCAGCAGCGGATAGGCTACCAAGTGCATTGCGTGTTTCTTTCGTGTGTTGACTCCACTTCGAGTTTACGAGTTAAGTTGTTTACATTATAATTGTGATTCGTGTATTCCCGTTTCGCTTTCCTCCCAATTTGCTTCCCCCAAACTATTCGTGTGCCATCAAAGCCAAATAGGTTGAATTTACTTTCATCACTTAATATGATGTTTTTCCAGAAATCTGGACCATTATTTACGTAAGTTTTCGCAATCTCTAACCGTTTTCTTCTATTTCTAATATAAATGGCTTTTTACGAGTTATTCTTGCATGTAAACCATGGTTTCTTCTTTCAATGTTCTTCTAATAGTTTCCTTGAATATGGGTTTTTGAATCGTATGAGAAACTTCAGCCCTCAAATTATTAATCGGCTTCTTTGGACATTTTTCTATTTCGCATCGAATGTTTTCCTCATCTTTAATTGACAGTAACTTTTTTCGTCCGCGTTCCGTTTTATTAATTTAAGTTCCGTTATTTCCATTTTTTGACTAAAGTTCTAACTGAAGAAAATGATCTCCCAACTATTTTGCCTATTTCCCGATATTTTTTACCTTGACAAACAAGCTTAATAATTATCTTTCTTTCCGCAACTGTGGATTCTTTTCTCCGGGGATTGTGGATTTTCTTCTTATCTATTTCAGTCTTTTCTATTTATTTATGTGAAATTATTTAATTTTTTCTTGAAAAAAGTACACACTTAACTCAACTAGTCACTAAGGTTCACTTAAAAATCCATATTTCTTAAGAATGAAAAGTAATTGCATCACCAAATTCTCAGAAATATCTTGTTAGATGCACGTGTGCCTTCAATTTAGTGTAGCTTGCAAGTGGTACAGTTGGCATCAAAAAATCAAAATTTGTGCTAGATTCGATTTTTTGTATTAATTTGGTGTACATTATAAAGAAGATTACGTACTAACAGAATAAAATACCAATTCGATAAATTTACTACAATTGTAGTACATTGAATATTATTTTGGCATTGATATAGATTGAGCCTTCAATTTTGTGAATATGTACAGTCAGGGGCGAAAGTCTCCATACACCCTCAAAATTTCATAAATTTACTAAAAAATAACAATATATACAAAATATTTGCATGCAGCTTCACTACAAATGTATTTTTGTCAACAATAAGTTAAAAAAAAAAACAAAATTTCTTAAGTTACAAGTAAACATAACAAAATGAAACAAATTTTGTTGGGACAAAAGTGTTCATACATTCATCATAAAGTGTACTCTGGTCTTCATAGCATTGCTTAGCTGTTGTTTTTCTTGGAAGAACCGTTGCATTTCCCATGAAATGCGTTAGTACGATCTAATGACTAGTTTGTTTCAATAATCTGTGAGCATAGGAAGTGAAAAATGAGGAAGCCTAAGGAAGTAAGTGTTGAAATAAAAAATTTAATTATTGCTGAAAATCATACCGCGCAATTGGAGCTTTACTTAATTTATCCCATGCCACTGTCCTATATATTGTTCAAAAGCATAAAAAGACAGGATCAGTGGAAATAAGCCAAGAAATGGACGACTAAAGAAACTTTCTAGCCGGGATATCAGCATGATCTTAAAAGAGGTGGACAAAAAACCAAGGGTAATCGGTCGACAACTGGCGGAACATGTCGCTAATACGTCGAATAAGTGTGTTCACCCTAAAACCATCCGAAGAATGATACGTTCCGATGGATATGCAAGTAGAGTTCCTCGTAAAAAACCGCTAACATCTGAAAAGAATAGGCAGCTTTGACTTGAATTTGAAAAGCGATATTTAGCAAAGGATTTAGAGTTCTGGAAAACTGTCTTATTTACTGATGAAAGCAAGTTTAATTTGTTCGGTAATGATGGCAAAGGAAGAATCTGGCGAAAAAAGGGAACAGCATTGCAACTGAAGAATTTGATACCAACAGTAAAACACGGCGGTGGCAATGTGATGGTGTCGGGTGGAATTGCAGCTGGTGGGGTTGGCCGATTGGTCTTTATAGATGGTATAATGGACCAATACTATTATAAAAGAATGTCAGCAGAAAACTTCCAACCTTCCGTGGACAATTTGGGTCTTGGCCAGTATTGTATATTCCCACAGGACAACGATCCTAAACATACTGCACGCTTTGTAAAGAACTGGTTGCTTTATTATGCACCAAGGCAGCTGTATTCTCCTCCTCAATCGCCAGACTTAAACCCCATTGAACATATTTGGGAACTCATGAAAAGAAAAACCTCGAGAATTCACACCAGGCCCAAGGAATCACTCAAAACTGCGCTTCAACAAGCCTGTGAAGAAATAACTCTAGAAGTCACTAAAAATTTGGTGGAATCAATGCCAAGACGGTTGCAGGCAGTAATTGATGCAAACGGTGGCCCAACAAAATATTGATATATAAAATTTTATAAATAATGTGGAATTTTCAGTTAAATTACTTAATGTATGAACACTTTTGTCCCTCCTGAATTTGGTTTTTTTTGTGTTCTTACAGTTATAAGTTGATTAATGTAATTTTTAAATAAATTTCTGTTAATAAAGGTACATTTGCAGGACTGATGCATGTAAAATTCTTATATAGATGTGCATTTTCTACGAAATTTTTGAAATTTTGAGGGTGTATGGAGAGTTTTGTCCCCAACTGTACATCAATCAGAACCCCGAAAAGGGACCAAAAATAACGTATTTAACCATCTAATCCAATACAGAGGAATCCCCGATTTCAAATGACGTGTTCGCGTATTTTGTTGGCTCCCAGTGTGCGCGATATCGGAAACTTCGTGTCGTGCTTAACAGTGGTGTGTGGAATTCCAGGAATCACTCTGTGAATCTTGGAATTTCATCACTTTTTCTGAACGAGATTCCGGAAACAGACCAGCGTCGGTTCGTGGAATCCCGATTCATGAGAATATTTTCAGATCAAAGAAGAAGAAAGCAACAGTATGCTGCACAAAGACTCGGTTTAAACGATAGTGACAATAAATTTAAAAAAAGATATTGAGGAAAACTGATATCGACTGAAAAAGACAGTGTTTCCGTTTTCACCGCAACACCAGTGACGCGTATATCTGAAAGACCAGGTTCAGCGACTAAATCGAATGACTTTGTTAGTCGTCATCGATTTGAACTAGGATCTCAGTTACCTGTCGCATTTCATGTATTGAATCATAATGTAAACATCTAGTAGCCACACGATCGCACACTTAAGTGTTTTTGTGCTAACCCAGAACTGAGGGGCGGGAACAATGATTACGTGAGTTAATTCAGCGGTTTGTTTTATAGTCGATATTAAAACTCAAGTTTAATTTCCATCTTACTTTTACTACTATTTAAATAATTTCTTGTGATATCGAGTGAAGGTCAGCATATTGCATAGCTTTAGTGAATTTTTTAAGATATGTATTTCAGCATGTCTTACGAAACTTAGCAGCGCCGTTTCGAAGCGCTTCTACACGAATTTTTCGAATCTAATGAGAACAGATCACCATCATCATCAGAAAGTGAAGCAGGAAGCGATAATTAATCGGACAACTCTGCACCGCAGGAAGCTCCAAATTCGGACAGCGAAGAAGACATGAGTGATCGAGAGTCCTGTGAAAGCAACAATTCGTCTTTTTATACAAGAGGAGATAATTGTACTGAAGCAAACCAACTGGTAATTGTAATGGAGCAAACAAAACCATCGCCAATTTACTCCGGAAAGGTCATTCAATATAAGGCAATTACCAGGGCCAAAGCGAGTTGTATCAGGTGAAACTGATATTCTTTGAATTTGGAAGCACTTCTTTGACGACTCTATGCTCGAGATAGATGTCCTATATACCAACCAATACATCGAAAATATCAAAACTAATTACGCCCGGGAACCGTATGCCAGACATACAGATTATAATGAATTACTTTGCTTGATAGGCTTGCTATTTTGGATAGGAGTTCAAAAATCGAATTATCTGAATGTGGAAGAGCCGTTTCAAACAGACGGTAGCTAAGTGGAAATTTTTCGGCTTTCTATACCTTCCTAATGATTTCAGTTTCTGTTGCAGGCGGTAGTTGATCTACCAAAGCTTCTAGAATTAATAAAGCTCACCAAAGGCAATTTGGAAAATATGACAATTACAATAATAATCGATGAGTCCCGGCCTGTGAGTTGGCACCTGACGAGAAGTGGCAGGGGCGCGTGTTCTAAATCAGCTTTAACTCTTTCCACTTTTCTTTTTAAATTAAATTAGTAGTTGCAGATTTGAAAATCAGGGAGAAAAGCGCGGCATTTGTTTTTAAAGAATGTACTAAAACTACAGAAAGTGTACCGCCCTTGTATCGTCCCTAAAATCTATTAAGTCCATCCACATGTGGATCAAATGCTAGTAACAAGGCGCTCTATTAGAGATATAAACGCCGCAGACATAAAAATAATCCAGAAATATTTGTTCGTAAAAAGAATTTACCTTTAACAGGTTGTTTGCAGACCATAAATAATAATTTCAATATGACAGACCGCTTCGGTCCGCGACCAGATTATCGCGATAAGACTTACCTCCGAGAAGATTGTTCAATAGAATACTTAAGTGAAAGTCCAGTATCTTACGATACAAGTATATGGCTCGAAGAACATTTAATTGAAAAAGTAGTTCCTATACCATAAAATAGCAGAGGAGTACTCGCTACGTTTGGAAGTGGAACATCCTCCAATATAAACTGTGAAACACCCAGTGATACACTCAACTAACAATCAGAATAAAAAGCTCCAACGCCGTCATTTCATCGAACATTTGGCCATGAAATTTATAGTGGCTCGTATAAGAGAACGCCAAATGGAGTTAAACTTGCCTTGATCAATAAGACAAAGACTGTCTGAAATTTTGAGTATTAAGGGTATCGCTGCGACGGTACGTCCATCAAGAAATGCACGCTGCCATGATTAAGAAAGGAAGAAAAATAGGAAAACAAAATACGCGTGCCACAAATGCAAAAAAAATGTTACGCCTTGAGCTCTTTTTATGCCTTCTAATTATAGCAAACCTAAAGGAAACTTCATTCAATCATTCATCGACACCTTCGATCACTCCTTCATCAGGTTCAGCCCCTCGTCAGCGGAGGATGCCGCTGATTGTCCAGAGACGTAGAATTACTAGGTGCCGAGTGTGTGCGTATGAGTGATGTGGAAATATAGTATCCAATGAACACGAAAAAGTAATGAAGGACAATATAAAACTGAAAAAGAATAATAGTGAACTAATAATGGAAGAGGAAAAAGTGAGAAACCGGGAAAGTAAAAATGACCGCGAAGCAACCGAGCGAAGAAGGCAGAAAATCCAAAACGCAAAGGCGACTACAGACGGAAGCCTTGAAGAATGGATGGAGGAAGAGCTCGCAGTGATACAATACGAAATTATACTGGATAGCGACTTAGAACAGGCAGCTTTGGCGAGGGAGATATAAACAAAAACAAAAGTTGAACGGAAACTGCGCAATAGGCAAACGGTAAGTAAAAACGGTAAAGACAAGTGGACAGAGGTCAGTACCAAAGAAAGCACCAAAAGGAACTGGCGCGTGTTCAAGCCAAAATCCGAGTTCCAGAACAATAGAAGCAACTAGCGAGAAAATCAATGCAGCAGTCAATATAAAAATGGAAAAAAATATAAATGTGCCGCTAATTATTGTTTACGACATTAACGTTAAGGAAATGAGATGTGAAGTAATCGCACAGCAAATTAAATAAGAAGCCTTTCAGATACAGAGAGACTTAAATAAAAATCATTGTACTATTTATTGCACGGATAACGAAACACGTGACAAACTCATCCTAATTCTGAAAAAAGATGCATGCAATTACTTCACATACACCCCAAAATCAGAAAAGAATGGTAACTTACTGCGTAAGAATCCCTATGAAGGCTACTCCACGGAGGAAGTTGAATATGCTATTAAGGAAATGGGGTATGATGAATTGGAGAGGGTTGTGCACTTTAATTCAAAAAGGAAACCCAACCTAAACCTATATATACTAAAACTAAAACCCAATGCACAACAAGTCAACGATTTCAATAAAATAAAGCACTTACTAAACCAAAAGATTAAAATTGAGAATCAAGGGAACCCAGAACTGATAAAGTGTTGCAACTGTCAACGGGTGGGACATGTGGCAAGGAACTGCGCCGTGCACAGAAGATGCATTAAATGCCTCCAAGTACATGGAAGAGGTGCCTGTTCAGATAGCAACGAAAATTAAGTAGCATGCGTGCTATGCAGAGAATATGGATACACAGCAAATTTCAGGGGATGCCCCAAATGACAGGAAATATTGGCCAGAAAAAACAAAAAGGGCGATAAAAACTAAAAGCGCCCAGCTGTTTAAATCAATACCGGTCACAAATGGAACCACTTTTGCACAAATGGTAAGGAAGCAAACTAGAACAGAAAACAATGTAAACGCGAGTGCGAAATATTCAAACATGTTAGGAGCTTTTCTAGATAAAGCTAGGTCTGAATTCTTCGGAATATCCTTTAAAACCTTTATGCAAAAAGTGAAAGATTTTGCAAAAATCTACGGAAGACTTCAGGATATTGCTTCAAAAAGGAAAAAAAACTCATAAAATTCACTCTATAAATCGAAATAGATGAGTTCTAGAGGATCAAAATTTTCTCAATAAATGTGAGATCTATTGTAGCACATAGAAAATGGATAGAGCTAGATAACGGTTCATTCAAAAAGGAAAAAAATTTTCATTAGCAAATAAGAGAATACAAACAATTTATTTTAAGATGAAAATTATAATTTTAAGTGTAAAGTTAGGTTTAGATGTAAGTTTGAATAAATCCATTGATTTCAATTCATTGTACAGTATTTAATAAGATCAAATTCTAAGATTTAGGATAAGATTTATTAATATGAAGTTTGATATATAATTTCAAATATTTCTAGATATAAGTATGAGCATAAGCAATCATCTTTTTATGTTAATTGATTTTGTTGTAATGTTCCAGTCTTGGATGATATGGTAAATTAAGAGCCATTTTGGATTATAATATTATATTTATTGTTACAAATATTTCAATATATTATACCAGTTGAATTCCACAAAAAAAAAATAATAGAAATAAAACTAAAAATAAATTAAAAACTACAAATATTTATGAAAAAAAAATTAAATTGATTTTTATGGAAAAAATAAAGAGAATTTTTAACTTAACTTTAACTTTAGGATGGCACATAGATAATGTTACTAGAATTTTTTCTTTAACCCATTCGCTGCCAAGCCTAAATTATATGAAGTCATTCCCATTGCCATTTATATTTTTAGTGTTATTGTTTACCAAAACCCTGTTATTTCTTGGTAAGTGCACATATATTATCATACATAATCATTTACAAGCAGAAAACTAAAGACGAGTATACTCGTCGTTGGCAATAGGAAGGCAGAAGGACTCGATATCCTTTTTCTTATTTGCGTACGTTTTAGTAGAAAAACAAATAATAAATCATGCAGATGGATAAAACAAAGAAAATGGAATAAAACAAGGCACATAGCGAAAATTGGCAACACTTAGAAATTCACTATTGTCGATTACAGTGTCTCAGCAGATATCGGGAAAAAGTAATTCCGCGTATATTGTTTTCATTTCGTTTTGAAGAAATTTTACTGTGATATCACACATTGTTGTACATATTAGGTATACTCAGCAGATAATGGGATAAATTAATTCCGCGTAATTTGTTTTCATTTCGAGCTGAGTAACTGCAACATCTCAAGAAATTATTAGTTGTGAAATAAAATTTTGAAGAAATTTTGCTGTGATATCACACATTGCTGTACATATTAGGTATACTTTCAAAGTGAAAATTCTCAATGGGTATATAGCTTATGATTATTTATTTTATCGCTTGTACAATTCAAATTAGTTATAATGGACGACGATATATCAACTGGCAGTGATTTTGATTCAGAAGAAGAATATTTTCTAAATGATAGTGATTCCGAGACTGAATCAGACGACAGTCTATCTCCTATTGCAAAAAAAAGACCACGAATAAATGTGGTCTATGATTCGGAAGAATCAGAAAGTGAAGATGAAGTTCCTAGTACTTCTATCAATGTGCAGTGTATAAATGAAGATACCGGAAATGGTAATATGTGGACAGAAGTAGAAAGAGATCCTCCAGTTTTTGAATTTCGAGGAAAGGATCAAGGCTTGAATCTTCCGGGAAAATTACGAACTCCAGGCGAGCTAATTGATATATTCATTTCTGATGAATTTATTGATAAGTTGGTTCAAAGAACTAATGAGCACGCTGCAGAAATAATAGGACGGAAAGGGACACTGAGAAAATCATTAAGATACAATAATTGGGAAGCCACTAATCGCCGGGAAATGCGAAAATTCTGGGCATTGCTTCTTCACATGGGTAGCATAAATCTGCCTTTCATTGAGCATTATTGGGAAAAAAAGCCATTTCTATAATTTGCCATTTTAGAGAACTCATATGTGCCGATACCGTTTTCAAATGTTATTACGATGTCTGCACTTTTCAAATAGCACAAACCAAGAAAGTAAGCTACACAAGATCGAACCGATTGTTGAACATTTTAATAACGTGATGAATTTAGTGTACAATCCTGGCAAAGATTTAGTTATAGGTGAGTCTTTGGTACTATGGCGTGGTCGTCTTCACTTTCGGCAATATATAAAAAATAAAAAAAATAAATTTGGCGTGAAGTTATACGAATTATGGGAATCACAGGGGATGATACTACGCATACAAATTTATTGCGGAAAATCTGAAATTCGGACGGACCAGCAGAATCACAGTACTTCAGTTGTGTTTTCCCTTATGGACGGCTTTCTTGATATGGGTCATATTTTATATATGGACAATTTTTACAACTCCGTATCACTAGAAAAAGAGTTGACATTGCGCTCGACATACATTTGTGGAACTTTACGATCCAATCGTAAAGGTAATTCAAAAGAATTGGTCAAACAAAAACTGAAGAAGGGCGAGTACAGTTGGAAGCGATCCGAATTGGTCGTAATTTGTAAGTGGAGAGATAAAAGAGATGTACTAACCATATCAAATTTGCACAAAGCTGAGATGGTTGAAGTTGCTAACCGAAATGGACGAATCTCCATCAAACCCAATATTGTAAGGGATTACACAAAAGGTATGGCAGGTGTAGACCGTTCGGATCAAATGCTGTCCTACTATAGTGCTATGAGAAAAACTCTTCGGTGGTATAAAAAAATAACTGTACGCATCATAGATATGGTTGTGCATAATGCATATATATTGTATTGTCAGCAACCGAACGCAGAAAAGAAAACATCTCTTCAACTTAGAGAAGAAGTTCTACAATATTGGCTAAATGGAAGCCAAGATGCAGTCATTCAATCTCATCAATCTACGTCAATCATACCCCAAGAACAAAGTTCCATTCATTATCTTGATGCTATTCTTCCCACACAACAAAAGAAAAACCCAACTCGCGAATGTAGAGTTTGTGCAACGAAAAGCATTCGAAAGGAGACTCGATATTACTGTCCGAGCTTTCCTGATAAACTGATAAATAAAGCTGGATCTGCAGTGGATTCGAAATATGCAGGTTTGATTCGCTCGGTGCTGATGTTAACATGTTTCCCATTTATTTTCAGCTTGAAAACATTTCCGGACGTTCGTTCAATGATTTTGTAGGGGCCTTGATATGGGTGCTTCATTAGGTATGGATATGGATGCTTTTCATTGATATGGATGATTCAAAGGCTTCCTTACTCGGTCGACACGAACGAAAACATGCGAGCAAGTTGAAAGGTCTTTGTGGACAAAAACCTTGCGTTTGTCATGACGTGAAGCTGGAGTTAGTTGTATGTACTTCATATGCTCACCGAATTTTTGCACGAAAAGCTTGGGATCAGGTGGCATGTCCTCCTTGTAGAAGAATTCTCCTGGCATAGGGAGTGTTGTCCCATAGACGAGTTCTGCCGATGTTGCGCGAATGTCGTCCTTAATACTGGTGCGAAGTCCTAATAAGACGGTGGGAAGAATGTCGACCCACTCGTTGCTGTTATGACACATTGTCGCTGCTTTTAACGACCGGTGCCATCGCTCGATCATTCCGTTCGCTGCAGGATGATAAGCTGTGGTTCGTATTTTTTTGCAGCCCAGTAAATGAGTTAGTGATTGAAAAATGAGTAATTCGAACTGTAATCCCTGGTCTGATGTCAAAACAGCAGGAGCTCTAAAACGCGCTATCCAGTTTGCGTAAAAGGCGGTGGCAATCTCATCCGCAGTAATCGTTTTGATGGGAGTCGCTTTAGGCCATCTCGTAATGCGATCGATGATGGTTAGTACGTATTGAAATCCTTTTGATGGATTCAACGGTCCAAATATGTCGATATGGACATGATTAAACCTTGCGTCAGGCATTTGGATATGACCTTGTAGAGGTTTTGCATGCCATCCGGTTTTACTCCGCTGACACGCGAGACATGATCTGGACCATTCGAGAATGTCTTTTGATAATTTACTTCGTGGTTCGTCCCCCAGGATGAGACAGACTGTGTCTCATTTCGAATATTTTCCGTCTGAAAATTTTTGGAATGTATGAACGGATTTCCACAGTTGATACGTCGCAATATACTGTTGTATCCGAGTAGTCGATGCGAAGTTTACGCAATTTCAACGACATTTCCCCTAGAAGTAACTGCTTCACCTCGTCATCGTCCTTTTGAGCTGCCGCTAAGTCTTTGCTGGTGAAGGATACTGCCATAGTGATTGATCTGATTCGTGACAATGCGTCTGCTGTGATGTTTTCGTTTCCAGCGATGTAAACTAAAGTCGTCGAAAATTGACTAATGTAATCCAATTGCCGCAACTGTCGTGGTCAAGTTTTCTCTGATTTTTGATTGAAGACGAAGCGTCTTTCAAGCAGTCCTAAGAGCAGATTGCAAACGCAACGCTACTACGACACCCCATTGAAAATGCCCAACTGACACTTAAATGCGATGCGACAGACACTGCCATGGGAGCAGTGTTAGAACAACTGAACGAGAAAGTGTGGGAACCATTAGGCTTCTTTTCCAAAAAGTTCATCGCTGCGCAATGCAGATACAGTACTTATGATCGAGAGCTACAAGCCATCTACAGCGCTGTGAAATATTTCCGTAGCATGCTCGAAGGACGGCCTCTAGTTATTAAAACGGACCATAAACGTTCGTTTTCAATCAAAAAATTAATATCCTGCCGATCCTTACTTCGTTCCATATTCGATGGTTTGAGTAGGCAGTGTCGCCACATTTCCATATGATTACTTTTTGTATATTTCATAAATGTATATAAATGTATAAATGTGTATAAATTTGACAGCAATCGGACTATTGATTTGAGTTATGGCATTTTGTGTTGTTTTTAAGAAAAGGGGAAAAAGTGAATTTCGAGTTGTGAGAAAGCATTGCTTTTTGATGAAAAAAAAACAGTGGAAACCAAACAGTGGCTTTACAAACATTATCCGGACTCTGCTCCATGACTCTCTGACAAATGGTAGAGACGAGGATTGATGAATTTAAACGTGTTCGTTGCAACACGAATGATGCACAACGCAGTGGACGCACAAATGAGGCTGGTATTCCAGAAAACATTTAAAAAATCCACAAATTGGTTATGAACGTTCGCACATCGAAGATGCACGACCTAGCTGAAATTGTAAATATATCAGATGGTAGTGTTATAACATTTACACGAAATCTCATTGAATTAGAATAGGAATTAATTCTTTATATCGTCAAAAATGTACATTTCATTATGAGTTCTAACTAACCAACACAAGCCTGCAATGCATGAGGATGTCTTCAAGGCCGTGAAACCAATTTACAAAGAGCTCAGCTCCGATGACCTTCTTTCGCGCTGCTTGGGTGGATACACACAAAATACAAATGAATCGTTCAATGCAGTCGTGTGGTCGTGTGGAAAAATGTGTCGAGCGGCAAGGCGGTGCTCGATATTGCGACGGATACCGCAGTTATCTTATTTAATGATGGACTGTCGGGCCTTCTCCCCATCTACGACTCATCAGGATTGACTGCAGGACCTAATTTTTACAATTTTTGCTTAGAAACAGACGCCGAGCGAATAAAGGCTGCTGAGCGCTCAATTTCCAAAATTTGTAAATGAGGCGAGACGCGGCTTTTTAGCATCAAGAAAGGACGAGGAGGAGAAATCCACAGTCTTGGAACGCCAACTGTATGGTGCTGGGACAGCAGAGTAAAGGTAAAAAAAATTGTATATAGTAAAATTTTGAAAATTCACAACTTTATAGGGTTTTGAAACTTTAAACGCGATTTTAGCGATTGATTTTGTTTAAAAAAAAGTAATAAACAATTGAAGTCATTTTTTGGTCGAAAATGCAATTTTTTTGTTAAATGGTCGCCATTTCTCGAAAAATCGAAAAAATCCCGAAAAGTTGCCCTTAATATTGATACATTATTTTTAAAAGCTTTTTTTCAAAATCCTTGAAAAAAAATCCTGAAAAAAAGGCTTGTTTTTTAGCCTTCACATAGGTATAACCCCTTAACGGAAATGCAATATTAAAACATATATGAACCCAGAAAGTAGACAGAAGCGCTACATTACTTCCAAAGAGCCCTTCGATATTAATTCCACAGCGCTTCTTTTCCTGTTTTAATAAACAACTGCATAACTCGATCTACCAATTAAATACCAAGTGAAGTTGAGATCACGGAGTGCATGTAGCAGGAGATGTTAACGCCGAGTTGAGCCTTAATTAGTTTTCGTTCCGAAAAGTTCTAACTGTAGAGTGACTTAGTACCAATGAACTAATAATTAAAGGAAGAGCTATATCGCTCACGTACACTGTACGTGAGCGTAGTAAAATTGAACGGAGGAGAACATGTTAAAACGGTACAAAGTACATGGGAACAAGAGAGACACAAGTGGCTGCTGCTGTCAATTCATGACAGTTCTAATACACAAGTGGCTGCTGCTGTCATTTCAAAACAGTTCTAATTTTCCTGTGGCTTAAACGTCATTCGTAAAGTGCTTGTTGATCATTCATCGCCGTGAAATTTTCGTGCCGGATATTTTAATTTTCGAAGTAGTTTTCTTGGAGTGAAGTTTAAGAAGACATCATTGAGTGAAAAACTGTTGAAATATACAAAGTGGTTCGTAGTGTGTACTTTATAAGTACAAATTTATGAAAAAATGAAGTGTTGTGTCGCTGGATGTCGTAACAACTCGTCGCTTCTTCGTGGCAAATCATTTTTCAGGTAAAAAATTGTACCATAATATCCAACGGATATTCTAGTTATTGTTTGTACGTTTTTATTTTATTATTTTGTGTTTGGTCCTTAAATATAATACAATCAAATTGGTGGTTATCATATTTGTTTGCATCATTCGATTATCTGTCAAAAGATAAATCAGCTGTTGCAAATAAAGTAGAATTCTGTCAGTAGTGCCGTTTAGTTGTGAACAAAGGGGCAGGAAAAATTTAATTATTCAATTTACGTATTTTTAATGACAAGTTTATATAAATTTTTTATCGAGAAATTATTTGTATATTTTTGTTTTAGATTTCCGCAAAACGACGAGTTGCGAATAAAGTGGATCCAAGCTATTGCGAAAAGCGGATTTGTCCCAAATAAATATTCGGTCGTTTGCGCGGATCACTTTTCACCGAGAGATGTGTTGGTAATTGGAGCCCGCAAACATTTAAGACCAGAAGCAATTCCATCCATCAATATTGTAAGTAAATAAAACATTTGCATACATGATTAGATTAACATTTTTGTTTACTTATAGGAAGGAAATGGCGCGACAACTTCGACATGCTGTGTTGCGGTAATGGCACCTAAGATGTTGGAATCAGTAGAAACTAGGGTTTGTATTTAAAAGTTTAAAAACTTATTCCTAACCAATTTTTAATCTAATAGAGCGATAAGTTGAAGGCAACAAGCTGGACAGCTGGCAAAAGTGAACAATGTTTCAATGTACCGGAATACGTGAGTATAAACAATATAATTTACCTTATGTTTCACACTAAGTTATTACGTCTTTTTACAAATTATATGTATATATATATATATATATATATTATCAATTTGTAAATAGTATAATACATTATATGTATGTATTATACTATTTACAAATTGATTTTTGGATTTATTTTATATTTAGATGCTTGCCATGAAGTCTAGATCTACATCTGTTGTATTGTATATTTGATGCCCACAAATTACAACATGCATAATATACTACTATATTTTAATGATTCATATTTTCTAATGCTGATAATTTTAAAACATATGGTAACAGATTATAATTTCAGGGACACCAGAAATTTGATGAACCGAGCACTTTGGCTTGTGAAGCTCAGCCTAATGTAAGCATTGTATAATTGATGTGCATTTCAAAACCTATTCAAAATTCTTTTTTAGGGACACACATTTAGACCTGAGAATACCGGTGCCGCTTTGTTATGCCCAACAAAATCTTATGTAAGTTTAATAATTCTAAAAAATACGTTCATTAGAGAATACCAAATTATAAACATTCCATATATATATATATATATAATATAAACACATTACGAATATCTTTTATATATATTATATATACATATATATATCAAATATTCAATGTAATTTTTCATTTGTATTAAATTAAGTCATTAATTAAGAAAATAGTTCTAAAGCCATCGCGATGTTGTAAACATTATTCTCAAGAACGTCTCGTTGTGATTTTTAATTAGATTATTGCGGCATTGCAAATAAAGTACAGATTAGTATAACTGAAACAAGTGTGTTTCATTCTTTTGTCTATCAAGTGGTAAAAATAAGTAATTTGCGTTCTCTATCTTATCTATATAAAAATCTCTTACAAACTTCAGACAATGTAGGTACATTAATACTATTTAAAGTAATATTTTAAATTTAATCACATATTGCATCAATTTTGTTGAAAGTAATATTGAATAACGGGTTGTTAATTTATTACAATGTAAAACAAAACAACTAAAAAAAAAACAACTAAAAAACTTAAAAAAACCTAAACACTAAAAAACACCTAAAATAGTGAAAATTTGCAGTTAAAGATTTTATTATCCATAGAATCCGTTTATAATCTGCTATTTTCAATCGAAACTTCACCAAGTGATTCTATGGAGCTGTTTTTAAAGTATAACTTAATTAACTTTCAGGAAAATAGTTGTGATACCTCTAATTTTACTGCACTGCCTTCAAAGAGTAGTACCAAATCGAAAGTGGTAAGCTTTTTATTACTTATTTCTAAATGTTGAAGATATATTTTGATGAAGTTATTTATATTTCATTATGTGTTGTCCCTGCTTATCCATCTGTTCAGTACCGTACCCTATTTGTACTAACTCAACCTGGTAGGTGTGTTGTTGCGTTTTATATATTGTACCGTTCTTCAAATAATTAATTATGAATTTGTGCTAGGAAAATATTGTTCAAAATTTAAGTCTGGAAGAATGCATGAAAACTTCCAGTGAAAGCGATAATGACTTACATGAACATGTTTTAGTCAAAAGGGCAAAGCTGATAAAATTAAGGAAGTGCATTAGAAAAAGGGACAAATCTATAAAAAGGCTAAATCAAAAAGTTTATAGGCAGCAAAAAAAAATTTTGCATATTAGCTCTTTACTCGCAGAATTAAATGAAAAGAATTTAATTAACAACGATATTGAAAGCGTTCTATATGATATTATTGGGCCAAGCAAAGATTTTCTAAATCGCTATTTAAATAAAGCAAAAAAGGGCACCGTTCATAAAGAATATGACGAAAGTGTACGTTCTTTCGCATTAAATTTAAACTTTTTATCGCCGAGGGCGTACTCTTACGTAAGGCATACCTTCGGTAACTGCCTTCCACATCCAACGACCTTATCTAGTTGGTATAAGGTTTTAGATTGCTCGCCAGGCTTTACTAATGAAGCACTTAATGCCATAAAGATGGCATGCAATGAAGCAAAGACAAAAAATGAAACTCTATATATTAATTTTGTCTTTGATGGAATAAATATTCGCCAACATGTTGACTGGGATGGTGAGAGGTCGTATGGGTACGTAGATGTCGGAGATGGAGGCAAAAGCGGACTCTTGGCAAAGCAAATATTTGTATTAATGGCTGTGTGCTTGAATAGGTCTTGGAAAATACCTATAGGATTCTTTCCTATAATATCATTAACTGGAGATCAGAAAGCGAATATTATTGATTTGGCATCAGGAGAACTAAATAAATGTGGTGCAGATGTAATTGGTGTTACATTTGATGGTGCGTATAGTAATATAAGCGCTATGAAATCTTTAGGCTGTGATTTAAAAGATATCAATCAGCCTTCGTATACGTCAAGCCCAAATAGTGGAGGAGAATACATTGTACACCCCGATCCATGCCATATGATAAAGCTCATTAGAAATACGCTTGGGGATTTAAAAATTATGGTTGATGGAAAGAATGAAAGTATAAAGTGGATTTACTTGGAAAGATTAGTTAATCTTCAAGAAAAGGAACAGTTGCATTTGGGAAACAAACTGCGATTAGCCCACATTTATTTCGGAAAAAAAAAATGAATGTCAAACTAGCGACGCAAACTTTCAGCAAGTCTGTCGCTGATGCAATAGACTTTTGCGTAGAGGTACTAAAGTTACCAGAATTCCAAGGAAGCAAACCTTTAACAGAGTTTATCCGAGTTGTTAATGATGCTTTCGATATTCTTAATAGCAGGAAGCCCTCCGCCCTAGAGCCTAAAAAGCGAGCACTGACAGAAGCTAATGCAAAAGAAATTATTCAATGCGCTAAGTACTCGATAACATATTTTTCAACATTGAAAACCTTTTCAGGACAATTGGTAATTGAGAGTGTTAGGAAAACTGGATTTATTGGATTCATCGCTGCGTTAAAAAATATCCAGTATATTTATGAAAAATATGTACGGTCAAACAAGTTAAAATTTGGTCCAATGTACAAATTGAATCAAGACCATTTGGAATTGTATTTCTCCTCTATAAGAATGCACCTTGGACAAAACAACAATCCATCTATCCGACAGTTTATAGCTGCCTATAAGAAATTATTAGTTCGATGCCAGATAAGGGAAGGAGGTATTGGTAATTGTATTCCTTTAGAAAATATTTCAAGTTTGCAAGTTGCTAAAAAAAAAGCTTCACTTGAAGCATTAATAAACGAATCTACAGATAAACATTCACTAATTGACAAAACATATGCAGTTGAATATGATAATGCACTCGACCAGTAGTTTATAGAAGATCATAACTTCGTCACGTCCCAAAATATGTTATCTGACTATCTGCATCACGTCATATTCTATATATCCGGTTTTGTTGTTTATAAACTTACAAAATCTTTGATTTGCTTAGATTGTCTGGCAGCCTTACAAGGGGATTACATGGCAAAATCACTAATAACGTACAAATCTTTGGGATACATGAAGATACCATCCGAGAGCGTTGTCAAAATATGCGAAAAAGTGGAAAGCATTTTACGTTGGAAACTCCAAGCTTTTCCCAATGAAAATCTACTGCGGAAAGAAATGTTTTTAAAAATTCTTATTGAAGTTCAAGAGCATTTCACCGAAAAAAAAAATATTTGAGGATCAAAATGAGCATATGAAATGCAGTAACCATTATAGGTTATTGGTTAAATTTATTGCAGAAAAATATTTGAATACTAGATATTTTTTTATGGCGAAAAAAAAGTCAGATAAAGTATCATTGCGCCAACATTATACAAAAATGGTAATTTTCCAAGGAATGTGAAAAATTTCATACATAACTACTTTAATTTGGTGAGAGTTGACTGGTAAAAAAAACCTAAGGGTGTACGAAAGGTGCATGGGGACCTAGGAAGTTGTGTTTCGATTAATTGATCGTGTTATTTCTTACTTTTCCTACTGAATAATGGCAACACACTTCCTGCACCTACCTCCACGTGGTGGTCCCTGGAAACATAGAAAATATTTCTGATATTTTCTATGGCTGAAGGTGCTATTAATTTAATTACGTAGTATTTATAATTGCATGCATACATAATTAAATTATGCACATCTTTATACGCATATATATATATATATATATATACACATATATATATATATATATATACACAGACATATATATATATATATATGTGTATATATATATATATATACACATATATATATATATATATATATATATATATATATATATATATATATATATATATATATATATATATATATATATATATATATATATATATATATATATGTTTATATATATGTATTCAAGATGCATTTCCATATATTGGTGTTTATATATTTGGGGCATCTTTTCGCGCATTTTTTTCCTTTTTGCTTAAAAATAGTTTCAATTGATATCAATTTCAACTCAAATTTCATTGTTAGTACAAAATTTTTAATATTGCTCCTTTGAAAAATTTTATTCACGCCGCCTTTGAACAAACCATCACAACAATAGATTCTCACCAACACTTCAAGAATTTTACTACGCTAAAAGGGGTATATAGCATTTCCTTTAATTATTAGTTCATTGCTTAGTACCCGTGGAAGATTTTTGGACTGAACCGAAAGTGATTCGTAAATCGGAGAAGGAAAGCGAGAATTCATAGCGGGTGCCGAATGCAACATGGTGTCTGGTGACAACGCGGAGTTGACCAAGGAACGAATGCATTTCATGAGAAATGCGAAAAGAAAGCTTCCCCGACTTTGCCGAAAATACAATTCGGATGTTCGGGAAGAATAAAGCATGGAGTTGTTGGGTGCCAGCCTGTAAAGTATGACACTTACTGATACACATTATAAACGTAAGTTAAAATTCTAACGGAAAGGGAGTGAATTGCTTGCTTAGCCGTTAGATTATCGTGTACTCGAATCTCAGCGTTCCTTCTCTGTCATATTCGCTAGAGTCCACAGTTTGGGAAGTTGTTTATTCTGACCGAGATTCTATGCTTTTTATGTGGATCTAATGACCATACGGCGGCCAATAAGACTTGTCCGAAATGAATTAGATTTGAAGAAGAATTAAAACTAAGCTCAATTAAGAATATTTCACTAAAAGAAGCCAAGACTGTCTTTTAAAACAACCATTGTCACCTTCAGAAGGACAATGAATCAATGGATAAAGCCTTCCCATTGCTCAACAGCAAACTAAGTGCCAACTTCAGAAACAACAATGCTGAAATAAACAAAACAATTCTCAGGAACTCGTACGCAAACATGGCAGCGTCCAACACCAAAGAAAGTATAATCAGAAACAAAAGCTCGCACGTAGACAAACCTCAGTCATTCCTCGAAAAGAACAGACATCCAGCTTCAACCAAAAATCCCCAGTATATAATCACCCATCTGCCCATAAAATCAGCGATCCAGAAAGGCTGATAACATAGTTATTTAGTACTATTAAAAACGCCCCTACGGAAAACTACTTAATCCAGAAAGAAACAACGTCTATAATAGAGCTTATTCAACTTTTTCGAACCCTAACCACAACGAACAAAAGAGCATTATAAAAACAAAATTGAATAATCTAACTCTTCAATTAACACATGAACGCCAACACTTTAAAAAAAATTAAACTTTTTAAAACTTAATATTCAAAGTATCATCAAAAATAAACATAACCTAGGAATAAGTCTAAACCTCTTAAACATTGATAAAGCTCTCCTCCACGAGACTTAGACCCCAGAGGACAAATATATCCGCAGCCTTGACAACTATAACATTAAATACAAACACAGGAATAACAAGAATCAACAAAAAAAAGTGAAGGAACTTGATAACACCGTCTTATCCGAAGACCTCGATGAAACCCTTCTCCAGATCAACCGGGCTATCATAAATAATAGTCAATAACTCATGTTTTGAATATTCTCCTAAACCATGGTGGAACAAAGAACTGAGAAAATTTTGGACGGCCAAACAAAAATACTGGAAAAACTTTGTTAAACTGAAAAACTCCAAAAACTATCAAAGGTTTCAAAATGGCAGAAAAGGCAATGCTGATTAGCATAAACATTGTGATAGCCGAAAAACACATTTCCCTCGGTGAAGAGTTTAGATTCAGAGAAGCACACTCGAGGGAACTCCAATTTACAAGGGTGGCCCAACACATCAGTAATCGAGAGAACTGCTAGGAAAGAGTACTGAATCGCACTAGCTCCACGTACCGTATACTCCAAGAAGAGCACTTCATCGAAGATAGACGAAACGAATTGCTTCGGATAAACAATGAGCTCATTGCTGAAAATCAGCGCCTTAAATACAAGTTACGCCATCACTTCCTAGAACGTACACTACCATCCCAATGAGCTGGTTATCTAAAGAAACCAAAGTTGATCTGCATAAGTCATAATTATCCTTTAATAACCGAACGATCGGATGCACACAACTTGCTAGAGATAAGTAGCTTAAGATTATTTGAATTTTTTAATGAGCTGAAGTCGATCTGCGGTCCAGGAGGATGTATCCAACAGCCAACACACGAAGAGACTGCACCAACAAATATTTGCAATAACAGGGTGAACGTGAGAGGTGTTGCACACAAATATAATAAAGGACTGGCAGTCGGTGAAAGCACTTATGATAAACCATTTTGAAACCTCCGAAAATAAGTCCCAACTAATGAAAATGCTATTGGCAGCAAGAGACACGACAGCGGGACAACAGTATGAGTACACATGGAAGTGCCGATTTATGCTAAACTAAATAATTAATTACAGTAACAGTTATATTGCAGCTCAAAAATCGATTTAATTAAAATTAAGAATCAGATTGCTGAATCAACATTTATTAATAAGTGTCCTGAACGTATACGCGGTATTTTGCATGCTTTTCAGCCTGAGATGTTAGAAGAAACTGTTAACTCTAGACCTTAAAAAATCATTATTTTAAAAAGAAAATTAAAAAAACTAGGTGTTAAGTCTAGACTTAAGAAAATTGTTTTACAAACTAAGTGTTAACTCCAGACATAAAGGATAAACGATTAAAATAAGCAAAATAGATGCATTCGTATGTAAGTGTGCAAATGCACTTTTCCGCTGTCGGCACCGCACAAACGAAAAGGTTTATTGCGGTTAAAGGATCTGAAAGTTTTGATGTCAGCGTTGGGAATTTGTTTTAGGAAATAAGTTATTAGGGATAAGTTTATGGCTTTATGGATTAGTTAGTTTTATTTAGGGTAGGTTTGGTATTATATGGAAAATAGTTTTAGAATTTGTATAAAAAGGGAAGTATTTTCTAAAATAAACGAGTTGAGTTTTATCCACCAAAGAGACGAGTCGTTTTTATTGAAGAGCTAAAAGAGGTACCTAGCTTTATACCAGAAAAGACGCGATTTCGGATGCAAACTCCAGGGGAACGAGGAATCATCGTTTCCGACAATCGATTACTCGCAAAGGAGACTAAGTTTGTACTGGCTTAGAGATCATTCATAAGCCACCCTACACTCTAAACCAATTGCGAGGAATCTTCGGGTCCAGAAACCACCGGCCTGCTTCTCAGGCGGTATTCCGGCTCGAACAGATACGTATAAAGTGATAGTGAACACTTGTTATCTTAATTATGGCAAAGGGTTGGTTAAAAGACGTGCATTTCCATCTTACAATTCAAATGGATGTGGGAAAAGTTGTATCAACCGCGTAAATATGATAATAATATTGAGAAATATGATTCGCAAAGGTCAAACATATCAATGATCTAACCTTACGCTCTGTTGTTTCTATGAATACGGTGGTGTCTCGTAATGCGTCTTCATTGACTCGAAAATAGTTTTCATTTTAGAAAGATGCGCCATTTATTCATCATTCCCCACAAACGGGCTATGTAGTGTTTTTGCTTCGCTTGCTCTAGAAGAGTTAAAAATGTCGAACACGTTATCCATACATTCAACGAAATCTGCTGTATGAGCTGCATCGGAAGGAATTCAGTCATTTGTTGCAACTGTAGTTAGTATCCCAGCTGTAACAGTATAGCTAAATACATGTGCCGCACACTTTACTCTCATTTTCTGGAAGTCATTGGGATATATATGTTTTCGAGTCAATTTTGGAGCAAGTTTGAAAATCTCTTTATCAACCATCTCAAAAAAGCTTTTATATGACGCCAATTAAACTTTCTGGTCCCCAGATTGTCGCAATTAATTATAAATGGACGTTAATACACAAGGAAATTGTTTAATAGTACCCCAACGAAACTGAAACATTATTTTGGTTTACATTTTTAACCAGCCCCCATCAAATTCAGACGACTTCCCTGAAAATATTAATTATGTATAGATTCATTTACACCAACTGCAATGCAGATGAGCAGTTACCCAATGAATATTTTCTTTCGTTAAAACAATAATATGTTCATCTGGCCATTCTCATTGTTTCGTTTTATCAACAATAATACACTCTCAAAATGCTTGCGTAAGAACACAATGACTTACTTTTACAACTACGAATCTGAACATTGCTTGTAATACATTCAAATTCATTAAGACAGCCATTGCGTTCTGTCTTCTAAACAACGTCGCTTCATTTTATGGCTCTCCATCATGCATGAATTCACTTTATTTGCCACACGACGTATTTCTATCTATTTAAATTCATGTTCCCCCGGGAGTGTTACAGCTAGCCGTAGTTTGGCTATGATAGCGGTATAAAAATCGCGTCAGCCCTTCTTAATATAGCATGGGAGAGTGAGTGTTAGGACGTCGGCGAGAGAGGACGTCCGAAGAGTAAAATAGTTGGTGTGTTTTGTCGAAAGTGTTCGTTAGTGCAACCAACGCGTCATGCGCTGAAACACTTGAGATTTTCTCAAGGCGGTCGATTCGTAGACAGTAGGCGAACCGAGACCTTAGCCCTTAATTCTTTGCCGAGGCCGGCAAGGAGCTGAATACTGTTAGTGTTTGAGAATTCGCGATGGACGCAAATGAGTTGTTCCGAATTAATAACGAACTGATTGCGGAAAATCAACGCCTGAAAGACAGTGTAAAGGACGCGACAGAATCTCCAAGTGTATTATTAGAGGAAAATAGAAAACTGAAAAGTGAGCGCGAAAATTTACTTATAGATCGTAATACTTTAGGCACCGAGTGTGTCCGTATAAACACGGCATACGAAAAAATTTGGGAAGAAAACTCGATCATTAAGGCGGACAACCTAAAACTTAAAAAAAACAATAGTGATCTCATCTGTGGCAGTGAAAAACGACGCGACAGTGACGACACAAAAGAAAGAAAAAGAAAAAAGTTAAAGAAGTGTAAGACGAAGAATCCTGAATGTAAAATAGACGATAATAGTGATGTGAGTGGCCCCGTTAGATATACCGCACAAAGTGACATTCCCCTCGGTAGTGACTGTGAAAACAGACCTAAGACTGTCGTTCAAACGAGGTTTCATCCGGTGCAAGAAAAGGAGCCGATCAGCGATGAACATAGACCCAAAATCAAAGAAGCAACAGGAATGGACTAAATCGAAGTCCCAGACATGCCTGTTGAGGCAATGCAGCCATCAGCTCCGAGCACATCTACTGGCCAATGGACGCGAGTTACGAACGAAAGAATCATCAAGTGTGCAAGCAGTGTGCAGAACGGCGCAAGGTCCAAAAAAAGTAATTGTAATTATAAGAATATGCCGCCGATAATAGGCTATAATATAAATGTAAGCGAGTTTAGAAGTGAAATAACTGCACATGGTGTAAACAATAACAACTTTTATTTATTGTACCGACACTGTATCGAGAACTAATATATTAGAAATACATAAGGGGTTATATACCTTTTTTTTTTTCAAAAAATCGAAAAATTTTTCATTGCTGAATCCTAAAGTACAACTCCTAGAGAACATTTTCCTGAATTTTCATAGAGATCCGAACAATAGTTCGATAGGAAAACAGCGTTTTGAGGCGCGGTTCGTCACGGCCGCAGACAGCGCCAAGCAGCGCCCGGCAAGCAATGACTGCGCCGTCATCCTATCCCTTTGTCTGAAACCCTTTTTTTTCTAAGAAGCGAAAAACATGAGGTTTGATGTTTTCTTGAAAATTGACTCCATTCTCGACCATACAAACCCTTTAAAATCAGTTTTTCACGAGCTTCCGAAGCATCAGCGTCAAAGAATCGTAAACGTTACTCTGCTGCTCGTTTTGCCGTGTTTTTTTTTTCAAAAAATAAGTATGAATAGCCAGTGCAAAGTTACACGCGAAAACCGTGAAAAAACCAAATCTCGTAAATCGCGGCCGAAAAAAAGGAAGCAGTATTTTAATCCCCGAACTGCTGAAGTGGACGAAAGTAGTTTTAGTGCGTCTCGTAAGAAACTGAAAGTCAAGGACGGAATACAAGTGCCAGTTGATCATTCGGTGGAATATCGATTCATTAATTTTCTCCAAGTGTTTACGGCTCTTTCTCAGTTCGTCAAATGCAAAACGTGCGACAGTTCCGTGCGATTCACATCTACAGAAATGCGAGGACTCGGATTTAAAATTGCAGTGACATGTGACGACTGTGAGCAGCGTAAAATAAATGCAAGTGCTGTTATCGATGGCGCATATGAAATCAACAGACGTTTTATAATGACAATGCGATTGCTCGGTTTGGGGGCAGCGGGCTGTGAAAAATTTTGTGGGTTTATTGACATGCCACCGTTTATGAAACAAAAATCTTACGAAGTCATATTGAAAAACATTTTAACTACCGTCCAAGCAGTGTTCGATCGATTAATTAGTTTTGCTGTGCGTGATGAAATAAACATGAACGAGGGGCTGGTCAAAAATAATTTGATTGTATCTGGCGATGGCACTTGGAAGAAACGTGGATTTACTTCCTTGTACGGGGTCGCTTCTTTAGTGGGGTACTACACTGGGAAAATCGTAGATATTGTCGTGAAAAGTGCGTTTTGTAAATTGTGCCGAACGTGGGAGAAGAAAAAGGGGACTGCCGAGTATGAAGAATGGATTGTAACTCATGAACCTGAGTGCACATCTAATCATTCGGGATCAGCCGGCAAAATGGAGGTAGACGCTATGCTTGAAATGTTTGGACGTTCTGAAACATTGCATGGGGTGAGGTACGCCAATTACGTTGGAGACGGTGACTCTAAAACTTTTTCTTCTATCAAAAATGCAGCCCCATACGAGGACCTTATCGTGCAGAAGAAAGAGTGCATTGGACACGTGCAGAAAAGAATGGGCACACGATTGAGAAACGCTAAAAAAAATAATAAAGGGTTGGGTGGCCGGGGAAAATTAACCGGGAAAATGATAGACAAGTTGGCCGTTTACTACGGGCTAGCGATTCGCCGGAATTCGGATTCAGTGGAGAAAATGAAAAATGATGTTTGGGCTACCTTTTACCACTATAGCTCAACCGACACTCATCCTCAACACGAGAAATGTCCCGCAGGTGACGAGTCATGGTGCGAGTGGCAGAGAGCTCTTGCTGCGCTACCTAAGAAAACACTGAAAAAGAAACGCCAGATCCCTGGATTTGTGCACTCCTACCAACCCCTTCCTGATGATGTTTTGAAGATTATAAAGCCAATATACGAAGACCTATCTAAAGATGAATTGCTCGAAAGATGCCTCGGTGGATTCACGCAGAATAACAACGAGAGCTACAACCAATTGATCTGGAAGCTGACTCCGAAACATCTTCCGGGGGGTTCAGTGCCAGTGGGGATTGCAGCTTACACTTCAGCCTGCATTTTCAATGAGGGACAAACATCAGTATTGCAGATTTTCGAAGGGATAGGGGTACCCTGTGGCAAGTACTCCCATGAGTACGTCGCGCAGCAGGACGAGAGGCGCATTTCGACGGCCGAGCTGAGGGCGCAAAGTGCGACGAGGGAGGGACGAATGGCCAGCAGACAACACCAATTAGATATTTTGGAGCCTGCATCAAGTGCAGATGACACGCTTTATGGTCCCGGAATCGACGATGACTTGTAAGTTTGTCTGATCGACTTCAATGTTTGCATACACTAAACTTCGAACTTTAAATGCGATTATCTCGAAATCGTGTTCTTCCAAAAGTGCCTTTGCTGTGACCGCGATTGCACAAGAACTATTTGACCGATCATCTTCAATTTTTTTTTAAATTGTCCGTAATGATTGTGCTCAGTTCGTGAACGATTCGGTTTTTATGCACAAATTTTGAGTTTACAGATCAGAATTTTAAAATAAAATTTGTAGAGCTCGAAAAATCAACTTTTTGAAAAAATCGTTACTGTATGCAGAAAAAACCAAATATTCTTAAAAATAATCGTTCACGAACTAGAATTAACACTATACTAATGAAATTTTTTTGGTTTTTTGATTTCAGTTGACTTGCTGGACTTCCATCGTGGTCACCGCAAGCCGCTTTAAAAAAAAAAGGGTTTTGAGAGAATTGCCATAACTCCGTTAATTTTTTATATTTTTTCAAGAACAAGCGCTTGTTTCTTTCATAAAAACATGAACAATCAATAAATAATAACTTTAGTAAAATAAAATGATTGCTACACACCTTACAAAAAATCCGAATTTCCCTCAATTTTTCCACTCGAAAAGGTATATAACCCCTTAAAAGACACCAATGGAATTACTTCACCTACACCCCAAATAATGAAAAAATATAAACCTACTTTTAAAAAACATATGTGAAGGCTACTCCACCGAAGAAATCTTTAATGCATTATGCGAAATAGGCTGCAAAGGACTTGACACGGTAGTCAACTTTAATTCGAAGAGGAATCGCAGCCTTAATTTCTTTATCCTTAAACTAAAGCCCGAAGCTAATCCAAATGAATTCTTTAAAATCAAATATCTGCTAAACCAAAAAATCTCTATAGAAAAAGTGGCCAACCCTCAGCTAATATAGTGCTTCAACTGCCAGAGAGTTGGACACGTTGCCACGTTGGACACGTTGGACACACGTTGCCACACGTTGGACACGAGAGTTGGACACGTTGCTGCCCTAATTGCAACAGGCAGACCAGATGCGTCAAATGTCTGGCAGTACACGAACGAGGAATGTGTACAGTCAAAGACGAAATCGCATGTGTGTTATGTAATGAAAAAGGTCACACTGCGAACTTCAGGGGTTACCAGAAGTGGCAAGATATCTTGGGAAAGCGCAGAAGGGCACCGACCAAGGTTCATGAAATCGAAAACAAAATTCTAAGTGTCAAATTCTCGAAAGAAAAGTTACAACACTCCAATGACCTTGACCTTGAAATATGTCATTTTTAGGGTCATTCTGAGCATGTTGATATATATATATATTTAGGGCGCGCTCGCGCCCCCTTCACATTTTTTTTTTTCGTTTGAAAATTCAAACGTTTTATCTTCACTCCTTCCACACTACAATAATCATCGCTGTTTAGATTAATTTTCCAATGTTTTCATACAATCTTACTTATTAAACACTCTCACCGTGTTTACATTGCTCTGACAACTACTTTACACATTCCATGCGGATTAACATGATTTTTTTCTGGAAATCACACGATATTACAAATTTCTACGATTTATCGATCGACTCGATGTTTCTTAGAAATCATTCAATGTTACAAATTTATAAATTACTTTTCGCAATCTTTTCAGCACAATTCAGTCTATCAATTCTATTCATACGATACGCATTGATTTTGTTCACGCTTTAAATATAAAAACGCTTGATTTTTATAACTTAATTAATAATTACGACCATTTACTGGATTTTTTCATTAGAAAAAATCCGTCAAAAGGGTCGAAGAGTGTGGTGCAATGAACACGTTTCTGCATTGCACGGAACATGGCTTAGTGGCACTCATCTTTCACTTCAAACCTTGTGCCAATTAATTTACGTTTTTTTGGATCATCGTCCACCACATTACCAAAAACTCATTGAGGACGTTAACATATCTAGACAAACATCAACTTATTGGATTAAACGTTGTCACAAGGTACATTTATTTTCTAACAACCATTTGATTGTCATCTACTTTTCTGAAACGACGCCCTTTTCTCATACACCTCAATATATTCATTTATTCATACGTTCTATATCAGGTTTGTAACGAATGGGTACAACACACAACTCGTTCTATTGGTGGTACTAATGCTACTGTCCACGTCGATGAGACAAAAATGGTAGTCACCGAAAATATAACCGTGGACGCTTACTTGGTGGTGACTGGGTGTTTGGAGGCATTGATACACGTACGAAGGAGTGCTTCATGCTTCCTGTTCCTGACCGCTCTCACCGAACCATGCTCTCACATCATTGAATTAATTTTGTTGGTCCCATTATTCATGCTCATACCCAAAATATTGAGCGCTTATGGCGTGATCTACATGATAACATCCCTACTTACGGAGTCGTCCGGCGGCATTATCACTTATATACTGCCGAATTTCTCTTCAAACGCAAACACACGCTGAAAGATTTGAAGCCTTCTTTACTGAAGTTGCTCGTCAATACCCACTTAACATCGATGATATGTTCCATGTAGATAAATAATGATTAAATAAGACATATAATGCAGACAATTTGGGTAATTTATTTATACACCCCCCCCCCCCCTTGCCTAACCCTAAAGTCTCCAGAATTCATTATCCGGCTTCACCATTTTGTCCTCTACCATTACAATATCTTTACTGTTGAAATTACTTTTCTACACATTTATTCGCGTTTTTATATCACTTCCACGCCTCACATACACACATATTACTCACCAGCACATTCAGCTCAACACAATATATCAAGGTTAAGGTCATTGGGAAGTTGTAACCTAAAGTGAAAAATGTTCGAAAAGTCTTTTGCGCAAATAGTCAAAGAACAACAAAGAGAGACAACACCACAAACACACACTGGCCAAACGTTTAAATCCTTTCTAGATAATGCAGCAGAAGAATGCTTTGGTACAAACTTTCAACAATCCATGAAGAAAGTAAAAATTTTCGCTAGCCTAAACCTTACACATGTGGTAGCAAAAAAACGAGCCTTCTTCGAGTTCACCATGCAACTTGGCATCAATGATTTCTAACCTAAAAATACTAAGTATAAATGAAAGATCAATAGTACATCATAGGAAAAGATTGGAACTGGAAACACTCCTAAAATCTCAACATCCCCACATAGTCTTGCTCCAGGACACAAGACTTAAAAAACGGCACAAACTATATTTTGAAGACTTCGAGAAAATCGCTACGTTTTGTGGCAGGCGCTAACACTGAAGAGGATAGTGCTAACATATGCGACAACTACTTCGCCAAAATCCATAATGAGTCTCCCGCTGCTACTGCCGCATCAACAAATATAGACCCAAGTATAGTATAATCTTTCGAACACATGCTGAATATTGCACCCACGTCACTGTTCAACTTCAACTCCAACTTCACCGCCGATGGCCTGTCGCAAGGGGCACCACATGTTTACTCAGAGTTCAAGAGCGTTAACTACATAAGGAACATATTTAGAGCCATGAAACCGAAAACCTCCTCAGGTCGAAATGAACTCAGCCATAAAATTATCAAAAATGTACCCAATAAGTATGCAACTTACCTAACCATCCTAATTAACAACTGCCTTAATATTTGTTACTTCCCAAATAACTGGAAAGAAGCAACGGTTATTCCCATACCAAAAGCAGCAGGACTAGCGATATACCCCTCCCAATACAGACCAATATCCCTCATTGCATGTGACAGTGAAATTCTGGAATACATTATCAAAGACAAGATTCAAGATTTTTGTGAAAATAATGATTTGTTCTGCGACAGGCAATTTGGATTTTGAGAAAACAGCTCCACCTCCCATGCACTAATGACTCTAGCAGAAGATATTAACAAGGGATTCAGGAATAACAATAAAATAAGTATCAATGAACTTTATCGTAATATGAAAAAAATTGTCAAAATAGATGAATACTTACTAAATTCCCTAGTTAGGAAAATTGACAAGCTTCAATTTATTGAAATAAATGTACTTTCACAAAACTACGATCCCGAATACCTAACGGAAATTTATTCAGAAAATACCTACAAATACAAATTTAAAATCGTTGCACCATCTTATTTGTATTACTTGCATAAGATAGGTCTTACAAGATCAGATGATGAGGTTACCTTCTTTAAGACGTAAGTAAAATAGTAACGACTTAACAAACCTAGTAAAAGCCAAATAAAACAAACAATGAATTAAAAAGTAAACTTGAGACGAAAACAGGACTTTGTTGCTCTCGTCATCTTGTGGTGGCTTGGAGGAGTTATATTCTTCCCCTTTCTATGTATGAAGCTGCGCGAGAGCGACGACGCTTTACTCAGTCTGTTGGTCACTGTCGTGGTGAAAATATCGCTTACTTAAACCAAGCTTCTGTGTGTTCAATAAACAATTATCAATAGTAACGTAGAGTGTATCAAGGAGTTTTTATATTATAGAGAGGAATAAAGAAAGAGTTAAAGTAATAAATAATAGACGTAATCATTTATAGAAAGCCTTAAAAGTCCAACAAAACTAAAACAATTCAGACAATTAATCTGATTGTATATTAAAACGGGTTCCCATAGTCGCCTCGAAGAATAAGGACAAGTGTGAGAGTGTTTCTAGCGTAACTCCATCTAATAATCAAATTGAAGAAGTTAGCTTTGAAAGCGATTGTGCTGAATCGACAGTTCCACAGGATCTTGCATCAAATATCGCGAAAACTAGTGAATTCAATGAGAAAATGGATGCAACGAGTTCTCAAGCCAAAACATGGACAGAAATCAAAACACGAGGAGTTAAGTGTATCAAGACTAAGGTCAACGAGAGCTCATCGCAGGTTGGTGATCAAGTTCAAAATATTTTGGTAAGCGAAAAGAAAAAGAATGTTCCCCTTATAGTTGCATATAGCATAAATGTTAGAGAATTAAGAAAAGAAATTTTGACAATGAAAATAAACACAAATGATTTTAGCATCACACAAGGTTATAATAAGAATAGTTGCATTATTTATGCAAATTCAATTGAAATTCGTAATAAAGTAGTCGAAATTCTTAAAGTAAATGAATGTAATTATTTTACTTATACTCCGAAGGGAGAAAAATGTAAGAATCTTCTATTAAAACACATTTGTGAAGGTTTCTCTGACAAGGAAATTCAAGAGGCACTAATTGAATTCGGACATAAGGATGCTGAAAAGGTTGTGAAATTCAACTCTTAAAAGAAAGACAACCCTAATTATTTTGTAATTAAATTAAAACCAACAGCAAATATTGGTGATTTTCTAAAAATTAAATACCTTTTGAATAAAATAATTGCAATTGAAAAATTAGCTACTCCAGACTTGATACAATGCTACAACTAAATACACTAAATGCTAAATACACACCAGAAGTATCACGAATTCTTAAAAAAGATTACGATAAAATTCCGATGATTCTAAGTGGGGATTTTAATGTAAATTTTGCATCAGGTACAGCAATTCCGTTGATTGACTTTTCGGACGCCAAATTTAATTTGAAAATGTGCAACAGTCGCACTCTATCAACAACAAGATCAAAAACAGTAATTGACGCAGTATTCCAAAGATATATTGACCATATTGAGACCGAAGTATTTATTTCATACTTTAGTTACCATAAGCCTCTTGTATCATTTATCGAAAATGTAAGCTCTGAGTTTGAATAAATCTATGTAGTGTATACAAATAAAATGAAAAATAGTTATCAAACTTTGTATCACTGTGATCATTACTAAAACCTACAATTATCCTCTTCCCGAAAGATTACATTCGTACATTATCTTGAAGCCAAAATTTTTGAAGGTTTCACTTCTACCACGTGTGAATTGCACACATGCTTTTTTTTCTTTGTCCTTTAGTCCCTTTTAAACACCTCCTTTCACTGTTCGTTTACTTATACCCTCACTTCACCTTGCTTTTATCACTATCCACTTCTTGTTGTATTCATTTTCTTCGTCATCTCGTCCCAACTCCGCGTCTCGCACCCTTAGTCCTTTCCAGACCCAGACAAAAAAAGTGAGAGACCGCTATCAAGCTTCCCCCTTACATTGCCTCAATCCCTAACGGCCAACCAAACATTCCGCTCCTAGGACGATAACCTTTTTTTCGCCGCTTCACTTGCAACCGCTGTACATGTAAATTCGCCGGAGGTCGCCGCAGTTTCTTGCGTCGCGAACTGTCTTATGCTCCATTCGCCCCGACGGTGACAGTGTCCCATGTTTACAAAACAAAGTAAGTGACAAGTGATGTTTGTGCGGAAGTTGCGATGGGTAAGTTACGCCCTTTTTATTAGTTAGTGACAGAATGATCAATTGCCCGGGGTCCTGAGTTACTCGATCTTGCCATTTTCGCTTATTGAATTCTTCTACGAACTTTCCATAATACTCGCTGTTATCTTAACACTACCTTAACTAAATACAATCCAATCTTATATTATTATTTTAATTCTTCTTACTTACACTGCTTCCAGCGTCGTGGCTCGAATCGTGGTGGCGCTTCTTATCTTTCCCCAACTTTGGGGTACCCGACTCGTCCGTTTCGCGTGGTGATGGTGCCGCGGAAGTCTCGGGAGGGGGTGAAATCAACTTAACCCGTAACAAGAAATCAATGAACTCACCAGTAAAATAAGAGCCCCAATCCACCAAATATATAACGAGCACCTAGAAACTAAATTCTCCAAAAAAAAAAACAGCTCCAACGTCTTTCAAGAGCTCCGTAAGTCTTGCCCCAGACTAGGCAAACAAAAGAGGAATGCTTCACAACTCCTCCCACAATACCATTTGAGAAAGCTTATCTTCTTGCGACCCATTTCCAAGAAGCACACATTTCCTCCCAGCACCTCAACGACCCCTAGACGAGTCAAACCGTCCAACACTCGATACAAAATATTATCCACAATGCTACACACCAACCCCTCCCTAACGAAAAACCCAACTTCCTCATTCCACTCAAAGCCCCTCAGAACACCCACAACGAAATAGACGATTTATCAAAAATCACAAGGAGACGACCGCATCCCAATCATTTTCCTTAAAAAATGTCATCAAACCATCGCACCATTCCTTTCTAATCTATTCAACCATTGCATTTTAAATGCCTTTGCCCGCTTGTTTGGAAAATCTCAATTATCTCACCTATCCCAAAGAAAGGTGCAAACTCACTCCTCCCAAATAGCTACCGACCAATCTCTCTGGCGTCCTGCTGCAAAATCTTCGAGGTCGTAATAAAATACCTCATTGAGCACCATATAACACAAAACGACATCATCCCCGACTTCCAATTCGCCAACAGACGAATGCATTCTGTCGAACACCCACTTCTTATCTTCAAGACCCATTTGGCAAATCACATCAACCATAACGTTCCCACAGCCGCCTGTTTTCTCGATATTCGAATGGCCTTTGATACTGTCTGGCACCACGGGCTGATACACAAATTGTCCCATATATTCAACTTTCACCCACACCTCTGTAGACTACTTCTCAACTTCCTCTCACGCCGAACCGCCAAGGTAAAACTCCCCGAATCCATGTCCAGCACATTTCACTTAAGCGCAGGAATCCCCCAAGGCTCAGTGCTATCTGCACTACTATTCTGTCTGTACACTGCCGACATTCCCCAACCCCCAGCCAGATCAGAATTCTTCAGTAACGTAATGGCACCGATTATCGACCGGGCTCCTAAATCCGACCATTTAGTTATTTGATGAATATCTGTGTATGTGATGAATAAAAATGGATTTTTTTGTGTAAAATATATAAATTAATTACTATACTTTTAGTTAGTCACAAAAAAAAAAATTGTTGCGATTTTATAGAAAAAATTATTAATGTGGTTGAAAGCTAGAATTTGCTTGAATGGATCGACGAAACCCTAAGGAACGATACTTTCAAAATGAGAGTTTTATTAACAGTCTCAATAATATATTATGATTTTAATTATTGTATCCGACTTGCATGTTTTCTAGTGATTTGATTACTAAAAAAGTTATTACATTCATCGTTTGTTTTATTTTTTAGAAGTTGGAAAATATTATGGTCGGAATTAGGGGCAACAAAATTTTGTGTGGATCCTAATATCGACCCTTGCTCGGTATCATCGCAAGCGAGAATTTGTAATCACTTTGCTTGTTTCAATTCTTGGAATAACTCCTAGATATTGCGTTACTTGAAGCAAAATAATCTGCTACTCTTTAGTGGTTTCCAATTGTGGAGTACTTTTAAATAATTGTGTACTAAAAAATTATAGTGAATTTTCCTGAACTGATTAATTTGAAACACAAACATTTTACGTATTAATTTTGGACTTCCAATAAAGCCGTTAACTAGTGATTTATTTTTTGTGATTAAATAGTGAAGGGCTGTGAAAATGAGTGATAAAAAACGAATGTGTTACACAAGTGCGTCGTTAGACAATGCTCTTAAAGCTATCAATGATGGAGTCATGTCAATTACAAAGGCAGCTAAAAGTTTCAATATCCCAAAAACGACGTTGATTGACAAAGAGAAACATAAATACTTGAATAATATTGGTGCACCGACGGTTTTGACCGTTGGAGAAGAAGATTTGTTGGTCAAGTGGGTCATTGAAATGGGAGAGAAAGGTTTTCCTGTAACCAAAAACCAACTAATTGAGTCGGTCGCAAAATTGATTGAAAAATTAGATCGGCTAAATCCATTTAAAAATGGCATTCCTGGAAAAAAATGGTACCAATTATTTTTAAAACGCCATCCAACCCTAAGCCGCAGAATTTCACAGCCGTTATCAATGTCAAGAGCTATTGTAAGTGAGGACAGTGTACGGAATTGGTTTAGCCGTGTGCGTAAATATCTCGTAGATAATGAACTGTTACATATCATGGAGGACCCTAGGCGTATTTTTAATAGTGATGAAAGTGGCTTTTATCTAACTCCTAAAGACAATTATGTACTAACTCGAAGAGGATCGCAAAAAGTTTACTCACGTGTTTATAACGACGAAAAGGAATGTTTAACAACTCTAATAACAGTGAGTGCAGATGGGAGTATACAGCCTCCCATGGTGTTATATCCGTATAAACAACGGATACCAGCAAATATCCACTCTAAGTACCCAAAGGATTGGGGTATTCGTAGATCAGAGTCTGGGTGGATGACAAGTGAGGTGTTTTTTGAGTACGTGGCAAATGTATTTTACCCATGGATTGTGAAAAATAATATTCCACTGCCGATATTATATTTTGTAGATGGACACACATCTCATTTAAATATTCATGTGTTAGAGTTCTGTAAGGAAAAGGGTATAATCTTAACTGCATTTCACCCTAACGCGACTCATATATTACAGCCTCTTGATGTTGGTATATTTCATCCGCTGAAAAATGCGTGGAAAAATCAAGTACGAAGTTGGCGAATGGAAAATTGGGGCCAACGAATGCAACGAGAGGATTTTGCAACAATTTTAAAATCATAGATAGATACATCAATGACACCAGAACTCATTAAGAAAGCATTTCATACTTGTGGATTATTTCCATTTGATGCAAATAAAATAAACTACGGAAAATTCTTAAAACAGCTCGATATTGAAACAGTGGAAACCGACAATAATCAAGAATCAACGAATATTATTTCGGAACCAAAAAATATAAAGGATGCTGATTTTTTATTAGCATTAGAAGATAAAATTGATCCATCACTCGTTGAATGATTCAGAACTACGGAAAATGAGTGGCAAGGTGAACTGCATCACCTCAGCCTATTTCAATTATCGAAGAAAGTGGCTCACGATACAGAAACAGATAAAATATCACAATACGATGCTGAGTATGATTCGGGAGAAATTAATTCAGAAATAATTGCCTTTGATGAAAACTTATGGTCAAATAACGCCATTGAAGCTGTTATTGATGAACATGGAGCTGTCAACATCATCAATAAATCTTCAGAGGATCTGAAACAGAAGACTCTACAGAAACATGACGAACATCAGGACAACTTTACATCACCATTCAAAACATCTTTGTATTGGCCCGAAACATGCATAAAAAAAGAGAAAAGCTGATAATTCGAAGGATAAATTAACGAGAAGCAAAAAAATTAGAATCACCCCGGCAGTCGCCATTAATGTTGAATATATAACACATCAACGAAATATCCAAGAGGAAAAAGACGAAAAAGAAAGGAGAAAAATCGAAAAATTAAAAAAAAAGCGACTGCCTCAAATACGCCAAATGTGAATCAAGTGACTGAAGAAATTAGTAATGTATATGCAAAAAATTCAGATCAACATTACTCACAAGGAGAATATGTAATCGTGCAATATGAAGGGGAATTCTATCCAGGTGCAGTGATAAAAAGTGATCATGAGTGTAAACAATTGGAGGTGGCCCGATAAAGAAGATGTGTGTGATTATTCAATCGAAGACGTAATTTGTAAAATTCCAGTTCCAGAATTAATTAATAGTCGGGGTATTTATAGTATTCCAACAATTCATGAATTGAGAAATAAGACTAAAAACTGTTAATAATTAATAAAGAGTAATTTAAAAATGTTCTTTCCTTCTATCATTTATAATTTATTGTTAATATTAACATATTTTAATAAATTCTATTACAAAAAAATCTAAAAAAAAATCTATGTTTTCAAATTTTCTTTCATTAAAAATTGACCAGTCGGTATTAGGGGTACGAGTAGGTCGGTATTAGGATCAACGTAAGATTGTGGTCGGAATTAGGGTCCTAGCTCAACGATGGCTAGCGTTTTGTTTAAAAATAATTTTGGTTGTATTAACAATGAAATAAACGGATGAGAATAGTTTATTGTGATTAGGTATCGTTTTTTCGCATTGAAACCGCTAAAAAAATTAAAATTAATGATTCTATTCATTTCATATAGTTAAATAAACACAGTGAATGCTTAAGTAGTCGGTATTTGGTGCCATTACATTATGCAGACCATGTTATGCTTTTCGCTCGTACCCGAAACATTAAACTCCTCAAAATGCAATTTAATAAATACATCAACTAGCTTGATGATTACCTTACTAAATGGAAACTCGTTCTCAACCCTACGAAACGCGAATCTATCGTTATTCATAGACTCACGCGAAACAGAACAGGGTTACGACGAAATATGAATAATTTCAAACTCGATATTAAAGGCTCCCCAATTCCTTCGGAAAATTCACGTCATCTATCTCGGTGTCGAAATTGACGAGAAACTCTCCCCCATTCGCCAAGTCGCTCGTAACATTCGTAAAGCCACAAATGCCTTTCACGCACTGCTCCCCCTCATGCACTTCAGCAAAAACTTTCCCGCTTAAATCAAATTGTTATGCTACATAACACTTATTCGCTCAATCCTGACTTATGGCTTCGTCTTCTGGTGCGATTTGTCGTGCAAGTGACGTCATTACCCAAGCATAAATCCATAATAATGACTAAGTCCGAAAATCCAATCAATAGCGATTCATGGAACAAGATAAGATATGACAATGATATCAAAGAATAAAGAAATATGTAGAATATGCATTTCAATAAAGAACAAAGAAATATGCAATATAAGCATGAAACATAACACGAAAGAAAAGAAAAGAATTTGCAAGAAAATGCAAATTTAGCAGATAAGATAAAAGAATATTGTAAACAAAGAAAGCTAATAAATACAAGCAGTTTTAAGAGTTCAGTAGGAGTTAAGAATTAGAATTCAATCGGAAAGTCCATATTCGGACTAAAACTAAATACAGTTAGTTGTTGTTAACAGGATGTGTTGTTAAGTGTTATTTAGAAATAAAGTTCAATTTTTTATTAGAGTTGAAAATACGTTTTTGTTTTTTTATTTTTGTCCCAACGCTCGGGTCAGGACAAAATTTGCACACAAATGGAGTTTCTACGAAAGCAAGAGCGACATTTCCTTCGTCACTGTACGAAAACAATTAAGATTACGGGTTCGAGACACACGGTGAGCAACCAACAACTCTACGATAAAGCCCAAATAACCCGTGTCGATTTCTTCATGACACACCAGCTACTTAAATTGCTGTCGAAAACACATGACCACAGCAACGCGCTCATTCAAAGTTGCAATAATCCCGACACCAGCTGCACTATTTCGGTTGCACCAAGACCAAACCTATTCGCACAACACATTGCCAAACTCCATAACGAAAACCGTGTATTCGACAGCACAGGTAAAATCATACTCTTCAATAGGTCCAAAAATGAGCAGCCTGTCTATTCAACCGCACAATTTACAAAACCAGCCGCCCCATACCACCAGAATAACATTCTCCCCTGAGAAAAAATTTCAACCCGCTATTAAATTTAATTTCTAACTCTGTCAGCGAATGAAAACAACACCCAGCAATATTACTTTAATTTACCTCTATATTTTGTCCTCTCCCAAACCCTACCCATCCCACCATATAATCTCGCCCCCTCTACCCAACCCATCCACTGTTAGCATTTGGTTCTTTGTGTTCATAGAGGTATCAGATAATAGAGAGGCTATTCCCGTGTATGTGACTGTCCGTGAGCGTCCAAAGAATTGGATTTAACAACTTAAACATATTACCTACAAGTTTCTTTAGCCCTCAAATGGGAAATCTACCATTTAATTATTTATAAACCCTAAAACTAAGTTGTTAAGGATGATACTTTTCCTCGTGAAATTTAAAGATAAATATCTAAACTTTGTCGAGGTTTTCCCCACATAAATTGGTGGCAATAGAATCTTATTCATATTTTGTGGGAGAATGAAACATTCTCGCCATGCAAAACATATATTTTTATTGATAAAACTTAATTTGAAATCAATGTTTACAAATTTTAATACGACGCGAATTGTCGGATACATTCGTAATTTCAATTTGACACTGAGCTGAATATACAGTTAGATAAATAATTCTACTTGAAGGTATGCGCACACTCAAAGAGTGTATGGCCAAGTTTTTTTTCTAATATTTTTATGAAAGTGAATTACCGGCGGCTGAGTATACTCTAAATTACGAGAAAGTTTACTCCTCAAAATGCTTATTCATTGAATATCTACAAGAACCCAGTTTGATAGAAATTTCTTTGTGAACTCTTTTTTGATTTAATGTTGGTAGAATAATGTACATGCACCCTCAATTCGTCGAAGCCATTTCTCCTATTTCAGTTGGTTCAATGCTCGGGTTTTTTCGATTGCAGCCGAACTCAATGAATTGTCAAAACAAGACTAATAATCTGTGTTTTGATTCATTTTCGGAGTGATTTACGGGCGAATTTTGTAAGTTACTTGCGTCAGACGAATTTTTCAACGATAAAAATTACAAACCGTGAGTGCTACTTTATTTGTGATTGTGGAAAAGTGCAAAGACAATAGTGACAGTGATTTTTAAAGACAAATATATGTCGTAGGCATTTAGAAAAATCAGGCATTTAGCCAATTGCCTAGGCAGTTAGCAAACTGCCGGCAATTAGAAATTTCGTTGATCGATTCACGTATTTTTTCTAACGGCCGGGCAAAGATTTACATTTAGATACATTTTTCTAAATGTAATTGCAAAGTTGCTGCAAATCAGTGTAAATCTCGACGTTGTGCTTGTTTTAAGGCCGGTATTTTGTGTAATTCGCGTTGTCATTTAAGTGGACCATGTTGCAATAAATAAGTTTAACAATTGTTATTTCATGCTGCAATTAATAAATCTGTGATGATTAATTTTCAACTTAAACTGATTTTATTGGCTTGTTTGTTTTTGTTTTAGAGTTTTGTGTACGTCTTGATCGCTTCATTTCTAATTGCCTGATTTTGGTCAGGCAGTTAGCTAAATGCCTAAAATCGCCCGGCCGTTAGAAAAAATACGTGAATCGATCAACGAAATTTCTAATTGCCGGCAGTTTGCTAACTGCCTAGGCAATTGGCTAAATGCCTGATTTTTCTAAATGCCTACGACGATATACAATGAAGTGTGATTTTCACTTGCAGAAATCACACTTGTTCGCGGCCATCCGGGGTGTCGTTTCATAGGTAAATTTTAGATAATTAATTTTTAACTTTTGCGTTGATTAGGTCAAGATAGATGCCTTTTTCAATAATAATGTAGAAATTATTGGTTTGTCGGTCAATAAGATTGTTTACAAAGGCGTGGCTTAATCTTCGGCTCGAGCTTTTGACACTCACCTGAATTTTTTGTGCGTTAAACTTTCGCGAACACATTGGCATAGTTCAAAAGTTGTTAAAATTTTGTTGGTATTTGTAAATTTTTGCAAATGTTTGTAAAAAGGGGGCGGTTACGACGCAAAAGTGGCTTATCGTCCTCTCTATATCTAATAACTCTATGTTTGTGTTTCCTTTTCTTTTTGCTATCGTTTCAGGAAATTCGGAGGTTTCTACAGCCGACGAGAACTAAATCTAAATCTAATTCATAATTTCAAAATATGTAAAAATAAAAATGTATTCCCATAAAATTGTTAAACAATAAATGTAACCTACGATAAAGCTTAGGCTAGCTAGGTTAAGCATAGTATTTAAGTCAATTTAAAATGTTATTGCAAATATCATATACAGCGCTGTGCAAATAATAGGTGCAAACACTAGGCTCATGCAAAAAGTATATTTTCTTATCAGCTATTGACATCTTTTGTATGTAATTACTGTGAAATGAAATACCGTTAACCCTCCCAATCATTTAAAAGGAAAAACGGAATTAGAGCTCTCATGGTGGTTTTCTTTTTGGCAGTTTTTAAGTATCCGTCTATGAAAACAGTGTGCAAACAAATAGGTGTGGAAGCATTGTGTTACATTATTTTCTGATTGTGCTTGTAAAAATGTAAGTTAACTTCTTATTGTTTCTATAGGTGACTTATTTAAGACACGTTATTTATTTTCTTAATGACAAACCAATTCAGTTCGGAGTAAATGGGACGTAAACTGCACTGTACGGAAGAGGTGAGGGAAACCATCCGCAAACTGAGGAGAGAAGGCAAAACTTACAAAGTTATCGCCGAAACAGTGGGCTGTTCCCAGAATATGGTAACAAATGCCTTGAAAAGGCGCGACGGCAAAGAAACACGGGGCAGACCACGAAAAATCTCAGAAAAGAGTGTTCGGGAGATAACAAAGTTGGTTAAAAGAAAGCCATTTGTAAGTTCAGCTGAAATTAAAAAAAGTCTTGGGCTCGATGTCAACACGTCGACCATAAGAAGAAGGCTAGTAGAAGCTAATCTGCCAGCCAGAAGGCCTAGGAGGTGCCCATTGTTAACATCCAAACATAGGCAACAGAGAAAATTGTTTGCGCAAGAGCATCTCAATTGGCCTAAAGAAAAATTGCGAAACATATTATGGTCGGACGAGTCCAAGATAAATTTATTTGGTGCAGATGGTACCAATAAATTTGTACGAAGGCCTACATCAAAGGAATTCTCTTCCGAGTACACCATCAAGATAATAAAACATGGCGGCGGCAGCGTCATGGTTCGGGGATGTTTTTCGTGGTACGGTGTTGGTCCCATACACTGGATCAAAGATACTATGAACTCTGCACGATACATCGAAATACTGGAGACAACTATGCTTCCATTTGCAGAAGAGGAAATGCCAATTCGTTGGATTTTTCAACAGGATAACGATCCAAAACACACCTCAAAAGCGGCTAAGGTCTGGTTTGAGCGCAAAAGGATAAACGTTATGAAATGGGCTGCGCAATCGCCAGATCTTAACCCAATTGATGTTAAGAAGACGCTGGGCCACATTAGACACCGTAATAAAGAAGAATTATGGCAGTCAGTAAGAGCAGCTTGGGAGTCTATACCTGTTGAAAGGTGCCAACGATTGGTTGACTCTATGCACAGAAGGTGCCAGGCTGGTCTAAAAAATAACGGATATGGAACTAAGTATTAGGTATTAATACATTTCCGAATGTTTTAAAGCAAAATTAAATATAAATTTGTGTCTTTTTCAGAATTTCAAGAAATACAACTATTTTTTTGCACAACCTATCAAACTAAAATAATATTTAGAAGTAACTTTCGTTTTTATTGAATTATTATTTTTGTTTTGTTACTTATATATTACTTAAAAGAATAAAAGAAAAAAATTACATACAAAAAATCTTTTATATGTTAAAAAAAAACCGCTTAGCAAACTAGTTGAAACGCTAACTGGTTTTCAAACCATTTGACCGCTCTTCGTAAACGGCTTCATTACGTTAACAGAAAAACATCTCTAGATCCGAACCTGGGAGAATTTAAAATTTAAATTGAAGTTCGAATGGTTTCTGTTAACAAACACATATAAAAATATTTTTGCATGAGTCCAGAACCGCAGTGTTTCGGACCCTGGCGCTGGTTTTGCACTACAACGGAAATGATTATTTTCATTTGGAAATCTTAGCCATTTTACAGACCGTAAATAATCTACATAAAAAGTTGTGTGCTTGGTTCGGGTTTCGAACCTGGGGCTTTGGGAACCCGAAGTACTGCGCGTACGACAAAGCCAATTAGTAAGAAAACATTCAATTTTTTTTAATTATGAGTATCCAAGTCATGAAACGGAAAGAAAGAAAAAGCCATGTTTGGTGAATCGCGATATTTGTTTCACGACATTAATGAAGGACAACATGAAATTGTAAGAAGAAATTCGTTCGTTGAAGAAAATGACAACAAAAAAACAAACAGTAAAACAGATTTTTCCCGGCAAATATAAATCAGGAAAACACAATAGAGGACGAAATGCACTCGGATACCGGAGATATGCATTCTGATTCCGGGAAATCTCCCCGAATAAGAGATAAGCAGAAACTTAGAAGGAGCAGAATTGGAAAATGATAGTTGAAAATAATTCCGTGGAACCTATTGAAAACGGTCCTGAGTGAATTCTTGCAAATTGCGAACAAGCAAAATACGGCAAAAAAATTTAGAAAACAAAAAGCACGACGAAACAGAATGAGAAAGCAAGATAGAAATTCCGCATTGAACAAAAAATCATCAGAATAAGAAACTCCCGCCGATAAATGCGTTTCACCAGAACAGTAATGATCTGGTGAAGCTCATCAAGTAAACTAGAAAAATTAACGAATTCAAAATAAAGAAAATTAACAGCGAAAAAACACAGATTAGGCTTGACAATTTACCAAATCTTAGGAGTGTTAAGGATATTCTGAAGAAGGTTGAGGCACCTTTCTTCTCCTACACTCCTTCCTGCTCCTACTCGTTCCTGCTCAAGGGATTGTTCGAGGGGTACGATCCCGAAGAGCTCCTCAAGGAACTTAGAGCGATGGTCCCAGAAGTAAACTTCACTTCTGTGAGGCCCTTCCCAACGCGACGCTCTGTTCTCGAGAAGAGGGTACTGTCCTTCTATCTAATCCAAATCAGTCATGACAGTGCCGCAGCGGAGCTTATGAAGTTAAGGTTTCTTAACTATCAGGTGATCCGTATTGAAAAACTGAATAAGAAGGACATCTTACAATGTTTCAGGTGTCACAGGTTTGGACACAGTTCTGCGAACTGTAATATGAAGTTCCGCAGCGTCGGATGCGGCATTGCTCATGAGCCTGGCACTTGCTCTCTTGTTTCAGAAGATGGCAAGGAAAAAGATGTCTGCGTCAACTGCACGAGGTTTGGACATTCAGCCCCATTAAGAGTCCGTCGAGCATACGAAAATTTAAAACGAAATTCGCCTAAGGCAAAATCGGTTCCTGTTGTGCAGCCAACAACTAAGTAAAATAAAAACGTCCGAAAATCGCAAACAATCGAAAAAATTAGAAAAAACCAGAACAAACAAAAATAATACTACTAATACCAACATCAGTAAATACCAAACAACACTTAAACCAAAAAACTACCACCTATTAACACGTTTCATCAGAACGGGAACGATCTGGTGAAACTGTTGACTGCTCGAAAGTTGAAAAATTTGAAATACAAAAGTTAAAGGGCGAAAAAGCACAGGGTTGGGAAATCAATCTTCAATTTTCTCAGGGTTGAGAAAATTGGAGACTTCCGCGCTGTGAAAGAGAAATTGAAGAGGGTGGAGGCCCCTTTCTTCTCGTATACACCGAAAGAAGAGAAAACACAGACGTTCCTGCTCGAGGGATTGTGTGAAGGATACAATCCTGAAGAGCTCCTCAAGGAACTCCAAACAGTGGTTCCGGCGGTCAAATTACCAACGTCAAACCATTCGCTACTAAGCGCTCAACTCTGGAAAAAAGAGTGCTTCCTATATACCTCGTACAAATAACTCATGACAGCGCCGCAACAGAGCTGCATAAGTTGAGGTACCTGAACTATCAGGTAGTGCGTTTTGAGAAACTGAACAAGAAGGACATCCTTCAGTGTTTTAGGTGTCAGAGATTTGGACACAGTTCCGTGAACTGTAATATTCAGTTCCGCTGTGTCAAGTGCGGCACTGATTATGAGCCTGGCAACTGCTCGCTTGTAGCCGAAGATGGCAAAGAAAAAGTCTTCTGCGTAAACTACAGGAGTTATGGGCATCCTGCCTCATTCAGATGTTGCCCAGCATATGAAAACTTAAAGCGCAATTCGCCTAAGACAAAAACCGTTCCTGTTGCAAAGCCAACAATCGCGCCTGCACCCATAACACCTGGAGTGTCGTTTGCCGCAGTTGCCAGGGGTAGAACTGAACCCCAGCAAGAATCCAATCATAATAATAACAATGAGGGCGAATTAACGTCCATGTTCAAAATAATTCTTGACAGGCTCGGAAAAATCGAACATACCCTATTCGATCACGGGTCCAAGATTCGTAGACTCATGGGTACGCTCACCAGTCCCAATGACCAATACTAGACAACTCTCTGCAGTGTTGGCTCGAGCTGAACTCAATTTAAAAGCCGTGAATGTCAACTCGATAGCGAGTGTCTACAGGTCAGATCTACTGGATTTTGTATCTAAGCACAGACCTGACATAGTACTCTTGAACGAAACGAAACTGAATGAACGACATAACATACGGTTCAAGGACTACGACTTTATTCGTACGGACAGACCCAACTCGACTTACGGAGATAATACAGGAATACGAACGTATCGAAAGATCGGAATTCAGTGGATTCAAAGTCCTAGAGTTTACATGCTTAAAGCCAGAAATACAAGGCGGCCAACGGCTTTTTGTCATCAGTGCATATGCGCCGAAACGCATGAATGCGAAGTTTAGGGAGGAGTTCAATCTCGTCTTTGAACTTCTGCGGTTAGATGGTCCGAAAAATTATTATGTTTGTTTTGGCGTTTATTATTATGTTTTGGCGAGTGACCTGAACGCTTGTCATGGCGACTGGCTAAGCGAGTATGACAATCCACGGGTAATACTACTTAAACGGTATATTATAGATAATGAGATGGAATACCGATGCCGCCTCATCGGGCCGGGGACTCCTAGATCCGGAACGAGACCCGAGAACATATCTGGATCCCTGCATAGTTGATATGCGCCTGAATCTTACTGATTTGAATGACAACAACAGACTCAAAACGATACACTATGACAGCGATCACAAAGCTATACAAATTAAACTTATAAAAGAAAACGACATGTTCATGCTGGCAGCACACGAAACTCAGCACAGGTACAATTTCAGGAAGACAGATTGAACACAATTCAAAACAATTCTACATGAATGATGCGTACAAGACACAAACACATACAGTCTTTGCCACAATTATTTACACAATGCGAATTGGATAGAGAAGAACAGAACCAAATCGAAATAACTTTTACAAATAATGTTATATCAAACCAAAATTTATTTCAGGATATCATTATCATTTTCATATTATTTTGGTGAAAAAATAACGAAAATAGGTCTCGCTGGAAAATAAAACAGAAGGAAAACAAAAATGCGAAAAATATTTGCACACGCAATCAGTGTGCCAAAATTATTTACACAGCCACTGCAATTTAGTCTAGGAAAATAACGGTTGTTGTTATTTTCTATTTTATGGATAAATGAAATAAAATAGACCATTGCAGTCATTCCAGTTTAGGTTTTGTGCTTGTTAAGTGCTTTTAATAATTGAAAATGCCTAAAAAATTGGAACTTTCAATTGAATCACGTGCTGCAATTATTGCTGAACATGAAAACGGTGTTTCGGCTGCAAAAAAATATAAGTGCCATAGACGCACTATTTACTACCAACTGTGCAAATAAAATAAATTTAAAAGTGTTACAAATAGACCAGGAAGGGGAAGAAAACGTGTGACAAGTGAAAGGGAAGATAAGAAAATAGTTCGATCCGTGAAAGCAAATCCGTGTCAAAATATCGGGAACATTTTAAAAGAATTCAACAATGCTAGAAATAAGAAACAACCATTCGACGAAGGCTTAAAGAAAATAGAATAAAAGCATACGTCATTCGTAAACAGCCACACATAAGTTTAGGAAATCGGAAACTTCGATTGCAGTTTGCTTTGGAACACATAAACACGCCAGCGGAGTTTTGGAGGCAGGTTTTGTGAACCGATGAAGCAGCAATGTTCCTAGATGGGATATATGGCAAGCACTACTATTATTCCGAGGCAGAACAAAGAGCAAATAAAGCAGTCAATCTTCCAACACGGCACTCTAATGGTGGCAAAATTCTTGTTTGGGGGTGCATTACATACAACGGCATTGGTCCAATCGTTCGCTGCCCACAGAAGATGTCCTCGACGCATTATTTGGAGATACTGAACAATGTTGCGATTTTATCGGGAGATCAATTGATTGGCAATAATTTCATCCTGCAACAGGACAATGCTCGAATCCACACAGCTAAGTTTATAACGAAATATTTGTCCGATATCGGACAAAATGTCCTGAAATGGCCCCTACAAAGCCCGGATTTAAATGTGATTGAAAATTTGTGGCACTTGATAAAATCAAAGATTCCTCAAAAAATCGGAAAATCACCTAAAGAAGCATGGAGAGACACAATAACTGCTTGGAGCGCAATTCCCACCGAAGCATTGCAGAGCTTAATTGATCCTATGCCTAAACGACTCCAAGAGGTTATTAATGCAAAGGGAGGGAACACGACGTATTAGGTAATTGTTCAGCACACTTTCGATACTAAGGTAAATAGCATTATTTCCTTTTTTTCCAGACTTATGAGAAACGAGAAACCCCAATCGTCATGTGCAAATAATTTTGGCACCCTGATTGCCTGTGCAAATATTTTTGGCATTTTTGTTTTCCTTCTGTTTTATTTTCCAGCGAGACTTATTTTTTCACCAAAATAATATGAAAATGATATCCTGAAATAAATTTTGGTTTGATATAACATTATTTGTAAAAGTTATTTCGATTTGATTCTGTTCTTCTCTATCCAATTCGCATTGTGTAAATAATTGTGGCAACGACTGTACATTCCAAACAGCAAAAACTTGTCGAACGACGAGAACGACAAATACATAGAAAACATTAACAGACCCATGCTAAAAACGATGGAAGACAACATACCAAAGATAACGCCACACAATTACATGGAGCAGCACATGACAGCAAATATAAAAAGACTTAAGAAACTGAAAAGTAAGATTCTAACGTGCATCTACACTAAATATAGAAGTTCCGCTTCGAGTTGGCGTCAGTCGGACGGCAACTGTCGCACAGTGCGGCGAACTGTGGACAAAACTGAAAAAATAAAGTCGCGCGAAAACCGTTCGAATGCCCCTGCCGGTCATTGGTAGTAGTAACGAAACAAGAAACTCAACATTGTTTATAAACAAACTCAGCCGCTCTAGCGGCAGGACCTCCTAACTTGTCATTTGGCAACGAACGGCTATCCAGAGTGGACCTGCGCGCTCTCATCAAATTGGTCATTTTCGTTCAAGTCGCGACGACTAGTGTTATTCTGGGCTATGCACCATGTCAATAGAGGTGAGTACTGTTCATTTCAACACAAATACAGTATTAGTCCAGGTTGTTTTGGTTTCTGACACAGCTTGTTTATGGCCCCATTTGACTACCGCATTTCGTTTGTCTTTAAAGGCCTACATCTTTTTCCAGTTACGAGCTGTTAACTTGCACCTAAGCTTAAGTTGTAAGGAATAGTGTTGGTTTAACTATTAACACTGGTCTAAGCCTCGCAAACGATCGCAAAAAAAATTACAGCTACTTTTCTTCTCTGTTTTCCAGCATGTGCACAAACAGGGATATTTTTGATGCCTGGGTTTCTGCCCCAGATGACCGATTTTCGGCCGTTTCCAATCTATTAACGCCGCTGGTGAAACTTGACGCTGGTGAGGACCAAGCTAGAAATGATTTGCAGAACCATGTCCGCGACATATGCAGCAACATAAACAAAAGATGGGGGAAGTGCGGTAAGAGGAGCGATCGGTTCCTTGAGAAATACCATGATTGGCTTAGTGTGAAGCACACTTTTCCCAACAGACTGGGCTCGCCAACTGACCCATCGAATTTGAGAACCACTGGCAGACCTGTGAAGTCTTTTGAAGAGAGTTCTGCGAAAACCAAGAGGAGGAAAGTTGAAGATCTCATTAAAACTAGGTCTGCTGAGGAGCTCCGATACGCCGCAGATATAGCTGAGCGTAGTTCGTCGTCCGGAAAAGACACTGTTGATTCTGCTAAGTGTTTAACGCCTGAAGAAGCATTATCCCTATATATTGACTTGGATCTGACCGAAAGAAAATATGATGTATTGCGGACTACTGTTAACGCTGTGTGTCAGGATTGTTTTCCCAGTGTTTATGCTCTTCGTCAAGCAAAAAAAAAGGTTCTGCCGGAAACTGTTGTAACTGAAACATCAGCTGAGGTTAATCTTCAAGATACTATGAACAAAACCGTTCACAGTATTTCCAAATTCGTCAAATTAGAGAAGGATACAAATGCCAAACTTGTATGTAAAGCCGGTTTTGACGGCAGTGGTGGGCATAGCACGTACAAACAAAAGTTCGAAAACTGTGAGAGTACAGATGAATATATGTTTTTAACTGCCTTTGTTCCTTTAAGATTGATTGACATAGACTCGGGTGAGTCACTGTGGACTAATGAGCGACCTGGTTCAACTTTGTATTGTAGGCCGATTAAGTTTGTATTTCAAAAAGAATGCCCAGAGCTTGTAAAAAATGAAGAAAGTGATGTGCTAAGAAAAGCCGCACATTTGGTTGATTGTACAAAAAATGCTGGTGAGCACATTCTTCAGGTGTGCTTTGAATTCCATCTCACAATGGTTGATGGAAGTGTATGTAATACATTATCGGATACGAATTCCTCTGCAACGTGCTATATTTGTGGGGCAACCCCAAAAACGATGAACTCTGTTAACTGTTCTCAGAGAGTACCAAATGAAAATAATTATCGGTTTGGGTTGTCCAGCCTTCACCTGTGGATTAGATTGTTTGAGTGTTTATTGCACATAGCATACAGGTTGTCATTTAAGAAGTGGCACGCGAGTGGGGCTGATGATAAAGCTCTAATGGATAAAGAGAAGAGACGAATACAGTCTGAATTTAAGTCAAAAATGGGCTTAATTGTTGATCAGCCGAAGCAGGGGTTTGGCTGTTCCAACGATGGCAACACAGCGAGAAGGTTTTTTGCTGACCCAAATCTAAGCTCTGAAATCACTCGTATAGATGTAACTTTGATTGAGAAATTGTATCTGATACTACGTATCCTAGCCTCAGGTTTAGAAATCAAGCTGGATGTCTTCGAGGTACTTCTTAGCGAAACTAAGGAACTGTATTTGAACCTCTATAGCTGGTTTTATATGCCATGTACCCTTCACAAACTGCTGTTCCACGGAATCAAGATCATGCAAAATTTCGATTTGCCGATTGGGCAGTTCACAGAAGAAGCACTTGAGGCTTCGCACAAGATATTTCGACGAACGAGGCTTCACCATTCAAGGAAATCATCACGTGCGTTCAACTGTCAAGATGTGATGAACCACATGCTCCTTATGTCAGACCCGTTTATTTCATCCAATCGAAAAATTGTAAAAAACACCCGAGAAATCGACCCGGAAATCGAGAATTTCGTGGTGTCCGATATGGGTAACGAGAGCAGCACTTGATATGTACTTTTTTTGATTTTTTTAAATCTATGACAACTTGTCAAAAGGACTGTTTTTTTGTAAGAAATTTTATTTTGTGACGAAATATACTGTGATTTATACATAACGTATACGTTTCAGTTACTTACGTAAAATGTTGTATGTATGTAAAAAAATGTGTTTATGTGTGTGTACTAGTCGTACGTACTGAATTACATTTCCACTGATCCGGGACTTCAAAGTATTTTTCTTTTGACTTCATCCTCTATAAACTTTCTTAACGCGCACGTAAACTTAAATTAAAGCTATTCAGAGATTGCATTTTATTAACAGGGCCAATTAACATGGCCAATATGCAAGTTTTTGCTTTTAAAAATCATTGACTCAGCGACATTTGATACATACAAGTCTAACTTGTCCACTCATATCTGCTAGTCAATATATTCCCTGAAAGACGATCCCCTCTACCCGGAGACTAAAATAACTGTCAAAAACTTGTATGGCACCCTAAAATACCGCGGAAATGATACCCATCAAGCCAATGTAGGAATAAATTCATAAAACCATCCCCCCACCCCTAATAAAGCCACCCCCAAAAACACAACCGTCTCAAAATCAGATACCTGAGTCGGTCCTGCAATACCAAGCAAAAAACATAGCCAAAACGTCCCCAAAAGAAATATTTCTTAATATCATCCCTTATAAAGGGGTTGCTTTAACCCCTACGTAAAAATTGCACCTAAATTCAGATTCCTCGCCCTCGAAAACATAAGGGACCCCAGTTACGCGCACTTATTTTATCAAATAGCCGACTTATTAATTTTGTCCCGTCGCACCTATCTTTCGCCGCACTGTGCGTCGCGGTGAACAGAAGTTGTGTTCCATTAGTTCAAAACATTCGCATAGTGTTGTGAGACAATAGTGACATGTAGTGTCGAACCTTGTGACAACAGTGCACCAATATAAGTCTCTCGAAAGTGAGAACCGGAAAGAACGGCGCCAGCCACCATGGAACTGTGATTGTGGAAAGTGAGTGTCGAGAAGGACGCCAGACAAAAAGGACTATTGAATCATGAGAATCGGAAAGTGCGGCGCAAAAGGATAAATAGGAAGTTTTATGAGAAACGAGGAGAGCGGCGAGAAAAAGGGGAAAACGAGACATATCTCTGGGTGAGTGTTTTTGTTCTGCTTAATTTATCGTAGTCTGTCTGCGTAGGTTAGTTTCACATTTTTCAATTATATTTGGCGGATATTCCGACATCACTCCTCTTCTGGGGAAGCGATGACCATGGACGGCGGCCCGAAGGCCGCACCAAACCTGACCAAAGACGAGCAGATCACTGCACTGCTCGTTCAGCTCAACAAACTATTCGCTAAATTTAATGAAGCAATGGACCATATAAGGACGCTCCCAAATGATTTGGCAAGGACAAATGCTGAGCTGGTCGAGCAGCATCAGGCCAACGAAAAACTTAGCGTTCGATTGGCTAACAAAAGCAATAATAAAACGAGAACTAAAAAACGAAAAATCCAAACCTCTTTTTCCTCCTCCGAAAAGTCTGAAACACAAGAATCTTCAGCAGAGGAAATTATTGATTCCAGCATGGAATCAGCCAACTCTTCGGAAGTGGGAGAAAAAGAGGAAGTGGAGTTCCCTGCCCTCCCTCCATCCCTGCCCCAAAACCATCAGTGTTTTGGGGGAGGGATGGAGGTCTCGTTTTCCGGAGATGGCCGCTGCCCCGAGAAAGCAAATAACCCCAAAAGCCATTCCCTCCACCGATCCCAAAACTCAAGACGCCACACAACCCGAGAGTTGTACTGTGCCTATTATAAATAGAGAACCACGCAAGTGATCCAAGGTCTTGTCCCTTATGATGCAAAACAAAATTGCACACACCTCAGCCAAAAGGGTCTATGTTGGCATTCAAGTAGTCCCCAAAACTTCGACTGACCATCGAAAACCCACTAAATTTCTCAGTAACCAAAAACTTGAATATCACACATAAACCCTACCAGAGGACCGACAATAAAACGTTCTGATCAGAGGCCTGCACGGCCTAGAAAATGAAGAAATCACCGAATATTTAAAAGCCCAGGGGTTCCATCCAAAAGCAATAATAAAACGCATCCAAAAGCAATAATAAAAGCATTCTTCTTAAAAACTCGCGACGCGCTATCCAAACTAGTGAAAGCCCTCCTCCCAAAAAAGGAGACCGAAATATTCAACATAAAAGACACTTGCCAGCTTAGATGCAGTGTTGAGGCGCAACGGCCAAGCCATGTGCCATAAGGGCACATGCCATAATCCAGATTGTACATGCTTAAGATTTAATCTTAAGCGTATATCGTAATACGATTAAGATCATTCACTAATTTGTTCGAAAGAATATAATTTCATTCATACTTCGACGTTATACATCTACTGACTCTATAGACTGACTCATCTACTTTTATACTAAATAGCTAAATTTAATCTGAATTTACGGTACAGTGTAGCCCGTTCTTTGTTTTCGCGCTACTGACAGCCGAACGCGCGACTCGATGAACGAGAGCGTACGAGCTGAGTGGCAGCGACACACGGACAGGTTCCAACCTGCTTTGTTTATTCTTGTAAATGTTTCACTCGACTCAGTGCATGCTCTTACTAATTTAAAAGCTAAGCTAAGCAAGCAAGCTAAGCTAAGCAGCTAAACAAGCGCGTATGTTCCGCAAAGTGCGAACCTCACGGATTGTCACAAGACGAGCTAATGAGTTACTGTGCGCAAGCGCCAACGGCTTAGAGTGGCTAGATCAGAACGAAGTTGAAGGAGCAGATGATTTTACTGAAAATCATATGGACATGTTGGTTCCAATAGTCTCTCTTGAGACCGCGCATGATTTTCCATGGACTGAATTAGAGTAGATATTCTTTTTGAAGTGAAAACTTCTTTAGCGGCGTTGTACACTTTTTTTGTAATGGGTAAAAAATGTTAAACTCGCGTCAGGACACGTGACCTGATCGAAAATTCGTAAGACGGATGGAGAGTAGACAGCTGGCGTGGCGTAGGAGAGGGAGTATCCCCCTCTCTTTCTACGGCGCGGCGAAAATGTATGCCTGCGCCGGCTGTTTCGTTTAGGCGGCGCAGGGCGCTTGCGAGAATGTTCGTGTGTGTTTATGTGACAGCGTGCCACGCGCATCCATGGATGGTGACAGCTAATGGCTCGACCGTCTGTGTAGTGGCCACACTGTTTATTCGTGAAATTCGTGTATATAAAGTGTTTAAAATATGGAAATTGAACAAAGTGCATCTATTAATGAAAAAAGTGACGAAGAAATAGCGAAAGAAAATGAGTAAGTACTTTATAAATATACTAGATGAAAATTTAATTAATTTTCATTTTTTAATTAATATAATTTCATTTTATTATTGAGGTTAGGTTAGGTTTAATTAATTTTCATTTATTAATTAATGTAATTTTATTATCAAGATTAGGTTTCGATCGAGTCTACCGTAGTGCTTGACGAAATTATTAATATAGATACATATGTACTTACACATTATAGATGTAATATTTGTAATATGTTTATACTTTATAGCATTAACCTATATTTTCATAACATTACAATAAGCACATGTGCGGTATAGGTTTACCAAACAAATAATTTCGAATGAAAATAAATGAAATAAGATAATAATAAATAATCTCCGTTTTTTAGAGAAAGAAAAGAAAAAAAAAAAAAGAATGTGTAATACAGAAAAAAAAGAACCAAATCGAGAATACCAAGGGGCATGGCGTCAGCGTAAAAAAGATTTGAAGAAAAAAGATTCGAAGGAAGAGAAAAAAGAAGAAAAAAGAAAAAGACATCGTGAGAATCAAAGGGCATATTATCAACGTACAAAAGATTTAAAGGATAATGACAAAAATGTAGAAGAATTGTTCCAAAAGAAATTAGATGATTTGCAAATGTAATTTAATTTCATATTTTAAATATTGTAATATATATATATATGATTCATATTGTTATTATTTTATTTTATTTTATTATTTCTTTGTTTTTTTTCGCAGGAAAAAAAAGAAATTGGACAGTAATGAAGACCAAGAGAATGTTGTGCAATGCAGGGCTTCTCAAAATTTAGAAAATGTACAGCTCGAACAAAATCAATTCCTCACCCAACAACTTCGTATATATGAAGAGAGTCACGAATGCATTACCCCCAAAGTCATTCTACACAGAACTACAGATATTCCAGGTGATGGTAATTGTCTTTTCCACTCACTCATACATGTTCTGCAACTTCAAATTTCAACTTGTGATTTCAGAAGACAGTTACGTGATTCACCTTATTTAAACTCCTGCCACAATCCACAGGAAGCATATAACATACTCTCAAGTAACAATGAATATGGAGACTTGGATTGTTTATACTTGTTTGCAAAAATTTACAATCAAAATATTTGTGTGCATTACCACTATTTCAACGTAATTTCAAAAAATGAAGACACTCGCTTCTGTCATTTTAAAGCAAATGATACACATAATTGGATTCATCTTGATCTTCGTGAGCTGCACTTTACGCCTTACTTCTCTGATGATGAAAAGAAGAAAGAAGATGAAAGAAAACAAAAGCAGAAAAACAAAGAATATTCTAAGCGGTATCGAGATAAAAAAAGAACATCAAATTTACAAACAGGCCCGTCCGCCAGAGATGTGTTGGATGTACAACCAGTCATTCATACTTCACAAATTGAAGGCCCGTCCACCAGAGGTGTGCCATATGTTCCACCAGTTATCTGTAGTTCCCAAATTGCAGATTTATTGTCGAGAGATGTACCTTCAAGTCTATCAATACATTCTAACTACAATTCTATCGAAGATAGAGTGCGTCAAAGGCATTTTCGTTCTCAAGTTGTTGAATCATCTCCACCTAATATACATCTTCAAACATATTCTGCTTTTCAACATAATTCTTCTGCTCATCGACAATTTGAAAATGATTTTGTTGATAATGAATTTGGTCATGCTTGTGACATTTGTGACAGACTGTGGTTTAGAAAAGATTTGAAATATTTGCAGAATAACGATGCAACTCCAAAAATTGAATTTATAAGAACATTGCTCTCAAACATTGCTATACTAAAAATAAAAAGATGTTCGACTTGCTTTACAGCCATTCATAAGGAACGTATCCCACCACTATCAGTTTACAATGGATTCAAATATCCACCACTTCCAGACTGTCTTAAAGACTTTCCTTTGGACTTGGTAACTGAAAGACTTACATCGCCAAGGATTCCATTTATGCAAATTCGAAGGCTTCGGCATGTTCACGGTCAATATGGAATATACGGGCAGGTGATAAATGTTCCGATTGAAGTAAACACAATGATGCATCAGTTACCAAGACAAGTGAATGATGATCATGCTATAACAGTTCACATTAAAAGGAAAAAAATTCACAAATCTAGCTACGTGTATGGTATAGTGACCAAGAGAAGAATAAAAGTGTGGTTACGATATTCAAAAGATACTCCTCTTTACAAGTCCTACGGTGTTTTAGTAGAAGATGGTTTTTTGAATGATAGAAGTTATGACGTTGAAGATGAAATCATCTTTGATGAAGATGGCGACAATGACATTTAAGAACAAATACCCATCGAGGAAAGTTTAATCGCACAGCAGCAAACATTGATGTGGAACGACGATATGTACTTGAGAATCGCTCCAGGTGAAGGTAGTTTTTTATTTTTATTTTCATGTTTCTTTAATTTATTGAACAAGAAGATACATAATACATATATTGAAATAACTAAAGAACAAATACAATCTGCTGATTATATTCACGGCTGCATTGAAACTAATTTGGCATTCCTTCGTTCTATTCCGAATTCAGCATACTATTGGGCAGAAAGGAAAAGAGATCTTTTTGCTATGATTCGTCAATATGGTAAGCCAACTGTTTTCTTTACCATAAGTGCTAATGAAATTGGATGGCCGAAACTATTACAATTGTTGCATAATTTGAAAAATAATGCGAAAATATCGGTTGAAGAGGCTGCAGATTATCATTTTATTGAGAAAAGCACTCTTATTAATGAAGATACCGTAACATGTGCTATATACTTCAATAAGTTAGTCGAAATTATTTTAAAAATATTACAATCAAAAAGGCACAGTCCTTTTAAAAAATACAGGATTTTGCATTACTTTAAAAGAATTGAATTTCAACATCGAGGTAGTCCACATGCGCATATTTTAGCTTGGTTAGATAATGCCCCAGAAGACGCCCTCAACAGAGATTATAATGAAGCTATCGATCTTATCGATTTTCTGATATCAGTATCTGCTGCCGAGGCTTCTGGTGATATCCGATTACAAACTCATAAGCACACTTTTACTTGCTATAAAGGTATAGCATCGAGACGACAACAAAAATGTAGATTTGACGCTCCGTTTATGCCAGTTAAGGGGGGGGTATGGTTTTGAGGGTTCAAAAAAAGTGATTTTTTTTATTGCATATTATGAAAGTATAGTAACTCAAGAATGTTGTCTGTTAATATGAAGTCAATCGGAGCAAAACTCACAAAGATATAGCTTTGGAAGTAGGCGTGTCTCGGACGACTACCTGAGCTGTAACCGCTCAGCGGAAAGGCAGCTGTTTCTCAATCTCTTTTGTTATTGTCCCTAAGCAGTTTACAGAAAGGTCTTAGACAAGGTCGTTGTAACGGTACCTGGTGTTGGTTCATTTTCGAAGCAGACGCGGAGTGTAACAGTCGTGTTGTATTTTCTTACTCTATTTCGTTGTGATATTTTTGTTGTTCGCAAAATGCCGAGAAAAGTTTCAAGAGAGTGTAGAAAGGAGTCTGCAAAAAAGTTGTATCAAGCTAAAAAAATAGTTCCTCCGCATAAACGAAGAAACGATGACGATATTGAGGCAAGGAGTACGTCAACGAAAAAAATCAGACTAAGCTTTAGCCAAAAAGTTGCTGAAGATACAAATAAACATTTCAGAATCATTGATTTTCTGTTAGTTTTTTCAACAATTTCTACGTTAGTAAAGTGTGCAGTTTGTGATAGTACAGTATCATTTCAGTGTTGTGGCAAAATAGGTCTTGGTTTCAAGATAAAAATAAAATGTGAAAAATGCAAAGAACCTCGTTACGTTCCGTCTAGTGAACGAGTAGATAATCATATGTATGAAGTGAACTACCGATTTGCTTTCGTGATGCGAGTTTTAGGCTTGGGATTAGCTGGTTGTGACAAATTCTGCGGACTGATGGATTTATCCAGTAATTTCGTATCAAAATCGGTATACAACAATTACTTGAAGAAAATGTCCTCCAGTGTGACGAATGCCGCAAAAAGATTTTTTGTTTCTGCGATTAAGGAAGAAAAAGCAGCTATGTGTAGAGAAAAAAATATTGAATCTTCATCAGAATTAACTGTATCAGGCGATGGAACTTGGAAAAAGCGTGGATTTTCTTCTTTGTATGGCGTGGCTTCCTTGATTGGATATTACACCGGAAAAGTCGTCGATGTTCTCGTAAAAAGTTCATACTGTCACATGTGCGTTACTTGGAAGAATAAGCTTGATTCTGCAGAGTTCGAACAATGGCAAGAGAACCATATAAATGAAGATCAATGTTCTGTAAATCACAAAGGAGCATCCGGTAACATGGAAGTCGACGCAATTGTCACAATGTTCAAAAGATCGCAAGAGAATAACGTGAAGATTCGCAACTATATTGGAGATGGTGACTCGAAAACATATAGTGGTGTTATCAATGCTGAACCTTATGGTGAAAATTTTCTGATCAATAAAAAAGAATGTGTTGGACACGTCCAAAAAAGGATGGGAACTCGTTTGCGTGGTTTAGTCAAAAAAACTGTGACTGATAGTGAAACTAAAACTGGAAAAAATATCCAAAAAAAAACTCTCTGAGGTAAAGGGAAACTGACTGCAAAAATGATTGATAAGCTCACCCAGTACTATGGTCGTGCAATTCGTTTCAATTCTAATTCTGTAGAAGAAATGAAAAAAGCCATTTGGGCAACTTACTATCATTATGCCTCAACCGATGCAAAACCACAACACGAAAACTGCCCTAGCGGAGAAGACTCATGGTGTGAATGGCAGAAAGCCGCAGCTTCAAACAAGCTGAATAATTTCAAACACTCATATTCTGCTCTACCAACTGATGTTTTACAAGGAATCAAGCCAATTTATGAAGATTTAAGCAAAGATGCTCTCCTACAGCGATGTATTGGCGGATTCACACAAAATAATAATGAGAGTTTGAACCAGCTTATTTGGAAGATTGCGCCGAAAGTTGAGAGTGGTTCAGCAACTATCGTCGAATTTGCATCTTCAGTGGCTGCTTGTGTTTTCAATGAAGGCTGTAACGCTTATTTAACCTTCCTAGAAGATATGCGAATCAGTACTGGTCCAAGTTGTCATGGATGGGCGCTTCTAACCGACGATATTCGAATGAACAGAACAGATGAGCGAGCAGCTGAAACCGCTAAAAATGATAGAATTCGCCGCAGACTTGATCAAAAAGATGCTTTGGACATTCTTGACGAAAGTTCTATACTCTATGGTCCCGGCATTGATGATTCTTTGTGAGTAAAATAAAAAATAAATAGCTTACTAAGTTTTATCAGGGTCTTTTCGCTACGAAAAACTTTAAACGCGTTTTTCTCAAATCGATGTTTTTTGAGTCGGTGCACTCTGTAACTCAAAATCTATTCAACCGATCGTTCTCAAATTTTTTACAGTATTTCCTTACATAATTCATGAGGTAACCCTGTTGAGATTTTTTCGTTTTTGATTTTATTTTTTTTATTATTAACAACAATAGTCATGAATTCAGGCCAAAAATCGGTATTTTCACTTTCAAGTCTTGTAAAAAGTTCAAAAATTTAAAAAAAATGGAAAAACTCGACAGGGATACCTAGAGGGACATAAAAATTAAAAGAAAAACTTTGGTTATTTCATTTCAGATGATCCAGTGCTGAGGTATGACGTGCACCGCAAAATGTATTTTTTCTGAGGCGTCTGCGAAGAATTGCTGCCATTCGGTCAATTTTCAATATTTTTCAACCAATATTTCACAGAATATAGTTCAATAACTACTCTTTAATTTATAATAATTAGAAATAAATTTACTTTTACCGTACGCCCAAAAAAAATCTGTAAAAACCTGTTTTTTTCTGCCTTCAAAACCCTACCCCCCCCCCCCCCCCCCCTTAAGAAAACCATGATTCTGACGCCTATGCCACATACAGAAAATGCTTTCCAACAGTACAAGGCTAAATATAATTCAATCCAAAAAAAACTTGGAAAAATACGAATACAATGGTTTTCAATCTTTCTACGATGAAAATTATATTGCTTCAGATGACGAATATGTCAACATTATTCGAGCAGGAATTAATAGACCACGAGTTTTTCCAAAACGTGAACCATGTGAAAAGTGGAATAACCCATTTAATCCCTTCATATTCAACGTTGTCAGATCCAACACTGATTTCCAATTTATAACTGAAGAATATTCTTGTGCAGCTTACGTGGTCGAATATGTTAACAAAACTAACAGAGGTGTTAGCAATTTACAAAGACAAATAATTGAAATAATGGATGAACATCCTGAGTTTAATTTATTTGACATTACTAAAAATATTAGCATTAATCTTTTGAACCACACTGAGATGACGAGTCAAGGGGCTGCATGGTATTTATTGAGAGAACCCATGTCAAAAAGTTCAACTGTTATTGTCTATATACCAACCATTTGGCCAGTCGAAAGGCGTAGAATAAAGAAGACAATGAAAGAATTAAGTGAACTAGAAGATGATTCAACCGACATATGGAAGGAAAATTGGTTCGACAAGTATGAGAAGAGACCTGAAGATTTAGCAGGTATTTCTCTTGCTCAATTTGTTGCTAAATATTATAAAAATAGCAAGGGTGACTATGTACTCAGGGAAGAACCAAAAGTTATACGATATCGCAATTATGATATGGGTACAGACTACCATGAGTATCGGAGAGAAATGGTCACCTTGCACCTTCCGTTCCGTCATGAAGAATCGGAAATTCTTGCAGAATCGCGATATCTTCAGTTATACGAAGAAATTGAGGCACTTATTCTAGATCGAAGAAAAGAGTTTGAATCAAATCTTGACATCGAAAAAACATTGGAAATCTGCAGGAAGTTATGTCGTGAGTATGTTTCCGATGATGAAGAAGAGATAAACGACGTCGTTGGTAGAATTCCTAATGAAAATCCATTTGCTGAATTATATGACAATCCAAACGCAGATTTAAATGATGATTTACGCCTTGCGTTGTTTGATCAGCTTGGATCAATTGCTAAAAAGAAAGATAATTCTTACCTTATCCAGAATTTTATGGGCTTATGCGCAAAGCAAACGAGGAACAGCGAGAAATTTTGTTTCACACTATACATCATCTAATATCAAACAACGAGCCAATGCGAAAATCATTGTTGGTATATTTGACTGGGCCAGCTGGTAGTGGTAAAACGTTTGTAATAAAAGCACTCATGGAGATTTATAATAGATTTTCCGACACGGATGGAATTTTCAACGCATACATTGCTTGTGCTTCAACTGGAAAAGCTGCTACAGCCATAGGTGGAACAACGGTCCATAATGCTTTAAGTATATCACTCTCAAGACTGTTGCCACTCAACATCGAAAAAGCTCATCAATATAGAGCGCTATTTGAGTTCATTAAGGTTATTATCATTGACGAAGTAAGCATGGTTTCAGCAGAATTATTAGAACAAATTAATGAACGTTTGAAGCAAATCACTGGCTTGTTTACAAAAGCTTTTGGTGGATTGGACGTGATCCTTATCGGAGATTTGCGCCAATTACCCCCTGTAAAAGCCACACCGATCTTCAAGCAAATTAAAAAAAAAAATTACTGGTGAATCAATTTGGCGAAAATTCCATCAATTCGAACTCAAGAAGGTAATGCGCCAAGAAAATAGACTCTTTGCTGTCATTTTAACAAAAATCGGTGATGAGTTCATTCTAACAGAAGAAGAATTAAATATGATAGAATCCAGATTTGTAACTAAAGAACACGCACAATCAGAATGTCCGGAAGGAACTAGACTTATGTTTACGAATAATAAGGTTAACGAATACAACAGTACAATTTTGAACAGTTTTAAAATAAAATTGTTTCATTGGCATCGGATGTTTTCGTTGGTTGTCATAATGCAGAGCAAGAAAATTTTGTAAGACAGAAGTTACATAAAATGAAACCTGACGAGACTGGTGGATTACCTTATGAACTAGTTCTAGTTCCTAACCGACCCTATATGATAACTATAAACATAGATGTCGCTGATGGTTTATCTAATGGCACTGTAGGAAAATTACTACTCATAGAATATAATAAATATGATGAAATCACAAGACTTTGGTTCAAATTCTCAAAATGCATTGGTCAAAAACGTGCAACAAAATTTAGAAGCGACATTGCACGCTTGAAAATCGACAAAGACGCTGTTCCAATTTCTTTACAATCATCGTCAATACCACTCAACAAAAATAAAACTATAGTGGCAAAAAGAAAACATTTTCCACTGATTTCGGCTTTGGCAATGACAATTCACAAATCCCAAGGAGGTACTTTCGATGCCATTGTTTATGAATACAATCGTTCTCATTCAAGAGAATTGGTGTACGTTGCGTTATCAAGAGTAACTAGTATAGGTTTGTTCTTAGTCACTGAAGAAAACTCGAGGGCGAGCTGGAAATTTTATCATGGCAGAGTAGGAAACGCACAGGTGGAAGATTCAAACGCAACAAAAAATCAAAAGAGATCAACAACTCACCGAGAAGATTTATCAATTGAATTGAAATGATTACGTGAAAATCCTTTGCAAACCATCACCAAAACACTTCTAGATTTTATTTCTAAGAATAATAGATTGTCTATTTTTTCGCATGTAGATATATACGAGACTTCTTGTACGAAAATTTATTTTTTTATTCTCATGACGCATCTGCATTGCTAAAAAAAATTGGAAAAAGCTTTGATGAATTGCCAATGATTTTGAGTGGAGATTTCAACATAAACTTTGCAGACGATAAAAATCAACTATTAATTGAATTTTTAAGTAATGAATTTGGTTTAACTATGTCAAATGATCGCCATCTTAGCACAACGAAATATAAAACTGCTATTGATGCGGTCTTTATTAGACATTTAAATAGGTTCGAATCAAAACTGTTCGTTTCTTACTTCAGCTATCATAAACCGATCGTATCAGTTTTAGAGATTGGCGATGATGGTTCTGGTAATAATGATAGTGAAAAAGTCGTCGAAATTATGGATGGAAGTTGATTTTTCTGAGGGATAAACTTTTTAATGTAATATAAATTGTCATGTTTGTGTACGATAGCGCAATAAATAAATATTGTATTCTACCACATTAAAGATAGTACTTTTATTCTGATAATTAAAGCAATTCGTGCAAAATTATTCCATAACCATTCCAAAATATCCAAAACGCACAACGTTAATACTTAAGTTTTCACTTCTGCCGGTACTCCCGGAGTGCAACCCGTTTTTTTAAATCACAGTAGTCACGATTTAAGTATTCTATTGTTAAATTTTTATTACACTTATAACTCTCAGTAATATTGATTACTAGTCTTAACTAGTCGTAAATAAATTTTTTTTCTTTTTACAATAACAATCCAACGCGTTTACGTAAAAAACCCACATTTTGAAAAATCTCACGTGAGATTGGGGGATGGGGGAGGGGGTTGAATAAAATCTCATGACATCTCACCAGGGGGGGAGGGAGGTACAGAAAATTTAAAAAAAACACCTCACGTAATTTATGGATGCCCCCTAACTGCCAGCAGTATGGACACTCCGCATCAGGTTGCCATGCACAGTCGCGCTGCGTCAAATGCAACCAGCTCCACCGCTTCTCCGCATGCCCGAAAAGGCAGAAGAAAAGCCTAAGTGCGTAAACTGTGGAGGCGAACACCCGGCAAACTATGGGGGATGTCCGAGAAATCCAAAGAACATCAGAAAGTCGTTCGCACAAGTTGCCGCACAACAATCAAGCACTCCGCAAACAAAACAACCTCCTACCACAAAACCATCCACAACCACAAATCCAGCAACACTCTCTGTCCAGCTCTCCTGGACAGAGAGTGAAAGCTACACGACTAACAAAAGAAATACGTGAAAAAATAAGCGAATTTAGAAATGAGCAATGGGAAAGCTTTTTGTTAGGCTTTGACCCTGGCTCCGACAACTTCTGGAGAGTGTCCAAGTATTTCCGACTGCGATAAAGGATACAAATACCTCCAATACATGGCCTGAACGGCCTACAATATGACAGTGCAGGTAAAGCCGAAGCATTCGCAGACTCCCTTGAAATGCAATTCAAGGAAAATTCGTCGAAAGCTATAACTTTGCAGATGGCATATCAGATTCGGCCGACAGGCTCCTGAGATCACACGAGAACAACGATCAAACGATACTACCAACAGACATCGACGAAATCAAAGGACTAGTACAAACACTAAACAAACGTAAAGCACCGGGGAATGATACAATAACAAACGCCATGCTAAAATGGCTACCAGACAATATACTACAAGCACTGACGGACATAACAAACGCAATTCTCCAACTGCGAAGGTATCCCAAAGCATGGAAATCAGCGACAATTACTGTTTTTCCGAAACATCAAAAGGACTCAACCTTTCCACAAAATTGTAGGCCAATCAGCCTCCTCTCGTCGATGGCAAAAATTGCAGAAAGGGTGATTTTGCACCGTCTTACCGAGGCATTATATGACAAAAATATCATACCGGAAGAACAATTCGGCTTTAAAGCCAATCACTCCACAGAGCTCCAGCTCGTAAGGGTGGTCCAGCACATAAGAACAGGTTTAGAACGCAGGAAGTCAACAGGATTAGTTATGTTTGACATAGCCAAAGCCTTTGACAAAGTGTGGCATGCAGGACTAATATTATATTTCACTCATGTATCAACAATAGGAAGACTTGTTGAGGAATCATTGGGAACTAATCAAACTTTATTCTCATTAGGCCGTCAAAAGGATAAAGAAGCAATTGCTTTATTAAATATGAGATTAAGTCAACCACTCGTTAGTATTACAGACCATATTGTAAATCAAGTTTTAACTAATATGAGATGTACGAATAAAATGGAAAAAAAAATCCGATTGATTGATTTGATGAGCCTGGTAAGGGTAAAAAAATGCATGAATTCAACTTGCCACTACAACTCATCCAAATCATTGGCTCCTTCCTACGAGGTAGAACATTCCGCGTCAAAATTGACAACTGCCTATCAACCCTGCGACCCATTGAAGCTGGAGTCCCTCAAGGATCACCCACCTCACCGGTCCTTTACAATATATACACTTCAGATCTTCCCACTCTGCCCCGGACAGTAAAAATATCACTGTACGCTGACAATACCTGTATCTTCACTACAGGACAAGCAAAAGTCATAATGTAAAATTTGCAACGCTCAACGAACACCCTTTTGGTATACTTTCGCAGATCTAGATCAATCCAGATAAGACAAAAGCCATTTTTATAACCCGGAAGCTACGACAAAATCCACAGACAATTACAATCGACAATTAACCCATACAATGGAACAGAACGGCAAAATATCTCGGACTTACATTCGACGACAGACTTGCCTGGAAACAGCACATACATAACAAACGAAGACATTGCATAGGCCTCCTATCCTCACTCCGCCCTCTTCTGGCATCGAAAAAACTTAGCTTGAAAAATAGAGTGCCAATCTTTAAACAGATTATACGACCGAGGCTGCTGTACGGTAGTTCCGCTTTCTACCAAACGACAAAAACAAACAAAAAAGCACTTCAATCCTTCCAAAATCGAGTGATTAGGAAAATCCTGGGAACCCCATAGTATGTCAGAAACACGGACATATACAAAGACATCAAAATAGAGACAGTCGAAAAATACGTACGAGACAAAGCTCTAAGGCTCTTCGACACAATAGACAATCACAAAAACAGTACTATGGCGTTCCTAAGAATCCTGCACACGAAACAAAATTCTACGTACACGAATATCCGCCAAATTATAGATTAAAATTTTCAGTAGAAAAAGACAGACCGCGATAGGTTGAGTGGGCATATAGTGCTCACAGACAAGAGGGAGTCAAAGTGCTAAATCGCACTAACTCCACGCACCACATACTCCAAGAGGAGGAAGAGAGTTGGCGTCCATTTTTAGCGACAATAAAAAAGATTATGAAGACTGCGTTATCTCTTAAAATTGAGTTTTACTCGCGAAGTAAACAAGCAGCGGGCTGAGAAAACGCATAATATTCGTCCTCAAGATCCGGACGGAATGTATAGCCAGATCACCGCTATGTTCAGATCGAAGAAGCTGGCAACAGTGTCGATTTTGAAAATCCCCCATGAAGTAGACGAACGTATGGCAACTGACACCCAGTACAAACAAGTACAAAAGTACAAACTAGTTAATGAGGAGGCTGAGAAGCTGAACATGATTGGTATGAGTATGGAGTTGATTCATTTGGTTTCCGGGCAATCAATGATAAACTATCAACTGGGCTTAATAGCATACCCAACATTGTCCTCAAACATCTACTAGAACCAATAATATACATATAAATACGTTTGCATTTTTAACAATGCCCTAATTAATAAATATTTCCCACAAAGTTGGAAGAAGGCTAGGGTCATTCCATTTTGAACGAAGGGAAAAGATCATAGCGATCCAAAAAGCTATCGACTGATAAGCTTATTGTCAAATGAAGGCAAAGTCTTTGAGTGTTTCTTGAACAGAAATATCAAGAAACATATCGAAGACAGAGATATCATAAGCGTCTGCCAATGCCAATCTGATTTTCGCAGAAACGATTCTACTATTCATGCTGTCACGAAGGTAACGTCAGGTATCTACTGACATTTAAACGCAGGAAAATTTGTTAGGCGTGCCTCATTGATATGGAGACAGCCTTCGATACAGTTGTGCTTGATGGAGTGATTTTCAGACTTATACAGAACAGGTTCTCTGATGATATTGTTAAAATTATTATCAAAACAATATTCTTTAATATACCACTAGCGCCATCTGTTAACAACTATTTGTAACTCTACCTGATTCTTATCTATGTATTAAGAAAATAAAGAATTAGTCTTTGAAGAACCCAAATTTTCCAAATTATTTAACGTTATTTTGTTCAATTGTGTCCTAGAAGTGAAATATGTTGACGTCGGGCTACCTAGTCAAGGTGCCGAAACTCAAAGGTCGTGAAAATTACCATGATTTGCGACAAGTGATTTTTTGTTGCTCGAGGGAATTAACTTGGAGAACCTGCCAGCGGAAATCAGTGAAGCCGAAATGAAAAAAGCCAAAGCCAAACTCGTGATGACTATTGAGTCTTCATTATGCGCGCATATCAACAGTGCGACTACAGTAAGAGGTGTATGGAATAAATTGAAACAATTGTACGATTACACGGGATATCAACGAAAAACCAGCTTGCTTCGAAAATTAATTTCAATCCGCCTTGAAAACTGTGATTCTATGACAATCTACGTATCTCAAATAGTTGAAATGGCGCATGAATTGAAGGGGACAGGTTTCGAAATCGCAGATGAGTGGATTGGATCGTTGCTTTTAGCGAGACTCTCAGATAAATTTTCACCCATGATAATGGCGATCGAACATTCTGGCATCGCCATTAGCGCTGACGTCATCAAGACAAAATTGCTCGACATGTGTGAGGAGTTTGGCACTACTGGAACAGATTAATTGATTGTTTTAGTCAAAACAACAGCGGTGGTAAAGCGGCAACACTATCCGCGGTGTCAAATCGCAAACGTGAACGTCAAATAGTGACAGTGCAAGTTCAAACTGCAGTAAACAAATAAAATGCTATAACTGCAAAAAAATAGGCCATTTTAGAAATAAATGTCCCAAATTTAAAACAAAGAAAGCTTTAAATGCTTTTAGTGCTGCGTTCTTTAACGGAAATTTTAGTACAGAAGACTGGTACGTCGATTCGGGTGCAAGCGCATACATAACGGCAAGTCAAGATTTTTTACTGCTAAATAGACCCGTGCATGAAAACAAAGAAATTCTAGCGTTGCAAATCAAATGACTGTGCCTGTTGTAAGTGTTGGTGAAACACAGATAACGAGTGTAAATGGTTCTCAGCATGATGTGATTGTGAAGAATTTTTGTGTGTGTGTGAAATGTTTGTGAAGCTCACGATAAACTTATCAGTAAGCCAATTAATAGCAAATGGCAACAATGTATCGTTGAAAAGGATGTTTGTTTGATACATAATCAAGTAAGTGAGCTCATAGATGTTGCAAATTTAACAAATGGTGTGTACAAGCTGCAAATACAAAGATTGGAGAGCGCATTGTCGGCCATGACAATGTGACATAGAAGGCTAGGACATGTAAACAGTAAGTCCTTAGAAAAGATGAAAGAAGGCGCTGTAAAAGGGGTTACTTTTGACAAGACAGCTGATATTTGGATCCAAAACTGTGAAGTGTGCAGTGAGGGCAAACAGGCACGTTTCCCTTTCCCATCTGTTGATCAAAGAATACTGTTAAAGTATACTGTTAAAAGTAATACATTCAGATTTATGCGGGCCGATGGAGACCAAATCGATTGGTCAGGCGAAGTATTTTCTTCTGTTCGTAGATGATGCCAGCAGAAATGCCAGAATCTGTTAACAACTAATTTTTCTTGTCTAGAAAAATTAGTTGTTATAGAAATGTTAAAGAAAATAAAGAGTTAGTCTTTGAACAACCTCCTGGCGTGTTTTATTAGATATGATAGCTATACTTATAAGAATCCTATATGAAAAATAATTCATTGTTCATGTCGGGGGAAATATTTCCTGTAGAATATTTCAGGTTTACTTTACTACTTATAAATTAGTAAGGTTCACTACTTTATTCTCATTTTTATTGAACCCTCTTCAGAGGCGTTTGCTTACCACTTGGTAATATTCACGGGAGACAGCAAAGCTTCGATGGTTCAAGCTGAGCTGCAAAGTATGTTTCAAGATATCCCAACGCTAACAAACACTTAGAAATTTAGGGTAATCGATAAGAATGTGAGACTATTTTGTTTCATGGACCACTGGAAACGGCGGGTAGAGGCTTGAAGCGAAATTGGAAGGACTTCCATATAAAGTTGAATGGCGAACGCATACCGCACAAGAATACCGTGACGCACTTGGGCGTTTTTCGACTATCGCTTGCAGTACATCCAACATTCGAAAATGCAGCTCGAAAAACAATAAGATCATTAATGTCTCTTAAGAGACTTTTCTATGCGAAACACCTGTAGACACGTGTGAAGGTAATATGTTATCAATGTCTCTTAAGACCCATTATAACATATGCGTGTCCCATTTGGCCTAACCCGAGTACTTCCACCATGGCTAAAATCAGGATGTTTCAGAGAAAGTGCATGAGAGCTTGCGCTGAATTGTACAAAAGAGCGGCTACCGACTTTGAATATTATTATTCAGATAGAGAGTTATACGACACGGAAGATCTTCCTAGAATAGATTCATGCATTATACATCAAGTAAGGAGACATTGTCTGCGATCGAGTATGACTGACGAGAATATGTGGATCAGCCATCCATATTATCATCAGTTGTACTTTGAGCGAATGGTGGTATTCAGTGAATGTGTAAGTTGTGCATATGCGGACTATCGCGTGTGTCCCGAAAGCAGTGTTCAAATCCAAACAAAAACAATAAAATATATGTGGAAAGTGCTAAAAAGTTAGTATTAGTGCCAAAAAAGCAACTGGGAAATCGCATGAGCACAAAGGAGAAAGAAAATAGAGACTGCTACAGATACCGAGAGGAAAATAGAAGACCAAAGAAGGAGATATCTAGCAAGGGACTCTGGACGATTCGCCCCTTGTATTTAGTCAGTTGTATTTGTCAGTTTGGACCAATTCGGGTTTTTATTGTATTTAAAAAAAATAAAAATCTTAAGAAAACGTGTTATGTCCCGGTAAAACCACGCCCCTTTCTTAAACGTCAGGATGTCGAAGGACAGTAGCCGCTGGGCCGGACACTGAAAAAGATCAAAAAATTGCTTCGCAGATTTCCCAGCTCGACAAGATCACATTAAAGCTGGACCAGGTTTTATTAAAGTTGCTTAAAACGCAGGAAACCGTCGCCAAGACAAATGCTGAGCTGGCAGACCAGCGAAGCAAGAATGAGCGATTAGCGGCGAAAAATGCAGAGCGACTTGAGATGATGTATGGTGGTGGGGCAGGGACACCTGGAATGTCGACCAAAACAAGCCCCAACCTAAACAAAAAAAAATTGGAAGGAGCACCTCATCTTCGAAAAGTGCATTATTAGGATTAGGAGCTTGATAAATCTGATAGTAGTATGGAAGTCAATGCTGAAGGCAATGAGAAGACTGAAGATTTCTGCTCCGCCGCCATCCAAACCCTCAACTACTTACAAGGATATGGACAGTAAGGCGAAGCCAAAACCGCCCTAAATTAAGACCAACATGCCAGCAACACATCTCACAACTAGCAACAACATCACTGAACAGAAAACGGTACTAGTCATTCTGCGGGAGCCCTCGAAATTGTCCCAGACGCTTCACCTTGTGCAAAGACACAACATTTCGCATACATACATTCGCATTCATTCATATTATATTGATTCAAGAAACCTTATTGAAGCCTGGAAGACGATTTCGTATCCCCAACTAAACTGTTTACAGAAATGATAGAATGATAAAGAGGGGAGGTGGAACGGCAACTCTCGTGAAAAGAAACGTGAGTCTGTCGATAATAGCGGAAAGAGTAATCCTACATAAAGTCAATGAGATAATATCCAAAAAAGATATAATTCCGGAAGAACAATTTGGCTGTAGAGCTTCTCTACTGAACTCCAGTTAGTAAGGGTATTCCAACACGTAAGATCAGGATTAAACCGCAAGAACCCGACTGGCCTAGTTATTTTCAACACAGCCAAGACGAACAAAAACGCACTCTAGTGGTATGTTAGGAATACTGACATACAGAAGGACTTACGAATAGACACTGTAGAAAAATGCGTACGCGACAAAGCACTGAAACTCTTCGACACAATCGACAACCATCTTTGTACATAAAGTTAGTGTTAAGATCCGAAAAAACGTAAATGCATTTAAAAAAAAAAGGAAAAAAACCAGAAAAGAAATAATGCATCTACCTGGAATAAGTTCTATTTATGAATAGGATTAAGTACATTTAAATTAGCGATATTTTTTTAAGTTTATGAAAATTTTCTTCAAAATATAAATAAGTCAAATAATTTAAGCAAAAAGTGTGAGGGGACATCCCCAGAAAATGTGACTGGCCTAGACCAGAGTGACCAGAGACCAGAGTTTGTGGCCATAGGTTTAAGTATATGTAAGATAGTGTAAACATTTTTTGTTCTCTTTTTTGTGGAATCCGACGGTCGTGAGTCATTTAAGCAATTTTCCCACAATCATTGACCTTAATCACTGTCAATCAGACACATGAAGTACGATAGGGCTCATCCACGGACCACTTCATATGGGTGTGAGAATTCGGGGAAAACCGGTGGTCGAGCACAAGATCTCTGCCATGACACATTCCCGTATTTACGAAAAAGAACATGGTGCGATGCAATTACGTTCTTGTCATATAAATTGTAGTGTTGCTACTTTAGTTGCCAGTACCATGAATTCCTACCTTCCGCTTCCGTTTCCCTACCTGTCAGACAAACAACGAATATACAATTTATTAACTCGTGGTTGCTCGTACGAATCTGTGCAAAATCATTCATTTCATATTGTAGCATCGCAGGCTTTCGATTCCTAAAAAAACTCATATTTTATAAGTTCATTTTGAGCGAGAGCGCGAATTTTGGCGCGTCCGCATGGCGCGAAGAAGAAAAACGACAGACTGTGACCAGAAGTCATTGAAATGACGGAGATGGTTAAAAAGTGTAGGGCCGCGAGTGGCGAAAAAAAACAATCAAAGATGCGGTGATGTAGTGTCGTCCAAATAAAGCAATTGAAGAGGCGGAATGTCAGTTTAGTGGAAACGAAACAATTTATGATACCGAACTGCAGCTTGGTGACAGCAAAATAAATGAAGAACAGAGCAGCCGAATCAGTGGGCAAACAAACGGAGACGAGAAGGAAGAAGATGGCGGAGGCGATTTCAAGAAGAGAAATCGGAAGATGAAGAAGACGAAGGAAAACCGAGCAACCACAAATGAGGAATTCATAAGAAATAGACCTAGAGTAGTGGAAAATCTTTGAAATTTCCGAAAAAACTGCCACCTATTAATGCGTTTCACCAGAATGGGAACAATCTGGTGAGGCTCAGTAAGGAGAGTGGTAAAGTTAAAAATGTTGAATTGAAGGAAATTAATTCGAACAAGACACAAATCCGAGTTGAAAATACGAAAGATTCTCACGCGGATCAGGATGTGCTGAAGAAGGCTGAGGCGCCATTCTTTTCCAAACTCCTTGAGAGGCGAATGAGCAGACGTTTCAGCTGAATTGCTTATCGGAAGGCATTGATGTAAATGATTTGCTGAATGAATTGAAGGATGTTGTCCCTTCAGCGGAAATCATAGCAATCAAACCGTTCGGTACACGACGGTCGACATTGTAATATAGTTTTGCCGATATACCTAGTTAAAATTTCAAGCGAGAGTCCAACAACGGAGCTGCTGAGGATGCTATCTCTTAACCACCAAGCAGTGCGTTTGGCGACATCGAGAAGCAATGCAATGTTTCAGATGTCAAAGGTTTGGACACAGTTCGGTTAACTGCAATATGCAATTCCACCGTGTGAAATGCAGCGCTGACTACGAGTCAGGAAAATGCGGCATTCAAAAACAGCATGGTAAAGATAAAATATTCTGCGCCAACTGCAAGCAATAAAATCCAGCCTCATTTAACCCTACAGCGCATAGTGTGCCACATATGGCACATACACAAATATTGCCTATACGGAAGCACATGATGCAGTGTGCCACCATCCAATTAAAAATATCGTACCTAAACACTACAAAAAGACATAAAAATACCTCAAATTTATTGACATAGCGGTACTAGTAGTCGGGAAACGATTTGAAATTTGATTTAGCTGTAAGTTTGCAAAAATTTTCATTACGTCTGCTATACTCGTGCATAAAAGTTGTGAATTTAGTGCTATCATCCAGAAATAATTCCTAGAAGTAAGTTTATGTTTCTATATTTTTGTGGAATAAGTGTTTTACATTATTAGTTAGTAATCAACAAATAATTGGAAATTTGCTGAATGTGCCTGATATGGGACACTGTGCAATAAGAGAACTATGCATAAATTTGTTTATTTCAGATGACACCTTCCAAACTCGTAACAAAAGATGAATACGAACATATTTTAAATATACCATCAGGCAGTGAAGATGAATTGGAAGTGTCTGATGAGGATAGTGATAATGAGATGTCAAGAATGCGTGATTTGATGGTAAAGCCTAGCGTTTCTGGTCAAATCACTGCACCAACATCAGAAAATAGTGCGACTAGACGGCCGATATTATCTCCTATGGCAAATACTTATACAGTTCGACCTGCCAAACAAACTTTCAAGACAAGTAAGAAGAAGAGAAGATATATATGGCGCCAAACATCTTTTCAATCACCTAAAGACGCGAGGACTGATGGGATCGAACATTTTCCATTGTGGTCAACTTCTAGACAACGCTGCAAGATGCCAGCTTGTAAAGGGAAGTCTTTTGTTACGTGCGAGAAATGTAACGTGGCACTGTGCTTAAATAAAGACAAAAACTATTTTGTCTTGTTCCATAAATGAAAAAGATGTATTTGTTCTAAAACAGAAGACTATTTCTTATGTCGATCTCAATTAGTTCCTATTTTTCTTTTTTTGTTTTCATTTTCTTAATGTGTTAATATAGTTGCTATGGTTCACTTATAAATATATTTTGTTAGTTTTCATTAAAACATCATATATTAGAATTTTGTTACATTTTCTTTGAGCTCCACATATGACTCTATTTACAACCTAATTGCACTGTGTGACATATCTGGCACATACTAAATAACTGAATATATCTCAAGAAATATTCGGCACAGATTTTTTTAAATATTTTTCCCTAAATAAGGATTAAATTTAAAGGGTGATATATTTTTTCTGTAACCTAAAAAAAAATCGTGCACTGTAGAGTTAAAGGCTGCATTTACTACGAGCTGTGGAAACCAAAAACACCGATTCATAAACTGAAAAGTGTGACTGAAAGACCAGCTGCAAATCTAGTCCAATCCGGTATTTGATTTGAAGCACTCACACGGCAAAATTATTTCCAACAGAGTGATAATGACATGAGGAAAATTCTCAATATCATTCTTGACCGACTCGATAAGACCAAGCAAACACTTTCAGTGCACGGGTCTCAAATCACGAGGCTCATGAGCATGAAATATGAACGTGAAGATGCTTGGATTTGTGTTTTACATTTTTCAATGAGCAAACAAACAAAGAAACAAAAGTGTTGCCATGTATTAAAAATAGTCGCCATGTATTAAAAAAATGTATTTTTCACATATAAATATTACATGTTTAAACGGGAAGACAGTATTTAGATAATTAAAAAGAGTTACGACCGAAAACTGCATACTTACTTTGCAGCGCCGACCCGGTAGGCAGGTAGCGGCAAATGACCCTCCGAACAAAAGGCTTAGACTTCTTTTGTGATTGAATTGTATAAGTTAACGACAAATTCTGAGATCCTGCGTAATCGAAGAAACTACCTGCATGAGCACGCGATATGTGCAGCGTTGCACTTTTCGTGGGAACACACTTTAACGAAAAACATATGCAACTGCGGAATTTCCAGACATATGCAAGTCGGCGGATTTAGAATATTTAAGTTAGAAATTAGTAAAAATGAGTTGAGTTGTAATTTGCTTTTCAGACAATATAGATCAGGGATCCGACCCTGTTTAAAACATTGTTTTTTTATAAATCTCTCGTCGTTCAATAATTAACTTATTGTGTTTTTAGAAAGCTTGTCTCCAAGTTGAATGAAAATATAATTGATTGTTAGGAATAGACACGTCATCCCTTGTATGGAGAATAGAGCCCCTTCATAAACTCTATCTTCCATCATAGTCAGTTGCTTGCCGTTCCTACAATTGTGGGTTACAGTTAATTTTCATTTGAAAATAAATACTGAAAAAATGGATTAAAAAAATAAAGGGCCTCGAGAAGCGCATTGATCCGGATCTTTTTGTAAAAATCGAAGAAAGAAGAAAATACCACCGATAAATCGATATTCTGCCGAAAAACTTTCCGACAAGAGTATTAGTTCAAGTGTCAAAAGATTGAAAACCAGAACCTGCACCAGAAGACCCAAACATCGGATATCGAATTTTAAATTTCGTGACTGTGTTTTCTGCTATGTCTGAATGTGTGGAGTGTGAAAAGGGCGTTGGTGATGTTCAATTCACTACAGAAAGCACTAGAGGACTCGGTTCCAAAATTGTAGTTTCGTGCTCATCGTGCAAACCGACTTTCATTCCTTCGTGCCCGTACTTCAACACAGCTTATGAAATAAATACACGATTTTTTATCTATGCGTTTATTAGGGATTGGCCCGGAGCCATGAAGTTTCGTGGACTCATGGAATCACCGCTTCCCCTTCAACAAACGACGTATGATATGATAATTGATAATATTTACTCTTCTGTATCATGTATTGCTGAATTGGTGTTGAAACAAGCTGTAAAAGAACAACAAGAAATAACACAACAAAATTCGAGTGCTGATGCAACGAAACAGACCCTTTCAGGACAAAACGTGGCAAAAACTTGATTATACCTCATTTTTGGAGCTGCGATTCTCATTGTTCAATATACAGGCAAAGTTGTTTATTTTTCGTAAAATCTTCTTATTGTGCTCAATGCAACTGGAATAAACACAAAAATATTGTGCAATATGAGGAATGGAAATCGGATCACGAAGCAACTTGCCAAATCAATTATACCGGATCGTCAGACAAGATGGAAACAGATGCCATAACAGAAATTCTTTCGAGATCTGTCGAAGAGCATGAAGTTATGTACGTTAATTATCTGTGGCGTACGTTAATTTTAGCGACTCTTAAAGGTACACGGGCATAGTAAAAACGGCACCGTACGATGAAGAAATTGAAAGCATCAAAAAGAAATTCGTGGAACACGTCCAAAAGCGAATGGGAACGCGTCTTTGGAAAATAGCTCCAAAAACGATGAACAGCGGGGGGCAAAATGGTTAATATTGATGCATGTACATTTAACAATGGTGTCACTTCATTATTGTAAATTATGGGTGTACTGGGAATTCACGTTGTATTCCTTGTATGCTGCGCAAGAAGACGAAAGTCGCATAGCAAAAACCGAGTTCCAAGCACACAAAATCGTGTTTTTTTTTTCAATGCCCCTATAAACTTGGGACAATATTTTTTTTAAAAAAAAAAGGCATAATAAACGAACAAATTGTCGTAGGCTCACCAACAAAAGACAGAAATCGTGAATTATGAATAGAAATAGCTTGTGCAAATTAAGAATTGTTTGGTTTAAAAACATTAAAAATTTGACTAAAAAACTGGGAGCCCCTATAAATTTGGGACACACTGTAGTACTTGTCATCGGATGTTTTTTCCGTTACTTACTTTCTGTTTTATAGCTAAAGTTATTACGAATTTTAGGCCCAAAAATCATTATCTATATTCAAATGACCGGCATTTTGTTCTTAATCAATATTTTCAAAATCGGCTATGACAAGTACTCGATTATAGTATCTTATTTAATAATCTTTTTGGACTTTTTGATTCAGATGATTTTTGAAGATACGCCAGTGGGTACCGTGAAAGCCGATTTTTTAAAATATGATATAGTAGGATAAGTCCTTACAAGAAAGAAATACATAGATTAGAGTTCCTGAAGCGGCCATAAGCTTTAAGTAGAATAAGATTGCAAATAATTTTTTTTCAATATCCTTTTTCATGATTATCAATGTTAATGTAAGAATGACTTCGGTAAAGACATTTTTGAAACTTAAAACTATGTGATGCCAGGAGGTCGACGGAATTACAAAAAAATATTTCTGGGTGAGTGTTGTTACTCTGCTTATTTAACAATTAACTCTATTACGGAGATATACGATTAAACTATTACATACGATTAAAGAAAAAAAAATTGAATAGAAAATAATATAAATAAATATCTTATTATATTTAATAAAAAAAAAAGCGCGGACGGGGACAGAGAACGTTACAAACCGAAGACAAACGTGGCATTGGTCCACCTGCCCAACGAACCCGAAAAAACTAGCATTTTCTTGAAGCAAGTTCTAAAAGAGCTGAAGTTCATTGAAGAACAATTTCGAACGAGCCAAGAAAAGCTCCAAAAGTGCTAGATGAGCTTGCCGATAAACGTCGCGAAAATTTCCAATCGATACAGAAGATAGCAAAGTTGGAAAAATGAAGATAGCATTTCTAGCGAAAATCGAAATCCCTGCTCAAAACAATGGCAGTGCAATGCGACACCAGTGATGTGAAGGGAGCGCATATTAACCGGACAAGGACATCTAGACAAGAGTAAAAGTGTAAACTCATCGAATAATGCCATAAACGTTAGTGTAACAGTGCACGAAAACAGCGAAAATACACCACAACGGCTACTTTTACTGTACGAATTTAAATTAGAGCACAACGCGGAATATCAACAGCGCATTTGGGCCTGCTACAGTTTGCGAACTAACCAGCGGCGAACTCTGGCGGTGGTTCGATAAATTACGATCCGCAAGTGAGCCACATGGATACCCAGAACCACAGAGGTATATACAGGAGGCGGCAAGCTTTTATTTCTCATGGAAGCCAGTGAAGCCGCTTAAGAGCAGGCGCGCACTACGGGTTTTTTGCCGCGCGGCGGAAATGCTTTGCGGCATAAAATCGCGCCGCAGTATTGTAACATTGAGTTTTCAATTTTATTGCGCGCACTTAGCTACAAAGTCGCCGCAACGTCGAAAAGTCTGTAACAAGTTACAACTTGTTTGCGGCGCGGCGGTTGATAGGTTTGTTGTGATACATTAGTTTATCTTTGACTGCGCCCACTACGGCGATTCGCTGGCAATTTTTACGTTATAATTATTTATTTTGTATTTTTGAGGAACGATGACTTCATTGAGTATTGATCGTAATGATCAGGGTGATGATTTTAATGTTGAATTCCTTATTACTGAAGTTGAGAAAAGACCAGCTTTATATGACATTACTTCAAAAGAATACAGTGATAGAAACATCAAACAGCGATTATGGGTAGAAGTTTGCCAAAATTTGTTTCGAAGATGATGAAGATTTCGAAGATAAACGTTCATTGACAAGAGGATTTACCCAAAATCTTTTTTTATTTTTACGAGCTCTAATTACAAGAGCAGAAATACAAGCTGCTTCTACTAAATCCATTTTAAAAATGATTTTTTATGCGTTATTAGGCCGTAGTGCGCGCGCCTGCTTATTTTTTATTATTTCTGCCGTACGTGAAAATGTCGCAGGTTTTTTCGCCGCGCTGCAAAAGACTCATAGTGCGCGCCTGCTCTAATACATCCAAATATTTCGTATGCATATACGATCATTTTCGAAAGCTTTTGCACATTTTAGCTGATAGCTTTATAAGGAATGTGTAAACGTCAAAGCTCTTCGAAATCGTTTTCGAAATCAGAAATTAACTTCAAATTTTGCCTTTCTAGATACATAAATGCGATACCATTTTCCTCTAGAAATATAACTTTCAAATAGCAAGCAACTGTCTTCATTTTAATTCAATTTAATTGATAAAATATTAGTTTCGCGCCACAATTTGAAAGCTTTCAGTGAACATTTAGTACCGAAAACAAATTTGCACACCTCTACTTTCGAAAATTGATAGATCAGCTGAGGGAACCAAATTATTGAGACATTATTTACAACGTTAGAGACATAAACACATGTACATTTCAGTTATGTATACAACATCGAATATTGTTAGATTTACTCATTTTCACATTTCACCCCCGGCAAACCACAGGAATCTTGCCGAAAATTAGGCGTTAACAATTAGAAATTTTTTCGTCACTTACAAATTGGAAAAGTGAAAAAGCTTGACAAATGGGTTCCTCATGATCTTACTGAGCAAAACATGACATGTCTAGTGGAGATTTCAAGTTCTCTTCTCTCCCGCAATAAAAAGGAACCGTTCTTGCACCGAATGGTTACCTGCGATGAAAAGTGGATTTTATACTATAATCGTCGCCGATCGGCACAATGGCTAGATGCCGATGCAGAAAAAAATAGTAACTGTTTAGTTCCTACAACCTGGAAACGAGTTGTGTAAAATGAAACGAGTTGTGCTATGAGACTCTTCCTCAACCTCCATATTCACCAGATCTCTCACAAGCAGATTACCATTTTTTAAACATTTGTATCACTTTTTAACAGGAAAGATTTAGTAATGAAACTGCTGTTAAAAATGCCTTCGAGGAGTTTCTTCGAACCTCCAACTCGGACTTTCACAAAACTGGAATAAATGTACTTGTATCTCGTTGGGAAAAGCGTGTTCCATCTATTGGTACCTATTTTGATTAAATAAATTGGCTGTATAAAAAATTACAGCTGCATAAAAAATTATTGCTAAATCGGCCATTTCATCTGCAACAACTTAAGAGAAGTATGCAAATCGAAACTGCTACTGAGCAATGAATGCAATATAAAAACAATGAGCCGAAATTCGAAGAAATGGATACAACTGGTGCAAGTCTACTCAGTGGACTCAGGTACAAAATAGGAACACGAAAAGGATTCAGAGATCCCGCACAAACATACAGGCAGCTAAGATAAGCAATTAACAATGGGTCAGTAGTGATAAGGAAACACACGTATCCCTCTTCTAACATATAATTCAGAAATAAAGCAATTTAGGAGTGAAGTCATTGCAACCAAAATAGATAAAAACGACTTAGGTATAACACAGGATATAATAACAATCGCAGTTTGATATATTTAAGTAATATTCAAGTCCATAGCCAAATTGCGAACATATTAAAAGCTAATAAATGCCCTTCCTTCAGTCCTACTCCGGAGGGGAAAAACCTCAATTTAATTCAAGGTTTCTTCCTTGATAGAAGTAATTTCAATACATATTTGAAAAAGTGTACAACTTTGCCAACACGTATAACAATCTAACTGATGAAAGAGCACTTATTAACTTTAAGCTGGAACTTGCGCTTAATGTCTTGTAAGTTAAAAATGTTCAGTATTTATGTTCAATCATTTGCCGCCCATCGTAAAAGACATGAGCTTGACCAACTATTAAACACATATTCGTTCGCTTGACGAAAATTCGTCATTTTCCAAAGAATCATCTACACCCCAAATGATGAATATTCGTCCCTTGTATATTTGTATATGCACAGAGAATAACTAATTTTTGTCCTATTAGTTCTGAAAATATTAAATTATAATTTTCCATGGGAGAATTGAGGTAAATCAGGGGAGAATTGATTTTAGTTTCAGTTGGACCCCATAACGATGCACATGTATACAAAAATAAATTTAAAACTATTAGTCGGTAGTGGGTTTAAAATAGTATAAGCCAAAGTTTAAGTGTTTGGGTGCTCGGATGTTTCAAAAAAATTTCAATTGCATAATTGTTAATTTTCTTACCCTTTTAATTAACTAATAAAATATATTTAAAATAGAAAACGAAAATGAAAAATGTACAAAAATTTTATTTGATTCTGAGGCAAATGATAACACTGCAGATTTTTCAGAAACTTACTTCGATAATGATGGTAGTGACAGTAGCGATATTCGTGTGAGAAGACGCTCACATTTATAACCTGCACAATATAGTGACTGAAGATGAATTGCGAACTGATACTGACATAGGACGTAAATTAGAATTTATGTCAACATAAATGTGTTAAATAGTGACTGCAGGAAACACAAAACATCCACAAAATTTTGCAGTTTGTAGAATCCACTAAGAAAAAGTAGAACTAACTACGTATGGTGACTTTTGCAATATTCATTTTTCATTGCCAAAACGTAAAATTATAAAAAATAACTCATTGCTTTTAGATGGCAACCATTTAAATTTAAATAAGTATAAAAAGATCCGAGAAAGCTCTACCGCATAATTGGTAGCAGAAATGAATACATAACACTGCAAATAGGATTTATTGATGATATTCTTATTCTTATCTATATAGGATCATCTTCAAAAACATTGTTCATCGTCAAACATCGTCAAAAACATTAGACTAGGAACTCAATTCTTTAAGGAAGTCAAATCAATCAAGAACAATTGCATAAAAAAACAATTCTCTTCTCGATAATGCTTCATTCGAAGTAGACTGCTTTAATTAGCTAACGACAATCCTGAATCAACTGCTACTACATCAAGTGGCATCGATTATAATATCGCCAAAATATGCAACACCTCACTAAATATGCAACACATTTCATATTCCATTTCGATTCTCACCATACTGTCTTTGGGGATGCGACTGGAATTCTGTAAGAGTTTCCAAATTTTGTGTCCTTCACGCATAAACGAGGCCTTATTAGAGCTCTTAAACTAAAATCATCTTTCGCTCCCAGCGGTATAAGTAGTAAAATTATTTAAAAAAAAAAAAACGACTTGTGGTTTACGTAAAGGCCTTGACTATTCTCATTAAAAACTGCATCAACCTTTCTCACTTACCCAATATATGGAAGGAGGTAATTGTAATATCAATTAAATAACCAAGCTACATGCCTACTAATGGTACTTTCGTTAGTACGTTACCCTATAAAATATCAAGGAAAAAATAGTGGGATCTATTGAAGCAGAAGGAATCATTAATCCCTCAGTTTGGTTTTATGACTAGGAAGAAAATTAAAACTCAAATATAACAGCACTCTCTAGTTCGGGGATCCTTTTTAAAACGTTCAACGCAGACTTCACGGTTGATCCAACCGGCAACGTGAAAACAATCTTTCAGGCAGATAACATTATGCTGCTTCCCAGCGTTCTTCGTGGAAGTATCGTCCCGCAAACTGAATACAAACCTCGAAAGTATGGTCGAATATCTTCATAAAACGGAAAATTATTGAAAAAATATACCCAATTCTCAATTCATTCCCTTCAGAAAAATGGAAAAAAACATGAAAGAACACAAAGGTATAGAGACTGCTTGAATGTAAACGTGTACTTTCAAGACACTAGATCAGAAGTGGTGGAGGACATACACTAGGCGACATAATTCATCGTACGATGAGATTTACGAGCATAAACAATTGATGAATTTTCAGATCATTCTCGTTTTAACATATCTTATTTATTTTATTACAAGTGTTACTACCATGCTTGATTACAATTTCTACCTGATATTTTTTTCTCATAATAGCAAAAAAAGACTAGAAAATCGTTTATTACCGGCGACAAAAATCATCGTACGGCTATTTTAATCGTTTTCCGTACCTAATATTAGAGGTGTACTGCATGGAAATTAGTTCAGTCTCAACGTAGTAATCGTGATAAAATACTGACAAGTAGTTTCAAGTTTAGTTGTACTATGTCACCAATAAAAAATTAACGCAAGGAGACATCATATAATTTTAGAGAAGTTGTTGTTAATTTGTGGGCTTCTGAAAAGAAATCTTTAAGTGAAATAGCAAAAATCACAAAGAAATCGAAATCAACAATTCAACACATCATAGAAAATTATAAAAAAACCGGAACAGTGGAATACAAGAAAAGGCAAGGTCGTCCGCGTAAGCTATCTCAAAGAAGCGAAAGAGTAATGATGAGTGCAGTGCGCAAAAATCCTAGAGCTAGTGGTGTGAAAATAAAAGAAGAGTTGTCAGAAAAGTTCAATGTAGAGATAAGTGCTAGAACAGTACAGAGAACTTTGAGAAGAAACGGGTATTCTTCGAGAATTGCAAAGAAGAAACCATTTATTAGTTGAGCTAATAAGTTTAAAAGAAAAGAATTTGTTCTCCTTCACAAAAATGACCTTTCATTCTGGAAACAAGTTATTTTTTCAAATGAAAGCAAGTTTAAAATATTTGGTCACGATGGTCCAGAAAAAGTTTGACGGAAGAAAGGCACTGCGCTAGATGCTAAAAACTTGCGGAGCACCGTGAAACATGGTGAAGGTAACGTACTTGTTTCGGGGTGCATAAGTTGGTCAGGAGTCGGAAATCTGGCTTTTATTGATGGGAGAATGGACCAGCATGTGTACTTAAATATTTTAAAAAACAACCTACGCCAATCTCTAAGTAAAATGAATTTGGGTCCCAACTATATTTTCCAACAAGATAACGACCCCAAGCATACAGCTCGTATTGTACGTGAGTGGCTACTATATAATACCCTTAGCCAATTGCATTCTCCACTGCAGAGCTCAGACTATCGAACATTTGTGGGACTACCTCGAAAAACAGTTGCATAAACATCACATTTCTTCATAGTCTTCTCTAAAGAAGGCTTTGCAAGATGAATGGAATTGTATTCCTCAAAATATTACCCAGAAACTTGTCGAATCCATGCCATCGCGTATGCAAGCGGTCCTGCAGGCTAAAGGAGGCCCAACCAGGTACTGACGCCTTACTGTGAATAAATACCCTTAAGTGAAAGTAATCGTACGATGACTTTTGTCGCTTGAAAATTTTAATTTTTAGAAATTATCAATTGATATTTCCAAATCTTTGAAAAGATTTAAATGAATAATTGTTTAATTTGAATTTTTTTGTTGCTATGTTTGTCTTAATCTAAAGTTTATTTGAATTTTTTTCTTAATAAATGGATTAATTTTCTTATCTTTTATGTTTTAATATGCCGTACGATGAGTTATGTCGCTTAGTGTATGTTATCTTGGCGTTAAACGAAGTAGCAAGTGGTCTCCGAGTCCTCATATTGAAAGCGAGTTTGTCCTCCGCAGACAAGTAATACTCGTACAATTAGACTTAAAGAACGTAATCATGATCTGAAGCTTGCTATGTAGAAACGACTGATAAGACTTTTAATTGTTTATGGTTTTGAGGCACAGTGCCACATATCCTCTAATCAGATGATAAGATTACAAAACTTTTAAAAGTATTATACAGATGCCCTCCCATCGAGCAAGCTTGGAGAAGATTAAGACCAGCTGTAATATTTTCATTAGAATAAGCATTTCAAAACTTTACTCTAAATATCAGAAACTCATCACAATTGAGGAATTGTACAAAAGTGTAATAAAGAAATCTAAGAAATTAGAATACTTTGAAATAGATGTGCCTAAACAACTTCCAGACATTAATTACCTACAAAGCCTGTATCATTTAATTAACGAGAAATATAAATATAAAGTGTTTTCCTGTCTTTTCATCAACTACTTGCATCAATTAAGCCTCACCTATTTAAATGGTAAATTTAAATATGTAAATTTGCTTTTCAAGCAAAACAAACCGTTAAATTTAGTTTACTTGTAATGAAGGATTCATTTTTGTTAGAAAATAAGTTTTGGGAATGGACAAGAGCAGAGTTTGAAACACTAGATAAAATGCAAATTAAAATAGATTGTTAGCAAGTAGGACATAGATATAAAAGGATATGTGATCGTAGATTTGAGTGGAGTTGTGTTACAAAATAAAGAGACTTTGTCCTTGAAATTTTCAAAAAATCAATTTTTTTATTATTACGGATTCTTAATCTACATGTAAGTAGAAATAAATCTGTCGAAGCGTTTCCCGGAATTCGAACGTTTACGATATTTTAAACGCGTTTGAAGTTGACACCGTCAGCGTGCTCTGACCGTCTCAGCGGGGCGCCCGGCTAGCTGCGTTCCTGCAGGTCTCAGCGCGTCTGACGCAGGTATACAGAGCCTTTTATGCTTAGAAACCTTAGCATAGGGTCCCTTCTTTCTCCTTTATTGATTTTGGAACGGTTATTTCAGTCTGGCTTCGGCATTGAAAGCGAAAACATTGTAGCGTCTGTGTTTTTTGTTTTTCGTTATTTTCAAGTAATTCATCGAAAATTTGTGTGCAATATGCCTCGAAAGGGTTCAAAAGGTCATCCGAAACAGTACGGGCGCAAAAGATCGCATCCGCAACCCCCTAATCGCAGGGAATTTGAAAAGAGCAAGTCGTTCGCAAGCACGTCAGCGCAGAAAATTGTACAAAGTGGCAAATTGGAAAGTTATGAACTAAGTGTTGATTTAGTGTACTGCTTTTTGAACTTTTTATCCGATAACGTTTTGTGTAAAGAGTGCAACGGACGAATCGCTTTTTCCATGCGTGATCGACGAGGCATCGGTTTCAAACTGAATTTAAAATGCGAGTGCGGGGAAAAAAGTGTTGCCTCGTGTCCACTTATCGGTAAAGCTTATGAAATAAATCGCCGAATCGTGTTTGTTTTCCGTTTATTAGGCCTCGGAATAAACGGTTTGAGCAGGTTTTGTCGCATGATGGACATTTGCAGCGGGATGACGACCACAATATATTACGCTTGTGTAGAAAATATACGAATCGCGACGAAATCGATTTACGACATGGTTCTGAAGAAAGCTGTAGCAGAGGAGAAGGAAGAAAACGTTTCTCGAGGTATACAGGAAGATCACTTCATCGTTTCAGGAGATGGCACGTGGAAAAAAAGAGAGTTTTCATCTCTCATTGGCGTGACTAGTCTCATTGGATACCACATGAAAAAAGTTGTCGACGCCATGGTCAAATCGAAGTTTTGCCAATCTTGCAGCTTTTGGGAGAAAAAAAAAGATGAAGATCCTGCTGGTTACGATGAATGGAATGAAACACACATGGAAACTGGCACCGTAAAACACGTCGGTTCCGCAGGAAAGATGGAAATCGACGGAATCACCGAAATGTTTCTCCGATCGGTAGAACTGCACGGAGTCAAATACGTCACTTACGTCGGAGATGGTGATAGTAAAACGTTTAAGGTATTAATTGAAGCCAAACCCTATGATGACGTTTCTGTCAAAAAAAAAGAATGTATTGGTCACGTCGAAAAAAGAATGGGAACGAGATTGAGAAATATGAAAAAAGGAACCAAGGGACTCGGAGGAAAAGGGGCAGGCAAACTCACAGATAAAACGATCGGAGAACTCACTAAATACTATGGCCTTGCTATCCGCCGAAATTCACATTCTGTACAAGCCATGAAGGACGCGATATGGGTCACGTATTACCACACGAGCTCCACGGATAAAAAACCCCAGCATGAGAAGTGTCCACCAGGAGAAAACAGCTGGTGTACGTGGCGTAAAGCTGAAGCGTCGGATACTTTGTCTTTATATAAGCACAAGGCTCCTCTTAGTGACACTGTTCTGAAGGCTATCGAGCCAATTTACAAAGACTTGTCGTCGGACGATTTGCTCGAAAGATGTTTGGGTGCTCATACTCAAAACAGTAATGAGTCACTTAATAATATGATCTGGATGCGTGCGCCCAAACATATTCATTCCGGCGCAGATGTGGCTAATATTGCCACGGGATTAGCAGTGATTATCTTCAACGAAGGTGAGGAATCATTGTTAATTGCCATGGATGTCATGGGTGTCCGAATTGACACATTCGCCGAGAGCTGGGTCCATTCACGGGACAAAGCAAGGATCGAGCGCGCGGAGAAGCAGATGACCGACGCAGTAAAAAAGGCCCGGATTGAGAAGCGGGAGATGTTAGCAGCTCAACATGAGCAGCTAGAACAAGAGGAGGGATGCTCCTATGGACCAGGCATTGCTGATTAGCGGTAAGTATAAACACATTTGTGTAAACACATTACAAAACTTTAAACGCGTTTTTTTCGAAAACACGTTCTTAAAAATGGCTGACATTCTCCTGACCGCTGTAAATAACATATCAACCTGAAATTTGAAGAGCATACTCAAAAAATATGTCTTCACGGAATGACGGATCGTTTTTTCGATAGATACATTTTTGCATTTATTATTTATCTTTTTATGCGAAAAAAAAACCCGAAAATTCGATTTTTTTTAAATTGCCGCCATTTTCTGAAATTTGTACTAAACGGAAAACCCATCCGTCATTCCATGACCAAAGGGTTACAGATTGATAATATACTTTGAATTTGTGTTTCAGATCAACAAAGAGGGGGCAGTGATATCAGCCGTTTACCTCCCGCGATTTGAGGACCTGTTTTCGCGGAGCTGCAACGGCCGCAATTTTGGTTTTTTTTTTCAAAAAAAAAATTTTTTTTAACGTTCTGTATATCTTGACTAAAAGCAAGAAAAAATCTGCACTCAAAAAGCTTTACTCGTTTCCTTAAAAATAAATAAAATGTAAACACCCGAAATATGGCACTCCAAGGGCAAATTCCCCCTTAAAAGAGCGAGAAAATAATACCAAGACAAAATACATGCAACACATTTGAAAGCCATAAACTTGTGAACATAAGTGGTGCAGCCGGTTTGCGATTTTTTTTTCAAATCGCTTAACAAAAGAACCTCGACGAAAATCGCAATGAAATTCTCATTTACTAGATAAAAGCATCAACTCAAAGATAAAATTAATAATCATTAACAAGATATAAAGTAACCTGTAGGTTACTTTATCCAGCTCTTCCAAAATTTGATAGAACGCGAGTGTAGCTACTTAGGCAAAAGGGTGTGTAGCTACTTAATAAAGGGCCATCCGAGACTGATACACGGTTAATTAAGAATCCGAATGCAAAAAATTAGATTTCAGATGTATAAATGTGCATTCTGGCAAAATACATCCATAAAGATACAAAAAGAAAAAAGCATATTATAAAGATATAACTAGCGAAATCAAACGAATTAACAATTGTAACAACTAAGAAGTGTCATAAACTAGAAGTCTATCTTCTTTCATTTGTTAAATCAAATGTCATTAACCAACCAAATTTAAGAGCTTCAGACTTAGAGGGGAGGAGTTACGTCATAACATTTCAATATATGTACCACCAATATGCTGGCATCGACAAGGCCGGATGCCGAAAATACCTCGTGAAATTTGTGCAATAGGGCAAAGAAGTACTTAATTGATATTTCCTAAATTGCATTAAAATTAAAATTTCTTTGAAATACTTGATACATCGATTGAAAATATTTTTTAGTATATTATTATGTTCATTTCATTTCAATGGCAACCCTTCTATTTTTGCTTCTGTTTAAGTCAACTTAACAGCAACGGCAGTTGTTTACGATATAGTTAATAAGCGTCAGTTGTTTGTAGCATCGAGTTGTGTTTTGTTTTCTTAGTGTTTAATGCGTCGTAATGTCATCAAGAAAGTTTAAAAACAGTTCTGATAAATTTTGTTACGTTTGTGGTGATTTAACGATAGCAAAGCATCATCAAAAGATGACAGAAGTTATTAAGAAAGCTTATCACTCATACTTCGGTGTAAAGCGTGGTGATCAGCACAAACCTTGCGCTCTACACAATGTGTGTTTTCAGTGTGTCGAGCTACTGATAAAATCGACAGTTGGTACACGTACGTGTTAGCTCTTTACCCGTTGTCATTCCTATGGTATGGAGGGAACCAAAAAACCATGGAGACAACTGTTACTTTTCCTCCTGCGATGTCCAGGGTTTCAATTCGAAAGATAAATACACTATTCACTACCCAGATTTACTGTCTGCTAAAGGACCTGACTTCTTCACACCATCCAACAGCAATCATCAGATAAAAGTTCAAAAAAAAAAAAAAAGCGATGAAGACGGATTCAATCCTGATATAGACCAACCAAAACAGTTTATCCAAGCTGAAAAAAATAACTTCCTGAGAGATTTGGGCCTTTCGAAGGATGCTGTACAAATCTTAGGATCACGACTGAAAGAAAAAAATCTGTTGGCTCTAGGAACCACATTTTCGTGATATAGGAATCGTGAAAAAGAGTTTGCGGAATATTTCGGAATGTTCGCTGGTGTACTGTAATAATATTCTTGAAGTAGTCATGAAACACGGAGCTGAAAATTACGATTCCACATCATGGATTATTTATTGATTATCTAAGAGAAGTCTGAAGGGTGTCTTGTTGTACAATGGTAATACAAATGCTTCGGTGCCTGTTGCTCACTCCGTCCATCTCAAAGAAACGTATGAGATCATTGAGATGTTGCTAAATAATATCCATCCTTTTGGGTCAACAGTCTGGATTAACAAAATACCCATGTTTTTTGCGAGTGGACAGTCGAGCACGAAATTTACATAACGTTAAGAAAGAATAGCCACTCAGAGAAAGACTTGTACCGGGACAAAAAAAAATTTTGCAGCGTGATGCATTAGCTGACCCGAAATTAGTTCTTATGCCTCCCCTTCACATAAAGTAAGGATTGATGAAGCAGTTTGTCAAAGCTTTAAATAAATCAGGTGACTGCTTTAAAGAACTGTGGCACCGTGAAAATAAGACGCAAATCAATGTGAGAGCTGTGATGTTGGTTTATGTTTATGGTATATTTACTATAGTGCACGCTTGCAATATGAATACTGTTCTTTTTTTCAACCTTAGACGGTTTTTGTGTCGATTTTTTTTCTAAATTGTCATCTCTATTTCATCAACTACATCTGTGAAAATTGTAAATACTTTAACCGTTATAGTTTTTTTTTTTAAAGCAGTAGGCTTTGCTGCATGTAGCATTTTGAGCGAGCAGTGAAATAGTAGCACAGAGCAAATAGGAAGGCAAAATATTTTTTACGTTAAAATTGATTATATTTTTTTAATAAAAAGTAAGTTTATTGTGTTATTTAATATTTATGGGGGCAAAATAAATAAAAAAATTATAATTTTTAACTTTAGTGGGACGAGGTTTGCATTGCACTCAAGAAAAACGAGAAATGATTCAAAACCTTATAAAAAGAGGTAAAACTTATAAGGAAGTGGAAGAGATTGTTGGTTGTTCTCCGACTATGATACGTAATGCAATAATATATAAAAATAAAGTTGAAAAAAGGGGTGGTAAGAAAGAACTTTCAGCAACCACCGTACGACAAATCGTAAAATGTTCCAAATCTCGGCCAACAATGTCAGCTGTTGAAATTTTGAACCAGCTTAAATTACCTTGTGGTGTACATACCGTAAGAAGACGACTAGCGAACATAACGTCTATGCCCGAAGTCAACGTAAAGTACCTCTTCTGAAAAAAAAATCATGTAGTACGCAGACTTCATTTCGCCAAGCAACATATGGAGTGGCCTATTCATTTTGTGGACGGATATGTCCAAAATTGTTTTATATGGTGGTAAAGGTTCTCGCGAATATGTTAGACGTCCTCCAAACACGGAGTACAATCCACGGTACACCACAAAAACCTTGAAACATGGAGGATCAAGCATCATGGTATGGGGCTGTTTCTCGTATAATGGTGTGGGACCATTATATTGGATAAAGACTATTGTTAACACCGCATACGTGTCGATACTCCTCGATACTCGTTTGCAACCCTCAGACGTTGCAAGCGGGTGTCATGTTGTTTGTTTATGGTTTCGCGCTGGCATGCCGTGTTGTTCGCATGACTGTGGTCAGCATTTTGCTGACCACGTATCACATTACAATAACATTCATCGTGCGAGCGGCATGGTATGACCAGCGGCGGATGCTGACGATGCGTGTTCTGACCGTGGGAACACTTAACGTTGTTTTCATGGCTGGAGCGTGCATCGTCGGCATCTATTCATGAATTTAGAATTTTGGGGCAGTCCGAATGGGGAGCCGGACTCGAGCGGTTGCTGTTTTTGTTAACAATCATTAAGGCTTTGTCACCTTCAAATTTATAATAAACATAAAAAATACTATATTCAACCGGACTCGGCTTTTAAATTCCGTGGTGACGTAATAAGTCAGGACAAAACAGTCCTGACACAAACATCTGGAGGCCCCGGTGAGATATTGTGTAGTTGAATTTGTGCTAACTCTCCGCACACTGCACCATTCTTGTCAACAAAAAATTTGGTGTTTTCGGTTGAATACCGACAGAAGTTGCTGACGTTTGTCGGTTGAATACCGAAGAAAAATTCGGTTTTGGAGGGATAAGAGCCAAGGATCTCCTGTTTGCCATAATAGTGTTCTCGCTTTCGGCTTGTAGTGAAGTATGGTATGGACCAACATGCATATGTGCAAATAATGCAGGAAGCGATGTTACCGTTCGCTGAGAATGAAATGCCTCTAAAGTGGGTACTGCAACAAGACAACGACCCGAAGCATACAAGTAAGCTGGCAAAATTGTGGTTTCGGGACAATGGAATTGAGGTCATGGATTGGCCAGCGCAATCCCTGACCTCAATCCAATAGAAAACCTCTGGGCTGACCTCAAGAAAGCTGTGTGGGATGCTAAGCCCAAAAACAATAACAAACTGTGGGCTGTGGCCCAGTGTGCATAGGAGTCAATACCACGAGAAAGGTGCGAGCGCCTCGTAGACTCGATGAGGAACCGTTGTGCAGCAGTAATTAAAAATAACGGTAATGAAAAAAAAAATAAAAAAAATATGTATGAAAGAATTATTCCTCTTGAAATTATCTAAAAAAAAAATGTCCGCGACAGTATATGTCTATCTTTTAAGGTTAACTCACTAGAATCGTTTTTATGGTAATCAAATTTGGTCGAAATTAATGCATTATTACTAATTATTTGTTAGAGTTGTATCAACATAATAATATTAATCTTTATCCAAATAAATGTGTTGTTGATTAAGAGTATTTAATTGTGAACAAAATTGTCTTTGACATCACTTAATTTCAATGAACATCTTAGAAGATATTACAATTTTAAAATAACTCCGATATAATTTTCACACGCGCCGCATGAATGATGTGCAAAACATGACGCTGCGCCTGGCCGGGGGGCGAGGAGAGGCGTTGCTTTCAGGCGACGCGGAGGGGGGGGGGGGGGTATAGCTCTACGAGGTACCATGCCGCGCGGCTCAGACGCGTGGTCGGCTCCCTTCTGAATGGTTGTATGCAGCGTTATTTGTTTTTGCTAATAATATCGTCGTATATTAATACTTTTTAAATACTATTTCATTTTGTTTTAAGGATAATATTGTGGTTCTAATAGTTTCACATTTATTAACACTTTTTTTTTTAGTTTTGATGTCGATAATTAATTGTATTGGGTGTACAAATAAGTTTCCGACCTTTTTAGATAGGTGTCTTTAGTATCACTGCTTGCATATTATTCAATCGGCCGATACATGTTTTTTGGAGGTCAGATGTCAAACTTGAATAATTACTAGTGACATTTGTTCAAAGCGTAAACAAGAATTATTTTCATGTAATTGAAAATGTCGAATTTTGTGCCAAATAAACAACATTTGCGGGAAGTTTTACTTCATTACTTTTTGTTGAAGAAAAGTGCAGCGGAAACAAATCGTTTGCTTGTGGAAGTTTACGGTGAACATGCGCCGTCGAAAACAACATGCAAAGAGTGGTTTCAACGATTCAAAGTTGGTGATTTTGACGTAAGAGACAAAGAACGTGAAGGCAGACCAAGAAAATTTGAAGATATAGAATTGGAAGAATTGCTTGATGTGGACTCTTGTCAGACTGAAAAACAATTGGCAGAACAGTTGAATATTACCCAACAATGTGTTTCGCAACGTTTACATGCAATGGGATTGGTTCAGAAGCTGGGAAATTGGGTGCCACACAAATTGAAAGAAAGGGACATAGAACGTCGGAAAACCATGTGCGAATTGTTGCTTCAACGACAACAAAGGAAGGGGTTTTTGCATCGGATCATCACTGGGGATGAAAAATGGATCCGTTATGACAATCCAAAGCGCAAACCAGCGTGGGTCAAGCCAGGTGAACCAGGGCCGTCGACGCCAAAAGCAAATATCCATGGTTCGAAGGTGATGCTTTGTATTTGGTGGGATATGAAGGGTGTCGTCTATTATGAGCTGCTGAAAGAGTGTGAAACCATTACGGGAGAAGTTTATCGACGACAACTGATGGCTTTAAAGCAAGCTCTAGCTGCAAAACGACCGGAATGGGACAAAAGGCACAATAAGATTATTTTGCAACATGACAACGCTAGACCACATGTTGCAAAACCTGTCAAAAATTACTTGGACAGGCAGAACTGGGAAATTCTACCCCACCCGCCGTATTCACCAGACATTGCTCCCTCTGATTACCACTTGTTCCGGTCGATGTAATCAGCCCTGGCAGAGCAGCACTTCACTTCATATGAAAACGTCAAAAAATGGGTCGATGACTGGATCGCCTCTAAACCACCAGACTTCTTCCTTCGGGGAATCCGTTTATTGCCTGAACGATGGGCGAAGGTTATAGCTTCCGAAGGAACATACTTTGAATAAAACATTCCTTCATTTTCTACACAAACTAATGTCTTTTATTCCAGTAAAAAAGGTCGGAAACTTATTTGTACACCCAATAAGTAGTTGTCATAGTTTTCTTTTTAGTATTGTTTATTTTAAGGATAGTATTTTGTTTCTTTTAATTTAACAATAATGAACATTTTTTTGTTTTGTTGTTGTTTATACCTGTAAATAGGTGTCATCTACATAATTATTCTTATTAGGTTAGGTTTTAGTTTAAGCATACAGTTAGTTTACCTTATTTACGTTTTGCGGTAATTCTTTTGACATATATTTTATCCGATTTACGTAAATACCAAATAAAGGTAAAAATAATTAGGTTCCTAATTATTAACCTTACGTTTGTTTTTTTCTTGATTACGAGTTACGGTTTTGTTAAGTTTTGATTTCCTACGTTCTTTCTTCGTCACTATAATGCCTAGAAAACGAACTCAGCTTTCTCGGCAGACTGCTACTGCAAAGCGGCTGCGAGTTTTGCGCAGCAATGAAACAGAGGATGAAAATATGCATAGGTTGGCTACTCAACGAGCAATCAGTGTACAAAACCGTGCTAATGAATCGATCGTTGAACGTTCGCAGCGTCTAGCCTCACAAAATTCCCGAACTTCGGCAAACCGACAACGGGAATCAAGCGCTGAACGTTCTCAACGTTTAGCCTCACAAAATTCCCGAACTTCGTTAAACCGAGAACGGGAATCAAGCGCTGAACGTTCTCAACGTTGAACAGATATGAAGCGGAGGAAGATTCGGCAGGGGTCAGCACTTCGGCAAAGAAAGTGAAAGTGAATACTGACGATATCGATATACAAACTGAATTTGGTTACCGAATTATAAACTTTTTTGCCGTTTTCTCTACCATTTCGGAATATGTTAAGTGCAAAACGTGCAACTCTGATATACGATTCATCGAATCAGATACGCGGGGTTTAGGCTTCAAAATAACCGTCTGTTGCCCGAATTGTCCAAAAGTTGAAATCCCGAGTTGTCCATTCATACGAAATGGATATGAAATTAACCGTAGGATTGTACTAACAATGCGACTATTAGGAGTGGGGCTAGCTGAAATAATGAAATTCTGCGCATTCATGGAATTGCCACGGCCTATATTTCAAAGTTGTTACGATCGTGCAGTAAATATGATTTGGATCGCAACGAAAGCCGTGCGAGACTATAGTATGAAAAAGGCAGCAGAAGATGAGAAGAAGGAAAATGAAGAAAATGGATTGCATACAGGAATAACTGTATCTGGTGATGGTTCCTGGAGAAAACGAGGATTTTCGTCTCTTTTCGGAATCACATCATTGATCGGATGGTTTACAGGGAGAATTGTTGACATTGAAGTGAAATCAAAATACTGTAAAGTTTGCGAGCACTGGAAAAATAAATTAGACATTGCTGAGTATTGAGGTCAGCCCAGAGGTCAGTCAAACCATGAAGGCTCATTGGGTAAAATGGAGGTAGATGCTGTCATCGAGATGTTTCAACGTTCCGAAGCTTTACACGGACTTAAATACGCAAATTATATAGGTGATGGCGACAGTCAAACTTTCAAGGGGATATTGGATGCAAAACCGTATCAAAATTTTGATGTGTCAAAAAAAGAATGTATTGACCATGTACAAAAACGAATGGACACTCGGTTGAGAAATTCGAGAAAAAAAAAACAAAAAATCTTGGAGGAAAAGGAAAATTAACTATGAAATTAATTGATCAATTAACAATTTATTATGACTTGGCCATTCGATGGAACTCAAACTCGTTGGAAAATATGAGAAATGAAATCTGGGCGACATTATTTCATAAAATGTCAACTGAGGAAAAGCCACAGCACGAAAAATGCTCAGAGTCTTGGTGCGAATGGAAGAAGGCGCAAGCAACGGGTTCCTTACACTCCTTTCATCATAAGCCGGAACTATCGAACGAAGTTTTTGAAGCCATCAAAGCAATCTACGAGGATTTAAGCCGTGACGAGTTGCTGAGTCGTTGCTTGGGAGGTTATACGCAGAACTGCAACGAAAATTTTAATTCTACAGTCTGGCACTTGGCTCCTAAAAGTTATTCAAGCGGAAAGAAAATATTACAAATAACAAGTGACATTGCTGTTTGTAATTTTAATGATGAACTGATAAACATTTTAAGAATAATGAAAGTGATGCACATAAAAATTGGACCACAATCCTACAACTTTTGCTTAGAGGCGGACGCTGCTCGAATAAACCGCGCGGAGCGCTCTTTGACCGACGCAACGAAAGAGGCACGCTCCAGGATAAAAGCGTCCAGGAAAGAAAACGAGGAGGAGTTTAGCAACCTGGAAGGTCAGCTTTACGGTGCTGGAATAGCAGAGTAAAGATAAACATTTTTTATAATCAATTTTTTTATTTTATCATCTTCGAAACACGAGTCAAAACTTTAAACGCGTTTTTCTTGAAACACGTTTTTTCAAATCGGCACGCAGCATAACTCAAACAATTTTAGGCATAGAAATACGTAGCCGATTTTCGATAAGTTAAAATTTCGATTTTTTAGGTACAAATAAGTGCCCGTTTTTTGGTAGTAAAATGAACTTTTATTTTCAAATGCTCGCCAATTTAACAAAAATGAATATTTTCAAAATCCCCTACGTATTTCTATAGCTATACTAATGTAGTTTAAGAAAAAAATTTTTATTTTGTTCCAGATTAATTTTTGGTGCACTTCTACTGCGTGCCGCGGAGCCCCTCCAACAAAAACCGTTCCGCAGAAACGGCTGTTGGGCAGCCATTTTGTAATATTTTTTAATAAACAAAATTTTTTTTAAAACATGCATATGTGCAAATAATGCAGGAAGCGATGTTACCGTTCGCTGAGAATGAAATGCCTCTAAAGTGGGTACTGCAACAAGACAACGACCCGAAGCATACAAGTAAGCTGGCAAAATTGTGGTTTCGGGACAATGGAATTGAGGTCATGGATTGGCCAGCGCAATCCCTGACCTCAATCCAATAGAAAACCTCTGGGCTGACCTCAAGAAAGCTGTGTGGGATGCTAAGCCCAAAAACAATAACAAACTGTGGGCTGTGGCCCAGCGTGCATAGGAGTCAATACCACGAGAAAGGTGCGAGCGCCTCGTAGACTCGATGAGGAACCGTTGTGCAGCAGTAATTAAAAATAACGGTAATGAAAAAAAAAATAAAAAAAATATGTATGAAAGAATTATTCCTCTTGAAATTATCTAAAAAAAAATGTCCGCGACAGTATATGTCTATCTTTTAAGGTTAACTCACTAGAATCGTTTTTATGGTAATCAAATTTGGTCGAAATTAATGCATTATTACTAATTATTTGTTAGAGTTGTATCAACATAATAATATTAATCTTTATCCAAATAAATGTGTTGTTGATTAAGAGTATTTAATTGTGAACAAAATTGTCTTTGACATCACTTAATTTCAATGAACATCTTAGAAGATATTACAATTTTAAAATAACTCCGATATAATTTTCACACGCGCCGCATGAATGATGTGCAAAACATGACGCTGCGCCTGGCCGGGGGGCGAGGAGAGGCGTTGCTTTCAGGCGACGCGGAGGGGGGGGGGGGGTATAGCTCTACGAGGTACCATGCCGCGCGGCTCAGACGCGTGGTCGGCTCCCTTCTGAATGGTTGTATGCAGCGTTATTTGTTTTTGCTAATAATATCGTCGTATATTAATACTTTTTAAATACTATTTCATTTTGTTTTAAGGATAATATTGTGGTTCTAATAGTTTCACATTTATTAACACTTTTTTTTTTAGTTTTGATGTCGATAATTAATTGTATTGGGTGTACAAATAAGTTTCCGACCTTTTTAGATAGGTGTCTTTAGTATCACTGCTTGCATATTATTCAATCGGCCGATACATGTTTTTTGGAGGTCAGATGTCAAACTTGAATAATTACTAGTGACATTTGTTCAAAGCGTAAACAAGAATTATTTTCATGTAATTGAAAATGTCGAATTTTGTGCCAAATAAACAACATTTGCGGGAAGTTTTACTTCATTACTTTTTGTTGAAGAAAAGTGCAGCGGAAACAAATCGTTTGCTTGTGGAAGTTTACGGTGAACATGCGCCGTCGAAAACAACATGCAAAGAGTGGTTTCAACGATTCAAAGTTGGTGATTTTGACGTAAGAGACAAAGAACGTGAAGGCAGACCAAGAAAATTTGAAGATATAGAATTGGAAGAATTGCTTGATGTGGACTCTTGTCAGACTGAAAAACAATTGGCAGAACAGTTGAATATTACCCAACAATGTGTTTCGCAACGTTTACATGCAATGGGATTGGTTCAGAAGCTGGGAAATTGGGTGCCACACAAATTGAAAGAAAGGGACATAGAACGTCGGAAAACCATGTGCGAATTGTTGCTTCAACGACAACAAAGGAAGGGGTTTTTGCATCGGACCATCACTGGGGATGAAAAATGGATCCGTTATGACAATCCAAAGCGCAAACCAGCGTGGGTCAAGCCAGGTGAACCAGGGCCGTCGACGCCAAAAGCAAATATCCATGGTTCGAAGGTGATGCTTTGTATTTGGTGGGATATGAAGGGTGTCGTCTATTATGAGCTGCTGAAAGAGTGTGAAACCATTACGGGAGAAGTTTATCGACGACAACTGATGGCTTTAAAGCAAGCTCTAGCTGCAAAACGACCGGAATGGGACAAAAGGCACAATAAGATTATTTTGCAACATGACAACGCTAGACCACATGTTGCAAAACCTGTCAAAAATTACTTGGACAGGCAGAACTGGGAAATTCTACCCCACCCGCCGTATTCACCAGACATTGCTCCCTCTGATTACCACTTGTTCCGGTCGATGTAATCAGCCCTGGCAGAGCAGCACTTCACTTCATATGAAAACGTCAAAAAATGGGTCGATGACTGGATCGCCTCTAAACCACCAGACTTCTTCCTTCGGGGAATCCGTTTATTGCCTGAACGATGGGCGAAGGTTATAGCTTCCGAAGGAACATACTTTGAATAAAACATTCCTTCATTTTCTACACAAACTAATGTCTTTTATTCCAGTAAAAAAGGTCGGAAACTTATTTGTACACCCAATAAGTAGTTGTCATAGTTTTCTTTTTAGTATTGTTTATTTTAAGGATAGTATTTTGTTTCTTTTAATTTAACAATAATGAACATTTTTTTGTTTTGTTGTTGTTTATACCTGTAAATAGGTGTCATCTACATAATTATTCTTATTAGGTTAGGTTTTAGTTTAAGCATACAGTTAGTTTACCTTATTTACGTTTTGCGGTAATTCTTTTGACATATATTTTATCCGATTTACGTAAATACCAAATAAAGGTAAAAATAATTAGGTTCCTAATTATTAACCTTACGTTTGTTTTTTTCTTGATTACGAGTTACGGTTTTGTTAAGTTTTGATTTCCTACGTTCTTTCTTCGTCACTATAATGCCTAGAAAACGAACTCAGCTTTCTCGGCAGACTGCTACTGCAAAGCGGCTGCGAGTTTTGCGCAGCAATGAAACAGAGGATGAAAATATGCATAGGTTGGCTACTCAACGAGCAATCAGTGTACAAAACCGTGCTAATGAATCGATCGTTGAACGTTCGCAGCGTCTAGCCTCACAAAATTCCCGAACTTCGGCAAACCGACAACGGGAATCAAGCGCTGAACGTTCTCAACGTTTAGCCTCACAAAATTCCCGAACTTCGTTAAACCGAGAACGGGAATCAAGCGCTGAACGTTCTCAACGTTGAACAGATATGAAGCGGAGGAAGATTCGGCAGGGGTCAGCACTTCGGCAAAGAAAGTGAAAGTGAATACTGACGATATCGATATACAAACTGAATTTGGTTACCGAATTATAAACTTTTTTGCCGTTTTCTCTACCATTTCGGAATATGTTAAGTGCAAAACGTGCAACTCTGATATACGATTCATCGAATCAGATACGCGGGGTTTAGGCTTCAAAATAACCGTCTGTTGCCCGAATTGTCCAAAAGTTGAAATCCCGAGTTGTCCATTCATACGAAATGGATATGAAATTAACCGTAGGATTGTACTAACAATGCGACTATTAGGAGTGGGGCTAGCTGAAATAATGAAATTCTGCGCATTCATGGAATTGCCACGGCCTATATTTCAAAGTTGTTACGATCGTGCAGTAAATATGATTTGGATCGCAACGAAAGCCGTGCGAGACTATAGTATGAAAAAGGCAGCAGAAGATGAGAAGAAGGAAAATGAAGAAAATGGATTGCATACAGGAATAACTGTATCTGGTGATGGTTCCTGGAGAAAACGAGGATTTTCGTCTCTTTTCGGAATCACATCATTGATCGGATGGTTTACAGGGAGAATTGTTGACATTGAAGTGAAATCAAAATACTGTAAAGTTTGCGAGCACTGGAAAAATAAATTAGACATTGCTGAGTATTGAGGTCAGCCCAGAGGTCAGTCAAACCATGAAGGCTCATTGGGTAAAATGGAGGTAGATGCTGTCATCGAGATGTTTCAACGTTCCGAAGCTTTACACGGACTTAAATACGCAAATTATATAGGTGATGGCGACAGTCAAACTTTCAAGGGGATATTGGATGCAAAACCGTATCAAAATTTTGATGTGTCAAAAAAAGAATGTATTGACCATGTACAAAAACGAATGGACACTCGGTTGAGAAATTCGAGAAAAAAAAACAAAAAATCTTGGAGGAAAAGGAAAATTAACTATGAAATTAATTGATCAATTAACAATTTATTATGACTTGGCCATTCGATGGAACTCAAACTCGTTGGAAAATATGAGAAATGAAATCTGGGCGACATTATTTCATAAAATGTCAACTGAGGAAAAGCCACAGCACGAAAAATGCTCAGAGTCTTGGTGCGAATGGAAGAAGGCGCAAGCAACGGGTTCCTTACACTCCTTTCATCATAAGCCGGAACTATCGAACGAAGTTTTTGAAGCCATCAAAGCAATCTACGAGGATTTAAGCCGTGACGAGTTGCTGAGTCGTTGCTTGGGAGGTTATACGCAGAACTGCAACGAAAATTTTAATTCTACAGTCTGGCACTTGGCTCCTAAAAGTTATTCAAGCGGAAAGAAAATATTACAAATAACAAGTGACATTGCTGTTTGTAATTTTAATGATGAACTGATAAACATTTTAAGAATAATGAAAGTGATGCACATAAAAATTGGACCACAATCCTACAACTTTTGCTTAGAGGCGGACGCTGCTCGAATAAACCGCGCGGAGCGCTCTTTGACCGACGCAACGAAAGAGGCACGCTCCAGGATAAAAGCGTCCAGGAAAGAAAACGAGGAGGAGTTTAGCAACCTGGAAGGTCAGCTTTACGGTGCTGGAATAGCAGAGTAAAGATAAACATTTTTTATAATCAATTTTTTTATTTTATCATCTTCGAAACACGAGTCAAAACTTTAAACGCGTTTTTCTTGAAACACGTTTTTTCAAATCGGCACGCAGCATAACTCAAACAATTTTAGGCATAGAAATACGTAGCCGATTTTCGATAAGTTAAAATTTCGATTTTTTAGGTACAAATAAGTGCCCGTTTTTTGGTAGTAAAATGAACTTTTATTTTCAAATGCTCGCCAATTTAACAAAAATGAATATTTTCAAAATCCCCTACGTATTTCTATAGCTATACTAATGTAGTTTAAGAAAAAAAATTTTATTTTGTTCCAGATTAATTTTTGGTGCACTTCTACTGCGTGCCGCGGATCCCCTCCAACAAAAACCGTTCCGCAGAAACGGCTGTTGGGCAGCCATTTTGTAATATTTTTTAATAAACAAAATTTTTTTTAAAACATCAAAAAATGCTTAACAACATACTTAAAAAGAATTACTCTTTTACTTTTCCTTCCACTTAAAAGAAAATCACAAAAAAACGTTAAATTTTCGCTCTCTACTGTGGTGTAATCCCTTAATTTATTAAATGCTGCGTTTGCTTATGATTGTACCCTTGACTATACTGAGCTAAATGATATTGATATTGGCAGAATGGATAAAATATGCAACTTATGCCAAGCAAAAAAATGGGCGACTGAAGCTTCTGGACTGTGTTGTAGTGGTGGCAAAGTAAATATACCTATAATTCCGGAACCAACTACAGTTTTAAAAGAACTGATATCAGGCTCACATCCATCATCAAAGCATTTCTTAAATCACTCAAGACAATATAATACACTATTTCAGATGACTTCATTTGGTGCCAAAGAAATTCGTGAGGAAAACTTTATGGCCACTTTTAAAGTTCAAGGGTAATTTTATCACTTGATCGGTAACTTACTTCCAGCTGAAGGGGCACAACCCGAATTTTTGCAAATATATTTTATTTCCCATGCAGATCAGGTATCCTGGCGCTTAAATTTAAATCCAAGCTTGCAAATCGATCTTATCGACGTTCTCCAAACATATCTTCACGATCATAATACGTATATTCAAAGTTTTAAATACAATCTGGAAAATAGACCACCGAATGACTTAAAACTTATTATTCATGCTGATGTGAAACCTCCTAACGAGCATCGAGGTCGGTATAATGCGCCAATAGTAGATGAAGTAGCTGTTCTTTCGATAGATGAAGACAAAGGTCCCCGAGATATTGTGTTGACTGCGAGAGATGGTGGACTTCAACGAGTTTCTGAAATTCATAGATCTTATGATCCACTTCAGTATCCTTTACTGTTTCCCTTTGGTAATGAAGGATACTGCATAAATATTCCACAGCAGAATACTGCTGCTAAATCTAAAACTGTATCATGTATGCAGTTTTATGCATTTAGACTCATGGTGAGAGTAAATGACTTTAACAGCATACATTATTTCAAAGGATTATTCAACCAATATTGTGTTGACATGGCGGCAAAAATGATTTCTGAGAGGCTTGACTTCATCAAAAGAAATCAAAAAAAATTAAGAGCAGAAGACTACATTCATTTAAGAGATGCCGTGGTTAATGATGCGAATATAAACGCTTCTAATATTGGCCAGCAATAAATATTGCCGTCGTCATTTACAGGATCCCCCAGATACATGAACGAAAAAAGTCAAGATACCATGACATATGTCAGGAAATTTGGAAGACCAGATCTCTTCATTACATTTACATGTAACTCAGAATGGCCGGAAATAAAAATTGAGTTATTACCCAACATTCTTACGACAGACATGATTTGATTTCTAGAGTATTTCATTTAAAACTCAAAAAAATGATAGACCTACTAACGAAGGAAAATATTTTTGGACCATCGAAAGCCTTTGTTTACAGCGTAGAATGGCAAAAAAGGGGTTTGCCTCACGCCCACATTTTATTGTGGCTGGCTAACAAAGTACAACCAGATTATATAGATGCAATAATATCGGCTGAAATCTCTAACAAACAACAAGATCCAATTCTTCATAATATTGTCATAAAAAACATGATACATGGTCCTTGCGGATTTCATAATCCTGCGTCACCATGTATGAAAGAAAACATTTATTCTAAAAAGTACCCTAGGCATTTCATTTCGGAAACACAAACCGGGGATGACGGTTACCAAACCTACAGGCGCAGGTCTCCAGATAATGGTGGAAACACAGCAATAATTCGTGTCAAAGGTACAGAAATGAGTGTGGATAATAGGTGAGTTGTTCCCTATAATCCAGTGCTATCACGAATTTTCAATGCACACATTAACGTTGAGTTTTGTCAATCGGTCAAAGCTATTAAGTACATCTGTAAGTATATTCATAAAGGTTCTGATCAAGCCACATTTTCGTTACAAAGTAATAACGATGAAGTAGAAAAATATCTAAATGGTCGCTATATAAGTTCCTCGGGAGCGCTCTGGAGAATTTTCCAATTTCCTAGTCATGAACGTTTTCCGGCAGTAGTTCATTTAGCAGTTCATTTGGAAAATGGACAAAGAGTTTATTTTTATAATAATGCAAACCTTCAAGATCGCGTTAATAATCCTTCATCAACGACACTTACAGCGTTCTTTGATCTTTGTAAGAGTGACGATTTTGCAAAAACCTTTTTATATCACGAAGTACCCCAGTATTACGTATGGGAAAGAAAATAGTTTTCTAGAAGAAGACGTGGACAAGATGTTGAAGGATATCCCGGTGTAAAAGAAGACACAACTTTAGGCCGTGTCTACAACATTCATCCAACTCAAACTGAATGTTTTTATTTAAGAATGTTACTGCAACATGTTCGCGGTCCAATGTCATTTGAACATCTGAGGACCGTGAATGGTGTTATTTGCCAAACTTATCAAGGCGCTTGCAAAGAATTAGGTTTACTGGAGGGAGATGAACATTGGCAAAATACAATGTCAGATGCTGTCATGTCCGAGCTAGCCACAAAATTAAGTGAATTATTTACCATCATCCTTATATTTTGTCAACCATCTGAGCCCTTACAGTTATGGAATAAATTTCGTAATGCTTTATGTGAAGATATATTAAACAGAATGCGTAATGAGAATCAGGATATGACATTAGAATATAATGATGATATATACAATGATGGACTAATAATAATTGAAGATAAAATTCATGAGATTTGCGATAAATCACTAACCGATTTTGGGCTTCCTGTGTCAAAAAGGGTTAATTCACTTAATCATCTGGATCCGTTAGAAGTAGCGTTGCGAACACCATATTCATTTAAATGAATTAAATGAGTATATCACTCAAAATGAACCAAAATTAGTTAATGACCAGGTGACCGCGTATAATTGTGTTATGCGAAGTGTTCGTTTTAGTGAAGGAAAAGTATTTTTTTTGGATGCTCCCGGTGGAACCGGCAAGACCTTTATTACTAATCTTATATTAGCAAAAGTAAGGTCTTTGGCAGTAGCGTCGTCAGGTATCGCTGCTACTTTATTAGCAGGTGGACGCACAGCTCATTCCACTTTTAAACTGCCCCTAATTGTTTCTTTACAGAAAGATAGCGTGTGCACTATACGTAAAAATGGCCCTTTGGGAAAACTTTTACAAGATGTCAGTATAATAATCTGAGACGAATGTACCATGATTCATAGAGCTCATGTAGAGGCTCTAGATAGGACTCTTAGAGATATTAGAAGCTGTGATAAAATCATGGGTGGGATTACTGTTATGTTTGCTGGGGACTTTCGACAATCTTTACCAGTAATAGTAAGGGGAACTAGAGCAGACATTGTAAAGTCTTGCCTTAAAAGTTCACCATTATGGAAGTTTGTTAACATCTTAAAATTAACTACAAATATGAGAGCACATTTGGGGGGAGGTAGTGTTACTTTTTCTTCAAAGTTACTTTTAATAGGAGATGGGAAAGTACCTCATTTTGAAAATAAAATTGAAATTGATCGCGATTTAGGAGAAAGAATGAGTAACATTGAGGACTTAATATCGAAAGTTTACCCTGAAATCAGCGAAATAGAAAATAAAGATCATCAATGGATGTGTCAAAGGGCAATATTGGCGGCGAGAAACAGTAGCGTGGACGAAATTAACGACCTAATTTTAAGTGAACTTGCAGGAGACATAGGTTCCTACACATCTATTGATAATGTAATGGATCAAGAAGATGCGGTCCATTACCCACAGGAGTTTCTTAATTCTTTGAACCCAAGTAGCCTTCCCCCATATTCCCTCATGTTAAAAATAGGTGCCCCAATAATTTTACTTAGAAATCTTAAACCACCAAATTTATGTAACGGGACCCGACTTCAAATTGCGATTGCGAAATCAAATTTCTTCGCAATAACGTGATCGTTGCAATAGTTTTGACTGGTCCAGCAGTTGGTCAAACAGTGCTTATACCTCGCATCCCAATGATTCCAAAAGATTTACCTTTTAATTTTAAAAGAATTCAATTTCCCGTTAAGCTATCTTTCGCCATTACAATTAATAAATCACAGGGGCAAACGTTTAAACACGTAGGAATCGATTTACGTCAAGACTGCTTTTCACACGGCCAACTATATGTCGCGTTGTCAAGATCGGGTTGCGGAGAAAATCAATATGTTCTTCTGCCACAAGAAAATAAAACTAAAAATATAATTTACGCAGAAGTACTTTAAAATAATTATGTTCTTTTAAAAACTTAAAACTAAATTGTCTAAGATAATAACAGAAATTGCCACGGACAAAGTCGTGGGTAACAGCTGAGGTGGTTGTTTGCAAAAATAAATATGATGCTCAAAATAACTATTCCACGCGGACGAAGTCGCGGGCACAGCTAGTGTGAAATAAACTTGTTCATCCATACATTTAGCCTATGATTTGTACATTGATTTAAAAATAAAATTTACTTAGAATTTATTTTGATATCTTAGTAATTTTACGAAATGTAAAATGTAGGCTCCCCTACTATTTCACTGCTCGCAGCTGTATATATCCGTCTTTTGAAAAATTTCATACAGAATTTTATTATTAAAAAATTACTGTTCAATATGATGTTATAATTATAGTTCCTATATTGTTGTGTAATATAAAAAAATTATATTGTTGAATTCAAAATATCTCCATGAGAAAATTATGAACACAAATCTTATTGTTTCTAAAAGTAATGTCACAAAGTCGTTTTTGAGACAAGAGTCTTGGCCCGAATGCTGATTCTCCTATATATGTGACTGGCCTGAACCAGAGTACCATAAGTGGGCATAGGTTTAAATAGATTTAAGACTGTTACCTGTTTTTTTTATCTTTTTTTAAAGGTTGTAATTGTTATTGTTAAATGTTTGGAAAAAAAAATAAAGATAATTTTGAACTTTGAGTGACGATCCTTAGCTAAATCATATGTCGCGTCTATCTTGCCGTGTTTTCCGCATATCCTAAAACTACATCTGGCTATTATCATTTATTTGAAGCAGATGATTGGGCGTCATAACGAAGATACGTAGTTCATGACCTCATCAATAAAGTGAACCTATCTTACTGTTGACCTTGTGACAGTATGGGCTTCTAAAGATGTTGGGCCTTTGATAGAAGAGAAGGAAAAACATGATCCCCGATCGTTCAACGAGGAAATAGATGAACCCGTGTTCATGGACCACACGACATCCGTCGTTAGAGCTTTTTGCTCGACTGGGCTTACGCCTGCTGTCCATGCATGCAATGTTTGTGTTAACTTCGTCCTGGAACAATTAGGGGATAATAATACTTCGGACGAAGGAGTTTACTCCTATACGAATATAGATGAATTACGCAACGTCAACCTATACAAGTTGATAAAAACTAATTCTACCAGGTATCTATTGTATTATCCTTTAACGTTTTCTGTAACGTAAGAAATTTTTTCCGATTTCCTCGAAAAAGATGAATGTTTCTTGATAAATGAGAGCCGTACAAACCCAATAACTTGCAATGCGGCAAAATCCTTTCGGTTTTTGGTAATGCCAAAATAAGTAGAATGGAGTAGCGTGAAGAAATATGTGTGTTTCATTAAACTTATAAAAACAAAGTATTTTCATTTCATTTTGAGCTCTCGCGTCGTCTATAATTCATAAAAAAATTAATATTGTTCAAAAAATTAAAACTTTTTAGATAGACTTTGTTTCATTCGAGGAATGTGCCGTGGTCGTTTTCTTGCGTGGGGTTTAGTCATAGTCCTGTGTGCAAATTGACCTGCTGTAAGGGGCCGTTCAAGTATTACGTAAGCACTATTGGGGGGCGGAGGGGTCTTTGTTTTGCTTATTTTGGATGACATGGGGGGTAGGGGAGTCTAGATGATGATTACGTCATCGGTAGTTATTTACTTTTTTACACGAACGGCAACCCTCACATTATCTATGCTTGAAAACGAAACGCATTTTCGAGGATTCCCGCAAGTAATGCATACGTTTAGGCACTCGCTTTAGAACCGATTAGGGGAATTACCGCGCGCTATTCACTTGTCTAAATTTCCTCTGTCAGTGTATTGTTTTGTTTGGATACTATAGCGCGTAGACGTATTGTAAGCATAGCAAAGCAAGTTAACATTTGTGTTACCATTGATTCCATTAGCCAAAGTTTGACGTTTAAATAAGATGTCGTTTCAAATAGACAAATCCAAGTTATACCAAAAATTGTTTGAAAGTTTTAAAAAATCTCAAAGAAGTACGAAAGTACAAAATGTACAAAAGTTAGTTAACGAAGTGTGGCGAAATTATAAATTACAAGCAAAGTCCGACAAGGAACTAGATATTATTGTATCTAAGAGAATTGAAGAAGAATTGCAAGCGGCGACTAAGAATAAATCCAATCTACTACATTTTTTTTCCAAGGTGAGTGACGAAATCATTTTAGGTACTTATGAGTACTAGAAATATTAGAAATCGCCAAAAAGTTTCTCTTTACATTTTGTAACAATAATTTAAACGTTTTATGATTAGAAAATATTATGGCCTATCTCAAAGTATAGAGGTAATATTCATTATATAGATTTATTTTTTAAGATTGACCTAGTCAATTGGTCACAAAATACAGGGTGTTAGTTTTCTGTATGTGATGGGTTCGATTCCCGGCTTTAAAGATTATTATTAAAGCCATAGGGCTTTAAATAATCTTTAAATGCAGTTTTTTATCACATACTCTGTATTTATGTAGCTTAATAAGAGAATCTTTAACAGAACCCATAGAAAGTTTTTATTTTTAGGCAACGACTACCTGTAAACCTGCAGAAAAAACACAAATTATACAGCCAGCTTCAAATATCAAAAAACAGGAAGAAGATAAAATAAAACCCGGTAATGAATCACAACAGCAATGCGAAAATAATGATAATGCAGATAAACAGAGAGCAAAACCTTCTCAGGAAGCTATGAAAAATAAGATTGCTCTACTCGAAAAAAATCTGAATGCTTTGTATTCTGCCAGAGATACTATGCCAAGCCGTGCTGAAGTTGATAAACAGATCATTAAGTTGCGCGAGGAAATAAAAACATCAAAACAGTCTTTAAACAGGAAGATTCAAAACGCAGTTGCCCAGAAGAAACACAGGGATGGTATGAAAAGAAAGTTAGAAGATATTTGTCATGAAAATCCAGAAATAAAAAAAAGACTAGCTCTGAGGGATTCAGTGGGACGCCCTAATCTTGAAAGCAATCAACCATCACTATTGAAAACAATTGCTGATATAGCTTTATTTGGGAGTGCAGCAGATGATAGAAGACGAACGGAATCTATTCGCAGCGTAAAAACTCTTGATGAACTCACACAAGAATTACGTAAAATAGGATTTGATATTAGTCGCAGTGGGACATATCTTCGTTTGATTCCCAGAAAATCTAATTCTGCAGAAGGACGAAGACATGTATCGACAGTCCCTGTTAAGCTCATTCGGGCTCAAACTGATCACCACAAGAGCCACTTAGATAGCAAGTTCGCTGAAACATCAATCCATTATTTAGAGAACATAGCATCCATACTTGGACCAGATCAAGTATTTTTCATATCTCAAGATGATAAAGCTCGAGTCCCTATTGGCGTAACTGCGGCAAATAAGCAAGCACCTCTTTTAATGCACATGGAATATAGAATCAAATTGCCTGACCACGATTGGGTAATCGCTGAACGTCATAAATTAATACCATCTGTTTATGCTGGTATCAAAATCACTTCCAGTATGCTAGGACAACCGCAAGCTGTTGGATATTCTGGACCAACATACATCGCTATTCGAAGTGGAAAGCATAGTTCATCTACTGCTCATACTCATGCTCAGGATTTCGAGACGCTTCTCGAACTTGAAGAGTTTCGACCATTAGCTAAAACTGACCATGGACTAGTAAAACCAGTGGTAATCATGACGGTTGATGGAGGGCCAGATGAAAATCCGCGTTATCAAAAAGTCATAGGGTTTGCTATACAACACTTTAAGCGACATGATCTCGATGCATTTTTTTTAGCTACCAATGCTCCTGGAAGAAGTGCGTATAACAGAGTAGAACGCAGAATGGCTCCTCTTAGTCGGGAACTGGCTGGTTTAATATTGCCTCATGACCATTTTGGGTCTCATTTGGATGAACGTGGCGTTACAATTGATGAACATTTAGAAAGATCTAATTTCGAATTAGCAGGAAATGTATTAGCTGAAGTATGGAGTTTAATGGAAATTGATGGCTATAATGTTACTGCAAAATATGTTGGGGCTGGTGAACAAGATGTTCCTGATTTTCCAGACATTAAATGGTATTCAGAACATGTGCGTGAAAGCCAACACTTGCTTCAAATTGTAAAATGTAGAAATACAGAATGCTGTCGTCCAAGAAGTGGCCTATTCAGATTACTAGACAACAGGTTTCTTCCACCACCTGTAAAAGTAAAACAAACAGTTGATGACTTGGTTTTGGATGAAGGAGGGCAATTTCTTGATCTTCCAGTCAATTTAGCTCTACGCTTAAGTGCTTCACTCAAAGATTTCCTCCAAATGCCCTACGATTATTTTTGTCCGACGGTAAAATTGAGGCTATCAAGTCGAACATGCAAAACGTGTGGTCTTTATCATGCTTCCGTCAAGTCACTAAATCGTCACATCGAGAAGATCCATAAAAAATAAATACGCACACTGATAAGAAAATTAGACCTGTAAGAGTCGCTGCTCGTCGTGCTAATGAACTGATGTGCATTATTCAAAATTTAGAGCACCATGATGTTGAATGGCTCGATGAGAACGACGTAGACATTCCAAAATCGGATGAAAGTGAGCAGATTCACAACACTGAGCAGCAATCTCATGTTATCGAAAACTTAGAATCATGGATTCGGGTTTCATGGACTGAAGACTGTTAATTTGAATTTAATATGTGTACCAAAAATTTAAAATAAGTTTGTTATGTTCATAAGATTATAATATTTTTGTCCCTTACTCTATGTTGAATACTGTATCAGTAAAATCTAATTTCTATCCTAAATCTATTCTTATTTTTAAAATTATAAATATAACATTATAATTATAAATAAAAAAAGATACATTTATAATTGAAAAATGTTTACGTAAGCATAGGGGGAGGGGGTAAGAGCTTTGCTTACTTTTGACAAGGGGGATGGGGGGGTAAATAATTGTAATAAATCTGCTTACGTAATATTTGAACGGCCCCTAATGCAAAAAGTGGACGAAAAAGAAATTCAAGTAAGCTTGATCTACGTGAAAATTAAGTACATGACATACATCAAACAACATTTAATCTTTAGTAGCAAAACATATTCGCGAAGGATATAAAAAGAGTTGAACGATCCAAACGTAGTGAAGGAAGTAAGAAACATGCGAAAACTTGACGTGTTTGAATCATTGTGAATTTTGAGGCAGCCAAACGAAACGAGACTCGCCTACTGGATATAGTGACATAGCACTTAGGGTGTACTTTCTTTTCTTTTACCTTTACCTTTTACTTTACTTTTAATAAATAAATAAGCAGTATTAAAAATAAGTAGAATAATACTAAAAATTGCACGTAGGTAATTAAATTAAAAAATAGGTAATGGTAAAAGTAAAGGTAATTTAACCTTGATGTCAGCTTAGTATAAATATCCTTAAAGGTCTTGTAATATCAGAAAATTATTGACACTGAAGCAGGGAGCAACTCGTTCCAAAATATATATTTGCCGAAATAAAACAAAATATAGCATTTTTAATGGAAAATCCATAAATAAAGAATAGTTCGGAAGTACTAAACACGGGAAAACACCACCAGCAGATCTTTTACTGACTAAACGGAAACTAATAAAATTTCTAAGGATATAATGAGTGCTGACAGGCTCACATGGTAGGATCTGTAAGCAAAACATTGTATCATTTTCATACGTAGTGTAGTAAAGAGGTTGCATCATTTTCTCGCGGGATGTAAACATTTGTTAGCATCCTTGAAAAATGCTTAGTTAGTCTTTTGCTTGTGCGCACGGCGGATGTATTCTCCTCTTTTAAAACGTAAGTTGGCTTACTAAGTACTTCTTGTGTTACTGTGTGCATGTTTGTAGTTAGTCTCTGCATGGTGGATAATTTATAGTGGATGATCGATGGTAAAGTGTTTAAGGTGATGTTGTGAGCTCGGGCTAGCGGAAACACGGAGAATGGCGATCCTTCTCCGGTGGCATAATTCTTCCATGTCTCATATTCATGGGTATCCACGTGTGGGATGGCGATCCTCCCCATGTTGGCATGATCGAGTCCCAATGGTGTAGTGATGGCGAAGCCTATATCCGATGGAAATTAGTGATCCAGTTCACAACATCAGTGTTCTAGGGCATGCTAGCTTTGTTTCTGAGTACGCTGGTTATGTTTATCCATACACACACGACGCTCATGAGTATTTATGAGCTCTTATTTTTTTTGTATCATTGCAGGCCCTTCAGATCGCCGCGACCCACGATTACCCAGCAGCCCTCCACAATTTACTTATGACTATGTATGCTTGTGAATCTTCCATGAACGAAATTAAAACGAACAAAAGGAAAGGAGAACCGTTTTGTTTCTATTTATCTTACAGATCGAAGCAAGAGTAGGCAATCATACTGGCTCCAAGGGAACAACTACTACAAGGTTCAAGAATCTAAGAATCCACGGAACCATTTTATTCAACCTCCGTCGTTGAATATAGAACCTTCGGTTTTTGAGCTGTTCAAATTCTCAACTCATCTGGTAGCACAGCTTCCCACAGACAACGGCGGTTCAGAACAGCTGTGTAACGCTTTATATCTGCAACGGACAGAATCACACCTAGGATAGTTGCATATGGGACATTCCATGTGAAGCGGACAGGTAAAAAATGTCGATGTTTCTGATTTCTGAAGTATCTGAGTGTGTTCTTCCTATACATGTCCTTGATACGTGTATCAAATATTTTTATAATACAGTAACTGGTTAAAGAGTTAAGGGACTTTGAACTTTTGACCAACTTGTTTTGTCTAATTAAAAGCCGATTATCATGTCATAAAATTATAGATAAAAATAATTAAACCACTGGATTCATTACTTCATTTAATGAGCTTTTTTGTAGCATTTTTGAAAACGAAAAAAAAAAATTTTTCATACATTTTTAGTTTTAGTTACTTTAAACTTGATTTTCACAAAGTTAGACCACTTCGATTTTTTTTTTTAAATGAAAATAGCTAATATTGTATAGAACATCCTTGCTAAGTTTTATAATGGGCGTGGAAGTGGATTATGAGCTAGGCTGAAAAAATTGCCGAAGCGCGGCGCGCCCTACGCCGTACCGCGCGAGTGACGTCATCAGCCAGTCCTAAAATGATGACTAAACCTAAAATCCCAATCACTACAGACTCTTGGTCAGACATAAAATTTGATAGTAATGAATCTTAAAGAAATTGCAACTTAAACATTTTGACAATGTGAATCATATTGAAATATGCAAACTGTAACATATATGAATCATATTAAAATATGCATATGAAAGAAGAATATAATCATGTCAGCATTTATAAGCGATAAAGAAATATTATAAAAGATCTGGAGATAGTTGTGAACAAGTTAGTTGTAATTCAGTTGTTCCTACCGAAACGGTTGCATTGTGTCTTAGTAAATACCATTTAGAAAATACCACTTAAAAAGTACCGTGTCAAAATAAAGTTCTCTTTTTCAAATAATTCAAGTGTTTTATATATATTTTATTTTTTGTCCCAACGCTCGACGGATGACAAAAGTCGCGCGCCTAACGTTCGCCACTTAGGTACTTGCGCGTTTTATTCAAACTATCATTCAATCAAAATCATAAAATAACTTGTAATGGAATATTTGCATATTTTTAATAACACTAATTCACTGAAAGTTTGGTATATTTTTTATAAAATCACAAAACAAAACGAAGGCGAATATTTCCTCAGCAATGCTATTAAAAAAAAACAATGATGTTATCACAGAGTAAGGCAGACAGCGGCGCACGGCGCCACCGTCTTCCTTACTCTGTGGTGTTATTTCGCGCGACGTGTAAAAATTTTGGCGCGCTATTTTAGTAGCTTAGCAACTAATTGTTTAGACGGACGTGCGGACGCGAGTAGAGTGATTTTGTTTTGCTACTAATACATGTGATCGTCATGGCTCCTTATGGGGATCGATGTTACAATCCGTTTAATTTACCTATTCATAGAAAAATTAAAGACTTAAGGAAGTTATCACAAATTTTAGCAAAGAAATGGTCAATTGCAAATACAAATTTACATGTGTGTAAACAGTGTAGAGAACGTCTTGCTAGTGAAGTACCGTTAATTAATACTGAAAATGTGGTGCCAAGTAGCCAATAAAGTCAGTCGTCAGTACAAAATTCACAAGAATCACAAGGTTCATGTTATGTTCCGGAAGAAAATACGATCAACAAGTCAACACAGACAGACGATGTAAAATTCAATTCTAGACGATGAAATACTTTTACAATTGAAAGAGAAGTTTAATGACCCTTCTACGTCTGTTTCTGTGAAAACTATGATTCTTACTTTAGCACCTTTAATTCTTTACTTCATGGAGCGAAAACAAGCTTGCTGATGAGTTTCATACGTCTAGACGGCAAGCTAAAAAAAGCGAAGGAACTGGTTGAGCAGAAGGGTATTTTATCATCACCTAATCCAAGAGAGGGCCGCAAACTGACATCGGAAGTTATGGATCTAGTAAAAACTTTTTATCTTAGAGAAGATAACACTAGAATAATGCCTGGGAAAAAAGACTTTGTGTCTTTTAAGTTACATAATGGTAAAAGAATTCATTTGCAAAAACAGCTATTAATGTGTAACATCAATGAGTTGTATCAGCAGTTTAAATTGGAATACCCTGACAAAAAGTAGGCATTTCAAAATTCTTTTCACTCCGTCCTAAGCAGTGCGTTTTTGCTGGTGATTCGGGAACTCATGTAGTTTGCGTGTGTATTTACCTTCAAAATGTAAAATTGATGTTAAGCGGGGGAGATATTTCATCGCTTACTTCCGAGTCTGCTATCTCCCTAAAATTGTACAAAGATTGCCTGCAAAAGATGATGTGTCCAGATCCGACACCAACTTGCCATTTAATGACAGGAAAATCGCCACTAAACGAACAATGCCGTAATTGCCCTGGCCTGGACGGAATTCGCAAGCATTTGATAAAAACATTTGATAAAAACATTTGACGAAAATCAAGTGACCAGTGTGCAGTTTGATACATGGGATGGTACAGATCGTTTTACAATCGCCACTCGAGTCCTTCCGTCTGACGAATTTGTAGATAGTCTTTGCTCGGCGTTAGAAACTTTAAAACCCCACGCCTACATAGCAGATCAGCAATCTCGGTATTTTAAATTACTAAAAGAGTCGATTTTGGAGGGTTACATTATAATTCAGTGTGATTTGCTGAAAACTACAGCTTCGTGGTCCAAGACGCAGCCCAGTCGTTCCATTGGAATAACGACCAGGCTACGCTCCTGACATCGGTGTATTATTATAAAGAAGAGCAAAATTTGAAACACGGCAGCATTGTAATGATATCAGATGACCTAAAACATGACACTGCAACGTTTTATACATTTCAAAAAATTTTGCACCAACATCTTCAAGAAAAGGGCATATCAACTAAGAAATATATTTATATTACTGATGGTGCACCCCAGCACTTCAAAAACAGGTTTAATTTTATTAACCTGTTTTATTTTAAACAAGATTTCGACACGGAAGCAGAATTTCATTTCCATGCCAATTCTCATGGCAAAGGGCCATGTGATGGACTTGGGGGCAACTTAAAACGTTTGGCGACTCGAGCTAGTCTACAGTCAGCGTCCAACAGTTTAATAAACACACCCGAGCGTTTGTACGATTGGGCGAGAAAATCAATGCCCCTTACGCAGTTCTTCTATGCTCGGAAAGAGGACATTCAAGAAAATAGATCGTTTTTAAAAAGTAGATTTGAGACGGCAGCGACGATACCTGGCACAAAAAAATACCATGCCTTCATTCCGACTACTGAAGGTATTATGGTCAAGCGCACCAGTAAGAGTGCAAAATTTCAAATTGTTAAAATTTGTAAATAAATTGTTAATTGTAAAATATAATTGCTTTTATTTTAAATATCATAAATGTATACTAGAAAAAATGTAACCGCACAAACGTTAAGTGGCGAATGTTAGGCGCGCGCGGTACGGCGTAGGACGCGCCGCGCTTCGGCAGTTTTTTCAGCCTAGCTCATAATCCACTTCCACGCCCATTATAAAACTTAGCAAGGATGTTCTATACAATATTAGCTATTTTCATTAAAAAAATAAAAAAAAATCGAAGTGGTCTAAACTTGTGAAAATCAAGTTTAAAGTAATTAAAACTAAAAACGTATGAAAAAAATTTTTTTTTCGTTTTCAAAAATGCTACAAAAAAGCTCATTAAATGAAGTAATGAATCCAGTGGTTTAATTATTTTTATCTATAATTTTATGACATGATAATCGGCTTTTAATTAGTCAAAACAAGTTGGTCAAAAGTTCAAAGTCCCTTAACTCTTTAACCAGTTACTGTATTATAAAAATATTTGATACACGTATCAAGGACATGTATAGGAAGAACACACTCAGATATTTCAGAAATCAGAAACATCGACATTTTTTACCTGTCCGCTTCACGTGGAATGTCCCATATACCAAAACATCCGTCGCCATGTTAAAAACATGTACTCATTTTTAGCATGCGTATATGTAGTAAAACATCTGTCGCCGTAACAGACAGGATGCGCGAAAAACCCATTACATATTAAGGCTGGGATTTTTTGGGATAAGAATGGAAATAATCAAAGCAGGCACAAAATACTTATAGTAATTAAGCCGAGACATATGTAGTTCACAGTTTGCCAGGCAATATCGTAGACGTAGTCGCACCATGTACGTGCGCATGATGCCGAGACATCCACAGACGGTGCATGGGAGGAAGAAGAAATGACGAGCTCCGAAACATCAGCCCATGAACAAAGTGACAGTCTGAAGCGTGAAAACGAATAGCAGCGACATCACAAGCTGCGAGGAACAATGAGAGGGGGATGACTACAGACGCACGCAGCAAAGCCGATCCGATGGCGAGCAGTATTGTGGGCAGGACGACAACAAGCATACGCACCAACAATAGTCCAACGATGTGCAAAAATACCAAAACAACCGTTGGCAGCAGCCACTGTCTGACGGCGAACACCAACAAGACGGCAACAGTAGTTTAAAATAAATCGGCGACCACCAGAACAGTTAAACCAACTAATAGCTAAGATAGGCCAAAAAATTCTCCTCTAAAACAATCTTTTGGCAGACAGGAAGGATATTCTACCAACATTAACGCTAAACGAGATAAATACACAACACTCCCTTATTGAAAATCAAATGATTAATTTGCTACTGTCACAAAATCCTCAAATAACAAGCATAAAGGAAGTAAAGCAACTAGTTCATCGCAGAAGCGCAGCAAGGTCAGCAAGAGGCCTAATCGCCATTCGTTTTAAAACGATTCGGAGTACGTGAGCGCGTCATCAAACAAATTAAAATTGAGCAATTTGAATAATTAAAGAGATGTAAATAGTCATTTTGGCTACAGACTTATTAACTTTTTTACGGTTTTTACCGCTCTGTCTGACACAGTTTCATGTAAACAGTGTCATAGTGAAGTGCGATTTTCGGAGGGAAGCAGACGCGGACTTAGCTCAAAAATTATTGTTAGCTGCTCGAATTGCGGTGATGTCTCAATCAATAGCTGCCCAGTAATAAACGATCGAGCTTATGAGATCAACACTCGCATTGCTTTAGCCGTGCGAATGTTAAGCATAGGGATCAATGGCATTAAAAAGTTCTGCGCGTTGGATGGATCTCCCGAAGAGTCTTTCAAGCGACGTATTATAATATTATTTCAAATATTTCAATAGTTACTGCACGTGTACGAAAACTCTGCATAAAAAAAGCAGCTGTAGAGGAGAAGCAGAAATCTATGGAGCACAATGTAGTTGATGGGCTCCAATGAACTAAAACTAAAGGAAGAGCTATATGGCTATATGGTGTTCAGAATAAAGTGTTCGTCGCGGCTTAATTAAATTGTTTTACGCATTATTTAGTGAAGTGATATTAGAGGACTAATTAATATTGTGAAGTTCAAAAAAGTGAAAAATTATTACAGTGGTGTCTGACAAATACGTATTATAGAACATTTATCGGGTGAAATGAAGTGTTGTGTTGCAGGTTGCCGAAACAACTCGTCTCTTCTTCGTGGAAAGTCATTTTTCAGGTGAAAATTGTATTAGTTATACCCGCGGATATTTATGTTTTCGTGTGCACGTGTTTTTTTTTAATTTTGTGATCATACTCGTTTATATGATAAAATGAAATCGGTTGCAGTAATGTTTGTTTACGATACTCTACTATCTGTCAAAAATATAGTCAGCTGTTATGAACAGAGTGGCTTTCGGTCAGTGTCGGCCGTGATTTACGAAAGTATAGGGGTAGAAATAAATTTACTTATAAATTTATTTATTGCGTTGATAAGAAATTTGACAAATTTGTATTAAATTATACTTATTATTTCTATATTATTGTTTGTATTTATACTATTATATTTCATTTAAATTTATATTTTTCTTTAATTTATGTTTAAGATTTCCGCAAGACGAGGAGTTGCGTGAGAAGTGGATCCGTGCTATAGGAAAATCCGGTTTTCTTGCCAGCAAGTATTCAGTAGTTTGCGCGGATCACTTTTTACTTACAGATGTGCTACATATCGGAACCCGCAAACATTTAACGCCAGAATCCGTTCCTTCTATCAATATTGTAAGAACTGAAAACATTTATTTAATTACAGGCAGCATATATTTGGTTATTTTCAGGGAGAAAATCGTGTTGAAACTGGTACAAGTGATGAAACGGAACGGTTACCGGAAATTTTACAGCCAGCTAAAATACTAGTAGGTGTTTTGACAGTTTAAAAATTTATACCTAGCTAAGTATTTATCTAATAGGGCAACGAACTGAGGACACTGGATTCAATAGGCATGGAATATGGAGAGTTTTGTTTCAATGCCCAGGAAGGCGTTAGTATAAAGAATATTATAATCTATTATAAATTTTACACTATCATTGCTTCCTTATTGTTTTATTTGAAGAAAGTATACTAACATATTATAATTCCAGGGACAGTCTGCATCAAACGGTTTCCATGCATCAAACAATGTAGATACTGTGTGTGAAACGCAGTATAATGTAAGCATTCAATTATTGATATGAATTTTAAAAGCCGTTCGAAAACATTTTTGTTACAAAAGATATTATTATATTTTCTAGGAAGACGCAGAATTTGGTGCGAAAACAGATGCGGCTCTGCTACTTTCAAATGACAAACTAACACCAAATGTAAGTTTGCTGCTTTTTTTCATATGATCAATATCGTTTTTAATGGTTTGCTATATTTGAGAGAAATATAACATTCTGTATATATATATATATATATATATATAACATATTTATATGTATACATATGTATATATATACGGAGCATCTTTTCATACTGTTCTTGTTTTATAAAAATTGAACACAAATGTTAATATAGCCCCTAATAAAAGTTTTATTTACACCGTCAATGGACAAACCAATACTTTGGTTTATTTCACCAACACTAGTTGAATTTTATTACGCTAAAACGGGTATACCGCTTTTCCTCTAGTATAAGTTCATTGATAGGCTCACAGTTTCTGGCGACGGTTCACGGAGAAAGCCAGGCTTTTCATCGCTATTCGGCTTAGTGACTTTGATCGGCTGGTATACTGGCAAGGTACTAGATGTCTGTGTTAAATCTAAGTATCGCAAAGTGTGTGAGTACTGGAAGAAAAAGAGGGTACCGCCGAATACGAGGAAGTATATTCCGCTCACGTGCCCAACTGCGATGCTAATCATCAAAGATCTGCCAATAAGACGGAAGTCGATGCAGTAGTTGAAATATTTCGCCGCTCCGAAAAATTGCATAATATTAAATACATCAATTATATTGGCGATGGAGATTCAAAATCATACAAAGGTATCGTTGACGCAAATCCCTATGGAGATTGTACAATTGTAAAAAAAGAGTGTATTGGACACATGCAAAAAAGGATGGGCAGTCGTTTGCACAATTTAAAAAAAAAATACGAAAGGTCTCGGCGGTCGCTGTTAATTAACAGGTAAGCTTATCGATGAGCTCACTATTTATTACGGACTACCAATCAGGAGAAACACAGGATCTGTAGAAAAAATGAGTGATGAAATTTGGGCTACCTTATTTCATAAAATTTCTACGGACAAAATGCCGCAACACGAGAGGTGTCCGGCCGGATCAGCGTCTTGATGCTTTTGGCAGCGCAGTAAAGCGCTGGGTTCCCTGGCAACTTACCAACACAAGCCTGCCATGAATGAGGATGTTTTCAAGGCCGTAAAACCAATTTACAAAGAGCTCAGCTCCGATGACCTTCTTTCGCGCTGCTTGGGTGGATACACACAAAATATAAATGAATCGTTCAATGCAGTCGTGTGGTCCATCGCGCCGAAACATGTGTCGACTGTCGGGCCTTCTCCCCATCTACGACTCATTAGGATTGACTGCAGGACCTAATTTTTACAATTTTTGCTTAGAAACAGACGTCGAGCGAATAAAGGCTGCTGAGCGCTCAATTTCCGACGTTGTAAAAGAGGCGAGACGCGGCCTTTTAGCATCAAGAAAGGACGAGGAGGAGAAATCCACGGTCTTGGAAGGCCAACTGTATGGTGCTGGGATAGCAGAGTAAAGATAAAGAAAATTTGTATATAGTAAAATTTTGAAAATTCACCACTTTATAAGGTTTTGAAACTTTAAACACGTTTCTCTCGAAAGTGTATTTTTGAAATTTGCCGGAAACGAAACTCTCAGTTTTCATCGGATTGATTTGCCGTTATAACTGTAGCTTCTTGATATGATTATCTAGTGAAGTACACACGATTTTAGCGATTGGTTTTGTTTAAAAAAAGTTATAAACAATTAAAGTCATTTTTTTGGATCGAAAATGCAATTTTTTTGTTAAGTGGTCGCCATTTTGCGAAAAATCGATATTAAACTATTATCGTGTGTATTTCACTAGCAAAACTTTTATGAACATTTTTTTTTATTGTTCCAGATGCAGATGGGGCTGAGAAACTTGTCCGGCCGCGGAACGTCTTTTGTAAATACTAGTGACTTTGACGTGCACTACGGCCGCCATTTTGTATTGAATTTTAAAAAAAATTGTTTTTGCTCTCCCGATAAGTTGCCCTTTATATTGATATATTATTTATAAGATTTTTTTTCAAAATCCTTGAAAAAAATCCTGAAGAAAGGCTTGTTTTTTAGCCTTCATATAGGTATAACCCCTTAATGAAAATCAACTAGATGTTAAGGATAAGTAACTCATTATTACAGTGTGGACGGTAATGGAGACAGAATAAAACTCGCACAAATGAACTTTTTTGTACACAATAAAAATATAGGATAAAAGAGCACAAACCAGATAGGCTACAACAGACTTAAGTTGTACCTTGATACAGCGGCGGAGGCTAATCTGGCGGTTAAAATGAGAAAATAAAAACGTTAAACCTGGAAGCTTTTATACCAGGCAACTTCGTGCACAGTTATGGAGTTTTAAGACATACAGTATTGGACAAAACTAAAGCACCCCTCTTCTTCAGAAATTTTGCACAAATGCTGAAGTAATGATGAAATTTTAATGATTCATATCAGACAAATGCATTTCTGATGCAATAACTATTTCCTGCTAACTGTTCGGCAGTAGCGGTACGAAAAAAGTGTGTATAGAAGAGGCGTGCTTTAGTTTTGTCCAGGCAACTTTTGAGTACTGAGAAATATTTTTGTTTTATTTTTTGTTGTTGAAAAGACTGAATTGTCCATGTTATGTTTTTTTTATAATACACATGTAAATAAATAATAAAAACTAAGAACAAATTTTTTTCACCAAGTTTTCCGGATAATATCAGAGGATAACTGATATTTCGCAAAGGGGTGCTTTAGTTTTGTCCAATACTGTATCCCTAATGAAATCACACCAGAAATAATAATTCTCTCACCCAAACCTAGTAACAAGTCGAGAGCAGTACTAGAAAACATCAAAGTACTGAATGCACGTAGAATGGATACCAGAGATAGGAATGATCCTACCAAATACCACTCTCTGACTCTATAAAAATATCTTATGTTACCAGTAAAGTAGACTACTTTAAATATAGGCCCATACAATGTTCAAACTGCGCCAGGTTAGGTCACTCTGCCCAATTACGCAATAATTAGCACAGAACATGTTAAAATCCGGAACACATAATTGTTATAACAAATGCACTAAGATCTGTCTACTGAGTAAAAGTGAGGAGCATGGAGCCACAAATCAAAAATGCCCAAAATCGATAACCAACAAACAAGAAGTAGACATAAGATCCATCATGAACAAAGAAGTGAGAAATACGAGTATGATAAATAGCAAAAACTATGCACGACTAGATCTGGTCGGTCTCACGAATGACAATTTCCCCAGTCTTACGGAATCTTCCAAACACAAGAAATCCAATAAAAGATAAACAAAATATCCTCTTTAAGAACTCTTTTCCGCAGATAGCAGCCATCAATAAAGATAATAGAGCACAAATTAAAACACAGGAATTTATAAACAACAGTTTTCCCAACAACTTAGCTACCACACCAATAACATTGGAAAGTATGTTAAAAAACATACAACACTTTAAAAAACTCATACTGAAGAGAACAAAAAAAAAAAAATACTGCTGTCCTAGGATTCACTCTAAGAGCGTGGAAAATGTCTTACTAAAGACACAGCAGAAGCAGACATATATGAAAAATGAGTAATATAATTCACTCAAACTCTAAAGGACTCAGCCACTCCGGAAATTCCCCATTAACTCTGGCGTCCCACAGGGGTCCATACTGGCCCAAAACTCTATTCAACCTTTTCACTGCTGATATCCCTGATATCGGAAATACAGCAAGATTAACCCTAATCTCTATGCCGATGATCTGATTGTTCATCACTCCGGGCATAACCGGGCGATTTATAACTTTAAAACTGCAACGTTACGTACCCCGGCTGCATGGGTACTACCATCGATGGGGACTCAGCATCAACACGACAAAATCCGAACTGATATTCATCACTGTAGTAAGCAGTTCCGCTGTGTCAAGTGCGGCACTGCTGGTAGCTGATGATGGCAAAGAGAAAGTTTTCTGCGTTTACTGCAAGACTTACGGGCATCCAGCCTCATTTCGTGGCTGCCTAGCATACGAAAATCAAACAAAATTCGCCTAAGGCGAAAACGGTTTCCATTGCTCAGCCAGAAATAGCACCTACAGTGTCGTTTGCCGCAGTTGCCAGGGGTAGAACTAAACCCCAGCAAAGACAAAATAATGTTCATGAGGGCGAATCAACGTCCATGTTTAAAATAATCTAAGACAGACTCGGAAAAATGGAGCACATCCTAGTCGATCACGGGGCCAAGATTCGTGGACTCATGAGTTCTCCCACCAGTCCCAATGACCAATACTAAACAGCTCTCTGCAGTGTTGGCTTGAGCTGAACTAAATTTAATATCGCTGAAGATCAACTGGATAGCGAGTGTCTAAAAGAGGTCAGATATACTGAATTTTATTCCTCAATGGATTTGAAGTCCTAGACTAGACATGCATCATACTTTGTTATTATTCAGTTTTATCGTGTTGGGCAAAATCAAATGAAGAGAAACTCACAGCAGACATACTGCTATTCAGTCGAAAAGTGCTGTTGTTTCTGTAAAGTCATGACTACAAGAGATTGTGTTCTTTCCTCAAACGGTTTTTGTTATATCTGTGGTGAATACACTTTTGAAAGTCAACAGAGAAACATAAGTGATTTTGTAAGAAAAGTTTATTTTGCTTACTTTAAATTAAAACATGGTGGTCAAGATGTGGTGGCCGCGCAAAAGCTATGTAGAAGATGTGAAGAAGAATCTTCGTTGGGGGTTTAAGGGTACTAAAAATGCATTTCGATTTGGAATTCCGATGATATGGCGTGACCAGAAAAATAATGCCACTAATTGCTACTTCTGTTCAGTTGATGTAAAGGGATTCAATTCATAAAACAAAAAAGGTACAAGTCATCGTAACTTTGACTCAGCAATACGTCCAGTGCCCCATAAGTTTCAAATACCTATCCTACATGCACCTTCCAGATTGGATGAATACCCGAGTGAGTTTGAGGACGAAGTTACATTCGAAAACATCCCTCCTCAATGTGAATCAAGCTCAGATTTTTCATTAGAGAAAGATCCAAGGCCTCAACTTTTTTTTTAAAACTGAACTCAATGATCTAGTAATAGTTTTAGGTCTTTCAAAATATGCAGCCGAACTGTTAGGTTCCAGATTACCTTTTATGATATGTCACCTCATTTTCATTGTACAGACACCGAGAAAAAGAGTTTACCCAGTTTTTCTCAAAAGAAGGAAGTTTACTTTTTTGCGAAGATGTGATATTGGATGAATTTCTTTCATATATAGTATGACTCATCTGAATAGCGCATCTTCATTGATCCATCCAAAACTTGTCTTACAGTAGTGTTATTGCAAAATGGAAATAAATTTGAAAAAATTGAAATAAATTTGGAAAATAATCAAATATCAGGACCATCATTGGATGGTTTGTGGGGTTTTCAACATACTCACGATGCTTTTGGGTCAGAAGACAGGCTGTAATAAATATGCATGCTTCTTTTGCTTTGCTTTTTGCATTTTGCATGCTTTTTTTGCAAAAAAGTTTTGTTGCCCCTTCTCCATATCAAATTGGGGTTGATGAAACAATTTGTGAAATTGCTGCAAAAGGATGGGACTTTCTTAAATATTTATGTACAAAATTCCCGAAGCTTTCAAAAGCAAAGTTGAAAGAGGAAGTTGGCACTGGCCCCGGAATAAAACTTTTAACCTACTCGCTCTTTGTGGAAAGTATGAATGAGAAGAAAGAAAAAGCTTGGCTATCATTCAAGGATGTAGTGCGAAAGTTTTTGGGAAATACTAAGGATTTTGACTACAAAACTATTGCTCAACGGATGTTCAACGAAGCTCAAGGCTGCAACATGCGCTTGTGTGTCAAGTTTTTACACTCCCACATAGACTTTTTCCTTGAAAACCTGGGAGCTTACATTAAAGAACAGGGGGAGCGGTTTGGCAAGGATATCCGTGATATCGAGTGACGGTACCAAGGAAGATGGGATGTCACTATGCTTGTAGAGTACTGTTGGATGCTTAAGCGAGAAACTGAAGATCGAAAAAATAAAAAAATATGTTTGATAATTTTGTTTAAACGAGTGCTTTTACCAATTGTTTGTGTTTGAATTTACAAAAAAAAACCTTATGTGATAGAAACAAATGGACACCACTTCTGAAATCAGCTCATTATTAACACGTTGACTGCCACGCGCGTTTACAGTAAAATCTCCTTCAGGCCACGCGTACCGCTATACTATACTATAATATTCAATAGTTTTGGTACTTCCTCAGCGAAATATCTTTTTAAACACTTACGAATATCCTTCGCAAGTAGTCAAATAAGCGTCACCCCAATACGGGTGACGCGGCCCGATCAGAAACTTACTGTCACCCGAATATGGGTGACGTGGCAGTCAACGTGTTAAACATATAATTCAGTAAATATATCTCATGTAGCTGACAAAAAAATTTATCACAGCAAAATTTTTGCAGACCTGTGTAATTCGTCTTGATGACGATGAACGTAGGGCAACTAAGCCCCACAAACAATACAATCCAGTGGCTGATGAGGAGAGATTGAGGAGCTAGATGTGATTGGTATGAGTATGGAGGTGGTCCATCGAAAAAACTCGAATTCAGACAGTTCTCGAGTGAAATTAAAAACGAGTTGCAGTTTTTGACTTCTTACAATCTTGAGCCTACTCTCCATTTCAGTGAGACATTGAAATCAAATACGTTGTCACACTAAAACTTGATTGATTATTTTGTGTCGAAGGATGATGTTTAGCATTGTTTTTGGGCACGCTCTGAAATCGAGAATAAGTGGCAAAAATATGATTCTATCTTGTTTCGTGGACCACTGGCAAAGGAAGGCAGATACTTGAAGCGACATTGGAAGGATGTCCATGTAAAGTCGCATGAGAACGTATACCACACAAGAATACTGTGTAATACATCCAGCATGCGAATATGTAGCTCGAAAAAGCAACGAAGGCATTCATGTCTCTTAAGAGACTCTTCTATGCGAAACACCTGAAGACACGCGTGAAGGTAATATGTTGTCAATGTCGCGTGAGTCCCATTATAACTGTTAAACTATAGCAACGATACACGCACATATATATACACTTATATTCCTGTCTACAGTAACGTGCAATACACCTACAGATGCCCGAAAAACTTTGCATATTTTTGACCTACAGTTTATGACTTCTTTCGTAAACGAACGCAAACAGTACACGTGAAGTGTAGCTACATTTCAGTCTTTTGGTGACCACCTGCGGATGCACCCACGCTTTTGTAACGCACTCGGGATAATTCTTCATTCACAGTTTTATATTCGTATTTCTTTAACTTTGTTATATCTTTATGTGTTTTGAATACGTCTTTAAATTCTGTATACATTTGCAATAATTAAAAATTTACATATTGAATTTAAACATAACAAAATATTTTCTTATTGCTCAAAAATCAACAGTCAACAGTCAAAAATCAACATATGCGTAACCGATAGGGTTTAACCCGAGTGCTCCCACCATGGAGAAAATTAGGATGTTTGAGAGAAAATGCTTAAGAACTTGCACTAGATAGATGCACTAGAAGAAAAGAGCAGATACCGACTTTAAATATTTTTATTCAAATAGAGAGTAATACGACACGGAAGGTATTCCTAGAACAGATTCATGCATTATACATCGAGTAAGGAGACATTGTCTGCGATCGAGAATGACTGATGAGAATCAGTCAGTTGTACTTTGAGCAAGTGGTGATATTCAGTGAATGTGTAAGTTGTTCATATGCGGACTATCCCGACAGCAGCGTTCAATCTCAAACAAAAACAATAAAACATATGTGGAAAGTGCTAAAAATTTAGTGTTAGTGTTAGTGCCAAAAGGGCAACCGGGAATTCGCACGAGCACGAAGGAGATGCTACAGATGCCGAGAGGAAAATAGAAGACCAAGGAAGGAGATATCTAGCAAGGGACTCTGGGTGAGAAGCCGCATGTATTTACCTGTCAGTTTGGACCAATTCGGATTTTTATTGTATTTTAAAAAAAATAAAAATCTTAAGAAAACATGTCATTTGCCGGTAAAACTGCGCCCCTTTTCTAAACGTCAGGATGTCGAAGGACAGTGGCCATGCCAGTGGGCCGGACATTGACAAAGATCAAAAAATTGCTACGCTGATTTCCCAATTCCACAAGATCACATTAAAGCTGGACCAGGTTTTATTAACGTTGCTTAAAACGTAGGAAACCCTCGCCAAGACAAATGCTGATCTGGCAGACCAGCGGAGCAAGAATGAGCGATTAGCGGCGAAAAATGCAGAGCGACTAGAGATGATGTATGGTGGTTGGGCAGGAACATCTTGAAAGTCGACCAAAAGAAGCCCCAACCCAAACAAAAGAAAGTTGTAAGGTGCACCTCATCTAAGAAAAGTTCATCAAGCACCTTCTCGGAGGAGCTTGATGAATCTGATAGTAGTATGGAAGTCAATGCTGAAGGCAATGAGAAGACTGAAGATTTCTGCTCCGCCGCCATCCAAACCCTCAACTACTTACAAGGATATGGACAGTAAGGCGAAGCCAAAACCGCCCTAAACTAAGACCAACATGCCAGCGACACATCTCACAACTAGCAACAACATCACTGAACAGAAAACGGTACTAGTCATTCTGCGGGAGCCCTTGAAATGGTCCCAGACGCTACACCTTATGAAAAGACACAACATTTCCCATAAATCCGCGAAACGTATCTACTTAAGGATAGAAATAATTCCAACTACATCAACAGAAACCTAACGAAAACTCTGACAGAAAACAACATCCAATACCACACTTACATCCTGAGGACAGACAGTTGAATGTAGTTATGAGGGGCGTGCATGGCCTATCAGCCGAGGAGATCAACGAAGACCTTGAATCTCAGGGATTTAATCCCACTGAGGTCTAATAGATAAAAATGAGGGACGCTCCCTCGAAGCTGGTAAAGGTCCTTCTCCCGAAAACAGAAACAGATATATTTAAGTCAAATCTGTCTGCCATCTCATCTACACAGTGGAAGCGCAGCGTCCTTGCATTGGGCAAGGTATGTGCCACAATTGCCAGCAATTTGGCCACTCATTAACTGCCACGCACAGCCTCGATGCGTGAAATGCGATGCCCTCAACCACTTCTCAAAATGCCCCAAAACAATAGAAGAGAAGCCGAAGTGCGTTAACTGCAGAAGTGAACACCCAGCCAGTTACGGCCAATGCCCTCGAAATCGCAAAAATATTAAAAGACAGGCTTCATACCACGGAAGGCATTTCCTTACTTAGATAGCGAAGGACTTATCAGTGACGGACGAGGACAACTAGTCATTTACCATGCGCTGACCATGCGGACAGCGCGGATCAGAGTATAGATTGGCGATATTCAATGCATAGAAAAAGACAAAAGAAAAAGAAACCTCAGCAGTACTGGTGGCTTTTTTATATTTTAAGTAAATTTAAGTTAGCGATAGGTATTCGATGGCCTAGAACGAAATGCCGTTTGTGGGCATAGGTTTAAGTATATATAAAATAGTTGTCTGTTTTTGTTTTCTTTTTATATGGTTCCATTTATGGTTCTTGTATACATTTCAGAACAAATAGAGATTTTTTAACTTTAACTTTCACAAAATTTCAGCAAAATGCATCGACCACGCAAATCCCATGGTACCTAAAGTCCACCTCTGGGACGAAGTCATAACCAATATTTCTGCGAAAAGCGTCATTTCCAGCAACTATTCAGAGTGCTCGCCTCGAAAAATGATTTCTTCGACCCTAACAATTGCACCCTCCACTACAACACAACGCGTAGCTTGACTAGAATTCGCTTCGACTCCCAAAACATATAGAGAAATCCGCCTCCTTCCTTTCCTATGCATGTGTATGTATATATACAAGTAGTTACTATAAATGAAGAATTAAAGTTTAGTCCAAAGTCTTAAAGTTTAGGTAAATACAGTCAAACCTGGATAAGTGAGAAAACTCTATAAGTGAGAGTAATAGCCAGGTCCCGTCATTTTAAGCTCCCAAAACCTCTATTACCGAGAAGCAGAAACCTCTGTAAGAGAGAGTCTTTTTTCCCTCATAGACCTCCGTAAGTGAGACTGCTACTTATCTATACCTCTATAAGCGACAGTCGAGCTTTATTTACAAATTTAATATCTGCTATTTTATGACTCATTCTTAACTTTCGTGGAACTTCCTACCATTGTTTTTGTATTGTTTTCTCGTCAATATTGTACCTATTCTATTTCGTGGAACTAATAATGTTATTCTATCGCATTCTTTTCGAATGGACACGTGTGCCTGTGTACCGTCCTGTTTGTCGAACTTACTAAGTTTATAGTTATCAATTGCGAAGGAAAGTTCTTTTCTGCATCATGTCAAAACGGAAAATTAAAGTACTGTCATTAAGTGATAAACTTAAAATAGTGAATGCGTTTGAATCCGGAAAATCGCGTAATGAAATTCAAAGGGAGTTTAATTTACCAGAATCCACCTATTATAAAATTATAAAATCAGAAAACTATAAAGTCTGAGTGCTCTCATGGATATGGAAATATTAAGAGGACTAGAGATTCTGAATTTCCCAATAACGAAAAGTGCCTTGATAAAACTGGATGAATGGATAAAACAAACTCTCGATAAAAACATTCCCATAGATGGACCTGTGTTGAAAGAAAAATCGAAAGAGTTTGCTACAAAACTGGGAACCCAGAACTTTTCTGCTAGCAATGGTTGGTTAGAGGGTTTTAAAAGGCGTCATGATATAGCTTTCAAAAAAGCAGCTGGGGAAAGTAAATCTGTGGACCAAGGTGTGTGCAAACATTGGACTGAAGATCTGCCTAATCTTTTAGAAGGGTATGAACCAGACGATATTTACAACGCGGATGAAACTGCTTTGTTTTTCAAGTGCCTTCCGGATAAAACATTTACCTTTAAAGGCGAAAAATGCCATAGAGGAAAACAAAGTAAGGAACGCCTTACACTTCTCCAGTGTGTAAACATGAATGGTACGGACAAACTTTCACTTCTCATCATCGGGAAAGCAAAGCGACCTAGATGTTTTAAAGGTGTCAAGACTCTACCCGTTGATTATGCCAATAATACAAAGGCTTGGATGACCAAGACATTATTTAAAGATTGGTTGAAAAAAAGTTGACAAACAAATGAAGATAAACCGAAAAAAAATTCTGCTATTCATTGACAACTGTGCTGCCCATACGGACTTACAAACACTTACAAACGTAAAAGTAATGTTTTTACCTGCTAACACCACTAGTAAACTTCAACCATTAGATCAAGGCATCATTCACACTTTTAAACGCTTTTACCGCAGAGAAGTCGTTAAACATATTCTTACGAGTCTGGAAGAAAACAGAAGCCCTGATATTAACGTACTTCTGGCTATGAAATTTGCTAGAAAAGCATGGTACTTAGTCAGTGACGTTACTGTTAAAAACTGCTTCAAAAAAGCTGGATTTTGGAAAAGTACAGATGAACAAGACCTGCCAGAGGAAAATGATGTTGAAGTTGGACCTAGCAACGAGGAATGGACTATGCTTGTGTCTCACGAATCCAATATGTTAATGCCGAGCTTCGAAGATTTCGTTCAAATTCACGATGACGTAACTACCGCTAGAGAACAAACCGACGACGAAATCATTAAGAATTGTGTGAACACCTGTATTGCTGGAAATGACAGTGAAGACGAGGCACAGATTCCGGAACCAGAAATAAAGATCATTCCAATGAAGCTAGCTTTAAATGCGTTGGAGACGGTCCATCAGTACTTTGAATACGCGGCGGTTGTTGATCAAGCAACATTCGACAAAATTTATGAGTTAGAGAAAAACATTCAAAATACAAAAACAGAAACCCAAACGAAATTGACATATTTTTTTAAGTGTAAATAAGTTCTAAATAAAATAAAATTACATAGTGCATGAATTTTTGTTTTGTTTTCGTAAGCATTGAACAATATATGTATATAATATATGTTGTGCATATCATGCACATAATTTTATCATATTACATATGTATTTACTACATTCGTACTTGCTGTGACTTGTTATTGCTGCGTACCCCTATAAGAGAGAAACGCTGCCCATGTACCTGCATTAGCGAGAAACTCGGGTTAGTGAGAAACCTCTATAAGCGAGAATGAGATTGTGCTCCCTTGAACTCTCGCTTATCCAGGTTTGACTGTAAATATAAAAGTTAGTGTAGGGGTATGCACGAGCAAGATGGTGCGATATTTATAGACTTTGTCACCGCGTTTGAAGTTATGACCGGGTCACTGTATTTTATGCAGGAAACTCCGTGAAAATACACGAAAATGAGTTGTTCCGTATTAATAAAAAACTTAATAACAGAGAATTAAAAACTTAAAGAACAAATACATTAAAAAATCTGCGAACCTTAGTACAACAAAATCTGAAAACATAATCTGATAATAAAATAAAAAAGGAAGTTGGTCTATTGATCGTGATATTCTCGGAGTTGTGTTAGGATAAAAAACGACAAAAATGAAAGGAGAAAACATGAAGATAATTAAAAATAATAGTGGATTTTCCATAAAATATAATATGCCTAAAATATAATATCTTGATAAACATGGGAACAAAAAATAGAAATTTTTTGTTCTGTATGGTGTAACCAATGTCTCTTCACCCGTTAACCCCAACCCTCCGAGTGGTGTGGTTCCAGGCCAGTACTTATCTAAGACATCAACACCATTATCTAACGATCCGCTTTCAGAGAAAGCTTATTTTCCCGGTCCCTCAGAAGAGTTTAGAGCTATAGCCACTAGGGAAAAAATCTACAGTGGTTGTACTATATTGCCAACCCTTTCGGAGATTACCAATGCTAAGATAGGATGTTTAAGTCCCGCCTTTCAGAAGACTGTCCCAAAATCTGCATATGATTATTATATTGCAGTTATGACTTATAGACGTCTTTTACTTCTACATCAAGCAAACGGTGGTGATTTAAGCCTCGATGAGTTAAATTTTATCGATCAACTCTCCCGTACGAACTTTTCAGTTCCAAAATCGGTGGCATTATTTTTAGCAGGGCTGGGTAATACTAAATTCCCAAAAGGCAGAGATTTATACTTTGCAATGCTTAAACCATATTTTTTTAAATTTATACTTAAAAAAAAAATTTCTTTTTTCTTTATAAACATGGGAACAAAAAATAGAAATTCGCAACAATGCAGACCGAATTCCAATGGATTATTTATTTCTACCTTGTCTTCGTATAAACGTCCTGTTCGCTTACTCGCTGTGAAAAACTCCAGAGTATCTACAACTAAGTAACGAATGCAATCGCATGCGAATTTATCACGTTTTTGCCATGACAATATGATCCTCGCCAATTGGAGCCATACATTGTATGAAAATCGCAATACACCATGACCCTGTGTCCCTCTACGGCGTGGTGTTGTTAGGCGAATTCGAATACACTGATTTATGAATGCAATCGAGAAATAACATTTGAAAGTTGACTGTCAAGGGTATATTTCTATTGCAAAATCCAATATCACACTCGACCTATAAATAGATCCCCTGCTTAAGGCATTTGACTTCCTTATTTGACATCGTGAAACCTGGAGTCATACTACATAAACAGCCAATTTATTTGTTCGATTACAAAAATGCTAACTGGAATAAGTTTAATAAAATCTCGACAAATTGAAATTTAGAACATTCTACCAGAAATCTCACTGTCCATGAAATACACAGTTCCAGGCATACTCGAAGAATTAATAACGTCTATTGCTTCAGCTATGATTGATTTCATCCCAAAAAAAATTTTAAGCTACGAAAAGTCTTATCTTGTTGAGCGATAAGACTGTTTGATTGATAAAAACGAAAAGATACCTTCGGAGATTGTTTTTCAGGAATAGAAGAAGAAACAAACATATCAAACAGTTACCTGATCACATGAATGATGCCCTGGACAATCAAAAGAATAAGCAATATAGGAGTAATGTTCGCGGCGAAGTAAAGCATATACAGCATGGCCAGGATTTTTTAATCAATTGAAAGCTCTATCTGGGAGAACACTGCTGCTACACTCTGCTGTGAAGAGGATAATTGCTGCATAGAGAAATGTGACCGGATCACTTAAAGGTGCTAGTTTCAAATTCAGTAGCCAATTTTCATCAGAAAGAACTACCAATTATGCCCTTCCGCATTTTATGAGTTTGTCTCCAGCCCATTTCATCCTTAGGTCTAATCGGAATCGGCAGTAAAATTTTGTAGACTACCGGAAGTTTATCTGAAAGCATTGATAATTGTTATAAATAATTCCCTTAGTTTATACTGCTTCCCCAAACTGTAGAAGAAGGCGCTAGTTATAACAGTTTGAAAAAGCAACACTATCGAAGTCATAGCTCAACAGGTTACCAATTTCTTCGTTGACGTGTGACAAAACTATTTGAACACCTTTTGAAAGATAAAATACTAAATTTATGTGAAGTTCTAAATATAATGAACAAATACCATTTCGTATTTTCAAGGCACAAATCTATCGCGCATGTTTAAATGATTTTAGCAGAAGACGTCAATGCAGAATTATGACAGCAAGCGACTAGTTCGATGCTGTCTGAATGGCTACCAAACAACTAGTGTAAATATCTTTGTAGGATTTCCCCAGGGCTAAATACTTGTGCCAATATTATACAATGTATATACGAGTGACTTTTCAATAGATCTTCATACCCATATCAAAGCTATTTTTTATGCGGATGACACACTCCTGGATTCCTAAGACCTACCAGTGAAACTTACTTTACAGAGAATTGAAACCGTTCTAAATATGAAATATGAATATCTCAAGGAAAATTTTTTATGTAAATACCTTCAAATCTAAATGTGATCTCATCAGGAGATATGATAAGCCTGCTAGCCTCAAATACAACACAATACAACACATACATAAACAGGATCACGCTTCATATGAACAAAAGGAAACTTGCAATTGTTGAAAACCTCATATATCAAAGAGTTATCCTAAATTTCAAATGGAGCGCAAAAATCATGTTGAGAATATTTTACAAAAGGCATAAGTTGTTCTTGCAAAGGTGTTTTTTGACATTTGCCCTTAATGCCCTTGACATTTGCTTCCATTCACCCTATGCTTGCATGTGGCTTTGAGGCCGGGTGCTACATTTCTTCAAATCAAATTCTAAGGCTTGAAAGACTTGAAAGATCTTGATTGTTCAAAGTGTTCTATTCAGAAGGCTCCAGTATGTAGAGGACGTTTTCGTGAAAACCGACGTAGCCAAATTGTTTGAAAGGTTCGATTGATTTGTACCGATTGATGAACTCCTTACACACCGTTCCAACAAAAAATTTGAAAAACAAAGTCGCTGTGAATAACAAGAGCTAAGAAGGGCGAATGCTTTTTTAGATACTATTTATGACAATTATCAAAATAGGTACAAAATAAAAAGCATTGTCAAATTCTCCTTACCTAATAGTCACAAATAAAACTTAACATACAAATTTATGGTAAATTTACTTTTTATAGAGAGAAATACCATTCAAATAACCTAGATGATTTGATAAAATTAATGTACGCATTACGTGATGAACAGATGTCATAATTGTATATAATATTCCATAACCCCCGATCATCATTCCTGTGCATTTTAAGAATGATAAGAATGTAAATAATCTATGTAGGTACAAAATAGTTATAGTATTTCAGCCGAGACATTTTCAGTTCTCAAGTTCAGTTTAATATTGTATCTCATATAAGAAGTATAGATCGTATCATGAAAAAATATCGTTCGTTACTTAGTTATATTTTTTTCTTTAAAACACCATATCTCTTCAAAGTTTTGAAGTCATAATTTACCGACCAAATCTTGTAAATAATCTCAAAAAATAAAGAAAATGAGAGACAAAAACGTTAATAAAAAAAAGCCAGAAAGAGACAACACTAACAACGTCCACAAAGAAGTGCAAGCAAATTAAAACGTAAGATTCAGAAATAAGAACAGAACATCAATCAGTGTGTGAGCGTTGTAGTGAATACATTAGGTGTGGCGAACACATAAATACGTATAGTTATATCAGACGATATCACAACCACTCAAATAACACTGGTCAACAAAAAACATTGTATTTTTCCCTTGGATTTTTTTTGTTTCTATCTCAAATTGACTCGTATTATTTAAATGTGTTCTGTTTCTTCTGTTTTCGAGTTCCAGTTAACTACCCGAATTTACTATTTTTATTTAGGTTTGCGATTTGTTTTGACACTGATATATATATTGTGTTGTTGTTTCAGATATGGCTTCTTCAAGAAGATATTGTGTGCTTAATGCCGATTGTTTTTGCTATATTTATAGTGAATATATATTTGCGAAATATCAAAAACATGTATCGGAAAAAGTGCGTATCATTAATACTTTAAAATAAAATTGTGTAATCAGACCAAGCCGTGGGTTCCTCATATTGTATGCCAGAAATGTGTGGTATGTCTACGGTTATGGTCCAGTGGAAAAATAGATACAGTAACATTCGTAACACTCATGATTTGGCACGAACCTAGAAATCATCATGACGATTGCTACTTCTGTGTTGTGAAAATAAACGGAATTAACCCTGGAAATCGAAATAAGTGGTCATATCCGTAACTTGTTTTCTGCTAAACCCCAATTAAAATCACCAGAGGTACAACCCAGCTCATCTAAATTTTCTGATGGTCCAAATCCCTATGAACCCAAACGAAATACATCAAGTGAAGACTCATATTCAGACTACAAATTTAGCTAAGAACCTTACTCAGTAAAGGATCAAAACTCACGGAAGGAAGCTTATGATATTTTAGCATTTCGCTTAAAAAAAAACTTTTTCTTACTCCAGGAAGCCAACATTAGATTTTATCGTAACCGAGAAAAAAACTGTTAACGTATTTTCTCAAGAGAAGGATTTAGTTTTTTGTAACGATGTTTGTTTTTATTTTTGATAAAGATGGGATTTAAAACGTACCAACCTAGTGATTGGTCTAAATAGTGTTTTGTTTAATAACGGTAATAAGTACAGATCTAAACCTATTGTATATTCGGTGACTTTGAAAGAAGAATACGCAAATTTTTCCAAGTTTATGGAAAAAATTAAGTATCAAGATCTCAAATGTGTTATATGTGTTGACCTTAAAATGATTAACTTTCTTTTACGTCAACAAGGGAATGCACAATGTTCCCTTGTTTCATGTGTTTCTGGGACGGTCGTGACAACTCGTGAAAGATCGTAATTTTGTCAAATCAATGACTGAAGTCGAATCCAAAGATTGAAATTTATTTGTTTTTGGTTATGAATAATTTGCTAAGCAGAAAGAAATCCGACGACCGCGTCGAGCTTGTTGAGTCCATGTTATCGAACTTGCAAGCCCTAGGGTGCAACATGAGTATAAAAATCCAATTCCTGCACTCGCATTTAGACTGATTTCCACAAAATCTGAATGATTTTAGTGAGAAGCAGGATGAAAGCTTTCATCAGGATCTTCGGACAATGGAAGAGCGATATCAGAGGCGGTGGGACTCACAAATGATGGCAGACTACTGCTGGAGTTTGCAACGAGATCTACCTACAGTCGTTCATTCAAGGAAATCTTATAAAAGATCGTTTGATTGTGTTCAATAGAAATTTTGTTAACATATATTATTAATTTTATGTACAGTAGAACGCCGATTATCCGAACGCCGATTAACCGAATCGCCAATTATCCGAACGCCGATTAACCGAATCGCCAATTATCCGAATCGGTCCTAAGCGTAATATAAAAAATTAAAACCAAGCACTGTAAGTAAGTAATGTAATTTTTGTTTTGTTTTGTTTTGTTGTCACAAGTTGAAACTCGCTGGAGTCCAAATATATTTCAACTGTTATGGTTGAAAGCTAGAGGCAAGACACTACATGTTTTGCGTCGCGCGGCTTCCGTGAAACGCAACGTTTGTTTTTTTTTTCAACTCAATAACATTGAATTACTGTTAGTGAGCTCCTCTTTCTCTCATTGTGAAGATCGCTGTTTTGAACGGTTATATGATAAGTGAATAACCAAAATGAGTGCAAAGCGGAAACGTGTCGTCCTATCACTAAAGGTCAAAGTTGAAATAATTAATCAGTTAAAAAAAGGTGTGGCGGGAAAGGTACTGGCAGATAGATTTGGTGTTGGGGCAGCTACAATAACTGATATTAAAAATAACAGTGAAAAAATTTTAAGTTTTGTGACTGCATTGGAAACTGATGATGGATGTTCGTCGCGAAAAGTAATGAAAAAGGCAAAGGATGAACAGCTTGAGAATGCTGTTTTTACGTGGTTTCTGCAGCAACGATCTATTGGACAACCGATTTCAGGATCGATTTTATGTGAAAAGGCGCGAATGTTCAGTGAAAAAATGGGTGTAGCTGGTTTTAAGGCAAGCACTGGATGGATCCGCAATTTCAAGAATAGGCACGGTATTCGGGAACTGGATATTGCTGGTGAAAAACTTTCTGCTGATAGTGAAGCTGCTAATAAATTTGTGGACACCTTTAAAAAAGAAACTGAAAACTACGACCCTGATCTTGTTTACAATGCTGATGAGACTGGTTTGAATTGGAAAGCTTTGTCGAGAAAAACTCTAGCATCTAAAAGAGAACAGAGTGCTCCCGGCCACAAAGTCAGTAAAGATCGCGTCACCATAATGGTCTGCGCTAACTCTACTGGTACTCATCGCCTTCCTCTATTATTGATTGGCAAAGCAAAGAAGCCGAGGGCTTTTAAGAACGTAGCCAAGTTACCAGTGATCTACACTAATCAGAAGAATGCATGGATGGACAGCAGTATTTTTTTGGAGTGGTATGATAAAACCTTTCTTCCTGAAACAAAAAAGTTTAAAACGGAAACAGGAAAAAAGGGAAAAGTTTTGCTAATTATTGACAATGCACCAACGCATCCATCACTTGAGCTTCTCGTGAGAGAAGAAGGGAAATTTAAGTGTCTCTTTTTACCACCTAACGTCACAAGTCTGCTGCAGCCCATGGACCAGGGTGTGATTGAGTGCACGAAACGACTTTACAGACGACAGTTGCTTCGTAAATTACTTCTAGCTGAAGAGAACGACGAAGAACGAGTTTTGGATTCGTACAAAAAAATCAACTTGAAAGACTGTTGCTACATGATTGCAGATTCCTGGAACATGGTTAAAAGTGTTTCACTGAAACGAGCTTGGAATAAAATAAACGGCACATCAACGAAAGAGCAACTCGAGTTAGAAAAGCAAGCGAAAGAACGAGAATCAACCGCTGAAGTTATTGAAGACGAACAGGAATTACCGTCTGTAGAAGAGTTTGTAAACATGGCTAATGAAATCGCGGGATGTTCGGAGTGTGATGTCGCTGATATGGAAGAATGGTTGCACTGTGATAAGAACGATCAAGGGTTCCAGATACAGACAGACGATGAAATCGCAGCGAGTGCCATGGACGAACAGGATAATGAAGAGGACGACAATGAGACCGAAAGGGAAGAGGCACAAGACCAAAGTGTACCATCTCACAGCGAAGCGTTTATGTGCTTCGATAACGCCCTGAAGTGGATGGAGCGGCAACCCGAATGCGACGGTGTACAACTTCTTGCCGTCCGGCGCCTGCGTGACCTTGCCGCACGGAAACGCGCTTCAACTTCGAGGCAACTTACTCTGATCGAGATGTTCAAGTGAGCGCACGGGGTTTCGTATATCATCTGCCGCGGCACTGATGCTCTCCCTCTCTCTATCTCTAGTGCACTACTTACATATTGTAGAATTGAGTTTGTTAAATTTAATAAAGTTTATTCTATGTGTGACAGTTCGTTTTTCTTTATTACCAGTCTATGTCCGATTATCCGAATTTTCGATTATCCGAATCGACCCCGGTCCCAATTAATTCGGATAATCGGCGTTCTACTGTATTTCTATAAATATTATAAAAATATATTATATAATTTATATTTTTTTCGTAGTCAAAGCCATACAAATACCCAATAACAAAAGAATAAAGGAAACGAGACTTGTGTTATGAGCGCCGATGACATCGATGACATATCACGTAAACACGGTCCTGCGACTCAATCATCGGGTGATCCACATCGCGCACCACTTGAGATAAGATGCATAACCAACCAATAACATAACAACCAATTTGCTTGTGCATTGATAGATTCATATAATAGAATAAATTACGTTTGCCTAATTGAGCGGGATAATTGGTAATTGATTGATATAGGAATATTGGTTTCACTTTACAGAAAGTATAAAAGTAGACCTTAAGATAGGATTAAGTTAGTCTTAGCATAAGTCTTGTAACAGCTGCTAGCTCATTTGTCGGAAAAACAAATGAATGTCGGAATTTGGAAAAACAGTTTGTCGAATAAAAGATGTTTTTTCGGTAAATTAATAAACGTAACATTTTTAAACGATAATAAGTGGCGCAGTCGGACATTCGCAACTCAGTCGGCATTCGTCGGACAGTCGCAACTAAGGACATTATAAAATTTATATTGCGATTCAAGCGCCGTTTCCATCGAAGACGGAGTCGCGTCGTGTACATGCCGATGACGCCGAGTCAACTGAGTCAGATCAGAGTTCTTGGCAGGAAGAGGATGAGTTTCGAGCTTCGAACCGTCTACCGCCGAATTACGAAAGCAAATCAACGAACTTAATCTTGAGAACGCAAAAATGAATAAGCCCGTTACCGAGCTGCATGGACGAATCAATGTGACACCCCATTATGCGAACAAGGACGAAAGTGAGACGACAAGCGTGCGCAGCAAAACCGATCTGACGGCGAGCAGCACTGCAGACAGGAAGACTACAAGCACACGCACCAACAACAGTCCGACAATATGCAAAAATACCAAAACAACCGTTGGTAGCAACAACAATCTGACGGCGAATATTAAATATTACCTTTTCCTTAAATTCAAAGGAGGATTTTGAACACATAAAAAAAAACTTAAGGATACAAACATAAATTTCTTCACATCTACCCATCGCGAGGGAAATACCTTATCTTATATTATCCGATGTCTTCACTACTCATTCACCCCAACCGATATTATTGATAATCTGAAAAGTCAGGGTATCGAAAAAGTCCTTTCAGTAAAGGCTTTCGAAGCGCCTTACTCGTAGGAAAAATAATCTACGTCTGGTTTTATCAATGTACAACGAACATTATTGAAAAGCAAATGATAATGCTCTCTTTCCTTGCTTCTCACCATGAAAATAGTTATGTCTTCGCATAGAGAGCGGCAACACTTATCATATAGTCCAAATACCATCCAACGTGCACGTTCCGCGTATAAGTAGTAATTCTTATCTTTTCAGCAATATTATAATTGCAATCTATGCATAAATCTTTTCGGCAATATTAAGATTGCAAATTAAACAAATATTGATATTCGATACTCACTTTGAGTTTCGAAACAAACAATCCTTTTTATTTCATTCAAATAAAATCTCAAACGATCTTTCCGCCGGAAAAATAATATCGATTACGAGTAATAAAATTTCAAAAGTAAAAATTCGCATACGATGCAAATTGATAAGAATGAAGAAGCAAATCTTGTAAGAAGAAAATAATGTGAAGTAGATTCAGTCTTCGATGACCCACGATACAAGTTACAACTTGATTCGTGATAATAAAAAAATAATATATATATATCACAAAAGTGTGTTTTATTTAAAACCCATAACTACTTGATTCGTGATAATCACAAAAGTGTGTTTTATTTAAAACCCATAATTAAATTGCTTGGGCTTAACATCAATTCACATATTTCTGTCCCTTGGTCATGAATTGAAAATCGTGCTCAACAATATTAAAGCCGACATTGTATTTTGCGAAACCAAGCTACACGCCAGACATCGACTCTCTTTGTCTAATTTTACGATCTATCGAACAGATTGCCAATCCAACATCTAACGCGATGGTACTGCGATCCTCGTAGAGCAAAAAATTCATGCTTCCCAGACTTCCTTCACATGTCCAATGTTGCTCCCATTGAATCTACCACTGTCATGATTGAGAGCCCTAATTTTATCTTTAATGTTTCCTCTATATACGTCTTTAACCAAAGTCTCCACAAATCCCATCTCAACCAACTCTTCAATAAACTTATTGCACTACACAACCCCCACAACAAAAATGTATACGCCATTTGTTGCGTAGAGTACAATGCCAGCCATCCCTACTGGCAGGACTACATGTGCAATCCCAATGGCCCTCAGCTACACGGCTGGCTTCACAACTTATTTAAGCTCAGTAGCCCCGTGCTTCCATCTCACCACCGCTTCAACTCTCACTCATATATTGACTTTATCATTTACAGCTACGACATCCCCATCGTACACAAACCAATCATTGCCCTGTCCCAGAAACCACCCCCGGCATTAGCGGCTAAGACGTTCTTCTAATGAATTTCCATCTTGAAGACAGTCCTCCACCCAAAACCATACTACATACACCAAAATCAATTGGAAAGCATTGAATACTTTCCTGAAACGTCAGCTCAACTCCCTTCCCCCGATACATCACTCCCAGTCCTTATCTGTCAACCCTGACCTCGCAGCTGATCATCTGATCAATCCTCAGTCAAAACATGTCCCCACTTGATAAAGCGAACTCCTTAACAGACCACCTTACCAATCACCCGACTGAGCTTACATTCGCCAACTCAATCCATAACCTAAGTCGTTGTCCTTCGCTGCAAACGGTGTTCTACAACCCTGAAAAGCCTTTCAATTCACCACTAGACCCTCCCCGTTGCATCACCATTCGTCGTGAGCCAATTAAGTTTGTGACCAAGAAAGATATCATATTTCCTACCAAGATAATAAATACAAATAAGTCACCTAACTAGGTGTTACCGTTAATGATCGGCTTTCACACATCTATCACCTCAAAAATCCATCAACAATGCAACCATTTATACGCAGAAGCTTCTGGTGTGACCTTTCACCAGCACAAATGAAACGCTTCCGTTTAAAGGAATGTTCGATTATCCACCACTGGGTCAACGACTTCAGACACGAAAACTCTTACCACTTCATCAACAACGAATCCCTCTACAACCAAAGGGCAATTGACCACATCCTCATAACACACCTTCCGAAAACATTAAGAAAATACATCGACCACGCAAATCCCCTTGTTGCTACCCTTAACATCTCGAATAAAATCGCACCTCTATTCCACCGAACAATTCCCATTTCCCGCAACTATTCAGAGTGCTTTACCCTAGAGGTGATCTTTTCGACACTGACAATCGAATCCTCGACTAAAACTCAACCCGTAACTTCACTCTAATCTGACTCTCAATACATGAAACCAAATTCGCCCCCTTTTTTCCTAGAACTCCTCCAACGCATGCTACAATATTTTTCTTCATTTTCTTTTCGCTTTTTTTCTAAAAAGTGTAGAATAAGTTTTCCTATCACTGAATAAGGGTTTTTGACCTGACTCTTGAAAGAACTTAAAATAATAAGACAATTTCACATGATGCAATATTTTTTGCCATTTAGTTAAAGACTTAGAGAAGACCTTAGTTGCTAAGGAAGATTTGTAATAAAATTTCCATGTAAATAACTTGTCAATAATAAGATCATACCTCCTATATGTGGGTATGGGTAAAGAGTCTCGTTTGGAACGTCGTCGTGAAAGGTCGCATTTAGGATAAACCGATTTGTAAAGGCGTGTACCAGTGACAACGTTAAAGTGAGATAGCAATACAGAGCGCCGCGTCGATCATCACTTAGTAACGTCAGAGTAAGATAGCGATAAAAAATCGCATCGATGCATACTAATACACTACTTTTTGATCAGTACGAACATCACCAACGTTAGTGTTTTCGAGAACACATACACATGCTAGAAAAAGTCTGCGTTCACCTGCTGTCAATCAGTTTGTAACTTAAAAAAATCAAAAACACACAAATATTTTCCAGATTTGGTTTCATATATTTATTAAGTATTTCTTAAGTAGTCGCCACATGGAAGTTCATTTATTTCGCTTTTACGGCTTTTTTCAGACAAAACCTACAAAAGCGAGGCAGAAAAAGTCTGCGTTCACTTGATGAATTATGGGATTCCCCGGAATAATTCATTTCAAATACACTTTTCTAGTGTTTTATTGCATTTATTATTCTTTAACCCTTTGCACCCGAACGGCGCCTCTCAGGCGCCATCCTTTTTATTACTGCAACTCGAACGGCGCCCGAGAGGCGCCATTACTATTTATGATAATATTGCACCATATGCATGCGTGCATGCGTTGTAAATTTTTTTACTAGGAGTGTGTGAGATTAGTCCATGGACATGGTGAACACTTAGATCCTGCAGTGTTAACACTGAAGCGTTTCAGGGAACATCGTAGCAAAATTTTTAATGCTCTGTTAAGTAAAAACACTGATAAGCGAAATCGAAACAAACGTTTGATATTCTGTTAAGCGAAAGCATTGGTGTTTAAAATCACTTTTTTTGTGTGTAGTATCTTTTTGAAATACTTTTACAAGCGAGAGTAAGTGAATTGTGAACTTATCAAAATATTTTACTATTTCAAATTTAGTCCATTTAAGGCCATAAAAATGGAATCATTGGACGAAATTTGTAGCAGCGAAGATGAGTTTGATCTGAATGAACATAAAGAAGATAGTGATCAAGATAATAGAAGTGAAGAAAGTGATGAAGTATTTGGTACAAGAAAAAAAAAATAAGAATAATAGAAAGCGAAAGTGATGATTCTTCTGATTCAGACGTTAGAGAAGAGGAAGATAGTTCTGAATGGGAAGATGTCACTGAATCTACAGAAATACCTGAAAGAATACAATTTAGAAGTGGTGAAAAATCTGCAGGTCCCCATGTTAGTGCAAATGTCACGGAACCATTGGATTTTTTTAAATTATTTTATACCGACCAGCTAATTGATACAATTGTCACTGAAACAAATAAATATGCACATAATAAATTGAAAGATAAAGAGTTATCGAAAAAGTCTATGTGGATAAACTGGAAAGAAACAACAACACAAGAATTCTGTGCATTCCTAGCGGTCATCCTTAATATGGGAACCATGCCGCTTGCAAATATAGCACAATATTGGTCGACGGATGGAAATAGTCGAATTCCTTTTTATCCGAATGTATTTACACGAGACAGGTTCACTCAAATTTTTTGGATGCTGCACTTGAAAACAATTACACCTAGAGCTACAAATGTAAAAACTCGCTTACAGCGGGTTAGTAACTACTTGGAAGAAATAAATACTAAATTTTTGGAACATTTCGTTCCTGGCCAAAATATATGTGTCGATGAATCCGTTGTGAAATTTAAAGGTAAATTTTGTTTTATTACTTATAATCCTCATAAACCGACAAAATGGGGAATGAGGATTTATGTACTCTGCGATTCAGAAACAGGATATATTTGTGGGTTTCTTCCATATTATGGTAGCATCACAACCGAACAGTTGATAAGACCTGACCTCCCGGTGACTACCAGAATTCCGTTACACTTATATAAAATGCTACTAAATTCTGTTCCCGGTGCACAAGGCCACCACATGTTTACAGGTAGATATTATACGAGTCTTGTACTAGCCGAAGAATTATATAAAATCAAGTGTCATTTAACTGGCACAATACAAACCAACCGGAAAGGAATGCCGTTTGCTATAAAGAAACCAAAATTTGGAAGAACAAAGACAGTAGCATATCGGAAAAATAATACTATGATCCTGGCTTGGAAAGATAAACGGGTTGTGACCATGATGTCGAATTGGTGCGATGCTGACATGACTACCGTAAAAAGGTTTCAACGAGGTGGTGTTGAAATTGCTGTTAAGAAACCAAACGTTATTCTAAAATATATTGAATTTATGGGGGGCGTTGATCGTGCCGATCAATATACATCTACGTACTGTTTTATGCGGAAATCCTTAAAATGGTGGAGAAAGTTATTTTTTTGGGGATTGGAAATATGTGTAATCAATTCCTATATTTTATATAAAATGGTGAAAAGGCAGAAAAACGAGCGACCAATCAGTCATTACAAATTTGTGAAATTATTAGTGGATCAGCTAAAAGGAGATTATCGACAAGATCGTGGAGCTGGCCGTGGTTCGACATCTGCAACTACCGATAACAGTATCCGATTAAATGGTAAGCTACATGTGATGCAAAAAGGAAAAAAGAAAGATTGTAGAGTGTGCTCTGACCGAACGACAAAGATAAGCGGAAGACGTGAAACGGTGTATTACTGTGACACATGTCCTGAAAAACCCAGGTTACACCTTGGAGAGTGCTTCCTCAAATATCACACTAAGGAAAATTATAAAATTTATTATTAAAATATTATGTTTGTAGTATGTAAATAAAAATGAAATATGTTAATAAACTACTTTTGTTTAAAATACTTATGTTTGATGTATTACAATTTTTTATTAAAACTACTGTCGGGTAGCTGAGTACCCATACTAAAAAATGGTTCGGGTGCAAAGGGTTAATAGCTATTCTGGCAAGTGGTGAAATAGTTTCCTGCAGAGTTTGTGTTGTGAATAATTTTTTTTTCGCGATGGAAGATAAAAGGAAAGAAATCAGTGTGAGTGAAAGAAAAATCATCATAAAATTATGGAAAGAAGGGAACAGCTACAGAGATACAGCGAGAATAGTGGGAAGACAATATTCGTCAGTGCAAAGGGTTATAAATAATTTCAAATCGACAGGAGAACTCACATCCAAACCTCGTTCCGGTCATCCATCAAAGTTGTCCTGCAGAGAAAAACGACATATCGTGTCACTAGTAAAAAAAATCCACGGCTGACTGCGTTCCAAATAGCAACTGAAATCAAAGAAAAATTCAAGAAAAATATTTGTCCGGATACTGCAAGAAAAATCCTCAAAAAGGCTGGATACCACGGACGGGTTGCTCGGAAAAAACTGTACATTTCAGCGGTCAACCGACAAAAGCGCATTGCATTTGCCAAGCAGCACATAAATGAGCCAATAGAGTTTTGAAAGGATGTAATATTTTCCGATGAGAGTAAATTTTGCATTTTTGGCATAAAAGGACGCAAGTTAGTATGGCGGAAGTCTGGAACAGCACTCCAAAAAGAAAACATCCTACCCACTGTAAAACATGACGAGTTCTGGCGTTGGGAAGTTGGAGTTTATCGAATCGACGATGGATAGATTTGAATATCTCAACATTTTGAAAAATAATTTGAGGCAGAGTGCCATTAAACTCGGCTTAGATTCAAATTTTTGCTTCCAAAATGATTGTGATCCGAAGCATACAGCCGAGATAGTGAGGCTCTGGTTACTCTATCATGCCCCAAAACAGCTACATACACCTCCACAATCACCAGACCTAAACCCCATCGAACACTTGTGGGATTCGCTAGAGAAGAAAATTCGACAACCCTCAATAACAAGTAAGGAAATGTTGAAAACTGTTTTCACAGAGGAGTGGGAGAAAATAAGTGCTGAAGAGACAGCGAAGCTCGTCAATTCGATGCCGAAAAGGCTCCGAGAGGTAATAAAGAACCGGGGATACCCCACCAGTTACTAACTAATTTAAATATGTTTTACTATTTTCTATTTAATTATTTTTATTACAAGTGAACGCAGACTTTTTCTGCTTCGCTTTTGTATGTTTTTTTCTGAAAAAAGCTGTTAGCTCAAAAACAGTAATAGCGAAATAAATGAACTTCCATGTGTCGACTACTTAAGAAATACTTAATAAATATATGAAACCAAATCTGAAAAATATTTGTTTGTTTTTGATTTTTTTAAATTACAAACTGATTGACAGCAGGTGAACGCAGACTTTTTCTAGCATGTGTATGTGAGCCCGGACTCAATAACAATCATATAAAGTAACGCTTTCGTCTAAGTGCAAGTGAAAAGCCATAAAATTGCTGGAATTCAGCTTTTCCGTCTGAACAAGGAAGTGGTAACTGAAAATCAAAAACTTAAACACAAAATGATGCAGGAAAAAGAAAGTTGGACAGTCGATCGCGATGCTCTCTGGTGTGTCTGGAGTGTGTTTGGATGAACAGTGAGAGCATAACATGAGAGAAGAAAATAAAGTGATGAAGGAAGAGAACGTTAAGCTTATTAAAAACAATAAGTCTTGAGTATATTCGATAGTCTGACGGACAGGACCGGAAAAAGTCCAAGAAACGAAAAACCAAGCCCAGAAATTATACTGATGGTGAAAATGACACTAGTGCCGTTACGCATAAGAGGAATACTGTGCGGGAAATCAAAACGGAAAGTATAACCGGGAGCAGTGCGGAAACAAACCCACCGATGATGGAGCAGAGCGTTCCAGTTGAAATGGACGAGAGATTCAGTGTCATTCAACAAAGAAACATAACAAGAACAACAGTCGCTAGATTTGAACAAGAAAATAAAAATGTAAATTTAACCCTTAGTTGGCACACGGGGTCTAAAGGACCGCACGCTCTCTTCAAAGCGATTTTTTACATAGAAATCGTTAGGTTTAGAGCTTGTCGCGTCACCTACATTTAGAGGAGGGTTTGAACTAACATTCCACGCAGGTAAAGGTAGGCATTCATCGCTTACCTGCCAACGCGAGCGGTTCGAAGTTCGGTTGGGGTCCCTCAGACCCCGTGTGTCAGTGATGTCGTTTCAAGTGAAATTCGGAGCAAATTTTTTTGTGCTGTTTTGAGTGATTTGTGAACAATTTATAAAGTAAGTAATTGACTGAAGTCAAAATAAAATTTTTAAATTAATAATAATAAGAATTATAATAATTTTTAAAATCACGTTTCTAGTATTATGGCGCGGTATAATCTAAGGCATCGCAACATGGTCGATTTATTGCATGAAGATGACGTGGATGACACATTTCTCGATGAAGCCTCTTCTGGGGAGGAAGATCGACTCTCTGTAGAAGATGACGGCACCGATACGGACGAATATCAACCGTCCGAAGACGGTTCCGACGCCGACAGTGATCTGGAAAATGTACCGCTTCAAGAACGGCTACGCATGGCTCGTGAACAGGATGCTATGGAGGTAGACCTCGAAAGTGATGATGATGAAGTGATGATTCTTCGCGGTAAAAATGGCTACCGCTGGAAAATTCGAACCGATAGACGCGAACCATCAGGTAAATACCGTTAAAAATTCCAAAGCTATTGGGCCTACGTCACGCCGAACTTTCTAGGCAGGCAACAGCGTGCATGCGCTGCCTCGAGCGCACGTGCTCTAGACATTTCTAATTGAGTACCTGCTCTGCTGACCCTTCACTCGCAGAGCAGGTATATAAAAGCAACATAGTCCCTGTGCCCACATATATGCACACATATATGCTTACACATTATTTCGATTTTTAGATCGGGTCAGCGTGCATGAAGAGAGAATTCCTGGACCAACAGGTGCAGCTGCAGGACTGATGACATTCCGTGAATTATGGTCAGTTTTAATAACCGATGAGATGTTAGAAATCATAGTCGGTCATACGAATACTGAGATAGAAAACGTTTGTTCTAAACTCATGGCAGGAAATGTTGCAATGCAGTCGTATCATCATCACACAGATGTTGATGAAATTAAAGCTTTTATTGCTATTTTGTATTATTCCGGCGCTTGGAAATTGTCGCACGTCAATATTCACGATCTTTGGCAGAATGAAAACGGGTTCGCCATGTTTCGTGCTGTAATGCCAAGGGTGCGTTTTACGTTTATTTACAGATGCATTCGATTTGATGATAGAGCTACTCGTGATACCACTGATAAACTCGCGCCTATCAGGGAAATTTGGTCGAAGTTTATTACTAATTGTCAAAATGCTTATAATTTATCGGGAAAAGCAACTGTCGATGAGCAGTTGCTTGGTTTTCGTGGTAGGTGCGGGTTTCGGATGTATATAAAATCAAAGCCGGACAAATATGGTCTGAAAGTCGTAGCACTGAACGATGCCAAAACAGGCTACCTGTACTACGGTGAACCGTACTTAGGAAAAAATACGCGTGTTGAATTGCTTTCCGGTGAAACTTCTTCAGAGTATTTTTTTCGAGCAGTAACAGCCCCGATTCATAATTCAAAAATCACTGTCACATGTGACAATTGGTTCACGAGCATTCCTCTGTTCGAACGGTTTCAGAAACAACCATACGGTTTAAAAATTACTGGGACGATTAGGAAAAATAAGCGCGAAATTCCAGCTCAGATGAAAATCCCGTCGAAAACCGTACCAGATTCGCAATTCTGTTCCGCCGAAAATTCGAAAATCATGCTTGTGGCATATACGCCGAAAAAAAAACAAAGTCGTTTTTTTGGCGTCTACTTATTCACAATCGACAGGAATAACGGACGGAAAGCCGAACCTTGTTTTGCACTATAACGATACCAAAGGTGGTACAGATAGATTTGATCAACTGTGTCACGCGTACACGGTCTCTAGGAGAACAAATCGTTGGAAATCGGTTCTTTTTCGGTATTTTGGACCAGGCAGCTGTCAATGCCAGGATTTTGTTAAAATGTGCGTACATAAATGTACAAAATACCGAAAAAGTAAGAGCAAGTAACTGTTTAAATCGACTAGCAGTACATTTTGCGAGGTCATTTATAATGACAAGGCTTGGTAATCCGTCAGTACGAATTACCACAAAGGTGTGCATGAAAGGCATCTTGGGCTTAGATGAACCCTCTGTCATCGAAAATGAACGACCACGTCTTCCAACGAAAATGAGATGCACTGTCTGTAGTCGTCACAAAGATAAAAAGACGATAATGCAATGCCCTTCATGCTTGAGACCGATGTGCGATAATTATCGTATGTACTTATGCGTCGAATGTGCCGGAGAAAGCAAATTTTAGCTGGAGTTTTTCCAATTACTTTAAGTAAATATCATTAATTTTAAGTAAGAACATGAATTTATAATGTAAATTGACTTTTTAATACGATTATATTGAAAAAAATATGAAAAAATGCTGTCTTATTTGTACCTTCATTTTCCTGCATTCATTTTGCAGAATAAATACCTTTTTTAGAAGTACCACTTTTTCCATCATATACATTTTAAAGAACAGCTATTGCTACGTTAACCCTCAAATTTTCATGAAAAAATATTGAAAATTAAAAAAGATATGAATTTTTAAATAAAAAATGCACATTTTTGCTTATTTGTTTTTCGACAATTTTTTTAGATAATTTAACAATGAAAATTGACTTCAACAATGACACAATAAACTTCAGAAAGGTTTAAATTATATGTGTGATTTTTTCTAAAACTTTATATAAACAATTAACAAAGTTATAAACATTTGTTACACTGGGGTCCAATGGACCCCGTGTGCCAACTATGTAATTTTTAGGACGTGTGTCACGCAAGGGTTAAGTAAAAAAAAAACCAAATCTTCCACTTATTATATGCTTTCAATATTTCATAAGGATACAAGAGAAATCGTTGCGACATATATCCGGCTACGGATGAAGTTATGATTAATATTCATTGAAATATTGATAACCTATGAGTGCAACCATTTCATTTTTACCCGAAAAACTGTAAAAACTAAAAATTTAATATTAAAAAATTGTGTGAGGGATTCGCCGCAGATATTCTACCAGATTTTGTGAAAATCTTTTTAAAAAATTATTGATTCTTTGAATATCAATAATCTTTCTACCGCAGATGTAACTGGGGCCGAAGTAAGGCTTGGTGATGGTTTCAATTTATTTCCGTTCAGATGAACTCATTAATAGGGACCATTCGACGATCCACGCATATGACGTAAGACGTATATTTTTTTTCAAGATTGCCTACCAGATTAAATGGCCAATCATTCTCATATATTGATTTCTTCCCAGTTTCTAGGCCCCTTATAACAACAGAACTCTTGTAGTAAATCCCCTTCTTCAAAAATTTGATTTCGACTCCCATCAGAGAACCCCGATCACCGAGAATGGTCAAACCAGGAATTTTATCACATAATCCACCTATCTATGTTTTTACTTATAGAAATGAATTGAAGTGAATTAAAAATGTTAACCAATTTTAGAAGAATAAGGAATTAAATGCCTGAAACAGATAGAATTCTCACTTTTGGTGAGATATGTAGATGCCTCAATAATTAACATTAATAATGTCGTATCCTCAGCTATGACGGAGTGCATTCCTAAAAAATGGTCGTGAAAAACAATCTTATCTTATTGAATGATTTCACTTTGCAACTGATAAACCTAAAAAGCAATAATATCACACGTCCACGTCCATAAATATCTCACTCAATTGCGAAGAAAATCAAATAATCAACTCCTATAAAAGCATGATGTCCTCACCTGCTTTGAATTCAATAGTTAATTTCCGTCAGATTGTACAGCAAACAATGCTCCCCCTGAATAGTCTAACCTTGTCTCTATTGACTATATACAAGGTATAATTCTTGTTCCCCAAACCCTGGAAGAACGCTTTCGTGGTACCTGTTCCCAAAAGCAGCAAAATGGCCACCAGCGTAACACGTTATAGATCTATTTCATTGCTATCATGTGAAGCAAGATCTCGGAATATGTCCTAAAAGAAAAAATTCTCCATCTGTGATGAACTGGGTATACTAAATGAATGTCGATTCGGTTTCTCAAGGAACAAGTCTACTACGCATGCCTTAACGATATTAGCAGAAAACGAAGGTACATGATTATCATCATCACCTCAGCTTCATCAGCTGTTAATGATTTGAGACGCTATTTAGCTTCTTTGAATGAAAACGAGGACGCACTGCAAAAGTTAAGTTATGTTGAAAATTTTGAATGTTGAATTTCTTTCTGTCAAACCAAAAGTGATTTCTCTAAATAACCTCATTATAATTACACTATATATTTTTATTTATTACAATTACACTATATATTTAATGTGCGGGTACTGTATACGGAATATTTCGAAGCTATTCCAGAATAAAACAAATAAATGATTTGAGATGAATGTTTATGGCTGCTGGTCTGAAGTTACCTAGCTATCGAGTAGTGTAAATGCCAATTGATTTTCAAAAATATACAAACTCGACTTCGCATTTTCTAATTACTTTTCATACACAAGACTCGAAAATTTCATGAGTGATAACTCTTGAACAAAGTGTTTATCGGTGCCAGCGAATGTCATCAATCAAGTACAGTGTAACGTAATATAATAAAGTTGCCCAAAAAAGAATTGCGAATTACTATTTTTTACATTTTTAATTCTTTTTAGCTCCCCAAAATGAACAACTACCGTAGTGACGATGACCTTGTTCCACCCTTAAGGAAGTTGACGCGTTGGCAACTAATCCAATCGTCACCGATGTCGTCACCTATGAAGACTTTAAGTCTGACTTTAAAACCGATACCAGTACATCGAAAGATACTAACTTCGAGGGTGACTTAAGTGGGACAGAAAACCAGAACACAAATGATATATGGAAATCACAGGAAGTGACAGAGAACAGTGTCAGTCTTCTGCGCTCCCTGGCCACACAACAAATGGAACCAAAGAAGAAGTGAAAAAATGTTTCAATAATGAGCTTATTAGTATTATAGTAGCGCAAACGAATCTAAGCTAAGCAAACGATCTAAGATGAGGAAATGGAATCCAACAAGTGACAACCAGGTTAGATGATTTATCGCGCGAGTTAATTTTTTTATAGGTCGGTTACTCCGTAAATGAGAAATGTTTTATATTAGTTTGAATAAATAAATACGAGATATCAGGCCATTTTAAAGGAGAATAGAATATAGAACGTAAGGAAAATTATATCAACTGTTTAGCTCGTATGATTTCGAATCAAATCATTACATTCTAGTAATCAATAAAGGGCGCATCGTATATCCTGTATCTTAAAGTTCCTCTAGTCATTAGAAGAGTACGAGTCATATATTCGAATTTACATGAAAATGATCCTTGTCAAAAATTTTTCGGAACAAATCAAAAGCAAACAGATTATTACATAACATAACATAATAACAGATTGTTCCGCGAGTCATCCGAAATATTCCCAAATGCCAAAATAACTATAAGTGAGACAAAATTCCTCAAGTGGGCCACTAATAAATCAGTACTCTGAGTATTTATAAATATTATATATGTCTTGTTAGGATTTAAAAAAATAAAAAGTACGTATTTTTTTATTTTTTAAAATTTTAATTTTTTGAAAAGTTATTAATAATCAATTTTTTTTGCAATTTTTCACGTAAAAATTTTTTTCTTCCGATTGGTTCGATGAATCTTTATAATTTTTGGTCAGTACTTTGAGAAATAATAGTCCTTCCTAAATATATTTTAAAATTTTTTTTTCATGTAATGTTGTTCAATAAATTGATGACAGTTGTAAACAATTGACAATTATTAATGCTTCTCAATTAATTACAACAATAAAGAAAATATATTTAGATTCCTCGTTCGATTTCGAAAAAATGAGTAAAAAAAAAAGTTAGAAACTTGCATTAGGTGAAAGACTACGTTCATTTGTTTATTTCGTTATTCAACGCGCTGTGAAGCAACTCCTACGCGAAGCGTCTCAATTGACACAAAACAATTGCATGACATTTATGGAAAACATACATTTATATTTTCACCCGTTAAGTGTGTCCTTGTATCGTGTTCAATACATTATTATTTTACAATTTTTTTCACTTTTTTTAATATCTCTAGTTTAATTTATAAACTATATAAATTTATAAAATATATAAACATATCATATATTGAAAAAATAGTCGATAGATCAGTTTAAAATGCCAAGAGCAAATTCTTGTTGTAATCCTTTAAAAAAAAAAGGGCATAACTGTGTTTACAAAAACGTTGTTCTAGTAACACATAAATGGAATTCAAAATTTGAAAATTTAGTAGGATTTTATATTTGTCAGTCTTGTAAAAGTCAAGTAAACAGACAGTCTAACATTACTCCACAACCGCAAGTCTCTAACAATAGTGTAAGGAAAAGAATCTCTTCGATTTTTCAAACACATAGTGACAGTGATAATGAAGTCGATTTTTATGAAGATTCTTATATGAATAACAAGGTAGGTATATTTTCATGTAGCTTTTCGAATAATGTAACGAAAAAAAAAATTTTGATTTCAAAAGAAATATTTACTTAAAAAAAAAAAATTATTGACTGAAACCAATCAATTATTTTATTTTTTAAAATATTACTAGTTATAATTTTAATCGAATTATTATGAATCATTTTAAGGATTCGAACTATGTATTGATTATTACAGGATTTTGAATTATCACCCGTTAAAAAGCTACGACAACATATTGACCTTAAACAGAAATCCAACAGATACGTTCCTATGGATGAAAATTGGACTAAAGATTTAAGGAGTGCAATTGCAAATGAAACTACTCGTTCTGGTAAAATTAGTCTTTTAACCACAGCACCTTTATGTTGGAGCATTCGTCAAATGAAAAAAGAACTAAATGTGTCTCGCCGAATGGCATCAAGAGCTAAGAAATTACATGCAAGTTCAGGATATGGAACTTGTCCTCAACCAAAACGTGGTCGGTGTTTGAATGACTCAACTGTTAAAAAAATTAAAGATTTTTATTTGTCTGATGAAGTTAGTAGAGTGATGCCGGGTGCAAAAGATTACATATCAGTTGTAGAAAATAATCAGAGAATACAGAAACAAAAAAGACTACTTTTGTATAATCTAGGCACTTTACATGAACAATTTGAAGAACAAAATCCAGAAATTAAAATGTCACTATCAACATTTCGTAAACAAAGACCGCAAGAATGTATATTATCCGGTCAAAAAGGGACGCACAATGTTTGCGTTTGTAAGATTCACCAAAATATGAGGTTAAAATTCGAAGGGATGAAAAAACAATTTATTCAAAAAGGTGAAAGTTTCAATTATACGTATCGAGATGCATTAAAAGATATTCTCTGTGAAAGTCCAACATCAGACTGCTATTTCAATGATTGTAAGAAATGTCCTGGTACGAGTATAGTTGTTGATAAGTTGCAGATTTTATTACAGGACTCTAAAATTTCAGAAATAACTTTTAATCAGTGGACGAGCACAGATAGATGCGAGCTCTTATCTAAATTACAATCTAAAGAAGAATTTTTAGTACTTTTGAAAAATGATTTTCCTGATTTGGCGAAGCATGATTTTTTAGCAACATCTCAAGCAGCTTATTTTCGAAAAATGAAAAATTCAATGGAGGACGGGGAAATGATCGTAACTTTAGATTTTGCTGAAAATTATACTTGTCAAGTTCAGAATGCGGTTCAATCACAACACTGGGCTAATGTTCAAGTGACTTTGCACCCCTATGTAATTTATTTCAAAAAAGACAATGTCATAAATCATGAAAATTATGTAATAATTTCTGAACATCTTCAACACGATGCTAATTCAGTATATTTATTTAACTATAAACTGATAAATCATTTAAAAGAAAATATTGATTTGAAAGGTATAAAAAAAATTTATTATTTTTCTGACGGTGCTGGGTCCCAGTATAAAAATAAATTTAATTTTATTAATTTAATAAATCATGAAAAAGATTTTGGTATAACAGCTGAATGGAATTTTTTTGCCACTTCGCACGGTAAAGGGGCTTGCGATGGAATCGGAGGGACGGTAAAAAGACATGCATATCGATCGAGTTTACAGTGTACAGGTGACAAAAACATAACTTCGCCAAAACTTATGTATGAGTGGGCAACAAAATTTTTCAAAAATATTAATTTTGACTTCTGTTCAGAAGAAGATCATAAATTAAATGAAGAATTTCTAAAGCCGTCAGTATCATTGTTTTATCCCAATAAATGGAAATAAACTATTATGTAGAAAATTTTCAGAATCCAGAAAATCTGTCACTGAAAGCATAACGAAAACTACATTAATACGTAAGAGTAACTAAAGATTAATTTCAATGTAAACCTAATTTAAACCGATGTTATAAACAATTTATAAATAATATATAATAAAACAATGAAATAATTATTACAATACTAAGATCCTGTCTACCTGTAATCCCTTTTTTATATACTTTACTTCACGAATAGCATTCAAGTCGCACCGCGTCAGAGTTGTTTCACAGCGCATTGAATAACGATATAAACAAATGAACGTAGTCTTTCACCTAATGCAAGTTTCTAACTTTTTTTTTTACTCATTTTTTCGAAATCGAACGAGGAATCTAAATATATTTTCTTTATTGTTGTAATTAATTGAGAAGCATTAATAATTGTCAATTGTTTACAACTGTCATCAATTTATTGAACAACATTACATGAAAAAAAAAATTTTAGAATATATTTAGGAAGGACTATTATTTCTCAAAGTACTGACCAAAAATTATAAAGATTCATCGAACCAATCGGAAGAAAAAAATTTTTACGTGAAAAATTGCAAAAAAAATTGATTATTAATAACTTTTCAAAAAATTAAAATTTTAAAAAATAAAAAAATACGTACTTTTTATTTTTTAAAATCCTAACAAGACATATATAATATTTATAAATACTCAGAGTACTGATTTATTAGTGGCCCACTTGAGGAATTTTGTCTCAAGTGGTAAACTCTCTCGTTAATTGTTCGATGGCAAATCATTGTATTTCTACAGCAGATAAAGCAAAAACAGTTGCTGAGGAAGCGGAGGATTGCGATATTTCCGCCCGGTCCAATAATTTGGTCTCCTCCTCAGAGGTAAAAGAAATTGAAGAAGAAACATGATACGGACAGAAACCACTGCAAAATCTACGGAAAAACGCAGTAAATAATTAGAAAACTAACAATTCGAAGTTATTAATTATACTAATAGAATAGTGGGAACTAAATCTGGCAACGTGGGCCTAGCAAGAGTTGAGCCGAGCATTTATGACGATCAACCGAAGCGAGTTACTGAATAACTAGCATTTTTTTACAAAATGCAAATTAAGTTATATTATTATTAATTTTCAAACGAAAACATTTCTGGAAAACGGGAAATGCCAAGCAACATGATGATCTAAGTTTCCATTCACGTACATAGCCTGATGAGGCTTTGATTTTAGAGCATTATTTAAGCAATCCAGCATTATTTTAAGAATAATTGCACATTTAGTATTGCAAATTGCATTGCATTTAGCAATTAAGACCACACTCGTACTGTGAAAACTCCGAAGAGTTCCTCTCCACTGGTAATAAATGTTGAATTATTTCTAAGATCAGAACCAAGTTCGAAGTTAATTTTTATTTTTTTAATCCAATAACGTTTAAATAGAATAATTGGCGCAGTTGGTAGTATCCCTTTTTCGAAGAACAGGGATTCAGTGATACAAAACTATCTTTTCGGGAAACGTGATTAATTTCACCGTCGCGATATAATAAAACATCATTCAGAGTCTACTGTGCAGCTTAAAGAACACCTTAAAGCCGATACTGAGAATCGAACCTGGATTCATAAAAAAACAAATCAGCAGAAGCATAAAAAACTGAAATTAACAAAACGGCGAGAAAAAATAAGTGATTCAAGAAAACATGTTCAGCACAAAAATTGAGCAAGAATCCAAAGGTTACAATAAGCTGTGCACAAAATGCAGGAGCAACATCGCATCGAAATAGAAAGCTTACGACTGCAGATAACGCAATGCAAAAGAGCTTCCAGCTAAGTATCGACCAATTCCTAAAAAAATTTCAAGTGTTAAGACTGTTTACGGAAATCGTGAAGAATCAGTACAAGAGTTCCTGAACGCAGTCGGAAACGTCGGAAACGCAGCACTATTACAACGCCAACTGCAGACTGTCTTTAAGGGAAAGATATAAGAGGAAGCGAATTTGGTGATACAACTTCTAGGCGAGGACCGGACATGGGAAGCGATAAAAGCAGAACTTAACCTTCACTACCGACCAAACACATACAATAAGCTGATGGAGGAGACTATGAAAATGAGTGTGATATAGGAGAATTATTTATTACAATAAGAAAAACAAATTATCAAATAAATGGACTATGTGATTTTTATGAAGATAAACCAAGTAATTATAGTTCAACAAACAGTGATAAAAACTTAGTAGGCATAGTCAAAGATATGCTAAGTGGTTGTTACAGAGTCTAGTTACGAAGTGGTATGGCCCTGATTGAAGTGATCAATCTGTTTGGCATTATTAGACGAAAATAACGTGATCCATCATGAGTTAAACCTAATAATTATCATTGAAATAGTAGACAGGACATAAGCGACAAGCGACAAATTAAATTTATTTTAACCTGAACAGAAATTTTGAGTTACAAAACAACAGTCAACAAATTTTGAATCAATAACTAATTACAATATCCATAATAACTATAATAAAAACTGAACATCTAGACGTGACCCTGGACAGCACAGATATTTTGATTTATTCAAGACAATTTATGAATCAAAGAATGAACTTCAATAATTCGGGACTATTTCGACATAATTATGGAAATAATCCCAACGATTCGGGGCCGTTCAAACATCGCTTACAAGACGTGAATTTTTCCGACGAGACTCGAACACAAAACTCCCAATAATATACTTTACCATCGCTGGAACAAAAATAGCTTGCCTAATTAACACTCAATCAGAAACTAGTATTTCAAAGCCAAAAGCTTTAAACAAATATCAAGAATTGAAATAAGAAAACCCACTCTTCTTCAACAATCGATGGAGTAACTGAAGTTACATCCAAAACTTTCCCACCTATCCCCGAAGAGTTTCATGTTGAAGGAACCTTATCTTGGAAGCTAATGGACTTTGTGAATCGTAAATATTACGCAATAGTTAGACAAAACTGTCCAACAATCAAAATGGCATGAGCATAGAAATAAAAGGCTTCCTTGTAATTTTGGGATTTTATTTTATTTTTATTTTACCCGAAACCCATTTTCGACCGTAATCGTTCAATCTGCTTCAGCGACTTAATATTGCTTACGATTTTTCTTTGTGTACTTACAGGTAATGATCATTCCAACTAATTTGGTAACATCTTTTTGAATAATTTTTGTGGAAATATTATTATGCTTTTTGTAATTTTTTATAGCTTCAGTAATTATCCTTGAAAATTACGTTCTTATGCATGTTATAAATTAAGTATCTTTGAACCCGTTAGTACACAAGCAGAAATCGTAAGCAGAATCAATAAAGTCGGCAGGGATCGAACGATTACGGCCGAAAATCGGTTTTGAGTAGAATTTAAGAATTACAAAATTAAAAGAAAGCTTTTTATTTTTATTCACAGATTGAGTATATGAAAGCTATTACAATTATAAAACTCAATAACCTTGTAAATGCGAGATAATAGCGATTACGATAAGATTAGAACAAAGTTAAATAAAATTATATTGTAAATAATAACCAGACACAAAGTGTGATAGAATCATGAGGTTTTGGAAACTTTCCGGATAGACCCGCGGACAAAATTTAAGCAACAATTAAATTTTATTCATAAGACAAGAAAATCGTGAAATAATTAAAATATCGTGAAAAACTGTTGAAAACTTATATTAAATGCATGTTGCACTACGCAGAGTATTACCTAAGAATATGAATAATCATAAATATTAATTTTCCTAACTACCTGAACAAAATAATTTCTTTCTTTGGGATAATTTTCATCGCTCTCCTCTTCTATTCAATCCGTTTCAATATTTGTACTACAGCTGAGAGAAACATAAAGCACATGTTACTTCGTCTAATCTTGTAGTTACAAACTGAAACGAACGTTATCAAATCCTTTAAATAGCTGATAGTGAAATTAAGAGAGAATAAACTTATTTGGTTCAAACTAATAAATTCATTACCCCCCAGCAGAAAATGTAAATGCTGTTGAAATTTCAGTTCATAATTTTTAAATGTTTAACATCTCTTGAAAATCTTTATGATTATATGGGTTTTATTCTGGCGCGAAGGATAAAAAAATGGGATTCTCTTGCAAATATTTGTAAATCGCTATGAAGTAATTTTGCTAAAATTTAAAAATATAAAACATCAATTTAAAACAAATTATAAAGGATAAAAAACGTAGGTCGCGTGTTTACGCCAAAAAGGTGCTACATGAAATTAGTCTTAGTCGAAATTTTCGCTCACATTTTCGTTTTTTCCTCGTGTGCTTTGCTTAGCTATTTGATATTACACATATTTTTCACAACTCGCGGAGTTTGTTTTTTACTAAATATTTTATGCACATTTTTTTTTAAAGTAGCGAACTTTAGAGGATTCGCAATGGCATTCACTGCCCAATACTTTAATTCATTAATATACTCTGCGAAATTTTTTAAAATTTCTAACGTTATCAAACTTCTTCTGGTAATCTCCCCGATAATATTGAGATAATTCTCACCATGATTCTCATGCGATTAATAGTGATAACATTCTATTAGCTTCCTTTTCATTATTGGAAAAACTAAAATCCATAATTTACGAAGCATATTCTGACAGCTAACTAATTTAATGCGAGAAAGCAAAACACGGTATCAGACTAATATATCGATTTGACAGAGCTTGCAGACGCCATGAGATGAACATATGGTTTTCGGGCTATTTCTAAGGAATATTTTGTTCATGCTTTTTATCTATATAAATATAAAATTGTGGAATTGACAGAAAACAAAATACTTAAATTATCATGCTGATCGATATTTTGCGAATAAAATGATTGATTTCATATAGCTTATTCTAAGATAATTTCGATATATCATGGAATCCTTATGCCTAACCTAAATTAAAGCTTAAAATTATTTTAGCATTCCAATTGCCTATATATATAACTAGCAAGAGCTTCTCTAATTTCGAGCCCATCTTCATTATCAATGTCTGGTTCCACAACTTTTGTTGGTTGCACACTTGGTCCATTATTTTCTCGCTCTTCGAGCTCATTTAACCAAGAGCCCCAAACAAAATCGTTTTCTTCATTGAGAAAATTATTTAATATGCAACACGCTTTAATTATTGTGTCACAATTATTTTCGCGCACCTCGAGTCCTTGGCTAATCATAACGAATCTAGCTTTCATATATTCAAATGTGTCTAATATAATACCTTGGCATTGGGATAACACATTATTGAACATTTCGGCTTCGTCAGTCAAGGGATCGTTGTCTGCATAGGGTTTCATCATATGTTGCGACAAGCAAAAACTCGAACTACCAACTAAATATACAGGAACCTGAATTTTTCCGATAATTTTGGTGGATGTATTCAGTAGCTCATTCGATTCGTATAATTTTTTTAACTCACTTTTTTCGTATGCTAAACGATCACTATTGCTTCCCTCAAAGCCAACTTCTACACATGTAAACTGTCCCCTAAAATGGAAAGAAAGCTTAGATTTTAGTAATCGATTAAATGTTGTAACAAAACCGGTCTTACTTATGGTCAACAGTTGCTAATAGCACCACAGAATACCATCCCGCTGAGTTCAAATATTCAGACGGATATGAACGATTTGCGGATATTCTTATATGGCAGGTATCTGGAAAGAAGAAAATACTTTAATTATACGGTATATAAGGCGTTTATAATGATTTATGAGTTTAGTTACAATAAAAATCATATGCAGTTAGACGGAAAAAAATTATTTGAAAATACGAAATTTTTCCTTGTTAAGGATAACGGAAAATGGTTGTCTGTAACTCGACAACGTACGTTCTTGTCAAGATTTAAATATTTTTTAATAATACATTTTTTTTTTTTTTTTTGGGTTGGGGGGCAGCGCAGCCTAGCAGCGCATGCTACCAGACTACCCACTAAACACCCCCCCCTGTCAAGAGATCCTAGCCTGGAACCGTTTGACACATTACTTCGGGCTAGGCCTCTTTTTTACTACGCGCTAGGGCGCCGTCAGTCTAGAGAAATCTCCCTCCAGCGGGAGGGGGCAGGATGGAGGAGGACTGCTGGAAAGGAGACCTCCCTAGACCCCGCGCCCAAGGTTATCTATCGTATATTTTTTGGCAATAAGTATTGCCCGAGAGTAATGTGCCACGCAGGTCCATTTGTCAAAACTTTTCAGCATTTCTCCGACCAGATTGTCTGGAGAAAGCTCTCCCATCACCTCCCACAAGTCCTGCCGCATACTGTTCCACCTTCTACAGTTGAAGAAGGTGTGACATGCGTCATCCTTTTCCCCTGGGCAGAAAATGCAGTCTGGGGACCGTGATTTACCAATCTTGTGCAAGTAAGACTGAAAATACCCATACCCGCTAAGAAGCTGGGTAAGGTAATAATCAGTCTCACCGTGCCTTCGATTTAGCCACGATCCCACGTCCCCTAGAAGGCGGGCAGTCCAGCGGCCATTGGAGTCGCCTTCCCATGACTGTTGCCACTCGAGTATTGTGCGCTGCCTCTCTTCTCGGTTGACAGCATATCTTGAGCCCTCCACTTTACGGTCATAAATTCTCCGTCGTTCTCTAGCAAGGAGGGCGATGGGTATCACTCCTGCGATCACCAACACCGCCGACTCAGAGACAGTGCGGTATGCAGACGCAACCCGCAAAGCTCCTCGTCTCTGTACCTGGGCCAAGCGCTTTCGGTACAGTTCCTTACTGAGAGCTCCGGCCCAAACCTCAGAGCCGTACAGTAGCACTGACTGTACAGCACTCATGAGAAGTCGGCGTTTGCTCGGTGTGGGCCCACCGATGTTGCACATTAGTCGACTCAAAGCTGAGACGCCCATCGCGGCCTTTTTCGCCGTTGCCCTGATCTGTTCCGAAAAGCTCATTTTGGAATCGATCAATAGTCCCAAATATTTTATTGCGACTTTAGACTCAACAGTCGCGTCTCCGATCTGCAAAGGAATTACAGTGGGAATTCTTTTCTTCGTGAGAATGACCACCTCGGTTTTCTCTAGTGCCAAACTGAACCCACGGGTGGTCATCCATTCCCTCACTTGACGCATTAGCACTCCCAGTCTGCGCTGCGCATGTTCGACTGTACGTCCGGCGACCAGTGCTGCTATATCATCTGCATAGCCGACTAAGCGCGACTCATCTGGCAGCTCAAGCCTCAATAGTCCGTCATATGTGGCGTTCCACAAGTCTGGTCCCAGTATGGAGCCTTGCGCTACACCAGACGTTATCTCCATACTGCGTCGCCCATCTTGTGTGTCATAGAGCAGTTTGCGGTCCTTTAAATAATCCCTCAAAATCCGCATCAGATACCCTGGCAATCGGAAAAAATTTTCCAATGTGCCAAGAATATCCGACCATCTGGCGGAGTTGAAGGCATTTCTGACGTCAAGCGTCACTAGCAAGACAACTCGTTTTTCACTTTTGTGCGCTTCGGCTCGACGGACTGCATTCACCACTTCCATGATGGCATCGGAAGTAGATCGCCCTGCTCTAAAGCCATACTGCCGAGGAGATAGGTCCCCTGCAGCACGAATTGCGTCTGTGAGTCTTCTTTTGATGAGCTTTTCGAACACTTTCCCGGCTGTGTCCAGCATACAAAGCGGCCGGTATGTAGATGGCAGCCCGGGGTCCCCTTTTCCCTTGCTGATCAATGTGAGCCTCGCCACCTTCCAGCGAAATGGGAACACACCTTCTCTCAGGCAAGCGTTGAACACATTGAGCAGCAAGTCAGGACAAACGTGGAAGACCATTTGTAGCACCTCGGATGGAATGCCATCTGGTCCTGGTGCCTTTCGAGCTTTCATAGAAAGCACCGCTTCCCCCAGCTCATTTTTAGTGAACGATGGACATTCGCCTGAGTCGACCTCGTGGGCAGCATCAACACTAATAATAATACATCACATTCAATGTTGAATGTACATGAAGAAATCAGCGCATTTATATCTATATATATAAATATGTATAACATATATAAATTCTTAAAACAAAAATTTTTTAATGTGTGTCAGTTTTATCTGATAAGCTCTACCAATCCGCTTGCGAGGGATTTAACCAGTTGTTCTGTATAAGTCGGAGAAATTTTTCCCCATTCTTCGTTGGGAGCCTTTCTAATGTTCTGAACTTTTCTAATACTCCGCTTTTGAAGTTTTTTAATGTCCCCAAAGATTTTCTGTCGACTTAATATATGCAGAGTGAGGTGGGATTTTTGTAACCGTACGCCAGTTGTTAAATAACCAGAGCCTGAAATAAATAGCTGTATGTTTAGGATGGTTATCTTGATAAAATGTGAAATCATGCCTGATTCCAAGCTGTTCAACGCTAGCATGCGAATTGGATTTTCAAGTAATACAATTTGTTGCATCCATTATACCATCAATACATTGAAGTTTCCCCGCCCTATTCGCTGCAAAGCGCCCCCCGCTCATTACCATTCTTGGTCGTCGGTATTAAGTTTCTCCCATACAAGACTGTATTTTCCTTCCTCCCGCCCAATTAAGCCTAGAATTCTCTCTCGTCAGTAAATGTTAACCGCATATTCTTTTGCGCACTTTAGTCGTTTCATTCGCATGACCTCACTTATGTAAAGTTCTTTCTTGCGACGCAGTGAATTGTCTTTGTTTTATCATTTTATAGCAGGTCGAATTGTGCTTAAAGAATTTTCCTGTACTCTAATCTTTCGGTAATCTCATTCTATTAGCTTACTACGGTTCCGAATTTCTTGGCAAGTTTTGCAGATTTCCTTTGCTTTAGTAACTTTTGACAATATATTTTAAAGTGGAACGTTCTCTGCTAACCATGTCGTTATGTTCCTCTAAAGATTTCCTAAGATGTTTCACTTCCCTTTCTTCCCATTTTATTTACTTAACGGGAAAAAGAGCATATAAATTATTTATAAATAAGAAAATTTCTGCTAAAAGTGAAAATGGAAACTTAGTTAATAGTAACGCTCAAATCTGACATTAATAATTCAAATATTCGGGCAATTTTATAATAAATAGAAACATATTATTCAGTTTATTATTTCATAATATTCAGTTACCTGACCATTATTCGTGAGTACATACACGCGCCTATTTGGCATTGAAGCAATTAACTGGCGACATCAGTCAGCAAGAAATTTAAACCTTGCACTTAATTTTTAACCGATATTCAGCAAAAGCATTGTACATGTCCTGTTTTGCAGGTTAGATGTTCTAAGGGGCTGAAACCGGGCGATTTCGATGGCAGTTCACTGCAATGCGATTTTTGATTATTTGATCTTGATTGGTTATTTTGTGGATTTTGATGTTCGTTTACGGTCGCGGTTTTGTTGCCTGACGCATTTATGCATGATACAGCGTTGTATCCTTTAAACCATTGGTATAATTTGATCTAAATTTCGGTTAGTCAAAATTATTCAAATTCACATAAACACAAATTAAAAACTTTTGGCCAGAAATTTTGCATGGTGGTCTTCAAATAGTTTCCCTGCCATCACTTCAAATAAAGACATTTTAGTTTCATAAGTCCACGACATATTTCTCCTCTTTGGATTCCTATCGACCCACTCTAATTTTAATGGTCTTCAGCAAATTTTATTCGTTGTGCAATGATGCGTTTCGCTAATGGCCCTTTCAGGCAATACTATTGAACAAATTACTCTCTACAAGCCTTCTGTCAATGGTTCTTGAAGAAACATTCAATACTTAAAAGTTCGTTTGGATGTTGCCGCAGGCCAAAATTAATTCTGTGTTGCTTGGGTCTGTGAGAATTTTAACTCACGAAATTGATTTTTACATCCTGATATGAAAATCTACCTATTTTGAAGAAATACTTCTGACCATCTAGGACGTAAAGCAGGTTATACTTAAAATTAAATAGATAACATAAAATTGTCCAAACAAACAAAATCATACCAACCGACTTGATATAGTTTCGAAGTGTCGAATATCTTTACGTGAAACTAGTGAAATGTGGCAATGAACCATGTGAACAAGTATCAGGCAGCTCTAGTTCAAAACAACCTTCCTAAATTTGCAAATGTTACAAAAGACCAACTGAATATACACCAGGCCAAAGATCCAAACAAGCAAAGCGGTCATAAGCTCCAGGAGGTATAACGCTAGGGAAGCTGCAGACACTTCTTGATAAGCCAGAAGTCTCGTAGATTGCAAAACGGCAGATGTTGCATAAGATAGGCTACGAGCAGCGAAAAAGTGAAGAGCGGCTACATAGAAACATATTCGCAAGTAAGCTCCATAGAAATTACGAAGAAGCACTAGTCGGATTTAATTGACGAGGGTAGTGAATCATTTCTCTTTTTTTGCAACTGGTGAACGTATTTTGTGCATGAAACGCCACGAAGGCAACGAATATTCATGGGACTTAGTTGAAAGCCCCTTAAAATGGCGTTTCCAGCAACCTTTTGTTCGGCAGAATACTTTCTATTTAATTTTTTTGAGACATGATAAAACATGAATATGATATCCGTTGATAATATAGTGGATATACTAACTTCCCAACCATGTGTTCGGGTGGACAACTTAAGGTTTTGTCTATCCAAAGCTTCTAACTTTTCATGAATGTTTAGAACTCGGTTTTTCTTCCAAGCTTTGGTCGTTACCTTTCAATAGTTAACATGAATTCTTACTGGTAATTACGTTTTAAGCAAATGAACAGTACACAGCGCATGTATGGCGTCAAGCTTTGCGATGGTTGTATTCGCAAAGACGACCGCAGCTTTATCGGGGGGGTCAAAGACAAAGAAATCCTGAACAAGAAACAAGAACCGCGAAGTCAAACCGATTGTTTTCGCTAAAAATCAGCTGTGAGTTTTAGGATTGATTAACCTGTGAAACCCACTTAAATGAAAACTGCCATTAGAACTGTTCGACCCAATCTGGCGGCTTCCTTGCAAAGCCTTGACTTGAGACAACAAATAACTGCTCATTGCATGACGCAATGAAAAACGCCCTAGGGGGTAAAAACATCGATGGCGTCACGCGAACTAATGGCCACCGACGAAGTTAGTGACATTAACTGCGTTAAGGGCATTCCCCCCCGAGTTAAAGAAAGTAAAATAAGACCAACCCATGAAAATAATGCAGGACAGTGCACGAACATAGTCATAGACCTCGACTCGAGAAACCGGAGGTAAAATGAAAATAGTTTGGATGGTTTGCAGGATACGGGACTTCAATGCTTAAGCTATTTTACTCGGCGTGCTTCGTTAAGAGGAAACGAATCCTAGAGATGACAGCCAGCGTGGGACTAATCGTTCTGAACAATGGCATTTCTCCCACGTACTGCCGCTTGGGCTGCATGGGTAGGAGGATAGGGTAGGGTGCAAAAAGGGGTTTTCAGAGCAATGCAGGATTCATGCTGAACGACGCGGAGAATAGATATCCACAGTCGAAACTAGCGTACATCCCGTTATACATGATAGATACGACCGGGTAAGTGATCGAGACACTCATAAAGGGAAGAGTCAACGACGCTATCCGTTTCATTGGGGACCTTTCTCAACGGCAGTGCGTTGTCTGAGCAGGGCGAACACCTATAGATGAAGTTGTGGAGGTGATGAGCATCAGACGTCATTGCGGATAGGCAGTCATTCCAACTGGCGGGTAGAACATCTAGTGACGCTGGAAATCAGGAATGGGTACTTGAATGCCTTAGAAAACTTATTCCAAGCATCAGAATATCTTATACCTTGAGAACCGCAGTCTGATCACTACACGGTGCAAGGTCTATTCACGATGCTAGTCACATCAGCTGCTATGCTGGTCACATGTTATTTTTCATATGAGAACCTAGTCTGGAACCGTTTGACACACTACTTCGGGCCAAGCTTTGTGTTCCTACGCCTAGATCCGCCTTCAAATGATGGGAATCTCTTCTCCAGCGGGAAGGAAGGAAGTGCTAGAAAAGAGATCTCCATCTCCGAAGCCTCTCAACGCTCCAGTATAGTATAAGCTTTTTCAGTGTCAGCACTGTCCAAGCATATTGGGCCACGCGATTCGATTTGTCAACCGTTTGCAGCATTTCTCCGACCATAGTTTCCGGACAGAGCTGTCCAACTTCGCCGAAGAGGTCACCGCGCTGTTTACTCCATCTTTTGAATGAGAAGAATGTGTGACAGGCGTAATCCACCTAGTTTTACTAAATATAATATATTTAATCGAATATTTTTTCGAACTGTCGATATTTACATTGCACATACTCTATCACATAAGGTATGTTACTGCGACCGAAAATCCCTTGATTATGCAGCTATTCTATTCCATTTCATTGTAAAGACGGGCGCATTGAGGCCTGATGTACCCTGATATGATTTAATTATGATTTTCAAGCAAGAGATGGGCAGATAAAAACTTTCGAATGGCACCACTTGAGTCGAATAATCTTCACAAGGAAAAATCTATCCTATCTTCTGCCAAGCGTGTTTCTATCGGATTCTGATAATTTGCTTATTTCGAAAAAACCAAATTGGCCGATTATCCAAAAATACCAATGACTTAGATTCGGATTCAGTTAACAATGAAGTTTACTCACTAATACTCTACTACAGATCAGTTTTTCAAAAATATCGTCAACGATGAAAAAAGGTATGGTCGAAATTCCTTTTACCGAAAATTGGGGCATAATATATTGATCTATTGGGCATAATAAATTTTGGTTCTTGAAAAAATTTTGATTGTAGAACAGCCAAATTAATTTGCCTCACAATGAGCACCGTCAAAACATGTTAAACCTGCATTACGAACTTATTCTTGGAAGCTAAGACACAAACATGAAATTAAACACTTTTTCAGTATTTTTCTATACATGGGTCTTGTTAAACTTCCGAAAATTTATTATTATTGGAGTAAAGACCAAATTTTCTGATCTACTATAATGAGCCGAAATAGATTCGAGCTACTGCAGTATTTACACTTTTGCAACAAAGATACTACGCATAAAGCAGATCGCATATTTAACCGGAAGGGCCTTCTGTCGGAGTGACACCGCTGTACGGGCCACCGTGTCGCCGGAGCACTACACCGAAAAGTGTGTATCGCGCTTAAATAAATTGGTGTTAGAACTTACATTGTTCGGTCACCTTCGTCCTTCTCTTGACCATACGATTTTTTAAGTGTTATGCAAAAGCACTTGGAGATATTTCATTTGTTAACAAATAAAAATATATAGGCGACACCCGTACACATAGATCGTCGGGTGGATGTCCTCTATGGACGACGCTTGTAGCGAAAGGGTTAAGATAAGATCATGATAGACATTTTAAATGAGACTTTTCACAAATCTCCAAAAGGGGTATATGTACTGATATATGGCAAATGCGGGTCCAAGGTGGTATAGTTTTTCGCCACTAAAATAAAATCAAACGCCATAAAAATGGCATGAAGCTATTCAAGCTATAAACCAATCCCGGATATACATGAAAATTAGCTTTATACAGCGGAAAGAATATAGATGCTATTGAACACGACTCCAACGAAAATAGTCATGTCTATCTGCCGCCATATAATGAATAAGGTCACATTATCGCAAGGGATAATTTGTACACAATCTTTGAGCTACCCTACAATTGCTGCAAAATCATACGCACTTGGTCGATACGCTAACCTCTAGACGTAGTCGAAACGAAACTGAAAAAAAGAGAAGCCAAAATGAAGTGAAAAGACAATACAGATATGTCGATGTTGCTTTCTAAGCACTCAGATATATTATGTGAAGTCTTTAAGGAACGCAGAGATGTTAAGTTCAAGATAGTATTAGATTAGGAGAAATCAAAAGGTTCTGTGGATTTCAGCGACCAAATGTGTCTTTAGCTAGGACGGAAAGGTACGTATTGAGCCGATATGAAATACAGCCATCGTCAATACATGGGTGATATTTTTTGAAAACATATCAATAACATACATTATAGGATTTAGAAAATTGCTACTACAGTATCTAGTTAGTTCTTGGATGAACTTCAAAATGAATCTAGAGAATTGCTTCAAAGACCGAAACGATTAACCACTTCAGGGACGAATTTCTTAAATGAAAACACTTTGGTTTTATTTTTCATTTTATGACGAGTTATTCACCTCATATTTATAACAAATAAGTTATATAGAAATTTATGCTTTACAATTTTCACACATAAAGCGAGTTCGTCTCGTAAACTATTTATCATGGCATCATGGGGGTTTTTATGCTCAACTTTTAAAGAATAGTGTCCTATAGAATCTAGTCTGATTTCTGTTAATACTTTAATCCTGCTTTTGGACTTTCTAGATGGTTCAGAAATTCTACGGGGTCTACCTCGTTTTTTGTTATATTCACATATTTGTATTACTGCGTTCAACAGTGAGGCTTTGAATCCTAGAAGAGACATGTTTTTTCTGTATCATAGTTGAAAAGAATCCATGAAAAATTGAAATGCAATCCTGTGATAACTGATTCTCTTTCACGCTTTTCTAGAATCTTTATAAAAATGAGCTTTGTTGTGGCCTCACCAAGTATTCTGTTTTTTCTGATAGTTGTTCCCACGACGTATACATTTCTTGTCTTCAGGTGTTTTATGATAAGCATTGATGTAAGAAGATTATCCAATAATAATTTAGTTTTTCATTTCTCAACTTTTCATTTTTCATTTCAGGCTCCGTACGATGTCACATTTTTGATGACTTGCCTTGAATGTCAAAGTCATTTCGTTGATGGCTTGAAATTCGGTTAGCCTGCCGACATTTTCAAAAGCCTGTGACAACATATCTAATAATGGACGCATTTGTATAAAAATTATCATCACATTCACTTGGGATTGTATGATTGATTTTGTAGTGCAGAAATTTTTCTATTTCTTCGCACCGTTTTAAAGACATTGTGTTAGGCATCCAACATCAGAAGACCAGTATAATGTATAATTCGGATATTTTATGTTTGACAAAATATTTATTCCGCAGAATCATATCTTCTTCTACATCTTAGCTAACATTATTTTGTCTTTCTGCAATAATTTACTCCTTATTGTATCCTATTTTTAGACTCCTTGTAATATGGATATTAAATTGAATCCATTAGAACAAGCATTTATTGTTTATAATAGACTTTCACAAACATTTACACGATTCTGAAAGAAATGTTACGCGAAACAATTTTGCAACTACTACTTGGCATACTCCTTGAACCGATAACTGTACACATTTTTGTGTTTATAATTGGCAATAAAATGCAACTTATAATACAAATTAAGATTTCTAAACTAATACAAGCATTGTAATTTTTTTTGAAGGAGGTGAAGGCTGTTTACGCCCTGAGTGTTGGACTCCCAGACGCAAAATGCTTTTGGACTACCCACTAAACACCTCCCCTGTCAACCTGAGAACCTAGCCTGGAACCGTTTGACACATTACTTCGGGCTAGGCCTCGTGTTCCTACGCCTAGAGGCGCCTTCGGATTGTGGGAATCTCTTCTCTAACGGGAAGGACGGGAGAGGAAGGAAGTGCTAGAAAAGAGATCCATCCATCCCCGATGCCTCCCAGCGCTGCAATAAAGCTTTTTTCAATATCAGCACTGCCCGAGCATATTGCGCCACGCTATTCCAATTGTCAACTGTTATCAGCATTACTCCGACGATAGTTTCCGGATAGAGCTCTGCAATTTCGCTGAATAGGACCCCTCGCTGCTGGCTCCACCTTTTGCAGTAGAAGAATGTGTGACAGGCGTCATCCGGTTCCCCTTCACAAAACACACAGTTAGGAGACCGTGCTCTGTCAATTTTGTACAGGTAGGACCGAAAACAACCGTGTCCGCTAAAGAGCTGGGTCAAGTAGAAATCGGTCTCACCACGCACTCGACTGAACCATGGCCTCAGGTCAGGGATCAGACGTGCAGTCCATTGTAATTGTAACAAGCATTGTAATGGATTATATTTTACTTATCTCGTATTTCAATTAGCAAATAATAGTTTTTGGATAAATGCAAACACTTTACACATAAGAAGTTATGTTTTCACATCACAAATAAGAATATTCCGTTACCATACGGTTATATTTAACGGATTTGCTTCATATTTTTCATTGAGATAAAAGATGAGATTGAATTTTAGTTCTCTGGATAAAATTTAACCGAATTTCCCTTAAAATGGTTTTTATAAAAAAAATCTAAACGTACACATATGTGCCAATTTCCCTGAAGAGGTTAAAACATCAGAGGAAGACAAAACCTGATAGTCAGGAATACTAGAAGTGTCCGCGGGCACAAAGACTAAGCGCAATACTTTGGCCAATAAAAGCGAAACAGAGCTAAGATAAACAAATGTCAATATCTTCTATAATAGCGAAACGCAGATTGGATTATCTTGTTTCAAAAAAACATCGACGTTCCATATTTGATCATCGCTTTTTGTTTTGACTCGATTAAAATTTGGTATTAAAGAAATGATACTCGATTCTGCTGCTTTGTTTTTTTAAATAATTTTAACTGAATGTTGAGGGAGCATGCAATGTATTAGCGATAGGTTGACTTAAAAAATTAACCGTAATTATTACCTGTTATTAATTTACAGATATAAATAAATATATTAAAAAGGGAAATGTTGATATACATGAACATTGAATGGACAAATTAAAGCAACATCGATGTTCATTAAAGATTCGACGATTCGTAGACTTTTTCAATAAAAAAATTGTTCTTTCAAAGTAAATAAAGGCTGCGTGTGACAAGCAGCGCGGGAAACTGTTTTAAACATGTCCTTCGTTTAAGGTCCTGATACCTATGGCGCTATGGAGCGGGTTCGTTACCGGCCACCAGTTGCTCCACAGCATCGCCTTGAACCTGTCAATAAGGGTTTTCCACTATTTTTCCAATAAAATTAAAACAAACTATGACTTTAAACTTGAAAGATAATATCTTTTAATTTAGAGTATTTTTTGTATCATTAAATTCTGTTTAATATTCTTTTGGATTTTGTTTTCTAGTCTTATCATGGTATGCTTGGCGCCATAAAACACATTTATACTTGACTTATTACAAGATATCTCGCGGATTTAGTTAATCAACAAGGAAGAGCAACAAAGTAACAAGCTTACAGACGTTCACCGTTCTTCGGTGTAGCAGCTGCTTCCACTATCATTTATATGAAAGATGGTTAGGATTCCAAAGTATTGGCGATAGATGTATAACTTCCTGTCCGAACGAAAGAAGTGGAGTGGGGAGGACGAGTTTCTAAAACTCTTGCAGCAAAGCCTTTTGTAAGCCTCACCTATAGAAAAAGAAATCGAGGAGCGGTTGCAGGGTGCAACAGCTCCGCTACTCGCTCGCTGCCGGCTTAACGGAAAGGACAGCGAGTTCAGCGCCGGGCCGTGTTAATGAATGTACCACATCCGAGATCGAAGAGGACTTACAGGTGCAAGATTTTCATTCTTTTTTCTTCTAGTCTTTTATCAGTTAGTTCGCTACGCCATCTCAACCTCGTCAAAGTTCTCCTTCCGCGTGAATTGTCTCACGTTTGTCTCTCTTACGGGAACTACAATTCGCAACCCAGGTGTGAAATGGAATGGAAGGTGAGGAGGGCAGGAACAAATGGAAGGAGGAAACCAAAGTCAGGAGAATCTCAACCCATTTATTATGGTTATCCAAGAAATGCAGAAATAGCTTAACCAACAAACACCCCAACCAATAGCCTAAAATATGCGATGGACCATGATTTTCTACTGCGATCAAGTTTTAAAAAAATGCGTATGGGAAACATCTGCCTTTTGTGTCCGGCGTATGATTGTATATTTCACGGCTCGTCCAGGCCGTCGTACTGAAAGTATTAACATGAAATCGCCATGAAAATTGTGTAATGAATGTGGACGTTAGCTGGCCCTGAAGCTCAAAAGGAAGCCACACTACCAATTCCGTCCACATTAGATTTCATTAATAAGCCTAATTTGAACTGCAGAAACTGGAATCATGTTTGCACATTTTCGTCGAATTGATTGAAATGCAAAATTAATCAAATGGAATTATAATAAAATATAATGCAAAATTTCATACCAATTGATTTTCGAAATATTATTTCCAACTTAGAAATCTGCCTGACATATTTCTGAGAATTCAAATTTTGAACATGTCCGAGCATGTTATATCGTTTCTAGGAAAATTCTAGACTTACCGAGAACTCCGTAGCACTGCGGGATTCCCATTCGCTCGAAGCCAGTTACTATTTCTGCGATTTTTTCGGGAGTTGGAGGGTAGGCGGCGACATATTCTCCCTGCATTGCCTGACAAACCGCTTCCGCGAATTTTACCACCAAGTCACCAACTGTTGCTCTACCAACCCCAAATTTCTTCGCTGTCAACTTGTAACTGCTGTTCGACCCCAAAGCGTTCAAGGCTATCGCGATGCGTTTGTCTAACGGTAATGATTTTCTTATTTTTGCATCTTCACGCGTGAGGAACAAAAGTTTATTGCAAAGCTTTTCGAACGATCCGCGCGACATTCGAAAGTGTTCCTTGAATTTATCTTCCGAGAACATTGGTACTTCCTCCTCCCAAAAGTGCGTGTTCTTATAGATGAAAAAAATTTATCAAAAGAAACAAAAAAACGCGAAAGCAACACTCACCGTTTTCCAACGCTTCCTGTGTTTGGGACGATAGAGGAGAATATCGTTCGTAAATTGAAAGTGGTCCAGCATGCTCAAGCTCATAACGATATTAAGGCTTCGAATTATGTTAGCGTAATGCACTTGAATTAACATTTGATTGTTAAAGTAAAGTTGCAAACATTTTTTCTTTTCTTTCTCTAACTTTTTGAACTCCGAAATATATTTCAAATACTTTACTTTAAAAGACCGTCTACTCATAGTCTCGCACGCTTGTAAACAAATGACCGGCAAACTAAAAGCGCCTCTGACAAATTGCAATGCAAGGATTGACGGGGTATTACCATGCATTCACTCTAGTGCATACCGCACACTCTGCCGGAGAGTAGATACGCTCTGGATGGGGAAAGCAAGAAATCTGTTTCCGAAGACACTAACGAATATTAATTTATAATTGTTTATGTTTTCTGTTAAACAGTAATTTCAAGTCTTCACTGACGTTTAAGTGAAATAAAGAAATTAACACTCAGCGCTTCAAGTTCTCTCTTAATGTTTTTATTGTTTTTTCTAGAAATTAATTTCCAGAATTTCAATGGTAATGTTATTTCCAGAAAAACATGCACAATGATGACGTTTTCTTTCTTTCTCAATGTATACTCCAACAATGACACGAAAAGGAAAAAGCCATCATACATACCGTACGAAACGTCTGCGAGATTATTCATCCTATTTAATTAGGATCTGAAGGGACCCCGGATTCTTTATCGTTTAAAGATGTTAGCATTAAACGAGTTCCCAAGAAGGTAACTAACAATCCCACTATGGGGGATCGAAAAGTATATTCATCATATAAAGAGTTTGAATTTTCAATACATATGATGAAAGTTTTTACTTAAATAAAGGTCAACTTTATAGCTTTAAAAATCATGTTAGTTACTTGAAGATGCTTCTTTTTTTCCTCTTTCTACAGTCCGTAGATTGTGTTGTGCTATGGTGATGTGCACGTTAGCCAGCATTGTCGGTCCCAGTGCTCTTAGGCTGTTTGTTGTTCGTGCCCCTCAGGGGTTCTTGTTTCGTTGTGTTGACTTCGTTGACTTTGTTGGTTAATTAGTATCGTAATATTGGTAGGTTCATCGGATTACCCGATTGGAAAGGTGGTTTTTGTTAGCTTAGCATATAGGTGTGAGATATGTAAAGAATGATCACAGCTCTGCCTTGGCTTCCTGTAGGACTTTGCCCAGTTGCCAGATTATGTTTTTATTGTTAGCGTTGAAAATTTTATCTTATGAGGAAACTTCTTTAAACAGTTTAAATTTGCTTCTCAAATTGTCAAAGTTGGAGCATTTGAAGATTTGATATTCTTGTATATCACGATCATTGCACCAATTGCAATGCTCGGATGTAATTTTGTTTGCTTTATAAAGTCTTCTCTTGTTATATGCTCTGTTTGTTAGTATCCTGTTGATAAGTTTATTGGTGTTACTGTCTAAGTAGGTGTTATGAAACCAAGGTTTAGTATCAAATATTAGATTGCTTTAAGGCCATGGGCAGTATATAAGCCCCTTTGTGCTTTCCTTGTAATCCGTTATCTATTACTCATTGATTTTATCTTGGATTAGTTTTAAGGTGTCATCCCATGTGTAGTTGGTTGCTTCTTTCCGCTCATCATTCGCTTTTTTCATCGTGGTATCTGTTAGATTTGGGACTATCCACTCACAGTTCTTGGAATCCAAGGGAAGATATACTTTCTGTTGCTGTTTTCATTGAAAAGCTTCCTCACTTTGGACGGTGTGTATTTAATGCGCCTCTTGTGTCCTAACTCTTGGATGCAGTGTTGTGAGTCTGTGAAAATTATGATATTCTTATTGTTCTTCAGTAACGATTAAAGAGTTAACTAGTGAGGGTATAGAATTTGTGAGATCGTTGTGGTCAACGAGAGGTATATGGTGAGAGAGGTTGTTGTCCGAGTCGTTGGTTTGGAAGAAAAAAATTTTGGGTGTCGTGTTTATTTCTCCCCAACATGTGTTGTTGAATAGCTCTGGGAATTTTTTGAAAGTAGTCGTGTAGTTGGTATTGACTTTATCTGTGAGCAGTTTCCTGAATTCACTGCCGTGTAAATTTTTGAGTAGCTCTTTGGCTTTTAGTAGACGGGCTTTATGTTTAGACGGGAGTTCCTTAGCCATAGCCAGTGTGATGGCGTTAGTAAGACATTTTTTCAGAGAGGAAGCTTTGTTTGCGTCTTTTTTTTTTGAACGAATATTGCGGTGCATCTACCATGTAGGCTAGATAGGATTCCAACTGGGGTCTTATGATAGCTCTAAAGGTGTTAATACCCTTAGGAAGGCTTTATCCATGTTTTGAGCTTGATAGTTTCTTGATAATTCTGCTGAAGATAACGGATTTTGATTGGGACGAATGTAGTTGGCCTCTCACATTTCCTTTGTTAGCGCTCTGCCTAAGAATGTTAAATTGTTGACCCATTTGACTCTGATGCCGTCGATGTGCAAGTGCTGTAGAGGTTGGTTCTTGGAGTGAAATTGCATGGCTGAGGTTTTATTGCGATTAATGTCCAAGTGCAATTCCTTCGCTATATTTTGGATGTAGGTAAATTTTTTCGCGCAGGTTGAGGTATATTTCTGGAAAGCACCTGCCTTTGCTGATCAATCATCTGCATATCGTAGTATCGTTGTGTTCTCGTTGGTGATATTATGCAATTTATGGGTCTAAATGTTGAAGAGTATCGGACTAAGAATGTCTCCTTGTGGGAGTCCGTTTTTAATTTCTATAGCGTCATTTCCTATGGTGAGAATTCTGATTCTAAGAAAATTCTGTATCCAGTTGATGTATGGAGCTTCGACACGGAAGTCTTTGAGGGCCATGCTTAGAGTTTTAATGTCCACCTTCTCATATGCATCGGATATATCACAGATAATGGCCATATCTTTGTATCGTCTGCATCTTGCAGTCTTGTGAAGCAGAGATTAACCGATTTGCCTTGTCTGTAGGCGAAGCTATTGTCGCTGAGTAGCTTCATTTATTCTAAGAATGCCGTGATCCTGGCTTTAATGAGGCTATTCATTATTTTTAGGGAACCATTGAGCGGCGAGATTGGTTTGAAACTTTTCAATTGATAAGGTGGTTTATCCTTTTTTGGAATTGACACGATTCTGATCTTTCCGAGCGAGAAAGGTATTATGTTACATCTGAAGTTGTGGTTGATCCACTCTAGGAAGGTTTGTTTATTGTTACCATTGAGGATTTTGATGGTACTGTATTCGATTTTGTCAAGTCCAGGCGAGTTTTTCAAGGAGTGAGATTTTAGGATTCTGTCTAGTTCCTATAGTGTAAAATCTTTAGGGAGACACGTGTTGCTCTCAGACCTGACAGACCAGACAGTGATTGTATCGGTTGTCCCCGTTTGTTTTGAATCATGTCTGTTATGCCTATGGTGTAACCTTTAAAGTTATTTATGAGCCTCCAAAGGTCTTTCATGTTAGGGTTTAGATTAAGTTCATTAAACTTCTTTTCCCAGATTATCTTTTTTTAACAATTTCACTGCTTCCTTCCATGCGTCGTTAGGACCCCATAGCTTTTGGTAGTTATGTGAACTGATTGAAGGTGGTTGTATACTGGTGTAGGCCTTTTGCTGCTGTTGTCATGGTCGCGTTGCTAGAGTTTTCAGTTTCATATATACCTTTGTGTAATTTGGAGTTGTTCGCTACTGTGCTTGCATATATATTTCAGAGAATAGTCTTATTTATTTCCGCATTGTTGTTTTTAAAGTATGATCTTCTTTTGTTCGCCATACCTCACCAAGATGTTATTAGAGATTAAAAGGTTGATGTAGCATTTTGTTGCACCTTTATTGTCTACGGCTAAATTAGCATTTACAGCTGATTGAAAATTGAGTTTAATCTTGTTAAAACCTAAATTGTTAATATTTGTAATATTCTTATTACCTAATTGCATATTAATCGAGTAAAATATAAGGGCATTAAGTCTTTTGCTTCCTTTTTCGTCATCGAATCTTTCGCTGATGACTGAGAAGGATTTGCGGAGATCGTCTAGTCAGTATTTGTTAATTTTTATACTTGGGGGTGTTGCGTTGTTATTCGCAGTTTGGTTCCATACTGTTGTGCTGATGTTTTAAGGAATTGGTTTGTTGTGGCTGTTATCTGCGTTAAATTCCCCATTTTTGGACATGAAATCCGCCATGTCGTCAAACGAGACCGTTAGACTGTCAGTGCCATTCGTTTGCGGACATGTGGTTATGCTAACCTCATTTTTGTTAGGTGTTGATTGTCTCCCTAACTGATTTGTTTCATAGTTCGTTTTTGGGAAACTATTATTATTATGGTTACTGTTTGTATTGTCTTAGCTAGGTTTCGTTTTACGTGTTAATGTTTCTTCCTGTTTTTCCAATATTTTTCTCCTTCTACTATTTCCGTCTCTCCCGGGTCGGGCGGGTAGGTTTTATTATTTAATTTTGTCCATTTCAACATCAAATCTCAAAATTTTACCTCAACTTTGATGTGGCTGCGCTTGAGCTTACGGCTTCGTCACTTTGGTATATGCTCGACAGGTTTGAATAAAGAACTTGACACTGGTAACTGATTTATTACTTCGTCTGCCTTCGCTTGCACTGTTTGTTACACTATGGTTGGACTCGGAAGGGAAAAAAATGTTTCTCAATAGTCTGAAAATGAATCTACAGCTTATTTTTATTGATCTGGTCGTAACCGATACTTAGCCTTAAAACAAAATTCAGCTTAGCACATACATAAGGCTTTTTTCCAGAAACCATGGTAAACCATAAACCTAACTTATTCTAACTTAATTCTACGTACTTATTTTTATTTACAATTTAGAGGAGTTTGATATGAAGGCGGTAGTCGGATGGATATGAGGAGTCAGAGTCCTGTACGCAGAGAGGCTTGAGGAGTCTGGAGGGTTTCTGCGGCTTACAGGGTTTCGCCTGTTGCTTGCGCAATTTGTTAAGGCGCGGTCACCGTGCCCTGTCTCTGTATGGTAGGATGACTTGTGGTTCAGTAAGATGGTAGGGTTTATGATGGCAGTTGAGTTGGAGGTAAGCTATTTAATGGGCGAGAGGTATGGAGAAGCGATGTTCTCAGTGCTATTGCGGGATACCAATGCCCTCATAATAGATTCGGGGTGTTTTGCCAATTTCTTTACGCGTTTCAAACTCGTCTTGGTCATATAGTCTATGATGGGCTTAACTTTTGTTTTTCTATATAGGATGGTGCTCTGCTAGTGTTTTTTTGTTTGGACTCCCAAACTTGGACAGGCACTTCCCCAATATTTGCAATTCGTCCGCTACGGTGGGAGAGAAAGTGAACTAGACGGAAGCAGAAGCAGATAATGGGTCGGATAAGGATTATGTACATAAGGAATTTCGTGCCTACTTGCACTGACTTGTCAGAGAGCACAGGGCAAGAGCAGCTCTAGCCCAAATGGCTCTACGGGCGTGAGAATTAAATTTAAGACGGTGCTGAAACTGTAGACCAAGTATTCTACAGTGTTTGTTAGGGGTACGAGAACGTTATCAATGTATAGTGAGAGATCTTTGCTTTCAGCTGCTTAGGATCGGCGGCCTTTGATGGAGGCGTTTTTAAAGCATATGAGTTCGCACTTTCTGCATTGATTGAGAGAGCCCATTTTGAGAGATACCTTCGTAGCGATTCTAAGGGTGGTCCGATGTCTTACTGGGCTTTGAGAGGTTACCTACGAGTAGCGAGAACAGTATGTCGTCTGCGTATAAGATTGTGTGAAGAGCGGGCTTGGTGTTATAGATTTAAGCAGAGTGCTGTATACTGTTTGTTGATTGCATTGGAGTTGGGATGTCGAGAAAATATAAATTCAAGAGATGACGGCCGAGTATTGATCCTTGGGGAACACCAGAGCGAATGCTTATCGTGCTGCAGTAGAGATTGACCAGAACAGCCCTAAACAATTGGCCATAATGCGCGTCAGCGGGGCCGGGCAGTGAGGAGTTTATATACAAGGACTTTAGCCCACACGGAGTCGAATGTTTTTTCCAAATCGATTGAGCAGGCTACAGTGCATCTTTCTTCCTTATACCGGATGAGATGTAGTCATGTAAGACGAGAACGCTTGTTCCGTAGATACCTTTTCTTTAAATCCAAACTTTTGCGCTAGTATTAGGGGTTTGGCTGAAGCTTTGAAGGAGAGTAGGACGATCTTCTCCAGGATTTTCCCAAGGTTTGAGAGCAGTAATATTTTTCAAAACTTTATTAAGTCGCCATTGGCCTCTTTTTTGTGTGTGGAGAGTAGTAGAGCTGTTTTCAACACTCGGGGGATAGTTTCTATTATTAAGACTGAATGGCGTTGGAGCATATCCGTAGTATGTAATTCGGGTAATTATCGTGACCATTTTTTCCACATTCGTGCAAGTGCCTTGGTCTGAGGACTTTCTCTTCCTGTACAAGTGGGCGTAATATAGTGTCTGTTCCGTCCCAGTGAACTATAATGGATTTTATATTACGTCGTATTCGTTATCGCCACGACACAACGACAAGTCGGCCTCGCACCGACATTAGGACGTAAAGTCCTAGAGGCGTGGCAATGAACTGAACCCTAAAGGCCAACGGTTCGGCCACTCGGAAGTTCACTTCGTTGGTTGCTGCTGGTGGACTATCTCATTGGGAACGTGGGTAGGATCCTACTGAACTTCCGCTCCGGTTCCATTAGTGAACCAGTCACCGGGAAATCCGATTTTGTTGTAAGTATAACGTTATTTTGTTGTAAGTATAACGATATACGTTGTAAGTATAACGTTACTTAACCTTTTGCATTTTTCATAAATCAAAACAACAAAGTCGATCACGCCTCCGCTCACGGGAAAACCGAAATACCGCAGTGCCCGAAAATAAACTACGTTAATTAGACTACCGCGAAATGAATCAAATTATTACAAGAATACCACAAAAAATTACTGAACGAATTACAAACTACGGCACAGCGGAACCCGAGCAAGACCAGTGGCCCACCAAAATTGGAAGATTTAACAGTGCGCCATCACTTTCCTCCTGAAAAAAAGTACCAACTACCGATGGAAGGAAAGAATATTCTGGATTTAGTAATTCATTTATTTTTAATCATTGAATTTATCTTAATTTCTTATCTTATCTTAATCTCTTATTCGTATCATCATATAAATTTTAATATTCTTGATAGTAAGTTTCTATTACAGGAAAAAATAATAAACTATCATCTTGATGATCATTGCATGATCATGATCTTGATGATCTACATAATTAAATTTCTATGCAATAAAACATTTGACATGACTTCCAATTTCTTTCACCTCACTTAGCATTATAATTTTAATATAAGGATGATCAATCGATAATTAATGAATTTAAATTATCAATGAACTGCCTCGTGCGAATGTAGGTGTATATGGCTAAGCCATATACATTGCTGTTTATCCTGTAGTCGCCCTACGAAGGGTGTCTGGTTTTAAGGTCACCCCCGATAATTATTTCATCATATCCTGAGATGGCTAGGCGTAACCGGTGACACATGGAATGTAAAGTGACCCGAGCAAGATCTTGCGGCCCTGCTTGTCTCGGAGGTATAGCGTGGTTAGGGTGCAGGAAAATGGCATGATATGACAATCAACTCGATAGATTGTTTGATTGGTGCGTGCAAAAATTGCGGTACCCTCGCCATCGTCATTTCGAAAACATTGTAGTATGGAAAAAGAAATTTATGTTTTTCTCGAAGACATGTTTCATTCACTAATACTAGGTCCGGCCTGTATTTCTGTTGCATATGTTCCAATCCTACACGCTTATGAATTTATTTAATGACAAGTTATTGATTACAATAACATTTCTACTTTGCATCAGTTGTCAAGCGCCTAGATAGTTTCTATGGAACTTGAGAGAGACCAATTTCTCGCTGCCACTTTTATAGCTCCATCACCTAGTGGTGAAATCTAACATTAAATTGTAAAAAATGTACCATGGATAACCTCCCGCTGGAGGGAGATTTCTCTAGGCTGACGGCGCCCTAGGGCGAAGTAAAAAGAGGCCTAGCCCGAAGTAATGTGTCAAACGGTTCCAGGCTAGAGTCTCTTGACAGGGGGGGCGTTTAGTGGGTAGTCTGATAGCATGCGCTCCTAGGAGTCCCATACTCCGAGCGTAAATTGCCTTCACACCCAACCCAAAAAAGACCACTAAATTGTCATCTGGATATCGCTACACGCTTTTCATGCCTCTGAAGAGAGTTTATGTTGATTGCGATGATTCTCAGCCGACTGTTAACCAACCACATGCATATAACAAATTAGCAACGCTTCGGTTTTCTCCTTATTTGGAAGTTGCCCATACGTCATCCAGAATTCACGAGATTTTTTGATTAGCACCACGGAGGAAACACCTAAATGCTTTACAGTTTCCTGTGAAATCAGATTAAGGATTTTGTCGCTCGCTTGTTGAACAGGCTCAGAGTAAACGGCTGCAGGTCTCTTTACTCCGGTGGATAAACGGTGGGATGTGGTGCAGGTGGGCTCAACCGCTGGAAGATTTTGCAAGCCGTACCGTAGCAATGAAAGCATTGGGTTAAATCAACCCATTCTGAAGTTCTCCTATGTTACCTTGCGTCTCTTAGTACGCGTTACGTACTTCTACGCGTGACGTTAGTTACGCGTCTCTTAGTAGTGCAGACAAATTTTGCAGAGAGCGAGGGGAGGTTGGGGGGTTGCACTCCTTTTTCGTTTTCAGGATTTTATCAGAGTTATCACTTTCTCTTTCACATACGCTTTTGTGTTAAAAATCAGTTGAGTTTAGATTTAAATTCGGATTGAGGAATCACCACTTTAAACGTCAAGTGTTGTCACTATGACGTTTTACACACATATGCATAGTGATCTAATCTTTGCTCAATTTACCACCGTGGCAAGACTGAAATTTGAATGTCAAAGTTCATATTATTTCAAATTTCAGATTATCCAAGCTACTTGGGGTCTATCTACTCAGTATTGCGACTTCAGGGCTGAACCGACCTACGATAGTTGCCCGGTCCAGCGGGCAGAAGCCCACAGTTACCACTCGAGGTGAATAGTACTGTTCATAACTCTCGATGTGAGAAATGCCTTCAAATCTGCTAAAGTTTGTGCTCGTGTACAACCCAGAAGTTTGGGTTGATGCTCTTGGTAACGAATCGTAACAAAGATATCTCGCATAGGTACAGGGAAAATAATCGCTAAGCTCCTTGCCTCTATAGCAGCTGTACTGTCTTTGAGCTGACGTTGCTGGTTGTCGAGAGGGTGGTCCCCATAAGGCAAACTTCTAAAAATATTCTATAATCATTTCTTTTTTCCCCTAGGAGTTGTTTGGTCCTTAGTTTTTTTGATTGAGTGGGAGAGTTTTCATTTGGAACTTTGACCGTGTCTTAAGTAGTTCCGTTTTGGTTAGCTGATCCCTTATTTTATTTCCGTCTTCACTACTGTGTGCATGTTCCCATGTCAGTTTAACTTGAGTTATTGCTGCGTTGAGGGCCTGTTTACAGTCTTTTGCTATTTGTGAAACTCATTTGTTAGAGGCCTGCATTAAAGCGCCCGTAGGTATGAATTCTTGTCCGAGAGTGTTTTCATTCCTCGGTTAGGATTTATGCTGTATCTACGAATGAGTTCCGGTTAATCTCGTATTAAAATTCCTACGCCGCTTCCTGGGTCTGTTTTGGACCCATTGGTGCAGCATATTGTATCTGTTGCAGGTGCGGAGTCCACAATCGATTGAACTGTGTCCAGCTCTCTCTTCTATGCTTGCCTTTTAAATCTTCTCCATTTGTTTTAAAATGTATCAGTGTCCCATTGGCGTTAAAATTGTAGAGGTATCCATCCAGTAGGCGTTTTTTTTAATCATAAAGACATTAAGCTTATAAGTCAGTAATTTCAGCTATCCACCAGCATGAAAGGATACATCATTTAGACGAAAAGGCCCCGAATATTTTGTGAAGATGCGAATTTGTGGGATATCCGTTTTTGTTAGCAAGGTCGGATATTCGTTTTCGAATGTCAATGGCCAAAGAACCACTTCTTTGTTAACCTTAGTTTTGGGGGATCGTTCCCCCACATCTTTCACCTTTCATCTTGTGACGTTTTACGTTTTTTATTGCCCACGATTCGTTCTGTATTTGAAACATCGTTTCCATATGTTGTTTTCTTTTAGAACCCTTCTTAGTTTATATATTTCGTTTACTCCCTCAATATTTACATACCTCGATATTCAAACCTGAAACGGAGCAGACACCGCAGGAAGCGTTCCAGATGCTTAAACTACAAAATACGGGGTACGAAACGGAAAGGTGGTATCTTTTCGCGGAGAAAGAACTCACGAACAAAGGCATGGTCCTGGTACTGGACATGCAAAAGGAAGACGTCAGCACTCTAAGGGATAAAAACGGACGACAGAGTTTTGGTTTCACCAACGTAAGAGACATGGACCACGTAAGACTGTAAGAGCTTAGGCGAACGAACCCTTAGAGCAAAAACGAAAAACTGATGCGGGTGACCCAAGCAAATCTACACCACAGCAGGGAGGCAACAGCCAAGCTGTTTAAGCATCTAACAGATGGGAGCACTGACATAGCACTGATATATGAGCCTTACCAGCTGAATGAAAAGATATTTGGAATCAGTCCAAAACATTTTAAAATAATTGCCACAAGCGGGGTAAATAAATTCCGAAGCTGCATTATTTGTCGAAAGGATGTAAATTTAATTTTTCTACCGCATTTCAGCAACACGCACTTAACATCAGCAGCGTTCGACGGAAGGGACGAGCAGGTGACCCTCGCCTCAGCATACCTACCGTTTGACGCTCCGATGTCGATCACCGAATTCCGCGCCCTATCGGAGTATATACAGGGAAACGGGCCATCATCGGATGCGATGCGAACGCCGAACACGAACTCTTGGGAAGCACCAAGTGGAACGAAAGAGGTGAGCCTGTAAAACCACCAATGGATCAGCTTTGAATTGAGAACAGGCGAGAGGTCTACTGCAATCCTAGAAAAGCGGATTGGGACGGCTACACAAACGCTACTAAAATATATAGTGATTCACACTGTTATGTATTTTCAAAAAAAACAATATAAAACATATATAATTAATAATAATGAAATGAATAATAATCGGAGGGGGGGGGGGGCAACCGATCGGTTGCACCTGCAGCGAAAAAAAGGAACAAGTTTAAAGAGACAGGGTTATTTGAAAATACAAAGGCCGCATAATGGCGGCCGAAGAAAGTTACTTTAAACCGACTAGTTCACCGCGTGGGCATGGGGGTTAGGACATTAGCCCTGATCCTTCCATGTTTCATATCCACACACATACACACACAGAAGAAAAGCTTACTCCATCGTGTTAGTTTAAAACTAAATGGATCAAAAATCAAAAGATGTTAGTTGAGAATTGTGCACCTGTGAATTGTGCTGCGCTGATTCCGACAACCTGTCAATTGTGTTGCGCTGACTCTGGAAACCTGTGAATTGTGCTGTGCTGATTCTGGACACTGAATTGTGCTGAGCTGATTCTAATCGTGTTTCCTGTAGCAGGAACCTCCACTTTAGCTGGTTTCGGGACTTCAGTTGTTCTGCTGCGCTGCCTCTAATCGTGCTTCCTATAGCACGAATCTGCACCTTAACTGGCTTCCTCGGATACTGCTTCCTGTAGCACAATCTGCATCGTAACTGGTTTCAGGATTCACCTGTTCTGCAGCGCTTCCTTGAATCTTGCTTCCTTTAGCACCACTCTGTACCTCAGCTGGTTTCACGATTCCCCTTTTCCGCTGAGATACCTTGTATCGAGCTCCCTCTATTGTTAGCCCTATTGGTTGATTCTTCAATTGGCCGGTACTTATAATTAAACTCCGATTTATATTTCAATTGTTACTTTATTGATACTTCCTCTATTGATAGTGTGTCCTCTATTGGTTTTATGTCTCTATATTTTACTCGATATTGAATTGATTCTGCTATTCGTTATCTGTCTCGATACTATGATTGATTCCTGTATTGGTTATTCGTCTCGATACTATTATTGTCTTCTTCGATACTTCTATTATTGAATTGGTAATCTATCTCGATACTTTATTACTTGAATTGGTTATCTGCCTCGACACTCGATACTATAATTGTCTTCCTCGATACTTCTATTACTTGAATTGGTACTTGAATTGGTACTTGAATTGGTTATTTGTCTCGAAAATCGATACTATAATTGTCTTCCTCGATACTTCTATTACTAGAATTGATACTTGAATTGGTTATCTATATCTTACAATTTCTATACTATTTATACTGATACGTACACAACAACCTAGTGAATCAAATCCATAGAAAATTTATCGCAAATTTCTTCCAAGAATTTTTTTTTGCGACTGGGATTTTTTTTTGTTATTTTTTTTGAGACTTTTTTTCCTTTTACATTTAATTTTACTGAGACTTTTTTTATTAATTTTTTTTTTGTTTGCTATCAATATTATTTAACTTAGTACCTACCTTAAACCTAACTATAAATATTTATATTTTAATTTTATTCTTACTTATGTATGTATATTTTTTTTGCTTGTTGAATGTTGCCTACACCTCGGAATACGTAACATTTATTCTTACTTCTATTTCTTTTCATATTATTTTCTTTTCACTTGAACATATGGGCACATACAAAAAACTTAACCGATTAATTATTATTTTATTTATTCATTCATTTATATATATATATATATATTTTTGTTGTTGATTGAATGTCGTCTACACCTCGGAATACGTAACAACACCAAGCAAATCCATTGAGAAGTCGAAAGGACATCGACAATGAAGTGAGATACATCACAAGTATATTGGTCCGATAGGTGGTCCAAAATCCGGAAATATTTGAAACAGCTATAAGGAGAGAGAAAAGGAAATCCTTGAATCTTTCATGCAGCAGTATTGAGGGAGGAAGCGAGACATCTAGGCCAAGCAGGGCTCTGAAAAGAGAACCACATGTGGACAAGATGTTTCCAAAGGAGGACTGATCGTGGACAACAAATAGCATAGGAGCTTGAGACGCTCCTACTAAACCTTACAAATCACCAGAAACCGACAAAGTGCATCCGATCATGCTAATGAAAGCGCATATCACAGTAATACGGATTTTGGTGAAAATATATAGAGCCTCCATATCCAAAGGCTATATTCCTTTGGACTGGAGAGAAGCTATAGTAGTTTTTATACCCAAGCCGGCAAAAGCCAGCCACTACAAAGCAATGGATTACCGACCTATCAGCTTAACGTCCTTCGTGCTGAAACTCCTAGAACGCCTGGTGGATTGGTACATAAAAAGCACCATGAACATACCAAAGATTTGTCCCAACTAACACGCATACTTTCCAGGGCGCTCAACAGAAACGACACTACACAAAGTCGTAAGCGGAATAGAGAGGAACCTTACCATCAAAGATTCCATTTTTGCGGCCTTAATTGATATCGAGGGAGCCTTCAGTAATCTAAAAACTGAGAGCATAGTAGCAGCCATTCAAAGATATGGAATAGACCCATATCTAACTAAATAGATGACGGAACTACTAGCTAAAAGGAAGATTACCACAAAAAAAAAACAGCGTAACCTTGAATAAATGGACTAACAGGGGTACACCACAAGGCGGCATAGTATCACCACTTGCCTGGGTACTCAAAGCTGAGCAAAACGTGGAAGACATCAACGGGAAGATTTTCAAAACGATAGCGTACGCTGGCGATATCGTTATACTGATCAGTGGAAAGTTCCCGGAAACCATGTCGGAATTGATGCAGACCGCACTCCCATGGGCGAAACTAAATGGGCTCCGCATCAATGCCGCCAAAACGGAGCTTGTGCTTTACACAAAGCGCCGTAAACCGGAAACATTTTCACCCCAGACTGTAGACGGAAAACATATCAGTTTAGTAAACAAGGTAAAATACTTAGGAGTAACTTTGGATAGTAAGCTCCACACATAATAGAAGTCAGACGGAGAGCTACAACGGCGCTCTTCACAATGATAAGACTAGTGGGGAAAACCTGGAGAATAAAACCCAAAATTTCCCACTGGATTTACACATCAGTAGTGAGGCCAATAACCACTTACGGGGCATTAGTTTGGTGGCAGGCATTACAAAAGCAAACCAATGCAAAAGATCTAGAAAAGAGCTAGAGCAGGCCAAGGCCTGCCTTGGCATCACAGGTGCCATTAGGACTACGCCAACTGCTGCAATGGAGAATCATGCCACTCGACAAATTCATTTTCAGAGAGGCATCACTTGCAACCGTCAGATTAAAATGCATATATGGGTTATCTAACCACCCACAAACGGAGTACGTATGCATTTTGGACAAATGGAGAGTCAAGTAAGTCAAGTAAAAGGGAGCTGGATAGAATCCAACCGATAGTGGACACAACGTTTCCATACAAGATCAGCATACCGACCAGAGAAGCGTGGAAAACGGTCCAGGATTTCACATCTGGAAGTGAAATTATGGTTGAACCGATGGTTGCAAAACAGATTGGGGAAGCAACAACCCGAGTAAATGTAAAACTGACATGGGTGCCTGGACACAGCGGTGTAGAGGGAAACGAAAGAGTGGATGAGCTAGCGAGAGCTGGATCAGCCGACCAAAATGCCACTAGAAAAGACACAATTAAAGTGCCACTAGCAACGGCCAAAAGGGAACTAGACGAAATCCTCGGAAAGAGATAGATACAGCTTGGAATGACAGGAACGACTGCAGGATAAGCCGAGCTCTTTGGCCTCACCCTAATCAAATGAGGACAAAACAACTCCTGGTGAAAAGCAGAAATGGCGTTAGAACATTGGTGGCAGTATTAAGACGTCATAATCTTTAATGTCAACCCGCCAAACGAGTAGGAATCCAAACGGATGACACCTGCCGAGCTTGCGGCGAGGAGGAAGAAAGTAAAGAACATTTCCTCCTAGATTCCCCGATTCTGGCCATCAAACGCCATATTTGGCTGAGGTGTACTAGCGTAACAGAATTGGAACACTTGGCGACCAGAGAACTGGGGGAACTCCTTGGTTTCTGTAGGACGACAGGATGGACCATCTGTAAACAATTTTCAAGAGAATTCAAAATTTCTGTTTCTCTCTTCTAAAGATTCTCATCTTAGAAGGTTCTCATTTTTAGGTCGTAATCAGTGTTTTGATTTGAGAAGTAGACTGTTTTGATTAACCTTTGAGTGTTTTTCCTGATATTTAATGTATAGAAAAGTTTTGACACATTTTTCCAAAGCTAGCGACCAGTAGACTTGTGATATAATTCACTTTTTTGTCAATGTTTTTAATAGTTCGTAGTGGGTTCGCATTTTGTGAACCTATATATTGTTTTGTAGCGTTTGTGTAGGCTTTTGAACTACTTTTATCTTTTATTAAAGACAAATGAGATATTCTTGTCTCTTTTCACGTTAAAGGTAAATCATTTGTGTTCCGACAGCAAGGTGACCCACATTCCTCTAACCATACGAGTCTTCCGATGTATCTGTTGTGGTTAACCAATGACTTCCATATAATTCCTTTTAACCTTTTCACTGCCGCATTCATACTAGCAACTCTGCCGCGTACGCCGAGAAAAATTTGTAGTTTATTTTTCTAGAAAATCGATATTATTAAGCTAAATCCTGATTTATATGTTATCAACTCACCGTCTGTATTTTGTTGCATCGCAGAAAGCGTATTGTCATGGAAAAATGTAATCTTTAAATTTTAAATGTATCGAGAAATTTCAAAGGCACTTACGTACATGTTTTAGTACGGACGAGATATCTCGTCTGTGGCACTGAACCAGTTAATAAAGGCCTCTGGGTTCATTGGTGTTAGTAAGCCGCCTCACCAGGTCAAGGTGGGTAGCTTTTAGAGATTTCGCTGAATCGTAGTGATTTTGCGTATTGCTTCGTATGATGATACATTATTTCATTATTGTTAACTATGTAAGAATGAATGACGTTGCTTCTTATCAATTTCAACATATTTCGCTTCAGAAAAAAGCACTAAAACCATAAAACAAAAAAAAGAATCATTTTGTTATTTTAAAAAAATCCTCTAAAAATTTATACAATTCATTGCAACTAATTATTGTATTCTAAATGACTGTTAGTATACTTCAACAAAACAAACCATTTAAGATCAATTTCATCTGTTAAAACTTAAATTCCAAGTGAAGTTTCCGGACAAAAAAAGTGGACATTTCTATGGCAGGACTATTTGTGAATAGATTTTACTACTCCTTCTTCAAAATGTTACATTCTATCGTCCGTCTTACATATCATCATATCATACATACCATTGTTATTTATTCTATTATTTATTCAATTTGATATTCATATATCAATTACATTACTTATAAACAATACAGTTAATACACTTCTTCCTTGTTATCTTGCTTCACGGGTCAATGACTTTTCAATTAGCCCCAATAATTTCCTACGGATAACTTACGGAGTACTCAAATTCACTTACGTATGTAAGTCGTTTCAATGTCCTTAAAGGTCGGATCGTGGGCATGGGATTAAAGTATAAGATCGGCCACAAAGTAAATGCATTTTAATTCATTTTCAATTCATTTCAAACACAGCACAAAAAAAATTTCTTTTCCAATTTATTTCGTGGGAATAAGCGAATTTTCTTCCTCATCCACGGGTTCAATCGGTGTGGGGACATGCCTGGTAGCCCCTACCTTTCATCGAAGTACTGTAGGAGCGTAGGGGTACCTACATTTGATGGGAGTAGTGGCCTACTTGCGTTCCACGGGAGACAATTTGACAGCGCTCATGATACTGCTCCCGAAATTGTCACCTTAAATAACTTTTCAACCAGGATTGGGAACGGTTTAGCCGAAAGTAAAATGCTGTTAATTATAGATGCCAGGCACATGTCACTGCCTCTTTGAAATTTACCTCAGAAGTAGGAACGCAGCTTCATAATATCGAACCCACTAACAATACGTTTATTTTTAGTACAATGTGAGGTATATAGAAGTATAAATCAGAATGTTCACTCACATTTCCCTCAAAATTTATTCATATTAACACAAATTCAGGAATTTTTAAGTAAAAATACTGTTATGCGCGAGAGTTATCAAAGGAAGATTAAAATATGTATATATGTATATAAATATATATTTCGTTTATTTTTACATTCAACACATTTATTCCTGACAATGCAGGCTGAAGACGTTAACTTATTCTGTGGAAACACTTTCCTTCCCACAGGTCAATACGTTTACAATTATAGTAGCATTTGATGGTTTAAGGCTTCATATTCTTTCTTTGGGTTTGAATGACCTCTTACCAAAAGATCCTGTTTTATAATTTAAGATTTACCAGTATTATAAATCGGCTTAAAGTGTCGTGTTCAGCCCAATTTTGCATTATTCCATTGATGACTGACTGTATTTTGCCTCCGTTTCTTTGCTCGGGCAAAATGTTGGTAGTAAGTCTCTGATTTCATTTAGACTTCCCTTTAGCTGGTCGAAGAGCTCCTAGGAAACACTAGCATAACTAATTCACGAATTGACATTCACATCAAACATTGCTACCAACATTCCAATAGTCCTTAGTAGTATGATGTGGCGAACACAAGAGTGTCAAACGATGTCATGATGAAAAATTGCGTGGATTTACTAATTTATTTCGTTTCGTTTAGTTTATTAACTACTTTAATAACCTGTGAAATTTCCGACACACGTTTATGCGGCGATTCAGAATGTAAAAGTAAGTAGAAACTAGTGAAATTACGGGTGAAAGTGTGAAGGGATCGAGCCATTGTTGCCCTCATTTCCAAACAATTTAACATATTCACTCGCAATCGATTAGGAGATTCTTATTGGGTTATCGTTGATTTATTATCTGGTTTAGAGTTGCTGTCTCTAGCACGAACGTTGATTAACTATCGCTCGGTAGAAGATGGAGTCTTGTCGTTTCCAATCAATAAGGAGGTGCGTGTGTACTCCAAGTCGGCAGGCTCGAATCCTAAGATGTGGGGCGTAGAGATTCAAGGGCAGCGTGGTTACGTGAACAAAGATCACATTCGGGAACATCGAGTGTTTGTCAAACCGTCGGAGCTCGTGCATGAAGTGCCCACAGAATTAGAGCAGTTGCGGTTGATTCGACTCGAAAAGGAGAATGCGAAATTGAAAAGTTCCGAGCCAGAACAACCGGCGATAGAGCAAACTACTACTGCTCCTCTACCTGTAAATTTGCCGGATAATATATTAACGGATGGGTCGAACCCGGATGCAAATGTTGGCGTCCCATTGATGCCACCTGCGACAGTGAGAAAGGAAGTTATTGACGGAACAACAGTTCTCATTCCGGAGTATGGTCAACCACAAGCCGAAAATATGGCAGAAGATATCACTACAGACCAGCCTGTGCCAACTGTGCCACCTCTTCCTGTGGTTCAGGAAGCCACTCCAAGTCCTGCATCCGTTGAAGACGACGAGGATGACGGAATAGAGGAGCTTGACTCGGAAGAAGAGGAGGAAATCCTGGCCGAAGATGATGAGGAAGAGGAGGCAGACGAACAACATGGCTTGACGGAAAATCCAACTATCTCAAGAGACTCAGTTGAAGTTAGTGGTACAGATCAACTGAAAGGACAAGCGCCTGGATCAGAACAGCTTTCTGCAGAATCGGATATTCCGCATCTCAAGCCAGTTCCTTTAAGTGCGATGGAAATTGCAGATCAGCAATTGCCACAGAACGATAAGGATGATGCGAAAGCCATTAATGAGTCTACAGATAAAAGCATAGAGGGAACGGATGATAATTTGAACGCTGCAGAAATAACAACTTCTTCAACAACAGAGGCACCTAAGCCATTGCTAGCTGACGCAGATTTCGCTGTAGTTGAAAATGGTCTTGCACAAAAAGACAACCAGCCTTCAATAATAAATAAGGCAACTGAACAAAGTCAATCAAACCATCCTGCAGAATCGTTACCGACTACCGTTGCGCCGACCGAAACGATTATGAGTTCTACTTCTAACAATATACCAGAAATAGACGAGTCACATAATGCTCAAACTGCAGACATAAACGTTGGAGTTCCTAGTCAAACAGATCCAACAATTGCACATGAACCGGTAATTGAATCACTGACTGAAGGTTCGCCTCAAACCGCTAGCGCAGGTGAGCCTAACGAGCCATATCAACAGAATATACTCGCACCGAATGAATTGCCTTCTCTGTCAAAATTACTGCAGCATCATCATCATCATCACGATCATGGTCACCACGATCATGGTCACCATGATCATCATCCTCACGACCATGGTCATCATCACAGTGAACACAATCATAACGATATTCGCGAACACGACATCGGCTTGCAAAGTCATGTTTCAAATGATGCAACTCACCAAATGAGTGAACCGTCAACTGTAGAACCAAAAGAACATATTGAAAACGAAGTCATTCACACTCACAGCCATGAACAACACGATCATGCTCAACACGACCTCACAAAAGAACAGACTAACGAGCATTCTGGCTCAATAAACTACAACCTTCCACCTAATCCCCAAACAACCCCTACCTACAACGATTACAACATTCCCAATCCAATAATCGATGAAACAGTTACTCCCTTTAACGCAGAACAAACAACAGTCCTACCTACTGGTGAAATAGAAAGTGCTTCCAAATCTGATGTTCCTTCAGAATCAACACGTCCAACAGAGGCAAATCGTGAACCAGAAGTTCAGGATGAACCAGAAGTGCAAACTAGTGAACCGGAAGTTCAGGCTGATGGTCAACAAGCGAGTGATGAAACCGTGTCCGCGAAGGAAGTTCCGATCGATTCAACATCATCTGAACAAGTAATATTGGAAAACAAGCAAGCTGAGCAGGTTCCCAATGTGGAAATCTCTAAAACACCGGAAACCCTCCCTAAAATAGATGACAAACCGGAAGAATCATCTGAATCAAATGCGAATCCTTATGTAGCTGCTGAAACGAAAGGTCTCTTCGATACGATTCTAGATACAGTAAACAGCTTTTGGTCGCACTCAAAACCCCTGGAAGAGAAACCAATAGAGAATTTCGACGAAGCACTCGAGAAATTATTATTTCCCGACAAGAAACCAACAGAAAGTATTCAACATCAATCGAATGGGGCACATAATGGTGAGTATCAGAACAGTAAATTCACAACTCTCGCATGTTTCATACTACTGACTTTGGGCCACGTCATCGTCATTCGTCAAATAGTTTTTAGTTCTTGTACTGTGTAGCGAACCTTCATTATCGAAAGTATAGACAGGCACAATAGCTGTACTAGTAATTAATATTTTTGACGATATGAGGCTTATTTGCATATGCAAATAATGCATTAGTGTCAGCAGATGGATTTTCCCAACAGAATGAAGAGGAAAAATAAGTAAATGTAAACGAACGAACCAAAAATGATGATATCGAAACAATATTCAGCAATTCTGAACGTAATTTTGAATGTTCAGTGTAGTCCTGGCTTATAGGTCTTGAATTATTGAATACTTGGAGTATGCGGTACTTGGAAATAGCTAGTGCGATTTAGCACTCTTGCTCCATTTTTATCTGTGAATGTTGAACACTCACAGCACTTAACGCAAAACTCTATTCAGTCTTGTCAGTTCTTATTGATGGGACGATCGGGTGTTTTGTGTTTCCTCGTGTGGGATTTTCAGGAATTTCATGGTACTGTTTCGAATTTTGTCTATTTTGTCGAATAGTTTTAGTGCTTTGTCGCGTATGCATTTTTCTATTGTGTCCAGTACTAGGGCTTTGTGTATGTCCGTGTTCCTAATGTACCATGGAATGTACCCACCGTAGTGCGTTATTTTGCAGGCATTTGGGCAGAATTTTTGTGTGTCTTGGGTGTCTGGCAGAAAGCGGTACTGCCGTAGAGTAATGTCAGTAATGCATGATCAAACACTTCGCTGTGAGAAGAAAACACTTGCTGCCGGAGTTGTACAACAGCTAGTTTTTCATATACGGGAAGTATATATACTTCTTGTATTCGCTGTTAGAAGCAACGTCACGCATCTACTAATATCGTTCTGAATTTCAGTGACCTCCCATTAGGCTGGAACCCCCGCTTGATCGATTGAATAGAGCATAGGTGTACGCCATTCCTCGCCCTTGATGAGATAAACCGTGCAAAATGCTTGGAATATTTTTTTTATTTGTAGCATTATTGGGTAACATTTTAATCAATGCTACTCTATTAAAATCAATAATGCTAAACATTAACGAGCCGGAATTTCTCGACAATTTCCTTGTTGATCATCCAGTTCTTCACTTTTTATCCGGTTAACTGCGAAATAATTTACCTTGTAATTTTATTATCTGGTTAATAGAATTGGATAAAGTGCGAAATTGGGAAATGCTTTGAAATACCTCGATTCTGTTTGTCCCACGATTTGTCGAAGGGATATATAATGGCTAGTAAATGAAATTGGCCTTGCGATACTGGGTCATAATTAAGGGATAACACCTTTGCGTTAACACCAGTTGTGGGATCTTGGTTTTGTAAATTTTGGTCGCATGCGAGTCCGTAACTTGTGATTTCAACGAAGTCAGAAATGTGAAGAATTGTTGTGAAGTCAGCGTTTAAAGCAGATTTGGCTAAAATTCGGTATTTTCAAACGAGTTCTTTGAAACAAAACGTTGATAATTTTTCCCTCTTATCGTTTTGTTCGGATTTCGGTGGCCATTGTACTTTCTCTTCTCACATCAAATAATTAGAATAACAATCAGTCGAACGTTTACAGAGTATAGCCATAATTTCTGTATGTCCATTCATTTCGAGAGCAATTGAGGGTGAACAAAATTGTCACACTGGGAACGACGAATAATCAGTCGCACACCACTTCCGCTCAAGTTACAGATTTCGACTGTTGGTAGTTTTCGAGCCGCCACGATCAAGTTCCTAACGCACCAAAAAAGCGATTGCTGCATTATATACGTTTGGCTTGTGACTGAATAAAATGTGCAAGTTGTTGAAAAAAATCTAAAAAAAAACTTTTGTATACACCCAATTTTTCCTCTACTATAGATAGTACAGGAAAAATTAGGATGTCTACCCAGGAAATTGTCAGCACCGTCAAAAAATAATTTAGTTTGGTTGCCGCAATAGTCCAAAATTGACTCAGTTCCTACCGTTAATTTTTTTTCTCTCTTCAACTTTGGAATAGGCCTTGGTTGTAGGGTAGGCGGCGGAGTAGCTTGAACCGACACCGATGATGACAACCATTGCAAAATCAGTTTGCATTGCAAAATCAGGCGCATTGTCGTGAAAGAGAAGCAAGCGTTTTGCAATTTTTTCTCTTCTGATACTTGAAAGCTCTTTTAATCAATTTAGTAAAATAGTGGGCGCATAAATATCTGTTGCGTAGATATCACGTTCCCTATAGCCACAACTGTCTTTCCAAATCAAAGGTCGTCTTATAATATAAACCATTCTTCGGCTAGGAGCAAGTTCCCCGTAAACAAACAGAATTATTTGAATTTTGATTTTCTCCATTGTGGCTAAATTCTTCAGGATTGGTTTGATGAAGTTTTGTTAATTCAAAACTTCATAGCCGGATTAAGTCATCGATATTATCATCGGCTAGTTCAGTAAAGCTAGATTATATCTGGATTTTTATCTAAAACTCCACGAATGCCTCCGGTGCACGCAATGTTCTTTCTATTAATTTAAGAATAATGTAATTGAGTAAAATTGAGTTTAAAAAAATGTGGCATTTACATGTATTCATTCCTAATTGGCCGTTTATCATGCCAACTTCTCACATACTGTAACTTATTAGCGTACACGTTTGACACTAAGCTTTTACAACCTGCGATATTGCTGGACAAAGTTCACAAAAGAAAAGGCTACGTTGAACTCTTCCTCATGATAGTAATTCTCGGTCATACTATCATTGATTTATATTGATTAGACAGCTATTGATTTACGCAAAAGGTACAATCCTTCCAAACAAAAGCATTGATGGACATTTTTCTGAACTGGTAAATCAACAATATTTGTGATTGAGTTCATCTTCGTAATATCGGTTTAGGCTAGAAAAATGCTAAAAAAAATGCTCTTTCCATTTTTTTATGCAGGGAATCGCTGAAAAGACCATAAGATTGCGGTCGAAAGTCAACTCAGATAATTATAACAATAAATAATAAACGTAAAATTAATAGATACAATTTGTGCGACATTTTTCTAGACTAATTCAGCAATAGCAAAGCGAAAAAAGTCTGACGTGATATTTTTTGATAGTTCTCGATGAAAACAATATAGTCTTTGAAAACTTTATATTATTTATTTTAAAGTATCATGCAGTTTGCCGTATAAGTCAAATGCTAAAACACAGTAGATTTAATTGATTGGAAATTCTATCGCATTCAGCGTTTTTTTCAGTCTAAATCAGAACTCTCCCTAGTAGATGTGGGCGTATTCGCTTTCCATATATTCATGAAATTTTTGGAAATGTTTCACCGAATTCTAATGAGGCTTTTAAAGAAATATTCGTTGAACTTATGTAGATGAGGTATTCCTGCGGTTAACCTTTGATTAACAATTTTCAAACTTGCTGGACGCAAAAATTATTGCAAATTAAAACTTACACGGCAACGTTTTTTGCAATAATAAAAACTTTTCATTGTTATTTTTTACAATGAAGCAGAAACTTTGGTCAGGCGAAAAGCAGAAAATCTAGTTAAACCACGGCGGAGCAATGCACAAAAGTAGAGCTGGGTTTCCTGCAATCTAGGGCAGACGAATGTACGATAGAGAAAAGTAGAAGGTTTAACCTATAACTGCTGCCATCACCACCGCTTCTACTAAAGCCCGGGACGTAATTGCGATCATGCTGAATCCCTCAAAAAAAGAGCGTGTCTACCGCAACGCTGAAAATGATTTGAAACGCATCATTGTGACCTGCGCTGTACAAAACAGGGTTCTTAAGCTGAAAGACCTCCTAACTCGATCAGGTTGTTACAAGCATAGGCAAATAAACAGAAAAGCAGCATTAAGGTCGAAAATCGAAAAAAGGAACCGAATTGCGAAAAACCATTGGATGTTAGTCTAAAATGAAGACTAAGAAGCATTGAGGTATCACTCAGGCAAACGAACTGTCGATAGATCGTTTGCGGATGTTTTGAAAGAAATAAGGAAAACGATAGAACCAGATGACATCCGAGCTGCAATCAGAGCATTACAACCAATTTGGTCGTGTGGCCTACTTGTGTAGTTTGCATTTGATGCAACAAACAAAGAAACTAAAACTTTGTAGACAAAGCAATTTAGCCTCACTCAAGCCAAGGCTCGATCGGAACGATTTTGGATAGCGCCCTTTGTGTATACTAGACAAGGTTGGAAATATCCTTGAAAAACTCATCAAGGGAAGACTCGGTGACGCGAATCATGCTGTCGCGAATTTATCTTAACAGCAGTGTGGCTTCACAGTAAGCTGCTCCACCATCCATGGAAACGGAGAAGTGGTCAACGTGCGTAGCCATACACCAGTTGCACACAACGTTTTGGCCTGTTAATTACACTAATGTGTAATTAATAAAACTTTACCACACTAATGAAGCTAGCCGGCTGATGATTACGTCAGATGATGCGCTATCTAATATTGCTCGAGAGCGTAAAAGCATTTACTGACGTAGAAGACAAGAAAACAGCGAAGAGATTGCCAGAGTAGAGAGACAACGCTTTTTCAGCGAATCGCAACAACCCTGGGAGCGATGCACAAAAGGAAAGTGCACTACACGTTTGATACCTCACTAAGACCGTGGAAATGGATGACGTGTATCACAAGTTTTTTATTTGTAAAACAGCGAAATTAGCATTTTCCTTCAAGGTTCATTTTATCTCCAACATATTTTGCGTGCTATCTATAAGTTTTCCATTTGGCCTCTGTTAAATTAATTATAACTATATGTATCATTCATAATTAATTTCCTTTAAAGCAATCTGAAAGGAAGTAAAACATATACTAAAAACATATTATATATACATCAGACAGCCAAATATTATAGGTCCAAATCATTTTAATATTTTAACAACAAATTACAGTAAGCATGCACACATTTCGCATTATATTTATAAAGTATTTCAAGTCCAAATTGGATAACAACTAATCAGTATTTAAATTTATATTTGCAGCTGAAGAAGAATATTGTGAAAAACTAACACCAGGCGACTGTCCAAAATCTTCGAAATATTCTAGTCCTTGGAGCCCGCATCATCACTCCAGTGAGTGCTCATGCAAAAATGATTATATTTCGCTGACAATGAAGAAGATCTACGAAAAGAGTGATTTCATTTTGTGCTTGGGAATAACAGGATTAACAGTTTTAATCTTCACTTTGGGATATTATTGTACTGCGAATGGTCGAAAAGAAAACTCTCTTGTATCGAAGTTGAATATAGTTGAGCGTAGTTTACTTGCTTCGACTAAAGAAGCAGCAATACTTAAACACGATCTTGGCGAGACTTTAAATAAATTGTCTTGTATTGAGGACAATTCATTTGGTTCAAACGACATGGTTATTGCGCTGAAAAAGGAACTGGAAGAAAATGAAGCAGAAAAAGAGAAGTTGAGAGAACAAGTGGCAAGTTTAGAGAAGGTAAGACAACCTAATTTATTCAGTGATAAATAACTTTGTAATTTAATACTTTAACCAAGGAACTGGAAAATGCAGCCGAAGCCGGCCTAGAACTAAATTCAATTGTTTCGGCACTCCTCAATAATCAAAGTGGTGATGATTCTATAATCAGCAGTGTTGAAGAGCTTCAAAAGCAACTTAACGAACAACAAAGTATGAATATGAAAACAATTGGTTTCGATTTATGTGGTCAGGATTACCTGTATTTACTTTTTAGATACTATTCTCGAGATAAATACTACATTAGCTGAAAAGAGCCGCGAAAATAGTGAACTGCAAATGCTTCTGAGTGAGCTGAATAGCAAATATCTGGAACAAGTAGAAAGTCTTAAGAAAGAAAACGAAATCCTTATTGATGAACGAAACACGTTACAATCTCAAGTTGATAATGCTAGAATTAATTTGGAGGAAGAAATAGCGAAGGTAACTGCGACCAAAAATGATGAAATTGAAATCTTAGCAAAAAGCTTATCGACAAAAGTCGCTGAAATAGAAACATTGAGGAAAAAATATCAAGCTAGTGAAGCAAGAGTGGAGGTGAGATCTCAAAATCCTATTTTTGTATAAACAACTTCCAGCAATATGTCTGATTCTAGGCTCTCGAGGAAAGCTTAGATAGTGTGAAAAAGAATCCAAATGTTAACGTGAAAGAGTTACTAAAATTTACTGATAACAAAGCCGAGCTATTAGCTCTTAAAAAAGAACGCGATTCACTTAAGGAACGTTTAGAAGGTGAAATGGTAAGAATTTAACAGCTTTGATATGCAAATAATATTCTTAATGTACGGTCTATTTAAAGGAAGCAAGAAAGTTGTTAGAAGATCATGTTAAAATAGTTAGTGAAGAGGTTTCTGCCCTGAAACAAGAACACACTCAATCCGAAAAGGAAAAGGTTGAAGCTCAGACACGTTTAGAAGTTTTATCTACTTACTTTAAAGAGAAGGAGACACAATTACAAAAGTAAACAACTTTGTGAAAACGTGTTCACCAATAAATCAATTTAAATGTTACAGGGAATTGAGTGTAAAGGAAGCAATGTGGATGAAGCAGCAGGGCGAAACAACGAGTACTGTCGAACGAGTTCGTTTAATGCAAGATGAAATTCAAGGATTAAAGTATGTTTTCAATTTATTATATAAGTGATATCCTAAAGAATATAATTTTTAAAGATCTCAAAACGATTCCTTACGAGCTGAAATTGAAGCGCAAGCAACTGCCCATAAGGTCCAAATAGCATCGCTTGAAAATCGCGCCCACGAGACGTGGTTAGCCTCGCGTCAAGCTGATCGCAAATTAGAAGAAGCACGCGCTGAAGCCTCGGCTTTACGTAGGAAACTGACAGCATTAGCTGGAAACTCCCTTGGCAATGATACTGGCATACATAATAGTAAGTATACTTCTCCAAAATCTATTCAAAAATAGGTCTGTCATTCCAAATAATTAATGCATCATCTTTCTCCACCAATTTGCACATTACATTATTCAAAAATGTGCTTTAAGTTTTTGCGGATTATCATCTCTTATATACATACTCTTATCACTTTAAAACACATTCGGATAATGTTGCGTTTATCTGCGAGGACTATGTATAACGCTCTATTTTCATATTGTGAATTACAAGTGAAGGGTTACACACTCGTTTCGTTATAAGCAGTGCTAATTTTTTTTATAAAATAAAACCGATATTGTGATTGTTGAACTGTAGTTCCTACTCAACGCATGATACAACATACGAACGGTTTGATTTTTCACAAAATGAATTTTAATAGTTATTCATCAAATGGTGGATCTTAATACGATTGTTTAGAATAATTTTACGTTAATGTGTGATTTTTTTCAGGTTGGAGTTCCCAAATAATGTTTTATGATAAAATATGAATACGTTTAAGATCTAATAATTTCGAACAATTTTCTAACGCCTTTCATCATTGCTTTGAAAATTGTATGTTGTTATGCGTCGTATTTATTTTCTAGTTCGATTATCAAACAGTTACTTGAAAGGATGCTAGTATTGAGTGCCAGATGGTACTATGTTGAATACTACATTCGGCCTATCCGAACCACAAGGGCATATATTATTTTTTAGTTCTCGTTGTAAAAGCAATTCCCGTAACCCGTAACGTAACGTATCATAAGGTGAAGAATCAAGAGGCCCAGTCGAAGTAATGTCGTAAATGATGCTAAACTTTGTTTTCTAGTTGGCAGCGCAGTTTCTTACGGCTAGTCCAAAAGCTTTCTTCCAGTAAGATGCCCTGCACTCAAGGCGTAGACATTCGCTGAAAATCATATATCAGTCGCACATAGTTACACAATAACATAGAGGATAAAATCTAATGTTTTCCATTGACGTTTCAATATTAATAAACATGAAATTCTTAACAAATGACAAATGTTATCGTATTAGGGTGTCCCAGGAGTTTCTTTTCTTGTTTGATGCGAAATTAATAAATTCACGATATTTGTCGTTTTAGGTTGATTTATTATTTTATACGAAAACCGTTCTTTGACTTTCTTTCTCTCAGGAAGTCGCATTTTACTTAATTTACGCATTTTCTTTCCAAAATTGCTTGCTTGCAAAATATTGCTCTAGGTGCGTTTAATTTTCGCTTGTGGATATGAATGATTTATGGAGGAGGGATTTGTTTTAAAAGAGGAATAAGTAATAATCGAATAGAGGAAGATTGGGTACGGACAATGAGGTAGAACGTCTCAATCAAACAGTAGTGATTTTTGCCTTACGGCCACTGCAACATGAGGTCTTGGCTTATCCTGATGGTAAACGACGCCTTGTCGGTTTGCCAATTCTGGCCGTTTGAATGCTATGATGGCTTTCAATATATCAAATTGATTGCATTATTTGTCAGCATTGAAAGCATCACTCTAAGGAAGGATCACGTAGTACGCTGCACCTTTACAATCCCGCCAAATGCACAAAAAGATCTTCTTCGGATTTTGATACGAAAACCAACTCGCGTCTCCAGTCACAAAGCTCTTTAGGAAATAATTCACAACATGTCGCTGGAAAAGCAAATCGCAGGTAGAGATGCAGCTTAAGGCCGTTTTCCGTCAACAGGTTTGGAACTCAAACTTCATATTGATACGCATATCCCATCTAGTTCTCACGCGCATTATATCGCTAATTTTCAGCGAGCATATTTTTTGATGAATTCCGTATCTGTTGTTCCTGGGACGCCGCTGCGGTTTTCATTTTCAACTCAAAAATTTTCATAAAGACATATTTACACACATATGTGTAAGACAATATAATAATTGAGTCTGGTTGCCAAGTTTGTAAATTGGCAAATGTTAACGGAGAAATTAATATAAAATTAAAAAAACATCTCAAACAAGATTGAAAATAATACTAAATGTTGGTGGTCAGTATCATTTACTTTTGACTATACCGTGGCCAGTGCTTTTATGCTTAACTTCATGAAATCGAGAAAAAAAACTATTTTATAATCAACTTTAAAATAAGATTATAAGATTTTCATCTCAAGGGAATATTTAGAGTAGTTTCGTAGACGTCTTCAGGCGGTCTTCAGTGCTGCATAATTAGAACCAAAAACATATCCTTCAGGATGTCCGGTTTACGTCAAAACCATTGCCATAGTGTGGCAAAAAGTGGACATACATTATATACATCGAAGAGGAGCGACAATGTTAAAGACTTATCAAACTGAGAAAGTATGTTTCAGCGTCACAATGGCCCAAAACCTAATAAATTGTGTTCATAAGACAGAGAAGTCAGCTTGATTTAAAAGAAAGTTTAGTTTAATTTAAGGGACGTACTGGTGGAAAGTAAATACGTTTAAGTAGTTTCTTCTTAAACCAGAAAATCCAATCAGAACAACGGAAAAAGGATGGAAGACGAAAGATCAATTTGGGCCACTTCTATATTTTGGGGCACACCCCGAATAGCTTGCTTTGAATATTTGTATTTCCTGTACAATACTTGAGTGAATTTACCAAATTTACCTATTTCCTTTATCCTCAACATACGATTATAACTTGAATACTACCGTTACTGTTTTAGCTTAAGTAGATTAATTTTGCAAGTTATAATTTAAACAAAATCCATTTTTCTTTTTCAGAAATTCCAAACGCGATGGACGGCTTAGCAAATCACGATCTCAATCAAGCACCATCACCTATACACATGGAATCACCAGGTTCTCCATTATTAGGCGGATTACCGCCACCGCCACCATTCCTTCCACCTCCATTTATGGGGCCTCCACCTCCATTTATGTCAATGCCACCGCCTTTTATGCCACCCGGTGAAATGCGTCCTCCACCCTTAGGCCGGCTAATGTCACCACCACCACCACCTCCCGCCAATAGATATTCGCCTAGTTTAGTAGATGAACGTGATAGATATACACCAGAAAATGGTAGATATACGCCAGATAGTAGGTACAATTACAATGCCGATCTGATTTCCACGTACGATACGGAGACAGATTTCAGTCCGCCACCAAGTCCTCACGGGCGATCACGAGGTGGTGGCAGTGGTGGCTATAGCAGCCGGGAACGTGACCGTGAACGGGATCGTGATCGCGATTTGGATCGTGGTCGCGACCGTGGTAGAGATCGAAGTCGAGATCGTAATAGCTATAAAAGCTATTCGCCGCCACCAAATACGGATAGGAGTAAAAAAACGAAAGGTAGTTGCTATACGGATTCGGATGAATATAATGATTCGGATTGGTGATGTGATTGTGGTCGTAGATTGTATTAAATGTAGTTCATTATATTGATTCCCTGTACCTTATTTTATTTGTCCTGATGGTAGTTACAATATTGTTTCAATCATTTTGCATTAATTTACGTAAAGCATATTGGCATTTAGTTCATTTCGCTTTTTTATTGACTAAATCGCATTTTTTAAGTTCCATCAGAGATGTACAACCGCCAGTTGCTACGCTTAGTGCGAAAAACAGTTTAACGCCAAAATAATCATTGTAAATATTCGCTGTTTTCTCATTAACAAAGTCTATATTTAAGGCAAGATAGAAATATATATTTCTGATTTTGTTTCATAGCGATTTTTCATTTGATGACAAGAAAGAGTGATTCATTATAAATGTCCGCGTTGATGGATGGCTGGGTCATTATCATTTTAGCACTAAAGATGTATACGTATAATACTAATTGGATCGTTAGAAATACCAAACCAACCAAAAAACTTTGCGTTCAAATTAAATAAGTTTAAAGCTCATTTATTCACACGTTCATCTTTAACACTGCCATGATAAATGCATAGTCTATATGGGTTAAGTTATGATAGAAAAGGCAACAAGACTAATACATTGGAGTTCTTGCTAGTTATTTATAAATGTAATCAGGAATAAGGGTAATGTTTAAGTCATTGAGCAATGAATGTGTTAAATTGTTAGCTAACACAGTCATGAAAATTATGCATTGCAATACAATTGCAATACAAAGAGCAAAGTACTAAAAGTTCTTTTTATTGGGTTCATTGGAGCGGAGTTGTTAAGAGGTTTGACTCTTTCGGGTTGATGGTACGCTTCTGTGTTTCAATTCTTGCGCTGAACGCTTTTTTTGCTTTGGGATTTTATGTGAAAGTTCATTTAAGTTTTGGATTTATTAAGACCTAACACTGTTGTAATCAAAGTTACCGTATATTTTTCAGTTCCAAAGAAATGAAGCGCCAGGATGTGAAACATTGAATTTAGAAGACCAGGGACCTGACTCTCTTCATAAATGTTTTGTTGTTAAATATTGAAATGCGTAACAATTTTTTTCATTAAAAGCGGTCGTTCGTAATAAGTAACATGATTTTGTTTTTTAACTTTATATAAATTTCTGTTGAAACATGAATAATGTAATTTATTTTAAGATACTTCAAACAATTTTTTTTTTGTTTTGTTTCATGACATTATGCCATTGGCTCAAAATTTTGGGCCCATCTTATCTCGAATTTCTCGCTTTTGTATCCGGAAAAACATCAAATGGTTAACAAACCCAATTATAATTTCATAACGCTTGTTGATTTAAAGATTGAACAATAACTGAAATGCCATAAATTGATGGCATGAGGTTAGAAAATTCTTAGAGCAAGAAAATTTAACTTCAATTGTTTTCTATAAATTATCTTTACTCCCCTCAATCCAACTGCGAGAGTTACATCATTAAAGTGTTAAGACAAAGTGTTCTTGTTGACCAAGTAAATCCTTTCCTGCATGTTCTCTATATAAGAAAGTACATTAAAGCAAATCTCCAATTTAAAATCTCTCATTAATCTCCATAGGATTAATTATCATTTGAGTGATAGACAGAAATTTGATTTATTTTCAGTTCGAAACTTATTTATCGAGAACTATCCATAGGCTAGGGAGACTCGTATTAATCTCAAGTGAATGACTACAATGCAATGAGAAAACTCGTTCTTTTATCTCAGAGCACCATGTAGATTTGCAAATGCTCGCCTTGTATAGCACGATTTAAATGTTTTAATAACGCCCTGGTCTATTGGTTGATCCATGCTGGTAGTCTTTTGTAGCAAAAATACTACTTCTGCTTGTGGATCGAAATTAACTTGAACTGAAGGAGGGTGATCTGGTGTATAGTTAGAATCAATTGGAAGTGCCAATTTACACGGAATTTGTTTTAAATTGCAATAACGTTCCATTTCGGGAATACAATAACCGCCAAACCAATCTTTGAAAAGAGAAGCTGTCAAACCAGACTTTATGCTTCCAAATGACAGACAAATCATTTCTATTTACTTTTTAAGGCTTTGATCGCTCAATAAATGAGCGATCAAATAAGAGATTTTTTCAATTTATAATTTCCAGCTCCATTCGCACGAGCTATCGCTGTCAATTGGTTCTTGGCGGCTTTAAAACCTGGAATAGTTTTCTCTCCACAAGCATGAAAAGTTATTTTAGGCATTTGTTCAGCCACCCTCTGATACAAATATTAGACAAAACCCGCTGACATTGTATATATCTTAAGTATTATCATATTTAGATTTGATGCTTTTCGCCATTCAAGAGAAAACATCGGAGAAACATACATGTCTCAAATAATTTCGCTGAAATAACTCAATTCTCGAAATCACTAATAAACTATAATGTCCCCTGAGAGGGGACATACGAGCGATATACTAGTACTACGATCTCTCCTGAGAGAAGACAGCGAAGTGCAAAGAGTTAAATCGGCTGGACCAGTCGTTAATTGCTTTAAAAACTTCCTTTTTGAAAGCCTCTTCAGCTTTGTTTTTATGTGTCCCAAAAATCTGTTAAGCTAAGCGCATATCGTGTTTGGATCAACAGGATAATTTTTCACACCTACTTGAATATCCCACCATTATTGTAACAATGTTTCAGTCTGACTGATAATATAACGTTTACGAATGATGCTTGAATTCGAATGACAATCTGTGATAAACAATCGTCTATCACAGTTTCCATAATATTTTATACTCCTTTTATAACCTTTCGGACAGTAGATAATATTCAGCTTACGCTCCAAAGAACGATTCTTCCCAATTTGGTTAGGTTCACATGACTAATTTTTGTATATCATCATTAAAGATTATTCAACTCGAATTTAAACAACTCAACATAGATCACGTTCGAACCTGTCGCAAACCGAACACTAACAGGGAGGGCACATTTTTGCGAATCCGGTTAAAACGGGGTCGCGTAAACCTAAGAATTATTTTTATAAATGAATAAGAGACAATCTAAGCTTTTCAGTTATTTGTTTTCTCTAAACAAATTTATATTAGTTGGTTGAGCCAAGCAAATATTTCGGTCGATGAAATCATCAGTCATCCTAGCAATTTGACGACTGTTTCCTAATGCGAAATACAGCTATTGTTCTACCTTTATCCTCTGTTTAAGCTGAGTTTTGCGCTCACAGCGAAGGCGCAGATCAAATCATCCAGTTCTATTTCCCTCCCTTGCCGTCTGATGTCATTCTTTCTTGTAAGGAACATCCTTCTTATGATCATCCTACCGCAACTACTAAAAATCGCTCGCGCTTCGCAGCAGCTTCACGAAGAATAACCCATGTTGTAAATAAACCTAGCTTCGCAAGAAGGAGAACTTGTAAACTAAATGACGTGCGTGAGTGGAGTGATTGCGATGGCTTAAATCTATGTGAGAATAATTTATCTGGTTTGATAACGTATGTGTGTCATTGTGTATGAATACAAAACTAATGCACACATTAATAAAGGTTAATGCACATCTCTCACTCCCTATTCTTTATGTCCAAAAAGTTTTGCGATGATTTTAACTGAAAATATCTGTCGAATACCGTGAGATTGGAAGTTGCTTGTTAGTAACTTTACAAAATTTATTGACAATGCTGAATGTTGCTGATCCAATACATGAATGGAATAAATACTGTCACTTGTGGTGGGGAAAATATTTAAGAGAGAAATAAAATACAGGGAGAAACAAAATCCAAGAAGAAACACAAGCTAAACTTATTTTAAGAAACAATTTTCGAGATCTCTACCATTTATTCGTCTTTCACAGCATCCACGTAAATTTTACTTTTGCTTTACTATGATATCTTCTTAGAAGTTCCAAGTCATTTCGTGAAAAATGTGCGCTTCTTGACTCCCTCTAAGAAACTTATTGCATTAGAAAGTAAGAAAACGTAAAATTATTTCAGGGAATTAAATTACGTAAAATTATTTCAGGCAATTCCTTACCAGAATCCCGAATGGTAAGACCGTTTGTGCAAAAGTTTTGGGGGCTTAAAGTCGATTTAGCCTATACTAAAATGTGACGACTTCAAGAATATTTATGGTAAAACGGTTTCGTAGTGCAATTTTTCAAAAAAATGTACCACCCTTCTGTTGCTCCAAAACTCAGAAAATTTCATAATTCCCAGATACGTGGCAAGTAATAAAACTTGAAGCACTCTTTGATACATTTTGGACTACAGATGACACCAAGTTTCAGGGCATTTTCTTCAAATTCATGTATCTATGCGCAATTTAACTGTTTTTTCATGTATTGTTACATAATATAATGAAAAATGTTATAGTCGAATACTTTTTAAAATTTGATAACTGCAATGCGAAATTCGAAACGATTAGCGCTACTTCATTTATTCGTTGTCTTATATGTTGCAAATACTAATAGTATATTTTTTGCTATTTAGTTTTCGTTCTTGACGATCTAGCATTTTGTACTAGACGTTTCCTGTTAGGTAAAACAAAATGTGCGTCCAATTATCCTATAAGAATTTAAGTCGTTTCGAATACGATGTGCCAGATTGAAGTACTTATATATTTTGTGACTTAACTTCTGCGTTACAACGATAATGTTAGTCCTTCTTTTTGTTGTAAAATTTTTGATTTATATGAAACCTTATAGATAATCGAGCGTTTCTTCGACCGGAGGAGGCCACAAGCACTTCTTTCAATAAAGATTTGATTGTAGATGATGGAATATTGAGTAATCCTTATCAACTATTCTAAAGCAAAAAAAAATCAATGAAAACCTTTATCCGCCAGTAATTTTTTAAATAGTTCAAAATGTCCTTTGCAATGCTAAACCGTTGTCATTCGTAAACATAAAGTATACAATAATACATAAAGTATACAGGTTATACAATTAGAATTAAGAATTCAATTCGACTTTAGATATACCTACAGAAAAGTTAGTTTCAGTTCAGTTTAAGTTCAAGTTTCATCAGGAGAATTTGCGGTAATAAGAGAGAACTGAGCCAATTTGACAGGAAGTCCAAAATAAAATACCGAGTCATATATGGGGCTTGGTTGTTTTCATATTGATTTTTATTTTAATTGCTTATTTATGTTCATTCATCCACAAGTCGATATACTATTAGAAGTCTTATAAAACGATGCCGTCTTTACCTTTCTCGCCTGAAAAATTGATAGAATTGCAAGTACATTCCTCATTAGAATAGCTTTGATCACTTATTCAAATTATTTTATAATTTATTTAACGCAAAATTCCATGCTATCATATCTCCAATTCAGGACGAAAGGCGAAGGACAAAGTTTATGTTTTTGGCATTCCGCCAAAATTTTGTTTTGCAATCGGAAGAGAAGAATTGTATGCAAACTTTAATCAAAAGTAGATTAGTATACTTCGGTTTAAAAATTCTGCTCACATCTTATCGAATTTTATTTATAAACTTTTTTTTAAATGTTCGCACTAGTGGAATATGGCTTGGTCTTCGAAAGTCCTTTTAAGTGATGTTTTCCATTTTAGCAAATGTACATATTTTTATATATCGAATTGCTCTTTTATTATAAAATTATATTCAAAATTGAGTCATAGATGGGACTTGGGTATTAAGGTATGCTGAAGCCCTTAACCTCGGACTAACTGTAAACGAAAAATAAGTGTTAATGATATTGAAATACTTACAAACGGATGACAAGTCTATCACAGTTTTAGTAGATTGAATGGAAACAATTAACTTTTATCATAATATATTATTAACTACTTTTATTATATATCATTCAAAAATGAAAGATCAAAACTGATTTGTTTAGTGTTGCCCGTTTTAATAAATACTTTTATAACGTTGAATAGAAAATCATTCAAAAATCAAAAATGTTCAAACTTTAAAAGTGAAAATTAAAATATAATTATATCCTAATATATAGATAATCTAATTATGAAGTAATGTAACCAAATAATTCTTGTAAACTTCTATAACGGAAACGAAAAAGGAAAAGATTTCCAACACAGCAAATGCCATCCGATTATCATTCAGACAACATAAGCGTGGTGCATCGAGAATAGAGAAGATTTACCATAGAGAAGGTCTGTCCACTGTCTGTATTCCATCCTTCGGTTTGAATTTGGTAGAAATTCCTATCTGTGTGCCACATTTTGCATTGTACTTGATCGTAGCATCGACAAATTTTGCTTTATATTACTCAGGAACGAATAAAACCATTTGTATCACATAGTTCAATGTAGGATAAAACAATTGCGGAGTCATTGTATTTTCGTATACATTTGTCTTCTTGACTAACAACAATTGATAATTCCCGGGATACTTGCAAGTTTATAAATATAGCTATTGTATTTATCGTTATTTTATGCCCAGACGGAAAAAAAACTTGACCTACATCAGTACAGAGCATTTCTCTTCAAACGCTCGATGGCATTGCCTTGCACAGTCCCTGATAAAAAAATAGTAACATTAAAATTTACAAGAATTTTCACTCTAGCCCCTGAAAGCTCTTTTTTGAAACGACTAAATCCAACTAATATTCCTTAACTTCTAGTTAATAACAAATTAGATACGACCTGTGCCTAAATATTAATTTTCGTAGAACTATCCTTAACTTTAATAATCGCTGTTATTTCAGAATTTCCTATATTTTTAATGTCTCCCCTGATATTACAAACATGTTCCTGAAGTATACTTACGGTGAGAAGCTCTGAATATTTTCAATAGGGTTCATAGGAACTAGTTACTTTCGATCACCAGTTTTAACCCGCATTTGTCGCTGTATAAAATCGAAAATTAGGAATTATTAAAATTCTAGAATTCTGGTTTAAAGTGAGCAAAATAGCAGGACTATTAAATACGCTAATCACATGTCGAAGATCTTGTGTTTATGCAACTTCCAATCTAGTTTTACTCATTTTGGTAGTAACTTTCCCGTCTTTGGCTAGTCGCAAGTGTCTTCGGTACAATTCTGTAATCTAATCTTCCGCTCTGTTTTTCCTTTCGTTTTGGCCTTTCGCGGCTAGTACCTTTGATTTTTTAACAGTGTTGTTGATTCGCATTACTGTTTAAGGAAAAACCTCCATTTGGCAATTTGATGAAAAAAAAGATGCTGAATGAATTTTCCTATTAGTTTAAACAAGACATTTAACTACTTCTATATACATATGTTTATGTATTTATTATATAAATAATAGAAGAGTTTTCGGAAGGTTATGAATTGTTGGGAAGATATGGAGGCAAGATTCTTCCATTTTCACATCCGAACTAAACTCATAGAATTTCATTTACTAACATTGGCCAATATTGAATGTAAGTAAATATTATAAATATAATACATATTATATTTATATGTACCTCCTGCTATATCTATACCACCTCCCTATATAAAAGAGATTCCTCCATCCGCGCAGTATTCCATAATTATTACATATTAGAAACGGAGAAATTGTTATGGGACATCCTTACATATATATACATATATATATTTAAGAGCTTCTCTCTTGCCGCTAATGCAATATGTGTTCCCGTGTTGTCATGATGAAGAACAACGCCTGGTTTATTCATTAATTTCGGTCTATTTTATTAAAACTTCCGATTTAGCAATAATAATCGAGTTTGTAGAATTTATTGTTGCCCTTCTCATTAAGGAGCTAACAGCAAATTGCACCTTTCAAACACGCTGAAATGGATCAAAGAAAAGAGTCAAAGTTTTGAAACAGTTGAAGGCGTATTGTGCTTACACCAAATGCCATTTCGCCGCACATTTTCATACGGAATAAAAGTTTCTTCTTGAGTGACAAGCGTCTTCGAGAACGTATCTTTTGCATGCCACTGGAGTAGCAAAATGCACGTAAAGATCCTATTCATGGGGCCGGTTTCCATTAACCAGGCCAGAATCCAAGTTGTCGTGATTAACATATCCCATCTTGGTTAGGTGATTATGCACTGTTTTTTTTTTCGAGTCCTGGTAGCATTCTCTATCTTTCAGACACAGCAAAACGGTATTCCATCCGCAGCGATCTTCATCTTCCAGATTAAAATGCCCTCCTCTAAATCGTTCAACCTAATTGCAAACGGGTGTTCAATTACAGTACCATCCCCATATACTGGACAAAACTCGTCAATATTCTGTACACTGTCGCCGTTTTTTCAAATAATGAAGCATTATTTACGGGTCAGTACTTTTTGTGAAGAAAAACAACCAATTAACACAAATGAAGTTATTTTTATTGGAAAAAATATTGTAATTCAAAAAGAATGAGGGCAAAAAAAACCTTTCTTACATCTTTATATTTTTCAAACACATGTATTCTGATTTTCTCCAAAAAGTTAAAAAGTATTGCCTGCTTCTGGCTCTTGCCTTGCTTCACAATAGCAAGATTTTCGTTATTTTGTTCAGCCCATTCAATGCTGAAGCTTCGTACTGCGTCTTCATTTTTTATCTTGTTCACTCTTATTTCCAAGGTGCTTTCGTCAACTGATTTTGTTTCATCGTCGTCTATCTCTTCAAAACAATCCAGTTATCAATATCATCTGATGTTAAATTATCAGCAGGCCCAATTAGTTTCAGAAGATCACCTATTGGGTCTATTAAATCTTTCATACACTGCATTTTTGATCTTATGGTACTCAGCGGAGCGTCATCCTCTTCCGTCCAATCAGAGACTGGTGTCATTAATTTTTCCCAGCATTTTTCAATAACGTGTGATATGATCCAGATAAATGACATACGGCGTGTTTAAGATTATTCCCTTAATTATTTGATCCGTGTGCGATTCCTCAGAACCTACAATTTGGGCCAATAAGCTTTTTTTGTAAAAAGTTTTGTCAATCTAATCAGGTTTTGGTCCATAGGTTGTATGATTGCAGTGCAGTTCCGTGGGAAGTACCTTACGGATATCATACTGTCATCACTTTCAAGCTGGCCATCTTTCGGATGGCATGGAGCATTATCAAGCAGTAAAAGTGCTTTTGGTGGAAGTCACTGATCACTTAGGAATCTGCGGACCTAAAGCAAAACAAAGTCCATTGAAATCAATAAATTTTATTTCGGAAATTGAAATCTTTACTCCTGGAAAAAATGTGTGGTGAAACCAGTCGTCGAATAAACATCTCGTCATCCAAGCGTTGCCACTGTTTCTGTACATCACAGAAAGATCTCCATCATTTTTGAATGACCTGGGATTCTTGGCTTTTTCTATCACTAGGGTCTTAACTTTATGCGTTCTGGTTGCATTTGTACATGCTAGGAAAGCTATCCTCTCCTTATTAGTTTTCCATCCAGTTTCTCAAGTTTCCTGGAAATTCACCAACGTTTTTTCTGGAACAAGCTTCCAGAACAGGCCATACTCATTTGCTTTGTATATCTGTTCTGGCTTCAATTGCAAATCCTTGATTTTGGAATGGAAATTTTAAACAAATTCGTCAATGGCAGTTGCATTGTTTGACAGCTTTTCTCCACAAATTTTGAGAAGCCGGATCGCGTGTCGCTTTTTAAATTTTATGAACCAACCGTTGTTTGTGTTGAATCCGTTCGAATTCTCTCGAATTTTGTTGAGAAACAATTTTACCTTTTCCGTCAGCAATTCCGCAGACATCGGTATGTTTTTTGATCGCTGATCCAAAAACCCACTTATACTGTGCAGCCTCTATTTTCGGAAATTCAGACTGGCGCATAGTTTTCCGTTTATCCAAATTCTGCATTGGTCACAAATTTTTTGAATTTGTTTTGGTTTTTCATAATACGGCTAATTGTCGATTTGTTGACGCGGTATTTGATAGATACAGCGGCAATATATGAACCACTTTCGAAATCTGTTATAACTTGCGCTTTATCTTTAATTGATAAGAACTTATGTGCTTTTGTATCCGACATTTTCAAATAAACCACACGAGCGACGTAAGAAAACGAAAATCACATGAAAATACCACTTGACAAGCACGCGTATTGGGGATGTACCGGAAAATACTATTCTGCCACTAGACTTCCAATAAATATCTTGTGAGTGCATACAACAGGGTAAGAAATTCTAAAGTAACGGCCTTGATTTGGTTTCGAGTCTACAATAGGAAAATATTGGCTGTTGCAAATTTCGAGTATTGCAATTATCGGGGGTTCCAATTATGGTTTTATTACACGCTTTACATTATAATCAGAGTGGAAGCACATTGATGGTAGTACGGGTTTTCTACTCGCGAACCAGTATATGTTTTGATGAACAATATATTATAATGTAATGCGTAATTTGTATCCTTTCATATCAGGCACAAATGATTATTTGGCCTGATTATTCGCCCTATATATTAGCTAAGTGAGCTAGAGTGGCTGCCCAACCTCTAATCCTAACAAGATTTCAACATTGTTTCCAATTCTCCACGGTAGCCACAATGCAATTGGGATTATCTTCCTTGAAAATGTGCGGTCCAAATAAAATCTATAGCAGGAGATAATTCTGAGACTCATTTACTGGCCGTCCAAACAAATTAGCCATTGTTTGTATACCAAAAAGAAAATATTTTCTTCTTCTTATGATCGGGAAGACAATTTGCCTATTTCACTGAAATTAATTCGAGGCAAGAATTCAATGGTCAATGCCTTAGTTATCAAATTGTAGAAGCTCCTGATAATATCCCCGAGGTTAGGGATATTTATTTATTTGTATATATGTGAGGGATATTATTGTATAGGAATCAACAATACTTCAACAAAAAGAAACAATAATACGATATAAAAATCATCAATAATTTTTATTGCTTATTTTCTTAAAAATGAGAGACCCATCTTAGCAAAAGAAATAACCAACTGCTTGGTATAAGTTCGAGGGTTAATGAATTATTGACTTCAAAGAACGATTGATTATCCGGGCCCCATAGAAAATCAGAAATATTTGTTTTGACCATCAACGGGAAATTTTACTCCCTATATCAGATTTTGGTGAACTACCTTATTTTATTCAAAGTAATTTTTCTGTAATTCATTGCTTATTATTATGCTCTCATCGGCATCCGCAGTCAAAGTATTCATATCCATACCATCTGTATCTAGAAGACCCATCACACTTTTCATTGAAGAGTTTGTTGATTTCTTTGTTAATAGTCCCCCGCGGGACTTTTCGGTAGCTGATATTTTTAAATTCGAAAAATTTCTAAAATTTGAACAAGGCTCGAACATTTTTAAGGAGCAGTTCAAATTTTGTCAGAGAAATGGGTTTTGCCATGGAATTTTTTATAAACACTGCTAAAGAGATAGAAAAAAGTCTTTTCAATTTAAAAAAAAACTTTTTTATCGTTGATATCGTAAGCTCAAACAAGCGGGAACACTGTAACCTCCCGATCTATCGGGGTTCAGTGAAAATCGGTACATCTAAATTTTTTTTTGGCAATTTTAACCATTATATCGTTTAACTAAAGTTATAATTCTCAAGACAATTGATTAAAAGCGCAATATAAAGCGGAGTCTACTATAAGTTGCTCTCTGTATCTCGACCACAAGCCGCCCGCGGGCGTTCCCGTTCTCATTGGTTCGGGTTTCGTACGTTTGTCTATCGTTGCTTGTTTTTAGTCTTCAACGCTTTACCAGCAATGAATCCGATGAAAAGATTTCTTACCAAAAATAAAATTTAATCATTCGTTAAATTCGTATTGTTTGGAAATTTGTTTGAGAAATTTTTGCGCATCCAAAGGTAGTATTGATCAATTTTTTGTTTTTATATATCACCTTGAAGATACTCCAAGGAAACCACTTTTCAAAATGTGCTATTTTGAATTCTTAAGATCTATATTAGAGCATAACTCGAACGGGTAATCTTTTCATAATCTTCTATTTTTCTAATCTTGGAAGCAAGTTATTAACCATTAAGTATGAATGTCAAATATTTTTAATACTAGTGCTGACGTGGAGTCTCTCTGTCTGCTATATACACATAAATTTTTTTTCGTTCGTAACGTTTTGAAAGTATTCAACATCAATGTAAGTTATATGTTGCTTTGAACTGTAACATAAAAATGTAAAGGCGAAATCTTGCAAGACCATTTATATTATACTTTTCAAAGCCGGAATCTGCGAATTTAAATGATTTCGATTTTTTATTTCTATTGATTTTTTCATTGTGTAAAATTGTTCGCAAAGTCCTAAGAATTATATTATTTTTTTAAATTTATAATGGATTTTTTATAATGGAATTTTTATAATGGACAAATAATTGCGATTTACATTTTATGTTGTTTTCGGTTAACCGATGTAGATACTCTGACAGTTTGTACGCATAGTTGTCACCATTTAAACACAAACTAGGATGAATCGAAAAATTTGCGGAATGATCAACAAGACACGTTAATTTAACAGATTTTTGTTTTTATTTTTCAACATATACTCCTTTCAGCGTGAGTCGCTTTTCCCTTTTTAGGCCCTCGGAGTAGTTAAATTTTGGACACTGTAAAAAAAAGTATTCGTAGCGGCGATCACCTTTCATTAGACGTTTAATATTTACATGCCTAGGCATGTCCGCATGTTTTCGAAAAAAAAAACAAAAGTTGCACGCAGAAAGGCCTAGAGAGTACGGGAGATGTGACGCACCCTTAAAGCCCAATTCAACCAATTTATGAATCGAGATGAATGGATTAGATTTTCGTGATGGCAAAACACTTCTTTCACCCTGAAAACGGCGTCAAATTTATCCATTAAATTACTATACTATTACCCCGTTATCGTTCTCCGCATCTACTGAAAATTGACGTGGATCACACTATGCGAATTTTTAAAAACCGTGGCCACGACTACTATTTAAGGATGCTACTTCGTCTCTCAGCCTTGACGAGACCGAAGCTCACGAGAGTCAGCCGCGGTCGAACTTCTTCGTTCAGATTATGATAGTTGAAAATGAAGGTACGGAGATGCCATGAACTTCCTGTAGAATATCATGTATCCCCGATGCCGTCTTCTCATCCACTCAAGTTCAATTTTTTTTATTTGTAGTGATTAAATAGGTTTTTACTTGTTACTCTCATTCACACTTTCAAGACCTTAGTGTTAAAATCCGAGGAAAAGTCGGCATCAGACAACGTCTGCAGGATATTTCAAACGGCCGAGGATGAAATATTAGAATAAGTTAACCTATAGCGATCCGTTGTATGAAGTATATCATAATTGGAGCGAAAACTCAATTTACCTACTTTCGGAAAAACGAAAAACTACAGCAACAAATTTTTTCTTAGAAGCAAATATTAAACTTATGGTTTTCTCGGTGCCATGTTTTAAAACTTCTTATGTTAATAATAGAATTTGTGTATATTATCGGTTAATTTAGCAAAAGTTCAGCAAGTTCTGAGTCGAGCAATGAAATTGACGCAAAGCGCGTAACTACTTTGCATCAGTGGACAGTGCAGGACAATGGCCTTTTTATGTAACGTTTCATTTCACAACTTGTTTCAAAAAGTTATCCGAACCTGGTGACTTTCAACAATGTCATATTTAAATTTTTTGAATATTCATGTTGTCTTCGCTAAACTTCATACACACCTTCTTCGTAAACTGTTCTTAATCGGCAGTTGCTCAAAAATTTATCTCATTTTTTCTGTTTAACAAAAAGTTAAATTTTTCATTGCGTTGGACTAGGCGTCAATCCGTTTCGTTTGGGTTAGTATTAATGTACTCTAAGACTCGGGCAGCTTATTGCTTAATAAATCCTTCAGTTAATTAATTGAAAACCAAAAATCTGTAATTATTTTAACAGATTTTCGGTTTGGATTTTACTTAATTTTTAATCAACGCATATTGTGAGATCTTTTCCAGTCTTTTCCGATCAAATTATAAAAAAAAGGACATTCATTTCAAATTTTTTTTTGTAATCAATTTGTGATTGTTTTACTTAATCTGGACACTTTACTAACATACGAAATCCTCAATTACATTGAGGAGTGTTTCCTCTAGAGATAAATTAAAATTTACTTTATTCTAGCTCCTGTTACATTTGGGAGTAGTAAGGAGCATTAAAAGGAGGAGACTATGGGAAATTCTTTTCCACCATTTTTTAGTGAAATGAACATGCCACGACAGGAGGACCCACATAAGGCAAAGGACTAATTACCGAGTTACTGGATCAGGCGTGTGGATGATATTTTCACTTATACTAAAAAAGGGGCCGACTCTTGGTGTAAAATATCAATACACCTAAGAACATCAACTTCACGGTGGAGGAAGAAAAAGGCTTTCCTGTACACATTGGAATCAAGAACGAGTGGCGGAATCAGTTTTGAAACGTAAAGAAAAGCAACACACGGAACGGAAAATTCCCAACACATCGAACATATACAACACATATACAACAAGTGAAAGTTTCTCATAACCGAGACACAGGTTATGCGAGCACTGATTCACAGTGTGAACAATCTAAATACGATAGACACCGATAAGGAAAAGTAGTGTGTTCTCCATACTACAAAAATCAAGAGTGATTAACGAGCAAGATAATTGCTGATGGAATCAGAAGAACTCGACAAAAGAAGGAACGCTCAACACACTCAACCTGGTTTCTGAAAAGAAGTTATGGAAGGCAATTACTTTTAACGAAGGTGTCACCGAGAAATGACAAATGTAGCTAAAACATCAAAGGAAGTGACGGGGAACGACGGAATGTTCCGAGCACAATAAAATTGTTCAATCCCCGTCGGAAAACATCATCTCAACGAAAGTACTTCAATTACTTTCTTCAAGGAATACCCTTCAATGCTAATAAGGAATTCGTATATAAGTAGAATTTAATGTTTAAGTAAAGCAACCGAGTTCGGAGTTCGGGAGTTCGAACGAAAACGGTCGAAAGTTGATGAGGAAAAAATAAAATTTAACCTACTAAATTTAAAGGAAGGCCTTTAAATCTTTCAGAAATATTTTTGTGAAAATGAAACAAATTACGAACGATGAAATAGTTCCGGTTATAAGAATAATTCGTTCGTTCTGAGTTAAAAAATTACTATCGACATATATTATACGTTCATATTAAATGAGAAAAGCTTTCAAATAAGAACTCTGTATTATTTTTTCAGCATTTTACGTTGGGTTACATAAATAGTTATTCAAATTTCGTAACCGATTGTGATTGTTTTTTTTTTTCAATTGAATACTTTTAGCTTTAGCAGCCAGAAGGACTTTACTAATAATTGATTTACTAAATATAATAAATTTACTAATATAATGATACATCAATTTGACAGCCAGAGAGACTTCGGTGGGCGATAAACCGTCCTTAAAGTAATAAATCCACAGTGTAGTGTACAGTGGTAGTAGTGGTAGTAGTAGTGACAGTGGATTGTAGTAACAAGATAAAGATGTATTCATTGTTTGTTTATTATATATATTTGCATCTTATGTTTATTGCGTTTTGTGATTTTTAATAAAAAGTTGAACGCTTTTTGTCCTGCTAATTCTTAGATGAATTTTCATGCATACATTACTCCATGTCCTTCTTTGAAAATTATAACATCAAAACTGACCTAACTCATTTCAATTTATAATTTTATCGTTTTCTAATAAAACACATTCGTATTGCGCACTTTGTCTGAATAATGCATTTATTGAACTGCATGAAGATATAACACGGAAATTTACTCAAGTGAAAATGTTTTGGAGTGGATTGGAGACATCTGAATGTAAAGGTTTTTGTTACTAACTTTTTGATTAGAAATAGTTCATAGTGATAGCGTTGTATACTTATTTCAAAAGCATATCCACTAACAAATTCTTGTTTATTTAATTTTTCGAAGGTATTCATAGTTCGGGGTCAGCGGATTCGTACAATTCACAGAATATCAGCAGGAATAAGGGCAAAGGAAAGAGCAAGGCGACCATGTGAAAAACATTGGATCGATAATGTTACTAAGATATCACTAGTCTTTTCTAAAATAAATCAAATTACGGCAATATATTTCATAATATATAAAACTTTCTTTTATAAAATGTATCAAAAAATAATAACAAAAAGTAGTCTCCAAGAAAATTATCATATGGACCGATTTTATTCTTATTCTATAATTTTATATTAGTTCCAAACAAACGAATTTTTTACAGGGTTTAAAAAAAATTTAATTTATGTTTTTCAAATATTAGGTAATATTGGTCCAAATTAAAGGACCCTTGTCCAAAAGTGTTTTATTTTAATCGTCCAATTTTTAATCAAAGTCAAACAACGATTATTTACTGCAATTTGAGCATATTTTAAAACGCAAACGGAATTCCTGCTTGAATATTCCAATTGTTAGTATAGCGACTTATATATTCTTTCTAAGCTGGTTTTATAAGTTGCTCTATGAAGCAAAAATATAAATGATAACTGTTGAACATCACTTGACTTTTAATTAAAAAAAAAATTCGTAACAGGTTTTTACAGCGATTGCCTTGGTCTTTCCGAATTATGTTTTAGAGCTTACGTATGATCGCTATATCATGTATCATGTATCAGTAAATATGCATCACTAGACATGTTAACAAACGTTCTTATCTTGACAGAAACATTGTCCTTGTTATATTGTGTTCTATATCCGCCGGGCCAGGCTCTTCTATTGGTGACCTAGAAGTTATTATTAAATGGAGCTGTTGCGATTTAGACTTTTGCTCCATTCTTGTCTGTAAACGTTTATACGCTTAGTTTTCAACAGGGGTTTTCTACGAGTTTCTATGATTCCATTAATTTCAAATAATAAACTCAATAAAATTCAAAATTCTTGTCCTATTTTCTGGGATTTGTAGCAAATTTGAAGTCATGATTGAGTGTTAGTCGATTCTGTCGAAAAGATTCGGTGTCTTTTCTCAAATGTACTTGTAATTCTCTCTACTGTGAGTTCTTTGTAGATGTCTGTATTCCTAACGTACTCGTAACTGTAACGTGGAATTGAGCAAATCCATCGTATTGCTCTATTTTGGAGGGTTTTTAACGCTTTTTCATTTAAAACTCGAAAACGAGCATTGAAGGGTGTGCGACCGATAGAATTAAACAAGAACAATAAAAAAAATATAAAACAATGAGAACGGATTATCAGATCAGTGCAGTGCATACGAACTTATGTCGACCATACGCCATTGAAGAATGCCCGTATTGTGAGTGGTGTTAGACAATCGTTTGAATGATCACAAGTTGAAAGAAAATAATGAATAGTGAACCTGACGAAAGAAAAAAAAACGATACATAGAAACCTAAAACGCAGGAAGAATATCCTTGGGTGAGTAAATTTCTTATTTGCTGTAACTTGTGTTTCACTAGGAACGGAAAAACAGACATTTTCCTTACTAGTACAAGATAAGAGTGTTAAAAGTTTCGGTATGTAATTGAAATACACGAGGATAATGTGATTAACGTTGATCTTTATTATACTTATGAACTGTTACAAGATCGATGGTCTGCGCGTGATGATCGCTCTTGCACTAACGCGCTGTCCACTCTATACAATGTATATTCGCGTATCTCCACTCTTACACATGCAGATTCACTCATAACATCTCCCTTTCTCTAGTTTAAATAATCGAACTACGTATTAAGTATTACATATTATTACCAGACATTTAAAGCGCACACATAATCTTTCAAATACGATGGTTTATTGATTCTACGACCCGATCTAGTGCTTACAACTGGTGCATGGTTAGTCTTCCGATTAACAATATTTTTGGTTGTATTACAATCATTATCATTACTAGCTACTATTGCACGTGTGGTTTCTAACTGTATTTCTAAATCCTCTTTTATTTCATTGAACACATTACCTTTAGATAGATCCTTTCTATTACGTGTCAATATTGTATTTTGCTCTGTTTTTAAATTTTTTAAAATCTTAACTTGTATATTGACTCCCTGAATCTGTGTATAACACTTTTGGTACCCCATAGCGCGAGAACATTTCTTTTATCGACAGAATCGTAGTTTCTGTATTCAAATCATTCAATTGTTGCACGTCTAACTTACTATATGTATCAACTATCATTATAAATTTTTACCTAACAAATAAAAGATGTCCGACGCTACTTTTTCCCACGGATACTTTGGTAGTATTTTTTCAATCATTGGTTCTTTACAGTTATTTCTTCGAAAACTGTTACAGATATCACAGTTACCCACTAAATTATCAATTTGCTTCGACAGACTTGGCCAACATACTGTCTTTCTTGCTACAGCTTTGCACTTTTTTTTGCCAAAAATTAGCATAGTGACTTTTTTCAAGGATCACCTTTCTCATTGCTTTTTGTACAACTATACAAGTATTTTTAGTAACACACCATTATATTCTGATAGCTCATCCTTAAAACTAAAATATTCTTTTGCGTTCTCTGACACTTTTCCTTTATTTTCTGGACATCCAGAGTTTACATAGTTCAACACCTCTTGTAATTGTTCATTTTTCGTTGTTTAATTTTTAAATTTAATCATTTTCACATCTGATACATCTTCGTTTTGCTCTACCATCATTACATAAGCTCCAATTTTTTCCTCAAATGTGATCTACTTAAATGATCTGCAATTAATAACTTTATATCAAGTACATGATTCAAAATCAAAGTTATGTGTACTGATCCTTATTCTTTGTATACGAGGCGGACATTTATTCATAGGCTTTTGAGGCTCAATAGAATCATCTTTTTCATGATCTAACTCAATTCCTTTTTCTGCTAATATACATCCGAAGTATTTAACTTCAGTTACCATAAATGCACTTTTGCTCAAATTAAACTTTATGCCATACTTTCGAGTTCTCTCAAAAACCTTATCCATAATTAGTACCAATTGCTCTTCCGTTTCAGCCCATATCAACATATCATCAGCATATATTCCTACATTTTCAATATCTTCAAATATTTGCGTCAAAACTCTATAAAACCATTCAAGGGTCGAACATATGCCATATTAAATCGAACATAAGCCTATTAAAATGATATCTACCAAATGGAGCGTTAAATATTGTCCATACGACCCTCAGTTAATTGTACCTGCCAAAAGGCTTTATTTGCATTCAATTTTGTAAAAAATTTTGTCATTTTGAGCTCCAATTTCAATTTGTAAAACCTTTTATTTTACAGTACCCAATAAATATGTCCTAAATTTTTTTTTATTATATCACGTTCTTAACTTACCGAACAAACATTTAACACTTCAACATCTTCATCTTCTGGAACAATTCTTGTTAATAAATTAAAATCAATGGAACATTTTAACCCGAATATTGGTGTACTATTACCATTGAAAATTTCAAAATCTACAGGCTTTTTGATATCTCCTATTTTACAGTTCAAACTTACTCTACCCAAAAGTTTAATAGCCTTCTTATCATAGTTTTTAAAACTACATTCGATTTATGACATTCTTTAATATTCAGTTTTTTGCGTACGAGGGTGGATCAATAAGTCTTTAGAAAAAAGCATTAAAACATAATCTCCTTGGAGCTCAATACACTTGGTTAGACGTTTCTCTAATTTTTTTAACCCGTCAGAAAAAAAGGTTTTTGATCGATTTTGTTTGATCGATGACTTCTTCATTTGAAAACGTCTTCTTCACATCCAGCGAGCCATTTTTTCAGGTTTGGGTATAGGAAAAAGCCACTGGGGGATAATCTGCCAAATACGGTGGGTGGTCGACCAATTCGAACTTTACTTCTTCAATTTTAGCCATTGATCCTGAACATGTGTGAACACAGGCATTGGCCTGATGAAAAAGGATTTTTTTAAAGATGCATAATACTCCCTTGTTATTGTTTTTCCTTTTTCCAAATAGTCAACGAAAATATTTCCACGTGCATCCCAGAAAACAGTAGCCATATCCTTACCAGCTGATCTTACGGGTTTCGCCTTTTTTGGATATGGTTCGCCTTTAACAATCCACTGCTTGGACTGTTCTTTAGTCTCAGAAGTTTAGTGGTGTAACCATTTTTCATCTACAGTCACAAACCGATTAAAAAATCATCCTGATTACGTTGCATGAGCGACAACAGCATGAGCTTTAGAGGCAACCACCCTATTGCGTTTATTGCTGACTGTAAGCAAACGTGGCACCCATCTTGGCCAAAATATTTTTGCCATGTAAAATAGAAATGACGCTACCTTTTGAAATCCCTGTAACCTCAACTATATCACTCAACTTTAATCTTCGGTCACGTAACACCATATCGTCGACATTATTGATCATTTTTGGCGTAGTCACCTCTACAGGGCGTCCTGAGCGTGGTTCATCCTTTGTTGATGTACGACCACGTTTAAATTGATTGAATTAAATCCAACTCATTTTTTATTTCTTTTGCTGTTAGGCAAAATTTTTAAATAAGGTGTTTAAATAAATGTTTAATAACGTATCTAAACTCAATTTTTTCCATTTTTGTAATCAAACAATTTTTTTTTTTCAATTTCCCTGAAGCTATGCGTATAACCAAGGCGCTGACACGTTTTCTCTTGTGTTTCTAGTTCTATCGATTCTCTCGCCAATGCTGACGTCACCTTCGTTTGATTTCGGCTCGTGTTCCAGCCTGTACCACTCTTACTATCTCTATTCTTGGAAATGATATTACTCTGTTGTTTTTTTATAGACGAAACTTCTTCGACTGGTTCAAACTTCGGTATTTGCTGTTTCGAGACCTCTGCGTAACTTTTGTCTGCTATCCCGGCTACAATCCGATATCGAATTAGGCGATCCTTTAAACTACCAAAATAGAAATCCACACACAGTTTTCTTAACTCCGTTACATACAAATCAAAAGTTTCATCAGACTCTTGATTTCTCGTATAAAATATATGAGAGCTCACACACTCATTTTTATAGGCATAAAATAGTCTTTAACTTTTTTCAATACCATCTCAAAGTTCTTTCTTTCACCATCAGTCAATTTCAGTGATTTATACACATCGACCTATGATTCACCTATGCAATAATATTCCAACTTGCACTTCTACGTCCATTTGATTGGTGCCTGATGCAATCCGATATATTTGGAAAAGCTGTTTCCATTTTGTCCGTCCTTCCGCTGTCAACTTAATTTATCTGGAGGCTTTAGTCCTGATAATGATGACGACGTTTTCGAATATGTACATCCTGCCGTAAAAGCCATTCTGAAGTTTACCACACTACCATGCACTTGTCTAATTTCACTTTATTCCGAACCATCTTCCTCTAAAGATGAGCACTTACTAATTTATGCACTTGAGTCTTTTTTTGCCGCAGCGCCATGTAATAAATGTAGGTATGTAATTGAAATACACGAGATTAATGTGATTACCGTTGATCTTTATTATACTTATGAACTATTACAAGTCCGATGTTCTGCGCGTGGTGATCGCTCTTGTACTGACGCGCCGGTACACTCTATACAATGTATATTCGCGTATCCCCACCCTCACACATACAGGTTCACTCATAACAAAGAGTTGGGTCTTATCATTATTATTAAAAACTTCGAGCTATACCCAAAATATGGAATGAACGATGGGACCGCGACAAGACCCAGGCAAAACTTAAAAATACTGCAAAGTCAGGCCACCCAACTGAAACACATACAGAACCAACAAGACCAGATTTTAAAAGAAGTGCAGCTCACGAGAGAGCAACTGAAGGGCTCTCATTTGCTACTGCTTTCTCATCAGGAGATGAAAAAGGCTGAGACATGGTGTCAGAGAATAAGACTTAGGAAGAAGATGAAACCAGTGAAGAGGAGGCTGAAGAAGATAGAGACGTGGAGAAATCCGAATCCCATCACTCCCATTCACAAAAGCAAATATTTGTTTCATATTTGATGTTTCCGACATGAAAATTTCCCGAAAACAATCTACGTTCAATAACCCTTCAAATCCACTGAACGCATGGCTCTCAACAACGAAAAGACAAGATGAAGCGGATAAGAAACGGACTGTGTCCATTATTTTGTGAGAACCGCAGCAGTGGACAGGAATAGTGAAAACATTGAGACAATCAACTTGGTTTCTGCGAAAAGGATAAAACTCGGCATTCAAAAATGATATTAGGAATTTATAAGAGACAACAGACATAGTCCTATACCACTCCTATTACCTTCCCGAGTAGAATAAATTGAATGTTTTTCTGCTCGATCTTCGTGTCGTTAGTTGTGATGAAATCAAGGAAAAGCTTCCCAAAAAAGAAGACTAGCACATTTAATTTTACGGCAGTATGTCATCTAATCTCTCAGGGTGAGGCACTGAAACGAAATCGTCTGGAAATGTGGCACAACTGCCAAAGATTTTTCCATTCCTCGGGCAATGCCACGTAGAGGCGAAATGTGTGATGGGCTTCACCACCACAAAGAACATCACGAAGACATTTGCATAAATAGCTGCACAAAACAACACAAACTAACAGGATTGAACAGCCATTCTCGTTAGGAGAAATGTTGATCACCACCAGATCATAACACCACCAGATCATAACACCACAATTGATAATAACAGAAGCCACAAGCATCCAGGGGCAAACGTGCTCCTTTGAGTTCTCTGTACAACTCCCCAAACAGCCGCGAGATAGCATATGGCCTCAACGCTCTCTTCACCCTTGAGGGCCCAATTCTGGTCACAGGAGACTTTAATGCCCGCCACAGTGACTGGGGCGCTGTTAAAAGCAACCGAGTTGAGGCTGACCTCAACAAGTTCATCACACGTGTACGAGGTAGCCTGCACTTACCAGTTGAACCAACACATTACGGGCGAAACACACCAACTATCTTTGACTTTGGAATCTCTCGCGAAATTCACCATAATATAAGAATCAGAGTCCGTAACGAGCTCTGACCATCAACCTCTACTAGAAACGTCTTCATTGACGAGCCACTCAAAGAAAAGAAAATATGTTTATTGATGAGCCACTAAAAGAAAAGAAAACAGTAGATTGGAAGGCTTTCCAGAACACTAACACGCTAAAGTTCCGCCCAAGATGTAAAACCACCTAGTGATGTCGACAAAATGATTGAGAAATTGACTAACAACATTAAGCAGACTAAAGAAAGTCACAATGCCACAACTTCGGCCAGGGAACACGCCCCTATGTTAACTCCAGCAAGAACTAAAAACAGAAATAAATAGGAAGAACCAACCCCGGAGAAGAGCTAGTAACACGGATGGTCCTAGATTACAGATAAAGCTAACCGGTTGACTAACAAACTAAGAAAACGCATTTAGCACTATATACAACCAAACGGACTTTAATAAGATGGCTTAGGTAAGGCGTATGCTTTTGCAAATTTGGCAGACATTAGAACAACAATCGAAAGAACAATCTTATTTAGACTCCAGAAGATAATAAAAGAGAAACATATTATCTCCGATGAACAATTTGACTTCCGAAAAAACTCATTCCACTGAACTCCAGCTCGCTAGGGTGGTTTAGCGTGTACGTAATGGGATAAATCATAGAAAGACCATGGCCTAATTTTCGAAACGCATGAACTTCAAATCCCACTTTCAATCTTACAGATAATATATTCATTTTTCCAAGGGGCAACCCTCCAAGTCGAAATAGATAACAATCTCTCTAGCATGCGATCAATCGAGGCTGGAGTCCCACAAAGATGACCCATCTCACCTATCTTATATGGTTTTTTCAACGCGGCTTTGCCAAGCCTGTCAAACAACGTACACTTATTTCATTACGCCGATGATGGGCGCATTTTCTGCACACCCCAACAAGCAGAAGTCGTTACTTCAAAACTGCAAAGCTGTATAGATACTCTTCTGGACTAATTCCGAAGAATCAAAATAAAAATCAACAACGATAAAGCTTCGGGTAATATTTATCACGAGACGTAGATCAAAACACCCTTCAACGGTACAACTAGACGAAGAAACGATACCATGGAACGAAACTGCCATATACCTAGTTCTAAAATTTGAACACCATCATTTGGAAAACTATATTCCTTGAAATGTTGCTCCAGAGAATTCGCGAAGGCTTCTGTTTCCCCTTCTCTTGGGACCTCGCATGGGTGGTACAACACCTTTAATTTTAAGAGGAACGTATTTTGATACTCTTCAGACGTTATTTTCACCTTGCTCTAAGCTCTGTAGAAAGCTCTCCCATCCGTTGTTCTTAAGTTCGGCTGTTTAGTTGCGAATTTTCCTAGTCAGCCGGTTTGCTTCCTATTTAAGCCTGTGGTCACCCGTACTCCCAGCTAATCTCCGGTTTTGATTCCTCTTCCTTATTAAATTTTTAATATCTTTAAAGATTTGAAAGGAGTAAATTTTTGTTGCTTAATTTTAAATCTTTTTTGGTGGTTATTATTTTTATAGTGTCAAGATCGAACCTTCCTTTCCCTCGTGCCTCTGGAAACCTTGTCAGTTCGTGGTTTTACTTGTTTTAACAGGTTCGTCCACGTAAACGTCTTTAATTGAGAAGTGCAAGTGTAGTGATGACGGAATAGAGCTCGTTGAGAACCCCAATTCGAATATTGTGATGTAAATCTTAAGAGACTCCGTAATCCAGAATGTTGTCATGTTGCCGTTAAAACAAGGTAAATTGGTTCTTTAGGCAAATGACGGCTGGCATCTCTGTGACCAATCTATTTAACAAAATCCCTGCTTGAAAGAATCAGTATTAAGTTTGTTGCTCTCGCTTCAACGCGCTCAAGTTGCGGTGTTAGGATTTGGTGATGGTTAAGGTTTCTTGTTATGAGAATTGCAGTTCCGCCTCCTCTTCCAGTCAATTTGTCATTTCCATACAAATTGTAAGTGGAGAAATTGAGACGAGTTCCCGGCTTTAAGGTTTCTTCAAGAAGAAATATATGGAATTTTCGTTCTAATAAGAAATACTTTAGTTCTGCAATCTGTTATAGTAAGGAATTCGCATTCCATGTGAGTATAGAAATGTGATTTAAGAGCAGATGATCGTTGATTGAGAGAGGAACATTCCTTGGAGCATCTTCGCCAGTATCTATTGGATCATCAATTGAAACTGATTTGGATTGGTTCATATCAGCGTGATCTTTCACAGATCACGCACTTTGGTGCCTGCCACTTCCATTTTGTACATTGTGAAGAATGGTCTAGACCATCGCATTTCAAACACCAAGCTTGTGCACGACAGTTGGTTGAAGCAGGTCCTAAGTGCTGACAGTTATGACACAAAAATGGTCGTGCACGTGGTGTCAGCGACTGAACTTCGCAGACCAATGACAGAAAATTGTAATATAAGGCAATGTACCTTATAAAATATTGTAGATATTAAAGTATCTAGGCAATATGTGGTGGTGTGTTGCTGATTTTGGATTGTGATTGTTTTGGGCAGACAGATTGGGGTTTTTGGCTTCGCGAATATTTTGAGCTTCATGCTAGTAATTGATGGAAACCGTCAACGTCAAGGACTATCCCGGTGTGTTGAGTTTAAAATTCTTACTCGTAGCTGATAATTTACATGTCTTTTCTGTAATTGATCTCTGGTCTGAGTTTAGTTATTTTTCCATTCATGTTCTTGTGTCTTCTTCAGATGGAGATGTTCTGGTGTCTTTTTTAGATGGAGAAGTAACGCTAACGGAAAATGCGGAAACCCATCAATCTCTTTTTGGGGTTTTCTGTTGGAGTGTTGACAGTCCGTCATTTTTGACGGACTTTCAATCGTCATGTTTTCAAGGTGATTATGACGTTGTATCGTTCCCGTCACTTGCTTCGTTTCGTCTACTGACGAATTTCGGGGGTGTGCCAACTTCGTTGTGTGGTTCCGTTCTGAACGTAGCCGAAAATGACATACACAACACACCGAAGATCAGAGGTATAAGGTATAGAGGCCGGCCCTAAGCCCAAATTTTTGTCCGAAATCATCAAAATTTACCCATATAAACACAAATTCACCAATACTTATGGGTAGGATAACTGAATGTGCAATAATTCCGTGATCTGAACTATGGTCACAAACATATTTGCTTGCTAGGATTCAAGCACATGTGTACATTTGGTTCGCATGGAGTAAATTTAATTTCGAAATCATATTACATTATGTGACCCATCATCAACAAATTTGTGTTGGCCATGGATAAGCGACTTAACAGAAATCCACACGAAAGTCATTTCCCAAAGAATGAAGAACCGACAAATAGGACCCAAATGTCCTATTTTTTAGGACATACCGGAAATTTCCTTAAAAATAGTTAATGAGAATTGGCAACGTAGCTTTTAGTGTTTTCACATTTTTAACTATCGTCGGCTAAGTAAAATGCGTGATACAGCGACCGATTTGATTATAATTTCAACATTCAAATAATATATGTGACCTTCGCTTTACATAAATTGCTTCTCTAAATCTAATGGTAGCTCGCTATGAAATTTAAAACCGAAGCTGGGCGAATATTATGAAAAACGCAACAATTGAGATTTTAACATTTCACGAATGAAAATGTTTTCAATTCCGATAATAGTTTGTTGAACATTTGTATGTGTTCACCAGCTTGTGCGCTGAGCTCCCATGCGGTTCACATCGAATCAAAGAAAAAACTCGGAGGAATCCGTTCTATTTAATTCATAATTACCGATTGTTGTATGTATTTCTCGTTCTACTAAACGGGCTAATCCCTTAAATAATTTGAGATTATTTAAATGATGAATTTTATCATTTCCGTCGTTTTCAGGTTTTCATTTCCTTTAATTTTTGCATTGCAGTCTATTTATGAAAAAAGTAAAAGTATTCCGCGCCAGATTCAACACAAAAACTCGTTGAAACTCTTTCAAGAATTTCGTAGTGAGGCTTTCAATCGAAACGAACAAAGCTTTAAAACGTGCCTTAACTGTTTCGGCGCATCTTTCTGATATGGAGGTCGATCATGTTTATCAACTTACCTGAGCACTTCCGGATTTATCATGCCGCATATACAGTTTTTGATTGCCTGTTCTGTTTTCTCTCATAACAAAATGTGTGCTTTATCTTGAAGTGTTGGTCATCAATTAAGCCATAATAATTTAAAGTTTTCTAGGGTGTACTAACTACATACATTCCATCCCATCTATCCAATTTGAAATAATTAAAAAGTTTTACTTTTGCTTTCAACGTATTTATTTAATTATTTCTTCTTTTCATTTCTTCGGGCAGCGTTTTTTCACTCTTTAGTTTTAATTAACTGTTACACATTGCATCTCCATCATACTCGATTTTTTATTTTTAATATTACTAATTATAATCGTTTCCCTTTTAGGTTATTACGAGACTTTGGATACTTAAAATTCTTATAATCTTATTACTTTTTGTTCACTGTGTTATCATCATTAAATTTTAATAATTATTTAAATATAAAAACAACTAGACTTTACATTAAAGTCACTCTTTCCGAATAAACGTCCTTCCCCTGAAATGATTCAATTTTGAAATTGTTAAATATTAATATGTGAAACATAACCGCAACGATGAATTTTTAACTTACGTGATTGTTTTCTTCTCTGTAGTTTTGGGTTCAGGTCTGGCTCGATTCAGTACTTTTAGGAAATCTGAAGTTTTTGCTCGCATTCGAGAGTGAATGTAAGCTTTTGAACACTAAAGTAAATAAATAAAAAATATGAACTATTTAAATTATAATTCACATAACTAATATTTAATTCACCTTAATGTGATAATGTAAATAGTCTCGGAACATGTGTATTAAATTAATCGTGTTCTCTCTGGTTTCTTTACATGTATGACGCGGGAAAAGCACTGCAAGGAAAAAAAACGATCATTAACTACATCGATTAAATATAGTTTTATCATACAGTAATGTAAGGAGAAAATAATCATATTACAGTTTTGTATACAAATCTAAGTCATCTGATATAAAATTAATATTTATTCAGGATGCCATTTGCATTATTAGTTATTATTGGAGATTTTGAGAGACAAAACATTGTACACTGAATTATCCCACTTTTTCTCCCAGAAAAGCTTAAGAAAGTAACTCCACTGATCAACTTCAAAAACGTTTTTAATATATTCTGTACGATGATTACTTCAACAAATATTGTGTTAAATTTCATTCAGTCTGAGAAGATTTACTAGAATGAAATTTATTTTTTTTCAATTTGATGGAAGTGCTCTCCGGTATATTCAAACTCGTTTTCTGCCAAAACTTCGTTTTAAATTGTGTGTAAGCTGGGTATTAAACGTTCTAAGAAATATATACTTAGATTTCGACTATGAAATTAATTGTTAAACGGTTTAGGTAATGAAATTGTGTGGTATTGGGCAACAAAGGATACAAGTAAGAGGAATTGTGTTTACTTTCACAAGTTATTATAATTAATTGAAACATATCAACACCGCTGTTGATTGTACTTTCCAGTTAGTTTCGCTACCAGCTATCAATGAAGGAAGCCCTTTAAGCCAACAATAGTTCATTAATATTATTAACCGATTCTAGTCTGTGGTATATGAAAGGGTTACTTGCAACGAAAGCTAATGCTATGCAACACGTACGTACGTAAAGTCAGGTGTCCTAGAAAGTTTACAACGCGCCAATTAGATTAGAAGAAACTACATACCAATGAAAAATCAAACCCCCAAGCCAGCATTTCCACAAAGACATTATTGACTCCCGAAATGCGCATATGCATTAATAATAAAAAAAATTGTAATAAGGAAAAATTGGAAATTCAACAAAAGATATACTGAGTTAAGAATTTGGTACAATAAATCATGAAATGATTATGAAAACATTATGCACTGTATTTTACAGATCCTCAAATAATATACTTTAAGGCTCAACATATTATATAGCGCAGATTTATTATAGGAAAGTTTCTTTGTACCATATCCATGATAGATAGGATACACTGTTTTCATTCCATTTTTTTATCGCTTAAAGTGATTATAAGCCAACTACTTTTTCTGTGCCTATGAATAATAAAAATAGGAAACCGCAAAAGCCTATTGATATTTATGATATTTTACGGATGCATACTTACACAGTTAAAATCATAAAAATATTTGCAAATCAAAGTCGTCTGATATAAAATCAATATCTATTCAGGATGCCATTTGCATATTTATTTTTGGAGCCATTGAGAGACAAATCATGTAGTCCAGAATTATCCCACTTTTTACTCCGTATTTACTATGATTCATAAAGGTATTGTTGGCACAAAACCAAACCAATTAAGGAAAATACTTAAATACAACGACATAGGAATATTGTCTGAACTGTATGCTACAGACATATCTGTGGTGGAAATTTTCGTGATAAATTATATATTTTGAAACCTAAAAGTAAGAAAATATTTGTAAGATGTATAAATATATGCATACAGCGACAAACATATTTTCCAGGTCACGGTTTCAGATAATTAGGGGCCGTTTATGCTTGCATCCGAGAATACGAGGTTACAAGGAAATAACGTATAAAAAATATTTTTGTTTTTTGTTCTTCTATTGGGCGCGAACTCCAATTAGATATTTTGGTCGAGACAATTATCAATAATCTATATAGCTATACAAAGTTAAACCATTTGCTTGCAAAGCAAAGTCGTCTGAAATAAAATGAAAGTTTATTCAGTATGCCATTTGCATTTTCAATTTTGGAGCCGTTGAGAGATACATCATATAATACAGAATTATCCCACGTTACACTTCGTGTACAAATGTTTCATAAATAATTTAAAAATTAAAACGTCACTACAATCTGAGTAGCAAAAAAGGAACTTATTGCAGCTTTCCATATTAATATGAACAAGTTTATGCCATGATAAGAATACCAAAAAAGGAAAGCGAATTTCGGACTGGCTTTCTGCCTCCTTTGATTCAAAACATCCTTTAAAATGATTACAGCTCTACTCTCTCGATTTCCAACGCAAGTTAGCGAAAAATTCAACAATAGAGAGAATCAAGTCAGGACTAAATTTCTAGCTACAACCAAATCCGACAGACGTGAACGTATACTGCATGAAAATCTAAATTTTGTGCCAACTTTATGTTATTGGCAATTGAGACAGCAGGAGAGTTTGTAATATATCACAGATTACTATCATATCCACGATAATCTCTTTAACTTTCGTATCTTTTATCCTGGCATGTTAACATGGAATGGCTCAAGTCAATCAATCGATTGATTTGATTAGACATGTTTTTCATATCTTGCTTTAGTACAATTTCAATCATGAATTGCTTCGCACAGAAAAACTGACGCTATACATTGAATTTCAATTTAGAGATGAGACGACTGTCTTCCTATCAGATGGGATATGATTGAAAATACACGTTCAGTCGTGCTAACTCAATGTCTTACACCCGTGAGCCCGTGATAATGGGAGATCGCCATCATGGATTTCATCGACGGACAAGATGTTCTAATGAACTGGGTTGAAGCATCTAGAGAGAACGAAAATTTGCAAGAGTTTTTCACGTCCTGTATGGCGGCTTAAAGATAGTAAATTTAAATGCATCAATTTTTTTCTAATTTCGCAAATAAAATGTCTGCATTCCGGTAGCAAGACAATTTGTGTAAAATTTTTCGAGGTTGTACTGCATTTCGGTAACAAGACCATTTGTATAAAATTTGTCGAGGTTAATAAGTCAACACAGTGAATTTTTTCTAGGAAGGTTTTCTTAGTACTATATTCATTTTGGATATAATACTCTGTTTTCATTCCATATTGCTTGATTTTGTAAAATGTACTTAATAGTTATAGTTGGATAGACAGAATAAACACAGATGTAAACGTCTTATAATAAGAAAGGTTAAAAACATGGAAGGTTTTGTGCAAGAATATTCTTCTAATAGGCTTCTGCTTTCGCAATACTTTCAAATGTTTCATATGTACTGTTGCGATACACGTTGCTTTGTTATATTCGCTACTTAGCGGAGTTTTAACTTCTTGCTCATCTATTCAACTTTCACATATTCCCCTCGGCTGCCCCTTACTTTTTCATTTTTACCTTATGTCCCAAACATCTATAGCAAATATTCAACTGAAATAGCTGGTACACAATTCAATATATTATAATTTCGTATAATTCAAATATTTTGGATAGGTGGAATGGATAGGATCGAGAGAACATCACCCGAATATTTACGCAATGAAATGTTTATAAAAGTGGTGGACGTTAAAAAACAATGAGGAAAGTGAGAAAATTTTTGAGGGAGTTTTGTGTTTAAAAGTTGCATAACTTTAATGACCAGCAGCTAACGAGTTTTAATTGTTTCCTTTTCCATAAATGCGATTGGGATTCAGATGTTCTGTTAGATGGCCGAAGAAGTCTAGATTGCAGTCGTGCTTTTTGGTACGTGACCATATTAGATCGTACATTTTAGCTAACTAGCCTTATTCAAATTCCAGTATAAATTTTCAGTCAACAAAGAAAGAAACGATATTGAGGCGCGATTTGATAAAGAAAATGCAAAATATCAACAAGCACCCAACAGATTGAGCGCAGCTGCCTTCGGTAAGCCACTTGTGGGACCAAAGATAAATGCGTTCAATTCAAGTTCAGTGGCGGCGACAGCCTTGCTTTCCAACAGTATCATTAGGAAATGCAACATGTCGGTGGTATGATCTGATATACATTCAAAATTGCGTTCAGAACAAGAATAAGTATATGTATTTTTCACTACTTTTTTTTAATTGTTTAACAAATTTAAGTTATTGCAAGTTTTAGCCATTTAAAAATTGATTTTTATATTGACATATGGATTTTGGTTTCATAGATCCTAATACTATCCAGTTTAAAACATCCAGTTTAAACAAAGTTTAGCTTAATGTCCTTTTTTTCACAATGTTAAAACCAGTTATCTCCCAATGCCACCACAACCCAAAGTTAATAGTATCAAAACGTTGCTACTTGTATAAAAACTTAGCAGAAACAATTTTCAGCTTTTATACTATGAGGATATACTACTTGTATGCCTTTACATGCATCTATGTTGCCTGTAAGTCATTGATAAAGTCAGCTTCCATTAGATATTTTAACGATACTGTTCGATTTGAGTGTTCTTATCTTATCTTTTCTCACCAAATGGCGTTGCTTTGGGTTGAAGAAATGATTGATGAAGTCTACAAAGAAGCACGAGTTTGTGCCCGAAATTGATTTGGCCGTATGTACGCAAATCATAGTCATCTGACATGAAATCAATATTCACTCAGGATGCCATTTGTATATTTATTTACTATAGGAGCTGTTGAGAGACAATTCATAAATCGCCGAATTATCCCACTTTTTACTCCACTGATTTTTATATATTGAACAAACGTTCCTTAAATAATTCTAGCCATAAAGAACAAGAATAAATTTCTTATAAATTCCAATTTGCAGATATATTTTATAATGTTGTGCTAGTAAGTCATTTTTATATAGATATTTTTCTAATACGTGCTAGTATACTATCACCGGGCTCAATTTGGAATTAAGAAGTTCGTTTAATGGATTAATTTATTTTTAGTAATAAGAGCTATAAATGCGCTAGTTTCGTTTCGTGGGAAACGATTCAGATTCACCCCAGCTAGCGTGCCATTCGGTATCAATTTTGGTCACATTTGAGTTCTTCTTCCAACAAAAAGAGGGAATCAGGGTTGAGAGAATTGCTGATATCCTGATACTCGTGCCAACGGTTATTATTAACCTCCACACAGTGTTTGCCAATTTAGTAGTTTTCTCAGCTTGTAGACAGATTGCTTCTTTTTTGCTGACCGGTATGTTTGAGGTGTATGTGAGGTCTGCGAGCTACCGCTCGGCGATGTAGCCCTTCTTACAGATTAGTTTTTCAGGGCATGGTTTACGAAGTGGCATTGAAACCTGGTAGGGTTGAGTAAAGAGTATTCTCCAGTTTAGAAAAAGGCGTAGTAGGTATGGTAGCTACAAGTATAATCTTTCAATATAATCTAATCAAATATAATCAGTCTGAATCTGAGTGGAAGATCACGTTAGGAATGAAATCACCGAATGTGATCCCGTCTTTACTCGAATTGGCTCCGTGATCAGTGCCAGCAAACCCTGATTTTCATATCCATAATCGATCACCCTTTTGTATTTTCCCTGCGATTGTCAATCGCCATTATATTTCGAGGGGATTTTAAATAATTGAGTAATCGTACTTGCGGTTATTGTTCCTCTTTAGATATGAATGAATATTTGTTGTAATAGATCACAATTACAATTATGAATTCATTTATTAGCAAAACAAATAACTGTTTGGAAAATTAATACACAAAAGTAACAATACATTCAAAAATCTTGTACTGTAAAACTGCACATGGCGAAATTTACTAATGTCTCCATGTGATTGGGATTTACAAGGCATTATTCTAGGAATCCGAACTTAATACTGTGTCTAATAAACAGCACAGTATGTTGCTGTATTCCAAATAAATTTTGTAAAACCATCGTGTACTCAAAGACAAAGAGTTAAAAAGCAAAATAATTGAGCATCATGCAGTTTACACAAAAAGGCAACTAAGCAATAGTTTATCAGCAAGTGTTTATGCAAACTATGGCATGTGAGGAAAGAGTACATATTATCAAGCAAATGCAATAGACAATTAATCGTTTGAGCATTTAAGAATAATTTTGAATTCGGAAATTAAGATATTTCCCGGAAAAAATGTTAAAGCAAAATCTAAATTGCAAAGCATTAAACTTAGCAATTGTGAGTTTCAAGAAACTGCCAACAATTCATTTATTAGCAGTTGAAACATCTGATGTGCGGAGTATTTAAATATGATTAAATTCGATTCATGAGTTTAATTAAGCAATTCATTAATGAATTGAATTCTAATTCGAATGATTTTTGTGGACAATTGAATATAAAAATGAGCACAGCAACAAAGCGTAAGACAGGAACAAAGAACAAAATAAAATAAATATGGGTGAAACGTTTGTTTGCAGTTTTAGAGTAGGCGCGCACTACGGGTTTTTGCCGCGCGGCGGAAATGCTTTGCGGCATAAAATCGCGCCACAGTATTGTAACATTGAGTTTTCAATTTTATTGCGCGCATTTAGCTACAAAGTCGCCGCAGCGTCGAAAAGTCTGTAACAAGTTACAACTTGTTTGTGGCGCGGCGGTTGATCGATTTGTTGTGATAAACATAAGTTTATCTTTGACTGCGCGCACTACGGCGATTCGCTGGCAATTTTTACGTTATAATTATTTATTTTGTATTTTTGGAGGAACGATGACTTCATTGAGTATCGTAATGATCAGGGTAATGATTGTATGTAATATAGGGTCCAACTCGTTGTAACAGTTCATAAAAACATTCTTTCGTCATTCTATAATATTGGAAAAACTTTTCGGGATAATCGTTAAGTTCACTAAATATTTTACAGAATTGTCCCTTGTTTAAACGTTCATTGACAAGAGGATGTACCCAAAATCTTTTTTTATTTTTACGAGCTCTAATTACAAGAGCAGAAATACAAGCTGCTTCTACTAAATCCATTTTAAAAATGGTTTTTTATGCGTTACTAGGCCGTAGTGCGTGCGTCTGCTTATTTTTTATTATTTTTGCCGTACGTAAAAATGTCGCAGGTTTTTTCGCCGCGCGGCAAAAAACTCGTAGTGCGCGCCTGCTCTTATTGTTCAACTTGAAGAACATGTGTCCGTAACTGTGTTTTTAACTATAAATAAAGGAAACTTTAATATCCCCAATATCTTCAAATACGTCTGTTTTATGTAGATTTTGAATCTCAATCAATTAAAATGCTAACCTCCAGAGATGTTTTAATAAATATGAGTGGTAATTCTCATTATTTTAGCTGTTGTTCCTAAGATTGTCGTGTAGAACGTGTTTCTGTTGTTCCGGATCATTGAATTCCATGTTAGCATAAGTACTTCAACTTGAAAGAAGGTACTGTTTATGTCGAATGAAAAAAATCAATCATTTGATTTCCCTTTTTCTTGCTTTGCATATTTAGTGCTGGGAACATATTTTGTTTGATTTTTATATGTTTAGTATTAGATCGTTTGATATATTCATTGATAATTTAAATGATAGGCAAAGTCAATTTTTTTATCCATTTAATCCATTTCAGAAAGCATGATGTCAGTATACTGCGAAAATATTGTCATGGCGTATTTAATTAAGGGCTCGGCACAGTGCAATGAAAAAGAGAAATATCAACATCAATTAACGAACGAATGATTCGTGGTGGTTAGTATAATACCCATCCGTTAGTATAATATCCGGAGGATATTATGTGCATATTCAACTTGGAAATGAGCCACGAAGAAACATGACAACCAAAACAAAACGAACCGATTTCAACTAAATTTTGTGATCTGTGATGAAAAATTGGGTACTGAACGAGAATCCTCACTGATCATCAGAACGTCTAGATGCCAATGGAACTTGAAATCACATCCCTCCTGTGACTTCTTGCTCTTTTTATTCAGTATTGGTTCAGGCAACCTACCGAAACCATCAATGTAGGAAAAACATTGAAGCAATATGCATCGAAATTTGAATACTGTTTAACGAAAACGTATGACTTCATGCATTGAGAACAAGGCTGCAATAATTAAACGAGTTGTGCTATTAGACTATTCCTAGATCTGTATGTTCGCCGGACCTTATAGATAAGTGAAAAGTCTTAAAGGACGACGGTAAACAATGCCAGAACCAAAAATTCACACTTACCAAAGAAGAAAAAGTATGTCACATCTGTTGGAACCTATTTCGATAAAAAAAAATTCATTCACAGCTGTTCAAAAATTTACAACTTAACTCGACATTTCATCTATCAGCACCAACCAAATATAGTGCAACATAAAGGGTACCATTACCAAACATTATATTATTTGATTGCGATATGTGAGTTGAATATATTTCTTCTGATGTTAGATTCAGAGTGAAAAGAAAACGTGAGAATTTTATTGTCTTTTTTTTTCCGTGGAGAATAAACCGAAAAGGGAAACCGATCATGTGGATTACGAGTTAGTACCTTAATTACCAAGATTAAAGTATCAAAAACTTGTACTCATACTATAACGATAAACTTAACGTTGTTTCAACAATAATTTGAACTGCAGTTCGCACAGCATTATGATGTTATCAGACAGCACAAGGTTGAGTTGCTCTTTGATTTTTTCACCGTAACATAGTACTTTTTTAATACTGAACCGACAAAACATTGAGAATCGAGAATTATTAAAAATTATTCGAAGGAATTACTGTAACAAAGTGGGCGGAACCGGAGGTAAACAAGGGTTCGAAATTTTGCCAAGTTAAATCGACACTCCCGAATACAGAATGCTAGTCATTCTTTTTGATTTTTGTTATAAATTTAGATGGTTAATTTGGTTTTTTAGTATTTAGCTATACATACTGTGAGAAATCTTAGTACTGAATACCTATTATTTTAAGTCAATTGTGTAAAGAAAATTTGATAATTGCGAAAAGTAATAAAGTTAAAAATGAAAATCACAGTAGCATTCTGTGTTAGAAATGTTTATTTGTCAACGCAAAATGCTCCAAAACGGTAAATCATATTTGATTTGCACTTTCAAACACATTTGAAACCGTTGAGATTGCTGGAAAAAATATTTAGCTCTTTCTTTCAACAAGAATATTTATGTTTATATCATTTATTATCTAATACTGTTTAAATATCATTTCGTTTCCGCTAACAAAATAGAAACAGGAAAAGATTTTAGGACTTACCAAATGTAACATATCCAATATTATCACCAACTCGTGCATCTGTATTTGCTAATTCACGTGGCGGTTCACGATGTGAAAATAATACTTGAGGTGCAGTGTGCGACGCTCTTCGGCCTTCTCTCAATTCCTGCATAAAAACTTTCCCTAAAACTACATCATCTTCATCACGAAATATTGTACTGAATACTACAGTTACACGATCTGACTTGGCCTCAACATACCTGTGCATAAGATTAATAATAATTCATCAATTATTAAATTAACCATAAACTTACATTGTTTCATCACTACGATAGTTAATTACAGCCTGCTTTTGTCCTTCTTCGCCTTTCTCTTGGAAGTCAAAATATTTCTCAAAAACCGACGCAAAGCAATTTCTCTTCAGTAGTCCAATTTTTTGAGCAACCTTTTCCCAATCGGATGGGATATTTTCTAAGTTAATAAGTACCGAGACATTATAGCCTGTAACGAGAAAAAATAAAAGGTATAAAGAAACATTCGCAAATAAAATAAATTCTTTTGACCCAGTTGTAAGCATGTTAATTGATATTTTTCTCATTCAGTTACGTGCACTAATGAGTCAAAAGAACAATTATGTTAATATTGGAAGAGAAACTAAAAACTTTCGTAAAGGGATACTACGTAAGTTTTCCTGATACTTCCAGTGTTTTTATTTAAATTCAAATTTAAGAATTTTTTGTTCGGTGCATACGTTGTTCCTATTTCATAATGATAATAGGGTTTATTTACACCTTTTTTTTATCTAGGAAAAACTTTATAACAATTTAGACAAATAATCCAAACTGCTAATCTGTTTTCCGCATGATTGACATCAAAATTTGACAAAATTACTCGAAAAAACCAACTTTTTTCTATGAGCAAATTTACTCAATCAAACTTTTGATTGTTTACATCTAGATTCCCATTGATTAACTTGACAAAAAACGGTGGATAAGATGCAAATTACTTTAGGAATCGTAACGAAGGCAACAAACAATTATGTGTTCATACCCACATTCGATTCCCTGTTATTATCGTTTTATCAAGTTATCCATGAAAGAAAAATGAATGAGGACTGTTTTGTAATTCTGGATATACGGTAAAGAAAAATGCACTTCATCGTACAATTTGCTTACAATTTTTGTATAGGAATGGTTAAAAGAATTGTAATATTTAACAAAAACAATACTTCTAATACATTCCATAGTATTATATATAAGTAAAGAAGGTTGATGAAACGTATAAATCCGTGCTCATGATTGGAAGATACTATGAAAACTGCTAAAAAAAAAGTTAAGAAAAATTTGAAAAAGAGGAAACGTAACATCTTCTGGTGAATTATTTATTTCATTTCTGATTTGGGTCAGTTAAGTTAGAACTAGTGCGTATTTCATATATAGAAACTTACAATAGATTTTCTATATTCAAATCTTGATTATGACAGCAGTTATGATTGTTTCGAAAAGAATCAATCAGTATTCAATGTCTTAAACCTTTGATACAAGAGATGCATGCAGATGAAATTTAATGTAAATTTAAGAAGGTTCCAAGCAGTATTTGACAGTTTAAAAGTAAATGGATCCTGGCCGCATAAATTGAAAATTTCAAATTATTCTTAATATGAATGAGCTATCAGAAAATTTCAAAATTTTATCTTTATTTTAAAAATATGCGTTCTCGTTACAGTCATATCATCATATAAAATCAATTTTCATATAAAATTCAAATAGCTATGAAATAATTAATTCGTTTAGGGTTGCGAGAAAGAATTTCGATCCGGGATATCGCCAAATGATTTGCAGGTAGAAACAGGATTTCAATAATTGTAACCTAATCCTCCAAAAAATGGTACACAAATCTGTTAGGAATATTTCAATGGTGCAATAGAGACAACATTTTCATTTGACAAAATTTTTTCTTAAAGAAATATACTTTGCTACTGCGTCAATTAATGATGAAAAGACGGCTCAGAAAATACCAAGGACTATTTGGTAAAATTCTAAAAGATGCGTATGCAGTGTCTTGTAAAGTCTCTTCTTAGTTAGACTGACAGAATCAAAGCACAAAAACTTTATAGTCAAATAGTCATAATGGTAAATAGCTACAAAAAGATTATAACTTTGGGTAGCTTGCTTACCTTAATCCAACGATTGCACACAATATGATTGGTTGCTTGGAATACGTTTGGTGTTAGACTTGTCGATGAATACTCATTTATTTTAAATTTTCATGACGAACTCTTAGTTATGTAAGCTTATAGGAAGTTAGCATAGCCCAAGTGTTCTTTAAGAATTGTGTTATGCGGACTATAAAGGCAACAACAAATAATAATTCACATATCATCAAAATATTTTCATTCAAAAACAAAAAAAATCCTACAACATGTCTCTCGTTTAATAATTTGACTGTAACAGCGATTGAAAGTTACATACAATTTCAATTGAGCAAATCACGTTTTATGACGTATCTCATGACCTCAAAGTTGGTAAAAGCATTTTCATTTACCAATTATTAAATCATGACGCTAATTTGGGAGCGATGAAATTATCATGCAAAATGAATAATGCACGACCCAGGCAGGTTACACTCCATTTTTCAAAATTCCAGTTGAAAGAATGTGTTATAATTTGGAATCGATTGTAAATTTTTTTTTTTACAAAGATGTGAATATATAACTTGTTTTTTCTTGGAAAGGTAAACGGTAGAGTACTAATTAAAATTCAGTTCTCTCACGGCGCAACTTTCCGTAGTTTTGATTCAATGAATAAAATATTTTCCTTACTAACAAAATCAAATCGTCTAACATGCATAAAATAAAGTTGGAAAGAAATATTTATAAATCGAATAGTAAAATGTCCAATTTTTAATTGGATGATATGATTAAATAACTCGCGTTACAGAAACAGACATGCACGACGTAAGTATTTTAATTGACTCATATTTGTGCAGTTTCGTGGAAACGATCAGTCTCCAAAATATTTCTCGCAATTATTGAAGTAGCATAAAAAAGTTAATGAATGTAAAGAATCATTTCTTCGCTAGATACAATAGTTCGATTTCAATTGGTTCCTTCTTTCGTATTTTAAAGATTAGAAAGAAAAGGCTGTCGCCACGTGGTCCAGCTTCCAATATTTAACACCAATCTTCGGAAAACGCAACAAATATTTCACGTACTTTTCATTACAAGTTTTGCTTATCAAATACTATCCAGTAAAGCTGTGAATGCAGATTTAATGGTTGATTACTGTTTTATAAATTTATGAGCTTTTACAAAAGACTATCTTTTGTAAGCATAGGGCATTTATAATTATGATATCGGAAAGTAGAAAGATAATAAACGAAATACAAGTTTATTATTTTATAAGCTTTCCTGAATTTTAGTTCGACTGTTTTTGAGCGGTATTTTCTTGCAAAGTGGTTACGTTTTTACTGGATGGTTTCAGCTAGAAAATTCAGTTGTTCATTGGGAGCGTATTTCAAAAAGTGAATCGAAATAAGACGGTATTTTGTTACAAAATTCTTTTTCGATGTTTTACTTGTTCGGTTATTGCATGAATTAAAATAAAATACTGAACTAATCATTTCTTAGATCAAAAATACTTAAAAATTATAAGAAAAACTATATTTCCCCTTTGTAAGAAAATTGATGAAACAAAATACATCCAGAAAGAAAGCATAATGTCAAATTAAATCAATTTACACAAAATTTCTTTAGGAATGTGTTATAATATGGCATCTATAGCCCGATGACATACCTTGAGCATTCCATTGAATCATAATAATAATCGAATAGTATTTTAAGTATTTTAAAGAGTTAGAATTTTGAGCATGACAATACAACAGGGCTGAATAAAATTAGTCACCCTTTGGCTCTCTTTCATGAGAAAGAAGCTTAGAAAATCTTGAATTCGTAGCTTGTGTACGTTGAAATGAAATATTAACTCATACTTATTAATTTTATTCTATAGACTATCTGTCATTTCTAAACCAAATGGTCTTTAAATAAAGGTAAACAAAACGTGAAATAAATTCACTAGTATTATGATTAATGTTAAAAAAGGGAAGAACAAATAAGAAACTGTTTGCGTCAATGATGCCATGTGACAATATGCTTTGAATCAGGTTCTTGCTGTCTTTGACTTCCTAGCATAAATCAACTGTGAACCACGCCCATTGTACCAAAATTGCGATTGGAAGGAGGATCCAAGGCTCTTGAATAGTGACAACCTTCACACAAGCAGTTAGTTGAGATTGGGATTCTATATAAATTACGAATTTTATGTAATACGAACGTATGGCAATACAGCATTACAAGAGATCATATGTTCATTGGGCTGGTTCTTTCTAGCACAGGACTGGGGAACTTTGCCTGTTCCCAATTGTATTTGCCTGCAAACACCAAGCAAATAAAAATTACAGAAAGAATTTCTATTGAATCAAACAGTCCCAAAAAAAAGGGGGAAAAATGAATTCTTTTCCGAAAGTACTGTAATCCAAATGATAGGTTTGCTAATTATTACCGTTATACCCTCAAAATGTTTGTTATCATCTCTCATCTTTGTTATGTCAGAGATTTTGAGAACGCAAATCCGGGTTTTGAACTCTAAAATTTACGCTTTTCAAACACTAGTTCAATCTAGGAGCCCTATATACGCAAATATCAATTGCAAATGATACAGCATTATGGTAGACCCCAGATTACTATCCCGAATGTATTCAACAGCATGTGTAGAAGTTAGTGTTACCTCAACTGATGTACAATGAATATGGTAAAGTATGGTACTTTACATAAAATGAAAAATTGGTGTTAACGACATTTCGCAATAAAGCAAATCTAACAAATATATACCTAACCAGGCAATTACACAGAGTGCCCTATTTGTATGTACAATAAATTTCTGTATAATACAATGGCAGAAAATTTCATAGCAATTTTTTATTTTAGTTGCAATTAATCATTGAAGAAAAAACGGATAGATGATGAGTTAGGAAATAATAAGATGTGATGATTTGATTTTCAGAAGAAAAAAAAAATCCATTATCAAATATCTAGATTGCTATAACAATATAAAAAAAAAACCCTAGTTTAACCACTTCAAATGTTTCAAATGAGGAACGCTCTTTCATGTGATGTCTTCAAATTACTTGATATGAAAGTTAAAAGTTTGCTGTCTAAAACATAACGAGGATATAAGCTGTTAGTGTTGATTTCTTTGTATTGGATAGGCATTCTAATAGAATTCAATAGAAATTAGGAAACTTCGCAGCATCCTCGAACATTAATGTCTATCGTCTTCGTTTTCTATTATAAAAATGTTTAAAAAAAACAACAATGCCCAAGCTAGAGTCTGGAGAAGTAGTAAAGCATCCGATTATCTAAAGCATAAAGTTTGATACGCAGCGTTTCAGATATTTCACTGGCTTTCCGATGCGCTCTTGATATTTTCGTCTATAGATCAAATTTGGCAAGTCAAGAATAGTCGGAATTGCGCTTTATTTCTGAGTGTAGAATTCAAACCATGTGCAGGTACAGTCGAAATGTAAACGAGATGGTGTATAAACGTGCACCAAGCTGATTACATAAAAATTCTGATTTGCAAATTTAAATCTTCTAAATGAATCACTTCGGCGATCTGGCAAAATGCAACGCGAAAGAAAAATAAAATATTCATCTACACACAACAGCTTGTAATAACTTTTCATAAAATAGTTTCTTTTTAATGTCTGTGAACCCGAGAACGTACATTTGAATTTAACAAGGATTTACGCTTTTGTTTCACTGATTTAATCTAGGGGCCGTAAACACAAATACCAACTGAAAATGATACAGAGTTGTGATAGACCCCAGATTAAAATTAAGTTGGTTTTAATTGTATTACATCTGGCTCGAAATAAAGAAACCAAACTTGGATTTTAAAATCGGGCGATTTACATATAATAGAACAATTATTCTTGAATGTTTAATACGTGATAGTAATAAAACTGTTTGTATAAATATTAAAGAAAAGGACCCAAGAGCACAAGTGTTTTGTTATCACAAAACTTTCAGTGATACTTGTTAAAAAATTTGCGTCTGTTGTCGGATGGCGCTCCCAAGTGACCAAAAAGAACTTTTTTTCATAGGAATCTTCTAACAATGGGGAACGGCCCTGAGAGATAGCTGCAGCGGTTAATTCTCACACAAAGAAAATTTAAAGATTCATGCTATGAGAATAACGGAGCGTTATTAACATGCAATTTTCATTGCGTCTGTATCGGTTTTCACGTGCATGCAAACGCAGTGAAGCCTTTTGATAATCAGCAACGTCGGCCGGAACTTGAGGTTACACACTCACTATAAACAATGCTATAATGGTAAGATACAAATGAATGCCTTTCCAAATGTCAAACGAAATGTTTGTACTTTTTTGGACACTTTTCATTTTTCTTCAACCTGCAGCATAGGTGGCAAAAAAGGCCCGCGAATGTAGTACAGCCAGCTCATGGCCCAACATAGGCGGACCATCCTCAAGCATAAGACACCTATTACGGTGCCTTATCCCTGACTCCCTACTTTTGTAATGTGACAATGAACTTCTGTTCCAGGCTCGATTCTCATGGTGAAAGAGTGTAATTTAATAGCCTCTGTTATGAGGCTTCAGAGCGTAAACAGGCTTTACATCCCAACCAAAATAAAAATTGTTAATTGCCACGATTCGCAACCGTTGTCGAAGGTATCACAAATTTCGAAAAGCTGTCTATTGATCAAAATGAATAGCGGAAATTTGAATTGATTTTCATTCGGTGACGCTGCTGTACTTAAATTGCAAGTTGTACTTATTTTTATGATTTATAATGTGAAAGACAGAACTAATGAAGTCAATGATGTAACGATAAACAGATTGAAGGTTTGAATTGTAACACTGTTCGATTAAATTTAAAATTATTGAGTTAATACTAGAATTCGACAAAAATAAAACGATATAACGTTTTCTCTATATATAAATTCAAGTTTGACCCAACTACTGGGTAATATTTCCTCCAAATTGCTGTGATCAAGACAACAATCTATCAATTGAAAATATTTAGTAAAGAAAATGCATTGCAAATGTTTTTTAGCGATAATAATGCACTTCCCAATTTATTTTCATTCATCAGTAGTGACAGTTTATTTCATGATAAGGAAGTCTGTTTAAAAAATATGTAGACTGACGTCGTAAAAGAAATTTACTTTATTTAGAAGTTACATGTCCAGGATTCCACGCAACCCGTTTCCCCCTCTCTTCGTCACATGCATGGGGGGTCTGACAGACGATTCGAACTTTGTTTGGATGTTATATGACCACATACGATGGCTTTTCTGCTCCGCTTCTTAACATTTTTTTTAATGGAAGATTTGATTGATTTTCTGCTCGATAGTAAGTGGCATACATTTTGCCACAACGCGATGCATCTTCAATTTTACGACCAAAATCTCATCTCAAGGCCCAACTGATACCTTTTTCCCTTTAGGTCACACATTGTCCGCATCCCAGTGTTGATTCCGTTAACTGGGGTGTATCGTTTGTAACTTGAAATGCGAAGAATGACAAAGCCACTTGTAACATTCAATCGATTGTCGACCACTCTACAATCTTTTATGTGAAACGCGCCGTTCGCATCATAGCAAAATCATCGTAAGCCATTTTGAATAGAGTAAAGTTTCGAGTCACAGATTTTCCAAGTCCAATACAAAATTTCAAAGCAAGTCCGTACTCCTTTCATGTCATTCATTCTGAAATCCGATAAACGAAATGAATTACACTTTATGAAAAACCGTGTCTGTATGAAAACAGATATCTGTTCAGCAGGAGTCGGTGTTATCAATAGTTGTTTTTTACAAATCGATTGTGGATATATTTGCATAATTTCCATACTTAGAACTTTTAATCTTAGAGTAGAAGGCTTACTTTTCCTGTGAGGGTTGACCAAATTCAACAATCGATAAATGATATAAGTCAATAAAAAGCGCAATTGCATGTCGCAACTATCGTATTAAACCCTCATGAAATGAGGGTTTATAACTATATTATAAAAAAAAATACTTTTTATTTACTTGCAATACGAGATGCGTTACCCAAAACAAAAAATAAAATGCTTTTTCTTCGTATGACAATACGTCATCGATGCATAAAAAAAAAATACATATATAGAAAATATTCCAAATATGGATTATTTTTTTTTAACGAACACATCGACAATAAAGTTCAATGCTCAATTTCACGATGACATTCGATTCGTGTTTCGATAGATTATCTATTAAGTCTTATTAAAAATACTGTTTTATATTCAGACTATCGAATTGGAAACTTGCAAATGTTTTGTGTTTTAACTACAATCAAGCTACATAGTACATGCAATAGGGTTAGTTCTCAATATAACACTGATTCTGAGAACTTTAGTTTGTTTAGTTAAAAACAATTTGCAACAAGCATAAATGATTATTTTTTTGTTATTATCAGATGTTTTATGAAGTATGATCTTCAAATGAGTTTGTTTCTCATTCAAATTGTATTCTTCATACGATTGCTCTAGGAACGAATGTAGGAGGAATGAAAGTTGGATGCTACCAAACATTCCACTTGGCTGTTCCAAGCAACGCACTCTGCTTTACATACAAGCACTGCCAGTCAAAAGTTTAGGGCTATTTAGAAACAAACAAAAATACTAAGTTATCACTGTATGTAGTGATGTATTGATAATATATTATTTCGCAACCCATTTAGATTAGATCCATTTAGAAGATTACGAGAATGGTTTTTTTTATCATGTATATATATACAATGTAACACCCACAAAAATCTAATGTATTGGAATGAAATACTTATTAAAGGGAGAAATATTTAAAGGGAAATAGTTCACATAATAAATCGAAAAACGGCGGTTTCGGATAGCTGCGAATATATATCTCACAAAAAGGAGGATAGTAGTTCAATTGAAAATATTTTTAAAAATCAGCTTATGTCATAGAATGTTGCAAATTTATATATTTTATATCTAACGCTTTTGGCCCAACTTCAACGTTTTATTTTATTTTTTGAGTAAAGGTCTCTAACTTTGAACTGGCAGTGAATATATCGATTAGTCTTTGAAAAAGATGGCACTTAACTACACTAGTGTCAAACTTTGAGCTAGCTTATATATTTAAGTTAGTTAATAAATTACGATTTACCTATATCCTTATTCGACAAATTTATACCCACACTTGATGACAGTAGAAAACAAAACTAAATCTTAAATAATGCTTACCTTCTTCAGTGTCGATGAGCAGATCGCCGTACTCTCTTTTAAGCAACTCATCGGCTCCATGCTCTTGTAATTGTTTATAAAATTTTAGAGCTATACTAATCTGAAATATGTAAAATTGAAACATACAGAAGAAATTCCAAAGAGAAATGAATATTTTAAAGTTATTTTCTTTGCTTAGTTACTTACTCTAACTTTAGTTTTGTCTCCATTAATATTAGAAATGTGGAATAGCACGCCATCAAAATCAGCAATTGTGACGTCAATTGACTCCGGCTTTAAGCTGAAATAAAAAGAGTAAATTTTCAGAAGCGTCTGACTACAATCGTTTTTTTTTCTAATTGAAGTTAAATTTAATAAAATCTTGTCAATGGTATATCATATCGAATAAAATGAATTTTCTTTGCAGACCGAGAACTACCCCACCGTCAATTCATACTACTGTGTACGTACAAATTGGATTATCTTCATGCTTATCTGCTCCAAAATCTGACTTTTATCGCAAAACAGGGGAGAAAGAACGTCGTATGAAGGATTTAAAATAAAGCCGAGTTTATTAGTGGAGACAATATTAAATATTACAATTTGCAACATAAATCTTCCATTCTACATAAATGAATCAATAATGTCACCTCTAACCCAGATCATTGATTGCAGAATTTTTTCTCGCTTAACTTCTCAAATAACTACCTAGAAAATTATATAGCATTAAAGTTACACTTGAACGCCTATTGAACTGCTTTAAAAATGTGTTTCGTTTATTTAAGCGATAATATTGTTATGTGCATATACTTCGCAAATCACGTTGACAATTTGAAAGCGTATTCCTATTACGTGCTTGCAGCTGAAACCAACGAAATGATTGTTTCGGACATTTGAAAGTTTTAAGCGTTAATGTAGTAAGAAAAAACGTGATAATGTTTAAGAATATTTTATTGTTCAGTTGCTCATACATTAATTTTATTTACTTTCAGATATATTTCTCATAACGGTAATCTTGATAACACCCCTATGAATGGGAGTTTGGCAAAACTTACACATATATGAAGTTAAAGTTACCTAGTTATGCACCCCTCAAACACATTGTCCCTGTGGATTTTTATTTTTTCGCTAGTAATAATTCCGTTAGATTTATGTTTTCCTGTAAGTTCAATCGCCCACGAGGATCTCTTCTCATGCAGTCCATCTATCACCAGATGAAGAGAGGATCTACGGAAGCGGTGCTTTCAGGGAGCCGATATCATGTGTTTAATTTTTAAATATATTTTCAATTTTTCCATTGAAATTGTGGGGAAATAATTATTCTTGTTCTGTTTAACTTTCAATAAACTTTGAACACAGTTGGAGTGCAGTTCTGGAAAAATATACCAGTCTTTTTAATTACCAAAATTGCAGTAAAATGACCCTTGGTGGCAGTAAGTAGTTTCAATTTGTCAAGAAGTCTTTCATTTATTCGAATCGTCCCGCAACAACTTATTTCATTATTTATTTGTTACAAATTTCAGATATTTGTATTCATTTATATTAATTATTTATGTACAAAGGGTGCTACAAATTTACTTATGGTTTAAGAAGGGTTATTATTTCCGATAAAGTTTATCTGCAACATTTATCAAAATTCAAATGTAATCCGTAGTTTTCACCAAATTGCTCGAAAAATTTGCAAAAAAAGACTGAAAGATCGGGAATGTTTCATCTAAAATTCTGCCTGTCCTTGTTTTTAGGATGAGCACTACAATGAAATATTCGAATCTGGGTTTTATGCATTCGAAAAATAAAACAGTCCAAATGTTTTTTTTACCCTTTCGCTACGGCAGTGTGCTCCGTCGAAGGGACACCGTGCCGCCGCAGTAGCGTTACTGTACGAAGCACGATATACACCCTATCGCTCAGGTCAACTGGTATTCGAACTAGCATCGTTCGGTGCATATTCGTCTTTCTCTTGATTATAAGATTCTTTAAGTTTTATACAAAAGCATTTGAAGATATTTCAATTGTTAACAATACAAATGAATTTGTGAATTAAAAATTCCGTCGATAGACGTCAGTCGTAGTTAAAGGGTTAAGGACGAAGTGCAAGAGAGGTACGCCAAAACAACCTGAAGGTTGCGAACAAAGTTGTGTAAAACAAAATATTAATCAGATAAAAAAAAAAAACAATCATTAGTAAGTGTTTTAAAAACACTCAACGTACTTTCTGTATAAAACGTATTAATTCCCAACGCGCCGATAGTGAGGATAAGTGTTTAAAAAAAGGAAGAATGTTGCAAACATGATTTCAAGTAGCCCAGAAAAACTATCCAGACTAAGGAAATGAGGAAAGTGAGGAGTAAAGGAGAAAAAACCAACATGGCAAACGATAGTTTGTGAGAGTCCAATAACGAAAGAATACAGAGTTTAATGGAATATTTTGGTATTAGATAATGGTGGCTTATACGGCCTCTGGGAAAGCGAAGATGAGCCTAAAACTAAGGGTCTACTTGCGACTCCAAAGTATGAAATCAACGGCATTCTCGAAGAATAAAATTCGTGGGGGTGCAGGGCATGAAGGCATCAACAAAACAGAAGAAATAAAATGAGCGATTCTGCTGTGTTGAATATCAACAATATACTGCATAGCTAAATGCATTCAGTGTCCCTATGCAAAGGGACAGCTGGACCGTTTTCCCCGACTCACCTAGGAAACCAGTACATTTTAATGGATACCGACTATAAATGTCAATACAATACGGAATCAAAACTTGACCGACTGGATCAGTCGATGACTCGACATCGAATAAATGAAAGCTGTTCATTAAAATCCATTGGCCCAATTAAGCCATTTAAGCATCCATTGGCACTTTTTCAGGACGAACAAATCTACGTTGCGGGCATTTGAGGGGGAAAATGGAATTTCCCGAACGAGAATTATCGATATTTCCGGAAAACAGTAATGGATATAAATGTTGACTAGTTTAGTAAATAGTTTACAGTTGAATCGATCACCTGAATTGTGCAGAATTCAACCAAATTCAAATAAGTAAAATAAATTGTAGATTCATTTTCGAATTCGATTAATAGGTGAAATAAATATTAAATAACGTGAAAGAATTACGGAAGTTAAATTAATGTTATTAAAAAAAAGAAGAGAAATTGAGAAGAGCTAGTTAGACGAGAATATACAGCAAAAACGTAAATATAGCGTCAATATTAAATAGGTATGCTAAGATGTCGATTTCATAACATTGCCGAAGGATTTATTGAACCAAATTAACACTTATTGATTCTGAATTTTACTAAGATGGACCACATTGGATAGAAAGCCAAAACACACCAACACCTAAGGGGATACCACTAAGATGCTAGCCTGGCCAATAAGTAAGTGTGAAGCACTAAATTTTATTAGGTAGAAGGCCACTATAAGGCCTCTAGAACGCCAGGGAGTTAGAAATACTTATCGAACCAGCACAGGATAAACCTCATTGTTGTACCCAAATAATTTAAAAAAAAAACATTCGAGGATTCGGAAAAGGTCGAGGTCAGGTTTCTTCCATCAAATATGGCAGGTGGACAGCTCGAAGGCCAACGAACATAATTAATTAAATTTATAATTAATTATACCCTAAAAACGTCATCACATGTACTTTACAGATCAAAGTTCAAGAAGCTTAACACTTTCGCTACGGCAGTGTGCTCCGTCGAAGTGACACCGCTGTACGAGCACTGTACGGAGCACTAGGCCGAAAAGTATGTACCGCGCTTAGGTAGACTCGTGTTCGAACTTACACCGTTTGCTGCATATTCGCTTTTCTCTTGATCATACCATGATCAAGTGTTATAAAAAAAGCAAAGTGTTATACAAAAGCATTTGGAGATATTTCAATTGTTAACAATAAAAACAAATTAAAAATTACACTTTAAAATGGCCGTTGTGCGGAAAATGCAAAAAGGATAAATCTTGTAAACTTGTAACTGTGTAAACTTTGGATAAAATTGGGAATTCGAGAATATTTCATTTTATTTTAGCACGTCCGTAAGTATTCTGAAAGGGTTTTATGTGCTAATGAAAGTACTGGCCAATTGAAATTATTTCAAGTAGTCAAATAAATTTTCTCAAATTCGAATGTTACATAAACTGATTTTTCATGTTTTTCATCTTCGGCCATTCAACAACAAAGTTGCTGGATAATTATGGACTGGGCAGGTCATAAAATTTACGAGATGCGCCCAATATTTATTACTTTTTAAAATGTTAAAAATTGGGGCAATAAACTTAATTCCTTAAAATACGTAACCAGCACGTTTGTTCGGGTTTTTCATCTTTCGTTGTTTTTCTTAGTGTTGTCCTTAATTCTTGTTTTTCAGATTATATTTAGCGACGGTTGCAAGTTGGAAGTGGTAACATGAAGCCACTAGTTCATAATGAAGCTTGTAAGGACCGTTAAGCATTGACCAGCCGTAACGATATAATCTTACATTTCAGCAGATGGATGTGTATTTTGTCAATGGGAGAATGAGGCCATGGAAATATATATATATTTCTTTTTTTTTTTAAATGCAGGAGAATCCGCACCGCCTTTATGCAAGATGGTGCCCCATGCCATCATGCCTAGTACGTACAAAATATTTTTGACAGCGCCAATATCTCTGTTTCTCCATGGGATGAGAGTTCGCCCGACCTCAGTTGAACCAAACCCTATTGAAAATATGTGACAACAGTTAAGAACTGAAGGATTTAAGGACATAAGTACATCGATGGTGTGCCTGCTGGAATAACAGCTATTATTAATGCTAAGGTTGGTCTTACGCGATATAAGGTATAAGACACTGGTGGTGTTTAATTTGTTATTGATAACTCAAGGAACAATTAACTTTTTTTTATATTTTCTCGTTGTGCTAAAAGAGTTTTCAAGTTTTGAGAGTTTAACGTTTGAGTTTTCAAAATCTTAGTGTTACTAATTCTTTGATCAAAGACTGTAGGTGTTCCCGCAGGAAAGATTTAAACTACTATTGGATCTTTTTCTATTTATAAACTGGGAAAAAGTGGGAAGTGAAACAGGACTTAATCTCACGAGTTGAATCACAATTGAACCCTATGGCTCCAAAATGGAATATGGAGACAGGTTCAAGATCTAATTCTGCGTCCAAAAACGAGGCCATAAGCTGCAGGGACGGCATAGTCTTCCTGTTGGAAATATCTTATATATTCTAGACAGCTTACACTTAGCTTCAAGTGAACACAGCAGACGCTTAGCTGCGTTCGTATTGCAGGGAGAACGTAATCAGTAGCGCAACTTAAAGTCCTGGATACAAAGGAGTGGAGGGTATGAGCTAGCATAGAACTAGCGGCACTCTTTGTTTCCTATGTGGTAATCGAACTTGTAGAAATTGAAGAATTTGTAGATATCTAAGATACAAGTAGTCTCTCAAATACGAGCTGTCTTGGAAGTTATAGAGCATTACTTCGGTTTTTGTATTCAAAGCATATACAGCGATTCTATAATGTCTATATGTAGCGCTTCCTTATTTTCAATTAAAGCTGATTCATGGCACGAATAAAGGCAATGTTTTCGCTGGGTGAATTATTGTGCAGCACTTACATACTCAAGCATAATGAAATAAGTTGAAAGTTCTTTTATTATCCTAGATCGCCTCACGTAGCTGCTTAAGTAAAATACCTGATAAATAATAATAAAATCTACCCGTACTATAAGCAGTTAAATACTTTGCGTGACCAAATGTATTTCAAAATGCTCACGGTTGTTTGAATATGAAAAAATACCACAAAAGATTTGCCCCAAAATTAAAATTAATACGCAAGATAAACGCTACATGCAAAAAACAGCGCTTCCGTCCAGCAGATAAATTTCAGACATTTATCGCTTTTGGTATCAAAAGCAAATTATTTAATAAAAGGTATCTGAGCCGTTGCAAGTGTCAATGTGCCATTGGAACCTCAACTCGGGCCTCAGTTTAGTACACATCAGCGACGATATCATAAACTGGTGGAGAGAAATCGTACCGGAGACGCGGCGGCTTATTTCTATATATGGGTTCATGGTCCCCACATCAGCTCGAACGCTACTCAACTCAATCTAGTGACACCCTGACAGCGATGACTCAATACATGATGCACTGCATCACTCGAAACTCGGTCAATTGCCCTCAGAAGACAGCGCAAATTGCCGCCTAAAATGGCAATCGAGTAGAACCACTTGGTCGAGTACTGATTTCGAGTGTCGGAGAATTTAATACATGGACAGACTGTTATCCGGGATCGATAAGATATGAAGTCTTAAACCACACCTAGTAAGTTAAAAATAACGTCCAGACTCATCCGACACTCATGAATATTGACTGGTTTTGAATGAAGCAGTCGTTTGCCCAACGCAATAATGGCTCATAAAGGACAGAAAATGGCAAAAACGCGAATTATGCATAACACGTTCTGGAATTTCGTGCCGCATGGACGAAAAAATAAACTAGCTTGACACCGAGACTTAGAAATTCACTAACAGAATGATAGGTCGGAAATGTTGGGTTCTAGAAAGTTGAAGGTTAAGGAACAATCCTGCGGCAATCAAAATAACTCACACTCTATGCATTTGAGCACCTGGACACTTCTAGATTTTGCAAAAGTTCAGGTACTCACCCAGCTAATGCATTGCGGAATTTCAGGAGCAACGTCTCCTCGACTATGCGATTGTTGATCTCCAGAAGGATCATCCTGAGGCCGGTTCCCGACGGTTTTTATGAGGTCCTTTTGGTTACACACTCCAGTTCGATTTCCTAGCCCAATTTTACTAGATTAATTTACGACCACGCACCCCGGCCGAGTAGCTGAATCACTCCATTTTGGTAGAGTGAAGTTGATAGCGGAAGTGGATTCGCATTGCGAGTTTGTGGTGTTGGTATGACTGGTTATGAGTGCGTTTAAAGTTACACACGTTGAGAAATGGATTTGAATTTTCAAAGTACCAAAGAGCATGGCGTTTGTGTTGGAGAATTTATTATTTGGGTTCTAGTATAGTGAATACAACCTAGTCAGAAGGAAGTAACAATTTTTAATTCAAATTAAATTTTCTACAACTTATGATCAATTGAAGAGTAGTTGTTTTCATTGGCAAATCAAACCAAGAACGTAAAACTTGGGAATAGACTATGAATTTGTAAGTAGAATGTTTGCTTATTAAATTGAATAATTTCACAAGGGTAACCCTTTTGTATGATGAATAATTTGATGTTAAAGGAGGGATCAACTGCAATAGAACTTCCGATTTTATTTGTATTGTGGGATAACTTCTACAACTGCTCCAAACATTCTCAAATTCAAGGAGCAGCTCCGATCCTTGTTTGAAATGCTCGAATGGAACACATTGCATAGTTAATATTTTCTTACCAGTGATCTGAATACCAGGAATACTTCATGGTCGAAAGCCAACAATAACACAAGAGGTATCTTCTTGAAATCGTGGATAACACAGAGGCAAATTGAATACCGGCATCTATATGGGTTGAGAGTTTTCAACATAAACTACGACCAAGTATTATTCAGAGATCTGCATTGCTGGAGCCGGACTTGAATATATTATCAATGGCATTGTACTTTCCTCATTCCAATTCAAAATGAAAATCAACGTTCGAAATTCAAAAAAAGTACCGGGGAAAGTTAAATATAATCGGGATGACCAGAAGCAATGTTTACCTTCGGATGATGGTAACTCTTCTCAAATAGTGCCCTAATGACCAAAATCGAGGTATCGATATAATAGATCTCTATTTGCCGGAATCGGAAATGTTGACATTTAAATCAATTAAGAAAGCAGTTCCCAATATTAAACATATAAACTAAATGAAAGAAAATGAAACACAAATAAATCATCACAATGTTTAAAACATTGAAAAACCATCTTCTCACACGTGTCAATTTTAATTATTTAATTTATCGGTGATTTTTGGAGTGCATATATTCGTCGTTGGCTTTGTTGAAACTCATCTTAGAAATAATCGCAACTTAATCCGTTCATACTTTAGGAGTGAAGTCAGCATCCAATGGGCGAAAAAAGTGAGGCATACGGTACATAGGACCGCGATGGCGTTTCCACGAAAGTCGTTTTTATCAAATAGCAAATTTCGTAGGATGTCTCCATTGAAGGTGTCAAATCTTAAAGTCTCAATTGATAATAGGGCTCTGTTTTAGCCTTTTGAGGCTTGGTATTGAAATTAATAGTACGACTCCGGATGCAAATGACAATATGATTATATGGATTACAGACGCTTGCTTCGATCGGTACGCATTTTGAATTTGTCCACCCCTAAAAGAGGGACTCAAAAACTTTCCACCCTGTTTTCAGACTGACATTTCAATGGCGAATCCAGTCCTTTGATCTTCTTGATTATTTTGTCAGCTATGAAGACTTGTTTCTTATATTTGGCTGGATAAACAATAAGAAATCGTGTCATACGATCGTGACTACGAATCCCCTTTAGGGCAATCTTGGCTACTGGTTCTGTTCTGACTGAAGTATGTAAACGTGGATCGGACCACTAGTGGACTTTCACTCCGGTTCCATTATTGAACCAGCCACCGTAGCACCCAATTATCTGTACCCAACTGGTTTCAAAGAACACTGCGGTGCCTTCTTACTTTCCAACTCTCAAATCAATTCAAAACAAATTTCGGTCGGACATCCGCTGTCCAAAATCGTTGCGGTGCCGGAGAACAAACTACTTTAACTGAGTAACCACTGTAATGTTTCTTTTACACGAAAGTTATAATACCATAATCCGGGAATTTAACTGCTGCCCCATGAATCTTTACAAACTTGATGCCGCTACCACTGGTCTCTCAATAAGATTGACTTGCGGTAGGAAAGCACGTGCTATATTCGAATAGTTCATTTTCTTAAATTTTAAATAAATAATAACTAAGCTAAAAATCAAAAGATACAATTTTGTTTAACCTTTTTTTCCTTTACCATTTTTCCACTCTAGCGGGAAAATAAGAAGTTCAAGATTCTTGATTCCAATTAACCATACTTACCGAATAATCTTATGAAAAATTATATCATTCCGTTCGCTGATATGTCCTTCATCAAGAAAAACATTACCTTTCATTGTTATTTTTTCCTTAATCTTTTCCTAAATATAATATCATACGTTTACTTGAGGTTTTTAAAGCTCTCTGTGTTACATAGATTTTTGATATTCTCCTATTTTCAGTATTATATATTGTCTTAGTGATATATAAATTATGGTAACCTGTAGCTTCACATTTTGCGTATGGACCAAGTTTCCGTCGTCCATCGACTAACACTGTATGCTGTTACTGAAATCCATAGGTTCAAGGCTCAATGCCCGTTTAGCTTGAGATTTTCGACAAAGTAAACCGAACGAAGCATGTAAAGGATATCAACGTCTAATGTTCGTTTTGTACAAGTGGTTTGACATATGCCAAGTATGCTACTATTATTTTGATACGTCTTAACAAATTGTTGAAAACAGCTTGAAAAGTTATCCAAAATGAAATCGCCATCCACATTTTCATTAACTCTACAAATAATTCAAGAGTTTTTACGGATCAAAATGCTAATTTATGATGATTTTAACGTCTAATATTTTTTTTTCTCTTGTGGTAGGGAGGTGAAGGCTGACTTGACGCTCTGAGTGTGGGACTCTAGACGTGTAATGCTTTAGGACTACTCACTAAACACCTCCCCAGTTAACCTGAGAACCTAGCCTGGAACCGTTTGACACATTACTTCGGGCTAGGCCTCGTGTTCTGACGCCAATAGCCGCCTACGGATTATGGGAATCTCTTCTCTAACGGGAAAGAAGGGAGAGGAAGGAAGAGCTAGAAAAGAGATCCCCCCATCCCGATGCGTCTTAGCGCTCCAATAAAGCTTTCTTCAGTATCAGCGCTGCCCGGGCATATTGTGCCACGTGATTCCAATTGTCAACCGTTTTACACATTTCCCCGACCATCGTTTCCGGAAAGAGCTCTCCAATTTCGCTGAAGAGATCCCCCGCTGCTGGCTCCATCTTTTACAAGAGAAGAATGTGTGACAGGCGTCATCCAACTCTCTTGCACAAAACACACAGTTAGGAGATCGTACTCCGTCAGTCTTCTGCAGGTGGGACCGAAAACAACCGTGACCGCTTAAGAGCTGGGTCAAGTAGAAATCGGTCTCACCATGCACTCGACTGAGCCACGGCTTCAGGTCAGGGATCAGACGTGCAGTCCACCTTCTCCTTGTTTCATGCTCACAGGACTGTTGCCAATCGCTGAGAGAGCGATATCTCCCTTCCCTGGTGAACTCTTCTCTTCGGTTTTCGCTTCTGCAAAGGTAAATTCTTCTGCACTCTCTTGTCCAGCGCTGCCGCTCCTTGTCTCTGAACCTGTGCTAATCGTTTCCGGTGTAACTCCTTGCTGAGAGCGTCGCGCCACAGTTCTGACCCATAGAGTAGAAGCGACTGCATAACGCTCATTAGGGGTCGTCTCCTTGAAGTGGTGAGCCCTCCTTTGTTGGCCATTAATCAGGTGTGTGCCGTTACATGCATTGCAGCCTTGTCAGCTGTTGCCCCGATTGTTTGGGAAAAACTCATCTTCGAGCCTATCAGGTTACCCAGGTACTTTGCGCTTATTTTGATTCAACCAGCTCGTCCCCAACACTAAATGGCCTTACTCTGGGGATTCTCTTCTTTTTCAGGATGTGCCAGCTGCCAGATAATTTTCAGTTCCAGCTTGAAACCATGCGGTCATCGAGTCCATTACCCTCCGCATTAAAATATTGAATATGAGTTACGCATGATCGCGACATCGTGACACCGCGACATCGTCCACCAGCTGATCAAGCGTGACTCATCCGGCATTTCAAGCCGCAGCAGTGCATCGTAGGAGATGTTGCACATGTCCGGGCCAAAGATAGAGCCCTGAGCGACACATGAACTAAGAATCATCTTCCGGATACCTCCCTTCGAGACGTAGAGTAGGCTGCGGTCCTTCAGATAGTTCCTCAGAATCTACATCAGATATACTGCTACTTGAAAACGCTTTTCAAATGCATCCAGAATATCCACCCATCTAGCGCAGTTAAATGCATTTTGGACATCCAGGGTAACCAGCAGGACAACCCGTCGTGTTGCAATTCTGTGTGATTCCGCAAATTGGACCGCGCTCACCACTTCTCCGATTGCATCGATGGTGGAGTGGCCTGCTCTGAAGCCATACTACCGTGGAGATAGATCCCCGGCAGTACGTATCACGTGAGTGACAAAACCTTTCCGGTCGTGTCTAGTGTACACAGTGGACGGTATGCAGCTTGCGACTCGGGGTTCCCTTTGCACTTAGTAATGAGTACAAGTCTCGCTACCTTCCAGCACTCTAGGAACAACCCTTCACCCTTTTCATAATGAACGGCTTCAACGATGGCGGGATGGATATGGAAGAGGGTCCGCACAATTTCGTCCATCTTTTCTGCCTCGTATAAGTGAGGCGACCTTTGAACACCGAGCTTTCGCATCACGTTTGTGTAGCCCAGGCCCAATGAACCCCTGTTCACGTCGGCTTGCCCTGCTTGCTGTTGATACATGACTTTTCCTTGGTCCGAGCTCACTGTCTCTTTCGTCGTACTTTGTGACACCTCCTTCGTTTTTCGGCAATTACAGGTGATCACCAGTATTCTGGGGGCTCGTCGTGCCGGGGTCTTCTTAAGGACATTGAAGACCTGCAGGCGGATGTAATGATTCTCATAGTTGAGTTAACCACATCTCTTGCCGCAGGTCGTCAGCTCCCCAGCGTTGCCTCCGACAGCGGTGATCGTGCCATAAGCACGAAGCCATTTTGAAGGATACTAAGAGTTTTTGAAGAAGCCATAAGCTTCTCAAAAACTCTCTAAGCGGATGTCATATCAGTTATGGTTCCGACGCAACCCCACTGATGGAAAGTAGGAGTGTGGGCTGTGTTCAGTATGACGAGCCCAGTTTTGGGTGCCTTGTCCAGGATCCGTTTTCCCCGAGCATCTGATTGAGGCATGCTCCAATCGATTCCTCTTGCGTTGAAGTTACCTCCGACGAGCACTAGCCCTCAATACTCAAAACAGCGTCCTCCAAAGCATTGAGCCTAAGTTGAAAGGACGACAACGATTTGTTCGGAGTTAGGTATACACTTAAGAGTGTAGCTCCCGGACACCGAACCCAAACAAACCATCTCCTCGCCCCCGACCCAGATACTTTCCTGTACAAATCTTGTATCCTCTACGGGTGTACCGGATTTGTACAGCAGGATACCATGTTGGTGAGCTTCTGGTCTGCTGTTCATCACTCAGTAGCTGTAAGTCAGCTTGCCTGTCTCTCGCAAACTGTTCGCGCAGGTCTAGGGCGACCTGCACTGCGTTTTAACAAATTCCACATCCACGTCATCCACATGTTTATTTATTTCACGAATAAGTAAAGAGTTTTTATGGATCTAAATGCTAATTTATGATGAATTTTAATGTCTAATACAAATTCAAATTCAATTTAGCCATTTTGACAAACAAACCTGTCAAAGCAAAGTAACAACTGAGAAATGCGACACTTATGTATGTAGTATGACCGGCAAATAGATAGACTAGACAAAAAGTGTCCCTTTTTGTCTAGTCTAGACTCTTTCTCAAAAAGTAGGCGAGCTTCGTCTGGAAAGCTTCATGAAAGAGATGCTGAACTCAACGGGCATGTGGAACGAGGTGGTACATTAAGCGCGGGTAATTCTAATAACTAAAGAAAGCATAATTGGTCGACTAGAGGCATCGTGGGTGGAAGGATTTTTTTTCTGGTAATCCTCCACCTACTTTTCCTCTCACTATAGAAAGAGTGCCTTCAGCGCGCAGGTGCCATTAGGATAAGAAATGTACAAAACGGTTACAATCTAAGTACTCCGATGGAGGGGAGGTGCTCAGTTGGTAGTCCAATAGGGTTTGCGCCACTGGAAAACCAACACTCAGAACGTTAATATCTTTCGCCTCCCCACACAAAAAAGGCATTAACTTTTTCCAGTTTCTACTACGGACCTCCATGCGCCCCAAAAAAAGGTGGAACGGCGCTCTTCATGTCAATGCCGGCTGTTTGATTAACGTTTTTATTTTTTGGCTTAAAGTTAAGTGGGACTCTGAAGTAGCTAATAGTACTCTGTAAATTGACATATGTAAAATGATTACTCATTTTCGCACTATAAATCCGTCAGCCTGGCTTTACGATTCAACAATTAATCACGTATTTTCATACAATCAAATATTGCTTGCCTTTTTCTGCGCTATGGCTTGGTACATACGGTGATAACACTCTCGGATGGCTTCTCTTAGACAAAGATAGAAAAATCATAAAAAGATACACAGCCTTGGTCAAAAGTATAGAGCAGCCCTAAAATTTTTCATGTGCATCACAATTTCTTTAAATAACAATATCTGATGCTTAATTATGCACTATGCTGGTTCTAGGAAAGTAATTAAAAATCTCAAATTCGAATAATTTTATTTCATTTTCATAATTTTATTGAAGTGAAAACTTCTTTAGCGGCGTTGTACACTTTTTTTGTAATGGGTAAAAAATGTTAAACTCGCGTCAGGACACGTGACCTGATCGAAAATTCGTAAGACGGATGGAGAGTAGACAGCTGGCGTGGCGTAGGAGAGGGAGTATCCCCCTCTCTTTCTACGGCACGGCGAAAATGTATGCCTGCGCCGGCTGTTTCGTTTAGGCGGCGCAGGGCGCTTGCGCGAATGTTCGTGTGTGATTATGTGACAGCGTGCCACGCGCATCCATGGATGGTGACAGCTGATGGCTCGACCGTCTGTGTAGTGGCCACACTGTTGTTTATTCGTGAAATTCGTGTATATAAAGTATTTAAAATATGGAAATTGAACAAAGTGCAGCTATTAATGAAAAAAGTGACGAAGAAATAGCGAAAGAAAATGAGTAAGTACTTTATAAATATACTAGATGAAAATTTAATCAATTTTCATTTTTTAATTAATATAATTTCATTTTATTATTGAGGTTAGGTTAGGTTTAATTAATTTTCATTTATTAATTAATGTAATTTTATTATTAAAATTAGGTTTCGATCGAGTCTACCGTAGTGCTTGACGAAATTATTAATATAGATACATATGTACTTACACATTATAGATGTAATATTTGTAATATGTTTATACTTTATAGCATTAACCTATATTTTCATAACATTACAATAAGCACATGTGCGGTATAGGTTTACCAAACAAATAATTTCGAATGAAAATAAATGAAATAAGATAATAATAAATAATCTCCGCTTTTTAGAGAAAGAAAAGAAAAAAAAATGATAGTGAAAAAGTCGTCGAAATTATGGATGGAAGTTGATTTTTCTGAGGGATAAACTTTTTAATGTAATATAAATTGTCATGTTTGTGTACGATAGCGCAATAAATAAATATTGTATTCTACCACATAAAAGATAGTACTTTTATTCTGATAATTAAAGCAATTCGTGCAAAATTATTCCATAACCATTCCAAAATATCCAAAACGCACAACGTTAATACTTAAGTTTTCACTTCTGCCGGCACTCCCGGAGTGCAACCCGTTTTTTTACCTAGTATTGTATATTTCAATACAATTTTAGTGCCTGGCCTTTTTGTGTACCGAAAGATATGTCATACATTATAATACTGTGATCTCGTGAACTTTTTACATTATTTTGTGATAAGTGGTATAGATTACAGTACGCTATGTTTAAAATAACCGAACTGTCTCTTGAAAAACGTGTACACGTTCGAGTTTTCCACGAACAAGGCAAATCTCAAGTTGCAATATCGGGAACCGTAAAATGTTCACGCCGAGTATTACATCCTACATTAAAACGGTTCGCCGCAACTGGTTCGCATACCACTTTGCCCAGATCAGGGCGAAAATGTATAACAAATCAATGAGACGATCGAAAATTAGTGAGAGAGTCTCTGAAAAATAGGAAGCGATATTCATCTGAGCTCGCTGCTGAATGCTCAGTACATGTTGGGAAACAGTTTCCACTAGAACGATTCGTCGAAGACTTCAAGAAGCCAGGAAGAAGCCATTGATCTCTGAGAGGAACAAAAAGTTATGTGCAAGGACTGTTCGTGCACCGAGAGAAAGAGGAAATAAGAAAACGTCCGGATTATGATTTAAAAACGATTTTACTCCAGCGTTTCACTGCTAAGACTGACAATATAATAACTTAAATCTATCTATTTATACATATTTTTCCATATCTAGTTACGTCTATATAATTAACATATTTTATTATCCTACGTCTGGCTTAAATCCTTTTATTGGGATATTTATGACACGCATGAGCGTCTAGATTTAATGCCAAAAGAATTCTATGCAAATGATATTTGCATCTTTTATTACTTTAAAATAACCCAGATCTACTTAATCTTTTTCTTAGGGTTTATGGTAGGTCTAAGCGTCTGGAAGGAATCACCCTCACGTGCAACACATGTGACGTAATTCCTCCCACCTTTTAGTTCATACTGTCCTCAGTATGTTGTTGTTTGATGCTCATAATTATAATATTATTAAATATATGTATATATATATATATATTTCTTTTTTTTTTCTTAAATAGTGTACTTGAATCTTTAAGGTGTTCTAATAGGTGCATATTTACATTCTTAATTACAGTGTTTGATATAATTGGTTACATAAATGATTCTTACATAATGAATGCTCTCTTTTTATTTGTGCAATACACCAAATTGTTTATATTTTAATAAAATTATTTATCTTTCCATGGTAAGCAGATCAATATAAGTTTGTAAAAAGGTTAGGTTTAGAATTTAGGTATGACTTTTTGCTTTTTTTCTTTCAAATCAATTAAAACATCTGACACCATTTCAGTCCATTATTTCAGTACTAATAAGATTTTTAGTCTATTATTAGGAGATGATCTTTATTTTGATTTTGATTTAGATAACTTTCATTTATTGTGTTTGTTCTAAGCTAGATCCAGGATTGACTTGATGATTAGAGGTATTATTTTCGGGGGAAAAGGTATATTTAAGCCTTTTTCTATTCTGTGGATGAATCTTTTGGTCAGCTTTAGCTTTTTTGAATCTTGGGTCTAATTTTCGTGGTGTAGGATTTTTCATCCATTTCAAATCTAACTCTGCTGAATTCCTATTCTTGTTGTGATATTCTAGACTTTTTCTTTTGGTTTCGGTTAAATTCCTATTTACAGTTTCCGGGTTTGCTTCTCCAAAGTATACATCTGATGGCTTGAATTTGTGCGCAGAATGAATTGCTGTATTGTAATACTTAACGCATTCTTCTACTGGGTTCGCTAGTAATAATTCCTTGTTTTCTAATTTTTGCCTAAGTAAAAAGGTTCGTAAATGCTCATTTAGGTTTCTATGGGCAACCTCTACATCAGAATTCCCTGTTTTGTGGTTAGGACTTGAAAAATAAATTTCGATTTCTTCCTGGTTAAACCAGTCGAGAGTTTTTTGTGATCTAATGGCTGATTCGTTATCTGTCTCCGTTCTTTTGGGTTTACCTATTTTATTGAAAAGGGTGTTTAACGCGTTTATGATAGTATCCCATTGTCGGTCTTTAATTGGTATAACTGAAAGAAATTTGGAAAATTTATCGATGCAGGTAAGATACATGTGGTTTCTGTCTTTATACCATATATCTATGTGATAAATTTCTCTAACTTTAGTAGGCGTGGAAGTTTCTTTGAAGGGTTCCTTAGGTGGGTTTCTATCATATTTACTTTGATGACAAATCTCACAATTATTTATATAATTTTGAATCAAATCTTTTAATTTCGGATAGTAATATTTGGTTCGCATTTCAGAATATAATTTATTGATTCCAATGTGATTTGTTCGTTTATGCATTTTTGCAATTGTTTCCATGATTTCGCTGAGCGAGCAATCATGAAGTAAAGTGTTAGCATTGACCAGAGATGCTTTCGTATTTGTTTGTCTCCAAATTTTATATTCTTTCTGAAGTACAAGTAAATGCTTTTTGGTGGGTATTTGGATTCCCGTGGTTCCTATTAAAGGTATATGATTGCGGAGAATATATTTTGCTTGAGTTTCTGTGAATTCTTTGAAGAAAAATGTAATCCTTTTTTTTTCGGCTACTATTTTCTTTCTTTGCTACTTTTGTTGTACCTATCTTTATTATGATTTGAGTAGAGAAACAATTGAGTGGTTTTTCTGATATAGGAATATAATGCGAGTTGTCTTCAAAAGAAGTATGTTGTGTTGCTAGATCACTTTCAGCCTCCAAAGCATTTACTTCTACGCGGGACAATGCGTCTGCCATTACATTGTCTTTACCTTTTATGTATTTAATATGGAAATCGTATTCCATTAATTTCAATTTCCATCTCTGCAGTTTCGGATTATCTGTTTTAAGATTTTCCAAAAATGTAAGAGGTTTATGGTCGGTATGTAGTTCAAACGTTCGTCCATAAACATAAGGTCTAAAATAGTTTAGAGCGAATATTATGGCTAATAATTCTTTTTCAATTGTTGCTAGTTTTGTTTCTGAAGAATTAATGGTTCTGGATGCAAAGCATATTGGTTTATTGTCTTGGGACAATACTGCTCCTATTGCAAAATTTGAAGCATCAGCTGTGACTGCAAAAGTTTTATTGAAATTAGGGAATTGGAGAATCGGATGATTAGAAATGTAAAGTTTTAATTTGTTGAATGCATCAACATATTCTGTATTATTGACATCTACTTTGGAATCCAAGCAAGAATTTAGTCATTGGACGTTTTCGCAAAGTCCTTGATGAATTTCCTATAAAAACCCGCTAATTCCAAAAATGACTTAATTTGTTTTTGGGTTGTTGGTAATGGAAATTTGTCAATAGCTTCAAGTTTTTTTGGATTGGGTTTAATACCATCTTTGGTAATGATGTGTCCAAGGAATTCTGTCGATTTATTCAAAAATGAGGTTTTGGAAATTTCAATTTTCAGATTTGCGTTGCGTAAGGCTTGTAAAACTTTTCTTAGAGCTTTTTCATGTTCATGCAGTGTGGTACTATAGACAAGTATATCGTCCATATACACAATGCATATTTTATTAATATGTCTATGCAGTATTGAATTCATTAACCTCTGAAAGGTTGACGGTGCATTTTTCAAGCCGAAAGGCATGCGCGTAAATTCGAAATGCCCTTCGTCTGTAGAAAATGCAGTTTTGTACCTGTCCTCGGGTTTTATCTCAATTTGATGAAAACCTTTGGACAAATCTATACTTGTAAAATAATTAGCGTTACCCAATTGACCAAGTATATCATCAATCTGAGGAATTGGGTATTTGTCTGCTATGGTTACGTTTTTAATTTTCCTGAAATCAATAACTAACCTATGTTTGTTGCCTTTTTTTGGAACAACCCATACAGGAGAGTTGTATGGTGATTTAGATGGAACTATTATACCTTGTTCTAAATCTTCCTTGATTTGTTGTTTAACGAAATCCCTAAGAGAGTATGGGTACCTATAATTTTGTTGATATATCGCTCGCAAGTCGTAAGTTTTAGCTCGTGCTTTATTTCGTGAGTGAACGTTAGTTTTTGATTCTTATCGTATTGGATATCGGAAAATTCATCTTTGATCCTCTCTATCATTAATTTTTCTTCACTTGTGTAAACGGTTTCTTCGTTTTTATTAATATTTATTTCAGGAATTTCAGAAATTTCTTTTGTTAAAAAGTCGTTCACTTCATTTGCAATTATTGAGTAGTTTTCACCTTCTTGGTCAAAACTTAATGATATGTTATTAATTGTAATTGTATTTTTGGTAAAATCAAGCTTTGTCCCTGTGCCAGCAAGCACATTTTGACCAATAATGCAATCAAATGAACTGTTAATAGAATCCATCAGCTTCCAACCGATAAAGTGGTTAGTACAAAACTCAGTTGGGAACTCAGTTCTTAGGCCATATTTCACGTGTTCGGACCAATTTATTGAATTGATCAATAATGGATTATCTGATAAAAAACGCCGACGAGGGCTTACGAATTTTGAGTTCATAAAGCAATGAGTACTTCCAGTATCAATTAGACACTTGAATGACTTTCCCTCGATAGTTAATCGAAGTATTGGGAGTTTTCCGAGGCTAGAAACCGAAAATTTTCGTTACTAATATGTAAAGAAGAGCCTGAAGAGACGGCTGTATTCATTGAAATGTCGCTTGGCAATGAAAGATCATTGTGTCTGAAATTTCGACTTTCTGGTCCCTGATAATAATTTCCTGAATTTTGCCGAGTATTTAATTGAATTTGTTGAGGGCTATGAAGACGGTTTTGGGAAGCACTATTGACAATATTAGATTGATTTGCTTGGCTAGGTTTTGAACCGAAATGTAAATATCCCGCGTTCACTAACACTGAAAACGCGTTTTCTAAACTATCAGGTTTATGGGCACAGAGCACACCCCTAATGGGTTCTGGACACTTATCAATGCACACATTTTTCACAATTTTACGTCTCTGTTCGATCTCACTCTTAGCTTGTTCATAATTAAATGCACCATTTGTTTTTATTTTATTACAAACTAGATTTAAGTACTTACTTAGATAATAATAGAGTTGGGCAGGAGTTGTGAAGCGAGCGCCAAGTATTTTTTCCATTAGTCGGATTTCCGTTTCTGGTTCATCAAAGTGCAGTAGAAGTGCTTTCCTCACTGTTGACCACTGTGTCTCTGGTAAGGCATTCACCATTTCTTTTGGTTTTCCAATTAGCTTGCCGACAATTTGATGCTCGATGAGTTGTATATGAGCTGCTGGAAAAGCTTTGATGATTTCTTGAATCGCGTCAATCGAGTTGATGAACGGATAAACATCATGTTGATCGCCTGTAAAATTAGGAAGGGAGCTAATGTATGAACACATCGTTTTAAAATCCATTCTATTGTTTTCTTCGTTCGTTATTTGTTCACTTGCGGATTTCTCACTAAGATCTGGTAGGGCTTCCAATAAATCACGGACCCACGCCAGCTTCCTAAGCTTAATTTGAGTAAAATCCTAAATTATTGAACAACCGACTGCGCCAGTTATGTGCAAGGACTTTTCGTGCACCAAGAGAAAGAGGAAATAAGAAAACGTCCGCATTATTATTTAAAAACGATTTTACTCCAGCGTTTCACTGCTAAGACTGACAATATAATAACTTAAATCTATATATTTATACATATTTTTACATATCTAGTTACGTCTATATAATTAAAATATTTTATTATCCTACGTCTGGCTTAAATCCTTTTATTGGGATATTTATGACACGCATGAGCGTCTAGATTTAATCTCAAAAGAATTCTATGCAAATGATATTTGCATCTTTTATTACTTTAAAATAACCCAGATCTACTTAATCTTTTTCTTAGGGTTTATGGTAGGTCTAATCGTCTGGAAGGAGTCACCCTCACGTGCAACACATGTCACGTAATTAAAAGGGCTCGCTATGCACGTGCCTTAAAGTATCAATGCTACACCGCGTAGGACTGGTCGAATATTGTATGGTCGGATGAATCAAATTTTGAGGTAAGTTAGATAACTTGGGTTTCAAAATTGCAAAATAAACAGAATTGAAAAATAAAACGCAAACCGGTTTTTAATGATAATTTCTAATACGTTTATTTTCGGTTTATTTTAGGTTTTTGGCACTCCTGGCGCTGACATTGTGCGACGTCGAATTGGAGAAGAGTTCAATTGGAGAAGTTGCCAAACGCGGTGGAGGAAGCATAATGGAAATGGAAAGAAATTTTATCTGCGAGGGTCGAATGAACCGTGCAAAATACATAAAAGTCTTATACAGGAAGTTAAATGCAAGAATGTACATTAAGACCTTCGTTTTTTGCTCTATACGGTGATACGAATGCGAATGGGACTCAATTCCAGCAGGACAAAAAACCATGCTATAAATTAAACCGGACTATAGCATGGTTTCGAGAAAACTCTATCGATCCCCAGGAGTGGCCCGTTCAGTCGCCGGATGTGAATCCCATCGAGCATTCATATGCGATCTTAAAGCGTAAGGTCCGGCGTCACACAATCAACTTGAAAGAAGAGCTCAAAAGTTGCCTCCGTCAAGAGTGGAACGCCATCATTGCGGAAGGATGCAAGAATCTTGTAATCCCTATGCAAAGAAGAATTTCTGCTGTTATAATGGCGAAAGGTGGAGCTACAAAATATTGATACATTTACAATAAAACTCAGTTTGCAAACTATTCTAATTTTTTTTATTCTACTCCTTTTATCACTTCCGAAGAAAAACCATTCTCATAGGGGTGCTTCATACTTTTGACCAAGGCTGTATTTCTGTATTGCATTTTTTGCAAAAGCTTTGACAGGTATATTCTTGTTGTTCGTTATGGTAAAAATTAAGAAAAAATTTAAAATGTATAAAAATTTACCAATCCACTTATTTCGGTAAAATACCGTTGGATCGGGAGTTGTTTCGAAGTGCTACCGCTCGCTGCAGCTATGCTGTGAGGGCTGTACTATAGGGTTATACTGTAGTAGGGTTGTAATGTAGTTGTAATGTATAATATATAAATTATAATGTATTGCAGGCGGTATCAGATTTATTGTTGTATCAGTAGGTCATAATGTTTTTTTATTACGATTCTTTTTGTTGTATTATTCTTGACTAAATGAAGCAATCAAAATGAAATGCGAAAATATTTACGAATAAAAGTACAGATTTCACAGTTGAATCGTCTAAAGTCTCTATTCTTAAGTCCTTCCGTATGTCAGTATTCTTAACATACCATGGTGCTCCTGCGATACTTCTTACAATTCTATTTTAGAAAGACTGCAGTGCTTTTTTGTTCGTCTTTGTCGTCTGGTTTGTCGGGATTAATTAAATCAAATTAATAAAAACGAAGTAGGCATTGATCTTGAATTCAATTGAATTAAAACGAAGTAGGCATTGATATTTTGAATGCAATTGAATTAAAACAAAGTAGACATTGATATTTTGAATTGAATGAAATGAAATCAAGTAGGCGACGAGTAGTATAAATAGAAGTGGAATTGTCTCGAAGAGTTAGTTCTTCGCGTCGAAAGGTACGTACAAGCCTCTATCTCCTTTCACCCAAAGTGAGGCTGCATTGGGGTGCCTTTTCGAATACCGGTTCAATAAGAATTGTATACCGTGATTATAGTAAATAAGAGTTAGAGTTATTTTCTCTCGCTTCAAAAGGTACGGACAAGCCTCTATCTCCTTTCACCCAATGTGAGGCTGCATTGGGGTGCCTTTTTGAAATACCGGGAATTTAATAAAGTTGGTGTTATAAAATAAAACAAAAGTTTTATTTATCCCTCGAAGAAATATAAATGGCGCAGTCGGTAGGATACGCTTAGTGAAAGTTCGCGTGATTTTTTTAAAATCTTTAAAACGTATCGACGTCGCGTCCGCGAAAATAAAAACGTGGATAAGAATCCATTTTTTTTGTATCGCCGACGCAAAGAAAGTTGTTTCTAAGAAGAAACAGCCTCTAGACGGACCACCAAAATCCAGAGAACAGCAGTGTCCTTTAAAAACAAAACGTGAATTAAAAGAAATCTATAAATAGTGAAAAAGAAAAAAAAAACCAAAAAAGAGGAAGGAATAACAAAAGAAAGTACGACCTACAAACCGAAACCCGGCAGTGTGCTAGAAAAACAAAAACACGTTGAGATGAGATGGAAGCAGTAGCTTAACAAAACTGGGAAACAATGAAAGGTAACACAAGAAAAAAATAAAAAAAAAAGGAAGAGAAGTGCAACAAAATAATAAATAACTGAAGTGGATAGTACAATAACTGAAGTGGATAATAAATAAAAATATAATAATAATGAAAAGTAAATAGAGTGAAAATAAAAGAAAACGAAGCAAAACTAGACAAGCTGAATCAACAAAACCAAAACAGTGCAGAGAAAATAGCAGAAATTTTTTTTTCATCGATCGCAGAATCCAGGACGACCCAAGCAAGTAACAAGGAGAAGAACAAATTTTCAAATATTTCCTTTTCTATTTAATTATATTTAATTATATTTAATACATTATTATATCTTATATTCACACACATAATCTTAAAACCTGCCCCATTATTGTTGCTTTTTTGAAATTTGAAAACTTCTTTGTAAGGGTGATTTGGAATCAGGGATTGCATAAATTTTTTTCAAGATGCCGAGCGATGAAGCTCCTGCCATACAAATTGACCCTCTCAAATATTTAAACCGCCTCCCCGAATTTGACGGCAAGCTCAAAAACTTGCAAACTTTTATTAATTTAGTGGACAGAGTTAGCGCCGTACTACAAGCTTATAACGAAGCATCTCAACTCTTATTTAGCGACATAATCAAAAGTAAATTAAAAGGCAGAGCAAAAGAAACCGTTGAAATAAACTGCCATGCTACCCTTTGGCGAGACGTAAGACAGATCCTCCAAAACAACTTTGGAGACCGCCTGAACATAGACGAACTGTACGACAACTTACGAAGTGTAACTTTCCAAACCAATACACTTGAATTCTACAACGACATCAAAAGTAAACTAAGAAGACTCAACAATAAGACGCAAATAGTTTTAGGTGCAGGAAACGCGTCTAACGAATGTACACGGAACAACATGAAGACCGCTCTCAATATTTTTAAAAACAAACTTCCAGAGCCCATCAAAACTATTCTATTCGACAACGACAACCCCCACCAGAACCCATGGGTATAAATAAAAACGAGATGGCAGAAAAATTTTCCTTCACAAGCCTCGGACGAAGACTACCATATATAGTCTTTAAAACAAAAACCAAGCCCCTAAAGTTTATCGTAGATACAGGAGCTACACACTCAATCAAAATCCTGGCATTTGCTATCCTAAGTGGAAAATTAACCCCAAAAATAAGTCTGAAGACCCTTCAACATACAGTTGATCTTTGGGAGAAAGTAAGGATCCCCCTCTTTGAGGAATTAGGCGACAGAACTCACGAAATTGAATTATTTGTCTGCCAGTTTCATGACTTTTATGACGGAATATTAGAAAACAATATATTGAGACAACTCGATATAATTATAGACTATAAGAAACGAATATTACATACCGGTGAAAAAACTATTCCCATCCTCTTCGAAGATGAAGAAGATAATCAACATTGTCTATTTAATAAGGCCGGATGCTATGAAGTAGCCGTGCCTGTAGATCAAGAAAATGGCCTGGTACACTTCCCCGGGAAGTCTTCCAAAGATGAGAAGATCAAACTCGAGGAAGGTATCTATAATGTAGTGAATTCTAAAACGCTCGCTCAAGTAAAGATACTAGCTGACCACCCTGTTAAAGTAAAATTCACAACCCAAAAAACTACTCCCGTCACTATCGAGAACTTCAATATCATAGAAAACAAACCAATGGAACATTTCTCCATCTCCAGTCAAATTAGAATAAATCATCTTAACGATGAAGAAAGCCAAAAATTAATGCCACTTTTAAAATACTTTTCAGACATATTTTATAGCGAAGAATCGGACTTATCTTTCACAAATGCCATTAAACACGAAATCAGAACTACCAATAATATTCCGATTGTAGCAAAAACATACAGATATCCGTACGTTCATAAGGATGAAGTACGTAGACAAATTAAGGAGATGTTACAAAACAACATAATAAGACCTAGCAAATCCCCTTATTCGGCACCAGTTTGGATAGTACCAAAAAAAAAATGGATGCGAGTGGGAAACCTAAGTGGAGACTCGTCATCGACTATCGAAAACTCAATGAAGTTACGATTGATGACAAATACCCAATCCCTAATATTGACGAAATCCTAGAGAAGCTCGGGAGAAGTCAATATTTCACTACACTAGACTTAGCTAAAGGCTTCTATCAAATAGAGATTACTGAAAAGGACATCCATAAAACTGCGTTCAGTGTAGAAGGTGGACACTACGAGTTCCTGCGAATGCCATTCGGACTTAAGACAGCCCCTGCTACATTTCAGCGCCTTATGAATAACATCCTCTCTGACTATATCAACAAAATCTGTTTGGTTTACCTTGACGATATTATAATATTTTCCACTTCCTTACAGGAACACATAGAGTCCTTACAAAAGATCTTCAAAAGATCCAGAGAAACCAACTTGAAAGTTCAGTTGGACAAGTCTGAATTCTTTAAACGAGAAACTGCTTTTCTTGGGCATATAGTCAGCCGAGATGGAATAAAGCCGAATCCAGAGAAAGTAGAGTGCGTTCAGAAATTTCCGATCCCAAAAACCCCAAAACAAATAAAGCAATTCTTCGGACTCGCTGGATATTACCGAAAATTCATTAAGGACTATTCGAAAATAATAAAGCCTATGACCAAAAACTTAAAAAGGACGCTAAGCTAGATATAACTGATCCCGAATGTACCCACGCATTCGAAACAATTAAAACCCTCCTAACTAATGAGCCAATTCTAACTTATCCCGATTTTAACAAAACATTCGTTCTAACAACAGATTCAAGTAAATACACAAGAAGGTAGCTGATAGGGCGTCCTCTCACAAGAAGGACGCCCTATCAGCTACGCAAGCTACACACTTAATGAGCATGAGATCAACTATAGTGTTATCGAAAAGGAACTCTTGGCGATAGTATGGGCTACAAAGTATTTCCGACCATACCTCTTCGGAAGGAAATTCATCATTGAAACCGACCATAGACCTTTAACTTGGCTCTTTTCCATTAAAGAACCCAAATCCAAACTAGTCAGATGGAGACTAAAACTTTCTGAATTTGACTATACGATAATAGTATATTAAGCAACAAGTTGCTTATGCCACGTTAACTGCCACGATGGCAGTTAACACTGCCATTGTGGGCAATCGGCTAGTTACCGCCCGAGTTGCGTATGCTATTTTTCATCACAAGTGCGGGATAACTACTAGCTTACCGCACGCGTTTTCGGGCGGTAACTTACCGATTGCCCGTATTAAGCAACAAGGGCGGTAACTAGCCGATTGCCCACGATGGCAGTGTTAGACGCACGAGCGAAGCGAGTGCGTTATATGCCATCACGGGCAATCGGCTAGTTACCGCCCGAGTTGCGTATGCGTGGGCAATCGGTAAGTTACCGCCCGAAAACGCGTGCGGTAACCTAGTAGTTATCCCGCATGTGTGATGAAAAATATAAAGAAGGAGTACAAAATATAAATGCTGACACGCTGTCTAGGATACTCAAACCTGAAGTAAACTTAGTCCAAAATCATACTAATATCCCTACGAGCAGTTCATGCATTAACGTCTTTAAAACCCAAATAATTATTAATGAATCAAATTCAGGATCACTCAGAATAAAAAAGAAAAAAATTTTTGATAAAAATAGGACCATAATCAATACTAAACAACTAGACGAACAAGATGCCATTACATTATTGAAGAACCACTTCAATCCAAACGGTTTAAATGCTATTTTCATTGAAAATGAAGACTTCTTTCAAACTTTATACTCCGCGTTTAGTAATAACTTCATTACTAACGATAAATTTAAAATCACTAGATGTAGCGTCCTCCTAGAAGATATAATAGATGAGGAAAAATTAGCTAAGATTATAGAAGAAGAGCATCTAAAGAATATTCATCGAGGTATTGAAGAAGTGACTAAAGAATTGAAACTAAAGTACTACTGCCAAAAACTAGCAGACAGAGTCCCAAACTTCATAAATAGTTGCGAAATCTGTAACTACGAGAAATACGCTCGAAACCCTCCTAAGCCTCTATTTAAAATAACAGAAACCCCACAAAAGCCCGGAGAAATTATTCATGTAGATGTGTTTTAAACGCTAGAAAAACTCCTATTTTTAATTATAATCGATAAATTTTCTAAACATGCATGTGCGATTAAAATCATCGGAAGAACTTGGACTGAGTTCAGAAGAGCACTTGCATATTATTTTAGTCAGTTCGGCACGGTAAAGAAAATCGTAGTCGACAATGAGCTAGGATTTAAAGCAATTCCTTTGGATAATTCCTCTCAGACGAAAATGTCGAGATCCACTACATGTCTAACAGTAATCATACGTCCAATGCAGATGTGGAAAGATTCCACAATACGATTAATGAACATATTCGTCTTCCGAAACATGATCCCATTAACAATCAGGGCACTGTTGAAGAAAAAATTCTGAAGATAATTTCGTTTTACAGCAATACCATACATTCTTCTACGAACAGGAAACCCATTGATTTCGTTAACGGAAATACCCATCAAAATGAATATCCTGCAATACATACCATGGTGCATCAAAAGAAGGAAAAATTATTAATAAACTTAACCAAAATCGGAAAAATGTTGAATTCGAAACAGGACCAAATTTTATCAGGGAAATTACAGGAGGTAAAAATAATTCTAAATTTAGAAAAATCAATTCTGAAAGGTTGGATGAAGATCATATCATAGACTTAGATAACCAAAACAAATACTTTCGAACCCATGTGAAAACTAAAGAGAAATACCAGAATTTAGACCACCCAACAATAAAATCAAAATTTAATAAGAAAAAGAATAAAAATCGTCCATCAACCTCTCAACCCCTTGCCAGTAACTAAACCTTTACAAACTTCACAGGAAAATGTCACCACTATTGATAATAGCCTTTTGGACCGTGACAAAAGCCCAGACGATAGACATCCAGGACCTCAACAACGGATATATCCCTATCAAAACAGGCGATGTAAGACCTATCGACTACTACAACCACGTCTTACACATCATCAACGCAACGCAACACAATACGAATGAACAATAGAACTTATTCGACGAAATATCGATACCCTATCAGCCTCTACAACAGAATCTAAAAGTATATTACAAACTGTTAATAGAAATTTTGAATTATTAGAAACAAAAATAAATAACCTTACTCCTAATCCGAGACGCAAACGCGGACTGATAAACATTTTAGGCAAAGGACTAAACTACGTTGCTGGGACCATGGACAACGATGACAGAACAAACATTGAAAACTCAATAAGTAAAATTTCTGGAAACGAAGGGAAACTTGCTGAGAAATTCAAGGAAACCATAATAACTAATAACTTCCTTTCGACTCAGATTAAAAACATAACAAGGCATATAAATACTCAACAAATCATAATAACTAACTATCTAAATAAGTTTAAAGAACTAAATCAAAACAGCACAGCAACCCCCAGAGACGAGCTCAACTTCCTTAAGCAAGTCTACGAAATCGACAATGACATCTCCCTATTACGAAATCACATAACGGATATCGAACAAACAATATCATCAAGCAGGATAGGACTGATTACTAGAAGTATACTTACTAAGACAGAACTCGAACTCATAGACGACTTTGAACAGTACCTAAACAAAAAAAACCCGCTGTTTCATCGCATAACAACATTATTACTATCATTTTGGCAATACCGAAATATTCTAACGAATCTTTAGCAAAAATAATTCTTGAACCGATTCGAAACATCCAAAATAGGTCTTTATTATTTATACCAATACAATAATAATAATAAGCCCATACAATCAAATTTATAATGTAAATGTTAAAAACAATTAGAGGAAATTAAAGATAAACATATCAGAAGCATTATAGAACCCAGTTCGAAAATATTCAATTACCAATAAATTAAGCAAATTGTACCTGGCATGTTAATCAATTAAAACTTTTATGAAGAAATAGAACATAATTGTAATAATGATAACGTATCAATCCATGGAAAATTTATGATTTTGGAAATTGGAAAATTGAAACATTAAATAAAACCTATTCGAACATTTACTTCGAAATATTCGATAAAGTAGTTCTGCCAAAATTGATTTATTCCATTAAAAAGAATAAAACTATGCCTGATGTCCAAATCAAAGAATTATACCTGAAAGATTTAAATAACGAAAACTATATAAAAAAACATAAGTTCTGATGTTATAATTATTATTATAGTAATATTGAATAAATATATAATAAATATATTGAATATATATAAATAAATATAAATAATATAGTAATAAATTGATTATTATGTACGTATACATGAACCGTAAACACCGTAAAGTTTTCATTTCGTCGGAGCCTCAATCTAATGGTGGGGTGTTACACTTACCCAAATCAAATTAATAAAAACGAAGTAGGCATTGATTTTGAATTCAATTGAATTAAAACGAAGTAGGCATTGATATTTTGAATTCAATTGAATTAAAACAAAGTAGACATTGATATTTTGAATTGAATGAAATCAAATCAAGTAGGCGACGAGTAGTATAAATAGAAGTGGAATTGTCTCGAAGAGTTAGTTCTTCGCGTCGAAAGGTACGGACAAGCCTCTATCTCCTTTCACCCAAAGTGAGGCTGCATTGGGGTGCCTTTTCGAATACCGGTTCAATAAGAATTGTATACCGTGATTATAGTAAATAAGAGTTAGAGTTATTTTCTCTCGCTTCAAAAGGTACGGACAAGCCTCTATCTCCTTTCACCCAATGTGAGGTTGCATTGGGGTGCCTTAGAAATACCGGGAATTTAATAAAGTTGGTGTTATAAAATAAAACAAAAGTTTTATTTATCCGTCGAAGAAATATAAATATTAATCTTAATTTTCCATTTGAAGTTATTTGACATTTGAAGTGACATTTTTTCATCTTGAAGTGATGAATGTTGCTTGTCGTGGTGTAGTGAATATACAAGTATCATCAGCATATAGAGATAATTTAATTCCTGGAGGCAGAGAGGGGAGATCTGCAGTGAAATTTTATTAAGGACTGTAGAGAGAGGGGATCCCTAAGGTACTCCAGCTTCAATGGGTCTCACACTTGAGAGTTGCTTTTTAATTCTCACGCGAAAAGTTCTGTCTTCCAAGAAGGTCTTGAAGGTCTTGGCTATGTCGAACAGAACTAGGCCAGCCACGTTTTTCCGTTTAATCCTGATCTTACGTGTTGGACTATTCTTACTAATAGGAGCTCAGTAGAGTGCATAGCTCTAAAGCCAAATTGTTCTTCCGGAACTATATCTTTTTCGGATATTACCTCATTGAGTCGATGTGCGTTCACTCTTTCCGCTATTTTCGACAGGGAGGACATGAGACTAATAGGTCTCCAATTTTGGAGGAATGTATGGTCCTTATGAGATTTCGGAAAAACAATAATTACTGGTGATTTCCATACTTTGGGATACTTTCGCAGCCAGATTATTGTGTTAATAACGTCCGTAATTACGTTTTAGATGTTGTATGGAAGCCATGAGATCATGGTGTTTGTAGTTGTGTCGTGTCCAGGTGATTTGCGTTTGTTTAATGTTGTTATGATGTTGATGTATACTGTCTTTAGTTCGAGTGCTGTCTCTCAAGAGCCTACCGATCGAGAAATCGATTCGGTTTACCGTTTCAAAGTCCTCCTCATCCGATGAGTTTTCTCGGAACTGCATTTCCAGCGAATCAGCAAATGCTTCCGTCTTGCCTGCATTGTAGTATTGTATGCCGTTTTGCCCGTGTATTGGTGGTATCATAATTCTGTTATTGATTTTGAATTACTTGGATACTCTCTAGAAACTGTTACTCTTAGACTCGAGGCTCTGCAGGAAGCTCTCCCATTGCTCGTTACGAAATGTTTTTATTTGGGTACGAATTTCATTGGTCATCCGAGTAGCGTTTGCATAATTTTCGGTTAAGCTTCCGATAGTGTTATCGACATCGTCGGCCGTTTTAGGCGATTCAAAATGAATTTCTTTGGCCAATGCGACTTGAAACGCTTTCCAGTTGGTTGTTTTCTTCTCATGTAAAGGAACGTCAATAAAGATATATTCTATGAGGAACAGTACTGGCGTATGATCTGATGACAATTCGTCGAGTACATTAATTTGAACATTTTGAGTGATGTTTCGTGATATTTCAACATCCAGTGCAAAGCCATAGCGTGTGCCGTAGTGTGTTGGTTCATTGGGGATGTGCAGTGATTGGCTGTGATGAATGTATTGAGCTCGATCCCAGCTTTATTGCTTCTCACAGCTCCCCATTGGCGGTGAACCGCATTTATATCTCCTGCTATGAACACTGGGCCTTCAAACGCAGCAATTGTATTTAGGTCACTTATGAAAGTTCTGTTTCCTAGGGGGTCATATACCGAAACCACCATGAATTCAAGCAAGTCAGTTCGTACTTTAATTGCAGTGGCCTCCAAACGTTGGAGTGTAGGTGAATTAATGAGAAAGTGACTCACGTTTCTCCTGACGAGAATGGCCGTTCCGCCTCCTCTCCCTGTCGTTCTATCATTTCTGTAAACAGTGTAGTTGGGGATGCGAAATCGTCTTTCAGGCTTCAGAAAGGTTTCTTGAATCATTATAATGTCATATTTGTGGTCAAATATGAATTGATTTAGTTCGCCACGTCAGAATTGAAACGTGATTCGCTAAACTCATTAGTGTTTAGGGTGTGTTGTCTTTTGTGATGCAGCGAACATGGTTTTTATCATATTCGCCATCAAATCCTGCATCATATTTTGAAATAGGGTTGAATTTTGGTGAACATTTGGGCCATGTCTGGTGATTGGGTGTTATATGATTGTGTGGGAATCGGAGGGATTTTATGTGTGGGTTGTTTTTGAGTTGGTGGTGTTGGCAGGGCAGCTGCAACGTGCGAACCTGTGCGAACGACCATTTAACATTTTTGGGATTTCGAGGGCGTCCCCCGTAACTGGCTGGGTGTTCATCACTGCAGTTAACACACTTCGGCTTCTCTTCTATTGTTTTGGGGCATTTTAAGAAGTGGTGGAGGGAATCGCATTTCACGGTTCGAGGCTGTGCGTTGCAGTTAATAGCTGAGTGGCTATATTGTTGGCAATTGTGGCACATACCTTGCCCGGTGTGACGGTGCGCTTCCACCGTGCATATGAGATGGCAGACAGATTTGATATGAAATATATCTGATCCTTTTTTCGGGAGGAGGACCTTTACGAGCTTTGAGGGACCGTCCCTCATTTTTATAAAATAGACCTCAGTGGGATTAAATCCCTGGGATTCAAGGTCTTCCTTGATCTCCTCGGCTGATAGGCCATGCACGTCCCTAATAACTACATTCAACAGTCTGTCCTCAGTTAGGATGTAAGTGTGGTATTGGATGTTGTTTTCTGACAGGGTTTTGGTTAGTTTTAGGTGATCTGTTGATGTAGTTGGGATTATTTGTATCCCTAAGTAGACACGTTTTGCGGATGTATGGGAAATGATGTGTCTTTTTCATAAGGTGTAATGTCTGGGACCACTTTGAGGGCTCCCGAAGAATGACTGGCACCGTTTTCTGTTCAGTGGTGGTGTTATTGTTAGTTGTGGGATGTGTCGCTGGTATGTTGGTATTAGTTTGAGACGGTTTTGGTCTAATTGCCGTATCCTTGGAAGTACTAGAGGGTTTGGGTGGCGGCAGAGCAGGGAAATCTTCAGTCTCCTCATTGCCTTCAGCATTGGCCTCCATATTACTATCTGATTCATCAAGCTCCTCCGAGTAGATGCTTGATGAACTTTTGAAGTTCTCTCATCTCTATTAGCTCTGCATTTTTCGCCGCGAATTGTTCATTCTTGCTTCGCTGGTCTGCCAGCTCAGCATTTGTCTTGGCGAGGGTTTCCTGCGTTTTAAGCAACGTCACGAAAACCTGGTCCAGCTTCAATGTGATCTTGTCGCGCTGGGAAACCTGTGAAGGAATTTTTTGATCTTTGTCATTTACCGACCCAGCGGCATGGCCACTGTCCTTCGGAATCCTGGCGTTTTAAGAAGGGAAGAAGTTCTACCGGCACATAACACGTTTTCTTAAGTTTTTTTTAGAAAGATGGAAAGAGCTCAAGCTGGTTTCGAATACGCATCCCTGCCACTTCTCGTCAGGTGCCAACTCACAGGTCGGGACGCATCGATTGGCACTACCAGCTTAGGTGGATGTCGATTGGTTATTTACTTGTTATAAATATTGCTCTACAGCTTTGAACTTCTCCTATATTCCAAATTGCCTTATGTCTGGCTTTATCAATTTCAGAAGTTTTTGGTAGATCAATTTTTCCATTTTCACTTACAACATTGTAAGTGATTTATACCCTTGCTGAGCTAACTCAGCGAAGACTCATGGGTGCGGAAGTTCTGATCAAATTTTGTCGAATATTTCGAAAGTGAATTAATATTTTAGAAAGATGGAAAGAGCTCAAGCTGGTTTCGAACACGCATCCCTGCCGCTTCTCGTCAGGTGCCAACTCAAACCAATCGTGCCAATCGATGCGTCCCGGCCTGTGAGTTGGCACCTGACGAGAAGCGATTTAGCACTGTTGCTCCATTCCTGTCTGTGAGTGTTAAACACTCACCATAACCTGACACAACACTCTATTATTTAGCTTTTTAGTTGTTTATTGATCTGAGGCTTGGGTATTTGCCGTTTCTTACTTCGTCTCGGATTTTGAGGATTTCCATGGTTCTGTTTGGATTCTCGTCTATTCTGTCAAATAGTTTCAGTGCTCTGTCTCGTATGTATTTTTCGACTGTGTCGATACGTAAGGCTTTGTGTATGTCCGTATTCCGAACATACAATGGAATTCGGCAAATCCACCGTAGGGCTCTATTTTGTAGGGACTGGAGCGCTTTTTGTTTGTTTTTGCTGTTTGACAGAAAGCGGTACTGCCATATAGTAGTGTTGGTCTGATGATTTGTTTGTATATAAGGATTTTGTTTTTTAAGTTTAACTGACCGGATGCGAGGAGTGGGTGTAAAGAGGAGAGGATACCTATGCAGTGTGATCTTTTTTTATGTATGTGGGTTTTCCAAGTCATCCTGTCGTCTAGAGTAAGTCCTAAGTATTTAGCTGTCCTGTTCCATGGTATTGTGTCGGAGTCTACGTGTAGAGTCGTTGGATGTTGTGCTCTGCGTCTTGTGAAGAATATTGTTTGGGTCTTTTCTTTGTTTGTCTTGGTTTTCCATTTGTGGAAGTATTCTTGCATAATTTCAATTGAGTGTTGTAGTTTTGAAGTGATGACTTCTGCTTGCCTTGAGGTATAGTATATGCAGGTGTCGTCCGCATATAATGATACATGAACATTATTTGGAAGGGTTGGGATGTCTGCGGTTGCCTCCCTTAATATGCTCTTGGACCTTTTATAGGTTCCGATAATGCTACATGTGGCATGCACTCTTCGTTTACGATACTATGTTTGTTTTTATGTTAAAATCCTTGCCTCGGTTAATATTTTCTTGGACCTTTTATACTCGTAGGTTCCAACAATTCGAGCTACATGTGGTGTGCATTAAGGCTCAGATACAATACTGCGTGACGGCGACGCGAGAGCGCGATACGTTTCTCGCTCGTCGTCGCGCAACGCATTCAATTTACAATGCAAGCGATGCAAGGAAGAATAATGTTCATATGACAAATGTCAAATTGGTGACGTTTCAAATGAAATTTGATTAAAATTTTTTTGATTTTTCAAAATATTTGAATTTGGAATTTTCCTTCGTTTGGCAAATAATACATCCTCAACAAGGATGCACGAAATTTTCATCCAAAATTCATTGCAAATAACCCTCCTACTTAAAAATTAATTAAGGCGTTTGAATTTCAAATTTTATTTACGCGTCATAGAACATTTTACAAACGTCATGCAGCTCGCTGCGAGGAATTTTCGATTTTCCAAATATTTCTCGCCTCGCATCGACGCATCGCACTCATTGTACGTTGTCGTATACAAATGCATGTTACGAAAACGGCTTGACTTTTGCTGCGAGACTCTCGTTGCGCTCTCGCATCGTCGTCTAACAGTATTGTATTTCGGCCTTTATTCGTTTATGATGTTACGTTTCTTTATATTTCATTATTTTAAAAGGACCGCATATCCGGCTGTGGTTGGTTACCAAGTGGCATTAGCGGGGCCGATGATATAACACACTGGTTACAGGCATTTCAAAAATTCACGTAGGACCACATTAATTTCTTGTGAGGAAAAAGTTTTTGCAAAAAATCAGTGCAAGTCTCCGCCGCGCATAGCAGGTACTCTTAAATCCGTAGAATCCCTGAAAATCGACAAAAAATAAGAATTTGGAATTTATTCTCAATGTTTTGAATACATTTTAAAGAGTTATGTTTGCAAAAATGGTAATCATAAATTTATTTTTATGCTATGGACATAATAGTGCAAATGTATCGTAAGTTTTTTTTTAATTTTTTATTATTTATATAATTTTTATGTATTTAGTTATACCCATTTTTATTGGGCAAAATTAAGATTATTAGAATGTAATTTTTATGATATTATGTATAAATAAAGCGACTGACTGCAATTCGTCACTTACAAAAAACAATTGCTATGTGGTGATCATCAAAACTCAATACTGGATCATTTGTTTTCGAAAAAACGCAATTCGTTTGCTTTAAAGCATACTACTAATTTTATTTTAAACTAATAATTTTGAAGTAAGTAATTACTAAAAAAACAGTTCGAGCTAGTAAGTTTTAGTAAGTGTTCAAAATTTATGAAGGCTTGTTCATCGAATAAAAACTATTTAGAATTCCAAGAAAACATGTTAACAAATTTTGTTTTCTATATTCAAACAAAATAATTTATTGCTTCATTTATTCACACAACCATTGTATACATTTATTTATTTTGGCATTATTTTACAACTTATGATGCCTAAACTTTCGTTATTAAGTTGAGTGATACCTCCAACCCATCGCTCTAATATTTTATCCTGTCTTAAGTCCTCATAAAGTGGCTCCATGGCTTCTAAAACATCACTATGAAGAATTATGGTAAAAAAGTTTAGTTTTAGGATTTAGTTAACATTATATCCCGCGAGTACGATGATGAAAACTTTGCTATTAGGAAATTTACTTGTCGTGAATCAAATTGTATGGTTTTTCGATGTCGAATTGTGTCAGTTGATCCAATCTCCCTTTTTGAACTGGTTGCCATTGTTATCTCGTTCGCTAATCACAGAAGCCGGTGAAACCGGCGGTAACATTGTCTCGAAATTATTTAGCTCTCTTCCAGCTTGAATACTTCCCCCAGAAACCTCTTGATTGTGATAAGAAATAAAAATCCTATGCATCGAATATAAGGAAAATTAACTCCAGATCATTAATTAGGAAAAAATTTCTGAATAATTGATTCATGGGTTTTGAAAAAGCGTTTCTTTACTTTGTTTATATCGGTAGGCGTATAATAGGTGTCAAGTTTATGTCGTTGCCTACACAACGGTATCAAATTTAATCCCGTTTGGAATTTTAATGATAATATTTTATAAGTTATGTTTGATAATTTGAATTCTTTGCACTGTATCAATTATTTATTGCAGTCCAATCAAAGGCAAAAGACAAAAAGTGAAAAGTATCGAGATCGTTGCAGTTGCAACCATGCAAACTTTTATATTGTTTCTGAGAATACTGAATTAATGTACATACCAGAATGAACAGATGCTTCTGTATTCCTTTCAATAAAAATAAACTTATTTGGCGGTTAGAAAAACTTCTGAGCTGGAGTCAACTTGAATAACGACTCAATAACCAACAGAAATATACCACAAAAAATTCTATCGTCAATATATCAAAAGTCGAAACAGAAGTCATTTTTATAAAACGTTAATTAAAGCATTTTATTAATTTGTCAAAAACAGGAAATGCTAAGGAACCTGATTATCTAAATTTCTAATCAATTTCATAATTTGATGAGGCATGAATTTTCGAGACTATGAAATTCGTGTGAAATTCCTCCTCAGCATTTTTTTAAGGAAGTATTACCTATTAAGATCTCCTAAAACACATATTTTCAATACTTTCTACACTTTATTTGTTTTATGTTGGATTATCTTATCTAATCAAACTTTTTCTATAGAATTAAATAACGCTTGTAGAGAAATTTTGTTTATTTTCCAAACCATGCGCACCTTATAGAGGGGGCCAAAATCAACCTCTCAAAAGACACTGCTCAATGGTGGACAGTGGATCTCTGGAACGAGTCTGAAATAAAAAAAACCAAAATGTGTTTCAGAATGGAAGCCATCTTACACAAGAATTGATACAACAATTTGAAATATTAAAAAATTTTTATTAAAAAAATTTAGCTGGCTTTTTCAGCCAGCTAAATTCTTTCTTCGTCATTTTCATAACCATAAGAGCATTGCAACCCATGAGTTCCATAATTTTGAGGAGTGTCATACGTCACACATATTCATTGAAAATTGACAACGTTCTTTGTCTATGAACGTCTGCTGTGGTACGACTGCCCCAAGAATTTTATTATAACAATTGTTGTTGTTGTTTTGCGCATTTCTCCCCTTATAACGTGAAAGTAACTCGTCGCTTGTTATATTTTCAAATATTGGTTTTGCGAACTCCTGAGCTTCTGCTTTAGCACTTAGACGTAAAATTATTAGCTGTTTTAGGAGGTATTTTTCTATGAGAAAGTACTTTTGTAACGACTAAAATAGAACTGAGTAACCATTAATTACATAACCGATATTTTTTTTTTTTTTTTTTTGGGTTGGGGGGTGAAGGCAATTTACGCCCGGAGTGTGGGACTCCTAGCAGTGCATGCTACCAGACTACCCACTAAACACCCCCCCCTGTCAAGAGACTCTAGCCTGGAACCATTTGACACATTACTTCGGGCTAGGCCACTTTTTACTTCGCCCTAGGGTGCCGGCTTAGAGAAATCTCCCCCTAGCGGGAGGGGGCAGGATGGAGGAGGACTGCTGGAAAGGAGACCTCCCTAGACCCCGCGCCCAAGGTTATCTATCGAATATTTTTTGGCAATAAGTATTGCCCGAGAGTAATGTGCCACGCAGGTCCATTTGTCGAAACTTTTCAGCATTTCTCCGACCAGATTGTCTGGAGAAAGCTCTCCCATCACCTCCCACAAGTCTTGCCGCATCCTGTTCCACCTTCTATAGTTGAAGAAGGTGTGACATGCGTCATCCCTTTCCCCTGGGCAGAAAATGCAGTCTGGGGACCGTGATTTACCAATCTTGTGCAAGTAAGACTGAAAATACCCATGCCCGCTAAGAAGCTGGGTAAGGTAATAATCAGTCTCACCGTGCCTTCGATTTAGCCACGATCCCACGTCCCCTATAAGGCGGGCAGTCCAGCGGCCATTGGAGTCGCCTTCCCATGACTGTTGCCACTCGAGTATTGTGCGCTGCCTCTCTTCTCGGTTGACAGCATATCTTGAGCCCTCCACTTTACGGTCATAAATTCTCCGTCGTTCTCTAGCAAGGAGGGCGATGGGTATCACTCCTGCGATCACCAACACCGCCGACTCAGAGACAGTGCGGTATGCAGACGCAACCCGCAAAGCTCCTCGTCTCTGTACCTGGGCCAAGCGCTTTCGGTACAGCTCCTTACTGAGAGCTCCGGCCCAAACCTCAGAGCCGTACAGTAGCACTGACTGTACAGCACTCATGAGAAGTCGGCGTTTGCTCGGTGTGGGCCCACCGATGTTGCACATTAGTCGACTCAAAGCTGAGACGCCCATCGCGGCCTTTTTCGCCGTTGCCCTGATCTGTTCCGAAAAGCTCATTTTGGAATCGATCAATAGTCCCAAATATTTTATTGCGACTTTAGACTCAACAGTCGCATCTCCGATCTGCAAAGGAATTACAGTGGGAATTCTTTTCTTCGTGAGAATGACCACCTCGGTTTTCTCTAGTGCCAAACTGAACCCACGGGTGGTCATCCATTCCCTCACTTGACGCATTAGCACTCCCAGTCTGCACTGCGCGTGTTCGACTGTACGTCCGGCGACCAGTGCTGATATATCATCTGCATAGCCGACTAAGCGCGACTCATCTGGCAGCTCAAGCCTCAATAGTCCGTCATATGTGGCGTTCCATAAGTCTGGTCCCAGTATGGAGCCTTGCGCTACACCAGACGTTATCTCCATACTGTGTCGCCCATCTTGTGTGTCATAGAGCAGTCTGCGGTCCTTTAAATAATCCCTCAAAATCCGCATCAGATACCCTGGCAATCGGAAAAAATTTTCCAATGAGCCAAGAATATCCGACCATCTGGCGGAGTTGAAGGCATTTCTGACGTCAAGCGTCACTAGCAAGACAACTCGTTTTTCAGTTTTGTGCGCTTCTGCTCGACGGACTGCATTCACCACTTCCATGATGGCATCGGAAGTAGATCGCCCTGCTCTAAAGCCATACTGCCGAGGAGATAGGTCCCCTGCAGCACGAATTGCGTCAGTGAGTCTTCTTTTGATGAGCTTTTCGAACACCTTCCCGGCTGTGTCCAGCATGCAAAGCGGCCGGTATGTAGATGGCACCCCGGGGTCCCCTTTTCCCTTGCTGATCAATGTGAGCCTCGCCACCTTCCAGCGAGATGGGAACACACCTTCTCTCAGGCAAGCGTTGAACACATTGAGCAGCAAGTCAGGACAAACGTGGAAGACCATTTGTAGCACCTCGGATGGAATGCCATCTGGTCCTGGTGCCTTTCGAGCTTTCATAGAAAGCACCGCTTCCCCCAGCTCATTTTTAGTGATCGATGGACATTCGCCTGAGTCGACCTCGTGGGCAGCATTGCAGTTGCAACCATGCAAACTTTTATATTGTTTCTGAGAATACTGAATTAATGCACATACCAGAATGAACAGATGCTTCTGTATTCCTTTCAATAAAAATAAACTTATTTGGCGGTTAGAAAAACTTTTGAGCTGGAGTCAACTTGAATAACGACTCAATAACCAACAGAAATATACCACAAAAAATTCTATCGTCAATATATCAAAAGTCGAAACAGAAGTCATTTTTATAAAACGTTAATTAAAGCATTTTATTAATTTGTCAAAAACAGGAAATGCTAAGGAACCTGATTATCTAAATTTCTAATCAATTTCATAATTTGATGAGGCATGAATTTTCGAGACTATGAAATTCGTGTGAAATTCCTCCTCAGCATTTTTTTAAGGAAGTATTACCTATTAAGATCTCCTAAAAGACATATTTTCAATACTTTTTACACTTTATTTGTTTTATGTTGGATTATCTTATCTAATCAAACTTTTTCTATAGAATTAAACAACGCTTGTAGAGAAATTTTGTTTATTTTCCAAACCATGCGCACCTTATAGAGGGGGCCAAAATCAACCTCTCAAAAGACACTGCTCAATGGTGGACAGTGGATCTCTGGAACGAGTCTGAAATAAAAAAAACCAAAATGTGTTTCAGAATGGAAGCCATCTTACACAAGAATTGACACAACAATTTGAAACATTAAAAAATTTTTATTAAAAAAATTTAGCTGGCTTTTTCAGCCAGCTAAATTCTTTCTTCGTCATTTTCATAACCATAAGAGCATTGCAACCCATGAGTTCCATAATTTTGAGGAGTGTCATACGTCACACATATTCATTGAAAATTGACAACGTTCTTTGTCTATGAACGTCTGCTGTGGTACGACTGCCCCAAGAATTTTATTATAACAATTGTTGTTGTTGTTTTGCGCATTTCTCCCCTTATAACGTGAAAGTAACTCGTCGCTTGTTATATTTTCAAATATTGGTTTTGCGAACTCCTGAGCTTCTGCTTTAGCACTTAGACGTAAAACTATTAGCTGTTTTAGGAGGTATTTTTCTATGAGAAAGTACTTTTGTAACGACTAAAATAGAACTGAGTAACCATTAATTACATAACCGATATTTTGGAAAAAGAATATTTCAAAGTCGAGCAAGCGGCAGCGGCGTAGAGCACCTGCGAGAGCGCGCGCTCACTAAAGTTGGCATATTGCGTTTTCGGTTACGAATTTTCTAAAATATTTTAGGAAGTTATTTTTGAAGGTCTAAGGAATCAAAATCCGTAAAAAATCAATTTTTAAAAATTTTAATAGGCAATAGTGCCTTAATTAAAATGTACATTTAGTATTGCAAATTGCATTGTAAGACATTTCAAAAGTTTTGAATTTATGTCAGATCAATGAAAAGAAGTCTGTCTTAAGACCACACTCAAACTGTGAGGACTCCAAAAAATTCGTCTTTAAGGATAATAAAAGTTGAATTATCTCTCAAAAAATAATGTGTTTAATTTTTCCAGAGTTAACTAAAATTAATTCAAATTTAGCGGGTGCTTGGTTCTCAGGAATCAAGTTGGAAGTTAATTGTTTTAAGCCGAAAAGCGTCAAATAAAATGAATTGCGTGAAACAGCAGAAATTGCCATTCAGCGAGCTCATAGAAATCAATATTTACAGTTTTTGTTGGGTTGGAGATATTTATTTTAATAGCTTTCATCTTTCTTTCCAAAATTAACAGAAAGCCATATATTTCTATGCTTGGGTTGGAGACTAAATATTTAAACGGTCAATTTCAAATTTTATTTGGAAAAACATGAGTTGATGTAGATCGGTTTTTCATTTAAAAATTTTACTCTAAATTTGGATAAATTCATATTCGATATTTCATATCTTGAAGGATTTAAGAATTAATTTAAGAATTTTAAAGAATATGAATAAAGAATATGATTTTATTTCTTTATAATATTATAGATGATTGGTATTATTTGCTATCATAATATGTTTCGTCAATGGAAACAGAGCAAACAGTTTTAAAAAGAATTAAATATATTTAAAATATTCACAAATATACTTAAAAAATTCGAAATACATTTACATTTGCATTGTTATTGCCTAGTGTTAAGTTTCAAAATTAACATTATTATCAAGCATAATCGACTCCCATATTGATAAGCGAAAGACTTTCTCGTTCATGTGTGGTCAGTGTCTGAAAACAAAAATATGTGTTTCAGGGATGGTGTTTTTATGTGTCCAATTACTGATTAGAGAAATTTGTATTGAAAAATAAAATTTTAAATTTTAAATTTGGAAATTTTCAAAAATTAATTAAAATTAATATCTCTTTTGAATAAAAACAAACTATGTTTAAGGAAATAAAGTAGTAGGCGATAGTACGAGACATGAGTTTCCGCTTTTTAATAGTCCTCGAATCAACGCTAGATCATCTGGCGTTAACGCCCATCCACTTAATTGTCCTATGCTTTGTAGTTCCGGACATCGTTCCATGACGAGCTGAAATGAATAGTTCATTAGAAATTTGAAAAAATCATGCATTTGATAGAAGTAAGAAGAAATTAATGATAACAATAATGAAAACATTTATTAGGGGAGAGGGGTGTTGGAAACTTGTTCAACGAAAGCAGCAATGTCTAGCTTTTTTCGATTTCCAAGAAGATTTTGTTCTTTCGGCAATGTTTTACTTACTAGGACGAATTAAAAGAATGGGTTCCAATGTATTTGTTGAAAACATCGGGGAAAACACATCTAAATTTACGAGTTTCCGGAAGACAACGTTGAAACGGAAGACTTATACGTGTTACATGCTAAGTTAGAATGGCTCTTCCGTACAATCTTCCTCCCTGGGCAAGAAAGATGCCACAGTTATAACGTAAGTACATACAGCACTTATACATCGGACAAGCTTCTGATTGACCGGTATTCAATCAAAATAAGTAGAGCTTTGCTTCGGTTTGTGAATTTTCCGTCATTTTGCGTAAGCTAAGAATAATTCAGTGCCATTAAAATTCACTTGCGATTTTCCACTTTCCGAGATTATTAGCGCTTTGTGTACTTACACTCTGATGCTACGGCAGTTTTTACCTTGTTTATACCAGAATTAAGACATAGATATCGGTTCTGCTCAAAAATAATATAAATAAAATTCTTCGAAAAAATCATTTTCTTATTCATTGTTTCAATTGATTTTTCCAGCAGGATGGTTTGAACAATCCGAATTCGAACGATCTGTCTATATTTTAAATTTTGGAAGACAATTATCATGGTTGACTTCGTCAGGGCTTTGGGGTCATCAAACATCACAAGGCTCGATCGTCAACTGTTCAACCTATTACAAATGTTGAAATAGCTAGTTGAGTTTCGGTTGATTCACCTACTCTGATGTCAAATTACACTCGGTGAAATGTTGAGCCAGAACAACATTAAATTTCAAAACAATTTCAAATAGGGATAAATGCATAAATTGTACGGATTTCCGAGGAAAACGAAAGTCGGCGGTAAGAAAGCAAAACTTTTGGAAATTGCAAAAAAAAACCTTGTCAGTATTTTTCTTTTGAAAATCGAAAAATCAAACATGAATGCGTGACATCAAAGGCCGCAAGGAAACATCGAAATAACGTTTGGGGCATAGAGAAAGAAGGTACAGAGAGGCCTACGCTCTCATTTCTGTCCGAAATCAGTAACGCATAGTGCGAAAGTAACGCATATTAACACAAATTCACCAACACTTTCTTAACAATAATAACAGGTAGTAAATATGGATGGTCGAAAATTTCGTTATCTGAACTATTGTCACAAACATTATAATATTTGCTTGCTTTAATTCAAGCACTTCTTTTGTTTTCATTTGCATTTTATTATCTAAACACTCATAAAATATGTTGTCCATACATCAGTAAAATTACAAAATAATATCATCTCATTAAGTGCCCAATTATTAACAAATGGGTGCTGTCCATGAACACAAGAGAATCGAATTAACGCGAATGTTAACTCCATACGAACATTATTATCCGAAGAATTACGACCCGCCCATTCTCTTCAATTTTCACAGATGCTTCACTTCGGATTTAATTTGCTCGAACCGAATGAGGAAATTGCAATCAGAAGCTCATACGCTCAAAGCTACACTACGCTTATCAAACGCGTTCTTTATAATGCCGTTGTGAACGTCATTTATCAGAATATCCATATGCTCCATATGCTTAATGAGAATTAGAAATGCACAATTTAAGCGTTTGCGCATTTTCTATATACGTTGACTGATTTGATAATATTTTCAACATTCATGTGGTATGCGTGACCGTTCCTTTACAGAAATTGCTTTTCTAACTGTAATTTTAACCCCATTGTCAAATTTAAAACCGAAGCTAACCGAAGATTTTGGAAAACGTAAATATTGTATTATTTTTATATTTAATGAAAGAAAATTTTTTGTTTTGCTAATTATATGCTGTGATTGGTAAGTTAACTTATATGTGAAATTGTCGGCAGTAATCAAGGCAAGGCACATATATGCTCTTCAACAAAGGACCTAAAAGTTATGTATTCTTCAGTTGTTATTAGTGATTTATGAATGTTGTTTTCGTACGTTTGTCTATAATTGGATATTGCGTTAATAATCTTAAGTAAATGTATTTCTAATTGCGCGAAAAACCTTAAAATTACGATACAATTCCGGATATCATGCTGCATACAACACCAATGGCTGGAACGAATGGAGACGAGCATTTGAACAGCTGATGAAGGGGTAAAAGATAAGTTTCAAACTTCGGACGCTCGTGTACGCTCATGCACATAGATAGGGTCGCTTTGTATCTTATACCTCTATGGTTTGGAATAGCACAAACATTTCAATGTTAACTCGAAAAAACAATATAATAAAATAAATGTCAATTTCAGAAGTTTTTGGTAGATCGATTTTTCCATTTCCACTTACAACATTGTAAGTGATTTATACCCTTGCTAAGCTAACTCACCGAAGACTCATGGGAGAGGAAGTTCTGATCAAATTTATCGAATAACTCGAAAGTGAATTTTATATTTGGAAATAAAGGTGGAAAGAGCTCAAGCTGGTTTGGAATACCCGTCCCTACTCGTCGCTACTCATCATTGGCACTACCAGCTAGGTGAATGTCGTCAGGTTATTTTTACTTGTTATGATTATTGCTCTCAGCTTGAATTTATCCTATTTTCCCAAATTGCCTTTGATTAGCTTTATCAATTTCAGAAGTTTTTGGTAGATAAAGATAATATTTGGTAGTAGAATAAATGTCTTTGAACGAAGTTTTGGTTTTGGTAAGAACTTCATTCAGAATTTTTTGCAGAAGATTCCAAATTGGATTTCACAAGATAATCTGCGCCCGTAGACCAATGCAAAAATTTTTTAATAAAAGTCCAATATTCAGGAAAGTGGTTCAACCCAGCTAATAAAGTCTCACGGCTCAGAAGGCTTTAACAACACTAAATAGCCAACACCAAGCTACAACACTCTGACACACAATACTATTGTGGTTTCACAACGCCAAATACAGATTATAAAGAAAATAATTGATGCAATTTTTGGCCAGGACAAATATATCATTAGATGTATTGATATAATATATCTAGATATCTAATGAGAAAATCTTCTTATTAGATTGCACGGAATACTCGGCAAAGATGATTTGCATGAAGGAGCAGTTCGTATTTCTAATAGCTTTGTCATCCTCTGGTCAATATGTGAAATAAATACAATATGCTGCAGCTTCTGAGAGTTCAAAGATCTAAGGCCTGAATGTCGGTCTTTTGTTTACAAAAGGTTAAACTGTCTAGAGTTCAAAGAGGCACTAATAATGCACTGTTATTTCATACACTGTTCCCAGTTCACAGCAGTAAAGGGGTGGGTCTTTGCTGATCTAATGTTCGGATATGACTGTGTCTATCTCGCGTCAAATTCGCCAATGACCTCGATTCAGAGCGAGCTAGCGAAGGGAGAATTCTTTTTGGTGATTTCAAGGTATACCACAGTGGTTATTAGAATAATACTAACACAATAGAATTGTAAGTCGGAAATACATGGTAATAACGCCGATAGTAAATTTTCAAACGTGGATACAGGATATCACAGACATGGAATTTCCACAACAACAAATATCATACAGAAAAAATCTACGTTATCCAATAAGGAATGTACAAAAAGTTAATAAAATTTTCATATTCATATGTAGCGGCAAATCTCATCAGGAACCACAAGCGCGCCAACCTGAACCACAACAGAGCAGAAAAAGGCCAACGCTGGAATACATCTTTTACATATAGAGCTGATAAAAAACAATCTATCAAGACCAATGAAGCTGATAGGATACTTACGAAACTAATGGAAGACTTAAAACAATAATTGAAAGCAACAAATAAAATATCCTTATATATACAGAAAACATAGAAAAAATCCTAAACAGCATCACAAACAATAAAAAAATTAGAATGAAAAACACAAGGAAAATATATGAAGATCCTTTTCATATTAAATATAGTGTATGGAAGTACTACAACTGCATATGCAAAGCCTAAGAAAACATAAAGATCGTTTGGAACGCTGCCTACAAAAAAAAACAATATCACAGCTGCTCTATTACAGGAAATACTAGGAAACTATCTTCACAACAGAAAACTCAGAAAATTCAATTTAATCTTTCATCTGAGAAATTAAAATATAGGAGGTGGAGAAAAAAATATTAAGTACAGACATTTACTTTACAGCAGCAAGATAGAAGCAGTGTCTATTAAATCTACCAGTTTTAAAAATAGCATCACAATGTCATCATTATATGGCCCACCTTCATTCAAAGCTAGAGAACTTAAAATTGAGTTCAAAAAATTAGACAGTGGTCTTAGCCCACACAAACATTAATTCTAGGAGGTGGTCTAACTTTAAATATCTAATAAATACAACATAGGGTGACCTTATAACAAATTATAAAGGCAGAATAATACAAACAGACATCACAAAAAAAAAATCAATCTGGATATTAAACAAATAGTCCGGGAAACAGCCTCCAAGATATTTTCAATAAACTGCTGCAAATAATAAGCACGAACAATAAAAACAAGAAGTTCAAATGTCCCACTAACTATTGGTTGTCCAACACTCTGGAAGAACAATAGGAGGAAAAAAATAAAGCCTAGAATACATTTAACAGGATGAAAAGCATAAATAACTGGTCTAAACTAATTGAACTTGGATATAAATGGAGAAAAAAGTGAAGGAAACAAAACTATTCTGCTGAGGAAAAAAAATTTAGGACCTTTGTAACAACAACAACTCAAAACAACCCTCAGAATCTTCCATTACAGAAGGTCATTTCACTTTTACATACGACGAACTAGACAACGTTCTAACAAGACACAACCATACAACATTACCAGCACGAAACAACAACTTATGACAACATAAGGACAGTACAAAAATACGAACCGACATTCTTCCAAAGGCAATTAACATAACTGTTTTCTGCGAGATCCCTGAAGTAGCCAGACAAATTGGATTGCACCAATACTGAAACCTGTTACAGACAACATTGACATAAATAATTACAAACCCATATCCCTACTTAGTGGGCCGATAAAAGTTATCAACTGCCTTATCAAGAATAAGATCATTCACATTTCATAAAAAAACAAAATTAATTGATGCCGTCAAATACCTTTGCATATACGCTGACGATCTTCGCATTCCCTAAAGAAGGAAATAACATCGACACAATGCAGAACAAAATTAAAGATTTTTCAGAGAAATGCAACAACAAAAAACCTCTTTCATAACCTTCAAATACTAAATAGCAACATTTCTTGGAACAATAACATTGAATATCTCGGTAGAATTATTAACAAAGCAGGGAATGTCTAAGATATCAACGAGTACTATCACACTTATCGAAACAAAATGAATCTGATCAAGAGACTCTGTAAATCCACCAACCCATTCAGTTTGAACAACGCACTTAATATATATAGATCGCGGATTAGAATTAACTAACATGGCCCATGCCTCAGAAGACCTGTCCTCATAAACTTACAGCTGATATCCTTTATCGATATTTATTCCAACCACCGAGTACCCCTTATATCAATGCATTTGATCTTGCTTAAGAAATGACTAAAAATGGAAAGAGTTAAATATCTGACAGATAAAGAAATAGGAAAACAAATACACTTGAACATACTCTAACCAACAGATATTAACAGCGACTCCACACTACAAAACAGTTACAACTATATAATGAACAAACACTCCCAAGTTATAAAACACTTTAAACCGATACGTTATATTAACCAACCTCTGAACATGAAAATCCAAGGGCCCTCAAATGATACCCTTTTCCCTAACTATAAAAACACAGATCCCAAAGATGAAACAAAACCTTTACCACACATTTAATGAATAAAGAAAAATAAGACAAAAATATAGGGTGGGCCATCTAGCGTTTTAAATTTGAACTATCTATATTTCGACATTGAAAACGTCAAATACCGTTCGGAAAGGGACATATTCAGTAAAAAGTATAAAATTTACAAAATACGCTATTCGCTAGAAGAAAACTGGATAAAATTGAAAACTTTTTTCCAAAGTGGTGAGTCTTCAACCCAATCTGTGACAAATTTGGCAAAAAAAATGGTCAGACAAAAAGTGCGAGCAGTCTGTCAAGCGTTAGCGTGAAACTGGCTCGTTGGTGGATAAACCAAAACGTCAACGTTCATTTCCCACGCGTTCAACCGAAAATATTGCGACTGTGACTGAAAGTGTTAGTGAGAATCCATCCACCTCAACTCGCCGTTGATCGCAAGAATTGAACATTCAACGAACAACTTTGCGACGAATTTTGCACAAGACCGAGCTATGAAGCCATATAAAGTTCAATTGGTGCAGCAGCTGAAGGTCGAAATACAATACTGCGTGACGGCGATACGTGGGCGCGATGCGATTCTCCCTCGTCGTCATGCAACGCATTCAATTTACAATGCAGGCGATGCGGGGAACATTAATGTTCATATGATAAATGTCAAATTGGTGACATTTTAAATGAAATTTGCTGGAAATTGTTTTTGATTTTTTAAAATTTTTGAATTTGGAATGTTTCGTCGTTTAGTAAATAAAAGCCTTAACTAGGATGCTCGAAATTTTCATTCAAAACTCATTCATAATAACAAATTTACTTAAAAAGTAATTAAGGCGTTCGAATTTCAAATATCATTTAAACGCCATATTGCATTTGACAAACGTCACGCACTTGGTTGCGAGGAATTTTCGTTTTTCCGAATATTTCCCGCCTCGCATCGACGCATCGCAATCATTGTACGATGTCGCATACAAATTTATGTTACGAAAACTGCTTGACATTTGCTGCGAAACTCTCGTCGCGCTCTCGTATCGCAGTCTTGCGCTATTGTATTTCGGCCTTGAAGCCACTTGACCATCCGAGCCGTCTACAGTTCGCAGATTGCGCGGAATATGGTTTGACCGAGGATGGTCAATTTTACCGAAAAATCATCTTTTCATACGAGACTCATTTCCACCGGTGGTTACGTTAACAAGCAGAATTGTCACATTTGGGGCACAGAAAACCCACACGTAATTGTCGAGAAGCCAATGAACCCAGCGCGAGTCAGTTTATGGTGCGGATTTTGGTCTGGTGGAATCATCGGCCCATTTTTCTTCGAAAATGAAGAAGGAGCCGTCGGAACCATCAATGGTGAGCGATATCACGCGATGTTATCCGAATTTTTCTTCAAGCAAATTGAAGAGGAAGACTTGGACAACATTTGGTTCAAGCAGGACGGCGCTATGTGCCATACGGCAAACGCTACACTCAATCTTTTGCGCCATATCTTCAAAAATCGCATAATCAGCAAAAGAGGTGATGTGAATTGGCCTCCCAGAAGCTGCAATTTAAAGCCGTTGGACTATTTTCTTTGGGGAGCTGTTAAAAATAAATGTTACGCCAACCATCCAAAAACAATTCAAGATCTACAGTACGAGATTCAAGCTGCTGTTGCTGCCATAAGGCCTGAAACCATCGAGAACGTATTCCAAAATTGGGTGGATCGGATGAGCTATTGTAAACTGAGCCGAGGTGGTCATTTGTCCGAAATTGTTTTCCACAAATAAATTTCATAAAATAACCTTTCATATAAATTTTCAGCCTTTGAAAAATATGAAACCGTTTTTTTATTGAGTTTTTAAATTTAAAATTTAATGTGGCCCACCCTGTATTAATAACGTAACAGGGATTGCCTACAAAGAAATTATTCATAATAATGCAAATTCAAACAGCCCATGTAATTCAGTTACAGTCCTAAATGCCGAAATATTAGTAATATACACAGCCCTTTTAGAAACAAACTTCTTACCAAACTCCAGCTGTACAATTTTCATGGACCCAACGATGGCTTTAGACAATATCATGTTCAATAATAACAATAAGCACATAGTTGATAGCATATGGAAATTCAGCAACGAGCATACAGAAGTCTTCTTTACGTTTGTATCGGCCCCGGGTCATAGTGGCAAAATTCCTCAAAGATGTTGACACACTTGCCAACGATGATATTTTTAAACCTCTACTTCTTCACCCACACAAAGATCTGAACGATGTCCTTAAAAACATCCAATTAGAAATCTACAATTATTGACAAGAAAAAGAAACAAACACAATGAAAACAAATCGACCCCTGGTCGAAGGCCCTTTATTTAAGGAATCCAACCAAATCATGGTTTTACAGAAAAAACATACATCCAAAATCCTTGTTTTAAACAGCACATATAATAAAAAAACGACCATACAGCATCAAAAAGACGATGAATGCAAAGATGAATGCAGCTACCGCAATGCAAGAGACACACAGAGTCAGAAAATATTTGAATGCACACGGTATAGTGAATTTAGGAGTGAATTTAACTTTTTTCAAAGATACAATAATGTTAACGGAGTAATAATCAAAAATGACAGTCACCTTTTAATGTGATCTTACTGTCCCAACAATGTAACTGACCCAGTGACAGTTTATAACCAACAACCGAACGGGATATAAATCACAACACGTAAAAGGGGCAACGCTGGTCAGTGCCTAGAGAGCCAGGATAAATTAATCCTCGGCTAATAGAAGACCCCTAAGAAAAAATACTGTCGAAGGAACAATCGAAATCATGAAATCGTCCTTTTGAAACGAAACTTCTTGAAAGTACTCGTCAGGATGATGATTTTGGCTAGATAAGAATACACATAATACACTAGTACAAGTCCTATGCGTCTGTTATCAAACGTCACCATATTAACACTAGAACTACCAACCGGTCAAAATGACCGGTTGCATGATTTCATTATAAAATTTTGTCTATAAAATTTTTTTTTGTTTTTGTAAAAGTATAATGTATTTTTCTAAATTAATGTAAGCTCTAATATAGCAAATTGTTAGATTTGTATGCTTTTATTTTGCAAAGATAAGAATGTGGTATACCTATTTATACCAACTGGTCATTTTGACCGGTATATAAAATATTAGCAGAGTTCAATATTTCGACGCTTTTCATTCCACTGTAGCATCAAATTGAACATACGCAAAAGCTTATTTCTTACTCTGAAAAAGGGGAATTCCCTGAAAATAAAAATACTGTGCTTTGTACTTGTGTTCTCGTTGGTGCTTCTTACGTAGAGTCGAAATTTTTATACATTGCATTTATTTGCTGAAATTTTTTTTGGAATATATTTCTTTATCATTTTATAAGTGGCTTGTGAACAAATATTTTTGTAATTAAAAAAATAAATTAGTTGTACTTTTATTCAGCCAAAAACTATCCCTAAAGATGCAAAGACGTTCGAAAATGCCAAGATTTCTGCAAGACATAACAAATACATGTGAAGGCATTTTCAATATTGGGGAAGATTCTGTGAGAGGGCTGATATTTCAGAGGACCAATTTGAAAAAGATGAAGTGTATGTATCCTCAGACACCGATAGTGAGAGAGAGAGAATATTCTCAAAATGCGAAGACGAAGAACAAATATAAGATTACCATCATATTCTGATGAGAGTGACGATCAGGTAACTAAAATCGCTGCTGATGAAACTATATTGAATGAAATAAAACCCGGATCCACTCCAGGACGAAACCGGGACCAGAAAGACACAATTTTCAAAAACGTTTGCAAAACGAAATATAATAAAGGGTACTGTGAGTAGCGCGTTTTCATTGATAATTAATCATAAAATTTTAGGTCATGTTATAACATGCACAGAACAAGAAGCTTTCCAAGTTCTTGGAAAAAATTGGATCTTTCTCATGAAAGGTTCAATGCTTTTCTTGCAGTTTTATACAGACGTGGCGCATAGGAAGCCAAAAACAATAACCAGAAAAGATTTTACAGATATTTTACGGTTTGTACGGTTCGATAAGAAAAATGAGAGAAGTCAAAGATTAAGGAATGAGAAGTTTGCAATGATCTCACATGTTTGGGATTCATTTATCAAAAATAGCCAAAACTGCTACATACCTGGAGAGAATATAACAATTGACAAGCAATTATATCCAACCAAAGCGAGATGCGGATCTACGCAATACATGCCAAACAAACCCGACAAGTTTGGATTAAATTTTGGTTGGCATCTGATCTCAAAAGTAAATATGTAGGTAATGGGTGCCCTTATTTGGGAAAGGACGAAACAAAGCCACCGTCAATTCCTTTGAGTGAATTTGTCGTCCTCGAATTAATTGAACCGTTCACCTTTTCTTGGAGAAATGTAATGACTGACAATTTTTTTACCCGCTTATCACTGGCATCAAAGTTATTGCAGAAAAATACTACGTTGGTTGGAACTATCCGTGCAAAGAAAAGGGAATTACCGAAACTTGCTAAGCAAATAACGGATAAACTACCTCTTTATTCATCTGTATTTTATAAAACCAATAATGCTACACTATCAGTATATAAAAGTAAACCAACGAAAAAGGTTCTAGAACTAAGTACGAAACATACATCGATCAAAATTGAAAATTACAAAAATAAACCTGAAACTGTTATATTTTATAATAAAACTAAATTTGGGATGGATATTACCGATCAAATGGCCAGCAAGTATACTGTGAAGTCTGGTTCTCGGAGATGGCCTCTTCACATCTTTTTCAATATTCTTTACTAAGCAGCAATAAATGCATGGGTTTTGTATAATGAAACAACTGGTGAAAATATGTCAAGAAAAGATTTCCTGTTCCAATTAGCAGAAGAACTTTCCACAAAATATGAAGATTCATCTGAACCAAGAAGTTTCGCCGATCTCTTAGCGAGCCATGAAAGTTTTAATACACGAAAAACTTGTCAAATATGTTTATGCAATGAAAATAAAGCCTATTTTTTTGGGTTGGGGGGTGAAGGCAATTTACGCCCGGAGTGTGGGACTCCTAGCAGTGCATGCTACCAGACTACCCACTAAACACCCCCCCTGTCAAGAGACTCTAGCCTGGAACCATTTGACACATTACTTCGGGCTAGGCCACTTTTTACTTCGCCCTAGGGTGCCGGCCTAGAGAAATCTCCCCCTAGCGGGAGGGGGCAGGATGGAGGAGGACTGCTGGAAAGGAGACCCCCCTAGACCCCGCGCCCAAGGTTATCTATTGTAAATTTTTTGGCAGTAAGTACTGCCCGAGAGTAATGTGCCACACAGGTCCATTTGTCGAAACTTTTCAGCATTTCTCCAACCAGATTGTCTGGAGAAAGCTCTCCCATCACCTCCCACAAGTTCTGCCACATCCTGTTCCACCTTCTACAATTGAAGAAGGTGTGACATGCGTCATCCCTTTCCCCGGGGCAGAAAATGCAGTCTGGGGACTGTGATTTACCAATCTTGTGCAAGTAAGACTGAAAATACCCATGCCCGCTAAGAAGCTGGGTAAGGTAATAATCAGTCTCACCGTGCCTTCGATTTAGCCACGATCCCACGTCCCCTATAAGACGGGCAGTCCAGCGGCCATTAGAGTCGCCTTCCCATGACTGTTGCCCGTCGAGTATTGTGCGCTGCCTCTGCTCTCGGTTGACAGCATATCTTGAGCCCTCCACTTTTCGGTCATAAATTCTCCGTCGTTCTCTAGCAAGGAGGGCGATGGGTATCACTCCTGCGATCACCAGCACCGCCGACTCAGAGACAGTGCGGTATGCAGACGCAACCCGCAAAGCTCTTCGTCTCTGTACCTGGGCCAAGCGCTTTCGGTACATCTCCTTACTGAGAGCTCCGGTCCAAACCTCAGAGCCGTACAGTAGCACTGACTGTACAGCACCCATGAGAAGTCGGCGTTTGCTCGGTATAAGCCCACCGATATTGCACATTAGCCGACTTAGAGCTGAGACGCCTATCACGGCCTTTTCCGCCGTTGCCCTGATCTGTTCCAAAAAGCTCATTTTGGAATCGATCAATAGTCTCAAATATGTTATTGCAAGTTTAGACTCAACAGTCACATCTCCGATCTGCAAAGGAATTACAGTGGGAATTCTTTTCTTCGTGAGAATGACCACCTCGGTTTTCTCTAGTGCCAAACTTAACCCGCGGGTGGTCATCCATTCCCTCACTTGACGCATTAGCATTCCCAGTCTGCGCTGCGCATGTTCGACTGTGCGTGCGGCGACCAGAGCTGCTATACCATCTGCATAGCCGACTAAGCGCGACTCATCTGGCAGCTCAAGCCTCAATAGTCCGTCGTATGAGGCGTTCCATAAGTCTGGTCCCAGTATGGAGCCTTGCGCTATACCAGACGTTATCTCCATACTGCGTCGCCCATCTTGCGTGTCATAGAGCAGACTGCGGTCCTTCAAGTAATCCCTCAAAATCCGCATCAGATACCCTGGCAATCGGAAAAAATTTTCCAATGTGCCAAGAATATCCGACCATCTGGCGGAGTTGAAGGCATTTCTGACGTTAAGCGTCACTAGCAAGACAACTCGTTTTTCAGTTTTGTGCGCTTCGGCTCGACGGACTGCATTCACCACTTCCATGATGGCATCGGAAGTGGATCACCCTGCTCAAAACCATACTGCCGAGGAGATAGGTCCCCTGCAGCACGAATTGCGTCAGTGAGTCTTCTCTTGATGAGCTTTTCGAACACTTTCCCAGCTGTGTCCAGCATACAAAGCGGGCGGTATGTAGATGGCAGCCCCGGGTCCCCTTTTCCCTTGCTGATCAATGTGAGCCTCGCCACCTTCCAGCGAGATGGAAATACACCTTCCCTAAGGCAAGCGTTAAACACATTGAGCAGCAAATCAGGGCAAACGTGGAAGACCATTTGTAGCACCTCGGTTGGAATGCCGTCTGGTCCTGATGCCTTTCGAGGTTTCATAGAAAGCACCACATCCCCCAGCTCATTTTTAGTGAACGATGGACATTCGCCTGAGTCGACCTCGTGGGCAGCATCCACACGGACAGGATGAGTTCGAAAAGCGCCTGCACTATGCCGTCCATCTTGTCAGTTTGAAGTAAACACGGCTTCCGTGAGGAGCCGAGCTTGCGCCACACTACCTTGTAGCCAAGCCCCCATGGATCCCTGTTCACATCGTCCACAAGTTCTCGCCAGCAGCTTGCTTTACTCTCATTGATGAGTCTTCGGAGTTCTTTCCTCGCTGATCTGTATGCTGCTGTCCTATTGGATGCTTCCTCGACGTTTCTCGAGCGCTGAGCTGTACGTCGAAGTCTGTGACACTCACCTCGTTTGTCTGCGATATCTTTTGACCACCAATGTACAGCAGGCCTGTTGTGTCGAGGCCTCCGTCGAGGCAAAGATGAGCTACAGGCAGAAGTGATGAGGTTCATTGTTGACTCCACCATTCCCTCGACTCCAGCCCTTCCGCTCCCTGAAGGGCACCCCGATGTCGTTCCGCCTTCCAGAATCACATTGGTGAAAGTCTCCACATCCATTTTTCCGATATTCCACCCGGGAGTGAAAGATCGTTGAGACTAGCGAGGAGTGGTATCGCCAATCTCAAATGCGATGTATTGGTGATCACTCGCTGAATAATCCTCGAGTACTCTCCAGTTCAGCGTCGTCGGAGCGAGGGACTCCGAGGCGAATGTCACATCTGGGATTGTTCCTTCGCAGCCCCAGCGCCGGAAGGTATATACATTGCTGGTATTTAAAACCACCAACCCGGTCCTCGCCGACATTTCCAGAATGCGTTGCCCTCTGGAATCGGTTTGAGGCATGCCCCACTCAACGGCTCTGGCGTTGAAGTCTCCTGCTACGAGTACTTTGCCATCTGTGTTCAGAACAGCATCTTCTAGCGCGTCAAGTCTATTTTGAAAAGATGGCATGGATTCATTCGACGTCAGGTATACGCTAAAAAACGTTATACTCGGGCACCGAATCCACATGAAACCGTCTCCTTGGCCGTGACCTTGGATCTGGAGTCGCATGCTGCCACGAACCCAAACGGCAGCAGTATGGGAGTTATCGGAGAACCAGGCTGGTGAGGTCTTATTTCGATGTTGTTCGCTCAGCAGCAGCCGATCAGCTCTCTTTTCTCTGGCGAACTGCTCTAACAAGTCTTGTGCATTGATGCTACGGTGCAAGTTAATTTGAAGGGCCCTGATCACCACCTCAGAGCTGCTTTTGCTTTTGCTAGTGCCTCTCTAAAGATTAGGCACGCGCCTGTTCCTGCAACGTGAAGGTGCTCTGTTGATTGAGAGTTAAGATGATTACATAACAAACAGAGCGGGGTCTCAACGCAGTCTTTTTTCTTATGCCCAGACGCTCCACACTTAAAGCACAGCATACTACGGTCAGGGCCCTTGCAGTTCGAAGTGGTGTGCCCGTATCCAAGGCACCTGTAGCATCGTACTGGGATGGCTCGGCGGCGAATTCTGCACACCACCCAGCCAATTTTAAGTTTTCCTTTGGCCAGGAGTTGTGTAGCATTTTTCTCCGTTACGTCGAGTATGGCCAGCCTTTGCCTTCGGCGATACTCTGGAGTAAGCTTAACTTTTAATAGAGTTATTTCAGGGAACTCCTTTTGAATGGCTTCTTCAACCTCAGCCGGGTCGGCGATGCAGTCCAGGTCCCTTACTTCCAATGATGCTCTTGGCTCCAAGGTAGAGACGGTGGCTTTTGCCCCAAGGACGTCCTTTATTTTGTCGCAGAATATCGATTTATCGGAGGAGTCCGTTCCAAACTCGACGAGTAGCCCTCCGGACCTCGTCGATCGTAGAGTTTTAATTATCGTCCCTGTTTCCTGCGGCTTGACATTCTTGCGGATATCGCGTAGAACGTCAGAATAGCTCCTTACGTCAGTGGGCTTCACAAGAATGGCGTCTCCAAGGACTCTTAGCTTTTTTCTTGCTGGTTTGTCCACGGTATTTGTCGTTGCTTGAACAGGTACGCGTTTTGCGGATTTTTTTGCCATCTTAGATATCACGAGCTGGAAGGCGTCTTTTCTTTGTGGCGTTTCTGTTTCTGGCTCAACGTTCTCTTTACGCCTTTTCTCCTGTTCGCTCTCAAGAGGGCTAGCAGCAGTCCTCTTGATACTGGGAAGGAAAGGTTGGATGACTTTAACGTGCACCGTTTGATCTGGATGTTCTTATTCCAGCTTTTTCCAGAGTCTCCTGTAGTGGCAAACTCGATCTAAGAGGTCTTCGAGCTCAAACACTCCATTTTTTACATCTTTACTGATTGTTTTTTGGTTTATGCACGCTCCTTGCATACGTTTGAGGATCGCATAACATTTTTTAGTCAACCGTTCTTCCTCGGAACGGTTCTCCGCGATAACCTCCTTAACAATCAGGTCTTTTTCGCCGACTTTCTCCTCCGGAAGCTTACGTTCTATGTTGTGCGTTCCTCCTACTGAGATCGATTCAGCAGTAGCAACCTTTGGAGTGAGGTGGTCGTACACCTCCGTAGCTGCATTTACTACCAGCCCATGACTGCTCTTTCCGCTTGGGGCTGAATGAGACCGTGGTGGTGAACGTAAGGTTTTTCCACTACGGGAAAATGCGCCAAGATAATCGTTATGGTTGTCAGAATTATGTTCATCGGCTCGTTTGTTCGTCCCCTCTGCATTATTCTGTTTGTTGTTGTTTTTCTTCATTTTGTTCTTAAGGGTCCCCCTCAGAGCCACTATCTCCGCTCGAATGTGTAGTCGCCTTAATGATCCCATGGTTATCTTTGCAAGCAGGGAGGCCATGCGAGGGTTGGCACCAGCCCTTATGGAGTCAGGTGCTCAGAGCCAGATCAGCGCTAATCGGGAGTACGACTCAACCGAACCTACACCACCAACTCAATGGTGCGAGCTTTGAACGTACTCTGAGGCCTAACAAGGTCGGGACGGAGACGGCGTGATATTAGCCTGGAGCCGTTCGCGCACGGGTTTCACCCCGGCGGTACCGCGCAGAAAGCGACTAGGTCCAGAATATCATGGCCGCCAGCCCACATGCGTCAAATAAAGTCGAGAGTCAAATCATAGTCCGGGTTCGGTGCTGTGTTCCCATTAGTCGCCTCTTACGACAAGTTGGGTTACTGTGTATGTATTCTAGCCTCCCCCACCCACAGGGGTAATAGGTAAATAAAACCTATAATATCTGTGTAAGTTGCAAAAAACATGTTTGTGGTAGATGCACTTTGAACGAAAATGTCTATTTGCAAAATATGCGGTAATCGAAATATAATTTCAAAGAATGTATAATATTTTTTCTGTTTATATAAATTTATTTACTTTATTGAATACACATTAATTTATAAATGAAATACATTTTGAATCCTTAGAAACAGATTCATCTTTTAAAATGTTTGTTTTAAGTTTAGTATTTTTCGGAGGCCAAAATACAATATTGCGTGACGGCAATACGTGAGCGCGATGCAATTCTCGCTCGTCGTCATGCAACGCATTCAATTTACAATGCAGGCGATGCGGGGAACATTAATGTTCATATGATAAATGTCAAATTGGTGACATTTCAAATGAAATTAGCTGGAAATTGTTTTTGATTTTTTAAAATTTTTGAATTTGGAATGTTCCGTCGTTTAGCAAATAAAAGCCTTAACAAGGATGCACGAAATTTTCATTTGAAATTCATTCATAATAACCAATGTACTTAAAAAGTAATTAAGGCGTTTGAATTTCAAATTTCATTTAAGCGCCATATTGCATTTGACAAACATCACGCACTTGGTTGCGAGGAATTTTCGTTTTTCCGAATATTTCCCGCCTCGCATCGACGCATTGCAATTATTGTACGATGTCGTATACAAATGCATGTTACGAAAACGTCGTGACATTTGCTGCGAAACTCTCGTCGCGCTCTTGCATCGCCATCTCGCAGTATTGTATTTCGGCATATATTCGGAATATCGAAATTTCTCGCAACGAGGTGCGTTGACGTTTGTCAGATGCTTGAGGGCGCTTAAACAAAATTTGAAATTGAAACGCCTTAATTACTTTTAAGTACTAGGGTTATTCTGAATGAATTTTGAATGAAAACTTCCTACATCCTTGTTGAGGCTATTATTTACCAAACGAAGGAAAATTCCAATTTCAAAACTTAAAAATCAAAAACAGTTTCAATCAAATTTCACTTAAAACGTTACCAGTTTGACAATTGTCATATCAACATTAAGGCTGAAATACAATAGCGCGAGAACGTGATACGAGAGCGCGACGAGAGACTCGCAGCAAATGTCAACCAGTTTTCGCAACATGCGTTTGTATGCGACATCATACAATGATTGCGATGCGTCAGTGCGAGGCGGGAAATATTCGGAAAAACGAAAATTCCTCGCAATGAAGTGCGTGACGTTTGTCAAATGCAATATGGCGCTTCAATGAAATTTGAAATTCGAACGCCTTAATTACTTTTTAAGTACTTTGGTTATTATGAATGAGTTTTGAATGAAAATTTCGTGCATCCTAGTTAAGGCTTTTATTTGCTAAACGAAGGAACATTCCAAATTCAAAATTTTTAAAAAATCAAAAACAATTTCATTTGAAACGTTACCTATTTGACATTTGTCATATGAACATTATTGTTCCTCGCATCGCGTGCATAGTAAATTGAATGCGTTGCGTGACAACGAGCAAAAATCTCGTCGCGCTCACGTATCGTCGTCTCGCGGTATTGTGTATTTCGGCCTTTATTCTTCCTCGCATCGCGTGCATTGTAAATTGACGCGACGACGAACGAGAATCGCATCGCGCTCACGCATCGCCGTCACGCAGTATTGTATCTGGGCCTTGAGATTTGTTGCGAGACACTTGTCGCGCTCTCATATCGCAGTCTCGTGGTATTGTATTTCGGCCTTTACCTTATTTGTTACATGGGGTATTCGTATCTTTTACTTGCGATGCCTCCCTTCCGACTGTAAACGCATCTCAGCGGTTACGATAGGCTCTGAACTGTCATCGCTTTTCAGTAGTTGCGCTATGTCCGAAAATTTTAGCGCTATATGCAGCGACGTGATGGTTTAGGTATGGCCATGAAATTAGACATACTGAAAATTACGTTTGATTGCAATGGCTAGCAACATTTTGTTTTAGGTGACTTTCCCGTTATTTTTTGTATATTAGGATGGATGGGTCGCTGAAGCACTGAATAATTAAGGGAGGAGATGTTATAGGGATTTAAAGAGAATTGCTTTAGTGTGCAACCTAGAAACGCTTAATTCAGTCTGATAAAAAAACTCTCCAGTATTTCATTTTTTCCTAGCCTATTCATTTATTTTAAAAATTGAAAAGTTAAGTGGACAATTTGCTACTTACCTCAACAGTAGCAATGGTAAGATTTGGAGCTGAAGTGAACCAAATGTCTTCGAGGAAAAGAAAGTCATACTCTCCAAAAATGCTATAGTAGTCATGAAAATATTGTAGAGTTAGAAGTATTCTTAAAGTTCTCAACTTGAATCCTTGTACCTCATCATATCTTCATCACTGAGTGCTATTGTATCTATGGCTAATCTCTTCAACGAAGTCGTGTTACATATGAAATGTTTCAACGCAATCAGGCTCATGGGGCTACTCAGCATCTCTAAGCCTTGTAAGCAGTCAAACTTCAAATTGATGTTGTATGACAACATATCCATCATATAACAATCTAAGTCTATTAGTCCCGGGCAAAGACGAGCTAATCGTCCTAATTCTAATACCCCATGGCCGCGTATTACCGTCAAGTGCACCAAATTACCGCCGATACTTTCAAGCAATTCCATTAGCTCATTGCAATAAAATTTGTATATTTTCAGTTTCTGCAAAGTTATATCTTTCAGTTTGTAAAGGATGCCATGGTTGGGCGAGTCTAAATAAATGCTTTCCAAATGGGGGCATGTTTTGGCAATAATGTCTAAATTCTCCAAATCAGTCTTAGTGTCGTGTAAATATTTCAAATGGCTTTCGAAATTCTGATCGACGTTCTCGTAAACGAATTTCAGCGCCTGGCCCACAAACGAGTACGTGCCCAACGATTCTAAATTTGGGCAATTTTCCAAAAGCATTGCAACATCTGAGTGGCATATATTCTCCTCTCCCAACATTCCAATGTCAACCATTGTAAGTTTGGAGGCGGCCAAACCTTTACTCAAAGACTCGAGACCGATTTCGGTTATATCAGTTTCACCAGAAATATCGAGTATTTTCAGAAATTTACTATGCTTAGCTATCACATCTAACAGGTCGTCATTGGCTATGTAGGGGATGTTGAGTTTGGTGAGGTAAGGACACTTGCGTATTATTTCGAACATGTAGTGCATGTGGTCATCCTTCACCCATACTCCTTTTAGGTTCAGGGTTCGTAGGCCGGCGCCCTGAGCGGCAATCACCTGAAGGATTCTCTCGTAGTATGAGTATGGGAAAATTTCTGTTATAAGTACGTGGATGCTGCCATTCAGTAGCATTTGAAGGCAAGTAAAGCGAATCGAAGCCTCTAGATAGTCAGATGCCAGAATAATGCGCAGCAAATCCTGATAAATGTCGCTAGTTGCTCCACTGTTCTCAAGATAAGTGTTTATCTCCACCATTGTTATTGATATATCATTGTCCAGATCGGGTTGCATGGCATATCCGATGGATGTAACCACTAAATTCGCCAGTTCCGCCAAACACGCATCACTTAGCGAACGCACTTGACATTTTTTCGCCATTTGGTTTTTGTTTTTATTACCGGTTCGCTATTTTACGTCACCGATTGGCGTAAAGACAAAACACTCATAACACATTATATCATACGTTCATGACGGAAGAAAATTCTACAGGTCTTGGCAGGACGCCCTAAAATTTTTGAATTTCGAGCAAATGCTGGAGTATTTCATCTGGATTCGAAGTGGTCGTTAGATACAATTTTCAGATATTGTGCACTTTGTAAGGGAAACTCGAGCCGTTGGTGAAAATTCTTAAATGCGAATAATCTGTGGTATTTTTCACGATTCCGACAAAACCGCTTGATAAGTTAACACCGCCTAGGAAAGACTGCGAAATATCTTCTCTTTTCAGGGGAACACATACTCGGTTCGGGCATCTATATTTAACCCAGAAGCAGCCTGCCAAAAACTGTTCGTCTTTGTTTGGGAAGTGTAGTATTCAAAACAGAACAAAATAAAAGTTCGACGGCACCTAGTGAAATTGTTTGGATGCTAGAAGTTTGATTATGTTTTGATGCAATGGAGGCGGGGAGGGGGTAGTGTATTTCGTTAAAACAAAAGAGACAATTGATTTGTTTTGAATTAATTTTGTGGCTAGCGTTTATCCGAGAAATGCAATCGAATTCTGATTCTTATCAAAATATGTATAATTCTTTGCCCTTGATTAACTAATTACGAGAAGTTTTGAATTTTATTTTGTTAATTGAGATACGAGTCCGCGAAATATTCAGCATTTATTCTTTCTTGTTCATCACAGTTATTATTCCGAATACATTTACGCAGGAGCTAGAACTGCATCTTAAATATGAACCATTTTGTAGGGGGTTTAAAAAGCTTTAAAAGCCAAATTGTTCTCGACTTTTAATTCTTATCTAATACGTTTATATCTTTATATCTTATATAAAAAACTTCAATTCGATCATATTGCTATGATCGAATTGAATTTTTTTGTGCATCTAAGATGCTATTTTCACTCTATGAACTAGACATGTAGCACATATGTTAGTCTGGAATGAACGTGATATGTCTATTCGCCTCATAGAAGTATAAGATCATAAAGCGGCCACTAAACAACTTTTCTTTTGAATTCAGGTCATTTTTTGTTTTCTTGTCTAATCAGAAAAAATTCTTTAATATGAGCTCCCAATGGTTATTGTTTTGGCATATCGACGGGTGCAAAATCAAACTTTTACGGGATTTTAAGCTCCTCAAGGCGTTTACTCCCCGGAGAATAGGGTCCAATCTTTTTGAAAATTCACAGGATTTCAATTTAAAATCAATTAAAAATGATTCACGATTCATAGTTGAACTAATTAAATAAATTTAATTAGTTCTGTGCGATTAAGCTGCACATGCGTTTTAAGCTTGATTCGAAATTAGCTTGGCTTGCATTAAGAAAAATGAAATAGTTGATTACCAATCGTTGGTACATCTTTGTTCATAAATTACATATATTTTAAATATTTTAATCTACCCTTACGTACGAAAAATCTTCTGACGGAACTTTAAAATCCTAGAAACCTTTAAAAACGAACACGAACGGGCACTAGCGTGAATAAAAATAAATGTAAACAGCGTTTTAAATTTACTATTCACGAATAAGATAGCTAAAAAGCTCATAATACTTTGAAGACATGCATTTGAAATGACAGATATGAATTCTTGACGATTCTTTTTAAATGCTAAACAGGTAAATGCCTCCTAGAATTGGATAGAAAGACAAAGCATTTTTCATCTATTGACCACGATTTTTAACTTAAATTTTGTATCCTTATACTATACTCATGAGCAAATTTCTAACTTGGTTTTCCAAAATCATCGAAATATCAATTTCCTTACTCTCTTGTCTTTATTGATTGAATGTTGTCACAAAAAGATCCGAATATGCGAATAGCTGACTAGGGGAAAAATGGCTAAATCAAGTTTTTTGGTTGTGCTCGAGCAGTCATATACGAATATTCAAATACATATAAATATTATTTCGTCACTCGATAATGGAATTTCTTTCCGCGATCGTCACGGTGACGGCTGCAGGACGAGTCAGCCTCGCACCGACATCAGGAGACGTGGCAACGGACTGTACCCCAAAGGTCAACTGTTTGACCACCCAGCCTTGGGGTTAGAACTTCGGTTCTACCTCATGGCGGTCCAAAGCCCGTGTAAAAGGGGAGGGAAGGTGTCAGTGGCGTTGGTCCTATGTTGTGTTGAATCGTTGTTAAAAAGAAGTGACGACAGACGTACAAAAGAACGATATATGTTTGTGAAAAGTCCGCGAGATAACAAGTTGAAACAGATGTATGGGGAGGAGGCCTGTATGAGAGGAAGGAGTTGCAGTCGGAAGGACCTGACTATAATTAGTGCCGAAGACATCGCTTACGGCCCTTGCCCGTAGTGTACCGAGGGAAACGGATAGCAACCTAGCCGCTGCTGTTGAACGTGTGAATGGGAGAACGTGAGAACTGCTGAACCGAAGTAACGTACGAAAAGCGAGGATTCGAGGTCTATACTGCTGAGGAAAGGTTGATCTGACGAGTATCATAGGTGTACTATGAGAAAGTTAAGTGAAGTTGAACTAAGGGGTGATAGCAGCCGAGATGATTTGATGACCATGACGATTCACTAATTGACTTTTGATTTGAAAGTAAGGTGTGGACTGAAATTAACGAACTGTATGTTGCAAGTGTCTGATGTTCTGAAGGGAATCGTTGATTTGGCTGAAGATGGTGGAAGGATTGAGGAAGTGATGTGGTGGAAGAAGATGAAGATTGATTAGATGTACGGAAGAGTTTAGATGGAAGTAGAAGTGTTGTAGAAGAAGAAAAAGAAGAAGATGAAGTTGAGGAAGTGGGTTAGTAGAAGAAGATTTAATGAAGGAATGAATGAAGATGATGAAGTGGTGTAGTGAAAGAAGAAGATTTAATAAATGATTAATGGGGAAGATGGATGGAATTGATGGTGAGATGGAGAAACTGATGAATAATTTGTTGGTAATGATGTAATTGGTGATAGAGATATGTGTTGCTTGACTGGCTGACGACTTTGAGAAACTGAATGTAACTGACTGAGTGTCATGTAGACGAAGTGAGGTAAATGTTGGTGGCAGGTTGAAAAGCTCGTATTGCAACATCAACTATGTTGATGATGTGGATGCGAGACTAGAACACCTGCTAAAAATGTGAAATAGAAAATTTTGAGTATTTGCTGCATTAAATGTTGTTCCTTTGTTGTGACTGTGTTAACCTGGACCCTATAGACTAGTGCCATAGGAATCCGGGTGAACGCAGGGGGGCTGATGGTTTAGGTTTCGGCTTGTTCCATTCAGTCTTTCGGGAGTGCCGACCCCACGTATCCGAGGTGTGAGAAAGGGCCATCAGTCCCGTGTGCCTGGAACAAAAACTGAGAGTTTTTCTCGGACAGTAGAGAAGCGCAACCTGATCAGAGGTTATCTGAACCACGGGTTAGGGGGAGCCCATGACAGGTAACTGTCATCCCCCTACACGGTTGAGGAGCCTATTCTTGGCTGAAACGTGGTGGTTGTGGTTTCGAAGGCTAGAGAGTGGCGGAGAGCACTCACCATTTGTGTTCGGGAATTCAGGTAGCTTAAATAAATTGGGACCTAGGACTGAGACTTGTCTCAGATTCTAGGAGTGGTGGTTGACACATTGTTTCAACCCCGTCTATGGAGACCGTGGGATTAAGCCGTACAAGGCAGGTGTCCACGTTAATCCACGAGATTACATGTTCGGCCACTCGGAAGTCCACTATGTTGAGGGCTGCTGGCGGACTAGCTCAGTGCGGCGAGGTATGCGGACGTGGGTCGGACCCTAGTGAACTACCGCTCTGGTTGCATTAATGAACCAGCCACCGTAAAACCCGATTTTCCGAACGTGACGTTGCAAGTATAACGTAACTCTACCTTTTATATTTTCCATCAACACAACAAAATCGATCGCGCCTCCACTCACCGAAATACCACAGTGCCCGAAAATAAACTACGTTAATTTACACTATCGCAAAAAAGAATCAAATTGTTACGCGAAGACCAAAATACAAATGGACAGAAATACTAACTACTACACTGCGGAAACACTTATTGCCCTACATCACCAGTCGACTTACCTTCGCGCCATCACTTTCCTCCTGGAACAGAACGACTGATGGAAGGAAAGACGCGTGTAATTTTGACCAATTCATAATCTGTTTAAAATAAAAAAAATTAATAATAACTCAAGGTTGAGAAACAGTGTGATATACTATAGTATATAAATATAACGTTTGTTTTCAAAATAGCAAAAAAAAAATGCGATAACGACTGCATTGAAGTAATCAACTAAAAATGCGTGTTCTTACACGTTCTTACACTTATTATAACATTATCTATAGACTTATAGATTCTATCGAAAGAAAGAAAAAAAGCTAGAATTAATTTACTTAGAATACAACTATAATTAATCAAAACAAGAGAAAATAAACTACTAACCCCACTTATCAATGCATTGATTAAGGTTGTAACACCAAATTACCATAATTTAGTCTTCCAATAAAAAAAAATGTATAAATGTTTTAATTTATTTGTTGTGAGAGCTGTTAGCAAAAGGAAATAGCAGTCCTAGTTCAACCGCATATGTGTATTAAGGGGTCTGTCTAGTAACTCACATTTGAAAAATCGTTTTTTTTTGTTTACTTTTTTCGAAAGTAAATATATTAAGAAATATTGTGTGAAAATTTTAGAACGATCCGAGAACTCTAACATTATTTTTGAACGCTTCAAAGGTAGGTACCTCTAGCGCGCTGACCGCGAATTTCCTTGCGCGCCGTCCCAGCCACTTACCTGCTATTGTTTTCTCTCGCAGCTGCTCTCTTTCAGAATCCTCTTGTATATATGTATATATATTATATGTCGGTACCCTAAAGGTCGTATATATTTCGTTGTTTTGATCTACTAAATGTATATACCTGCTTTTGGAGCGAAAAGAGGCGGTTCTGTTTGTAAATTCGTTAGAGCAACATCTCGCTACGTGAAATTGTCGTATTTTCGCAATGGATAAAAAAGGCAAACATCAAACTAAATCCTGGCGACGTGCAGGAAGTAAGACAAAAAAGCGTAGTTTACGTGGAGATCGGAGCAGGAGTAAAAGAAGTGCATCAGCAAAAAAGCTAAAAGAGTCGAAAGACGACAGTTTTGATGTACGTGTAAAAAAAGATACAGGCTACAGTATTATACAGTTTTTTTTCGTGTTTAGCCTTCTAGAACAATATTTTTCGTGTAAAGTGTGTAAAGGAGATGTGTCTTTTTCGAAATTTGGACAGAAAGGTTTTGGTTTTAAGATACATCATTGGTTTTAAGTTACATAAAGCGTGCGAATTCTGGAAAAAGAGGAAAGATGATATTGGTTTTGCTGCTTGGTATGAAAAACACAAGGAAAATTGTGACGCTAATCATGCAGGTAGCTCCGGTAAAATGGAGGTCAATGGAATTGTAAAAATGTTCATGAGATCACTGGCAAAGTACGCAGTCCGCTACGGTTTTTATATTGGTGATGGGGACTCCAAAACTTTCAAAATGCTGCTTGAAACATTTCCGTATGGAGAAAACGTTACGGTAAAAAAATTAGAATGCGTGTTGCACGTAGCAAAAAGAATATTCAAGCGTGCTAGCGAAGCAAAAAAAAACCTTACACAACGAAGAAAAGCCGAAACTGCTAAAAGGAAAGCCGAGGAAAAACAGACCGAGAAGGTCGAAAAAACTTCTTCGAAAAAAAACCGCTGCCAAGAAGAGGAAAACTGACAGTGTTCCTAAAGTTAAAACTGTTGATTTGACGATCAAGCTAATGAAGGAATTGTCTACTAATTATGGATTAGCAGTTCAAAGAAACAAGGATTCAGTCGAAGGAATGCGCAACGAAATTTGGGTTGGATTTTACCATAAAATTTCGACCGACTCAATGCCTCAACATCAGTACTGTCCAGCTGGAGAATCGAGCTGGTGCAAATATCGGAAAGCAGAAGCAAAGCAGACACTGAAATATTTCAAGCATCCACCTGCCCTTTCTGAAGACGTGCAAGAAGTGCTGAAGCCGATCTACGAAGATCTGACCAAAGACGAATTGCTCGAGAGGTGCTTAGGAGGCAACACGCAAAACAGCAATGAGAGTTTCAACGCTACTGTGTGGAGTATGGCACCGAAACACACTTTCTCTGACCAAAAAATCGTTTAAATTGCGTGCCTTACAGCAGCATGTATTTTCAATGAAGGCTTCAGCACAGTATTGAAAATTATGGAAACGATGCACGTTGGAATCGGTGAAACTGCAGTCGCATATGCCGCGACGCGCGACCGCCAGCGTATCCAAGTAGGCAACCGCCGTTCATCGGAAGCTTCCAAAAAGGGCAAAACAATGCTGAGACAGAAAAGATTGGAAGAAAGTCAACTCTTCGAACAATGTGAAGGAATTTTGTATGGTCCAGGCATCGCTGACTAGGTGTAAGTAATTTTTTTTTAAGAATTTCATGTAAAAAAAAAATTTAAACGCGGTTTTCTCGAAACAACATTTTTACTCGCCTTGTTGATGAAATTTTCGAAACTACTCGACCGATCCTTATGAAATTTGAACCACATATTTTTGAAACCTATCGCTATGTCCCCTATAAATTTTTTTCAAAAATTTTGAATTTTACTATATTTTTTTTTCAAAAATCGGCGAAAAAAAAACCGGTTTTTTGAAAAATTTTTGTTTTTTCTTCACCATTTTTTTATTTTTTAAAATAATTGAATAAAATTCATAGGGGACATAGCCATTGTCATACCAAACCTAAAGCACTTTGGTATTTTTTGTTTCAGACAACACAGCTCCGTGATTTTATCAACAAGGCGGACCTACCTACTTTTCGAGGTGTTGCGTTTGGCTGACGTTTTTGGTCATAATACATGTATAAAATAAAAGAAAAATTTTTTTTTATGTATTTCAAGAGTGTATTTACTAAGCCTTATAACTTTTATATCATTACCTTTATCCAGTATCCCAAGAAATAATCACGAAAATCGCGTTTTTTTCGGCGCGAGCTACTAGACGGACCCCTTAATAAAAAAATGTTCTAGTTAGGTATCAGAAATCGTACTTCATAAATTCAAAAAATAGATTTATTGATCGAGATTTCCTCAAGCCTCAGGTCAGCATTAACAATTTCCCAATCGGTACGCACCCTTTCTAACTCTTAAAGCGAGTTCTACCTAAAGATGGTCAGACTTAGCGTCAAGAACTCTACATTCAAATTTTCTCCAGCTATGATAGATATTAACCAGATTAGTAGCCAGATGAAGAAATCGATCGTTGACTAGCTTCCTCGGAAAGTCGGCTCTTTCGGTGCAATCAAGATGATATTGATATTTGCTTGCATCCAGTTGAACAGAGCCGTTTAATACCCTTTAAATCAGGAATTTATTGCGTTCAAATCAACTCTCATCGCAAAGAAATCAAACTTCTTACACAAAGTAAGAACTGTTTCTAAGTCGTCAATGTGATCCCCTCCCGAATATCCGTGTTTCACATATATTCCTACAAATGCAAATGTGCAAAAGGCTCCGGAAACAAGGTCCGTTAGAATACAGACAGCGTTTTCTTTAATGTATAAAATAGGAAGGACAAAAAGACTGAGCCTGCATTCTGAAAAATCTGAGCTTATGTCATTCACGAAGCACCAGAAGCTGGCGAACTTTATACTCCCGTCCACAGGAGATAAGCAAATAATTGTGGTGAATAAGGTGCAATATTTGGACGCAGCCCTGGTGCAGCAACCCCAAATCAACTTGAAAACTTCATAAAGGTGAAGTTAGTAATAGAGCGACAGCGGCACTCTTAACTGTAGGGGCTGGCAGGGAAGCAAATCCATTCACAAAATGTAAACTAGAGAGGTGCAATCAATAATAACTGGCGGAGCGTTTGGGTGGTGTCCGGCACCACAGCAGCATAAATCTCTCAAAGAACTGGAAAAGATCCAGTATATGGTCTGTCTGGGTATTACCGATACTCTGAGGACTACACCAAGAGGTGCAATTAATGTAATGCTGAATCGGACGCCTCTTGAAAGACACATTACAAGGGAGTCATATCCAGTGAGCATCAAAATAAAATTCAGGGAGGGCTGACTAACTGGCCTCAAACATATAAAGATTCTCAAATCCATGCAGAGACAAAACAGAGACCGCTTTAATTCAAACTATTATAAATTCTGTGGTAACAGCTCGATTGGGGTCGATGGCTCGATTTGTTGCATATGCAGCATTATTGTCCCGATTCGTAGTTCTAAGTCTAATAATCGCGCAAATTGCATGACCTTTTTAAGCAAGGATTTGGCATTAATTAAAAGATGAATTTAGAATGATTCTTTTTCATTGAACTTGTGTTTTCTGATTGAGTTAATTCCAAGATTGTAGGACTTACGATAAAGCAGAACTTACGTTTTTGGGGGAAGAAATGTAAAGACTGATTTAACGAAGTCTAGCTATCAAAAGAACTTGCCGACATTATATAGATAAATATTTTCAAATGTAATCTAAAAACGATTAAGACTTTTAAGCTAACATCATCCGGGTTATTGGAGAAATAGAGGTGGGTAACTTCCTTTGTGATTTTACTGCCACAACCGTAAACCTGATCAGAAAATTCAAACTCTTACTGTGATTACTTTGGTGAAAACTTTGAGCACGTGAAGATTAAACGTTAATATTAGTAGAAATTCAGAAAAAACGTAGAAAAATATATAATAAAATTATCATCGAAATGAATTGTATGGTCCACAATCGGCCAACTGAGCTGAATTAATTCAGTTGCAGAAGAACTTTCAGTGATTGATACTTCTCTGTTTCGTATCCTTTGCGAGAGTTCGGGTTTTTTAAGCTAACAACGTAGAAGATTTTGCTTAAATATCTTCATTTAAAAAAGACTTCATAAAGACATGAGGTTCAATTGACTGTAGCACGGGACGAGTTGATCATAATCTGCCTCGAACTTTTGTGTATTGAGCTTTGGAGTAGCTGAAATCCGGAACACGCTTTTTGCTCAATGAAAAGGGTATATGAATACTTGTTCTGAGAAAAATAGTCCAGCGTCTCATGAACATTTCTGAAAATCAAGACAGATGTACGCACCAATAAATGGAAATGAAAATTTGAAATAGAATATCCTGACCCAGTTAGAGGATACTATTTTTGAAAGTAAATTCGATAAATTTTTTATATCGATTCCCCATAGAAAGCTGTGTTTTATCACCCCTATTGAGTTTTTGATTGATTTTTGAAAACAATGCTCAATGACAAAATATTCATATTGTTCTTAAGAATTCAACCTGTTCGCTATTCACTGGCTGATGTTGAAGTAGAAACGAAGCTTGATCTTTAGGCGATTCAAGTCCTGGAATAGACCTTCCCAGTCGGGTGTGTTAAGATTTGCCAATGTTTCACTAGAATCAGGGGCAAACAGATTAGTAGAAAACTACTCTACATAACTTTAAATTGGTGTATTAAAAGGTAACTCGTCATTCACAATTTAATACAACATTTTATCAATTTGATTTCAGAGAACAGACCTTCAAAAAATTACTATCGCGAATTAGGCAGTGAGCATGGAGATTTAATATTGCATTCTGTTCCAACTTCAAAGGCTTTGTTCATGCGGGAGAGCATGGAATTTGATGCCAATTCAAAACGTTCAGTCAATAGCACGTAAAAGTCGAAATGAAATTTATAGCTAGTTTCCTTACTTTATTCAGAGTTCTAAGGCTTTGGTGTACATTTGAATGAGAAGATTCATAAATTAATAAGCATTCTTGCAATATAATATTAACTCCATTATAAATTAAAAATATTCCTAGCTAATCACAATGAAAAGCATTCTTCGTTTAAATCCTCCCAAATTGAGGTAACAAAAAGACTGAAAACTCGTTTTGTACTTTATCAAATATTTTAAACTATCGACATGTATTATGTCCAAAGTTTTCCTTGTTCAATTCCTTTCGAATCCTTTGATTGAACATCTTGTTTTCGTCGGCACATTTTGTCGTTATTGCATTTCGCACTTCTTTTTCGGGAACATTACAAAACTTCGAAACAATATGAATAATGTCGGCGACTTTACCAGCATCAAGTTGATCCTTGGCTGGCTTTTCTCGCCCGTGGAACGCTGGTGAGGGACGTCCCGTGAGAGAATGTGTTGCCAACGTGTGGCGATTGAAAACTGATGTAAGTAGTTTTCTAGTTGCAGAGGATGCCGAATCCCACTTTATCGATTCGAGAATGCTTTTAGCCACTAAAGTTCCATTTGGTCCAATTGGAACCATTTCAAATTCTTCTCCAGGATGAGTATCATCTTGCTTTAGATTTAAAGGTTGTCGTCTGACTACCGCATCTGGTGTTTCCGCTAGTGTTCGAGCGATGTTCTCCGATCTTTGCTTTAAGTCCAGCATAGCTTTTGCCAGTTGTTGGCTCTCATGCCGATGTGAATTAGGAGTCATGGGTATATTACTGGAATTATTGAAAACCCGATTGGTTAAATTTTCCGATTTGTCGGTAATTTCGTAATGCTCCTCGACGTAGGTCGATCCAGCCGGTGATGTTACAGGTTCTTCTATGATATCATCTGTTTTAACAGCCTCAATAGTAATAGCATCGTCCCCGTTGGCAATTATTTTGTAATTTAAATTGGTAGACGAATGGACGTTTTTACGTAGAGCATCATGGATTTCACATAAAATTGATTCGTGTTTTGAGAGAATGTCGAAGATTTGATTCATTTGTTTTTCAAGATTTTGGGATTTGCATGTTTTATCTATCGAAATGTCAGTTTGCGTGTACATGTCGAGAACCATTGGTTTGTTTGCGCTTGTTGAGGTCCACGCATCGCGTTTAGCTGGCGGCGAGTTTGAGCTGCTCACGGTGTCCTCGAGCAACCGTCGTTTCCTAAAATTCTGTAATTAAAGATATCATCAGCCTTAAAAATCTTGATTTAGCTTTATATTAGCAATACTAATCGAAAATTGTTGCAACATTAAAGACATTCTGAATAAAATGGAAAAACATTATAAAAATTAAATACTAACAAATACTAACAATGATTCCAACAAAAAATCGAGATTTTCAACTTTCTAAAGTCGTAAATTTTGTCAGAGTTCTAAGTTTTGTTCTAAAGTAAATTTTGACAGAGTTCATCGATGGCAGCGCATGTAATGGTCGTCCAGGTACTAAATTTAGCGCTGAATGTGGTTGAAATCCCTTACCTACGTAAGAAAGACTAGTTCGTGAGAAGAGTATTACTAACATAGCAATATGAATCAAGACCTAGGAAAAGTGGCTTGTTATAGAAGATGTGCTAGACAATGACTTACGGCTGCCCTTAAGGATACCGAAGGCCAGATAGAAGGTGTTGCTAAAGCGACACGCGAATAATAAATAAATCGTCAGTTTTCAGATGCCAATATGACAGGACGTTAGCTTATACTTCCAAGGAAATGCAAGAAAAAATTACGATTTCAGAAGGACCACTCGGCTGCTTAAGTAGTGGTTGTACACTTTATTGGAGAGTTAGCGGCGTGAGAGCCAGCAGATTTGAAACATTTGAAGCTGGAAAACCTTTTTTGGTTATTTTTGAAGTTCTTCGCTCGCATTTAACTCCTTGTTTTGTGGTGTTTCCGCATAGCAGTGGAAAACCTTTAAACCTTCAGTTGAATTGAATTTATCATGTGTTTTTGCGATTTATTTTTATTTTGTTTATGTGTTTTTGCGGTACTTCTACAACACTAATTTCGGAAGCTATTTGGGTGCAGGTTGTGCGCAGGTATGGCTATCTTACGAAAAGTAACAGTCTTATCATTGTTTCTTTAATAAACACACGCAACGCCACGTGCTGTTTTTCACCACTTCCAAGCTCCTAAACACGACTTTTCGTCAACAGCGGAAATCGCCTGCTACTGAATGAATTTTCCTAATGAAAATAAAACCAGAACAAGTCTTCAATCTTACAATCAGGTTCATCACTAGCGCACGGCTAGAGATAAAAGAAGAACGGAGAAGATCAAACAGACAAATGACAGCTACACAGCCACAACTCCGGCCAGCAAACGTAGTTCGTACAAACTCCCTCAGGTCCTAAGAAACCGGATAAGGAGGAATAATTAAGCCCGGAGAAGAGCTAGGAGCACGGTTGATCCTAGCTTAAAAACTAAACCCTGCCGGTTGACAAATAAAGTCCGAAATGAATACTTGAGTTCCGAAGCGATCAATGGAAAGGATTCCTAAAAAGCTTGGAGCCTGGCGAGAATGCCTTCTGGAGAATATCCAAATATTTTCAAACGAAAAACAAAACAGTTGTACCACCTATCCACGGTGTCCACTTCAGTTAAGGCGGAAGCGTTTGTGGACACTTTTGAATAATAAGGAGAACCCTTACGAGGAGGAAGCACAAAAGTATTTCAAACTTGTAAATTTTTTTCTGTAGGTTGTGGAATGTACACAACCTACAAATGACACGTTTCAAGTACAATATCAATACAATAGTATTGATAAAATAACTTCATTGAAAAGGCCTGGGTTTAACCAATATAAATGCTGAACCAGATTCTACTCTGCATATGTCTGCTCTTTCATCCAAAACAGTCAAATATTTGTATGCAGAATATTCGAGACTCAAAGCAGTACCAAAACAATGATTGCATGCATTTCAGATGGATATATAAAACATTTAAATGGTTTGCTTAATTTTTTCATTTTTAATTGCATCTGTATTACACGTATTGTCTGAATGCGTACTAGTGCTCTTAAAAGATGTATTCGCTGTGTGAATCAAGGTAGATTTCAGGAAAATTTCACTAAATTTTGATTTTAAATTCAATTTAATTTTAGTTACCCAAAATAAAAATAAATGTCATTCGAAATCCACAATTGAGTTGGATTTCGAAAGAAATTTATTTATATAACGGTCGGGGGAAAATTCTAAAAAAATTTCACATGCATCTTATTTAATTGTGAATTTTCTGGATTCATAACACAATGATTTATGTCAATATTAGCACACTAGCGCTATTCAGCTTATTGCAGTTTTCCCATTCAAATTAATTTTATTTATTTTCATATATAATATGAAGATTTCAGAAAATATTTTTCTATCAATTTTATGCCATCAGTAACAATTCTTGGTCTGCATTAATCATTTTTGAAGTTTTCACAAAACGAACATTTTAGGCTAGAACATGATATGCAATTCGGTAAAGGATTTTTCGCCCGGTAATTCTTTTCATGTGAGGAGCAAATGTGCAAAACAACATTTTCAGTATTCACACACTAGTGTCTGCTGCGGACATTCTTCAAGATTTTGCCTGCTACTAGGTTTCATTTTTTTTAAAGTTCCAGGAGTTTTTTGCAACAACTTTGGATGCTATGACAGGAATACAGAACAAAATTCATTTGTTCCGCCGGTCATTAAAATTGTTTCTTAGAAAAGCAAAAAACAGATGGTCACACTAATCCTTGTATGAAAATTCAGATTACTATGGATTGGATTCATTCAGGATCTACTTTTATGAGATTTGATTGCATGTAGAAATTTTTGCGACGCTTGTTGTTACCAGTTTTCCGTCCAAATAAGTGTTTGATTTGTAAATAATTCGTATATGTTGCATATGAACGGCATTCACTCAAAAATGGCATTTAGGGGCGATCGAAGTCATGTATATAATGTACATACAATATATACATGGTACTACACACATATTGTAAGTAAGCATACATTTATTACTTACAATGTATATAAAGTTCATGCTACCATGTGTTTCCCAATGATATTTTCAAGATAAAAATGCTTCAGAACAAATTACTCGGGATAAATCGCTTATAAATTTATTAGTGCCACTGTTACCACACAGCTAACCGTTCACGAAGCAGCTGCACCTCGTGAGTGTCCTGGTTTCTAATGGGACTGGACTGCATTCTTGTTTAAATAGTGTGAATCCAATTGATGACGATACAATAACATCCAATTCAAAGTAATTGGGCGCTATTCTCAGCAGAATTGAAAAAATTGATGTACTTACCGAATTCAAATCCATATGTTAACGAATTTACAGTAAACACGTTTTCTTTGAAAATGTTGAGCCTCAAGTCGACTCGCTCGGATTTACTTTTGAGGAAACAAACCACCTGACAGCACACACGATCAACCACTCTCGCGCTAGAATAACGACAAACTATCTTCGCCTGCCTGCCTGCCTGCGCTCATTCCGATCTTCCACTTAGAGAGAATATTAACATCTACGGAGAGGAAGGACAAAGGTAAAGGGATTTGCCAAAGCAATTACAAATGGTCTTGGATGAGGAAAACTTTAAGTGCATTAACATGGACAGTATGTGGGAATAAATTTCTTTGGTAGGATGAACTCTACGGAAAATGTGTTTTATGACAATTTTGGGATATGTAACGCGTATCCATTATGCGAGCAGACACATACTCGCAAGCGAGCATCTACATGATGTGAATACCTGACTAAACATATCTATACCTATATTCGATTCTTCGATAATTTCACAGCTGTAACTTAATTTACGAATTAATTTATATTAAGTAAATTAAAAACTTCCGACTCATTTCTATATTCAGCTTGTACCATTTTTCTATGTAGTCTGTATTGAGTTTCATCTTTAACACGCAAGGAAAAACATATAATGTTGGGTTCAATACCATAAAATGCACACGAGAAGAAAGGTCCTTTCATTCCATGAAGTTCGCATTAATGCTTTGGTCTTCAGGTACGCTTGTACCCCAATAAGAATTCAGGTAGGGAAGGTTACAAGGTAGGGACTAGTCCAGGTATGTTTAAGTCCTGTGTTATCTTCACAAGATAGGTTTGCGGATTTAGGATAGCAATAGATTCATGGAATAGATTGTGAATTATTCAGTGATGGAAAAAGTGATCATTTCAAAATCTGGTCCGGGTTTTAATGTTTACCTTTTAAAGAGAAAAACCATCTACCAATAACTATATGTTGAGCGGCGAATTTCACAATAACTAATTATTTTTATCTCGCATTCTACCTCTTGCAAATTCCTTTTCTTGATTTTTCATACTTTCACAATGATTTTCCATACTTTCAATGTTGATGCCTATCGTTTATTATTCCACATGCTCATTTTCTAAATGATGTATGGGATCACAAGCCAGCGAAATTGAATTAGATTATGAAGTTTTGAACATTTTAAATTTTTAAAAGTTTTTTTTTGTTCTATTGGTTGACAAAAAAAGAGGCACATAAACAAGGATTGACTTGAGCAGGCGAAATTAACCTGATTAACTGTTTGGAAGGATTTCTAAGTGATCTTTCAATTGTAGTAGTAGATCATTAGATATTTTAAAAGCAATATTTAATAATAATTATTAATAGATTATTTTAATTAATTGCGAAAGGTTCAAACGAATAATTTTCCGAAAACTTCTCTATTTGACCTCTTTATCAAGGTATTTCTCGTCTTCTTCCTCCATATGATTTTGAAAAAGTAGTATCGGCCATGTAGTGACGACCAGCATTTGATGGCTTCAAATTTAATAAAATTACTCCAGGTGTGTATACTCTGCGAGTTTGCGACTCGCAGAGGTGCAATACTTCTGGGCTACGGGAATCTTTCTCCAGCGGGAAAAGGAAGGAACCGCTAGAAAAGACATCTTTTCATTTCCGACACTTCCCGAAGCTCCAGTTTGCCTTTTTAACGTTTTAGGACTCCCCGAGGATATTGTGCCACGCGATTCCATTTGTCAACCGTTCTAAACATTTCTCTGATAATTCCGATAGAGTACAACTAATGCACAGCGCTCAATAGGAGTTGGCTCCTTGATGTTATAGGCCCTCCTATGGTGGTCATTGTGTTGTTACACGCACGGCAGCTTATTGTCAGCCTTTAAAACTAATCTTCGAGTTTTTCAGTAAGCCCAGGTATTTCACTGTTGGTTTTGATTTAACCAGGGCTTCCCCAATATGGGGATTCTCTTCTTTGTCTGCATAACAAAGTTATTACTAGTGCCAAATTAAGCTCGTGAGGGGTTATCCAGTCCCTTACTCGCCTCACTAGCATAGTTAGTTTTGGTTGCGTATGTTCGACTGTGCGTCTAGTGACTAGCGCCTCGACATCGTCCATACTGTCGATCAAGCAGCTCAAGACATAGGAATTTGTCATAACAGATGTTACACAGGTCCACGCCGAGAATGGAGCCCTGAGTGGACCCTGAAGTAAGTATTGTGTTTCGGCTATCTTCCTTAGAGTTGTAGAATAGGCTGCGTTCAATCAGATAGACCCTCAGTTCCTGCATCAAATAAATTCTTACTTGAAAGCCATTTTCCAGTGCTTTCAGAATATCCACCCATATAGCACAGTTAAATGCATTTCGTACATCTAGACTAACCAGCAGGATGACCCCTCGTGTGGAATTGTTGTATGCTTCCACACGTTGCATCGAACTCTCCACTTCTCCGATTGCATCGGTGGTGGGACATCCTGTTCTGCAGCGATACTGCCGTGGAGATAGGTCTCCGGCAACACGAACCACGTCATCGAGTCTTCTCCTGATAAGTTTTTCAAGAAATAATCCGGCCGTTGCTAGCATACACACTGAGTGGTATGCAGCTGGCAACTCGGGATTTCTCTTTCCCTTACAAATAAGCACAAGTCCCGCAACCTTATAGCACTCTGGAAACACCTCTGGGAGCGAGTTGATAAAGGTAGGGGCGGCGTATTGATGGAGTATTGGGAAAAGCTTCCTTCAGTGCGCCGAAATCACCTTGGGTGAGGCGGAATTTCGCAGCAAGTGCGCTGTTGTTTGGTATTCAATCAAGTTGACTGGGTTAATTAGGCTCCTTAGCAAAATGCTTGCCACGACGTGTGGCGGCTTACGTTGTAAGATTTTACATAGTTTGTAGCTTCGCTGCGTACGGGTTACGAACAAGGAAAATTTTCTCGCGATGGTGGCCGTTTGGTTGGAAGTAAGAAATATACCATCAAGCTCGAGGTGATTCCTCTTTCTCTTCTATCTGGTGGTGGACAAGGAGTAACAACCAGCCAACAGGAGTAACAACAAATGGAAGTAACAGCCAAAAGCAGTAGTTGTAAGCGAAGTAATCGCCAAGGGCGCGCCAAAATATTTAATATACTCAATAGAAGTATCAACCAATCTATTTATTTCATATCAAATTGTTCAGGGGAAACCTTGTGGTGTTTTGAAGTACAGGGTAATTGATTGTCGTGTATGCCACCCACCAAGAATTGCGGGTGTCTAGCTTCTGCGGCCAGTCAAGCCTCTCAGAGCTTCAAATATCCTGTTGAGCAGAGGAGTGCCACCCACGCCTGTTTCTGGCGGGGCTTTCCGGGACCCAATTTAACTCACCTCGGAGAACTAGACCCTTGTACATGAATCCTCATATAATCTGAAAGGTCTGGTTTTCTCACGTTTTGGGGCGTGGATGCTAATTTATATTATTTTGGCTTACTTGGCATCAATCAGTTATTTTGTTTTTACAATGATTTTCCGAGTCGAAAAGTATATTATGTATGTTGTTTACTCATGAAATATGTTCCCACCATGCCACCCAAACACGTTGATTGGTGAGATTTTTCTGTTGCTCTTAGTTAGTTAGTTTTGTTTTTTTTTTTTAAATATTCGATAAGCTCTGAATATTATTTTCATAACAATCGCCATTTGCAACTCATTGATTGCAATAGAATAATATTTTTGAATCAAAATTTTGAACAATGGTTCGGGCTATTTCCATTTGTTCTTTTTTCGTAATCTTTTTATTATTTTCTGATTTTCTTTTTCAATGTTGATTATCCATTTATATTTGGTTTTTCTGTTGTACTCTCGTTTTTCTCTGGGCTTTTCTTTTTGCGATTTATCCTTAATTTTTTATTCTTAACTTTTTATTCTTTATTCTTAATTCAGTCTGAGCCTTAGTTTTTCATTTTATATTAAGAGCATTCCTGTATCGTTACTGTTCATGACTATATGTAACTTCCCGACTTCCCCAACAATTCCCATCTTTCATAACGCCTTTTGAGAGATCTCTATCCAATGCAACTGTTTGCCGAATCAATTACTGTTCACCGATGGCAAAAGTCGTCAGGCGCCTCTAGCTCACTTTTGTAGCTGTTTCGGTAGCTATTTTCTGGCTTGTCTTGATACGGTCAAATGTTTCCAACAAACAACCAAAAGTTTTTTTTAAAAATAATTAAATTGACGCTTGAAAAATTTATTTAACCTTCCCATACTCGCGCATTGATCTCTCTAACCAACGAATCTTTAATTCCTTGTCTTCCCAGAAATTAGCATCCTTGGGACTTTAGGGAATAAATTAGCTGCTTAATTTATTGTTTGACACGTATAGTGCGACGCGTGCGTTGGTGCAGAGCAGACGTTTGACACTTTTTCTGTTATCGGTATGTTAGAAAGACGCGATGACATCAGTGACAGCGAAGTGGAGGATGCTCTGAAATACAAGAGCTTAACACCAACAGTGAGCAGGTGGCTAATTCATCGAACGAATCTGGAGAGGTTTTGCAAATGCCTGACGACCAATACATAAGTAAAGACAACGCGACTAGATCAGAACACGAGCTCATAAGATTGTTGAGAATCTCCCTGATGGAAATCAAGAAGCATGCAAGACATCCTGGTGAAGCTTGGAAATTATTTTTTTCTCAAACAATATTCAAGCCGAAACCCTAAAATATGAACCAACACATTGCGAAGCTTTCACCTGAATTCAAATGGAAATCGAAAGTCATACGGGATCGAAAGTTACGAAGAGGAAATTGAAGCGTTTATTGGGCTCTTATTATTTGCTAGCGTAAGGAGGAATTCTCGTCTGAATGGAAAAACCCTTTCAAAATTGATGGTTCATCATCAGAGATTTTTCGATTAACAATTAGCTGAAGTCGATTTTACCTCTATGTCATGTCTAAAGTTTTGACAAAAAGGAAACAATGGCTAACTGATGCCAAAATGTTTTATACGATAAATTTGGAAGTTTATACAGGATAACAACATGCAGGGCCGTATAAAGTCGACACTAGTGCATCATCAATAGTCAAACGTCTTGTGCAGTCATTGATTAATCTGGACGAAATATTACCTATAATAATTTTTTCAAAAGCATTCCTTTAGTAAACAGTTTAATGCGGGATCATAACCTTAAGGAGTTTTCTGTTGTAAAAGGGCAAAGAGAGATTTCCAGTTTATCTGGTCACCGAAATAAGCATACTCTCGTTTCATATGTGCCAAGTAAAAATGTCTGCTTGTTTCTAGTGTGATACCTAATGCACAAATAAATGAAGAAACCTGGAATTATAATGAATTATAATGCAAAAAATTGAAGCAATGGCATAGTAGACGTGGTGAGGTGGTGACCTATAACTGCGCTAGATGAACAAAAAGACGGCCTTTGGTTGTTCTTTACAGTCTCATGAATGTAGCGGGGATAAATTCCTATCTAATATATGGATTAACAAGTCAAATATAAACAGAAATCGCTTGAAATGTTCAGACATGCTATCATATGATCTCATTATGCCTCACCTGAAAAAGCAAGCTTTGATTCCATGTTTGACAAAACACTGAGACAAAGGCTGTCAAAAGTATGTAAGCTTCATGGAAAGCTTCTCAAACATTTCGATAAAATTTTTTTATGATTATCACTTGAAAAAGTCTAATTTTGTTATGATAGCTTGAGTATCAAAAAGTTTTGTTCCTTTTCAAGACACTGAGTTGGAACACTGTTTTTGACCAATGAACGTTACATTCTATAATCTTATAATTCTGTTGATTATTGTCAAATACCAATAATGTCCAAAAAATGTAAAACTAAAATTGAAAGCGCGATCCAGCCCAACGAATCAAAGGTGTTTGCACTTTCACCGACGAGTTAATGAGTTAATTAAAAGGACTTACCGTTCGATATTGGCGGCGTCTACGGTGAGAAGAATCGATGCAGGACAGGGAAGGGGGAAGCTTAGCTGGTGTTAGAAGAGCAGGAATGAAAGGATCGCAATTAAATTACTTTTTTCAAATGCTTTTTCTCTTCTTGAAGTTAAGAAGCCACGAGGGGACAGTGGCAGCTCACTAGACTGAACTCAGTAAGAAAAGCAAAAAGGGCGCGTTCGAAAAAGGGCGCGATCGAAAAGGTTGCGACTTAACAAAAATAATGCACACGAAATCCAATAACGGTCTGAGACATCGCGCGCAAGTATGCAATATTTAAGAATAGAAATTTGTGACGAATCGAATTCATAGCACGTTGAAAGATTATAAATGCTAGCCGTAGAGATTCAATATAATTGTGACCTGTATGAAATATTTGGCGAGTCAGAGATCTTAAAGGTTTCAAGACTGCGGAAGCAACAATAAGCTTGAAATGTGAATCGTAGAGGTGAACGGCAGAGACCAGTGGAGTTGGTCCAACTCTTTCGCTGAAAATAGTCTGCCATTCTTCGGGATTCGAGGTTGGTCGAAGCGGTCAATGGACCGGAAAAGCTGCAAGCACTGTTTGTTGGAAACAAAGGCCAGAAAGGGGCTCTCCCGATACGAAAAGAAGAGGCAAATAGTTTTTGATTTATTTTCAAATTTGCAAAAGCTTTAAGCTTAAATTTTCTGTCCTATTCAATTGAGGGACAACTTATGTGAGAATGATTACGGAGTGAGAATGATTACGGAGTGAGAACTGCTTTTTTTGCGGAATATGAAAGAGAGGCGGCTTAATTTTAATGTATGTAGACTCAACAAAAAAGTCTACGTTTATCAGCTCATCAAAATGTTCTCATAAAATTCTACAAAGTTTATCTTAGATTTGAATTCTGTGAATATAATTCCAGTGAAAATTCATTGAATTTAGATTGGCGAAGCTGCCATAATTCAACATTTATTGCAATAAAACCCAGAAGAAGGTTGAAAAAGTCTACGTCCACCTTTAAAAAACCTATTAATTTACTTTTACATGCTAAAATTGGATTTCAGAATTAGATTAGAATCAAAAAAAACCTTTGTAATACCTCCCGCAATCTTTTTTCGCATGGAGTTTACAACCTTCCCTGTTTCCACGAAGGTTATTTCATCCCATTCTTCCTCAAAAAGTCTTTCCAACATTTCCTTGTTTTTTAATGATAGGTTGACGAATTCTCCTTTCCATTAAATTCCGTATGTATTCAATGGGATTGAGATCCAGTAATAGTGGAGGCATATGTATTTGCTTCGGAACGTTGTAGACGAGCCAAGGTCTCACAATTCAAACTGTGTGCCACGGATCCCTGTCTTGTTAGAAGCTAAAATCCAACTGTAGTCCTAGTTTTATTGCACTCTGGTTTAAATTCTCCTTCAATATATCCAGGTATTCGTGCTTGGTCATAAAACATTCAATAAGTTCCATTAGACCAATACCGCTTCTTGACATGCACTCCCGCACCATGATTCCCCTACCACCATGTTTCACAGTAAGCACCAGATTAATTTTTTGACAACCATTCCCTTTTTTCTCCTACGTATGATGCAAAAAATACCTATTTTACTTTAATCTGAAAATTTACCCAATTCCAAAACTCAAGAGATGCTCTTTGACTGTAGCAACTCGTTTTAAACGACTGATTCCTGAGATGAAAAGTTTAATCCGTGCAACCTGTGCATGGTACCCAGCCTTTTTGAGGATCTTTCATGCCGTATCGGCGCAAATTTCGTTAATGTATTTGGCCGTAGCCTTAACTACTATTTGATTAATCCGAGAGGCCAGGATTTACAGAAAATCTTGTCACTTCTCACATTTATTCTTTTTTCCTGTAACTGTTTCTCTTTTTCCAAAGCTCCATTATGGTTTTTCTCTCACTCACATTTATTTCTTTTCTCTTGTCTTCGATAATCAAAAAACCATTTCACAGTTATATATATAGTGAAGTTCGTTTGGTTGTTGCCGCAGGCCAAAATTAGTACTGTGTTGCTTGGGTCCGCCGGGCCTTGCTTCGTTGATTTCGAGGACGCGTTTCGGCTGTATACAGCCATCTTCAGCTCGTTCTCAAGAACGAAATATACAGACTGTATACAGCCGAAACGCGTCCTCGAAACCAACGAAACAAGGCCCGGCGGACCCAAGCAACACAGTACTATATACATAGTCTTTAACCTTTGACAAACAGCATGGGGTTATTAGGTACAACCAAATGTATTAAATTTTATGAAATGCTGGAGGTTGAATTTTGCTGCATCAATTGACAGTTGACTTTTGTTCTTGGCGGGCTTATTTGGGTCCGCAGGCAAAGTGTAATCGAGTTGTGGAGTAACGATGGAAATGGTACAAACAGGTGCTACAGACAATGTTGCTGTGTAGGCGACCGCAATAATTACGTTTTGGATATTTTTGACCCTACGTTCTACGGGACGTGACAAAAAAGTGTCATTAGAGTCGGATACTGAGGCAATTGTGTTGCTTAGATTCTTCGGCCTCGATACATCTATTGTCGTTTTTATATTGCTATGTATAATGATTTAAAAGTATTACTTGAAAAACGTTGTTTTTGTTGAAATTTAGAATAATTTTAGTGAAAGGTATGTGTTGATTTCTCTGATTGAACTCTCAACCATTTTTTCTTGGCAAAGATGGGAAAACCAAATGGTGTAAGTTGTCAAGGACAAATGTACGGACAAGATGGGATAACATAATTATATATTTGCCTGGAAATAAAAGCATACCTGGAGACAAGAAAACCCAAGTGGAAACTTTTCGAGATTTTTTTTACCAGCAGAAATTGTGGACATTGTTTTAAAATTTGGTTTCCCTTCGTCATACAAGGAAAGTGAGTATACCTTCAAAACCGGCAAAATATGGGTATATATCACAGATGACAAAACGTTTTAAACGTTGAATTTGAAAATTTGCTGTGCGAACAGTCTAACAATATCCTATATGCAGTTAGTAATAAGCCGTTTGATGTAGTAGATGCTTTGGTGAGATGTGTATCGGGATCTGGAAGGAACATCGCCATGGATAACCTCTTCATGAGCTACGAAGGTGCTGAAAATTTACTCCGAAGCCAAACATTGAGCGCTGTTGGTACACTAAGATTGAATGAAGCGGGCCTTCCACCTCAATTCAAGGCTAAACGTGAAGAAAATCCTCCACTTTTTGGATTTCAAAAAGATATTACCGTTATTTCTTTGGTACAAAAGCCACGAAAGTGCGTAAAAATGATGTTGTCCTTACGTTATGATAAGGAGGTAGATCAACAAACACTTTATAATTCGACAAAGAGCGGCGTTTTTTGGGTAAGGAGGTGGAGGCTATTTACTCCCTGAGTGTCGGACTCCCAGTGGCACCACGGACCTACTGGACTACCGACTAAGCACCTCCCCTGTGAACCGGAGCGCCTAGCCTGGAACCATATGAACCGGCGAACGAACGTATGATGTTTCCGTGAGATGTTTCCGTGTGATGTTTTCTAACGGTGTTCTTCTCAATGTTAAACCATGCTGGTAGAAACTCCTTCATCGTGTATCAAACAAACAATGGTATTGAGAAGAATTAGACCGACCTCAGAAGGTTATTTATCAAGCGCTTGGGACTTTCATTGCTTGAAGACCATATCAGGCAAAGGAAAGACAATCCATACATGCCACCTGGACCAGCACCGAAGCAACCAAGAAGATCACATAAATGTTCATTCTGGCCGAGGAACACAGACAGTAAAACTGTCAATGGCTGCTTCAGCTGTAATGCTCATAATGTAAAGAATGTTTATGTATATGTAGAGAACATGCGAATCTGTTGTGCCCAAATTGTATTGATTTAAGGAGCGAATTGACTTAGTTTTATTGACGTAACGCTCTGGTTGTACTTTTTTCAATTAACACAAATATGTGTTATTTTATGTAAAGATATGAAAATCACATAATCGTACATAAAAAATATTTGATATTTCCGAGACAAGAACACCATGTTGATTTTTACAAGAGTTATATAAGTTTTATGTTGTATTTTTTCAATTAATGTTTATAAATACACAACATGCACAGAACATAAATAATATTTGAAGAGGTTAAGCCAACCTCACGTTGTATGGGTGAGGAGTTTTTTCACGTTGTATGCCGAAGGTTGAAACTATACTAGAGAAATGATACATTCGGGGGAATCCCCTTTTAGATAATAGTGAACGTAAATTTTTTCTGTCCGGGTTTTTTCCTTTTACGACGAAACTCTAGCAATCTCAGCTGTTTGAGGGTGAAAGGAAAAAAATCCTTAGCAGGTGACAATTATCATCAAATTTTGTTTTCCTTCAAAATAAATGTTTTGAAAAAGGAAACTATTGAGATCATGCAGGAAATGCTTAGAGATGGGAAATGCAGATAAAAGAGTGGGGCAACAACGAACGAAAAATCCGTTGAACTTTGAAAAAATTGCGAGACCCAATGAAAAGAAAATGGCCGTGATAGAAAATAAAATCAAAACAAAGTATTAATCAGTATCGGCCATTCACAGCAATTCATCTGTCTCATTTCAGTTCCGGTTGACACTAATTAATTGAAGTTTTGGTTGAAAATAATTGTTTTTCATTTTGAAAATAGTTCTGGTCTTGCGAATCATCATTGATTCTCTTTGTACAATAGATATTTTGCATGGAGCTTACGACGAATGTAACTCTAAATCATAATTTTGTGCATTTTTCCAAATATTCAGGACTCAGTATACTCAACAATGTTTTTATTAACCCTAGAAACCTAACCTCCGCCGAATCGACGGGCATGGAAATGAAATATTGTTGCCTCTTTTCAACGCTGCATGCGAATGTTTAGTCACTGCTGTCAAATCAGATGCACACGTAGAATATTAGGTGTAATAGCTTTCGAGATCTTTGGTATTTGCCCGTCATATTGATGGATGTTTAGTAATACCGTTATTTTATTTTATATGAGTGCCAAGTCTATGTTTCTGAGATAAGTTGTTTATGTTGCAGGTTTTCACCGTTTCCTCGTTAGATAAATCTGCAATACATAATGTGATGCATGAAGAGCTTCGTTTCGATGATGTAGTTGATTCTTCAGGCAGTGAAACCTACGATTTCGTAATAGTCAAACTATGTTAAATGTGACGAAAACTTTGAGCTATCGGATTCCGATTAAAATGATATAAGTATATCACAAAACTTGTCATCAAATGTGGAACAAGTTCGACCGAGCGGCTCTGGTGCTACAGTAGAAAATGTAATTGGTTTCAAAAGTTTTTTTTCGGTAGATCAATTTTTCCATTTTCACTTACAACATTGTAAGTGGTTTATACCCTTGCTAAGCTAACTCAGCGAAGACTCATGGGTGCGGAAGTTCTGATCAAATTTATCGAATAACTCGAAAGTAAAGTTTCCACCTTTGTTTCCAAGTATGTAATCGGTATTATTCATTTGCCCCAAGGAAGCATACAGGGCTAAAAGAAATACAATATATCTGGTCTTCCACTAAGCGCCATTCTTCGACCCAAACTTAATCAAGAAATATTCTAGACATATCGAGAGGACCGAGCCGTTCATGTAGGGGCCTGACCAGTGTAGAACTTTGCGTTCAATCATTCTTCACAGATGATAAGTATGTGTAAATTGTCAAATGGACGAATGTTGAGATTTCAGTAAAAAGAGCTTTGTATAAAAATTTAACCGCTAGACAAAGCGATACAAGCATTCTAGAAATCAAAGCCTTAGTTGGTTTCCTCATTTTGGTCGCAGCCTCGAAAGATAATCATTTAACTTCAAAAGAGCTATTTGATTCAAATTATTGTGGAAATGGATATGTAGCTGCATTCAGCCGTGAAAGATTTGACTTCCTTATTAGAGGTTTACGGTTTGACGATAACGATTTACAGCTGCAAAGTAATCTAAATGATTTATTTACACCAATAAGAAAAATTTGGAATATCCTTGTTTTACTATGTCGGAATAAATGTAACCCTGGGACAAACATAAAAATTTTTGAAAAATTGCTTGGCTTTCTTGGCGGATGCGAATTCCGTATGAACATTTCAAATAAACCGGCGAAATATGGAATCAAACTCCAAATGATGTGCGATAGTCGGACGTTCTATATGATTGATGCCATGCCTTACCTGCGAAAAGGCATAAATGCCTGCGGGCTGCCTTTGTTTGAATATTTCGTAAAAGAATTGACTTGGACAATTCATGGCACAAACATAAATGTCATCACCGATAATTGGTTCACGTCTGTTCCATCGGCAAATATCTACAGCTCGAGCCATATAAGTTGAGGATAGTTGGTACACTTCGTGGAAATAATAAGGGAAATTCCAACGGAACTAAAAATAACAAAAGTAGGCAGGTCAGAACGTCAATATTTTGCTACGATGGACCACTGACATTGCACTCTTACAAACCCAAGTCGTCAAAAGTTATTTATTTGTTATCTTCATGCGACGAACAGTAAATTCATCATAAAAAACACACATGATTGAGTGCTATAACTCAACAAAAGGTGGCATGAACACGTTTAATCAAATGTGTTCTAATATGTCCTGCAACCGAAAAACTAGTAAATGGCCAATGCGTGTTTTTTATGGAATGATTAATATTCGGTGAATAAATAGTTACATTGTACATTGTCACACATCATTAACAGCTGAGGATAAAGTAATGCCGCGCAGGGAATTTATCAAGACACTGTATTTTCATCTTGTGGAACGTTGGCTACAACCGAGATTGAACCAAACAACAATGCCTACTCAAGTCAAAGATAAAATTAGGAGCGTTCTAGCAGTGGAAGCATTAACCAGTCAAGACCAACCATCATCTAGTAGAGCTTCTTTTCATCGTTCAGAAAATGAGGAAGAGCCATTACAATCTTCAGGACAAGCAAATTGCAAAAGAAAAACGTACAGAAAGTGCCATTGTAAGAAACAACACATGACCAAAACTATTTGTTTGGTGAACATAAGGTTGACTTTTGCATCACATGCGCTACATTGTTGTGCATTTTTTAAATGTAGAATCTTTTTCACAAAAGCAAATCCAATGAACTATTTTTCTCGTTTTTTCCAGGGTCCTCGTAGCTGACAACCGATTATTGTCGTGATCCACTCTCTGTTTAATATCAGTTTAATTCAATGATATTCTCGAATCTCTGATAAGTTCTCAGTGTCAATTTGATTGGCAATAACTATATTTGTGTGGAAACAATGTCACGCCATGAAAAGGCAGAAAAAATTTGAACCCAAAAAAGCATACCAAGAGAAGATCTCAAGAATGAAGCGGTAATCAGCATGTTATGAAATGATCTTAAGAATTTGATGATTACCTCATACTACTGAAAAGTCTACATTTACGTTTATCTGCAACAAAGTTATCAACTTATTAATACTGGGTTCAAAATTAAAAAATTATATAATTATTCTAATTCTAATTATTCTATATATATAATTTCTAGAATATAATTCTAGTTATTGAATCCTCGTATTCTCAACTGTTTTGAACCGCTCTAACGAGCATGCTAAAATGCGAAATGTATAACAAAAATGTTAAGTTTTATATACTAATATAAAATAGTGGAAATTCGTGGACTTTGTTTCAAAATCAATATTACGTGTTGGTTTATTCAAAGGCAAACCGATTTCATAAAAACTGGTTATGAAAGAAATTGTCAAATTGTTTTATCATGTGGTTAATCGATGTTGGTCGTAGTTAGTTTGAATTATTTTGTATTTAAACATCACCTTTCAGCAAAGGGACTTATTAGTTTATTTCAGAAAACTTGTAAATTGCATGAAAAGCTGTTGCTGATTTATTTATAAAAAAGCTGGTAAAGAAGAAAACCATTCCAGAAATAAAAAATATCCAGAAAAAAGATTTCTATGCAATCAACTGATATTTTCAGAAGATGGCACTTGGCCGGAACTTCAGTTCTTTAGTTAGCATTTTACGACTGCGACTGGTAAATATGCTAGCAAATGATGAGAATATTTTGTATCATTGAAAACGTGTTAAACATGCAAAGCCATGGAAAAAAAATAGTTTAACTGGAAAGGAAAGCACATTTCACAGGAAAGCTGATGTTGTTGTACATTGAAGATGTCAACAAAATTTTGAGAGAATTTAATCCTGGAACTGTAGGAGCCAGTAGGGAAGAACACCAAGCCTAGTTCAATTAACTGAAGGGTCAAATAAAATGTTCAAACGTGATCCATCTCTAAGTGCATAAATAAGGGACTATATAATGAAGCTTGAAAAATGAAGCCAACGAGGATTTGCTTACTTGATGCCCGAGAAAGACAATGAAAACGTTTGTTGACATTTTTGTTATCAATATTTTATGAGGCCAGTGTCCTCCTGCTGAAAATGATAGAGATCATGGGTTGAAAACTTGGCATTGCAGCCTAGAATTATCTGCTGCATAAGGACATGGAGAAGATCTTAATTGAAAAATGACGCGGATGGTTACGAGGAAAGGCTGTTTGGAGGGGAAACAAGTCAATCAAACGTAACAGATAAAACAAGGTTCAGCAAAGGAATATTTATTAATTATAATCAAAAATATCAATTTTCGTACAGAATTCAGTGACAATTTTAATTTTTTCATAAGACAGACATTTATCTCAGGTTTGGTTCGACCTAATCCCATGAATTTGACATTTGAATCATGAATTTGACATTTATCAATTTATTTTTGCACGAAAATTTTCCTATCGGTGAAATTTTTCCTATTCTTCCATTGAAAAGCGGTCTCAGCTTTGGCGCCCTCCTTCAATTTATAAAATAATAACAAATCATAAATAACAATTTTTTTGATTGCTAATGAGTAAAACAATGTTTTATAAAGAGTATCAAAGGTGAAAGAACTTCTTAACATTATTGGATTTATAATTCGAACTAGTTTTTTAAATTGTTTTCTTAATATGGTATTTTATCAATAAAACTGGGTGGTAGCTCTGGAAAATCGAACAAATGGTTCTAATGTTCTATGTTTGCCCAGAATAACATCCATGTATTACATCAAACATAGAATAATGTTGGTTGTGAAGTATTTCAAATTTTTCTCTTTGATTTTATCGGAAAAAATCAAGAGATTCATGTTTCGGCTCAGCATTACCCGCTCTTATACAGCATTTTACCGTTTTACTCTCTTAATGTTGTAGTCAACGCAACATTTTGTTAACAACAAGAATACTAGCTTAACTTAACTTTTGTATACTTAATTATTGTTCATAAAATAAATGCCTCAGTTTTTTACTGAAATAAACTTAGAACCAGGGATGTGTTCACATGGCTTAACTAGGAACGTATTATTAAAATGTAATTAACGTAATATTAAAAAATTGTAAGACCTTCTTTGCATCAACGCCTTTTTACAATGACTTTTGTGCTCAAGACATTCATGGTGTCATTTTGACGGTAATTAGTAGGCAAAGTGTAGTGAAATGTAAATAATCCCTTTAATGAGGTTGCTTTTATGGACCTAATTTTTGTCATAGACGATCTTTGAAAGTTACTTAGTAGACGTTTGAATTTGCCTTCAACGTTTAAGGAAAAGTTAAAATGTTATACCCTATAAAAATGCGTTCGTACCAAAGCAGAGTTAGACAAACTCGAGCAACCTTTTTAGAAATACCGATCCGAGAAGCCGACTTGTATCTACAGAGAAAGATGCGTGAGTATACAGTGAAGCATTTCAAGAAAATTTGGTGTATTGAATATTCTGTTGGTGATTTGAAATCGAACGTAAGTAGGAAAATATTTACTAAAATCATTTGTAGTAAACCTTAGCATGCAATTGTATTTTAGATGGAAATGTTCGAGCAATCAAGGAAATCCAAAGACGAACGGCGTTGTAACGAGATAGCAAGTGTGAAGCGGTTGAGATGTGGCGAGAAAGAGAAGGTATGGAATCTGGTGGTAGTAATAACAAATCAACTAAAGTTTATATTTACAGGACGATCTTGTTCAAAAATATGTAAGCAAAATGCCGAGGGACAGATCGAGCCGAAAATTACAGGCCGTCATATCTCCCGTATATAAGTCTCCAAGGATAATGTGCCAGGCTAAACGGCCGATAAGTTTTACGCGCTCCTCACCAAGTTTGCCAGTATCTAATGATTTGGAAATTCTCCATTTGGATGATTCGGAAGCTGCAATCAATATTGAACCCTTAACAGCGATCATGGACACACAGGAAAAGGTTGTATCAACTCAAAAGGAAACTCTAAAGGATATTATTTATTTGCCACAAGACGATTCATGGAAGGGCAAAGAGTCTGCTGATTTGGTAGTGCTTGGTCCTCATGGGACAACTGCCAGTGCCGACTTTATGATGTCCTTGGATTGGTCAACTGGATCGCAAGTAACCAGAAAGTTACTTGCTCACATTTTCGATCGTGAGACTTTGGCTTCCCATACACTAACCGGAAAGCCGTCTCCTGCTTTCAAGGATCGTGATATGCCTGACAAAAAGCCGCTAGACCCCAAGAAGGTAGCGGATATTGTTCACGCCGTAACAATGTACGCAAACTGTACTGCTCGTGAGGTGAGGATGGCAATTACGACAAAATGTGCCGACGAAAACAAGATGTTGAGGAATAAAACCAGGACAAATAAAGAGAATTCGAGCCCCGCTCTCGGTAAAGGTGGTAAATCATATTCAAAGAAAACCGACTAAGAATTTACTTCTCACAGCATTTGATTTCGTCAACATTGGATGAAATTTTTTTCTTACGACTAACCTAGTAAAGGAACTCAAGTAAATTTAGAATCGAGGATATCTTTTTGCTTTAAAAATTCGGACAAGACGTCACAATTTTGTAAAATAAAATGTATATTAGTATAACATGCAAAAGTAATGACTTAATTATAATAGAGCAATTTGAGAACAAATTGAGAATGTGTTTGATATTTTCTTAATTCCTAAGTCCTTTTGATCTGTAGGCACTATTCGAAGTATTTAGATGCTTGACTATCCAGAACACCAATCCTGTTTTTATACTGAAGGCTTACATCCTGATAATCACTAAGAATTGAGGTTTGCTTTTGTTACTTAGTTATTATCAGTTTACTGCAATGACCCAATAGGTTGTTCCACTAGATTTCTGAATATGTTCATCATTGGTTCGTTTATTTTCCCTCGTTTGTGTTATGTTCCTGGAGAACAGGAGGATTTCTATTCCATCATCAATTATATAAGTTTTTGCATTCTTTTGTGTTCGGAAATTTAACGGGCTTACCATCTATATGAAGGGTTAATCTTTTGTATGGAGTTGAAAATCAGAGTCCCATTTGTCAAAAGTTCTTAGCATTTTCCTACTTTACCTTCCGGTGAGAAAGCTGCGTGTTTAGTTTTTTGCAGAAGCATTATTGCAGTGATCACATGATGACCATCATCTACATCGCTGTACAGCCAGTTGACAGATCCACACACAGTTGACAGATTCTAAGCCATCGAGAAAGCGCTGTTTCTTTTTCTTGGCGACTGATTTCCTGTCACCTTCTGCACTCTCTTGCAAGGGAAAATATGTGCAAACAATATGTGTATTTTACCGTTTTACTCTTTTAATGTTGTAGTCAACGCAACATTTTGTTAACAACAAGAATACTAGCTTAACTTAACTTTTTTATACTTAATTATTGTTCATAAAATAAATGCCTCAGTTTTTTACTGAAATAAACTTAGAACCACGGATGTGTTCACATGGCTTAACTAGGAACGTATTATTAAAATGTAATTAACGTAATATTAAAAAATTGTAAGACCTTCTTTGCATCAACGCCTTTTTACAATGACTTTTGTGCTCAAGACATTCATGGTGTCATTTTGACGGTAATTAGTAGGCAAAGTGTAGTGAAATGTAAATAATCCCTTTAATGAGGTTGCTTTTATGGACCTAATTTTTGTCATAGACGATCTTTGAAAGTTACTTAGTAGACGTTTGAATTTGCCTTCAACGTTTAAGGAAAAGTTAAAATGTTATACCCTATAAAAATGCGTTCGTACCAAAGCAGAGTTAGACAAACTCGAGCAACCTTTTTAGAAATACCGATCCGAGAAGCCGACTTGTATCTACAGAGAAAGATGCGTGAGTATACAGTGAAGCATTTCAAGAAAATTTGGTGTATTGAATATTCTGTTGGTGATTTGAAATCGAACGTAAGTAGGAAAATATTTACTAAAATCATTTGTAGTAAACCTTAGCATGCAATTGTATTTTAGATGGAAATGTTCGAGCAATCAAGGAAATCCAAAGACGAACGGCGTTGTAACGAGATAGCAAGTGTGAAGCGGTTGAGATGTGGCGAGAAAGAGAAGGTATGGAATCTGGTGGTAGTAATAACAAATCAACTAAAGTTTATATTTACAGGACGATCTTGTTCAAAAATATGTAAGCAAAATGCCGAGGGACAGATCGAGCCGAAAATTACAGGCCGTCATATCTCCCGTATATAAGTCTCCAAGGATAATGTGCCAGGCTAAACGGCCGATAAGTTTTACGCGCTCCTCACCAAGTTTGCCAGTATCTAATGATTTGGAAATTCTCCATTTGGATGATTCGGAAGCTGCAATCAATATTGAACCCTTAACAGCGATCATGGACACACAGGAAAAGGTTGTATCAACTCAAAAGGAAACTCTAAAGGATATTATTTATTTGCCACAAGACGATTCATGGAAGGGCAAAGAGTCTGCTGATTTGGTAGTGCTTGGTCCTCATGGGACAACTGCCAGTGCCGACTTTATGATGTCCTTGGATTGGTCAACTGGATCGCAAGTAACCAGAAAGTTACTTGCTCACATTTTCGATCGTGAGACTTTGGCTTCCCATACACTAACCGGAAAGCCGTCTCCTGCTTTCAAGGATCGTGATATGCCTGACAAAAAGCCGCTAGACCCCAAGAAGGTAGCGGATATTGTTCACGCCGTAACAATGTACGCAAACTGTACTGCTCGTGAGGTGAGGATGGCAATTACGACAAAATGTGCCGACGAAAACAAGATGTTGAGGAATAAAACCAGGACAAATAAAGAGAATTCGAGCCCCGCTCTCGGTAAAGGTGGTAAATCATATTCAAAGAAAACCGACTAAGAATTTACTTCTCACAGCATTTGATTTCGTCAACATTGGATGAAATTTTTTTCTTACGACTAACCTAGTAAAGGAACTCAAGTAAATTTAGAATCGAGGATATCTTTTTGCTTTAAAAATTCGGACAAGACGTCACAATTTTGTAAAATAAAATGTATATTAGTATAACATGCAAAAGTAATGACTTAATTATAATAGAGCAATTTGAGAACAAATTGAGAATGTGTTTGATATTTTCTTAATTCCTAAGTCCTTTTGATCTGTAGGCACTATTCGAAGTATTTAGATGCTTGACTATCCAGAACACCAATCCTGTTTTTATACTGAAGGCTTACATCCTGATAATCACTAAGAATTGAGGTTTGCTTTTGTTACTTAGTTATTATCAGTTTACTGCAATGACCCAATAGGTTGTTCCACTAGATTTCTGAATATGTTCATCATTGGTTCGTTTATTTTCCCTCGTTTGTGTTATGTTCCTGGAGAACAGGAGGATTTCTATTCCATCATCAATTATATAAGTTTTTGCATTCTTTTGTGTTCGGAAATTTAACGGGCTTACCATCTATATGAAGGGTTAATCTTTTGTATGGAGTTGAAAATCAGAGTCCCATTTGTCAAAAGTTCTTAGCATTTTCCTACTTTACCTTCCGGTGAGAAAGCTGCGTGTTTAGTTTTTTGCAGAAGCATTATTGCAGTGATCACATGATGACCATCATCTACATCGCTGTACAGCCAGTTGACAGATCCACACACAGTTGACAGATTCTAAGCCATCGAGAAAGCGCTGTTTCTTTTTCTTGGCGACTGATTTCCTGTCACCTTCTGCACTCTCTTGCAAGGGAAAATATGTGCAAACAATATGTGTATTTTACCGTTTTACTCTTTTAATGTTGTAGTCAACGCAACATTTTGTTAACAACAAGAATACTAGCTTAACTTAACTTTTTTATACTTAATTATTGTTCATAAAATAAATGCCTCAGTTTTTTACTGAAATAAACTTAGAACCACGGATGTGTTCACATGGCTTAACTAGGAACGTATTATTAAAATGTAATTAACGTAATATTAAAAAATTGTAAGACCTTCTTTGCATCAACGCCTTTTTACAATGACTTTTGTGCTCAAGACATTCATGGTGTCATTTTGACGGTAATTAGTAGGCAAAGTGTAGTGAAATGTAAATAATCCCTTTAATGAGGTTGCTTTTATGGACCTAATTTTTGTCATAGACGATCTTTGAAAGTTACTTAGTAGACGTTTGAATTTGCCTTCAACGTTTAAGGAAAAGTTAAAATGTTATACCCTATAAAAATGCGTTCGTACCAAAGCAGAGTTAGACAAACTCGAGCAACCTTTTTAGAAATACCGATCCGAGAAGCCGACTTGTATCTACAGAGAAAGATGCGTGAGTATACAGTGAAGCATTTCAAGAAAATTTGGTGTATTGAATATTCTGTTGGTGATTTGAAATCGAACGTAAGTAGGAAAATATTTACTAAAATCATTTGTAGTAAACCTTAGCATGCAATTGTATTTTAGATGGAAATGTTCGAGCAATCAAGGAAATCCAAAGACGAACGGCGTTGTAACGAGATAGCAAGTGTGAAGCGGTTGAGATGTGGCGAGAAAGAGAAGGTATGGAATCTGGTGGTAGTAATAACAAATCAACTAAAGTTTATATTTACAGGACGATCTTGTTCAAAAATATGTAAGCAAAATGCCGAGGGACAGACCGAGCCGAAAATTACAGGCCGTCATATCTCCCGTATATAAGTCTCCAAGGATAATGTGCCAGGCTAAACGGCCGATAAGTTTTACGCGCTCCTCACCAAGTTTGCCAGTATCTAATGATTTGGAAATTCTCCATTTGGATGATTCGGAAGCTGCAATCAATATTGAACCCTTAACAGCGATCATGGACACACAGGAAAAGGTTGTATCAACTCAAAAGGAAACTCTAAAGGATATTATTTATTTGCCACAAGACGATTCATGGAAGGGCAAAGAGTCTGCTGATTTGGTAGTGCTTGGTCCTCATGGGACAACTGCCAGTGCCGACTTTATGATGTCCTTGGATTGGTCAACTGGATCGCAAGTAACCAGAAAGTTACTTGCTCACATTTTCGATCGTGAGACTTTGGCTTCCCATACACTAACCGGAAAGCCGTCTCCTGCTTTCAAGGATCGTGATATGCCTGACAAAAAGCCGCTAGACCCCAAGAAGGTAGCGGATATTGTTCACGCCGTAACAATGTACGCAAACTGTACTGCTCGTGAGGTGAGGATGGCAATTACGACAAAATGTGCCGACGAAAACAAGATGTTGAGGAATAAAACCAGGACAAATAAAGAGAATTCGAGCCCCGCTCTCGGTAAAGGTGGTAAATCATATTCAAAGAAAACCGACTAAGAATTTACTTCTCACAGCATTTGATTTCGTCAACATTGGATGAAATTTTTTTCTTACGACTAACCTAGTAAAGGAACTCAAGTAAATTTAGAATCGAGGATATCTTTTTGCTTTAAAAATTCGGACAAGACGTCACAATTTTGTAAAATAAAATGTATATTAGTATAACATGCAAAAGTAATGACTTAATTATAATAGAGCAATTTGAGAACAAATTGAGAATGTGTTTGATATTTTCTTAATTCCTAAGTCCTTTTGATCTGTAGGCACTATTCGAAGTATTTAGATGCTTGACTATCCAGAACACCAATCCTGTTTTTATACTGAAGGCTTACATCCTGATAATCACTAAGAATTGAGGTTTGCTTTTGTTACTTAGTTATTATCAGTTTACTGCAATGACCCAATAGGTTGTTCCACTAGATTTCTGAATATGTTCATCATTGGTTCGTTTATTTTCCCTCGTTTGTGTTATGTTCCTGGAGAACAGGAGGATTTCTATTCCATCATCAATTATATAAGTTTTTGCATTCTTTTGTGTTCGGAAATTTAACGGGCTTACCATCTATATGAAGGGTTAATCTTTTGTATGGAGTTGAAAATCAGAGTCCCATTTGTCAAAAGTTCTTAGCATTTTCCTACTTTACCTTCCGGTGAGAAAGCTGCGTGTTTAGTTTTTTGCAGAAGCATTATTGCAGTGATCACATGATGACCATCATCTACATCGCTGTACAGCCAGTTGACAGATCCACACACAGTTGACAGATTCTAAGCCATCGAGAAAGCGCTGTTTCTTTTTCTTGGCGACTGATTTCCTGTCACCTTCTGCACTCTCTTGCAAGGGAAAATATGTGCAAACAATATGTGTATTTTACCGTTTTACTCTTTTAATGTTGTAGTCAACGCAACATTTTGTTAACAACAAGAATACTAGCTTAACTTAACTTTTTTATACTTAATTATTGTTCATAAAATAAATGCCTCAGTTTTTTACTGAAATAAACTTAGAACCACGGATGTGTTCACATGGCTTAACTAGGAACGTATTATTAAAATGTAATTAACGTAATATTAAAAAATTGTAAGACCTTCTTTGCATCAACGCCTTTTTACAATGACTTTTGTGCTCAAGACATTCATGGTGTCATTTTGACGGTAATTAGTAGGCAAAGTGTAGTGAAATGTAAATAATCCCTTTAATGAGGTTGCTTTTATGGACCTAATTTTTGTCATAGACGATCTTTGAAAGTTACTTAGTAGACGTTTGAATTTGCCTTCAACGTTTAAGGAAAAGTTAAAATGTTATACCCTATAAAAATGCGTTCGTACCAAAGCAGAGTTAGACAAACTCGAGCAACCTTTTTAGAAATACCGATCCGAGAAGCCGACTTGTATCTACAGAGAAAGATGCGTGAGTATACAGTGAAGCATTTCAAGAAAATTTGGTGTATTGAATATTCTGTTGGTGATTTGAAATCGAACGTAAGTAGGAAAATATTTACTAAAATCATTTGTAGTAAACCTTAGCATGCAATTGTATTTTAGATGGAAATGTTCGAGCAATCAAGGAAATCCAAAGACGAACGGCGTTGTAACGAGATAGCAAGTGTGAAGCGGTTGAGATGTGGCGAGAAAGAGAAGGTATGGAATCTGGTGGTAGTAATAACAAATCAACTAAAGTTTATATTTACAGGACGATCTTGTTCAAAAATATGTAAGCAAAATGCCGAGGGACAGATCGAGCCGAAAATTACAGGCCGTCATATCTCCCGTATATAAGTCTCCAAGGATAATGTGCCAGGCTAAACGGCCGATAAGTTTTACGCGCTCCTCACCAAGTTTGCCAGTATCTAATGATTTGGAAATTCTCCATTTGGATGATTCGGAAGCTGCAATCAATATTGAACCCTTAACAGCGATCATGGACACACAGGAAAAGGTTGTATCAACTGAAAAGGAAACTCTAAAGGATATTATTTATTTGCCACAAGACGATTCATGGAAGGGCAAAGAGTCTGCTGATTTGGTAGTGCTTGGTCCTCATGGGACAACTGCCAGTGCCGACTTTATGATGTCCTTGGATTGGTCAACTGGATCGCAAGTAACCAGAAAGTTACTTGCTCACATTTTCGATCGTGAGACTTTGGCTTCCCATACACTAACCGGAAAGCCGTCTCCTGCTTTCAAGGATCGTGATATGCCTGACAAAAAGCCGCTAGACCCCAAGAAGGTAGCGGATATTGTTCACGCCGTAACAATGTACGCAAACTGTACTGCTCGTGAGGTGAGGATGGCAATTACGACAAAATGTGCCGACGAAAACAAGATGTTGAGGAATAAAACCAGGACAAATAAAGAGAATTCGAGCCCCGCTCTCGGTAAAGGTGGTAAATCATATTCAAAGAAAACCGACTAAGAATTTACTTCTCACAGCATTTGATTTCGTCAACATTGGATGAAATTTTTTTCTTACGACTAACCTAGTAAAGGAACTCAAGTAAATTTAGAATCGAGGATATCTTTTTGCTTTAAAAATTCGGACAAGACGTCACAATTTTGTAAAATAAAATGTATATTAGTATAACATGCAAAAGTAATGACTTAATTATAATAGAGCAATTTGAGAACAAATTGAGAATGTGTTTGATATTTTCTTAATTCCTAAGTCCTTTTGATCTGTAGGCACTATTCGAAGTATTTAGATGCTTGACTATCCAGAACACCAATCCTGTTTTTATACTGAAGGCTTACATCCTGATAATCACTAAGAATTGAGGTTTGCTTTTGTTACTTAGTTATTATCAGTTTACTGCAATGACCCAATAGGTTGTTCCACTAGATTTCTGAATATGTTCATCATTGGTTCGTTTATTTTCCCTCGTTTGTGTTATGTTCCTGGAGAACAGGAGGATTTCTATTCCATCATCAATTATATAAGTTTTTGCATTCTTTTGTGTTCGGAAATTTAACGGGCTTACCATCTATATGAAGGGTTAATCTTTTGTATGGAGTTGAAAATCAGAGTCCCATTTGTCAAAAGTTCTTAGCATTTTCCTACTTTACCTTCCGGTGAGAAAGCTGCGTGTTTAGTTTTTTGCAGAAGCATTATTGCAGTGATCACATGATGACCATCATCTACATCGCTGTACAGCCAGTTGACAGATCCACACACAGTTGACAGATTCTAAGCCATCGAGAAAGCGCTGTTTCTTTTTCTTGGCGACTGATTTCCTGTCACCTTCTGCACTCTCTTGCAAGGGAAAATATGTGCAAACAATATGTGTATTTTACCGTTTTACTCTTTTAATGTTGTAGTCAACGCAACATTTTGTTAACAACAAGAATACTAGCTTAACTTAACTTTTTTATACTTAATTATTGTTCATAAAATAAATGCCTCAGTTTTTTACTGAAATAAACTTAGAACCACGGATGTGTTCACATGGCTTAACTAGGAACGTATTATTAAAATGTAATTAACGTAATATTAAAAAATTGTAAGACCTTCTTTGCATCAACGCCTTTTTACAATGACTTTTGTGCTCAAGACATTCATGGTGTCATTTTGACGGTAATTAGTAGGCAAAGTGTAGTGAAATGTAAATAATCCCTTTAATGAGGTTGCTTTTATGGACCTAATTTTTGTCATAGACGATCTTTGAAAGTTACTTAGTAGACGTTTGAATTTGCCTTCAACGTTTAAGGAAAAGTTAAAATGTTATACCCTATAAAAATGCGTTCGTACCAAAGCAGAGTTAGACAAACTCGAGCAACCTTTTTAGAAATACCGATCCGAGAAGCCGACTTGTATCTACAGAGAAAGATGCGTGAGTATACAGTGAAGCATTTCAAGAAAATTTGGTGTATTGAATATTCTGTTGGTGATTTGAAATCGAACGTAAGTAGGAAAATATTTACTAAAATCATTTGTAGTAAACCTTAGCATGCAATTGTATTTTAGATGGAAATGTTCGAGCAATCAAGGAAATCCAAAGACGAACGGCGTTGTAACGAGATAGCAAGTGTGAAGCGGTTGAGATGTGGCGAGAAAGAGAAGGTATGGAATCTGGTGGTAGTAATAACAAATCAACTAAAGTTTATATTTACAGGACGATCTTGTTCAAAAATATGTAAGCAAAATGCCGAGGGACAGACCGAGCCGAAAATTACAGGCCGTCATATCTCCCGTATATAAGTCTCCAAGGATAATGTGCCAGGCTAAACGGCCGATAAGTTTTACGCGCTCCTCACCAAGTTTGCCAGTATCTAATGATTTGGAAATTCTCCATTTGGATGATTCGGAAGCTGCAATCAATATTGAACCCTTAACAGCGATCATGGACACACAGGAAAAGGTTGTATCAACTCAAAAGGAAACTCTAAAGGATATTATTTATTTGCCACAAGACGATTCATGGAAGGGCAAAGAGTCTGCTGATTTGGTAGTGCTTGGTCCTCATGGGACAACTGCCAGTGCCGACTTTATGATGTCCTTGGATTGGTCAACTGGATCGCAAGTAACCAGAAAGTTACTTGCTCACATTTTCGATCGTGAGACTTTGGCTTCCCATACACTAACCGGAAAGCCGTCTCCTGCTTTCAAGGATCGTGATATGCCTGACAAAAAGCCGCTAGACCCCAAGAAGGTAGCGGATATTGTTCACGCCGTAACAATGTACGCAAACTGTACTGCTCGTGAGGTGAGGATGGCAATTACGACAAAATGTGCCGACGAAAACAAAATGTTGAGGAATAAAACCAGGACAAATAAAGAGAATTCGGGCCCGCTCTCGGTAAAGGTGGTAAATCATATTCAAAGAAAACCGACTAAGAATTTACTTCTCACAGCATTTGATTTCGTCAACATTGGATGAAATTTTTTTCTTACGACTAACCTAGTAAAGGAACTCAAGTAAATTTAGAATCGAGGATATCTTTTTGCTTTAAAAATTCGGACAAGACGTCACAATTTTGTAAAATAAAATGTATATTAGTATAACATGCAAAAGTAATGACTTAATTATAATAGAGCAATTTGAGAACAAATTGAGAATGTGTTTGATATTTTCTTAATTCCTAAGTCCTTTTGATCTGTAGGCACTATTCGAAGTATTTAGATGCTTGACTATCCAGAACACCAATCCTGTTTTTATACTGAAGGCTTACATCCTGATAATCACTAAGAATTGAGGTTTGCTTTTGTTACTTAGTTATTATCAGTTTACTGCAATGACCCAATAGGTTGTTCCACTAGATTTCTGAATATGTTCATCATTGGTTCGTTTATTTTCCCTCGTTTGTGTTATGTTCCTGGAGAACAGGAGGATTTCTATTCCATCATCAATTATATAAGTTTTTGCATTCTTTTGTGTTCGGAAATTTAACGGGCTTACCATCTATATGAAGGGTTAATCTTTTGTATGGAGTTGAAAATCAGAGTCCCATTTGTCAAAAGTTCTTAGCATTTTCCTACTTTACCTTCCGGTGAGAAAGCTGCGTGTTTAGTTTTTTGCAGAAGCATTATTGCAGTGATCACATGATGACCATCATCTACATCGCTGTACAGCCAGTTGACAGATCCACACACAGTTGACAGATTCTAAGCCATCGAGAAAGCGCTGTTTCTTTTTCTTGGCGACTGATTTCCTGTCACCTTCTGCACTCTCTTGCAAGGGAAAATATGTGCAAACAATATGTGTATTTTACCGTTTTACTCTTTTAATGTTGTAGTCAACGCAACATTTTGTTAACAACAAGAATACTAGCTTAACTTAACTTTTTTATACTTAATTATTGTTCATAAAATAAATGCCTCAGTTTTTTACTGAAATAAACTTAGAACCACGGATGTGTTCACATGGCTTAACTAGGAACGTATTATTAAAATGTAATTAACGTAATATTAAAAAATTGTAAGACCTTCTTTGCATCAACGCCTTTTTACAATGACTTTTGTGCTCAAGACATTCATGGTGTCATTTTGACGGTAATTAGTAGGCAAAGTGTAGTGAAATGTAAATAATCCCTTTAATGAGGTTGCTTTTATGGACCTAATTTTTGTCATAGACGATCTTTGAAAGTTACTTAGTAGACGTTTGAATTTGCCTTCAACGTTTAAGGAAAAGTTAAAATGTTATACCCTATAAAAATGCGTTCGTACCAAAGCAGAGTTAGACAAACTCGAGCAACCTTTTTAGAAATACCGATCCGAGAAGCCGACTTGTATCTACAGAGAAAGATGCGTGAGTATACAGTGAAGCATTTCAAGAAAATTTGGTGTATTGAATATTCTGTTGGTGATTTGAAATCGAACGTAAGTAGGAAAATATTTACTAAAATCATTTGTAGTAAACCTTAGCATGCAATTGTATTTTAGATGGAAATGTTCGAGCAATCAAGGAAATCCAAAGACGAACGGCGTTGTAACGAGATAGCAAGTGTGAAGCGGTTGAGATGTGGCGAGAAAGAGAAGGTATGGAATCTGGTGGTAGTAATAACAAATCAACTAAAGTTTATATTTACAGGACGATCTTGTTCAAAAATATGTAAGCAAAATGCCGAGGGACAGACCGAGCCGAAAATTACAGGCCGTCATATCTCCCGTATATAAGTCTCCAAGGATAATGTGCCAGGCTAAACGGCCGATAAGTTTTACGCGCTCCTCACCAAGTTTGCCAGTATCTAATGATTTGGAAATTCTCCATTTGGATGATTCGGAAGCTGCAATCAATATTGAACCCTTAACAGCGATCATGGACACACAGGAAAAGGTTGTATCAACTCAAAAGGAAACTCTAAAGGATATTATTTATTTGCCACAAGACGATTCATGGAAGGGCAAAGAGTCTGCTGATTTGGTAGTGCTTGGTCCTCATGGGACAACTGCCAGTGCCGACTTTATGATGTCCTTGGATTGGTCAACTGGATCGCAAGTAACCAGAAAGTTACTTGCTCACATTTTCGATCGTGAGACTTTGGCTTCCCATACACTAACCGGAAAGCCGTCTCCTGCTTTCAAGGATCGTGATATGCCTGACAAAAAGCCGCTAGACCCCAAGAAGGTAGCGGATATTGTTCACGCCGTAACAATGTACGCAAACTGTACTGCTCGTGAGGTGAGGATGGCAATTACGACAAAATGTGCCGACGAAAACAAAATGTTGAGGAATAAAACCAGGACAAATAAAGAGAATTCGGGCCCCGCTCTCGGTAAAGGTGGTAAATCATATTCAAAGAAAACCGACTAAGAATTTACTTCTCACAGCATTTGATTTCGTCAACATTGGATGAAATTTTTTTCTTACGACTAACCTAGTAAAGGAACTCAAGTAAATTTAGAATCGAGGATATCTTTTTGCTTTAAAAATTCGGACAAGAAGTATTTATTTGATAACGTCACAATTTTGTAAAATAAAATGTATATTAGTATAACATGCAAAAGTAATGACTTAATTATAATAGAGCAATTTGAGAACAAATTGAGAATGTGTTTGATATTTTCTTAATTCCTAAGTCCTTTTGATCTGTAGGCACTATTCGAAGTATTTAGATGCTTGACTATCCAGAACACCAATCCTGTTTTTATACTGAAGGCTTACATCCTGATAATCACTAAGAATTGAGGTTTGCTTTTGTTACTTAGTTATTATCAGTTTACTGCAATGACCCAATAGGTTGTTCCACTAGATTTCTGAATATGTTCATCATTGGTTCGTTTATTTTCCCTCGTTTGTGTTATGTTCCTGGAGAACAGGAGGATTTCTATTCCATCATCAATTATATAAGTTTTTGCATTCTTTTGTGTTCGGAAATTTAACGGGCTTACCATCTATATGAAGGGTTAATCTTTTGTATGGAGTTGAAAATCAGAGTCCCATTTGTCAAAAGTTCTTAGCATTTTCCTACTTTACCTTCCGGTGAGAAAGCTGCGTGTTTAGTTTTTTGCAGAAGCATTATTGCAGTGATCACATGATGACCATCATCTACATCGCTGTACAGCCAGTTGACAGATCCACACACAGTTGACAGATTCTAAGCCATCGAGAAAGCGCTGTTTCTTTTTCTTGGCGACTGATTTCCTGTCACCTTCTGCACTCTCTTGCAAGGGAAAATATGTGCAAACAATATGTGTATTTTACCGTTTTACTCTTTTAATGTTGTAGTCAACGCAACATTTTGTTAACAACAAGAATACTAGCTTAACTTAACTTTTGTATACTTAATTATTGTTCATAAAATAAATGCCTCAGTTTTTTACTGAAATAAACTTAGAACCACGGATGTGTTCACATGGCTTAACTAGGAACGTATTATTAAAATGTAATTAACGTAATATTAAAAAATTGTAAGACCTTCTTTTGTCAAATACATCTGTTATTTCACAACATTAAATTATAATTAACCTTCTTTGCATCAACGCCTTTTTACAATGACTTTTGTGCTCAAGACATTCATGGTGTCATTTTGACGGTAATTAGTAGGCAAAGTGTAGTGAAATGTAAATAATCCCTTTAATGAGGTTGCTTTTATGGACCTAATTTTTGTCATAGACGATCTTTGAAAGTAACTTAGTAGACGTTTGAATTTGCCTTCAACGTTTAAGGAAAAGTTAAAATGTTATACCTTATAAAAATGCGTTCGTACCAAAGCAGAGTTAGACAAACTCGAGCAACCTTTTTAGAAATACCGATCCGAGAAGCCGACTTGTATCTACAGAGAAAGATGCGTGAGTATACAGTGAAGCATTTCAAGAAAATTTGGTGTATTGAATATTCTGTTGGTGATTTGAAATCGAACGTAAGTAGGAAAATATTTACTAAAATCATTTGTAGTAAACCTTAGCATGCAATTGTATTTTAGATGGAAATGTTCGAGCAATCAAGGAAATCCAAAGACGAACGGCGTTGTAACGAGATAGCAAGTGTGAAGCGGTTGAGATGTGGCGAGAAAGAGAAGGTATGGAATCTGGTGGTAGTAATAACAAATCAACTAAAGTTTATATTTACAGGACGATCTTGTTCAAAAATATGTAAGCAAAATGCCGAGGGACAGACCGAGCCGAAAATTACAGGCCGTCATATCTCCCGTATATAAGTCTCCAAGGATAATGTGCCAGGCTAAACGGCCGATAAGTTTTACGCGCTCCTCACCAAGTTTGCCAGTATCTAATGATTTGGAAATTCTCCATTTGGATGATTCGGAAGCTGCAATCAATATTGAACCCTTAACAGCGATCATGGACACACAGGAAAAGGTTGTATCAACTCAAAAGGAAACTCTAAAGGATATTATTTATTTGCCACAAGACGATTCATGGAAGGGCAAAGAGTCTGCTGATTTGGTAGTGCTTGGTCCTCATGGGACAACTGCCAGTGCCGACTTTATGATGTCCTTGGATTGGTCAACTGGATCGCAAGTAACCAGAAAGTTACTTGCTCACATTTTCGATCGTGAGACTTTGGCTTCCCATACACTAACCGGAAAGCCGTCTCCTGCTTTCAAGGATCGTGATATGCCTGACAAAAAGCCGCTAGACCCCAAGAAGGTAGCGGATATTGTTCACGCCGTAACAATGTACGCAAACTGTACTGCTCGTGAGGTGAGGATGGCAATTACGACAAAATGTGCCGACGAAAACAAAATGTTGAGGAATAAAACCAGGACAAATAAAGAGAATTCGAGCCCCGCTCTCGGTAAAGGTGGTAAATCATATTCAAAGAAAACCAACTAAGAATTTACTTCTCACAGCATTTGATTTCGTCAACATTGGATGAAATTTTTTTCTTACGACTAACCTAGTAAAGGAACTCAAGTAAATTTAGAATCGAGGATATCTTTTTGCTTTAAAAATTCGGACAAGACGTCACAATTTTGTAAAATAAAATGTATATTAGTATAACATGCAAAAGTAATGACTTAATTATAATAGAGCAATTTGAGAACAAATTGAGAATGTGTTTGATATTTTCTTAATTCCTAAGTCCTTTTGATCTGTAGGCACTATTCGAAGTATTTAGATGCTTGACTATCCAGAACACCAATCCTGTTTTTATACTGAAGGCTTACATCCTGATAATCACTAAGAATTGAGGTTTGCTTTTGTTACTTAGTTATTATCAGTTTACTGCAATGACCCAATAGGTTGTTCCACTAGATTTCTGAATATGTTCATCATTGGTTCGTTTATTTTCCCTCGTTTGTGTTATGTTCCTGGAGAACAGGAGGATTTCTATTCCATCATCAATTATATAAGTTTTTGCATTCTTTTGTGTTCGGAAATTTAACGGGCTTACCATCTATATGAAGGGTTAATCTTTTGTATGGAGTTGAAAATCAGAGTCCCATTTGTCAAAAGTTCTTAGCATTTTCCTACTTTACCTTCCGGTGAGAAAGCTGCGTGTTTAGTTTTTTGCAGAAGCATTATTGCAGTGATCACATGATGACCATCATCTACATCGCTGTACAGCCAGTTGACAGATCCACACACAGTTGACAGATTCTAAGCCATCGAGAAAGCGCTGTTTCTTTTTCTTGGCGACTGATTTCCTGTCACCTTCTGCACTCTCTTGCAAGGGAAAATATGTGCAAACAATATGTGTATTTTACCGTTTTACTCTTTTAATGTTGTAGTCAACGCAACATTTTGTTAACAACAAGAATACTAGCTTAACTTAACTTTTTTATACTTAATTATTGTTCATAAAATAAATGCCTCAGTTTTTTACTGAAATAAACTTAGAACCACGGATGTGTTCACATGGCTTAACTAGGAACGTATTATTAAAATGTAATTAACGTAATATTAAAAAATTGTAAGACCTTCTTTGCATCAACGCCTTTTTACAATGACTTTTGTGCTCAAGACATTCATGGTGTCATTTTGACGGTAATTAGTAGGCAAAGTGTAGTGAAATGTAAATAATCCCTTTAATGAGGTTGCTTTTATGGACCTAATTTTTGTCATAGACGATCTTTGAAAGTTACTTAGTAGACGTTTGAATTTGCCTTCAACGTTTAAGGAAAAGTTAAAATGTTATACCCTATAAAAATGCGTTCGTACCAAAGCAGAGTTAGACAAACTCGAGCAACCTTTTTAGAAATACCGATCCGAGAAGCCGACTTGTATCTACAGAGAAAGATGCGTGAGTATACAGTGAAGCATTTCAAGAAAATTTGGTGTATTGAATATTCTGTTGGTGATTTGAAATCGAACGTAAGTAGGAAAATATTTACTAAAATCATTTGTAGTAAACCTTAGCATGCAATTGTATTTTAGATGGAAATGTTCGAGCAATCAAGGAAATCCAAAGACGAACGGCGTTGTAACGAGATAGCAAGTGTGAAGCGGTTGAGATGTGGCGAGAAAGAGAAGGTATGGAATCTGGTGGTAGTAATAACAAATCAACTAAAGTTTATATTTACAGGACGATCTTGTTCAAAAATATGTAAGCAAAATGCCGAGGGACAGACCGAGCCGAAAATTACAGGCCGTCATATCTCCCGTATATAAGTCTCCAAGGATAATGTGCCAGGCTAAACGGCCGATAAGTTTTACGCGCTCCTCACCAAGTTTGCCAGTATCTAATGATTTGGAAATTCTCCATTTGGATGATTCGGAAGCTGCAATCAATATTGAACCCTTAACAGCGATCATGGACACACAGGAAAAGGTTGTATCAACTCAAAAGGAAACTCTAAAGGATATTATTTATTTGCCACAAGACGATTCATGGAAGGGCAAAGAGTCTGCTGATTTGGTAGTGCTTGGTCCTCATGGGACAACTGCCAGTGCCGACTTTATGATGTCCTTGGATTGGTCAACTGGATCGCAAGTAACCAGAAAGTTACTTGCTCACATTTTCGATCGTGAGACTTTGGCTTCCCATACACTAACCGGAAAGCCGTCTCCTGCTTTCAAGGATCGTGATATGCCTGACAAAAAGCCGCTAGACCCCAAGAAGGTAGCGGATATTGTTCACGCCGTAACAATGTACGCAAACTGTACTGCTCGTGAGGTGAGGATGGCAATTACGACAAAATGTGCCGACGAAAACAAAATGTTGAGGAATAAAACCAGGACAAATAAAGAGAATTCGGGCCCCGCTCTCGGTAAAGGTGGTAAATCATATTCAAAGAAAACCGACTAAGAATTTACTTCTCACAGCATTTGATTTCGTCAACATTGGATGAAATTTTTTTCTTACGACTAACCTAGTAAAGGAACTCAAGTAAATTTAGAATCGAGGATATCTTTTTGCTTTAAAAATTCGGACAAGAAGTATTTATTTGATAACGTCACAATTTTGTAAAATAAAATGTATATTAGTATAACATGCAAAAGTAATGACTTAATTATAATAGAGCAATTTGAGAACAAATTGAGAATGTGTTTGATATTTTCTTAATTCCTAAGTCCTTTTGATCTGTAGGCACTATTCGAAGTATTTAGATGCTTGACTATCCAGAACACCAATCCTGTTTTTATACTGAAGGCTTACATCCTGATAATCACTAAGAATTGAGGTTTGCTTTTGTTACTTAGTTATTATCAGTTTACTGCAATGACCCAATAGGTTGTTCCACTAGATTTCTGAATATGTTCATCATTGGTTCGTTTATTTTCCCTCGTTTGTGTTATGTTCCTGGAGAACAGGAGGATTTCTATTCCATCATCAATTATATAAGTTTTTGCATTCTTTTGTGTTCGGAAATTTAACGGGCTTACCATCTATATGAAGGGTTAATCTTTTGTATGGAGTTGAAAATCAGAGTCCCATTTGTCAAAAGTTCTTAGCATTTTCCTACTTTACCTTCCGGTGAGAAAGCTGCGTGTTTAGTTTTTTGCAGAAGCATTATTGCAGTGATCACATGATGACCATCATCTACATCGCTGTACAGCCAGTTGACAGATCCACACACAGTTGACAGATTCTAAGCCATCGAGAAAGCGCTGTTTCTTTTTCTTGGCGACTGATTTCCTGTCACCTTCTGCACTCTCTTGCAAGGGAAAATATGTGCAAACAATATGTGTATTTTACCGTTTTACTCTTTTAATGTTGTAGTCAACGCAACATTTTGTTAACAACAAGAATACTAGCTTAACTTAACTTTTGTATACTTAATTATTGTTCATAAAATAAATGCCTCAGTTTTTTACTGAAATAAACTTAGAACCACGGATGTGTTCACATGGCTTAACTAGGAACGTATTATTAAAATGTAATTAACGTAATATTAAAAAATTGAAAGACCTTCTTTTGTCAAATACATCTGTTATTTCACAACATTAAATTATAATTAACCTTCTTTGCATCAACGCCTTTTTACAATGACTTTTGTGCTCAAGACATTCATGGTGTCATTTTGACGGTAATTAGTAGGCAAAGTGTAGTGAAATGTAAATAATCCCTTTAATGAGGTTGCTTTTATGGACCTAATTTTTGTCATAGACGATCTTTGAAAGTAACTTAGTAGACGTTTGAATTTGCCTTCAACGTTTAAGGAAAAGTTAAAATGTTATACCTTATAAAAATGCGTTCGTACCAAAGCAGAGTTAGACAAACTCGAGCAACCTTTTTAGAAATACCGATCCGAGAAGCCGACTTGTATCTACAGAGAAAGATGCGTGAGTATACAGTGAAGCATTTCAAGAAAATTTGGTGTATTGAATATTCTGTTGGTGATTTGAAATCGAACGTAAGTAGGAAAATATTTACTAAAATCATTTGTAGTAAACCTTAGCATGCAATTGTATTTTAGATGGAAATGTTCGAGCAATCAAGGAAATCCAAAGACGAACGGCGTTGTAACGAGATAGCAAGTGTGAAGCGGTTGAGATGTGGCGAGAAAGAGAAGGTATGGAATCTGGTGGTAGTAATAACAAATCAACTAAAGTTTATATTTACAGGACGATCTTGTTCAAAAATATGTAAGCAAAATGCCGAGGGACAGACCGAGCCGAAAATTACAGGCCGTCATATCTCCCGTATATAAGTCTCCAAGGATAATGTGCCAGGCTAAACGGCCGATAAGTTTTACGCGCTCCTCACCAAGTTTGCCAGTATCTAATGATTTGGAAATTCTCCATTTGGATGATTCGGAAGCTGCAATCAATATTGAACCCTTAACAGCGATCATGGACACACAGGAAAAGGTTGTATCAACTCAAAAGGAAACTCTAAAGGATATTATTTATTTGCCACAAGACGATTCATGGAAGGGCAAAGAGTCTGCTGATTTGGTAGTGCTTGGTCCTCATGGGACAACTGCCAGTGCCGACTTTATGATGTCCTTGGATTGGTCAACTGGATCGCAAGTAACCAGAAAGTTACTTGCTCACATTTTCGATCGTGAGACTTTGGCTTCCCATACACTAACCGGAAAGCCGTCTCCTGCTTTCAAGGATCGTGATATGCCTGACAAAAAGCCGCTAGACCCCAAGAAGGTAGCGGATATTGTTCACGCCGTAACAATGTACGCAAACTGTACTGCTCGTGAGGTGAGGATGGCAATTACGACAAAATGTGCCGACGAAAACAAAATGTTGAGGAATAAAACCAGGACAAATAAAGAGAATTCGAGCCCCGCTCTCGGTAAAGGTGGTAAATCATATTCAAAGAAAACCAACTAAGAATTTACTTCTCACAGCATTTGATTTCGTCAACATTGGATGAAATTTTTTTCTTACGACTAACCTAGTAAAGGAACTCAAGTAAATTTAGAATCGAGGATATCTTTTTGCTTTAAAAATTCGGACAAGAAGTATTTATTTGATAACGTCACAATTTTGTAAAATAAAATGTATATTAGTATAACATGCAAAAGTAATGACTTAATTATAATAGAGCAATTTGAGAACAAATTGAGAATGTGTTTGATATTTTCTTAATTCCTAAGTCCTTTTGATCTGTAGGCACTATTCGAAGTATTTAGATGCTTGACTATCCAGAACACCAATCCTGTTTTTATACTGAAGGCTTACATCCTGATAATCACTAAGAATTGAGGTTTGCTTTTGTTACTTAGTTATTATCAGTTTACTGCAATGACCCAATAGGTTGTTCCACTAGATTTCTGAATATGTTCATCATTGGTTCGTTTATTTTCCCTCGTTTGTGTTATGTTCCTGGAGAACAGGAGGATTTCTATTCCATCATCAATTATATAAGTTTTTGCATTCTTTTGTGTTCGGAAATTTAACGGGCTTACCATCTATATGAAGGGTTAATCTTTTGTATGGAGTTGAAAATCAGAGTCCCATTTGTCAAAAGTTCTTAGCATTTTCCTACTTTACCTTCCGGTGAGAAAGCTGCGTGTTTAGTTTTTTGCAGAAGCATTATTGCAGTGATCACATGATGACCATCATCTACATCGCTGTACAGCCAGTTGACAGATCCACACACAGTTGACAGATTCTAAGCCATCGAGAAAGCGCTGTTTCTTTTTCTTGGCGACTGATTTCCTGTCACCTTCTGCACTCTCTTGCAAGGGAAAATATGTGCAAACAATATGTGTATTTTACCGTTTTACTCTTTTAATGTTGTAGTCAACGCAACATTTTGTTAACAACAAGAATACTAGCTTAACTTAACTTTTGTATACTTAATTATTGTTCATAAAATAAATGCCTCAGTTTTTTACTGAAATAAACTTAGAACCACGGATGTGTTCACATGGCTTAACTAGGAACGTATTATTAAAATGTAATTAACGTAATATTAAAAAATTGTAAGACCTTCTTTTGTCAAATACATCTGTTATTTCACAACATTAAATTATAATTAACCTTCTTTGCATCAACGCCTTTTTACAATGACTTTTGTGCTCAAGACATTCATGGTGTCATTTTGACGGTAATTAGTAGGCAAAGTGTAGTGAAATGTAAATAATCCCTTTAATGAGGTTGCTTTTATGGACCTAATTTTTGTCATAGACGATCTTTGAAAGTTACTTAGTAGACGTTTGAATTTGCCTTCAACGTTTAAGGAACAGTTAAAATGTTATACCCTATAAAAATGCGTTCGTACCAAAGCAGAGTTAGACAAACTCGAGCAACCTTTTTAGAAATACCGATCCGAGAAGCCGACTTGTATCTACAGAGAAAGATGCGTGAGTATACAGTGAAGCATTTCAAGAAAATTTGGTGTATTGAATATTCTGTTGGTGATTTGAAATCGAACGTAAGTAGGAAAATATTTACTAAAATCATTTGTAGTAAACCTTAGCATGCAATTGTATTTTAGATGGAAATGTTCGAGCAATCAAGGAAATCCAAAGACGAACGGCGTTGTAACGAGATAGCAAGTGTGAAGCGGTTGAGATGTGGCGAGAAAGAGAAGGTATGGAATCTGGTGGTAGTAATAACAAATCAACTAAAGTTTATATTTACAGGACGATCTTGTTCAAAAATATGTAAGCAAAATGCCGAGGGACAGACCGAGCCGAAAATTACAGGCCGTCATATCTCCCGTATATAAGTCTCCAAGGATAATGTGCCAGGCTAAACGGCCGATAAGTTTTACGCGCTCCTCACCAAGTTTGCCAGTATCTAATGATTTGGAAATTCTCCATTTGGATGATTCGGAAGCTGCAATCAATATTGAACCCTTAACAGCGATCATGGACACACAGGAAAAGGTTGTATCAACTCAAAAGGAAACTCTAAAGGATATTATTTATTTACCACAAGACGATTCATGGAAGGGCAAAGAGTCTGCTGATTTGGTAGTGCTTGGTCCTCATGGGACAACTGCCAGTGCCGACTTTATGATGTCCTTGGATTGGTCAACTGGATCGCAAGTAACCAGAAAGTTACTTGCTCACATTTTCGATCGTGAGACTTTGGCTTCCCATACACTAACCGGAAAGCCGTCTCCTGCTTTCAAGGATCGTGATATGCCTGACAAAAAGCCGCTAGACCCCAAGAAGGTAGCGGATATTGTTCACGCCGTAACAATGTACGCAAACTGTACTGCTCGTGAGGTGAGGATGGCAATTACGACAAAATGTGCCGACGAAAACAAAATGTTGAGGAATAAAACCAGGACAAATAAAGAGAATTCGAGCCCCGCTCTCGGTAAAGGTGGTAAATCATATTCAAAGAAAACCAACTAAGAATTTACTTCTCACAGCATTTGATTTCGTCAACATTGGATGAAATTTTTTTCTTACGACTAACCTAGTAAAGGAACTCAAGTAAATTTAGAATCGAGGATATCTTTTTGCTTTAAAAATTCGGACAAGAAGTATTTATTTGATAACGTCACAATTTTGTAAAATAAAATGTATATTAGTATAACATGCAAAAGTAATGACTTAATTATAATAGAGCAATTTGAGAACAAATTGAGAATGTGTTTGATATTTTCTTAATTCCTAAGTCCTTTTGATCTGTAGGCACTATTCGAAGTATTTAGATGCTTGACTATCCAGAACACCAATCCTGTTTTTATACTGAAGGCTTACATCCTGATAATCACTAAGAATTGAGGTTTGCTTTTGTTACTTAGTTATTATCAGTTTACTGCAATGACCCAATAGGTTGTTCCACTAGATTTCTGAATATGTTCATCATTGGTTCGTTTATTTTCCCTCGTTTGTGTTATGTTCCTGGAGAACAGGAGGATTTCTATTCCATCATCAATTATATAAGTTTTTGCATTCTTTTGTGTTCGGAAATTTAACGGGCTTACCATCTATATGAAGGGTTAATCTTTTGTATGGAGTTGAAAATCAGAGTCCCATTTGTCAAAAGTTCTTAGCATTTTCCTACTTTACCTTCCGGTGAGAAAGCTGCGTGTTTAGTTTTTTGCAGAAGCATTATTGCAGTGATCACATGATGACCATCATCTACATCGCTATACAGCCAGTTGACAGATCCACACACAGTTGACAGATTCTAAGCCATCGAGAAAGCGCTGTTTCTTTTTCTTGGCGACTGATTTCCTGTCACCTTCTGCACTCTCTTGCAAGGGAAAATATGTGCAAACAATATGTGTATTTTACCGTTTTACTCTTTTAATGTTGTAGTCAACGCAACATTTTGTTAACAACAAGAATACTAGCTTAACTTAACTTTTGTATACTTAATTATTGTTCATAAAATAAATGCCTCAGTTTTTTACTGAAATAAACTTAGAACCACGGATGTGTTCACATGGCTTAACTAGGAACGTATTATTAAAATGTAATTAACGTAATATTAAAAAATTGTAAGACCTTCTTTTGTCAAATACATCTGTTATTTCACAACATTAAATTATAATTAACCTTCTTTGCATCAACGCCTTTTTACAATGACTTTTGTGCTCAAGACATTCATGGTGTCATTTTGACGGTAATTAGTAGGCAAAGTGTAGTGAAATGTAAATAATCCCTTTAATGAGGTTGCTTTTATGGACCTAATTTTTGTCATAGACGATCTTTGAAAGTTACTTAGTAGACGTTTGAATTTGCCTTCAACGTTTAAGGAAAAGTTAAAATGTTATACCCTATAAAAATGCGTTCGTACCAAAGCAGAGTTAGACAAACTCGAGCAACCTTTTTAGAAATACCGATCCGAGAAGCCGACTTGTATCTACAGAGAAAGATGCGTGAGTATACAGTGAAGCATTTCAAGAAAATTTGGTGTATTGAATATTCTGTTGGTGATTTGAAATCGAACGTAAGTAGGAAAATATTTACTAAAATCATTTGTAGTAAACCTTAGCATGCAATTGTATTTTAGATGGAAATGTTCGAGCAATCAAGGAAATCCAAAGACGAACGGCGTTGTAACGAGATAGCAAGTGTGAAGCGGTTGAGATGTGGCGAGAAAGAGAAGGTATGGAATCTGGTGGTAGTAATAACAAATCAACTAAAGTTTATATTTACAGGACGATCTTGTTCAAAAATATGTAAGCAAAATGCCGAGGGACAGACCGAGCCGAAAATTACAGGCCGTCATATCTCCCGTATATAAGTCTCCAAGGATAATGTGCCAGGCTAAACGGCCGATAAGTTTTACGCGCTCCTCACCAAGTTTGCCAGTATCTAATGATTTGGAAATTCTCCATTTGGATGATTCGGAAGCTGCAATCAATATTGAACCCTTAACAGCGATCATGGACACACAGGAAAAGGTTGTATCAACTCAAAAGGAAACTCTAAAGGATATTATTTATTTACCACAAGACGATTCATGGAAGGGCAAAGAGTCTGCTGATTTGGTAGTGCTTGGTCCTCATGGGACAACTGCCAGTGCCGACTTTATGATGTCCTTGGATTGGTCAACTGGATCGCAAGTAACCAGAAAGTTACTTGCTCACATTTTCGATCGTGAGACTTTGGCTTCCCATACACTAACCGGAAAGCCGTCTCCTGCTTTCAAGGATCGTGATATGCCTGACAAAAAGCCGCTAGACCCCAAGAAGGTAGCGGATATTGTTCACGCCGTAACAATGTACGCAAACTGTACTGCTCGTGAGGTGAGGATGGCAATTACGACAAAATGTGCCGACGAAAACAAAATGTTGAGGAATAAAACCAGGACAAATAAAGAGAATTCGAGCCCCGCTCTCGGTAAAGGTGGTAAATCATATTCAAAGAAAACCAACTAAGAATTTACTTCTCACAGCATTTGATTTCGTCAACATTGGATGAAATTTTTTTCTTACGACTAACCTAGTAAAGGAACTCAAGTAAATTTAGAATCGAGGATATCTTTTTGCTTTAAAAATTCGGACAAGAAATATTTATTTGATAACGTCACAATTTTGTAAAATAAAATGTATATTAGTATAACATGCAAAAGTAATGACTTAATTATAATAGAGCAATTTGAGAACAAATTGAGAATGTGTTTGATATTTTCTTAATTCCTAAGTCCTTTTGATCTGTAGGCACTATTCGAAGTATTTAGATGCTTGACTATCCAGAACACCAATCCTGTTTTTATACTGAAGGCTTACATCCTGATAATCACTAAGAATTGAGGTTTGCTTTTGTTACTTAGTTATTATCAGTTTACTGCAATGACCCAATAGGTTGTTCCACTAGATTTCTGAATATGTTCATCATTGGTTCGTTTATTTTCCCTCGTTTGTGTTATGTTCCTGGAGAACAGGAGGATTTCTATTCCATCATCAATTATATAAGTTTTTGCATTCTTTTGTGTTCGGAAATTTAACGGGCTTACCATCTATATGAAGGGTTAATCTTTTGTATGGAGTTGAAAATCAGAGTCCCATTTGTCAAAAGTTCTTAGCATTTTCCTACTTTACCTTCCGGTGAGAAAGCTGCGTGTTTAGTTTTTTGCAGAAGCATTATTGCAGTGATCACATGATGACCATCATCTACATCGCTATACAGCCAGTTGACAGATCCACACACAGTTGACAGATTCTAAGCCATCGAGAAAGCGCTGTTTCTTTTTCTTGGCGACTGATTTCCTGTCACCTTCTGCACTCTCTTGCAAGGGAAAATATGTGCAAACAATATGTGTATTTTACCGTTTTACTCTTTTAATGTTGTAGTCAACGCAACATTTTGTTAACAACAAGAATACTAGCTTAACTTAACTTTTTTATACTTAATTATTGTTCATAAAATAAATGCCTCAGTTTTTTACTGAAATAAACTTAGAACCACGGATGTGTTCACATGGCTTAACTAGGAACGTATTATTAAAATGTAATTAACGTAATATTAAAAAATTGTAAGACCTTCTTTGCATCAACGCCTTTTTACAATGACTTTTGTGCTCAAGACATTCATGGTGACATTCATGGTGTCAAGAAATATTTATTTGATAACGTCACAATTTTGTAAAATAAAATGTATATTAGTATAACATGCAAAAGTAATGACTTAATTATAATAGAGCAATTTGAGAACAAATTGAGAATGTGTTTGATATTTTCTTAATTCCTAAGTCCTTTTGATCTGTAGGCACTATTCGAAGTATTTAGATGCTTGACTATCCAGAACACCAATCCTGTTTTTATACTGAAGGCTTACATCCTGATAATCACTAAGAATTGAGGTTTGCTTTTGTTACTTAGTTATTATCAGTTTACTGCAATGACCCAATAGGTTGTTCCACTAGATTTCTGAATATGTTCATCATTGGTTCGTTTATTTTCCCTCGTTTGTGTTATGTTCCTGGAGAACAGGAGGATTTCTATTCCATCATCAATTATATAAGTTTTTGCATTCTTTTGTGTTCGGAAATTTAACGGGCTTACCATCTATATGAAGGGTTAATCTTTTGTATGGAGTTGAAAATCAGAGTCCCATTTGTCAAAAGTTCTTAGCATTTTCCTACTTTACCTTCCGGTGAGAAAGCTGCGTGTTTAGTTTTTTGCAGAAGCATTATTGCAGTGATCACATGATGACCATCATCTACATCGCTGTACAGCCAGTTGACAGATCCACACACAGTTGACAGATTCTAAGCCATCGAGAAAGCGCTGTTTCTTTTTCTTGGCGACTGATTTCCTGTCACCTTCTGCACTCTCTTGCAAGGGAAAATATGTGCAAACAATATGTGTATTTTACCGTTTTACTCTTTTAATGTTGTAGTCAACGCAACATTTTGTTAACAACAAGAATACTAGCTTAACTTAACTTTTGTATACTTAATTATTGTTCATAAAATAAATGCCTCAGTTTTTTACTGAAATAAACTTAGAACCACGGATGTGTTCACATGGCTTAACTAGGAACGTATTATTAAAATGTTATTAACGTAATATTAAAAAATTGTAAGACCTTCTTTTGTCAAATACATCTGTTATTTCACAACATTAAATTATAATTAACCTTCTGCACTCTCTTGCAAGGGAAAATATGTGCCCCTCATGTTCCCATCAGCACCACCATCTTAGTTACAGTTATACCTCTAGATGTTTACACTCGCATTCCTCCAGGAAAACTTTTGGAAATAATTTTCTTTACGAGTGCGACACAATGAATTTCATACTGATAAAGTTCGAAACTTCGGTCTATGATATTGTTCGAACCTTCTTTCTGTTAAAAGAAGCAAAAATTAAATTAAAATTCTTCCAATGATGGACTTCTTCCCTTTGGTTACTTTATGTCGTAGTGTTTTGTTGTAGAAAAATCATTTGTTAGTGACTTGTTCTTATTCAATTGCTAAAAGCATCAAAAGAATTTTATCCAACTTTTCGTAGTTTTAGCGAAACTGTACATGTTTAAAGGATGCTCCAATTACTGATGATTTTTTGATACTCTGGATTATGATTCAGACAATCAGTTTTACTGAAAAAAGAGACGCTATTACATCTTCGCACGACGATAGTTCTTGTCTTTGCATTTTTACGAATAATTCATCCACAAGAATTTTAAGTAATTGAATCAGACAGGGAAGCAGTAGCTAATCCTGGGTGCGGTAAGGAGTTTGTACATTAAAAGTATAGTGCTTCCCTGTACTCAAACCAAAATTAATAAAGGACAGTTTCGAAAGGAATTTTTCTGGAAATTATGGTACATTCTGAACTTTGCATGGACGATATGCGCAACGTAGTAAAGAGTGTATTTTAGAGGCATATAACTTCAAGTTAGCAAGGCTTTTTAAAGTTACGAACGGTGCGATAGCTGTCATGTGTTTTATAGTTGGTTTGCCATTCTAACATATGAAGGTTTGGTTAGTTTGGCTTGCCATTTTGATATATGAACGTCGCAAAGCCCTACCAAAAGTCCTGCCGACATCCCAATCCAAGGGGACCAAGACTGATAGCGAAAAGACCGCCTCCGTCGAATGATGGGTTCCAGATGGTATTAACCAAGGACAGAGAAGCGTCCAAAGGTTCCTCCTCGTAAAAGCAGCCAATAGTAAGGTTCTAACTGGAGGCAAACGTAAAGGGAACTCCGAACAAGAAACAAGAACTTCGAAGTAAGACACGCCACTGGTCAGACCAACGGATGTTAGGACGTACATAGACGTTTGGTGCAAAATTAGGGTAGCTGTGAAACGCTGTGACACTTAATTTAACTTTGAAACAGTTCGGTCAACCGGATCTGATAGCCTCCTTGAAGAGTTTGGATCTGAGACAAGAAAAACCACTCATTTCGTGTCGCAGCTAAAAAGACTCTTCGGGAAAATAGCAGAAGTGGTTGCACTTTAATCACTGGTCACGTTCCATATAAGGGAAAACGGCTGCTTTACTGTTATGAATGAGGTGACATAGGCCTCTAAAGTGCTTTTTCTGAGTAAAGTGGTATCAAAGTAAGTCTTATAAATAAAAATAAGAAAGAAAGAAATAAGACTAACTGATTAACGATTTGACTTCTAAACAAGCAAAAAAGCTTGTCAACGTTACAAAAATGCAAATAGTTTGGCTGGGCTGCATGTTATGCTGCAGTGCCTTTCCACTGTTTTAAATGCCTAGTTGCTATTTTCTTCTCAAAGATATAAAATTGAAGAGTTTAAGAGGACTATTCGGCCAGCGATCATGGTTAAAAAGTTTTCGCGATCCGCGAAAATGTTCCTTTAAACTAGGAGCAAAGGGAAGATGGACCTGGAGAAGTTCATCGACATGCTCTAGAGGTTTGCAAGCCTCTCAAAGGCAAACAGTTTACCTTTTAATTGGGGACCTGAAGATTGGTTATTGCAATCATGGTGAACTCTGCAATAGAACTTAGGTGAATCATGAAATCTGCTTGTAAGTCAGTTTCGCCCCGCAGGAGACTTGAGCACGGCAAGCCTACTTTGTCTGAAGGTCAACTGGAATCGCTGAACAACTATCGGTTAGCAAGGGAATGTCTTCGCGTCAATCAACAGAAGGAAGCCCCTTTTTTCGCAGAAACTCATAAAAGACGTGGACAGAAGTTCGTGGGCTTGGGATCTAAGCAAGACATGTGGAATTTCAGTACGCTCCATGTGATTTGCGTATACAAGACTGACAAGATGGATGAGATAACACGAGCTCTCTTATCCACACATTCTTCCGCGTTGAGGCTACACGAAGAGAGAATTGGAATTTCTAGTTCTTTCCATGAAGTCGCAAAAGACTTCAGGCTTAAATGATATTCAATTAGTACGCTCAGTATAATATTAGTAAACGGGAGGGGATTCCCGAGCCGCCATTAGCGTACCGCCCGTTAGGCATTGTAGATACTGCCGGGAGAGTGCTTAAGAAACTCATAAAGGAAAGACTAATTGACGTTATTTATGATGGTGGGAACCTTTCTCCACAGCAGTGCGGTTTTAGTGCTGAGCGCTTCACTATTAATGCAATGCGGAGTTGACGACTGTGTCGATCCTTCAAGTGACGCTAGAATCACGAATGCGTTCAACTCCGCTAGATGGGCTGATAATCTGGACGCTTTGGAAAACTCATTCTCTGCTTCTGAGGAGTTGAATGTCACAGGTGTCGTACCCATCGCCCTCCTTGCCTAAGAGCGTAAAACAATCTGCTTCGAAAGATACGAGCATAACAATGAACTAGTCGCTAGGGATGAAAAGCGAAACACTTTCGACGAATGGCGAAAATCTTGCAACTTCAGCCAGAGAGAATGTACGTGGCTCATCAAAAATTTGCGTCCTCGAAGTTCAGCCATTGAGATGACGTATTTTATACTTTATTTTCATGGAGAAGATGAGACTGACTGCGCGGTGATCCAGCCGAGAAAGTGGGAGAGTTCAGTCCGGATAGTCTAATCAAAGAGATCCTGAATTCGTCCGAGCCAGTACATTCCGCTCGGGAAATCCTTACAATCAAAAACGCATACTTGATTTGATGATGGAGCCGAGGGGGGAGGGATCTTTCTTTTAGCAATTCAATTCATTATACCATAAAGCAACTGAAAAAGTTGGAGGTGCAAACACAATAAGTACTCATCCTGTGTTTTGAGGAGGTTATTCTCAGTGCTACCACTGGACTCCCAACAAAGTCAGGTGTCTAGAACTCTGATGGCATTGTTCCAGCTGCTTTCGCGTTGTTTTGAGAAATGCTAGGACCCCTGAACATTAGTGGCAATTTTGATTTTCATAACTTTAGCTTCCTTATAACAATTTATTCTTTTCTGAAATCCATAGATTATTCAATCATCAATTTTGCCATGTTAGTAATTTTGAACAAAAAAGAATTGAAAGCTTGCTAGCCGTCGTCACTCAAAAATTGAAATGGCTATCGGATGTTTTTGCACAGACTTATAAAGGTAGTATTTCATTTTCAATTACGTATTTAGCAATCCTTTTTTCGATAAAATGAATTTTTCTGCGTGAAATTATCATACTTTCATGTAAGGACTAATTTTTCGTTTCCACATCAAAATTTCGCGGCCCACAACGTGCGAAAAAGGATGAAGATTTACGCTTTTGCAAATATTTAATTACAATGTGTAATTTTTCTCCCGATTTTAGTATTTGATTTGCTGACATTATTTTTATTTTTTCCACGCCAGAGAATTTCTTCATGCAGAAATAATTTTCTTGGTAGGTTGGCCTGTTGTTCATTCAAAATATTTAGATTTTGAGAAAAATTGAAAACGTGTTAGTGTCTTGAAATATGACATGATTTTCGATCAGTGTCGGCACCTAAATGTGGAAAACGTTAATGTGGGTACCTACTTTGGTTTTTCCAACCAACGGCATACGTGTTTTCTGTCCTTACTGCACCAAAATCCCTCTTCGTTGCACTCATGTATTTGCACGTTAAAGGATATGCATGTAAAAACTTCAAGTGATTCTGAAAAACTTCTGTATGTCCGTTTAAAATTATCATTTAAAGGTTTAGCATGATCAGGTAATTTGATTTCTAGAAGGATACTATGTAAATTCTTAGCGTTAGGATGTAGAGTGAAGTAGATTGTACCTGGAATATTGTTAGAAACGCAAGATATTTCGAGTTCCAGGTACTTAGCCATGTGAAATCTCTTAGGCGGCTAAATTGAGGGTTGTGGGAAGGTAGCTGCTAGCTTATTTTCAGTCCTATTCGAATATTTCTAGATGGGTTTCAAATAGGTTTGATCCTTAGTTAGTGTTTTGCGTTTGTGGAGTGCGAATTAAGAGACAAAGGTGTGAAGAGTTATTTGCTGGTTATTTTGAAAAAATCCGTAGTAGTAAGAAAAATAAAGAAATTTCGTGCTTACTTCAAATGGAATCAATCATTTGTAATAATACGGTAAATATAAAAAATTCTTAGATGTGCAAACAATTAAATACTCAATAAGTTTGTTTGTTTTCGACGTCGGCTTTAGTGGATCGTGTAATAAAGTCTCATTAGATTTTTTTTCAAATTCTTTCCCAGTCCGATCTTAATACATTCAAGTCCCCACTAGACCAATTAAATTATGTGTGATAATCTTCTACGCAATTTTCCTTTTCCTAACATTTTAAGTTTGAAAGAACCGAAAAGTCTTCTAAATTTTTTTATCAATTATCGTTGAAGATTCTTAAACAGAAAGTTTGAAAACCCTGAAAAATGTATGGAGCTGACTCACCTTAATTTATTTAAACCTGATTATAATGAATGAAATGTGGCTTTCCATTTAATTTGAATTTTTTTTCGGTGTTATTATTTCAGGCAAACGTTAGCTCGATCGAAGAAGTTCTATATTATGGATCACCTTCAATGTTACAGAGTATCGATGCCGATATAGTATCTGAAGACATGTCCTCGCCACGTACGTTGACATCACCGTTATCGTCACCATATGATTCAGCTTCTACGAGCTCTGGGTCAGCACCACCGAGTCCGTTGGCATCTACTTCAGCTACAATTCCAGTGGAGCTCAAGCTTCAAGTTGACCAGATTCCTTGCCAAATCCAATTGGTGGATAATGACAATGATAAATCTGCATGTAATTTGGAGTTGGCAATTGAAAATGTGAGACGTGAGTATCTTGCACCTGAAAACGCAAAGAAATGGGAAGGCAAAAATTCCTTGGACCTAGTTGCTATTGGGCCCAATGGAACGACTGTTGCAACTGACTTTCTGGTATCCCTTGATTGGAGTTCAGGATCGCAAGTGACACGAAAATTGTTAACTCATATTTTTGATCGCGAAACTTTGGCATCGCACACTTTAACCGGAAAACCATCACCAGCATTCAGGGATCGTCAAACTCCTGCGAAACTACCGCTTGATCCGTTGAAAGTTGCAGATATTATTCACGTTGTTACAACTTACACGAACAGTTCACCTCGCGAGGTTCGCATGTCTATTACGACAAAGTGCGCCGATGAAAACAAAATGATGAGAAATCGAATCAAGAAGAAATAGATGCAGCGTTTATTTCCAATATGTCGGGTAGTCCATTGTGATTTGTAAATAGATTCAAGTTTTTCTAATGATATTAAGTTACAATAAGTTAATAGGTTATTCTATTTTAGGCATCCCTTTCTTCTGTAAGCTGTAAATTTTTAAAAAAAAATTTCTAAAATGTTCTTAATGTTCGAACACGAAAAAACGCTGAAATGTTCCACCGAATCAAAGTAACAAAAATACGGTGCAGTGGAAGCTTGTAAATAACTCATTAGTATTATGTAAGATTATCAAAAAACTTCTTATATGGCTTATTATTATTAGGCTAAGATTTTTAAAAGCGCTTTGATACAAAAGTTAAGATTCTGCTTAATTTGTAATTAGTATTCAAGGCAATTCCTCATTTCAAATTATCACCGTAGTCGTGTGATGTGTCTAATGATTGAGAGAATAATTTCCAATATAACATATCTACGAGCATCATTATCTGCTTTTAATTTTGAAGTTAAGGATTTTAATCTATTTTGGTAGGTAATGTCACCATATCTGCAGCGTTTACTTGGAATTTGAATGTAAGTTGTTATGTCTTCGATCATATGATCCAGCTTAAATTTGTGGAATTCTGTTTCACGAAATTCATCTTAGTGCTGAAGAAAGTGCCAATTTCTTCCGTGAAAAAAAAAAGAAAAGATTTTTAAAGGGGAGAATCAACTAATACAGGAGAAATGGACGCACCGGCGGGCTTCCTTGTTGACGAACCTATAAAAAAATTTTAAACATTCGAAATAGCATGCAAGCTCCTGGTTGTCAATCCAATTAGAATCAAACGGGGTGTAAGGCTTGACATTGCGTGAAAATGTGTTATCAGTGCAAGAAGTTGCTGTGACTTATTAGAACAATCGCTAGAATACAAGATGCACTCAAAGACTAAAACCTTAAGAAAAGACTAGAAGGATACCAAGAGTGCGAGTCTCGCACTATATCTCAATTGATCTTAATTTTTTCATTCATTCATTTAGCGAAATTCTACTTCTGATATTATTTGTTCTGCTTTTGGTTTCTGTTCACTTTTCCTAGATCCTCGGGTTGCGCGAAAAAAGAATTAATTGGAAGAAGTAAATGAAATTTATTTGCTTTATAATAAATTTCCATAATTCGTTCCAACTATTCAAGTTATAACCGCTATTTAAACTCCTCACTAGACTTGGCATAACATTTTTGAATTCTTCTCGGAATTCTATTTTTCCGGAAAAGTTTCAGCATTTAAAATTAGAAACTTCAACTGCCGCAAAGGTTACACTGATCAATAGTCAAACTGGAACGTTGACCGTTGTACTCAGTACAATTGGCGTCCAGCTTCCCTAGCGTTCAGATTTGTTTGATTCTACTCTTATCAACAATCCTTAACTTTAAATGACTATTGATCAGTTTCGAATTTTGGCAACAAGCGAAAAAACAGCATTAATGCAAGCAGAGAAAGCCTAACGAATACCTAGCGAAAAAGGAAAGTAAACGAGAGGAGGATGGATCCAGTAGACGTGCAAAGCGAGCCACAACTATATACAGGTCATCTGAAGACAACCAAGAAGGAGCTGTGAAACCACCACAAGCAGATGCTATCCGAAAAAAATTAAAAGACGGCAGCGAAACATTGTGCAACAGTTTAGTTTGAGAACGCCAAAATAGAGCCGATACACAGGGATGGGCGATAATTCAAGACCGAGGAATGAAGCTTCTTTTATATCATGAGCTACCCGCTTATAGTCCTATTCAATGTGAATACCTATTTTCGCTTCACTCAAAAAAGGATAACAATCGGCTTATTTCAACTCTAGCAAAAGGTAAGCAAACAGATAAAGTCAAAGTATCACTGATATTTGTAGAGGTTTCTCCATCAATGACGATCAAAACATTTATGGGAATGACCCCTACAATGAAATAAAGAATCGAGCACGAAGAAGCCAAAAATTATAATGGACGATGTTGCCTTTTAGATACATTTCTAGGGATAATCCACTTCTTCATCGCAGCAGGCTACTTTTTAACCCGAAAAAAGTGCAGAAAAGACACTGCAGAGGGAAAGACGTTAGGGAAGACATCGAAGAGCATGTCCGGACGCAAATCATGTAACCTTTCCTCATCGGCTGGTTCAAAGCAAATGGATTAAGTTTAGATCGATATAGCGTAACTGTCACACAGGAAGACAATCTACATTGGCTGCTGAAGCAATATCATATTTTGCGCCGAAGCATGATTTGGGAAAGGCCGAAAAGGAGCGGAATTCTCCAATTGTTTCATTTGAAACTTTAAATCATCGATGTCGACTAGACATATTACACCTTTAAGACCAGATTTATAGCTTGTGAGGACAAAGAAAAAAAAAATAAGGTGAGTCACACATCTGTGCCCTGTAAAAGGAATAAGCCATCCTGCTAATAACTCTGACAACCCGGTACACTGTTATTATTATTACACGGTATGCTTCGCTTTTATTATAATTGAAAGAACAAATATCTCAGTAATCCTGCCTCCTTTTCAACGTTTGGTTCTTTGTAGCGAATTCCCCCAAATATCGGTCCATTGATCGCGTTTTCCAATTTTGATACTCGAGCAGGGAACTGTCGTCGACATTAGAGTGTGAACACCGTTTCCTCGGTTTTCTCTCTAGTCCCCGCCCTGCAGTGTTTATGAGCTGTTTATCAGCGTGCTGCACTCTTCAACATATTTCGTCTCTTTCATAAGCTATTCTCTTTTTTGGCGCCTAGATACACCAACTCTCCAGCATTTTCGATACCGTATTTGCCTGTGACTGTGATACAGCCACGAGAATGAGAAAAATTTGAGAAAAATTGAAAACGTGTTAGTGTCTTGAAATATGACATGATTTTCGATCAGTGTCGGCACCTAAATGTGGAAAACGATAATGTGGGTACCTACTTTGGTTTTTCCAACCAACGGCATACGTGTTTTCTGTCCTTACTGCACCAAAATCCCTCTTCGTTGCACTCATGTATTTGCACGTTAAAGGATATGCATGTAAAAACTTCAAGTGATTCTGAAAAACTTCTGTATGTCCGTTTAAAATTATCATTTAAAGGTTTAGCATGATCAGGTAATTTGATTTCTAGAAGGATACTATGTAAATTCTTAGCGTTAGGATGTAGAGTGAAGTAGATTGTACCTGGAATATTGTTAGAAACGCAAGATATTTCGAGTTCCAGGTACTTAGCCATGTGAAATCTCTTAGGCGACTAAATTGAGGGTTGTGGGAAGGTAGCTGCTAGCTTATTTTCAGTCCTATTCGAATATTTCTAGATGGGTTTCAAATAGGTTTGATCCTTAGTTAGTGTTTTGCGTTTGTGGAGTGCGAATTAAGAGACAAAGGTGTGAAGAGTTATTTGCTGGTTATTTTGGAAAAATCCGTAGTAGTAAGAAAAATAAAGAAATTTCGTGCTTACTTCAAATGGAATCAATCATTTGTAATAATACGGTAAATATAAAAAATTCTTAGATGTGCAAACAATTAAATACTCAATAAGTTTGTTTGTTTTCGACGTCGGCTTTAGTGGATCGTGTAATAAAGTCTCATTAGATTTTTTTTCAAATTCTTTCCCAGTCCGATCTTAATACATTCAAGTCCCCACTAGACCAATTAAATTATGTGTGATAATCTTCTACGCAATTTTCCTTTTCCTAACATTTTAAGTTTGAAAGAACCGAAAAGTCTTCTAAATTTTTTTATCAATTATCGTTGAAGATTCTTAAACAGAAAGTTTGAAAACCCTGAAAAATGTATGGAGCTGACTCACCTTAATTTATTTAAACCTGATTATAATGAATGAAATGTGGCTTTCCATTTAATTTGAATTTTTTTTCGGTGTTATTATTTCAGGCAAACGTTAGCTCGATCGAAGAAGTTCTATATTATGGATCACCTTCAATGTTACAGAGTATCGATGCCGATATAGTATCTGAAGACATGTCCTCGCCACGTACGTTGACATCACCGTTATCGTCACCATATGATTCAGCTTCTACGAGCTCTGGGTCAGCACCACCGAGTCCGTTGGCATCTACTTCAGCTACAATTCCAGTGGAGCTCAAGCTTCAAGTTGACCAGATTCCTTGCCAAATCCAATTGGTGGATAATGACAATGATAAATCTGCATGTAATTTGGAGTTGGCAATTGAAAATGTGAGACGTGAGTATCTTGCACCTGAAAACGCAAAGAAATGGGAAGGCAAAAATTCCTTGGACCTAGTTGCTATTGGGCCCAATGGAACGACTGTTGCAACTGACTTTCTGGTATCCCTTGATTGGAGTTCAGGATCGCAAGTGACACGAAAATTGTTAACTCATATTTTTGATCGCGAAACTTTGGCATCGCACACTTTAACCGGAAAACCATCACCAGCATTCAGGGATCGTCAAACTCCTGCGAAACTACCGCTTGATCCGTTGAAAGTTGCAGATATTATTCACGTTGTTACAACTTACACGAACAGTTCACCTCGCGAGGTTCGCATGTCTATTACGACAAAGTGCGCCGATGAAAACAAAATGATGAGAAATCGAATCAAGAAGAAATAGATGCAGCGTTTATTTCCAATATGTCGGGTAGTCCATTGTGATTTGTAAATAGATTCAAGTTTTTCTAATGATATTAAGTTACAATAAGTTAATAGGTTATTCTATTTTAGGCATCCCTTTCTTCTGTAAGCTGTAAATTTTTAAAAAAAAATTTCTAAAATGTTCTTAATGTTCGAACACGAAAAAACGCTGAAATGTTCCACCGAATCAAAGTAACAAAAATACGGTGCAGTGGAAGCTTGTAAATAACTCATTAGTATTATGTAAGATTATCAAAAAACTTCTTATATGGCTTATTATTATTAGGCTAAGATTTTTAAAAGCGCTTTGATACAAAAGTTAAGATTCTGCTTAATTTGTAATTAGTATTCAAGGCAATTCCTCATTTCAAATTATCACCGTAGTCGTGTGATGTGTCTAATGATTGAGAGAATAATTTCCAATATAACATATCTACGAGCATCATTATCTGCTTTTAATTTTGAAGTTAAGGATTTTAATCTATTTTGGTAGGTAATGTCACCATATCTGCAGCGTTTACTTGGAATTTGAATGTAAGTTGTTATGTCTTCGATCATATGATCCAGCTTAAATTTGTGGAATTCTGTTTCACGAAATTCATCTTAGTGCTGAAGAAAGTGCCAATTTCTTCCGTGAAAAAAAAAAAGATTTTTAAAGGGGAGAATCAACTAATACAGGAGAAATGGACGCACCGGCGGGCTTCCTTGTTGACGAACCTATAAAAAAATTTTAAACATTCGAAATAGCATGCAAGCTCCTGGTTGTCAATCCAATTAGAATCAAACGGGGTGTAAGGCTTGACATTGCGTGAAAATGTGTTATCAGTGCAAGAAGTTGCTGTGACTTATTAGAACAATCGCTAGAATACAAGATGCACTCAAAGACTAAAACCTTAAGAAAAGACTAGAAGGATACCAAGAGTGCGAGTCTCGCACTATATCTCAATTGATCTTAATTTTTTCATTCATTCATTTAGCGAAATTCTACTTTTGATATTATTTGTTCTGCTTTTGGTTTCTGTTCACTTTTCCTAGATCCTCGGGTTGCGCGAAAAAAGAATTAATTGGAAGAAGTAAATGAAATTTATTTGCTTTATAATAAATTTCCATAATTCGTTCCAACTATTCAAGTTATAACCGCTATTTAAACTCCTCACTAGACTTGGCATAACATTTTTGAATTCTTCTCGGAATTCTATTTTTCCGGAAAAGTTTCAGCATTTAAAATTAGAAACTTCAACTGCCGCAAAGGTTACACTGATCAATAGTCAAACTGGAACGTTGACCGTTGTACTCAGTACAATTGGCGTCCAGCTTCCCTAGCGTTCAGATTTGTTTGATTCTACTCTTATCAACAATCCTTAACTTTAAATGACTATTGATCAGTTTCGAATTTTGGCAACAAGCGAAAAAACAGCATTAATGCAAACAGAGAAAGCCTAACGAATACCTAGCGAAAAAGGAAAGTAAACGAGAGGAGGATGGATCCAGTAGACGTGCAAAGCGAGCCACAACTATATACAGGTCATCTGAAGACAACCAAGAAGGAGCTGTGAAACCACCACAAGCAGATGCTACCCGAAAAAAATTACAAGACGGCAGCGAAACATTGTGCAACAGTTTCGTTTGAGAACGCCAAAATAGAGCCGATACACAGGGATGGGCGATAATTCAAGACCGAGGAATGAAGCTTCTTTTATATCATGAGCTACCCGCTTATAGTCCTATTCAATGTGAATACCTATTTTCGCTTCACTCAAAAAAGGATAACAATCGGCTTATTTCAACTCTAGCAAAAGGTAAGCAAACAGATAAAGTCAAAGTATCACTGGTATTTGTAGAGGTTTCTCCATCAATGACGATCAAAACATTTATGGGAATGACCCCTACAATGAAATAAAGAATCGAGCACGAAGAAGCCAAAAATTATAATGGACGATGTTGCCTTTTAGATACATTTCTAGGGATAATCCACTTCTTCATCGCAGCAGGCTACTTTTTAACCCGAAAAAAGTGCAGAAAAGACACTGCAGAGGGAAAGACGTTAGGGAAGACATCGAAGAGCATGTCCGGACGCAAATCATGTAACCTTTCCTCATCAGCTGGTTCAAAGCAAATGGATTAAGTTTAGATCGATATAGCGTAACTGTCACACAGGAAGACAATCTACATTGGCTGCTGAAGCAATATCATATTTTGCGCCGAAGCATGATTTGGGAAAGGCCGAAAAGGAGCGGAATTCTCCAATTGTTTCATTTGAAACTTTAAATCATCGATGTCGACTAGACATATTACACCTTTAAGACCAGATTTATAGCTTGTGAGGACAAAGAAAAAAAAAATAAGGTGAGTCACACATCTGTGCCCTGTAAAAGGAATAAGCCATCCTGCTAATAACTCTGACAACCCGGTACACTGTTATTATTATTACACGGTATGCTTCGCTTTTATTATAATTGAAAGAACAAATATCTCAGTAATCCTGCCTCCTTTTCAACGTTTGGTTCTTTGTAGCGAATTCCCCCAAATATCGGTCCATTGATCGCGTTTTCCAATTTTGATACTCGAGCAGGGAACTGTCGTCGACATTAGAGTGTGAACACCGTTTCCTCGGTTTTCTCTCTAGTCCCCGCCCTGCGGGGTTTATGAGCTGTTTATCAGCGTGCTGCACTCTTCAACATATTTCGTCTCTTTCATAAGCTATTCTCTTTTTTGGCGCCTAGATACACCAACTCTCCAGCATTTTCGATACCGTATTTGCCTGTGACTGTGATACAGCCACGAGAATGAGAAAAATTTGAGAAAAATTGAAAACGTGTTAGTGTCTTGAAATATGACATGATTTTCGATCAGTGTCGGCACCTAAATGTGGAAAACGATAATGTGGGTACCTACTTTGGTTTTTCCAACCAACGGCATACGTGTTTTCTGTCCTTACTGCACCAAAATCCCTCTTCGTTGCACTCATGTATTTGCACGTTAAAGGATATGCATGTAAAAACTTCAAGTGATTCTGAAAAACTTCTGTATGTCCGTTTAAAATTATCATTTAAAGGTTTAGCATGATCAGGTAATTTGATTTCTAGAAGGATACTATGTAAATTCTTAGCGTTAGGATGTAGAGTGAAGTAGATTGTACCTGGAATATTGTTAGAAACGCAAGATATTTCGAGTTCCAGGTACTTAGCCATGTGAAATCTCTTAGGCGACTAAATTGAGGGTTGTGGGAAGGTAGCTGCTAGCTTATTTTCAGTCCTATTCGAATATTTCTAGATGGGTTTCAAATAGGTTTGATCCTTAGTTAGTGTTTTGCGTTTGTGGAGTGCGAATTAAGAGACAAAGGTGTGAAGAGTTATTTGCTGGTTATTTTGGAAAAATCCGTAGTAGTAAGAAAAATAAAGAAATTTCGTGCTTACTTCAAATGGAATCAATCATTTGTAATAATACGGTAAATATAAAAAATTCTTAGATGTGCAAACAATTAAATACTCAATAAGTTTGTTTGTTTTCGACGTCGGCTTTAGTGGATCGTGTAATAAAGTCTTATTAGATTTTTTTTCAAATTCTTTCCCAGTCCGATCTTAATACATTCAAGTCCCCACTAGACCAATTAAATTATGTGTGATAATCTTCTACGCAATTTTCCTTTTCCTAACATTTTAAGTTTGAAAGAACCGAAAAGTCTTCTAAATTTTTTTATCAATTATCGTTGAAGATTCTTAAACAGAAAGTTTGAAAACCCTGAAAAATGTATGGAGCTGACTCACCTTAATTTATTTAAACCTGATTATAATGAATGAAATGTGGCTTTCCATTTAATTTGAATTTTTTTTCGGTGTTATTATTTCAGGCAAACGTTAGCTCGATCGAAGAAGTTCTATATTATGGATCACCTTCAATGTTACAGAGTATCGATGCCGATATAGTATCTGAAGACATGTCCTCGCCACGTACGTTGACATCACCGTTATCGTCACCATATGATTCAGCTTCTACGAGCTCTGGGTCAGCACCACCGAGTCCGTTGGCATCTACTTCAGCTACAATTCCAGTGGAGCTCAAGCTTCAAGTTGACCAGATTCCTTGCCAAATCCAATTGGTGGATAATGACAATGATAAATCTGCATGTAATTTGGAGTTGGCAATTGAAAATGTGAGACGTGAGTATCTTGCACCTGAAAACGCAAAGAAATGGGAAGGCAAAAATTCCTTGGACCTAGTTGCTATTGGGCCCAATGGAACGACTGTTGCAACTGACTTTCTGGTATCCCTTGATTGGAGTTCAGGATCGCAAGTGACACGAAAATTGTTAACTCATATTTTTGATCGCGAAACTTTGGCATCGCACACTTTAACCGGAAAACCATCACCAGCATTCAGGGATCGTCAAACTCCTGCGAAACTACCGCTTGATCCGTTGAAAGTTGCAGATATTATTCACGTTGTTACAACTTACACGAACAGTTCACCTCGCGAGGTTCGCATGTCTATTACGACAAAGTGCGCCGATGAAAACAAAATGATGAGAAATCGAATCAAGAAGAAATAGATGCAGCGTTTATTTCCAATATGTCGGGTAGTCCATTGTGATTTGTAAATAGATTCAAGTTTTTCTAATGATATTAAGTTACAATAAGTTAATAGGTTATTCTATTTTAGGCATCCCTTTCTTCTGTAAGCTGTAAATTTTTAAAAAAAAATTTCTAAAATGTTCTTAATGTTCGAACACGAAAAAACGCTGAAATGTTCCACCGAATCAAAGTAACAAAAATACGGTGCAGTGGAAGCTTGTAAATAACTCATTAGTATTATGTAAGATTATCAAAAAACTTCTTATATGGCTTATTATTATTAGGCTAAGATTTTTAAAAGCGCTTTGATACAAAAGTTAAGATTCTGCTTAATTTGTAATTAGTATTCAAGGCAATTCCTCATTTCAAATTATCACCGTAGTCGTGTGATGTGTCTAATGATTGAGAGAATAATTTCCAATATAACATATCTACGAGCATCATTATCTGCTTTTAATTTTGAAGTTAAGGATTTTAATCTATTTTGGTAGGTAATGTCACCATATCTGCAGCGTTTACTTGGAATTTGAATGTAAGTTGTTATGTCTTCGATCATATGATCCAGCTTAAATTTGTGGAATTCTGTTTCACGAAATTCATCTTAGTGCTGAAGAAAGTGCCAATTTCTTCCGTGAAAAAAAAAAGAAAAGATTTTTAAAGGGGAGAATCAACTAATACAGGAGAAATGGACGCACCGGCGGGCTTCCTTGTTGACGAACCTATAAAAAAATTTTAAACATTCGAAATAGCATGCAAGCTCCTGGTTGTCAATCCAATTAGAATCAAACGGGGTGTAAGGCTTGACATTGCGTGAAAATGTGTTATCAGTGCAAGAAGTTGCTGTGACTTATTAGAACAATCGCTAGAATACAAGATGCACTCAAAGACTAAAACCTTAAGAAAAGACTAGAAGGATACCAAGAGTGCGAGTCTCGCACTATATCTCAATTGATCTTAATTTTTTCATTCATTCATTTAGCGAAATTCTACTTCTGATATTATTTGTTCTGCTTTTGGTTTCTGTTCACTTTTCCTAGATCCTCGGGTTGCGCGAAAAAAGAATTAATTGGAAGAAGTAAATGAAATTTATTTGCTTTATAATAAATTTCCATAATTCGTTCCAACTATTCAAGTTATAACCGCTATTTAAACTCCTCACTAGACTTGGCATAACATTTTTGAATTCTTCTCGGAATTCTATTTTTCCGGAAAAGTTTCAGCATTTAAAATTAGAAACTTCAACTGCCGCAAAGGTTACACTGATCAATAGTCAAACTGGAACGTTGACCGTTGTACTCAGTACAATTGGCGTCCAGCTTCCCTAGCGTTCAGATTTGTTTGATTCTACTCTTATCAACAATCCTTAACTTTAAATGACTATTGATCAGTTTCGAATTTTGGCAACAAGCGAAAAAACAGCATTAATGCAAGCAGAGAAAGCCTAACGAATACCTAGCGAAAAAGGAAAGTAAACGAGAGGAGGATGGATCCAGTAGACGTGCAAAGCGAGCCACAACTATATACAGGTCATCTGAAGACAACCAAGAAGGAGCTGTGAAACCACCACAAGCAGATGCTACCCGAAAAAAATTACAAGACGGCAGCGAAACATTGTGCAACAGTTTCGTTTGAGAACGCCAAAATAGAGCCGATACACAGGGATGGGCGATAATTCAAGACCGAGGAATGAAGCTTCTTTTATATCATGAGCTACCCGCTTATAGTCCTATTCAATGTGAATACCTATTTTCGCTTCACTCAAAAAAGGATAACAATCGGCTTATTTCAACTCTAGCAAAAGGTAAGCAAACAGATAAAGTCAAAGTATCACTGATATTTGTAGAGGTTTCTCCATCAATGACGATCAAAACATTTATGGGAATGACCCCTACAATGAAATAAAGAATCGAGCACGAAGAAGCCAAAAATTATAATGGACGATGTTGCCTTTTAGATACATTTCTAGGGATAATCCACTTCTTCATCGCAGCAGGCTACTTTTTAACCCGAAAAAAGTGCAGAAAAGACACTGCAGAGGGAAAGACGTTAGGGAAGACATCGAAGAGCATGTCCGGACGCAAATCATGTAACCTTTCCTCATCGGTTGGTTCAAAGCAAATGGATTAAGTTTAGATCAATATAGCGTAACTGTCACACAGGAAGACAATCTACATTGGCTGCTGAAGCAATATCATATTTTGCGCCGAAGCATGATTTGGGAAAGGCCGAAAAGGAGCGGAATTCTCCAATTGTTTCATTTGAAACTTTAAATCATCGATGTCGACTAGACATATTACACCTTTAAGACCAGATTTATAGCTTGTGAGGACAAAGAAAAAAAAAATAAGGTGAGTCACACATCTGTGCCCTGTAAAAGGAATAAGCCATCCTGCTAATAACTCTGACAACCCGGTACACTGTTATTATTATTACACGGTATACTTCGCTTTTATTATAATTGAAAGAACAAATATCTCAGTAATCCTGCCTCCTTTTCAACGTTTGGTTCTTTGTAGCGAATTCCCCCAAATATCGGTCCATTGATCGCGTTTTCCAATTTTGATACTCGAGCAGGGAACTGTCGTCGACATTAGAGTGTGAACACCGTTTCCTCGGTTTTCTCTCTAGTCCCCGCCCTGCGGGGTTTATGAGCTGTTTATCAGCGTGCTGCACTCTTCAACATATTTCGTCTCTTTCATAAGCTATTCTCTTTTTTGGCGCCTAGATACACCAACTCTCCAGCATTTTCGATACCGTATTTGCCTGTGACTGTGATACAGCCACGAGAATGAGAAAAATTTGAGAAAAATTGAAAACGTGTTAGTGTCTTGAAATATGACATGATTTTCGATCAGTGTCGGCACCTAAATGTGGAAAACGATAATGTGGGTACCTACTTTGGTTTTTCCAACCAACGGCATACGTGTTTTCTGTCCTTACTGCACCAAAATCCCTCTTCGTTGCACTCATGTATTTGCACGTTAAAGGATATGCATGTAAAAACTTCAAGTGATTCTGAAAAACTTCTGTATGTCCGTTTAAAATTATCATTTAAAGGTTTAGCATGATCAGGTAATTTGATTTCTAGAAGGATACTATGTAAATTCTTAGCGTTAGGATGTAGAGTGAAGTAGATTGTACCTGGAATATTGTTAGAAACGCAAGATATTTCGAGTTCCAGGTACTTAGCCATGTGAAATCTCTTAGGCGACTAAATTGAGGGTTGTGGGAAGGTAGCTGCTAGCTTATTTTCAGTCCTATTCGAATATTTCTAGATGGGTTTCAAATAGGTTTGATCCTTAGTTAGTGTTTTGCGTTTGTGGAGTGCGAATTAAGAGACAAAGGTGTGAAGAGTTATTTGCTGGTTATTTTGGAAAAATCCGTAGTAGTAAGAAAAATAAAGAAATTTCGTGCTTACTTCAAATGGAATCAATCATTTGTAATAATACGGTAAATATAAAAAATTCTTAGATGTGCAAACAATTACATACTCAATAAGTTTGTTTGTTTTCGACGTCGGCTTTAGTGGATCGTGTAATAAAGTCTCATTAGATTTTTTTTCAAATTCTTTCCCAGTCCGATCTTAATACATTCAAGTCCCCACTAGACCAATTAAATTATGTGTGATAATCTTCTACGCAATTTTCCTTTTCCTAACATTTTAAGTTTGAAAGAACCGAAAAGTCTTCTAAATTTTTTTATCAATTATCGTTGAAGATTCTTAAACAGAAAGTTTGAAAACCCTGAAAAATGTATGGAGCTGACTCACCTTAATTTATTTAAACCTGATTATAATGAATGAAATGTGGCTTTCCATTTAATTTGAATTTTTTTTCGGTGTTATTATTTCAGGCAAACGTTAGCTCGATCGAAGAAGTTCTATATTATGGATCACCTTCAATGTTACAGAGTATCGATGCCGATATAGTATCTGAAGACATGTCCTCGCCACGTACGTTGACATCACCGTTATCGTCACCATATGATTCAGCTTCTACGAGCTCTGGGTCAGCACCACCGAGTCCGTTGGCATCTACTTCAGCTACAATTCCAGTGGAGCTCAAGCTTCAAGTTGACCAGATTCCTTGCCAAATCCAATTGGTGGATAATGACAATGATAAATCTGCATGTAATTTGGAGTTGGCAATTGAAAATGTGAGACGTGAGTATCTTGCACCTGAAAACGCGAAGAAATGGGAAGGCAAAAATTCCTTGGACCTAGTTGCTATTGGGCCCAATGGAACGACTGTTGCAACTGACTTTCTGGTATCCCTTGATTGGAGTTCAGGATCGCAAGTGACACGAAAATTGTTAACTCATATTTTTGATCGCGAAACTTTGGCATCGCACACTTTAACCGGAAAACCATCACCAGCATTCAGGGATCGTCAAACTCCTGCGAAACTACCGCTTGATCCGTTGAAAGTTGCAGATATTATTCACGTTGTTACAACTTACACGAACAGTTCACCTCGCGAGGTTCGCATGTCTATTACGACAAAGTGCGCCGATGAAAACAAAATGATGAGAAATCGAATCAAGAAGAAATAGATGCAGCGTTTATTTCCAATATGTCGGGTAGTCCATTGTGATTTGTAAATAGATTCAAGTTTTTCTAATGATATTAAGTTACAATAAGTTAATAGGTTATTCTATTTTAGGCATCCCTTTCTTCTGTAAGCTGTAAATTTTTAAAAAAAATTTTCTAAAATGTTCTTAATGTTCGAACACGAAAAAACGCTGAAATGTTCCACCGAATCAAAGTAACAAAAATACGGTGCAGTGGAAGCTTGTAAATAACTCATTAGTATTATGTAAGATTATCAAAAAACTTCTTATATGGCTTATTATTATTAGGCTAAGATTTTTAAAAGCGCTTTGATACAAAAGTTAAGATTCTGCTTAATTTGTAATTAGTATTCAAGGCAATTCCTCATTTCAAATTATCACCGTAGTCGTGTGATGTGTCTAATGATTGAGAGAATAATTTCCAATATAACATATCTACGAGCATCATTATCTGCTTTTAATTTTGAAGTTAAGGATTTTAATCTATTTTGGTAGGTAATGTCACCATATCTGCAGCGTTTACTTGGAATTTGAATGTAAGTTGTTATGTCTTCGATCATATGATCCAGCTTAAATTTGTGGAATTCTGTTTCACGAAATTCATCTTAGTGCTGAAGAAAGTGCCAATTTCTTCCGTGAAAAAAAAAAGATTTTTAAAGGGGAGAATCAACTAATACAGGAGAAATGGACGCACCGGCGGGCTTCCTTGTTGACGAACCTATAAAAAAATTTTAAACATTCGAAATAGCATGCAAGCTCCTGGTTGTCAATCCAATTAGAATCAAACGGGGTGTAAGGCTTGACATTGCGTGAAAATGTGTTATCAGTGCAAGAAGTTGCTGTGACTTATTAGAACAATCGCTAGAATACAAGATGCACTCAAAGACTAAAACCTTAAGAAAAGACTAGAAGGATACCAAGAGTGCGAGTCTCGCACTATATCTCAATTGATCTTAATTTTTTCATTCATTCATTTAGCGAAATTCTACTTCTGATATTATTTGTTCTGCTTTTGGTTTCTGTTCACTTTTCCTAGATCCTCGGGTTGCGCGAAAAAAGAATTAATTGGAAGAAGTAAATGAAATTTATTTGCTTTATAATAAATTTCCATAATTCGTTCCAACTATTCAAGTTATAACCGCTATTTAAACTCCTCACTAGTCTTGGCATAACATTTTTGAATTCTTCTCGGAATTCTATTTTTCCGGAAAAGTTTCAGCATTTAAAATTAGAAACTTCAACTGCCGCAAAGGTTACACTGATCAATAGTCAAACTGGAACGTTGACCGTTGTACTCAGTACAATTGGCGTCCAGCTTCCCTAGCGTTCAGATTTGTTTGATTCTACTCTTATCAACAATCCTTAACTTTAAATGACTATTGATCAGTTTCGAATTTTGGCAACAAGCGAAAAAACAGCATTAATGCAAGCAGAGAAAGCCTAACGAATACCTAGCGAAAAAGGAAAGTAAACGAGAGGAGGATGGATCCAGTAGACGTGCAAAGCGAGCCACAACTATATACAGGTCATCTGAAGACAACCAAGAAGGAGCTGTGAAACCACCACAAGCAGATGCTACCCGAAAAAAATTACAAGACGGCAGCGAAACATTGTGCAACAGTTTCGTTTGAGAACGCCAAAATAGAGCCGATACACAGGGATGGGCGATAATTCAAGACCGAGGAATGAAGCTTCTTTTATATCATGAGCTACCCGCTTATAGTCCTATTCAATGTGAATACCTATTTTCGCTTCACTCAAAAAAGGATAACAATCGGCTTATTTCAACTCTAGCAAAAGGTAAGCAAACAGATAAAGTCAAAGTATCACTGATATTTGTAGAGGTTTCTCCATCAATGACGATCAAAACATTTATGGGAATGACCCCTACAATGAAATAAAGAATCGAGCACGAAGAAGCCAAAAATTATAATGGACGATGTTGCCTTTTAGATACATTTCTAGGGATAATCCACTTCTTCATCGCAGCAGGCTACTTTTTAACCCGAAAAAAGTGCAGAAAAGACACTGCAGAGGGAAAGACGTTAGGGAAGACATCGAAGAGCATGTCCGGACGCAAATCATGTAACCTTTCCTCATCGGCTGGTTCAAAGCAAATGGATTAAGTTTAGATCGATATAGCGTAACTGTCACACAGGAAGACAATCTACATTGGCTGCTGAAGCAATATCATATTTTGCGCCGAAGCATGATTTGGGAAAGGCCGAAAAGGAGCGGAATTCTCCAATTGTTTCATTTGAAACTTTAAATCATCGATGTCGACTAGACATATTACACCTTTAAGACCAGATTTATAGCTTGTGAGGACAAAGAAAAAAAAAATAAGGTGAGTCACACATCTGTGCCCTGTAAAAGGAATAAGCCATCCTGCTAATAACTCTGACAACCCGGTACACTGTTATTATTATTACACGGTATACTTCGCTTTTATTATAATTGAAAGAACAAATATCTCAGTAATCCTGCCTCCTTTTCAACGTTTGGTTCTTTGTAGCGAATTCCCCCAAATATCGGTCCATTGATCGCGTTTTCCAATTTTGATACTCGAGCAGGGAACTGTCGTCGACATTAGAGTGTGAACACCGTTTCCTCGGTTTTCTCTCTAGTCCCCGCCCTGCGGGGTTTATGAGCTGTTTATCAGCGTGCTGCACTCTTCAACATATTTCGTCTCTTTCATAAGCTATTCTCTTTTTTGGCGCCTAGATACACCAACTCTCCAGCATTTTCGATACCGTATTTGCCTGTGACTGTGATACAGCCACGAGAATGAGAAAAATTTGAGAAAAATTGAAAACGTGTTAGTGTCTTGAAATATGACATGATTTTCGATCAGTGTCGGCACCTAAATGTGGAAAACGATAATGTGGGTACCTACTTTGGTTTTTCCAACCAACGGCATACGTGTTTTCTGTCCTTACTGCACCAAAATCCCTCTTCGTTGCACTCATGTATTTGCACGTTAAAGGATATGCATGTAAAAACTTCAAGTGATTCTGAAAAACTTCTGTATGTCCGTTTAAAATTATCATTTAAAGGTTTAGCATGATCAGGTAATTTGATTTCTAGAAGGATACTATGTAAATTCTTAGCGTTAGGATGTAGAGTGAAGTAGATTGTACCTGGAATATTGTTAGAAACGCAAGATATTTCGAGTTCCAGGTACTTAGCCATGTGAAATCTCTTAGGCGACTAAATTGAGGGTTGTGGGAAGGTAGCTGCTAGCTTATTTTCAGTCCTATTCGAATATTTCTAGATGGGTTTCAAATAGGTTTGATCCTTAGTTAGTGTTTTGCGTTTGTGGAGTGCGAATTAAGAGACAAAGGTGTGAAGAGTTATTTGCTGGTTATTTTGGAAAAATCCGTAGTAGTAAGAAAAATAAAGAAATTTCGTGCTTACTTCAAATGGAATCAATCATTTGTAATAATACGGTAAATATAAAAAATTCTTAGATGTGCAAACAATTAAATACTCAATAAGTTTGTTTGTTTTCGACGTCGGCTTTAGTGGATCGTGTAATAAAGTCTCATTAGATTTTTTTTCAAATTCTTTCCCAGTCCGATCTTAATACATTCAAGTCCCCACTAGACCAATTAAATTATGTGTGATAATCTTCTACGCAATTTTCCTTTTCCTAACATTTTAAGTTTGAAAGAACCGAAAAGTCTTCTAAATTTTTTTATCAATTATCGTTGAAGATTCTTAAACAGAAAGTTTGAAAACCCTGAAAAATGTATGGAGCTGACTCACCTTAATTTATTTAAACCTGATTATAATGAATGAAATGTGGCTTTCCATTTAATTTGAATTTTTTTTCGGTGTTATTATTTCAGGCAAACGTTAGCTCGATCGAAGAAGTTCTATATTATGGATCACCTTCAATGTTACAGAGTATCGATGCCGATATAGTATCTGAAGACATGTCCTCGCCACGTACGTTGACATCACCGTTATCGTCACCATATGATTCAGCTTCTACGAGCTCTGGGTCAGCACCACCGAGTCCGTTGGCATCTACTTCAGCTACAATTCCAGTGGAGCTCAAGCTTCAAGTTGACCAGATTCCTTGCCAAATCCAATTGGTGGATAATGACAATGATAAATCTGCATGTAATTTGGAGTTGGCAATTGAAAATGTGAGACGTGAGTATCTTGCACCTGAAAACGCAAAGAAATGGGAAGGCAAAAATTCCTTGGACCTAGTTGCTATTGGGCCCAATGGAACGACTGTTGCAACTGACTTTCTGGTATCCCTTGATTGGAGTTCAGGATCGCAAGTGACACGAAAATTGTTAACTCATATTTTTGATCGCGAAACTTTGGCATCGCACACTTTAACCGGAAAACCATCACCAGCATTCAGGGATCGTCAAACTCCTGCGAAACTACCGCTTGATCCGTTGAAAGTTGCAGATATTATTCACGTTGTTACAACTTACACGAACAGTTCACCTCGCGAGGTTCGCATGTCTATTACGACAAAGTGCGCCGATGAAAACAAAATGATGAGAAATCGAATCAAGAAGAAATAGATGCAGCGTTTATTTCCAATATGTCGGGTAGTCCATTGTGATTTGTAAATAGATTCAAGTTTTTCTAATGATATTAAGTTACAATAAGTTAATAGGTTATTCTATTTTAGGCATCCCTTTCTTCTGTAAGCTGTAAATTTTTAAAAAAAATTTTCTAAAATGTTCTTAATGTTCGAACACGAAAAAACGCTGAAATGTTCCACCGAATCAAAGTAACAAAAATACGGTGCAGTGGAAGCTTGTAAATAACTCATTAGTATTATGTAAGATTATCAAAAAACTTCTTATATGGCTTATTATTATTAGGCTAAGATTTTTAAAAGCGCTTTGATACAAAAGTTAAGATTCTGCTTAATTTGTAATTAGTATTCAAGGCAATTCCTCATTTCAAATTATCACCGTAGTCGTGTGATGTGTCTAATGATTGAGAGAATAATTTCCAATATAACATATCTACGAGCATCATTATCTGCTTTTAATTTTGAAGTTAAGGATTTTAATCTATTTTGGTAGGTAATGTCACCATATCTGCAGCGTTTACTTGGAATTTGAATGTAAGTTGTTATGTCTTCGATCATATGATCCAGCTTAAATTTGTGGAATTCTGTTTCACGAAATTCATCTTAGTGCTGAAGAAAGTGCCAATTTCTTCCGTGAAAAAAAAAAGATTTTTAAAGGGGAGAATCAACTAATACAGGAGAAATGGACGCACCGGCGGGCTTCCTTGTTGACGAACCTATAAAAAAATTTTAAACATTCGAAATAGCATGCAAGCTCCTGGTTGTCAATCCAATTAGAATCAAACGGGGTGTAAGGCTTGACATTGCGTGAAAATGTGTTATCAGTGCAAGAAGTTGCTGTGACTTATTAGAACAATCGCTAGAATACAAGATGCACTCAAAGACTAAAACCTTAAGAAAAGACTAGAAGGATACCAAGAGTGCGAGTCTCGCACTATATCTCAATTAATCTTAATTTTTTCATTCATTCATTTAGCGAAATTCTACTTCTGATATTATTTGTTCTGCTTTTGGTTTCTGTTCACTTTTCCTAGATCCTCGGGTTGCGCGAAAAAAGAATTAATTGGAAGAAGTAAATGAAATTTATTTGCTTTATAATAAATTTCCATAATTCGTTCCAACTATTCAAGTTATAACCGCTATTTAAACTCCTCACTAGTCTTGGCATGACATTTTTGAATTCTTCTCGGAATTCTATTTTTCCGGAAAAGTTTCAGCATTTAAAATTAGAAACTTCAACTGCCGCAAAGGTTACACTGATCAATAGTCAAATTGGAACGTTGACCGTTGTACTCAGTACAATTGGCGTCCAGCTTCCCTAGCGTTCAGATTTGTTTGATTCTACTCTTATCAACAATCCTTAACTTTAAATGACTATTGATCAGTTTCGAATTTTGGCAACAAGCGAAAAAACAGCATTAATGCAAGCAGAGAAAGCCTAACGAATACCTAGCGAAAAAGGAAAGTAAACGAGAGGAGGATGGATCCAGTAGACGTGCAAAGCGAGCCACAACTATATACAGGTCATCTGAAGACAACCAAGAAGGAGCTGTGAAACCACCACAAGCAGATGCTATCCGAAAAAAATTAAAAGACGGCAGCGAAACATTGTGCAACAGTTTAGTTTGAGAACGCCAAAATAGAGCCGATACACAGGGATGGGCGATAATTCAAGACCGAGGAATGAAGCTTCTTTTATATCATGAGCTACCCGCTTATAGTCCTATTCAATGTGAATACCTATTTTCGCTTCACTCAAAAAAGGATAACAATCGGCTTATTTCAACTCTAGCAAAAGGTAAGCAAACAGATAAAGTCAAAGTATCACTGATATTTGTAGAGGTTTCTCCATCAATGACGATCAAAACATTTATGGGAATGACCCCTACAATGAAATAAAGAATCGAGCACGAAGAAGCCAAAAATTATAATGGACGATGTTGCCTTTTAGATACATTTCTAGGGATAATCCACTTCTTCATCGCAGCAGGCTACTTTTTAACCCGAAAAAAGTGCAGAAAAGACACTGCAGAGGGAAAGACGTTAGGGAAGACATCGAAGAGCATGTCCGGACGCAAATCATGTAACCTTTCCTCATCGGTTGGTTCAAAGCAAATGGATTAAGTTTAGATCAATATAGCGTAACTGTCACACAGGAAGACAATCTACATTGGCTGCTGAAGCAATATCATATTTTGCGCCGAAGCATGATTTGGGAAAGGCCGAAAAGGAGCGGAATTCTCCAATTGTTTCATTTGAAACTTTAAATCATCGATGTCGACTAGACATATTACACCTTTAAGACCAGATTTATAGCTTGTGAGGACAAAGAAAAATAAAATAAGGTGAGTCACACATCTGTGCCCTGTAAAAGGAATAAGCCATCCTGCTAATAACTCTGACAACCCGGTACACTGTTATTATTATTACACGGTATGCTTCGCTTTTATTATAATTGAAAGAACAAATACCTCAGTAATCCTGCCTCCTTTTCAACGTTTGGTTCTTTGTAGCGAATTCCCCCAAATATCGGTCCATTGATCGCGTTTTCCAATTTTGATACTCGAGCAGGGAACTGTCGTCGACATTAGAGTGTGAACACCGTTTCCTCGGTTTTCTCTCTAGTCCCCGCCCTGCGGGGTTTATGAGCTGTTTATCAGCGTGCTGCACTCTTCAACATATTTCGTCTCTTTCATAAGCTATTCTCTTTTTTGGCGCCTAGATACACCAACTCTCCAGCATTTTCGATACCGTATTTGCCTGTGACTGTGATACAGCCACGAGAATGAGAAAAATTTGAGAAAAATTGAAAACGTGTTAGTGTCTTGAAATATGACATGATTTTCGATCAGTGTCGGCACCTAAATGTGGAAAACGATAATGTGGGTACCTACTTTGGTTTTTCCAACCAACGGCATACGTGTTTTCTGTCCTTACTGCACCAAAATCCCTCTTCGTTGCACTCATGTATTTGCACGTTAAAGGATATGCATGTAAAAACTTCAAGTGATTCTGAAAAACTTCTGTATGTCCGTTTAAAATTATCATTTAAAGGTTTAGCATGATCAGGTAATTTGATTTCTAGAAGGATACTATGTAAATTCTTAGCGTTAGGATGTAGAGTGAAGTAGATTGTACCTGGAATATTGTTAGAAACGCAAGATATTTCGAGTTCCAGGTACTTAGCCATGTGAAATCTCTTAGGCGACTAAATTGAGGGTTGTGGGAAGGTAGCTGCTAGCTTATTTTCAGTCCTATTCGAATATTTCTAGATGGGTTTCAAATAGGTTTGATCCTTAGTTAGTGTTTTGCGTTTGTGGAGTGCGAATTAAGAGACAAAGGTGTGAAGAGTTATTTGCTGGTTATTTTGGAAAAATCCGTAGTAGTAAGAAAAATAAAGAAATTTCGTGCTTACTTCAAATGGAATCAATCATTTGTAATAATACGGTAAATATAAAAAATTCTTAGATGTGCAAACAATTAAATACTCAATAAGTTTGTTTGTTTTCGACGTCGGCTTTAGTGGATCGTGTAATAAAGTCTCATTAGATTTTTTTTCAAATTCTTTCCCAGTCCGATCTTAATACATTCAAGTCCCCACTAGACCAATTAAATTATGTGTGATAATCTTCTACGCAATTTTCCTTTTCCTAACATTTTAAGTTTGAAAGAACCGAAAAGTCTTCTAAATTTTTTTATCAATTATCGTTGAAGATTCTTAAACAGAAAGTTTGAAAACCCTGAAAAATGTATGGAGCTGACTCACCTTAATTTATTTAAACCTGATTATAATGAATGAAATGTGGCTTTCCATTTAATTTGAATTTTTTTTCGGTGTTATTATTTCAGGCAAACGTTAGCTCGATCGAAGAAGTTCTATATTATGGATCACCTTCAATGTTACAGAGTATCGATGCCGATATAGTATCTGAAGACATGTCCATGAGACGTGAGTATCTTGCACCTGAAAACGCAAAGAAATGGGAAGGCAAAAATTCCTTGGACCTAGTTGCTATTGGGCCCAATGGAACGACTGTTGCAACTGACTTTCTGGTATCCCTTGATTGGAGTTCAGGATCGCAAGTGACACGAAAATTGTTAACTCATATTTTTGATCGCGAAACTTTGGCATCGCACACTTTAACCGGAAAACCATCACCAGCATTCAGGGATCGTCAAACTCCTGCGAAACTACCGCTTGATCCGTTGAAAGTTGCAGATATTATTCACGTTGTTACAACTTACACGAACAGTTCACCTCGCGAGGTTCGCATGTCTATTACGACAAAGTGCGCCGATGAAAACAAAATGATGAGAAATCGAATCAAGAAGAAATAGATGCAGCGTTTATTTCCAATATGTCGGGTAGTCCATTGTGATTTGTAAATAGATTCAAGTTTTTCTAATGATATTAAGTTACAATAAGTTAATAGGTTATTCTATTTTAGGCATCCCTTTCTTCTGTAAGCTGTAAATTTTTAAAAAAAAATTTCTAAAATGTTCTTAATGTTCGAACACGAAAAAACGCTGAAATGTTCCACCGAATCAAAGTAACAAAAATACGGTGCAGTGGAAGCTTGTAAATAACTCATTAGTATTATGTAAGATTATCAAAAAACTTCTTATATGGCTTATTATTATTAGGCTAAGATTTTTAAAAGCACTTTGATACAAAAGTTAAGATTCTGCTTAATTCGTAATTAGTATTCAAGGCAATTCCTCATTCCAAATTATCACCGTAGTCGTGTGATGTGTCTAATGATTGAGAGAATAATTTCCAATATAACATATCTACGAGCATCATTATCTGCTTTTAATTTTGAAGTTAAGGATTTTAATCTATTTTGGTAGGTAATGTCACCATATCTGCAGCGTTTACTTGGAATTTGAATGTAAGTTGTTATGTCTTCGATCATATGATCCAGCTTAAATTTGTGGAATTCTGTTTCACGAAATTCATCTTAGTGCTGAAGAAAGTGCCAATTTCTTCCGTGAAAAAAAAAAAGATTTTTAAAGGGGAGAATCAACTAATACAGGAGAAATGGACGCACCGGCGGGCTTCCTTGTTGACGAACCTATAAAAAAATTTTAAACATTCGAAATAGCATGCAAGCTCCTGGTTGTCAATCCAATTAGAATCAAACGGGATGTAAGGCTTGACATTGCGTGAAAATGTGTTATCAGTGCAAGAAGTTGCTGTGACTTATTAGAACAATCGCTAGAATACAAGATGCACTCAAAGACTAAAACCTTAAGAAAAGACTAGAAGGATACCAAGAGTGCGAGTCTCGCACTATATCTCAATTGATCTTAATTTTTTCATTCATTCATTTAGCGAAATTCTACTTCTGATATTATTTGTTCTGCTTTTGGTTTCTGTTCACTTTTCCTAGATCCTCGGGTTGCGCGAAAAAAGAATTAATTGGAAGAAGTAAATGAAATTTATTTGCTTTATAATAAATTTCCATAATTCGTTCCAACTATTCAAGTTATAACCGCTATTTAAACTCCTCACTAGTCTTGGCATAACATTTTTGAATTCTTCTCGGAATTCTATTTTTCCGGAAAAGTTTCAGCATTTAAAATTAGAAACTTCAACTGCCGCAAAGGTTACACTGATCAATAGTCAAACTGGAACGTTGACCGTTGTACTCAGTACAATTGGCGTCCAGCTTCCCTAGCGTTCAGATTTGTTTGATTCTACTCTTATCAACAATCCTTAACTTTAAATGACTATTGATCAGTTTCGAATTTTGGCAACAAGCGAAAAAACAGCATTAATGCAAGCAGAGAAAGCCTAACGAATACCTAGCGAAAAAGGAAAGTAAACAAGAGGAGGATGGATCCAGTAGACGTGCAAAGCGAGCCACAACTATATACAGGTCATCTGAAGACAACCAAGAAGGAGCTGTGAAACCAACACAAGCAGATGCTACCCGAAAAAAATTACAAGACGGCAGCGAAACATTGTGCAACAGTTTCGTTTGAGAACGCCAAAATAGAGCCGATACACAGGGATGGGCGATAATTCAAGACCGAGGAATGAAGCTTCTTTTATATCATGAGCTACCCGCTTATAGTCCTATTCAATGTGAATACCTATTTTCGCTTCACTCAAAAAAGGATAACAATCGGCTTATTTCAACTCTAGCAAAAGGTAAGCAAACAGATAAAGTCAAAGTATCACTGATATTTGTAGAGGTTTCTCCATCAATGACGATCAAAACATTTATGGGAATGACCCCTACAATGAAATAAAGAATCGAGCACGAAGAAGCCAAAAATTATAATGGACGATGTTGCCTTTTAGATACATTTCTAGGGATAATCCACTTCTTCATCGCAGCAGGCTACTTTTTAACCCGAAAAAAGTGCAGAAAAGACACTGCAGAGGGAAAGACGTTAGGGAAGACATCGAAGAGCATGTCCGGACGCAAATCATGTAACCTTTCCTCATCGGCTGGTTCAAAGCAAATGGATTAAGTTTAGATCGATATAGCGTAACTGTCACACAGGAAGACAATCTACATTGGCTGCTGAAGCAATATCATATTTTGCGCCGAAGCATGATTTGGGAAAGGCCGAAAAGGAGCGGAATTCTCCAATTGTTTCATTTGAAACTTTAAATCATCGATGTCGACTAGACATATTACACCTTTAAGACCAGATTTATAGCTTGTGAGGACAAAGAAAAAAAAAATAAGGTGAGTCACACATCTGTGCCCTGTAAAAGGAATAAGCCATCCTGCTAATAACTCTGACAACCCGGTACACTGTTATTATTATTACACGGTATGCTTCGCTTTTATTATAATTGAAAGAACAAATATCTCAGTAATCCTGCCTCCTTTTCAACGTTTGGTTCTTTGTAGCGAATTCCCCCAAATATCGGTCCATTGATCGCGTTTTCCAATTTTGATACTCGAGCAGGGAACTGTCGTCGACATTAGAGTGTGAACACCGTTTCCTCGGTTTTCTCTCTAGTCCCCGCCCTGCGGGGTTTATGAGCTGTTTATCAGCGTGCTGCACTCTTCAACATATTTCGTCTCTTTCATAAGCTATTCTCTTTTTTGGCGCCTAGATACACCAACTCTCCAGCATTTTCGATACCGTATTTGCCTGTGACTGTGATACAGCCACGAGCAAAAGTATTAGGCACCCTAGTGAACTGCTTTAGCTTTAGGATAGTTTAACAAAGGTGATGTAAATAAAACATATTTTGTAAATTGTATTGTTTATTCAATAAAATAATTAATATTTGGTCGGTCCACCTTTTGGTTTGATTACAGCAGCCACCCTTTTTGGTATTCACTATACCATTGTCCCCAATCATGCTCCAAAGCAGCCAGTAAGGAGTTCTTATTGCTGATTTAATGTCTTTTAATTTTTTTTTCAAAATATTCCAAAACTGAGGTCCGGTGATTAAGGTGGCCAGTCTAAGAGACCTATGCCCTTTCGAGCTATCCATGCCATAGAGTGAGCATAGAATGAGCAAATTTTATTCTATCACTATTCGTGTTGCCGAAAATTTTCGTCACCGACGGAGTTAGAGTTGACTCTAGGACTTCGGTGTATTTTTCACTTTTGATTTGGCCCTGGCATAATACCATTTCGACCACTCCATCGGCAGGCATGCAACCCCAACCCATAATTGAGCCTCCGTCGTATTTAATAGTGGGAGCTACACATTCTGGGTTGTATTCTTCAGCCACCCGGCGCCTGACATAGGTTGCCCCAGGAGTTCCAAACACCTGTGCAAAGAAAAAAAATATGGTTAAATTTATGATTTCATCATTTTAACTACAGAATCAGTTTTCAAAGATAATGAATTATTTTAATTTAAAACATATAGTAAATAATCATACCTCGAAGGTAGATTCGTCTGACCCCAATCTTTAACTGTCCAATCTTTATTTTTGAGGGCCCACTCCTACTGATTTTCCATGTTGTGTTCCGAAAGCCACGGCTTCTTCCGTGCCTTGCAACCTTTTGATCCAGCTTCAGAAGCCTTCTTCTGACAGTTTGCGCACTCACAGATATGCCTTTTCCTTCAGATATGCTTGCAGCGAGGTTAACAGCTGTTTTTGCGATCCTCTAGATACTACCTTATTAACAGTCGGTCATCACGATTGTTAGTGACTCTTTTTCTGCATATTCTTTGTCTATTTTCAAGGGATCTGGTCTTTTTGAAGCGATTTATTTCATATTGCACTGCACAACGCGAACACTTAACTTCTCGGGCTATTTTGAATTGCGAAATGCCTTGTTCATGCAAAATCATAATTGCATAATTTTCAGGCGCTGTTCTGTATTAAGTTCAATTTTTTGGCACGGCTCACGCTTAAATTATTATTTTCGAAGAGTATGGGAGAAATATTTGAGTATGACACGTGTATTCACTTCAAACTCTAACAATACACTAAAAGTTATCATAATGGAAAATAACTAATTTGAAAAAATAATGTGTTATTGCAAACCTGCATGTCATAAATATTTGTTTTTATTTTATTTCTACGTAAACGTACCCCGGACACAATAGTAAAACAATCAAAAGCTTACATTTACAACAATTTTTTATGCAGTTATAAACAATAGGGGTGCCTAATACATTTGCTCGCGGCTGTATTTTGGGTGTTTGAAGTATTTTTTGTCTACTACGTCATGAGGTTTCCCTTCGGAGTCGAGTTTCAGGAAAAGTTCTTTAGTGGTTGTTTGTGGTCGTCAAAAAAACTTGCAGTCATATGTAATGGCAGCCACTTAGCTTGACTTGAATAGTTTGTATAATACTTGCCTTTTGTATCGACAGGTAGTTTTCTTATGGCACATTTCGGGGCTTTATTATTCGTTTGGGCTTTGATGACGGAGTAGACTTCATCTACGTTGGTGGGGCTAAATTGAAACCCTCCAAGAATATTTATATCTATAAGAACCAAAGTTCTAAACCTAAGCGGAGGATTAAGTGGTTTTTTGAAATATGAAGCCCATCGTTCCCTAATTTTTCTTTTATCAGCGATGGTTTTGCCGATGATGTCATCACGGCAGAGAGTGGTCTTGGGCTGATAGCCTCGCTTCAAGCTTTCCACTACTTTTTATGCTTGTTTTGTGCTCTTGCTCCCTTAAAGTACATTGATACTCCTCAATTGGACATGATAGTATTTTGTTTTCTTAATTCCAATTATTTTATTTGCTACTCTTTTGCTGGTATTCGTCATCGAGCCGATCGTTGTCCGATCATCTAGTTTACTAGAGTCTTAATTGCCACTTGGACATCTACCCATAACTCGTTGCTCGTTTTCAGCATGGTGTTTGATATGTTGCAAGCTTGCTGCAAGCTCGGTATGTTCGAACGTCATGTATTCTCAAGGCCCAATGTTGTTGGATCAGAATATGGTCCGTTTGGCTTTGTGTTTTTCCATCCCCATGGTACCCAGGTTATTGTATGTAAAATATGTGGTGATGTGGGAAACAAGTTGAACGTATGACTAGATTTCTGCAACATGCAAAGTCGATCAGGTGTTGACCGTTGTAGGTTTTCTTGTGGAGGCTATATCCTCCTGTCGTTTCCACATGATATAGCTCTTTTGCAGCTGTAGCGTTAAAATCACCCAGCATGGTTTTTGTATCGTTTGTAGGCAAGAGTTGACAAGTCTTTCTAAGTTATTGTAGAACGTGTTTTTTCGTTCCTTCATAATTTATTTCGGTCAGTGCGTGTTTGTTTATCAGTCAAATTGGCTGCCTTTAAGTTAATAATATGCGGTTTGAGTTCCCTATCAATAATAAAGGCCACTTCTATTCCTCGCTTTCCCGAGGTCTTCCCAGGCATATCACGAATATCAATTCCTGTCCAGTTCGAATCCTGGACTGAAAGTATGCCTGTTGTGAAAGGTTCTTAACAGTGCCTGGGTTATTCAGTGATCTGGCATTCCAGGAACCAATGCCTTAGTCTTTTTATCAGTTTCAAGAACTCTGGTGCAGTTTTCGAAACAATTAAGAGGTTTTATAGGGACGGGGATTTAACTTTTTGCCCAATATCCACTCTGGTGGCATTGTTATTCGGCACGAATTCTCGTCTATCTTCGCTATTCTAATTCTTCCCTGCAAAGAAGGCGTAAGAAGGATTTAGAAGCAGAGCTGTGGGTATATTTACAGTTATGGGCATGTCTCGTCTTCGGGCAACCAGTGAAAATTCGATGTGACTCCTAGGTCATTTGCTACCATTTTATGGGATTTTGGATGAGAAATGATGGAAGCTGTGGGTTGGGGAAACAAGGGGATCCCTCCTCCTTTCGTAACCGCAGTTGGGACTATCCATCGCGCAGTTATCTCACTATCGATGGTAACTTATAGGTTTGCAGCTATTAGGTTTAATCTAAGCTATTTAGGTTTAAAAGTCCATGGTATTTTGCGGATACAAAACATATTACGCCAACCAATCATACTACGATCTGCCCATAAAATCTGCGCAGACAACTACCGAATCTTAAGAGACGATTTGGGTAAATAAACTGCTATTCTTTAACGTCATCATCCTTCTGTTGAACATAATCTTTAACCACACGAACAATTATTGCATCAGGGCAATGAAACTATGGGAAAATGCTCATTGGATCAGTATACTCAAGAAGTCCCTTGAAATCCTAGACAGGATCATAGAGATAGTTTCTAACCATGGCTTCATCATCCCAGGCGGTGAACTAAACGCCAGAAACAAGCAAAGGGAGCTTTTACCCGGAACTGTAGCGGGAAAAGCGTCCGCCTGTCGCACTATTTGAACGCCTTCTTGACGCATGCTTTCCTCCATACCTTCAAAGCTTTTCTTCTTAAATAACTTCATAGTATCCCGTCAGGTCTTGCCTTAGCACCTAATCAGAAAAACATAAGGAGTACAGTCTAAACTTTGTGAATATTTTACTCCTATGCCGACTTGACTGGTAACAGCATACTAGAGATCTCCTGCAACAACAACATTACACTACAACACACCACAGCCAAATCGTAACGCACATTTTCGATGTGCTCTCTAAGTCTATAAGAGATTGCATGGTGGACTCCGATGCCGAACACTAACCTTACACTATGCGAGCAAAGTATGATATAAGGGAAAGTCTAATATCGTTTAGTTTTGAGGGTTACACCCTCACTACGTTCGGTTAATTTTTTTCCTTAAACACAGTTTTTTAATTTATGTTATTATACTAAAATCAGGAATATTTCACACTTGAATCGGAAATCAATGCCACATCGAACACTATAAAAGAGCAAATAAGAACAAAAACGAAAGCTACAAAAGCAGACTGGGTAGTCTCAGGTAATGTTTGGAATGCTATAAACAAATAAACAATTTGAGAGAACGATAGGCACCATATTTCACGAGCGTTGGAATCATGTTAAAAGGCAGTCAAGTAATCTCCTCTTATTACATCAACCTATATTAAGAACGAAGTTCGGAGAACATGGCAGAAGAGCTGGAAACATCGGCAACCAGGGCTCATAGCTAAAGATCTTTTCCCAGACGAGTGTCCCAGTAAGACAGTGTCGCTCTCTCAGGATGTCAAAGTACAAGGAGTCTTTGTCAGCTTGAACAGGGTGGGAAGTATCAGTGCATGTGTGGCTACTTTCTCCATGCTCTCCGGACTGTCGAAATGGGGCAAGTTTATCCGCTTCATTACACTGGGAGCAGAATTTTAATTTCTTCGCACAAATTACCCTGTTTCCGCATTTCAAATCCTTTTTACGAAACCAAGAAACTTGAAACTTGGGAAGAATAATCATGATGCAAAGATACAAATGGTTGATAATGGGGGCTTGTGGAACGGAGCGTATAGTCTCACTTCGTTGATAATGAATTCTATCATAAATATATTGTTGTGTATTCTAATTTTATTATAAATCAAAGTAAACTTTAAGTTTAGGTAATCAGAGTTACTTCACACTGATTGGTTTTTCGTATTGGCTGGGGGGTCGCGCCCCGTATGCCCGAAGTAAAAGGGAAATTTCCGGACGTGTTGTAAACGTTACAGGTATGGGAACCATTTGTGTTCAAGCCATTTAGAAGGTCTTCTATATAGGGTGAGTTTTTACAGCCTAGAATTTTAAGTTGGAAACACTTTTAGATGCTACGTATGGTTGGACAGTTATCATGCGTTTTATGGTTAGTTTAGTGTGCCATTTTATCATGAAAATTTCGCTGATTTATGTAGAAAAAAACGGTCTTGTGCGGGAAACAATTGAATTTTATGGCCGAAATAATTACCCATTGGAATAACTAATTCGATTAACTATGGATTGTTTCTGCACCACGCTTACTCTCACTGATATACATATCCATCCGGACGCCGTACAGTGCGTAATGAAGACATTATAGTAGCCTCAGAATGTCTTATCAACAAAGACCCAAGTAAGTCCATTGGACATCGTGCTTAACAATAAAGCCTGTTGTCATCCACATTATGTAAAATTTTACAAAAGAACGTTGGCTTGTGGGCTTCCAAAATCCAACTCATGCAAGAATAGAAAAAAACTACCACCGGGCACGGCATAGATTCGGTGTATGAGTCCAAGTTCAAATTGCTGCAGACCACGAATTACATAAGAATATTTTATTTAGCGATGAGGCTGAGTTCTGGTTGAATGGCTATGTCAATAAATAAAGCTGCCGCATATGCAGCGATGAACAATCAAGGGCGGTTGTCAAAACACCATTATATCCGGGGAATGTCACTGATCGATGTATTTTATGCGCCGCTGGAATCATTGGTCCATATTTGCTCAAAAATGCTGCTGGAAATAACATTACAGTCAATGGTGCCCGCGATATAGCCATAACCACTCATTTTCTGGTTCCGCAATAGACTCCTCGTAAAACAGAGGACCTTTGATTTCAACAGGATGGCGGGACGTGCCACTTAAATCATGTAACCACCGACTTATTGAAAGAAGCCTTTGATGAGCGCATAATTTCACGTTTCGGGCTTGTAAACTGGCCTGCAAGATCCTGTGATTCAACACCGCTAGACAATTTCTTGTAGCGATATTTTAAATCTCTTGTCTATGCCAACAAGTCTTAGGCACTTGATAATTTAGAAAACAGCATTGGCCGTGGTATTGGCGAGATAGACTGGAGTTTCTCGCGTAAAATTTAAGAGTCTGCACTCACTGTTCTCTTTTAAGCACATTGTCCTGTAATGTCTTCCGAGTTTTAAATCTTCTGTGAACATCCAAAGTAGAAATATTTGCTGTCTCTTGTTGGTTTCGAAACATGGAAGAGCTTCAACGTTTGAAGCCCAGGTTGTCATTTCCAAAGTTTATTGCATTGTCTGCCCTCAGTTTACTTTCATTTAAAGTAAATGATATTTGCTTCAGTTGCACTGAATTTCCTTTTCTGGTTGAATGGTAGAACCCAGCGATGGCACAGACCCCATAAAGATATCTGGAGACAATACTCATTGGTTGGGGACTTTTAATCCCAGACCCAAACACGCCAATTCCCGTTTTTTCAGCTATAATGCAACCATCCGTGTACAATTCATCCCACTCGGGTTAACGCAGTGCATGTTGGATTTAACATTCTATTCTCCGTTTAAATACCCTCTTCTGACTTCATTGAATTTTGATCCTTGGATCGATTGAATGTACAATTCTTTCCCACTCCTGTCGATACCCTTTTTAGATTTGGTCACTTTTTTAACAGCTTTTGGCACAGGACTTCATAACTGACGTAAGTGCAGGGATCAGAATCACTTAAGATGGCACAAGCATTCTGGATAGTCTCTGAGTCAGTAGTGTTTGTAATCGCAATGATATCCATCATACTCCTCCCCAGAGAACATATAAATGCACCTCCGAAGACCCGAGGCTCACAAAATATTAATACCTATCAATTTATCATTCTTAGTCCGTGCTCTCCTGCCGACGGATAAAAGTTTATGGGGAGGGGATCTAATGAGCCATACTGAAATAAAAGTTTATGGTGATGAAAGTTTATGGGAACGGGGTCTAATGAGCCATACTGGAAGTTAAAAGCATAGGGTTTGAAACATTTTAGATCATCGAGCAGTCGAGAAAGTAAGGTGAGTTTCATTTTTGTTTGATTCAACCATAAAGAAGTTTGAAAAAATCGAAAAAAACGGATCGAATTCATAAGGATAGTCTAAAAGAGCTACAGATTAAACCAAGAAGTACATTATGCTCGTGTTATCCTAGGAACAAAGCAGGACGTACTTCAGCTTTCTGAACGGAAATAGATCCATCTCTAATAATGTCCTTCTTCACTTTCAGCACGGTGTAGAAAGGATTATGTGACCCGAAGCTTACAGCGCTTAAAATTAGGAGGGCTAATGCGAAGTAATATGTCGAACGTTTCTAGGCTAGGTTCTCTAAATTTTTTGCAAAACTTAAAATCAAACACTTAGGAAAGGTGGGTTTCGAGGATCTGTATATTGTTAGTTAGAGTGACTTATTTCGTTTTTGGCTGCTGGAGATCCAGCTTTATCCGTATATTCAACTTTGCTTGCCGTTATTCATTGTTTGAACTGCCAGATATCCTATCTCGACGTCCAAAATAGGTTCGATTGTGAAATCCTGTCTGAATGTTTTTGCGAGTTTAAGTCACTATAAATAATGTTTTACATGATGTTAATGTTTTACATGATGTTTTACGCATTTAACAGTCTACAGAGTAAATCATATAGGACCAATTCATCAAGCCCGATGTCTTGGTTAACTGCCAGTTCTATGTTTGTGGGCGTGGTATTGCATTGCATATAGTTGATTTCGTTGCCAAAACTACTTAATTTCTATCGCAAGAAGGCTACCGAAGATTCAAGAAGACTGTGTTCTCGATTCAAAACTCTTGCTGGTGATCCCCCCTTCTATCAGTTGGGTTCTTGTAGCCAATACCATTCAGCACTTTTATATTAGCTTTTGCCTAGTTTGTAATTGACCTTAGAGTTGAGTATATTTTTGTTGATCTATTATCTGGGATTTTGAGGAATACGATGGTTTTGTTAGGCTGCCTGCTCATTTGATCAAATAGTATGAGTGCTCAACCCCGTATGTATTTGTCTATTTTCTACAGTCTGAAGTCCTGTTTGGAAGATGATTAGTGGGTAGAATCATCTTCCCTGTCATCTTGAGAACCTAGTCTCGGACTGTTTGACACATTACTTCGGGTCACCACTCGTGTTCCTTGAATAATGATTCTTACATTTGGATTATGTTACGTTACATAGATTATGATTGAAAGGTCTTCTACAGCGGGAAAGAAAGGAAAGGAAAGGAAGGAAGGGCTAGGAAAGAGATAACCATATCCCCGACGCCTCATAACGCACAGCACTGCACGAGCATTTTATGCCATGCGATTTACTTTGTCAACATTTTTAGCCTTTCTCCGACTTTAGTTTCCGAGCAGAGCTTTCCAATTTCGCTGCTTGCAACCGCACTGCTTACTCTATCTTTCGCAAGAAAAGTATCTGTGAGAGGCGTCATCTACCTCCCCTGCACAAAACACGCAGTTAGGAAACCGTGATCTGTCAATCTTGTGCATGTAAGACCGAAAACAACCATGTTTCCAACCGTTTCAATGAGATACGGCTTCAGGTCGAGATAAGACGTGCAGTCCACACTTCTCTTGTGTCTTGCTTCAAGAACTGCTGCTAATCGCTAAGAAAGCAATTTTTCTCCTCTTCTCTAGTCTTTGCTTAAGATCTGGTGAATATTTCTGCGTTCTCTCGCAAGAAGGGAGATGGGCATAACCCCTGAGATTGCCAGCACTGTCGTTACGGAGACTTTTCCATATGCTCATGCGATTTGCAGCACTCCTTTTCTCTTCACCTGTGTCAACCGCCTTCGGTGGAATTTCTTCCTAACAGCGCCGCCCCACATTTCTGACCAATAAAGTACACAACTGCAAAACGCTCACTAGGATCCATCTCCTTGATGTCACGGGCCCCTTATATTTGCCATTGATCTATGGAGTGCCATTACATGGGCGCTGTGGTTACATCGTCTGTCTTCTGTTTACTCTGATACCGTTTGATTGTCACTGGAATTAAGCAGTTGCTGTTATTCTGCCTTCGGCCACCTGCGTCTTTAGTGACCTATAGATGTCAGGAGGTCTTCCAACTCCAGGACTCCGTTTTAAACCTCATTGTTAAGGTTCATTTACGCTTCGCATGTGGCAATGATACGTTTCATAATTTGTTTCGCTTTACGGTAGAGCCACTCTTCCTCTGCATGATCCAGGATAATCGAAGTGCTCGGTGTCAGCCGTGCAGGGTTTTCTTTTTCTTAATCCTATGCTTCTGTCCCTTCGGTGCGGGCAGCAACAATTATAGGTTAATCAACTGCCTTGCTTGTCTCTACCGTATGTTAATTTCAACTGGGTTGCAAGAGTTTCTGCATTTCTTTTGTTGGTTGCTCCGGTGTGCGCCTGGTTTTCCTTCTGCGCCCGAATGTAGTGAGAATCTCTAATCGTATCAGATTTTCTAGTTTTCGTCCTTACGTTTTCGAATGTTTCTGTTCCGTCGACATCTTTTCTTTTGGGTATAATTTCCTCCAAAATATTGCTCATGGGTCCCCCCTCGGAGCTGCTTTTTCCGCTCGTTTGTGGAGTCGCCTTAATGTTCTCATGGTTGTCTTTGCTGAGCAGGGATGCCACGCAAGAGTTGGCATTAGCCCTTATGGAGACAGGTGCTCAGGGCGAGACCGGTGCTAATCGGAAGTTCGTCACAACCGAACAGACACCGACAATTCAATGGTGTGAACTTTGAGCATACTCGAAGGCCTGTTAATGTTGTACCGGGACGGAGATGATATGCTCGTTTGATTAGAGCGAAGCACTAATTCGCCCTACAGTGCGAAGCAACTAGCGTAGAAGCTGGATAACAGTACTGTCGTTTGCGTCGTATGTGTTCGTTCTATGTCAAACGGTGATCAAATGTTAGTCCTATGTGTTTTGCAGTCCCATTCCATGGTATCGTTTCTTCGTCTATTTTGAGGATTGGAGGATGTTCTCCGTGGTCTCCGTCTCGTGATGAGTTTTGCCTTGGTTTTGTCGTTGTTGAGTTTTATTTTCCATTGGCTGAAGTATTCTAATAGAATATCGGTAGAGCTTTGAAGTTAAGAAATGAAGACTTCTTCTTGGCGAGCTGTGTAGAATGTACACGTATAATCGGGTTAAAGGGATCAATGAATGTTGATTGGCAAAGCATGCAAATCCGCGGTGTGTAAGCAGTATTAGATTCGTGATATGAGCGAATCTTGCGGTACTCCAGCTTTAATTGGTCGAACGTTGCAGATATTGTCGTCTATTCTGAGTCGGAAGGTTATGCCTTGGAGGAATGAATATGAAATGAAATGAAAAGATGAAAATTTATAAGACTGAAAGTGGGATAGGAAGTTTCTACATTTAGAGGATCATGCATTGCAGACTTTGTCGAAGGCTTTCGCTATGTCAAACAAAGCTAAGCCCGTGGGCCTTTTTAGATTCATCCAATAACGTATATGTTGGACTATACTAGTGCGCTGGAATTGTCGGAATAGTTAAAATGAGCTGCTCGGAAGCCACATTTTTCATCGGGGATTTTATGATTCTCTTCTTTTATCTCCTGTAATCTATAAAAGAGAAAAGAGGAGACTTATAGGTCTCAAATTTTCAGGGAAGGTATGATCTTTAACTGGTTTTGTGATTAAAAATTATGGTAGGCGATTTCAATCCTTGGTATTTGCGTAGACGGACACAAATTGTAGAAATTGTATTTACTGTGTTGTATTTACTGACAATAATTTTCATTATTGTTCGTATGGCCATCGTATCGAAGTCAGTTTAGTCTGTGGATATATGGAACAAATGCCTTTTTGTGTGAGTATATTTAGTTATCCTCCAAAAGGCATACTCAGCAGGATCACCTGATTCCTAGATCTTCTCCGGCCTTTGTTTTTTCTCCTTATCAGGTTTTTAATTCTTCAGTTTATTAGGACTGGGTTCTCTGGCCAGCGCTGTGGCAGTATGATTTTCTTTTCGCTGTTTGATGTTTTTGGTCAATTTTTCAATCATTTTATCGACATTAGTAGCTGTTTTTAATTCATGGGAGCAACTTTCACGAGCTATATTGTCGTCGACAGCCTTACAATCTGTTATTTTCTTTCCTTTTAGTGGTTCCTCTATTAGAAAGTGAACCGGTTGATTATCAGAAAGCCGTTTAGGTCTGAAGGTTTTCGCGGGAGGCTCCAAAGTCAAGGATAATAGCGATGGGTTGGTTTAACTGAAAAGTGCAAGCTGCCTTGTACGCGTGTGATGGACCTCTGCAGCTCGGTTGCTTCGCACAGGACTTGCTGGAGGCTAAGGAAACGTAGTTGTTGATAGTTCCTTATCTTATAGTCCTTCATAGTCCTCATAGTCCCCTTATAGTCATTATAGTCTTATAATCCCGCCTCGTAATAATTCGTTCAAGCCTTAATTTTCGTCATGGCTGGTAATTATCATCCAACCAGGGCGAATTTTCGCCCTTTTAATGAAGTTATGAACACCGTATTTTCGCGTAGAGTTCCTACGAATAATTAGCTTAAACTTATAGTTTAAGTAATCTTATAACTTAGATTGCCATTTGTTTCTACGTTAGTGGACAATTTTTTGTGTTCAGATCTAACGCTTACATATAATGTATTTTACATTCTATTCAATCGTTTTTTATCATTATTAGTGCAAAACTAATGATTAGACAATCCTTTCAGTAGAATTTATAAAGAGCTAATAAACATTTTTTATTTTGATTAAAGCAGGTTCACCACAACATGATGTTTACTGCACACAAAATCTTTTTTTGATCATCAAAGATAAACACCACAATACTGTATCAATATCCTTGAAGCTTCGGCATTTGAAATATAGAAGACCATATTCTGGAATCCATATCTAACGTATATTTTCGTAGCCGGAAAAGTGGTTTTTCATTTGCCCTATATTTCATGATGTCTGAAAGCGATCTAATCTTTATGAGCATTTAGCAATCGGTTCGGTATTTCCTGGCATCAAGACAATTTTTCAAGATTGAGGAAAAAGTCCAATATAAATCCTGAACGAACGCGATAATATTTCATTTCAGCAAGAATTTCCTCCAGCAAATCTTAAGCCCATTTGTTGAATATTATTCCAAATCCATGAAAGCAGATTACGCTTAGTAAAATATGTGGTGCGTGCTCTGCGAGGCGATATAATTTTTCCATCGAACTCAGTTTTCCCCACGCTCCTCCAGCGAATTTAATTTCGGATTCAAGTTATCCTTGGTAGCAGAGCTATTGCTCTTGTGCTATGACCATGGGACGACTACTCGTTACAACAACAAAAATACTAATAACTTAAGCTCTCATTAAGTATTGATTAGCCGTATTTCACTTGCAGAGCAGGAAGAGCCTGGAAAATTTGCTCCCCAATTTCCTTCGAAGGAACTCAATTATGAGTTCTATTGAATTTATTGGCTCATTCAAATTGGTGGGTATTAATGGCAAACCTCTGAAGTGCACGGAAAAGTTTTCTGCTGAATTAATAAAACTTTTCCAGCGTGAAGTTAAATCCATCCAAGCAATCCAGTTTATTGCGTGTCCTGAGAGGAATGGGCTCGACAAAACAAATTGTAGACAGCCACGAATCAAATAAACAAATGTCGGGCTGATTTGCGTCCCTTGTGGCGCGAATTGATTCGAAAACAGAAAATGTGTTCCATTGAGTATTTGGATGGGATTTCAGTAGCAATTAACACTTCCCATAGACTGAAATGGGGATTCAAACACCTGCAGAGCAATTATATCTTCGCAGCGCTATTTTCGCATCGATTAAAGCCTGCCGACTAATTTTTGTCATTTGGTCGTGAACTACCTTTGATGTTTGCGCTTTCTTTAATTAAAGCTTAAGAAGATTTTCCAGGTAGGAGATTTTTCCTATGGTAGCAGAAAGATTCTATCAATCCAATTATAAGCTTTATGCTGCTTTTCAATCTTTCCTTCCATAAACATACAAGTAAAATGTTGCGGTAAATTTTTTTTCAGGAAAAAGGATCTCCTTTTTGTGAGCTACATTAGAGCTGTCGGGTTAATTGATATAATATCACAAGAAATAACTACAGTTCAAAGACTCTTACACCCGGAAATGTTAATTCAAATACTTTGCGGATTAAGAGATTTGGTGAGTTAGGAATAAGGTCGGCTTATTGCAGCAACGTATGGGACATAAAAGATTGTCATTCCGCAAGCAAGGTTGTTATTTTCGTATATGAAGATATTCAGGCAATAACTTTTAAATGGAGCATTTGCTTTAAGGAGAAGCTGAAAATAGTATTAAAAGCTGAATGTACTATAGGAGCATTTCTTTGCTTTATTAAATTTTTTTTATGTTTGAAAAAAAAAAAAAAAACATTAGACCAAAGCTGTATAGCATTCAACAATAGCTTCGAGATTCAAACTAAGCCGCTGATAAATGGAGAGACTTGCGCATATTTCTAATCTAAAATTAAGAGAAAAGTTAGTTTTCAAGTTAGAGAAAATGTCTAGCTCGAAGGAAATGATTATAATGATACGAAGAACATAATTTTCGAAATTCAGTTCTTCACTTGCACTAAACTGGCCTATTGCGAATAACGCTTCGCAAATTATGATGATGTTGATAATTAAATTGAAATGAAAACTTAATAGAGTGACAAAACTCAAAAATGCAATGAAAATTTACCAAAATTCAAATTATAAAACGCCCCAGGTTCCGGTCCAGGGAGTCCCCAAATCATAAGAAGTTCTTTAAATTAAATTCTTAAAATGTTTAAAAATTTGCTGAGTTCCTAACTGAGAGGCAGTTTAAAATTTGGAGCTGTGTACACACGAACAGAAAACAATAAATTTTAATGTTTAATCTTTATAGTATCTCTTTGGCAGATATCCATCAACTGCTTAGTAAATAGGCCTCTACAGTGCTACGCTACACAGTGGGTGAGGGGGGGACTCCAGATCTTGAAAAGTTCTTTAAATCAAATTTCAAACAAGATTAAAAATATGCTCTGTGGCGAAGTACGATGAAGCTTGGATTGGTTATTTACAATTTCTAAATTTAAATTGTAGGTGCAAAATTAAAATGACACCTTACTTTATGCATCAAATGTAGTTGTCAAGATCAACACTCGAGTCAAATGGAGTTTTGACACAGTAATAAAATTTGTTCTACTCATAGCGGCCAATATTCGGGGAATACCCGTAATTGAAACTGTGTTGAGACTCAAGCACGATGCGATGTCCAGCATGGTTAAAAACTCGACTCTAACACATTTTATCCGTTCTGAAACGTAAAATTTGTGTTCAAAATGTTTGTTTGAAGCAAATTATCTTGAATTTTCTGGTAAAAAAATACTTAATAGGTGCTTGCATTAAAGCAGCCGAATTGTTTCAAAATGTGTACATAGAAGCGAAATTCTTTCCAAGAACATACAATTTCAAGTTCTAAGTCCACTGGAATCCATAAAGTTTGAAATTTAGAAAACTTTCCGCTTTCCGTTACTTACTATTGCATGAGTTCTACTTTGACAACCGTGGCGGAACTGAGTGGAGCGTACGAAATAAATATAATCTCGATTTTAATTGTGGCGTGTAAGCCAGTGCAGAATTTGAAAGGTTGTCGTGTTATCGTGTGTCTAAGCAAAAGTACGTAATATCTTCATCAGTAAATACAGTCTTATAATATGTCTTGTAGTTTTCTAGTCAATAAGCCCTTCTTACAGTTTTTGCTTTTCCGAGTTAACTGCGCCTTAGTTGTGGGTGCTTTTTCGCACTCAAATCTTAATTTAACTTTATTGATGATCATGGTAGAAAGAATAAATCTTAAAAAGCGCTCGAAGTGACACCACTCCAATCAAAATTGGCGGCGCTCTTGCGACTGAGTTTCTCAACGGATTCGGATGATATTGAAAACTATTTTTTTTTTTTATTCTTAGTCGTCCTCGTAACAAAAAGTTTTGGGAATCGGAGTAAAATACGAATATTTTATCTACTGAATATCGAAGAAATAGCGGCAGAGAAATTGTGAGCGGCCATACCTACTGAATCTCTTAAAGTCATGATTCATCGTGAAATACATATACATTTGAGAGTTATACCATAATTGGGGAGGTTTTGAAATTGAAGGTGACTTTAATAATGGTAAAAAATAACGAAAATTCTAAAGTATTTTCTTTTAACCAACGCATTGGATATTGGTCGTCAACAACCTTTGACTCCGCCATCTTTTGCTGACATTTGAGCGTAAATACGGTCGTTTTTATCGTTAAGATTATGATTAAGTCCAAAGAGCTAGCAATATTAAAATGTATATGACGTTATAAGGGCTCATTTTGATATATCCTTTTCCTTCGCAATACTACGTTTCCATCTACAACAATCTTATATTTCGTAGAAGAGATTTGGATGGAAACACTTTCAGATTTGCTCAACGAAATCTAGAATTCCTGTTCCAGAAAACGTTTTCCAGAAAACGTTTTCCAGAAAACGTTTTCCAGAAAACCTGTTCCAGAAAACCTGTTCGCGAGCATATGAGAATTTCAATCATCGAAAAGGGTAGCGAAGCATATCAGAATAAAGAGGGGCCTTTTCAGGGAATAGATAGACCAGGTGAACACACTAAGGGAACACATCGTTATTTAACTTCATCATGGTTTTACTCAGATTTAAAGGAGACTAAATACTTAATGATATGGATGCTTTATTCACCATCAACAAAGAAATTGTACTGTTTTTTTGTGAAAACAACGTTAATAAATTTATTTCCGACTTCTGTCAGTGGTGGAAATTGAATCCAAAATATCCAGCTTGAACATCTATCGAATTTAGGAAAATGTAAAATATTGTCTCTTTGGGGCTGAAACTTAACAAAACCATTGATCGATTGACCATTTGAAGATATTAAACGAGGAAACCAAAAAAGTTGAGAATCATTTTACATCGCCTTTTTGATATAAACTTGTTTTTAAACCCAGCAAAACCTTGCTTTTCGCCGTCATCGTGAAGACGTTTCTTCGGGAAAAGGGGTAATTTTTTAGAATTGGTGCAACTGATAGCGAAATATGATCCAGTGCTGAAAGAGCATTATCTAAAACTTAACGAGCTCGCTGGTGGTTCAAAAAGACTTATCAAAGGAGATACAAAACGAATTTATTTCTTGGTTGAGCGAACATGTTAAGCAAAAAATAATTGCCGATATAAAAGCACTCCCGATGAAAGTAAAACCGATCAAATGAGTCAAATCATTATGTACACGTAGAAGATGACATTGTTGAATTGAGAGAATCTTTTCTTGGTTTGTGATGTCTGAGAAAACGGCAGGCGATATGTCAAAAGATATTCAGCACATACTCGAAAAAGATGGCGTTGATGTTGCATTATGCAGAACTCAAGGTTATGACGGTTCCAGGGTAGGACGGTTCCAGGCTACGTTCTCAGGTTGACAGGAGAGGTGTTTAGTAGGTAGTCCAAAAGCATTTTGCGTCTGGGAGTCCCACACGCAGGGCGTAAACAGCCTTCACCTCCCTACCACAAAAAAAAAAGGTTATGACAATGCTGCGTCGATGTCAGGGATACACGGAGGATTGCAAAAAAAAAAATCCGAGAAGGCAATCCAAAGGCTCTGTTCAGTCCCTGTGCCAATCATTCTTTGAATCTATGTGAAGTGCATGCATTCTCATGTGTTACTTCCTGCGCCAGATGTTCTGGAACAGTATAGAGACTATACACATTTTTCTCATCATCTACACTGTGATGGGAACTACTCAAGGAGAAAACAGATAAAAGCAACGTTTATCTGATACTTGTTGAAGCGCTCATTACGAATCCGTTGAACTCGTAACAGAAAACTTGGAAATAATTGTGACTGTTTTAGAATATATGCAAGATCCATCGAAAGCCAACTTAGATACTAGATCAGCAGTAAGCTGACTTCTGCCAGCTATTTGTGATTTTAGCTTCTTAACTTAAATTAAATTTTGGCATACAAGACTGGAAGAAGTCAATTTAGTACAATATTTACAGTGTGCAAAAATGGCTTTGGATAAAGGATTCACTAAAATAAAAGCTCTGAATGACTTTTGACAGTGACAGTGACAGAACGAATACTGATTGTAGACAATACTGTTATGTTTGGCACAACGAAATGCAATAATATGGACATTGACATCGAGCGAAGAGGAAAAAGGAGGTTAAAGAAATCATTGCCGGGTGAACGGCTATCAATTTAAGAGGAAGTACCGCGATCAGTGTTCGAATGTATAGGCGGATTTATAAAAGAATTATCACAAAGATACATGGCAATGAAAGATATTTATATAATTTTCCAAATCGTCGAAACAAAATTTATGTTGGAGGCTCCTGAAGATGTTTTGGCTATAGCAGTAGACAATCTGATTAAAAATTACGACGAGCTTAATAAGGAGCTGGTTCTGCAGAAAATAAAGCGATATCGTAGACTTGCCACCGACACAAGAGTGCCATAGATTTTACTGAGGCCATTGAGGAGTTCAGTACTGAACTACATCCACTTTTTAGGAGCGGGCCTCCTTAAAAGATTTTCCACCCCGGGCCTCTGATAGACTTAGTCCGCCACTGGGGAGAGGAGTGTTAGGAAGTCTGGTTGGTTGTTTATTTCGTGGTGATGGTGATATATTGTACCGTAGAATTCGCGGTTCAGCGATCGGGCGCCGTGTTATTCTAATTTCAACAAATCGTCATATTTCCAGGAATTATTGGACTATAAAGGAGGTTTTGTTTACTTTGAAGTCATGATAGGAAAACGAATTGATCAAGACATTGACTTTTGGTAGTATTGTAGGATTGCGTGGTGGACACGAATTTCTTCGTTCCGGGACTCCGGCACATTCTTATGCAATGACGCAAGATATGGCGTTCCATCGTTCTTAATCGCTCCATTTGACTGGCGGGGAGATTAGACCAGCAGGTAAAGCCGCTCATAAGAATTGGGTGGATCCACGTCACGCTACACATGGTTTTTACACAATTTGGCAATGCAGATTTTCAGTGGAGAATAGGTAATAAAAGGTGGAATGCCCTATAAGCTTTTTTATGCTCGTGAGATATGGAGGATCGTGAATAAGGAGAAGTTGATGTCGATTCCTAAGTGCGTTATTGTGGATTTTCATTTATTCCAGAACCTTTTATCTTAAGAGGGCTATCTGCTTTACAAATTTCAAAAAAATATTTTTATTTATTTTGCTTATTTCGATTGTAAATAATCTCAAGAATGTCAGGTAAAATTTTTAAGGAAGTTTCAGATGTTATTACTATAATAATACGTATTTGAACGCACGCGCTTCATGCGTAAGCTCGTAGACACATGCGGTTCTGTAAGGTTCCGCCCTCCTTTATAGTATTTAATTCTATATATACTAGTAGATATTCGAGTGGTACATAAAAGCAAGTATTGTACTCAGTATTAGGGAATTCAAAAAAAAAAAAATTCTCACCTCATACACTTGCCTAACCGATATTTCGAACATTAGTGGCAGTTTGAATTTCGTAGCAAAATCGTCTAAATCATTTATTATCCACGTCCAATCATTATTATTTTTCGTAAATAAAAATGGATCGAAAAGGTTTTAGAAAAAAAAGGGCACGTGCATTTTTGGCAAAAAAGCGAAAGTTTATTGGGAACGAACATACGGATGAAGTTAGCAGCGATTATACTAGCAAATCGGCCTTAAAACTTAAATTCTGAAAAGATGGCTCATTTGACGTGAAGTGTGGAAATTCATCGAGTTATTGCCTTCTAAATCATTTTTAGAAGTTTGAGTTCAGGTTTTTTACTTTTACAACAATATCTATATTTGTATTATATTTATCTATAAAGAGGACAGCGTGGATTTGGTTTTACCAGCATTTTGCCGTATCTGCGCGCCGAGCTATTAATAAAGAAAAGCTCTTGAGTATCCAAAATGGTAAATCGGAAAATCGGCGTTTCGAGCGAAATGTCGTGTTAAAAAGTTGTTGAAATTTTAAAAAGTCTAAAATTTGCTCGATGTTTCTCCATACGGTGAAGATTTTACTGTAAAAATGCTGGAGTATGTTTTACATGAAAAAAAAGGTTATATAAAAGCGCAGCAGGAGCTTAAAAGCTCTGGCCCAAAACAAAAAAGCTTTTGAAGTGGAAGAAAAGAAAGCTGTTGATGAAAGAGTTATCAACATATCATGACTCATCATGGCGAATTTGCATCATCAAAATTCAGTAAAAGATTTGCATGATGCAATCTCGGTATTATCATCAGATTTTAATAGACACCAAATCGCAGCATACCTATTGCCCTACAGTTCCTGATTTTTCATGCTAGTATTGACAAAGTAAAGATAAATATTCTTGGAAACACTTCCAAAAATATTTATTCTTGGAGATGTTTTTAGATTTTAACTATTGCGTGTGGCAAATTTTTAGCAGCTGCGTATGTAAAAACATCGCTGAAGTTGCAAACATGTTGCAGCTTGCATTTTTATGGAAGGATTTGGCTCAATTTTGGAAATAATGGAGACCATTGTAATCCACATGGGTCCTAAAACCTTTGAGTGCGGCCGCAATCTCGACAAACTTCGCACATACAAAGCGAACTGTGACAGCTTTGAAGCTCTCAAAGACAGCATTTTGAGAATGAAGGCATTTTTTATGAAGCCTACGCCGGGATAGGTTTTTCGAAGGTCTCCCAACTTGTCTGCTCGTTTTTTGGAAAGTTTGGTCTTCAGGCGCTCTTCTAATTGAAAATTGATTTCCGAACGTAGTTCCGCATTTAGATGGTTAATTTCGGCGTGGAGGTATAGGTATGACGGGTTAAACTTATTTATGTAGAGTTCCTTACGACGTTTCTTCTTCAGCTGGACGTCGCAAATCGCATAAGGGGGAAGGGATGTCATGTCATGGTATCCCAATCTTTGCAATGGGATATAAGGGGTGATACTCTCATTTACTAGTTTCGTATACTTTCGATTTCAGTGTAGTCCATAGTGCGATTGTGGGTGTTGTGCCACTTAAAAAGGCGTTAAGCGAAGTCTACTCCAGTCTACTTTTGTCTAATAGTCGTATGCCACGGGAGGTTAAGCAAGAAGAAAATCATTTTCATTTGCAGTGATATCTAGGAGAGAGCAATCATAGTTCGTCATTGCAGTTGTTTCAAGAAATGATTAGGTTGAAATGTTAGAGGGAGCTCATTATTAACCTCAAGGTATGAGTGTGTAGTGTGGTTGAGTTATCAGACTGGAGCCAAGGCTTAAGATCCGATGGAGATCATTCGATGGAAAATGACGTGCTCTGTTCGTCGTGGCAAGAACTTTTCCATTTTTATTCTTTTCGACATCAAGGAAATGTGGATGCTGTGGGTTGGGATAACCAGCTATGATGACATTTAATTCCTTTGAGCAGGAGTTTGGTTGAGTAGTTGGTGCAATACATGGCGGTACAGATATAGACGGAGTGATTTGTGTCATTAGCTACGGTATACTCAAGAGGACTAACGGGCGGGTTCAGAGGGATTTGGGTCGATTTTTAATTTTTTTTCAACAAGGAAACCGGTGCAGGACAATTTTTACGGATCGACTTTGTTTTCAGTAGACCTCATTGCTGGGTCATGAATTTTCTCATTTCTGTTAAGAGCGTTGCCATATGACATCTGAAGACTGTGTTGATTTCTGATTCCAGAAATCCAGGTTTCAACAGGAAAGGGATAGAACTATCAACGACTTCTCAACTATTCAATAGTGAACAATTTCCTGTGCCTTCCCCTCCAGAGCTTAACGAACAACAACTCGTAACACAAAAGTTTACCAATAGCGCAGGCAGTGACTTCGTATAGGAATCAGCGAAATCAGAATCACATTTCAATCATACTATAGAATTTAATAACTAGATGAGAAACTTGTGTAGTTAAAGCAGAAATATTAGCTTTGCGGCTAAAAGAAGGTTACAATAAGTGATCGAAGAATGCGCCATGAAATCTTTTCTGTTTTCACGAAACAAGTCGGACTTTATTATTATAATGATGTAAAATGCTTGGCCCACTCATTTGCTACCAGGCAACAACAAAAGATCTTTCGATTTTTATCTGTCAATATAAAAAGCTCGCCAGTTTCAAATCATACATTTTTATTCGGCGAAGTACTCACCTGGGAAGTACTCACTTTTCTTCAGTCACCTTCTGTCAAAGCTGTACGAGATCATAAATGCCACTTTTATAAAAGTTCTCATTCTTTGACGAAAAAAACAACTTTATTTCGTTTTCGACATCCTCTCTAGTTCGGAACTGCCGATTTCGCATATGGGTCCGATGGTGCGATGTCAGAGGAGCACGGTATATGTGGAAGTGTTATCCACCGAAGCGAGTTGATCACTTCCACAGTCGTCTTTGCTGTATGTGGCCTGGTGCTGTCCTGATGGAACAGAACACCTTTCCTGTTCACCAAAGACTGTTGTTTTCTTGCAAGTGCCGCTGCAAACCTTCGTATCTTGGGAGAGTACACATCTTTATTGATGGTTTGGCCACTCGGGAGGAACTTGAAATGAACGACACCGGCCGTGGTCCATTACACGCTCAACATGATCATCTTTTGGTGAAGATTGGGTTTGACGGTCAGGTGGGAAGGGTCATTTGGTGATAACAAATGGTAGGCTCGCTTCCTGCTATCATAAAGAACCCATTTTTCATCACACGTAACAATGCGGTCGAGAAACGGTTCCTTCTTGTTACGAGAGAACAGCGATGAGCATGTGGTCAGCCTCTGTTGTTTATTCGTGCTGCTCTGTTGGTGGCCGCCACGTTTTCAAGTTGATGCAGGTGTCGACGGATGGTTTCATCGGATATCTTGAACCTTTCCGCTAACTTCTGGCAGGTTAAACTTGAATCTACTTCAATATCCTCCTTCAATTGCGCTTCGTCAAATGAGTATGGCCGACCGGAGCGAGGCTGATCTTCTTAGTTCGTAGCACCACTTCTGAACGTTTTGTACCAGGTTTGTGCAGTACGCTCTGTCAGTGTATTCTGCCCAATTTAAACTCATATAGTAGAAAGGCCTTAATAACTTCGTTTGACACCGACATCTTCACTGCTACCAAACACTAATTCTGTCGACTAGATGAATTCGTCTACTAATGTAAACAAAGCACTACTAGATGAGCTTTTAGGAAACCATAAACTCCTCTTTTTTCGGCAAATGGTCGTGGCTCCCTGGACATTCAAATGTGTCGCCTAGCGTAAACTGAAAGAACTTTTGTGGTTACCTGGTAAATTGATTTTTATTAGTGTTGGTTTATTTTTTCTCCTTTTTTTCAAATGAATGAATCAAATATGTAATATTCAGTCCATGCAATTAGAATTCCTTTCGTTTCTTCCGGATGTCGTCTTTTTTGACAGATCTAAGATCTAAGCTTAAAAACTGAACTTCTTCACAATGCAAATAAATTTCAATCTCTTCTGCTAGTTTATTCAGTAATGGTCAGATAAAATTACAAAAGGGTGAGAATGCTGGTGAAAATTTTATTTGATTGGTGTAAATAAACACAATGTGTTCCAACTTTCGAGTAAATTTAACATATGTCTTCACCAAGTGACCCATTTCCTTGGAATACTTTTAGTTTAAAACCCCTCTCCGATGACTTTCGAATGTCGAATTGACATATTGATTTCCAGATATTTCATTTAAAAGACTGTAGTCGAGTTAATTTAAAGCGAAAGTTTTTTATTGAATTTAAAATGCCAATCTGATCAATGTCATTCACTCAACCCACAACTTTCCTAATATTCTTTTTCTGTAAACGTCAATCCTTTTAATTAATATCGGCAATATGTTCAAGTGCTACACACGTAGAACTTGCCCTTCGTCACTTTATACTATGTGTTCACGTGCCTCATATATCAATCAATCCCGGAATTCCATAAGGATAGCTGTCATGGTTCAGACAGTGTCGATGCCGTAATTGAAACGCTGCATCTCTCCACATATTTGCTTCAGATTCTGGAAGCTATATATCTGATCCGAAGTATTTGGGAATGTTTGAGACATTTATTGCTTCAGTTTATAGACTCAAAATCGTTAAGCATCCGTTTTCATCGAATTGGCTCGAAGATTTATGCCGCTTGGCAGCAAAATGGAAATATTCATATGAACTTATTTAAAGTTATTCACGCCTTGTACCAATAAGAATTTTAAACTATTATATTCGCAAAACTGATATATCTTATCTCTCAAAGTATCCCATGTAATAGCACTTTATTTACATGAACTCTTTCGGAGGATGCGTTTTCCTGCACTGCTGGAAATGCAAATAAATTTACCCAGCATATTCGGATGCTTAATAAGAGCGAAATGCTAAACAAAGTTCAAACGCTACTTCATCTCTGTGCGTTGATAAGGATTATAAACAAATTTTCTCAAGCATGCAACTCATATTTTTCCGCCTTGACGTGGCCAGGGAGGTTCCTAACTCCTATGAATCCTGTGGCTATGTTGCAAGAGATTTTTCCCTTTAGCGTTTAACCCATTAAGTAGGCAATGGAAGGGAAGCATAGAAGTAAAAAATAAAACAAATAATAACAAATATAAAAGGTTAAAAAAATCCTGAGCACCAGTAACACAAGGGGAGGAAACATTTGAGAATTGAACAACTGGCGCGACTGTACGAAAGACCAGTTGCTCAGAGCTTTTGGGCTGTTCATGTACACTGAGGGAGCAAAGAGTGTACCTGACGAGCAGCTGCCACAAAAGTGGTAATTGCAGATACTGCACCCTCTCAGAAGATAGGAGCATTGACATAAACGTCTAAATTACCTAAAGCAAAGTTCCGGAGAAGAACTTCTAATCAAACTCGGTACCAGCCAAAAGGCGACAACCAAAATAGGGAAATCCAAGGATTGGCTGCCGCTGCCAAACTTTACTAAGCTCCGCAAAGCTTAAACCGCACATACGTGGATGAGATAAAAAGTATTCAAAACACTAGTGAAAAGGAATGCAGAACAAGCTCCTAACCCAAACAATGAGTTCCAACAGTAACAGACGTCCCAGAGAAGATGTGCTATTGAGCATCCCTTTGTATTGCATTTCCGGAACTATTGCCGATCGCTGAGAGAGCGTTCTCTAAATATCTTTTCTTTATTATTTTGTTTTGTCTCTGCACCTGCGCCACATTAACTGTATTTCCTTACTCAGAACGTCTTCGCATAGTTTTGGCTGACAGATTCGAATAAAGTGCAAAATACTCATTAAGAATCTTCTTCAAAATATGATGCCCCCGTCCCCTCTGTTGTCGATTAATCGAGGAATTGCAGTTACATACAATGAAGCGTTGTCACTTGTTCAAAAAATCTAATCTTCGAGTTATTAAATATGCACTCGTATTTACTGCAATACTTCACACTCTGGGGACTGGCTTTATCATATTAGCATATTTAGTCTGAGTTTCGCATTTCAGTCAACTGTACGTTTCTCCCGACACGCAAACGAAATAATGAGAAAGTATTTTCCAAAACGAATAAGATTCTACAAATTTCGGTTGATTTCCGTTAGATCGGGAGTTTGTTTGAAGTGTTAACGCTCTGCGCAGTTACACGCGCAGTTACACATAATTTTGTCAGGCCTAATGAAAGCGTTCTTATAAACCACAATCAGCCGACTTAGTTAGGTTGTGTCCCGACACAATTATTATTCAGATTCTTCTGCACAGGAAGATGAAATAAGGCAACACTTTCTTTTCTTCATTGTATTTGAATACGTACATCAGACAAATTCATGCAATTTCATGTAATCAGGACTACTCCTAACCTTTTCAATTTCAGGCTACATGAAATTTAAGATAAGCCGACAAATGCACCGTATTCATTTCCTTAGAGAAACACACCTGTACTTAGGCACTCCTTTACTATTACTTAAGGTGAAAAAACGAGTGAAACTATTTCTAGTCAGGAAGTAATTAAGAGGTAATCACACACGCAATTAGTCTAGTAATTTCGAGTATGGAATATGTAGTTTTCTCCTTGCAATTACTTTAGTCTGCAACCTGGCAGGAGCATTGAAATGTGTTCATATGTCAGGTGCAAGCGTATACTTTGAAATGCTCTTCAAAAGAGAACCTTTCCATTATGCGGTTGCCTGGAGCACGGAGAGTGGTGCAATTTTAGTTAAATGAGACAGAAAAGAGGTTATCACATTCAGCGATCCTTTCATGTAGGAATTGGCGGAAAGACTATTAATGTCGTTACTAGTGGTAAAAACAATTTGCTTTGTAAAATGCATGTTGAAAGGATAAATAATACGTGCGTTGTCACTTGAACACTTTTAGGTGAAATGAAATGACTGCGGCGCAATACTTAAATAATATGCTGCGAAAAAGGATGATAATGGAGTAATAAAAATATTGGATTAATCAACGAAGCGATAGCCCTTATAATCCCTAATATATTTCGCTCACGCTTTGTGAGTAAATTTTATTGGATATTGAAAAAAATGAGGTTAATTTTGGGTGCCTAGAAACTCAGACATCAAAATATTACCGATGCTATTGTCAATAATTCTGTTTCTAGTATTATAAAGGACATGGAATTTCCTTCACGTACAAGTAAGAAATCAGCTTCGATTGAACCAAAAGAAATATTATTTTTTAATTTATAATTTTTTTTTATTAATGATTATTTATTATCATTAAATACACCTGGGAAATTTGATCTACGTACACCGAATGGGAGAGGACCGTGCAAAATACCATGAGAATAACGAACGAATTGTTCTGGGTCATACAATGAAAATTTGCCAAAGTAAAGTAAAATTTTGACTCGGTTTATTCCAATTCTTTCCAAGATATATACTTTTTCTATTTCAAATAGACTTTTATTTAGTTCCTGTCTAGATTGATTTAGGTGTAATTACTACCGATGTAAGTCAGTACGTTAAAATTTGAAGGTTTCAAGTATTTCAATCTTATGTTAAAATATGTACCCTTAGTATTTCGCAGAAACTACTATTTTTTTTAACACATTGATTTATAAATAATTTTAAAGGGAAACTATCATTTACTATTACCATGGGGGACACCTGAGCTTGTGAAATCATCATCATAGAATATCATCATAGCGATTCCCGAAAATAATAAATTTATCAAAAAACTTAACGGCCCATAAGGCTCTCTAAGTTTATAGACTTCTTGAAATTCGCAAACATTTTGGAATTCAAAAGGGCTCTTTAGCTAAGTAACAAAATTAAATACTCCTGAAAATATGGCATATTTGCTTAAATATGGCCTCTTGAAGTTTTTAAGAAACATCCTTACGTACAGCCTTCGAATATAGCTTATTAGAATTGGCATGGTACTGAAAATAAAAAAAATACAAGAAACATCCCGGGAAAGACAGATAAAAAGAATTACTACGGTGTCCTTTATTCTCAAATGTTTCAAAATGCACATCTTCAATTTTCTGGATTCTTTATATATTGTAAACAATTATATAGACAACAAGTGTGTAAAATGTCAAAGTTTAATTCGCAAAAGTACGAACTAGAAGTTTTTAACTCTTTGCGCTCCGAGTGTTTTATTTCTTTAGAGTGTAGCTATTGCGCAACGTTTTTGAAAAGGAATATATGGAAAATTATTATCTGTTTTACTAAAAATAAGATCTTTTTTCGTGGTAGAAAGGTGAAGGCTCTAATGCCCTGAATGTGGGACTCTCAGACGCGTAATGCTTTTGGACTACTCACTAAACACCACCCAGCCTGGAATGGTTTGACACATTACTTCGGGATAGGCCTTGCGTTCCTACGCATAGAAGCGTAGGTTTACGCTTCTATGCGTATCTCCCTTCATTTTACGGGATTCCTTGTCCAGAAGTAGGAAAGAAAGGGCAAAAAAGTGCTAGAAAGGACATCCCTCAACCCCCTGCGTCTCCCGACGCTCCAGTATGCCTTTTTAAGTGGCAGGACTGCCCGATTATTTTGTTCCGGGTGTTTCCATTTGTGAACCGTTCTGAGCATTTCTCTGACCATCGTTTCCGAGCAGAGCTCTGCAATTTCGCAAAGAGGTCACCGCGCTGCTTACTCCATCTTTTGCAAGAGAAGAATACGTAACAGGTGTTATTCACCTCTCTTGTACAGAACACACAGTTAGAAGACCCTGACTTATCAATCTTGTGCAAGTCAGCGACCCGTTGTGTGGGACTGCTGTGTACCTCCGCACTATGGTCCGTGCTCACCAGTATCGATTGTATCGATGGGTGGGCTCTCTGCACTGAAGCTATTGTGTCTTGGGGATAAGTTCTGGCAGCACAAATCACCTCAGCAGGGCTTCCCTGATTGATTTTTGGAAAACTTTTCCGGCCATGTCTAGCATGCACAATGGACGATATGCAGCTGGCGACTCGGATTTCCCTTTCCACTTGCTAATCAGCAGAAGCTTCGTCACCTTCCAGCACTCTGCGAACGCCGCTCCATACGTTGAGCGTGCTAAGCTGCAGGGCGGGGCAAAAGTGAAAGTCCATCTGCAGCACCTCAGCTAGAACCCCATCTGGTCCTGGAGCCTTTCTTGCCTTCATAGACAAGATTGTTTTCTCCAATTCCATTTTGCAAAAAGTGGAATTTCCATTGGAATTTTATCGTGGGCGGCATCAACGATGCTGGAGTGGATAAGGAAAAGAGCCGGCACAATTTCGTCTATCTTTTCTGCTACGTATGAGTAAGGTGACCTTAGGGCACCAAATTCACATCACTTGTTTTTCACCCAGGATCCATGGATCCCTATTAACGTCATCCACCAGGTTTTGCCAACGGCTAGCCGTGCTCCTGTTGATGAGTCTGCGGAGACTATTTTCTTTCTAATTTTTTCATGCCTCTTTCCGGATTCGTATTCACTGGGCCTCTCGTCGTAGTTTGTAGCACTCTCTTCGTTTTTTTGCAATTTCAAGTAACCATGAGTATACTGAGTATACGTTTCAAGGAAATAATTTGGGTTTTGGGAAAATTTCATACAGACATCGCAAGAAAGATTCAGAAGAGGGTAGTTTAATGTTTTGTATTGTATCTAATTGCCTGTATTGCATCGCCATTGGGGTTGGTTGGAGAATGGCTGGTAATGCATTGATGCGAGATACTTAATCAGCTGTAAATAAACGCTCATAAATTTTCATTGTGGAGTTTTTAAATTTTTTCCAGAATTTTTCGTCGAGGTCATTTCTAAGAAAGTTGAAGGGGAGAAATTTGTCTATTTCTACGGTTCCCTGGTTATCGTTGACGATGAGGATGCCGGGAGTGACTTTTTCGATCGCCGGTTTGTGTTGCCATTTACCCTGTGTATCACGACTTGTCTATCATTGTTGGTTGCAACGATGTTAAATATTTTTATTTAGATAATTTTAAAATAAAATTTTTTAAAATTAAGTATTTCATGGTTCCCCGCGACCCATTCGCAGGTGGAATCGATGCAATTCAGAGAGCATTCTATTTCAAGACTATTCTGGGTCTCATGTTCTCCAACAGATCCTTAATTTCCTACGATTCCATTGCGAGGTGTGGCTTCAACGGATTGTGAGGGGGAATGTCCCTCTCGACTATCTATGTCGAAGCAAATTATTATATTTTTTTGTTAAGTAATATCTGAAAGAATCAAACTCTTATATTACTTCTATCGATAGATATTTCTGAACTCCCTTGCTATTTTGCTGAAGATTCTTGGTGATGTCATGGTTTTAATTTTGAGCTTACACATTTAATTTATTTTTTTCCGTAAATAACTTATTCTATCCCATAGTTCTTGAGTCGTCTGGCTTTGCTATGGTATTCTAGGTCCTTCTGCTGTTTCCGATTTGATTGATCTATATATGAGATTTATAGTATCTCGAATTCCTTTGGGCTTAGCCTCGTATTTCTACCAAAGATTTACCTTCAAGCATTGCATGATTCCGATAAGAGTTGAGTGAAAGCGTTCAACATATCTGTTCCCGTCACTCTTATATGGAGGTGTCATGTATGTACTAATTTTCAACTCATCTTTCATCACGAATTTCAGTTTGTTTTTGTATTGTCGCGTATGACATTTTTGGGGATGCAGTAAAAGAACAAAAGTCTCTTCACAATTCTTTAACATCCTCCACAGATTTGGATGTGATTATTTTTACGCGAGCAAGCTTCGTAAATTTACCCATGGCTGTAAGACCCGATGCTTTTCAGTAGAAAGGAAATCAATGTCTATATAATCACCTGGGTAATTCGGCAAAAAAGTACGATTGAGATGTTAATTAACGGCATTTCTGAGAAATTTGTTCTCTTTGCAGACCACACATCGATTTACCAGACTTTTCCTTTTGGAGGACATCTTCGGGAAAAAAAATTATTCAAGCAGACGGAGCTTATTCTCTTTGACAGAGTGGTGGGCTATGTGATGTGTTCCTACTGGCTTACTGGATGTTTTTGCATAATCCTACTCGCTTACCCAATATAATCTGTTACGATATGAATCTATAATTCTTTGAGTAAATCGTCTCATGTAACTCCCGAAGTGAATAGGATATACCTCCGGAACCCTACCCATGACCTCCTCTCCGGTAGCGAGCACATTGATTTTGTTTGGGTTTGCCTGTTGAGTACTCACTTGGGGCTTCATTGAGACTACGTTTTACAGCTGCTATAGTTTCTTCATTACTAACTGTACGACACCTATATGGATGCATATGGCATATTATCAATGAGGGTAATAGTGGTGCAGAAACGATTATAGCCAATCGAATTCATTATTATGTCGATTATGTCGGCCATAAAATTGATGAGATACTTGAACAGGACTTTATGTTCTTAATTATTTTATGTTTTTATTATTTTATACTTTATGTTGTTAATTTGCACAATTTGCAGACGTTCTTTAGGCGCAAACTTATTTATGATAAAATGGCAAGCTAAATGGTATACAAAACGCATGACAGCTGTCACAAGATTCATAGCATTAAAAGTGCTGCCAACTTTCAGTTCAATACCGCCAGGAAATACCCTGTTTTTGCCAATGTCGACTTTTGATGCTTGATTCAGTACCAGTTGCGCAGTTACCAGTTGCAGTGATTGTTATTATTATTATTATTCTTATTGTACTGGGGTCTACTTGCTGGAAAATAGCATAGGCCAGAATCGGCCCTTAGCTCCCCATGTGTAGTACTATTGTTTACAGATGGTCCATCCTGCGAAACTAAATCTAGAAGATTAAGAAGCCGACCAAAGTCTGAATCCTACTGAGGATTTTCAAAAAGAAATAGATCGATTATTCGAGAAGACCTGCAAAAATATTGAGGATTTTCTAGAGGAATATGTACCGCAACCAATTACCTACACGGAACAGGCACTTTAGTACACACCAACGAGGATTGGGACAACCGATTTAAGAGGACCGAAACCACGGTCAATCTATAAGACTTCTATAAGAAAAAGAGACCGGATACACCACCGATCCCAAAAAGACGACGCCTAAGAGGAGGCCGGGAAACCAAACTGAAGCGAGAACGGGCCGAGCTTCACCGACTTATCCGTATATCAACGGGAGAACAGAAGAAATTATTTCGCGAAAAGTTAGAAGAACTAAAGAGCAAAAATGGGGAATAGCTGCTCAAACATGTCTACAAATATCGTGGAGGAATATAGACAATCTATTACAATAACCGCAGTATTTGTTACAATAATAATAATATTTTATTTGTACAATAGATATGACAAAGAATATGTAGTAAAAAGGCTTAACCGTAATGTCAGTGTATAAAAAAAAAAACAAAAAAAAAAATAAAAGCAGTATTATTAAATACAATATTATAACCGACAAGTTGATGGATAGTTGATGGATGAATTAGAGAAATTAATTTCTGAAAATGAACAGACCTTGAGGAGTTTAAGAAAAAGTTCAAGGAACTTGTATACTGTAACAACTCTATTGGAAAAGATTAACAAATTAAAATTAAATAAAGAAAGATTCAAGTATTTAGCTAACAAACTTAGCAACAAGGATATCAAAATTCTCGATTTAAAATTAAAATTTAGAGCTGAATCATCCATTCTCGAAGGTGAAATTTTGTTACAATTAGCTAAGCAAAATTATCCAATAGACGATATCCAACATATTGACGAGGACCACGATTCTGAAGAAGATTTGGAGCAAAGTTTGCCATTATTTGAAGAGAAATTAATCATGGCTGAATTCAATTTAGAAACTGCTATGAAAATAATTCCTGTCTTTGACGGAAAATTTAAGGAATTAGAATCATTTTTAAAGATTGTACAACTTTTAGAATCAACTCTCAAACAAGAGGCAAAATCACTCCTCATTGATTTTGTTAAATATGTTAAAATTAGCTCAACGGTCAGACTTTCGCTCAACGATGTCACAATCTCGTCTTTTCAAGATTTGAAAATAGCATTGAATAACAGATACAAAAATAATAGAACGGTCCCTCAAATACATACACTTTTAAACAATACTACGCAGAGAAAATCAAATGTCGCGTATAAAGATAAGATACTAGCATTGGTTGATGAATTGAATCAATTGCAAATTCAAGATTTAGGAAATCAAGCAATCACCGAAAATGAGAGGAAAATTATAACGCAGATGAATGATACGTATGCGTTAACTATCTTCAAGAATGGTTTGAACGACCAACTGAGAAATCCGATTTTTTCGGCGAGACCTAAGACTTTTGGGGACGCAGTGTCTCTGGCACTTGAACTAGAAAATGCTGAACCAACCCCAACCAACACAATGATGTACAATCACTAGAATACGAGTTGACCTATCGGACTACGATTTAACAATAGTGTATAAAAAAGGAAATATGAATACGAATACTGATGCCTTGTCTAGAATCGAACTTGATTCAGACACTCTAAAAGCGATGATACCTCCAGAAACAGACATTAATGCGAAACGAAAACTATTAGAAATTACTCGGGGAATGGCAAATAAAGAAATCACCAAAGAAGTAAAAGTCAACAACGAGGGCACCCACACAAAAATAAGGCCTGATCAACTTTATTGTTGGGACTGCACTAGTTTGTCAGACATTACAGGTGTAACGAAATTGAAATTCGTTATATTGCGCAATAAAAATAAAGAATATTGTAATATTGTACGTACAAAGAAGCAAATTGAAGTATATTGTAGCGATAAATCTGACATGAAATCCGTTTCTGGCAACGAGAAGCTATCAATAGACGATAATTATGGCGCCAAAAACAGTAAAACTCGTGAGAGATATAGTGATAATTCTGATCGTAAGACAAGAGAGTGCGTTTTACTTGAGTTCTTACATCAGGAGGTGTCGCGAAGTAATTTTTGCGACCATTAGTAAATCACGGCGTAGTGGATAATGGCAACATTGTCCTCGCCACTCTATCTGCGGCCCTGCCGCTTGATTAGGTAACCCCAAGAAAATTCGAAGTAAAATCATAAAACACTAAAAAAATATATATATATATAATAGCAAAACTTGTCATCGGATAAATCAAACATTACATGGCGTCCCTACCAAAGCAAGGCAAACATTACATGGTCCAGGAGTTCCCCCAGGAGGAGTCCAGGAGTTCCCCCTGTTCTTTGGTCGAAAAGTGTTTCAATTCTGTTACGTCAGTACACCTTAGCCAAGTAAGGCGTTTGTTGGCCAGACTCGGGCAATTTAGGAGGAAGTGTCCTGAACTTTCTTCCTCCTCGCCGCAAGCTCGACAAGTGTCACCCGTTTGGATTCCTATTTTTTTGGCGTGTTGACCTAGAAGATTATGGCCCCTTAATACTGCCACCAATGTTCTCACGCCATTTCGGTTTTTTCCTAGGAGTTGTTTTGTCCTCGTTTTATTAGGGTGAGACCAAAGAGCTCGGCTTATCCTGCAGTCGTTCCTGTCATTCCAAGCCGTATCTGTCTCTTTCCAGAGCATTTCGTCTAGTTACCTTTTTACCGTTGCTAGTGGCACTTTAATTACGTCTATTCTAGTGGCATTTTGGTCGGCTGATCCAACTCTCGCTACCCATGTCAGTTTCGCCTTTACTCGGGTTGTTGTGGCTTTGAAACTACGTGGTTAGAGGCAAGCGCATGCAGTGCCGACTAACTGTCCGAGAGTATTTGTATTCTTCCATTAAGGTTGTTTGTTGCCGCTTCTATAGCCACTTTTATTGCAAACACTTCCGACTGGAAAACTGTGGTGGGGCTCTCCAGTTTATAACTTTGGTTGAGTTGTGGGTGATCTGGGAAAAACATTCCGGCGCCGCTTCCCTCATCCGTTTTGGAACCATTGGTGTAGATCAGCTCCGTTATGTTCACGGTGCTTTTTATGTACCCATCTACCAGGCGTTCTAGGGTTTTCAGCATGAAAGACGTTAAGCTGATAAAAACTACTTTAGCTTCTCTCCAGTCCAAAGGAATAAAGCCTTTGGATATGGAGGCTCTATATATTTTCACCAAAATTCGTATTATTGTGGTATCTGCTTTCATAAGCATGATCGGATACCCTTTGTTGGTTCCTGGTGATGTGTAAGGTTCGAAGCTATTAATGGCCCAAAGAACCTTTTCTTCGCTTACTATTTTTTTTAGGGGTGGGGGGCCAAGGTAAGGTATCACGTTCTTTACTTGTTCTGTCTCTTCATCCGTTGAGCCCGGAAAGTGTTTGTTTAGTAGGAGCTTGAAACGTTTTATACTATTTGTTGTCCACGATCCATCCTCCTTTTGAAGCATCGTGTCCAAATGTGGTTCTCTTTTCAGAGCCCTGCTTAGCGTAGATGTCTCGCTTCCTCCCTCAATATTGCTGCAAAAAAAGATTCCAGGATTTCCTTTTCTCGCTTCTTACAGCTGTGTTAAAAATTTTCAGATTTCACTTATACTCCTCCCAATCCGTATCTCGATTTGTGAGGCGAGCTATTCTGAATAGTCTTTGAGCATTTTTCCTGATCTCTTCCAGTTGTTTGTTCCCCCAGATTACCGTTTTTTGTTCGACGGTAGTGGTTGGACAAATTACACTGAAACTGTCGACCAGTATACTTGTGATGTATCTCACTTCATTGTCGATATCCTTTCGACTTCTCAATATATATATATATATATATATATATATATATATATATATATATCTTTTAGTAGCGTTGTTGTAGCCTTCCCAATCCGCTTTTCTAGGAGTGCAGTAGTCCAATGGGGTATTCTCGCAACTTCTCACTTGAAAGGTGATCCATTGGTGGTCCGAAAGGCTAGGTGAGTCACATACTCTCCAGCCGTGCAGGTCCTCCAATGCTTCTGTTGCGATTAGAGTGACGTCAATTACTTCCGCTCTATTTTTTGTTATAAAAGTCTGTGTGTTGCCCTTACCTGCTACGTTGAGGTTAGTAGTTATTAAGTAATTGACTAACTGCTTACCTCTTTCCCTTGGTGCTTCCCCAGAGTTCGTGTTGCGCGTTCGCATCGCATCCGATGAAGGCCCGCTTCCCCCGCATATGCTTCGATAGGGTGCTGAATTCAGTGGTCGGCATCGCAGCGTCAAACTGAAGGTATGCCGAGGTCAGCGTTAACTGCCCGTCCCTTCCGTCAAACACCGCTGATGTACGGTCCATGTTGCGGAACTGCGGGAGAAAAATCAAATTAATTTCTTTCCGACCTATAATGCACCTACGGATTTTATTTACCCCGCTTGTGGCAAAGATTTTAAATTGCTTTGCACTGATTCGAAGTATCTTTCCATTAAGTTGGTAAGGCTCTTGTATTAGTGCTATGTCGGTGTTCCCATCTGCTAGATGCTTAGGGGGGTTGGCTGTTGCCGCATCCGAATGTCTCCTGCAGTGTAGTTGCTGGGTTCATTGGAGTTAGTAGGCCCCCTCGCCACGTCCGAGCGGGTAACCATGAGGGGGCCAGTTGCAGTTACCAGGAATGCTGCTGAATGTCAAACTTCTTTGAATTATAACGTAATCGTTAAACACAGAAATTAATTTTCAAATCTTTTTGATTGATTTTTGCGAAAGAGATTCACTGACAAACTATAAAGTTGTTCCCACATACATCATGCATTTTATCTGCGCTATTTCCCCCTGGTCCTCTAGCGGCGAGTTAAAATGATACCTAGGACTCATACGATTTACTTGTGTTTGGTTTGCATTTTACTTTTCCATCGAGATTTCGAGGGCATCCTTGATAAGATGTTCGATCACCAAATACAGTATAATTTTTCTTTTGAGTTCACCTGAGCCAATTTGCACTGGCATTTCGATATTTAACCCTCCAATATTGCAGCGGTTAGTGTGCAGCTGAACTGCAAACATTATTGATACTGATAACACTCCCACCTCAGCCATCGAAAATTCAAATATCTTATGCGTTGAAAGTCACTTGTTAGAAATTTGCGCAAGGTAAAATGGTTCATACTTAATTTTGACGGTCTACCTCCTAGTATCAAAAGTCATAACCGAAATCAATTCTTTTCTCGTGCAGTAGTTTGAGTATTTGTAGGAGATCAACCGTATCCTCTCCAAAGTCTAAACAGTCTAGTCTATTCGTGTATCAACTCTTCACCAAAATGTTAAATTAATAATAGAACCTTGTAAGATCGAACGAATAAAATAACAAATCAAAAGTTGGTAAAGTAGTAGATACAATCCTCCGAAAATATTTTACAATTTCGGTAACATAGCTCCGGCCTAGACAGTCCCAAGTCAGGTTTAGAAAACTTCCATGGTTCCTCAGCTTTTACGTTGAAATGGTAGCGAATGGTCTCAAATGTGTTTACTTGTTCCCCAATGATAAGACATTAAAAGCTGCGAAAGGCCAATAACTGTAAAGGCACCTTACATTTCTGCAACTAAATCCTTTTCCTAAATCGATACCCATGACACCAGAGTGGAGGTTGGGTGACGGGTTAAATATCCGTCCCTGCGAAACCCGTTAAAAGTTTCGAAACCTGAATCAGAGCCTCGGAATGGATTAGGCCTACGGTAACGACTTCACAACGGAAAAATGACTATGGCTTTGAATACTAGAATTTCAGATCACTGAATTACCCTAGTGTTGTTTAGGAGCATTAACAACAGGCCAGTCAATTCTATCGGAATAAGTGATGTTCTCCGGCATCTTACCATTGCTGTTTGCATTTTTGGACGGTTCTAACAAACTTTTCAAAACAAAAAATCGTATTTCTAAAAACATTATATTTATAATACGGCTGTGCTGTCGTCCAATATAAAAAATAAAAACTTATCACGAAGAGATATCACCCATAACGACCGGATGGGACACCATTATAAAGTATTAAAAAAATGGACAGTACCGATTTATCTAATGCGAGACGGACAATTGTACTTTATTGAATAGATAAAGGCACATTTATAATGTAGACTCTATCAGCAAAACGATTTATCTTGGTATTATGCGTCGTGAGTTGTCGCTCAACCATCGACAGATCGCGAAAATATTGACGGAGAAACAATGGCAATACCACACTTATCACATTCTGAAGCAAAGAAAATTCTGTATCAAAACAGATATATGTGGTTCGGGGGTTTCCACCTTCCAGAAATATTCTTTTCTTGGAGTATGCGGTGCGTGGAGTTAGTGCGATTTAGAACTTTGACTCCGTTTTATCTGTGAGCATTATATGTCCGCTCAACTTAATGCGGTCTGTCTTGTCCTGCTCAAAATTAAATTTTATTTACGCCAACTACAATTTGGCGGATATTCGGGTACGTAGAGTTTGGTTTCGTGTGCAGGGTTCTTAGGAACGCAATGGTACTGTTTTCGTGGTTGTCCATTGTGTCGAAGAGCTTTAGAGCCTTGTCTCGAACGTATTTTTCAACTGTCTCTATTTCAATGTCTTTGTATATGTCCGTGTTTCTGACACTCCATGGAGGTCTCAAGACTTTCCTTATCACTCGATTTTGGAAGGACTGGAGCGCTTTTTTGTTTCCCGATAGAAATCGGAACTACCGTAAAGTAGCATCGGTTTTTCAGACTAAGTTTTTTCAATGCCAGAAGAGGGCGGAGTGTGGATGGGAGGCCTCTACAATGTCCTCATTTGTTATGTATGAGCTGTTTCCAAGTAAGTCTATTGAATGTAAGTCCGAGGTATTTTGCCGTTCTGTTCCATTTTATAAGTTCATTGTCGATTGTTATTGTCTGTGGATTTTGTCGTAGTTTCCGGGTTAAAGTAGCTTTAGTCTTGTCCGGGTTGATCTTGATCTTCTATCTGCGAAAGTATTCCAAAGAGTGTTCGTTGAGCATTACGAATTTGGCGTTATGACTTTTGATTGTCGTCCTGTCGTGAAGATGCAAGTGTCATCAGCGTAATGTGATATTTCTACTGTTCCGGGCAGACTTGGAAGATCTGCAGTGTATATATTGCAAAGGACCGGTGAGTTGGGTGATCTTTAAGGGACTCCAACTTCAATGGGTCGCAGGGTTGATAGGCAGTTGTCAATTTCGAAGCGGGATGTTCTGCCCTCTAGGAAGGAGCCATGATTTGGATGAGTTGTAGTGGCAAGTTGAGTTCATGCATTTTGAATATTAATCCTGCATGCCAGACTTTGTCGAAGGCTTTGGCTATGTCGAACATAACCAGTCTTGTTGACTAACTGCGTTCTTATTCTGTTCTTGTGTGCTGGACCACCCTTACGAGCTGGAGCTCTGTGGAATGATTAGCTTTGAAGCCGAATTGCTCTTCCGGGATGATATTACTGTCATATAATGCCTCGGTAAAGCCATGCAAAATCACTCTTTCTGCAATTTTCGCCATCGACGAAAGGAGGCTGATTGGCCTCCTATTTTGCGGAAATGTTGGGTCCTTTCGAGGCTTGGAAAGCACAATAATTGTTGCTGATTTCCATGCTTTGGGATACTTTCGCAGCTGGAGTATTTCATTTTTTATGTCCGTCGGTGCTTGTAGTATTTTGCCTGGTAGCAATTTTAGGAGGGTATTCGTTATTGTATCATTCCCCGGTGCTGTACGTTTGTTTAGTGCTTGGACTAGTCCATCGATTTCGTATATGTCTACTGGAAGTATTGTCTGGTCGTTGTTTTCTTGTGCTCTCAGGAGCCTGTCGACCGAATCGGATATGACATCCGCAAGGATATAGTCCTCGTCGTCCGGCGAATTTTCCTTGAATTGCATTTCAAGGGACTCCCTTGCTTCGGCTTTAATTGCCCCGTCGTATTGTATTCCGTTTGGGCCATGTGTTGGAGGTACTTGTATCCTCCCTCGCAGTTGAAAATACTTGGACACTCTCCAGAAGTCGTCGGAATTGCTCGTTTCTGAATTCACTTATTTTATCGCGTATTTCGTTTGTTAGCCGCGTAGCTTTCTCTCTCAGTTCAGGATCACCTGCGTTCCTGGCTCTTCTCCGACCTTTATTCCTTCTCCTTATGAATTTTTTGATATTTTCTGTGAGTTCGTGGGGATTCGTTTCCCTTCTCGGAGTTTTGTTCATGTTGTCCTCTTTTGCCTGCGTGATTTTATTTGTGAGAGTTTCTATTGTTTTCTCTAGGTACGAAATGCCTTTTCAGGTGTTTGGTGCCTTTCTTTGGCCAATGTGACTTAGAAACTTTTCCAGTTCGTTATTCTTCTTTCTCGTATGGGAACATCTAGTAAGATGTTTCCTACTCGAAATGTAACCGTCGTTTGTGAAATACGTGATATAGCGATGTCTAGTGCGTGGCCGTGTATTCGCCCATAGTGGGTCGGTTTGTTGGGGATACGAGGCTTAGTTGATTTGCCGTGCTGAACTTATGTAGCCCGATCCCGGCTTCTTTACTTCTCACAGCTCCCCAGAGGCGATGTGGGACGTTAAAATCTCCGACGATAAAAGGTGGGCCATCGAAGGACATTAGTGCCTTGAGGTCATCGGCATGGAAGAGGCTTTCTTTTCTGATGGGATTGTAGGTTGAAATCACAAAAAATTCCAGAAAGTCAGTTGGGATCTTTATAATACGTTGGAGGTGTGGTGTGTTGATGACATTGTGGCTCACATTTCGCCCCACGCGAATTGCCGTGCCGCCTCCGCTACCCGTTTATCTATCATTACTGTATAAAATGTAGTTAGGGAGACGGAATCGGTTTCCCGGCTTCAGGAAATCTCTTGGATGAGTACGATGTCAAATTTATGTTCGAATACGAACTCTTTCAACTCACCAGAGTTCCGAAGCAGGGAATTTGCATTCCAAGTGAGTATGGAGATGTTCTTCTTTGGTGTCATCAATGTTTTTTGTTTACATGTTTTTGTGTGGCGGTGAACATAGTTTGGATCATGTTTGCCGTCATTAACTGCATCGCACTTTGGAACTGTGTTTGCATTTTAGCGAACATTAGTCCCCTATCTGGGGTATTTATGTTTGGGCCTGGATTTTTGGTTGTGGGTGGTTTTGTGGTGGGGGATTGTTTTGTTGGCGGAGTGCCTGATTGTTGTGCGGCAACTTGCGCGGACGACTGTCTCATGTTCTTAGGATTTCTCGGCCCCCATAGTTGGCCGGGTGTTCGCCTCCACAGTTTACGCACGTAGGCTTTTCTTCTGCCTTTTTAGGGCACGTGGAGAAGTGGTGAAGCTGGTCGCATTTGACGCAGCGTGACTGTGCATGGCATCCTGATGTGGAGTGTCCATACTGCTGGCAATTATGGCACTTGGCTTGGCCGTTGCGTGGACGTTGCGCCTCGACAGTGCAGATTAGCTGGCAAATGGCTTTAATGTTATAAATTTCGGTCTCCTTTTTCGGAAAAGGGACTTTGACCAGATTGGATGGCCCGTCGCGGGTTTTTAAAAAGAATGCCTCAGTAGGATGGAATCCCTGAGCTCTGAAATCTTCAGTGATTTCTTCTATTTCTAGTACGTGCAGGCCTCTGTTTACCACGTTGTCGGTCCTCTGGTAAGGTGTATGTGTGGTATTCTTTTTTTTGGGTAGTGAATAATTTGGTTAGCTTTCTATGGTCAGTCGGTGTTTCGGGTACAACTTTTATGCTTAGATAGACCCTTATGGCTGAGGTGTGTATAATTTTCTTTCGCATCATAAGAGACACGACTTTGGACCACTTGCCTGATTCTCTTATTATGATTGGGACTGTACCGCTCTCGAGTTGTGTGGTGTCTCGGTTATGGGATTGGTGGAAGGAGTTGTTTTTGGGGTTATTTGTTTTCTCGGTGCAGTGGCCATCTCCGGGAATAACACAGAGGGTTTTGGGGGAGGGCAGGGAATTCCACTTTCTCTTCTTGTCTTTCTCCTTATTCCGAAGAGTTGGCTGATTCCATACTGGAATCATTATTTTCCTCTGCTGAAGATTCTTGTGTTTCAGACTTTTCGGAGGAGGAAGAAGAGGTTTGAATTTTTCGTTTTTCATTCCGCGGTTTTTAATGCTTTTGTCAGCCAGTCGAGCACTAAGTTTTTCGTTGGCCTGACGCTGCTCGGCCAGCTCAGCATTTGTCCTTGCGAAGCCATTTGAGAGTGACTTGATTTGGTCCTTTGCCTTGTCACATTTTGATAAAAATTTGTTGAGCTGAACGAGCAGCGCAGTGATCTGATCGTCTTTAGTCAGGTTTGGTGTGGTCTTCTTGCCGTCGTCCATGGCCATCCCTTCCCCCAAAGAGGAGTGACGTCAGAATATCCGCCAAATATATTCGAGAAATATTTTACTAATCTACACAGACAGACTACGATAAATTAAGTAGGATAAAAAAACTCACCCAGAGATTACCGAAATTCTCCTTGCGCCGCACTTCCCGATTCCCATGAATGTATGGCTGGCTGGCCCGTTCTTCTTGGTATTCATTTTGTACTTTCACTTTAGCACAGTTTCATAGCGGCAAATGCCGTTCTTCTTGGTTCTCACTGTAACTAAACACTTCATTTTCTTGCACAGATTTCACTAGGTTCGTCACTCTTCACAACACAATGCCTATTATCCCGGAAATATTCTGAAACGGCCCAAAAAGGGCCCTCAAAAGTCGTCCAGGTCCTCTTCAGGGAGGAAACATTAATATATAAAAAAGTAATATTTCTATAAATATTTCTTCTTTCAAGAAAACTGCGATGAATACAGCGAAAAAAACCTATGATGAATACTGCGTTCACTGTAAGACGAATTGTTTGCGGGAGAACATCTCGCAAGCTATCATGGCTGCCGGTAAAAAATAAAAACATTAAAAAAACGTTTGCGGTGATTGTTGTCCAAAATAAAGAGCCTACACAAACAAAACAAGGTTTGGTGCGACTTCAGCTTTCCTTATGTCGGCCAAAGCTTTGGGGTTGACTGCGTGAAGTTGTGGAAAGTTGGAAAGTCCTTTCACTTGGGTTTACTAAGCGCATAAAGTAATTTTGTGGGTTGGTATTATCAGACCACTCTCTTCGTTGACATTTGCTCGTTATGGCCATAATTGGCTGAAGCGTCTCCTCTTTTTGGTGTACGTTCAAGTGAAGATACTTCATGGACATTATACTAATGGTACCATTTTATATTATGGAAATTAAAACTATCGATTTATGCTCATTAACAATGCCATGTTGCTATCCGCTGGCAGCGAACACGTCTTGTTGGGCTAAGGAAACGAAAGAAAACAGAAAAGAAAAACACGTAACTTTATATTTTCCTCTATACAGTTCTTTTTTCTGAGTTTCGGCTTTTTTATATCTCCTATTTTCTCTTTGATAATACCTGTAACTCAGAACAATGAAAAAAGCCCACACGTTTTTGTTTTCAACTAGAAATGCTAAGTAAGTGAATGCTATAATTGCGGTTTAATCTAACCCGTGCACTCAATTCGGATTAATTTTTATATTTATATGCTAATAAAGATATAATTAAATACACACCGTATTGAAAGTTTTGCCGCTTCACTCGTAATATCAAATTCATAACCAATGTTAACATATCTTTGTATGGCATGTGGTTCACCTGCCTAAATCTCTCTCATCTTCTCTTTTCTCATTTTCAGTTTGCTGGTTCCAAGGAAATAATTGCGTAGAACAGAATACGAGAAAAGCTTGAAACATACGAGAAAGTTATCCAGAAAGGATGCCTGTATGACACAGAAAGATTGCATATACTGTTGCGGTCAACTAGGATGTGCAATTTTACCTACATTGTTTTATTATTCAAGGCATCTTGTGATTTGACTATAACCACATCTTGCATATATTCTGATATCAGGAGTGTCCGCAAATTGGCCATATTTCAGTTGAAATTTAGTAGCAAGTTTAGTGCAAAGCATGTCCTATTCCATGTTTAGAATTTGTAATGAAGAATTCATCAAGTTTCTGTACCGAAGGACCAAACATGATTTAGGCTTAAGTATTTTGTATGGGGGCCGAAATAATAATTTTCTTGTATCTTCTTTTACAAATAGAGTGAACAATAAGTGGGCTCTGTTTTCCCTCTGCTATTATTCTCTCGTTAGACCTCCTCTTAAAGTAAGAATTTCAACCTGCGCTTAACATCTAACGTAGATAATTCAATAGAAATTCAACTTAGCAAGATCGATAAAAACTGCAGGACTCAGCGAATAATTATGTAGATAAAAACCGACAGACAAACTATTATATAACAATTACAAAATAAAATTAAACAAATAGCAATAAGATTAGAAATAATTATTAGAAAGAAGAATAGAAAGAAAGAATAATTAGAAAGAAGTAAGTCTCTTAACCTAGACATAATAGCTAAGTACGAAGAAGGAAAAGGACCAAGCTCGATGTCATTGTATGTTCTAGGAATACGGCCGATTGGCGAAAGAAGTAGGTATTAGTACAAGCAAATGGGACCACAATAAGATTATTTTTTCTCGTTGAGCGCATAGGTTGTCGAAAGTATAAATCAACGTGTAGACTGATCAATTTGGTGGTGGCAAAGTTAATACAGAAAACACAGGTTAAGGAAGGTAAGACGAGACTCCAAAGAAGGAAGACCAAGAAGAGTTAAACGGGACTCATAAGGATGATAAGGCATTTTATGCTTATAGAGCAGGAATAGGATAGGAAGGACCAAGCAAACAAACGTACAGTAATGGAAAGGTTATTGCATTTTTGAACATGCCTCAGAATGAAGCCAGAGACTTTAGTTACTCGAGTAATTACGTTAAGGACATGAGCGTCAAATTTCTGGCTTCGGACGAAAGTAACTTCTAGGTCTTTTTAAAAATTGTAACAACAGAGAGAGGCTGTTCATTCAACGCATAAGTAAAGCGCATTGGTGAGGTTTTAAGCGAAAAAGTCATTTTGTGCCACTTACGATTATTAACACGTAGAAAGTTAGAAGAATACCAGTTGGAGAGAGTGGTCAAGTCATATTGTAGAAGCTGACGGTCCTAACGTGAGCTAATTGACCGATAGATCTTAAAATCATCAGCATACAGGATGGAAGGAGAGGAGATCACAGATTTAAGGTCTTTTATAAAAAAAAGGAAGAGAAAAGTTCCTAGAATATAACCTTTGGGGACACCAGATGAAGGATAAAAGGTTGTGCCGTAGAGATTTACACAACAGGAACGATGGGACAAGTACGACTGCATCCAAGACAATAATGAGCCAGAGAAACCAAGTGCCTCTAATTTGAGAAATAGCAGATAATAATTGACAGTGTCAAATGCTTTCGACAAATCCGTGAAAATCACATCGACTTGGAACTGCCTGTCCAAAGCCTTAGCAATTAAATTAAATAGTTAAATTAGTAGTGATAGAACGACCTTTAAGGAAGTCATATTGTTTGGGGGCAATTACTGAAAGCAATTCAGCAGAGAATCGATTGTGCACAAAACGTTCCAAAAATTAGGGATAATGGTCGATAATTGGATATGTCCGAAGGATCTCCTCTTTAAGAATTGGAACAATGATAGTGTGTTTCGAAGTAGTGGGAAAAACACCAGACTGAGACCAAACATATAAAATACCAGGCTTAGACTGAGATTGAAAAGAAGAGACAATGGAACTGAAAGAGAGGATGCTAGAGATTTAACAAATATAGTTGGAATTCCATAAGGACCAGGACTTATGTAAGGATCAATGGAGTTGCTGGTTGTTTCGACTTCACAAGGATCAGTACACAAGAGATAGAGAGAAACAGGATTCTCGGTGGCGAAGGTAGGGGGAAGAACAGTTGATATAGAAGGAGAAAAAGTGGAGGAAAAACAATGAGAATGACTCCGAAATATCTTCGGGAGTAGGTACTACAAGATCGTCCCAGTGAACTGTACCCGGAATAGTAATTTAAGATTTTAGTGACCTGATATAGGCCCAGAAAGGTTTTGTATTATTTGACTTGAGTGCATTCTCCAAGCTGAAGAATTAACTCTTCAAAGCGGCTCTGGTTTCATTCTTAGCTATAGAGCGCATTCAACAGAACTAGGTTCTTGCTTCACAGTCCCGGACGATATAGGATAACAACGAGCTTTATCTTTAGCTTTCAGAGCAACAAGTACACGCTTAGTAATCCAAGGATTTTGTGTTGCTCCATGAGAGGTTAGAAAAGGAGTAAAACATCTAATGAGATTTTTAAGGTAATCATAAAATTTGACTGAAGTCGATCCACTATCCAGATTATCAAAAAATGCAATCCAATCAGTCGAGAGAAGTTCAGTTTTCATTGCATCATAATTTGTCTTGAAAAAGTTGAACTTAGGAACCGGGACAGGTTTAACGGATGTACAGGGCGCAACAGCTAGGTCAAGGGATAATGGCGAGTGATAGGGGTCAGGAGAAACATAGGGTTGGCGGGAGTTACTGATAGGTGATGAGATGGAACAATACGACATACGACAAAGGGAAGATTAAAATCGCCACATATTACTGTTGCGCTTTCTCAGGTGCGTGAACTGTTTCCTTCACAAATGTTCACAATAGTGAAGTAAACACACTTGACTAATTTAAAATTAGTTGTTTGAAAATTTATCCCTAAAAAATCACTAACACTTCACAATTATTTTCACTATTTCACTTGTTCACTTTTATGAGTTATCACTTTAAGATAAGTCAATTAATCGTTTATAACATTCACTTTTAATCGCTATTTAAAATTCGCATACGATTTTATTTAACTTGAAACACTTTTTTTGATTACGCGCACTGTCGCTTAGCGCTTACTTCGCTTCATTCACGAGACTCCCTTCGCCGCCCTCTGTATCCGCTTTTATACATGTACCAGTTAATCCCGAATCTTCCATGTGGATTGTTCTCGAGTTTACGCGCTGAGTCACTTACACACGTTTTTGTTGTACTAGTTGACACGAATTTACCTGGTCACACGGGAAAATACAGTATGAGTCACCAGACGGCCGCATCAGCAGAATTCCATACATTTTCAACGTGATGCAAATGAACACAAATTTACCTGGGCACACGGGAAAACACAACATGAGTCACCAGACAGCCGTATCAGCGGAATTCCATACATCTGCAACGTGATACAAGTTAAGACAAATTTTACCTGGTCACACGGGAATGCATGTGAAAATATGATAATCTAGAATTTAGGAAAATGAATTGTTACATTTTTAGTCTCAGTCTGTAATCAGCTATTGAACAATAAACATTATTTTTTTAAGGAATATCTTCCTTTTTTAAATTAGCTTACTCAATGCACGCAATGTGTTTATGTTATGCCATTTTTATTAATTATTTGAAACTTGTTTATGACTTTTCTCTTAAGAGGACTACAGTGGCGCGTGACATTGTTCGAACATGTCACAATACTATTTTAGAATGGGGATGATATTTACTAAAGTATAAAGTATAAATGTTAGGATTCAGCCACGATTCCGCAAGACAAATGACTTCATCATTAGAAATATAATATGAAGTGAGAAGTTCATCGAGCTTGTTCCTAAGAACTCCTAAATTTTGGTAATATACTGACAGTTAGTTAGAACTAGGAGTATAAGAGCATATTTTCGGGCGGTGGCAGGCAAGCTTACGATTAGGCAGTCTAAAGCTTAGGGACTCTTAGTCCTGTTGGCCGAAAATTATTCCTGGTCATTGGAGTAAAAGTCTTCACCAAAACACCAGGCGGTCAAAATTATGGCTTCGAAACTATGATGCAGCCATCTGCAACGGTTACTTTAAACGAAGCTATAACCTTATTGGGTGGATTCTCCCTGGTATGTTTTGTACAATTGAGTACCGCCTGCATACTACCCAATCTCTTATTGACAAACTCTCTAACTTCTTCGAACGAGAGACAAAGATCTGCAGTGGAGACTTGACGACGCGTAAGCTTGGTAATTTGCTTATTTCGTCAGTATTACCTCGAGTTGCAGCCGGCACATGGTGTAAGGCTCCAGTATTTGGGGGATCAGTAGGCTGTGTGACGCAGTTGTCCAAGTCAATCAAGCTCGTATCATTCAGATTTGAACTGGCTGTGATGGTTGTACGTTTGGCAGTCATAAATGTCGCAGAATTAGAAGGAGAAACCTTTTAAGGAATTGCTCCTTTATTATCATTTGCAGAAGTTGTTACGTGATGCAGATCTACATTAGCAGTTGGAGTAAGTGACGGAGAAGTAACGTGCTGGCGAATGTCATGAAGGACAAGTGTTTGCTGCTTCAGTAGACGGATAGTACCTACGATAGTAACACCACAGCAGTTGCCGCATCTATAATTGATATCACTCAGAAATTTCGCCCTAATATCAAACAGGCGGCAGGTATTCCTAAGCATTTCAGATGGAACGATTTCGGAAAATAACCATCAAATTCGATTTGTTTAGCACGGGGAGATTCCGGTTCCTTACAAAATTCGCGTTTAATTGCATAAATGGGTGAACTAACAGCCGTAGTGGATGAAGTATTACAGTGCGATTAAGGATTTGAGAACTTTAGAAATACACACGGGTGAGATGGTAATACGCCTCAGGATGAAGGGCTAATGTGACGACAAAGTACACTATTGACACACCGATGTCAGCTCAGAAGCACTTCCGCACACACTATGCACTAAGTAATTAAGGCACGAGTTGCACAGTGCAAAATTTAGCAACTAAAATACCACTTTAATAGGATTTAACCACGACAATATATGTAGACAACATATGCTGTATAAGGTAACAACATAAGCCCTTAAACAAACCAATACCCTACAGTCTTCGAGGATTCCGCAATTCACATCAAAACTTCTAAGAAATTTTTCTTATTTTTTGATGTAAGAATGCGAGTTTAGGAAATATACCATTTAAACTACTGAAATATTAGACGCATGCTCCGAATTCGAATATCCTTATTTGATTGATATCTGTTGCTGAATAATAACAAAAACTTTTTATTCATACTATTTTCGTTCCTACCCATCACTTCGAGAACAAACGTCCATTAAAAACCTCGGCATCTGTTTTTCAGATAATGAGGGCTGTGTCTAAGTGTTACACTTACCCAAATCGAATTAATACAAACAAAGTAGGTATTGATATTTTGAATTTGAAATTAAATCAAGTAGGCGACGAGTGGTATAAATAGAAGTGAAATTGTCTGGAATGGAAGAGTTAGTTCTTCACATCAAAAGGTACGGACAAGCCTCTGTTTCCTATCACCCAATGTGAGGCTGCGTTGGGGTGCCTTTTTGAATACCGGTTCATGTATACAATAGAAATTGTATACCGGGAATATAATAAATAAAGTTGATGTTATTAAGTGAAACAAGAGTTTTATTTATCTTCTCCGTCGAAGAAACATAAATGGCGCAGTCGGTAGGATACGCTTAGTGAAAGTTCACGTGATTTTTTAAAATCTTTAAAGCGTATCGACGTCGCGTCCTCGAAAATAAAAACGTGGATAAGAATCCATTTTTTTTGTATCGCCGACGCAAAGAAAGTTGTTTCTGAGGAGAAACAGCTTCTAGACGGACCACCAAAATCCCGAAAACAGCAGTGTCCCTTAAAAAGGAAAAGTGAATAAAAAAGTATATAAATAGTGAAAAAGAAAAAAAAATACAAAAAGGGAAGAAATAACAAAAGAAAGTACGACCTACAAATCGAAACCCGGCAGTATGCTAGAAAAACAAAAACATGTTGAAATGAGATGGAAGTAGTAGCTTAAAAAAAAAATATAAAAAGGAAAAGGATAGAAACGGAAGATCTTTTAAGTGGCAAAAAGAATTTTTATATTTTTTCACAACGAAAGTATGACCAAAATTTCGTCCCAGTAACATTAAATTCACATATGCACATATGTGAATTTTCGATTGACATCGATGACCGATAATGGAAAATATGGAATGAGTAATTAATCTAATTAATCTCATTAATTAAAATAAAATTAATCTAGAAGCTTGTTTTTGAGGAGGTTATGGACGACCCGAGAACCTGATTTTTTATTGAAGAAGACGGAAACTTAGTATTTTACTTAATAATTTCTTTTTAAAGGTACTTAACAGATTCATCGATATCCGATGAAAAAATATGATAACGAACGACTTATAATATGTAGAACAAACAAACAGACTTGTTTCAGTTTTTAAATCTGTAAGAAAATTTTACGAAAGATATTTCAATATAATTGAAATAGTTAAAAAAAAAAATTATAAGTGTTGAACTTAACTAAATATGATCCTTTCTAAATATTCCTACATAAAACATAATACATTGGGTACTGATGATTATATATGAACAAAAAACAAAATAAAAATCTCAATTATAAAAAACAAAAAAGGAGTGCAAGATTACAAGAAAGAAAAGGAGAAGTTGTTCCTGCAAGAGGAAGCAAAAAAAAAACGAATATCAAGTATCATAATTTTAAATTAGATTTTTCAAATTTTACATTTTGAATACAGAATATTGATTTGCTTTTTATTAATTTGCTTTCATAGTTTTTGACTTTTCCGGGGGTTAATAACTTTTATATATTGATAGATATCATTTCTTTATAATAGACAATATTTCAAAATTTTTTGAGTATTTGTGTACGACCTTTGTTATAAGGGTAGTTTGGATCGAGAATTAAAATAATTATCAAAATGACGCCGAAACAACCAACGCCATTCAAATAAACCCCCTGAAATACTTGAATAGCTTGCCCGAATTCGGTGGCAAATCCGAAAATTTACAGACCTTCATCAACTTGGTTGAAAGGGTTAATCCAATGCTTCAAGCTTTTAACGAAGCATCACAACTTCTATTCGGCGATATTATCAAATGTAAGCTGAAAGGTAGAGCAAAAGAAACTCTCGAAATAAATTGTCATGCCACACTTTGGGAGGATATCAAGCAAGTCCTCCAAAATAATTTTGGCGAACGCCTCAGCGTAGACGAACTTTACGATAATCTACGTGGCACAATTTTTAAAACAAATACGCTAGATTTCTATAACGAAATCAAAAAAAGTTGAGGAGACTCAACAATAAAACTTTAGTTGTTTTAGGTGTGCGAGTGCGCCCATAATAACATGAGAACGGCCCTTAACATCTTTAAAAATAAAATCCCTGAACCCATGAAGACTATCTTTTTCTGTCAAAATCCTGAAAGTCTTGAAGAAGCTATGGATATTTTATTTATAGCGGGCTACGCCTATTATGGATCTAATGGGAAAATTCATCAACCTAACAGACAAAACAACGGAAACAGGACACACAGACCCGTCAATCAAACTCACAATAATAAGTCTAATATTAGAACAAATAATAATAGTAATTCTAGGATAAATAATAACGATAATCATAGATTAAGAAAAAGTAATTATAACAAGAATAATAACAGTAGACCTAACAATAACAGCTATGACGATAATAGTGATAACAATAGGTTCCACAATAACCATTGCAATAATGGATTTAATAATATTAATTATAATAGGTCTAACAACAATTATAGCGGTAACCATAATAATCAAGAAAACCGACTGAGGAATCGCAACAAATGTAACGACGCATATAATCCCCATAACTTAAATCAATATGAAAATCCAAATAGCCCTCGATATTTCGAGAGGGAGCCAACTCCTGAGCAAATGGGTATTAATAAAAACGAGGCGGCAGAAAATTTTCGGTTACAGGCCTCGGACAAAAACTTCCTCATATAAACCTCAAATCAAAATCCAAAACTCTGAAATTCATTATTGATAGAGTAGCTACACACTGGTAGCCAGGTATCTGCCATCCCAAATGGAAAATAAACACCCCAGTGTTTATCTGAAAACTTTACAACATATGATCAATATAACTGAAAAAGTACGACTACCTCTTTTTGAAGAGTTAGGTGATAGTACTCAAAAAATAGAATTATTCGTATGTCAATTCCATGACCTATATGATGGAATTATAGGAAACAATATACAAAGACAACTCAACGTAACCATCGACTACAAGAACCAACTGTTACGTTCTGGGTACAAAACGTTCCCAATACTCTTCGAAAAACAAGAAGATCAATATTGTCTTCTCAATAAGGCTGGATTATATGAAGTATCCGTGCCAGTCAACCACAAAAGTGGCCTGGCACAATCTCCAGGAAAGACCTCCAAAGATGAGATCGTCCTCCTAGAGGAAGGTATCTATGACGTACAAGATTTACAAATGCCCGTCCTAATAAAGATATTAGGCGACGGCCCTATTAAGGTCGAATTTGGTCCCCAAGAGAGTACACCCGTAACCCTTGAAAATTTCAATATAATAGAAAGTAAATCAAAACGGTCTAACTCCATCTTAAATGAAATTTGAATGGGTCATCTTAACGAGGAAGAAAAACAGCAATTAATACCGATGGTCAGGAAATTTGCTGATATATTCTGTGACGAAAGGTCAGATTTAACCGTCACTAATGCCATCAAACACGAAATCAGGACAGAAAATAACCTACCAATAGTTGCAAAAACTTACCGATACCCGTACATTCATAAGGATGAAGTACGAAAACAAGTCCAAGAAATGTTGCAAAAGAATATCATAAGACCAAGCAAATCTCCCTATTCCACACCAGTATGGATTGTGCCAAAAAAAATAGATGCAAGTGGAAAACAAAAATGGAGACTTGTTATTGATTATCGTAAACTTAATGAAGTAACCGTCGACGACAAGTACCCTATCCCCAATGTTGATGAAATCCTTGAAAAACTTGGAAGAAGCCAATATTTTTCCACGCTAGATTTAGCGAAGAGTTTTTATCAAATAGAAATAATGGATAAAGATATCCATTAAACCGCTTTTAACGTCGAAGGTGGACATTACGAATTCCTACGAATGCCATTTGGGCTGAAAACAGCCCCTGCAACCTTTCAACATCTTATGAATAATATTCTTTCCGATTATTTAAACAAGATATGCCTAGTCTATTTAGATGACGTGATTGTATTCTCAACTTCTTTGCAAGAACACGTAGATTCACTAAACAAGATTTTTAACAGGTTCCGGGAAACCAACTTGAAAGTTCAGTTAGATAAATCAGAATTCTTTAAACATGAAACTGCTTCTCTGGGACATATCGTTACAAGAGAGGGATTAAAACCCAATCCACAAAAAGTGGAATGTGTACAAAAATTTCCCATACCAAAGACCCCGAAATAAATAAAACAATTTCTCGGTTCTTCTTATTATAGGAAATTTGTTAAGGATTACTCCCAAATCATCGAACCGATGACTAAATATCTGAAAAAAGATGAAAAATTAAACTGTTCAGACCCAGAATACATTCGAGCTTTCGAAATCATAAAAACCCTTCTCACTAATGACCCCATCTTAGCCAATCCAGATTTCGATAAAACTTTGGTTTTGACAACGGATGCAAGCAAATACGCTCTTGGTGCCGTACTTTCACAAGAAGGACGACCAATTAGCTACGCAAGCTGCACACTCAGCGAACATGAAATCAACTATAGCACCAAAGAGAAGGAAATGTTAGCCATAATCTGGGCAACTAAGTACTTCCGACCCTATCTTTTCGGAAGAAAATTAATATTCGAAACAGATCATAGACCACTAACTTGGCTTTTTTCTATAAAAAAACCCGATTCCAAATTAGTTAGATGGAGACTTACACTAGCCGAATTTGACTTTACAATTAAGTATAAGGAAGGTGCAAAAAACATAAATGCCGATACTCTTTCTAGAATTCCTATCTCCGAAATAAATTTAGCAGATAACGCAAGTAACATACCCACAAGCAGCTCGTGTGTTAACGTATACAAGAACCAAATAATTATAAAAAAATCAAATTCAGGCTCTCTCCGAATAAAAAAGAAAAGGATTTTTGACAAGAATAGAACTATAATCCATACAAAGCACTTAAATGAACCAGACACCATTATCCTGTTGAAAAACCACTTTAACCCAAACGGTTTAAATGCAATTTTTGTAGAAAATGAAGAATTCTTTCAAGTCATACATTCTGCTTTCAGTAATAATTTCATTATCAGAGGTAAATTTAGAATTCTCAGATGCAATGCCCTACTAAAAGATATAAGAGACGAAGAAAAATTAGCAAAAACTATCAAACAAGAACATTTGCGAAATAACCATTGTGGCATAGAAGAAGTTTCAAGAGACCTTAAAACAAAATACTATTGCCCAAAATTTTTTGACAGAAGCACAAGTTTCATAAACAATTGTGAAAATCTGCAACTATGAAAAATACGTACGAAATCCACCTAAACCCTTAATTAAACTTACCGAGACCCCACAAAAACCTGGTGAAATTATCCATGTAGATGTATTCTACACACTCGAAAAACTATTATTTTTAACGAGCATAGATAAGTTTTCGAAACATGCTTGCGCAATAAGAATCCTCGCAAGAACTTGGAACGAGTTCAAAAGAGGATTAGCGTATTATTTCAGCCAATTTGGAACCGTCAAAAAGTTAATAGTTGATAATGAACTGGGATTCAAAGCCATTCCCTTGAGAGATTTCCTTGCGAACGAAACTGTGGAAATTCACTATACTTCTAGCAGTAACCATACTTCTAATGCAGACATAGAAAGACTGCATAATACAATAAATGAGAACATACGATTATTAAAGCATGATTACTATAATAACCAGGGTACGGTTGAAGAGAAAATACTCAAAATTATATCATTCTTCAACAACACTATTCACTCTACCACAAATAAAGGACCAGTAGACTTCATGAATATATATGATATGATCCTTCAGAAAAAACAGAAAATTATAAATAAATTGAACCAAACCAGATCTAATAATTAAATTAATGAGGGACTTAAAATTATTAAAGAAACTAGAGGAGGAAAAAATCACTCCAAATTTAGAAAAATCAACGCAAGAAAGTTAAATGAAGAGCATATAATGGACCTTGAAAATCAAATCAAATACTACCGAACTCACATTAAAAGTAAGATGAAAAACCGAAATTTCAGTCATACAACAATTAAAGCTACCAGAAAGAAGAAAAGTAAAAATCACCCTTCAACTTCTCGTCCCCTAGTTCATGACCAAAATACATAAAATATATATTCTCATATCTCTTTCAGAAATAACTCTACTTCTTATGATAACCTTCTGAATAACGGTAAAAACATCCTTACCAAGACAGAACTAGACCTCTTAGAGACTTCGACAAATACTTACCTATAAAAACGGTTGTTTCGTCGATTGATAAAATTACCAAAATCAATTTACCAATACCAAAATTTTAAAAGGAAACCCTTTCGAAAGTTACTCTTGAACCGGTCCCAACCATCCATAGTAGATCATTAATACCAATACAATAATAATAAGCCCCTACAATCAAATTTATAATGTAAATGTTAAAAACGATTTAATAATTTAGAGGAAATTAAAGATAAACGTATAAGAAGCACTATAGAACCCAGGGGATCTCGATGTAATACGAAAATATTCAATTACCAATAAATTAAACAAATCGTACCAGGCATTTTGATCTGTCAAAACTTTTATTAAGAAATAGAACATAATTGTAATAATAATAACGTAACAATCCATGGAACATTTATGATTAAATTTGAGAATTGGCAAATTGAAACATTAAATAAAACCTATTCAAACGTTTACTTGGAAATATACAATAAAGTAGTTCTACCAAAATTGATTTATTCCATTAAAGAGAATAAAACTATGCCTGATATTCAAATCGAAGAATTATACCTGAAACAAGTAAATAACGAAAAATATCAATATCGATACTCAAAAACATAATAAGCCTAAGTTCTGATATTATAATTATTATTATAGTAATATTATCATTGATTTTTATGTACGTATGCATGGACCGTAAACACCGTAAAGTTTTCATTACGTCGGAGCCTCAATCTAACGGTGGGGGTGTTACACTTACCCAAATCGAATTAATACAAACAAAGTAGGTATTGATATTTTGAATTTGAAATTAAATCAAGTAGGCGACGAGTGCTATAAATAGAAATGAAATTGTCTTGAATGGAAGAGTTAGTTCTTCGCGTCAAAAGTTACGGACAAGCCTCTGTTTCCTATCACCCAATGTGAGGCTGCGTTGGGGTGCCTTTTTGAATACCGGTTCATGTATACAGTAGAATTTGTATACCGGGAATATAATAAATAAAGTTGGTGTTATTAAGTGAAATAAGAGTTTTATTTATCTTCTCCGTCGAAGAAACATAAATTCTAAGCTTCCACTATCTCGATTGTATTTATTAATAATACTAGGCCTAGAAGGCTTTTGCAATTTGCACCGGGAATATTACTTACTTTGTCTAGCTTCCGTTTAAGGGGCATTGCTCATGTTGATTCATTGGACAACTAGTAATTAAAACTAAAGATGGGTATCGACCAACACGTAGTCAATTAATGTAAACGAGTATAATTTTTTACTAATTAATCTAAGTTAAAAGAAAGTTCTCATTTATTTTAAAGAAAACGAAAAAGGATAATTAACTGAGAAATAATAATTACATTTGCCATGTCAACGGTCAGTCGGCTTCTCTGTTCCTTTAGAATTTGACTAGCTTCAGAGAAGTGCCTTTCTGAAGGAACTGACGTCGCTACCGCTGGCACATATGATAAGGCGATCTGAGAAACTGCTGGGAACGTCTCAGCCATCTGTTTCCAGAATAAGTCCGGATTTTGTTGAATCCTCTCCTGAGGCGTCCTCAGTTGCAAACTGAATTCTTCATTTTTGACAGGGGTGCTGCACGACTTTTGGACCACATCTTCTGGATACGTTCGTTCAGTTTATTAAACAAAGACAAGGATGGTGCACCTGAAAGCAAGAAATATATTATGTAGCAAAATTCGTCAATCTCTGATGCATTCTATGATCTAAATTTACCCCTAACCAACTTCTAAAGGATTTGCTGACTTCAACTATGTAGGTTAAGTTTTCCGACTTCGGCTATGTGAGTTAGGTACTCTATGGCAAATAAAGTATTACTATGATTATTATAATAGTAATTATTTTTCTTATCATTATTAAACTAGGAGTCGCAAGGAGGCATTGTGTGCTTGAAGCGGGAAAAATGGATCGGATTGTCCAAGCGGTTTTCCCTATGCATCATATTCGTCCCGAGACGGCAAACGTTCTCTGACGAATACGATGCCATGTAGCCACCGTCACTTTTTAGTGCCATGTAGTTGGATTTGGCGGTGGAAGCTTTGAAAATGAAAAAGGCCACGGGGCCAGACGGTATTCCGGCAGAAGTGGTGCAGCTTGCACATCAAAATGTTGGTTAGCACTTTCAAAGCCTGCCGGCAGCAGGGCGTGTTGCTAAATTGCTGGTAAGGGGCGAGGCTCGTGCTGCTCAGCAAGGGGAAGGGGAATTCAGAGAAACATTTTCATATTGGCCCCAATATATGTTGAATGCCGCTGGGAAAGTGCTCGAAAAACCCACCAGAGGGATACTCGAAGAGGCCATCTGGGCTGTTGGGGGTCTATATCCTCGGTGGAAATAAACCCCCAGCAGTACGGCTTCAGGGCTGGCCGATCCACGATCGGTGCAATAACAGAGGTAGTGAATGCGGTCTCACAAGATCACAATCACCACTCGAGGCAAGCAGTACTGCTCATAACACTCGACGTGAGGAATGCCTTCAATTCTATTAGATGGACAGATATTCTTGGTCGTCTGGAATATTTCAGGGTGCCCAAATATCTCACGCGAATATTGAAGGACTATCTCAAAGACTGGAAGCTTCTCTTTGCCACATTGGAAGGCCAGCGAAAAATGGAAGTGACATCAGGGGTAGCGCAAAGTTCCACTCTTGGCCAGGAGCTATGGAATATCTCGTACAATGAGCTTTTGAGGTTGCAGTTACCGAAGAAGCCGCGTTTGATTGGCTACGCAGATGATGTGGCAGCACTAGTTGCCGGACGTATTGTCGAACATGCGCAACTCAAACTAGGTGCAATACTGCGCCTTTAAGAACAATACTTTTACTTTAAGAAAACGTAACATGAAAGATGATAAAATCAAAATACAATTGGAACTCCGTGTTGTATTACATACGGACCATTCTTCTTATAAAGAAGGGCACTATGTATCACTTGGTGGCACAGAGGGAAGCGGGATCTCTCCAATGGCAATCATCTTCCTCTCCATCAATCCGTGTAGAGAGAGGTTCTCTTAAACGGAAGGCACACTGGACATCTAACTGGACATTCTTTGTCGTTCTCACTTACTGGTCTGACTGAAAATCATAGCGTAACCACCGAAGCTTGCGAATATTTCGAACGAATGCGCAATCTGACCGTAATCGACGCTGATTTCTCTGATGCATGAAATTTTTAAGAAAAACTTGAGCGATTTAGAAGATGAAAACGGATGTGGGGAGTGATGCGCAATAAGCCTCTCTTAAAATTTGTATTCATAGACAATGAGTCACATATACCAGAACACTGAAAAAATAATTCTTATATTCGCTTTACCTAGACTATGAAACCTAAGGATCACGCGGCTCCACTGACTTACGCCGTTTAGTATCTGAGACATTTTTCTTACGAAGTTCTCTTTATTTGCTATTTTGTCTGGAGGCTTCACACTAACCAGTTGAGTCGCATTTAGCCTGACAATAAAATTCGGAATCTTACCATACAAGCCTCTGAGTTAAAGGGAATTTGTGGCTTGTATTGCATATGAATGCCAGGGACTCTTACATATCGTCTGCATTTTATGGCATTCCAACGTGTCTTAGGACCAGTTACATTTTGTTTTTAATTTGTAACATGCCAATGGGTATCAAGGACTCATTTCTTCATTTTTTATAATTTTCCCTTTGGCTTACAGGTTTATTATGTTAATTGGGTGTGAATCAGATGGTTTGATCTAATTTCTCTTTCGCAAAATCGTAGATTCTTAATTTACGGTTCGCTGTCAAGACCAATTACTCGGAATACCTTCCGAGTTTGATTGACCGCCAGATACCAGAATACGGTAATTTGAGGGGCTATAATAAGTTGAAACTTTATCTTATATATTTCTGCGGTCTGATGGTTGCTTTCGGGGATGGCGCCCATTTCCTTTCTAGTCGAACAGCTATCTTTCGGGAGTCAAGGCATCACAAATAAGTAGAGAAAACGGATATTAATTGTGAAATAGAACAAATTCGAAGACGACACACGGGACGACATGACTCTTCAGCAATGTCAGGGCATAGGTTGGTCAAAGGAACGGCAAAACCAATTACTTCTGTATTGTATTTCCTGTGTTACTATTGTATTTACTGTGTTACTAGCACAAGATGATGAGAAATGTGCAGTCCGTTGACTGCTTATTCTGCAACACGCCTTTTTTGAATGCAGACGATGGTTATTTTAACCAAGTAAATCATCTTCTTTTATTTTGCATGGATGCTAGTTACCATGCTGCTTTCGGGCAAGGTGTTTTTTTACTTTTCAAACATTAAGTGTTCAATTTTTTGAAAGTGTTTCGTCGCTGTTTTTCGGAAAACATAAAAAATCGTCCATTTTTGGGGAATCTAACTCCATAAAAGAAACATGGGGTACTTTTATGCATTTCTATAGGTTAAGTATCTAGTAATTTTGTCAACGAATCATGTGCTCTTTGATTTTTCAATTGTATTGAGTAGAACTTGAGATATGGTGTGTACGAGTCAAAAAAGTAGCTTTGAGAAAATCGCGTTTAAAGTTTTTTAGCAATAATTTTTACCTTTAAAAAGAGTATAGATTATGTATTTGGGTTTATTACCACTAAACAGCCGTCCTTAGTGCATAATGAAGGTCTTCTAACTCTGCCAGTTCTGCAAACTTTCGGCCAAAATTTTTTTGCTTGCAATCCATACAATTTATACGGGCCTCATCAATTACGGTAGCCAAAGTCGTTGCTGCCTCACCGATTTTTATTTCCATCCAATCCATAATCGCAAGATAAGTTCTGGGACCTTCCTTACAGGTGGATGCTGCGATCCAAGCAGCGATGTTTACAGTTTTTTCTGCTAGCACATGTGAATTTCTGAGTAATTTTCTAGATCAAATTGTTGTAACTTCCATTTACGTTTTGTGTATTACCACCGAATGATTCGGAAATCATCCTCAGTGGCCTACAAACTTTCAAAAAATTCTCTTGTACACTCGAATCGAGTGCTTGTTTATGACTCATTTTTTCTTAAAAAACTCGAACCAGTCTGGATTGCAGTAATCGTGTCACGGTAGAGTATTCGTAGAAATTCCGTGGTAAAAACCGATTTATTTTTTCTTTTTTTGTTTGGAATCTGGATACCTTTTCATTGCAATACCATAAAAAGCGACGTTTCTCTTATCAATTTTAAAGTTCATTTACTTGATTTCACGATGGGAGCTGAAACTGAAGCATCTGCTGCATCTCTACGACCTCTTTTTTCGGTGTTACTCTGTTTTTTTTTTTTGAGTGCATCATTTTCTCCTTATCTTTTTCTTCATTTTTCAAGGAGAGATATTTTCTCACTTCCATCAACCTTCGGTACATTTTTTATCTACGTGACGGACGCACTCTAATTGTTGTATTACAAATTCATCGCCGTAGGATTTAGAATCTGTGAAGTTTGAAAAAGTTTTGCTATCTTCGGTACTAATATAATAATCATAAATACAATTAAACAAGTCTTTAGATCTTTTGAAAATTTTCACGGCTCCATTAGTCTCCATTTTACCCCAGGATCCCTCATAGTTAGCGAAGCACTCAGATTTATGTTGATTATGCCACATGAAAAATTCAACAACATCTAATCGCTATTATTATGGTTACACGTATGAAAAAGTGAGGATTGGCCCTTTAGGTCAATAACTTCACCAGTGAATTTTCCTATAATTGAAATGACTCCAACCAACGGAGTAAAACCTCTTTTCATCCACGAGCCATCTCCAGAAGCGGTCAAAATCTCAGCAAAATTGCCAGATTTCTTCTTTTACAGCTTTTTCATCAACTAAATCAAAACAAAATTTTTGAAGCTTAATGGATTTTTGAATTTAGACCATATTAAAGAGAATTGGAGAATTTAGTATATCCATCAAAGTGAAGTTTAAATGAATTTTCTACCAACACTGAAGACTTATTTTGAAACCAATAACTCTATTTCTCTGATGAGGGTATGAAATATTTCCGTTGCATTCTTTGCACTTTATAAATTGGGAGAGAAGCATAAAAACACAAAAAAAGGGAAACACAATATTACAGATTTCAAATTTTTCAGTTGTTACTTCGTCGATGTTTTTCAATTTTTGTGCCAATGAACTTGGTACTTCAAGAATACTCTCGGCACAAAACTGATTATCTTATTCTATGATCTTTTCGACTCTATAACAACTAACAGATTTTTAGTTTTAAAGACTTTTTCTAGATAATTTTATACAAAAATATAACACGTGCTTCCTTCGGGAACGATATTTATTAACGGAGTTGCTCGATTAATATATATAAATGTATTATACACATATACAAGCGAGTAAAAACGAACAAACACAGCTGCTGCGTGCTGTTTTTACTTTTATGTAAAAAAGTTTTTTTTTTCACTTTTGAAAGCGATTGCCTTCTTAATAATATAATAGCCTACGTGGCTTGAAGTGAAGTTAAGGCTTAATATCTTAATGGGTGCATTTATATCGATGGATCATTCAAAACTTTTCGTAAGTTCCCCCCTGCGAACAGGGAGATCCTGGAAGCTAGTATTCTCTGAGGAACGTACTGTCAGTATGTATGTAGTATTCTAGTTAGTATTCTCTGAGACTTGTAGGTTTCCGTTAGGGTTCTTCCAGTGGACCATGTCTCGGCAATGACTCTGGACAATGAACTGACCTATGGATCCCAATTGTCGCACATGGGTTGGTGGACGCGGTATTTTGAGCCAAGAACCGTTCGCACGCGGACGACTCCCATATAATGGTGAGTATTTTCAAATGTGGAAAACGCTAAGGTTAGAGGGTTGGGGTATTGGTGGGAGACTTTGGAGAAATAATAATAAACAAAAAAATTATAATGTACTTATATAAAATAATAAAAACTAGGGCAATCGATAGGCCTCACCGTCAGTGAAGAAGGAAAAAGGTTCGAAAGATTATAAAAGTTTGAAAAGACAAAGGCCGCATATTGGTGGCTGAAGGAAGTTAATTTTTGACAAAAAAACCGACTAGCTCACCGCTCGGCCGTGGGTGGGTTTTATGGAAAGAAACACTAAATCATGAACGCTGCGATCCTTCCACATTGCAGCACACACACACACACTCAAGGTCTTACCGGTTCATCTTAAATACCATATAATTTATAGAAGTTTGAATTCAATAGAATAATACACATATTCCAACGCATGCAATGTCGATAAGAGACTATGCAAGTAAAGATATGAATAAAACAAAAACAGCTGATTTACATGAATTTAGCACGGTTTACTTCCACCAGAACGGCAGCGTTGATTCTGATCACATGTCAGGTTTCATGGTAGGTCGGTTTCGGGACTTCACCTGAGCGTCTTCTTTTACCATATCTATAACTTCGTCTGGAAATCGAAGGTATTTGATTGTCCTCCCACGAATATAACATTCTAGCATGCACCAGAAATGATCTCCGTCCAAGTGTCCGTTATACGTTTCGCAATTATAAAGTTCCACCAGCATCAGGTGGCTCTGTACTATAACTTTAACCCTCCGTCAAATTTTACTAGTTGCTTCGTCTTTAACTTTTTCTTTATCTTTGACTTTTTCTTTAACTTTGCCTTTAATTTTGACTTTCCCTTTAGTTGTTGCTTACATTTTCCTTCAATTTCAGCTTTTCCTTGCCTTTTAAAATTAATTTTAACTTTTCCTTGCCTTCTTGCGTACTCATCCCTACCTTTTTCAAATGCAACTAATCACAACTAACACCCAAACTATATTTACCGCAAATTTGCCAAACGTTCCGTCAATTCAAATGGATGGCAGCTTGGTCTTTTTCTGAGACTTTAAACTGAGACTGAGACTGAAACATTTTTGGTTGATATAATTTATCTAATTATTACTAAATAACTAAATGTAATTACAAATGCTTTCATATTAATTATAGCCTTAATTCTATTTTTTCTCGTATGACTTTTGTTCAACCTAAAATTTTAAATTGTACGTTTAATATGCAAATTGAAATTTTAATCAAAACTTCATTCGATTATAACAAATAATCATTATCCAATCGTGCGCTCTTCTTGTTTTTTATTATATCTCCAGGCCGCCTATATCACAAAGGAAAACGTAACAATAAGTATCCCAACCACAACTTTAGCAGTCTTCCGAGTGCGTTAGAAGCTCGCACCATCGAGTTGGTAGTGGCAAGACTGCTGGTAACCCTTGCCTGATCTCCTTGCTTCGCATATATGACCATGGAACCATTATGGTGACTACACAAACGAGGGGATATAGCGGCCTTGAGGGTTTTTCTACTATCATGCCATGTAAAACTAAATTAACCACATCAAAACCAAAAACACGAAAAACAACCAAATCCGGGCGAAAAATGAACGTCAAAACGCCACGTAAGACATGAGAAACAGTTTGAATATCCATGGTATATGTTGTTCTTGGTGCCGTCGCTCCAGATTCTGTCGCAAACAGGATTATAACATTGTATTGCATTGTGCAGAAATGCTGAACGCAGACTTTGTGACCTGATATATATTAAAAGACCAAGGAAGTGCCGAGTTTTTAAAGAAGCATTAGCTGAAGTTGAAGCAGTCCTGCAATGACCTATGTCTTGCAGATAAGTTTACATCGATAGCTAAAACGCTCTTGACGACTTGAGTAATTCTGAAGGAATATGAAAGCTGACCAATAGAGAGATATAAAATCATCAACATGGGGCCCTGCTAAATCTGGTGCTTGCGCCATCAGGGCTCAAACAGCATAGATCTGAGTTTTCAATGGTGCGGGCGAAGAAACGATTTCGTCTGGGTTCGCGGCCTACACTGTCTTTTGAAGGACACTATCTTGCATGTCTACGCTGCTTGTTGTGGCACTGGTCACTGGCCACACAGTCGATCAAGTGCATGAAGGTTGACCACGCTATATCACCGGGTAGGGAGTTGGATGATTTCTCATTGATTTAGCGCAGCGCTAGAGCAAAACAGAAGGGCTCATCCTATCAAAAAGAGGATTCCTGGAGTAAGAACGATCAATGCCGACAATACATTAGCAGGGCGGATACTTTGATTCTAGTACCTGGGCTTGCTGATAGAAGTTTAAACAGGCTGGGGTGTGATCTTGTCTTGTCGATAAAGTGGGAGAAAATCGTCTAGATAGCCTTCTTGAAGAGATGATGAAATTGGGTACCAGATGTAATCAGGTGGTTTACGTAAAAGGACAAATGAAAGCAGGTGTTATTACGCTCGGAAAATCCTAATAAGTAGAGAAGATATACGTTGTTGGCCGGAGGCGTCAACGATGGAAGGATTTCTTCTCTAGCATCTCCGCTGTTTCCTTTTTGGAAGGAGATGGAGTTTCTGTCCGCCAAGGTTCCTGCAAAGCCGCCAAGTTCCAGACTAGGTGAAGCGTTGGTGCAAGTGGGAGTATCTTATAGGCAAATAATCTGTTACGAATTAAAGTGTACGGTAATAGTTCTTAGTCTAATCTGAATTATACACAGTATTTTTTATGATTCATGAAATTAATATAATGAAATATACAACAAAAACTCATTTATATGCTGTTGGTGTAAGTCGTTCTTTAGAGTTAATGTCAGCCAACACATCAAAACAAACTTAAGCAGCAATGGCTTTTGAATCATGTCATTTGAAGTCACATTACCATTTCCAACTCCATTTTCATTTAACGCACAATTCCTCGAAAAAATGACTTACTTCCAAACGGAATCGCAGCCATCACCGAAACACTTAATCTTTGTTTACTTTCAGCTGTTGTCCGGCCTACCAACCGGGATTCCTACCAGTCGGGATTATTGGCTCAGGACTCTACAAATGGTCATCATTCCACCCTGGGGCACTCCTGAGACGAGTGCGTCAGAATGTTAAATGATTTTTCCAACGTAAAATTTTTCAGTGCTCGCTTCAAGGCATTTGACCGATTAGCACAAACAATCGTAAAATTAATGATGGCCCACATCCACGTTAATCACTGAATGCGCCCGAAGTGGGTGTAAACGTTGGGAAAACTTTATTTCAAGAGAAAAAGATGTTTGGCACTGTAACAGGCTTTGCGAATTTGTTATTTGGAACTTTTCTGCGAGAATTCCAAAGATGAAAATGGTGAAAAGAAGAAACTGAAAAATATGTTTTTTTTCTTTTTCAGCTGTAATAAGTTTCAAATTAGGGATGTACAAATATGCAAAAGCGTTCTTTGTTTATGGTGTTGAAGCTTTGGGGAAAATTGCGGGTCAGTTCTCAAAAAGTTTAGCCAGATTGTGAGATTTTATTTTCCTCATTTTTCTCTGACTTCGTTGTTTAAGTTTTGATTTACGACGAAGTAATGGTTCGGACATTTTCCTGGGAAAGGGAATACAACTGCAAATAAAATAAAACAAATTATAATGCAGAGTGCACAGAGGAAAGCATTCAGATAACATTTTGATGTTCAAGGGTAGAAGTTTCTCATTTTATGTTTTTTTGGTATAGAAATGTATTGTTCATGAAGTTTAAGTCAAAAGCCATAGACTCGGGCACTCAAAATAGCGAAAATTTTATTTTATTTCGACTGTTGTTCCTTTTGTAATAATTTCACGGAGTTGCTCAAACGAATAAGATAGAGCAACATGACGAATTCTATGAACGTTTGGATAAATTTCTGATGTAAGTATTTTAAACTGATTTGGTAGCACAAAACCCTCCATGCTGCAAATGATTTCCCTGACCTCTTCCTTATCATTGCCAGGCAACTGATATCTGTTTACTGAAAAGTAACACTGAAGAATAAATGAGAGTGCCGATAGAGGATGCTCGTGTTCCAATGCCAACGAATTTCCATTGAATGTATCACCAACAAGAGAAAAACACAACTTGTTTGTTTTACTAAATAGGGCATTTCTTTTCTTATTTTGCAACCTGAAAATCTGAGCTCATCTAGAAAACGCGATGAGCAAACACTGAAATAGGAAGAACATATAAGAATATGTCATTGTGTTAACTATCTCTCACTGAAACTGTAATTTGTGCTGAGTTCCGATTCGAAAACTGAGAACTGCTCTCTGAAACTAATCGATCTCAACGAGAGTTGCAGATGATAAAGATTGAAACAATTATAAAAATGTTATAAACACATTTGGTGCAGAGACAAAGGAAAGCAAGGACATTCATTACGAACTCGTGGCGCAAGAACAACTAGATTCTATCGCGCAAGTCAGACGCAGCGGTCGAACATTCATCAACGAATAAAAGTGCCCATGAAAAGCAGCACCAAAAACCTGTTAGCAGTCCAAAGGTGGCAGGAGAAGAGACGGTAGGGTAAGACAATCCGTATATAGTATATAGAATATTATGGAAGTTTAGCTCCAGAAGTTTAAGCTAAGATTGGGCAGATGTCCATCTACAATTCAAGGAATCTATCAAGAAATTGTGAAATGAAATCTAGACTGTGATTTCAATCATATGGTCAGCCTGACCTGGTAAGGCTGAGGTAGTATTTATAACAAAGACCAAAAAAAGTATTAATCAGGTAAAATTATTTCAAAAATGAAAAGCCTGGACGTTCTAAGATTTCGTTGCTTCGAGTAAGCTTCATGGATCAAAATGAGACATTTTGTTTTTTTCGTGGTAGGGAGGTGAAGGCTGTTTACGCCCTGAGTGTGGGACTCCCAGACGCAAAATGCATTTGGACTACCCACTAAACACCTCCCCTGTTAACCTGACAACCTAGCCTGGAACCGTTTGACACATTTCTTCGGGCTAGGCCTCGTGTTCCTACGCCTAGAGGCGCCTTCACATTATGGGTATCTCTTCTCAAACGGAAAATACGGGAGAGGAAGGAAGTGCTACAAAAGAGATCCATCCATCCCCGAAGCATCCCATTGCTCCAATAAAGCTTTTTTTAATGTAAGCACTGCTCGAGCATTCCAATTGTTAACTGTTTTCAGCATTAATCCAACGATAGTTTCCGGACAGAGGTCTCCGATTTCGCTGAGTAGGACCCCTCGCTGTTGGCTCCACCTTTTGCAGTAGAAGAATGTGTGACAGGCGTCATCCAACTCTCCTGCACAAAACACACAGTTAAGATACCGTGCTTTGTCAATTTTGTACAGGTAGGACCGAAAACAACCGTGCCCGCTTAAGGGCTGGGTCAAGTAGAAATCGGTCTCACCATGCACTTGACTGAACCACGGCCTCAGGTCAGGGATCAGACGTGCAGTCCACCTTGCCCTTGTTTCTTCCTCCCAGGACTGTTGCCAATCGCTGAGCGAGCGACGTCTCTCTTCCTTGGTGATCTCTTCTCTTCGATCTTCGCCTCTGCGCAGGTAAATACTTTTGCGCTCTCTCGCAAGAGGGTGATGGGTATCATCCCTGCGATTACCAGTACTGCCGCCCCGGAGACCATTCGGTATGCGGAAGCGATTCGCAATGCTCCCTATCTCTTCACCTGTGCCAACCGCTTCCGGTGTAACTCCTTGCTGAGAGCGTTGCCCGACAGTTCTGATCCGTAAAATAGAAATGACTGCACAACACTCATTAAGAGTCGTCTCCTTGATGTGGTGGGCCCCCCTATGTTGGCCATTAATCGGGTGAGTGCCGTCACACACGCTGCAGCCTTGTCAGCTACTGCCCTGATTTGTTGGGAAAAACTCATCTTCGAGTCAATCAGGACGCCCAGGTACTTTACTGCTGATTTCGATTCAACCAGCTTGTCTACTTTACTAATAGGCCGTATTCTGGGGACTCTCTTCTTCGTTAGGATGACCACTTCGATTTTTTTCAGTGCCAGCTTTAATCCGTGAGCGGTCATCCAGTCCATTACCCTCCGTATTAACACATTGAGTCTGAGTTGCGCATGGTCTACTGTGCGTCCAGCGACCAGCGCCGCGACATCGTCCGCATAGCCGATCAAACGTGAGTCTTCCGGCAGTTCAAGCTGCAGGAGTCCATCGTAGGAGATGTTTCACAGGTCCGGGCCAAGGATAGAGCCCTGAGCGACACCTGAAGTAAGAATTGTACTTCGCCTACCCTCCTTCGAGTCGTTAAGTAGGCTGCGGTCCTTGCAGTTCCTGAGAATCCGCATCAGGTACACTGGTACTTGAAAACGATTTTCTAGCGCTTCCAGAATATCCACCCATCTAGCGCTGTTAAATGCATTTCGGACATCCAGAGTAACCAGCAGGACGACCCGTCATGTGGAAATACTGTGAGACTCCGCACGTTGGACCGCGCTCACTACTTCTCCAATTGCATCGATGGTGGAGCGGCCTGCTTTGAAGCCATACTGCCGTGGAGATAGATCCCCGGCAATACGAATCACGTCAGCGAGTCTTCCCCTGATAACTTTTTCAAAAACTTTTCAAGCATACACAGTGGACGGTATGCAGCTGGCGACTCGGGATCCTCTTTTCCCTTCGTGATGAGCACATGTCTCGCCACCTTCCAGCACTCTGGCAGCAGCCCTTCGCGCAGGCATGCGTTGAACATGCGGAGGAGCAGGTCAGGGGAAAAGTGGAAGACCATCTGCAGCACCTCAGCTAGAATCCCATCTGGTCCTGGAGCCTTTCTGGCCTTTATAGACAGGACTGCTTTCTCCAATTCCATCTTCGTGAAAAATGGAATTTCCATTGGTGTTTAATAGTGAACGGCTTCAACGATGGTGGGATGGATGGGGAAGAGAGCCCGGACGATTTCGTCCTTCTTTTCTGCCTCGTATGAGTGAGGTGACCTTTGGACACCGAGCTTCCGCATTACTATTTTGTAGCCCAGGCCCCATGGGTCTTTGTTCACGTCGTCCATCAGGTTTTGCCAGCGGCTGGCCTTGCTGTTGTTGATAAGTCTACGGAGGCATTTTCTAGATGAATTTTAAGCAGCTAATCGGATACCTGCGTCGTAGTTTGTGACACTCCCTTCGTTTTTCGGCAATTTCAGGTGACCACCAGTATACTGGAGGCTTGCTGTGCCAGGGTCTTCGTAGGGACATTGAAGACTTGCAGGCGGATGTAATGATTCTCAAAGTTGAGTTAACGACATCTCTTGCCGCGGGTTTTCCGTCCTCTAGCGTTGCTTCCGACAGCGGTGATCATGCCATAAGCACTTCAACAAACTTTTCAATATCCGCTTTCTCAGTATTCCACCGGAGCGCAGAAGAACTAGCGCGTGGTCTTCGGGAAGCATCGTGATGGATCTCCAGACCTATGTACTGGTGATCACTGGCCGAGTAATCCTCTAGCACTCTCCAATTTTTAACTGATTGTGCTAGGTACTCCGAGGCGAATGTCACATCAGGCGTGGTGCCAACGCAACCCCATTGACGGAAAGTAGGGGCGTGGCTTGTGTTCAATACGATGAGCCCAGTTCGTGCTGCCATTTCCACGATCCGTTTGTCCCGAACGTCTGACTGGGGCATGCCCCACTCGATTCCCTTTGCATTAAAGTCCCCTCCGACAAGCACATGGCCCTCAATACTCAAAACAGCGTCCTCCAAAGCATTGAGCCTAAGTTAAAAGGATGACAACGATGCGTTCGGAGTTAGGTATACACTGAAGAGTGTAGTTCCCGAACATCGAACCCAAACAAAACCATCTCCTCGCCCCCGATCCTGCACTTGTAGATGTGCACTGTTCCGAACCCAGATGGCGGTTGTACCGGATTCGTCAGGATACCATGTTGGTGAGTTTCTGGTGTGATGTTGCTCGCTCAGCAGTAGTAAGTCAGCTTGCCTGTCTCTCGCGAACTGTTCCAGTAGGTCTTGGGCGATTATACTTCCATGTGGATTGATTTGGAGTATACGAATCATTGCAGAAGCGCTTTTGCCTTGGTTAGGGCTTCTTGGAAAACCCGAAACTTCCCTGTGCCTGGAATATGTTTCAAATTATCTGGTCTCGGTTTATACTCCTGGCAGAGAACACAGTGTGACTCGTCTGTGCATTCCTTCTTTTTATGCCCTGTCTTACCGCAATTGTAGCACGAGGAGCTTCGGTTAGTTCTATTACATGTCTGTGCAGTATGACCGTATCCGAGGCACTTGAAACACCGAAGGGGAATGGCCCTTCGCCGTATCCGACAAATAACCCACCCTATTCTTATTTTGCCCTGCTTCAGAAGCTGTTCTGGTTCCCTCTCTGTGAGGTCGATTATGGCCATGCGTTGACCCCTGTTGTTCGGTTTGGCCAACCTGACTTTCGTCTCGCCTAGTACGGGGAAGCCGCGTTTTAAGGCGTCTTCTATTTCGGGCAGATCCGTAACGCAGTCAATGTCTCAAATTTCCAGTGTGGCCTTAGGCTCGAGTGAGGCTACAGTTGCCTTCTCTCCAAGAACTCTTTTGACTGCGTCACGGAACGCGTCTTTATTGTTTGCATCTGATCTGAACTCAACAAGTAAATCCCCCGAGCGAGTTGGCCTTACAGCTTTTATTGCAGTTTGTATGTCTTCGGGTTTTACCGCTCCCTTGTTTTCTCGCAGATGAAACAAAATGAGACATTAACGCAGTGTCTTCAAAGACCACCAAGCTATCGGGAAACATGACAGGCAATTCCTGGGGAAGGCCAGGTCAGTTTTTCTGGCCATGAGTGTGAGAAAGACATCACGTATGAGCGGTTGTCTGGACATCCAACATACCAGAATGCAAAATAAAGCTAGTACTCGACGAAGTCCATCGTTTGGCGTGAGTCGATATTACCAGAGCAATAAGCTTATATCCTACTGCAGCCCTCCGGAAAAATATGAAACCTAATGCCGTTTCATTTTATTATGAGAATATTCTTCTACGATTTGTTTTGTGAAGTTTCTGATTATTAACGTCCAGGTGTTATAGGAACAATAGTGACATATGAAATGTCAATAATGTGTCATGAAATTGGAGGAAATTATCTCAATTATCTCTAACAGAAAGTGGTTGGTATTTGTATTTGCGTTTGTGAGTATTTGGATCTGGTACTAAATATTTGGTACTAAATAAATAAATACTTTGCTGCCTACGCTCTTTAGAGAACTAAACTAGTCTAAAGACTAGATGTCTTGGGGAATTATATTGAGTAGTTGATGTGGAAGGGTTGCTCAAAACTTATTGACTAGCTGAGAATGGAAAGCGTTGGATACAAAAAAATCAGTTAACTGGGGCGGCCTCGTTTAAGACTGCGCACCATTTTGCGTCGCCTGAATTAAATGGCCAATGATCACTGCTTTATACGCATGACGAGTATATTGTCAATACACAAAATCTTGTCGCTTCTCCAGTCGAGTATACTCGTCAATCACAGTTGACTAGTTCATGAAAAATTTTTAAAAATAATTTATAAAAATTGAGTCATCACAATACATCTGGAATTTAAAAAAGATGTTTGTCGGTTTTTTAGTTTTTAGTTTGATTGGGAGATGAAGGCTATTTACACCCTATGTTTTGAATTCCCAATAGGAACCAGGCTACCAACCAAACACCTCTCCTGTCATACCGAGACCCTAGTCTGGAACTGTTTTTCACATTACTTTTAGTCTTGGCTTCATTAGTCTCGTCTAGCGACGCCTTCAGGTTAGGAGACATCCCATCTTCAGTAGAGATGGGTGAGAAAGATGAAGATTGCTGTCAGACACTTCCCCCTCTTTTTTGCACCGCCAAGCGATCCATGACGTCCTTCTTCATAAGAAGAAGCGGGCACACGTAGTGTGACACACAGTGCCAATTTTTTAGGAGAGAGCAATTTTTCTGTTATATTTTTAGGAGAGAGTCTCCATCTTACGCGATGAAAGTGCGGTAGGCATCATCTTTCGTCCCTCGTCAGAACAAGGAAACAGGGAACGGTGGCTTTTCTAGCTAATACAGGTAAGACTGAAAATACCCATAACCGCTAAGTAGTTGCGTGTTTTTCCTTTCCTCTTGGTTAACAACTTCATTCTCTGACTTCCCCTTTCGTATGTAGACTCACCTTCGCTCTTCAGCATATGTCACTAGGGGGACTTCCTCACGATAGCTTGCATTGCCCGGTCAGAGACAGCGTGGTATTCAGCTGCTATCCGCAAAGTTTCTTGCCTTTGTACCTAAGCGAAACGACCTCGGTACGACTCCTTACTAAGAGCTTCAGCCCTGAATTCGAAGCCGATTAAGAGCACTGACTACAATGCATTCATGAGTAGACGTCTTTTGCTCTAGGGTTGGTCGTCCAGTGTTCGCTAAGAAGTAAATGAGAAAGAAGTAAATGAGAACCGAAACTCTAGATAAGAAAAAAATCCTTATCCGCTGACACTCGACGCTGATCGAAGAAACTCATCTTCGAAACAATCATCAAATCAAGTTTTTTTTTATTGATTTCTTCCACTCGATGATCGTTTCTCCAATCCGAACGAAAGTAACACAAAGGATCCGTTTCTTAGTCAGTATGACGACCTCAGCCTGTTTCAGCACTAGATTAATCTCAAGGACTGACGTCCGGCAACAAGATCAGCTACAAAATTTGCGTAGCCGTTCTGACGCGACTATTCCGGCAGGTTCCATAGGCTCGATCCAAGAATGGAACCTTGCGCCACCCCTGATGTCACATACATTCTTTACCGACCACACAATGTGTCATAGATGAGCTTCTGACCTTTGAGGTAGTTCTTCAATATCCACGTCAAATATTTCGGCATCCTGAAATACTTCAGAGCACCTGGAATATTTAGCCACCTAACAGAATCGATAGCATTCCTCAAATTGGGTGCTATTAACTGTACGATTCCCCTCGAGCGCTAATTTTGGGCTTTTGCCCGCTAGAACGCGTTCAACATCTCTGCTATTGAAACCATACTGCTGAATATAAGAAGCTCCAGCAGCTCGGATGGCCTTCCTGAGTCCTTCTCTGTTTTTCTGATGTGCTTCTCGAGCACTTTTCAAGCTACATTCAGCCTACATAAGTGCCAATATGCAGATGGTTCCATTGGATTCCCCTTCCCCTCGTAGATCAGCACAAGCTTAACCTCTTTCAAACATTTTAGTAGCACGCCCTTCAGCAGACAGGAGTAAGTGTGCTGAAAAACATGTCATTGGCCATTTTCATTCTTGTAGTTTCAAAGATTCAAGCACACAGGGTATCAGTGTGGCTCCAAGCCAGTGTGGCTCCAATTCCACATGACAAGCTTAGAACCCAGGCACTTCAGGTTCCTATTTATTTACTCAACGAGGTTTTGCTAGCTGCGAGTCTTGCACTCATTAATCATCCTATGGAGGAGTTTTTAGCCGACCCATATGCCAATGTAACTCATGTCCATTCCTTGAAAGTTGGGTTTCGCGGCGAAATTTTCCACCAATTCACTAATTCATAGCACACTTACCATGGCGTGGCCGTGACCTAGGCATAGAGCAGTCGCACGCAGACGTGACGCGATACATGGTGGAGTTCACCACATTCTGGGCTAAGATTCTCTTAGTCCCAGGCGTGGTCCTCTTCATAATTACATTGCTCATTTGAGCTCTGGCGAATGCATCGACACCCATTTTAGCAATGTTCTAACATACGGCTGAAGGTTGGGTAGCTGCGCGTCGAGCAGTCCGTTCACCAATTTCGAGTGCAATGTACTGGTGATCGCACGCTGAGCAGTCCTCCAATACCCTCCGTTTGCATATCTTAGGATCTAAGGACTCCAAAGCGAACTTCATGTCCGCAGCCAAGAAGCCTCTCCGTCAAAAGCTTCATGTGGATTCAACCTTCATGACGCCATAATTAAGATTCATTTTCCTCTGGATCTGGTTGAGGCATTCCCCATTCAATCGCCTCCGTGTTGAAGTCTCACAAGAATTCGAGTTTCCGTGCTGGAGACACCTTCCTCCAGCTCATTTACCTTGGTCTGATAGAATTAAATTGGCTTATTTGGCCTGAGATAGACACATATGATTGTCATATCCACACACCCAATTAGGACAAAGCCATCCCCGCTGGAGCTAGTGCGAGCTAAGAGCAGAACGCTCTTATTCACTCAAATGTTGGCGGTACCACATTGTTCACAGTACCGTTAAGCATCCTTTTTGTTGTAGTGCTGCTCACATACGACCAACAGGTTAGCTTTTCCTCACTAGCAACCTGGTCGGGTTAGCTCATTGCGATTACACTACGTTGTAGGCTGATCTGCAGGACTTCGATTATTTTTTCGCTTTCCTCTAGCTAAGAGCTTATTTGGACTCTTGGCATCTTCCGTTTCCTAAAATATAAGCAAGAACTTTAGGTTTCAGGCCCTTGACTTTTCACAAAATGCCGCAAGATTTGTTTGGGCCGGTCCGATTTTGACATTCGTCCTGGTCAACGGTTACACTGTGGTTTTATCTAGGATGTCTACTATTGCGATCCTTTGCCCTCTAGGATAGGTTAGAGTCAACCTTACCCTAAAGCTATCTATAGTTGAAAGAATAGTTTGTCTAATGGACTCTTCTACTTCTTTGGCAAATGCGAAGCGGTCAATGTATGTTTGCTTACCAGCAGCATTCTTTTAATTTCCCGGTAATGGATTTTATGAACTTTGTAGAAACAAGGTGGATAGATTCTTAACAAGCATCTGGCTTAGGGAACAAATTTTTATCAGTATTCACACGTAACTACGCAAGGAGTTTTTTTAGGTGGTCTTCCAAGGTGTTTTGTTTGGAATCATTATTTCATAAAATAATTAAAGACAGAATTAAACTCTTGATTCGGTCAGGAAATTTGTATGAACGAAAAGAAATTGGGAGCTTGTATAATGAGTATGGATTGATTGATTGATTTACTATTGGGGATGGTGCACGCCAACCCTTACAGGTTTATTGTTCTCCTAGAGCACTTCAAGCAGATTGATCTTTCTGGGAAAGATCTGCTGATCTGCTGATCTGCTTCGGCCTCAGGCATTCCAACTCCTCCTCGACAAGAAAGCAGCTTCCTAAACTGTCTCTTCTGCTGTGGGACAGTGCGTCGCAGTGTGCCAGCAGATGCACTGGTGTCTCCTTCGCACGATTAGAAAATCTGCACTCATCACTCACTGTCAAGCCAATCCATTAGAAATGCCCTCCCAGTATGCAGTTTCCCATGAAGAACCCAGTCAGGACCCTTAGCTTTCCTTTATTCATTTCAATGCACGCTCGAAACTTCTTCTCGCCATAAATTCCGAGGAATAGCTTCGACAAGCCCTGGAAGTTCATTCCAGAGCGTATTGTATTCTCTATCCTCAGTTTCCTTTAGGGCCCTATGAATGAAATTCATTTCAGTTGTGCTAAAGGGTTCAGGACCGATGAATACTGTCGATTCTCCTTTCCTTGCCAGTTGGTCCGCCTGCTCATTACCCTCGGTACCTGTGTGCCCCGGCACCCAGTATAGGGTAACCCTATTGTCCGCACTCAATTTGTTGAGTATATGGCAACAATCTAGAACCAGTCTCGATGTAATCACCGGAGATTCTAGTGCTTTTAAGGCTGCTATCGGATATTATAGCTATAGTTATGCCTTTGTATTCTCTGTATATGCTAAGTTGTGCGCATACAGCGATGGCATAGACCTTAGCCAGAAAGAAACTTGGCAGACTTCCCATTGGTTGATAGTATTTGGTGCCAGGCCCAAATACTCCTAGTCTTGGTCCCTCAGATGTCTTGAACCATCTGTATAGCACCTGATTACATTCCGGCTTATGCGGTGCATATGGATCTTATGGATTCATATGGAAACTTATGGATTCAACGTTCCATTCTCTCTTGTCACTCAGCACTACACAAAAATTGTTGTGAAAGCTGAATGCCGACGTCATGCGATGCGACGGTGCATATATGAATGGAGACACCTTCACTAGTTTAGCTTGGTCCTTGTGCCCAATTCTGAGGTCATTTGCTCTTCTTGTCATTGTAGATGTCGCTACTTTTTCTATCATCAAATCGAGTGACGTTAGGTTTAACATTTTCTGGGGAGCTGCCGTCGGACATGACTTTATGGTTCCGTTGATACAGACACATGATAAACGATGAACTCGATCGAGTCTTGCGTTCTTGGATTTTGTCTGCCCAGGCCACAGGTAATGATTGGTCTCACCATCATGGCGTACATCTACAACTGGATTCCCGGATTACCGCAGGACTTGCCTGTCGTATTCCTGCACACCATCAGAGCTCTGACAGTCATTGCAGACACTGTTTTAATGTGTCCGTTCTACCTGAGCTTGCCGTGCAACAGCAATCCCAAATACTTGATTCCATTCTTATACCCAATCTCAGTCCCATATAGGTATATGGTGCGGAGTTGATCCACCTTTCTTCTTCTTGTGAACGGCACCAGTGTGGTTTTATCGGGCTTAAGCATTAGACCTATCTCCTGGCACTAGCTTTCCACAATTCGTAGTGCCCCATGCATTATATCACCCAGTGTCCCTTCGCATTTTCCTCTGGTTAGAATTGCGATATAATCCATATACGCAACTTACGTAATTAAGGGTCAAATGTTAAGAAAAAGAAAATAAAAGGAAAGAAAGAAAGGATGTTACAGTTTACTACGGCTTATTACATTCAGTGCAAACTAACTACTGATTTCTTACTTTCTATCAAGTTTAATGTTGGTTCGGTTCTTATTGCTTTATCGTTGTCGATATTCATCATCAGGGGTCGCGCAAGGTTCCGTTCTGGGCCCGGACCTCTGGAATGTCTCGTACGATGAGCTTTTGAGGCTGCAGTTACCGGGGAGTCGCGCCTGGTTGGCTACGCAGATGACGTAGCAGTACTACTCGCCGGACGTACTATCGGACAGGCGCAACTCAAACTGGATGCGGTAATACGCCGAGTGAGCGAGTGGATGACAGACCGTGGGCTTAGCCTAGCGCGGGAAAAGACCGAGGTTGTCGTCCTCACAAAGAAGCGAATCCCTCGTGTTAAGCCGGTTCGGGTGGGGGAAATGATCACCGAGTCAAAAGAATAAATCAGATACCTTGGCTTGATGATTGACTCGAAGATGAGTTGTTTCGAGCAGGTTGGAGCCTCAGCAGATAAGGCCTCCGTGCGGGTATCGGCGCTAAACCGCATTATGGCCAACACGCAGGGGCCAACCCCGAGCAAAAGACGTCTACTGATGAGTGCAATGGCGTCAGTGCTCTTGTATGGCTCCGAGGTTTGGGCTGACGCTCTTAGTAAAGAGACGTACCGAAGGCGTCTGGCATAGGTGCAGAGGCAAGGAGCTGCATACCGCACTGTCTCTGAACCTACAGTGCTGGTAATCTCGAGGGTGGTTCCAATTAAGTTACTTGCAGACGAACGGAAACGTGTATACTCACGTAGGGGGGAGGCGGCGAGAGAAACCGTCAGCCGAGAGGAACGGAGAAGAACACTTATCTTATGCCAGCAAACATGGGAAAACGAAACGCGAGGCAGGTGGACCGCACGGCTGATAAGTGACTTGGGGCCGCGGTTCGACAGAATGCATGGTGAGACTGATTATTATCTGACGCAACTACTCAGTGGTCACGGGTATTTTCAGTCTTACCTGTATAAGATGGGAAAGACACCATCCCCAAATTGCGTGTTCTGCCCGGGGATTACGGATGACGCCTGACACACGTTTTTTACGTGTAATAGATTCACAAGACTCCGTTCGCATCTCTCGGAGAAAATTGGCGTAATTTCCCCAGAAAATCTAACGGGAAAAATGATGAAATCAAAGGACAATTGGAACTGTGTGTCACATTACGTACGGACAGTACTCATTATAAAGAAGGACATAATGGATCACTTGGCGAGGGAGGGAACATCTCTGTAACGCAATATTATAGTTACTAATTGCAATTCCTTCCTATCGATCCGTGAAGAGAGATTTCCCTTAGCCTGAAGACATCGCTAAGCGATGATTAATGAGGCCTAGTCCGAAGTAATGTGACAAACAGTTCCAGGCTAGGTTCTCGGTGTGACAGGGGAGGTGTTTAGTCGGTAGTCCGACACTCAGGGCGTAAATAGCCTTCACCGCCCAAACAAAAAAAAAAAACATCGTTGTCGATATTGCACTATCGTGAATTTTGATATGAATGACTTGGATAAATGCTGGTTGTGGCCGTTGGAGTTTGCACCATACGATATTGCACCTACAGCTGAATATACTTGAACTCTATCTAAGCTTATTCTCAGTTGACTGTGAATAACCTTTATTGGGACTTTGATTAATTGTTTCAACACAGCTCTGATTGGGGCATTATCTTTTTTTTTGTTTTGTTTTTGGGTTGGGGGGTGAAGGGGTGGCATGGTCATATGTTGCTCGAATGACATTAGACCCCAGCTTATAACAGTCTGCCCAAGACTTCATCCGCCACTAGAGTCCATAGTAGTGGTGAAAAAACACCTTCTTGTGGGCATCCACGATCCATACGTACGTTGATGGTGCTTGTTCCCACTTTATAAACATAATATGACTTATAATACGACGGTTCGCTCCGCCAGTGACCGAGGCAGTCAGCGAATAAGGGTAGGCTTGACCTCCTTTTTCATTAGCGCCCTCTGTACCGCATCGTGCCTGGTATTGTCAAAGGCCCCTTGAATATCAAGAAATGAACCTAGTGCTACCTCTTTATATTCTAAGGATTTTTTGATTCTGCGAGTCAACTCGTACAGTGCGGTGTCTGTTGATTTTTCCGTCCTTTAAACGACATTAAACTAATCAGTCAGCACTTTGGATGAGTTTTGTAATTTCTTCCCACTTTGGGTAAAAAGACTGCTTTCGCTTGCCTCCATGGCTTTGGTATACATCCAAATGCTAGGCTATTTCTAAGGCTTATGAGGTGCGATATAAGCAGATTCTGTGCCTTCTGAATAAGGGCTGGATATACCCCATCTACTCGCGGAGATTTAAGGGGCTAGAAAGAGTTTAAAGCCCACCTTATACTTTTTTCCGTACATATGGTGGCAGCCTCTTTCCCCTCCGAGCTGCTTGGTCTTCTTTCTTGTACCATCTCGTCAATCCCTTCATTTATTACAGCGCTTCCCGGGAAATAGGTTTCTATGAGCAGTAGATTGCGCTCCTTTTCATTTTCCGTGAAACTGCCGTCACTTTTCCATACTGCAATGTTAAAGTTATTTCCCTGCTTGGCCATGGCTTTGTGTAATCTAGCTGCCACAGGTGTTTCCTTAACATTCTCGCAAGAAGATCTGTAACTGTGATGTTTTGCTCTTCGGATTTCTTTCCCATAGTGTGTTAGAATAATATGGTATTCGTCCCATTCGTTGGTACGTTTTGCCTTATTGTGGAGATTCCGCACCTCAATTCTAAGTTTAGTTGGTCCTTCATTCCAACACATAGGTTCTTTGTCCCCTATTATGACGCATTCAGGACAGCTTTCTTCAAACGCATTCACAATAGCCTGGTTAACTTCATCGACAGGCTGCTCAAGTTCAAGACTATTTTGAGGGTCCTTTTGACAGAGACATGCTGGAGATTTTCTCGCAAACGGGTGGTGTACAATGCCCAATCTGTGCGTCTTGGGTGCCTAGTGATGATGGCCCCCATCCTCAGCCCCTCCAGGTAATACCTCAGGATTTTATGGTCCGACATGGAGGTTTGCCATCTTTTAATCAATGAGTCCAAAATCATACTACTGAAAGTAATATCCAGTACCTCCTTGGGTGTTCTAGTAACAAACGTAGGTGTACTCCCTTCGTTGTGGATAATCTTATTTGATTTCATTATTAACTTGTATAGTTCACTACCTGTTTGATAAGTGTCAGTACTTCCCCAAAGCTCATTATGGGCGTTAGCATCGCATCCGATTAAGAGTGGAATATTTTTTTCTCTCACAGTGTGCTACTAGCTTACTTTGCTGCTACTGAAAAGCTACTAGCCTACTTTGCTACTACTGAAAACCTACTAGCCTTTGTACTTCCAGTGGTGGAATTTTTTCCGCATCTCCTGGAAAATAGGCTGATGCAATTACTATGTCACGGATGTTACCCTTGACCATAATAGAGGTCTTCAGAGGTACAAAGTCCCGAGTTAAGTATTCTGAAAGACATGTGTAATTAATGTTTTCCCTTATCATAGCACCCGCTCTGGGAGGATTCAGCCCCTCTGCACAGACTAAAATAAAACCGCGAGTATTTAGGCCTCTGATTCGATTCTCAAGTGTCCAGGGTTCTCGGATCAGTGCTAGTCCTATTTTCTGTTCTGTGAATATTCCTTGTTCCCCTGTGCGAAACGAGTTACATCCTCGTTCATTTCTCTTTGGAAATTGCGGGTGCAAGCCCCTTTTCCTCCGTCGTTGGATGTTAGAGCTTATTTCCAGGACTGAGAGATCCAGCTCTTCCGGCAGGGTGGCATGATAAGCTTCTTTCTCTAATCCTGGAATCGCTGCTTTACCCCGTTTAATTTTGTCTGACAGCTTCGTTCTTGCTGCAGGGATCACAGTCCCCCCGCCACCTCGTCTTGGTTTTGACTTTTATTATTATTCTGAGTTTCCGTTTTTGGTCCCACGAGTAAGTCAGAAAGTATTGTCCACCCCGGCAGAGCCGACATACCGAGCTAAGTGTCTTATTTGAAACCGGAGATGCCCACGGTATCCAGAGTTCGCATATTTAGGTCCAAGTTCCCTTTGGCCACACAGCCTTCACCATATGCTGTTCCACCATAGCTTGGGGTCCTTTTGTAGGAGGACAGTCCTAGAGCTGTTGCTTCAGTTCAGCAGACATCAGTCCCTTGCTTACCCCTAAAACATGACTAGTGGTAAACACAGTCATACATGGCGGTTGAACTAACTTCCAGCTCGGCCTCCGCATTTATAAAGCCTTAACCCTGCTTAGCAGTGAGACCGTTTTGAAGTGAGAGTGGGAAAAGAAAACAAGAGGTTTAAATTATTAGAAAATAAAATATTGTACCCAGGGATAGAGATCGCGTTACTCTATTGGATACGAGTAAGGAGTGGAAGACAGATTGAGCGTTTTGCGTCTTACATCCATACGTGGCTGGAGTTGCATTGACTGTAAAAGCAGCATTGTGTAGGAATGTTACCCTCTTCCTTTACACACGCTTGGGACTGTTCCGATAAGTGTGTTGAGGAGACACTCAACCCTACACACATCGAAGTTGAGTTAATGAGTATGGATATTTGATTATAGATTTCTAGGAGGTGGAGATTGTGTACCTTCACTGAAAGTTCTACTAAACAAAGTATTTGCAACGATACTTTGCTTTCATAACTGAATCAGTGACCAGACTCAACGATGTAGATACCCCAATCAGCGACGCGAATAGGAAACAAGAATTCTTACTAAGTCCTCAAGTATGTGAGCTGATAAAGGACGCAAATTTTAAAATGCTGCCAGAAAAACCCAAAAATGCCGTTTTTCCTACAAATACGATGAAAGGTTTCATGAAGACATTCTGGCCATAAAGAAGACCTACAACGAAAAATGGTCTGAAGCATTGCTTGCGGATTTCTGTTGATCAAGTTGTTTTGAAACCCCAATAGATAACACGAAAAGGAAGAAAACTAGAGATTAAATGATGATTACCAACAAATAACAATATTGTCACATGCATTATATGGTTTTCTATTGTTATATATTTTGGAGTATAGGTCTCTTGGAGCTAGAAGAACTCTTGCTCCATTCCTTTCTGTGAGTGTTGAGCACTTACCACCACCAAGCAAAACATTCGAGTAATTTCAGAAGTTTTTGGTAGATCAACTAGCTCAATTCATAACTAGTAAATAACCAGTCGACATCCACCTAAGCTGGTAATGCCAATCGACGCGTCCCAGCCTGTGAGTTGGCACCTGATGAGAAGCGGCAGGGACGCGTGTTCGAAACCAGCTTGAGCTCTTTCCACAATTCTTTATAAATATTAAAAACATACGAGGTTTTCAGTCGTTTATTATTGATCTGAGACTTGGACATATGTTTTGATTTTCTCCATCTCAGATTTTGAGGATGTCGCTTAGATAGATATAGACGAGATTCGGAATCTCGTCTATCTTGTCAAACAGTACCAATGCTCTGTCCTTGATGTGATTCTAAACTGTGTCAAGACGAAAGATTTTGGGTGTATTCGTTCCCTAAACACACTTTGGAATTCGGCCAATCAATCGTAAGGCTCTATCTTTTGGAGACTGAAATGCTTTTTATGTATTTTCTGTCTAGTTGGAACTGGTACTGACACATAGCAGTTTTAGCCGATTATCTGCTTATACATGAGAGACCTGATTTTCAAAATAGAGCGGTGATTACTGAAGAGGCTATTTAGACAGAAGAGTATGCCTATGCGCGGTGTAATTTTTACTTTATGTATTTCCAAGCCATTTTGTGGTGATATATGAGTCCTAAACATTTACGTGTTCTGTTCCATGGTATTGTGTCTTCGTTGGTTATTGGGCTCTTCGTCTTGTTAAGAATATGGCTTGGGTCTTGTTTTTGTTCTTCTTTTTTGTTCCATTTACGGGTATGGTCTAGGATGATTCCAATGAACTGTTGCAGTATTGGAGCGATGACTTCTGCTTGTCTTGAAGTAGAGTTTATGAGTTATAGAGTTCGCACATAGTGGAACTTTAGCATTATTTGGTTAGATCGAAGTACCTATAGAGTACATATTGAACAGTACTGGCAAAATGAATGACCCTTGCGAAACTTTAGCTTGATTATTTTGCAGGCTGGGGAGATAATCTTCTGCCCTAACTTCAAATTATGTACCTGTTGACTTTCTGCGGTACATGTCACCTCTAAAGTGCTGGTTCACCCCTACTAGTTGGAGTTCCATCGAATGTGCTTGTCTGAATACTAATTGTTTATCTAGAATTACGTGTTTTTCGGCTTTTGCTTAATTTCGTTTAATTAATAATTCCTTTTCAATTATTTTGTAGACCCACGATGGAAGGCTTATGGGCTTCCAGTTTTGAGGCAAGGCCTGGTTTTTCTTAGAGTAGAAAAACCAGGCCTTCTCTCCTCAGTATTTTAGTAATTTGTTGGTGATTGGTCGATGTTTGAGGGATTATCTGGATACCAAATTAACCCTTTTTGCCGAAACATCCATTGACCCATCTCGCGCAGGATAACCTGGTGATAAGGTTGGTGGGTAGGCTTTGCAGTGGTTTCAGTTCCGGTCTTGTTTGGAGATGACTTATCGGAAATGAAACAGGACAATGAAAGGATACAGGACTTATGAAATGGATTTTGCATTAGCGCCACGGGGCTAAGAGGGGGGGGTACTCTGCGTCTTCTTTCAACTCTTCCTTCATTTCTTATTCCACAACTCTACCTCTTGGTCCCCTAATTTTCCCTTTGAGCAGAAGACTGCATTATTTGAGGGAGGTCAAGCGTTCGAAAGCCTCTGTTTCTTGTTATTTATTTTGTTTACTTTCAATTTTTTTTCTTTCCTTGTCTTTTCCTTCAAGCTTATTTTTTTAACGTTGTTGGTAAGTAAACTCATCAAGAGCCTTATGTAGTTCTTCCTGATGTAATATTCTCGGGTACGCTGCGCTGGTCGGTCAACGATGCGTTGGTAATTTCATTGCGGGGGACCTCTTTATCTCCCATCGTTTCGATAAACACCAGGTATTGTTTTCTTCGTTTGGCTAAAGGACCTTAACCCTGATGAATTTATGTATTTATTTATGTATAATGTTTATTCAGGCATATACAACATATGTATAAGAGAAAAGATAAAGAAGATATAAAGATATCTTTTCAGTTTCTTCTTTTCAGAATTTGTTCATTATAAGAATTTTTGTTTATTTACTGATAAAATAAAATTTATGTTGATTGTCGGTCCGTAAAAGAGTATCGTACCAAGGGTGGTTAAACGTTATTCTCTCTCCCAAAGTTATTCAAACTCCTGATTTTCTTCTGTTTCTTTCTGTTCATTTTTTCTCTTTGGACCATGCTTCCCGGTTTTCACCTTTTCAAGTACTTCAATTATTCACCGTCGGGCCGATCCATCCTCATAAGGAAAATCATTTTTTTCCAGCTATTTGATCATTTCATATTTCTTCCTTGAATAATAAGTAATGATTTAAGTGGCCTTGGATTAGAATTAATTAGAAGAAGAATTGGATATAATTGGATTAATTAGAAAGAAAAGAAAGTCTAGTTTGTACAGTTTGAAAGTTTTTTATTTCATCTTTCGAAGTTGAACGTTTACTGACTACTTACAAATGTGTATTTGGTATTAATACTTAATCTATTTCCTTTATCCTATTTATATTTATATTACAACGTAATAAACGTTGCAAAAATAGATAGAAGTACAAACAATTGTTTTATTCTCTACAAACATTATAACATCATTAAAATACATATGGCATCTTGATAACTATCAAATATTTCGCACCGATCCTATGAAATCCTTTGGGTTACGAACAAACTAATAAAACATAGTTATAAAGAAAATATTCAAAGCACTTCGGCAATGATTCGCACCCTTCAAATTAATCTGCATCGCAGCATAATTGGCCAAGATCTGCACCAACAGTTTCCGCCATCTGAAATCGGATCAGTGCTCACTTCAAAGTGCAAGACCAGGAGCGAGGGGATGGTTTCGTTTGGGTTCAGTGTTCAGGAATCACACTCTTTAGTGTATAACTAACGCCGGGCGAATCGTCGTCATCCTTTCGACTTACGCTCAATGCTTTGGAGGACGTTGTTTCAAGTACAAAGGGTAATGTTCTCGCCGGTGATGACCCTTAATCAGATGCTCAGGTCAAACGGATCCTGGACTTGCTAGCTAAAACTGTGCTGGTCGAATTGAACACAGACCACATTCCAATAGGCGTTGGAACCATCAGTTAAGAATTGGAGAGTGCTAGAGGATTACTCGGCTAGCGATCATTAGTACCACGAGCATACTTTCAGTCTTCTGCGCTCCGGTGGAATACTGGGAATGCTGATACTCAGAGGCTTGTTGAAGTGCTAATGGCACAATCACCGTTGATGAAAGCTGCTCGGATGAGTGGAGGACATGCGGCAAAAGATGAGGTGAACTCAACTATACGAATTGTTACGTCCGCCTGAAGGTAACACATGCCCCTATGGAGACGTCGGCTCGACAAGCTCCCAGTATACTTGTGGTCACCTGAAATTGCCGGCAAACGAATGGAGTATCACAAACTACGACGAAATGCCCAGCAAGTATTGACCTGTGAAAAGGCATGTGGCAGCTTATAAGTCACCAAAAAAGTGTATCCACATATTTATCAACAGCAGCAATATGAACCGGAGTCCATGGGGCCTGGGCCACAAAATAGTGAACGAAATTGTCTGGACTTTTTTTTTATCCACCTCGCCATCGTTGAGGCCGTCCATGGTGAAATATCAATAGAAATTCCACTTTAAACGAAGATGGAATTGGAGAATGTTGTGTAGGAAGGCAAGAAAGGCTTCAGGACCTGATGGGATTCCAGCTGAGGTGCTGCTGATGGTCTTTCACTTTTGCTCTGACCTGCTCCTCAGCATGTTATACGCTAGGTTGTGGGGTTTGTGCTGATTAGTAAGGGTAAAGGAATTCCAAGTCAATAATTGCATACCTCAAATTATTATGCTAGGTACGGCCGGATATGCTTTCGAAAAACTAATAAGGGAGACTCGCTGACGCGATTCGTGCTGCCGGTGACCTATCTCCACGGCAGTATATCTTCAGACCAGGTTGCTGCACCATCGATCCAATCGGAGGAGTGGTGGGCGTTGTCCAACGTGTGGAAGTACACAGCAGTAACTCAGACTAAATATGCTAATGCGACGAAGTGGTCTTCCAGACAAAGAAGAAAATCTATACCGTAAGGCTTAGCAGTGTTGGGGAAGCACTGGTCAAATCGACATCAGCAGTGAAATCCATGATAAACTCGAACATGTGCTTCTTTTGCTCGACCTCGCTTAAACTAACATACATAGATTTACAGATCACGGTCTCCTAACTACGTATTTTATGCAGGAGAGGTGGATGACGCCTGTAACATATTCGTCGCTTGCAAAAGATGGAGTAAGCAGCACGAGGACCTCTTCAACGAAATTAGAAAGCTCTGCCCGGAAACTATGGTCAGAGAAATGCTGAAAACAGTTGCCAAATGGAATCTCGTGGCCGTTTACGCTCGAGGAGCACTCATACTTGATAAAAGGCATATTTGGGCGTTGGGAGGAGTCGGAGATGTGAGGATCTTTTTTCAAGCGCGTCCTTCGTCCTGGAAAAGAGATTCACATAATCGTAAGGCGCAACTGCTCTGATCTGATGAATTTGATATTTTCTTCCTGCTCGCGATACATAACTTTACAATAAGTGACTTTTTTATAATAAGGAATAGTATTTGAGGTCAGACTACAGATTTACCTGGAACATGGAATTAAGTTATTCAATTTTTCTCATATAATGGGCATTTTATTCATTCGTGATTATGGTTATTCCTATGCAGAAAATCTATGTCAGCTATTTTGATGCATGGGAACTTCTTTCAGATTGTCTTAAAATTCAGTCATACAATTTTTGTTTAAGGATTCGTTCAATATTTTAAAAGCGATTAACATACCACTCGAATAAATTGAAGGTCCACCCCATTTGCATATAAATAAACTTCTTTCATGTTTGCTTACGTTCGCTCAACGTCCTGTGAATTAATAATGACGCTAAAGCTATTTATCTTGCTTTTAACAAGCATACAGCGATAAAGCGTGTCAAAGCAAATATATTTAGTAGTATAAGAGTGTTTTTGCAATAATATTTGTTCGTTTAGTACCTGATCACAATTGGTAATAGACCTCATTTACACGGTTCCAATTCAATTTTGCAAAGTACTTCTATCGTTCTTCTGCATAAAGCTATCATGCAATTGAGTTGAATATAATCCAACCCAGGATAAAGGATTGAATTATTCTATAGAATAAAACACAATCGGTTTATCAGAATACGCTGAAGCTTCCCCTGGATTCATTGAAATATTGTTTTTGAACTGAAAGACTATTATTTGAATGAAATGCGAAAGTATGTAAACCATATGCCTTGCATGAGGAAGAACTGATGTGGCCACACCAATATGAATCATTCAGGATCGATAGCTGAGTAGAACTAGACAAATGAACATTTTCTTTGCCTTTTACCCCTGCCAGAACGGTTCCGATTGTTTGAATTGATCTAGGAATTGCTAATCAATCATTTGTATCTGATAATTTAATCGATCATATTGTGGAGAATGTTTTAGAGGTTCATTCATTGTTCGTGAAATCCCTAGGAAGGAGCGTAGAATTTGTAGACTTCAGTTTGCTTATTCTAGTGTGGGTGTCGTCTCGTATAACAAGAGATAACGAAAATTAGATAAATGGATATACAAATGGAACCTAAATCAATTTTTCGTGATTTTTATTTAATCATGAGAAATTCCATTCAGTTAATTTTTTTCATAGATTGGAATTTTCTCAAAGAGGTCCTTGAAGATTTGGTTGAACAGGCAGCAAATAGAATGTTCCTGTAACTAATATCTTCTAAGCGTTCTTCGCAATTCCTTTCCATTGGGAATTCGTTCTAAAAACTTGCTGTGCTGTCATAAATGAAAATGAAAATTATAGTGTCTCTAAGCATGGCTCACATTACACGCACAAATTTGGGCATTGATGTGCAAGAACGACATCAAAAATATAGTCAACATATCAGCTCTCCATTCTCATTGAAAACCCACAAATCTCCCACAAATGGCCCAGAAGACACATAATACATAGAATTTACTGAATAAAAGAAATTACAATATTGTTCTTAAACAAAGTTTGGTACCCTACTAGGCATTTCTTTCCAATTTTATAACTTTATATAATCTTGTCCTTTACAGCTTGCTTAAAACCTCCTGTCTGATTCCAATAAAAGGAACTCGTCAACGTCAAGGCTATGTGCTTGCTAGTCTGTAGCAAATACTCTGAGGCTCGAAAGTCAAAATATGAGAAACGATAGTCAAAGTATGTTAGCGTACCCATATACAGCACTATAACTCTCCGGTGAAAGAGATAGAAACAAGACAAGTAGATTTATATATGAGATGTATAAAAGGACAATAAGAATAGCGATTTCACGCAAAAAAGTTTGGAGGGTTAACCTTATTTTACGGAAAATTAGAGGAAATTTACCATGCAAAATATAATTCCAAGTATCTGCATCAAATACCATTAGATTGGGAGTTTGTTGGAAAAAGTGGCGATGGTTATACTTACGGCTTTTCATAAAGCCTTGAGCATTGCTCTCAAGGTTTCTGACAAGTGTCTAAAAGTATATCCAATATTTTAGTACCTCCGATCAAATATTCTGAAGCTTTATCATTTGTTTGTATATGTTGGCGACTTGCTGGCATCTAACTAGCGAAAATTTTCGATTGAGAAAAATTTAATAAAGGAATAGAAGGTGTCAAGATCTGCTTTCAAAATGATTATTTCAGGGGAGGGTGCGGGGGCGGAAGAACGGTTTGGTATCCACAAAGTAAAATCTTTTTATAGTTATTCAGCAATCAAAAAAAAAAGCTGGAAATGACATGAAAGTCAGTGTGACATTCAAGTGAATATACTGGATAAGATAATGCAATTACTTGAAAGAATATTTGCTTTGTGACGTTCCTTAAAGGATCCAAGGAAGCGACAGTGTATAATCAAAGCCTGAAAGGAAAACGATCTTGAAATTTTCATGCGTGTTTCTGAACATATTCTATGCTTAAATTAGGTAATTGGGAATCCTTGGAGTTGATCTGCTTAGAACCGGGAGTCAACAGAGAACACTGAAAAGCAATTTAAATTGCAAAAAAAGCATACAGGTTGAGTAGGAATATTCTTCGTACGTTGAGTCTGACAACCTATGAAATGACCCGTAACACTTGGGTTGTAAACTTCTCATTCTGAAACTCAGAAATATAATGGAAATTCAATGTGTGCAGAGAAATAGGACTGGACAGAGACGGCGACTCATGGGAAAGCGGAACAAGGTCAGGTGCTCTGTGTCAAGAAAAGCTTACGAATAAAATGTGAGGCAGATTATGTGTACCACCTGGGGTGGTTATATTTGACCCAGTTTTCCAGCGTGCATTAGTAGGCAGTTTTACCTGTTTTACCTGTTTTACAGTTTCACCTGTACTTCAGTTTCAGTACAATGTTTTTGTCTCGTGGAGGTCCATTGGTTGTATTAAGTATTCCTCATGTTGCCACGAGGATGTCACTCTCCTGGCTTTTCATATTTTCATCAATTTTTTTCATATTTTTATAGTATAACCCTTTATCAATATGTCCCTAAAAGGATTTTTCGTAATTATTTTCGGAGATATAGCTGATTTGCTGACGCGGCATCCCAACCGGAACAAATCGAACAGAAGACGGTAGAGATTCTTCGTCTGCCTGCGACCGTGTTTCCTCGTATACCCTTTGTGCCTTTGTGTATATCTATATATTATATATATGTATATATATATAAATATATATATATATATATATATATATATATATATATATATATATATATATGTATATGTATATATATAATGCAATATAATAACAAAAGGGAACCTTTACCTTTTGAAATAATATTTTATATTTAGTGTTAACTTACATCCAGTTGCCAATTCTAACCTTCAAACCAAGTGAACAAATGTGCTGTGAGTAAAATAAAAATATTTTGAGTTATAATTTTAATTTATTTAAATAAAATGGAACGAAAATCCTCTGCGCAAGGGATTACGCGTCCGAGTGGATCAAAAAAAAAGGCGATTTCACGGCAATAGATTCACAGTAGAGCAAGACACCAGTTTTACGATTGCACCAGCAGAAAAGTTGAGCAAATCCAATGATGAAGAAGTGATTATTGAAAATAACTACGGCTACTGTGTTTTGGAATTTTTCAAGGTTTTTATAGCGATTTCTTCCTTAGTTTTGTGTGCTGCATGTAAGAAAGAAATTAAATTTTAACGAACGTCTCATCGCGGACTAGGATTTAAAATTGCATTACAATGTAGTTGCGATAGTATAGAATATATACAATCATGTTCATTCATCGACAAATCCTTTGAAGTAAATCGAAGGATGATATTTGCTATGCGGCTTTTGGGAGTTGGACGAGAAGGAATAAATATCTTCTGTAGTATGATGGATATTTGTCAAGGAATATCTATCTGTACTTATTACGCTTGTGTCGAAAACTTACATATGGCCGCAAAATCAGTGTATAATCTCATTATTTCCAAGGCTGTTAATAAAGAAAAAGTTCTAATTTCAACTTGTGATCCTCATGTTAATCCAACAGATTTTACTGTTTCTGGCGATGGTACATGAAAAAAAAGAGGGTTTAGTTATCTATTCGGAGTTACTACACTTGTAGCTAAAAATTGCAAGAAGGTTGTTGATAAATGTGTCAAACCTAGTTTTTGTCAAGGCTGTAATGCTTGGAAAAATAAAAAAAAGTCCGATATTTCTGCGTAAAACGATTGGTATGAAGATCATGAAGAATCGTGTACTATAAATCGTAAAGGAAGTGCAGGTAAAATGGAAGTTGATTCTATTATCGAAATGTTCTGTGGATCGGTTGAAAAACACGGAGTGAAATATGTAAAATATATTGGATATGGTGACACTAAAACATTCAAGGGTATACTCGATATGGATCCTTACGATGGTGACCCAATTGTCGAAAAAAAAGAGTGCGCTGGACATGTCAAGAAAAGAATGGATGCAAGGCTACGGAAAGCGAAAAAAGAAAATAAAAGGGATTGTTGGGAGAGGTGAAAGCAAATTAACTGATAAAGTAATTAATAAATTGTCTTTATATTATGTTTTAACGATTCGCCGGCACCCCGATTCTGTTGAGGACATGAAAAACGCAGTTTGGAATACTTATTATCATAAAAGTTCGACAGATGAAAATCCGCAACATATGTATTGCCCACCTGGTGCGGAAAGTTGGTGTAAGTGGCAAAAAGCTGCATCTGAAGGCACATTACACGAGTTTGAGCACGATAATCCTCCTCTGTCTGATGATGTATTGAAAGTTATAAAGCCAATTTATGAGAGTTCATCGTCGGAAGAGTTATTTACTCGATGTTTAGGTTGAGAAACTCAAAATAATAATGAGTCTATAAACTCTTTGATTTAAACTTTTGCGCCAAAACATATTCATTCCGGAACTCACATAATTGAAATTGCTACATTTATTGCATATTCAATGAAGACTTTATTCCGATTTTAAAAATGATGAAACTTATGGGAATCAAAATTGGTCCGGAAGTTTATTCATTCGCTGTGAGACGAGACAACGCCCGGATTGACAGCTCAGAGGTACGAGCATCTAACGCATCAAAGGAGGCCAGAACTGCCCGATTGGAAGAGAGAAACGCGGAAAATAGGATTGCTTCCTCCTCGTCAGAGACCTTCTCCGAAAAGGTTTTTTTGCGATGCGGTGTTTTTGTTCCCTTTGTCCGTTTTTCCCGTGGATTGGCGTTACGACTGTTTTGTTTCTGGTACGGAATTATTTGGATATCCTCCAAAGGGTGTTCTCGCCAGGCTCCAAGCTTTGTAGCAATCTTTCCCTGTAGGAGCCTGTAGTAGGCTTTCATTTTTAGTCTAGTATCACCCGTACTCCTTCCTAATCTTCATGATTGATTCTTCCTCTTTATCAGAATTTAGAAATACTGAGGGAGTGTTGGAAGGGTGTTGAAATTCTGATTTCACCACATTTCGTGATTTCGCGATACAATGCACACGATGCAATGCATTATGGCGCTTTTATGAAATTCGAGATTCAAATGCCTCAATTACTTTTTAAATACTAGGGTTATTCTGAATGAATTTTGAATGAAAATTTCGTTAATCCTTGTTGTGGCTATAATTTGCCAAACGAAGGAAAATTCCATATTCAAAACTTTTAAAAAATCAAAAAAAATTGCAACCAAATTTCATTTCTAAATGTCACCAAGTTGACATTTGTCATAAGAACATTTTTCTTCCTCGTATCGCGTGCATTGTATATTGAATGCGTTGCGCGGTGACGAAGTCGCGCTCACCCATCGCCGTCACGCAGTGTTGTATCTAGGCCTTTACATCGTAGCTCATAAGTGAAATTTAAGTCAGTGGTAATTCAGGATTTGTCTTGTAAAATTCGGAACAATCCTATTCCCTCTTCCTTAAAAACTAATAATTTTTATTAACTTATATATATTTAAAATCATAGTACGGTCAGAAGACATTCAACTTGTACACGAAATATTTCTTGAAATTATTAATCAAAATAAAATCACTGAAAATAATATTGTATTTACACTCCTTCGGTCGTAAGGGAAGGAATGGTTGGTTTCAATATTTGTGTATAAGCGAAGCTCAATGTAGTCATGTTTATTCAGTTTCTTCGGTAAACTTTTAACAACTACCCAATATCAATTTCATTTTTCCACCAATGGCACTCCAAGGGTGAATGTGTTCCACTTGTTGAGAATATGAAAATGAATATACATAAAGCAGTTGAGGCGGAAATTGCTGGGAAAACGCGTTTATGGTGATATTACACTTGAGTGTGTAATAAACACAAAACCGTCGGTAGTATCAGCAGTACACGTCATTGGGGTGTAGTTAGAATATTGCCTTATTATACAGCTCTATGAAAAAACTAACAACTTTTGTCAGATGAAAGCACGCATAAAATGACATTGTGTTCACCGTGATGTTTGGAAAAGTGTGAACATGTTCATGACTTTCGGTTGGAAAGCAGATGAACGTTTCCATAATTTGCAGGATTGCTTCAATGTGCTACTAGAGCTTTCTGTGTAGTATTCTGATATGACTGATTAACATGACATTGTAGGAGCACTCGCTGGATTTATAACTTATGATAAATAGTGAACATATTTTGCGAATAACTCACAAACACTGACTGGCGAACACTGTAAACGATGAACTTGCCAGGAAAGTCTTAATGATCCGACATCTTCAACATACGTTCATTCGTCAAACAGGATTCCAGAATGAAACAGGAATTGAATTACTTTTGTGTAATCTAGATTAGTAGAACTCCTTCCTGCTTACAACGTTGGGTATAATGAGAGGGCAGACAATTTTACATTTTGATCGGAAGATAAATTTTAAAAATATGTTTGAAATAACTTCTTTGGGACTAAATGAAGTCTCAGTCCTAATGCTCGTTGGTTTGGGCAAATATGATGATTATTCTGGTACGTACAAGAGTTTTATGAGGATATAAGACTTCAGGTTTGCAAACATTTCCTAGACAGTACCGAAAAATAATATATGACCAACACGACATTTTTTCTATTTGTTTAAAAACCTGCATTTAAGGACAAAACGTGTCGCGAATAGTTTGTAGATTGCTGATGAATATATCACACAATATGTCAGTGACGGATCCCCATTTTTTTAAACAAGTCCGAAAACTTTTTTGGAGACCAACCTCTCTGCAACTGTCATTGTCTATGTGCCGCTTATGGACACGCTTTTAAAGGGACTATTATAGGCGTCGTAAATCAGATGCTATAAACTTAGCTCTAATTTATCATTTATCTTTTGTGATTTTCTGATGTTCTCATTTGGGCAGGCCTTGGTTTTGGAGGGTTTTTGCTTTCTTGATGGGAGAAAAAACTCAATAACCGATCTTAATCATCCAATCAGAAATCTTTCTTCTCAAATATTTTGGACGTGTAGGTTTTCAGGGTGATGGTAGGAGGGACCAAATTTTTCATGGACGAACTTTTCTACTTTGCGCAAATTCAATCAGCCTGTCTTAAACTTTGGAAGGAGCGCGAGGATCGAGAGAAATCCTTCACTACAATCAGTAGAATTTTGAATTCCTTTGAAGTTGACGTCATTTTTTCAAGTGATAATGGAGTGACAAGATTTTAATTGTTTGGCCACTATTGATAAGTCCATAGCTGAACTTTAAGAAAAATGGTAAGCTGGGACAATATGCTGGTTATTAAAAATTTTTGCCCTTCAATTGTTAAATTTTCCCTCATTGAGGGTCTATATGGCTCTTATTTTCTAACGACCAAGTGTTTTTGAGATTAGTGATCAGTGATTGATTTTCACCGATTAGTGTTTGCGTTTTACGTTTCTTTATAAGCGAATACTTCTTTCTCATCTATCAAACGCAAACGTAAAACGCTTTTAAGATTTTTTTTTTTGTGCCGATTTCAAAAGGAGCATGTGTTGATGGATCAACCAATAAAAATACCGAATCTACAAGGAAAATTGTTAAGGAAGCGTCGGAAAATTTTGAAAACGTAGACCTCAGCTCGAATTTGGCAATTATATCGGCAAACAAATAGATGACTTAACGAAGAGAATTATAATTTCGAACCATTGGGCACCACCGAGCAATTATAAATTCAGCACACGCGGACGCACAGGCGGATGGAAAGCAGATATGCAAGTCATAAACACTTAGGAATCAAACCGTGGCTCGTGCTTTCTGATATTTCACAGGGATATTTCTGCAGACATTGTCCGTCATTTGTACCTCATGGATAAGGCGGTTTTCAAAAGAGTGTTAGATTGAGGTGTTTGGTTAGTGTTCTAGTGACAAGTTTCGCGCAACTTTCGGGCAAAAAGGCGTCCTCCATGCTCATGAAAATAGTCTTTACCATAGAAATGCAGTTCAAGATGCATCAATTTTTTTTAAGATCCAAGACCAGAAGGAAAATTCAGTGATCAATCAACTTGATAGTGCTCGAATGAAACAAATTCGCGAAAATCGTTCCCGGCTTCTACCAATAGTGGAAACAGTTTCTTTCCTGGGTCGGCAAAACCTTGCCTTTTTGGACATTGGGACCATGGTGCGTTCAATGAAGATGTAAGTCCAGTCACAAACGAGGGAAACTTTAGAGAATTGTTGAGATTTCGCGTTCAGAGTGGCGATGATATTTTTCGACAACAATTGGCGACATCCTCGTCACGAGCTACTTATATTTCTAAGACCACTCAAAATCAGTTGATAGAAAATTGCCGGCCAGGAACTGACTAAAACCATAATTCGGAGGATCCAGGAAGCGTAAAATTATAGTGTTATGCTCAACGAAATATTCGATATCGCGAACATCTCACAAATGACTCTAGTTGTAAGGTTTATGTATCAAAATAATGTTCGTGAAGATTTCGTCAAATTTTCGGATCTTTATGGTATGATAGGAAATAATAATGACGAGGGGATTTCGAAATTAGAGCCGAAATTAACCACTCAAAAGCAAGGCAATATTGTGCTCGAAACTCTGCGTAAACTAGGTATAGATAAAAAGATCGTGTTGGGATATCGACCGATGGTTGCGCTGTAATGATGTCCGAATTGCCTGGCGCTGTTGCAACAATTCAAAAAACTGCCGTGAATAGTGTTCATTGTCCGTGGTATAATCATGTAACAAATATAGCTAGTTCTCGATCTTCTCGAGTTCAATCTGCTAGAAATGCTGTTGGACCAATGAAAGAAGCCATTAGTTTCTTGTGCCACCAGAAGAAACCATAGTTTTATCAGAAAAGTTCGGCGTAAAATGGTTAAACTCTGTAAGACCCGATGGATCGAATGGCATGATGCCGTTATTCAATTTCGAGCATCGCTAGGTAAAATCGTGTCATCTTTGGCGACAATTTCTATATGGCAATTCTTCTCAAACGGCTTCTGCAGCTAGAATGCTTTGCACTACCTTATGCGATTCCCAGTTTTTAGTTTCCATTGTCTGTCTTGCCGATGTTCTTGAAACAACTCTCCCTCTCAGTAGATATTTCCAAAAACCCGACGTGGATATTAGTTGCGCCCAAGAAATATTAAATGACACTATAAATATTTTAGATAATAAACGGAAAATGTGCAATCAAAAATTCAAAGACTTGTTCCAGGAAATATGTGCGAGTGCTGAAAATGAACTGGAAACTGAAATAACAATTCCTCGTAGTGCTAGTAGGCAATAAATGGACTAACAGGGGTATACAACAAGGCGGCATAGTATCACCACTTGCCTGTGTACTGACAGTTAACTAACCAGTGGAAGACCTTAACGGGAAGGGTTTCAAAACGATAACGTACGCTCACGTTATCGTTGTATTGATAAGTGGAAAGTTCTCGAAAACCATGTCGGCATGGTTCCGACATGGTCCGACAGTCGACGGAAACAAACAAACAAGGTAAACAAGGTAAAATTCTTAGGAGTAACTTTGGATAGTAAGCTAACATAGACTCCACACATAGGAGAAGTCAGGCAGAGAGTTACAGCGGCGCTCTTCACAATAAAAAGACTAGTGGGGAAAACCTGGGAATAAAGCCCAAAATTGCCCACTGGATTTACAAAACAGTAGTGAGGCCAATAACCACTTACGGGGCATTGGTTTGGTGGCAGGCATTACAAAAGAGAACTATTGCAAAAGAGCTAGAGAAGCCAACGAATGGCCTGCCTTGGCATCACAGGTGCCATTAGGACTACGCCAACTGCTGCAATAGAGATAATGCTCAATCTCATGCCACTCAAAAAATTCATGTCAACAATTTAACAGGGCATGTATGCATTTTGGAAAAAATGGAGAGAATGGCCCCGTCAAGTAAAAGGGAGATGGATAGAATCCAACCAATGGTGAACACAACGATTCCACACAAGACGGTGCCAGATTCCACATCTGGAACTGAAATGATGATCTACACAGATGGTTCTAAAACGAATGAGGGAAGCGGCGCCTTTTTCCCAGGTCACCCGTAAGTCAACCGAAGTTTTAGACTGCTAATACCACAGTTTTCCATTCGTAAGTGTTTGCAATAAAAGTGGCTATAGAAGCAGCAACAAACAACCTTAATGGAAGAATACAAATACTCTCGGACAGTAAGTCGGCACTTCAGTCGCTTGCCTCTAACCGCGTAGGTTCACAATTGGTGCAGGATTGTGGGCAGGCTCTCACAGCCGCAACAAACCGAGTAAATGTAAAACTCACATGAGTCCCTGGACACAGCGGTGTAGAGGGAAACGAATGAGCCGATGAACTAGCAAGAGCTGGATCAGCCGACCAAAATGCCACTAGAATAGACGTAATTAAAGTGCCACTAGCAACGGTAAAAAGGGAACTAGACGAAATCTTCTGGCAAGAGACAGATACGGCTTCGAATGACAGAAACGACTGCAGGATAAGCCGAGCTCTTTGGCCTCACCCTTATCAAATGAGGACAAAAAAACTCCTGAGCAAAAACAGAAATGGCGCTAAAACATGTGTGGCAGTATTAACGAAGAAGTTCATAATCTTCTAGGTCAACACGCCAAACGAATGGGAATCCAAACGGATGACACCTGTCGAGCTTGCGGAACTCCTTGGTTTCTGTTGGGCGACAGGATGGATCATTTGTAAACAATAGTACTGCACATGGGGAGCCAAGGGCCGATTCTGGCCTATGCTTTTTCCAGCAAATGGGACCTCAGTATAAATAATAAATACAAATAATGGGCAAATAAACCGTGAAAATTACCCAACGAATGACAAATGCGATTATTATAGGCAGTCAGTTTATATACCATTGCGAGAAAATGTTTTGGAGGATTTCAGGAGCCGTTTTCCCCAAGAAACCCTTCAATTATACAATCTCAATATTTTGTTCCTCACTTGTGATTTTGATAACACTGATGGTAAAATTTTGGATATAGCAAAAAATATACAAATCTTTTCAATGAGCTAGTTGAAATGTTAAGGAGAAACATTACGATTGAACTGGAATTATGGCGTCTGAAATGGGGTAGAGAGCAAATTTGCGAGCCACGATCAACCGTTGTTTGGTTAGACTTTTGCAATAGCGTAATATACCCTTATCCATCCTGTCTCTGGAAAATTCACGCCACAATGCCGGTACCCGTAGCATCAGCTGAAAGAACGTTTTCAACCCTGATAAGGTTGAAAACATGGTTGCGATCAACCATGGCGAAGATAAGCTTGTAGGGTTAGCGGTACTTAATATAAATCAGGATATAAATGTTGACCCGAATGAAGTAATCGATATATTTGCGAGATGTCATAAAAATCACCGAATTAGATTTCTACTGTAACACATTTCAAAAGTTGTCACATGATGAATAAATAATTTGTTCACGTATTCTTGTGTTTTTATTTCTTGGAAAGCCTGGAGAAATTATTTTTAAGAAAATAATAATAATAATAATAATAATAATAATAATAATAATAATAATAATAATAATAATAATAATAATAATAATAATGATAATGAATAAAAATTATAATAATTATAAGAACAATAATGCCAAAATGTCATTATCATTGTTTTTCAAAAAAACTCATTTAACATTGAGAGTCAAGCTTAATGGTGTGGACTTGATTTTTGGATTATGGCATAGGCCCAATACATTGGATATTATGGATAATTACGGACTAACACGTTCTCTAAGAAAAAATTGAAAAAAATATGCTACTTAATGGAGAGTATGATATACGTTGACTAGTGGTCTTTTAACGAGCCAACCACTAACGAATCACTTTGGAATATTATTAAGGAGTCCTGGAGCGAAATTCCGCTAAGTCGTTGCCAGAGCTTAGTTGATTCAATCTGAAAACGTTGTTTAGTCCGAATTGCCAAGAAAGGTCACGGAAGTAAACATTAAAACTCAAGAACGGCAACAGACAACTATCGCAAACTAATAAAATTTATTCACGTTACCTATTTTTGAACCTTACGTCCACTTTGGAATTGAGGTGGATTTTTTTCGTCTTATTTTTATGTTTTTACAAGATTTTTTTGAATAGCTTTCAAACAGTCTATAAAACTAATTTTTTTAATACACAAATTTTATGCAACTTTTTGCTTTAAGTTCATTAGCCGTTGAAACTAACAAATAGAATTACAATGCCAATGAAATTTAAATTTTCAAAATTAGTTACCATATATGGGTGTCCAGAGAACAAGGCAAATGGTTTTGAAAATGAGAGTAACAAAAATACTGAGAGTGCATTCCCAATATAGTGGGACGATACTAGAGCGACAATAAGACTTCCAAAATTTTTAATGCTTTCTTGACTTTTTGTTGGGAGAAGTACACTATTTAGGGGGAGTGAGGGAAGTCAGAGTGAGGGACTGCTAAAAGCAAAAGATTAGACTACTACACTACCGTTCAAATACCTCCACTGTTACCCCGCAAAACCCAATATGGTACTGTTTGTAATACTACATCAAGCTAGGTAAAATTTCCTTGCCAGTTGGAGCATTCTGTGAGAGGAGTCCACTTTTCAGCCGGAGGGTTCATCCATGATAACTTGTATAGATATCTACATTGGAAAGTTTCTGCTCGCATCAAATACGAACTCTTGATGCCAATCTGCCATATATTTGCAGACTGGGCAACAGAATTAAGGCACGTTACAGGCAGAACCTCATAGAAGGTGTGAAGAGCTTTGATGAAACTTGGGCTCAGCGCTATATATGCAGAAGTTCAGGGCCTTAGTCGCACTTTGCCTGCACAAAGCACAAAAGTTGGATGCGATAGCACGGATTATCTTCTCTGCAAATCCGAACCATTTTGAAGGTAATTCGCGAAAACGCGATATTGTATCCACTGTTCATGGCAAAATAATGAAAACTATCAGTTCTTTTCATAGATTAAAGAACTCACCAGGATCAGCGGTATTTTAGCTGAAAGATTGCAGCTGACCTATCCATTTTGTCCTAACTTTCTTGTTATTAAATCATTTTCAACCATTGTGTTAATATCTAACTGTACGATGCTGCTTACAACATACGGTACCCAGGTGCCCACACGTTGTAATATACAAAATTTCAAGTAACATGCAGTTCCGCTGTGTCAAATGCAGCGTTGTCCATGAACCTGGCAATTGCGAGTTGGGGGAAAAGAACGGCAAAGACAAGATCTTTTGCGTTAACTGCAGGACATATGGACATCCTGCTTCCTTCAAAGGCTGTCCAGCATATGAAAAAAAAACCAGTGCGGATTGAGCGCGCCTTACCAAGCCGTCCGGTGATTACCCCGGCTAATCTTACCCCTGGAGTATCTTTCGCAGCTGTTGCAAGGGGTACAGTTGATCCAGCACCCCAAAAGAGGGATGAAAGTGATTTGACCGCTATGTTCAAGATCATCTTGGACAGGTTGGGTAAAATCGAAAACACTCTGATCGATCACAGCTCCAAAATCAGGGGCCTTATAAGCACGTCTAGCTATTCCCATGACCAATACTAGACACCTCTCTGCAGTGTTGGCTCGAGATGAACTTCATTTAATAGGTGTGAATATCAACTCGATAGTGAGTGTCTATAGCAGGTCAGATCTACTGGATTTTGCGTCTGAACACAAACCTGACATTATACTGCTGAACGAGACTAAACTCAACGAAAGACACAACGTACAGTTCATGGACTACAACTTCATACGTACTGACAGACCCAACTCGACTAACGGAGGAGGAACAGCAATAATGCTCACACGACACATCAAGTACAAACACGTGAACAAACCAGAATTCAGTGGATTTGAAAGCCTAGAGTTGACATGCATAAAGCTTGAAATGCAAGGCGGCCCACGTCTCTTTGTTATCTCCACAAATGCATCGAAAAATCTGATTGCGAAATTCAGTTCAGTTCAGCCTCGTGTTTGAACTTCTTCGACTAGATGATCCCAGTAATTATTATGTTCTAGCAGGTGACCTGAATGCAAAACATAGCGACTGGCTGAACGAGTACGCCAATCCACGGGGAGTATTTCTAAAACGATGGATTGATGAGAATCAAATGGAATACCGATGCCAGCTCGTCGGGCTGAGGACTCCTACATTGCATCGATCTGGATCGTATCTGGATCTTTGCATAGTTGATATGCGTTTGAATATTACTGGCTTGACAGTGGACCACAAACTGCAAACTTTGCACTATGACAGCGACCACAAAGCAATACAAATAAGGATTGCTAAAGAGAACAGCGACGTATTCTTACTTACTGCAGAGCAAACACCCAACAAATACAACTACAGAAAAACAAACTGAACGAAATTCAACCAAACACTAAAAAAATACACGACCCACTTGTACAAAACTCAACCACCTACATTCCGAACAATAGAAACTTGACTAACGACCAAATTGACCAATACATAAACGAAATAAACAAACTTATACTCACTGCAATGGACCAGACCATACCAAAAATTACACCACGAAACAACATGGACCAATACTTGACCCGACACATCAAGAAACTGAAAAAGCTGAAAAGTATGATTCTGACGCATGTCAACAGTATATATAGGAGTTCCACTGCGAGCTGGCATCCGCATTTAAAAACTCTTAAAGAAATCATGAAGGCTGTGCGTTATCTCATCAAGTTGAGCTTTACTCAAGCAGTAAACCAACAGTGGGCTGAGAAAGCGCAGAGTATTCATCCTCAGGATCCGGACGGAATATTCAGCCAGGTCAACGCTTTCTTCAGGTCGAAGAAGCCGGCAACGGTGTCATGGATCAAATCATGGAAACAGATGAACCCGACAACATTCAACTTCCCATACAATACAAAATTGTAACAAACGAGACAGAAAAATTAGACATAATTGGTGAGTATGGAATCAGTCCATCGACAAAACTCTAATCTAGGTAGTTCTTGATTGATAGAAACTGTCAAAAATAAAGTTGAAGAATTCCTGACTTCTTACAGTCGAGAAACCACTCTCCATTTCAGTGAGTCATTAAATTCAAATGTGCTAGCACAGAACAGCTTGAAAGACTATTTTGTGTCGAAGGAGGATGTACAGCATGCCTTTCGGACACTTAATAACAAAAAATCAACTAGAATTGATGGCATACCCAACATGTTCCTCAAACACTAACCAGAACCAATAATGATCGAATATACTTCCATTTTCAATAATGCACTCAATAATAAATACTTTCCACAAAATTGAAAGAAGGCCAGGGTCATTCCTATTTTGAAGAAAGGAAAAGATCCTAGCGACCCGAAAAGCTATCGACCGATAAGCTTATTTTCGTATGCAGGCAAAGTCCTTGAGTGTTTCTTGAACAGAAATATCTCGACGACAAAGATATCATCAGCAATAGTCAGTTTGGCTTTCGCAGAAGCCATTCTACTATCCATGCTATCACGAAAGTGACGTCAGATATCTGCTGGCATTTAAATGGAGGAAAATGTGTTGGTGGATGCCTCATTGATATGGAGAGAGCCTTCAACTCATACAGAATAGGTTCTGTGATGATTTAATAGCCATACTAGTGAGTATGCTGTATGGAAAAAAATTTATTGTCGAAGTCGGGGGAAATACTTCCAGTAGAGTATTTCAGGTTTCTGACGGTCTACAACAAGGCACAGTAACGGTACCAACATATTGAATCCTCTTCTGAAGTGATTTGGTTTCAACGAAAGTCCTACACGGATGATAGTGGCGTTTGCTGACGACTTGATTATATACACTGCAGACAGCAAAGCTTCGGTGGTTCAAGCTGAGCTGCAAAGTATGTTTCAAGATGTCCAAACGTTCACAAATGCTTGGAAGTTGAGGATCAATGAAAACAATGTGAGACTATTTTGTTCCTTGGATCACTGGTAAAGGCCGGCAGAGACGTGAAGCGAAATTGGAAGACTTTCCATGTAAAGTCGAATGGAGAACGCATACCACACAAGAACACCGTGAGGTAGTTGGGTGTCTTCCTCGATGATCGTTTGCAGTACAACCAACATGCAAAATTGCTGCTCGAGAAAGCAAGAAGGGCATTTATGTCTCTTAAGAGACTTTTCTATGCGCAACACCTGGAGACACATGTCAAGGTCATATGTTATCAATGTCTCGTAACACTCATTATAACATACACGTGTCCCATATGGTTTAACCTGAGTGCTTCCACCATGGAGAAAATCAGGGTGTTTGAGCGAAAATGCTTAAGAGCTTGCACTGGATTGTACAAAACAGCGGATTCCGACTTCAAGTATTATTACTCCGATAGGGAGCTATACGACGCAGCAGGTATCCCAAGGGTAGACTCTTGCATTATACATCAAGTAAGGAGACATTGTCTGCGATCGAGTATGACTGACGAGAATGCATGGATCAGTCATCCGTACTATCCTAATCAGTTGTACTTTGACCGATGCAGGAAGACAGGTTTCATACCACCCGAAGCATTTCCTTACTTAGATGGAAAGAGACTTATCGTTGACGGACGTGGAATACCTGTTATCTACCACATTTACAGACGAAACACAGACAAGAGACGACAGTATAGACACCCACAATACTGAGGTAGACTTACGATATTCGATGCATATGTATCATAAACAAAGAAACCACCAACAGTATTGGTGGCTGGAGTGAGATTATAGGGGTCAGGTGAATGGTTGACGTGCGTATGGCACGCGGAGTGTCTGTGTCGTTATTACCTTATTATTATTTTATTATTATCATATATTACCCTAAAATGTAAATAATTGTATTTATTTGACATATGTAAATTTTTAAACCTACAAGAACGTAATATGTTAGAACGTAATATGATCCTTTGTAAGAATAAAAGAAAATAAAAAAATAAAAAAAAATCTGAACAAAAGCAACAAAAAATAACAAAAAAAAAAAAATAATTTGTGTATAAATATACATCTTTATACGTTTATCTATAGTTGTATACATATATTGATATCCATGAAGCAAATAATTAAAATAAAAATAAAAACAAAGATATTAAACTAGGCTTAACAAATCAGTGTAAGGTATTTAACTCATAATCGAGCATTAAGCGATAAATCCAAGCTATATATTTAATTTCTCATTTTCTTCTCCTCTGTCTGTCGTCTTCTCTTTCTTCCATCGTTATTATTTATTTGTTATCGCTTCTAATTTCTTCGCTTCGTATCCTTCTTTCGTACATATGATAGTGTTAAGATCCAAAAAAAGAAAAATTAAATAAATGCATAAAAAAATAATAAAGAAAATCAGAGAAAAAAACAATGTTTATAACTAGAATAAGCTCTATTTATAAATAGGATTAAGTAGACTTAAGTTAGCGATAGTGTTTGAATCTTTTTTTTGAATTTTTCTTCAAATCATTAATTCTAATCAAATTAATCTAAGCAAAAAGTGTCAGGGGACATCCCCAGAAACCGTGACTGGCCTAGATCAGAGTGCCCTAAGTGGCCATAGGTTTAAATAGACGTAAGATAGCTTAACCATTTTTTGTTCTCTTTTTTGTGGAAATTTGTAATTTGTATGATATTATATGAAAATAAAGAGATTTTTTAACTTTAACTTTAACTTGAACAAAATTTCAACATTTCAAAGAAAGAAAGTAACAAAAGTATTTTCATATAAATGTGCAGTATTAACGAGTATTCAAGGGAGTTTAAGAACGATAATTGAGGAAATGAAGAAGCAAAAGCTCCTGAGGATACTTGAGAAAGTGTTCACAATCACGCAGAACAACAACAACAGGATGATCTCTTCAGTAGTGAGAATGAGGAAGATGGTAAAGCAAAAACTATAGTGGCTACTAGATTAGTAACCAGCAATTAATTTCGAAAATATAAAACCGTGTGGAAGGAAAGGTATCAAAGTCAACATCACATTGAAGTTCACAATGTTCTTTATCAGCGAAGTTGGAATCATCGCAGCACAGAGACGGTATGGATAAGTGAAATGTATAAAAGTTTCTACGAGAAATAACAAGAAATACTAATAAGAAAATTTTGTCTACTTATGCAAACTACAATGCAAAGGATCCAAATTTGGAGCAAACATGCAAGGTTACCAAAGGAAGGATACCAAAAATTCTTAATTCTTCGCTGTTCTCATATACGCTAGTGCTAATAATTCAAATACTGACCATACTTGTGACATTCGGCTCCAATTTGTATTTTGCGCGACAGAAGAACTGTATAAATTCCACACTATGTAATTCCACACACTATGAACTGATGTGCTCGATGTGATTTTTAAATGTAAGTTTCCTATCAAGTTTTAGACCAAAATAAGTCAGTTCTTCGGACCAGGGAATCATTTGGCCTAAAAAGTTTATAAATCTGTTTGGCAGCATGGCAGGCTTGCGTTTTCTACTGAAGAATATTACCGCGGTTTTATTGACATTAATTTTTCATTTGTAGAAGAATTGGTACATTTTTTCCAGCATTTCTTCTAGATTAGAGATGATCTCGTTGGGATCGTTGCTAGAGGTGTAGAGGCAAATGTCGTTCGCAAAAGCCGCAAATTGGCAGTTTTGACTTATGGGAATGTCAGACGTGTATATTGTAAAGTGCGGGAATCGGACAAGACCCTTGTGGAACACCCGCAGGAGCGGTTTTGGGAGTGGATGTTGCACCTCACACTTTCACGTGATATGTCTCACTCTGCGGTTAGTATCTACAGGTGAGAAAGAGTTCTACACTCTTTAAGTTAATGCATTAGCGCGTTATGCCGGACGGTATCGGACACCTTTTCAATGTCAATGGTCAGCAGGCTAACCGATTGTTTTCTAATTAGTGCTGCTTTGATGTCATTGGAGACACGTAGTAGTTGGTGTTCTGAGGAGTAACCATGTCTGAAGCCAAACTGGAAGTTAGGTAGGATGTCATTATTTTCGAGATAATCCGTCAACCTTTTCTTTCTTTTTTCAAAAAGTTTGCCAAACCCCAGCAGTAAGCTTGTTGGCCGGTAGTTGCTAGGGTCATGCGGATCTTTATCGGGCTTCAGTACTAGTATTATGCTAGCGTGTTACCAGCAGCCTGAGAAGAGTGACGCGCAAAATATTTATTATCATGGAACCTTAACATTTTTGGCAAAATAACGAAAGCCACACATCCTTAGTGTTATGACAGTTGATAAATCATGACCTCTATAGTCTACAGGTTGTGGAGGAGAATATCTCGCAAGCTACGAGGGTTGTGCCGAGAATGGTGTGAGATATCAGGCCCATAGCACGTAATCGGGTAAACCTTTCCTTTATTCTCAACCGATGGGGAACGTTGGTGATTCACACTTTTGTTGGGGACACTGACTGCACTATTCACCGCTACACCAAATTTGGTCGTTGAAATACCTCTTACCTTTGGCTTACGTTGCACGAAGTTGAACGTATCCACAGTTGAGTCCTGTTCTAAGTTTTTTCTTGTCGTTCTTTTGTATATTTTTACCTCTCTCATTATTTTTGTCATCTTCTAAATCCCTAGTTGAATCCGTTTGTGTATCCGTTTTGCTTGTTTCTTCTTGGAGATCGTCATCATCATCGTGCATTTCAATCTGAAGTACATCATATGGGTTCACTGATGTGGCTACAATGCGGCTGATGTGGCGTAATCTGTGCATATGTCGGCGCAAGCTCACTTGTGCCGGCCGTCTGGCCATATTCCATTCACTGCTTTTCTGAAATTTCATAAAAAGAATTTTTTAACCCACAGGTGACGCATATGGCTGAGAGAACAGGTTCGGAGAAAAAATTAAATGATTTTGTTAGTCGTCATTGATTTGAACTGGGACCTCAGTTATCTGCCGCATTTCACGTAATCGCACACTTTACAGTTTATGTGCGAACCCGGTGCAGAGGACCGGGAACACCGATTACGTGAGTTAATAGTGCGGTTTGTTTTACAGTCGACTTTAAAACCTAAGCTTAATGTTCATCTTACTTTTACTACTATTTAAACGATTTCTTGTGATATCGAGTGAAAGTTAGCTTATTGCATAGTTTTAGTGAATGTTTCAACAAATGTCGTATTCCAGCATATCTTACGAGAATCAGGAGCGCCGTGTTGAAGCGCTTCTACACGATTTTTTTTAATCTGATGAGAACAGATCACCATGATCATCAGAGATTGAAGCAGGAAACGATAATGAATCCGCCAACTCTGCAGCGCAAGAAGCTCCAAATTCGGACATTGAAGAAGATTTGAGGTATAGAGAGTCCTGTGAAAGCAGCAATTCGTCTTTTTATACAGGAAAAGATAATTGTACCAAATGGAGCAAAGAAATATTTGAAAATTTTGTGAAGAATTGCGAAGCTAATAATGGCTTTTGTGGCTATCGGTGAAAAGTTGGAAGCTTTTCGAGAGAAGTGCTCATTCAGGCAATATAGCCCAAGTAAGCCCAATCCTTACGGCATCAAAATTCAATCCGAAAAACAGTCAAAAGAGGCCCATTCAATCTCGACAATTCCGGCTTAGCTGTTTTACAAAGATTATGTAAACCAATTTTCAATACTGGGCGGAATGTGACAACGGATAATTGGTACATTAGCGTACCATTAGCTGAACCACTGCTCCAGAAAGGCTTAACCACTTAAAGAACAATTAAAAAGAATAAATGCTGTTTTCAATGTCAAGTCAAACATATTTGCTTTCCGTGATAACATGGTATTGGTTTCCCACGTTCCCACGTGAAAAAATGTTTTGCTAATAAGCACAATGCACAACGATGCAAAAGTCCATGCTGAAACTCAAAAACCTGAGATAATTTTGAGTAATAATGATACTAACGGCAGTGTTGACGTCGTAGACAGCTTATGTGCAAATTACAACTGTCCTACCACTGTCCTATGGTAGCCTTCTCTGCCATGCTTAATGTAAGTACAGTAAATTGTCAGGTCATAGCGTAACAACAAACAGCGATAACACTCCGACCATCGACCAATCTAACGGATTTTGTAGAATTGTATGAGTGTTAGTAAAAATATGAATTTTTTGCTCGTTTTGTTTACAAGCACAATGTAAACAGAAAGACAAAATAGAGAAAAATGAACATTTTTACGAACACCAATGCAATGCTCCAGAATTTTTTGAATACCGTTAGATCGGTCGTTTGTTCGGAGTATTAGCGCTGTTTGTTGTTACGCTATGGTCAGGTGGTACACACAGCTAACAATCAGAATCTGAAGCTCCAACACTGTCATTTCATCGAACATTTGGCCATGAAACTTATGAAACTAGAGCCTCGCATATGAGAACGCCAAATGGAATTACACTTGCCACGATCAATAAAACAAAGACTGTCAGAAATTTTAAGGATTTAGGGTATGGATGTGACGGCAGGTGCTTCATAAATGTGGATGGAACAAAACTAGGAAAACAAAATACGTAGTGCCTCTTTAGTCAAAATTGTTCAATTGAAAAGCAGCGATTTTCAAAGTAATTTTTTGTTGTTTTATTTTGATATTTTTTATTTTGGTTTTATTTAGTTCCTTTTACCGTAGACAAGTGAAGACTGATTTTGATAGAATTATGTACTAGTATTCTTAGTTGTAGTGCTTGAAAAACTATGAAACATTAAATAAATGGACAAAAGTTCATAAAATACGTTTCCATCACAATCAAAGAACGTTTATACTTATAAAGAATCCGAAAAAGAACCAAGTTTTTGCATAAATATTCAGCCGAAAATCCCGGTGTACAGGACCAGCGTCACCAATTATGTAAGATAAATTCACGTCACCACTGGCAGGTTAAGGTTAGTATCTTCAGTTTCTTGCCGGTCTCGACAAAGATTTAAGAGCTTAGCTTAAGAGCTTAGGCCTCGGTTCGCTCGCTGGTGTTGAACTCTGTCGATTGACTGAGGCAGCTGTTGGTAGACCAGATTGCCAACGTCTATGCTCCTATAGTTATTGTCCGCGAATTTGCTTGCTCGCCGTCCATAACTCGACTTATTTATCCATTATTGGTCCATTGATTGAGCGGGAACCACTTCTTGGAAGAACTTAGCAAATTGATACATATCAGAAGCGGGTAAGAGTATTGGGTGGTTTCTTTGTCAGTTTTTATTGCATTGTGGTGGTTGCTTGTTGCGTGCAGCGATTAGTGCATGTGTCCATTTTATAGTTTTTGTGACTTTTGGAACGATCCTCATAGCTAGCCTGCTGCTTTCTTCTACAGCTTATGCACTTCGGTGCCGGCTCCTTTAACTTTATGCTTTGTGAAAAATGGTGCAGTCCACTGGACTTCATACATCGAGGTTGTGCATTAGAGCTAGTTGAAGCATGTTAAAATTGCTGATTGTTATGGCGAATAACTGGTCCTGTTCGTGGTACAAGGAACTTCACTTGGCAGACTAGCTTGGACACTGCTTAAATATTGTAAATGGAAGTTTTTTCTTCTACGGGAGCTCGAGTTTGTTCAAAACATTAGCACTTTTTGGTGGTTATGTTATGATCTGTTGATTAAGCTCGTACTAGAAAGTGATCTCAAAATTCCAGAAAGAATTCAGAGAATCCAGAAAGAAAGAAAAAAAATATCTGAAGAAGTATAATCGAAAATTCGGAAATGACTGAAGTTCATCCCGAAATTGAAATCGACAGAACAGAAGAATCTTCGCTTTGGAATCGGCCAGGACAACATGGGAAAAGGTTCGATGACGAAATTATACCCAAGAACGATGGGCTTACGATGAAGAAAACAAAGTGGAAATTTTCACAGTGGAAGCATTCTGGATTACCAAGGTGAAAAAAACTTTAAAGTCAGAAAAAGTTGGAATGATAACGACTGTTTTCTTTAATTGTAAAAGTGTTGCGCACCACGAATCCGCTCCGGGAGGCCAATCAACTTCTAAATAATACTACTTCCAAGTACTGAAAAGATTTCATGATGCAGTGAAAACGTTGCCGAATGCTTGACCACAATTTTGGTCAAGCAGTGATGGGATTCTTCACCACGAAATATGCCAGCGCATTGATCGACCCTGATGCAGCAATGTTTGATAAAGCAACGTGTGGAACCATTTCGCCGGCCCCTGTACTGCACCGGCATAGCTCCTTGCGACTTTTCGCTCTTTCCTTTTAGAAATAATGCTGAAAGGATATCGGTTCGATGACAAAAAGGAAGTTAAAACTGATGCGCCAAATGTGTTGAAAGCAATTCCGTAAATTTACTTTCAGGACAACTTCAGGAAGTGGCAACACCAACACATGAGGCGTGTTGTTCAAAAAGATGGGGCGTTCTATGAAGGATATCACCAGATGAAAAAGAATAAATCCAGTGAGTAGACAAATGGCCGATATTAATGAGGCAATCCTCGAATTTGCCGTAAAATTTTTTTTTGAATTACTTTATAAGTTTGTATGAGAATCATTGTTCATTGTTCAATTTTATGTAGGGAAGTTTTCATGATCATTTTTTTCTGTGTATTGTTGTATTTTCAAATCACCCAATAGTTCTTTAACATTCTCTCATTCGCATATTTTTGAGGTAGTGGACGTGCTTCACCTATTTGAAATTTGCCGCTTAAGAATTGAGAAACGCATAGTAAGATATCGTCCCTAAAATTGTCACTCCATTTTCAAAATTTTGACTGTATAACAAGCATCTGAAGGTTTAATAATTTTCCTCGCTTCCATGTCTTCATTCCCCACTCAAAAGACATCTGCAATTTCGCTACAGATACTTATATAAATGTTTCCTTTTGCTGTCGCACAAAATCGACAAACTCCTTTTCATCCTAAACGAACCATGAACTGTTTCCTCAAAAGCTTTTCCTTCTGAATCCATTTCAATGTAGCCATCACGACGTGACTAACGTGACTGACTTGGTTCCAAGCGAAAAGGCATATGAAAGATAATCGTAGCTATAAATAACCGAAAATGGAAGGAGTGAAAATGGCAGTCATAATCTAATTCGGATTTTAAGTGTAGGCTCCTTAAATGATGGTTGTGTGTGGCATAAATATCTCTGTAATTATGGTTCCTACGATAAATTACTCGGACGTTTAAGGAGTAGGTTAAATAAGGTGTACTAGAGGCTTGCGAAAACTTTTTTGTGTACTAAACGTTGTTCAGTGAATTTTGTCTGCTTGGAAACAGTTATGTAGTTTTTTATTTCAACACTAAGTAAATATGGTAAAGTTTGTCATCAAGTTTCGAATTTGAAACATTTTGCGATCCAACATTTTAAAAAAACCATTAAACATTAAAAAATAATCGTCATAATTGAATATTTGAACTGAAGAACTAATACTTTCTGTTCTTCCATTGTCTCTACAGCAAATTTGAGATAAGTTTACTAAAATAATCTTTAGAAAATCGTATTTGTATATTGTTTCAAGAATCGTAGTCGTCATTGACTTTCAATGGCTCTATCGGACCTTCAGGCCTTCAGGATGGCCTCAATTCTCCTTCCGCTCCCACAATTTCTGTAGTACAAAGACACCATAAGTAGAATAGGGGGGCCTAGTTCGATATAAAGTGCCTAATGTTTCCAGACTAGATACTCCAGTTAACAGAGGAGGTGTACGAAAGTTCAGTACCTGGGACCTATTCTTCACTATCCTATGAAAAAATGGAGTCTCTCAGGTAAATAGTATGATCATTTTCGTAACCAATGATATTTTCAGATGAAGCCAATTCAGAAGCCACGAAATCCCTCTAGGCAGTAAATTGAATGTTCTATTCAGTATTAAAAGTAAACCATAGTCATGTGGAACGTCAATTATTATCAATGACATTTGGTTTTTGTCAAGAATAATCAAATTAGGCAACCAATTCAACATACGTCCAACAAGCCGATGCACTTGAAACAGTGTACTTTGAAATATTGGGCCTTTTTTTGTGGTAGGGAGGTGAAGGCTGTTTACGCCCTGAGTGTGGGACTCCCAGACGCAAAATGCTTTTGGAGTACCCACTAAACACCTCCCCTGTCAACCTGACAACCTAGCCTGGAACCGTTTGACACATTTCTTCGGGCTAGGCCTCGTGTTCCTACGCCTAGAGGCGCCTTCGGATTATGGGAATCTCTTCTCTAACGAGAAGGACGGGAGAGGAAGGAAGTGCTAGAAAAGAGATCCATCCATCCCCGATCCCTCCCAGCGCTCCAATAAAGCTTTTTCAATATCAGCACTGCCCGAGCATATTGCGAGACGCGATTTCAATTGTCAACTGGAAATATTGGGCCTTAGATTTTCTAATGGTGCTTCCCATAATGAACGAGGTGCGCGATGATTGATTAGCTGTGATGATATCCTGAACCACTTAAGAGTGAAAAAGTAGAATCAATACCTTAAACCATTCATCCTAAGACCTGATAGAGTAATAAAGTTCTTCTGTACCTAATTCGCGATGATTGATTAGCTGTGATGATATCCTGAACCAGTTAAGAGTGAAAAAGTAGAATCAATACCTTAAACCATTCATCCTAAGACCTGATAGAGTAATAAAGTTCTTCTGTACCTAATTCAAAACTAAGTTTAGGACATTCTAGGGTTATTCTTGCATAAATCCTAATATTTCCATACCAGTACAAATAATTTGAGAGCTTGGAATTTGTCGCAATATACAGAAATTCATTGAAAGGTTTCAGGCGATTTGTTTTTGTTCAGGATTCTAAAATATAACCAAAAGCTTTTAAAGACACTATTTTCATCTATCTGCAGCCCTACCCAGCAAACATTTTGTCGGGATTTCGCTTTCGCTAAATTCGGATCGGAGAATATAAACATGGAGAATATAAACAAGCTTATTTTTAAAAACTTCATGTCTTGCAGCCTTAATAAAAACAGGAATAGGAAAACTGACGAGCCTTAAAAATTTACAGTTTATCAATAAATTGGGAAGTTCGGATAATTGTAATATGCATAAACACAAAACTCGCCGAAAATTACAGAAAATTCAAGCACAGCATATTTAGGAGTTCATAAAAATTATTTACAATATTCTACTAGTTTGGCGACCTGCCTATCCATCAGTACGCCTTTCTGTCTGTCCACTCGTTTTGCATGTTTTCTCAGTAACTGTGGATGCTCCAATCTTGAAATACTGTAAACAAGTCAAAAGAGATGACTTCTTCTAAGTAAGATAAAAATCAGTCGAGTACACAGCCCAACGTTTCAGTCAAAGGGACTTTGATGATATGTAGTCTACCAATGGATAGAGCCAACGTGACGCCACTTTAAACTGTCGCCATTTGCTTCCATCAGTGAATGTATGAGACCTCAATGATATATATGTCACAAAACAAAACCAGCTGTAATCCTTCTTATTAATTTATTCAGTATCGTAATAAACATAACAGCTGTTCCTTTCGTTGTTCATTGTACACTTCATTACATGCACCTACAGTAGAGCACCCAGAAGCCATGTATCCAGATTGTGATTGATTTTACAACTGATATTAGCGGCTTTCACATGGGGAAAGTTCATACATTCTACATGCAAAAATCGTTGATACCGGATTATATAAAAAAAATATTTATTTATTTGAATGAAATTCACTTAGGATCATACTTTCTAAAATGTTAATGCAACAAGAAAAACAAAAAAAACTTAATAACCAATTTGCTGTATAATATTATAAAAAAGGGGAAAAAGCTTCGGCATTTAAAAAGTATAGAATCCGTGAATAGTGAAAAGCTCATAACGGTTCGGAATTCAAAGAGTGGTAAAGTACCATTCTTTCAAAACCTTAAACTCAATTGTTTTTTTAAACACACCACACAATTAAAACATAACTGGCGCAGTCGGGAAACAAATCAAGAAGCCGAAAGGGATAAACCTTTGTTGCGTATAAAACTAATCAAAAACAACGAATAAATGATTACTTTTGATCGCGCAACTAACCTATTGTGAAAATGCTGCACAAGGTAATGCGTGGTTGAGAAAATAAGCGCAAATTTCGATGCAAATTAGTAACTTAAAACGAGAGTATGAGTCCGAAAACAGATAACCAAAAATGTCACTCAGCACTGATGAACAAATGATGAACAAAAATGTCACTTAGAAGACTGACAAGAGCAAACTGATCAACAACCCATAAAAATAAAATTGGATTCAGAAAAAAGGAAATAGAAATGTTTCCTTGTTCGCTCTGTTCATAGCTTTACGCGCCCCATATGTTATTTTCTGAGTTTTGTTCGCCCTGGCGAAGAAAAGACGATTTTTCCATAGCTTGACGTGCCGCATAAGCTATTTTCCGACTTTTGTTCGTTCTGGCGAAGAATAGGGGATCCGAATTCGTATCGATGGCGATTCGTTTTATCTGCTGGGTAATTTTCAATTTGACACTACACACATGTACATTAGCGTCTTAGTTCCAGTCTGAATTAGATACTCTGCCTTAAACTAGGAGATTGGTAGACCCCGAAATATAGAATAACAAGTCGATGAGGTCACTCACGCTTCATCAAGCAGAATTTATGATACGAAGACTTGTGATGCAGCAAACGTTTGGCTATGACGAACTCACAAATAAAATACTACCCTGGCTTCTCTTCATCATATCATGATATCATGATATAGAGCACAGCCTACCTTGAAATAGTGAACGCAGAACCAGCTAAGCCCCATATTTTTATCGCGGAAACGAGTACTCGGTAGCATTCTTTTGTTCCCTTAAAACAGGACCGAACAAGTCCTCTGTTTATGTGTACATATAATTTTTGAGTTAAATATGTGCTTTTCCGAATGAAAAATTTGGCATCAGAGCTACAAATGTCGCTAAGTTTTAGCTTGCAAGGGATAGCTTGCTCCTTGATGGGAAAGAATAAAATATAATCAACAGTTTCGTTTTGTAGCCATGTTAAGTGCCTTCTTGATGTCATGAAGATTATGCCAGGGAAAAATCGTCACCTTTCTTTAAATTTGAGACTGACCCGAGCATAATTTCCACAAAGTTAAACTCAGTACTTTACAACTTGCATATTTCGGCCAAAATTTGATTGTAGTGGCATTTAGAATGGCCTAAACAGCGATACTTTTCCACATCTACAATTAAGAACCGGTGTTAACTATTTTGCTTTTCGAGGATTCTCGGCCAACTGTGGTAACGCCTGGTAAACCAAAATTAATATACCAATAAAACGTTGGCGCTATGTCTGCATTTTCTACAGTATATATTTATAATATAATATTCATATAATATATAATATATTATATACTTATTTATTTATTTATATATATATTTGCAATATTCATTTATTAGTTTGTACTAGGTACGTGCATGTCTCGAGTCGTGGATAAAAATTAGCTAGTAAAGTGTTTTAGTGTCGTGTTGCAGATGAAGGTTTCTTACATCGTTATTTGCCACCCTTTATAAGATGATTGTTTTTTAGCAAAATAGCGGATATATGAAAATTTTTTTGTAAAAATCACGTTTTTCCCTTTTTGCCCTTGTGAAGTATTTATTTTCAAATTTTTCTGCAATTTTCTAGTAACTTACGATAGAGGACATCGAAGCAAATAACACTGACTAAAATTTAAACAGATCCGTCTATTGGTTGCGGAGAATACGTCTGGGCCGATTGAAAAACACCATTTCAAGTAAATCGCCTTTAATGTTTTTTACTGTTTATATTGTAATATTTAAAAAAAAATCAAGTTTCAACACTGACGATTGGTTAATCACCAATTCCTGGTCCAGATAAAAGGAGTCCCGAATGAATAAATTCTTGCTGTTCCTCTTGCTGAGCTGTTTGTTCTTGTCGAGCTTCCTTCGACGGCGCTGTACTCGCTTTGTTAGCCTTATCAATTCGTTCTCCGTCTTTTTTTTCAATACTTGTAGGCAGAATGTCCAATTAAGCATCACATTACCACTAATATCTTCAAGAGAGACTTTCTTCGTTCTTTGAATATTGCTAATGAAATATGTGCAGCCAATCCCGTAACTTCCCGTCCCACAAACGTATGTTTGGGAATGATAGCTCCGAGTGTTTTGTAGTAACACTCATTTTTGTTTAGGGTAATTTTTTTTCATTCAATATTTATTTTGAATCCAAGTCCACGAATTGCAGTTTTGGTAAATACACTGTAATATACTCGCCAACGCCGAGAAAACCAGGGAAAACGACAAAACACAGTAAGAATGGCTATCGTCGCGTTGAACGTCAAAGTTACTTGTTGACAATTCCCAGCAGACAAAACGAATCGCCATCGATACGAATTCGTATCATCGTGTCGGAAAATGAGTTCGCCGGTGAATCCGAAAGCGATCCGAATTCGAATCGTCTGCAAACAATATGTCACTTCGCAGACGAATCGCTGCGGCGTATCGCCAACGGTTCGCCATGGCGATTTATTAGTGAACTGTCCCGGCGATGTGTTTATAATCCGACGTAACGATTTGTTTTCGATGTAGTCGATGTTATGTGACAAATTCAAATTGTCGGCAATCGTCATGTTTGCTGTATGTTCTGAAATAAAAGTGTTCCAGGTTATTTCCTGAAAGTTAATATTGCCTGAAAACGCCATTAAATAAAAAAAATATTCAGAAAAATTAAAGAAGAAAATGACTTGAAATTGACCCAAAACCGATGAAATAAAATTTGCGAAATCAGTTTCAAATCAGTTTCTCCGTTTTGTGACTTTGTTTGTAACAACTTGAAAATCAATCGTAAGTAAATTTGGGGAAAAAAATTTGGCACTGATTCTTTAAAATTAGTTTTATCATATTTAGGACATTTAAAGGCGGTTTTCTTTTTAAGTAAAGTCGCTAAACCGACTTTCGGTTGTAGGATTTGAGTCTGATAGGATAGTTATGTTGTTGAATTTAAACGTAATAGAATGTGATGTGATTAATGGGAGTGCTATTTAAACTTCGTGAGTCCCTTGGAACGTCTTAAATGCAGTGTCCTAGAAATTTTAACACTTCATTCAGTGTCGAAATGTTTACTAAATATTTTGCAGCTCACGTTGCCAATTCGGAAACAATATTATTTTTAATTCTACTATCGACATTATTTTGAACGGTAAAAATATAAGTTGAAGGGAATAAAATATATAAATAAATAATTATTCAGTCCCTAACTTATATTTTTTACAACTTATATATAAATGGAACGTTATCGTACGTAATTTCGGCATAACTATTAAGGAATGTCGAATCGGAAGGACCTGAAGTCAATCGTCAAATAATTCATAATATTTCAAGCTTCTTTTTAAACTGTTTTTCGTGACTATGTCATCAATATGAACTGGCTTCCGTGGTGGAATTGAACATGAACTAAATAAGAAACTTTTTTATTTATTATTATTTTTTATTAGTTGAACACATTATTTGAACACAGCTTAGAGAAAAATAATTGATTACACATTTTTACGGTGTGGGTTCGCTGCCCTCGGGGGAGCTTCCACAACGCAAAGAACCCGGTGAACGCGTCTTTCGGAAGTAATGTAAATGACGAATGAAGTAAACAAGCAAAACCACTGCCCTCCGTTAATCCGCCAAGTAGGAGTTGAATTTGTTGCTCGTTAACGAAATGTGCGAAGAGAAACTCATAAGAAGTTAAATTAAAGTTATTCAGTAATTAACGGGAATATTGTAACCTTCAGGGATAGGAGTAGCTCATAGAAGCTAAGACGGGAATTGTGTTTGAATTTATAAGAAATGAGGTAATTGAATTTATAGAATAGTAAAATTTTAGAATGATAGTTAGTTTGTAAGGGTAGCAGCGAATCAACGGACGAGTCATACGTGGTCACTTGTTGATGGAAGCCAGCGAGCAGCGCAAGGATCCACCGACACCAACTTCAGAATAAGGAGCTACTGGAACGAGCTCAACCGATTGTATGCCGACTAATGAAACTGACACAACCGAGAAACCGAGCCACACCCTTAGCCGCGAATCTGGCTCCCTCTCGCAATTCGCGAACTGTGGCTGGGCGTAAGGGGCCATGGACACATCACAAAACAGGTACTTACCTCCATATGATGAACAGTCGCGGCAATGGACATTTAATAAATAAATAAACAAACACAAACTTAAACTTAAAACACAAACACAAACTGAAACATCGCAAACCGCTCGGAGGACACCTTTTTTCCTTTTTTCGTTTTCCCCCATATCACGAACCGCCGCGGCAATGAACACAAACTTAAACACACATAAACAAAGCAGTTGTCACAGGTTACCTGTCAGCCGGCAGTTGCGGCGAAGGGTGATGCAGTCCACTGTGGATGGTGGAATTCGCCGCATCATAATAACAGTGATTCCGGCGAATGGTTCAAAGCTCGGGTGGGTCATCGATCGAAGGGTGAACGGCCGCAGCGGGAGGATCTCAAACCCGCTAAATGCAGGGTATTAAAAGGGAGTGGCAGAACAACTGTGGACCTCTTTTTTCTCCTGGTGATAGCCGGGGGACAGAACGTTGAGTATTGTCGGACGCGGAGTTAATAGAAGTGCGATTCCTTGGAAAACGAAAACGTGAACATATTTAGTGCACGACGCGGAATGCGATCTGTGGAAATTTAAAACTTTGATTTTTGTCGTAATAGTTAGTGCGCGCTGAGGAAAGCGATCTTAAAAGGAAAACTAAAGCATTGGGTATTGTCGGACGTGGTGGAGTGGCCCGATCACGAGAGTGACCGAGTTATTGACGGGTGGAATTACGCGGAAGTGCGATTCCTGGAGGGTCCGAAGTGTTGAGGCGGTGCAGTGCGCGGTGAACGCCTGGATACTGGTAACGGGGTTCGGAGTGCAACGAAGGTGCAGTGCAGCGGACGGAAGTACGAAGGAGAACCGCGAGGGTGGCCACCGTCGCACAAGTAATAGAGTCGTGTGTTAAGTAGTGTAGAGTTAAGCTTTTGGATTATTAGTATATTAGGATCAGTATTATTAGAATTAGCCTATCAAAAAAAAAAAAACAATACCATAGTGTCTAATAAATAAAACTAGAGTGTAATTACCACGAGTTTCTCTTCCGCTGGTTACTCAGAAGCAACGCGGACGGTAGTCGGTCTTGCTCCAGGTTGTTTTGTTTTTTTTTTCCTTCTTTTCGTTTACGTTTTCTTTCAGGATCGGACGGCTTCCACGTGAGTGTGGAGGTTCCCCACGAGGAGAGTGGTCTCGTCGCATTCTCGCTTGGCGACGTTTCGGGGCTCGGTAAAGCGAGTGGTGCTCACGCCCGTCTCCGATGGACCTACCGGGACCGAGGGCCCCGGCCGTTATCTCTCCGAACAAAGAACGACCGTGGGGGTGCATCAAGCCCAACACTTCCCCCAGCGATTTGGGTTGAAGGCGGGGAGCTCAAGGCCACCCACGGAATAAAAAGGGTAACAACATAATTATTATCGTCTCGAGCTTTCATAAGTACTAGATTAGATTATTGTTTTTTAAAAAGGAATCTATAAGATTCTTACAGACTCCACGTTAACAAGATAGGAATATCAACAGGTTGTAAACTAAGTCATTTCTTCATAAAAGAAATGGAATAGTAGAATTAATTCTGTTTATATAAAGTCGCAGAGAATCTGTATTCCATTGAAACATGGAGAATACTTGAGTACTACATAAACTACATAAACTACTCTTGATAAAAACAGGAAAAGGAAAACTGACGAGCCCTTAAAATTTGCAGTTTATCAATTAAATTGGGAGACAGTTAAGGTCGGATAATTGTTCGAATAATTCTACTAGTTTGGCGACCTGCCTATCCGTTCTGTCTGTTCACTTCTTTCTCGTGTTTCCTCACTAACTGGGGATGCTCCAATCTAGATATACTGTAAACAAGTCAAAACAGATGACCTCTTCTAAGTAGGATCTAAACCAGTCGAGTACAAAGCCCAACGTTTTTGTTAGAGGGACTTTGATGATATGCAGTCCCCCAATTGATAGCGCCTACATGAAGTCACTTTAAACGGCTGCAGGTTCGTTGCGGTTAGTGAATGTTTGAGATCTCAAATTGTGAATTTGAAATAAATAAAAATAAATAAATAAAATATTACAAAAAAGGGGGACACAGCTTCGGCATTTAAAAAGTATGTTGTTTGTAGTTTACCTGGCGTTCCGAAAGTTGGTCGAGAATCCATGGTAAAAAAAAGAGTGGTGAAGTACCATTCTTTCAAAACCTTAAACTCAATTGTTTTTTTTTTAACACACCACACAATTAAAACATAACTGGCGCAGTCGGAAAACAAATCAAGAAGCCAAAAGGGATAAACATTGGTTGCGTATAAAACTAATCAAAAACAACGCATAAATGATTACTTTTGATCACGTAAGTAACCTATTGTGAAAATGCTGCATAAGGTAATGCGTGATTGAGAAAATAATCGCGAATTTCACGATGCAAATTAGTTATTTGAAACGAGAGTTTGAATCCGAAAACGGATAACCAAAAATGTCACTGAGAACTGACGAACAAATGATGAACAAAAATGTCACTTAGAAGACTGACAAGAGCAAACAAACCCATAAAAATAAAATTGGATCCAGAAAATAGGAAAAAGAAATGTTTTTGCGTTCGTTCTGTCCATAGCTTTACGCACCCCATATGTTATTTTCTGACTTTTGTTTGCCCTGGCGAAGAAAAGACGATTTTTCCATAGCTTTACGTATCACATATGCTATTTTCCCACTTTTGTTCGTTCTGGCGAAGAATAGGCGATCCGAATTTAGTTCGCCTAAGCGTAATTCCGACAAAATGTTTGCTGGGTTTACTTGCCGAAGTACTCGTGAATTCTGTACTGTGTTTTGTAGTATGCTGATTCTCTTGAAATTTACGAGTTGTTCTCACATTCTTTGCTATTTTGCATAAGTTGCTTTTTTCCTTTTCCATACGGATTTTTGCTCATTTTGAATATATCGAACATTTGTGTACACTTCCAAATATGAACTGATTACGTTTGAGTAAGCCGACACTGAGGTAGCCTTGAATATATATGCATTTAAATAGAATAACGGTGTTTTGGAGAGAGGAAAAGCGTACCTGCCGAAACTCGTCAAACGAGTTGTTGCGCTCTGAAAACTCCCATGCAATAAAACTGCCAGCATTTTCTTATTTTTTAAATTTTTAAATAAAAATTCAGGAGATAATCATTTAAGAAATGATGTATAAGAAATCAATAAATGTTAAAAAACGATTTTTTAAACATAAATAAATAAATTATAAACGGTAATAGTCCCTTAGTTCAGATGCAATTCCACCTGGGATACCAGTCTGTATTGATTACAATGTCGCGAAACCCAATTCTAAATAAGTTCGAGATATTGTCAATAATTTGACAAATTCACTTCAGTTCCATTCCTAAAACTCCTCCCGTTTCACCATCCTTTGATTGTTTTGATAACATTACAAACGATAACGTTTCAGCATGCAATGTCGCTTATAGTGAAGAAAATATTTCAATCGCTACAACTTTTTTTACCATTGAAAAAAACATAGACAGGAGAATTGAAAATGATATTGTTTCGAAATTGGCCGAGTAAGCTCCAATCTATTTAATAAATAATTCGACACTAAGTGAACTGTTAAAACTTCTAGAGCACTGCATTGATTAAAGACGTTCCAAAGGATGCACGTAGTCGGAATAATACCGCGATTAATGTTACATCTCTTGATGCAGATGCAGAAGGCTCCATCATCTTTATCCTCATGATTTCGTTATGTTATGTTTTAATTCAACAATATCAGACTCAAATCCTATCAGTTTTTAGATTGTTCTTTTCTATTTTAATGTGAAACGGTTTATTGATATTTGTTTGAAATTCACCACAAATGTGCTTTAAATTAAGAGATCTGTTTTTCGTGATTGGATAGACTAAAATCGAATACTGGGAACAAGATGATTAGGTATTTTACAAAAAAAAATTTCAGAAAAAACTGACTTTAAATACCTTAAACATGATAACACAAATTTTAAAGAATCTGTGCTAAATCTGTTTTCCCCAGTGTACTTGCGATTGATTTATAAATTGTGGACGTTCACTTCTTCAAAACGGAGAAACTGGTTTTGCGAAATTTATTTAATTTTTTATCGGGCATTTTGAAGTCCGTTTTCTTAGTTTTTCTAAAGTTTTTTTATTTAATGAGTTTTTGAGGCAATATTAACTTTCAGGAAAATAACAATTTGGAAAATTGGAATATCTCAATTTCGAATCATTTGTACGCTGATGAATTTGAAAGAAATCCGAAGTACTGCGGCAAATCGAAAAGAAATCGCCACGTCGAATAACAAACACATCGCAGACGCAGTTCACTAGTAAATCGCCATGACGTATTGTTAACGGGTCCCCAGCGAGGCAGCACGCGACGGCGTTTGGCCAGTGAGGTGACATATTGCTCGCAGGCGATTCAATTTCGGATCGGTGTCGGATTCGCCGGTGAAATTTTCCGACACGGCGATACGAATTGGTATCGCCGGGTATTCGTTTTGTCTGCTGGGCTCATTTCCACATGGTCACGAGTACTAAGAAGTACTTTTCTATGTTCAAAGATGGCGCCATAAAAATGCATAAGGACGTTATTGGAAGTGTTCTATTACTACGTTCTTATTGTTCCGTGTGACTTTGACACCGTACGCAATGCAAGTAATGTACCGTCAAAACTATGGAGGGGGTGTGTTACAACGGGGCTGACGCCACACTTCGGTATTGTTATCTGCGTAACTCCTAAACTATTTCGCGGCCTACTATGAAATTTTGCGTAGAGTATAAACAAAATATAAGCTTTCAAAATAAATAATTTATTTTATTTAAATTTTTTTTTAAAAAAATGCGAACTTTGGAAAATAGTACGAAAAAACTTTTTTTACCCTTTTTTTTATAAAAAAATAATTATAAACTAAATCAACATATGAAGTAATAAAGGTAATTAAATGGTTAATAAAATCTAGCAGTTAGTTTATTTGACTATACTCCCTCTAACTGGGTTGTGGCGAGTGTTCATTTTAAGCTGTCCGCTTCACGTGAAATGCCCCTGTAGAGAAATGTGTTGACGGTTTCATCTGACGGTGACGCCAGTATTGCTTTTATTCTCCAACATACATATGCCGATACAGAAAAATGCCGCAGAAAATCCTGGAAGCGATGGTGCTCCTGTCGAGTTCTGGATACACCAAACAAGCGGAAATTGACTCTGAAAAACCTGAATAAAAGAGAGTCACTGCTAATAGGACTCTTTCACCGCCTGTTGTAAGGAAATTATGGATAAAGTAGATACCAATTTCAAAACAGCAAAACAGGTAGCCTACTTTAGAGTCACCTTTAATCAACATATGTCCTGCGTACCTTACTTTAAAAAAAATCAACAATGCAAGTGCGCATTGAAAGCTTTTTCCGTTCGTCCCTCTCCCCTAAGACCAAAATCGTGTGATACCACACACTGATCCACCCTACCCTTAGCTCCGGCTTCCGTTTTTTGCTGAATCAATCAGCAGCTAAAATGGTACGCATCCACTGTGTAAAATTTTCAGACATGATGATTACTACATCTTCAACAGAAACGAGCCCCACTACTACGAAGCAGCAATAATAACACAACTCTTCAAAACGCCAGCGAAATGCATTGTCCGCCCCATTCCCAAAGTGCCTAGCCTAAACATGATAAGTTTATTTTTCGAAACTTTGGGAACAGATAATAATCACTGGCCGCCAGGCAAGGGCTGTAGCGTATGTTATCCAAAATAAAAAAGGCCACCCAGTGCAGGACGACAAAGGCAGCACGGCACTTGTGGACAGGCGTGTTGTCGTGTAGAAAGAGAACACCTTTGTCAATTTTTTCACTTTCTTTCTCTTTGATACATTTTTTCAAGCTCTCTATGATATGAGAATAGCTTCCTCGGGTTGTGGAATCGTGTTTACCTTCGTAATCTGTCTACTTTGTAATTTGTTTGTAAACTCCTTTGGTGGTGATTTCGCCTTTTGCTGCTACTGCAGTGTCCTATTTGCAACTCATGTTTGCAATGATGAACCCTAATTTTGCTCCATCTTCATCAAAGGTCATTTTTGTCTTCACTACCGAGGTTCAAAAACACGCGGGAGCACTCTCCGGGACCACTCTCCAAACCATTTCTGCAAGCTTTTTTTCTTTCGTCTAGCATTTTCAGCAGAGCAGTCACTTCGATCGACCGTGAAAGCCGTGGGTCGTCTTCAAGTGAATTGTTTATCTTGTTTTAAGAGACTGTGCTGCTTGTAAACTATGGTTTTAATCAAATAAGAGTTCTCGTAAACGGACGTCACCTCTTCCAGCATGGTTTGAACTGGCTTTCCTTGCTTGGTAATGAACTTAACGACTGCGATGTTCTCAATTTATCCAATAATTAACACTCACTTTAGCTCATAGGGTCGAAACGTGAACAAATCACAAAACTTCCACTCTTATTACTTAACTCCTCCCCCTCGAGTTACTGTTTCCTATCTTCAGGTTTTGAAGTAATTTTTATCTAGGTCGAATCTGTTGAAGAGTTTCAGTCTCCTGACACGCATGTACTTGTCAGCTGTCACTATTCTAAGTTCGTTGTAGAGGTCTGTATTCCAAACGTACCATGGTATGGCGTATCGCATCTGTATTGCTCTTTTTGAGATGGTTTGTAGCTTGAGTGTTGTTTATGATTTCAAAATTTGGCAATTGGGTTATTGGATTTAACTACTGGGTGTAAAAAGAAGGGCAAACCTGGACAAAATGTTGTTGTTTATGTCCAGTGTCGTCTGCGAAACTCAATTTATTCCAAAATGGTACTCCCAAGTACTTTTCTGTTCTGTTTCATTGCATGCTTTCTGTATTGATTTGTAGTCTGCTTGGCTGTTATATTCTGCAGATTGTAATGAATATTGCTTCGGTTTTCTTCATATCGAATTGGGTTCTTCCATCTGATAAAATGTGTCAAAAAATTGTTGCATTATCTGGCATACATGATTTGGCAAATTTGTCAGGTCATAACAAATTGGTGAGATGAATGATCTTAGTAGATCTCTTGCTTGGATTGTTCTCTTATTGGATAAGTAGTTGTCTATTTTGACGCAGGAAGATCTGCCGTAAAGGAATGAGAATATTATTCGAACAAATGGATGTGGTATATCGAATCCATGTATGCCAGATTTTACCAAGGACCATTCCTGCGAACTAGAGTTCTGTTAAGTGAGTTACTCTAAATTGCTTGAATTTTGATTGCTTGCATAAAATAAGTTGGGAGCCATTTTAACATTATTACCTTACTTGAACATTATTTGGGAGGTTTGGATAGATAGATAGTTCCAATACATAGATATATAGATAGAGGTCACAGCCGTCGGACTGACTGGTTGTGTTAGGAAAGTTTTAGCTAAAAAAAAAATTGTCAAAGGAAATTATTATAAGTAGTCAAACCGAGGCCTAAGCCCTTAAACTCTTGTTGAGGCTGACAAGAAGTTGATAATATCCATTTATTCATTTATTATGGTTAGGTTATATAATTAGCTTAAGAATTATTAGGTTAGTGGCCAACCGTGGCCTAAGCCCTTAATATCTTCCCGAAGCCGGCATATTATAAAATATAAGAAATAATTAATAAATTGACTTGTAAGAGGTCTACGCATCCAAGCTCTGTCTTGGAAATAGCGGGAATCTGTGGTGTAGGAACGGAGGCGAAGATTTCCACGGTAAAGGCTGATTTCACGCGGAAAGATAAGAAAAACCTGAAGAGATTTTGCTAGAAATTTGGAGGAGGAGAAAGAGGAGAAACGAGGAATCCTTGCTAGACCTTAAACCAAGCTGTAAACTCGAATTATAAGTCCCTACAGAAGACCTAACTGTAAATGATTTTACCACTACAGAAGGAGACGGATTTCGGATTGACGGATTGCCACAGTGAGTCCCATCAGGAACAGTCGATGGAAGTGGTCCGAGATAAGGGTGCTCGGAAGAAGCCAATTGTGTCTCAAACCTTGGAGCCAACCTCAAAGCAGTACGTAGAATAGCTATCAGAGCTAAGAGAAATCCGACTACCATTGCTGCCACATAAAAACAGAAGCTTCTACTGATAGTGTGGCATAAGCTTAATCTTAAGCCTTTTAGGGAGAGAATACATCGAGCATGTGAGCAAAATCAGCTCGATACCCCAAAACTCGATGTAACCGTGAACAGCTCTACACGAACTTCGGTACACCCTGAAACCATACACAACCATAAAAGTCTTTTTGTCATCTTCAAATGGGACAAGGTGGCATGCTACACCTATAGACTCCCAACTGAGAAAAAACTGACCCTGTTGCTTAAGGGTATAAGATATATAAGATAATGATGTCAAGGAAGAACTCCAAGCAATCCTAAGGAAGGATGTTTTGGGAGCCAAAAGGTTCTCAACAGTGACGTCGACGAAGGAAAAGATAACTCTTTCATCCTTCCTTATTCAATTCAAACCAGACTTTGACGTCAAAAAGGCTATGAATGTTAAAACGCTCCTACACTAAAAGGAACATTGGGAGCGTTTGACGAAATCAAACATGTCACAATGACGTAACTGCCAAAGATTTGGATATATTGCCTCGAACAGCGGAATGGAATTCCAGTGCGTCAAGTGTGACAAACACCACCAATCAAAGGACTGCCTCCTTGAAAATGAAGAGGGTAAAGATACAATCTTCTGTTGCAATAGTAAGGGTCGTCCCGCGAGTTTCAGGGGATGTCTCAAGGCCAAGGAGGCTGAGGAGAAAATGTCCAAAATAGGAGGGAATAAAGGAGGGACTTTGTCACTGCTTCTTTTGAAACACCATTCACAATGGTGTCTCACTCGCTAGTATAGCAAGGGGTTATATGTAGGGCAAACCAAAATAAATACTGATTCACACGAGCAAAAAACAGAAATACTGTCATGTCAACTGACTGCAAACAATTTTTCTGGTGTGACTTGTTTACTCTCATCCACAAAGTGGATTCATTCATTACACAATACAAGAAACTCACAAAGCTTAGTGAGGAAAAGATGGCGTACTTAGACTTTGCCTTCAAAATCTGTTGTCACTGTAAGTTCCATTAAGCTCTCCATCGTCAACATTTGCTCGCTAGCTCCACATTTCAAAAGAAACTCTGTCCAGAAATACTTGGACATGCAAAGACCAGATTTCTTGTTCATCTCAGAAACAAGACTGAAAAGTAAACACAAAGTTCACTTGGGGAAACATAAGGTCATAAGGGATGACGACCCAGGTGGAATCCTTGAAGTAGCTATGGCCTCAGAATTCAAAGACACTGTCTTCTAAGTCTAAAATGCACAGACGTTATGATGTTGAGCTCGTTCCTGGTGGGTGGAGGGTTCTAATGGATATGGAACAGCTCGGTTCAACTGGATGCTAGCAAATATGGATCTCATTTTGATTGCGCCGAATGAGCCGACTTTTCGAAGAAGCACGATCGATTTCTTCATTGTGTCTGCTAATCTGGTGAATATCTCTCACAATTGGAGGAATTCATAATGTAGAGTTCTTAATATTGAGTCTGACCATCCTTTGGTCGAACTCACTTTAAGAGTAAAAAAGCGTGTGCAGCTCGAGGTAGCAGACCCGCAGCTCTTTATCTCGTACAAGCATATCGATTGGGAAGCTGTAAACGTTGACCTGAGTGAAAGGCTTGAGGATATCTCAATCAACATATCGAGAAATCTCTTACCACTGAGATCCAAGAGGGCATCACTTCTTTGCATTCAATCCATATTACAGTCATTTCAAAGATATCCATAAAAATTCCTCCAGAAATAATCTTCATAGGGACTTACCAGGAGAAATCCTGAAGCTACATCGTAGACGTAGTACCGTCAGGAAATTGCTTTAAAGGATATACCATCGCAACTTGAATATGGTTAACTGGCAGTCTCAGCGAGTACACCTTCTTATTATGTCTCTCAATAGAATGATTTCGAGAAGAACATCCGACTTTGCGGATGAAATATTTGAACAGAACGTAGCAAACATCAGACCAGGTGCTTCTGTTTTCCCCCAAATTAATAAAATACCTGGCCGGAAGCGCCTGCCAGAAGTTCTCACCTGTAACGGTTCCATGCTCATGGATGAAAAGGCCGTTGCTGGCTCCATCGCAAATCGCTTTGCGGCAGATCTTCAAGTGAGGACTCTGCTTTCAAATAACCAGGAAAGAGAACAATATCAGCGCTCGACAAAGACCACAAGAACCTATGCTTGGCTCCTATGGCAGTACCCTGTTTGTCAGCCCTGAGAGACTCAGGATGCTGCACTGGATGCGAGCAAAATTCCAAAAAATCGGACGAGGCTGAGGGAATTTAAAAGTTTTCTCAAAAAAACAAATTCCCCACACGTATTTTGTGCTCGTCGCAATCCTTCTAAATAACTGCATTAACATTTGCTACTTCCCACAACAATGGGAAGGCGCCAAAATATTTGCTATTCCGAAGCAATCCAATAGCACAGACGCAGTCGATACTCGTCTGATACGTCTCTTGTCTAACGTGGGAAAGATATTTGAGGGAGTAATCCTCCAAAGTATCACACAGGTCTCTGAAGGGTCAGGAACTGTGCTTGAAAGAAATTTTGGCTTCAAAAGAGGTCACTCAACGATAGACGCAGACGCATTGGCTGTTTTCCAAGCCAGTATAAAACAGAATTGGGAGACCAAAAAGGTTGTCGCAGCGTATCTCATCGACGTAGAAAAAGCTTTTGGTTCGGTTCCGACCGATGGCCTTACCAACAAACTGACCCAACTGGGCCTTCCGGTTAATGTTACGAAAATTTTCGGCAGTTTCATGAGGGGACTTACTGCCTTTGCGGTGTCTGGTGGTACTAGTTCTGAACGCTTTATCATGGTGGGGGGTTGGGTGTCCCGCAGGGGCCCATTCTGGGTCCCGTTCTCTTTAATATATTAACGGCCGGTATCCAAGGTATCAGGGATGAATTTCAACCTTTACTCTTCGCTGATGACTTACTGTTGTGGTCTTCGAGTACAATCTCCGCTTTGCAAGGACGAGACTCTAAAGGTTCTTAGACTCGTTAAGCTTAAACTATCAAAAGTCGGGTATCATCAAGGGTCAACACTAAGAAAAGCGAGCTGATTGTATTCAAGGATTCACATCAAAAATCTGGACATCGCATGAGGAGTCTCTGACACTCTGGCACTCGTTCAGCTTTATTCTGGTGCACTTCTGACACCAGAATAAAGTTGAACGGGCAGGTGGTACACTGCTCGAAGCAAACAGAGTATCTGGGGGTGATTTTCGATAATAACCACTACTTTAGTGCTCACGTGGACGCTGTATTGAAGAAAACTATACATGCATACCATCTCCTTTTACCTCTTATCAGGAAACAATCAACAACCAACAAGCGGGTGAAGTTACTCGCCTGCAAGTCATTAATCAGGCCCATACTTATGTACGCGGTTCTGATATAGCAGGCAACAGCGACGTACAAGTGGAACAAGATAGGATTACTGGAGCGCAAAATCCTTCGGGCTTACACTGGTCTGTATAAACGGGAGGACGGACGACCCTACCCCAACCGACCACTGTACCGTTTGGCAGCTGTGAAACCAATGAATCTCTACGCATAGAGGCTGATTGAGCAAGCGGCGAAACGTACGGCGGAGCGTGAGACCACAACGATCAGCAATGCGACAGACAGTCGAGCGATAGAGGCAGCCAAAGGTTAGATATAAGTAGTTAGTAAGAAAATTAAACACTGTAGATAAATATTGTTTTAGTGTATAAGTAATTATAATAAAAATAATAATATGAAAATGTAAGCAAAAAGAACGATGTTAAAGGCCACACTGAGGGTATAACTGTGATAAGTAAGACATTTTAATATAATAACTAATTTAAAGAATCAACAGAAAGATTAGTTTGTAGTGAGTTCTGGGTACAGCCATAAGGCAAAACTTGTAGGTTAAGTAATACTTTAAGAATGATTGTAAATAATTGTACATAAACAACAAAATTCACCCAATAATGTATTTAAAACCTGAACTTTTGAATTTGCGGTCTGCGGTGTACAGATTGTACAATACTGGCGAAATGGGTGAACCTTTGTGGAACTTCAGCATGAATAGTTCGCAGGCTCGAGAGATAATCTTCCACCCTTACTATGAAAAATTTACCTTTTAGGAAGGTGTGTAGAAGTTGAATATATGGTAGAGGGATAGAGAAATAAATTCATATTTGATGTGTTAGGTCACCCTTACCTGTTGGAGTTCCGTCGAATTTGCTTTTCTGAAACGAAATTGTTCGTCCGGGATTATGCGTTTATCGGCTATCGCTTCATTCAATCTGGTCAGTTATGCCCTTTCGACTACTTTGGAGATTGACGAAAGAAGGTTAATGTGTCTCCAATTTTGGGGGAAGGCATGGTTTTGCCCTGGTTAGGGTATGACTGTTATGATAGCCGGCTTCCAGGGCGTAGGAAACCTAGCCAAACGGAAAATAGTAATAGAAGCTTTCTTACTTGGTTTAATATTTCGACCTCTTCGTCAAGATCCTCGCCCCTGGAGGTGTTTTCACGGAATTGAAGCTCCAGCGTACCTGAAAAGGCTTCTTCTTTAGTTGTTTTGTAGTATTTTCTTCCATTTCGGCCGTGTATTGGTGGCACAACTACCTTGTTCCGTGTCCGCAAGTATTTCGACATTATCCAAGAGGCATTCTCGCCAGGCTCGAGGCTCTGCGTGAAACTCTCCCATTGTTCATTTCGAAACTGGTGGATACGGTCTCGAATTGCGTTTGTCAACCAGTTAGCTTTCGTTCGTAACCTAGGATCACCCGTGTTCCTAGCTCTTTTTCGATATTGATTCCTCCTCCTTTTCTTAGTTTTGATTTCATGCGGGAGTTCGTTGGGCTCCCTTATCGGAGTTGTGACTGTATTTTCGTCTTTTACCTGCTAGATAATGTTGGTTACTATCTCTATAGTTTTATCGACATCATCGGCTGTGTTTTTCTCTTGGGTGAAACTTTTGCTAGCCAGATGGTCGTGGAAAGCTTGCCAGTCAGTTTTCTTCCTACTTCTCATAGGTTCATCTATATAGTCATCTTCTATAAGAAAGTGTACCAGTTGGTGATGTGAGGAGAGTTCGTTTATTCGTACATTCGCCGGATATTCTCAGGATTTCCCAAAGTCGAGGATATTTCCGCGTATCTGACCAAAATGTGTTGGCTCATTGGGTAGGTGAAGGCTTGCGTTAGTGTTTGTGATGAATCTGTTAAGCTCAGTCCCAGCTTCATTACTTCTCGCAGCACTCCATTGCCTATGGTAGGCATTCAGGTCCCCAATGACCAGAAGCGGCCCTTCTATTTCAAATTAGGCGTGTAAGTCTTGTTCGAAGTGCCAGTTTTTTGGTAGGTTGTAGACCGAAATAACCACAAACTCGAAAGAGTTCGTCTGCACTTTGATGGCTGGTGCTTCTGTTGTTTGTAGATGTGGGGTATGGATCAGTTGATGTCTCATTTTCTCCTCACGAGAATGGCCATTCCTCCTCCCCTGCCTGTCAATCTGTAATTTCTGTATAGATTGTAGTTAGGAAAGTGGAGAAGCGTTCCGGGCTTCAAGAAAGTTTCCTGGATGAGAGTAATTTCAAATTTTTTGTCGAGAATAAATTGTCTTAACTCTCCAGTTTGTTGAAGTAATGAATTAACATTCTACATGAGTACAGAGACGTGATTCAACTGGTTCATTTGTGTTTAAGAGTGTTAAGTTGAGCTGTGAACATGCCCTGCACGATTTTTGCCATCATGTCTTTCATCATCAGCTGAAACTGTGATTACACGCTGGCAAAAAATTGATCAATGTTTAGAGGTGTAAACGTTTGTGTGTGCTTTTGTGTTTGGTTAGTTTTGTGTGTATGTGGAGTGCTGGTGATCGGTGTTGTTGTTTGTGAAGGCTGTTTGTTTTGCGCAGCGATCTGTGCGAACGTCTTCTTGACATTTTTGGGGTTTTTCTAGCAGCCACCGTAGCTTTCGGGATGTTCTCGGCCGCATTTCTCGCATTTTGGCTTTTCTTTTGTTTTTTTCTTGCATTGTGTGAAGTGATACAAGCCGTCCAATTTCACACAACGAGCCTGAGCATGACAATTGCCCGAAGAGTGTCAAAATTGTTGACAATTGTGGCACATTGGCTGTCCGTTTCGTGGTATTATTGCCTCCACTTTGCAGATAAACTGGCATACAGATTTTATGTTGTAAAAAGCTGTTTCCTTTTTGGGAGGAGAACCTTGAGCAGTTTGGTGAGCCCAGTTTGAGTTTTGAACCGAGAGTGGGGTGACGGTTAGGAGGCAGTTGGAAAGGGTTCAGTTAAGCGATTTCCGAAGACGTCGTTGAAGAGTCACAGGAGCCCGTTCTGTCGACTCTTCTAGTCTGGGGTGTACTGAGGGAAACTGGATGAAACCTGACCGCTGTTTGTTGGGTGAGTTGGCCTGTTGAGATGAACAAGATGACGGACGAATGGTGAATTGAAGCAATCTAAATTGCATAGGAATGGTCAAATCTAATAAGTATTGTTGACGTTGCCAAATGGGGTTCTTAATGGAAAGTTTAAGAAATCAAACCGATGGGCGATATCTGCTAAGATGATTCGATGGATAAATTTTGACTGAGGACTAAACTTGGCAAGTAATAAAGAGCGGACTGTAAAATTGACGGACTGGATGTAGACAAATTTTTGAGTGAATTGATGGAAAAATGCAAGAATTGTTGTAAAATGATGCGCAAAAGCTGATATGTGTTGCCTATTGTTGCAAGACTGACAGATGACTTAAGAAACTAAATATGGCGGTTTGAGCGTTCTGTTACATGTGGACGAAGTCACGTTATATGTTGTCAGCAGGTCGATAAGCTCGCATTGCAAAATCAAATAAGTTGATGGGGTGGATGCAAGACAAGTACACCTGCTAAAACTGTAAGTTAAAAAAATTGAAGTAAAAAGTGCATTAAATTTTGAGCTTTATTGTGACTGTTGTTAACCCGGACCCTTATGACTTGTGCCATATAACTCCGATGTTCTAGTCTTCTGTTTATTCCATTCAGCCTTTGGGAAGTACCGTACACCCCGTACCTGAGGAATTGAGGAAGGGCTATCCGTTCCGTGTGTCTGAACAAAACTGTGACCTTTTCTCGGACTATAGAAAAGCGCAACCTGATCAGAGGTTTATCGGAACAACGGGTTGGGGACGCCTATGAAACGTTACTGTCAGCCTCCATACGGCGAGGAGCCTATCCTTGGCTTTGAAGCCTAGAGAGTACGGTGAGAATTCACCAGTTGTGTTCGGGAATCCAGATAGTTTAAATACAGTTGGGACCTGGGACTGAAATTTGTCTTAGAACTTGGGGATGGTGGTTGACACATTATTTCAGCTCTATCTATGCAGACCATATACACGGCATATACACGGCACGGCAGGTGCCCAGGTTAAACACCTCAATGTTATGATCGTACGTCGGTCTTGATGTGCTACGCCAGGGTGCCCCAAAAATGGCTACTACAGAGGACAACGTGACAATAATCCACGGTCTCATGTTGGCAGATCACAGATTTAAGCTGGGCGAGATAGCTAAGACAGTAAGCATCTCAAAAGACTGCGCGGGTCACACATGAAGTTTTGGGCATGAGAAAGTTGTTGGTGAGATGGTTCCGCGTTTTCTCACTCCGAACAACAAACGTAATCATGAGACCGCCTCAGAGCAGAGTTTGATACTGTTCAAGCGCAATTCGCAGGAGTTTCCGTGTGAGCATCGATTAACTATGTATGCCCTAAAACAAAAAAAAAAATACTCTTTCTCGATGACCACGCGTGAGTCATAGCTTGTCTGTAGCCACGGCTGTATTGGGCTGTTAACTGCTACCCCATCCACCATAATTTGCAGATTTGGCCAGAGCGACGTATTTTTGTTTCCAAACCTTAAAAAAGCCAATCCCCGGCCAGAGATTTGAATCGAATGGGATCATCGTCACCACAGAGACCTATTTTGTAAACCTCGAGAAAAGGATGAAGAGTATTGAGCTAAGAGGCGACTATGTTGGGGAATAAATTGTAATTTTTGCAATTTTTTTGCTTTTCTTCGCATGCTGAGTACTTATAGGACCACCCTCGTACATGAAGAGAGTCAGTATCGGCTTTGCGTGATTTTTACTGGTTTTGATCTGTTGTGGCTCTACATTTTCATTCATACGATGCAAGTTGGATCAGTGCATAAGGTTTGACTACGAATCAAATTAAGTAAGAAACTGACTTCAAATCAAAAAATATTGCGATTATTATATTATATTTATTATAATATTGACGATTATTTGAAATCGGTTTAATTCAGTATACATTATATTTGAAATTTGTTATATTTATATGATGATAATATTAAAATATTCTGATCGACATTTTTTTCAACGGCTTTCAATAATATCTTTTAATTACTAAAATGTAAAATATCAGGGAGAGGAGAAAACTTTAGGAATTTAATTTGGCAAGAAACGTTCACGGTTTATTGTATACTTTCGGATACTTTCATTCCTCCTGTTAAAAATTATCTGCTTTCTCCATATCGTACTCAGAAAGCTTGGATTCCCTCGATGAGAAATCCCTTATTCATAATTGGGTCAAATATTCGCTCAATGTGCCAATATGAAAAACTGACCTATCCGTTACAGATGTGTAATTCAACTTTTAACTGCCATAAAGTATGTCAAACATTCTTTTCAAAAACAGAAAAACAAAAAAAAAAAAAATAATTTGACAAATCAGCTCACCTACGCAATAGAATTTTCATCATTTTGAGAAGCAAAAGAGTAATGCGGAATGTGTGCAGTTTCCATCGCTATAATGTCTTCCTCGTTTCCTTGTTGAAACGAAGTTCGAAGAATACTCATCTAACATGCACCTTTTTCACTTAAGAATTCATGGTTCTTATTATTGACGAGCCAAATTTCCAAAGAAAATAATTTTCTCGAGAGCCTTCCTTTACCAGCTGATTCTGTAGAATGTTATTCGAAAGTGTTATGAATTTTTTTTCGGGAACGACCGAAATAAGAAGCAAACAAAGTGTATTTCGTATGTGTGAACGCATATGAGAATGAATACCTGCTACCGTTATTGTCGTTGTTATATTATTTTTACGATGAATGTTTCCGCAGAGATTAACAAAAAAAAAGAATTTTCGGGTCTCTCTTCCGAAGAAGTTTTCAGACTATAAACGAAAGGAATCTTGTCATGAAGTCTCAACACCATGGGATTTTCGTCGTTCGTATTGCCATAATAGAATGTCAGCATTGGGCAATAATACTCGTTATCAAGTAAATAGAGATACACAAGAAAGTATTTCAGATCATTTCAAATCACCTTTGCGTCGTATTTTTTAATTTAATTGCTTATTCTCACTGTACAATGGGCGAAATCATACTCTGTTGCAAATTTTATTAGTGCCGCTCAAGATATTCCGAAGAATATTATATTTTTGAAGGTCCAAAGGTATTTTTAACGACATCAATGCGCCATTATTCTGAACACCCGTAGGCTTTGGGTGAAAATAGTACTCAATCATCGTAAAAGGAAGCGAAAGCATGTGTGCTGCAGCACATTTGACTGGTGCGCCAAATAAAAACAAAATGCTTATATTATCATATCAGTAAGAAAACCAACTAATTACTAAATATTTCGATTACGAAGCTTTTTTGCGCTGTTGCGCTTGTGAGGAGTACGGCCTTTAATTTGTTGAGTAAAAAACTGAGTTCTATAACTAAATTGATTTATAAAAGCTATAGGCTTGCATACTTGAGCACACTATCTTTGTTCATCAAAGTCACTTTCAAATTTTCATTGCAGATCGTTCTTCGCGTCGGTTGTGCTCCAACTTTCACGTTGCATCTCGATCAGTTCATTTACTACAGTGTTACATGTCGCGAACTGTTCATCGCATCCAATTTGCACTTGGTGACTCTCACTTCATACTATGGCTACTGTTTTTTGGCAAAGTCCCGTAATCTCCGATGATAATCGATTGTTCCTTCTACTTATTTGTGAAAATTGTTCATTCGCGGGATGATGATTCAAATTTCTTCTATCGAAAATGGTCGTATTACCTCCCTTAGTTGTTAATCTGTCATTTCTGTGAATGTATAGTTGGGGAAATTGAGAAATGTTCTTGGTTTCGACAGGTTTCCAGAATGAGAATAACTTCGAATTTATTGTCAACTATATCTTATCTGACCTCTTCAGTCGTCTTATACTAGGAACTTATATTCTACGCGAATATAGAAATGTGCTTTTCCTGATTCATTAAATCAGTTCAATCAGTTTTGCCATTTGTTTGTTGCATCGTGTCTTGCTTCATTTCCTAGAGTTGTGATTGCATAGTGACGACAATTTGACCCATATCGCAAGTTGTCAAACTGTTGCGGTGTTAATTATTGTTTGCATGTTCTTGGGTTTCATTGTATTGATATATTTTGTGTTGACTTATGTTATGTGGAATGTTTTATTTGTGCCGCAACTTGTGCAAATATTTATTTAAATTTTGAAAATGTCAAAAAACCCCAAATGCTTGCCACATCGAGCTTGAATGTGGTATATTTGGAATGTTTGGGCGAGTATGGAGTTGATGCGATTTAGCACCTCAATTCTCTCAGACCTGTGACCATTATTAGCAATCATATGTCTTTTCGGGCGAGTAATTGAAAGTAAGTAAAAGTAAAGTAAGTACAGCGTTATTTGCCGTATGATGAGATATGTGAGGTTACCTCTGTTTTTCAAAGGAACGCCAGTCCTTTTTCGAAGGAAGCTTTTTTTCGAAGAGTTTCAGTGCTTTGTCACGTACGTATTGTGACATGTTCGAATGATGTCACGCGCGACTGTAGTCGTCTTAAGAGAAAAGTCGTTAAAAAGTTTCAATTACCAATACATCGATAATTCTCGAAGGAAAACAAAGGTATAACATAAACACATTGCCTGCATTGAGTACAACTAATACGTGTGCAAGTGACTCAGCACGTAAACTCGATAACAATCCACATGGAAGATTCGGGATTAATCGTTACATGTATAAAAGCGACTACAGTGGGCGGCGAAGGGAGTCTCGTGGATGAAGCGAAGTAAGCGCTAAGCGGCAGTGCGCCTAATCAAAAAAAGTGTTTAAAGTGAAATAAAATCGTATGCGAATTTTAAATAGCGATTAAAAGTGGATGTTATAAGCGATTAATTAACTAATCTAAAAGTGATAACTCATAAAAGTGAACAAGCGAAATAGTAAATAAGTGAAAATAATTGTGAAGTGCTAGTGATTTTTAAGAATAAATTTTCAAAAACTAATTTTAAATTAGTCAAGTGTGTTTAATTCACTGTTGCGAACATTTGCGCAGCAAACAGGTCGCACACCTGACAAAGCGCAACAGTATTTATCTACAGTGTCTGTTCATGGGTTCTTCTATATGTCATGTTCTCAACATATCATGGTCTGTGACATCCTGTGACACTTCTGACCGCTTTATTTTGAAACGACTGCTTATGTCCGTATGAGTACGAGTACCACTTTGTTTTGAAACGACTGCTTTTAATTCATCTTTGTCGTCTGATAAAAAGCGGAACTACCGTAGAGTAGTGTCGGTCGTATGATTTGTTTCTATATGAGCACGCCAACTGGCGGAGTCCACTGCAATGTCCTCATTTATTTTGTAGGTGTTGATTCCATGAAAGTCGTCTATCGAGCCTAAGTCCAATGTATTTCGCCTTTGGGATCCAGTCTATAGTATCAAGATTTAATGTAATTGTCTGTTAGGTTTGGCGCTTTTTTTATACAAAAAAATTCCTGAGTTTTGACGGGACTGATCCTAATTTTCCATTGATATTTACATTGAGCACATGTATTGATCTCTGCAATTTTGAAGTGATGACTCCTGCTTGTTGAGATGTAGTTAAAAACAGGCATCCTCAGTTTAAAACGATAGCTTGACTCTAACGGCCATAGAAGAGAGGTCTGCAGTAAATATATTAGAAAGAACTTGTGACAGGCTTAAGAGATGTTTATCAATTCTGACACAAAAAGTTCTGCCTTACGAGAAGGAGCCGATAATTTGAGTGAGCTGCAGTGGCCGCTCGAATTGCTACATTTTGCAAATAAGTCCTGCATGCCAGACTTAATCCTTGGTTTTATCGAACATAACTAGTTCAGTTCAATTTTGACCGTTCAATTTTGTTGCGAAGTCATGGTGTTTGTAATTGTGTCATGTTCAGGTGATTAACGTTTGTCTATATTCGTAAAATGTACCGTATTTCGCCTTATCCCATTAGTTGTATACTGTCTTCAGATCGAGTGTTGCCTCTCAGACCCCTGCCAAACGAGGAGTCAATTCGGTTTCGAAGTCCTCCTCGTGCGATGATAATTCTTGGAACTTCATTTGCAGTGAAGCCCCATCTTGCCTGCATCGATGTATTGCATCCCGTTTCGGGCCATGTTGTGTTGGCGGTATCTCAACATTGTTGTTGATTTAGAGACTCTCCAAAAATTTTCACGCCCAGGCCCGAGGCTCTGCAAGAAGCTCTCCCATCGCTTGTTTCGAAATGTTCTTACTTTGATACGGATTTCATTGGTGATCCGCGTCGATTTTATTCGTAGTGTAGGGTCACATGTATGCATAGCTTTCCTCCGAACCTGATTCCTTCTCATAATCATTTGTTTAATATTCTGAGGGAGTTTATAGGGATTCGTTTCCCTTCTCGGAGTTGTGATCGATTTGTCGTATTTTGCTTGTATGATTTTTAAATTATTCATCATGTTGTCGACTTTGTTGGTCGTTTCAGGAGATTGAAAATTAATTTCGTTGGCAAATGTGACTTGAAACATTTTCCAGTTAGTTGATTTCTTGTCTTACATAGGAACATCAGTAAAAATGTTTTCTACGAGGAAATGTATTGGTTTATGATTGGATGACGGTTCGTAGAGGATATTTATTTGAACATTTTGCGTGAGCTTCTGTCCAGGTTTACGTTCCAATGTCCTGATTGGCTGTGATGAATGTATTGTGATCGATTCCAGCTCAATTGCTTCTCACAGCTCCCAATTGGCGATGAACTGCATTTATGTCTCTAGCTATGAACATTGGACGTTCAAATACAGGAAGTGCATCGAACTCGTTAGGGTTCTCTTTTCTTGGTCATTGTACCCAGAAACCACCATGAACTCAAGGAAGTCAGTTCGCACTTTGATTGCAGTGGTCTCTAAATGTTGGAGTGTAGGTGAATTGCTGAGAGAGTAACTCACGTTTCTTCTCACGAGAATGGCCGTTCCGCCTCTCCTACCTGTCATCCCGTCATTTCTGTACACAATGTAGTTGGGGATACGGGATTAGTTTCCAGGCTTCAGAAAAGTTTCTTGAATCAGTATAATGCTATATTTGTATAATGAGGATCTTGATTTTAAATTTAATATACCAGATACAAGGAGAGAGAGAGAGTAGTGAGGAGAGCATACCTATTCAATGGAATCGTTTTTTGTTTATTTGGGCTTTCCAAGTCATTCTGCCGTCGAAAAAGAGTCCTAAGTATTTAGCTGTTCTGCTCCATGGAATTGTATCGGAGTCTACATTTAGAGTCGTTGCTTGTTGTGCTCTGTATCTTGTGAAAAATATTGCCTAAGTTTTGTCTTTATTTGTCTTGATTTTCCATTTGCGGAAGTATTCTCGCATCATTTCAATTGAGTGTTGCAGTTTTGAAGTGATGACAGCTTGTCTTGAGGTATTATTAATGCAGGTGTCGTCCGCATGTAATGATACTTGAAAGTTATTTGGTAAAGTCGGGATATGAGTGAATTCATTAAGGAGATAGACAATTCATGCGTTTTTATTTCTTTTCATTTCTGATGTACTGGGTCACCCTTACTAATTAGAATTCCGTAAAGTGTTTTCTGAGTCCATATTGTTCGGCTGGTATGATGCGTTTTTCGGCTGACTTCACTCAATTCGGTCAGTAATGCTTTTTTGGCTACTTTGGAGAGTGACGAGAGAAGTCTTATGAGTCTCCAATTTTGGGGGAAGGCATGGTTTTTTCCGGGCTTGGGTATGATTGTTATGGTAGCTAAGGTATTGTTATGGATTTCCTGGAGGTAGGGGAACTACGCAAACGGAAAATAGTGTTGATCGTGTCTGTCAAGATTCTTAAGGCTGTGTCTGAGAGCCACTTCAACATTATGTTCGTGACTGGGTTGGGTCCTGGTGCTTTCCGCTTGTCAAGTCTTAATATTAAGTCTTTCGTTTCCTGTGTGTCAAGTGGCCGTCTCACCTCTTCCGCTTGTGGTACATGTTGAGAGATTTTCTAACTTTGTTTGATATCGCATCCTCTTCGTCAAAATCCTCATCATTAGAGGTATTTTTGCGGAATTGAATCTGCAGTATATCTATAAAGGCTTCTGCTTTACCGGATTTGTCAATTTTTATTCCATTTGGACCGTGTATTGGTGGCATAGCCTTCTTCCGTGTCGGTAAGTATTTTGAAAAGGACTCAGTACCTTGTTCCGAATTTTTGCATTTTTTTAGTAAGAGATACCAAAGTTAGCGCTGGTAGATAAAAACACAACTTGCAGTAAATTTAGAAAAGCGAACTATTCACTACTTTCGATCACGCAAGAGAGACAACAACGTTGTACATTAACGGGATATTGTGGACATAATCAATCAAACTTTATGTAGTGCTTTCCTTTATGGACGATCTTCAACTTTGTGTCGCCGGCAAAAACGCTAACATAGCCGTCGACATACTTTTGATGAGCTTTAATGTGCTGATTAAAGTAAAGAAACTGATCCCGATGGACACCGAGGTATCGTACACAGGATCTATTCGGAACCCCTTCTGAGCTGCCATCACCAGCAAATATGTGAAAATCTTTCCAATTGCTTTTCAGATCTTCACTCTCTATAGTACGATACAACATCTTTTCGCATTTCAGCGCGTTCACTTTCATTTGCCAAATGTCCGTGTAGAACTGAACATTGTTAAACATTCCATGAAGATTTTTAACAACCGAAGCTTTTATGTCTGCCATTTTATTATGAAGTCATCAACAAACCCTACTTTGACTGGTGATACATTAAGATCAAAGCGGTCCAAAACATTGCGAAGGACAATGAAGACAAGCTTTGGCTCAGCAACGCATTCAATTTACATCGCATGCAATGCGAGGGAGAATAATGTTCAGACGACATATGTCAAATTGGTGACGTTTACAAATGAAATTTGCTTGCAATTGTTTTTTGATTTCTTAAAAGTTTTGAATTTGGAATTTTCCTTCGTTTGGCAAATAATAGCCACAACAAGGATGCACGAAATTTACCTCAAATTTCATTTAGACCAACTCTAGTCGTTCAAAAGTAATTATGGCGTTTGGATTTCAAATTTCATATAAGCGCCATAAAGCATCTGACAAACGTCAAAACACCTCGTTGCGAGGAATTTTCGATTTTCCGAATATTTCTCGCCTCGTATCGACGTATCCCAATCATTGTACGATGTCGTATACAACGCATGTTACGAAAGCTGGTTCACATTTGCTGCGAGACTCTCATCGCGCTCTCGTATGGCAGTCTCGCAGTATTGTAACTGGGCCTTGACTTTCCATAGAACGCGTCTCACATCATGGCGAAGAGGTGTTAGAGAAATTTACATTGGAAGAGTTTTAAAATTAGTTAATCACAGCCAAACCGTATCGAAGGCTTTCTCCATACCAATAAGGCACGCTCCAACACATTCTTTACTATTAAGTTTCAAACAGGTGTCAGAAATAACTTTCGTAACTACATGAACAGTTGAATATCAAGCTTGGACTCTGAATTGGCAATAACTCATATTTCTCGAAGTGAATGTTTAATCCGTTATTTACTCTTCTACGTTGCTGATATTAAGCAGGAAACTGATCGAGAGATAGGTTTTCGTACATGAAGCGCCCTTTCCTTTAGTCATAATCAGGAACTCTTTGGCCTTCTTCCATTCAATCGGGAAATATGAAATGTTCAACATGTTGTGAACAAAATTCTATAATTTCTGATTGCAATACCATCAATACTGCGACATTCGTTGTTGTTTTTGTTCTGTTCGTTGTTTAGACTTCACTTGAAATCGGAAAAATTCGTTTAAGGCGATTTCTTTGCGAACTGGAGTGCTTCGTTCTAGATTTGGTAGAAAGAGCAATAAAAAATCTTCACTTCTTCAAAAACCTTCAGTTTCACTTCCCATTGTTTGTTGATCTCACTCCTGTAGAATGAACGGATTCAGTTCCGAAAATTCTTAATGTGTAATTTCAGTTAAGTTAGCGTCGATGGTTGAAGTCCTGAAATTGCCGAAAAACACATTGACGTGTGTGGGACGAAGGCTTTTCAATCTTTTAGGCATTTTATGACTGGGGTTTCGTAACGTTCCATGTTGTTTTGATCCGAAATCTGGCGAACCACTTTCTCAATGATTCCAAATGTCCAGCTTCTCCAACTTCGACAAATATAGATATTCTTCGATTAGGTAAGGGTTATTTTCGTCAGAAATTGGTAATCAAAATCAAATCAAAATTTAATTTCCTTTGAGATGTTGCCCAATCCATTCGTTTGAGGTCCAAAATGTGACCTTTATTTTTTTCGGAATGAGAGTGATACTGAATTCAACCAGTATCAATTCAACATTACTGAGGCCATAATGCAGAGGTTGCAGTCTCCGCGCTGGATCGAAGAGTTGAAATTTGAATCTTGTGTCAGCAATGCAGATATCCAAGTTTGAACCTGCCCACATAATATGCATTCGTATTCTTTTTGGTTATTTCTTATCCACAATTGCAAGGTTATTGTTTTATATTCTCTTGAATTATCGGTATCGTTTAACCATTAAGCATGTCGATCATTGAGGGCACCAGCAAGAATTCACAATGAATGAACAAGTTTTAGTTGCCCAGGCCAAGATTACGAAGGGGTTACCTCCACCTTGGAATGAAATTTCGATAACGGACACTTCAAGCCATTTGAAGTTTCTGAATTCGATTTCATCAATGCGTTAGAAACGATAGGGTCTGCCAACCAGTATAGCAGTTTCACTTCTCTGATTGAAATTTACCCTATCATTTCTGACGAATATCCTTAGATGCTGTGAAGTGCCATGAACTGAGGTGGGTTTATGAACTGGGAGAAATAGTATGTTAGGCTTTTGCTTGATTAGAAGAGTAGATTGAAGCGTCAATCAACCGCCACAATGGAGTTGATGTTGATGAAAATGATACCCTTATAGCTGACGGAGTGTATGAAACCCGAATTGGATCCTCGAGTAGAGATGATTCCGAATATAAAGTTAATAATGAAATAATATTCGCTGGAATAAAACACGTGTTTTTCTGTTCTCTTGTCAACTTTTTTAATTATTAATTAGTATTCCTTTATTTTTATTTTTATTGACTTTTGGCAAGAATAAGAAGGCGAGAAATACGAATTGTAGATTTACCATATTATTCAAATTGTAGATTCACCAAAGTAGATTCGGCACATTACTCCCGCACCAGTACCGAAGTCACGATAAAAAAGTTGCTGGTGGTTTAATCTGACGTCCAGAACGTTGTGAGACGTCACGTGGAAGGTTGGGTTGAAATCTTATAGTTCTTTTTTTTCTAGGGGCTTTCTGGATCAACTCTTGGGTAGTTCTTTCTATGAACTGAATTATTCTTCTCGTTCGTAATGAATGCTGCCTTAAGATGTTGAACTTGAACCTCTTGCCCCTTCTCATTTTTGCTTATAATATAAGTGATTTTTTCGACGAGCTACTTTAAATCAAAGGGTGAAAGGTGGCAACACTGCATCGTTTCGGAGAAAAACTTAGTCACATGTTTCGAGGCTCTTTTGAAGAAATGTTGTTCTTTGAGAAGCATGATTTGATGTTAGTTGGGGTCTCAAATCATGCATAGTTCCTTCAACTTGAAGACGAAATCGTTCTGGTGTTCGTGTCTGATGTTCCCTAGACAAGCTCAGCTCGTGTGGCTTTGATATCTTCTTTGAATGCCGAGAGATATCCCAAGAGAATAGTCGGTAACAAATTGATCTTTTTATGATTTTTAGAGTTGTGACATTTGATTGAGGTCTTGATCGTTCTGTGTGTGAGTTCAATCAACCCATTACTTTGAGGATGGTAGGATGTTTTTGACAGGTGCTTGATTCCGAGAATTTCGGTCAGTTCATCGAATAAAGAAGACTCGAATGGTCTTCTTCGGTCAGTTATAATGTGACGAGGGACACAAAAACGAGAAATCCAACCATTGACGAGATCACGGGCGACTGTAATTCCTGGATGAGAAAGGCAATGAATAGAATCAAAAAATGCTTGTCGCATATCCTTGGTAATGAACGGACAGATACGATCAGTTGAATAGTCACAATATATCTGTGCTTTTGTGTTAGGAACAGCGCACAGTTTAAGTTGCATTGACGAATTAGATTGGTTGTTGAAGAAATCCTTGATGTCGGCATCATCTTTTTGTTGCTTCTGCAAAAGTTCGCACTCGATAGATGTTCTGAAACTACCTCCACTCTTGACAGCATATCTGCAGTCACATTTTTGGAACCAGCAATGTGTCGGATATCTGTTGTAAATTGATTGATGAAACCAATGTGGAAGTTATCGAGGTAATGCTTTTTCTGGATTCTTCGTAAACACGAATACCAATGGCTTGTGGTCGATGTAAGATGAGAATGGTCTTCACTCTAGTAATGATTGGCAATGCTTCACTGCTTGAAAAACTCCCAACAACTCTCGGTCATAAATACTGAACCGTTTCTGTGTTTCTGTTAAACGCTTTGAGTAGAAACCCAATGGCTGCAACTGATATCTGACTTTTTGATGTAAAGCGGCACCAACAGCATAGTCAGAAGCATCAACATACAAACACAGTTCAGCATTGTTTGATAGGTGAGCCAGGAGAGCTGAGTTGGTTAGTTCCTCTTAGCACTTTTCAAAAGCGATCAAAGCTTCATCTGTACAGGCCACCTCAGATTTGTCATTCTTTTTGATGCCTTTCATAACTTTTTTGCAAAAGTCTTGTAAAATGACAGAGTTGGGAATGCAACGGCGATAAAAATTGATTGATGCAAGAAAACGTCGGAGTTCTGAGGTAACGACTGGCTTAGGGAAATTTTTAATGTCCATCACTTCTATTGGAAGTGGTTTGATACCATCTTTGTTGATGAGATGACCCAGAAAGGTGATCTCAGGTTTGTCAAATTCACAGTTTGCAGCGTTGATCTGAAGACCATAATCTTCATAATAATCTTCTGGTTCTTTAATGTGATTCTGATGTCGTCGGTGTAAGTAAAAACAAATGGAAGTCCTCGCAACACTTGATCAATGAATCGTTCAAATTGCATCACAGGTAACTCAAAGAATCCAAAGGGTGTTATAATCGCAGTCTTTTCGATGTCGTCTTTGTAAACAGGGATCTGATGATACGCTCGAGTCAAATCAATTTTTGAAAAAACTTTCAAAAATTGATTTGAATCTCCAGACTAATTGTAGCATCCTGAATCTATGGTATATGGTAGCAATCAGGAATTGTTTGTGCATTGAGACGTCTGTAATCGCAACAAGGACGCCAATCTCCATTCTTCTTGACGACAAAATGTAATGGATTGGCCCCCGGTGAACACGAGCGTCTGCAAATTCCCATTTTGGCCATTTACTCCAATTATCTTTTGGCGATTGCGTATTTTTCCGGAGTCAGACGACGGGTTTTGGCATGCACTGGAGGGCCTTTGGTTTCAATGTAGGCCGAGACAGTTGTTTGCAGAGGCGTTTTTGCGTTAAATGTCTCTGGTTTGGTTAAATCGACAAATTCTTGTAATACATTTTTATAGTTAGAATCGACGATTAAGGAAGTTATATTCACCTCACACACATTGATCGAATGCATCTTTCCAGAAGTTTTGAGTTAAGTTTTGCTGTCGATGATTTTATTATTTTTTGAGTCAACTAATAATTCAAAATGTTTCAAAAAATCTGCGCCGGTGATTGGGCAAGTCACGTCTGCAATAATGAACGGCCAAGAGAACTCACGACGTAGGCCGAAATTTGTTTTCATCGGTTTCTGGCCATAAGTCTTTATAGCTGACACATTCGCAGCAAAGAGATTGAGAGGTGCAGGTAAATTTTTTTCTCATGAGGTTTGGGTGGAATCAGTTTTAGATCAGATCCAGTATCAATTAAAAAAATTGAGGTTGAGTGGCTTCTCATGAGAAAGAGATGGCTGAGATTCTGTGACCCCTCATCTGCCGGCGACGAGTGTGTTTCTGCTAGTTTTTTTTGGCTTGTCTTTCGTGTATTTGCATCCTTCTTCGCACTTCTTTGCTCGGTTGCCAAATCGGTAATGATACCAGCACAAATCATACTTTTTTGTGTTACTACCTCTTGATGTGCCTCGGGATTTAGAACTGCCTCGACAAGAAAAACGATCCCCACTGTGTAGACGTCGACGACCACGCCTGACCTCTGCGGACAAATCTTCAATTCTCTTGGTCAGTTCACTGATTTGACAAGAGACATCAGCGGAGCTCAAAGCGTCAGTTGTCAAACTAGACGCTGTTTCGAATTTGCTCAACTCCAGAATCTAGTCCGCTGGCTCTTTTTTGCTTGATAATCCAACCTTGAGGGTGCCAAAAATTGGTCGAATCGATTCAGGGAGCTTTGAGAGCCACAGAGACTAGACTGTTTCTTCGCTCATGGACTTGTCGGTCAGATCCCTCATCTTTCGCAGCACCAATGATGGTTTGGAGTCAGCAAGATCGATTCCCTGTAGCAATCTTCGTAGCTTCTTCAAACTGGAATCAGAAAATTCGGAGATCATTCGATGCTTCAGCGTCTCATATTTTCCTGATGCTGGTGGATCTCGTATTATGTCTGCAATTACTTCCAGACCGTTCACGTCCAGCGAAGCGACAGCTGTAACGAACTTCGTCTGATCAGCTGATACACCAGATACACCGGTATTGAGCTTCGATTTGACAAAACCATAGCTCGGGAGCACTGGGCATGAAGGTTGGCACTTTACCAGCCGTTCTTGCAACTTCATAACTATTCTTTTGCGTATTGCCGGGCGTCTTGATCTGGGTGATCAAGTTAGCGGCTAAAAATTGCTGTAGGTGCAAATCAATGTTTGTGTTTAGCTCCACGAAAGGTTCATCAGCCCTGTTCCAATTTGGCGAATTGATGTCAGTAGCCGAATCTTTGTTCTGATCTTGGCTCAGAATTGGAATTAGTCGTTTTTTGACGAAAAAGCACATGCACATTTGAGATCACGTCCAAGATGGTTGATGCTGCGCACTTGCCGGCAAACAGTTTTGTCGAGTAAAAACTGTACTCGGGATCCGAAAAATGAAAATATGCGGTGGAATTAACTCGCGTTAAATTGTCTCACTGATTGCACTAGTCGGGGTCACCAATATAACTGACGGAGTGAATGGATCCCGAATTGGATCCTCTAGAAGAGATGCTTCCGAATATAAAGTTAAAAAAATTAAATTAAATTCGCTTGAATAAAACGCTTGTATCGTATTTCTGTTCTCCTGTCAACTATTTTAATAATAATAATTATTCCTTTGACTTTATTTTTATTGACTTGTGGCGTAGGCGAGAAGTTCGAATTGTAGATTCGCCACATTAATTTGAATAATTCGTTAGATTTGATTAGTAGATTCGTCAAAGTAGATTCACCAAACCCTCTTTCATAATGTAACTGGGTTTGGCAAATTATTACACGACACCCAAAGTATTCAAATTTAGAAAACCGTAGATAAAATTGATTTTGTAATCTTGTTAATTGACTTTTGTAGTTAAAACATCTGACCTTTCGATAATGTGAAGTAGAAGGGCATTATTACTTCTTACAGTATTTATGTCACACTTTTTTGGACGTTAACTGTTGGCTTTCGGATAATAACCTGGATTTTACGGGGCTAAGAGTAGTCACACAGCGGCGGGCTTGGGCTGGCTTAGGTTGACTTGTATGTTTTGCATCTTGATATCGGGAGCATCCTCGATATGGTGCTGGATGGCCAAACACAGCTTTCCTATAGGCTCTGTCTTATTCAATTTGTACACTGTATGATTTAGTACTCTCTGTACTCTCCACCTCACTACTCTAAAGTTTAAGTACTTCGCCTTTCGCAGGACGGTTGGATTGCTATCATATGACTATTGAATGATATTGTGACATGTTTGGAAAAGGTTATGCTGCACTGTAGTCGTCTTAAGAGAAAATGCATCGATAATTCTTGAAAGCACAAACATAAACATGTTGCGTGCATTGAGTACAACAAATCCGGGTGCAAGTGATTCTGGGTTGATTGGTAGTTATATAAAAGCGACTACGGCGAGCGACGAAAGGAGTCTTGTGAATGAAGTGAAACAGCGAGTGACAGTCTGCGTTAAAAATAGTGCGGTGAAGTAATTAAGTAGCAAGTAAAAGTGATTACGTTTAATAAGTGCTTCTGAAAGTGATTGATTAATAAATGTAAAGGTGAACTTATAAAAGTGAAATAGTGATTTAGTGAAATAATTGTAAAGTGTAGTGAAATTTTAACAATTAAAATTTCAAGCACCTAATTGAAAATTATTCGGGTGCGTTTTCATTCACTATTGCTAATATTTGCGAAGAACAAACATGTCGCGCACCTGGCCAAAGCGCTACAATATAGAATAGTAGTATGCGTCTAGTACACGTCTTCACTGAAGGTCCGACCACCCAATACGAGCCTCTTCTTTCATATAATTTTTTAGTCTATAGAAATATTTAACTGATCCCTTCGCGATTCCTTGTGTAAACTTGTGAAACAATAGTAACACCCATTTAATTTCCATCGCATTCAGAGGACTAGGGAAGACGAGTAATATCAGCAGTTGCTAAATTTTCGAATCAATCATCATTTGAGGATAAGAACTTTACCGACAAAAACTAGGAAAGTTGATTGATACGAATTTTGCCAACTTCCTAATGCATTGTATCGAACACAAGAATGCGCAGTAGACCAATCAAAGTTTGGCTGTTTTAAAGAAAATCGGAAGTTTTTTGAGTTTAACGATTGCATTCTGGAGGGAAACTCCAGAACATTCGTACTTCCCGAACAATGACTCCGAAAAGATCAGAGCGATAGCCAATAACCACGTCCACTTGCCTTGACAAGAAAACTTTGCAGATCCTAGCGTAGGGCTCCAAGGAGGCTTGCACTTAGTTCAATGAAACGTTCAGCGAACGAAATGACGAAGCAGTTCACCATGGCAGCTAGTGATGTCTAAGGTAGAATGCAAGGGACGATTACATCTGTATTATACGAGTGAGTATCAAGTGGAGGTAATGAAATAAGGTCTCAACGTAATCAGTGGTATTTTTTTGATGTTATTGGATAACTGTGAAGCGTCATCACAAAGGAACATGTATTAGGAGGTGAACAAGGAACTGGATAATACTTTTATCATGCTTAACGAGGTACGGAAGTAATATCAAGAACCCAACCAACGCAGGATAGGAGGTTAAGCCGTAGCAGTCAAACTACCGAATAATACTTTACCGGTCTTCAATGGCAGGTATCCGCAGTGGATGCAATTTAAGGAGCTATTTTTGCAATTGGTGCAGTCAAAAGAGCTTAAGGACACGAAAGATAGTTTTATCTGGTTAGCCGTCTTTGAGACCAAGCATGCACTCTCAATCAAAACCGGCCCAAAAACCTATCCACAAACTATCAACCTGCTTGGGACTTCATATACCAACGAGACGACGAAACGACGAGACGAAATACATACTGGTAACTGATTACCTCAAAAAACTCACGAAGCAACCAGCAATATAAACGTAATAAGCAAATTTGATCAAACAAATGCACGATGGGACTCAAGAATTATTTTTGTTTGGAAGTTTGTCATTGGAACACTGGAATTCGGTGGCTGTTCACCTGTTTCTAAAGATGTTGGACAAAGATACACATGCGTTATACGAATAGTGCCTTAATAATCCAAAAGCCTTTCACAAGCTTGAAACCCTGCTCGAATTTCCGAAAAGAAGTTTCAATCGCTTGGAGCCTTCAATACAAGGCTTAGCTTTTTCGAAGATAGATCATCTCAAATTCGTGTAACCACACTTTTCAATTCATGGTATCCAACCAACCACATCCATTAATTTAGTTTAAGGCTTTTAGCGAATTTTTCCTGGACAAAAGAACAAACATTATTCAGAAGATCACACCCTGTTTCAATTGCTTAGAAACTTAGCATTCCGCGAAAACTTGTGGTACAGAGTCCTACAACCCTGTTGTAGCAACGTTACACAAGTATTGAAAGTTAGACTTGCTCTGGAACGAATTATTTTAATTATTTATTACAAATGTCGCGAGTTGATGTATTAGCCGAGTGATTATTTCCCCCCTATCACCTTGCCATTCTTGCCTTGTATTATCTTTATGACTCAACCACGCGACTAAGACGAGATCGCGACGTTATCGTCTTTTAGGATTCCCATGATACCAGGTTTGATATTCGCTTGAATAGTTTTCCACTTCTATCCCTGCTGTAGCCTACTTAGGTGCCAGGACTTAGGACTTGCCATTGCGCCCAGAAACTCCTCTTAATGGTGTTCAGATTTTTAGACATCTTTGGCAGTGGCTTGTCAGATGTAGAAAAGAAAGTAGCCTTGACGGGTCCTCTTATTAAGTTGTGTGCAGCCAAATCGTTGGAATTCTCAAACAAAAAGGCTCATGGTCCAGAACTCAATATGACTTCGATTTCCATTGCCAGTGTTGAAAGTTCCTCGTAAGTAAGGGGCTTCATACCGATTGTTGTCTTCAAACGTTGCTTGGCAGCTTGTCTCCTGCAACCATTCAAAGCAGGACACTCTTAGAGGAATGAACTTAAAGCGGATGATGCTTTATGCAGTGAATTTGTAGATTTGTTGCTTTGAGTTGGCTGCGTCAATCGTGGCTCTAAGCCGATGAGTTGGACCAATGTAGTTTGTGGCGTTATCTCAATGGACCATTTCACAGTTTCCTCTGCGTATAGAAAATCACTTCAATGCATTTAAGAATATTTTTATTGTTCAATACGTAACAATCCCAATAGGAACAGCCTTTCTGGTGAAGACAGAATTTGGTGTATAAAATACGTTAACGCCAAGCGTGATGAATTATTGTACAGGCATTACCCTGTCAATCGGAGAATTTGCTGTGATTGATTCCTGTTTAGACAATTTGGGGTAATATATAACATATAATTTATTGCATAGTCTAAAAAGTATTGAGCTTTTTTTGTGACCAGATGATGTTCGATGTCATTTATCGGGCAATACTAATCAAATTGGGTCAAACTGACATGCGTTTGAAAGGTAACATTCCAATCTGCAATTTTTATATGGACAGTTTTGTATTTGCTCATTCGTGTCAAAAGTTGTATAAATTCGTCATATTTTACAATATCACTATGATCAAGGGGTCAATGAATCGCAAGCTCGTGAAAAATGTGTGGTGTCTACGGTCAAGGTGCTTTATCAAAAGCCTAAGAGATGGTTTGCTCGCTTTCGTTCGGGAAATTTGGATGTCAAAGAGGCACCTCGCTCATCACTGATAATGTCGATGAAATCTTACAATAAATTAAAGAAGACCGTCACAAAAGCTGCACTTTATATACATCACCAAACAGTTTTGAACCATTTATTTAAGGCCGGATACATAAACAAGCTCGACGTTTGGGGGCCGCATGAATAAACACAAAAAAAAAATTTATCGACCGAATTTCCATTTGCGAAATGCTAATAAAATGCAACGAAATCGAGCCATTTTCGAAGAAAATCGTTACGGGCGATGAAAAATGGGTAAGATACGAGAATGTCGTTCGAAAAAGATCATGGTCAAAAAAAGTTCAATCATCACACACGACTTCAAAGTCAGAATTGACACCAAATAAAGTGTTGCTGTGTGAATGGTGGGATTAGAAGGGAATTGTTTATCATGAGTTGCTAGAACCTTACCAAACACTCAATTCAGCTCTGTATTGTCAGCAATTAACCAGATTGCAACAAGAAATGCCAAAAAAACCGGCGGGAATTAATCAATAGAAAGGGCGTTATCTTCCATCATGACAATGCCAGACCACACACATCTTTGATGACCAGGAAAAAATTGACAGAGCTTGGCTGGGAAGTTTTGATGCATCCACCGTATAGTCCATGCCTTGCACCATCAGACAACTATTTGTTTCGGTCTCTGCAAAATTTCCTTCATGAAAAGAAATTCACTTCAAAAAGGAACTGTAAAAATCACTCGGCCAAGTTTTTCGCCGAAAAACCATCGAAGTTCTATACAGATGGAATAATGGCTCCACCCGAAAAATGGCAAAAGATCATATATAATAATGGATAATATGTACTTAAATAAAATCCATTTTAAATAAAAGAAATATTCAATCGAAAAATGAAAGAAAAGGCTCAACACTTTTTAGACTTATCAACTTTATTTGCACCGTGTTTGGCCAATATTTTTGACGAGTTACTGCTAGAAGTGCATTAAGCTTTACATGTTTTTATTTAAATGGATGCGTCTCAATATCCATTTAGTTATGAAGTCGCTTTTTTGAAGTAGTTCCTGGTATTCCACGTCGAAAGACATGTGGGCGTGCTCTAGTCTTCTACCTTATTGTGATATCCCCCCGTTATACATATATAGGTTTAGATTTACTAAAATTCTTTCGAGCCCACGGCCTGATTATTTCGTAGATATGTGATACTTCGCGAACATTTTCCTTGCTGCACCTCCTCAATGATCAGCTGGTCTTCTCCAGCTCTTGAATCCTTGAGTCCAAGTTTTCATGTACCTGTACCTGTACATGTATGTTGGTACTGGAGCTCAAGTGACTTAGCTTCCGAATGAACTGCTCTCCTGGTTACGGAGTTGGCAAACTTATTAATGGCGATCTTCTGTCGGTAGACGTTTTGGCAGCTGATCGAGTCGAGTATAAAATTATAGGGCTATGGGATCGTGATCCCCGGATTTTCTTTCCGTATGTCATGTCTTGGATGATCGAAACTCGGCTTACTACAAACTAATGTGGTTATAAAATGAGAGACCGCTGCCATAAGTTGATAGTGAACCGTGACCATAGAAAATTGCATCACGGAACCCACGATCCTCTTGTGCGTGTAGTATTAATTCAGACCTGGTTTTGACTGCTTTCTGATATGTTCTTTTGCTTTTCGAGATTTCGAATACAATAACCACATGATTGTTGTGCCATCGTTCAGCAATGATCTCTGGGGGAGCGTCCTTCTCATATACAGAGTCATTCCAATCCTATTCCAAACTCTAAAGTTTTTCCAAAATGATTTTAGTTGCAGCAATGATTCGACCTTTCCAGCCCAAGGGATTGATGATGCGTGAGCGATGTCTGACAGTGTTTGGCACTTCGTCATTTTGTGTATATCCTTAAAAATCACCTTAGTGCGGATTTCGTCAAATCATGGCAGCCAAATGAGTCTCAGAGATTTTGCCTCGTGCTTTTCATGAGTGAGTACCAGTTTAAGAGCGAGCTGGTCATTGGGTAGCTATTTGGTGACTGAGGATGATTACCGCTCAATTTGCTCAGATGAAACTTTTCAGGTCTCAATATGTCCATGAGCTCCTGTTGTATTTTCGGCCAGGTTGTCTGTACCAAAGATTGCATCGTCAACGTACTTGCAGCAGCTTTATTAGCAGCGCAGGAAAATCTAGGGACATGATATCTAAGGATCCTTGTGACAATATCCTCTTTTATTTTGGACTTTTGTGGAAAACACACTAATAGTAGTCAGATATAAAAGAAATTCGATTTGAAAATTTTGAGTGACTCACATTTCTCATTGGACAAATTTATACTGCATTTAAAAATATTTCGGAATTACAAATCAAAAATTTATAATAGGCAAATCGAAAATTTTTTTTTAATCCTTATTTTCCTCCCCCGAATTTTCCCCGAAATCCCAGAATTTTAATCCTTTGATAGGTTTCAAAGCGCAATATTTTCTACGTATATCTTAAACGGCAAATTTAAAGTATTTTCGTGGTGGCTAAGATTCGCAGAAACACAATTTTGCTAGCTCATATCTAATATGGACCCAGGGACATCTGGCTCCCCTGCGCGCTAGAGCATGCTTTGTACATGGCTGAAGAAGATGCAAAAATGTGTGGAGAGATTCTCCGCTTTGGTTAGAAGCTGTGAGGGTTGCGCATGGTCCTATTCCACTTACTCTCCAATTACCAAAGATTCGAAGGACTCCTATGGACCAAATCACTCCATAATTCAGATGTGAAAAAGGCGTTCGAGCTGGCGGTGCTGTTCTCGGTTTGCGGTGAATTCAAACATTGAGATGTAAATTAGGTGCTTACTCGAGTCGTACAAGTGAAGGAACAGGTGAATTAGTGCTTGGTTCGGTGATTTCGCAAATCAGATAATTATCCTGATACAAATATAGTGCAGGTGAAATAGAGTGGCGATAAGTTCGTTTTGTCGTTCGTATACAGTCTGATTGGAAGTGTTTGTTGCAAGTGTGTCTTGTTGTAATTGTAATCGATCTGAAAGTGTTGTTTGTAGTTTAATTGTTAGATCACTAAATTCGTCCTTTTGCTTACAATTAAAAGCATTCTCCTCTTCCTTTGAACAAGCGAAACTAAGACTTTCCGAGGCAACACTTAACTGTTTGTGCGAGAGTTCATTGATGCAATCAGAAGAAATGTCGGTGTAGAAGAGGAGACGGTAGTGTTGATTGTTGGCTATTCATCCGTTTTCTGTGTTCCGCTCCAGTTGCTCCATTGAATGGATTAAGCCGCTTAGCAGATCCACGCTATTGACTTCCAGTCCTCACTTTTAGGTCAATTCGCAGTCCGGCACGTTTGTCGGTTGGCTTTCCGTAAGTGTAGAATTTGTTTATTTTTCTTACCCTTGCGTCCTTGCATCTAGTTTTCCAGATTATAGATATAGTGGTCTTCCGCCTCTTATTATGAATGTGGAGGGTGACGGAGTTGTAAAGTTGAAGATGGAGAATGAATGCCGGATATGATGTTCGTGGAGGCACCAATTCATGGCGACAGGGACAAGTGTAGCAGTCAAAGGGTGCTCCAGAACAGGGAAGGAATGTAATTAATAGGACAGAAGTTCATTGTGTACCCAGACGTTGCTTCAAGCTTTAATGTCTGCTCGTGAAATGTTTCCAGATTTTACGAGACATTGTTTTAGACGGTTATGCTAGAAGCGTTCTGGCTTGGAGATGTAGCAATAAATGATAAGAAGTTTCTTGTTGGCTTGGAATTTCTTATAAGTAGTGTTGGAGATAATAAAAACGTGACGTTATCGTAGTTCAGCTCGAAATACTTTCATTTTAATGCTACTGCCTTTATGTGAAATTCTTTCAGGTTCCAGGTTCCAGGAGCTATAGAAGCCATTTATACAAAGCCATAGTGGCTTGATGTCTTCTTGAACCAGTATTTAAGGTGCTATAACAATAAACACTTTCAAATAAGCATATGTACGGTGTTTGAACATCAATGATGCACTTTATTTGCGTTACATAATTCTCTTTCATTTCATATTCGCTCCGTTTGAAAATCTATCTACCGTCTCCTCCTATTATTACAGATTCACACATTTAAACATGCTAAATTCTACCATAAGCTGGGGGTAGCATTCATGACAGTGAGCAGAACATTAGAAAGTACATAAAATGCAACGGACAGAAGCATTCCAGTAATTTCTTCATTACTAATTCTCAGAAATTCCTAATGATACGGAAATTTCTGAATTGTTTATCCATCTCTAGGCAGTTTTAGATCACGACATATGAAATGTACTGAATGTTGTATAACTAAGTTTCTTGGTTTGTGTAAATAATTATTTAATATTTGAAAAACATCAAACTACAATGACAAAAATGAGCAGCTAGTCCCAGTGAAGCTAAATTCCATGCACGTTGATGATAAATACAAATCAGCGATTATTTTTCTCCAAATTAATTATTTACATAGCGTGGACCGCATTTTAGTAGCCTCAATATTATTTGTTTTGGAAGCTCAATATATCAAGAAGCTTACTAGCATAATCCTCTTTTATAAAACAATGCATGCCGCAAGTACTTGGTTATTTTCAACAATTATGTTCAATTCTATTGATTTGATCATTATTGATTTGGTCAAATTGTCAAACGATGCGATTGATTGAAAATAAAATGTTTTTGACTATAAGAAACTTGCAATCCTCTACTTAGTTTAATAGCTATGGTCATAAAAACCATGCTATCTACAAGAAATTATAAACCAATCTAAAACCATGTGTGTATAATTCGCATAGATACTGTACGTTTGACAACATACTCTCAAAATTCCGAGGTTGCTGAAGTTGTTTTTTTTTCACGATCATGAGTAAAATTGGTCAATAAACACGAAGAGGAGTGGCCTTGTAAGATAGTATACATATTCGCAAAGAAAGTCCTTCGTAAGGTCCGCTAAGGGTCGTAGCTGGTCAAAGATGTGAACAGGAACCCGTGGGGTTGGGCTATTAGCTGGCAATGACGAAACTTGGCGAATTGTGAGAACCTGGGCGTCGTGAGAACGCCGCTCTCAGCCAATCCTTTTTTCACGATGTAGGTTCCACTTGATTGCAATGGTATTGTAAAGAGATAGTCATGCCACTCATGAAAAAGTCTGAAGTCCACTGATGAAGGGGTTGAACCGCCAAATAGTTGAAGTTTTGCAGATGGTTCACCATCGTTGCGCCGATTTGCAACTTTGCAGCTTTAACGCTTGCTTGAACAAGAGTGTTTTTCCATTCTGGGAATTGCCGAGCGTGGTGTTATTGAAGAAAGGGAGAGGAGAGCCTATACTACCATCTTTATAGCGCCCGCTGAGCATTCTGTATGAAACTGGGAAGGTGCTGGAGAAGCTTATCCAGAGAAAACTTGCAGATGCCATCAGAGCTCCTGCAGATTTGCTTCTACAGATGGCAGTTCTACTAGAGACACCATCATAAAGTAAAGGACGCAGTTTGGAAAGCGAAATCTCATAGCTGGTGCTCAATGTGAATTTTGCTACTCGTGAAATTGAACTTGAGGGAGGTAGACCGTTGCCATCAGTGTTCTCGAGTACACCTTCTATCTGATGTGAAATTTCGGAGTATTATTTAAGAGAGGGCAGCGTGTGATACACGGGTTGGACGAAAAGTTATGAGAACGGCATCAGGAGTTTCGCAAAGTTCCATTCGAAGCCTGGACTTGTAAACATACTTTTGAGGCTGAACTGCCGGGAGAAGCACTACTGATTGTCTACGCATATGACGTTGTGGCCTTGATGGCTGGGTACGTGGTCTAAAAGACGCAACTCAAACTGAATGACGCGTGGAGAGATAAAGCTGTGGGTTCAGCATGGCACAGGTTTAAGCCGAAGTTTACACACAGTTTAAGCCGATATTCTCACGAAAAAACCGTGTCCATACTTGTTACATACTTGTAAGAATGTCAACACTCAGAGGTCTCACGACCAACATAGGTGGGTTATCCACATTTTAAATGTCTATGAATGTACACTATAGAGTTAATAATTTCAAGCGTATCAAAAGTCTGGGCCGACGTTGCCAACACGCAACGTAGGAAATGTTTCATTCAGGTACAACTTTAAGTGATTTACACATTGCTGCAGAAGAGTGTCTGAACCTTGCTTGTAAATCTCGGCCATATATGGGACTGGTTAAAATTTATCACATGAAATTAAAGCTTTTTCTCCTCCGGCATGTGACTTTTTCCAACGCTGCCACGAGCTGCGAATATAACGGTCGACATAAATAAACTCCATAAAGGCCGAAAATTAATATTGCGACACGAGAGCACGACGAGAGTCTCGCAGCAAATGTCAACCCGTTTTCGTAATATGCATTCGTATACGACATCGTACAATGATTGCGAGGCGAGAAACATTCGGAAAAACGAAAATTCCTCGCAATGAGGTGTTATGACGTTTGTCAGATGCTTTATGGCGCTTAAATGAAATTTCAAATACAAACGCCTTTATTACTTGTTAAGTGGGAGGGTTATTTGGAATGAATTTTCAATGAAAATTTCGTGCATCCTTGTTGAGACTATTATTTGCCAAACGAAGAAAACTACAAAACGAAGAAAACGAAGAAAACTACAAATTCAAAAATTTTGAAAAATCAAAAATAATTTTAATCAACATTGACATTATTCTTCCTCGCATCGGGTGCATTTTAAATTGAATGCGTTGCGCGACGACGAGCGAGAATCGCATCGTGCTCTCGCATCACCGTCACGCAGTATTGTATCTGGGCCTTAAACAGCGTGGATTTACGAATATTGAGAGTCGTGATTTCAACCACGATATGCAGCTCAACCCTGAGGAACGCTATTTTTGAAGCAGAGCACAAGCATTCGCCCGTATCTAAGCTCAAAGGCTCGTTCTCCAGAGCATCGAGTCGGCTCATTACTAACCAGGTGGATGATTCTTGCTATCCACGCCGGATTGGAACGTCTGATTAAAATAATGAGACAAAGTTTCCTCCCAACTTTTCGCCGGCATGATTATCTCTTTTGCGTTGGTTCGATTTAATTTATTGTTTTGGCGCCTTGTACTTTTATGAGCTCTGTAAGTTTGCTTTAATTATTATTCACTCTAGATTTATGGTTGCTTATTTCTGAATGTTCTGCTTCATCCTCACCTCATATTTTACAAACCCTTTTTTGATCTTTCGTAGAAGATTTAGGTTTTAACAAGTGTTCGTTGTTGTCTAACGTGATGTCCCGAGTCATTAGTCAGATATTTAAGAGCTTGTACTCCTCAATAAGGCAGTCCTTTTTTGTCGATAGGCCCATATTTCAGAGACTATATTTGAAGTCCCCATTTTCACTGAGTAATTGTGTCGCCTGGGGATTATGGTCATCCTTGTGAGTTCCTGCCTTTTATTGAATTGTTTCAATCAACCTGTCATAATTTTAAACTTATTTTGTGGAGTCCTATTTCTGCGGTTTTGACTTTGTTTCGGGAAATGTTGAATCGTGAGCTATGAAGATGAAAAAAAGTTATTCTCGTAGGTTATACTGGTAGAAATGTTCAATGGTTTTCAGTTCGATTGCGAGTTGTGTCCAATAGTGTTGTGGGCGTAATCCCCTATGTTCGTTTGAGTGAAAGTAGAGCATGTATCAGTGCTGCTCCCATTGGCCGTTTTCAAATACATTGGCTCGTTTACGCGAATGATTGACACATATAATACCTTGTACATGATGGTTGACGTTTCATGGTGTAATTCCATTTTCGCATTCCAGACTTTGCTATACACCAAGGTACTAAAGTGCAGTAACTTTATTGATAGGGCTCCCGCGGACGGATGCTTATTGAATTTCCCTTATAGAAGTAGTGCTTGCGAAACATAACTGCAAAACTGAGGCACCGTGAACTTGTACTGACTGAACCCTTCATCGTCCTACATAGCGTTGTATTTAGCAACGCACCGCAACTTTCGTTCTAGAAAAAAAGCGGCCGGAAGAAGTAGAAATTCATGGTTCTGCTTCTAGAAATTCATGGTTTTTTAATTTCCATGAACTGAGACCGTGGCCAAATCGAGCACGTGGTGAGACCGATTTCTACTTTACCCAGCTCGTAAGCAGGCACGGTTGTTTTCGGTCTTACTTGCACAAAATTGACAGAGCACGGTATTCTTGTACAGGAAAGTTGGATGACGCGTGTCACAAATTCTCCTCTTGCAAAAGAGGAAGTAAGCAGCGCGGGGACATTTTCAGTGAAATCGGGGAGCTCTGTCCGAAAACTTTGGTCGGAGGCTGAAAACAGTTGACAAATGGAATCGTGTGGCATAATATGCTCGGGTAGTGCAAACACTGAAAAAAAGCTATATTGGAGCGTTTGGAGGTGTCGGGGATGGGGTTGGCTCTATTATAGCACTTCCTTCCTCTCCCATGCTTCCCGCTGCGAAAGAGATTCCCATAATCAGAAGGCGTCACTAGACGTAGGAAGACAAGGCCTAGCCCGAAATAATGTGTTAAATGGTTCCAGGCTAGGTTCTCAAGTTGACAGGAGGATATTTAGTGGGTAGTCCCAAATCATTTCGCGTTTGGGAGTCCCACGTTCGGGGCGTAAAGAGCATTTACCTCCCTACCACAAACAATTTTTCTTAGTTTACCCATTATGAATAGAAAAGGAACAAAAAGATGAATTTGATCCAAATAATAAATGTTTTATACGTAACCTACCTTCTAATAACTGCTTAGCTTTACTTCTGTTCTAATCTTACAATTTACCAATTCATATTAATTTTATATTAAATCAACAACATATTAAATTACAATTACAATTACAATACGCTTGCTTCAGGGGATGTATTCTAGGTTACTTAAATAGTTAGTTAGTCAAATTTTTGGGACTCTCCAACAGCTCGTCCTTTTAAAGATATATTTCCTTTCCATGTTTTCTATTCAATAAATGCGATTAGGTTAACTTTCATTTCATGACTTAGAAAAACCCGACAACCACTTTACAAGTTCTTCACTTACAAGCGAATACCACAGTATTCTAGGAGTAAAACGGTACTTGTAGGATGGACGCCACTTCAAGGTAAGTGGCAGAGTTGGTTCCTTAATAAAAATTACAAGAATTATTCGACATTAATGAATAATGACAATCGTTGACAAGCCAATGAAGAATTGGAAGAAAAACTGGGATATGTAAAAACAAACGAATTTTTCTCCATTTCTGTTTCCCCCTTTTGTAATATTCAGCATATCGTTGGAACCTTTATGACATTCAACTAAAAATAAACACTGGATGTTTGCCAGAAATTAAAAATCAAGTAAAAAGCTAAAGCCTAATTATATAATACAAATACTACCCTGAAAGTGTTTGATGGCGAAGAAAAAATACGCCAATATTATGCATCGTCTTGTTGTTTTGATTGATTAAAAACAAAGACAATCCGTATTCAGTGATGATATTTGACTCCGTTGTTTTTTTAATTTTTTGATGTTTATTGATTCTATTGACTGCCTCAAACATCGCTTTGAACGTTTGCGTTAGAGTGTTTTGAAGAGGCAAGCATGGCGGACATCGAGATTGCGTTGGCTATAACATTTGGCTTAAGTTATTTTAACCATAATATGAACAAAATATTTTATGGCATACTGGGTTTGATTGACTTAAAATTTCAAGATATTTCATGATTTTATGGGTATAGGTTACGTAAAGTTAAAGCAGTTAAGCACCCTCAGCCATTCCTATCTGTGAGTGTTGAACACTCATCACAACCTAACCCAACACTATGAACTTTTTAGTCGTTTGTTGTTGATCTGAGGCTTGGATGTGTGTCATTATTTTCTTCATCTCGAATTTTGCGGATTTCCATTGTTCTGTTCAGAATCTTGTTTACCTTTCCAAATTGTATAGTGCTCTGTCTCGTGTGTACTTTTAGAGTCTGTCAGTATGTAAGTCATTGTGCTGACTTACCGCGTTGTGCTCACATACCCAACATCATGTACAAATAAAATTATCTGTCATTCTGTCATATCTGTAGTTTATTTCATTTTGGAGTTCTATACCTTTAAAAAATCACCATGTATATTCAAGGGTAATCATATAGTTGAAATTTACTTGACAAGATAGGGATATCGGCGGTGTACAGATTGTACACTTTTGTTGATATGGTCCATATTGTTCATTTGAATTTATGAGTTTCTCGGCTATCACGTCATTTAATCTTATCAATGATACCTTTTCAGCTACTTTTAAGATCGGCAAAAGAAAATTTATAGGGCGTGGTTTATTTCAGGTTTAGTCATTGTGTAGGTCCCTGGTAGGTTCCCGCGCTCTTGTCAGAAATGGCTTTTGAACTACTTTGGAGATTGACAAGAGAAGGCTTCTGGTTCTCCTAGTTTGAGGAAAGGCATGGTTTTCCCGGCCTCAGATATTACTGTTTTCATAGCCGATTTCTATGCCGTAGGGTACCTCCGCGATCGTAAAGTTGTGATGATTTGGTCCGTCAAGATGTTTCAGACGTTGTCTGGTAGCCACTTCAGCACTGTGTGAGTGACTGTGTCAGGTCCTGGTGCTTTCCATTTAACGAGTCTAAGTGCTGTGTATTTCGTTTCCTATGTGCCAAGTGGCCGTATCACCTCCTCCGCCGGTGGCATATTTTTGGAAAAAGTAACAACAGTCCCGCATTTCATTCGTCAAACAGTCGGCTCTCGATCGTATCCTAGGATCACCCGTGCTTCTTATCATGCCTCTAACTTTGAGTTGGAGCTCGTGGGGATTGCCTTCTCTTACCGGAGTAGAGATGGTATTGTTCTCTTTCATCTGCTTCATTACTTTTGTTACTTTTCGATAGTTTATTGGAAATCATCGGCTGTGTTTACTTCTTTGCTGGAACTTCAATTACATTGATTGTAGTCGAAAGCTTGCCAGTACGTTTTCTTCGTACTTTTTATGGGTTCATCAATGAGAACCTCTTTCTTTTCTTTGTAGAAATATACCAGCTGATTATTTGAAAAGAACTCGTTAAGGGCACTTATTCGTATGTTTGCATGAAATCCTTGAACCAATAAGCGATGCCCGCTTCGATCTCGGTGGTTGAGAGATTTCTCCATTTGATGATCAAGATATCTTCAAACCTTCCTCGGGGGTCCGCAATAACAGCTTCCAAATCAATGCACTTGTATGGGATACAGAGCTGTGGGTCTGGTACCTTTGGCTTTATGCCCTTTTTCACTCTTAAATCGAGTTCTACCGAAAGATGGTCAGACTCTGCGTCAAGAACTCTACATTCGAAATTCCTCCAGCTGTGACAGATTTTCACCAGATTAGCAGACTCAATGAAGAAATCGATTGTTGACGAGCTTCTTCGAACAGTGGGCTCGTTTGGCGCAATCAAAATGAGATTCATATTTGCTTGCACCCAGTTGAATAGAGCCAATCCACATCCATTAGATACGGGATTACCCCAGGAAGGATATCTTTCATTCAAATCACCCCCTTTTGCAAAGAAATCAAACTATTCGCACAAAGTAAGAACAGCTTCCAAGTCTTCAATGTGATCCCTAACCGAATATCCGTGTTTCACGTATATTCCTACAAATGCAAAGGTATAACCCTCCAGAGAAGAGCTCAATATCAGGACGTCTGCACATTATTGACTTGGAAGGCAGTGTCTTTAAGTTTTGAGATGTTCCTTGAAAGCCAAAGCTACTCTAAGGATTCCACCTGGGTCGTCATCGCTTATGACTTTATGTTCCCCCAAGTGAACTTTGTGTTTACTTTTCAGGCTTGTTCCTGAAATGAACAAGAAGTCTGGTCTATTCAAATCCAAGTATTCTTGGACAGAGTTCCTTTTGAAATGTGGAGCTAGCGAGCAAATGTTGACGATGGAGAGCTTAATGGAGCTCATCGCGCTAACAGATATTGAAGGCGAAGTCTAGGTACGCTGCTTTTTCTCACTCAGATTAGTGAGTTTTTTGTGTTTTGGAATGAATGAATCCACTTTGCGGATGAAAGTGAACAAGTAGTAGTAGTAATAGTAGTAGTAGTAGTAGTAGTAGTAGTAGTAGTAGTAGTAGTAGTAGTAGTAGTAGTGATTTGACATGACAGTATTTCTGTCTTTTGGCTGGTGTAAATCAGTACTTACTTTGGGTTGCCCTACAGGTTCAGCTGCAGCTGCCTTGGCTGCACCCCTTGCTATACTAGCGAGTGAGACATCATTGTGAATGGTGAATGTGAATATGGCCTCTTATTTTGGATATTATCTCCTCAGCCTCCTTGGCCTTGCGACATCCCCTGAAACTCGCTGGGTGACCTTTACTATTGCAATTCAAACAGAAGATTTCATCTTTTCCCTCTTCCTTTTCAATGGGACATTCGTTTTGTTTGTCACACTTCGCTCAACGGGATTCCTTTCCACAGTTCGAGGCAAGATATCATCTTGTTTTTTTATGGTTGGAAGGTGAAGGCTATTTACGCCCTGTGTGGCAAAGTCAATGTGGCGGACTTTTCAATGGGACAGTTGTTTGATGGTGGTGTTTGTCACAGATAACGCACCGGGGTTCCATTTCGCAGTTCGAGGTAACATTTCTAAATCCTTGGGACTTAAAACATTGCGACGTGTTTGATTTCGTCGAACGCTCTCAATGTACTTTTTGGTGTAAGAGTGTTTTTAAATTCATAGCCTTTTTGACGTCAAAGTCTTGCTTAAATTGAATGAGGAAGGAGGAAAGAGTTTTCTTTTCCTTCCTTGAGGCCACCGTTGAGATTCTTTTGGCTCCCAAAACATCCGCCCCTAGGATGGCTTGGAGTTATTCCTTGACATCATTGTCTTTTTGGGAAGTGCATACACCTTTAGCAACCTGGGCAGCTTTTTCTCTGTTGGGAGTGAATAGGTGTAGCACGCTACCTTGTCCCATTGAAGAAGTCAACAATACTTTTATGGTCGTAATTGGTTTTGGGGTGTAACGAAGTTCGTGTAGAACGATTGACGGTTACATCGAATTTTGGGGTTTGAGCTGATTCTTCCCACATGCTCGATGTATTCTCTCCCTAAATGGCTTAAGATTCAGCCTATATGACACTATCTGTGGAACCCTCAGAACCTGTTGGTCGGATGTTCCATAGCTCCGATAGCTATTCTACGCACTGTAACGGGTACGACTTCAGCTTTGGTAATACATCCCGAAGCTTTGGAAACGGCAGCTTTCACCTGCGGGAAACTCCTTTCATATGTTTTTACTGAGCGTTTCGAGATTGTCTCTGGGGGCGCATCTTGGACCACTTCTATCCACTCTTCCTGATTGGGCTCCCTGTTACAATCCATCAAAGCGTCTCCTTCGGTAGTGGCAAAATCATCTGCAGGTACGTCTTCTGTAGGGACTTGTAATTGGAGTTTGCAGTTGCTTTAAGGTCTAGCAAGACCTCCTTGATGTTTCCCCTAAATTTCTGGTAAAATCTCTTCAGGTTTTTCTTAGCTTTCCGCGTGAATTCTTAGCTTCCCGAGAGTAATAAATGTTGTTTGATAAACGCTTTATTGTGTAGATGTCAAAAAGATCAACTAACCAGGATAAAAGGATAATTTCTATTTTTTTACTTTTCCGGTGAATTTTTTTGATTTGCAATTGCATGCATGTTAAGTCTTCGAGAAAAGTTTCATGTAGTCGAAAAAGAGTCTACCTTTGTTTGAAATGAATCAGTTTTTTTTAATTTTGTCTGAAAAGAAATAAATTTTCCAAGATCTATAAATTTTGTTAGTTTCACCTCAAACAGAAAATAATTATTTTGGAATTAAATATCGAAAAAAATATTGAATAATGAATAATGAATATCCCTCCCCAAATTAAATAATGGACTGGCTTCTGGAGATGGAACGTGGCCCACGGAAGTGAAGCCGAATTAATGAGAGAAATTTACCAATGCATTTAAATTGTACTTATTTTGGTTGAAGCCTTTTAGATTGGAATTCGTTCAAAGTTTTATCGCTGTTTTGAACCTATAATGTGCTCTTAGGATGCGTCGGTGAACAATATTATGAAGCTCCGTAAATACGAGTACTTTCGTGGTGTATTGCTAGACATTGATTGAGGGCACGAAAAATCCTCTGGCCTACATTTGGTATGATTGAATTTTGTCCATTTTCTCTATTTTAATACTCTAAATCTCGACCTGGTATACTTTTGATAGTTTTACTATTTGGCTTGAGCGGTGCATCCTAAAGTTTTAAGAATCTCTCATTTATTTGAGGATAAGTTAGGATAAAGAGGACAAGTTCAAGAAAATATTAGATAATTAAGTTATTCATTGAAGAATTTAACAAATCTGACATTTTAATTAATATATTGCGCTTTATTTAATAGTTTTAGATATTATTTACAAAGATCAAATACACGGAGAGATTTAAATTACGATTTCAAATGATCAAGACGTTAGGAAATAAAAACTTAACATAGTGAAAGATGAATAGTGATACGTCCAAGGGAATAGAATTTGATTAGGCCTTCTCAATCTCCAATATTAAAATAATTGAGGAAAATCAATAAAAAGGGCCTGATTTACGTTTTCGTTTTTTTTAACTAGTAGGGCCGTTTGATTCGTGGCATAGTTTTACTTGGATTTCATTTACTTGTACTTTTTGAGGTTGTCTTATTCCGTCTTAAAAGTGAATTCAAAAAGTGTCGTTCGTATGTACAGCTTTGTCATCAATTTTTTGCTTATAAATCCGGTAGAAATGTTTTGTATTTTTTCACAATGTGAACCAAATTAAATTTATTCTTTGTTTTCACAACAAATAGGCTTATTCTGAAATGCACATGAAACTGAGTACTTTATTATTTGAATAATACTTCACACATTTTGTGAGCGTATCTGAATATGTCTTTTCTGAGAAAATTTAAGATAAAACAATCTCTTTGTTTTGGAAAATATATTGACCATCACCAGATGATCCCAAAAAGTTCATTGAAAAGAAAATCATTACAGCAACGAACCACAAAGGATGGTATTATCATATGTTCAAAAAGGACGGAAGTTGTATCGAAAGCAATTTTACCAAAATGAATCCCAAATGAAATGAGCAATTCTCCCGATTTTGAAGAGATATTCAAAATTAAAAAAGGATATATAGTAAATATAAAAAATTTTGGTTATAAGCATTCATTCGCTTTTTCTTGTATTTGACTTAAATAAACATAAATGAAGTTCTTTTTGAGCAAAACTTTAATTGAAATGACACAAAAAGCAGTAGGGAAACAAATAAATCAAACAGGAACAAAAGATCACAACATGAAGCTTAATCAAGAATGCCGTAAGTAGCAGCTCATTTTGAAAGTTAACTTGTTATATTTTTATAAATTGTTTTTTATTTATGTTTTTGTTTTAGTTATGTTGACTCTAATCTCACTATAGAGAGGCAAGCCAATGTAAATGGACTCCAATTTCAATGTGCCAGGAGATACAGAATCGAAATCGATTCAATGCAAAGTATAAAATCTGGATTAAAACTTTTCTTGGAGTAGAATGTCATGTTCGAACCTCAAAATAGAGGCAGACCGAAAAGATATGTAAGAAGTACAAATGTTTCTATCGTTTATAATTTATTTGTGAAGGAAAACAAAATTAAGCGAGTTTGTTAAAAGATATTTCTGCAACCCTCAGTGTTTCTGAAAAAAAGTAGAATAACGTCGATTAAACTACAGTCACTGTCAATATCCCCAGAGAAAAACTGGTGACGATGGCGAAACTTACAGGCTAAAGGACAAAAAGGAGGCACTTTTTGAAAAACATCAGCTACAAGCAGCCACCCCATTCAACCCAGGCGTAAAAAAATAAACTTGTTATGTGATTTGAACTGCAAAAAACTTTTGAAGTTTTATAATAAGTCTGCGGCCACAGGCTTAGGGATGAATAAGACCATGTTCTACAAACTGTTCAATGGTGAATGCAACATCCGGTTCAAAACGTCTACGACCGGTGCATGATCCACAGAATAAACGGAATTAATAATCAAAACTATTAAAAATCATAAAGAATTAGCAAGAATTCATACACAAGCTTTAAATTCATAAATGAAGGTTGTTGTAATGAACAACAACCTTCATGTTGTTGTAATGAACAATGAAATTGAGTAATACAATTAGTCCGTCTAATATCACAAGTTCACCATTTCCAAAAAGATTTCAAAGTCGTGTAACTAAATGCACGATAGATACACGGCAACGGAACTTTACATTTGACAACGGTGATTTCTTCGGTAGCTACCCCAGGAGCTGTGTTGTTGCATGTATTTTGTGTTTTGTGATTTAACAACATGTTGATTTTTTGTCATCAGTAGTTTTATGCGAGCAAAAATGGCTTCCATTCACACATGGTCATATGAGAACTGATCTAGTTTCTTCTATTTCGTATTGTTTTGCTGTACAACAGGTGCAACACGTGTAGCGTGCCACACAAATAAGTTTTTATAATTCTTGCAGTTTTGAGCTCGTTTTAAATAGATTCAAGTTTCAAATAATTTATTGGGTAATTTTTTAGGTTTTGTACAATTGTCTACAATCATTCCTAACGTCTTACTTAACCTACGCGTTTTGCCTTATGGCTGCACCCAGAGCACATTACATGCTATATTACTTTGCTAATTCCTTAAATTAGTTATTGTATTAAAATGTCTTACTTATTACACTTACACCGTAAGTGTGGCCTTTAATATCCATCTTTTTGCTTACATTTTCATAATATAACTTTTTTGTAATTACTTATACTCTAAAACAATAATGTGCAGTACAATAATAGTGTACAGTACAGTAATGTACAGTAAAAATGTTGTACAATAGTGTACAGTATTTAATCTTCTTTTTAACTACATACTTATTTCTAACCGTTGGCGGCCTCATAGCTGATCGTGGTGGTCTCATGCTCCGCCATGCGTTATGGCGCTCGCTCGTTCAACTTGTTAGCATAGAGATTGATTAGTTCCACGGCTGCATTTCGGTACAGCAGTCGTTTGGGGTAGGGTCGTCCGTCCTCCTGTTTTTACAAACCAGCGCAAGCCCGAAGGATTCTGCGCTCCAGTAATCCTACCTTGTTCCACTTGTACGTTGCTGTTGTTTGCCAGATCAGAACCGAATATATTAGTATAGGCCTGATTACTGACTTGCAGACAATTAACTTCACCCGCTTCTTGGTTGTTGACTATTTCCTGAAAAGAGGTAAAAGGAGATGGTATGCATATCTAGTTTTTTTCAATACAGCATTCACGTGAGCACTAAAGTTGTGGTTCTTATCGAAAATCGAAAATCACCCCCAGATACTACGAGCAGTGCACCATCTGCCCGTTCAGCTTTATTCTGGTGTCACAGAGGCAATTCGTGCGACGTCCATATTTTTGATGTGGATCCTTGAAAACAATCAGCTTGCTTTTCTTAGCGTTAAACCTCATCCCCCACTTTTGATAATATGAAGTTAACGAGTCCCGGAACCTTTGGAGTCTCGTTCTTGCAAAGCGGAAATTGTGCTCAGAAGACCGTACCAGTAAGTCGTAAGCGGAGACATTCACCTCAATTCCAGCCAATTCACCTGATCCCTGGGATTTCGGACGTGAATATATTCAAAGGAACGGGACCCAGGAAGGACCCCTGCGGGACTACCGAACTAATGATAAAGGTTTCAGAACTAGCTCCACCAGACACCGCGAAGGTAGTTCGTCCCCTCATGAAGCTGCCTAAAATTGCGTAACATTAACCGGAAAGCCCAGTTGGATCAGTATGTCAATAAGTCCGTCGATCCAAACCGAATCAAAAGCTTTTTTTACGAGACACGCTGCAACAACCTTCTTGGCCTGCCAGCTCCGTTTTATACTGGCTTGGAAAACAACCAATGTGTCTATTGCTTAGTAGCCTCTTCTGAAGCCAAATTGTGTTTCCGGCACAGTTCCTGCCCCTTCAAAGAACTGTGAAATACTTTGGGGGATTACTCTCTCTCACCACATTACTGCTCTCCACATTAGACAAGAGAGATATTGGGCGAGTGTCGAATACGTCTGTGCTATTGGATTGCTTCGGAATAGCAAATATAGAATAGAAAATACAAAATATAGAATAATCTATATTATTCTATTCTATGATATATAGAATAGAATTTTGCTCAAGTGCGAGCCATGCACCAAAAAGTCCGTCGGAGGGATACGAATCTGAATATCTAGTCTAAAATCTAAATCTGGGGAGGGCTCCCCCCAGCAATGAGCTCAATTTCATGACGTCTGCACATTATAGACTTGGAAGACAGTGTTTCTGAGTTTTGAGATGCTCCTTGAAAGCCATAGCTACTCCAAGGATTCCATCTGAGTCGTCATACCTTTCGACTTTATATTTCCCCAAGTGAACTTTGTGTTTATTTTTCAGGCTTGTTGCTGAAATGAACAAGAAATCTGGTCTATGCATGTCCAAGTACTTCTGGACGGAGTTCCTTTTAAAATGTGGCACTATCAAGCAAATGTTGACGATGGAGAGCTGAATAGAGCTCATCGCGCCAAAAGATATTGGTGGCGTAGTCCAAGTACGCTGCCTTTTTCTCACTCGGATTAGTGAGTTTTTTTGTATAGTGGAATGAATGAATTCACTTTGCCAAAGAATCCACTTTGCATTGAACATGACAGTAATTCTTTCTTTTTGCTGCTGTAAATCAGTGTTTACTTTAGCTTGCCATACAGGCTGAGCTGCAGCTGGCTTAGCTGCCCCCTTGCCTTGTTAGCGAATTTGACACCTTTTTGAATTGTGTTTTTAAGGAGCCAGTGACGATCTTCCTTCTTTATTTGGAGATTCCGTCTCCTCTGCTCAGCTCCTTGGCCCTGGGGCAGCCCCTGAAATGCGCAGAGTCGCCCTTACAATTGCAATTCACACAGAACATTCCATCTTTTCCTTCTTCATTTTCAATTGGGCAGTCCTTTGATTTGTGGTGTTTGTCACACCTCACGCACCGGGATTCCATTCCACAGTTCGAGGCAACATGTCCGAATCTTTTTATTTTCAATGGTTGGGAGCTGAAGGCTATTTACGCCCTGTGTGGCGGACTCCCGGTGCAACCAGACGACCGCTTAAACACCTCCCCTGTCACACCGAGAACCTAGCCTGGAACTGTTTGTCACATTACTTCGGACTAGGCCTCAGTAATCGCCGCTGGCGGCGACTTCTGGTTAAGCGAAATCCCTTTTCAGCACGGGTGGATGGGAAAGAAGAGGAGTGCCATCAGAGAGATCCCTCTTCGTCAAGCGACGGTCCATGATGCCCTTCTTCATAAGAAGAGCCGTCCGTGCGTAATAAGACACGCAGATCTAATTGTCCAGTGTCCAATTTTCCCCGTTACGTTTTCTAAACAGAGCACACCCATTTTCTCGAGATCCGAACGGAGTCTTGTCCACATTTCACATGCAAAGAACATGTGGCAGGCGTCATCTGTCATCCCTGGACAGAACAAGCAAGTTGGGGAGGGCGATTTTTCCATCTTATACAGGTAAGACAGAAAATATCCATGGCCACTTAGTAGTTGCGTCAGATAATAATCAGTCTCACCGTGCGTTCTGCAGAACCACAGCTCCAACTCGCGTTTCGCTTACCCATGATTGCTGCCAGAAATTTAGGGGGTCCTTCTCCTTTCCTCTCGGCTGAAATATTCTCTCGTCGACTCCCCTATTCGTAGGTACTGTCGCTGTCTTTCTTTCGCAAGCAGCATAACAGGAACCGTTCTCGAGATAACCAGCATTGCTGGTTCAGAGACAGTGCAATATGCAGCTGCAATCCGCAAAGCTCCTCGCCTCTGTACCTGTATGAGGCGCCTTCGGTATGACTCCTTGCTAAGAGCGTCAGCCTAGGCTTCGGAGCCGTACAAAAGCGCTGACTCGATTATAAGTAACTGTCTCTTACTCGGGGTTGGTCCCCCGTGTTGGCCATAAGGCGACTGAGTGCTGACACTCCCAAGCTCATTTTCAAGTCAATCATCAAGTCAAGGTGTTTTATTGATTCCTTTGACCCGATGATTTTTTCTACCACCCGTCCGGGAATAGCACGAGGGATGCGCTTCTTGGTCAGTATGACAAGCTTGGTCTTTTCAAGCGCTAGGCTTAACCCACGGTTACGTTCGACAGTACGTCCGGCGATCTGTACTGCCACATCACCTGCCTAGTCAATCAAACGTGACTCCTCTGGTAGCTGCAACCTGAAAAGCTCATTGTACGAGACATTCCATAGGTCTTGGCTAAGAATGGAGCTTTGCGCCACAGCGGATGTCACTTCCATTCTTCGCTGACCCCCCAATGTGTCATAGACGAGCTTCCGGTCTTTGAGATAGGCTTTCAATATCCGCGTAAGATACTTCGGAACCCTGAAATATTCCAGAGTCCCGAAGATATCTGCCCATCTAGCAGAATTGAAGGCATTCCTCACTTCAAGTGTTATGAAACGCACTATTCGCCTCGAGTGGTGATTGTGGGCTTCTGCTCGCTGGACCGCATGCACCACCTCTGTTACTGCACCGGTCGTGGATCGACCAGCCCTGAAGCCGTACTGCTGAGAAGATAGATCCCTAGTAGCTCGGATAGCCTCACCAAGCCTCTCTCTGATAAGCCTGTCGAGCAATTTCCCGGCGGCGTTGAACAGACGTACGGGCCGGTATGAAAATGGTTGCTCCGGATTACCCTTCCCCTTGTTGATCAGCACGAGCCTCGCCTCTTTGCAGCAATTTGGTAACACGCCCTGCTGCAGGCAGGCGTTGGATTTGCTGAGCAACATGTCAGGCTATAGTTGATTGAGCTGCACCACTTCCGTTGGATACCGTCTGGCCCCGTGGCCTTTTGAGTTTTTAATAATTGCACCGCCCCGTCCTCGATGGTAATAAAAAGTGAGCATTCTGCCGGAATTCCTCCATTTCAGTCGTTTGGACGGATGGGATGCACAAAGTAAAGCGCTCAAAAAACTTTATCTATTTTTTTGGTTTCAACCACACAGAGCTTCCGTGCGGCTGCTAGTTTCTGTTGATATCTTCAACGAGCTTGTGCCAGCAGCGAGCCTTGCTCTCGATAATCGACCTACGGAGGAGTTTTCTAGCCGACCTGTATACCAACATTCACGACTGTGACTCGTCTCGTTCCCTTGAACGTTGGGCTTCGTGGCGAAGTTTGTGACATTATCTTCGCTTTTCAGCGATTTCTGCTGACCAGTAGTACACAGCAGGCCGTCTCCTAGGCATTGAGCAGCTGCAAGCAGACTTGATGAGTCTCATGTTGGAGTTCACTATGCTTTCAGCTGAGACTCGTCTCGTCCTAGTCATGGTGACACCGCCCATTAGGACTGCGGCAAACGAGTCAGCATCTCTTTTAGCAATGTTCCAATCTACAGTTGGTGGTTGGGTTTCTACGAGTCGAGAAGCACGCTTGCCAATTTCGAAAGCAATGTACTGGTGATCACTCGCAGAGTAGTCCTCCAGTACCCACCATTTGTGTATACATGGCACTAAGGAATTCGAAGCACATGTCACGCCCGGGATGGTTCCCAAGCAGCCCCGCCGGCGAAAGGTTGGTGTATTCCCAACGTTCATGATGTCCAGTTTCTTCCTAGCTGCCATTTCTAGGATTCACTTCCCTCTTGGATCTGTTCGAGTCATTCCCCATTCTACCGCCCTGACAATAAAGTCACCGCCCACAAGGATTCGGCTTTCCGAGCTCGAGACAGCGTCCTCCGGTTCTTCGAGTTTGCTTTGGAAATGTGCAATTGGCTCATTCAGCGTGAGATAGACACTTACAAATATGATATCCGCACACTCAGTCAATACAAAACCATCCCCACTCGAAAAAGTTCGGACTGAGAGTAGGACACTATATCGCTTCCAGATGGCAGCGGTGCCGGATCGGTCACAGTACCAGTTTGCCTCCTCCTTGTTGTGGTTTTTCCTCCCTCGCAACCTGGTCAAGTAAGTCTTGTGCGGTTGAGCTACGGTGTAGGTTGATCTGTCCAATCATGTCCAAATCTTTGGCAGTTAAAACAATGCGACGTGTTTGATTTTGTCAAACGCTCCCAATATACTTTTTTGTGTAGTAGGGTTTATAAATTCAAATTTTGACGTCTAAGTCTGGCTTGAATTGGATAAGGATAAGGTAAGAATAGAATTTTCTGTCCCTGCCTTGAGGCCACCGTTGAGAACCTTTTGGCTCCCAAAACATCTTCCCCTGGAATGGCTGCATTGAGCTCCATTGACGGCACACAGTTTTGATATATGAGAGCGAAAGAGATACCTCTTTTTTCTCTGTGTTAGACCGCAGTTTCTTGTCCGCAGAGTATGTTTTTGTTCGTATGGAAAAAGTTACATTACAAGGTCTGGCTGTATGTTAAACAATTGATAGAACAGGTCAATAACTTAGACGGCTTACAAAGAAGGAATAAAACAGTTGATTGTACAGCTATAGCCTTTGAAAATTAAAGAACGCGGTGAAGTTGCCCAAACGAAATTTCAAGAAAGCAATAAGAATCCTTAAAGAAACAATCGATTCCTGGAAACAATATATATATATTTATATATATATATATATATATATATATATATGTATATATATATATATATATGTATATATGTATATATATATATATGTATATAACTAACATGCTCAAAAAGTAGTTTGACGAAAAATGGACAGGTTTCTAAAAACAAATTTTTGGTTGACATTATTGGCGACAATTTATTATTTTACATAATTCTAATTTCACATGATTTTATGTTAAGGTACCAGTCTTTTACTAGACGACTATTGATGGCACAGAATATCACTAAGTTAGATGTTCTAACGACTTTAAATTTAATCCAGAGGAACGCCACAAAAATCTCTTTTTTGCTGGTAGGAAGACTTATTCTAGACTATCTGAATATTAAAATAAGAAGCAACAAATCTATAGAAAGAAGACGTATGAGTTGGTGGAGTTTAGGGAAAAGAAGGGAGTCAGTCCACTCTAATATTGAAATAAGAACAGAAATAAGAACAGAGTTGAGTTGTAGTGCCAAAGAGGTTGCCACTAGAATGGAGTACTCTGACTAGTTGGAGGAAATCGTGTTTGTTAGGAAGGATTGGGCGATCGATGCATTTCGCTAGCGTCTTGTGGAGGTGTGTTGAGTTTTCAAGGCGATGAACGTGGGAACGTTGGAAAATGAATAGTTGAGTTGTTTAGTTTTAAGGGTGGGAAACGAGTTTTATTCCCGAATAATTTCAGGGCCGTTCATTAAGATGTACTCGCATTTTTTGAGTTAGTTAAAGCCTCCATCAGCTGAAGAAAGTTTTGGGGGACGAAAAATAGTGATTTGGGCAAGAAATACCTTGGGGAGTGTTTCGAAAGACAGTATGGATTATAATTTCATCGCCGTATTAAATAATATGAATGGCTAATGTGAGGGTTGAGATTATACATATATGCGGTAAATATTGGGAACGGGAGACTTGAAAAGACAAAAGCTTGTGGCATACTGGATGAGTTTGAGCGACGAGACAAGGTATCGGCAATTTTGACTGAGGTTGTTCATTCGGAATCGAACGAGTGGATTAATTCACGTTAGTGAGAATCAAAGTCGAAAGGGTGAAACATTTTTTAGATCACACCGTTTTGCCATAAGGACTTTACGAACGTCTAGCAGACAGGCGATAGTAGGTGCGTTGTTTTTTGGCTAGAACAGATTTTTGTTTTAGGGAGAAGAGAGCTAGGTCAATTGGATGGAGGAGATTGCTTACGAGCTGAAAATGTGGGATAATTTCATTCGTTGGTCTTTCAAAAATTTGACAATAATTTTGAGTATCTTCTCAACGCATGACAGGAGAGAAATTAACTGGCAGCTGATAGGTAGCATAAAAATTCACAATTTTTTAAGTGTTGGGACAATGACAGCGTGGCGCCATGAGCAAGGGAATTATGTATATCGGATGCAGTGGTTGTAGAGCTTGACAGAAAAGGGGTGTCAGAGCTTAATGCTATTTTTCTTCATGCCTCAGAGAGTTCATGCTTAATTTTTTATTGGGTCGGTGACGTATGATGAAAGGGAGAGGATTTTTAGAAACGGAATTGATGAAAGGATGCCGTGGTGAATTGAAGGCATACCGAAGTCAGAGGATTCCGTATGGATAGAAGAACAACGCGATAGGTTCTAGATTGAGCTGGTAATCAACAGCTCTGTTGGGTAATTAATCTGTGACCAACAGGTCGGGAAAAAGCAATGAGTGTACAAAGTAATTAGTTAAAGAGTTAGCTTTTTTTATAGAACACATGTCACTGTATTTTTTTCGAGTCTGAGTCGAATTTTTCGAAGTTCTTTGTAGGTAAAAAGACCGAGAGACGCGGTCGATAGTTTTATCTCAAGAAATCAAGCACAAATATCTACAATCCTGTTGGAATGGAATTGGAAAAATGGAGATAGTGAGATCGTTTTTTAAAGTGGTTTAGGGCGACAATAGCTTGGAAGTGCGGGGCTACTGAGCTTGAGTGAGTTCCAAACTGAAGAACAGTGTAGGCAGACGTATAGCTAATGACCGTTGGGTTCAACGTGTAGTTCTGCAAGTAAGGATGTTCGGCATTGAAGTTTCCGCTTTATATGACCTAAACTTTTTTCACTAGGGTTGAGGAGGGCTGAAAAATTATTAAAAAGTTCTTCGAGTGGAGAAAGTTAGAATTTCTCTAAGACTGATTTTACATTGCTGATTCGAAGTCCTCTTTTTTATTTAAAGAGAGTTCCTCTTAGGTGGACGTGGCGAGGGTTCTTTTTAGGAAGTGTTTCTTGGAGGGAGAGTTGGAAATTGGCGCTTGAAATTGTTTAGTGTTACGATGGTTCTCATTGACATGGACGACCTCGTCAAGCTTACCTTTTTTTTCAATAATAGCAGCTCTGCCGGTGGTCAGCTGGGAATGAGTGTGTCCTGTTGTTCCGTTTGCGTTCGCGGTCACGCTTGGTTTGCTGCATAGATTCGTTGTTGGATTCGTTCGGCGTTTTTTTTTCTCATTGTCGACAAGTACGCGATGCATCTCCATGTTCAAAGAATTCAAAGTCTTTAGGTTAAGTTTTGGTATCCTGCCATCTGTATCGTCCTCAGTTATCAATGATAGTATGATTAGTAACAATGATAACTTTGCAACAGTCACGAAATGACTCTTGATGATCAGAAATACCAGAACTGAAGTGGTATTAATGTTTGTCATTGGAAGTTGTTATCTCTCACGAAGCCAGGGAAAATAATAATGTTATAATTGTGACTATAATGAACTTAACAAAAGCGGAATCCGGAAATAAATCAATGGATTTTAAGGCTACGGAGCCTTCCAAAGTTTAACACTAAAGGGTGTTTCAATATCTAGTATAAGGTGTCGTGTGTACGATCATAATAAAAATAAAGCAATGTTTACTAAATGTATGTCTTTTTTATTTAAATTTTTTCTAACTAGGTAGTATTATTTGGTATAAATTTATCAAACATCAAAAACGATGTAATGTCGTGATATGTTTCCAGAACAAAATCGCTTATATCAAATCAAAGTCCAAACCAGAAGGGTTTATTTCACAATCCGTTCAAATAAGGAGTGTATGTTTAATAAAGTCCTGAGCAAAAAGTTGTATTGGTTAAAGTGCCAATCAGGAGTGCTTGTTTCAGTTTTATTATGGTGTGTTGTTTGTAACAGAATATATAGATAACCCAAACATATGGAGATTACTATTTAAATTACATCAACCTTATTTAAATTTGAGTTACAAATTTGAGATTATACAAGGTTGCGTAAAATTATTCATTCAATTTTGTTTTTGTATAACAGTTCTACTAAATAAAAAAAACATTTTGAATAATCTTTCTTAGGACCCTTACATTTTTTTCTGTTAAGTGGAATAGGTGCTATCCGCCAAAACGGGATATTACGCGATCAGGAAACGCCATTGCCACATTGGCAGCCACCACAGCAATATTCTCGTCAACACGACCAATGCGGTGGGGAATTACCAGTTTGAAACTTTTAGTCTTTAAACTGCCGAATTAAAACGAATGCTTTTTTCCTTATTATTCATTTATTTTCCTCATCTGAGGGCGATTAATTACTGTCTGAATAAAACTTAAATTCCTTCTTAAATACTAAAATCTACATACGCGAGTAAATCTACCTAAAGGGGATAATAATAAAAGGAAAGGAAAACCATCCGCAAACTTACAAAAGGATTGCGAGACGGTGGTTATAAATATTTATTTCACTAATTACATCTAAAATGTACGTACATCTAGGAAAAACCAATTGATAGCGGCCTAAAAGAACATCGATCATAAAAGATAACTGTCGACCCTTTTCTTAAACGAATGGCGCGAACGTGGTAATAAAGATAGGTTTTTCCTACATGTACGCGTTTCTTTTGAAACAAAGTGCAATTTAAAAGGAACATTTGGAATGCAAATGTAACTGGCGGCCACGGCCTGCAAGGTCTATTGTGGTTCAAGTATGTTCCAGTCGATCAGCTAAGCGGCGGAATGCTTGTCCTGTTGGCGCAACACGATAAGGAAATCGACTTCGAAATGCACGCTGCGCCAACACCACCGACCGATAAGCACTCCATTGCTTGTAGGTTTGTATTCTGTCAATGTCAAATATGATTTGCAACGCCATTTGCAATAATTCTAACACCTTCCGATAGAGTGATTAATTTTGCGCCACCTTGTAGTAACAAAGTATTCAGTTTTTTCCTTTTTCTCAAAAAAAAAAAAAAAAAAAATTAAATGTCAAAATAATCCCTTACAAAAAGTCACTCTTCAATTGTTACAGAGATTTTATTGTAGCACTTGAAACTTTGTAGAAACAGCTGAATTAAAAAAAAATGATTCTGAACATTTTATATAATAAAACTTTCCAAAATTATTGTATTAAAGTTTAAAGAAAAACATAGATTGAATCTTCAAACTGAAATTCTTTAGCACCAATAAGGTTTGGTTGGGATTATGTTGTAGCCCACCCGGGTACGATAGGCAACCACACAAAGCAATTGCACTCAATATATGAAACCCTCGTCAATCAAAAGCTGTCATGAACTTCCTAGACAATTACATAATTTCAATGCTACTACAGCTTTCACTTTAAATATATTTCTATTTGTGATTTAATTGGCCTCTGATGAGTCCTATTTAGAAATAAAAATTTGCTCTGACTCTTGAGAACAATCAGTATTCTACATCAACCGTGAAGAGTCCTTAACTAATTTTGTAGGGCTAACGAAAATAAACCTTCACAAAAAAGGGTGAATAATTCACCCTTATTGCAACCGAACTTTTACGCCATTATTTCACTTGGGGGAGTCACAAACTGAAATGGAAATAAAGCCTAATTGTTCTCGAATGATAAACAATTTCACATCGGCAGAACGTGGGAACTCGCTCCAGAATTTGCCCCGACAATCCATCAGGAAAAAAGTTTAGCAACACATTTTGCTGAGTTGAAACCACGCATCGATTCCTTTATGGTCAGCTCGGCCATTGAAGTTTCTCAATGGAGTGTAGGAAAATGTATGAATGCTTATTTATTGCGACTTCTAAAGTGACATCCATTCGGTGGAGTACAAGATCCTTGAAAGCCTATAATATTTTATTACTATTGGAAAGCCTTTAAAAATTTTATTGCTGGTTTTTTACGGGCGTTTCATCCCATCATGTCCTCACAGAGAGGAAGCGAATGGTGGATACAAAAACTTGTTGAAGGTGAAGACAGTCTGCAAGAGCAATATCATACCATTCAACTGGAAACTTTTATCGTAGACGAAGAAGAATCTCGGTAGGAATTGTTGCGAATAAAAGAAAGTAATCAATGAAATATGTGATTCGACTGATTTCGCAAAAAAATATGCAGACCCGCAGATTCAAATGAGAAAGCATCGTATACAAAATAAATGAGGTTGTGGGGCCGAACCACATGTTGTTGACATAGAAAGTGCTCATATATTTATCATGAAAAATATAATGCATGCATGTGTGCTTCTCAAGAGATATAGACGGAAATGGTAACAACATTTTCCTGACAAGGATATATTCCCATGTCGACAGTTCTAAATTTTTAGGAGTGTATCCTATTTCCGGAATAAGATTTTGAACTTTTTCCAACAATGAATCAAACCGACCCGCATTGTACCCTAACCAATGAAATAGGTTTGGGACTGGGTTCATCGAAAGGTTGAGTAAAATAAATAAGTGGGACCTGGATGTTATTTATTGTGATTTATTGCTAATATTTTCCATTTCTATTTCATATTCATATTGAGAAGAGGGCGAAAAGATCCAGTTTAGAGTACATTTTCTTTAAAATCTGTAGCTTGCCTGCTGATTAAAATTGGTGTTTAGTAGTTCATATTTGGTGCAATTAATCGATAGTATTATCAAAATGTATTGCAAACTCTGATACCAGTATCGCGAACACTTTCTTTCTTCCATGCATAATTTGAAGAATTGCCTTTTTCGATCAAAGAATTGAAGAAGGCAAGGAGCATAGCGAATTAATCCATGCACTTGGGTAAGGCGGGGCTTACATTTTAACGGGCTTAAAAGCCCACGAGGATTATTGTTAGAACTAGTAACGTATCGTGTTATGTTTAAGTTCACGGGCACCGTTTGCGAGCGCGCTACGATTATCAAAATAAACCACAACTCTTTAGAAACTCCGTGGATGCCACTATTTATATCGGATCCCCTTAATTCACACACAGCTCGTATTTATTTACAGTAACATTTCGTTCTTGTCGGATTTCATTATTATCGAAAATGATAGGAAGAGAGAGGTATTTTAAAGAGCGTCTCACGTCAGCTAACGGTGATTTTTGCTCTGGCGTTTATCTGCTCTGGACTATACGGGAACTAGAAGGAGATCATGAAATACCAAAAAATATTTTTTGCAGTAGTATTTTAACCGAAAGATTAAGAATAACTTGCGTGTGTGTGAATTTGATCCCGAAAAGAAGCTAACGGTAGAACAGAAGAAGCTTCGAATTGAACTCAGTCAGAACATCGGAAAAATTTGTAGTCACAAAATTTACTCGTACGACTTATAACTTAATCATTGATTAATCATGGGGTTAACGGCCTCGAAACCGAGCGAAAGTATTCACAGTGGAAGCATTTTGAATTCTCAATAACAGAAAATCAAGTCAAAGTCAGAACATAGTTAAGACTATGCTGTCTGTTTGTGTTTGATTTAGAAAATATTAGGTGATGGTGTTAAAAAAAATTGACGATTAGCTTTTCCACTATAAGATTGCGCCACCGCATTGTTCGGCCATTGTGCAGCTATATTTAAAATTTAGAAAGCATAAATATAGCTTTATCTGCCTCCGAATAGCTGGGCTTATTCCTTCGCGGCTTTAGAAATGGCAGAAAATAATGGGATGCATAATTTTGAAGAACTGTTGTGTATTTTCAAAATAATTTTTTAAAAATGTAGTAATCAAAATAATAAAAAAAATGGGGGCAGCCGATAGGTTGCACATGCAGCAAGGAAGGGACAAAGTTAGTTTTTGGAAAATACAAAGGCCGCATAATGGCGGCTGAAGGAAGTTCAAACCAGCTCACCGCGTGGCACGGGGAACATTCTCATAGCCCTGATCTTTTCTGAACACATACACATAAACAGAAAATAAACTTACTCTTTCATATTTTATATAAAAATAAAAAATAAAAAAATACAATGACATATATAAGTAAATATCAAAATAAACAAAATTCAATTTACTTTTTCTCGTTTCTATGTTTTGTATTGTTGGTATAAGTTGCAATTTGCATGCATTCTCACGTCGCGCTACTCGGTCGCCCAGGATGTACTCTCCCGTGCTCCCTTTCAGTCTCACGGATAAATTTTTCCTTTGTATTCGAAACTCAATTTCCACTTTTTCTCTTGACAGTATTTTTCACTGGATCGTAATTTTTAAATGATTACGTCACCGAACAAGCGGGCAATTTTTCTATTTTAAACACTTCAACTTTTTGTTTAACTTTATTCTTTTCCAATTAAAAATCTGTCACAATTAATTCCCAATACTAGAAAACGATTCACGACTTTTCATCTATGTTGAGGTAGTATTAACGGGAATTTTTCGAATTTTTCATCATGGAGAATAATACGAAGACGTTTGTTTTAATTTGTGTCATGCACTTTTTTTCTTGCTTGGATTTGTAGCCCTACTATTCTGGCTTCAATGTGGAGATTTATTAAGAGTTCTATGCTGGCTAGTAGTGACATGGACAAAATGTTGTTGTCATCCGCATAGGCTACCTTTTGGCTTGACTTGTATAATAGTGTGCCTATATATCGAAAGGATTGCTTTCTTATGACATATTCAATAAAAAAATATGAAAAACAAAGGGGCGAGCCAATCTCCTTGCTCTAGCCCGGTATTTGTGTTACAAAAGTCGGTGATTTGATTTTTGCGGACTTATGCGGTTGTCGATGTCATTGTCATTTTGCTAAGACGGACTAATTTGGCTGGGATAGCAAGGCGAAGTATTATTTGGTACAGTTAAAAGTTAAAGTCAACGAAAATCTGGCAAATGTCTTTGTTTAACTTCAAGCATTTTTCAAAAACTTGCTTCTTTGTTCAACAGCTTTAAAGCCACCTTGATACTAATTTAATTTCTAAGATCCTTCAAAAATATCTTCGAAGTTTCGAAGTCTAGTTCTCGAAGCCTCTATAGTTCTTGCACTGTAACTTGTCACCTTTTTCATGGATAATTGATTGGCTCCATTTATTTGACATATATTCTTGTTACCAGATATGCTGGAAAATTTTGTTGAGGGCTTTCGGAACACTACTGCTGCTATTTATTGAATTTTACTCGAATCTCATCGATACCCGGAGTTTTATAATTCGTTTGGCTTTGGTGACGGTAGAGAAATCACCCAGAGTCGGTGCTGCTAACCAAAGCTCTCCAGAAATATTTATATCTGAAAGTTCCAATGTTCTGGAGCTATGCGGAGGATTAAGGAGTTTCTTGAAATATGAAGTCATCCATCATTCCTTAATCTTGCCTTCATCGGCGATAATGTTGCCGATGTCATCACGGCAGAGCTTCAAGCCTTTCACTACTTTGTATGCATGTACTTGTCTTGTGTTGTTGCTCGCTAGACTTAACGATGCTCCTCAATTGGCGATCATAGTATTTTCTTTTCTTAATTCCAATTACCTAGTCCCCTTCCTTTATTAGATTTTCATACTCTTCTCATTTCGTGCTGGTTATCCTACCTAAATGTTTTTTGCACGCCTGATTCTTTTAATCTAACGCATCCTGATATTCGTCATCGAACCGGTAATTTCTCATGTACCGGGCTTGATGTCCGATCGTCTATTTTACCACGATCTTAAAAAACCTTTTCACATCTAACCAAATTTCGTTCCTTGTTTTCAGTGAGGTTTCCGATACACTGGAAGCTAGCTAGTTATTGGAGTCTTTCAATGTCGAATTTTCGTAGAAGGTTGGTGGTCCTCGATATATATGTTTAATCAATCAGTGATCTGACAATTAGCTCTTCGGTATGTGCGAACGTCAAGTGTGCTGGAGACGCAAAGTTTTTGGAGCAAACTATGGTCTATCTGATTCTGTGGGTCGCCACCTGGTAATACATAGGTCGTTTCACGTATCCTTCGATGGGGGAAGCAGTTCGCATGCATGACTGAGTTTCATGAAAAGTCGTGGGTCGTTTTCGTTTGTCGAAATAGAGCTTCCATGATAACGTTCGCCGATGGGATAGCTCCTTGTTAACCATAGCGATATAATTATCCAGAATTATTTTCTGCCCTTTGTAGGTAGTGCGTCGAACGTTTCTTCTGTCGAGGCATGAGCTGATTTTTGTAGAGTTTCGCTTTTATACGGATAGCACACAACCGAACATTGACTGCCTTTAAGTTAATAACATGGCATTTTGACTCCCTATACACAATAACGGCCAATCCGAATTCTGGCCTTCCAGCGGGCTTCCTATTTTTGAATATTGTGTTCCATTTCAAATCATGAATATTACTTCTAGTCCAGTTTGCTTCCTGCATCGCTAGTCAGCTTAGTTCACATTGCCTAGCGCGTTATAAAAGGCCCTTAACAGCGCCTGGGCTATTCAGTCATCTGACATTCCTTTTCGATTGCGAGGTCGTTGCCGTAGGTTAAATCCATTCCGAGGCTCTGCTACAGCTCCACTCCGTTTATTACTTTGATTCCGTTCTTAGGCGCGGAATGCTCACCTTATTATCTTCGTACGTCCTTACAAAGAAGTGTAAAAAGATTGTAGTAGCAGAGCTGTAGATATATTTACAGTTATTGGCATCTCCCTGCATTCAATATCCCATCATTGGCGAGCCAGTAAACTCAATACGCGACCTCGAGACCATTTTCTACCATTGATTCGTGGGATTTGGGATGAGTAACCATAGAAGCTATCTTAGATCAAAAGAGAAAACAGCTTCACAACTTTAAATCCGGTGATACTCCGGGTTAATTACATTTAGTTACTATTCGGCGATGATCCTTCAAAGTGAGGTGTCGTAAATCTCTATAAAGGCAATTTCTGGTTTTTATAGAGACCTTTGGGATGGTCGTATCAAGGGTTGAATTCGGTCACCGTGTCAATCTCGTTGGTTTTCATTATTTAGATTGAAATTTCCTTGAGCTTTTCCTCAGGTCAGCTTGAACTCTTTCCCAATCGGATGGGATAAAGACATAAGGGTCTACTAACTCCAGTTTCACATTTTTTAACAAAGAGATCAAGGTCGCGTCTCTTTGAAAAGATGGCCTGTTCTGACGTCTATAAATCCACATTCAAATATCCTCCAGCTGTGGGAGATCAGTTCTAGATTGGCCGACACAATTTAGAAATTAATAGTTGACGAGCTTGGACGTCGTTCGGTACAATCAAAATGTAATCTATATTCGTCGAAAAAAGCCATTTCATATCCATTGGATCCGTCATATTTGTTAATTAAATCATCAATTATTGCTTTCACTGTACCTTTTGGTATAAGATTGCTTTAACCTTCATAGGCCTTTCAGGCCGAAATCTGGTTCAAATTGAATAAAGATGGAGGAAAGAGTTTTCTTTTCCTCCTGTGGTGCTACTGTTGGTAACCTTATGGATCCCAAAACAACTTCATGTTCACGTGGTAGGTATTTTTCGCCAAAGGGACAGTTTTTACTCAGCTGGGAGCGTATATGGTATGTGCAGCACGTCGTCTTCATGCATTTCCAATATATTTTTATGGTTTTTGAGTGTGTTCAGGTGGAACGAAGTTTACATAGTGAATTATGTTCACTATTTCGTCAGGTTTTGGATCATTCTTCGAAAAAAAGGAATAAGATCAGACCAGAAATAAACAAAAGGAAGGAACAAAAGGTTAGCTCCGACAGATATTCTACGAGTGTGGGTGTAATTTCGGCTTTCCTTTTGCTTGTCGTAGCTTTGGAGATCACGACGTGAAGTTGTTGATAGTTTCATTTGACTAAGATTAATGAGCACTTGGAAGTCCGCTCAGGGGTTGGAGACATAGTTGGTCTTTTCCAACTGTGCTCTTCGCGAACTATTTCCATTGGTTTCCAATTGGGGTCACTGTCACAACCAGCCAATACGTCTGCTTCTGTAGTGAAATATTCGTACCCATTCACAGGTAGGTCCTCCTTCTTCCTTTTTTTTAATCCCCAAATTTGTTACTTGTTTTTTGATTTGTTTTCTTATTCCCACAAAACTTCAGTATCTTTTTTGGCTTTCCGAGTAAAGGCACCTTTTACAACGGAGAAATCCCTCCTCGCACCTAAGATCTCCTCCCGCCATTCCCAAGACAGAATTGCGGGGTAAAGGTTAGAAATTCCTTTATATGCGTACAAATTTTCTACAAAACTTTAAATGAATGTTCTGAAGAAAATATCACTGTTCAGCTTCTAACCGGATTCGGCAAGGATTCTAGAGCTTAGGCATCAATTCACCCATTATTAACTACAAATATCTACACTTTCAACGAGGCGCTAAGGGAAATTTTATCAGTTTTATTTACACAGCCATTTGTCAATGATGATTTTCGAATATATTGGATATCCTTTGTACTAACTGTCATTGTGTCTTCTCAGTTAATACTTTTCCATGGTTCTGGTTCATTTTCTTACAGAGTATATGGTGTTGAGGAAGTCCAACTTATATATAGAGGTTAGGTGTGTATTGAAAAATACGTTCATGTTTATCAGGACGAGAAAGTTTGCAGATTTGAAGCGCTCTTTAATAACTTTAGAAAAGAAAGCTCAATGGGACGTAAGAACAGGATCGCCACACAGTTTTAAATATGGTCAATGGTATAACCTTTTGACCTACGATTTATTGGGCTTAAGATATATATCTTTGCAAAGTAAGTACATAAAGTAGTTAAACGATATATATACGTGTACTTTTCTCCTTTCTGTCTATAATTACAAAAGACACTCCCCCCGAAAATTGTCTGATGACATTCTTTTTTATTTTGTGTATCTTCATGAATATTACGACTATCTTGTTTGTTAGCACTTTTTAACCACCTTTTTTAATCTTTTTGAACGTTTCCAATATGGTTCGTTATGGAAATTTTCGTAATAACTGATTACTTAACACGCTTCTTCCTAATTTCTTCCTAATTCCTTCCTATTATCCATCCTTGGAGAAAGAGAGATTTCCCTTAGCCTGAAGGCACCGCTAAGCGATGATTGATGAGGCCTTGTCTGAAGTAATGTGACAAACAGTTCCAGGCTAGGTTCTCGGTGTGACAGGGGAGGTGTTTAGTCAGTAGTCCGGTAGCGGAGGAGTCCGACACTCAGGGCGTAAATAACCTTCACTTCCCAAACAAAAAAAAAAAACACGCTTCTTAGCTAGTGTTTTATCTGGATACTTTTAATATTTGTTTCTTGAGTACGATTTCGTGTGCTTTTTGTGGTGATTGACGGCTAGATAACTTTCCAGTTTTTAATAAAATTATTATCCCACGCCCTGATGGGTGCTCTACTTGCAATTATTGGTTCGCTTGTGGTTATAGCTTGCTTAGCAATTTTTAATGAAGGTTCGTTTGGTGCTTGATCGATTTTGCTTAGTCGATTGTTTAGTCCTGACAATTTATTCCATTATATTTCTGCTCATATCTTATCTTATTTCATATCTGCATCTTTTTGTTTTGTTTGTAAAATAAATGATTATTTTAAGCTCTTCAGAGTACATTCTTTTATTGAACGGTTATGACGTAATTGTTTTCTTGTTTGAAATGGTTTCTTCATATCATATTCTTCTTCATTTCAATATTTTTCTCGTTTCTCTTGTCTTCTTGTAAAAGACGTATTCGTGGTATCTTTTTGGTGCGCAATGTAACGTTCATATATTTAAAACCTAGCATATTGTCACTGGAAACAACTATATAATTTAAAATTCTATTCGAAATTTGTTGGTTTTCCCACCAAATTTGAAATTTGTAAATTAAGAATAATTTAGAAAATTTTGTTTACTGGTGAGACTTCACCACTCAACCTAAAAGGAATTAATCAATGTTCACACTGACATATCGTATCCACTTGATTTTGAGTATTACCAGTTCATGTTCTTGCTTCTTACAAAATTAAAGTGAATGAATTAAAGAATATGCTTCTGACATTTTTCATTCTCCAATTTTCTTTTTATTCTGTTTGAAGAGATTCATGAAACCGGACCGGTACTGCTAAGCGAGCAATATGCGTACTCGGTTTCAAGAAGAAACTTGTCTCTATTCAAACGAGAAATGTTTAACCATTTCTGTTTCGTACTGGGATTTTCAACATGTTAGTGTGTCTGTTTTCTTGTGCTTAAATTCCCTTTAATAACATTTTAAAGGAATTTCGATTATCACACATGAGTTTTCCCTTCCGTTTAGCCAAAATAGGATACATTCTGTCAAGAGCACATTTGCACAACAATTTTTTACCTTTTTTTCATATCTGTCAATGATTGGGTCAAAGATCTATTTTGATATGTGGTGTCAAAACATTTCAAGTAAATGTCAGATACAATATGTGGGGTTGAAATGAATTTGTAAAACGGTAAAATTGAAAAATCTGAAAAGGGAAATATTCATAAAAGAATTCTATGCTTTGTTAAGGGCGGGATTGGAATTCGATTCAAGGGCTATTCAGTAGTTTTAATTGAGGTTTTACTTTGCTGAAAGCACATAGCCTATCTTCTGGGGAAGTTAACTACATGCATGCACTTGAAACAAAGGATAGATGCGACAAATACATAAATATATATGTATTTGTAAGGATACGCATCAAAAAATGTTAGAATCTGCTTTTATCGAAGTAAAAGGATTTTAAAGCTGAAAGGAGTATATGAAGCTGATATAGTACACTGTGAAGCCCAAAGTCTAAGATTTTCGAAAAATGCATATCTGTGAACAATGGACGTCCTTAAGGACGACAGATGTACGCCAGCCGCAGAGCGAGAGTTGGGCGCCTATTTGCCGACACTCGTCTGCAAAGGGTTAAAAAAATTTGAAATTTCTTTATTGTTTTTAAATATATACAATTTTACTAACGGTTGTAAAAGTTTAGAAACAATGAGTTGAGTAAAAAGGTACACTCAGATAGAAAATTTTTGATGCAATTCGCCTTTTTTCTGGCAACCATCAAATAGTCATTATTTAAAATATTTCCGGTACATTTTTACATACAATTGTGTAATTAATGTACATACAATTGCTGTGGGGGCTGTAAAGTTGAAAAATTATTTTCAACTTCTTTGGCATGAGAAAGAATGAGATCGTCGACTAGATTAGTGATTAGGAAAGACGGATATTTACACTCAAACATTCTATTGGAATATTAAAATAAGTTTATTTATAATTTTATAAAATTTTCTTTTGTGAGTAAAATGCCTTCCCAAGAAGTACAAAAGTGGACAGGAATGCAAACGCTGGTCCATTGTGGTATAAGATGTAGTAAGACCCTAAACCCCAATTTTTATCCACATTTCCCAAAATTTACGCATACGAAAATTCAACAATACTTTCATAAAAATACCCATACTTATAAAGTATATAAAGAGAGTATAAAGAGAGTTATTTTTGGAGGCATAGAAATTCATGTTGGTCACACTTTTTCATGCTACGTATGGTGTGACAGGTGTTATGTACATGATAATTAGTTTGCTTTGCCATTTTATCATACAAAGGTCAACACCTGCAGATTGTGGAAAATTTTTCTCGAAAAAACGGTTCTGAAACGTGAGCAACACATTGCACATTCCGTCTCTTTTGTGGCCGAGATAATCATCCATCAAGACTCTCGTCTCGCTCTCGCATCGCCGTCTCGCAATATTGTTTTTCGGCCTTTACTCTCACTGATAATACGCATCGGTCCAGACGACGTAAAGTGTGCAATGAAAAAACAATATTAGCTTTAGAGCATAAATTAATTACGCGGGTGCGGAATTCTAAAAAAAATTGATTTATTTAATCCTAAAGTCGTCTTAGAACTAACTTACATGTTGAACTTATGATCTACATAACACCTCGAAATGCAAATCCAACGTGACTTGCCGGATGCCGCCCAGACGTTCCCATGCTTGCAAGAATGTCTCGCTCGAGGTTACAGTTGCAATTGGATCATTGTGTTTTGTCTATTTTGTGAAATGTAGAACTGCAGGTGTTTGGATTTCGAAATTCTATGGAATTTAGTGTTGCGGGTAATTGAATTTAGAATTGTATGCATTTTGTTCCTTACCTCATACTATCGACATAGCAACTGTAGAGCGTAGTATCGACGAAACCACAAGTTAGTTCATTCGACCTCGTGCTCAACAATTAAATCTGTCCCAATCCATAGTATTGAAAATTTTACGGGCTTAAAAATTCTAAATCGTGCACGTGTATTTGTCATCGTGAATTTCGAGATCTGAACTTCTGTGACATACATTACAATATTTGCTAGCTATCATTCAAGCACATGCTTCACTTTGACTCGCGTGGAGTACTCAAAAACTAATTCATTTTCGTCATTTATTATTACAAAATTATTTTCAATTGCAATGCAGATAAATGATCTTCAACATAACATTTACGAGTCGTACATTTTCAGCTGTGTTTTAGTGATTTATAAATGTAGTTTTCGGCTTTTTGCCTATAATGCGACAGTGCATTGTCAATATTAACCAAATAGAAGTTTATGTGTTTCAAATCGCTCAGTGATAAATATGATTCCGATACATATTCGGAAAAAATGTTGCATATTACCTTCACGCACGCACAAATAGAGCCGAAAATTTGAACAGCAGATGCGGTGAATAAATGGAAAAACTTGTTCTTCTAACCCTCAAACACATGGCTAGGGGCTCTCAACGTCATATACTTCGGAACATTAAGTCTCAAATACAAAACTGTCAAAAAATTATGGCACATAAAGTAACCATCGATAATCACTCCTGAAAAAATTGAAGCTAGTGTTCCCGGAAATGCTTTAACGAGTTAAAAAGGGGTCGAAAACCACCCTCCATTAGGATCGCGGAGCAGTTTCATAGCACTTTAAACAACTAACAACAATAAAAAATACCGAGAATATGTCAAAATTTCGACAAGAACTCAAAAAACGATGGCTTTACGGATGATGATAAACGTTGATATGTCATTCGAGCCAGCGTCTTTTGTATCGACGAATTATGGAGAAATTCGCACTCGATGTCAGAAAGCAAATCAAATTTCAGAAATGTTTAGGTCATTCTGTAGTTTGCTCTTAAAGTTAACATGAGCACATGTCTTCTAACCAAAAAGTACATAAATTATTTGTCTCTTTCTGGTGGTCATCAAATTTTGGAAAATTGAAAAAAGTTTGAATAATAATTCTATTAACGTACACAATCAAAACAAGTCAAATTAGCAATCAACCAATCACTTTTTTGTTTTTATGAAATGACTGCTTTCTTACCATTATCAACTTTTCCCAACTTAATTAACGTTTAATCTGCAATATTTGTAATGTTATTGATATTTTTGATAACAAAGTTTTGGTTTTAATCGAATTTAGCAGTTTTTCTCTGTAGAAATCAAACTATTATAAAAAAGAAACAAAGATTTCATAATGGTATGTTGCGAAATGGATTTAAGTCTGAACACTGTGATGTATGTTCAAAAAAATAATGAATAACTAATAACAATAATGTAATGATATGTTGGGGCAACCGGTAGGTAGCACCTGCAGCGAAAGAAAGGAACAAGGTTAAATAGACAGGGTTATTTGAAAATACAAAGGCCGCATAACGGCGGACGAAGGAAGTTACTTTTAACCGACTAGCTCACCGCACGGGCGTGGGAGGTCTTAGGATATTATTTAAGCCCTGATCCTTCTATACATACACACACACACACAGAAAGAGCTTACTCCTTCATATTAGATAAATAAATAAAGAAATAAATAAATGCGATGATTCTGACCACCTGTGAATTGTGCTGCGCTGATTAGTGATAAGTTACTTTTTTCTTCACTTCTTCGCTATAACCTTGTTCCTTTCTTTCGCTGCAGGTGCGACCTGTCGGTTGCCCCAATATTTATTTTAATATTAATTAATTATATGTTTTTTTTGAAAATGCATCACATGGCGCCCAAAGTGGGGCCCAATATTTAATTTATTTATTCTTAATTATATATTTATTAATTCCTTGAAAATACATAACACAATTTATATCCTTTATTGTCCATCACTTGATACTGGATTTCAATATTTTATTTTCAATAACTTTATACTGGATTTCTATATTTTATTTTCATCACTTGATATTGAATTTCTATACTTTATTTTCCTTCACTTGATACTGGATTTTTATACTTTATTTTCCATCTCTTGATACTGGACTCATTTCACTACTGAGATTTTTTTTCTGAAACATTTTTTGTGACATTTTTTTTGACTGAGATTGTTTTTTATTACTTTTTTTGTTTGTTTTTATGTCGGCTACACATGGCAATACCTGACCACACTACCTATTGCTTGCAATGTTCTGAAAAATTTATCTCCTTGACTGTTTTTTATGTTGAAACGACCGTAAAGTTGATGCTCACGTTACTCATTTGAAAACTGATTATACATAGTAGTCTGTCAGTTTGGAGGGTGAAGCAAAGCATACTAAATGATGGTGAAGAAATAAAGTCATCTTCAAAAAATAACCCAAACAAGAATTCATAAATGAGCTGTCATATTCTTAGGCAAATATTGTAAAACACATAATTTCGTAAAACTCAGCTTTATTATTTACTTTTAAACAGTTTCCCTCGAAGGTTATCCAACGATCATAGCTTTAATACAATTTATCGATACCATTTATATCGTGCAATTTTCTTATTCTCGAAATTGGCTCAACCAGTTTTCGCGATTGCTTCTTATTTCAGTGCAATTTTTTTTTCAATAGAATATATTTTTCACGGCGGCCTACAGAAAAAAGTCAGTGCAGGCCATATCGGGAAACATTGGCAGTTGACAATACACAAATTTTTTATTCAATTTCGACACGATTTTAATCGACTTGTGACAGATTACATTACCTTTATGAAATAATACTTTTTTTGCTTCGAATTGGGCGGGCTTTTTTAAATACATTCTTTTCTCACTCTTAAAATCGGTAATCGATGAATAGTATGTATTCGTGCTCATCGCAGAATTTGTATGTCATAACTTTGCCAGTCGACTGTAATCCATCCTTTGCCGTCAGTTTATCATATGTCCACCAAGCTGACTGTCAGTTGAGCTGTTTCGAAAGATAGTGATGGAGCCAGGTGTCATCTTTTGTCACATATGACGAAAAGTTCTTTTTCTGCACGGTTGAATATCTGTTAATTTCATTATCCCGGATCATAAACGTGTTACCATGCATAAGATCGATTGTAAGTTCATTCAGCATATAGTTTGCACACAACATTTGCATGAGCTAACATTTATGAACTATGAATTTCGATATGTATCTAACTGTGACCATCGACGCCGTTCGGTCCTATTCTTTCCGTCCTAAAGATGTTGTCCTCTTGTTGGAGAACTTTCTGAACTTTGCCGCGTCAAGAACTAGTTTGAACGACGTCGCTTGTACTCCGCGTTAAAGTCTAAACTGTCAAAGTCAGCTTACAATCATTTAAAATGATTTTGTGATCTTTTTAATATTTATTTTGTTAAGGTTATGTTTTGGGCGTCTATTGCGTGCACGAACCCCTTAGATGCTCGTTTCGCTTTGTTTAAATTAAGTAATAAATCCTTTTCCTGTGCAGAGTCCAGAAAATGTTGATGCCTTAGCACCAACAGTGTTTTTTTTTCAAATATTAGTTCTTCATTGCGAACGAAAGTTTTTAAATAATTTTCTCACAATAACCGAAATTGCTTCACTGACAGTGCTGTGCCTTTGACAGCCTGGGGCATTTCACGTGAAGCGAAGAGGGCAACATGTTTGAAGTTTCCGGGGCCTATTTAAATTGTGAGCCTATTTCACGCCTATTTCACAAATTATTTGTTCTTTTCAGCACAAATGTTCATGATGAAACTTAAGGCAATCTGGTTTGAATTTATTTTTTATTGTCCTCTAAACGTTCCGTCGTTCCTCGTCACTTTCTTGGTTTCGTCTAACGACGCGTTTTGGCGGTGCTCCATGTTTGGTGCAATATTCCATTTTTGTTGAGTTCGGGTTGAATTTTGTTAAACGTGCCGATCAATTGTCATTGATATGAAATTTGAAAAATTAAATGAAGCTTAGACTAAGTTGACAAAATTTATCATGAATAAAAGATACATCTCTCGCAGTTTCCACGATATACAATTTTTCTGGCATCGTCAGAGTTACTACCAATGCTAATCATACTACAGGCAACATGATAGACAGAATCAGGAAGCCTTTAGAAAACAACATGGTCACAAATCCTGCAATGAGAATAAATCAAAATATTACAAAACAGCTCAGTTCATGATGAGGATTTGGAATCAATTAAAGGGATCAACGAGTACTACTTATTGTCGTACATTGGAACAAGGTTTTTGACATTTAGCAAGATTGTGGCCTTCTTACTCTTCCTGGAGAAGTAGTTTTAGGGGAACAATACGAATGAAAAGAAAATATACAGGGTGCGTACGTTATTTGAGGACATGCATAAATGTGACTATAACTTCACGAATTTTTTTTTTTGTTTTTTTTTCCTCTTCAGATAAGAAATGGCGGACTACAACATCACTCAAGAAATGAAGAGACATGCTGTTATCGTCGCTATATGTGCGAACCATACAGATTTAGAGATCTCTAATTTTCTTAATTGCGCCCGTTCATTCGTGCATAAGGTTCGCCGTGAATTGGAAGCATCAGGAGGCACGAACAGCGTTCTGACACTGCCCGATCTGCAGAATTTTTAGAGCAAGTGCAAGCGATCATAGACGAAGACCCTTCAAAATTAATGAGGGTCCTTGCGAGTGAGCTTCATGTTTCTGAGTGCCTTATTCGTAGAGTTGTCCACAAAGACCTTCGGTATTAGTCTTACGTGATGCGCAGAGGACAGTTCATGTCGGAACGAACACGGGAGCAGAGAGTTCTCCGATCAAAACGTCTTTTAAACAAAATCAAACACCCTGAGGCGCGCAAAATGTTATGGTTTTCCTCCGACGAAAAAAATTTTGACCAAGATCAAAAGACCAATTGCAGAAATGACAGATGGCTATGTTCAAATCCTACGGAGGTTCCTGTTGTAATGCACACAAAATTTCCAGCCACTGTTATGGTTTAAGGTGTTGTCAGCAACGAAGGACATGTTATGCCACCACACTTTTTTACTCAAGGACTTCGAGTGAACTCTGCTGCATGCATCCAGGTTTTGGAGACGGTAGTGAAACCCTGGATAGACAATGTAAGCGGAGGCAGACCATACATTTTTCAACAAGACTCTGCTCCTTCACATAAAGCAATGGCGACACAAGATTGGATGGCCGAAAATTTTCATGACCACATAACACCGAACCTATGGCCACCTAGCTCCCCAGACCTTAATCCTTTGGATGATTACGTATGGGGCGTAGTTGAGCGTGAGACCGATAAGCGTCCTCATAATACCACTTCTTCGCTGAGGACTGCTATGAATGTCGTTATGGTCAATATGAACAAGCAGCATTTGATTCGGGCATGTAATCGTTTCCGGACCCGGATGGAAGAGGTTATTGCTGCTAATGGCGATTTTATTGAATAACTTTATAGCCATATATTAATTTAACGTTGTATAAAAAATTCCTGAAATTTCATTAAATTTTGTTAAAAACACAAGCTAATTAATTTTAATCTCAAGTTGTTCTCAAATACCGTACGCATCCTGTTATATGCTTACAAAAATGTAATAAGATGTATTAATTGGCAAGCTAAACTAATTATGATGAATCAGAAACCATGAAGCCAATAGAGTTACGCCTATCGAAGTACGTAGCATTGACAATGAGTGACCGAAAATCTTTGTGATTCTCGTTTACAGATGAGTTGTTAATGTTTTCATTGACATAACTACTAACGAATAAATGTCTCGTCTATATCTTCTGAAGTTTTGTGCAAGGCAGTCTACTTGCTTATTATAGGCCATTATGACTTGGTTTTGGTAAGGGTTTACCAAATGGCCTGTGGGAACTTTGATTTGAAATAAAATGGTGTCTACTGCACGCATTAATGTGATTTATTTTAACACTATAGGGCAACTGATACCAATAATTTTAAAAGCAATATCGTTTTTGCCGGTTTCATTCATATTTCACGTGATAAATTTTCGATTTTTTGTTACATGTTTCGTCGAAGATAGCGAATCGTGCTTGGTATATTCTTCTTCCCCAAAGATTTCACAAGCCCCACAGGAAAGAGTCTATGGGTATGAGCATATCTGGCGGCCAGTGGACGTTATTGCTTGCTGAAATCTCTCATACCGCAAATTTTTTCTGTATCTTCATCAAAACGCTTTTTAATAAAGAATCCAGTGCTTATGGATAGGACTACTTCAGTTCTGATGAATCGTGACCATTGAATTGATGGTGTAGGTTCAACTCTAATTAAGGCTGATATACCTCAAAACACCTACACTTGCCAGAAAAAGTATACGTACAACATCACAAGAAATCAACATATTAAGAAATTCATGCTGAAGAAATCTGCTACATTCAAATATTTAAGCAATATAATTTATCCATTAATGAAACTATCTTTTCTATATATTTTTCTTGTGGTATTCCATTGAAAACTAGATTTTACAAAATGAAAACAAAAGGCCTCACTTAAACGAACCAGAAAAAGTATGCCTACATGACAATATTAATTTGAAATATTCAAATATTTTATTAAATATCGGGGCTTAATAACTTGTTGGATAACCTTTTCTCTGAAGGATCTCTTTAAGTCGATTTGACATGGAGTGAACCAGTTTGGCTGTGTCCTGCCTGGTAATTTTGCCCCATTCATCAACGATCCGATCTCCAACAAGGTCTGCAAATGCTCAATGGGATTAAGGTCTGGGGATCGAGGCGGTGTACACAAATGGAGCAACCGAAGCTGTGTGCTTTCACATTGTGTGCTTTCTGCTTGGGATCATTATCTTGCTGGAACCAGAAATCGTCACCAAGCCTCAACTGCTGAACGTTTTGCTTCACATTCGCCTTCAAAATATTAAGGTAACCGTGTTGATCTATGGTCAGTTCTATAAACACAAGTTGGCCAACTCCTTCTGCCGACATACACCCCCAGACAGTCACAACACCTCCACCATGATACGAGATGGGAGTAGTGTTGGAAAATCTCGCAGTTGGTACGAGATTTTCTTTTTGAGGGCAGTCCCACTTTTCCGTCTCACTAACTTTCTTCCTTTATTGCCAAATATGCAAAATTTGCTTTCGTTAGAGAAAAGGAATCGGAATATAATATAGGAATAGGAATATAATCTCAAAACTCAGATGGCTTGTTTATAAATTTTGGTATGGTTTCTTACGTGCTATGCGTGAGTGATATCCATCTCTCTTTAATATTTTTCGTATGGTATCTTCGTGGAAAACCTTGCCAAAAGCGTCTTTAATATTAGTAACAATTTGGGAAGCAGTTACTCGAGAGTTCTTTTTAACTGCTTGCAAAACGTTTTTTTTTTCGTGTTCAGTCAGTATGGAGGATCGACCAAAACGAAGCTTTTACATAATCGAACCAGTTGTATTAAATTTTTTCACCACATACTTGATAGAGGAGTGAGTTCTGCCTACTATTTGTACGATTTCGCGGTAAGTTTTCCCTTTACTCTTAAGTTTCAGTATAATTTTCCTTTCCTCAGCACTGACTTCGCTTATTTTGGGCGTCATCATGTATTCTGGTGCACAAAAAATTTAAAAAAACTGCCCTCATTGTAAAACCCATCACAACTCATCGTAGGCATCTCGCGATGACATCTCCATATGTCATCGCGTAACAAGGGGAATCCTTCGGTTTGTTCTATAAAATTAATTTTGAAAATAAATTTTGTTTGAGTTTCAAGTGTTTTTAAATAGTAAGTGGGGTAAACTATACTAATCCTGGCACCCCACTGGTAATTGGCAGGCTTCACTTTTTCATTCAAAATTAAGAGTTACCCGTACAAAAAAAATATTTCTGAGCTTTTTTGTCGTTTTTTCCACTCAAAATTCAAAACATAACTCAAATGTGGTCAGTTAAGTGTATGGCAACGATAAGTAAAGTGAAATCACAGCCGCGCTGCAGAGTCCCACGTTTTCTCTGTTTCAGTGAGGTTTCGATTAGTGACTGCTATGTTTGTTTCTCTTCATAAAATTAGCTTTAAATTATTTACTTGTGCAGTGAGTTTTATAAATGATTAATACAAATTTAAAAACGTTCTTAAACACTTTTCGCATTTACCGCTAGGCAAATGTAATAGTTTTGAGTGCCAACAACTAACACAAACATTTAAGTACCACCACCGTTAGTTGGCACCTTTGCCAATCACTAGAATTATGTTCCAAACCTTTTGTGCCAGATACAGGTCATTGAGAAGGACATTTGCAAAACAAAGATATTACTTGAACGCACTAAGAGAGCATCGAATATTAATTTTTAGCACTGGCAATCATTGCAAAATGATAACTGCATGTATGGATACTTTTTCTGGCAAGTGTATGTCAATAAGCGCCGCCAAAAAATTGTCACACGACCTTCTTCGCCTGCGAAGAGATACTAATAAGTATCATTAAGGGAGTTAAAAATGATATCAGAAACAGCGGGTCAACAGAAAATCCCTTTCGCTCTTATGCTTTGAGAAAGAATAACAGCCACAAGGGAAACATTGTAACTAATAATAACCCTTACTGAGATAACAAATGAACTAGCGAACATAAACTGATCACCGACCAATGTCCACAACTAAAATCAAGGACATAAAAATCGGTATAATAGAAATATAAGAACTCTGAGACTGAATTGCATACTTAAAGCGTAAGCATAAAACAAGGCGGCTTCTGGCCGAAAGAGATGGAAAAAGTAATCATAGATTTATGTTTGTATTGCATTGTTACTCAAATGATATCAAAGTATTTACTCTGTAATTGAAACTGTGGAAAAATTAAAATGCCGACTAATTTAAATACAAAATTGTGTAAAATTAAGTGTAAAATTCTACTTATTTTGATTGAACCTCTTAAGATTGGGGGATTGTTGAAAGTGTTCTCGCTGTTTTGTGTTTAGGTTAGGATTCAGATGCAGGACGTCAGGGGCTTTCCCCCTCTTTTCTTGGCAAGTGGCACCAAAAAACTGTGAATTAGATGGTTCATCAGTTTTCTGTAACTAGTATCACTTGACCTTCGACCGTGTCTGCGATGCTTTGAGGGCTTTTCTTTGGTAATTGAAGATGGCAAGACCCGCGCTAAAGATGCGTTAAAGATGGGCTCCCAGTCACTTTCACCATTCTTAGTGTGTACTGGGTTGCGCTGAGAAACTCATAAATCAAGAGTCACTGGCGTTGTCAATACCACTGGAAACGCCACCACGATAAAATTTACGAAAACCTGAGTTAGGATTTAGAATTGTCTGAACTACTCAGGGGCGGCTCGTCACTATTTGCGTGGGATGGGCACGATTTAAGGAACAGTCTTTGTCATTAAAAGTACTCAAGTTAAGCGTTCTATTCAACACGTTGGAAAAATGTGAAGTTCTATAGCTCCCACCCCTTTTTTATATTTAGTTTTCACGTTAATTTATCTCGCAAATCTATTAAATCAGCATACAGATGCTTGAAATATAATGATTTTTCAGAAATACCATATGATCTAATTTTCTTTTCTTTGGTGGGGTTGGTCTACTAAGGTGAAAATATCTTCGACAATATTTTCAAAATATGCATCCTGCTCTCGATACCGTTTGAGAGTGGTAATTATATTATTAATTCTGCTTTTGCTATAATAAACAACTGAAAACTTTGACTGTTAGACATTGCAAATAACTTCCGTTTGCTGATAGAACAAATGAAATGATTTTAGTAAAAATTGAATAGAAAATCACTCAAAATACTTTGAAACTCAATCGATGCTCGCAAAGTTTCTCGATCGCGGACAATATCTTCGCTCTCGAAACTTTCTTCAAAGACTTCCAACAGATCACATTGGTTATTTAACAAAATATCAATGAAGAGTTTTCTAGAGTTTCCAAAAAAAAGTAGAAAAACCGGAACAATTAGCGAAATACATACGAGTTTCATTTATTTTGCAAGCAGCATCTTGCAGAACAAAATGTAGTCTATGTGCAAAACAATGAATAAACAATGCTTGCAATTTCTTTGATTTTTTTGCAAACTATTTAAGTCACCTGACATGACAGCTGCTTCATCGTACGTTTGGGCATCTAACTTTTCAGTTATATTGAAGCTAGTAAAATTATCTTTTAAAACTTGAAATAAATCTTGTGCAGTTTCGCCTGCGGGAGCATTAATAAATCCCATAAATATATCGACAAATGCACCGTCCGTTGTAACAAATTGAAAAATCAAGGATAGTTGCGGAAAATTGGGAATGTCAGTGGTTTCATCGATTTTCCATCAAAAACCAGGTGCTTCATTTATTTCAGAAAATACGAAATATTGAGCTACTAACCCGGTACAATTAATTAACTCATTTTGGGTAGTTTTGTAAGCTCCACTTATAACGGATGATGTATCCAAAAAGGTTTTAAAATCGTCATCGTCTTTGGCAATTCAAAACGCTAGTTCCCGAAAACTGCCCCGGTTAGACAAACTAGATGACTCATCTTGATCGAGAAAAACTTGCTCCTGCGATGCCAAGTAAACTATGGTGGTTTAGTTTTACCGAACTAAACTACCACTGGTCACTAGAGTTTCCATGTATTTATATTGACTCACTGATATGTTTCAAATTACTAAGATTGGCCTCGCCCATCCTGACGTGCCGCCACCGTATCTACTTATTATCTGTAGAAAGGTGAACGGTTCTTATATCTTCATAACGAGGGAATAATGACGGCCTCCCCTATTTCTATAAGGCGAAGCATTCGAAGAAATCAAGCGCTCGGATGCTTCTTGCTAAACATAAGAAAATGCACGAAAAGTATTTGAACTATTTACATTCTTAACATATGAGGGTAATCTGAAAAGTTGCCGATCCCAACGTAGAAATGGCGGTACCTGTCAATTAAAGCTAATGAATATACTTGGGCATCTTTTGACAGTTACTGATCAAAGTTTCAGTCGTTTTGATCGAGCTGTTTTTAGTCGATGTCGTTCGAGTGAGTCCATGTGAGTATTTTTGTGAAAATGGAAAAAATTGAGTATAGGGCTGTATTAAATTTAATATTAAGTTTTTGTTTTCGAAAGGCAATACGCCTTCGCAAGTCAAAGATGAGTTGAACTCTGTGTATGGGTACTCTGTACCATAATTTACCACAGTGAAATTTAGAGAGATAATTACCGTTCGGGATGCTCGAAAACCGCGACTACTGACGAAATCATTACTAAAATTTACCAAATGGTGTTAGACGACCGCCGAGTTAAAGTGATATGAGCTAGCAGAGGTTATGAAAATTACCAAAGACCTAATCAAAATCAGATGTAGCCCAGACCTATACAATGTCTTCTACAATATACTGCTGGGACGTAACAGCCGCAAGAGCTGCGTTTGTTTGGACAGTGGACCGATGCGGATTAACCATTTGTGTGAGGCCATTAACATACAGTTTACACTTTTTCACATTCAAACTAGACACCAGATTCAAACTAGACACCCTGCTTTCGATTATTTTAATCAATAATTGAGGCCAAATCTCGCCGATTACGTGGCTAATGTTGTCTTCAAAATGGTATGCAAGTTTATCACGGTAGTCGATTGAACAAAATTTTCTTGTGAAACCTAGGATCTTCAGCAATATGTTTGGAGCCCAGATATGAAATCCACGCCGTGCCCTTTCGGCTTCAATTTCTGTTCGAGTTGGATCTAGGCCTCTAAGGAACACACTATAGATGTTATGACATCATCAATATGCCACTGGAGCATACCAACTCTTATAATACCGAAAGTATTCTTCGTCACTGATTAACGACTATCAAGAGTTTTAAGTGAAGTAATTCATTTGAGTTTTACGTTGCTGACTGAGGAAGATGAACCGATATGGTGGCGAAAAGACTTTCCCATTCATACGAAAGACTCCAGATGATTAAAGTCTTGAGCCTCCAGATACTTTTTAATTGCAAAAATTCAGAGGCATCTGAAACATTACGAAGCATAATATTGAGTATATTTTGTAAGAAAGTAAGAGCGAGTAAACATGTTGCGCAATCATCTATGATCATTGGAAGCCCTTTGATTATTTGTAGTCGCAATTTTGGATATGCAACAGATTTTATGTTTCCTATGGTCACCCTACTTTTTACATACTCGATGCTACCCTGGCGCTTGTACTAGATGTTATCTCAACCACTCTAGTATTTCGGATTGGCCTATGGAAAAGTTCTATCTAAATAATCAATATAATGTAGAATCCTACACTTTTGGCTCCTGTTGCTCCAGTATCTTCTTCACAGATATTTCTATACCGGCGTATGTAAACGACAAATGGCTCGGACCCTCCGAAGGAGCAACGCGAGGAAAAAGATAATAGTACTACAGTATTAACTTGACTATTGCTTTTTATACAAAACTTCGAGGCGTATGCTTGTGTTACGCAAAAAAGTGAGGAAAATCATCAATCCTAACAAAACTCCTCAAGGTCATGGAACTACTCGAGAGCATCAATTAAGTAAGTCCCCAGCCACGTACGTTCTTGGCTATTTGCTGTCATAATATCATTTTCGAAATGCAGTACATTCAATCAATGCAACTAATATCCTAATAAATTCCTCAATTTCATTATTTGAAAAAACCAAGAAAGATTTTTTGCACGAAGCCACGTTAATCCTCACAAATAATTGTGTCTTTAAAGATTATTGAGTGCAAGTTAATCATGAAAATCAAAAAAGAAGACAATGTAGATTAAACAAGGATGAAATCTCACAATAATCCAAGTTTTTTTTTCAAATATTTGTGAACACTATTTTATTCTCTTTAATGTACTTTTCTGTGAATTTTTCTTGGTTAGATGTTTCTATAGACACCCTTCGTAGTAAGGTACACCCATTTAACGTACAAGGATGCAGTTTGTCTGCTATAAAACTTCAAACCCTTCAAAATCTCATTTTCGATGTGTTCGACCCATCTTCCTCGAATTTAATTTATGTTTGCAAACAAGACTGGTGAGAAATACAAATCCAAAGTTGGACGTGCTGCAGAGAAGCGCAACACTGCTCTTATAAAACGTGACTTCAATACACAATACAAAATGCCATGCATTTTCAATTTCAAAACTGAGTTCTGTCTTGCAACTATTCAAATTCATAAAGACTGCCATCGTAATCTCACCTCGAATCTACATGATTTGATTTTCACGTTCCCTATCATACGAGACTTTGTTTAATTTGCTACTTTGGGATTTCGCTTGCTTTCCAATCACTTTTATTCGCGCTCAATTTACTTACACCATGATCCAGACTGTCCATCGAAGAATAGGGAATCTTTGTGCACAGCGAATGTTTCAAATTTTGTCACTTATCTATGTTTTAGTAAAGTTCATATTCATCTCTACTCGTGTATTTACCCCAGGAGAAAAGATCAAAGCTATAGATGCGTGAAAGGTATTCGATCAAAGAGATAGAGTGATTAATAGGGTAGGAGATGCGAATATTAACAAGTTCAGGATGTTGACAAAAATGTCTAAGGAAAAGAATTCTTTTTTTTACTAGCCATCGTCTCCATCACTCTTTCTCCCCGACCAATTTCATTGACGACATCAAAAGTCAAGGAATTCGAAAAATTCTTTCATTAAAGGCTTCTGAAACTCCCTTTTAATGAAAAGTAACACTTCTTCTAACTAACTTCTCTGCCTACACCTTTGGACATTCATCCCAAAATTTGACTCAAACTTTAAAATAAACTATCCATTAAATTTTAATTATTGAAAAATTGAAGACAGTAAAATAATGATCAAAAATTTTAAAAAGTATCAGAAATTAAACCAAGCTGCCCACAATTGTCATCTTCCTTTCCTAAGTATAAGATGCAGCCTGTCACACGAACCCGAAAAGTGTCGTCACACTCAGAACGAAAGCCCAAATGTGTAAACTGTGTTTCCTCTGAACATCCGGCCAACTACCTAAACTGAATCACTCTCCACTATAACCGCAACAAGTACCCTTAAAAACCCAGGCCCAATTTGCGACTAACCCCAAAATGATTAACACTGGTCCCTAACAGCGTATTGTCGCTGGCACCTCTTATGTAAATGTAGCCTGCTTTGCCACCTAGACGCAGTCCACATTTGTTAATTTTTCTCTAACTTCACTTTTCCCTTGCTCGAATTAATTTCGTTCCTCAAAAATTTTTAAAAACATAAAATATTATATTGAATACTATTTCAAATATCTTACGTTCCCGACCGAACAAAAAATCTGCCAGATACTATCAACAAATAATGTAGAAAAATCCTTAGCCCCTCCAATCTCTCCAATCAAACCATTCAAGATGCATATCTGAAAAATGTGAAAATCCGTTGCTACCCGATAGCTACAACAGCCTTCTCATCCTGCCTTGAAAAATTTTCCGTAATTGTTGTCAAAGACTTTATAGATAAACACATGGTGAAGCATGTAATAATCCTACATTTTCAGTTTGCAAGCCATCCCCTCCATTCATTTGATCCTCATTCTCTAAATAAATACCTGTTTTAATCTGGCCGAGGAATCACGTAATACTAATTTTTGACGTCCATAATAACAGTCTTATGCATAAAATTTTTTACCATTTTCTACTTTCATCCTCACTTATGTAAACTCACCCACACGTTCCTTACCACACGGACATTTCCAGTCTAAACTGACGGCACTCTATCTTCATCCGGAACTCCATAAGGTTCTGTCCTTTGTACCCACCTGTTCTCAATATATACTGCTGATATGCCAAAGCGCACCGTTGACCATGCCTCATACCACCCAATAAGCTGAACACCCTCCTAGCTATTTCGTGCCCGGATAACTAACCTTCAACTCCTTCTTCACAATGCTAATCCATCATATTAAAAGGAAAAGTTTGTTCCCCGAAGAATTCCGAAATAATGCTCGTTTCCCACCTTTAAAACTAAACAAAAATGTCAGTAACGCATTCAGAGATCTTTTCCCTCTTGTGTGTAGAAGTTCGCCCCGCGTTTTAAATCTCAAAATCGTGTGTTTCATCACACGGCTCCACCTTACCCTCAGCTTCGGCTTCCCTGTTTGGTGATTTCTCTGGTGAGCTCTCACCATTTCAAATGGAGAGCCTATGTGTTACTGGGTCGACGCTTTCAGAGACAAAATCAAAAGACAAAAATCTCTCTAAATTCAGCCCGATTCTCCTCCTTCTCTCGCCATAATTCAAGTTGTTGTTGTTAATTCCTTGCCAGGACCAGAAGTCAAGCTGAAATCTTCTGGAAAATTATTGTTACACTCCACTTGTTTTAAATGTGTGTGCCCGTTGCGTTGTGGGAACGGAGGGACTATTTTACGCAGGAAGCCAAGTAAAACCAGTTTTGAGAGGTTGTTTCAAACTTGGAGGGTACGTTAAGAAACTTCTTGGTGAGTTCTACGGAGAACTTGCCGTACATGTTGACCATTTTCGCTCTACAGAAGACAACGTGGTGGATTGTGACAATGAGTACAATCAAGATGAGCCGATGATTGCTTTACAAAGACGATGGTGGGAAAACCCAAATCTGCCTCGAATCCCGAAACCCACTTATAAGCGCTCGTCGACGTTGAGTGAAAGAACATTCCGCAGCTTCTGGCTGTGGTCTTCAAAGCTTTGGCAAGCATAAGGCAAAGCTGAAGTTACACCTAATCCATACGTTATCACAGATAAGCAAAATCCGAACAGCATTGCAAATGAAATTCATTGTGTAATTCACGCTCAGTTTAAAGCCTTTCGGGGAAATAATCCAACGGGCATGTGTGAAATACCAGCTAGATGGTTCAAAATTCTTCGTGGTGGTGCAACAGTCCTATGCAAACTTCGGTACACCCAAAAACTATCTAAAACGAATTTGCTTTTTATAATGGGACGATGTGACCTGTTACACTATACAGAGCAAAAACTGACACTATTGGGTCTGCAACTCCCCGTGAGGTACAAAATGCACTAAGAAATTTTCATGGACGAAGACCATCCTTGAAAAGCATGTATTGGGACCAAAAAGGTTATCAACATTGATCTCAAGGAAAGAAAAGAAAATATTTCCTATTTTTCACTTCCTCTCTCTTTTCTCATTCTATACAAGTCACAATTTGATGTCAAAAATGTTACGAAGGTGTAAACGCTTTCATATAACACTGTTTGAATCCAGTGGCTTGGACATCTTCCCTCTAACTGCGCTGTATTAATTGTAATATAGAACACCAGCCAAAAGACCACCCCTGTAAAAGGTAAATGCAACATTGCAATTGTGAAGGCCATCCTGCGAGCTTCAGCAGCTGCCTCTAAGCAAAAGAGGCTGAGTAGAGTCTTCGGCACTTCCTTGAAATATTTAAAATAGAGTTGTATTCACTAGAGGTGGTACCAATTGCAAATTAGCCTGTACGTCAAGCTAAAGTAGGTCACAGCAAACAGTAGCTAAAAGACAGAAATTCTGACATTTACGAGTACAATGACTGCAACTGATACTAAATATAAAAAACTTACTAATCTGAGTGAGAGGAAGGTGACACCCTCTGACTTCATCTTCAGGATCTGTTGTTGCAATAGAGTCCATTAAACGCTTCATCGTCAACATTAGTTCGCTAGATCCATCTTACAAAAGGAAATCTGTTCAGAAATACTAAGACATGCATAGATTAGATTTTTTGTTCCTCACAGATAAAAAACTCACTAGTAAGCACAATGTTTGAATAATTAAATATAACGTCATAAGGAGTGACGACATAGAAAGACTCCGTTGGGCTTTTATTTCAGGGAATATTTCCAAATTTCAAAGACACTGTCTACCAATTCTGCAGAGCGTTGACGCCATGATATTAATCTCAGTTTGGGGAAAATTCGTCTTAGTTTGAGTATGCATTGAACAAGTGTGTTTGGGAAGGGATCATATTAAAGGACGAATTTCTTTTTTGCGAATAATTTGAATACTTGCGATAGGGAAGGAAGCGGAACGGCTTTGTTCAACAGGATCCAAGCAAATATGGACCTCATTTCTATTGCATCAAACTAGCCCACGCTCCGAAGAAGCTCTTTAACTACGGAACTTCAGATGTAGAATTCTTGACCCCAAATCTGCCGCTTTTGAATTGCGTTGACTTTAAGAATAAAAAAGAGTATGAAGCTGAAGGTATCAGACTTTCCTCTTTTTATCCTCTACAATTGCATCCATTGACCTGATTAGAAAACTTTAGAATATTTCGGAAAACACATGGAAAATCATCTCAACCACTGAAATCGAAGACATTTTGGAGAATTAAATATTTTTTTCATTTTATTTTCGTTTTATAATTTCCTCGTAGTCAGTGGCCTCCATGAATAGGATTCCTTGTAGTGAGGGAACGATGAATTTGTGGTTTACAGGACATTAAGAACAACAAACTTTAAAATAAATTTATTTGCTTTTTTTATTAACTTGACTTTTCCATACTCGTTAAAATTAAATATTGTTTGTCGTTGTCGGCCTCTCGTCTCAATGGCATCTGACATCATGGTAATTGATGACAGTGATTTGCTACTCGATATAGTTTCAAGGAGTATACCACGGATGATGAATTTGAATTGCCTTCCATATACCCAACATAAGCGCTCGATTGTTGCCGAAGACAACAAAAAAAAAACATCAAAAACGTTCACCCTTCCTTAAACATTCTATTCTACTTATTTTTTTCACTAACCTTGTATGATTTTCCTGTGTGGAAGAGGTTTGTGTGGAAAAGGTTTAATGAAGACACAAACGTCCTAAATTGTTTTCCCAAACTGAACTCATAATCAATGGGTTTCCATCGCATTTCGAGTCAACTACGTGTCATCACGTATTAACAGCACCGATTATCTTTTAAGTATGTCGGTTGAAAGTTTATTATACTACATTGTATTTCCAAGCGAAATTTTTCTTTAGAAGTGAAAAACCGAAGCCATAACGTTAAAATGAGGCTCATCAACGTTGGTTCTATCAGCAAAACACTTAACAGTAGATTGATTTCAATCAATTCAGAAATCTCATTGAGTGTTGAGGAGGGTTGCTGGTTCATCTATTTTCAACAGACTCATTCAACCACTTTGGCAGTAAACTCCCACAGGCGGGATTCGATTCACTCTGGGAGAGAGTGTAGAGACTGGGATGAGGAAGGGATTCTCCGAGCACAGACAGATACAAAAGTATTATCATACCTTGGGAGCGCTTTAGATTCTCTGCATATTGGATTCGGGTCGTTTACTTTGTGCACATGGAAGCATACAGATGTGAGAAGAAATATCCTTTCTAAATCAATTGTGTTACAGAATAAAGAAAAAATTTGCAAGGAATGTTTATAGTACTTGACAAGTTTCCCATTCACTCAGCTGTTGGTACGTTTCACGTGGAAGCTTTCAACTACGGTTTCAGAATTCAATTTCTCATCCTTACATAAGAACACTGCTATAAAAACTGCTTTCACGTCGAATTTCTGTTATAAAATTCTGCCTTTGTGCAATAGAAAATCCTTATTTCTTACTTTCTTATTACTCACTTCATTTTAAAACCCGTATGTATTATTTTTGGGTTATTTTTGATAAGTTTACTTTACGATGCTTATAGAACAATGCCGGAAGTCCATAGCAATACAATCCCTTGAGAAGCGTTTATATGTCATTTTCATTGTATCCTTATAATGCAATAAGATATAAATTGGATTGTTAAGTCGGACACAAACTAACACAAAACAAAACACAAACTAACCTACTAAACACCTCCATGTCAATCGGAGAACCTAGCCTGGAACGGTTTGACGGATTCCTTCTAGGTGAGTATCCTTGTTCTGCGCCTCATGGCGCCTTTGGCTGTCAGGAATTAATTTAGCAGTAAGGGTGGAAGCAAAAATACTTCTAAAGAATAGATTCCGGCTCCTTCGGCGCGTCCAACCTTTTTCGTTGTTAGGATTGCCCGACTGGTATGCACCACATTTCAGCATCCTTTTGGTTAGGCTATTCGAACGGATATTCGGGATTCTCTTTTGATAGCGAGATCACCCCGTAGTCTGCCATATCGTTTGCATGAAAAAGAAGTTTGACAGGCATAATCTTACTCTCTAACGTAGAATATGCAATCCGGAGACTGCCACTTATCAATCTTATGCAGGGAATACTGAAAAAACCGTATCGCCATCAAAGCTTGTTGACATACGCCAAGACTCATTCTTTTTTCCCTTGTTTCCCAAGAGCTAGAATACTTTACGCTTTCTGGAGAGGAGACGGATAGCCATGATCCCTATCGTTACGATACCAAAAATGTAGAGATTGCCCAGTATGCTGATGCACATCGTAGTGCAATTCATCTCTGCACCACCACCAACCGTTTTCGGTGCAGCTACTTATTTTGAGCTTAGCTTCAAATAGGAACATCAATTGAACGACACGCATCAAGAGTCGTCTTTTTGTGGGCTAATCATCCCTAACACGGTCTCATCTAATCATCATCACCACGATGTTCTTCGATTAATTCAGCTGAAAGCTTGACTGCATGTCTAGGTAATTAACGAATAGCTTCGACACAACCATGTACCTCTGGCACTTATCGTTCTTACTCTGGGGAACCTCTTTATTGTCAGAATAAGGTTTCCTGAACGCTAGGGTGAATCTAGTAGTCATTCAGCTCCCTTCCCACTTCACTAGCACGTTTAGTTTTGGTTTCTCTTGATCAAATATGCGCTCAGTGATGAGTGCCTGAAAATCTTCCGTGTTGCTGGTCTTTTGCGACTCTTTCATCAATTTGGGTCTGGGTAATTTATCTTAGCGTGAAATTTTAGGTATTGAGTAGCACCTCACGGTACGAGGTGCTACAGTACGTCAGGTCCTGGAGCTTTTATCTATTTCATGTAAAGGACTGCCAATCTCAGTTCTTTACTCGTGAAGAGTCGATAGTACATAGGTATTTACCTGTGGTCAGTTTCAAGACGGTCGTAGTGTGTGGGGAAGGGAACTCGTACTGTCTTATCGATGTTGCTCGCCTCGCGTACGCGAAATAACTGCACGGCACCAAACTTTCGCATAACTATCTATAAGGCCTCATGGGTTCCTTCTCACCTTCTCAACGAAGTTCTGTCAACAGCGAGCTTTATATATCTTGCCCAAACAACGAAAACATTTCCTGGTCGACTGATATAAAACAATGCTGCGCATGTCTCATACTCGCTTCACGCGTGTTGAGTTTCTCTTCTGAGTTTGTCACACCTTGTGACTTCTGAGTTTGTGAGTTATTTGTTCGGTGATTTCAGTTGACCATCATACCACTGGATTACACCAATAAATCATTACTAGGCCTTGCTGTTTCCAAGTCTATCGCGGAGCATAAACGAATCACATTTCATTTCATTTCAGCACATTTCATGGTACTAATTATCAAACTCACCATGCTTTCGGCAGCTAGTCATCTGGTCGCCGATCAAAACCAACACTGTGGTGTGAGCCTCAAGAGCGTATCCCCTCAAGTTTTCACGTCCATCTTTCTAATAATCCACACGAAGGCGAATTACTGAGTTGGTGGGAAAGAAGCAAAATCTCCGCGGATCTCGGACGCAATTTACTTGAAGAGATAAGACAGATAGATAAGACGCCGTCCTTCAAACAGTTCAGCTTTACCTGATGTTATGGTCCATACAGTATCAGGTACACCCTCTGAACTCCAACTCTCTAACAGTCGTAGACTGTTTTAAACCCAAATGGTGCAAAGGTCAGACTCATCAGCGTACCATGCTGATGAATTTTTATCTCGAAGTAGATCGCTAAGAAGCAATTGTTGGCTTTCATACCCTTCGTCCACCACTTGAGCCGGTCTTGACAATTTGAGCTCCGCTGTAAGTTTATTTTCAGGGCACTGGTCATTGATGTGCATCAAAGTCATTTTTTGGCTTTAGCTAGAGATTCATTTGGGAGCCTTCAATTATGTAAAAACTGAGAGAATAGTAGCAACCATTCAAAGATATGGAATAAACTCATATCTAACTAAATGGATGACAGAACTACTAGCTAAAAGGAAGCTTACAGCCGAAGAAAACAGCGTAACCTTGAATAAATGGACCAAAAGGGGTACACTACAAGGCGGCATAGTATCACCACTTACCTGGGTGCTCACAGTTAACCAAATAGTGGAAGACCTCAACGGGAAGGCTTTCAAAACGATAGCGTACGCTGACAATATCGTTATACTGATAAGTGGAAGGTTTCCGGAAACCATGTCGAATTTAATGCAGACCGAACTCACACAGCTTTTCGAGTGGGCGAAGCTAAACGGACTGCGCGTTAATCCTGACAAAACGGAACTTATGCTTTACACAAAGCGCCGTAAACCGGAGACATTTTCACCCCCGATCGTCGACGGAAAACATATCAGTTTAGTAAAAAACCAGGGGAAAAAACCCAAAATTAACTACTGGATTTACACAACAATAATTACACCAATAACCACTTACGGGGCATTGGTTGGGTGGTAGGCATTACAAAAAAGAACCATTGCAAAAGAGCTAGAGAAGATCCAACAAATGGCCTGCCTTGGCATGACAGGTGCCATTAGGACTACACCAAGTGCTGCAATGGATGTAATGCTCAATCTCATGCCACTCGATAAATTCTAACCACCCACAAACGGAGTACGTATCCATTTTGGAAATAATGGAGAGAATGGCTCGTCAAGTAAAAGGGAGCTGGATAGAATCCAACCGATAGTTAACATAACGATTCTATACAAGATCAACATACCGAACAGAGAAGCGTGGGAAACGGTGCAGGATTTCACATCTAGAAGTGAAATTATGATCTACACCGATGGTTCCAAAACGGATAAGGAAAGCGGCGCCGGAATCTTTTTCTTAGATCACCCGAAACTCAACCGAAGTTATAAACTGGAGAGCAACACCACAGTTTTCCAGTCGGAAGTTTTTGCAATAAAAGTGGCTATAGAACTGGCAACAAAAAACGTTAATGTAAGAAAAGAAATACTCTCGGACAGTAAGTCGGCATTGCAGGCGCTTGACTCTAACCTCGTAGTTTCACAAGTGGTGGAGGGTTGTAGGCAGGCTCTCAAAGCCGCAACAACCCAAATAAATGTAAAAATGACATGGGTCCCTGGACACAGCGGTGTAGAGGGAAACGAAAGAGCGGATGAGCTAGCGCGAGCTGGATGAGCCGACCAAAATGCCACTAGAATTGACAAACTTCAAACGAATAGGAATCCAAACGGATGTCACCTGCCGAGCTTGCGGCGAGGAGGAAGAAAGTTAAGAACACTTCCTCCTAGATTGCCCGAGTCTGGCCAACAAACGCCTTCTTTTGCTGAAGTGTACTGGCGTAACTGAATTGGAACACTTGGTGACCACAGAACTCCTTGGCTTCTGTAGGACGGGAAGATTGACCATCTGCAAAAAATAGTACTACACATGGGGAACTAAGGGCCGGTTCTGGCCTGTGCTATTTTCCAGCAAGTGGACCCCAGTACAAATAATAATAATAAATAGAGATTCATTTTAGACCCGGTACGTTACTGCTAATGAAAATGCTCCAGGTCATCAAATATATAGCGGGTTAAACTCATCTGGGAACAGCGTTTTCACAGAGAATACAGTGCGCCTCTTCCGTGAATTTTATTCTTTATTCCTTGCTCTATCGTACGTATACCGGTAGGAGCTTCTTTTAGGCCCTTATGCGGTATGGCTATTCTCAGTCAAGCGTACTATGGTCATGTGCCGTTATTTTTTTTACTTTTATGACGATCCCACTCAGTTCTGGAAAAACCTTTTCGAGGCGCTCTTCTACCTCTTCTATTATGGACATGAAATGCAGTTAATGTACGCTACTTCGAAGGTGGCTAAAGTTAAAGTACGGCCACCGTTGCTGTTTCCCGAAGGGCCTTGCTAACTGTGTCGCAGAATGAGCCGATATGCGTGGTCTCAGGTCCAAATTCTACAAGGAAGACACCGGGTCAGGCCCATCGAACTATTTTAGTAACAGTTTGAAAATTATTGAGTTAAATTACTTCGATTTGCCGGAAAATCTGCTTCTTCGTACTTTATCCGTTGTTTGGACAAGTATAACATGCCTTAGGGCTCTGAGACATGGCTCACTTGGCAATTATTTTTTCTTCTTTGAGGTTGTTTGGTGCTGGCTCAAGACGCAGTGTATTATTAGCCGCATTGGCTAGAGGGAATTTTCTGGCCAGTTCGCTGGTAGTTGTAGTTGTTACGACTTCAAATTCTTGATTCGATGAACCCTATTTGTTTTTCAACCCTCTTCCTTTTGTCTGAATCTTCTTAGATCAGTTTGTTGGCAGATCTTTTGGTAATGCTTTGTATGAGAATCACTAGCCCTTTGGCCGATGCTTGAGCCTGTGCCTCTTTCTTTGCTTTTATTGACGAAGCGAGGGTACCTACGTAGGGGGGAATCGGGGAGAGAATTCATCAGCCAAGAGGAAAGGAGAAGGCCCCTAACTTTGTGGCAGCAATAATGGGTAAGAAAAACGGAAGGCAGGTGGACTGCACGCCTCATCAGTGACTTGGCGCCGTGGTTCTGCAGATCGCATGGTGAGACTGATTATTATCTTATTATTATCAACTGCTCAGTGGCCACGAATATTTTCAGTGTTACCTGTATAAGATGGGAAAATCATCATCCACAGCTTGCTGGTTATGCCCGGGGATGACAGATAACGCCTGCCACATGTTCTTTGCATGTGGAAGCTGGACAAGACTCCGTTCGAATCTCTCGGATAAGAGTCAAAAGACAATTGGAACTGCGTGTCACATTACGTACGGAAGGTTCTTCTTATGGAGAAGGGCATCATGGACCATGTAGCGCAGACGGAAGAGAGATGTCTCTAATGGCAATCCTCTACCTTCCTATCCATCCGTGTTGAAAGAAGGATTTCCCTTTACCAGAAGGCATCGCTAGGAATCGGTTAATGAAGCCTAGTCTTAGTCCTAGGCCTATGTGATAAACAGTTCCAGACTAGGTTCTCGGTATGACAGGGGAGGTGTTTAGTCGGTAGTCTGGTTGACACCGGGAATCCGACACTCAGGGCGTAAATAGTCTTCACCTCCCAACCGTAAAAAAACTGATGAATGCCGTATAACAGCTCTTCCGGCTCTAACACAACGTCCTGAATGTCCTCATTTACGTTTTTCTGAACATTACAGAAAGCTTTACTTCTTCTTTGCTATGTTTACTGCCTTTCCTGTGAAGCATTATTATGAGGATCCAGTGCAATGGAACTGTCCTAGGCCTTATTTTGAAGTGTGTTTTTGCAGTTTGCGTCAGAATCGGAAGCTTTGGTGGCTTCAGTAGCTGAATCGGCAACAGCATTGAGTCCTATCATGCGTTAAATACCATCAAAACTTCCTCCCACCATATATTTTCAAGCCATTTGTCTTTGTACTTTCGGTTACATGTTTTTGTTCGTACATGAGAAAACTCCAAGCTTAATCATTCCTCTTCCGTACTTAGCGTATAATTCTAGATCTTTCAAAATGTCGAATGTCAACCAGTTAATTCTATTTTTTGATTGGATAGTTATTTACTTAGAAAGATTATGAATAAATAAAGTATTTGCAGTACCTTCTTATGAACTAAATCGCTACTTAGTTGGATAACTATCGACTGAAATGTAATTTCTTGAAACATATAATTTAAAGTTCCTTATTTTAATTCTAGAAATTTTTTTGGTAGATCAACAAACCAGCTTGAGCTCTTCCCACCTTTCTTTCTAATAAAGTTCGTTATATTGTTGTAATGGATTATGAGATTCTGTTGACATAGATTCATAGAGTCATGCCTTTGCGGAAACTGAAGGGGTGCATTCAAATAAAATTTTAAAAAATCTTAGATAGGAAGGATTTATTTCAATAGATATGTACGTTAAGATTTTTTATATTTTACATTAAAACAGCTATTGGCTACAAATTCAGAATAAAAAACACAGAATATTTTACTCTGTAAAATCTGCTTCACCTTCTAAAAAGGTGATAAAGTTAGAACTCAACATTTAAACGTTTAAAAGCAATTCGCAATTTCCAACAATATATTTTCATTTTAAAAAGGTACAAACAGTTGGCGAAGTCATAACCTAAATGTTTTTTTTTCTCTCTGTGTTTGAAGAACTTCTGAAATTCTTTTCTCTTTACTCCATATGTTACAGAAGAAGAAAAAGTTTTAGATATACTGCGTAATTTACCCTTGCACATAGATGTGTCTAAGGACCTTACATAATATACGCATAAGCATAAAATAAAACAAATGATAAGCGCGTGAAGCATTCAAAACAGCATAAACTCTAATACATATAAAAAACGGACGATTACAGTGATTTCTAGCCATCTGTACCCGTTGCTCTTGATGCCGGGAAAGGATGTGGCCAACATGAAAGCACTTCTTTCCATCAAGGATTGATCTATGTTTATGACAATCGTTCTCAAATACTGCAGATTATTACGTGAAATTTTCAAGATGATATTAGAGTTAGGCACCGCTCCCGCTTCTCAAGATGGCAGGGTAATATCCTTTATGCAAAAATATGTCTTGTGGCGGAAACAACATAAGGTTACGTGTAACACATTGCTTTGAGAACTAAGAAGCTCGCCAGCTTTTTCATTTTATCTGGTGATGATGATTATGTTTCAACACTTCAAATTGAAATTTTCGCTTGGAAAATGCTAAAACAGACAATTCTCAGCGTAGCATCGGGTTCCCTTCGCGTATAATGATATCCGAGCCTTTTTGGAGAAGTCATGTATACATGAACTTCTGCTCTATCTCACCCTTCGTTCTGTGGCGCAGAAGTGGGTATTGTGAATAAGGGCTAGAAGTTCTTCCCTTGTTATCATGATTGATCTTTGGGGGCTTACAACGATGTAAGCTAGACTTGTTTCAACAAATGGTTCTTTGCCTTATGGAAACATGTTACAGGTGGGGCTTATGTTAATGCTCGGCAGAATTTGATTATTACGCCAGGAGATTTATTATTCACCAACTCCCATAAACATTTATTTAAAGCGATGAGATCTATGTTGGTGAGGGAAACATTAGAATACTGTGATACACTTGTTAATCAGATAAGGACCCGCAGAGATTAGATACACGTAGGGTGTGCAGATGAACTCAATTGTGAAATTTGAGTTTTGATGTCTGCGGAATGTGTTCATTTTTAATGTACGCTTGGATTTCATAACGTAATTTTTGTGGTTTGGTTAAATATGAATTTTTATTCGCTTTTGATTTTCGTGACCTTTTACATGGAAATAAGGACATTTCTGCTGGCGAATGGAGAGGATTTCGTATCGAAAAGCAAATTCAAACGATTTCAAAACAGGAGTGATGGAAGTCATACATCCTTTGTAACCTAGATTGAATGTAGTTAACATATTTCTATTTCCCAATCTATAATTTTCTTGCAAAAGGAAACAGGCGGTAGAGCTTTGGCATCATAGTCGTAAAACATAATTTGAAAAAAAATACCGACTGTTGTTTTTGTTATCGACCATATGATACTCTTATTGAAAATAAAAGATGAATACATACGTATATACCACAAGAAATGAAGAAATGGATATGAAGAGATCTAACATTATCACATTCAGGCGATTTAACGTTTTTAGACGAAACCCACTCATTGAGTTTGAAAATCAAACGAGACTGGTCAACTGATCCTGATGAGAAATGGTGTTCGGTAACACCAAATACAATCAAATTCTCAACTTCAAGCTGTTTCAGTTCATATTTTCATACCATCTAAGTTCACTTTTGTTAGCACACACCTCCCGGATCGGACGTAGGGCAAAAAGAGCCTTTTTGCCCTATGACTTTAGTGCAGTAGTCTAACTTATGCTACGTCTATTTTTGCAGCTTCCTAGGGGTGAAAAGGCTATGACGAAATTCATAACAGTGTTTTCCTTCAGTCTTTCCTTCTTGCAACAATAGATCCGAAGTTTGAAAAGAGATCGCCAAAAAAAGGATTTTTAAAACTGGACACTGTACTGACTATATGCAGTCAAATTGGTTATCCATTAGACAATCAGCGCAAATTGATGCTGAAGTGGCTTTATTCACAGAATATAAGATTAAGGCCTCAGACTGAAATTTCAAGGAAACTAATAAAAAATAACCAAAAGAATTTGATTTTATTTTAGCGAAAAAGAGCAGTGAAAAGAAGAAAAAAAACGGGACTCCCAATTGAAATCTTGTTGAGAATTAAGTGCTATAAGTGAGTTCGCTTAAATGACGGTTGAATGCGATATTTGAGATAAAGCATCATCGAGCGATTTCTGTGATGAGTTAAGAATACACAAAACAGACAACATCGAAATTCTTGCCGATCGTTTTGCCAAAGTGTTTTGCAGCGGAAACTACGATATGACGTTTTGTGAATTCAACACGCATACTGAAAAGATGACGCTTTTAGTTGCAGAAAAAAAAACACCGAAAAAATATTATATGTTGAGTTCACTATGAAAAATCTTACTTCAGTTTTGGCAACTCTGCTGCTCTCACTCTGATCATGACCGCATTCCATATCAGCTCTTAGAATGCATAAATACATTTGAAAAACACCCTTGAAAATGGGGTACCTATATTACACATTTTGAGATATTTGTCAATGCAATAGCCGATGGACTTTTGCCTGGAACACACGTAATGAATTGACAAATGTCTTGTAGGCAGACATTAATAAAGTAGAGGGCTAAGGTTTTCGAGAAGCAAATTTCTAGCGGTGCATTGTTTGAGATATGGGAACTCGCACCTTCCAATGTTCAAACTAGAAGAATTGACACTTTGCTTCAAAGATGAAATCAAGCTTCTAGAACTAAGCTTCGGCAAAAGACGGACTCGGCATACTGGTCTTCGAGATTTAGAAAATGGGGCGAATAAGACAACCAATGTTTTGCTAAGGTTATCTCTCTAGACTGGAGGTGATGGGGGCGGCAGAGCTAATACAATTAAAACTTTTCACGCTGACAATACCCAAAAAGTATTATAGCAAATCCGGCCACGGCTCCGCAAGGAAATCGCACCTGAGTATAATCAATAAATTACAAAACATTGCGACTAGACTTTTTTCTGGTGATTCCGTCAAGCCTTATATTTGGTGCATAAAGGAACACCAACCATTCCCGCGAGCGTAAAGTAGGAGATAAACTTGACGAATTATTTCTTTATAAAAGAGAATAATCCAAAGGGAGCTCTTAACCATATTTTTCTAACCTGAATAAACCAGAAACTGAGAAAAAATAGAGAACCAGTTGCACAAAAATTAGGGTGATCAAAATGATTGAAAACCTGAAGTATTTAATCAAGAACTAGTATACTAAGACAAGATCAACTTCCTAGTAGAATTTGATAGACGAGAGGAGCTTGAAAACCTCCCTTTCGGCTAAGAATAAAGACGAAACTACTGGGGATATGTACAGGTAAATGTATGATGATTGTGAATAATATAAAGGTTAAAAGAAAATCTTGAAATGGAAGTGGAAAATAAAAGATTACAATATAATTTTGCGATTAAAATATGTCAAAAGAAGCTAGCGTTTAAACAGCAGGACAGTTGACCATAATCTAGACCCTAGAGTATGTGAAATATATACACTAAAATAAAATTTGCAACAGTAGCAGCGCTAACGGTGGCTAGTATATCATCTTACAATATCCTACGCATATAACGTTAATGCGCAGTGATGGTAACAACAGGTGACAATAGCATGAATACCAGGAAATTAGTTAGCTGATTTATATGCTAAGGAACCAGGAGTTTGGCCTGAAATAGTACTGGAAAGGACCGAAGTGGTCATGCTGATAATGAAAAAAAAGGTTATTAGCCCCCAGAATAAAGGTTATTAGCGTCGGGGAAGCACTGGTCAAATCCAAATCAGCAGTGAAATACCTGTGCGTCCTGATAGACTCGAAGATCAATTTTGTCCAAAAAATGAGGGCAACAGCTGACAAGAATGCAGCGTGTGTAACCGCACTCACTCGATTAATTGCCAAAAAAGGATCCCCACATCAAGAAGATGGCCCCTAATAACGTTGTGCAGTCGGTTCTACTTTATGAGTAAGAACTATGGTGCGACTCTCTCAGCAAGGACTTGCACCGGAAGCGGTTTGCACGGATGCGCAGGTGACAAGGATGTTTGCATGTGCATACCAAACAGTCTCCGGGACGGCATTGCTTGAATTCGGAGGGGTGGTAGCCATCGCACTTCTTCCGAGAGAGCGTAGAAATATTTCCCATGCATACGTGAAGGCAACAGACAAAAGGAAGATGAAGGGCACGCCTTACTCCTGACCTGATGCCTTGCCTAACTTAGTGGATGGGGAGACTGATTTATACTAGTCCCAGCTCTTAAGTCAGTATGGATTTTTCCGGTCTTACTTGCACAAGATTGATAGGTCACGGTCTCCTAACAGTGTGTTTCAAGGTGGATGACACCTGTCAAAAATTCTTCTCTTGCAAAAGATGGGGTAAGCAGCGTGGTGACCTCTTCAGCGAAACTTGAGAGCTCTACCCGGGACCTATCGCGAAATGTTTAGAATGGTTAACGAACGGAATCGCCCTCACCTCCTTACCACCTCTAAACCACACAAAAAACAAGCAGCACTTAAGCCTGAAATACGTTTACTAGAAATACTCTTTTGTAGAAAAGCTAATTGCCTCAAATATGTAAAAGAGTGAATCATATAGCGTTCGGAGTAGGAAATAAATGTAAATGATGACGGAAGGGGAACATCACCAACGTAGTGACATAAATAAGGAGCACATGGGGTGAAAACAAATATAAACCGATTGCAAGGAAAGATAAAACTGCACTTCATTGAACAGCTATTGAAGACACACAGTAGATTGCGGATAGGGGGACAAAAACCAAACTGCATCAAGTGTGATCAGGAACGTTTGGTAATCCGCCACTTAATTGAACAGCGGATCTTGACATACTTTGTCAATTTCTTGTAAGTCTTCAAAAACTCTTAATTGAACAAAAAAGAATCGAGCGAATTCAGATTTATAAATTTTGAAGAAAAAACTTTATCACAAAAACCCTGATGGACAGATCAGAGAAACCATCAAAATACCAAAAAAAAGTTGAATAAGAAATAAAAGCAATGAAAAAGTTGGGTCAATATATCGATTGTTTAAATTATTCGACAAATACAACATTCGCATAGCCTTTAAAAGAATGGAAAAAGTTGTATACATATTAAGAACAACAACAAAAAAGTACGGAATAGGGAAGCAAAGTGTCTTGAAATTAACATAGATGCTTACGTCATATGTTTAGGAGCTTAGAGCCATATTAATTTCTCGATAACATCGAAATGCTTCTACCTGAAAAATAAAACAATTGTACCACCTTAACATGGACCTAGCGGAAGGGAATGAGAAAAAGAGATAAAAACCGAGGCCTTCCTGGATGCTCCGAGATAGCAAATCAAGAAATTTTTTTCCAAAGAAGTTGCTATGCTCTGAAAGCAACAACAAGCATGAGATGTGACCAATAGAATTGCACGGAATACAGAGTACGATTTTCGGAAATTACAGACGAAAGGCATCTTGGCAAGGATCCAAAACAATCACGATGCTGAAATGATTCCCAAATAACCTCACCTAAATCACCACCAGTTTTGATTACTAGAAATTTAGTCAGTGAAAATAACCGAAGATATGGAATTCTACGCCTATGAAAATCATCTCAAATGCTAGGTAAGGGCTACGTTTCCTTCTCCGCCCTGGAAATGCTGGTTACCAGGAGTATTGCTGAAAGCTAGTATTCTTTGGGGAGTGCCGCCCCCAAGTACCCGAGGAAATGGAGGACTTCACGGAATATGACCCTGAACCAACTATGGGCTACGATTCGACTGATTAACTTAAATTGACGCTTTGGGCTGGCGGATATGATGTTTTGGACCTAGTTGCGTCGCACGGTAGCATCGTGCGTAGTGTCTCTCACAATCGAGTGTGAACGGCTCCAATCTAACGATCATACCGACTCCGTCCCGGTTAAACCTTGGCAGGCCTCGGAGTACGTTTGAAGTTCGCACCATTGAGTTGGTGGTGTAGGTTCGGTTGAGACGAACTCCCGATTAGCGCAGGTCTGGCCCTGAGCACCTGTCCCCATAAGGGCTGGTGCCAACCCTCGCATGGCCTCCCTGGTCTGCAAAGATAACCATGGGACCAATAAGGCGACTACACACACGAGTGGAGATAGCGGCTCTGAGGGGGGACTCATAAGAAATGATAGCAAACAAATTATACTCAAAAGAGAATATGTCGGAATAGAAACATTCGAAAACGGATAGACAAAAAGTATGAATTCTGGTACAACCAGAGATTCTACAGCATTTTGGCGCAGCAAAGAAACCATGCGCACAACAGAGCGGCCAAAACAAGAAGAACAGAGCCTCTTGCAACCTGGAAGAGACGAATACACGGTACAGAAAGGCGAAACGGTTGAGAAACCTATGATTGTTAACATCGCCACCGAAGTGACTGAATCACGGGACACCAAAAAAAAGAAATTCCTGCACGGCAGACATCAAGCGCTTCGATTATCATGGATCGTGCAGAGGAAGAGCGGCTATACCGTAAAGCAGAAAGGGTTATTAAACGCATCACTGCCACATGCAACGCACACACGAACCTTAGCAAAGAGGTTAAAAACGGAGTTCTGGAGTTGGAAGACCTCCTAACCCGAATAGGTCATTATAGACGCAGGTGGCTTAAGGCAAAAGAAGAGCAACAGGCTAATTCATTGGACAGCGCAGTAGTCGTCCCGATTTTTACTGCCACCAAAAGGTTGGCCTGCAGGCCAATTATAGGGGATCGGGATAAACAGACGAAGGACGAGGACAGGACGCTGAACGATCAAATCGCGATTGAGGAGGGCTTTTAGACGGCAATATCCAAAGCTAAAAAAGGCTGCAGCGCGTGTGACGGCACTTACCCGATTAATGGCCAACATAGGGGGGCCCACCACATCAAGGAGATGACTCTCAATGAGCGTTGTGCAGTCGCTTCTACTCTACGGATCAGAACTGTGGGGCGACGCTCTCAGCAAGAAGTTTCACCGGAAGCGTTTAGCAATGGTGCAGAGACAAGGAGCATGGCGAATCTCATGCACATATCGAACGGTCTCCGCGGCGGCAGTTCTGGTAAACGCAGGGGTGATACCCTGCGCAGAAGTATTTACCTGCGCAGAGGCGAAGACCGAAGAGAAGAGATCCCCAGGGAAGAGAGACGTGGCTCTATCAGCGATTGGCTGCAGTCCTGGGAGCATGAAACAAGGGGAAGGTGGACTGCACGTCTGATCCCTGACCTGAGGCCGTGGTTCAGTCGAGTGCATGGTGGGACCGATTTCTACTTAACCCAGCTCTTAAGCGGGCACGGTTGTTTTCGGTCCCACTTGTACACAATTGACAGAGCACGGTTTCCTAACTGTGTGTTTTGTGCAGGAGAGTTGGATGATGCCTGTCACACATTCTTCTACTATAAAAGGTGGCGCCAACAGCGAGGAGACCTCCACATCGTAATTGGAGAGCTCTGTCCGGAAACTATCGTCGGAGTAATGCTGAAAACAGTTGACAATTGGAATCATGTGGCACACTATGCTCGGGCAGTGCTTACATTAAAAAAAGCTTTATTGGAGCGATGGGAGGCATGGGGGATGGATCTCTTTTGTTGCACTTCCTTCCTCTCCCGTCCTTCCCGTTAGAGAAGAGATACCCATAATGCGAAGGCGCCTCTAGGCGTAGGAACATGAGGCCTAGCCCGAAGTAATGTGTCAAACGGTTCCAGGCTAGGTTCTCAGGTTGACAGGGGAGGTATTTAGTGGGAAGTCCAAAAGCATTTTGCGTCTGAGAGTCCCACACTCAGGGCGTAAACAGCCTTCACCTGCCTACAACAAAAAAAAAAGAAAAAGGGGTACGTTTCCTTAGAAATGAAGATTTATAACACCGATATATCCTTTAAATGCCTTTGAGTTCCAAAAGTGCAATTTGAGTAGCAAAAACACCATTGATTTTCATCTCACTAACTTTATTGAATTTTGATATTCCTGTTGTGCAGTTTGGCTTTTAAGCAACACATTCTACAGAACTGCAGTGTACAAGCATGGTCCAACTAATCAGAAACGCCATGAATGATATCTTTGATAAAAAGAGCGCTTTTTTTTAAATACCACGAATCCAAATACTACTTCAACTCATTCAGATGATGCACTCGTTCTATTAGGAGAAATCCATCTGCGTCTAAATAAACAACGGTCTCTCCAAGAAGCGATTAATCCAAGTATAAGTTAATAAGTATCTCCCATCTCACCAACATCTAACAACTTGCAACCTGAGTTCCCTCCTCTCTCAAATCAAATCTTCCTGAACGCAGACGTCAAATGCATTAACAACATATGCAGAGTACAAGAAGAACTCGGGAGTAAAATTAGACAAGGAAATCAATGGGGCATACCACAAAAGAGGAAATCAACAACATAGCAGGTTTTCTTTCGTTAATAGACTCGAATCTAAATTTGAAATCTTCGTTAAAATTTACAAAAAAATCTAAAGACAAGTTATAAGTCTATGTTTACACTAAAGCAGTGAGAGGAGCGCTCCAAAATCTGCAAAATAAAGCTATCCTATATTGAAGTGTAAAAAGCGAAAACACTCTCAGGCAGCTTTTCTCAGACACAACAAAATCACATTATACTTCAATATTCCTAATGCATATGTAGTTTGTGTGAAGATCAGTTCATCGAAGTACTTTTAAGTTATGATAAGCAATACGAGATGTGTTCAAAAAGTAAGGTGACTTTTCAAATTTCGTGTGCAACCTACATTCGATTGTTTTGGAAACCCATCGAAGCACTATCAGAGAAGCTACTGAGGATGTTGGTCTATCGATTAGCTCGTACCATGAAATTTTTTTCGAATGTCATAGGCATGAGACCTGTGTCAGGGAAGCTTGTTCCGAAACTGCTTAATTTTTAGCAAAAGAACCGTCGCATGAGCATCGCTCACGAACTGTTGAAAGACGTCAATGATTATCCTGATTGACTCAAAAGGGTCATACATGGTGATTTATCATGGGCACATGGCAATGATATTGAAACCAAAGCAAAATCGTTCCAATGGAATATTGCAGGTGAGCCAACACTAAAAAAAGCACGCCAAGCTCGATCAACTGTCAAAGTATTGCTCACTGTTTTCTTCGATTACCGTGGCGTAGTGCATCAGGAGTTCTTACCATATGGTTGTACGGTCAATAAAGAGTATTATTGCGAGAAGCAATACGAAGAAAACGTTAGCAATTGAGGAGCGTTTTCACAAAGCGATACAAAAAAAAATTGTTTTTTTTTCAGTAGATGGTTTTTTTATATGCTATTCTAATTGTAAGGCATTGAAATGAAATAGCAACACAGTTTAGTAATTGTTTTAAATACAATTGAGAATGCGCTACAAAAATTTGGAAATTATTGTGTTGAATAATGAGACCTGAAATCGGATCGTTTTCTCAATTTTGATGCAACTACAGAAGTTGTATCGTTTTGAGAAAACCCCATAGAATAAAGTACGGACTGGGCTGTTATGTTGGATGAAGACCTAGTGTGAGGTGAGATTCATGCTCAGCTGTTGGATGTACATGGGTTAAATAAATAAAATACTTTTTGGTTTTATTTTTATTTATTTAGAAAAAAAAACAATAAAATTACATATAAATCTTTGGGATAGAAAAAAAATTGTACGATTGGCTCTTCATCATCGTAGTTCCGTCTAATATTGTCCTGGTCAGGACCTGAGCCCTGAAGCACGTCTTGATAAAATAATTCTGCATCTGGATCGTCGGATATATCACAAAACTTTAATAAGTTTTCAATATCAATTTTCTTCTTTGAAGATATCATATTCGTCTTTGGCAACTGGATACAATCAAATCTCATAAATGATTTTTTGATCTTTTTAATATCAGTAGTCAGTGGTGAAGCAGCTTCAACGTCCTTCGAATTATTTCGGGATCTAACGGCAGTAAAATGTATTATACGTGTTTGAGATATTTTAAACGGCAGTTTAGATTTAACTATTTCTTTTGCCTTTGTTTTCATGTTAAAAGTAAACCAATCTCTACCCCATTCGTTGACTTGGCCATGTTTCTTCAATATCTCAATGTATTCCTTCGGCGAAGTAATAGTTTCACGTCGACGATAGTCTTTTTCGACTCTTCCAAACACTCTGTCTGGCGGCATAAAACTATGTCCTCTAATAGGAAAGAAATGACTTAGCTTAGTAAATACCTTGCTAGAAGCCATGAAATTTGCGAGCATTGTTACCATAATAAAATTTTTGTTCTGACTAGAACAAGAATCTGAGTATAGCTCAATCTTTAATTTTTGTTTATTTTCTGTTAAACACTTTGCTTCCAACTTTTTCAAATAGTTTTGAACGGCTGAGGCTATCTCATTGGCTCCGCGACTACTTTGATTTTCTAGCCATACATAAAACTCTATATCATCCTTGTCTTGTTTGGTTTTTGGTTTATGTTGCATTATACAAAGGTTATATAACCAAGCTTGACGAGAATAGAATACCTCTCCAACGCTCAACTTTGGAAGCGGTTGATTTTGCTGGCAATCAAAACAAATTTTTATTACTGGTTCTTCATTATATGCACTCTCATTATCATAGCCATTCAATAAAGAAAAAAACCTTTTTAGCTCTTAGTTTATGAAGACGATATTCGGTACGAATGTTGTTTTTAGTTTCCAAATCCTTCGCATTTTTTATTTTAATCAAAAATTCTTTGCAGGCTGAGCATGTATCTTCATGAGGGTTTCGAAATCCTAAGTTGAAGTTTTTATAGAATACTGATTTATATTTCGATAAAGAACATGTTTTTCTATAAGTTATTTTTTGATTTTCTGTAAATTTGTCGTACATCGATTTCAAATTTAGTTCGGGAGGTAAGTACGATCTGGAACATTTATTTCGTGAATAATGACTTTCGCGGCATTTATATTTCATAATGTCTTCTTTTATTAGCTCAGTCATAGCTGCAATATTTGCCAGCTGTTTTACATTCTTACCTCCTCGCCGCTCCTTTGGTTGTGATCCAGTTGCCAAAAAAGCATTGTCCACGCATAGAAGGCGCATACGTTGAGTACCGGTGATTGAAGTAAACGTTTTAGAACAAACCTGTACTTCCTCACCATTCTCCTTAAGCACAAAGTAAGTGATTGACATCTTACGAAAGTTTGCCGATTACGTCACTTTTGTTCGCCTTTTGGGGGTAGCCACACGCATAAACTTCAACAAAAACATGTCCTGCTCGATTTTCGTAGCATTTAAGTACAGTTTTCGTCTGAATTCTGTAACAAAAAAAGTGCTGTGTACTTGTGGTTTGTCGTAGCTAGCCCAAACAGATAGCTTGGATGTACAAAATCACATCAAAACGCGGCGGAGCAAATTGCGATTTGAAATGAGACGGTCGCCATCTTGCACCCTGTTACCTCTCATCGCGTTTGTTGTGTAAAGCACAATAAAAAAACAAATATTCACTCGGAAAATATTGCGCTCTGAATTAATCAGTTAAATAGGAAGTAGTTACCTTTCATATCATCTAACGTTAGTTTTGACGACTGCCAGAAAGACCTTTTGTTGATACCGGTTATTGATATATCTAAATGATGATCGCAGTTGAAATCAGGGTCTCCTTTGCCTTCAGATGTGTATTTGGAGGTATTACAACGTTGGTGACGTTGTCTATGCTTTCGTCCTCGGTTGATTGTAATAACAGGAGAATTATACTCTTCGCTATTCATGTTAATTAGTTCACACAAACAATGAGCGTGCTATCTCAATGACGAAATAATCAACACTAACATCTATCAAAATATGAATGCAAACATCACGTGTCATTTTTAGAAAGGCAAAAAATTTAAATTAAAGGAATCCGTCGCCTACCGCGTTTAATGTATCGCTTTGAGAAAACTCGCCCTTGGTAGATGTTTCACTTTGATAAAACTCCGCAAGTTTGCAATACAATTTCAATGCCTTGTGTACCATTTCCTGAAAATTAATTGATGCTATCGTATGCAGCTCTAGAAAAGGTGTCCGAAACCGCGAAAACCCCTAAAATTAAAATTTGTTGGTTGTATCGCTTTGAAAAAAACGCTCCTCAATTGTGGAACAACAATTCATGGCTTTTGCATCACGATAATGCCCCTGCTTACTCATCTTGGCTTGTGAAAGACTTTTTGGTCAAAAACAACACAACAATCATGCCTCAGAACCATATTCACCGGATTTAGCCCCATTTAACTTTTTCTTGTTCCCAAAACTGAAGGTGTCTATGAAAGGACAGAGGTTTGTATTGATTAAGGAGATAAAGACTGCATCACTGGAAGAGTTCAAGGCTATACCAAAAAGTTGTTACATATTCCGATGTGTAGGCGACATGAAAACAAACAAAAATAAAATAAAAAAAAGAACTCAGTAAAAAAAGTGCCAGAAAATAAAAGTCTCAGAAAATAATTTTCAGTAGAATAAAAAAATTCTTGGAACGCTATTGAGAAAAATTTTGATTGAATATGATTCACATATTTGTTGTGAACATATAGCTATAAGAAGGATATTAAAATGTTGAGCATGGATAGGAATTATGAATTACGTATTGAGGATAATAATCGTGTATCAAGTTTTGAGGATAATAATCCAGTATCAAGTTTTGAGTATAATAATCCAGTATCAAGGTTTGAGGATAAGGACCCCTAAATTCTAAAGTATTGAGAATAATAAAGAGAATCAAGGAGTGTTAGCAGCTTCGTGAAGTGTTTAGCCCTAGAAGTCCTCGAGTCTTAAAATCTTTGAATAACAAAGCCCAAGAGAGCTTTGTGATTAAGATCGATGCCAAGAAGATAGTAAGCAGGTTGCAGAGGTGGTCAGGACGCAGCGCAGCAGAATTCATTGAAGTCCCGAAATCAAGCAGGGGTGGTCAGATGTAGCGCAAAGGAAATCACTGAAGTTCCGGAACCAAGCTGAGGTGGAGATTCGTGTCGAAGGAAGCAGAGGTGGTCAGAATCAGCGTTGCAGAATTCATACGCTCAAGTGAAGTTCCGAAATCAAGCAGAAGTGGTCAGAATCAGCGTAGCAGAATTCATACGCTCAAGTGAAGTTCCGAAATCAAGCAGAGGTGGTCAGAATAAGCGCAGCAGAATTTTATTGAATCCCGTAATCAAGCAGAAGTGGTAAGAATCACCGCAGCAGAATTCTTCAAGTGAAGTTGCGAAATCAAGCTGAGGTGGAGATTCGTGTTGGAAGCAGCAGAGGTGGCCAGAATCAGCGCAGCCGAATTCATTTAAATTGAATATTATATTTTAACTTGCTTTCATTTATTTACTTCTATTTATTTACTATATTTCCATTAAATTTTTTCTCTTCTTCGGCCGCCATTATGCGGCCTTTGTATTTTCAAGAAAACCTGTCTTTTAACCTTGTTCTTTTTATTCGCTGCAGGTGCGACCTATCGGTTGCGACAATTATATCATTATTAATTTTTTTTTTTTTTTGAAAATACATCACAAAGTGCTTATGAGAAGTGCTTCGAGAATAGAATAAGCGTTGGCACAAGTTTATTGTACCTGACGTGGATTACTTTGGGGAGGACAACATAAATATTGACGAATAACATACATTTTTGTTCACATACATACATTTAAGCTCACATTTTTCACATACATTTAAGATCAGCAAGCTTGCCATTGCGATCACCCAACCTGCCTACGCCGTTGTTACTAAGCTCGCTATCTTACAAAGCTCGCTTTATTTGCAGCTTGGGCATTCGATTCTTTTTCTTTGTAATGCTGATCCGAACTTTGAATATTAAAATAGTTTTTGATAGTTCGTTGTCCAAACGAAATCGTTGAGGGCAATCACTCAGACATAGTTGTTTCCTTACATAAAAAGATCTTGTATTTTTCTCAGCTTTTGAAATTGTTTGTTTTCTTGTATAAGAAATCCTTTTTCAAAATACTAAGGCTGGGGTTCGGCTTCGCAGTGAATTGTTTGCAGCATGTATATTTATTTATTATCTACGATATAATGACTTACTTCTTTGTTTTCCAGGTTGCTCGTCTATATATCAAAGTAAGTAGATTAGCTATTAAAATTAAATACTCGTATTATTTATGATTTGTGCAAATTCTTAAAACTTTTATACTGAAGAGCACCTCGATCACGTCATATTCAATTTTCGTTCAGCTATGGCGGAGCTTTCGGAAAATGTAAGCAATTTTATAAATATCAAAATACTGACGAATTCGATTTGGGAGTATATCTGAGCTAAGTAGACAAGTAGATATGAAGTAGATATGATTTGAAGGAAATTCACTGCTCTTAAACATAATAATGATTACGTTCACAGCACAGTATTCAAATTTTGCTTTTGCAATTTTTTGGGCAAAGAATTTCAATGAAAGTATGACTTAATCGAGTCCGTTAAATTTAAATAATGTCTTTTACGAGAATGATATAAAGGGTCGGTAGAGGTGCAAATCAAAATTTAACTGTTTGTGATACTGTGCTTACCAGTGAAATGCTAGCCAAACTGGAATTGTGAATAATTAATTAAATTTTGAGGGTGATTGTAAATAATTAAATAAAGTAACTAATTTTTTAAATTTATCAAATCGAATCAATTTTTAATTGATTCGATTTGATAAATTTGTATCTAAAACGTTTAACGTTTTATTACGTCATTTTGTTTTTAATTTAACACTGAAGCCCACTGTTGTCCTTTCTTCCCCGCCAATGGTCTAAATCCTAATCCTACTAAAGGAAACGACTTTCTAAAGTCCTCCTGTTGCTAACTGATCAAATGCTGTTGAGTTATCACCTCTCAGCCGGGCAAAGAAGAAATTAGTCGAAAATCTGAAAGTGTGCTCTAAAGTTTGTCTATCGCCAGTTTTCAGTTTAGCAACAATGAAGATATTATGGCATGTTTGTATAGCCACTATTTACGCCATTTCTGTTTTTCTCGAGAAATAGTTTTGTCCGAGTTTTGTTAGAGGAGGCCAAACGTTGTCAAACGATCATTATGGTCATTTTTATCATTCGAAGTCATTCATTTTCTATAATTCATGGTCTATCTTTTCAGGAGGCCTTTTTTGGCCAGTATTCTCTGATGAATGCTTCATTTTTACTATTGGTAGTGGCACTTTGATCTTATCTATTCCCACCGCATTTTGGTGGAGCAGCTCCCATGAGTAGATTATGGTTATATGCATGATAAAGAATTTTATCTTCAACAGAAAAGAATCTCCTCTTGGTATAATCTGCACATCAGCCATCCGGGTTAATTCCTCCAGCTGATATTCATTCCCGTTCGAAGGTTCCACTCCAGGAGGCTAGTTATGCTCACCTTCATTTTCCAGGCCTATACAATTCCACAGATTGACTTTATGCCTATTAAATATCTTGTTGCTTGTGATCTGTAACTCATGACAGTGAAAAATCTAATGTGCCGAATAGGTCATCATTGTATATATTTCACTCAATTTAAAGCCAGACCAGCATTTTAGCTATCGTAGCCAGTGTATCCATTTTTTATATCATCTGTGAACTACGCGAGGCACAAGATACTATGTAATGGCTCTAGCAGGATATCTTGACATGAAGATTTCAGATGTAAGCGACTATTAAACTTTTAAAGGATTTTGAGGAACAGGACCAGGGGCTTAAATTGTGGCCTCCATGCTCCAAGCATCAGCATTACATACAATGTTATTTTGACGAGCGAACTGTACTGTCTCCAGCTGATTTGAGTAGAATGATTGTTAAGAAAGATTAATTAAGGATTCAGCTGTGTGAAATGGACAAAATATTTAAAGTCGTGCAGCTAGTTCACTGAAAGTCATGTGCTTACAAAACCACTGTCGGACACCGTAGAAATGCTTTATGTTGGGACGCCATCCGACAAATCATCACGAAGGATTCTGTGATGATAGATCAATGCTGATGGGATATAACGGCCGTTGGTACCCTGCAGCAGATTGGTGCTCCGATGATGCCTCATTTTGTGAATACAACCTTAAGTACTAGTTGTTTTTTTTTTCATTTGATAGTGTCCATCTTTGAAGTTTTCTTTGGTTCAGTGCTTATACATTCGTATTTCTCAACTGTTTGTGGATTTTGTAGAACCTGTTAATTTGAACTTTTCTAAGCCCGAAAGCTGGAGCCAAACGGGTTTATTGCCACATAAATAATTCAGAATGACATTTCAAAATCATTCAATGGAATCGCAATCTTATTTTTTTACAGAATGATCAAATGGTTGGTCAGTTTAATAAGCAGGTCATGCTCATACACCAAGCGGCTTGGCTTAACTATTTCTCACAATTATCTAAAAACTTCTGTTCTGAATCTGCAGCTTTACTATACTAAGTATTTTGTGAAGAGAAATCCACTGATACCAATGGTCTTCAGCCTGAGCAATTTCTTAAAATTCATATAATTTCTTCATATTATTCTCCATATTATTTCTCATATATCAACAAGGATATACTCATAACCTAAGAACCTTGACTAACCCAATATGTGGACGTCAAACGATTTTTCAAAACGCTTAAATTAACCAGTGAATTCAACAAGTAAACTATATCAAAACTTATTCGCCACTTTCTTGGTTCACTCAAAATGGACACCCTTAACCCACACTGCGTTCCGAAGTTATACGCAAATATGCTACTCCATTATTTTTTTTTTTGCAGCAAAAAGTGTCTCCGAAAACATTATGAATTTTTTAATTAGTAATAACTAATTTAAAACTGTGTTTAACTACGTAGAAATATTCTTTTAGCGGTCCTACCAGTATAGCATTCAGTTGCGCCTGACTTTTAACCCATTTTTTCGTGTACTCTAGTTGAACTCCACGTTACCTTCTTAAACATAGCGTAGGCAGCCCTAAACGGGACCTTTTTCGTGTTTGAGTTTCTCCATCAAAAGTGGTAACACCACCTTATCGCTTTTTGGATTTGGATTTTCATTCTTTTTAAGGTTTATTAGTTAAATTTATAATGGTTGAGTAAGTAAGAATGGTTTCCTGAATCCTTTTTCAGTCAAGCTTTGGCGGCTTCCCTCAGACAAAGCTTAATATAGCTTTTAACTGTATTGCGTTTTTACGAAATGGATTTTCTATGAAAATGGTTTATTCAAATTAAAGGGATTTTATTGCTTTGTTATTCAGCGCAAAACTAAAAAAATGGTTTACTTATCATTCAACCTTGGCCAAAAGCATGAGGTAACCTAAAACTTACTTTATATAATGAAAAAACATATAAATAAAAATGAATAAAATAAGTTCAAAATCAAATCGGTCTACCTTTGAATTTAATAACTGCATTAATCTAACATGCTGCATACAAGAAGCATGACAGTTAGGACAGCTTAGAACAGTCCTCCCTCGTAATGGCATGCCATTCATTCTTTTGATGCCGTTAAAAATGTTTTACTGTGCTCTTCAATCCTGTCTATATCCGGGTTTATATCTGGAGACTGTGTAGATGAACCAAGCAAGTCAATATTCTTCTCAGTCAACCAGTGAATCAGTGCAGGGACATTGGTTTGTTATAGTATGACATTGCCTAAGTCGATTTCGACGAAAATATTTGTTAGCCTTTAGCGCAGTTCCAAGTACTTTAATGTACTTTTCGCTTTGCATAGGACCTTTGTAAATAAACATTTCGCTAACCCCATCAGAAGTCAAGCAGCCCCGTCATTATATTACCTCTTCCCTGGTTTACCGTTGTCTTCTTTGTTCATGCAAAAAATTTTATTTTCATTCAATTTTCCGAAGTAATTTCATTTGATTTTGGCATTTTCGAAAACATTAGACGATATCACTTCACTAAAGATATCACTTCACTAAAAAGAAAAAAGCTTATTCATCATTTCGGGCATCAGGTGTTTTCTAACCTCAACAACAGGCCGCCCAACACAGAACGTAATGATTTACAATTGCGGCATGTCATGTCAAGGTTAGCATTTATTCATTGTTCAACAAGTTCCATGCAGCGTGACCTTTTATAAGTTTCACAATACTTTTGGCCTTGGCTTACGTTGTGCTGCCAACTCCTAAAGATCATTTTTCATCTTATTCGCCTTTGATCGCCTTTGCAGTGGCTTTCTATAATGGTTATAAGGATTCTTTTTTCCAATACGTTCATTGCGTCAAATTGTGTCAGTATCAACACGGCGCTTTTGAAGGTCTTTGCCTTTTTTCCATGACTTTCTTTATCTGAAGGTGAGTTCCCCTATACGCAGCTTGCTTTAAAATAACGCTAGAGTCGAAACAGCGTTTTGTAAGTGACCATTTTTGTGACACCTGCTGTCTGTGACAACCACTGCCGCTAACATTGCTGTCTTTTGCAAGTTCGGCTCCTGGGTATAAAAAATTCTGCTCTACAATATGATATCATAGCATGATCACTATAAAGCTTTAAAAGCCCGGAAGAACTCCACAAGGAAGATACTAATACCGCATGTAGTAAAAAATGAGCTTCCCCAGATAGAGAGCTTTTAAATTAAACGAAGAAGATGAGTAGAGATATTCCGATGTGCCTGAATGTGTATGAGAATAATGTATCCGGGTCAAATGTACATCAAAACATCGTGTTCCAATACAACATTTAAAAGAATTTCAATGCGCATTCCTCCGCACCTTTCGCTCCCATCTCCAAAAAGTCTAATAATACCAATATATCTAAAACTTGCCACCAAATACAGCTACTTTGGGAGTTTTCTGATATCTTATCGTTCTTTGTTAGTCACGCTATGACCGGCATTATATTAGGCCGGTTAGCATTTTTATTTTTTTTTAGTATGCACTTCGTATTCAGCTGGCTAATTTGCAGCCCCATCTCTCTTGCTTCTAAGCACATGGTTAAGAAGTCTTACTCAAAAAATCGTTGGAGTCGAAACTGCCATTTTGTGCTTGAATAATGTGTTCAAAAGATAATACCTGTGCCTAACGCAATTCACCACTACAGAAGCCTTTCTGCTCCTATTATTCGGTCCAATCATTCGATATGTTTTTGAAATGTTAGATTTTCTGCCAGAAGGCTAGCGTTTCTTATATCTAATCACTTTGTTTGCCCCTCGTTGAAGCTCCAAGTAGACTTCCCATTTCTTTTCAGTGTCCATTTTATTCAAGTATTCCAGTAGAATTCTCCGGGGGGAAAATCTCCGAATTCTAAGCTATTCCATTAGTTTTCATTAAAATTGATGACTAGTTAAGATGACGTCTCCATTATCAATAGTTACATACTGTCAACTTATCCGTTTACTTTATTCCATTAAGTTTTCAATTCAAGTAGTTTTTCATGTATTTATGAATGAAAATGCTGGTTGTTCGTGAAAAAATGTAGGTATAGAAGCGGTTTATCATAAATACCACCAAAACTATGCGTTTCTCGAAAAACATTGATCTCACCAGAATTGAAGACTTGTTTTTTGGTGAAACACAAATTGAATTATTCGAGGCTGTGTAGCGGCAAAGCCATATCATTTTTCGAAAAATTTATCTCAGTTTTTTTACGAAAAATATAATTCAAAAGGTTTTCTTTGGGGTCTTTGACTAGTTTAAAAAAGATATTTTGCGAAAAAACATTCGCAATGATTGGGCTCAAATACTTAGATTCAAGTCTTCATCAAAAAAGAGCTCATTAGCTTTTTATAAGTCGCTTTAGGTTCAAACCAATCCAAACCTCTGTTCTGAAAACCTCTGAAAACCAATCGCTCTGTTTGTTCTTAGAGGTTTATTATCGAGTTTATTTTTCAAGTTGAGCATAGTATTAAGTACCTGAAAAAATCAAAATTTTCTACTATTAATAATTCAAAAACTACTGACTAGTCAAAAACCTTATGGAATATAAAGCGTTAGAACTTATTTGTATATCGATTCCTTGCGTAATTTTGGTAATTTTTTCTACTCCAGCCTACAACCCAGAGCAAAAACTCAAGCCGGCAGTGGACCAAGTTTGATATTTGAGGAACCCTCCAACTACTCACCAATTTTCATGCAAATGGATGGAGATTCAAAAAATTCGGAGATTTTGCCCTATATTTACCGTCATTAGCTGAACTTAGTTTGATATATGCCAGATTTTTCCACGCTAAGACATTTTGGTATCAATTGCTGAACCAACCATTTAGCTTATGCCTGGATAAAAACCATGCTATTGCTTCTTTCATCATACGTTTAACTCACTTTGCTTTCATCCACTGTTCGTTGCTGATCTTTTGACATTCGTTTACTAGCGTGGAACCCAAATTAGTTTTGAGAGTCTCGTCGAACTTTAGCAACTAATGCCGTTGGAGCTTGTTAATATCAAACTCTTGTAAAGGACTGCATTGGGTATAAGAAGCTTCTGAGAAATCACATCCGAAAACTGCCACGATCAAAAAGTGGCCTAGTCACTGTTCGTTCTTCGAAATTTGAAAAGATCAAGCATGCACGAGACCAATTTTTCTGGATAAGGTCATGATCAATTTTTAAACGATTTACATTGCGTTGGCCGTAGATGCTCCTTAGATAAGAAAGCTATAAGCTCCAGTCATTTTCCAGGGTATTTTCTCATTGCCTACTTTTGCGTTGAAATAATCTAGAACTCATTTTATATCGTTTGTTTTTAGTGAGTCCATCTAAGTCATGATAGAAGCTGCACAGCATATGTTTGTCTCTGTGCCCTTTCAGCACGTACATTTGAGCCAGCGCCGTAATAACATCATTGTTCTGTTCCCAATCGTACGCATTTACTCATTCGCTGATTGATTACAGTGCCGTGTCATGTAAAAGTCCTTACCATAAGCGATAAGGTCGCGAGACCGTTTTATCAAATTTTATATTTTTCATCTTCAGCAACTTGTCGGATTATGGAATATTGAACTTTGTGTTGCTGGTCAATGTTGTAAAGCGTTCTTGAGCCTACCACATCGATAATGGTTTCCTAAATGTTCTTTGTTCGAACTTTTGATTTACCCTTGTTTTTCAGTAATATCTAAACTTTTATGGAACCCCTGTCTGAAAAGGTATTTTAACTGATGCCCTTACTTTTCTTACTTTTACTTTTCCTCCCTCTTTTGCATTTTCTTCTATGGTGTTCGTGTAACTTATCAGCAAGTAACTCTGCGTTTCCTTCGTTAGAATGTATCTGCGTACCATTTTCGTTGTTCAGAGCATATGTCAGATCATGATGTTTTCGTTTCGTTTTCCAGACTTTTCGTGCATTACAGTCAAGGTTGGTGAGTATATTGTTCCAGTGGTTGTTTTGGAGGTGCTTGATTTTGTCTTGCTAAATCTCGTTTGAGAGTTGAGGTCAGTTTTCAAGGAGGTGTCACGATTTCTCTGTGACTGGCAATGTAGAGAATGCCGTGCTCGGATTAGGTTATAAGCTTCCTCATCGAGTTCAGTTCAGCTGATTTTTCTGCTATATTCTGGAACACTACTGTCTATTGCTCTCCAAATGGTACTTTGAAGTTCCTCTATTTGCTGTTCTATTTTTCCTGCTGAATATAGAGAACTCGAAGTGTGTAGAGCTTGAGAAACTTGGTCGTTTATAAGTGAATGGAATGTGTACCAATTAGCTTTTTGAAGCAGTTGAACCGTTTCGACACATAAGACGAATTTGTTGCTGTTTCTAATGAGAACATCAGGGGAAGATAAGGAGAAGACAGTGCTTGCATTACAGTGGTCTCCGAGGTGGAGACGTTTACATCCCCTAAGGCGAAATCGAGAGTAGAACCGATACCTCGAAGTGAATAGAAGGTCGGTTCTTGGGGGGTGGTGAATGAACAGGATGTTGTCCTGTATCATGTCATGAACTACTTTGCTCTCTTGGTTGTTGCGTGTGCAATTCCAATGAGTATGCCGAGCGTTCAAGTCACCGCATAGTTGAAATTTGTTATGCGTCCTATAGAAACGCACAAGATCGCTTCTTAGTTTACTAAGCTTTTCCTTGGAAAATCCATTAAATTATTATTCAACAAACTTACCTTTACATATAACTCATAAAGCATGTTTGTTTTCCTTTAATTTTTTGTCATCGAGGTTTGTCAACAATATAGAATATTTGATATTTTTGGAATCTTTCTGGCAAAGAAACACGGCTTGGAAATGCTATGCGTAAACTTACCTCATACCGGTTTCGGTGCTTCTTTCATATGAAACCCACATTTCGTCGCACACCACACTCAAAAATTTTTTTCCACGAACACGACGTATGGGAGGTTTCCTGAATCAAATGGAAAGAATATTCTTTTACTGCCTAATTTAGATTCCAGCCTCAGCTTTTGGTAAATCTCTTGCATTACATCTTCCTTTAGAAAGTGAGGAGGTGATGAAATCTTTCAAAAAGTGAATGCATCTCTCTAATTGCCTCCCTTCACTTTTTTTCCTCGAATAAACCAGCCACTCAATTTGTACATTCTTAATTTGTACAATATCTATTTGCAAGAGTTATTAGAGCTAGTATATCGTAGTACATAATTTAGAAGGCCTTCTGCTGATGGGTGGAAAACTTCTCGTTATCTACTAAACAACAACAAGTTTCCTTCCTCAATAATAGCTTTGAAGTAGCGATAAACCCTTTTTTGAATTTAAGTGAACTACCCTCCATTTCGAATCGTATACGCTCCTACCTTTAGCCAACCAAGTCCTGAATAAATCATGTAACAACAAGTGTCGTCTATTCCTTCGATTGCCTTCCAAAGGTTACAGGTGACTTTCAGAAAGTTACGGATCAACTGAAAATCCGCAAAACTTTGAAAACGGAAATATGGATAATAAAAAGTCCTTTGCCGAACAGAAGAGAACACATTTGGTGGTATACAAATACAATAATTTTGCTTTTGCGAGAGGAGTGCTAACGAATATACAATAGCGAAGGAGTGAAGTATGGCCCCGTTAATTGTAAGGAAAGGGTTTTCCAGGCAAAATAATTTGTAAATATTAATTAGAAAGTTTGCCTACCATCACGATCTCAGCCGGTGCACGGAAAGGATGAGAGTCATCTTTCAAAGAAACATCCGTTGTGTACAGGTCACCATCCCAACGACGTTGATGTAGGTTGTACTCTCTCCTTATATAGTTTAACAGCCGCTGGCCACTGAGAATTAATTAAGGACCAGATAATTAAAATGGGAACTGAAATAAATGAGCTGAGACAATGTGTGTTTGGCGGATTAAGATTAATTTTGAAAGTTTGTACTTAAAAATGTCTGAAGCACTTTGCGAATTAGAATAAGTGATCTGCTGTTGACGTGACTTTGAAGCATGGTCAGTTGGAATACTTTGATATATTTGAACTTCTTTCATGTTAAGAACACTTCCAACACGAAAAATTAAACAGGAGGAACAGGAGAGACTTCGGCATTGTAGCTTTTGCATAAATTCATTGCTAACGCTGAGTTTGAAAGTCACCAGGACCTGTTGTTTTGTTTGTTTTCTTTGATGTTTTGTGTTTTCGCTTTTGAAATTGATGTTTAATTTGTTAAAAACTTGGGGCGATTTCAGCAATTCCCAAAATATAGGAATTTCGACTTTTTAACAAGGTTACGTTAAACGGCTCCTTTGGTGTTTTGAGCTTTTTATAGACCTACAGAGACAATTGTGATAATATTTAATATTCGTATTTGCTGCGTTAATGGTTTCTTTGTTCAAGTAGCGCTTAAAAGTGGTCATCGTGGCTTTTCAATTCACGTCTTACGATATTCAGAACCATTGTGCAAATCACTGAGCCCGCCGATTTATTTGCCAACAAAAGACGCCATTGAAGCGCACTAAGCGGTAAGAATTCTTAACGGAGGTTCACCTTCGAAGATGTCATCATCCTCAGAGTCGCGTCATGCAATACCATTTTGTTCTTTACTCAACAAAACAGATAGAACTGTGGTTATGCTACGGAAAACGTTTCGCAATGATATCATACCACAGGGATGATTAATTGCTGTCACAAAATTTTCGGGGAAGACCACAAAAGACGCCAAACATAAACGGATTAATTTTACTTGGAACTCCTCAAAGGGTGCAAAACAATGTCAGTTACTTAAAAAAGAACAACGTCATCACCTATGCCCTTTAAACCTGGCCAATATCTAAATAATATATATAAATCTAAATAATAATAAATATCTGACTGGAGTCTCTTTTATTTCTAAGAATCAAGACCCACAATATCGGGGTATTAAAAGTGTTCCAAAAAGCTCCAATGACGTGCTTTCAGACCGCGTACCGCGAGGCAGAAACAATAATGCCGGGATTCGAGCCGAGAAAGAGTCTACTCCGAAAATTTTTAACCACTTGGATTATAGCTTTCTCTGAAATCACTTTTCTTCCCTAAATTATTTTCTTATTATTTAGGGGAAGCCTTTGATGTACAACAGTGCGTATTTTCACCTTTTCTTACAAGCTCATGGATCCAAAGAACTAATATATCTTCTACTCTCATAGTAAATCTGAAGTAAGCCTTTCAAAATTTCAAAACTTGAAAAAGAGAACAATTCTCCAGTTTCTGATTGACTGTTTGAATAAATCACAAGCTTTTAGAAAGAAATCATGATTGTATGTTTCTTTGGTGTTCTGCGAAATTTTGTATCGTGAATTTCTCCGAAACGAAGATAAACTGAAATCTAAAGTGGTTGTAATTATAAGATTGCAAGGCGTACGTGCATAGTGCACTTGTCCACCCATATCTGCTTCCTTTTTGTATTCGCACAATCAGACGAGCTCATAGACTCTTTACAATATATCGTTTATTATTTTTTTGATGACTTTTGAAAAAGTTTGCTTTTTCGAGTGGTTTTTGGTAGGTTTGCTACGGATTTAACTTTTCATTTTAGCTCCATTATCTGAAGACTTTTCGGTTAAATTCTGAATCGAACTTAGAAGTTTTCTCAAAAGGAAACCGTTTTATATCTCTGTTGTTACTACTATGAGGATCACTGCAAGGTGAGTGTTTCTGATATGCTCCCTGTCAGGAGCTTCTTTTTTTGCATATAGTATTATAAGAATTAATTCGCTGTTTATGGTCATGATATGGCATTTAGACTTTGTGTCAATTAGAACGATACATATTTATTTTTGAGTTTTGCCTATGTGCGACTGAAGCTCCTACATCGTAACTACTCTTTTGGAGATTGAGTGCGCAAAAACTGTTCAATTCAGTTCAAGCCAGAGAAGTGACTGCAGTACCGTTATCAAATTTAAGATGTAAAACAAAATCTTTGATTGTCAGAAGAGAAGAAGCACTCTGTGTTCTTTGCTTGGAGTATGACCCGGAACCATATGATTTGAAACACATCCCAGGTACAGGGAAGTATCTTCCAAGCAGCTCTACCCAAGACCAAAGAGGTAGCATCGAAGCATGATCGTCCAATATATGCATAAACAGTTTGTGAGAGACAGACATTCCTACTCGCTGTTGCTGAACGAGTAACATTACACCAGAAGTTTACCAACATGGTATCCTGACCAATCCGATACAGCCGCCATCGCAGCGTCGGGGTTGAGGACATAGTTTCGTTTGGGGTCGGTAATCAGGTACTCCACGCCTTAGTGTATACTTAACTCCGAACGAATCATTGTCATCCTTTCAACTTTTCAAAGCTCAATTCTTTGGAGGATGCTATTTCGAGTACAGAGGGCAATGTGGTCGTCGGAGGTGACTTCAAGGTAAGAGGAATCGAATGAGGCATGCCTCAATCAGATGCTCCTGGCAAACGAGTCCTGGACATGGCAGTCAAAACTGTGTTTGTCATATTGAACAAAGGTCACACCTCTACTTTCCGTCAATAGGGTTGCGCTGGAACCATACCTGATGTGATGTAAGAATTTGAGAGCGCTTGCCTTGACCAGCTATCACCAGTACATAGTGCTGGAGGAAGAGCAGGGAACAAATGGCTCGATGTGACGAGAGAAGAGTTAACTGGTTTTTCGATGAAATCTGTAACACGGGTACCATTCATATCGATTAGTGATAGGAAATGTTATTGGACAAAGGATCATGTTGGATACTTACCGTTTTATAGGAACATGTTTCGAAGGGAAAGATGTCTCCAAATAATTTGGTTGTTGTGTTTGACTGAAAATGTTTCGGGAAATGCAACTTTAACAGCAAGAATGAGAAAAGTGAACATTGAAATCCAAGATTAGTCAGTTGTTAAATTAAAGTAAAAGCCCAGCGAATGGGGAATAAAATGTATGCATACATTATATAAGCCTTGCCTTCCTTCTACGGCAGCGGTAGTACAAAATATTTCGTCCGTCTGGATCTCCCTATCGGTTCAAGAATTGTTCTTATATATATAGTTTATGATGTATGATGCTTATGATCATCATACATCATATGCAATTGACAGCAAACAAGGCGACCATAACTTCACAAACATGTCCTTTATAGGGATCTAATTAGCGCAGGAGCATCTAAAACAAGGCTGCTATCTAGCTGGTACCTTTAACGCTAACAGAAATTTATAATTGTATATTTTGTTCATCTTTCGTCGGGCACGACAACTATCGCCGTCAACATAAGGAACCAATTGTTGTTTGCAAATTACAACATGAATATGGAAAAAAGGGCTGAACTATGAAGAAGTTTGTATTGTTTGATGAGAAAATATTATAAACGGTGGAAAGGGATTTTTTCTGGCGATTAGAAGTTTGCGTAATGACAAATTACATATTATTCAACATAGACAGCTAGAAGAGAGAACAGGACGCTAATATCAAGTTTCTCGTTCTTTCAAAAATTGGTTGACCAACTCGTAGGTGATTTCGAAAACAGGAAGACCATCGACCTTAGATAAAGACGAAAGACTGAACGAAAAAAATTACAGCTGTTGGGACGTTCGGCAGACTTAAAAAGTAAAGGCGGTTCTGTATGCTTCAAAAGGTAGATTGAGGGCGGAAGGCGTCAAACAAATTGTATTTTCGATACATTAAGTCGAAAACCAGGACTTGTTGTAATTCCCCTCTCAAGTGTGGCAATTTCCCCAAGGTGACCCACTTCAGAAACATAACAAAGTGACATACATGAGAAACACAACCAAACTCACCTCGTAGGTATGACAATACCGTCAGGGGGGGGGGACACTGGCGGAAGAAAAGCCACCACGCCGAACACACGAGGGATCCCGTTGCCGACAAGTGGTTTGTTCTTGACGGGAAGTGCGTGTTGGTGCGGGCAATAAAAGAGATCTATTGAGTTGTTTCAGGCCCACTTTAGCCAGATTGTTGCTTATGCTGAAGTGTTTAAAATATTTAAACTTGGCGAAATTTAATTGTCTTCCATGCTCTTGATCGATTAATTCGTGGGTTATGTGTAGATGTGAAATAAACGATTTTTCTGTGGCTGTGAGAGAAAATATGGAAAAACAGAAAACGATGATCTAAAAAAAGGAGTGCGTATTCGTGCGGGCAAATCCAGAGATTTTATTCAAACATGAAATCGATATAGGTGATCTAAACGGATTCTGTTGCGCGACATTCGGCTATTGATTTTGATGAAGAGTGCGGGACAATTGATTATGAAAAGCCAAGAACAACGCCCTTTACAGGTGGTGAATTAGAGAGATAGCGGGTAGTGCAATGAAATGCAAGCCTGATATGGGCCTTCTGACAGCCGCCTTCAAGCTAAACGAAAGAACATTCAGGAGTGGTAGCAGCATGAAATCAACAGGATGTATGCTTCATGAAAATGCTGCATGAAAATTCATGAAAAGACTTCGTATCCACGCTCATCGGTAGATATACAACAATCTGGTAAATATAGAGATTAGCAAAGATAATCGAACGAAACAGTGAAAACAACATCAGAAGACGATATTCGTGATGGAATTTTATATTTAACATGTAGATTGCATATAGGAAATGAATAAGCTGAACAATAAGCCATTACTTACGTATGATGTGTCGCGATATTCATCATTTATTCAAACTTAATATTAAAACTAAATAGTCCGGATAAGTTTAGTATAACTATTGACGCGATAATAAGTCCTTAAAATTTCTCATGATACACCTGTTAAGCATTACTAACATTACTAATTGGTATATCTTTTATCTACATTACTAATTGGTGTATCTTTTAAATGAGAAAAAATGCGCCCTTTGAGCTTAACTTGAAATGATGATATGTGAAGGATTGTGGGTAGTGTGACTTCTGATAACAGGTTAATTATTAATTGAAATTTGTGTAGAATACTTTATTAGTCTCTTATCGACTTATAACTAAAAGTTGTTCTTTGAGTTTTCGGTTGATCAATTTATCCATTTTAGGGCATGTTTAAGCTGAGAGCAATAATATAACAAGTAAAAATAACCAGACGACATCCACCTAGCCAGTAGTGCCAATCTATGCGACCCAGCCTATGAGTTGGCACCTGTCGATAAGCGGCATGGACGCGTGTTCGAAACCAGCATGAGCTCTTTCTACCTTTCTTTCTAAATAAAAAAGGTGTTGTTAATGGAAATTTAAATGGAAGAAATTAGTTTCATTAGAAAATTTTACAACAAATTTGGATCAATCGCGACTAATCAGCATCATTTCAATTTATGCTTAGTTGTCCACTCTAGATAGATAGATGAGATAGATATGAGAGCATTATTGAATTTACACAGTCATATAACGTTTTAAACGATATCAATGTCATTTCAATTGCGTTTACACAAATAAGAATCTATATTAATTTGAATAATCTTTAGTTGAATCAACTTTTTCTTCATTTTCTCATATTATAGTTCACTCTCGTTTCATTTTTGATCGTTGTGCCCAAAGTAATCAACATAAGAGCAAAAATAAAAGAATATTTTTCGGTTGTAATCTATAATTATAAGATGGAAATTTAATGTTAAAATTGTTAATAGTGTTTTCACCATTATTGCATCATTTGTAATAACGAAATGAATTGCTAATTTAAAATCTATTCTTTCCTTCCAACGACCTTCTTGTTTTCAGGAGGAAAGTGATTGCACCAAGGTTAGTGCAGGAGGATGAAGGGCCACACAAGTGTTTTGCCGGTTTATTTTCCATAGTGCCGTTTGTAGTTCGGTCCGTAAATTTCTTTAGGTATTCGCGTAAGCACTCGATTTCTTTTTGCGATAGTGTCAATTAACAGAGTGTATTTTCGGGCACTGCGGTATTTAGGTATTCCGGAGATCGGATGCGCGATCGATTTCGTTGTGTTGATTTTTAGAAGAATGTAAAAGGTAAAGTACAGTAATTGTAATTGAAATGTTGCCTTCGGAAAACCGGGTTTTTCTGTGGCTGGCTCAATAATGGAACCAGAGCGGAACCTCACTCGGGGCCGACCCACGTCCGTAAACCCCGCCGCACTGAGCTAGTCCGCCAGCAGCCACCATCGTGGTGAACTACCGAGTGGCCGAGTCGTTGACCCTCAGGGTACAATTTGTTGCCATGCGTCTAGGACTTCACGTACGGATGCCGGTGCGAGGCCGACTCGTCCTTCATTCGTCGCCGTGACGATTGCGTATCAAAATCCATTACAGATTCCATATTGGAGAGTGTTTTGCAAAAGAACTATAAAAAAAAATTTAAACATAAAAAGAAGGCAGTAAAACATATAACAGTATAAAAATGTAACTAAAATTGTCAAAATGATGAATAAATCTTGTTTGTTCTTTGCTTTTTTGCATATTACGTATCACAGCTTTTTTTAAGGGTAACCGTATCCAAATTCAATTCGTCCAAAAAAGGCTTAAATTTCCAACATTTGAGTTGGACCTGGACGCTTTCCAAGCAGTTCAAGCCTTATGATTTCTCAGATATTTTCGATTCTATTGAAGTCGAGGCTAAACAAGGATAATTCAAAGCGTCGATATTATTACTTGTAAAAGTAAAAATAAAAAATATTTGGATTTTTAAGATGAATAATGCTACTGCATCATCAAAGGGTAGGGTAATGCAAACTTACTACTCGCAGCGTTCGCAGTGCAATATACTGCTGCAACACAAATTTTTCGGTGGCACAAGCTAGGACAAACGCACAAGGCTCAAACTCGTTTTCAAGGACATTTTACTAGACAGAAACGTTAACTTTTTGAAAATGTGAAGCCTATTGGTCGCTCATCGCCAAAAAATACGCCATACCATTGCTCTCTCCAATTGTCACTGCATTCACAATTAGCATACTCCTGAACCCAGTGTAGGCATTTATGCCTGACTCTTAACAGAATATCTGGCTTATGAACAGAGTCCAACACACGGCATACAAATTTTACGAACCTATTCCACACTCGTTTTCGACAAAGTTTGCTTCCCGGTACTCGAACTAGATTGTTCCTTCTGTACCATGGAATGATGAAGCGATCTACCCAAGGTGTAATTTCCCTCGACGTCCAGAACCCTATTTCCGTGCAGTGGTGCCCCTTTTCAAAGTGTCGTGTCCCCCGATGCTTAGAAATGTCCCGCACACGATCTTTTTCACGAGTAGTGATATTTTGCGGCAACAAATTCAACTATTACTCCTTACTCCCCTACTAACTTGTCTCATTTGAAACTAAAATATTATTTCTTTTCTCATCTCACCTTTTTCACCGAGTGAATGCATATCACTTCCAAATTTTTCACTGTTCACAGACATTCGCAATATCCTTTGTAATTATCTGACTCAACAAAAAAATTTTATTCATTCTATTTTAAGAACATTAGCAAAAATGGCGATTAAATGTTCTGAACAATTTTGTTTTTTTTTCTCCAGAAGTGAATCTAGAGCCGGAATAATAGAATATAGAATAATTTTTTTTGGGAGGTGAAGACTATTTACGCCCTGAGTGTCGGACTCGCACTACCGGACTACCGACTAAACACCTCTCTGTCACGCCGAGAACGTAGCCTAGAACTGTTTGTCACATTACTTCGGACTAGGCCTCATCAATCATCGCTTAGCGATGCTTTCAGGTTAAGGGAAATCCCTCTTTTTGCACGGATGGATAGGCAGAAAGGGAACTGCTGTTACACAGATCCCCCCTCCTTCACGAAGCGACCCATAAGCCCTTCTTTATGAGAAGTACTGTCCATACGTAATGCGACACACAGTTCCAATTGTCTTTTGATTGCATCATTTTTCCCATTACATTTTCTGGGGAGAGCATGCCTATTTTCTCCGACAGATGCGAACGGAGTCTTGTCCATCAGGTACACGTATGGAACGTGTGGCAGGCGTCATCCGTCATCCCCGAGCATAACATGCAAATCGGGGATGGTGACTTTCCCCTATCCTTTTCCCTACTTTTCTAGTTGCGTCTGATAATAATCAGTCTCACTATGTATTCTGTAGAGCCACGGCCCCAAGTCACCAACCAGCCGTGCGGTCCACCTGCCTCGCGTTTCGTTTTTCCATAATTGCTGCCACAAGGTTCGGGTTCTTCTCCGTTCCTCTCAGCTGACGGTTTCTCTCGGCGACTCCCCCCTACGTAAGTATTCACGTTTCCGTTCGTCAGCAAGTAACTTAATAGGAACCACCCTCGAGATTACCAGCACTGCTGGTTCAGAGACAGTGCGATATGCTGCCGCTATCCGCAAAGCTCTCTGCACCAATACCAGACGCCTTCGGTGCGTCTCTGTACTAAGAGCGTCAGCCCAAACCTCAGAGACATACATTAGCACTGACTCCATTGCACTCATCAGTAGACGTCTTTTGCTCGAGGTTGGTCACCACGTGTTGCCCATAAGGCGACTGAGAGTCGATACTCACACAGAAGCCTTATCCGCTGACGCTCGAGCCTGCTCCAAAAAACTCATCTTCGAGTCAATCATCAAGCCAAGGTATCTGATTGATTCTTTCGACACGATGACCATTTCTCCCACCCAAATGGGAATAACACGAGGGATCCGCATCTTGGTCAGGACGACGACTTCGGTCTTTTCCAGCGCTAGGCTAAGCCCACGTTCTGTCATCCACTCACTCACTCGATGCATTACCGCACCTAGTTTGAGTTGCGCCTGTCCGACAGTACGTCCGGCGACTAGTACTGCTACGTCATTTGTGCAGCCAATCAGGCGCGACTCCCCCGGTCACTGCAACCCCAAAAGCTCATCGTACGAGACATTCTAGATGTCCGGGCCCAGAATGGAACCTTGCGCCACCCCTGATGTCAAATCAATTCTTCGCCGGCCACCCAATATGCCGTAGATGAGCTTCCGGTTTTTGAGGTAGTCCTTCAATATTCGCGTCAGATACCTCGGCGCCCTGAATATTCCAGAGCACGAAGAATATCTGTCCATCTAGCAGAGTTGAAGGCATTTCTCACATCTACTGTTATGAGCAGTAGTATTCGTCTCGATTGGTGATTGTTGGCTTCTGCCTGCTGGACCGCACTCACTACCTCTGCTATTGCACCGATCGTGGATCGACCAGCCCTGAAGCCATATTGCTGAGGAGACAGATACCCGACAGTTCGGATAGCCTCTCCAAGTCTTTCTCTAATGAGCCTCTCGAGCACCTTCTCAGCGGCGTTCAACATTCATAGGGGCCGATATGAAGATGGTTGCTCCGCGTTCCCCTTCCTCTTGTGAGTCAGCACGAGCCTCGCCTCTTTTCAGCAATTGGGAAACGCACCCTGCTGCAGACAGGCATTGAAAGTGGTGAGAAGCTTGTCAGGGCAAAGTTGATGTGCAAGCTGTAGCACTTCCTCTGGTACACCGTCTAACCCTCAGGTCGTTTTCGATTTTAAAGATTTCACCACATCATCCAGCTCGATCGCGCTAAATAGCGCTCTCCAGGACATTCGCCATCTGCATCATCGGGACGAACAGGATGCATAGGAAAAAGCGCCCAAACAATCTCGTCCATTTTTTCCACTTCAAGGACACAGGGCCTCCTTGCAGCTCCTAGTTTCTGCATGACAAGCTTGTAATCCAGCCCCTACGAGTCCCTATCAATGTCTTCATCGAGGTTGTGCCAGTAGCGTGCCTTGCTTGCGTTAATCATCCTACGGAGGAGTTTTCTAGCCGACCTGTATGCTAGCGCTCGTATGAATGTCAAATCTGCGCACCCAATGAGTACAAAACCATTTCCGCTGGAGCAAGTTCGAGCTGTGGGTATAGCCCTATCGGGTACGTGATAGGGCTATACCCACAGCTCGAACTTGCTCCAGATGGCGGCGGCGCCAGATTGATCACAATACCATTCAGCCTCCTCCTTGTTGTGGTGTTGCTCAGATATCAGCAACAAGTCGCCTTTTTTCTCCCTCGGAACCTGGTCTTGTAAATCTTGTGCGGTTGAGGTACGTTGTATGTTGTTCTGCAGGACTTGGATTATGTCTTTGCTCTTTTCTTGCTTAGTGTCTCTTGTAACTCCTAGCACCTACCACTTCCTGGAATATGAGCCAGATCTTCAGAATTCCATGCCTTATCTTTACACAAGATGCAACTGCGTTCGTTTGGGTAGTCTTTCACCTTATGGCCAAAAGTGCCACACTTGTAGCACAGTTTGCTTCGATCTGGCCCCTTGCAGTTCAAGGAGATGTGACCTAAGCTAAGGTACTATTAGCATTGAGTTAGGACTACCCTCCGACGTATCCTGCACACAACCCAGCCGACTTTAATTTTCTCCTTGGTCAGGGGTTGCATAGTCTTTCTCTTGGATATCAATTATTGCGGCCCTTTGCCCTCTAGGATTGGTAGGCGTTAGCCTTACGCTAAAGCTCGCTGCCGTAAGAAGAATTTTCCTAATGGAATCTTCTACTTGTTTGGCATCCGCAATGCAGTCAAGGTCTCTTATTTCCAAAGAGGCCATTGACTATAATGTCGAGATAACAGCTTTAAAGACAAGAAGGTCCTTGACAGCGCCCTCGAACATGCCCTTGTCGGTAGATTCCGCCTCGAGTTCTACGAGGAGACCGCCTGTTTTGGTCGTTCTTACCGTTCATATGTAGACATCGTTTTTTTCGGGTCCCACATTTTGTTTGATTTCCTTGAGGACCTCGGCGTAAGTTCTCCCGTCTGCAGGCTTGATCAGAAGAGCATCCCTGCGCTGCTTGCGCCTGGTCTTTTTTGGCATTGTGCTGTGTTTCGTGTCTTCTTGCTTTTCGGACGCCTATTTCGAATCTTTTGTTATCAAGCGGTGTATCTTCTTCGCAGCCTTCTGTATTGATTTAGAGCACACCAATTGAAATTCAACATTTCTCTCCTCCCCTTGACTGATGTCTCCTGTCTCGACTATTATCGGATCCTTGCCCTTTTCCTACGGTCAGGTTTAAGTGGGCTACATGCCGCCCTTTTGCCTTCTATGAAAAGAGTAGCATTTTCGGTGAAGCGAGTTTTGTTTTCAAAAACTTTATTAAGCTCTTTCAATTCACTCTTCCCCCACAGCCACGTGAGGCGATAGTGTTGGATCCTATCAACGAGGACCTCCAATTCGTCAATCCCATTTTTGATGTCCTTATTGTCATTTTTTGGACATTCGTTGCATTTCTCATCGCGTTTAATATATCGCTTATGTTCCTTGGTAGCCGCTTTTTCTCACTTCTATCAACGGCTATTTTCGTGATCAGGTCGTCCTCAGGTGAGGTTCTCGGTACACTGTCAGCAAGAGGGTCTTGTTGCTGTTGAGCATCATTGTTTTCGCTTTCCACGTTGTTCGGTTTATGACTTTCGATGATCCCCGGAGAATGGCGCTTCGGGTCGATGACTCCAGTGCCCAAAGCCTCCACTACGCTTCTTGTATCTCTCGCTCCATTGCCTTGTGAAGGAGGAATGTTGTGGACAAGCACCTTTTTTGCTGTTGCAAAGCGTTCAATGGAGGTTTGCTTGCACGATGTTTTCTCGATGCCTTGATTAGGCTTGGCTACTCTTTGAGGCGGAGTTCGCAGCAGTTTCGGTCTTTGGGCGAACATGCTAGTGTCGTTGATTTTTTTTGGCCAAGTGATCCACCCTATCCCTAGCAAGATGGCTGGAGAGAAGCCCGCATGAGGTCGAGGCTCCCTCACACGTCAGGGTGTATATCCCCACCCCTAGTTTATTATTTTTGTTTTCACTCATGGTATATTTTTTTTGGTGGGTACTTTCAGTGACTTGATCACGCGTTTGGATGACGGGCAACCTCACCAAGCCCCCCCACCACGCCAAGGTAGTACCCGTGGGGGGGGGGGGGGGGGTGTGAATAAAGAATAATAGGAAATAGTTTTAACTCTATTTTAAAGCTAAAACTGAATTGGTTTCAACTCTTCCGAATTAGATGAAATTGACTGAGATTATCAAAATCATAAGGACAAAGAGCATGATGAGGAACATAATAATAAGTAAAATGATATCCTATCATTTTTGAAAGTAATCTCTTTTTACATGATTACTAGGTAGACTGAGTGATACTGATTTTGATGATGTACCCTCAAGAGTTTTATTTATGTTTTCTGCATGTTGCTATAAAATTTATTATATTTTTTTAAGTGAGATATTCAACCATAATTTCTGACAGACACCAACGACAACCAAAAAGGACAATGGCGCGACTTCAGCATGGCGCTCAGCAACATTACAGGAATTCGACGGTCCATTAAATATAAACGTGGAACAACCAAACTCCCGACAACAGCCACAATTCATTTTGTCAATGCGAGTGTTGTTGGCGGTAATACAATAAATGTTTTCTGCGGGGTATCCAATACAATGAGAATCGAAGCTAATTATTGAGATTGCGCGTTTTTGTTGCCCATTAATCATAGAAATGAGGGCTAAAGCATTCACTAGGAGCAACCCAAGCATAAATCGAGCTGAAGTATATGGACTCGTATAGCGAACACCCGGATGTAATAAACGCTATCCATTCTCTAAATTATCGTACACTGATTTTAAACACCAATGCAGGATAAAATTTATTGCAATGCAAATTTAAGACAGCCTAAGATTTCATCAAACCAAAGGTTTCATCAATATTCCAGTAGCATCATAAATCAACTTTTAAATGCCACGATAACAGTCAGCATCAGGCTGTATTTGTATTCCATTTGTGTCCGGCTATGAAAATTACTTACCATTAATCCAACCCTAACCGCATTCCCTTGAGCAAATGGAAAATCACGCGAGCCGAATTTTAATCGATGCTATCGGCTTTCACGGATGACTTAAAGTAAACGTTTAACTTCAATACTAGAATATTTGTCCTTGAAGTTACCATCCATTGTGATGTCATTGCGCCCTCTTTCTCCTTTGGCCAACGCCTCATTCAACGTCCCATCGAATCCTTGCCGTTTGTCAATTCAACTCCAATTCAACTCCAATTCCGTAAAAAGTTTTACTGGAATTCCAAGATGTCATGGCAACTCAACACAATAAGGAAGTAAGATATGTGGAAACGAATTTGAAAAAAAACTGTGAAAACGGATCATTTGTTGGCCATAAGGGTTTAGAAAGCGATTTTGAGTTATTTTCTTGGAATTCGGTTTAATGCATTTTGGTATATGGAAAGGCAAATATTGACTCATTAGTTTTCATAAGCATAAAATTCTTCGAATTTTGTTTGGCACTAGAAAGTGCATATTATGAACCACGGAAAAGCTGAAAATCGGAACATGTCACACGCTCGAGCATCACATGGTAATGAAGGTATTTATGAAAAAGGACACAGCTGTTTTAAAGTCTTCTATATAATTAACTATTTTATAAAAGTTAATGTGCTTACATTTGAGTATATATAACTACATCTAATGGGGTTTTCTCTTTTATATTTATTTGGCCATCGTTAATATGGTTATATTGGTTGGGAATAAAACTCTGAAATCCTGAACCCGCGCTGAAAATAATCACTTGTGGCAAAGGACTTCAAGAACTCTGAATGTCAAAGCATCTTCACCTCTAGCTACGAAAAATTTCTAAGCCTTTTAAAATATTCCCTTATCCCCAATAATTACTACGCATTATATAATTAGGGACCATTATGTAATTACTAAGAAAACGCTACTGTAGCCTAACAATAGCGCTACTGTGCCTATTTCGTTGAACGCTCAAGTCTTTCAGTGAACAAACAAATTATAAACCTATAAAAGGCCTTTTTAGGCGGGAAGCACCATTTCTCTTCCCGTTAAGATCATCAAAATTCAGAATCCTGCCATTAATGTTTGCTTTTCATTACAGCTAATGTCCTCTGCCTCCTTATCTTTCCTTGACAAGGTGTAGCAATTCAAAATAACTTATCTAATTACTTATATTATACAAATTAAGGACGAATAAACAACTCTTGTGTAATATGTATTTATTCCAAGTCAACTTTTCATGTTACGAATATGGCTTGAAAACTTTTGAAATCTATAGGTTTTTGTTGGGTTTGCCAAAATGAGTAAATAAATGAGCTTTTCAGTTGCGTTAAAAACGAATGTCATATATGTATGTTTGCTAGGTAACACAATGATGGGTGTGGAAACCTTCAGTTTGCTTTTAGGTAGACGGAGGAAGTCATTAAAACTAAATTGGTAAACTGAGTAAAACTAGCTGACATGAAAAATAACTTTTCCATGGCTCATTTATCCTTTGTTCCGTTAGGTCGGACAGTTTCATGGACCTGGCTCTACAAAGTAAAGCAACCTTTCTATAAGGGATTATTTTCATCTGTTGTTCAATGTGTCGTTCCTATCGCCCATGAGTATCTTCTCGAAACTTTGCGTTGGAGAGAGTGCATAGATGATAAATACGATTGTTGAGTTACTGTTACTGCCTGATACCATAAACAAAATTAAAGCAATTGAGGATATTAGGTTACGTGAGAGGATCGCTCTAATTGTTAGGGAAAATGCGACCTCTTCATTTTGCAGTGATAGTGAGCTCTTTACTTTATGGGGCTTTATCGAAGAGGTCTACAAACTTTAGAACTTTGACGGTTATCCTGGAAGGAAATTGCGAAACAGATGATTTTTCTGAAAAAGTTGCAAGAATCTACCAAATTAACACTGAGTAAAATCGAAATTTTTTACTCAAGAATACGATTAGAGTAAAGATGCTCTATCGCATCAGCGCTTTGCAATATATAATAAATTGTTAACATAGGAGTTTTAATAAACCGTGTTGAAACTTTATATGTGAAAAAATATGAAAATTGCGAGTTATATTCACTTTTTTTTATCATTTGATAATATAGTACCATGCATGTCACCAAGTATATGAACAATACAGTAAAAGCTCTTTATTCGTGGGATATATTTCGTGAGTATGAAGCGAATACAGAAATTGTGAATATGGAATTGTAATTTATGGAATGGTAATGGTACATTAAAAGTGCTTGTTGCAGGAAGCGAAGGCCCAAGAAGGGCTGAAGTGCTAACAAGGAGAAGGAGAATATGATTACTTATTATCATCAGGCAATGGTTCAAAAAACTTTGTAACTTTTTCTTGCTCGGTAGTTTTCAGAAGCTCCTTCAATTTAGAGTGATATTAAGCAGTGGCATTAGCAATTTGTGGCATAGAAGCAAGACTTCGTTCCGTAGACGGATCAATTTTTAATAAAAAAACACAAAGCAAATTTTTCATTCTTAAATCTTCACTCAGATTTTTCAAATTAAATGGGCTACGGCTTAAACCACGGCTTTTACTTTACTGTAACTTCCTTAAAGTCCCTTGCAGTCGAATCTTCAGCTTGGGATTCAAGTAACTGCAAATTGTCACTTGATTCTATCTGTTCGAACCCATCGAATCTCTTTTTGTCCTATTTCATTCGCTATTTCCGCAATGTTTCCAGTTAAAGTTTAAATTTGCACTGTTTCATCGTCATTTTCCGCAGTCGGAACACGCCACAGTTTTTGCCATCATTATTTCAATGCTAATGGTTACAGTTCTTCCAACGATTTGTGCGGGCATGTTTGTTACAATTAATCACACGATTAGAAAATGAAATTAACACCCACTGTATTTGTCAAAATTTTTGTTTTACATAATACAGTTGATTGAAGGCCGAAATAAAATACCGCGAGACGACGATACGTGAGCGCGACGAGATTTTCGCTCGTTGTCACGCAACGCATTCAATTTACAATGCACGCAATGCGAGGAACAATAATGTTCATATGACAAACGTCAAATAGGTGACGTTTCAAATGAAATTGTTTTTGATTTTTTAAAAGTTTTGAATTTGGATTTTTCCTTCGTCTAGCAAATAAAAGCCTTAACTAGGATACATGAAATTTTCATTCAAAATTCATTTTAAATAACCATAGTACTTAAAAAGTAATTAAGGCGTTTGAATTTCAAATTTCATTTAAGCGCCATATTGCATTTGACAAACGTCACACACCTCGTTGCGATGAACTTTCGTTTTCCCGAATATTTCCCGCCTCGCATCGACGCATCGCAATCATTGTACGAAGTCGCATACAAATGCATGTTACGAAAAGTGCTTGACATTTGACGCTGCGATACTGTCGTCCCGCTCTCGTATCGCAGTTTCGCGCTATTGTATTTCAGCCTTGAAACTGTTTTATCTGTCCATTAATTGCGACGACACGTTATCACGCTATTTAATGTCTTGTTTTATTTTTTGTGTTATTCACAACGATGTCTGTGGCGCTGCACTCTGTCGATTGAACGTAGTGATTGTGACATAATTGAGATGCCACACCATCATGATATTTGTGGAGCTACATCACTCCCTCCCGAGTGACATTGTCGACAAAGAATGTCACGATACTAAGTGAATTGACGTTTGGTATTATGATCTCGCAGGGTCTAACTGGGCGCAGCTTCCTGCTAGGTGGATACGTCCTCAATCCGTTTGGTGGCCGATTGAAAGGTCGAAGGATGTAACCTTGGTTTGGGCGTGGGGCGCAGCTGATTTATAGTTTCGCGCAGCTTAAGAAGAAACCCATGAGGATCTAAGATTGTGTGGTTAGGTACTACCAGTTCTCCGGGAAATGAAAGCGTCGTTCCATAAAGAAGCTCGGCACATGAGGCTGCTGATAAATCTTCCATGAAGGTTCCACGCGAACATAGTAAGACAGCCGGGAGTACATCAGGTCAAAACGGGTTCTGCTCGAGGCACATAATTGCAGCCTTGAGCGTACGATGCCATCGTTCGATCATTCCGTTTGACGCGGGATGGTAGGGCGATGATCTATTGCATTCGCATCAAGTGAAGAGTCCTTGTGCTTTAGCGATGACTGGAATTGGGTGCCCTGGTCGGTTGTAATCGTTAGTGGTGCTCCAAAGCGTGTAACCCATTTGTTGTAAAAAGCTTGAACCACCAATCCCGCTGTTTGATTGGCTAACGGAAAAATTGTTAGGCAATATTTGTAGCCCTGAGACGGGATTAACGGAGCGATAATGTCTAAGTGGACCTATTGGAAACGCGTGTTTGGCATCGGAAAATTTCGGAAATGGCGAATACTATTGTATATGGCCAGCAACTCACGGTCGTATACACTGTATTTAGTTTCTGCCGAGGATAACTGATAGAAGGCAAGCCGTAGCCACTGGTCTGACTGTTTTTGCTAAAGCACTGCTCTTACCGCTACATCCGATGCGTCTGTAGATAATCTGAGCGGTTTATTTGCCTGTAAATTTACGCAAAGGGTAGCGTCAACTAAACTTTTTTTGCTCAGTTGGAAGGCTTCTTGGGCAGCAGGGGTCCAGATATTACGTTGCTGCAGATGAGATGGCCGATTTAGTACATATTTTTAAGCAGCGGTAACTGTTTATAAAGAAAACTTATTCGATCGAAATAGGTACCAGAAAATGCATCACACTTTTTCCAACGAGATGCAAGTACATTTATTCCAGTTTTGTAGTAGTTCGAGTTTCTGGTTCGAAGAAACTTTTCGAAGACATTTTTGACAACAGCTTTATTATTAAATCGTTTTCCTGTGAAAAAGTGATCAAAATATTTAAAGAAATAGTAATCTATTGGTGAGAGGTGTGGTGAATATGGAGGGTGAGGAAGAGTCTCATAGCACAACTCAACAGTTGTTCTCGATACATGAGGTCGTGCGTTATCATGAGACAGTATCACTTATTCCCCGTTGCCTAGCCTAGGTCGGTGGACTACCAATTTTTGATGTACTTCATCCAATTGAACACAGTACTTCTCAACATTGATGGTTTCGCCAGGTTGCAGGAACGAATAGTGGATAACTCCTGCTACAGACCACTAATTAGTTCCCATTATTTTATTTGGATGGAAGCTTGGTTTTGGCATGTGTCTTGGCGCTTCATTCGCATTTAGCCATTAGGGCGGTCCCAATTCGGCGCAAGAACGGTTTCTTTTTGTTTCGGGAGAGAAGAGAACTCGAAATCTCCATTCAACACGTCATTTTTTGCTCGGTAAGATAATGCGGAACTCATTTGTCAAGCTTTTTCACTTTTCCAAGTTGTTGCAAGTGGTGAAAAACTGTCGAATTGTGAGCGCCTAATATCTCGGCAGGATCCCTTTTGGTTTGCCACTAAAGCATGCAGCTCGTCGTTATCAATCGATTTTCCTGGGTGTCCACGTGGCTCACTTCCAAGGTCCATCTCTCCAGATCTAACTCTTTCGACCGAGTGGTTCGGTCGCTAACTGTATCAGGCCCAAATGCGCTCTTGATATTTCTCGTTGCTTCCATTGCGGTGTGCTTTAATTAAAATTAGTACAGTAAAAGTAGCCGTTATTGTTAAACTTCCATGTTCGCTTTCTCTTTTTGTTTCTACGATCACGATGATGTGCAAAACAGAAATGACTCCATAAACCAAGGTAGCAGTATTTATACTTCAATAAGCCATATCATTTGCGTCGCCTTGTGCTAACATAATACACTCAAATTGCTGCCAACTTTATGTCATTGTTAAATCGGGCGCCGCAGTAGTTATATAATGGCGCGAGATTGGCTGCATCTCGTATGAAACGTCGTTAGAAGTTAATAATTCCCAAGAACCGACGAAGTTGCTTGACTCTCGAAGGTTTTTTGTATTCTCGGATCGCCCGAACTCGCGACGATGGTGGTGAGATACCATGCGTATTAATAGAATGGCCCAAATACTCAACTTCTCTCACTCCAAATCTACATTTTGCTATGTTTATTACTATGCCATGCTTGCCGAGACAGTCAAAGACCAGGCGAAGGTGAGTCTTGTGTGATTCCTCCGATTCAGAAGCGACAAGGATGTCATCTACATAGCATATGCAGCAATCGAGGCCTTGGAGCACCTGGTCCATGAATCGTTGGAAGGACTGTACTGCATTTCGGAGACTGAAGGTCATAACCGTGAACTTAAATAGTCCGAACGGAGTTGTAACCGCCGTTTTAGGGATGTCTTCATCATTAATCAGGATTTGATGAAATGCCTTGAAGAGATCGAGCTTGGAAAACTTCTGTTTTCCGGCAAGGTAAAATATTACGTCCTGGATATAGCACATTGGGTAGCTGTCTGGTACGGAGACAGCGTTTAGTCGACTGTAGTCCCCACAGGCACGCCAGGAGCCATCCTTTTTGCACCCCGAATGTAGAGAACCTGTCCAAGGGCTGCTTAAAGGGCGGCAATACTGCTACTGGTGTACCAGTGGTGATAGATGGTATGTGGTGCTCGATAAGGACTCGCAGTCATATGAAGTATTCTGGCTTTTCGCTGCAAGTTGTGTGGAGGGATGACACAATCGTTGGTTTTTTATGTCGACTAATGACCGGTGAGATTTTAGGAAGTCAGCAAAGGAAGTCAGCAGTCATTTAAGGAAGATTCGTCGGAGACCAAACGATATGCTGAGGGTTGCTCTTTCGTAGGTGGCGATGAGCGTGCCGTTTGCGGCGAATAACGTGTAGTCGGTGGGTTTACGTTAAGCTTGTATCGCCGTTGGTGGAAATACTGAGACATATCCTCTGGTGTCGATTAAAAATGTTAGTTTGGTGGATGAATCTTTTTTTAGATGCTTTTTAAGTGTCTCACTAACGTAGTGATTGTGACATTATTGAGATGCCACACCACCATGATGTTTGTGGCGCTACAGATTTTTTTATGCTTACGATGCATTTTGCTATGTCAAATTTCTTCCAGTATTGCATAAAATTCATATCAGGATCACATTCCATATTATCCAGTATGAATTTGACGATTCATCTAATGTAATAGAACTTAAAGGCCTGAAAAACGCGAATGAAGAAAGCGTGAATAAGAAGTTTCTCTGTAATATGTTTTCAATGAGCTTTTTGACATTGAATGTATGCATGTATGCATTTCATATTCAATTAAAATTTCCTTATTTCTAAATCAAATCTTGTTGTAAACGGGTGTGTACAATACTTTGTCTCGGATAGCGAATCATTGAAGCTTCATTTTGACTCCGTTTCACTGTTCTTGACATCAACGTCAGAAGCACTTCCTACACTTTCTGAATATTAACATTGAGGGCTCGTTCAAACGGCGTTCTCTGTCCCAGGCGTAAGCATGTAAGATCGCCCGCTTTTGATGGGTGGTCGACTTCATCACGTGAGTTATGTTATTGATTATTCTCAAAAATAAAAAATAAAATTATACTCTTACGAGTTCTTTCCTTGGAAATAAGAACACTTGATTTTTTTATGAATCACTTTATTATCTTTTTAACTTTTGAACATTGAATACTAACTGAACTGTATCACTTGACCAACTTGAATAATTGAACTTGAACTATTGCCACCGACTCAGAGTGGTCTCTTGCTTAAATAGTATTATTTTGATTAGGTCTGCAGTTTGCATTTCGCTTGGTGATCGCATCAGATCTTTGTTATAAATGTGCTGAATATGCATAATATTTATATCGATAAACAATTATTGTTGAGTGGTCATATCTTTGTTACAAATGTGCTAAGTATGCATAATATTTATATCGATAAACAATTATTGTTGAGTCATGGATATTTGATATTTTGTTGTGAGTCTTACTTATAATGATTTGAACTTAGTAACTATAATGTAAGTATTATAATATAAGTTTTAATTAAACTTAGTGGTTATATCCTTATTATTAGGATTAGTATTGAGGTCTTGAGGGTTATGTGTAATTCCTCCCTCCTTAAGATTGCTGTCGTCCTCGACAGTGTTTTTTATTGGTTGTAATTCTATATCCTTTTTGTTAATGACTTTAATCTTGATTGATTTATGGCATGTAAAGTAAATATATATTATGAAGGATACAGTGAGTATGATAATTATGAACAGTAATGTTGTTCCAATTGCAATGGAATTTTTTTATGTTCAAATTTTATTTCTTCGATTTTTTCTAGATTTTTGATATCTTCAAGTTTTAAATCTTCAACATTAATTGTGTGATTAAATCCTGAAATATTTTTAATTGGTTCCAATGTTAAAATTTGTTGAAATTCTTTTATTTGGTTTGTAAATAATTTGCCTGCAATCTCAAGTTTACAATTGTTAAATCTTATTATGTATGTTCCATTTAAGTAATACGTTTTTTCATTACAATTTTGTTTTATCTTAGTATCTATGTTAACAGTAAGTATTAATCCTTTTTCAATGTCTATTACATTATTATCATCCTCATATGTTCTTATACAGTTAATATTTTTACATTTTAAAAGATTATTTAAAGATTTAGTCCTTTTTTCTGGTTCATAATATTCTCCATTGTAAAGTACAACTTCTTTAATGTTTATATCCAAAGTTTCTGATTTTGAGTTAGGTATTTTTCTTACATAATAGGATAATAGGGGTTGAGTTAAGACAGGGATGCTAATGACAAATATTATTTTTCTTTCTTGTGTTAATACATTTATTGTTATTTCCTTTAATTCCTCTACTGATAAATTATGAAAAAGTCTATCTCATCGTATGTTAATATGGATCTAGTCATGATTCCTGTTTTAGCTGAATTTACATTGTCAATTATTTTTTCTAACTCGTCCCTTATAAGGTCAAGATTATAATTTAGTTGAATGGTTGTTAGAATTTTATTTATTGTTTTTGTCTGATTATTAATGTCTCTAGCTAACTGATTATAGGCTTTGTTAGTTTTGTTAATGTTGTCAACAATTTTGTTAAGGTTAGATTGAAAAACGTTGTTAACTTGAATTTGATTATTCATTGACTCTATGATGGCGTGATTATTTGTATCTATTATTCTTAAATGTTCTGTGATCTCTTCGTAATCGTCGTTGTCCATTAATCCAAATAATAAATTATAAATTTTTCCGATGGGGTTTATTAATCCGCGTTCCTTTCTACTAACAATTACAGAGTTTTGTTTGTCAGGTAAATATGTCGTCGTAGTTTGTCCAGTATTTTGTCTGTTATCGTATTGTCGTTTTGGTTTAGGTGTATTAATTTGCATTGAAACTTGTTTAGCTTTCTCTCTATCGAAATGCAACAATTTTAGTTCTCCTTTTATCGATTTAATTGTTTCTGACATATGGGGGTCGGGATAGATTTCGTTAGTTATTTCGTCTAGTGCCTTTTCGTATTGAACTAAGTCTATTTTGTGATAAATTCTTTTATAGTCTTTGATCAGTCTAATTGGATCTTTTTTTATTAATATTATCCCGGATTCGGTTTGTAGCTTTTCAATGGTAATTTCTGCTTGTACAATTGTAAACGTTAGGATCAATAAAAATGGTATGAGTTTGGGTGTCCAATGATTGTTGGGTGTAGGTTTCTGTAAAGGCAAAGGGTTTTTATTGTAATAATTTTCCCTGTATTATTTCTAGGATAATTTTTTGTCTAAAGTATGGGATATGACATTGAGAGTAGTCTAATTTATGATTTCTGGCAATGAATTCTGCTGCTATGCAAGTAAATATACCGCAATCATTAGCGTTTTCCTGTTTTGGGGCGTTTCGCACGTTTTCTTTTGTGAATGTATTTATATCGAGGACTTTACACAACTTATCTTCCGATTCGTCTGCTAAATATTCATCTAATGTATCTAATATTCCATTATCGCTGCCTCCTAATGAATCATAATATTTTATTTTTTTACTCTGTAGATCGATCGTAGCCAAACACCAATGTCTTTCATTTACGTGAACCGGGATCAGAATTATATCGTATGAGAAAATGTCCACTTTTCGCGTCCATTTCTTGACTGCACTAAATCCTTTCTTTTTGAGTGTCGGGACAAAGAATGTGTTCATGATATAAACTTTGGGTAGGTTTACAGAATCCTCGTTTTGTTTACTGATGAGGTTCAAATAGAAATTAATTATTTGATCGTTTACCCATTTTTGATCAATTAAAGTGGAGATATCGGTTCGAGTAATATTCAGATTGAAGTTTGACGCAAGAGTCTCGTTTAAGGGGCCATTATATAATGCGTTATTAATGATTGTTTTCTGTTCCAATGTAAGCGTATTCGGAATGCTTACTGTATTTGGTATTTCTGATCTTGGTTTTGATTCTGTTCTCGTATGCTTCTTAATTCTTTTTATACGAATTGGGTGTATCCTATTTTGATGTCTACCTTTTTTTGTCGAAATTATATTTCCTAAATTATCTTTTATTATCTCAATTTTTCTGTACTTAGGTTTCTCCTTATGACGTTCATTTTTGTAGTTTTTGATAAATACTTCTTTTTGGTCGATTTCTGGTAATTTCTCTCTATTTTTATTGTGGTAATCAATCCATTTAGTCTTTCTATTAATTAACAATTTATTTATTTTGGTTTTATCTATTCTACCATATTGTATGTCGATTGGTTTTGCTTGGGTTACTGAATGTATATTGGTATTGTAATGCTCTGTTGCTTTTAGAACTCGTTGCACAATATTTAGTTCAGGTTCGGTTATCGCTAATGTTCTAATTTGCTCTAATAATGTGCTATGACATCGACTCATGTCTGAATTACCCGTATGTGATTTTGGTGAGTTAAAATGAATTTCAATTTCTTCTCTTCTGAAGAAGTCTTTTACGTTTATCATATTGAACTCATTATCGGCAACTATCTTTCTGGGTTTTCCTAGTATAGCATTTCTTTCTCTAATAAGTTGTATGAAAGTTATCGCATTTTTATCTGTAGTTTCTTTAACGTATAAATGTTTCGAAAATTTATCTATTGTAGTAAAGAATTGTCGTTTACATATAAAGAATATGTCAATATGTACTATTTCATTTATATCTTCGGGGGTTTCTGTTAATTTGAATTCTGGTTTTAAAGGTTTTCTGTCATATTTTACCAAATTACATACTTCGCAGTTATTTATATATTTTGTGATTACTTTTAATATTTTATTAAAGTGATATTTATTTTTAATTTCTGCGTAATTTTCTATGATTCCACGATGATTACTTTTTTCGTGTATTTCCTTGATTCGCTCCAAACATTGTTCTTCACTAGTTAAATCTATTGCATTATTTGTACATTTAATGAATTTGAGGTACTTATTATTTGAATATAATTTTATTATTGCTACTTGCACTTTGTTCCATGTATGGTCATCTAGTTCGCAAAATATTCCTACATATCCTTTTTCTGGTATGTATCTCCTAAGTATATCTATTATTTTGTTTTCGTCATTTATGTCATTCTTTTCTATGAATATCTTTTGCTTTTTGTTTATTGATTCAAATTCCTTATATTTTCTTTCCACTATTATTATTTGAGTTTTATATATATTTACTATTCCTTCCCTAATCGCTATATGGTCATTCTCATTCTCGGGAGAACTGTGTATAGTTACATGTTCACTATCGTCTATTTCTATTGCGTTTTCTTGATTATTGTTGTTGGTTAAAACGTTAATTTCGCCTTTTTCTGCGTCGATTCTGCTCAAGAAGTCTGCCACTTTATTATCTTTTCCTTTTATGTATTCAATATTGAAATTGAACTCGTTCAATTTTATTTTCCATCTCTGTAATTTAGAGTTTGGTTCCTAAAAGTTGCTAAGCCATACAAGGGGTCTGTGATCTGTTTGAATGTTGAATTTTGTACCGTATAGGTAGGGTCTAAAATATTTAGTTCCCCAAACAATAGCTAATAATTCTTTTTCTACTGTCGGATAATTTCTTTCATGCTCGTTTAGAGTTCTGCTAGCAAAGGATATTGGATGTCCTTGCTGAGATAGTACTGCACCTAAAGCTTTATCTGAGGCGTCAGTAGTAAGCGTGAATTTTTGTTTAAAATCAGGGTAATGTTATATGGGATAATTAGTAATTAGATCCTTCAACTTCTCAAAAGCCGCGATGTAACTGGGATCTTCTGTATTAATTTTTCGATTTTTCTTTAGAGCATCTGTTAAAGGTAAGGCTATTTTGCATAATTATTAATAAACTTTCTGTAATAGCCGGTGATACCTAAGAAAGATTTTATTTGTTTTGTGGTACCGGGGATTTTTAAATTTCTAATGGCATCAATTTTTCCAGGATTTGGTTTAATTCCTTCGGTTGTCAATATGTGACCCAAATACTCAGTTGATTTGGCAAAGAACTTACATTTGTCTGTTTGAATTTTAAGTTTGTATTTTCTCAGGGCGCCAAATATTTTTTTTATGTTAATCTCCATTTCTTGGAGTGATGTGGCAAATATCAAGATGTCATCCAAGTATACTACGCAAATTCTGTTGATGAATTCTCTAAGAACTTCGTTAATCATGCGTTGAAAAGTTGCCGGTGCATTTTTGAGACCAAAGGGCATTCTAATGAACTCATAATGACCTTGTGGGGTTGAAAAAGCTGTTTTATGACGGTCATGTTCGCTGACTTCGATCTGGTGAAAGCCTTTCGCCAAATCCAGAGTTGTAAAATACTGTGCTTTTCCAAGTTTGTCAAATATTGATTCAATGTTAGGAATCGGAAATTTGTCATCAATTGTTTCCTCATTTAGTTTTCTATAATCGATAACTATTCTCCACTTTTGCTTTTGTGAATTATCCATTTTTTTGGGAACTACCCATATTGGAGCATTATAAGGGGAATTTGAGGTTTGGATGATTTTTTGTTTCAGCATTTCGCTAATTTGTTCTTCTACTTCCTTTTCATGGACAGGCTGAAAACGATAGATTCTGGAATACAGGGGTTTATTGTTTTTGGTGATTATTTCGTGTTTTGTCTGAGTGGTACAGGAAAGATTTTCTCCTTCCTTATAGAGTAGATCCTCATATTCATTGAGTATCTTTTTTAGCGAATTCGCTTCCTCTTTATTTAACTCATTAAACAGCTTATCACGGTTATTCGTCGCACTGAGCTTACTTTGAAAGTTTATCTCTTCAGGGATGGCATAATTAAATTTTAATTTTTGATTATTAGCTTCCATGGTTCCTTCTCCCAAATATAATTTAACGTTTAATGGATGCAGTAGATTTTGACCTATCACTGCTTTAAAAGTTTTATCATGGAAATCCATGACGTTCCACATAATTTTGTGAGATTCAGGAAGTTTGAACTCTACTGGCATGTTGGTTTTTATTTTTTCCGTGACATGGCATGAGCCACCTAGGCCGTTAACTGTTATGTGATTATTTAATTTTATTTTTTTTATAAAGGGAAAACATTTTTTGTCTATACTAGAAATAGAAGCGCCAGTATCTATAAGTGTTGGAACTACTTCATTCTCTATTTGTAAGTCGATTACTGGTAAAGGGTTTCCGAGGCACATTGCTGAAAATTTACGTCCATAGGTTCTGGATTATTGTCTCTGTTTCTGTACATGTTCGAGTTGTCAACTTGCATCAGTTCTTGTCTGTTATTTTGATTATTTTGTGGGCGATTATAATTATTAAAACGATTATTGTAATTGTTCCTAGAAGGATTATAGTTATTTTGTTGGCGGTGCATAAATGAATTTTGATTGTGTCGGTTATTTTGGTTTGAATATTGATTGTACCGATTGTTTTGATTTGAATTTTGATTGTACCGATTATTTTGATTTCGGTAATTGTTTGGATTTTGGTTATAATTTCTATGATTTGGACGAGTACGAGGGTTAATGTTTTGTACTGGATTGTTATTGTCAGTGTTGTATTGAATTTCTCTAAGGATATTGTATGCTTGGTTGAGTGTTTGACAATTTCTCATTTCAAGTAAAAATGATTTGTATTCTGGCAGAAGGGATTTAAATTTGTTTAAGACCAACCCTTCGTTTCGGACTGGGTTAAATTCTAAATGTACATTTTGTTGCGGATCTTGTAGGTACTTAGTATTTATTCTATTTCATAATTTATTTAGAGTATGATATGATTATGCTGCTATTGCTATTGATTATGCTGCTATATGATTCGTTGATTCCGAATGTTGAGATGAGGATTGCTTTAATCGTTAACCACGTTGGATCTGGTATTTTTTGTATTGTGTTTCTGGCTGATCCCTGAATTTTGTGCAGGACGAGTCTGAATAGATACGCTTGCTGGTTTCCCTGAGCCAAATTGAGAATGGTTTGTGCTTCCTCCAGCCAAGAAGATAAAGCGTACTCTCTGTTATCTCCATTGTATATCGGTAGTCTGCGTACTTCCTTTAGTATTTCATCGAACGAGAGGTCCAATGGCAACGGTATTTCCTGTTCCGCCATCATTTTGTAGATGCGTTTAATTTATTTTGTGAGACTTTTGTCTCCACTGTACAGTTTATGGTACTGGAGGACCTTATTACACTTTTTATTAGAATTCCTCAGTGTTTACCACAGAGAATTGAGCGCTTTTTCCTAAAATGCAGCTCACTGCTTTGCAATACAGTATATTAATTGGTGTTATTATTTTTATTTTAATATTTTATTGGTTTTTGTTAAAATTAGATTTTCTCTAATTTGGGTTTTATTTTATTAAAAAGTTTTGTTTCTTGTTCCTACCCTAGTAGTCTAAGTTTTCCTTAGCTACTTTTGTGGGCGTACTTTTCAAAACTTTTGTTTTATTTTACTTTGACCAGATTTTCTCTAATCGAAGGAGTTTTTGTTAAGTTCACTTTTACACGAGTCACTTTTTCCAATTTTTACTTGAACGCGACTCTTTGTGTCAGAGGTTCTTTGTCATAGAGGTTCCTCCCTCCTATGACGGACGACTGCGCCAGTTATGTTATTGATTATTCTCAAAAATAAAAAATAAAATTATACTCTTACGAGTTCTTTCCTTGGAAATAAGAACACTTGATTTTTTTATGAATCACTTTATTATCTTTTTAACTTTTGAACATTGAATACTAACTGAACTGTATCACTTGACCAACTTGAATAATTGAACTTGAACTATTGCCACCGACTCAGAGTGGTCTCTTGCTTAAATAGTATTATTTTGATTAGGTCTGCAGTTTGCATTTCGCTTGGTGATCGCATCAGATCTTTGTTATAAATGTGCTGAATATGCATAATATTTATATCGATAAACAATTATTGTTGAGTGGTCATATCTTTGTTACAAATGTGCTAAGTATGCATAATATTTATATCGATAAACAATTATTGTTGAGTCATGGATATTTGATATTTTGTTGTGAGTCTTACTTATAATGATTTGAACTTAGTAACTATAATGTAAGTATTATAATATAAGTTTTAATTAAACTTAGTGGTTATATCCTTATTATTAGGATTAGTATTGAGGTCTTGAGGGTTATGTGTAATTCGTGCATAATAAGTTGTCCAAGGAAACAGACTGCCGTCCGCGCAAAACAAAAAGCATACCTGAAGAATTGTCCATTTTATCGTAAATTACTGGATGGATATCAGGAAGATGTTGTATACTTTAGGGAAATGAACTCAAATATATATTTCTGCCTTCAAATAATTTATGTTTGTTCAAAATTTGAGATTTTAAGGGTTATTCTATGATTTCTAAGTGTGCAAAAATCTGCGCTGCTAATATTAACAAATATCACCAACTCAGCAGCGTTTAGCAACTACATGTTTTGAATGAGGGGCAAAATAGTTTTTCACTGCAAGCGCTGTATTGAACAACAGAGTCTTCCTATATTTCAGATTGATTTTCGTAGCTCCAGAAACGCAATTTTCGTTTATTATACGACTTTTGAATAGTTTGCCAGATGATATGATTAACTTATCCTCTCTTGATAGTCACCAGGCCATGATTGGTGAACAGTTTGTCCTTTGTATAAGAGTGTTTGTCTTTAGCAATGCGAAAAAAACAGTTTGTCTTTTGTACAGGAGTGTCTCTTGTTTCACTGAAATTGAATAACAATAATACGAGATGTTTTTAGTTTGACCCAATTCCAGCCAATAAATTTTAAGCATATAAATTAGATATGCAGGATCAATATCAAAAAACGTAGGACTGATTTTCTTGAAAATTTGTTATAGAACCTATTTTTACAATTTCTGAATATTCGTCAAAAAGCACCTGTGGATAATTGACCTGTTAGAATAACGCTGTTGCCATCCGTCATCGGGAAATCTACTTCGAGTAAGCTTTTGGACGTTCAGAATCGAGCTAAACCTATCTCCCTTCAGCAAAAAAACAATAGGTTGGAGCCATAACAGAATTGTAAAGGGTGTGCAGGATTGTAAATGCAGCATTGAGTGTGCAATAATTGCCTTACGCATTGTCATGATGCAGCTTCCAGTTCTCAGAGATAGCTGGTCAGACGCGATTCCATCAGTCTCGCAGGTCAGTAAGCACTTATTTCTCAGGTTCAGCAATTCCATCAATTTTCCACAATGTCAACGATTTGGACGTTCGACAGTCATCCGGTGCTATGGCCGCCTTCAACGAGTCCCCTTACTTCTTTTCAAACTTTAGAATTTTGCCAATTTTATGGATCGGCAACGAAAAAAAGTGTTTCACAATAACTGGTGACTAAGTTCAACCAAAGTTCCTGGGTGACTACAGCTGGTGGTTTTCACGAGCCAGCCAAACTAGCTCTAAAGCACCGCTGGCGCTACAGAAAACCAGCGCAACTGTTATAAGTATGGACTCTGTAAGTAGTGTGTTAACGTCGAATAATGTACTCGTATACATAAAAAAATTTATTGACGCCAAAAATTTGAGAATCTCAAAAAATTTGAAATTTGAGAACAGTTAAAATTGTTGGTATTTTCAGTGAGGTTGACAGACTTTCTCGTGAAAAACAGCATGCATTTCAAAATAGACCTATAAAACTTTAGACGTAATAGTTCGGCAGGTTTCATTACTTTGTCGATGGTAGCAACTTCTTTATGATTCATGTACTTCGTTACTATGCGGTGACGAATCCCGTGTTTTTTCATGGAATTTTTTCCCCAATGGCTTGCTACGAATAAAATGATATCCACGAGATAAAAATAGGACGGCAGCATGCATTGCCCACCTCTGCAATGTTCTGGTTGTCACCTTAAAATAAGTAAAACAAAAAAAGCATTAAAAAAGATCAATTTTTAAATAAAATAATTTTATTTCATCTTTATCCTTATCGAACTGAAAGTTTTTCATACCTTCTCTTTGACTAACGTGCTTACCACCATGTTTGACGTCTTCTTTGCATCGGTATAAATTTTTTTTCTCCTATCTTAGAGAGGGTAACCTAACTCCCTTTTTTTATTTGCTTCAACAATTGCAACTGATCTTTCTTTCTACCATAGCGGAATATAATCACTAGGTTCTGGTGAAAATTCTTCAGCTTCGAAATCCTCATCTTGTGGTACTCTGAAGCACTGAGTACACCAAATATTCTACCATCACTATTAAACAAAATAATATAATTATTTTCATTACAATAAACAATAAACATAATGTAATTCCACCCTTCACTGATTTGTCAACTTTGGACATTTCATGAATAAGATGTTGAGAACTCGTACTAGCTCCTTCCATTTTGTTAATGTGCATAGACCACTGGAGCAAACATTGCTTAACGATTTTCACGTGTCACACTTACGAAAACTCGAAGAATGCAGTTAAAAGAATATGACGTGCCCAAAACTAAAATTTACTGTGCATGAGACACCCGCATAACTAGAACATTTTTTTTAGCCAAACCCACATTTTGTCGAATCATATTTTTGCACTTATATCCCTTTCTCCAGGTTGTAGATGTCGGAGCAGATAAAATTGGGGGTAGGGTTCCTGCACCACGGGAGCATAGAATAACTGAAAATTTATATTCTCAATAAAATTTTTTAACGTTAAAATTCCCAATAATAATAACGAGTACTATTAGAATTAAAAATGTTTAATATTTTATTATTATTGTTAACAATAAAATGATAAAACCTGTTGAAATTTAAAAACACGATTTAACATATCAGGTATATAATAAATTTAATATTTAATAACTTCACCATTTGAATTATTTATTGATTAAAATAAAAAAATTTTGAATAAAAATCAATTAACCTTCAACTGGTGAGGTCGTGTCAATTTGACGTCACCAACATATTATCAAAGTTTTTCTTAGAAAAACTGGATAAACGATTATTGGTCCAAAAGTCCTTTGATTGAACCTCCAATATTTTCTAAAACCATGATCCGTAACATTATATACATTTTTTTGATAATAGTAATGTTGCTGACAATGCTTGCCAACTTTTCAAAATTCAACACATAATAAACTATTTATCAAAAAAATTTCAGGAAAATCTCAATTTTTCCATTGATGAAGGCATGATACCATGGTGTGGAAGACTGAATTTCAGAGTTTATAACCCTTCGAAAATAACAAAGTATGGTAATCTTATCCGGATGCTATGCAATTCTACTATGGGTTTCTAGTTTATTTATATTCTGTCTTTTATAATCTGGTGCAGAGCAAAGTTTAAGTACTACAATCCTAGAATTATTGGCACATTCACTGGAAATTGGCATCATTTATAGATGGACAACCTCTACAACAGTGTAGAACTCTCAGAGATTTTACTTCTAATCAAAATCAGAGTTAGTGGAACAATTCGCCGCAATCGAGAATTGCCGGACTCTTTGAGAAAGACAAAGCTGACATTTTTTGCAATTGCATTTAAACGAAACGGAGAAATACTTTTACAATTAAGGAAAACAGCGAAAAAAAAATGATTTCTACTTTTATAAGAATGATTTCTACTATTCATAATGCCGAAATAGTTGATACTGGAAAAATTTGTAGAAAAACCGAAATGTTTAACTGACTACAATCATCATATGAAAGGAGTGGATCGAGCTGATCAATATCTCAGTTATTATCCTACATCTAGAAAAACGATAAAATGGTCGAAAAAGTAGTATTATACCTTTTACATTGTGCTTTATTTAATGCATTCAAAGTTTACGAACACTTAAATGTGAATTCTACTAAAACATTGAAGTTTCATGATTTGTTACTATAGTTATCTGAAGCTTGGATTCAGGGTAATTTAATAGATACTGAAGAAAATTTGGATATCCCAACTACGTCACGTGGTGTCCAAATCATGAGTCAACTCAGAGGCTATCCGGTCAATTAAAACAGCACCAATTGGTTCTAATTTCTGAAACCAATAAACGTATAAGAAGAAGTTGTAGTGTATGATACGCAAATAAAATACGAAGAACCACCAATCTTATGTGTAAAGGTTGTAATGTTCCTTTACATTTAAAAGATTGCTTTGCTTCATATCATTTGAAGAAGAATTATTGAATGAATATTCTATTCATACGCACTGTAACTTTTTTGTATAAAACCTTGTAATTTAAATAAAATTTAATGTAAACTCGATGTAAACTTCTATTTAGAATGGACTATTTCAATTATAAAATTTATGGTATCTATATGAGGCTATTTAAATTACAGATATTAATTTTCATAGTTTTCTGATTGGTTGATTATTTATTTATTTTAAATAAAATGTAGTGTAAGCTTCATGTAAACATGTGCTTATTATTTGCCGATTACACTCAAAATCAACTAACTTTTGCAGATTTACATCAAAGTCTTAAATATAAAATTCTCTTTATTTCGAAACTTTGATAAAGTAGAATATTTCAAAATTGAAAAATTGTAATATTTGAAAAATAAATTTGTTTAGTCAAAATGTCACTATCGTTTATTTTTTGAAATCTCTTGTACTCTAGAAGCTATGTCAAAGCTCGATTTTGGAATTTTGACTTCGGGATTTTGCCGGCTACTGAGGTGGTTATAACAAAAAAACACCGGTTACATGGTAAACATATAACTAAATATATGCGGACCGCATAGTGTTAGGTAACGTTAAGGCCGAAATACAATTCTGTGAGACTGCGATGCGAGAGCGTCATGCGATTCTCGCACGCCGCGGCACGACGCATTCAATTTACAATGCACGAGATGCGAGGAAGAATAATGTTCATATGACAAATGTCAAATTGGTGCCAATTTAAATGAAATTGGCTTGCAATTATTTTTGATTTTTTATTGAAAAGTTTCGAATTCGGAATTTTCCTTCGTTTGGCAAATAATAGCCTCAACAAGGACGCACGAAATTTTCCTTCATAATAACCCTAGTACTTAAAAAGTAATTGAGGCGTTTGAATTTCAAATTCCATTTAAGCGCCATCAAGCATCTGTCAAGCTTCAACGCATTTCGTTGAAGGATTTTTCAATTTTCCGAATATTTCTCGCCTCGCACAGACGCATCGCAATCATTGTACATTGTCTTATACAAATGCATGTTACGAAAGCTGCTTGACATTTGCTGCGACACTCTCGTCGCGCTCTCGCATTGCAGTCTCGCACTGTGGTATTTTGGGCCTTAGTTTCCCGGAACGTTACGTTACGTTCCAAAACGAAGATGGGACATCTTACTTTGGAACGCGAAAGAATAACGTTCCTGAAAGTTTCATCGCTTCGCGTAAACGTTTTCATTCTTTCAGTCGTTCTCGTTCTTTTCGTTGTTCAGAGAACGAAACCTTTTCGTTATTTTCAGGCATTATTGCTTTTCGGAACGCTATCGCGTTTTGTCACTGAGACCTTCTCTCGTTCCGTGTAACGTTTTGCAACTTTCGTACATGCTTGGTTCTACGCGCAACGAACGTGGAAAAGTGTATTTCGTTTCGTTTGGTCTTTGATGATCGGTTCGTATCACTGATAGCCCTTTCTCATTGCCTCGGGTACGTGGGGACGGCGCTCTCTAAAGACTGAATGAAATAAGCCGAAGCTTAGACCATAAGCCCCCCTGCATCACCCGAAGTCTACAGGGTCCGGGTTAATAACCGTCACGAAATTCTGCCGACATAAAATTCACATATAACTCAACAATTTCTAATTTACATTTTAGCAGGTGTACTAGTCTCGCATCCACCCCATCAACATAGTTGTTGTTGCAATACGGGCTTTTCGACATGTGATCAATATTCAACATTACTTTGTTTACATGCAACAGAGCATTCAGTTCGCCACATTCAGTTTTACTAGCCGTCTGTCGGTTTGCAACAATACACTACTACTGAATCGACAATTCCGCATAATTTTTTCTACATTCGGTTCGTCAATTTTTCAGTGCACTCTTTATTTTTTGTCAGGTCTGGTCATCAGTCGGCCCTCCTCTACTTTTCTTCGGTACGCCCCAGGTTCTCAACCATTCAGTCCGTCCTCCGTATCCTTTCGTACGTCATCTTCTTTCCTTCTTAGTCCATCGATCCTTAGTTCATCAGTACAACGTGCAGTGGGCAGGTTACATCCGCCTTCCCTCGGTGCACTTCATGTCATCCATTTGTACAGTAGCAGTTGGTTATTCTTCGTCCGGATTACCCTATGTAAAGTCCGATGACGTACTGCGCTGTGTTTGGCTTCTCCATGTTCTTTGCTAAAAAGCGACTTCCTTTCTTCATTCGAGGGATCGGTCAGAGTTTCTTGTAAACTTGGATCATATTCAGTTTCCAAATTATCTGAATGATTTCAAATTCTGGTTTAATATAGAAACTTCTGGCTGGATTGGCGAAAAAAATTTTAAGAAAATAATTTTCAGAAAAATTTTTCATATAATTTTGGCAATCGAATCACCCGTCTAAGGGGCTTCGCTGCTCAGAGTCTATTTTTCCAACGATAAGATGTTGATTCGTGCACCCAACTCCAAACATATTGATTACTTTCTCCCACTTACACTTTCACGTCACTGTTATACGTTGTTTACGAGTTCCGGCATTCGTCCTCAGACACTATAACGAGGCTTTGCCCATAACTTAAATTCAACAGTCGTGTGCATCCCAAAGAACGTAGTAGCTAATATAATGTTTGCAAGGATCTAAACTCGAAGTTTTCATCTATGGACGACTTTCCAGCACCAAGTGTACATTTGAACTCCTTATATAACGCCGAAGTAGTGAACGAGCAAGGACATAAATTGAATTGGGCGGGTCGAGTGGCCACTTCCTTTACCTTATTCAAAAGTTCTATCAAGGAACAAGGAAGCTTCGTCTCTTCCTTGAGGACAAGTAGGAGCGGCTGTGGCTATTCGAATTTCCTACCACCTGTGGATTGCAAGTCTTGAGGGAGAAATAGCCATATCGTTAAAAGACATTTGCATACCATTTACTGTGTGCCGTTTGTGGTGGGACAGAACCGTATCTCCTATTACGACCATTAAGCACGGGGATCGCCCTACCGTTCTGTATGCCTCCGAAGACGTTAAAATTTCTTGCTTATCATGACACGTTACTAACTTAAATATGCTTGAGCTTTTAATGGCCTTTGCGATATTAAGTGCGGTGAAGCCGTTTTTCTAGTTTTCACTTCATTAACCAAAATAGATTGGCAGGAAGTGAGATATGTAGGTCCTTCTGAGATGTATTCGTAGGTCCTGTAGAGGGGTTTATTTTTCTGTTTTCAATTTGTGTTCTGAGGAAGGTTCTGTGCAGTGAATATTAACATAAATAAATTTCATGATATTCCACCACTGCATTGGAACATCTAGGAATATCTTCATCATGAAAAGCAGTTTGTTTTCCATTTTTCGAGGACCCTGAATAATTTGTCGCATTCAATCGATGTTTTCTTCGGGTCATGTGTGGAATGAATGTGCTAACGAATCAACTTAGCTATGCAATAAGTAATTGAATATTTCGTGCTAGGCTACCGTAAGTTAAGTCCTTGATGTTCTCATTTTCTGCTTTATATGAGTCCAAACCTGCGATGCCCACATTAATGTGGCGAAATGTAATAAACTTCTTGAAACTTTGTTGGTACTGGTATTGACACTACAGCTAGCAATGAATCGGATTCAGCTTGATGGTGAAAATGCCATCAGTGTTGGTGAGTTGTATTCCGATTTTTGCATCTCGAAAAACCGTTGGAATTTTTTTGCCTTATGTTGATGCTAGCAAGGAACTGCTGTGGGGTTCTCCAAGTAAGTTATCGCATGCGAAAAGGACAAAATATCCCTTCATTGCTTGTTGAATTTTGACGTTGAGTCCTTTGATTTTCCGGTTATTGCATCACTAAATCGATTCTGATGTGGCGTAGAAGCCGTTCTGAATATTGAGACTCAAAGGATATAATGCTTTAGTCTATAGTCTGAGCCTGACTTAAATGAAGCCACGCAGCGGATGATGAAAAGTCAATCGCAATTTTGCTACGAATGGAAAATTAATTTGTCTGATGTTTTTATTCAAACAAATTAAGGTGGCAAAAATGGTTTACCTTAAAGCATTTTCATCGACTGTAATTGATTCGAGGGTATATCGATTATTTGATTTAAATCAGCTTTGAAATGGACAAAAAGTCAATTTAAATGCATCAAATAACATTTGAGCAGATTACTTGATTTTTATAAATCGAAACCTCGGCGTTGGCACTTTGTATTGGATCTATAAATAGGATGGTTGTCTACTAAAATGTACTAAATATAGAAATGCGATTTAAATTTCGAATTGCTTTGAGCATGAGGAATAGGATTTGAATACAATTGATCCTTGTTGCTTTACACTTCTGTTTGTTCTTTGCTGGTTGTTCAGAATATAATAAGTGAACAGCAAGGGGAGTTCGACACAATTCAGTGAATCTTTGCAACCCTTAATTTGTTCTTAATGATTTACAGGATATTTGGAAATTCGCATTGGTACAGAAGGAAAATTAACGTGAACAAAGTGACTATCTCCCCGTATTTTGTGTCCAACGAAACGGCTTAGGATTCGAAAATATTTTAGTGAAAATTGTAACAAATAGATAAGAGAGTATGAATGACAAAAATATTTATAACTTATAAATTTTGCTGAGGCTTGGTTTCATCAGGTGTGCTTACAAAAGAGAGCAAGAAAAATTGTCAAAAACACTATTCTATCAGTTCGACGTGGATTTACTGTGATGATTTTTATCAATTTTTCCTGTTATTTACGCAGGATATTAAGTAACTTCCATTTTGCAAATCATTGGACTGGGTGGAGTGCTAAGCTAACCGACCCATCGAGGAAACTACCAAGCCCAGACGACAAACGAACGAACAAACACAAAAAAGCAGAGGGCCTCTACCAACCAGAAATACTGGTGGCAATCGGACGCAGCAAAAAACAATGCGAACGCCGGAATGTCCCGTAAGACAAGGGGAAAAGCATGGACAACTTATACCTGGGAAACACACGGAGGGAGAAACCACCGATGACATTCATATCATGATTCGACGCGATGCTGCCACTGACACAGCTTCTGATGCCATCAGAGCTCTAGACCCTAACGCAAACAAAGAAATCCCACCTTAAAACCAGGCGCAGGACAATATCATTGCATTGGATCGGCACGAAGAAGAGCGTCTCATGCGTAAGGCAGGAAACATAGTTAAAAAGATCACAGCTTCCTGCAATACCCACAAAAACATAAGGAAGGACATTAGGGATGGTATTTTAGTATATAGACCCAATCGGGCACAACAGACGCAAATGGTTTAAAGCGAAGGAAGAGCAAAAGACCAGTACCTGGGTCGAAACGCAAGTTATTCCCGCGCCTAGCGCTACCAAAAGAGTTGCTAGTAGCCCAATCCAAAGGGACCGAGACAAAAGGAGGAAGGACGAAGCAGCGAACAGACAGGTTACGTCGAATGATGGATTCCAGGTAGTGTCAACCAAGTCCACCATAAAGAGGCCAGAAGGCTCCTCCTTGAAGAAGTGACCAATGATAAGCTTCTTCCTGGGGACAATGGCAAAGAAACCCCAAACACGAAACAAGAACCACGAAGCAAGCCACGCCACAAAGCCCTAAGGCATGCACTGCAGCTCAAACCGACGGATGGGAGAACTTACGCAGACGTTTTGCGGGAAATCAAGGGAGCTGTGAGACCCGATGACACTCAAACTGCCATCAGAACCGTCCGTCCAACCAAATCTGGTGACCTCCTTGTAGAATTTGGACCTGAGACAACGAATAACGACTCGTTTCGGGACGCAGTCAAAAAGGCTCTAGGGGAAAAGGCAACAGTAGCTTCACTTGAACCAATGGCCACCCTCGAGATCAGGGACTTTGACTGCGTTACGGACAGGACGGAGGTGGAAAGTACCTCAAAAGGATTTCACCAGAATTAACTGGGATCAAATTACGACAAACTCCTGAAAATAATAGAGGGCAGCGCATGGCCATAGTCGACTTAGCCGAGCAACATGCCGAAAAACTCCTCTACATGGGTTAAATAAAAATAGGTTGGGTGGTCTGCAGAATACGGCGAAGAACAGTTTCTCTCCGCTCTTTCAAATGCATAAGCTACGGTCATACAGCACAAGGCTGCAAAGGGCCTGATAGGAGCTCCTTGTGCTATAAATGCGGTAACGCAGGACATAAAAGAACAGAATGCACGGGAGAGGTGCGCTGTATCCTCTGCGAGAACGCTGATACCAGACCTGATGACCTGAGACATATTCCAGGGACAGGGAAGTGCTGGGTATTCAAAGAAGCCCTAACCAAAGCCAAAGCAGCTATGCAATGACCCGTGTCCTACAGACAAACTTACATCGGAGCTCAAACGCCCTAGACCTGCTTGACCAATTCGCGAGGGATATGAAAGCTGATCTATTGCTGCTTAGAGAACAACACCGAGATAAAAACTCATCAGCATGGTACCCTGATGAATCTGGTACTTGCGTCATTTGGGTTCGAAACAGCACACAACTGAGAGTTCGGGGCCATGGGCGAAAAGATGGTTTCGGGTGGGTCCGTTGCCCAGGAATAACATTCTTTAGTGTGTACTTAACACTGAACGAACCAATAACATCTTTCCAGGCGAAGCTCAACACTTTGGAGGACACCGTCTTGAATACAGAGGGACATGTTCTAATCGGGGGAGACTTTAACGCTAAGGCCATTGAATGGGGCATGCCTCAGTCAGATCCTAGGGTGAATCGAATCCTGGCGATGGCAGCAAGAGTAGGGCCACCCGTGGTGAACACTGGTAACACTCCCACTTTCCGCCGCTTGGGCTGCGTAGTCACCATCCCGGACGTGACATTCGCCTCGGAGTCTCTCTCCTCTATGACACACAATTGGAAAGTTCTAGAGGACTATTCGGCCAGTGATCATCAGTACATAGCATTTGAGATCCCCGACTACGTTCCTAAACTCCCAGACATTCAGCGCTCCGCCATCGTGTGGAATACTGAGAGGATGGACGTAGAGAAGTTTGTCGGCACGCTCATGACATGCTTACCACCGCTTGGCTCATCGCCGGGGAGCAGAGAACTGACTGCTGAAGACATGGTGAATTCCACAATGAGTACCACCATTTCCGCTTGTTAGTCATCTATGCCCCGCCGGCGACGTAGACACGGAAAGCCTCCAGTGTACTGGTGGTCCACTGAAATAGCTGAACAACGAAGGGAGTGTTACAAACTCGGACGAGGCATGCACCAGAATGGCAGTATATCGGTCGGGCAGAAAATGCCTTCGCAAACTGATAAACAGGAGTAAGGCCCGTTGCTGGCAGAACCTCGTCGAAGACGTGAACAGGGACCCGTGGGCCTTGGGCTATAAACTTATTATGCGGAAGCTCCGCAATCGATGGGTCCCCGCGTACTTGAAGCGGACATGATGGATAGTGCGGGCACTTTTCCTCATCACCCCGTCCGCGTTGATGCCGCCAACAGGGAAACAACATCAGACTGTCCACTCTTCACGAGAAACGAACTGGAACCAGGAGTTTTTTTCATGAAGGCGAAGAAGGCTCTAGGCCCAGGCGGTATTCAAGCCGAGGTACTGCAACTGGCCTATCACGCTTGTCCTGATTTGCTGCTCAGTACGTTTAATGCCTGCTTGCGGGAAGACGTTTTCCCTGAGCGTTGGACGACGGCAAGACTCGTGCTGATCAGCAAGGGGAAGGGAAATCCCGAGTCGCCGTCATCATACCGACCGTTATGCATGCTAGACACTGTCGGGAAAGTGCTCGAGAAACTGATAAAGAGAAGACTCGCTGACGTTATCCACGCCACTGGGGATCTTTCTCCAAGGCAGAATGGTTTCAGGACGGAACGTTCCACTAAAGATGCAGTCGTGGAAGTGGTAAGTGCGGTCCAACAGGCGGAGGCACGCAGTTGATCCAACCGTCGGATAGTCCTTCTAGTGACGCTGGACATAAGGAATGCTTTCAACTGCACTTGATGGACGGATATTCTTCAAGCCCTGGAAAACTCTTTGCAAGTTCCAGAATATCTGATGTGGATAGCCCGAAACTACCTGAAGGATCGCAGCCTGATCTACAACACTGTGCAAGGTTGTCGGAGTATGCTAGTCACATCAGGTGTGGCCCAAGGCTCCATCCTCGGTCCGGACTTGGGGAACGTCTCCTATGACGGACTGCTCAGACTTGAACTGCCGGAGGAGTCGCGACTGATCGGATATGCAGATGATGTTGCGGCACTAGTGGCTTAGCACACGGTCGATCAAGCGCAATTAAGGCTGAATGTACTAATGCGCCGGGTGGGGAGCTGGATGACTACTCACGGGCTTAACTTAGCGTTAGAGAAAACCGAAGTGGTCATCCTGACCAAGAAGAGGATCCCCAGAGTAAACATGGTCCGAGTCGAGGACGCATTAGCAGAGTCGAAACTTTCAGTCAAGTATCTGGGGACTCAACTATTTCAACAAGGAACTGCACCGAAAACGGCTGACACAGGTGCAGAGACGAGGAGCACAGCGGGTTGCATCAGCATTCCGTACAGTCTTTGAGCCAGCGGTGTTGGTAATTGCAGGGTTAGTACCAATCGCTTTCCTTGCTAGAGATCGCAATAGAGTCTACTTCCGAAGGCACGAGGGTAATAAAGAAAAAGCTGCTCGCGATGGAAGACGATGAACTCTCGACGAATGGCAACAATCAGGGGAACGTGAGCTAAAAGGAAGATGGACCGCGCGGCTCATCAACGACTTGAGATCTTGGCTCAGTCGAACGCATGGTGAGACCGACTTCTACCTTTTCCAGCTACTGAGCGGACACGGTTGTTTTCAGCCTTACCTGCACAAGATTGGTAAGTCACGGTCTCCAGATTGCATATTCTGCATTGGTTTGAAAGTTTGAAGTATGACGCTTGTCATACTTTCTTGTCATGCAGAAGATGGGACAAAGAGCGTGGTGATCTTGCCGAAAACGTGGGAGAGCTCCATCCAGATAGCCTAATCGAAGAGATGCTAAAACCATTTGAAAAATGGAATCAAGTGGAACATTACGCTCGGGCAATCTTAGCAATGCAAAAAGGCATACTTGATCGATAGGGTGGAGGTTTTCCTACTCAAGCAATTCTCCTCCTCTTTTCCATCCAACTGGAAAAGGAATCCCTGTAACCCGAAGGCGCTAAAGGGCGTTAATTGGAAGGCCTAGCCCGAAGTAATGTGTCAAACGGTTCCAGGCTAGGTGCTCCAGTTGACAGGGGAGGTGTTTGGTCGGTATTCCAGTAGGTCCACTGGGATACGTACCCAGCTGCAGAATCAGATTTGTAACCAGAACAATTATTTTGACCACTGGAAAAAGGGTAGGAAGCTGTCTTAAAGCTCTCTGTACACTAACCTCTTTTATTCATACATTAAAGACGGCAAAAAAAAAATAGAATCATCCATCAAACGAGCATGAATTGCAAATTTTGCCTATTATCATTGGCAAGAAAACTAAGGAAAGCATTTAAAATGTATCCCAATAAACGGTTTCGATTTGAAATACCGGGTTTCTTGGCGCAACGCTACGCTAATATCATTCGTACTTTCACAGAAATTCAGTATACTATTTTTAGTTGTGAAAAGAGTCGCTAGACGCTTAAGCAAAACAGAAAATGTCGTAAATTTACTTCTACATTAAAGACGATTGGTCCGAAATCGCAAGAAGATGCCGTACAGCATTTAGGGGACAAACAGCGCTTACACCCAGCGGTATCAAGAATTTCTGCAAAAGTACAGGATGTGAGCTACCCAATTGACAATCCAACGTGTACCCGTGTTCGTCGTGTTCAGCCAATAATGTAAGCCGAAATGGGACGCTCTTCCATGCAATGAATTCTGCGTAGATATCTTGATCGGTAGCTCTATAGTCTTCAATTGGTCTAGCAATTGAACAACTGTGTCCATCTGCTTCGATAGCGATTTGCTGTGCGGTCCCGTAAAGGGATGAGTATTTTGCTCAAAAAATCCTCTTTACAGGTGAAGCGAATTTCCATCTCGGCAAGTATGTAAATAAGCAAGAGTATCTGTCATGCACTCGCTCACTCGACGCATTACCACACCCAGTTTGAGCTGCGTCTATCCGACAGTACGTCCGGCGTCTAGTACTGCTACGTCATCTGCGTAGCCAACTAGGCGTGACTCCCCCGGTCACTGCAGCCTCAAAAGCTCATCGTACGAGACATTCCAGAGATCCGGGCCCAGAACGGAACCTTGCGGAACTTGGGTGGGTTAAAAGTTCCTAGCAAGTCTCCATTAATATGCACTGACTAACTGCAGTTGAATGCGATCTCTCATTGGCTGATGCAGGCTGCTTATCTCGCGTTGAAATCTCACAGAACAGACAAGATCTTTCGCAGCTGCGAGCCTGGTTTTGAGGTTGATGTTAGTAATTTGCCTTCTTCTACAAACTGTATGGCACCATTTCACGGTATTGTCTAGGAACCACTTTTCATCTCCAGATACCATCCTTCATGAATTTGGTAACCATGATAATAGCACATCAGGTAGGCCATTCTGTCTCCTTAGTCAATTTGCGAAAGTTCGTGGTTACGCTGAACATCAAACTTTATCTCATATCCTAGTGCATAGGTGCTTCCCTCTATGGTAGTTCTGTGGAATTGGAAAATCACAATTCTGTGATGGATAGCATACACCTCCTTATATGGCTTCTAATAAATTACCATCTCTGGCCCGTCCTGATCGTCAAACTGTCCATCTTCATTACTATAGTGCTGAAACCACTGTTCACAAACTTGTGCTGATAGCTCGATTTCACCACAAATACTGCTTCCACTACGCAGTGGAAAGATCAAAGTCATAAAGTAAACAATTTATTTAATCCACAGTACCAGCTTCTATGTTCATCTTTCAAATTTTGCGTCAAAACTAAATTGAGAATGCAACATAACATGTTTCCCGTTTTCCAAATGGTAGCAAAACTTGATACTTACCAATTCATAGAAAATCGATATGCAAAAACGGGAAAATCTTTTCAATATACCGAATGTTTCTGAAAAACATATTAGTTGTACACTGCGTTAAGCGAGTTTTTTAAGTTCGTCGGTCATGTCCTGAATTGCGTGTAATTTAAGGGTTCGCGGCGCAGTCACAGCTGCTTTTTGAGGTTAGCGACCATTGGCTTTGTAAAGGTTGTTTTTTGAGCCATTGGACTTTATGATGGCAACACATATTTATGCTGACTGTGCTGTGACAGCTGTCATGCGTTTTTTGATGCGATTTTGATGCCTTCCGTAAATCATTTAGCCGGCATAATCGTCCGTCAGAACAATTAATTCAATTAACAATGGATCATTTCCGCACCACGCTTATAATACGCCTCCATTCAGACGTCGAACAGTGCGTAATGAAGAAATCATAGTTCAAGCGAGTCGGTTCAACATCGTGCTCAACAAAGAAAAATTTTACAAAACGATTTTGGTGTGCAAACTTAAAAACCCATTTTGTGCAGGAATCGTGTAAGTGCATAAGAACAAGATGCTGCATATGTCGAATTTCATAAGAAAAAGTTAACGATAAATTTAGCGATGTGCCTCATTTCTGTCGAATCGCTCCATCAGTAAACAAAAATATCGTATATGTAGTGATGAATAAAAAAAAGCGGTTGTACAAACACCGTTGCATCCAGAGACAGAGTGATGGGTTGGATACCTGAAGTATATCTTTAAAAAATGTGAGTAAGAATGTTAAATCAAAAGAACGGTTTTTACAAGAAAAAATTCTTTTTATTTTTTAGTTCGATTTGATTCTTACAACGCCGAGTCTAAGACTGAAGACATACCTCTAATTTACTTAACTCTATACCTCGGAGACGCCTGGGATTTCAAGTAGCATTTCGCATAATTCCTAGATAAGCATTTCGAATAAATCTTTAGATAAACATTTAAATTAACCAAACATTGAGTGGACAATCGTATTCAGATGTCAAGTATAAACATACCTTCCTGCGTATCGGATGTCAAGTGTAAACATCCCTTCATTCGTGCGCGATAGTTTGTAAACAATATCGCACTTATCGTCTCAAATTAATTTAGGTACTTTTGTGATAATATATGTGGAGTAGCTATTGGTAAGCAGGGATTGATATGGGAGAAGAGGTATCGATGTAGTTTAAAATAAGGATTCCGGAGTAGGATCGGTGTGCAATATTGTGACTAAAGTCACGATTTGATGCTGTTCATGGACTGGTGAAATACCTGGTCCATATGTTTTCTAAAATGCAGCTGGAAATAACGTTACAGTCAGTGGTGGCCGCTTGAGAGCCATAATCAATGACTTTCTCGTTCTCATTTTGGAATAGACTTGCCGCAATGTAAGAAACCTCTTGTTTCAACATGTCATACAGTCTATCGTCTTATTGTCTACAACCATCGACCGCTGGACTATTTCTTGTGGGTATGAGGTATGAAGTCCATGGAGTACTATATTACCATATAATATTGGTACTCTACTCATGGTGGATTTAAAGGTAGTATTTTTGTTTTAACGTGTATAATTGATAATTTCAAGGTATTCTTATATAGTCTTAGGAATTATTTGTATACCATGTATGCAAGTATCACGAACACGAATTAAGTTTTCTCTCCCTTTGAGTGTATGCAGGCTTGCTCTTCTTTTCAGCTTTATGCGGAATCATAAAAACCTTTCGTACCAAGTATGTTTCTGATAGTTTGAGTCAAGGAGATTTTTAAATTTTGGGTATATATGTTTAGGCATGGAGCTATAGGCTTTGTTATCTTACGCTCCGAAGTATTCATTCGCTGCTTCAGTGGCGATATGGGACGAGGATAGTCCCACGAGTTTGTGACTCATTTTATATGTTCTTGTGCTGGTCGGATCTACTTGCTGTAAGATAATTGCTTTTATAAGATAATTAGCAGTAGCAGCACAAGTAGTAGTAGTAGAAGTAGTAGTAGAAGTACTAGTACAAGTAGTAATAGGAGTAGTCTTAGCATTAGTAGTAACTGTAATAGTAAAAGTAGTACTAGCAGTAGTTGTAGTAGTAGTACTAGTAACAGTTGTTGTAGTAGTACAATTAGTAGTAGTTATAGTAGTGGTAGTAGTTATAGCAGCAGTAGCAGTTAATTTAAAAGGCCTTGAACACTGAAACAAGTTTAATGGTACTTTATAGGAATGGACTCGATGTGCTCAATCATATAATTCAGCAACCAGTGCTACAAAATGTGAATAATTTGAGTGCATCAAACTTATTAAATTCAATTGAATGTATTTTTATGTCACACGTCGAGCAGCATTTCTCCTAATTCTTTCATTTATTCCAGTAGTTTTAAACGCACTCCAACAATATAAACCGTAAACTAGACGATTATCAAGGTAGTAATATTGTGAAAAGCATCAAGAAATAATTTGCGTTAGTCCTAACGTCCTGCGAAATATTAATTTTCACCCCTACAGTTCTATCGCCATCCTTGTAACACGTTGGCTCATGTGATGGGGAAACTTGAAAAAGGACGGCAGGTTGTTAATCCGTGGTGTAATTAAGAATGTAAATGGTTGTATATCAAAAGCAGAAGCTCAAATTTTCCAGGATGTTTACGAAAGACTTGATTCCACGGAGCACACAAATATTCGTTAAAAACTTATTTCGCGCTGAATGATGAAATGGTGGGCATAAATTTTGATTTTGGTGGCCTAAGGATTTTTAAATCATGACGAGGATGAATGTTTTCATGTCGACGTGACATGTTTCCATTAAATATTTTTTATTCAACCATTATTCAACTTACAAATGAAAAATGAGTTTGTATAGGAAAGTTTAGAATAATGATGCGTTAATTAAGAACGACGTCTTCGTGGTTATGCTATGAAGTTGATATGGCGCTTGAAAGATTCATGTGTGATGTTTTTTAATTGCATTATTAACGCCTAAATGTGATATGTTCGCGTAACATTCTATGAAGGATAACATCAAAGTATGCAAATTCCTAGAAGTTTTTCTTTAATCTTGTTCATAAAATTACATGAAAAGGATTATGCCCACTTTATATAATACTATTGCTTTAAGTATTGTATTAACACCTTTGAGAAAGCAAATTTTCTTATATTACGTGCTGAAATAATTAAACCAATTTAATTTAGTTCAATTTAATCGGATGTAGTTTAATGAAAACAAGCAATATTATCTGAAAATTATCGACAATAAGGAAGGAATCACTTTACTTCTGAAATACATGTTTGTCGAAATAAAACAAAATATAGCATTTTAAATGGAAAATCAACAAATAAAGGATAGTTTGCAAGTGCTAAACAGGGAAAAACACACACAGTAGGCAATATATGTTTTCGTTGTGTGATGACAAACCTTTTCGTTGTCTTCTGACTTTAATTTTATGCATGTGCTATATCATATCAGAGCATACTTCAATTAATAATTGAAGAATAACACTTATCTCAAATCAAAACACATAAAAACGGAAGTGAGTCACGCTTGGTCCGCTTGTTTACCGAGGCCGTCGCTTTGCCCAACTACTTTATCTGGCAATGTAACGGCGAAAAAACTTTTGCAAGAAAACAAGGGTACTGTGAACCCGAATTGACAGAACAATCTTGAACTCACCACTACTTCGCCTATAAAATAAATGCAACCATTGTTTGTTTGTTTTCGGAACGAATTGCCATCGTTTCCCGTCTGTTATGTGCACATTCAGCTTCAACATAACAAAATGATACACTGAGGATGGAATACAGCCCAAACACTTATATGCATGGAAGAAAATAACAGACGGGGAACGACGGAATATCGTACCGAAAGCAAACAACACTTTAATCCCTGTCGCACAAAGCACGAGACAAACCGACAAAACGAGAAGTGTACTGTAAGAAAGAACTTATTTAGTCTAACAATAATTCACTTTTATTTTTACTTTATATTATAATTTATTATTTACTTTATTTTTCACACGCAAATTGAGAATAATCTTCTTTCACAGAAAATTGACAAAGTAAGCAATTAATTTACGTATCATTGGGACCCATCACGATCTTACTTGGACTGACTGCACTCAAGTGAGTTGCACGATGTGGAAATGAGCGTACTTAAGGAAAAGTTGATGAAGTTGTTTCACGTGAAGACCAAATTATTCTCTTAGTCAGAAGACAGAATAAGTAACTCTTGGATTATATTTTATGGACATGGCAATGCCACCCACCCTTACGAATAATAAAGTAAAGCCACTGGCCAGAATACAGAAAATAAAGGAAAACTTAAGGTTTGAAGTGAGAAGGGAACGACCCTACAAATAGGAATCGACGAATTGCGTCATTAATTAAGCAACAGGATGAAGCGAAAAACATCCAGAAACAAATAAACCCACATCTGTGGGAACTTCAGCAAGCAATGGAGCTCCTTCGAAATTCGCAATAAAAAGTGCAAAAATGAAACGTTGCACTTGCCGAACAAAATAAAAAGGCGGACCAGCACCCAGTAAAAAGACCCTAACGGAGAATCCAAAAAAGAGCAAAAGCTCTCCGAGGTTTAGAATGTCATGCGATGTGATTAGAGGAACTTAGAGATTTCACCTGATTTAAGACTACCAGATTGAACTCTAAACAGAACCGTCTTATACAATAAAAGTTTTTCTCTCAACAGATTAGATTAGATTAGAGATATTTGGAAACTATTTCGACTCCACAACTTCTCGCAATTTACAAGAAAGAGCACACATCGAAACAGAAGAAATGGGAGAGAACTATGGGGGTTTTCTCGAAAACCCGAAAAATTTAGAAAAACACCTCACGGAACATCTTTACGGTCTTTTCAATATCCAAGGCCCACTTATGACAAGAGGTGTCTCCAATGCTTACCATCGGCATTTAAGATGTGTAGGAGATAATCCGCATAAAAAAATGTAAGTTAGCATAAGCCTTACCAACAAACACACTTTAGTCAAGTACACGGGAACATTCTGGACTACGGAATCTCTGGAGACTTCAAACACAAAGTTCGAATCAGCTTACTCAAGTTGCTCCCTTTGGATCATCAATCTGTTTAATTATTAATTGAAAATGTTTGCGTAGACAAACCTTCTAAAACAAAGAAGCTACAAACTGGCAGGCTTTTCAAGAATTGACATGCAAAATTATAGCAAAAGTAAGCCAATAAAAGAGAGAAATACAATCAACTCCAAAGCGGGGATATATTTCCTACAAACCCCGTCCAGAAACTAGAAATTTTACAAGAATGTAACCAAATTCGGAGAAAATGGGAATATGTGGTTCTAAATTTAGATCATAAGCAAACTAGTTGACAAATAAGATACGGAATTAACTTAGGAAGCAGTGGGATAACTTTCTATAGAGCTTACAACCCAGCGAATATAACTTCTGAAGAATATTTAAATATTTTCGCCAATATAATAATTATACCAACTATCCACGATCTCAGTGGAATGAAATACGACAAAAAGCAAAACACAAAAGCCTTCACTATAACTCAGGAGGAACGAATCGAGGAAAACATTATTCCTGATCATGATCCTTTCGAGGAAAAAGAGATTATTTGGATAGCAACCAGTTTTTTTTAAGGTTGGGAAGTGAAGGCTATTTACGCCTTGAGTGTCAGACTCCCAGTGACAACAAGACTACCTACTAAACACCACCCCTGTCACACCGAGAACTTAGCCTGGAACTTTTTGTTACATTACGTTCTACTTTCTTTACTTTGACTAGGCGTCATTAATCATCGCCTAGTGGCGCCTTCTGGTTATGGGAAACCCCTCTTTCAGCACGAATGGATGGGAAGGGAGAAGATTGCCGTAAGAGAGATCTCGCTTCCGTTTGCGCCGCCAAGCGATCCATACAGCCCTTCTTCCTAAGAAGAAGGCCTGTCCGTACGTAATGTGACACGCAGTTCCAATTGTCTTTTGACTTCATCGTTTTCCCCTATTTTCAAATTTTTTTCTCGAAGGGATGCGAGAGATGCAAGCCTATTTTCTCCAAGAGATGCAAACGGAGTCTTGTACAACTTCCGCATGCAAAGAACGAGTGGCAGGCGTCATCTGTTGTCCCCGGGCAGAACAAGCAAGCTTGGAACGGGACTTTCCCATCTTATACAGGTAAGACTGAGAATATTCGTGCGCAATGAGTAGTTGCGTCAGATTATAATCAGTATCACCATGCATTCTGCACAACCACGGCCCCAAGTCACTGATGAGCCATGCGGTCAACCTCCTTCGCGTTGCTTTTACCCGTCATTGCGACCTCAAAGCTAGGGTTCTTTTCCTCTCCTCTCAGCTGTTGACTTCTCTTGGTGAATCCCACCTACACAACTACACTTGCTTTCGTTCTTTCGCAAGTAGCGATATAAGCCTGCCAAAAAGAAACACTGTCCTCCCCGAATCATGAATATGCTTACTCCTAGCCCTTCTTTCTGCCCTGTCCCTCGCAACTGAGAAAAAAAGACACTGAAAAAGACACAGAAATTTGGTGCTAATTTTAACGTTCATCGGTTAAGATGAGCTGATCTGACCTTTTAAATCGATATGTGCTTGTTCTAGGTTCCAATTTCATCAGCCAGTCGTTTAATAATTTATAAACAATAGACCAAAGTTTTGTTGCCCGTTTTATGCAAAAAATGATTCGATTCCTATATCATCATTAGTGGTATCATCACAAGAGACTGATCAAAATGGCATTTGAAAGCAGTCCTTTTGTGCGATTACGATTAGTACGCATTGCTTCCAGTTGCCCATTCTGTACGTTTGAAGGAACGCTACGACAATTGCTAAGATTTATAGTTAGGGTTTGTGGAGTTTTACGTTTAAAGTATGCTGCTGGGTCAACAAGTCGGATAAACGGAGTATCCCTGCTTTCTCAGCGAGTGGAATGGTTAAAGCAGATCACAACAGTGGGTGACGAAAGAATGGCCATCAAGAGCTCAATGAGCTCCTCTGAACCAAGATGTTGTGAGAGACACAATTTGATAAATTTGAATAAATTTGAAGTATGGAAATCTTTTGAAGAAGTATAGCACAAAGCGAAAGAGCACCCTATTTACCTATTTACTTGGAAACCACAAAAGTTCAAGTTATGAGGATATTGTGACGAAAATGATTGAACATTTCGAATGAATCAGATATTCGACGGGCAATCAACTTCACTCTCTTAATTTGCATTTGGACTACTTTCCGATAACTTAGAAGCTGTATAAGAAGAGTAATGTGAATGTTTTACCAGGATTTGAAATAAATGAAACATCAGGAAAAGCTATCAGGAAAAGTGGTATAAAAAACTACAGTCTATTCTTGGCTGTTGTAACGAAATGATTCAAGGTTGAATTGCAAGCAAATGTTCCATAACCGGAGCTTGGGTTGTTTTTTAAATTCACATGTAGAGATTTTTTTAAAAGAAAACAGGTGCTTCGGAAAGACCAGAATACCGTGAGAGCACCTTTCAAATCCAAAAGGGGATAATAAGAGTTAACATTTGCGGAATTTTTTTCGATTTGTTTACGGATTGGATACACAACTTCTTGCAGGTTTGTCAAGTCCATGAGGAACCACAACAAAAGTATACCAAAGACAGACGCAATAACTAAATCCAACTTTGCAAACCATATGATTAAAAACAATTAAGGAAAACAGTGTAAAACATGTACAGTATATAGCACGATTTTTGAGCGTACTCGACAACATGGATACATACAAACGAATCATCCACGGATAAATCCAAAACGAACAGACAAGCCCTCATTTGGACATTATTTTCGAGCTGCTAAAATAACTTTGCAAAAAAGAAAAGCCATACCCCACAATGAGAGCAGATAAAGAGGCGCGGGACCTAAAAATACATATAAAGCAAAAAACAGATTCCTCGTTACTAAAAATTCCTTCTTTGCATAGTTCCTCCACCAATGTCTTTTTCAGCATAACGCTCACTATCGCTTCTTCCGAAACAACTAAAGGGTGTTTTTTTAAGAGCTTATCGATACTTCTAAATGCTACGAATAGTGTGACAGTTGTCATGTGTTTCATGGTTGGTTTGGTTTGCGTGTTATCATAACTATGTTGACTTCTGAGAAAAGTCGGCAAATAGTGCAGCTCTATTTAAAAAAAAGGTTCTGTTCGGGAATCTCATCACGCACTCCGTCAATTTAATGGTCAACAGAATCGACCATCAGAACAATATATTCGTTTTCTCACCACGTTTACTCTCACTGATAATCCATAGAAACCAGAAGAATCTATAGCGACTGTAGAGCATGGTATTTATAAAGTTCTAATTGAGTCCATTCGACATCGTGCTTAACAACTACACTTGTTTTCATCCACATAGTGAAAGATTTTACGGCAATACCCTGGTTTGTAGGCTTACGAAATCCAATTAGTGCATAAATTAAAGGCAAACGAATATTTGAAGCTTTTGTCGTCACAGGCGGTTATCCAGACACCGTTATATTCGCAGAAAGTCACTGTTTGAAGGGCTTCATGCGCTGGTAGAATCAACGATGTGTTAAAGCTGCAGGGAATAACTTTACAGCAAAGAATATAGAACATGCTTTATATTCATTGATTACAGTCAATGGTGCTCGCCATAGAGCAATGATCAATAAGTTTTTCGTTCCGGAATTGGCTCGCGGTATTACCGGTGACCACTAATTTCAATAGGGTGGCGCGATATGCAATTCGGCTCGAGCAACCATCGACTTCTTGAAAGAAGCATTTGATGATTGCATCGTTTCTCATTTTAGACCTGTGAACTGGCCTACAGGATTTTGCGATTTAACACCGCTGGATCGAACCCTGGAACGCTAATGAGACAAATTGCAATCAAAACAACGTTTGCGTATTTTATTTCATTTTAACCCTGTTTTTTTTTATGATACGTAAAAGATAATTGATGAATTATGAAGTAGAACATTTTAAAGGGCTCCAGTTTTATTTTGTAAATTTTTCCGTTCCGTATTTTTCGCCAAATAGGCACAGGACGTATGTATCCCACTAGTAACTTTGCACAGCCAAATATATTCCTACAGTAAAGACTCTAGGTATATAACCTAGGGATAATTTGTAGGGATTTATATTTTATAATAATTTTCATCGCTTATCTTCATTGACACTTAATAATATGTAAAATTAGATATCCAAGAATGGTAAATTATAAAGCAGTCTTTGCACAATCCAACTCCGCACGCTACAAAAATTATGTGAGTCCTTTTCTCGACTTTTGTTTTTGCACAATGGCAGTATATATACCTGAATTAAATTTCCTTGGGAATGCTGCTCGGTCTTTGCCAAAGCCAATTAGTTATTCCCCTAGACTCATCAACGATTTGATGAATGGTGTTCTCTTACGTTATAGTTCTTGGTATAAACTGTCTTGGACATCAACATTTTTCGAAACCCTATATCCACCATTTGACTTTCTGTTTGGATCATACAATGCAAATTGATCCGCAAGATCAATTCCACCCATATGTTTGTCATAAAACGCAATAGCTTGTCCGCAATAGCTTCCCCGCAATAGCTTAATAGGCAGGGTACAGCTTCCCCGGACCCACCATTTGCAGTTCTCTTTACTTCAGCGAATGTATTCTTATGGTAATTACTTAGGACTAAAACTGTCCTTCGATTTGTAAATGATCCTAAATTGTAGCACAGCATTTTTGAATCTACTTTTTGAGACAGATTTCCCTCAAATTTGGGTCAATTTTTTCTATTCGTCATGCAGGTTCCCACACAAGTGAAATTCAAAGAATTGATCAATTCAAAAAACGTGAAAAATCTGTCACAGCATATGACAACATCCGTCTCTCTTATTGTGTCTCTAAGTTTTTAAGCCACTCTTTTACCAAGAGTGCCAATATGTTGTCCTTCTTCCTTTCCTGCATACATGTTCACATCATATACACATCCCGTTTTTGAGTCGTATCGCAGCCAACGCTTTATTTCTCGCTTTATGGGTTTAAAAGTAACATATTATTTTAGGGATGACCTACCTTTTTACATTCTCATCATTTCATCAATACTTTGGAATGGTAAATCTGACCGTACACGCGGGAAAATCATTTTGAGACACGCCATTATCTAGGAATTAGCCATATAGTAGGTCTTTGATGCATAAGTTCTGGTTATCAACTTCGGTTCAATTTATGGGTGTACTTGGAAGAACGATTTCATATTTTTGTTCCTGCAAAAAATTTTCCATTTCCTGCAGGTTGCCGTCACTTTGGGACATATTGATCCCAAACCAAACTAACAAATGATAACATGAAAAGAGTTTACTGTAACTCAATTTCGGTGTAATGTTGGTTTTGCGTAAAGAATAGCGAAACATACCTGCTCATATTTTCAACTTTTTTTCACTAAAACCACAAACAAATCGGTAAAATCGCAAAAACACGTTAGAACTGTCACACAATCTACGTTAATACATAGAGGAATAAGATATCTTATACCTCTATGTGTAAATACCTATTTGCTGATCATATTTTATTGGGTAGCTGACAATATGTCAAAAAGACCTCATATTTCAGAAGCTAACGTAAAAAGAATAGCTCGCAAGTCAACCAGTAATTTTTAAACAAGCTGTGGCGCATATATGTCTCGTCAGTACCGAAAAGGTTAAACTTGAAACACCCTATCACTATCAATTTATTGGGTATTTCATAATACTCGAAAAAATATTGTAAGAACATGTATAAAACTACTCGAGTATACCACCGTTAATGTATTTAGCGTTTGCTTTTTCTTGGGATTGAGGGAAACACTGCCAAGGGAATACACTTGATCAGTGAGCAAGAGTTATTATTTATTATTATTATTATTTGTAGTGGGGTCCACTTGCTGGAAAATAGCTTAGGGCAGAATCGGCCCTTGGCTCCCCATGTGTAGTACTATTGTTTACAAATGGTCCATTCTGTCGTCCTACAGAAGCCAAGGAGTTCCCCCAGCTCTGTGGTCGCCAAGTGTTCCAATTCTGTTACGCTAGTACACCTCAGCCTAATAAGACGTTTGTTGGCCAGACTCGTGCAATCTAGGAGGAAGTGTTCTGTACTTTCTTCCTCCTTGCCGCAAGCTCGGAGGGTGTCATCCGTTTGGATTCCCATTCGTTTGGCGTGTTGACCTAGAATATTATGGCCCGTTAATACTGCCACTAATGTTCTAACGCCGTTTCGGTTTTTTCCTAGGAGTTGTTTTGTCCTCATTTGATTAGGGTGAGGCCAAGGAACTCGGCTTATCCTGCAGTCGTTTCTGTCATTCCATGCCGTATCCGGATCTTTCCAGAGGATTTCGTCTAGTTCCCTTTATACCGTTGCTAGTGGCACTTTAATTGTGTCTATTCTAGTGGCATTTCGGTCGGCTGATCCAGCTCTCGCTACCTCATTCGCTCTTTCGTTTCCCTCTACACTACTGTGTCCAGGGACCCATGTCAGTTTTACATTTACTCGGTTTGTTGCAGTTTTGAGAGCCTGCCTACAATCCTGCACCAGTTGTGAAACTACGCGGTTAGAGGCAAGCGCCTGTATTTGTATTCTTCCATTAAGGTTGTTGTTTGTTGCCGCTTCTGTGCCCGCTTTTATTGCAAACACTTCCGACTCAAAAACTGTGGTGTGGCTCTCCAGTTTATAACTTATGTTGAATTGCGGGTGATCTTTCCTCATACGTTTTGGAACCATCAGTGTAGATCATAATTTCACTTTCAGATGTGGAATCTCGCACCGTTTCCCACACTTCTCTGGTCAGAATGCTGATCTTGTATGGAATCGTTGTGTCCACTATCGGTTGGATTCTTTTCAGCTCCCTTTTACTTGACGGGGCTTTTCGCTCCATTTTTTCCAAAATGCATACGTGCCCCGTTTGTGTGTGATTAGATAATCTTTGATGGCAAGGTTCCTCTCTATTCTGCTTACGACTTCGTGCATGCATGTTGATTGGGACAAACCTCCGTTATGTTCACGGTGCTTTTTATGTACCCATCCACCAGGCGTTCCAAGGTTTTCAGCATGAAAGACGTTTAGCTGATAGGTCGGTAATCCATTGCTTTGTAGGGGCTGTTTTTTGCCGGCTTCGGTATAAAAACTATTTTCGCTTCTCTCCAGTTCAAAGGAACATATCCTTTGGATACGGAGGCTCTATATATATTCACAAAAATCCGTGTTATTATCATATCCACTTTCATCAGCATGATCGGATACACTTTGTCGGTTCCTGGTGATTTGTAAGGTTCGAAGATATTAATGGCACATAGGACCTTTTTTTCGCTTACCATTTCTTTTAGGGTGGGGAGGGGGGCATCCGTCCTCGTCTTGACGCATCGTGTCCACATGTGGTTCTCTTTTCAGAGCCCTGCTTAGCCTAGATGTCTCGCTTCCTCCCATAATATTGCTACAAAAAAGATTCCAGGATTTTCTTTTCTCTCTTCTTACAGCTGTTTTAAATATTTTCAGATTTCGCTTATAGTCCTCCAAAACCGTATCTCGGTTTGTGAGGCGAGCTATTCTGAATAGTCTTTGAGTATTTTTTCTAATCTCTTCCAATTCTTTGTTCCACCAGCTTACCTTTTTTTGTTTGATGGTAGTGGTTAGACACATTTCACTGAAACTATCGACCAGTATACTTGTGATGTATCTCACTTCATTGTCGATGTCCTTTCGACTTCACAATGGATTCGCCTGGTGTGAACCTATATATCTTTTAATAGCGTTTGTGTTCCTCTCGACTCTTCTCACTTGAAAGGTGATCTAATGGTGGTCCGACAGGCTAGGTGAGTCAGATACTCTCCAACCGTGCAGGTCCTCCAATGCCTCTGTTGTGATAAGAGTGAAGTCAAACACCTCTGCTCTATTTTTCGATATAAAAGTCGGTGTTTTACCCTTATTTGCCAGGTTATGGTTAGTAGGTATTAAGTAATTTACTAACTGCTCACGTCTTTCGTTGCACTTGGTGCTTCCCCAGAGTTCATGTTGCGCGTTCGCATCACATCCGATGATGGCCCGTTTCCCCCGTATATGTTCCGATAGGGTGCGGAATTCGGTGTTCGGCATCGGAGCGTCAAACGGTAGGTATGCCGAGGCCAGCGTTACCTCGTCCCTTCAATCGAACACAGCTGGTGTTATGTGCATGTTGCTGAAATGCGGTAGAAAAATTAAACTAACTTCCTTCCAACATATAATGCAGCTACGGAATTTATGTACCCTGCTTGTAGCAAAGATTTTAAATTTGTTTTGCACTAAATAGAAGTATCTTTCCATTCAGCTGGTAAGGCTCTTATATCAGTGCTCTGTCCGTGCTCCCATCTACTAGATGCTTAAGCAGGTTGGCTGTTGCCGCCCTGCTGTAGTGCCGATTTCTTGGGTCACCCGCATCAGTTTTCCGCTTTTCTCCAAGGGCTCGGTCGCCTTAGCTCTGGCAGTCATCTGGGTGAAGCCAAATCTCAGTCGTCCGTTTTGTTCCCTTGGAGTGCTGACGTCTTCTTTTCGCATGCCCAGTACCAGGACCATGCCTTTGTTGGCGACTTCTTTCTCCGCGAAGAGATGCAACTTTTCTGTTTCGTACACAATGTTTTGCAGTTTTAGCGTCTCGATGGCTTCCTGCTGTGTCTGCTCCATTTCCGGTATGAATACCCTGACGGTGCGTAACTGTGGTACCTCCTTTATGCGGACGACTCTAAACTCCTCGTTCAGGGTGGTGTTTACCTTGCCGACTTTAGATATTCTAGAGACTGCTCGTCATTACAGGTCAAAACCAGATGGCCCGCTGGTGGTCTCACTTATCTGAATGTTGGGATTTTGTCCGGTTTGCTGCTTAAGTGTTCGAAGAGGTCCTTCTTCAGAGCGGTTAGATCCTTCTGTATCTTACCTGTCTCATTGAGGTAGTCTATCATCGCTACCGTTAGTGGATCGGTTTCTGCGTCCCGATAGAACTTCCTCGCCTGAGTTTGGGGTTCGCTCAAATTTTTTATTTCTTCAAAATATTGATGATTTGGAAGAAGCGAATGACCTTTTACTGGAAACTAGTGATTTTAACTTAAAATCGGCTGGAATGTGTCAGAGATACTAAAAACCTTTCAAGCTTATAATTTTTGTTTTGACAATTGTCATGTCTAGTCAACATTTACTATTCTTGTCATACTTTTTTGACATCTTTGTTGATGATTTTTTTGAGGTAAAGGTATAATCCCAATTCATTACGGCTTTCAAATTTTTGATACCAAAACAGGAATATATAAAAACTGGATGAAACAGGGGGCAAGTTCTGCATGAAATCAAAGGTGAAAGCTTTTAAGTCATCCTGAGTATGATACATATTCTTCACAGCGGCAATTTTAATGTGAAGGTTTTTGCCTGTATTTTATCGACAGTCTGTTCTGCTTTAATTGCATTTTTCATTTAACGCGTCTAAATAAGGCTTTTAGTTTTCACTACTTACTCTTCACACCAAATGCAGGTTCACTATTTGTGGTCTTCAAAGCCATTGAAAAAGATGTTTTTGACATAATTCGCATTGGAAACATTGGTTTCTTTTAAATGTGAAAATGTTGTTTAATTTTATCCACCTCGGTTTTCAAACTGTGTTTGCAACTGCTGAAGCACAATGTCTTGTTATCCGTGGTTATCCACTGGTTATCCGTGACTCCGAACATAGACATAAATGCAATTTTACCATCCTTTTGGGAGAAAAATACTTTCAAAAATATTCTCGTGGCGTCCTTTCACTGTGATGCAGTCTTTGTCTCTGTACTGCCTCCTTCAATCAATTGCCGAAAGAAAATATCCTGCTCATTTTTCAACTGGAATGTTTTTATTTTTTGAATACAGAATTGAAAATCACTAACCGATAGCTGAAAAAATCATCACATTTTACACCTGAAACAATATATTGAAATTTCTATAACGGTTTTCGAGCAAATTTTATTTAAAATAGCTGAATATGCAGTTGGGTTGTGTTGCACGTCCCGGGAAGTATTCTCCTTTCCAGTTTTCATGAGCAAAATGCGTTGAGTTTTGTGGGTTTTCTTTATTCTATAGATTCCGGTATCAGTTCAATTTCAGCCCCTTTGCCGGTAATATTTTTTAATAAACTTAGCACACGGCCCGCAAGCATGATATCTTGATGATACCATGTACACAGGGATCAGTAATGGTCGTTCGTTGAACGCCATTTCATATCATATCATTATATTTCCCTTGGAAAATCAACGAAAGTTTTTTGCTTTTTTCGCATAAAACTAATTTTAAACTTTGCATGCTGTAATTCATTTGCCGGAATCAAATTTTGTGTATCTTTCCGAATCAGCGCACTGCTTTCTCTACGGTCAAATAAGCTGCGAACGTTCACCTTTCACATCCAAAGTCATTATACACTAGAATAGAAAACTGATTTATCTGCACTTAATATCTTCAAGCGAAAATAAATTCAGGACATCATCACTCCGCCTACTCCTAAAATGCTACTCTCATAGACCATGTGTGGACTAACGACAATGGACTAACGGGTCATATTTTTGCCGTTAATGCTGACTTTGAAATTACACATTAAAGTTTAACATGGTGGTCCTGATGATTTTTCTAAGCATCGTATCAAGTGACTTTATTTATAAAAAGGTTCGAGTTCAGAAGAGTCATTCTTGTAACATATCAGCCATCTACAATTCTCTATACATGAATTCCGCCAGCTTTATACCACGTCATGGTCTTTTTTCAACCTAAATATAACTATCTTATCGCACTGCAAGAAAAACATTTTGTATATAATCACAGGATGCTTGACCATTCTATCTACGCATTCAGTCAAGGATGCTAGCATTTCGAGTACGAGGAACAATACGTCCACGAAACTCAAAAAGGATTTTAATATGAGTCCGTGTATTTGCGCTGGATAATATTGGATCGCTCGTGAGATAGCCAAATGAAAGCAAACATTTATGCTCATATTTGCTCTCAAGTAGAGTAAATATACGTATATGCACTTTTTTTCCTAACAGAATATTAAACCACGCCGGCGGAATTTCGGAGTTCACTGGCACCTTTTCACTCAAGTCTTAAACTGACTGAATTTTATGATGTTCATCAACATAAGGCGTACCTATTTCGTGTTGATGCTTTAATAAGTGCCTTTTTATACAGAGAACACAACTAGGAACTTTAAAGAATTAAGTACAGGATGTTCATGTTTGCGAAACGAATAGATATGGTTGCATAAAAGCTACAAGCGTTTTCCTTGTGTTCAGTAAATTAAATTTATTATAGTGTAAAGTATGCTGCGGAAGGCAACCTAGGACAGTAAAACTGGAATCATGCTAATTTGCTGCAGCTTTTTAGAAACATGCGACTTTGCTTCAATATGCTCATCCCAGCGCAGGAGGGGGCGATGTCTGCTTTGATGCCCCATAAAAATGTCATTGGTATTGTACAATTCATAGATTTATTGCATATAAATACATTTTCATGCAGCTTTCGAAGGATTATTATCTCATATTACTGTTTAGCCATCGAAATTCTGTTTTTTTGATAAGTAAATACTCTGAAATGTCACTTTGAAATCAGTGTTTTCTAACTTTTATTGCCTAAAATTGCTTAATTCAAAATAAAATTTTCTTAAAAAATGGAAAAAAAACAATAAATTATTAGATATGACAGTAATAAAGATGATTTTGTGATAATATATCAAATTAAATACAAAATTTGACTTGCCGTTCAACTTGAAACCATGCGCGAAAAGTTGTTCCCTATGAGGACATTGGGCAATATCACATGCATTTGATTCTTTTATATTCACCTCCTATCGCAAAATCGGAAATTATCAAATCACTGCCCGATGAAGATGGATAAGTGTTACATAAAGTTGCTGGTCTTCGCTTTGAAAAACGTGTAAACAAGCGAAGCAGAGTCATCAATGTATTTCTCGGAAAATCAATAAAATCAAGGCTTTTCGAAGAATATACAATATGGCCACTGATTTATACGTTTTCACACTTATTCATACTTTATGCATTTATTTTTAGCTTAAATACACATCCCCCCGGAAACCGCGAATCCTCACTAATAATACATTGTGGTGAGAGAATTTATTTTATTTTTTGCTTATTTGACTAATCGAAATTAATAGTAAAACCTTGTTTTAAAACACCCAAAAAAGTATACATACAGCAACACTAAAAGTACCAAATTTTTTTAATCTAAGAATTTGTAACGGTACAATGGCAATTATGTGTCCTTTGTAGTTTTCACGGATCGGAAGAGTCGCTATTGCACTTTAATAACATTAAAGAAAAAAAGTAGGACGAAAGTAAAGGAAATTTCATTTGAAATTCGTGAGCAACTATTTAGATTGAGAAAAAATGGAAAATCATTACCTGAAATTAGGGAAATTGTGGATAAATATAATTCGAGTGAGCAGACTGTATTGAGAATTCATACAAAGAACACATGTTTGGAAAAAACCAAGAAGTGACCGGCCCCAAGGTTAAGTCAGCGTATGAAATGTGAAATAACAAAGACCGTGAAGGGAAAGCTTAACAGCTGTGGAAATGGCGTCGACCGTGGAAAATATTGTCGATACAAGTGCACGTGCAGAGAAAAATCGAAATTTCTTGCGAATAACTGATTTCCGTTTATGGTTTTGACGTTATCAAATTCGTTATTAAATTCAAATTTAAAGGCTCGAATTTGCTAAATTGCACGAATCCCTTTTGAATAAACTTGTATTTAGTGACGGAAGGAAATTAATTATTTTTAAGATGGTAAACAAAATGAATGACAAAAAAGAACGAAAAACTGAATAATAAAAATATTGTGACAACAGTGCAACATAGTGGTGGGTCTATAACGGTTTGGGGGTGCAAGTCGACGGCTGGGGTTGGTAATTTGGCTTTTGTAAAGACAGCTATAAGTCGATTTGACTACCTGAAGCTACTTAAAGAGAATTTAAACCACTTCGTAACCAAAATTGGATCAGAAAAAGACTGGTGTTTTGAACAAGATCAATATCCCAGACACACACTAAGAATTGTGAAGGAGTGGATTCTCTACAATATCCGAAACCAATTTAACTTACTGCTTATCTCAAATTTAACTTATTCAACCTTGACTCTCTATATGAATTGCATTCTACAAGGTTTTCCCAGGTGTAGAAGTATGAAATTGGACTTTTTTGTTAAATTACACGTCTATGATTTGAAAATTGTAAAAAATACTTTATTCAAAATTGTCGCCATAAAATGTATGCCGTATACATTTTTCCCACCTATGCGGCAGATTAGCAATACCAACCAGTTGTCAAGCCATGCTCAAACATTTTCTCACGAAGTGTTGTCCAACGAATGCAGGTCTCAATGATGCGGTTTTTGATTCGATCAAACGCAGAGCATTGCCTTTTCTCTGAAACGATTTTGTATTGAAGTTGATGTTGATGGTTCGCCTTGATTTACCCATGATTTAAATAATCATGAAAAATACATCCGCTTTTCGTCAACTGTCGCTATCCGGTGAAGAAACGGTTTTCTTTGATATCTGGTGATGTGATGACAAGTGTTTCCTCGATTTTCTTACTGCCTTTAATTCAGCTCATATGGGATCAATTTTCCCAGTTCCTGTAACTTTCCCATAGCTTTCAGAAGAAGAGATACTACTTTCTTTAATTGCTCCGCCTGTTCTTGTTGAGTTTGAGTATCGTCTTCATCCAATAACGCTTACATGTTCTTGTCTTCAAACTTTTTCGGTGGTTTCTCACGTCAAAATCGGCATATAAAATTTTTTTAAAGTACTCGAAGCACTGACTTTTGCATGACATGACACTTGGACATGTTCACTGTATGCTTTGGCAAGCATATGTGCTTATCTACGCCAGTTTTCTTCAAATGATAGTTTGTGATCATAGGTCGTCGGCACAAGCCACGACATGTTTGAGGTTATATATTTATTTACCGGAAAATGAAACTTAGGCTATTGCGTGTTGACAAACTTGTGAATAATTATTTTTCTGGAAAGATGTAGCTTCTTTATTTGGCTCTCCACTTATTACCGGCTCTCTACTCTACGATAATGTGCCAATTAACATAATTTTTGAAAAAACTGAACCATCGATTACTAGCTTTTAATACTTCAATTTTGGCTGCTTCCTTAGGAAAAGTATACTTTTAGTTTTGTGACCGTCCAGACGAGGGTTTCCGATAAGTCAAATTTGCCAGTCCAAAAGACATTGGTTTTGTTTGCTTGTGACGTTCAAATGACAATTTACGATTGGTTCCAAGAGTGAATTTGAACAGTTGAATGCAAAGTTCAGCGTTACGAAATGGGCGAAACAGTGCTTATTTTTGAGTCGTTACTAGATACAACTTTTAGTGGCGGATTATAGTGGGATTCTTCTTAAATGCAGAAGAGATCCACAAAATACCACCTTTCTGTACTTGATAAATCACCAAAGCCGCGTGTATTCATTAATGTGAATCCATCGTCCACCTCTGTGTACTATAGGCCATAAAACCAGCGTAGATGAGTTTTGAACTATTCCGCGAGAATCAGAATCAGAGTTCGCTTTGTAAAAATGCACTGTAAATTCATAAACTTGTCCATCAAAGGCGCCAAGGTGTTAATCGATGCACCTAATGGAACAAGTCTGAACTAAACCATGGTTGCCGCGTTCAAAAGGCTTTAGTAGAATAATTTTTTTGTAGAATCCTTTAATGGTCAGAATGAAAGCAAGGCTCCTGCTTGATTGTAGTAAAAATAACTATCAAGAACGTAAGATGAACCTACTTCTGAAAATGAAAGGTTTCTGCCTAAAAATGAATCCACTGTCAAACTTTAACCGCTATCACACCTGAAAGGTTTGAATAATGATTTGAAGAAGAAATCATTATTCTACGGTGAAGAACGGGTGAAGGGTGAATTTCATCAACAGGTGAAGTAATTATTGCCTTGACTATAAACGAAGAGTCGGAAGACACAGAAAAGAATTTTTGTGTTGAAGAGATTCGTGGAAATTGGAGGTTTCAGAGTCAGCGGTGATCGTTCGTGCCTATCGCTCTCAGTGAGGCAGACCGTAGGGAGCTCAATAGGGATCAAGAACAACGTGGAGTAAGTGGATGGATATGAATCTGTCGTGACACGAGGCTATAGCTTAATTGAGGGCATAGTAATACCAATTAATATCTTCCAAAACTCCTCGCAGTCTCCTTTGAGAGAGAATTGCTGAAACCGTGCAGGAAAGTTGTTGGATGGGGTGATATCATCAACTTGGGTCATTCTTATGATGAAGCAGGTAATCTTGGACTACTATTTGACACAGAGTGAAGAGTGCTTCGCTTTTACAGTAGATTTCTACACACTCCACACGCGCTCGTTGAAAAAAATGACTTGCATAACCCAAGATGCCTACATGCGATGACGTGTAGGCTTAGCAGACCATGTTATGAAACGGTCCCAGGTTGGGTAGATTCCCAAGGTAACAATGAAAGTCTGGGTAGCTTGGGTCCGCCGGGCCTTGCTTCGTGGGTCTCGAGGACGCGTTTCAGCTGCATACAGCCATCTTCAGCTCGTTCTGATGTCTTTGTCGCGGTGTCCATCTTTTTATATGTGAAACTTTTTTCGGAGGGGTAGGTCTGATTAATTAGGTGTTAACGAGGGTCATTAAGTTTGAGTCTTTTCAGGATCGTGGGAATATCGTTGCCGGGTTCGTCGCGTTTTCTTTTTTTGACAAGGATTGGGTCGAGGACTGAAAATATTGTGTCGGGGTTGGTCATTATTTGTTCGTTGATTATATTTCCGTGGGTTTTTTTGTGTTTGTAGATCTCTAATTTCTCTAGTACGTCAAGTCTAAGTTCCTTCTTTTGTTTGTGTAGTAGCGTCATTAAGTTTGCCATGGTATCGGGTTCGTGTGTGTGACTCTGTAGGTGTGTTGCGTAGTTGGAGTCTGCTTTGTTATGTGCAAACGAACGTATGTGCTCCTTATATCTAGTTGTTAGTTTCCGTGTCGTTTTTCCTATGTATACCATGTCGCAGTCCCTGTATGTTGGTTTGTATATGCCGCTGTTGGTGTGTTTTTGGGCTTCGTTGTTAGTTTGTTTCCGACGTTGCTGTTGGTTTTGAACGCGGTATGTATCTTGTATTTTTTAAAGAAGCTTGCTAGCTGGTATGTCTCCTTGCCTATGTACGTCAATGTGGTCCATTCGTGTGCTTCCTTCGATTCGTCTGATGGTTGGCGTTTTTTCGTCTTTTGCTGTGCAATCAGTTTGTTTATATCTCGTTTCCTGTATCCGTTATTGTCGGCTATCTTATATATTTTGTTCAATTCGTCAGTGTAGTCGCTGGAATTCATAGGGATGGAGTGTAGTCTCTGCACCATTGATCTGTATGCAGTGGGCTTGTGAAGTTTACGTTGTGCTTTGAGGAGTGGTGTTGAAGGGTTAGGGTCTATGTACCTTTGTACTCTTTGTTTGTGTTTAAGCATGGTATTTTCATTACTTAATCTGCTTCTCGTTTGGATTTTTACACTGATTTTTTATGTTTTGTAGTATCTTTTTTTGTAAAAAGTATCTTGTCAATACTTTCTTGTTGCTTTCTTCTTCTTTTCTGTGCTTTTCGGTTGTTTTAAAGTTCTTTACCTTGCGCACCCGATCATTTTTTATTGCTGCGTTTTTATGCAGTGGGCAGTGGTTGTGCGAGTTTTGTATTATAGTTTTTGTGGCTGTTGGATTCTGATCTCATATCCATATTCTTTTGATGTTCTGCTGTTGATTGTTGTTATATCAAGGTGATTTATGCCTCCTCCTTTTTCTGCTTCAGTTGTGAACTTTAGGTCTCTGTGTTATTTGTAAAAGTATTCCAGAAGCTTTTCGTTATTTTTGGATGTTATACATATTATGGCGTCTTTGCTTGGAATGTGTAGGGTATGGAGTTGGTGCGATTACGCATCTTGACTCCCTCGTGTCTGTGAGCTAAATTAGAGTTAATATGGTTGTTGATTGTGTTTCAGTGCTTGATCACGTACGCATTTTTCTAAAGTCATTATTCGTAGGTCCATCTGTATGTTAGTATTCCTAACATACCATAGTGCTCCTGTGACATTTCTGATCATTTTGTTTTGGTTCGACCGGAGTACTTGTTTGTCCGGCTTTGTCGTCTGATAGAAAGCGAAATTACCGTAGAGTAGCGTCGGTCGTATGATTTGCATGTATATGAGCACCAGTTTGTATATGAGAAAGTTCCGCCTCTCTGAAGAACGAGCTGAAGATAACTGCGTGTTCTCAACAACAATCAGCAAGTTCCCCGGATCTAAAGAATTATATGTAAACTCAATATTTTACATACATTGTATCAGAGTTTTAATCAGATTTGAGAAACAATAATAAAGATATGGAATAAGTCTCGATTACTACCTCTATGACGCAAAACATGCTCATAAAATTGCGTAAAATCTCTTTGAGCTAAGTTTAAACCAAATACTTAGAAATCAATTAAATCAAAATACCGCAAACTGACTTTTTTGTTAGACATCCACAGAGGTGATGGTGATGTGATGATATTTTTTATAAGAATTAAGCCGAATATTTTCTATATGTCGTGCTATTATTTCTGATTCAATAAGGCAAAATCAATCAATCGAGATCTCACTAATACTTAAATTAGAAACTATGTTTAAAATATTCGAAATTAACCATATCTTACTAATGTCCTGAAACTTCTGGTTCTAGTTAAAGGGAACCATACCAAGCAACCAATAAAACCACTTTTCAATTCGATTCCTATTTGGTCTAAATTTAAATTTCAAATTGATGTTAACATTTGGGAAGCGAATGCGAAGACATCTATCATGAACAGAAGAGCTCATAACGCCATCAAGACCCTGGTAAATTTCCCGATAACAAACCACAGGCGCAAATAATATCCAAATTATTTCCTGGCACAAAACAGTACGCCAGTATGTAAATTAAGCATTGATAGATTGCATAAATCAGAGTTGTGCCACAATAATCTGTCTTTCTCCTGCCGCCCGACTAATTCGTCGGGATGTGCTTTAAATATTCATGAAGCTGTTGTCTTACACATTTCAGCAATAAATAAGTCAAGAGGATGTTTTCCCGTTCCCATCCATTGGCATCCTTCCATTCCAGGTCGCCGATCCGTTTAATTCAAGATAGCACTTATCGACAAAGACCTGGGTGGATAGACCCCCGCACACTAAACTGCTCCTTTATCTCAATGTTTTGCGAGAGCAGAAACTGCGTAATGTTTTCGGCAGTTCGTTTGTTAAATGTTAATTATTCAATTTCGTAATCACGAACGGAAGGGAAATTAGTGAAAACACCTCTAGTATGAGATACAACGATCAACGGAAACAAAAGGTGTTTTAGAGTTAGTCGTGGGAGGATGCTCCATAAACTTTTCACTTAAATTGGATAGCGCTGGGCAAACATGAGGTTTTTCTTCCGAAATTTATCATTCATTAAACTTTTATGCAACGTTTCCTTCAGAACGCAAATCGTCGAAACAGAAACCTTGATTTCCTTAAGTGAATGAATAAAAGCCGTCTGTTCATTATCAACTTGAAACAAAACAATGAAACGAACTTCAAACTTTTCAACAATTTCGTAGCCATTTTCGTGGCCTAGCAGATGATGATAAGAATTTTATAGCGTTATGAAAGGTTAATTAAAAATGACAACATTGCATATATCACAGACTGAAACGATTCGGAAGCAGTTGAAGGACATAAATTTATTTTGCTGAAAGTTGAAGAAAACCTGTCACTTTAATTGGCGATTCGAGTGCTAGCAACATTTTGGATAGCATCCCCGAAAGTGAATTCAAAATGACTAAAATTGGGCTTGGATATTTTTTCTAACATGATTTCATCTCGTTGCTGCTTCCTTGGACTGTGCAGAGGTGGTAATCGCTTGTTTGTTGTTGGCAAGTTCGGGCAATCAAAAAAGTTTTCAAGTGAAACAGATATTGAGTTAAAATTATTTACTAGAATATTTCAGCAGGATCAAGTCGGAGGAGAGTCATTTGACTTTTAAAAGATTGACGAATAGTTGAAGTTGATGGAAAGTTACATTAATGCAACATCATTTATTTTCATTCAATTAGATTGGGAGTTTTTCTTTATCTTCTATCAAAAAAACTGCCAATAAAATATTGATGAAGCACTTTGCAATCCTTAAGATATGTATTTCACATTTCCGACCGTCTCATATATACAGATGTAGGCAGCCAAACGGAAAGAATGCTTACCTTTGAATATATGAAAGAATGTGAAAGGAAAAAGAAATTTCCCTTTGCGTGAGCTGTTGAGTTTTAGTGATAAGTTGACTCTTCGCGTTGCACAACGAAAGAATTATTCAAATATATTTTAAAAATGGTACGAGACAATTTCGTTTCATCTAGATTTTTCTGATATATTTTGTTATAGTGGTATAAAACTATGAAATTAAAATAACTTTTCATTTTCATGATTTCTTGCATGTAAGCGCCACGACTGGCGCGGAGGTAGTTTAAACATAAAGTCCACTTGTCTACTACACTAACCAATAATTAATTGCAGCAGATGGCGCCAATTATGCGGCGTATATTGTTTTCCAAATGGTCATGCGGGGGGAGTTTTTTTTTGAGAGATCTCATATGTGCTAGAAATAAAGAAACCACCTTCGGTCTTCATCAGCGATGAAGACCGAACGATCACGGTCGAAAATCGATTCCGCAAGGTAAATAAAAAAACATAAAATTAAAAGGAAGGTTTCTTTATTTCTAGCACAAAAAAATTTTTTATGAAGATGGAAGCAATAACAAAGATCTCATATGTCCCCACAAGAAAAAGTCTAGCGGTGTCAAATCACAAGATCTTGCAGGGTAGTTTTTGTTTTATTGTAAGTGAATCATGTATGGATTGGATGGTGTAAAATGTAACATGCCTTCTTCAAAGAACAATGACCTTTTTGGTTGGTTTCCGGTATTTCTCGCTTACTTAATCTGATCGTTCTCATCATAGTCAAATTTAAGGCGTTTCCAGGAAATTCTTTACTAAAGATATTGACGCGAACCAGTTGTCAGAGTTCATGATTCTATTGCTCCCATGAAAAGATTAAGCGAATTCTTCCTAACAAAACTCACTATGTGGTATTCGATTAGTTTGAGTACAATTTTCCAGATAAGGAATTGCATCAATCATATAAAATGTCGAAATAGTATTTATTGGACTTAGTTCATGTACGGAAAGGACGTCCTTTATTAATTCGAGTTGAACATCTAGATTATCGAATAATATTGGAACACGATGTTTTAGCAGTTGTTTTGTCTTAGGTTGCCGCCCAACGGCGGTGATTTTGGCATCTAAGATGTTAATGCTCCAACATTATTAAAGGATTTTGCATGCTGGATGAGGTAATTTCATGCGATTTGGACGTCTGTTAAAGCACATTTTGACACCATTTTCTTTTGTTAACGTTTGTTTTGTTTGTTAACAAACATTTTATATGCTTACAAAATTTAACTTCTCACAAAGCCCCTAAGCACTTATAAACTTTATTTCAAAAACGAACACAGCGGATAACCTAACGTCGTGTGTTTTTGAAAATAATGCACTTAGATAAATTACGTGACTGACAGCTGCAATAGTGATAGATCGACTTAGTTCATAAGAACTTTCAGTGCAGTTGCCGAATAAACAAGAGTTTTGTGCCGATTTTTCAAGATCGTACTTTATCATCTGTATCATCATCGTGATCGTACTATTATCTTTGTGGCGTTTCAAAACATACACTTGTTCATCATGAAATCAAAAGTGTGGTTGCTTAACGTATTCAATTGAAAGTCTCCTAGTGAAGTGGGTTATTAAGGCGACTCAAATTGTTCTGTTAGGTGATTAGCCGGAAAAGTCAATCGTTAACTTTTAACTTGTTAATTGTTATACCATGCCCTTTTATGATAATCTGCTCGGCTAAGGTTGATCTGAAGTTCCCGGCATCTCCCGGATCTGAATGCGGCAATGGGTATACACTCGTTGCGGCTGTTTACTGCAAAAAATTACGAGAAGTATACCCGATTCCTAACCAGGATATGATTTGCGGAGCAAATCCTTTCACAGTGGGTTAGTAGGTATGGCGTACCCCATGCACTGAATTTAGATCAAGGCCCAAACTTTGAGTCACAAATTATTGCCGAAAAGTGTCAGCTGGCAGGAATACAGAAAACACGAGCAGCAACACTTCACTCCGTCAGATGGAATGGTCCAACGGTTCAAAGACACGCTCAATAAACATTTGACTAAAATGGTTGATGAAAATCAGAGAGATTTGGATCGACGTATTCCATTGTTTTTGATGGCGTACCGAACTGCAGAACATGCATCGACAAGAGAAGCGCCAGCCAAAAAGCCAGAGAATCAACGACTTGATGTAACGGATACAGGAGAATCGGAAGGCACTCCTTATCTTTACCTTCGTACAATTGAATTCTTTTTTTTAGCCATGTCCCATCCCATAGCCCATCCCAAAAATTTGACTAGATCCGCGCGACATAGTATTGCAGTCTTGGGTGTAGCTTTTTTTTGATAGGAAGCTCAAGGCTATTTACGCCATATGTGTCGGGCTCCCAGTGGCAGAACGGACCAACTGAACTACAGACTAAACATCTCCCCTGTCAACCGGAGCGCCTAGCCTGGAACCGTTTGACACATTTCTTTCGGCTGGGCCTTTCACTTTTACGTCCTTTGGTGCCTTCGGGTTACACGGATTCCTTCTCCAGCGGGGAAAGAAAGAGAAGGAGGATTGCTAGAGAAGGAAACCCTCCACCCTCGACGCCTTCAGCCGATCAGTATGCCTTTCTTCGTGGCCCGACCGTAATCTGCCACTTGATCTTTTTCATTAGGCTATCTGGATGGAGCTTGCTCACTTTTTCGGCAAGATCACCGCGCTGTTTGCCCCATCTTCTGCATGAAAAGAAAGTACGGCATGCGTCATCCTTCACACCAATTCAGAATATGCAATCTGGAGACCGTGACTTACCAATCTTGTGCAGGTAAGACTGGAAACAACCGTGTCCGCTCAGTAGCTGGGTTAGGTAGAAGTCAGTCTCAACATTTGTTCGACTGAGCCACGATCTCAAATCGTTGATGAGTCGCGCAGTCCATCTTCCTTAAAGCTCCCGTTCCGAAGATTGTTACCATTCGTCGAGAGTTCATAGCCTTTCATCGCGAGCAACTTTTCCTTTTTCACCCTTGTGTCGTCGGAGGTACATTATTTTACGCTCTCTAGCAAGGAGAGCGATGGGTATCACCCCTGCAATTACCAACACCACTGAATCAGAGCCTTTCCAGTATTCCAACACCACTGAATCAGAGACTTTCCAGTATGCTGATGCAATTCGCAGTGCTTCTCGTCTCTACACCTGTGCCAGCCGTTTTCGGTACAGTTCCTTGTTGAGAGCTTCACTCCATATCTCTGCTCCATATATAAGCGCAGATTGCACTAAACTCATTAGCAGACGCCTTTTTGTTGGACTTGGTTCGCCATGATTGGGCAGTAGTCGGTTAATTGCCGAGACGCTTGATTCGGCCTTGCTTGTCGTTGCCTTGATTTGCTCTGAGAAACTCAGCTTAGAGTCTATCAACAAGCCCAGATACTTAACTGATAGCTTCGACTTTACTAATGCGTTCCCGACTCGGATCATTCTTACTCTGGGGATCCTCTTCTTGGTCAGTATGACCACTTCGATTTTCTCTAACGCTATGTTCAGCCCGTGAGTGGTCATCTAGCTCCCCACCCGGTACATTGATACATTTAGCCTTAATTGCGCTTGATCGGTCGGGCACCCAGCCACTAGTGCCGCAACATCATCTGCATATCCGATCAGTCGCGACTCCTCCGGCAGTTCAACTCTGAGCAGTTGTAGCCTGAGCGTTGTAGGAGACGTTCCACAAATCTGGACCGAGGATGAACTTTGGGCCACCCGTGATATGACTAGCATCCTCCGTCGGCCTTGCGCCGTGTCGCAGATCAGGTTGCGATCCTTCGGTATTTTCGGACTATCCGCATCAGATATTCTGGAACTTGGAATGAGTTTTCCAGGGCTTCCAGAATATCCGTCCATCTAGTGGAGTTGAAAGCGTTCTTTATTTATTTTTTTAGCGTCACTAGAAGGACTATCCGACGGTCGGATCGACTGCGTGCCTCCGCCTGCTGGACCGCACTTACCACCCCCGCGACTGCATCTATATTGGAACGTTCTGAAATCATACTGCCTTGGAGAAAGATCCCCAGTGGCGTGGATAACGTCAACGAGTTTTCTCACTATCAGTTTCTCGAGCACTTTCCCGGCCGTGCCTAGCATGCATAACGGTTGGTATCCAGACGGCGACTCGGAATTTCCCTTCCCCTTGCTGATCAGCATGAGTCTTGCCATCTTCCAACGCTCAGGGAAAACGTCTTCCCGCAAGCAGATATTAAACGCAGATATTGAGCAGGAAGTCATGGCAAGAGTAATAGACTGGTTGCAGTACCTCGGCTGGAATACCGTCTGGTCCCCGCACCTTTTTCGCCTTATGTCTTCTGCCAATAACGGGCCTAACTCCAGTTGATCAGTCCACGAAGACAGTTCCTGGCCGGCCGATATACTGCCATTCTGGTGCATGCTTCGTCCTAGCTTCGCACTCGTTGAGCTTCTCGCCAAAGTTTGTGATACTCCCTTCGTTGTTCAGCTATTTCAGTGGACCACCAATGCATCGGAGGCTTTCCGTGTCTAGGTCTCCGGTGGGGCATAGAAGACTTAAAAGCAGATTCGATAGTGCTCATTTTGGTGTTCACCATGTTTTCATCAGCATCTTCATTTTGTCTTCAGTCTGGTCCCCGGCGAAGAGCCAAACGGTGGTGAGCATATCATGAGCGTGTCGACGAACTTTCCCAAGTCTATTCTCTCGGTTTTCCACGCGAAGGCGGAGCGCTGAGTGTCTGGGAGTTTAGGAACATTGTCGCGGATCTCAAATGCTATGTACTGGTGATCACTGGCCGAATAGTCCTCTAGAACTTTCCAATTGTTTGGCATAGAGGAGACAACTCCGAGGCGAATGTCACGTCTGGAATGGTGACCACGCAGCCCAAGTGGCGGAAAGTGGGAGTGTTATCAGTGTTCACCACGGCTAGCCCTACTCTGTTTGCCATCTCCAGGATTCGATTCCCCCTAGGATCTGACTGAGGCATGCACCATTCAATAGCCTTGGCGTTAAAGTCTCTGCCGATAAGAACAAGACCCTGTGTGCTCGAGGCGGTGTCCTCCAAAGAGTTGAGCTTCGCCTGGAAAGATGTTATTGGTTCGTTCGGTGTCAAGTACACACTAAAGAATGTTATTCCTGGGTACAGGATCCACACGAAACCATCTTTTCACCCACGGCCCTGAACTCTCAGTTGGGTGCCGTTTCGAACCCATATGGCACAAGTACCAAATTCATCAGGGAACCATGCTGATGAATTTTTATCTCGGTGTTGTTCTCTAAGCGGCAATAGGTCAGCTTTCATATCCCTCGCGAACTGGTCAAGCAGATCTTGGGCGTATTAGCTCCAATGTAAGTTTATCTTCAGGACACGGGTCATTGCAGAGCTGCTTTGGCTTTGGTTAGGGCTTCTTTGAATACCCAGCACTTCCTTGTCCCTGGAATACGTCTCAGGTCATCAGGTCTCGGATCAGCGTTCTCGCAGAGGATACAGCGCGCCTCTCCCGTGCATTCTGTTCTTTTATGCCCTGCGTTGCCGCATTTATAGCACAAGGAGCTCCTATCAGGCCCTTTGCAATCTTGCTGTATGACCGTAGCTTAGGCATTTGAAAGAGCGGAGAGGAATTGCTCTTCCCCGTATTCTGCAGACCACCCAACCTATTTTAATTTTGCACATGCAGAGTAGTTTTTCGGCTTGTTTCCCTGTTAAATCGACTCTGGCCATGCGCCACCCTCTATTATTTTCAGGAGTTTGTCGTAATTTGAGCCCACTTAATTCGGGTAAAACCCTTGTGAAGCACTCTTCCACCTCCGTCTTGTCCATAACGCTGTCAATGTCTTGATTCCAAGGGTGGCCATTGGTTCAAGTGAAGCTACTGTTGCCTTTTCCCCTAGAGCCTTTTTGACTGTATCCCGAAATGAGTCGTTATTTGTTGTCTCAGGTCCAAATTCCACAAGGAGGTCACCAGATCTGATTGGACGGACGGTTCTGATGGCAGTTTGAGTGTCATCGGGTCTCACAGCTCCCTTGATTTCCCGCAAAACGTCTGCGTAAGTTCTCCCATCTGTCGGTTTGACCAGCAGTGCATGCCTTAGGGCTTTGTGGCGTGGCTTGCTTCGTGATTCTTGTTTCATGTTTGGGGTTTCTTTGCCATTGTCCCCAGGAAGGAGCTTATAATTGGTCACTTTTTCACGGAGAACACATCTGGAAACTTTTTTGGTGGCCTTAGTTGCCAACACCCAGAATTCATCATTCGATTGGAGTAGCTTGTTACCCGGTAAAAAGGCTTGTGATTGCTGAGCCTCGTCGTTCCAAGCATAGCGTAACCACTGAAGAGCAAAGAAGTTCGCATTAACATTCTCTTAAATTTTGCTTTCATACACAATGGCTTACGTATATTATTACTCTGAAAAAATTGTTCTGCAATGTTCATTAGCTTCGAAAGCAAAGTAGTCCGATCACTTTGCTTCCTTCATCCTTCATTGTCCTTCATCGGTTGATTTCAAAGCTCTCTATCTAACAAAGTTCGCTTTATAAGCTGCATGGTGAATTCGTATCTCTTTTTTTGTTGCGCTCCGACGAAACTTGAGTACTTTTCATGAGCTGTGTGATCTCCATGGTTCTAACTGCCAGCATTCTGTACATGGGTATCCACAGTTTTCACCATATCAGGTGGGGTTAACGATTCAACTTCCTGACATTTAGGCTGAACTTACGGAAAGTTTCGCTCCATCGCCTCGAGCAGGAGAGTCTTCAGTATCAGGAGCAATCAAGTCTTCTTGGTGGTGCAGTCACAAAGGAGTGCGTGCACAAGTAGTCGGCAAATGCGCTGTCATTAAGATTGCGTGATATTTGTGAATCCGTTGTAGTTAGATGTTTGTTTATTCTAGTAGATTAAACACCACTAATATGTATGTTCTCCTGCGCAATAAATAGACTATGGGTGGTCGGCTTCCAGTATTGTTATTGGCTAAATGTATGAACTAACATACCGTCGCATGAATCGCTACACCTGTGTAAGTAATAAAAGTAGAACCTTTGGGCATAGCGTAACAACATACAGCGATAACACTCCGACCATCGACCGATCTTACGAATTTTGCAGAATTATGTTGGTGTTAATTAAAAATTTTTATTTTTTGCTCGTATTTTGATCGTTTTTTTTACAAGCTGATTGAAAATAGATAGAGAAAATAGAGAAAAATAAACATTTTTACTAATACCAATGCAATTCTGCAGAATTCGTTGAATACCGTTAGATCGGTCGTTTGTTCGGAGTGTTATCGCTGTATGTTGTTACGCTTTGCTTTGGGCATGCGAGGATACGTTGATGACAGTGCATTATGGAAAGCTTGTCTTGACCGGACAACGGGTGCAAGTTGATGTTATCCAACGAGTACCTCTCGGGATTATCCGACGATTTATCGGTATTCGTGAACGCCCCTTCAGTGCACTGGTGTTTAGAACATTCGTAAACATGAAACATTTATTAGAAACTCTCGTAGGCCCTATCTTCTTGCAACTCAGTGTCGATGTTTTTGTTTCCTGTCATGTGACCCTTTCATTTTAACTATGTTCGCAAAAAAGTACTACTGTACCCAAATCGAACACTGATTTTGTTATTATATCAAGACCGAGGCTCCTTATCCTTGCCATATACAAATAAATGTACAAGTAAATGTAGGTAATTGTTAGAAGCGCATTCCTTGACTCTTAAAGGGCCAAAACAAAACTTTAGGTTACAATGTCCGCAAAATCATTTCCGTCAATTTTATTTAGCGTCCAACATCGTCCCTTGGAATAACTCTATTTTGTTAGAATCATTTAGATGATGGAAAAATGCGAGGAAGTATTAATTAACCCCATTGACTCCATATTACAAACAAAGTCACTCAGCTAATTTGTCCTACCTCGCTCATAACGACGCTCTGGTAGGTGTTAGTTAACAAGAACTCGTTGCTTAGTTTTATCAATGCCACCGAAATGCAATTAAGCCACACTGCAGGGTTCCAACGGAGTGTTCTTCGCACTTGATTCTACCATAGCGTAACCCAAAATAGCTGACCTTCGAAGAAATAAAGTGCTCGGCTGATGTCATTTACTTTACTCACTTTTAAACATCCCTATTCGTTTTATTGTGAAACTTTCATCACAACCCAGCTGCGCTGGTGGTCGACGTTCGGTCGAATAAGGACATTGTCAAGTGGACATAGTTTATTGTCGGGAAATTTGTAGAGGATGTGCACAAGGCATGTATCAATTCATTTAAATGGTCATATAAAAGATGCGACGATGTTCTGAATTATTGAGGCAAAGAGTGGCGCAAAAAATTTTTTCCATCGAGGATTCGAGATGAATTAGAATTTACTAAGGGTACTTTGTGGGAACTGATAATGAAAAGTAAATCCACGCCAAATGCAATGGAGCCAACGTCCTCGATAAAGAGTATCATAGGTGATTTCGTATAGTCGGCAGCCTTTCTTCTGCTTTTATTTCCACTATAGTCGTCCAACTGTAGCATATCTAACATCTAAATCTGAGTGGCAGTGCCGCCATTTCCTATCCCATTAATCACAATTACATGACACGAGTACAAGTCACAGAAATTTGTTGGGGTTTTCTTTTGACGGTAATGGTCCCATGTTCGAAAAATATTCTCTACCTCTGTTATAAACCCGACCGAGTTTTGGCATAGAACTGACCATTTTATGGGGCCATTTTCGTCCTTTCCACAAACATCTTATAGACTGCTGAGCAGTGTAAGGAGCTGACTAGTGTTTGGCATTCGAAGCACTCAAGCAACGTCTGGAGTGAAAGTTTTCTTTATTTATTGCTAATGTTGGCTTTATTATCGCTAAAGTGACAATTTTCATCTTATATGGTAGTTGGTAGCCAATCTAAAAATTTTAGCACCAGAAAGAAAAGGAAGAGTTTATGATAAGAATATCCGGTTAAGGATTAAAGTTGGGTAAAATTGACAATGAAGTGATAAAAATTGATGTACGCTGATAAACATTTTCTTACGAGTCTTAGAAAACAAAACGATGGATCATCTCACATGGAGTGATACGTTATGCACCGAGCTCTTGCAATGACCATCAGAAGAGTTGGAGTAGTTATTTTCAAATACCGCATAAAAGGATCTTATTATTTACATACAGAATTTAATTAGAAAGAGTGAATAATGTAATGCAAGTGAAACAGGAGAGCAAATATTTTTGTATGAACTTGAAATTTCGGCTGTAATATGATATGTTTGTATGGCATGTATATCGACGGAATAGAAAAGATAAGATTTAACGGATAACTATGCTCATAGGCGAAATGCGCGCCTTGAAAATAATGAAGGGAAATCCGCTCTCAAAGGACTCTAAAAAGTAAACTCGTACGCTGATTCATGTCATACCGTTGAATATAACAGAACTAGTATCGCCGAAAGGCATAGAATACTAATGTAAAAATTTCTTGCACTTTGTATCTCAATGGTAAATTTGAATGCAATGCAAAGATTGGTTGAACGACTGAGGTTGGAAAATATCACATCGACTTAGTTGATTAAGCACCTGGCCGCATTGCGCTACACCACACATTATTATGTAAAATTATACTGCTCGGGTTTTTAGAAAGAATGAAGATTTATTAATAACAAATTACTAGAAACCGAGGGAAACTTGTCCAAAGCAAGCAGCCCACAAATTATTGATCTATCCACATAAAAATAAAACTAGAAGCTGTTATGGTTAGGTTTCTTCCGATAGGCTTGAAAAAAAAAACAATAAGAAGAAGAATTTCCATGTTTTCCATCAAATTTCCTTCCGCTCATATAAAAACCTTCACATGCTCAAAAACATCAGTAGGTACAACCTACAACTAGTCGGTAGTAAAGCCTGGTCGACGATTTTAGAAACGGATTCATAACACTTGGCTGCGAAGTACTGCGATGTGGAAATTCGGCGTCCGAAGATTGTCTCGCATACACGAAGCTGAAAAGATGGATAAAATTGTGCGAGCTTTTTTCTCTCTCCACCCTGCCTCCTTGGGCCGCAATCATGACGAAACACCATTGGACATATTAGGCAGTCTTGTCTATGAAGTCCGGAAAGACTCTAGAACTCGATGGGATTTTACCTGGGGTGCTACAGATATTCTTTCACTTTTGCCTTGACTTGGTCCTCACGGCACTCCGCGTATGTCAGCGCGAAAGGGAGTCCAATGATGGCGCGACTCATCTTAATTAAAAATTTGAACGGAAATTCCAAGTCGCCATCTGCATTACGCCGACTATGTATCCTAGATACGGCCGGAAAGTTTCCAAAAAACTCATCAAATGAATTCTTGCTGCTGCGTACAACATAGCTTCAGAGCATGATGGTCCACCATTAATGCAATCGGATAAGTGATGAGCGCCTGCCAGTAAATATATACACACACGACGGTATTGTTTTCTACTCTGAATGTTAAAAATGCAGTTAAGTGCACTATGTAGGCGTATATCTTCCCAGCACTTTAAACTTTTTCCGTGTGCCAGAATATCTGATGTGAATTCTGAGGAAGTATTTGAAGGACCGCATGGCACTGTACGAAGGTAGGAGGGAAGATAGACCCAGTTCGCAGTCCATCCAAAGGTATTACCAGTGAGAGTAAATGGGATACAGAAAGGATGCATAATTAACCAATTAATTGCTCTGATGGACAATTATGTTGACCATCAAAATGGACGGAGTGCGCAAAGAGTTTTTCGTATTTTTTTTTTATTTTTTAAGTTGATCTACACAAATCGCAGTTCCTCAGGCGTCAACCAATTTATGATGAAATGTCTGACCAAAATACTGACGTAGCATTACAAAGTGTTGCCAATTTAAAATTCTATACCTATAATAAATTTACATTGGAATATAATAGAGTCAAATAAGATGTTCTCCGAACAAAACAGGTCAATTGCGGATAGCCAACAGTTTGAATAGCAGCTAATGGCTTATCGCAACAAGAAGTCGATCTCTACCAGGCGATAGGTGGTCTGTGCTACTTTATGGGACAGGAGTATCGCACAATGCTAAAACTGAACAGTTACACCGGAAGGTGATTGGACACGGGCAGAGTGGACATGGACAAATTTCCACATAACCCAACCTTTGAAGGAGGAACGATGTTTTCCGTCTGAAGGTTGATCGGGCGCCGTCTTTCACTTCATGGATAGCATGGGGAAGCTGAAAGAGATGACGACTTAGGTTTAATCCTTAAAGGTATCACTAAATGTCCCTAATATAAAATGCATGGGGAACTTTTATCTTTTAACTTTAAACATACAAAGTTTTCTATGATTCGTTACAGTGAGGGGGATAGTCCGTCTTTAGGAGATTGTACAAAATAGCTTCGGGCTATACGAAGTCGAAAGGTTTCCCTAGTTCAATTAAGCCAACCATAGTTATTTGTTAGACCGGATGAAATGTTATCCTACAGACAAGGAGCGCTTTTGCTGACACCTTTTCTTTAAACTTAAATTATTTTGCTGCTACTAATGGTATAGTGCGGATTTTGATGGGGAAAAGGATTATTATCTCCAAAATTTCAACAAAGCTTGAGAGCAAAGATCTTGCTCTGACATAATTTACGACATGGAGAATTTTTTAAATGTATTATTTGCAATATCATCGGGACATCATCGTTGAATATTTCTCTACAATTATGTCATTGCTATGGTCCGAAGACGATCTTTCTTTGTGCAGGTGGTTTTCCGCGTTTGCACCGCTTGAGCTTGCACACTTCCCCTTATGACTGTCTCCAGGTTGTTGATTTGGGACTTCAGTGTGACGCATTGTGAATCAATTCGATTATAGTTTCGATGAAAGATCTAGTTTAGCCATTGCTACCACCAAACCCTCGCTCGAATTAAATTCTTTCTGTGAGGAATTAAAAGTGAGGATTACCCAATAAATGTGTATTCATCAACTATAGAATGCAGCCCGAAAGTATTTGAATTTAATTATCGATTTCATAGTAATTGTTGATTATACAATCCGAAAATTCAGATTCAGATGCAAGATATTTGCGAGACTGTTTTAAATTTATATCCTTTTACTTGGTATAGCCTAGTTTATGTAAGACTTAAATAAATAAATCATAATTATTACTCACTTTCCTGAACTCTATGAAATCCTTTTGTTACCAATGGAAAACTTTAACCGAATTTTTTTTTAATTGAATGCTATTCTAGATTATAGATAATTCTTTTGATATACCACGCCATTTTATGTACTGTTTTACCATTTTACAACCGAAAATCTTGTATTTGAATATTTAATAGTTAATATTCTTCCTTTTATTTTACAGTAAGAGCTTATTGTATGCTCCCAACAATTGACCATTGTACTGATACACTCCAAGTATTCTAACCGGATTGTTATAAATGGAATTAAATGATTCGCCTCAATAGGTAACATCCTGAAACGTAGTTCTCTTCCTCGGGGGTATCGTGGCCAAGCACTTATCGAAAAGGGAAAGCTGTCGACACAACATTTCACGGTACCTATCTATCAGTGGAATCGGCTCAGAACTCGGAACTAATTGCCAGTCGTGGTGCCGTTAAATACGATTTTCCCGGGTAAACATATACGAAAATGTGGCGAAATCTGAGGCCGACATGATAATAGGTGACCATTAATTTAAATGAGCTTTTCAATTTACCCTTCGTCCTCGTTCGGCACAAATGTGAGTATTTATTGTAATGGCCTGGCATGGGAGATAGTGTGCCCTAATTGCGGTGCGTATATGGAGATATGTAAACAGATATGGATGGCGAAAATCGGATTATTCTCAATGTGGGAGGCATAAGGTAAGTAAACGTCCACATGTGTCGGTATTGAATGAATGTATTTGTGCGAGACGCTTATAATGGGCAAGAGCCAGAATAATTTCCAATAATAGGATCATAAATCTCTCCAGAAAGCATTTGATTGAATCAAATAGACATTAAAAGGATCAATTTGTTACTCAATTACATACCGATCATAGCAAAGTGTTCCATGTTTGAATTTTCTGTCAGCATTTGAATGTTAGTTAATCTCTTGAGAACATTAAAACAAATACACATGTCTGCATAATTTCTATTTTGAAGTTGTAGTGAGAGGTTCTTTTACAAAAATGTTGATATGAACTTGTACACTGGCTTGTGGAGAAAATCATGTGCGAGTCATGAAAATCATTCATTTTCTAAATTTAAGGGGGTAATTCCATCGACTATATGTACAGCCAAAGATATACCGGCACGAAATTAACTTGGCATCGTTTCAAATTTAACTTTAAAGTAAAACAAAAAAACATCATAAATTTCAAATGCAATGGAAAACAACGAGCATGTGTTAGCTACTGTTTACAAAATTACCAATCCGTTCTTTGAAAATTGTGCTCATATCTTCTGATAACATAGGCAAATAGTGGAAACCCTGAAACTTTGTTTCTCCAGATTTTACAGTAGCAAGTTCTATGATAAGACTGGAAAACTCAATAGACAACAACGCCCCATTTGTTAGTCATAGCATAGCTACCCATCAGATTTTTCTGATTCGGATTTTTTCGTTTCATTTCATCATTATGTTTTATAAAGAAATACACATTTAATGTTGGAATAAAATTAGATTGGCCAACCATTACTACTCTAGTATCACTCGCAATGCATTCTACATTCTTTCTCTCGCTTTCTTTGTCTCTCTCGATATGCAAGAGTTTGCTTTATTTCCTGTATTGGTTATTTTCATCTCTTTCTTTGAGATACCTTGCTAGAGTATCAGAGCCCTTTCTCGATGGCGCTATGATTGAGTCTTTTTTGAGACATTGTCAACCTTAGTGCCGTCGAACTCGATTTCACAAACTTTGTTAGCCGGTTTTTTTATTACTATGCTTTTGCATCGGTAATTACAATTTTTCCCTGGACAAAATATCCTTAGTTAAGCAATCACAACAGTTTAATTGAGTCGTTTATAACTAAAACCAGTCAAACGAAAATCAAAGAGAACTTCATAGCAGCCTAAAAAATTTTACTGATATTTTTCCCAATGAAAATTATTCATTTATTTAACAGTGATATAATTGTCATGTTTATGATAAACAAAATATTTTTATACAAATATTAAATATTTTTTAACAGAATATGTTAAAAATCAACATATATGTCTAATTTGTTCAGTCATTTTGATTTTGAAAAATGACTATTTTTTCCTTAAGATTAACGGAAAATTTAAATTTTGAAGACTCTGTGCAAACAGTATGCACTATGGATCAACATATAATAAAAATTAAACCCATTTTTAAAAAATTTGTAAATGCAAGAAAACTTTATTCAAATAATATAAATAAATATTTCAAAGATTTATTTAGTCTTTACTCACTTTTCCAGAAAGCTATGCGTTATCTGTAGGTAAGACAGGGGGAAAATGTGTTTTAACCAAAGTTAATGTTGACGATACAAATCCATCATTATATATATCCCAACTACTTTTTTTTATATTTTATTAGCCAGTTTTTATTATAACAAAATTGTTTTTAAGTAGATATCTTAAAACTCTGCCTCTTGTTCTTTGAATAGGCTCTAGCAAAGGTTTCATACGAATCTATATTTTTTATATTTGGGGGTATTTTTAAAAGATTTAATATCTTTATGATTCATATTTAGAAATTGGAAACGACTTGTCTTACTGGCCTTCTCTTACTGGAAATGCGGTCATAAATGATAAATGCGGTCATAAATGGTAAATACGGTTCTCGAGTGTCATAATTTCCTTCATAATAGCATCGAAATCTCGTTATAGGGTGAATACGTATGATCTTGTCAAAGTTTCAATTATTGCACAGACTCATTCTGAATCGGGAAACAGTGTGATATTTATTTTGTCCTGTCCAATATTGGACCATCGCATTAAAAAACTGACGAAGCTGCATATTTCGAGAGATGATTTATTTCCTTCTCCTCCATGATAGAGACAGATATTAGATGAATCCGTTTTCAAAACGCCTTGTATAAAATATTTCCTGGACAAGAATATTCGGCAGTGGAAATCTTCATCTTTTGAAGTCTGTTTCATGCATGTAAAACTTCTTAGCGCATTTGTTACGAACTTTAGTTCTGTTGCAGCAATTACCTTAGCATTGTCTCTTAGACTTTTGTCTTTCAATATTTAATTAAGAGCTTCACATAGACTACGCATGTCAACCTATGTCTGCCAAACGATGCTAAAGTTCTCGTGAAAATAGAAATAGTAAAAATGATGTTTTACAAGTCTGGATTGTAATTAATGAACATTTGATTAATATCTTTAAGGTTCAAATGGGTATCCAAATATTTTTTTCTCTTTCTCGCCATAGTCAGTCTCTTTCACCTTGAACTTATATGTAATGTTTATGGATTGTGTACAAATATTATACAAATACAAATACAAATATTACTAGGTATGACGTTACCACTGATATTTTTGCCACATCTATGTTTTGGTATTTTATTTCCTGGTACATTGTAACTTGCGAGTTGGCGTGAATTTAAATTTTCCAAATTCAATAAAAAATTCTAAACACAATGAAAGAAACGACACGAATGGTTTTAAAGCGATATAAAAATCTTAAACTTGTTGTTAAGCGCCTAAGGCGAACCGCGGCGATAGCTCATTTTTAAACTTCATTCTTCTTGGCTCCCTATGCGTTTTGAAACATCAACTTCGTGTTATACTTGGATTACATATTTCACATATACATTCTATAGAAACTAATGAGAACCAACTCTCATCGTTAACTTTTAAATATCTGGTTTTTTGAGTAGGCGGACACAATCAAGTAAAGCCTATTGCCCCGATAACTCTGAATTTTGAATATGTTGTTGGCGAAATGTCTGCATATCACACTAGAATTATGTTGATCCGTAATGAATTTCCCGATTACCAGCTGATTTTCTAACCTCAAAAACCGATTTTTTCGTCAAATGCTAGTTCACGCGATTGTGAAAAATCCAAAATCCAAAAACCAGGTTCAAAAATTCTGAAATTTTTCAGCTAGACAATATTCTTTGCATATTTAAAATTTTATAAACAAACTTTCAAAATAACATCGTTTTTACTTCCATGAAAAAAACTCGTCAAGAGAAAAATTTTTTGAAAGAGAAAAAGCAATGGAGAAAAGCATGGAGTCACAAGAACTTCAAACCTTGGAAATAGCGTAGCTGGCAGCCAACGCAGCAATTTCAAAGAAACTTCGAATCTAATTTATTTCAATCAAAATGAGCAGCGTTTTATTTAAACTGATAAGTTTTGTCACAGTTTTGAGAAAAACAATGAAAACAATGTTCCAATCAAAGATTTCGCGTAGAAACGTAATGCAAACATAAAACCACTTGTGCTTTTTCTATCTCTGTCTAGAGAAGCCACCTGATAATGTTATCGCAGTATATCCTTACCCCACGCCTTAGTTTTTGACAAAGCTGGTGATTTATTATCGAGTTTTTGGGACGCATTGTACTGCTCAAAACTTTCTGCTTGCATATAGCGAGAAGAATCTAAGAATAGGAATTTATTATTTAAACTTAAATATCAAAATCAATCAGAATGATTATGTATCTATGATCAGAGGATGTAAAACGACGTTTGCAGCGTAGCATCTCAAAAGGAATGCCATTCATGCACATTGTTCGCATGATGCTTACAATCCGGTGATGAATTCATGACTGATATTAATAAGCATTTAGTCTTGTTTTCTTGTTTTCTTGCTACTTGTTTGGCTTTATTTGAGTTAAATTCATAATTCCCGAAAACGCCTAAAATTTTCTTCGAAATGAACGATTCAATAGAATACGATTATTCAAGTTTTTCTCTTCAAGGCACACTTTATTTGAAAAAGTCAACAATGAACGTGGGTTGTTATTGCTTACTCGAACAAACAACAGAGTTGCAAAGTACTGTATTATTCCTAACCTTAATCGAATTCAGCTCTTCCTCTTTCATGTACTCCTTGAAGAGTTTTAAATTTATGTAGGTTTCAAGTTTTCCAAACGGACTAATAACTTTTTTATCACAACCAAAGATAAACGAATACAAAGCTCAAAGTATTTCCCATGAGGCTTCTGTTATCCTTGGGACAATAATGCTACCGCCAATCGGTATTAGTTGTATTTCAAACAGACGATCTATTCTTGTCTGTTATGTGGGGATTCAAGTATTTTTCCGTGATGGTTGGATTTATTTTTGGGAAGTCCTTCTCTTGATTGTTCAAATAGGTCTTCAACGTTTCCTTCGTGTTTCTTTCTTGATATAAAAGGGTTATTTTGCTTATTCGAGGAATTTATTGAGCTATATCATCTGCTCAGCATCTTTTCCAATACAATTGAAAAATATTATAAGCTCTGTATTTGAAGTAAATCAGATTAAAATTAAATAATTCCTATCATATTTTGAGTATTGATTGCTCTTGTCTGTCTTTTTATATTCAATATTTTACCTCCTCAGGCACAAAAAAATATTCAATATTCAGGCTTGAGGTAAATATAAGCCACCAATTACTCGGAAAATAAGCCACCAACCAGGTTTTGTTTTTAATCTAAATCCTTCTTGAAATACAAACCAACTGCAGTAGAATTACAATGATCACAAAAGTACAGAATTTGCACTTATAAACTCCAACCGAAATGTTGCGACATGAAAAGTATAGTGTGAAAATTTCAAGATTTCTGTTTCGAGATATACTGAAGCCATCTACACTATTTTAATGTTAAAATGACCACAAAAAATTTTGATACCACACAATTCAAAACCAATAAAACGCAGAACAATATTCTCTGGTTCGCAATCACAAAATACACAAAGCATGAAACCAAGTCTTCGTTGTCCATAACGTATTCCGAGAAATAACATCCTTACCACATACTTTATAGTGCTTGTCTTTGCACTTTTGCGGCCTACCAGAGCGCGCATCGTCCATTACATACAAATCACCAAGTTTTGGTTTAAATCAGGCAGTAGATTCATCCTATGTTCCTTATTGGGAACTTTGACTTTCACAAACTTTTTATTGTGAAAAGAACTGTACTGTGAAAAGTGTCGTTAATTATCCTTCCAGGCATGATCACCATATGATACAACACTGACATAAGTCTTCGTCAGATTCAATTTGTATGATGATGCTAAACGAAATCATGAATGCATCAGCTTTTCTATTATAAAAAATACTATAAAAGACAGTTTGAAAAGGTATAGAGTTTAGCTTAAATAAAAACAAAATATTATTTTTACATTGCAACTATTTTCCATTAAAAATTTCCAATTACCACTGCTATAAATTAATAACACGGGTCTGCAAATTTTGGCTCTTATTCGAATGTAGTAATTGAGCTAGTCTAGAGGCCCGATGCTTCCTATCAACATCAGTTTTTTGAAAAATCCCTTTGGGTGGATTCGCAAAACAAGCCAATTTAACAAAGCATTTTTTTTCATGACAATTAAGAAACAATAACATGACTTTGTGGCTAATCTACTGCGAATCTACAATTCGAATTTCTCGCCTAATTTTTCTTGTCAAAAGCCAATAAAAATTAAAATAAAGGAATAGTTATTATTACTAAAAAAGTTTACAGAAGAACAGAAAAACAATATACGCGTTTTATTAAAGCGAATACAATTTCATTTTTTAACGGCATCATCTCTACTAGAGGATCCAATGCGGGATCCATACACTCCGTCAGTTATATTGGTGACACCGACTAGTGCAATAAGTGAGACAACTTACGCGACACAAATCCGCCGCAGATTTTCATTTCTTCGGATCCCAAGTACAGTTTTGACTCGAGAAAACTGTTTCCCGGCAATCAGGTGCGCAGCATTAACCATCTTAGAAGTGATCTCAAAAGTGCATGTGCTTTTTCGTCAAAAAGTGAGAAATCGCAATTAAGAGTCAAGATCAGAACAAAGATTCGGCTACCATTCGGATTCGGATTCACCAAATTGCAATACTGTTGATGAACCTTTCGTGGAGCTAAGGACAAAAATGGAGTTGATCCTGCAACAATTTTTAAGCCGCCAACTTGATCAGCCAGGACAGGACGTCCGAGAATACACAAGAGAATAGTTATGAAGTTGCAAGAACGGCTGGTAAAGTGCCAACCTTCATGCCCAGTGCTCCCGAGCTATGGTTTTGTCAAATCGAAGCTCAATTCCGGTGTATCTGGTGTATCAGCTGATCAGACGAAGTTCGTTACAGCTGTCGCTTCGCTGGACGTGAACTACCTGGAAGTGATTGCAGACATAATACGAGATCCACCAGCATCAGGAAAATATGAGACACTGAAGCACCGAATGATCTCCAAATTTTCTGATTCCAGTTTGAAAAAGCTACGAAGATTGCTACAGGGAATCGATCTTGGTGACTCCAAACCATCATAGCTGCTGCGAAAGATGAGCGATCTGGCCGGCAAGTCCATGAGCGACGAAACAGTCGCGTCTCTGAATCGTCTCTAAATCGATTCGACCAATTGTTGGCATCCTCAAGGACGAATTATCAAGCAAAGCCGAGGCAGCCGACCAGATTCTGGAGTGGGGCAAATTCCAAACAGTGAGTGTCCAGTGAGTCAGTGTCAGAGAATCTAAGCCGTCTCTTTATTCATGAGAAGCCGCTAAACCTTTTTTTGATTCATACTGGATCTGACCTAACACTAATTTCACCCAAACCTAGTGAGAAAAACAATCTACCTGCAGCTCTCAATCTCTTCGCTGCTAATGGGTCAGCTATAAAGTCGTATGGCGAGAAATTGCCGAAAATAAATCTTAGCCTGTGTTCCGAGTTCTCTTGACCATTTTAGACGTGACTCGCCCAATCATCGGCGCAGATTTTTTGAAACATTTTGAATTATTAGTCGATTCAAAAAGATAAGAAAATCATCGGCAGCAAAACTCAGCTCAAACCTTCTGGAAAGATGCAATCGATCAATGTGTGTGAGGTGAATATATAACTTCCTTAATCGTCGATTGTAACCGAAAAAATTTATTACAAGAATTTGTTGATTTAACCAAACCAGAGACATTCAACGCAAAAATACCTTCGCAAACAACTGTCTCTCACCACATTGAAACCGAAGGCCCTCCAGTGCATGCAAAAGGCCGTCGTCTGACTCCGGAAAAAAACGCAATCGCCAAAAAAGAATTCGAATATATGGCCTAAATGGGAATTTGCAGACGCTCGATTTCACCATGGGCCAGTCCATTACATTTGGTCCCCAAGAAGAATGGAGACTGGCAACCTTGTGGCGAGCACCTTGCATACATGCGAACAGTTTTTCAGCGATTCAAAGATGTGGTCTTAAGATCAACGCTGCAAAGTGAGATCAACTTTCTGGGTCATCCCACCAACAAAGATGGCATCAAACCACTTCCAAAATAAGTGGTGGACATTAAAAATTTTCCTAAGCCAGTCGTTACCTCAAAATGACAAATCTGAGGTGGCCTTGACAGATGAAACTGTGATCGCTTTTGAAAAGTGCAAAGATGAACCAGCCAACTCAGCTCTCCTGGCTCACCCATCGAACAATGCTGAGCTGTGTCTGCACGTTGATGCTTCTGACTATGCCGTTAGCGCCACTTTACATCAAAAAGTCTAAGATCGGCTGCAGCCTTTGGGTTTCTACTCAAAGTGTTTAACAGACATACAGAAACGGTATAGTACTTATGACCGAGAGTTTTTGGGAGTTTTTCAAGCAGTGAAGCATTTCCAATCATCACTAAAGGGAAGACCTTTTTTAATTTACACCGAGTCCAAGCCATTGGTATTCGTGTTCACGAAAAATCCGGAAAGAGCATCACAACAACTTCACAAAATTGATTGATATTCGACACGTTGTCGGCTCTGAAAATATTGACTGCAGATATGCTGTCAAGAGTGGAGGCAGTTTCGAAACAATCTATCGACTACGAACTTTTGGAGAAGCAACAAAAAGATGATGCCGACATCAAGGATTTCTTGAAAAACGAATCTAATTCGTCATTGCAACTTAAACTGTGCGCTGTTCCTAACACAAAAGCACAGATTTATTGTGACTTTTCAAGTGATCGAATCCTTCCGTTCATTACCAAGGATATGTGAAAAGCAGCTTTGATTTTATTCATTGCCATCCAGAAATTTCAACTACTGTTAAAACGATGACCGATCGTTTTGTCTAGCCTTCAATTAAGAAGGATTGTGGAGAGATGGTAAAAGCTTGTCTTGCTTGTGAACGAGTCAAAATACAACGCCACAACAGGCCACCTTTTAAAGAATTTCTTGTTCCTGGCGAGGGATTTAGTCACATCAACATTGACGTTTTTTGTAATTTTTGTCCTTGGCAAGACTTTTGTTATTTGTTGACCGGCTGTGACAGATTCGTTAGCTTGAGCTCGTTAGCTCGAGCTAATTCCGATTAAGGACATAGCTGCTGAACCAGTGGCCCGTGGTGTCGTCAATGGTTAGTTTTCTCGTTTTGGTCCCTCGTCACATTACAACTGACTGAGGATGACCATTCGAGTCTGCTCGGAAGCACCTGCGAACCACTTCCTACCATCCTCAAAATAATGGATTGATTGAACGCACACACCGAACTATCAAGACCTCAAATAAATGTCACAACTCTAAAAATTGGGTCGATTTGTTACCGACTATTCTCTTGGGATATCGCTCTGCATTCAAAGATGATATCAAAGCCACTCCAGCTGAGCTTGTCTACGGAACATCACTTAGACTTCTTGGAGAGTTTTTCTAGGACCAAACCGGTGAACACCAGAACGAGTTTCTCATCATGCTGAAGGAAACAATGCATGATTTAAGACCTCAACCAATTTCAAATTATGCTTCTCAGAGAACTACTTTCCTACGAAAGAGCCTCGAAACATGCGACTACGTCTAGAATTTCTCGCCTACTTATTCTTGCCAAAAGTCAATAGAAATAAAGGAATAATTAATATTTGTGATTGATTCCATCTTCGCGAAATATATTTAACCTTCAAAAATTAAAATAATATACTCCTTTTAATTTTGCGTTTTGTTTTAATTTTCGAAGTCAACTTTCGACCGTAATCGTTCAGTCTTCGGAACTTATATACTATGTGTGGGTTGGTTTCCTATAAACTTCGAAGCTCAGACAGCCCTTCGTTCTTGATACTAGCGTGTCTAGGAATGCTAGCTCACTGTTCTTTTCCTCCTCCATTGTTAAAGTGTCTTATAGATTCCAGCAGTAAGTACCACATAAAGAACATCCTGGAATCCACAAAGGACATGCGACGGCAAAACGAAAGATCAGGAATGTACAGAATTGAATGCTCGGAATGCCAAGAAGTCTATTTCGGGCAAACAAGACGACTAATAAACACCAGAATACGAGAACACATAAGTGAAGCGACAGCGAAAAAAGAAATGAAAGCTGAACAACAACAACCTTATGAACCAAGATAGGGGTAATTGCAATTCCTGGCTTTTCCGGCCAATAATCAAAAAATAAAAGAAGTCGCCGTAACTACCCACTTAACTACGCAAAATTTAGTTGTTGTAAAAATAAGTCGCCTTAATTACTCACATAACTAAGTAACATCTAATTGACTAAGTTAAGGAAACACATAGTATATAAGTTAATGTTAAGTTCAGCTTGTTAGTTGCTGAAGAAGACCGAACGATTACGGTCGAAACTTCGAAAATAAATGCAAAATTAAAGAATTTTATTTTTGTTTTTTTGGTGGAATATTTAACATTAATAAAAAAGTTGACAAGAGAACAGAAAAACAATACACGCGTTTTATTCCAGCGAATATAATTTAATTTTTGTAACTTTATATTCGGAATCATCTCTTCTAGAGGATCCAATTCGGCAACCATTTACTCCGTCAGTTAAAACTTTAAAACATTAAATATAAATGTATTTGCAGACAGGGACAAAAAGGAACGAATTAAAAGTAATAAATACTTTAATGGAGGGTCGCTTTTTTTAACAGAATAGCTTAACTTTAACTAGAATACAGAAAAGCTCCGAAAGTGAGATTTCGCTGGAAATTCCGATTTGGAAGTCCACCTACGAACTAAGGAAGTGAAACAATCAAACATAAAATTTTCAATCATTTTCTCACAATCCCCCAAAATTTGAACTGTTATGGTTTTCTCAAAAATGCATTACTACTTCTTTCAGAGATTTCCAGGCTTCTCATTAAATTTCGCGCTATTTTATTTTAACCGAAAGGTGAATGATTGCATCCATTTTCTTATGTCCGGAAAGGTGAAAATACTTTCTTTCAGTTTAGCTGCAGACAGTGATGAACAGCCGAGGGCGTCAGGGTTGGGAGATCACTTCTTTGGTAAGGGTCCTTCCCCTCTCTCTTTCCGCTAGAGGAGTGATCCCTCTGCTAGAAAGCGCCTGATATGGCAAAACGAGACCTGACCCCGAGTAGTATTACAGGGGCGGTATTTGGTGTGTAATCCAGTAACTTGAGGCTACGCGAGCCCCATACTCCGCGTGTAAATGCATTCACCACCCAACCTAAAAAGGGATAGGAAAATTTTTCCTCGGGTGGCTTAATTATGATTCATAATATTTGTCGTTCTAAGGATTAGTTCAGTCTTCTGGGCCACTTTTTCTTCGTCGAATGTTGTCCGCTGTTACGAATAATATACAAGATGAAAAGTAGGTAGGTATAAGAACTACCTTTTGCGTTCTGCAGAAATAACAGTCCTCGGTGTGAATCTAAGATTCTTTTGATAACACAGGCAATAGTAGATCATAGATTTTAGTATTTTCCTGTTGCTGTTTTCGGTATGAACTGCCCTCAAATGTAGGAAAAATGGTCTGTAAAGTTAAAACACTTTCGCAATGTAATCGCAAATTCGCAAATAATACGAAGTGTACGGAAATATTGAAACATGATGTCTACAAGAAATGAATTTTTTAGCAAATTTTGAAAAAACAAAATTATGAAGATTAGTGACGTAGCTAATTATATTATCTCTTATTGATTACTTATGATGATTGCTTATAACACAAAAAAATAACAATTGGTATCATTTTTTTTATAAATTTTTATATAAAAGGATCAATTTTTCCTTACTACAATTGTGATATATTTATGCGTATGCGCATTTCGGGAGCTACTTACTCCCTTCTTCAGTGCTTTTGATTCTCTTTTTTGGGAGTAAGTAGCTCCCGAAATGCGCATATGCATAAATAAATCACAATTGTTGTAAGGCAAAATTGTTTCTTTTATATAAAAATTTTTAAAAGCAACTACGAACAACGGAAATATTCAACATAAAAAAAATAAGAAAAAATTGGTATCATATTTAAATAAAGAGACGTCTTGCTGTGGTTACGGTTTTGTCTTGAGGTTCTGGTGGTGAAAAGTTGGGAGGAAAATTGAACTGAGAGTGAATCTGACTGAAGACGTCATTTATGGTCAAAGCAGAGAAAAAACTAGGAAACAAATAGAATGACACAAAGCAAAGAAAACGTTTTATCAGACAACAAGTTTCAACAGTTTGCGGGCCTAAGCTATAATGCAACGATCAATTAAACGCCAAACGAAACGACAACTAAGAAGTGCACTCCACAGATTATATTCGCCGATATACGTCGTAAATCAAACGATGAAATACTGAAGAAGCTAAAAATCATGACATGCCCTGCAATGAACTTTAAAACCCTAGAATTAAAATATGCTTCCATAAGCTGACCGTTTCAAAAAATCACCAGCAACGTAGGGGAACGCGTTAGCATTGCAAAGCTGTATACAGCGCTAACACTTCTCTGAGTGACTTTACAAAAAATGGGATCTGAATGCCCATAGAGCACATAAAGCAAGCTTAGCATAATAGAGAGCTTACAAATGGAACGAAACAGGGGAATGTAGAGCTTTCAGAGCAATTGACAAATATCAAAATGAATGTTGCCAATTCGCTACCATAGTAAAAGTAGATTTAAAGATTCGGCTTTTCATCTATTCTAATTTTGGTTACAATCGTTATTGTGAATACAATTCTGGAGGACTGTGAAAATAAATGTGTAAATCAAATCTGCAACCCACATTTCTCCTTTTAAATGCAATTATCTCCACCTATCTCATATAAAATACATATTAGCTGACTATTCCCGACATCAAAAATAAGGAACACCTCGATTTCCCGGTATATCATCTTGTTTTGTTTACCTTTTGGTCAACAATTTCTTTCACAAGGATGTGCTACTTTACTTCCCTTTACTGTATTCAATTTCGCTCGCTGACTTGGACATTACCCAACCTCTAGTTTAATAGCTATACCCTTCAACACATTAGTTCATAATTTAAGGATCTTTGCATTAATCAAACAACATTAAACATTTAACATCCTTTGAATGGGTCATAATTCTTGTGCCCATTAAAAAATCATTAAAGCAAAAATATTGGATCTCTCAATGCTAGCATATTGGAATATTCAAAGCATTCCTTTTGACTATATCAAATCAATTTGCTCCTTAAAATTGAAAATAAATTTGAATCTGTTGTTATTATAAATGGAAGCATTTAAGTGGCCATATTTTCTGCGGCATTAGGTTCAAGTCCCAACGACCATTTCAAATTATCGCTTTTCTTATCGCTCGTCATTAACTAGCAATTTAAATGGAGTGTGGTATTAGTGGGGAACATTGAGTGGACGCGGGTGTTCGCAGTAGATTATTTTGAAATTCTTCTAATGGCAAATGTCTAATTTCCCCCACTACTGTTTGGTAGTGTTACAAAAACTCAGACGAATAACGATTTAGATTTGAATTTCGTCTGTCGATTCGATTTGAGGTAGTTTGGTAGTCCTAGATAAAAAGCATCCTTACCATTGTGATTTCACTTCCACAACTAAGCAATTATCCGTATTCCTCCGTATTCCGGAGGAAAACGAACCCTAGAAATGGTGGCTAAGACGGGACTTGTCACCAGGAACGTTGTTTACACAAAAAAATTTTGTCGAAGAGGCTGCTTGGGAAGCATCCATAAATCATGACGGGCACTACGACGAGAACTAAGGGAGACTCAGTCGAAAACGTAGGATACTCGACTATGAGTTTCATCACGTATGCGTGCGACTTCTCAATGCTGAGGTGAAGACCACATCATTAAAAGCCTGCTGTGTTTTGGTTACCAGCAGAAATCACTGAAAAGTGTAGTGAATGTTACAGACATTGCCCAACGTCCAACGAGTGGTGGCACATTCCCACCATTCCCGAGTGGTGGCACATAGGTCAGCAAGAAAACTTCATCGTTTATTGATCAATGAAAGCTAGTCTCGCAGCTGACAAAACCCCCTAAGGAAATCAAGAAGGATGTCTTGTTTTGTACCATCGAGCTGGGCAAAGTGACGCTAACCTTAAAAATGAGAAGGATCACGGGACCCGACGGCGTCCCAGTGGAAGATGTACAGCTTGTATACCAACGTTGTTCTGACATGAAAGGGTTGTGCTGATTAGCAAGGAGAAGAAGATAAGGAGGAACAGTCTGCATATTTGCCCCTATTTTTGTTGGACGCCGCTGAGAAAGTGTTCGAGAAGCGCATCAGAGAGAGAGAGAGATAGGACTCGGCATAGGGGCTGGATCGTGCCTGATCGGTTGTTTTGATAACGTTGCAGCACAAATCACCGGAGGTACTGTCGAGCAGGCGCAACTCAAACTACGTATGATACTGCACCGGGTGAGCAGCTAAATGACAGGCCGTGGGTTTAATTTAGCGCTAGACAAACACATGGTCGCTATATTGACTAAGATTATGCTCTTTTTCCCCCGATATAGATGAACAACATTCATCGAGTTGAATGAATTGATAAAATACCTTGGATTAATGATTGACTCGATGAGCTTCTTTGGTTTGGTCCGAGCATCAGCTTCTATATGGCCGCAGGTCTGATAAGGCTGCTAAGTGAGTGTAAGGTCTAAATCGCTTTATTTCGTTATAAATTATGGCCTTGTTATTAACCTATCCAACAACTCAGTGAGCACGGTTATTTTCAGTCTGCATGGGAAAGTCACCATCTCTTGTTTGCGGTTTCTGCCCGGAAACGATAGATGACGCTTTCCACACCTTCGCATGTGGAAGATAGACTAGGCTCCGTTTGCATCTGTCCGATATGACAGGCATATTCCCTTCAGAAAATATAATGGATAGTAATAAATAAAAAATAAAAAAAGAAAGAAACCAGAAAAACGCACGACACGCATAAAAACAGATAATTTAATCACTAAAATTCAGCACCAATACTTTCGATTTCTCCGTCTTTGCCTGGCATACTCGACGAATTTTACAAAGAAGTATCCCCATTGGGATCGTTGGTAACGTGAACTCAAATTTGGAAGATACTTTATTTTTTAATCGCTATAAACATTGTAACGTCAATCATTACAACTCGCTTTTTTTTGGTTTGTAAAATTTTGGAATGTCCTCTATATTTGTTGAAATCGGGTCACAAGTTGTTGTGAAATTCACTAGTGCTGCCTTTTTCATTGCACTTGGCACTTTACCAAACTTCATTTGCTGCATATGTGCATCATATCCGATGAAGAGCCAATTGTACTGAGTATGTTCGATGGTTGAGACCAGTGCATCAAACAGTAGATGCGCCTAGGCCATAGTTTTTTGCTAGTTATCGCTTCCTTCGATCACCACCGAAATTAAATCCATAAGTTGAAATGCAGCAGCAAAATGAAATTAATTTGCATCCGGTGCATTTCAGGTCACTCATCAGGGGCTTAACTTTCTTGGCCAACGCCGTCTCCGGGTAGAGATATCAACATTTATGGTTTTGCATTCTATAGTCTATAGTTCTATAGTCTTCCAGTGGTTTCTTTTCGATCCAGGAATGAATGCTTTCTTGATTCATAATCATGTTGCCTCTTTTATCATGCGCGTCCTTGCAGGTCATCAGGAGATGGCCCGCTGCCGGTTCATTTCAGTAAAAGATGAAATTTTTCAGGGTTTCTACGTAGGTGCTTAAGAAGGTTCTTCTTCAGGGCAGTCTGCAGCTTCGTTTCTTGTTTCTGTCGTAACACTCCTCTTTATATATTGGTTGGGCAGTTTGAGAGGGACCTCCACCCCTAGAGGTGGGGAGTGCCAGCGTTTATTGAGTGTGAAAAGTGCTCTTAGTGTCCCACGTATAGTGGTCACTGAGAGTACTTGTTGCTGATATGCTTTCATCTTTGTTTTAGGTTAATCTCTCGCTTGGCTTTTCAATCAATATCTTTCTGCTGGGTAAAACCCAAGAGCCTAGGACACGGCTAATGCAGTGTTGTCTCTGGGTTCAGTTAGCCCCTTAGCTAGTTAGCCCCTTACGATGCCAAGAGAGCTAAACATCAGGAGCTCTGAAACGTCCCAAAACAAATCGTCAAATGAGACTTAGGCATCTAAGACGGTGTCCAGCATTGTTTTCATCATAGTCAGTTAAAAGAGATGATTCGTACCCAATGATTTAAGTACCATAGAACCAGTCATTTCCTTTTAAAATGTAAATTCTGTACTTAAGTTAATGTCAAATTCCCTTGGAGTATTTGATAAATGGAGCTAGTGCTATGAAGAACGCTTGATCCTCTCGTGTAGTTGAGCCTCTGTGTTTTATGCCCGTTCACATTTAGTTTAAATCACCTACCTGCTTATATTATGATTAAATATTTATGTGATTTCGGACGTACGTATGATTGTTCTGTTTTGCCGAAGAGTTAAAGTGCCATGTTATCACCGTCCCCAGCTTATCACCGGCCCCAGCTTGCTTGTTCTGCCCGGGGATGACAAGGAAGGTGGACAAGACTCCGTTCACACCTAGGCTTGTGCTCTCCAGATAACGTAACAGGGGAAATGATGAAGTCAAAAGACAATGGGAACTGCGTGTCGCATTACGTACGGACGGTTCTAATTATGAAGAAAGGCATCATGGACGTTTAGCGGTGCAGACGGAAGGGGGATCTCTCTGACGGCAATCCTCTTTCTTCGCATCCGTCCGTGCTGAAAATTGACTTTCCTTAACCAGAAGACGCCGCTTGGTAACGATTAATGACGACTAGTCCAAAGTAATGTGACAAACAAATCCAGGCTAAGTTCTCGGTGCGAGAGGGGAGGTGTTTAGTCTGGTTGTCACCGGAAATCCGACGCTCAGGGCGTAAATAACCTTCACCTCCCAACCATGAAAAAGAGCTCTTCAAGCCTGAGATCCTTCCATATATCACAGCAAAAAAATGAAATGAATTTCTTACGGGTCTGTTCCGATTGGATTGCTTTTCTCTTGGCCATCGATGCCTGGTGACTCCGCCGTACAGTAATGCCGAGCGTATTGTCTATTTTTTGACAGTGTTTTGTGTTTAACCTTTAGGTGGCCTAATTAGGGTAAGTGTGAGTGTGTAGTGTGTAGTTTGTTGTAATCTTCTCGTGTCACAAAAATACCATTACTTTTATTTTTATATAACTTAATCTGCCATCTGCAAAAGTACTCTAACACAACGTGACTGATTTTGACCGTTCGAAGTGATAACATCTCCAAGTAGTAAGAAATAGTCAATACATCAGAGAAAAGAATAGGAAATATGGAATAGATGAATACAATACACATAGAAGAAGACCAATACCTTAAATAAATTTTATAAAAGAAAATGTATGGTCCTTGCTTGGGTTTGGGATGTGGACGATGATGGTTTATTTCAAAATTTGAAATATTTTTGAAGAACGACGAGAGCGTTGATGATGTTAGTTATTAACTATGCTAAATTACATGCAGCCAGAATAGCACTTTTTTCAGCAAAGTGTTGTAATCGGTGGCTCTTTTTCTTTTGCGATTTATTATCATTTTATTATTATATTTATTATTTAGTTATTTATTATTATGGATTTTACTTCTCACATCTACGTTTGTCCGGGCAGATCCCTTTTGTCATAGATTAAAGATTCAAAAGACGCTCCGTCTCTTCCGCCTTCTCTTAACACTTGAATTTTGAAAGGGTTTGCTGGGTTTGCTGTGTGTAGATGTTTGATTTTTTCTTCTATATTATGTTTTCGTAATCACGTAGCTTCTACGCTCTTTCGCCTTTCTGTAAGGTTGCATAAGTGAAGCTTACTGAAGTGTGTAAACCGCCAGAATTATTGCAGCTACTGTGCCCCGCTCAGCTTCACCACAAGAAACTTTGGGCGGGTTATCAGTTCAATAAGAAAAATAGGTGAATAATAATTTCAGGTGGTAACTATGAGAAGTTGTAAAAAGCAGTTCTTCAAATCTACTAATCATGCTAAATTCCTCCTCCATCCTTAATTTGAAATGAATTCATTCCATATTTAGTTTTTCACGCCTTTCTGAACAATATCATTTTGAGCTTGTTTGTGTATTTGCCTGCATCTGACACGGTTTGCAAATACATATTATTTGTTGAATACGTTTGAAACAAATACACTGTTTATACATATTTGTTTGTGTTTGTTTACATGTTGACATTTCGCACCCATAAAGCGAATGTCCTGCTAATCACTACCCTGCAGTAATTGCAATCTGGACAAATCCATAAAAATTTATAGTTGGAGTTACAATGGCTTGTATTTAAAACAAACCAGTCTAATAATTAAAATTAAGTCAGAATGAAAACATTCAAAAAATGTTCGCAAACACTTTAATTGATAATAATTTAGTAGAAAAACGAGGGTGCCTAACAGGTGGAAAAACGAATCAAGTTGATAGCTGTACGTGATAGCTCAACTTTCATTACTTCGTCTGTCATCTACAAATAACATGTCACAGATTTAATAAAGAAATTATTTTCTTCTGCAACTTTTGTTCACCTGAATAATTGAATATTTTCCGCTTCTCACAAAGTTTCACAGTCATGGATATCATGATCGTCCTCGCGGAAGGTTATTTATTTGTGCGTACAACTCATAATTCAGTTTCAGGGAGTTAATGAAAAAAGGTTTCTCCTAAGGATTCCTATATTGACGTGCAAGACAAAAAAGTTTTAAGTATGTACGCGTGCTTGGTCTGCAAGGGAAAATAATCCTATTTAGTTTAATTAGAAGAGATTTTAATCCTGAAATTTCCAAAGAAAAATCAGTTCTGCATAACAGCATTAGTTCCAAGTACGTGTACAGTACGCAAATCTTAGAAAAGATAGTAATATGATAAAGGCATGATAATGAACTTGGATCCGTATCACTCTTTTACGTAAATCTTAATGCCTCCTTACAACTGGGAGGTGGTGTGAACACATTGAATTAAAATACTTCACTCGAACAATTTTCAATGGAATTGAATTTAGTTGCATCCTTCTTTCTTTGAATGTTCTACTAAGCTTGTGATAAATCAATTTGCTGGGAAACTTGAAAGTATCGAAAGTTCCAAACTTCCCGATATCTTAAATACTTCAATATATCAGCGAGAGATGGCAAAAACTATTAAACTTTATGTTGGAAAATACGTTGTGCAGCAAGTTTCCGACGTTCAACCTTTTGAAATTGATAGTAACGCAGAATGACTATCAAACTTTATTTTAATTGAAACTATCACCAATTTAAATTGGTAGTGCCTGGCGGGTTCCTTTTTTTAGGTTTTAGGTTTCATGAATAAGAAAGAGGATAGGATGGGAACTTGCTTTTTTAAACCAATTCGCGCCATTTTTAAGGAATAAATATTAAAGTTGAAAGTCAAACAAACATTCAAGCAGCATCTGGATATGGATTGAGTCACAAGGAGTTTTTATAATTTAGCTCTTTAACGTCATTTCAAATTGTAACCACTGGACACGCACTCTTCCTTTGGCTGAAACTGACGTCAAAGAAAGCTCAATTTGAGACTCGCAAGATACAAATGTGGGTATCGTGTTTATATACGAGTTATTTTAAAGAGCTTAAGCTGCGCTGGTAATATCGCGGGGGCATACAAAATAATAATTCACTACGAATACTGTCATTATATTCATTAGGTCCTTAGTCCACTGATTTATAGAGGAGGTTTGTCTCTCTTAATCAGGGTTAACACTCAGCAGTAGTTTGTTTGTAGCCTTTAGAACGACCTGCTGGCAAAGCGTAAGTACATACAGAGCTAAGAATTGGAACAAACTCCTGATCTAACGGTATTTTCCCAAAATAATTGGGATTTTATTTGTATTAGTAAATGTCTTCTCATTTTTGCCTAAAATAAGTTAACTCCTATCAAAGCTTTTTCATTAAAACGCAATGCAAATCATCAATACAATACTTGTGCTTTTTCTATATCTGTCTAACAGCGTCAGTACGGACGCTCCTTTAGGCAGTAAACTGATTATGAGCCCTAAAGGTCTCAGGATCCTCGCGTTAAAGCGAGGTTCCCTGTTAAAGCTGATAGAATTTCAAATTTTTTTACTAAAAAATACACCAATCTTATTTCAGTTTTCTTTCAGTCCTTGTAAATAACTCCATAAACATTTGCTACTTTACAAAACATTGGAAATACACAAAAAGTATTTGCGATTTCATATGGGTCGAATAGAACAGATGTAGTCGATATACGTACGATAAATTATCGTCCAATGTAGGCAAATTATTCGCAATAGTAACCATTCGATATTTTGTTATCAGTTCCTTAAGCAAGTTATTTTACAAACAAGAACTTTTCCGCAAAGACAATGCGTCTTAAAACAGCTTCGTCAACGGTGACGTTTGTGCTGTTTCTAAATCCAATGTAAAACGAAGTCAAATGCCCAAAAAGATCGTGGTAACGTGCCTCATAGATGTAGCTTCGGTTCTTTTTGGATCAATGGGCTTATCTAGCTTACTTTGACTTCCCAGTAGGTATTCTAAAAATCGCAGGCAGATGCAGGTGGGACACAATACCTTCGCGGTAGCTTGTATGGCTATTTGGTATAAATTGAACCCTCTAGCATCGTTTCGGGGATCCTGCAAGGGTCTATCTTAGGCCTCCTTCTGTTCAATATAATCCCTTTTGATATCCGGGGTACCAGATATGAAACTTTAAAGGTACCGGGCTTAATACACTTATTGCTACCAAAAATAGGATATGAGGGCTAAGAAAAGCGATGTTATTTTGTTCAAGAATACACATCCAAAATATGGACATCGAACGAAGGTAATCTTTTTTACCAGAGTCATGTTGAATGGAAGGAAGGAAGTATCTGCGGATGGTTTCCGTTACGAAAAAAACACCTTCAGAGCTAGTCTACTACAAGGAGGGCTAACTAGCTTACCCCAATTAACTGTTTTACCGGGAAACAGCTCTGGATTACATTCTCTTGCATACCGAGAGGCTGATCAACTGTTCAGTGAAAAATATCGCGGAGCACGAGGCTATGGTAATCAGCAAAGTGACCGTCAGTCGAGCGATGAAAGCAGGATAGAATATTAAAGAAAAGAAACCATTGATGGAAGGAATAAAAAAAAAATTATCAAAAATAGCATAGGGATGTTACACTTTGGGTGAAAGTGTGGGAAAAAATTGAGGTCGAAATATGTAGACTTGGAGATAGTTCTGAGTGGAGCCCTTGAGCGAAACCCGTAGGCTAAGTTTTAGCTTAAAAATAATTTCATATTTATTTGCATACCCGCATTAAGTAAGTTTAATCAGCTTATGTATGACGAGTTGACCCTCGAAGTGTAGTGAGAATAGTGAAACCAACGCTAGTCTTTGCAAAGTTAGCATTGAATATAATATTTTTTTTTGAAATTCTTAGAATAATTTTTCATAATCAAAAAAAAGTTAAAAAGCAAATATATTATAATTTTTTTATGTTCTCTGTAACAATAATATAAGTTATAAGCTATGCGAAAATAATATGAGTTAGGCTCCTTTATGTGCACTATTACACATAAAAATTGCGTGAGAAAAAAGTTTGTGCAACACTTAGAAAAAAAAATAAAATGTGATATAGGTGTATGCTGTAAGGCTCGCATTAGTGTTGCAACTACTTGTTTTAGAACATAACGAAACTTTTTTTAGAAGCAATTGAAGGAACGACGAATCCCTGGTGGCGGTAAATTTAACGCCATGGCGATTGAATAGGGAAAGCCTCACCCGTATTCCGGAGGAAAACGAACCCTAGAAATGGTGGCTAAGACGGGACTTGTCACCAGGAACGTTGTTTACACAAAAAATTTTTGTCGAAGAGGCTGCTTGGGAAGCATCCATAAATCATGACGGGCACTACGACGAGAACTAAGGGAGACTCAGTCGAAAACGTAGGATACTCGACTATGAGTTTCATCACGTATGCGTGCGACTTCTCAATGCTGAGGTGAAGACCACATCATTAAAAGCCTGCTGTGTTTTGGTTACCAGCAGAAATCACTGAAAAGTGTAGTGAATGTTACAGACATTGCCCAACGTCCAACGAGTGGTGGCACATTCCCACCATTCCCGAGTGGTGGCACATAGGTCAGCAAGAAAACTTCATCGTTTATTGATCAATGAAAGCTAGTCTCGCAGCTGACAAAACCCCCTAAGGAAATCAAGAAGGATGTCTTGTTTTGTACCATCGAGCTGGGCAAAGTGACGCTAACCTTAAAAATGAGAAGGATCACGGGACCCGACGGCGTCCCAGTGGAAGATGTACAGCTTGTATACCAACGTTGTTCTGACATGAAAGGGTTGTGCTGATTAGCAAGGAGAAGAAGATAAGGAGGAACAGTCTGCATATTTGCCCCTATTTTTGTTGGACGCCGCTGAGAAAGTGTTCGAGAAGCGCATCAGAGAGAGAGAGAGATAGGACTCGGCATAGGGGCTGGATCGTGCCTGATCGGTTGTTTTGATAACGTTGCAGCACAAATCACCGGAGGTACTGTCGAGCAGGCGCAACTCAAACTACGTATGATACTGCACCGGGTGAGCAGCTAAATGACAGGCCGTGGGTTTAATTTAGCGCTAGACAAACACATGGTCGCTATATTGACTAAGATTATGCTCTTTTTCCCCCGATATAGATGAACAACATTCATCGAGTTGAATGAATTGATAAAATACCTTGGATTAATGATTGACTCGATGAGCTTCTTTGGTTTGTTCCGAGCATCAGCTTCTATATGGCCGCAGGTCTGATAAGGCTGCTAAGTGAGTGTAAGGTCTAAATCGCTTTATTTCGTTATAAATTATGGCCTTGTTATTAACCTATCCAACAACTCAGTGAGCACGGTTATTTTCAGTCTGCATGGGAAAGTCACCATCTCTTGTTTGCGGTTTCTGCCCGGAAACGATAGATGACGCTTTCCACACCTTCGCATGTGGAAGATAGACTAGGCTCCGTTTGCATCTGTCCGATATGACAGGCATATTCCCTTCAGAAAATATAATGGATAGTAATAAATAAAAAATAAAAAAAGAAAGAAACCAGAAAAACGCACGACACGCATAAAAACAGATAATTTAATCACTAAAATTCAGCACCAATACTTTCGATTTCTCCGTCTTTGCCTGGCATACTCGACGAATTTTACAAAGAAGTATCCCCATTGGGATCGTTGGTAACGTGAACTCAAATTTGGAAGATACTTTATTTTTTAATCGCTATAAACATTGTAACGTCAATCATTACAACTCGCTTTTTTTTGGTTTGTAAAATTTTGGAATGTCCTCTATATTTGTTGAAATCGGGTCACAAGTTGTTGTGAAATTCACTAGTGCTGCCTTTTTCATTGCACTTGGCACTTTACCAAACTTCATTTGCTGCATATGTGCATCATATCCGATGAAGAGCCAATTGTACTGAGTATGTTCGATGGTTGAGACCAGTGCATCAAACAGTAGATGCGCCTAGGCCATAGTTTTTTGCTAGTTATCGCTTCCTTCGATCACCACCGAAATTAAATCCATAAGTTGAAATGCAGCAGCAAAATGAAATTAATTTGCATCCGGTGCATTTCAGGTCACTCATCAGGGGCTTAACTTTCTTGGCCAACGCCGTCTCCGGGTAGAGATATCAACATTTATGGTTTTGCATTCTATAGTCTATAGTTCTATAGTCTTCCAGTGGTTTCTTTTCGATCCAGGAATGAATGCTTTCTTGATTCATAATCATGTTGCCTCTTTTATCATGCGCGTCCTTGCAGGTCATCAGGAGATGGCCCGCTGCCGGTTCATTTCAGTAAAAGATGAAATTTTTCAGGGTTTCTACGTAGGTGCTTAAGAAGGTTCTTCTTCAGGGCAGTCTGCAGCTTCGTTTCTTGTTTCTGTCGTAACACTCCTCTTTATATATTGGTTGGGCAGTTTGAGAGGGACCTCCACCCCTAGAGGTGGGGAGTGCCAGCGTTTATTGAGTGTGAAAAGTGCTCTTAGTGTCCCACGTATAGTGGTCACTGAGAGTACTTGTTGCTGATATGCTTTCATCTTTGTTTTAGGTTAATCTCTCGCTTGGCTTTTCAATCAATATCTTTCTGCTGGGTAAAACCCAAGAGCCTAGGACACGGCTAATGCAGTGTTGTCTCTGGGTTCAGTTAGCCCCTTAGCTAGTTAGCCCCTTACGATGCCAAGAGAGCTAAACATCAGGAGCTCTGAAACGTCCCAAAACAAATCGTCAAATGAGACTTAGGCATCTAAGACGGTGTCCAGCATTGTTTTCATCATAGTCAGTTAAAAGAGATGATTCGTACCCAATGATTTAAGTACCATAGAACCAGTCATTTCCTTTTAAAATGTAAATTCTGTACTTAAGTTAATGTCAAATTCCCTTGGAGTATTTGATAAATGGAGCTAGTGCTATGAAGAACGCTTGATCCTCTCGTGTAGTTGAGCCTCTGTGTTTTATGCCCGTTCACATTTAGTTTAAATCACCTACCTGCTTATATTATGATTAAATATTTATGTGATTTCGGACGTACGTATGATTGTTCTGTTTTGCCGAAGAGTTAAAGTGCCATGTTATCACCGTCCCCAGCTTATCACCGGCCCCAGCTTGCTTGTTCTGCCCGGGGATGACAAGGAAGGTGGACAAGACTCCGTTCACACCTAGGCTTGTGCTCTCCAGATAACGTAACAGGGGAAATGATGAAGTCAAAAGACAATGGGAACTGCGTGTCGCATTACGTACGGACGGTTCTAATTATGAAGAAAGGCATCATGGACGTTTAGCGGTGCAGACGGAAGGGGGATCTCTCTGACGGCAATCCTCTTTCTTCGCATCCGTCCGTGCTGAAAATTGACTTTCCTTAACCAGAAGACGCCGCTTGGTAACGATTAATGACGACTAGTCCAAAGTAATGTGACAAACAAATCCAGGCTAAGTTCTCGGTGCGAGAGGGGAGGTGTTTAGTCTGGTTGTCACCGGAAATCCGACGCTCAGGGCGTAAATAACCTTCACCTCCCAACCATGAAAAAGAGCTCTTCAAGCCTGAGATCCTTCCATATATCACAGCAAAAAAATGAAATGAATTTCTTACGGGTCTGTTCCGATTGGATTGCTTTTCTCTTGGCCATCGATGCCTGGTGACTCCGCCGTACAGTAATGCCGAGCGTATTGTCTATTTTTTGACAGTGTTTTGTGTTTAACCTTTAGGTGGCCTAATTAGGGTAAGTGTGAGTGTGTAGTGTGTAGTTTGTTGTAATCTTCTCGTGTCACAAAAATACCATTACTTTTATTTTTATATAATTTAATCTGCCATCTGCAAAAGTACTCTAACACAACGTGACTGATTTTGACCGTTCGAAGTGATAACATCTCCAAGTAGTAAGAAATAGTCAATACATCAGAGAAAAGAATAGGAAATATGGAATAGATGAATACAATACACATAGAAGAAGACCAATACCTTAAATAAATTTTATAAAAGAAAATGTATGGTCCTTGCTTGGGTTTGGGATGTGGACGATGATGGTTTATTTCAAAATTTGAAATATTTTTGAAGAACGACGAGAGCGTTGATGATGTTAGTTATTAACTATGCTAAATTACATGCAGCCAGAATAGCACTTTTTTCAGCAAAGTGTTGTAATCGGTGGCTCTTTTTCTTTTGCGATTTATTATCATTTTATTATTATATTTATTATTTAGTTATTTATTATTATGGATTTTACTTCTCACATCTACGTTTGTCCGGGCAGATCCCTTTTGTCATAGATTAAAGATTCAAAAGACGCTCCGTCTCTTCCGCCTTCTCTTAACACTTGAATTTTGAAAGGGTTTGCTGGGTTTGCTGTGTGTAGATGTTTGATTTTTTCTTCTATATTATGTTTTCGTAATCACGTAGCTTCTACGCTCTTTCGCCTTTCTGTAAGGTTGCATAAGTGAAGCTTACTGAAGTGTGTAAACCGCCAGAATTATTGCAGCTACTGTGCCCCGCTCAGCTTCACCACAAGAAACTTTGGGCGGGTTATCAGTTCAATAAGAAAAATAGGTGAATAATAATTTCAGGTGGTAACTATGAGAAGTTGTAAAAAGCAGTTCTTCAAATCTACTAATCATGCTAAATTCCTCCTCCATCCTTAATTTGAAATGAATTCATTCCATATTTAGTTTTTCACGCCTTTCTGAACAATATCATTTTGAGCTTGTTTGTGTATTTGCCTGCATCTGACACGGTTTGCAAATACATATTATTTGTTGAATACGTTTGAAACAAATACACTGTTTATACATATTTGTTTGTGTTTGTTTACATGTTGACATTTCGCACCCATAAAGCGAATGTCCTGCTAATCACTACCCTGCAGTAATTGCAATCTGGACAAATCCATAAAAATTTATAGTTGGAGTTACAATGGCTTGTATTTAAAACAAACCAGTCTAATAATTAAAATTAAGTCAGAATGAAAACATTCAAAAAATGTTCGCAAACACTTTAATTGATAATAATTTAGTAGAAAAACGAGGGTGCCTAACAGGTGGAAAAACGAATCAAGTTGATAGCTGTACGTGATAGCTCAACTTTCATTACTTCGTCTGTCATCTACAAATAACATGTCACAGATTTAATAAAGAAATTATTTTCTTCTGCAACTTTTGTTCACCTGAATAATTGAATATTTTCCGCTTCTCACAAAGTTTCACAGTCATGGATATCATGATCGTCCTCGCGGAAGGTTATTTATTTGTGCGTACAACTCATAATTCAGTTTCAGGGAGTTAATGAAAAAAGGTTTCTCCTAAGGATTCCTATATTGACGTGCAAGACAAAAAAGTTTTAAGTATGTACGCGTGCTTGGTCTGCAAGGGAAAATAATCCTATTTAGTTTAATTAGAAGAGATTTTAATCCTGAAATTTCCAAAGAAAAATCAGTTCTGCATAACAGCATTAGTTCCAAGTACGTGTACAGTACGCAATTCTTAGAAAAGATAGTAATATGATAAAGGCATGATAATGAACTTGGATCCGTATTACTCTTTTACGTAAATCTTAATGCCTCCTTACAACTGGGAGGTGGTGTGAACACATTGAATTAAAATACTTCACTCGAACAATTTTCAATGGAATTGAATTTAGTTGCATCCTTCTTTCTTTGAATGTTCTACTAAGCTTGTGATAAATCAATTTGCTGGGAAACTTGAAAGTATCGAAAGTTCCAAACTTCCCGATATCTTAAATACTTCAATATATCAGCGAGAGATGGCAAAAACTATTAAACTTTATATTGGAAAATACGTTGTGCAGCAAGTTTCCGACGTTCAACCTTTTGAAATTGATAGTAACGCAGAATGACTATCAAACTTTATTTTAATTGAAACTATCACCAATTTAAATTGGTAGTGCCTGGCGGGTTCCTTTTTTTAGGTTTTAGGTTTCATGAATAAGAAAGAGGATAGGATGGGAACTTGCTTTTTTAAACCAATTCGCGCCATTTTTAAGGAATAAATATTAAAGTTGAAAGTCAAACAAACATTCAAGCAGCATCTGGATATGGATTGAGTCACAAGGAGTTTTTATAATTTAGCTCTTTAACGTCATTTCAAATTGTAACCACTGGACACGCACTCTTCCTTTGGCTGAAACTGACGTCAAAGAAAGCTCAATTTGAGACTCGCAAGATACAAATGTGGGTATCGTGTTTATATACGAGTTATTTTAAAGAGCTTAAGCTGCGCTGGTAATATCGCGGGGGCATACAAAATAATAATTCACTACGAATACTGTCATTATATTCATTAGGTCCTTAGTCCACTGATTTATAGAGGAGGTTTGTCTCTCTTAATCAGGGTTAACACTCAGCAGTAGTTTGTTTGTAGCCTTTAGAACGACCTGCTGGCAAAGCGTAAGTACATACAGAGCTAAGAATTGGAACAAACTCCTGATCTAACGGTATTTTCCCAAAATAATTGGGATTTTATTTGTATTAGTAAATGTCTTCTCATTTTTGCCTAAAATAAGTTAACTCCTATTAAAGCTTTTTCATTAAAACGCAATGCAAATCATCAATACAATACTTGTGCTTTTTCTATATCTGTCTAACAGCGTCAGTACGGACGCTCCTTTAGGCAGTAAACTGATTATGAGCCCTAAAGGTCTCAGGATCCTCGCGTTAAAGCGAGGTTCCCTGTTAAAGCTGATAGAATTTCAAATTTTTTTACTAAAAAATACACCAATCTTATTTCAGTTTTCTTTCAGTCCTTGTAAATAACTCCATAAACATTTGCTACTTTACAAAACATTGGAAATACACAAAAAGTATTTGCGATTTCATATGGGTCGAATAGAACAGATGTAGTCGATATACGTACGATAAATTATCGTCCAATGTAGGCAAATTATTCGCAATAGTAACCATTCGATATTTTGTTATCAGTTCCTTAAGCAAGTTATTTTACAAACAAGAACTTTTCCGCAAAGACAATGCGTCTTAAAACAGCTTCGTCAACGGTGACGTTTGTGCTGTTTCTAAATCCAATGTAAAACGAAGTCAAATGCCCAAAAAGATCGTGGTAACGTGCCTCATAGATGTAGCTTCGGTTCTTTTTGGATCAATGGGCTTATCTAGCTTACTTTGACTTCCCAGTAGGTATTCTAAAAATCGCAGGCAGATGCAGGTGGGACACAATACCTTCGCGGTAGCTTGTATGGCTATTTGGTATAAATTGAACCCTCTAGCATCGTTTCGGGGATCCTGCAAGGGTCTATCTTAGGCCTCCTTCTGTTCAATATAATCCCTTTTGATATCCGGGGTACCAGATATGAAACTTTAAAGGTACCGGGCTTAATACACTTATTGCTACCAAAAATAGGATATGAGGGCTAAGAAAAGCGATGTTATTTTGTTCAAGAATACACATCCAAAATATGGACATCGAACGAAGGTAATCTTTTTTACCAGAGTCATGTTGAATGGAAGGAAGGAAGTATCTGCGGATGGTTTCCGTTACGAAAAAAACACCTTCAGAGCTAGTCTACTACAAGGAGGGCTAACTAGCTTACCCCAATTAACTGTTTTACCGGGAAACAGCTCTGGATTACATTCTCTTGCATACCGAGAGGCTGATCAACTGTTCAGTGAAAAATATCGCGGAGCACGAGGCTATGGTAATCAGCAAAGTGACCGTCAGTCGAGCGATGAAAGCAGGATAGAATATTAAAGAAAAGAAACCATTGATGGAAGGAATAAAAAAAAAATTATCAAAAATAGCATAGGGATGTTACACTTTGGGTGAAAGTGTGGGAAAAAATTGAGGTCGAAATATGTAGACTTGGAGATAGTTCTGAGTGGAGCCCTTGAGCGAAACCCGTAGGCTAAGTTTTAGCTTAAAAATAATTTCATATTTATTTGCATACCCGCATTAAGTAAGTTTAATCAGCTTATGTATGACGAGTTGACCCTCGAAGTGTAGTGAGAATAGTGAAACCAACGCTAGTCTTTGCAAAGTTAGCATTGAATATAATATTTTTTTTTTGAAATTCTTAGAATAATTTTTCATAATCAAAAAAAAGTTAAAAAGCAAATATATTATAATTTTTTTATGTTCTCTGTAACAATAATATAAGTTATAAGCTATGCGAAAATAATATGAGTTAGGCTCCTTTATGTGCACTATTACACATAAAAATTGCGTGAGAAAAAAGTTTGTGCAACACTTAGAAAAAAAAATAAAATGTGATATAGGTGTATGCTGTAAGGCTCGCATTAGTGTTGCAACTACTTGTTTTAGAACATAACGAAACTTTTTTTAGAAGCAATTGAAGCAATTCCTCAAAAAATGAAGAAAAAGCAGCCAGTGTTCAATATTTATTATTATTACCATATTATTATTATTATTATTATTATTATTACTATAACCATATTAAAACAAAAATATATTAATTTTCGCCACTGTTGAAATTAATTACAACTGGAACAGTTTGAGTTGCCAATAACTTAGTTAGGACTTCAGCACCACGCAAGGTTCTGGATAAATACCGTCCATATGAGAAATAATAAATAATAGCAGCTACATGCGAACATCCGAACAAATTGTTACTGTCGGAAATATAATGAATGTATATGCGATTAATTTTACTAATTATATATCTTGATTTTACTTCTGCTTGAATGATACTAGGTGCTGATTTCACACCTTATACTTAAAGATAATTTTGATCATCCATTATTTCGGCCAAGTAAGATAGAGCTTGTGAAAATTGTTACGAACCTGTGAATAAAATCTTGAGCTGATCTCCAATTAAACGCGGAATATCAAGTAGTTCAGACGATATTAAACGTTTAAGGTTTTTATTCCGGCTCCAACACTGGTTTTGTACTTCTTCGCTCAAAGTATTTTCTACGTCCATTCTACTTTTCAGATATTGCACTTCAATGTCGTTTAATTCACCATCCGAACAAAGCCTTTAATCATAAGTGTTGTGCAGAAAACCAATAATTTTACATGACGGTTCCAACTTTGGCAACATTTTGTTTTCGAGAGAATAATGTAAAAATTTGTAGTTTTGGACAATATTACCGCGGACAGTTTCTACCATCCACCTGATTTTCGTTATCTATCTCGATACATTGGCCTCTTTGGTAGTCGCGTCAGGCTTATTACCTTTAAAAGCTTACATAAAAGCGATATAATTCTGGTAACTCAAAAGCTCTACGACATCACCAAGTCCACGATCTACAATGAAGATATCATCAGGTAACAGAAGTTTTTTCAGGTCTAATGGATCCTCTAAAATGATTTTCATACTTGAAGCATCATTTAGGGTCCTGTGAAAAGGCCCAGCAAAATCAACGCCAAAGCCATACATTTGTTGTACATATTGTGAAAGGTTTAAATAGATGAGTCCTTTTTTGCCCTGAGTATGCCCGCATTTGATAATAATTATTATTGCTTTTTTGGTGCCATATATATGCTGCTTCTACAATCAACACAAGCTAATTTTTATCAACATTTAATAATTTTCTTGCAGTATTACAGGTGTTGGCTATAAGTTGTTGTTGAGGAACAGCGTTGTATCCGAAACAGCTCGGTAAAATATGGGATTCAAACCTAGTAATTATTGGTGTGAAATATTCGGAGACTTTTTGGCCGTAATGTGAACCAAAAATACTAGATTTTGCTTGGTTTGAGTTTCCGGTCTTTGGACAAAAATAAAATTAAAGCTTAACATTTTTCCAAGACAATGCAGTTAAAGCTTTCACTTGATCTTCTGACATATCGAGTTCGTTCATTCTATCGAATATTGATGTCTGGAATTTATTTGTCAGCGTATTAAAAAATAGTTAGTGTAATGGCATTGGAAACTATACGTAGATGAGATAAATCATCTTCATAAAAATATTTTCCTGTTAAATGCATCGAACAGCACTGATCACCTTTTGGTATGAGTACTTTCTTTTATGAATACTTGTATTCGTGTTTCTAAACATATTGTCTTGAGATCAGATGTTTTTTGACATATAATGCAATAACTGTTAGTAGATGCAACACGTTAAAATGGAATTTTAAAATAGTCTTCGCTCAGATGATATTAACCCAGCAGACACAACGAATCGCCATCGATACGTATTCATATCGCCATGTCGGAAAATTAGTTCGCCGGCGAATCCAAAAGCGATCCGAATTCGAATCGTCTGCGAACAAAATGTCACCTCGCAGACGAATCGCCGCGGCGTATCGCAAACGAATCACCATGGCGTATCGCCAACGGTTCGCCATGGCGATTTACTGGTGAACTGCCCCGGCGAAGTGTTTATAATCCAACGTGGCGATTTGTTTTCGATGTGCCCCAGTAATTCAGATCGCTGTTGAAATTATTCACAATGGCGATACAAATTCACACCGTCGGCAATCGTTTTGTTTGTTGTATGTTCTGAAATTAAATTTTTCCAAGATATTTCCTGAATGTTAATATTGCCTGAAATACCAATTAAATAAAAAAATATTCAGAACAATTAAAAACACTGACTTGAAAATGAACCAAAACCGATGAAATAAAGTTCAAATCAGTTTCTCCGTTTTGTAACTTTGCTTATCAACTTAACGTAACAACTTAAAAATCAATCGTAAGTAAACAAATTTGCCATTGATTCTTTAAAATTTGTTTTATCATATTAAGGGCATTTAAAGTCGGTTTTGCTTTGTTTTTTGAAGTTTTTATTCGCTTTCGGTCAATCCAATCACAAAAAAATTTGTTTTCTTAATTTAAAACACATTTGTATTTGATTTCAAACCAATACCAATAAACAGTTTCAAATTCAAATAGAAAAGGAAAACTTAAAAGTGGTAGAATTTGAGTCTGATAGAATATTTATATTGTCGAATTTAAACGTAATATAATGTGATAAAGTTGTTGCTAATTGCTGTCATTTTTTATGTTTAAGTTTTCTGCGTCTGCATCAACAGATGTCCCATTAATGGGAGTACGATTCAAACTACGTGCATTCTTTGGAACACATTAAATATAGTGCTCTAGAAATTTTAACAGTTCATTTAGTGCCAAAATATTCATTAAATATTTTGCAGCCACTCTGCGAATTCGGAAACCTTTTATTCAGAATATTTCATTCATAAATTCTCTACATTACTTTCAGCGGTAAAAATATAAGTTGTAGGGACTGAAATATATATGATGCAGTTCCTACAACTTATATTTTTTTCGAAACGCTCTCGCTTGTAATGTCACCATAAAAATTAAAGAATTGCGAATCGGATGGATTTTTAGGAGTGGACATCAAGTCCATTGTCAAATTATTTATAAGATTTCAATATTCTTTTTAACTGTTTCACGACATTGTCATTAATATGAACTGGCTTTCCTGGTGGAATTGTATCTGAACTAAATAAGAGACATTTTTGATTTGAACACATTTTAGAGAAAAACAATTGATTACACATAATTATTATCGTCTCGAGCTTTCAGATTATTGTTTTTTTTAACAAGGAATCTATAAGATTCTTACAGACTCGACGTTAATAAAATAGGAATACAAACAGGCTCTAAAGTCTTTTCTTCATGAAAGAAATTGAATAGTAGGATAAATTCTGTTTATACAAAGTCACAGAGAATCTGTAAACCATCGAAACATGGAGAATACAATCAAACTTATGGGAAAAATTCATATCTTGCACGTCTTAATAAAAACAGGAAAAGGAAAACTGACGAGCTTGAAAATTCTGCAGATTATCAATAAAATCGGGAGACAGTAAAGCTCGGATAGTTGCATTATGCATAAACGCAAAACTCGCTGAAATTTAGAGAAAGCTCAAGCACAGGGTTTTTAGGAGGTCATACTACAATGTTCTACCAGTTTGGAGACCTGTCTTTCCATCAGTACGCCTTCCTTTCATTCGTTTCTCACGTTTTCTCAGAAACTGCTAATACTAACATCGGATTTCATTAAAAAATATTTATTTATTTAAATTAAATTCACTTAGTTCACGCAGATTCACACTATCTAAAGTGCTAGTGCAACAATACATTAAAACACTTAACTAATTTTTCTGTAATATATTGTAAAATATGTCGTAAGAAAATGTTAAAAATGCAGACAATAAGGCAGCATTTAATAAGTATATGATTCCTAGTTTACCTGGCGTTCCGACAGTTGGTCGAGAATCCGTAAATAGCGAAATGTTCATTAATCACTCTTTCGAAACGATAAACCAAATTGTTTTTTTAACTGACCATATAATTAACACATAACTCGCGAAGTCGCGGAACGAATCGAGCATAACCCACAAATTATAACTTTTGGTCGCGTGAAAAACCAATTATGAAAAACCGCACAAAAATGCGTTATCAAGAAAATAATCCGGAATTTCGCGATCCAAATCAATAATTAAAGTTAGAGTAAGCGAGAGTTACAACAGATCCCGACACAAAACCACTTACATTCCTTGACGATCCTTGTTTTATGGCCCTTTATCACTTTTTTATTGCTTGGAATTTTCGTTGCATTCTGCATCCGTTCAAAATTATATTATGAGTTTGTTGGCACAAGATCGATCCTTTTTCACACATTTATGATTTTAGGAAAACGTGTAAATATAGGAAAATCCAAAATAAATAGAAAAAGGTATAAGATGAAATTTTGATAAATAGTTTAAGAACCGAATTTAATTAGGCAGTAAGATTTTAAAAGTCTAAGTCTATATCTTTGTTGAAGACTTGTGTTTTTATTAATAAAAAAAACATACGCAGATAATTCGAGTCCCAAAACGGATAATAAAGAATAAGCAACTTAAAACTCTTGGCTGAGACTGGCAAGAGCAATTTGATCGACAACCCATAAAGTTTCAATTGGATTCAGAAAACAGGGAAAAGAAAAGTTTTCTTGTTCGCTCTTTCCATAGTTTTACGCGCTGCATATGGTATATTACGAATTTTGTTCGCTCTGGCGAAGAATAGGCGATCCGAATTTAGTTCGCCTAAGCGAAATTCCGACAAAATGTTTGCTGGGAATGAGCAATATCGCTGTCTCTGTATTTGAATCCTTGGAGTTAACACAAGTTTCTCCTATCACTCCAGTAGTCGCTGGTTCTTTGTCGCATATTTCCGTGCTTAACGGCACCTCGTCGGACTATGTACATTTCGAACAAGAAGCTTTTTTGTTAGTATATGGGATGCGTTTAGCATCTTTTCAGTTCTTATAACTTTTTTATAACCACTTATTTCACGAAGGGACTTGTTACAGTTTCTACACTTGTCCGACATTACTAATCACAATTTAGCTTATTTGCAACAATTAACAATGATATCTGAACTTATTCAGTTTTTGCGTTTTTACAAGAAAAGGTATTCTAAATGTTTCCCGCGACGTTCTTAACAATATCGGACATATTTTCATTGTCTTTGTCGAAAACACAATGTGCGAAATTTCCCGGAAAAACAAAAATATCGAATGTTACGACCGAAAGATGATGTATCGAAATATATCGAAGAAAGAGTGTTTTCGAAAGATTATGATTTTTTTATTATGAAAAATTATTCTAAAATCCAAAAAAAAAATACATATTATTCAATGTAAAGTTATCTAAAGCCTTGCGTTGGTTTCACTTCTCTTATATTTTTTGAATAATTGTTATGTGTGCGGTTATTTTTTCCCATATCTGAAGGTCAAAGCGGAAGCCGGGCGCGAAACGTACATAAATCACGTTTGTACATCAAGCAGATATTAAAACATATGTTTCGATATAGGTTCCTTTTTGGGAGCCAACTCGTCATACTTATCCGGCTAAACTCTTTATGGAAGTTTCTTGCAAGTTGAAGTCTTGAAGTTTCTAATAGTTGATGGGTACATATTCCATCGTTTTATTTTCCCTCGTTTATTAGCTTAGTCAATCCTTAACAAACTTTTGAAATTCACTATCTTTTTGACGAAATCTGAGTGCAATCTATATCATACTGTTTCTCTTTATTAAATACATGTAAGGTTTTTTTTTGTTCGAGTGACTTGAGAAAAAATTTGATTCCCGCAACGAAACGTAAAATACTTTTATTAATATTTTGTATCTTTTACACAGGTGAGTTTTTGTATCCTTCATAATTTGCCACGACACCAATATTATGTGCGTAAGTACTAACCGTATTATGCTTAGTTTATTTTTAAGGAAATGGTTTAATTTTAATATTTATATAACATATTCAAATCTTTGAAATCATTTTGGTTAGCAGTGAAATCCCAGATTTTCAATATTTTGAAAGAACAACTAAGATAACATTAAGTTCAGAATTATATCAGTTCAACCTCAACTTTGATGTCAATGGACAAAATGCAGTCTTCACATCTGATCTTCAAATCGTTCCTCGTTTTGCTTGTGAACTTTAAAATGAAAGTTTCATTAGTTCTGGACTTACACGTAGACCAAAGCTTGCAGAGCGCAACAAACAGAAAGTCGAGAGATGTAGGCTGGCCCGATCTTGATGACGTTACCATTTCTTGAAACAACTTGCACTTCATCTGTGTGCCTAAAAGTATTTTCAGCCTTATTGTATGTCGAAAAAAATCCTTACCAAATTATACCTAGGACTGCGGCCAAATATGTGTTTAAAATTTTGATCTATGATGCCTGTGCGGCGCTGGAAAGTCATAACACCCTGCATGCTAGGCCGTACATAAATTAAGTACCATGCTTGCATGTAACAGAAACTGCGAATAATGAAATTTTCGTTACTTTTAATGCTGTTGGAAACCATTTCCCAAGCTGTTACAAGAAATACAACTCCTCTAACATATTCACTCTTTCGCCCATATTTCCGAGAAATCCGAGAAACCTAACCTTTAAATGTCAAATAACCCACTGCATTGTGTAAATGCCAACTAATGTTTCCCTGAATGCTTCTAACTTATCATGAACTCTCACAAATGTGCTTGAATGAAACACAACAAGGCAAAAAGGAAAATGAAGTAAGAACATGCGAAAGTATAATGTTGCCTCATGGCTATATTATAATTCAGGCAAAAAGCATTCGATATCCTTTTTTGAAATATTCTTTAGATGTGAGTAAATATCGTTCAGCACTCAAAGAGGAAAAATGTGATATGACGATGGTACCTAGCCGTTTGTCGGTAAGTACGATTTTCCTTAGGATGTGGTGAAATCGAGTTGCGTGGATAATTTCCCTAGTGCACCTCTCTTCCCCTTCCGTTTTATGCTTTGTATTAATATTTGAACAAAACAAAAATCTGATTTTTAAGTACTCCTGTTCCACCACGCTCTACCAGTCATTTCATACGAATGGTGGAATGAAACATAGAATAAATGAATGATGTTTTTATTTTACGATGTGTTTTCTGTGAATCTGAGAGCAGGGAGATTTGATTTGTCGGTTGATTTTGCATTATTCATAGTCCTAGTATTGCCCGATGGCAATTTTGTTTTGAATTCAATCAAAAATTTACGAAAACATTAAAAATTCAGCATTCTTGTTTATTCCGGCTTGCATTTTCTATTTTGAATATCAATATTACATTATTAATGTGTCATAGGTCTCTGCCTGCATGGAATCTTAAAAATCAATAAAAATCTTGCATCTGTGGCTTTTTAATGCTAACCTGGGTGACATTATAATTCTCTTACCAATTTCACTTGGATATATTTGACAGGAGACTATCGTTAGACTGAAGTCAGATTTTACTACAGCTATCTTCAATTCATGTGACAAAGTTTAAATTGATTGAGAACAATCGATTCGGAAGAACATGGTCTTTAAGGTCTTGTATTACAGGCAACTCATTTTATTCCCAAGGGTACACAAGACGGTGATGTGGTTGGAATCACGCTAGACCTCAATAATTTCCCCGAAGATGCTACAGTTAGATCAGCCGATACACCAAAAACAGAAACATACATTCTGATATTAGTGTCACCAGTGAGTTTCTGACCCGGGAATCGTCGCACAGAAGATGACTACTATCCATTCGGAGTACTTGAATAGATTCGCCGACTAGACTGGTTTTTGGCATAGAATATTCAAAAATAATTTGAGTTACTTGCTCTTTCTTCAGCTCGATATCTACAATCCATGCTGGGCCTTGATCTTCAAGATTAACATTTTCTAATCGCAAACGTTCTGCGACCTCATTCTCTAGTTGATCACTCCCATCAAGTATCGGCTTTGAGTGTTAATTAAGTTTACCCATAATTTTGGCATTTGGGCATTTGACGTTTGTCTCTCGATCCTTGAATTTCCTTTTGGACAGCCGGTTTTCTTCCATTCTTTCGAAACGGGCTGCCCAGTGTAATTTTCGCAGTTTGACGTAAGCTGATACAGTTGGTTCGTCGAAGATTCAATACAACTCATCTAGCGTAGCGTAGTCTCCACTCTGAACCTTATTTCATTGGGCGCTGATGTTGCGCAGAACTTTGATTTTCAAACCTGCCCACTGCTTTTCCAGATATGCTCGTAAAGGCCCATGCTTAGCTTCCGCTTCGTTTGGTTTTTCGCTTTTTTAGACTTGAAAACGCTTCTATCGCATTTGATTTGATTGGCCCCTAATATTAATATCTTCAGTATACACTACCTGTTTTTTTTGTGGTAGGGAGGTGAAGGCTGTTTACGCCTTGAGTGTGGGACTCTCAGACGCAAAATGCTTTTGGACTACCCACTAAACATCTCCCCTGGCAACTTGAGAACCTAGCCTGCAACCGATTGACACATTACTTCGGGATAGGCCTCGTGTTCCTACACCTAGAGGCGCCTACGAATCTCTTCTCTAATGGGAAGGAAGGGAGAGGAAGGATGTGCTAGAAAAGAAATCCAACCATCCCCGATGCCTCCCAGCGCTCCAATAAAGCTTTCTTCAATATCAGCACTCCCCGAGCATATTGCGTCACGCGATTGTGCGAACCGTGCCGGCGGATGTAATGATTCTCATAATTGAGCTAACGATATCTCTTGCCGCAGGTTCTGCGTCATCTAGCGTTGCTTCCGACAGCGGTGATCGTGCCATAAGCAATTCAACAAACTTTTCAATATCCGCTTTCTCAGTATTCCACCGGAGCGCAGAAGAAAAGCACGTGGTCTTCGGGAAGCACCGTGATGGATCTCCAGAGCTATGTACTGGTGATCACTGGCCGAGTAATCCTCTAGCACTCTCCAATTTTTAACTGATTGTGCTAGGCACTCCGAGGCGAATGTCACATTAGGTATGGTGCCGACGCAACCCCATCGACGGAAAGTAGGGGTGTGGCCTGTGTTCAGTACGACGAGCCCAGTTCGTGCTGCCATTTCCACGATCCGTTTGCCCCGAGAGTCTGACTGGGGCATGCCCCAATCGATTCCCTTTGCGTTGAAGTCACCCCCGACGAGCACATGGCCCTCAATATTTGAGTATTTTAGCACCTCAATACTCAAAACAGCGTCTTCCAAAGCATTGAGCCTAAGTTGAAAGGACGACAACGATTCGTTCGAAGTTAGGTATACACTGAAGAGTGTAGTTCCCGCACACCAAACCCAAACGAAACCATCTCCTCGCCCCCGAGCCTTCACTTGGAGATGAGCACTGTTCCGAACCCAAATGGTGGCTGTACCGGATTCGTCAGAATACCATGTTTGGGAGTTTCTGGTGTGATGTTGCTAGTTCAGCAGTAGTAAGTCAGCTTGCCTGTCGCTCGTAAACTGTTCCAGTAGGATGATGCTTCGACGTAGATTGATTTGAAGTATACGAATCATTGCAGAAGCGCTTTTGCCTTGGTTAGGGCTTCTTGGAAGACCCAACACTTCCTTGTGCCTGGAATATGTTTCAAATCATCTGGTCTCGGGTTATACTCCTGGCAAAGAACACAGTGTGACTCGTCTGTGCATTCCTTCTTTTTATGCCCTGTCTTACCGCAATTGTAGTACAAGGGGCTTCGGTCAGTTACATTACATGTCTGTGCGGTATGACCGTATCCGAGGCACTTGAACACCGAAGGGGAATGGCCCTTCGCCGTATCCGACAAATAACCCACCCTATTCTTATTTTGCCCTGCTTCAAAAGCTGTTCTGCTTCCCTCACTGTGAGGTCGATTATGGCCATGCGTTGACCCCTATTGATTGGTTTGGCCTGTCTGACTTTCGTCTCGCCTAGTACGGGGAAGTCCCTTTTTAAGGCGTCTTCTATTTCGGGCAGATCCGTATCGCAGTCAATGTCTCTAATTTCCAGTGTGGCCTTATGCTCGAGTGAGGCTACAGTTGCCTTCTCTCCAAGGACTCTTTTGACAGCGTCACGGAACGCGTCTTTATTGTTTGCATCTGATCCGAACTCAACAAGTAAATCCCCTGATCGAGTTGGCCGTACAGCTTTTATTGCAGTTTGTATGCCTTCGGGTTTTACCGCTCCCTTGATTTCTAGCAGAACATCCGCATAGGATCTACCGTCGAAAGGTTTAACCAGCAGTGCCTGACCAATGGGTTTTCGACGCTTCTTAATCTTAGTTACTTGGGTTACCTGCGATGATTCATTGCATTTCGTTTCATGTGGAGGTTTATCGATTTATAACTTTAGGGCCGCTTTTTTTAGCTGCAGTTAAAGCAGCTTGGGATTGTGCCGTCTGGAAACGCTCCTCAATCGCGATTTGATCGTTCAGCGTCCTGTCCTCGTCCTTCCTCCATTTATCCCGATCCCCTTTGATTGGGCTGCAGGCCAACCTTTTAATGGCAGTAGAAATCGGGACAACTACTGCGTTGTCGAATGAATTAGCCTGTTGCTCTCCCTCTGCCTTTAGCCACCTGCGTCTATAATGACCTATTCGGGTTAGGAGGTCTTCCAACTCCAGAACTCCGTTTTTTAACCTCTTTGCTAAGGTTCGTTTGCGCGTTGCATGTGGCAGTGATACGTTTAATAACCTTTTCTGCTTTACGGTATAGCCGCTCTTCCCCTGCACGATCCATGATAATCGAATTACTCCGTGTCTGCCATTCAGGGATTTCTTTATTTGTGTCCCGTGCTTCAGTCGCTTCGGTGGTGATGGCAACAATCATAGGTTTCTCAACCGTTTGGCCTTTCTTTACCTTGTGTTCGTCTCTTCCAGGTTGTGAGAGGCTCTGTTCTTTTTTTGGTCACTCTGGTATGCGCATGGTTTTCTTGCTGCTCCAAATGCTGTGAAAATCTCTGGTTGTACCAGATTTCCTACTTTTCGTCCATTCGAATGTTTCTTTTCTGACAAATTTTCTGTGTGTATTATGTGTTTGCTATGATTTCTTATGGGTCCACCCTCAGAGCCGCTATCTCCACTCGTGTGTGTAGTCGCCTTATTGGTCCCATGGTTATCTTTGCTAAGCAGGGGGGCCATGCGAGGGTTGGCACCAGCCCTTATGGGGACAGGTGCTCAGGGCCAGACCGGCGCTAATCGGGAGTTCGTCTCAACCGAACCTATACCACCAACTCAATGGTGCGAGCTTTGAACGTACTCTGAGGCCTGCCAAGGTTTTACCGGAACGGAGACGGTATGATCGTTAGATTGGAGCCGTTCACACTCGAGTGTCACCTCGGTGCTACCGTGCGACGCAACTAGGTCCAAAACATCATATCAGCCAGCCCAAGGCGTCAGTTTTGGTTAATCAGTCGAATCGTAGTCCATAATTGGTTCAGGGTCATATTCCGTGATGTCCTCAATTTCCTCAGTACGTGGGGGCGACACTTCCCAAAGAATACTAGCTTTCAGGACCGGTCCTGGTACCTGATTGTTGATGATTGTTGCCACCACCACCGAAGTGACTGAAGCACGGGACACAAATAAAGAAATCCCTGCACGGCAGACACAGAGCACTTCGATTATCATGGGTCGTGCAGAGGAAGAGCGGCTATACACTACCTGTTGTCTAGAATTGAACTTCAGTGTACCAGATGTTACAGTTGTTGTACCTCTGATAACGTGTTCCAACGCAATTTTAACGAGTATCAGGGCGGATAAATTTGCTTGTTTGAAGCGTGATTCAATTTTGAAGCTGTCCGTGAGTTCTCCGTTCACCTTGATCTGAAGATCTGTGTTTAATATCGTAGCTTTGACAATGTTTAACTGGCTTCGACAGGACACCGAAACTAAATATTATTTTGTAAAGCGCATTTCTGTCGAAACTCGTGCATAATATTTTCAAAGTATGTCTTCCGTTTTCTTTCTGTGAATCTGAAGAACAATTTGACTACTTCAATCGACTACTTGTCCACATAATTGAGCGCCAGACAAATGATTTTTTGCCACCAGTCCTCTGCTAACTTATGCCGGGGTATCTGTAATTAGCCCATGTGGACTTTTGCAGAAACTCGTTTGTGAACTCTAGCCTTCTCTCAGTTGTTTGATGGAGGAATACGCCGAACTGATTCTATAATGAATGGTATTCTTATAATGAATTTGGATCTAAGCGGTTAAGCTTCCTATTTAGCATAGTTTCTTAGCTTGACGTCGTAGAGTGCTATGTAGAGTATAAGTTTACTTATACTCTATAAGTTTACTTAACTTAATAGCTTCGAGAAACTAGCCATTAATTAAAATCAAATTTTTTTCAAAATTTTATGTCAGCAATCTTTTCCGGGCATTTGTAAAGCCTCTTATTGTTCCCTCAATTTTTATTTGCACGGCTATACATTCAAAAACATTAGTATTTCTCTCAGAAGAATTATCCCTCCTTATCTCATGAAAATGCTGTTGCGTACTGTTACGAGTCGACTCCTCTACTCAATGAGGTTGCTAACTAGCATGACGCAACTTTTTTTTTCTCGGTACGCGAGTTCGGGAATTAAGTAATCCGACGCTTAGTGATCATTCGGCGAGCTGTTCTCTGGTAAAGGTTACAGAAATAATAATAAGAATAAAGATAGTTAGTAATCATAATAATAATGATAAGAATTATAATAGCAATAAGAAGCAAATAATAATAAGAATAAAGATAGTTGGTAATGATAATGACAGTAGTAAGAATTATTATAATGCTCGCGACGAAGCGTAGCTGTCCCAAACGTGTTATGAGTAATCGGCGATGGATAAGAGCGACGGTGTAGTTGTCCACCATCATCTTTGAGTGCGCCCCGACAACCGTGGGCGAGGCGGAGATTCAGATTCGAATGTTTTTCCCGCCATCCAATCAAGCTCTTGAGTGGATTTGGTTCCGTAACGACTGCCGCCGCAAGAACAGCGCCACGACAAGAAGAAAAATGTTTGGGAATGGTTTGCGGCTTCACTACGTGCGGGTTACGGAATCAGGGAAATTTCCCTCTCGTAGCAGATCACCTTAGAGGGCGACCGTTGGGTGGAAGAAGATAAAAGTCCGACGAACAGGAATGGGGCCCTCTTTTTTCATTCAGTTGAGGTGGTGGAACCTTTGGGGTGGAGGTATTCGAGTACAAGGCAAGAGCAGTTCGAGCTCAAGGGAAGAGGAGTTCGAGTACAAGTGGAAAAAGAGTTCAATGACGAAGAAAAAGGAGCACAGTGATCGGGCTCAAACACCGCCAAGGAACCATCGGCAGCGAAATCCAGCATGAAACCGCTACTTTCGACCAGTAGCCTGAGGCCCCGTCACAGCGTTGTAAAGTAAGACTTAGCAGTAAGAACTTTAATTAATAAATAATTTATCTAGTTTCTTTAATAAAAGCTCTTAGTTTCCGTAGCCATTCAGGGTGTTCTTTTCATTACATATGTTTTTGTAATAGTGATAGCGTTTGCCTGTGTGTGAAGTGAACAGCTCGCGGCAAAGTTTCACGTTCGTCCGTTTGTGGGGCGGTGGAAGGTTGCAGGAGCTGCAAAAGTCCGTTGCGCAGGAGTTGCAAGGAGTTGCAAGGAACTCCTCTCAGGGCTCGGGGTTTCTAATGGGGTAGAGGAGTGGCGCTCACGCCCGTCTCCGACGGGGCTTATCTGGGGCCTAAATAACCCCACCTCGGAGGTTGATTCTTTTCCTCTTGTTGGGCAATATTTTCAGTTACACCAGGCAATTGAAATAATTTGGGGGGGGGGGTGTATATATTGGGGCTATATTGGTCTCGTTTGGCTTAGGTTTATCGCTGAATGTACTTTTCTTCAGTTGTTTCTTGTTTCTTCAGTTGATGCCCTAAGATCACTCCCCCGCTTCTGTTTCCGCATCTCTCACTATCCTTCACATATTTTAGGTGTCATCACTGCCTTCTTCAGTCTGACATGTATGTGACTGTTACTGAGCTAATGTTTAACCTGTGCGGCTATTACTTTGAGGCTTTCTTAATTACATCTTTGGAGATGCGACAATAATGAAAATTAATCCTTATAAGATAGTGGCTCAAATTGCAGACAAGGTTACGAAACATACAAAAGTCAAGGGTGCTAGCGACCGCTCGTTTCTGTAGAAGAATGCGGTCGATTTACTTATGTAATACTTCCGTTTTCTTGCTATCTGTGATGGTACAGTTAATATTTGTTCTATTCAAAAATAGATAAAGCATGATCGCAATCACTACCAGCATCTATCAAACTACCAGCAGAAACGATTCTTATAATTGAAACATTATATCATGGGAGATAATTGATCAAAAAGAAATGCTCTGCTTAAATCAATGACGATTGAAAACGGAAAACTCTATGACAAGAGTAGGAATTGAAAACAAATATAACAAGACCTTAACTTAAAACACTTGCTTAAATCTAATTAGAAACTCTCAAAATGAACCTATTCTAAATATATAGTTTTTTTTTCAGAAGTAAAGCACTTTAAAATAGAATTAAGTACATATTTATAATGCTTGTCATGACGTTACGTTTTTATTTGAAAGATAATTTGATGCCATTTGCCGGTGAATGTCCTCTTCGCAATAGTCAAGTGACACAAGCTTCTTGGCGCAGACGTATGATTTGACGTATTCCGACAAGAACTAGTCAAGCGGTGTTAAACACAAAAGCTTGCAGGCCGCTTCAGACGTCCAAAACAAAAAATTATGCGCTCATCAAAAGTCGATGATTGGAAGAGCCGTATGGCATGTTGCACCATCCTGTTGAAATTCGAGGTTCCCTGCATTACGCAACTCAACTCTGGAACGAGAAAGTTATTGGTAACAGCTCTAAAGCGGCCACTATTGCCTGTACAGTGACATTCTTCGGACGTAACGGTGTTAGATAAAGGTTTAATTGTTGAGCGCGATGCCGAATGGAATCACTTGGGACTTCATCCATACATCGCTCTACGGCTACGATGGTCACTTCATTACGCACTGTACAACATCTGGATGGATGGGTATTATCAGTGAGAGTCAGATCAGAGAGAGTGTTGTGGACAGGATCCGTTCTCATTCGAATGAATTTGTCAGATGGACGATCATGTCGGCTTTCAAATTGAGGGAATGCGCGGCGAATTTTTTGAACAGAAATAAAACTAGAACAAACGACATCATACATCATACGAAGTATTAACAAGTGTTGCCATCTTAACATCCTATTTCACTTAAAACACCCTTTTCCATGATACAAAACATTTCTTTAATCTAAATTACACGTAAAACTGTTTATTAACCTAAGAAACGCAAAAAATTGCAGAAGTCTTACACCTAAATTTAATGATCTACTAGTCAGCGTAAAAAAAATTGTAAAGCCATTTAATGGGAGTTTAGATATTGCCATTAAGCAACCAATACTTAGATTTTCACATGTCAGGTCACTTTCCATGGCCAGTATCCCAGTACAAATTTCTTTCTTCTTATCGTTGGCTGACATATATACATAGTATATAGTCCGGGCACCATAAGAATCAAAACATACCGGTTCGTGTCCAAATACTCGAATGCTTTGGAAAGTATGAATCCTGAGCTAAGACAAGTTTCAATGTAACCTCTGTAGAGTGAAAATCCTTCGAATCTTAATTTTCGCTCATAGGAAAAGAGCTTGCGATGGGATTTCCAGTCAGCTTAAAAATGATAAAATCGTCCCTTATCCCTTTGGAAGTTTAATTATATTTCAATTTCTGTTTGCGGACCATAATTTTTCTCATCGATATTTGCCAAAAATTATAACATTTCCGTCATACTTGCTCTGTGAATCAACCAGATCTTTTATCCTTATAGATTAACCTGGTCCTTCCTCAACGACACTAATGATCGCATTGTCGACAAGTTGGAATGAAAGCTGTTCAAGAGATTACGAATGAATAGACAGAATAGTTTTGATGTCATTCAGGACCTTGAAATAGTGCATCCCTATCGTTGCAACAAATTTACAATTAAAGATGATTTTCCATACAACACGTTACAGAATATGGACACAAGATGTCTGGGGAAGCTGCTTTGAACGAGCTTAAAATAAGTCTATCTAATCAAACCGTATCGCAAGCTTTTCCTATATCAATAAGACACATTTATTGTCCGGTTGATTTGATCTTGGTTATTTTGCCGAATATAAGACATTAGTCCTTATAGTTAATAGAAAACTCAACAAGATAACATCGACTAGAAGTAGAAGTAAATATTTTTATATATTTTTTAAATTGCCATTGAATAGATACATTTTCGAATATAAATCGATTAATTGACATAAAATAGATATAATTTCCAAACGTCATTTTTCTTTGGAATGGAGAATCGAGTTTTCGTTCAGACTTTATACGAAACTTTTGGAAATGTTTGCTCCAAAGATTTAAGAAGGTGTTTGAGTCCCTCTGTAGGGGTTCGATCGCTCAATGCTTTGGTCGTTTTTCAACGCTCGTTCCAATTGGAGCAGGTTTATCTTTTTCATCATCTTAGTTGTCTCATAACCCAGAGTTGTTGTATTGTATTGTCGTTGTTGTATTGTATTGTCGTTGTATTGATATCTGACTTATCAAAACTATTTATCCCATTGCTTGTGACTTAAAAACCTAAATAATTTCTAATACCATCTTTTCCCGTTTGAAGTAGATTAAGCTTGAAGCGGGCGCGCGGTAATGCGTGACGGCAGTGTTTGCGCGTATTCGAACAGACCTTTGGGATAAATTGTTGCGCTTCCCCAGGTGCGCGACTTGTTTGCTTCGAAAATTTTCGCAAAAGTGAATTAAACACCCAAGAACTAATTTAAAATTTATACTTGTTAATAAATTTCACTAACGCTTTACAATTATTTTCGCTTAATTACTAGGTCACTAACTCACTTTTATTTCAACTAATTGATTAATTGTAACAATTACTATCGATCGCTTTTTATTCCGCGTACGGTTTTATTTTACTTCAACACTATTTTATTACCGAACTACTTTTAACGCCACTGTCGGTTGTCGCTTATGCAACTTCGCTTCATCCCAAGGCACACTACGCCGTTCGCTGTAGTCGCTTTTGTATATGTACCATCCGATCCTGAATCTCCTACGTCGATCATTCTCGAGTTTACACGCTGACTCATTTGCACAAGTTTTGTCGTACTCAATGCACGCAATGTGTTATTCCTATTTTCCTTTCGAGAATGATCGACGTATTGGTTATTGATATTTGTTTACGAATTTTCTCTTAAGGCGACTACAGTGGCGCGCGAGATTTTTCGAACATGTCACAATATTAATGAAACAAAACATTTATTAATGAATAATCATTTATGTTTTTGTATTGAGATACATTATCATTGTGTTATATTCAAATTGTTGAAAACCAGTAACTAAAACACATAGAAACCTCATTATAATATCAGAAAAAAAGGCTCAAATATTTTTTGAAGCAACAGACAATTCACAAAGACGAGGCTATATGCCTCACAGCAGTCTATACCTAATAATAAAAAAAGAAAATGAAAAAATAAGATCAAAACGGTAAACTTTTATCTTACTTTTATGATCATATTTTTTGAACTGGTTTTTGAAACTGGTGATTTTTTTACCACAGTTATCCAGTATTTGTCTTTTGTTTACTGTCAGAACTGCCAGTGTCTTCGAAACCTGCCGTCATCAACATTAACAAGCGCCCTGTCTTACAGAATATGCTAAGAGACAGGTTTGTCTAAAAATTTCTAAAACCTCACTTATTGGTGCTCCTTGGACCAGAGTACGAAGAGATATTCGTCTAGTAGCATCACCAAACCTCAATTGATTGAGTGGAATAATTGAATTTTTAGTGACAAAGTAAAAGGTATACCTATCCCCTCACTTGCATCTAAACCTTCTAGATTCGCGTGTGACATCGTCAAGAGTACTGCTTTGTACATCAATCCAAAAAGTTCTCGAATTTCTACATTATCAGTCGGTTAGTAGTCTCGCGGTCTGTCAAATGATGGCGCTTCTTTAGAATACATTCGTTGGAATGTGTTACAACTGTTTCAATAATATTCTCCAAAGCGAATAAATTCATAAATTTTCTCCCATAAATTTTGTCAATATATTTTGAATTTTCCGCCTCATCTTGTTGTTTAATTTTGCTGGGCGGTGCTCAGCGGTATGAGTTACATTTGAAATTATGTGATTGGTCGCTAAGCTCTGATGTCTGATCAACTCTTGCCATCTTGTCGTAGTTTTTCCTTAAGTATTTCAATTCCTGTTAGCGATCGACGATAATTTTATAAAAAATAAACTGCTTTTCACTTAATTCAATATATATATAACAGCGTAATAGAAAAATAACGTCGCGCGTAATCTTTTCGGCGACAAGTGCGTGGTGTGCTTTAGATGTCTGCACCACGACTTCAAAAAAATAACGATCAGCTGGGTGGAGAAGCGCGGAGAGTCGAAGGATGAGGCCGCCTGGAGTGATGTATACATGTAACGAGTAATAGTATTATTGTAAACGAACATGTGTGGAAAGATGTATTGAGCGGTTGATTTGATACCCAACGCCACTGCTTGGAATTATCAATAAATCTTAAATTTTAACAATTTAAACATCATTGGTTAGGTTCCAATCATTGGGATTTATTGAGCAACCATTACCATTATCAAAAAGTGGGGATTTTTTCTGGTAATCTCGATTAATTTTTTGTTCAAGCTTTGTCCAATGCATATTTTTCATTTTAGCCTGTGATGGACATGTCTCATCAGAATAAGCAAAGTATCATTCATTGAATATATCATTTAAAGTAATTTTCTTAAAAATTTAAACTAGAATTTTTAGAAAAAAAAAATTGCAACACGAATAAATAAGAAAAAAATGAGATATTTTTGTGTAAATTCATTAAAAAATAGAATGCTTACAAATATTATATATATGTATATATATATATATATATATATAATATATATAATATTTGTATATATATAATATACTAATATATATATATATATATATATATATATATATATATATATATATATATATATATATATATTAGTAACCCTGCTACTAGTCCTCTTAGTCCTCGAATCCGCTGTCGCAATCATTCAGTCATACGTATTTGTAGTCTTAAGTACTCTGTATTCTAGAGAAGTCAAATGTCAACGCATGTAAATCACCCATTCCACTTAGTAGATTATAGCCCGTGACCCTTAACCGGAGCTATCGGAACTATACAAACAGTATCAGGATTAATGAAATGATTCCACCAATACGATATCTCCTTGTTTGTATTAGGTAATGTTATAACCATGTTATAACCCACGAGATATCTCTCGAGAAGAAACCTTTCAAGGACTTTCATATCATATCCAGTTACAATCGGATATACATATATATATATACATATATGTACATGTATACATATATATATATATATATATATATATATATATATATATATATATATATATATGTTATATGTATATGTATGTAATATATCTATATATGTAATATGTGCTAAATTCCATAAGGATTGATTTATAAATCTAAATTAAATAAATAATTAATAATAAATTAATAAATTAATTAAAAAAGAGGTCTTTCACTCTGATCCTAAAAATCAGAATTTAAATAAAAGAATTTTAAAGAAAAAATTAGTTAATAAAATATTAGTTAATAATCTATTAAAACTACTTAAAAATCAATCAGCTTTTGCACTACGATATTGCATAAGCTGCTAAAATTAACCCTTTTCCTCATAAGATTAATAGAAATACATACATTTAACTATATCTAGTAAAATAGTATAGAGATAGTTTTGCAGCTTGAAGATTTTATTGTGTTACGACTCAAACTTTACATTGCTATTGAGACGTACACCACACCCACCGAAATACTTTAGTTTAACTTAGACACTGTACAATGGAACTGTCAGTGACAAACAAAATGCTATGTAATCGGTGCTACAGCATAGTATCATCACAATCATGTGTCCCATTTTACAATCTGACTGGCTTAACACTCAAAATAAATCACTTGACAACAAATAGATTGTATGACCTACTCAACAAGGATGTACACCTATTGCTTTTTTCCAGTGTTCTATATGGTGCTGTAATAATAAAATTGTCGATTTTATAGTTTATTGGAAACTTTTTTTTGACTTTTACAATTATTCAAAGAAAAATGTATACGCCACTGAGCGCTAAAACTCTTTCATACAATCCAAAGATATTCCTTTACTACAGGGCTTTCCACAGACAAACAGAAACCTCAACCAATTATATTCAGGACTCCGATAATTCAACGACTGGACAGAAGACTAGGGTTTTTCGGACATGTTAACTGCAAGGAAGAGCCCTTGCCGAGAAGAGTGATGTAAAAGCGCTCAACTGCAATAGCACCGAGAATCACATACTCCAAGGATGTGAATGTTTGGGGAATATTCAAGTGCATACTTGGATGAAATGAAAATGTTTTATGAGGAACTTTAGCAACCATATCCTTACTTTCTCCAAGAAGAAACGGATGCATTTGAAATAATAAATCATCAGAAATTGAGAACTCTTAAAGCGAGGAAGTAAAACAATCAACCAAGTGCTTTACTTGCTGGTGAAATTTTTTAAACCAACACGAGCCGTAATTGGCGAAAATTAATGGCATTATAATGTTTTGGATAAAATATTTGAATTACACATTCTATCCATGAAATTGTGTATCCTGCTTTATTAAAAGTGAAAGTGATAATAAAGGCAAGTGAAAAACCGATTTTTTAAAAACATTTCTGTAAAGAATTGCCCGGTCTGTTTAGTACTGAATAAACAAATGTTAAAGCAAGAACTCATTTATAGTACCACATTTGTTTGCGAATATTAAAATATTCAGTCAGTTTTTGCAGACAATCGTCAGCATTGAGGCTACTACGACTTCGAACTTTTTCTCTGCATTCCGTCATATCCCCAATATTAAAGGCACTTATCCAATGTTTGCAAGGACTCGAGTGCCTCTTTAGTCCCTTGAATGGAAATGGCCAGTGCCGCCTGCGAACATTTTCTGTGCGTACATTTGTTGTCATTTCGGAAATATTCGAGAATATACAAGAAGTAGTTGCATATTTTTCATAGTCACAGTGCCAGTCGAGTTAAAACCTTTTAAGCCTATTAAGTGCGCGAATATAGTCAAAGAATTGAAGTGTATGAAAGTATCACACTGAAAAAGTGTTGAAGTGGAAAGAGTAAAAAACAACTAACCTACCTTGGTATCTTAATTAATCAAAATCTCTCCCCAAACGCCCACGTCACAACTCAAAAAGCCACTTATGCATTCAAAGTCTTCTCTATATTCATATATTTACGCACCGCACTCCCCAAAAAGATGAAGTTGCTCAGCTATAAATCTCTCATCCGACAACTAATCACTTTCGGTTCCGCCTGCTGGTGTAATCTTCTCCCTTGTCAGATGGAGAAGATTCGCCGTAAAGACATACAAATTCTCTGCCACTGTTGCATAATCTTCAAACAGGAAGACGACCCCCAGAAGCACAGATCCAACCAAATCCTTTGCGACACCGGGCAAATTCGAATAATAGCCGCAATCCTCATGGATCAACTCCTAAGGTTCCTGGAAAAAGCAACCAATCCTCCGAACCCCTTCATCACCATCAAATCATAAAAACCGACATTGACCTGACACTAAAGTTGAACGATCGCCACTAAATAACCCAATCCTTTCGCCTAGTCGCTGATTAAGAAAGAATCTTTTATTGAGCGAAACGAATATCCTGCTATAAGAAATCATACTCCACCTCCCGATACATCCCAAACACCCATCTACGAAGTCCTCATTGAAGGTACTATAACGGTACTATAACGTACCTCACAACGGTACTAGTCGTTCCGTAAAAGCACACAATTGTAATTTTTCCTACCTTAGTTATTCTATGAATTTTTTCTTTGTTTGGGAGGTGAAGGCTATTCACGCCCTGAGTGTCAGTCTCCCGCTACCGGATTGCCGACTAAACACTTCCCTGTCACACCGAGAACCTAGCCTGGGACTGTTTGTCACATGACTTCAGACTAGGCCTCATTAATCATCGCTTAGCGGCGCCTTCAGGTTAAGGGAAATCCCTCTTTCTGCACGGATGGATAGGAAGGAAGAGAATTGCTGTTACAGAGATCACCCCACCCTCACCAAGCGATCCATGAGCCCTTATTCATAAGAAATACTGTCCGTACGTGATAGGACACACAGTTCCAATTGTGTTTTGATTGCATCATTTTTCCCGTTACATTTTCTGGGGAGAGCGTGCCAATTTTCTTCGACAGATGCGAACTGAGTTTTGTCCATCTGGTACACGTAAAGAACGTGTGGCGGGCGTCATCCGTCACCCCCGGGCAGAACCCACAAGTTGGGGATGTTGACTTTCTCATCTTATACAGGTAATACTCATGACCACTGAGTAGTTGCGTCAGGTAATAATCAATCTCACCATGCACTATTCAGCCGTGCGGTCCACTTGCCTCGTGTTTCGTTTTCCCATATTTGCTGCCACAAGGTTAGGGTTCTCCTCCATTCCTCTCGGCTGACGGTTTCTCTTGCCGACTCCCCTCTACGTAAGTATACACGTTCCCGTTCGTCTGCAAGTAACTAAATAGTAACCACCCTCGAGATTACCAGCACTGCAGGTTCAGAGACAGTGCAATATGCAGCCGCTATCCGCAAAGCTCCTTGCATCTGCACCTGTGCCAGACGCCTTCGGTGCGTCTCTTTACTAAGAGCGTCAACCCAAACCTTGGAGACATACAAGAGCACTGACTCCATTGCACTCATCAGTAGACTTCTTTTGCTCGAGGTTGGTCACCGCGTGTTGGCGATAAGGCCACTGAGAGCCGATACTCGCACAGAAGCCTTATCTGCTGACGCTCGAACCTGCTCGAAAAAACTCATCTTCGAGTCAATCACCATGCCAAGGTATCTGATTGATTCTTTCGACCCGATGATCATTTCTACCACCAGTACGGGAATAACACGCGGGATCCACTTATTGGTCTGGACGACGACCTCGGTCTTTTCCAGCGCTAGGCTAAGCCCACGTTCTGTCATCCACTCACTCACTCGATGTATTACCGCACCTAGTTTGAGTTGCGCCTGTCCGACAGTACGTCCGGCGACTAGTACTGCTACGTCATTTGCGTAGCCAATCAGGCGCGACTCCCCCGGTCACTGCAACCCCAAAAGCTCATCGTACGAGACATTCTAGATCTCCGGGCCCAGAACGGAACCTTGCGCCACCCCTGATGTCAAATCAATTCTTCGCCGGCCTCCCAATGTGTCGTAGATGAGTTTCCGGTTTTTGAGGTAGTCCTTCAATATCCGCGTCAGATACCTCGGCACCCTGAAATATTCCAGAGCACGAAGAAAATCTGTCCATCAAGCAGAATTGAAGGTATTTCTCACATCGAGTGTTATGAGCAGTACTATTCGCCTCGAGTGGTGATTGTTGGCTTTTTCCCGCTGGACCGCACTCACTACCTTTGCTTTTGCACGTATCGTGGGTAGAGACAGATCGCCAGCAGTTCTTCTTCTCTCTCTCTAATGAGCCTCTCGAGCACCTTCCCAGCGGCATTCAACATACACAGTTGCTGATATTAACATGATTGCTCGGCGTTCCCCTTCCCCTTGTAGATCAGCACGAGTCTCACCTTTTTCCAGCAATTTGGGAACGCGCCCTGCTGCAGACAGGCATTGAAAGTGGTGAGGAGCTTGTCAGGGCAAAGTTGATGTGCAGGCTGTATCACTTTCACTGGAATACCGTAAGGCCCTTTGGGGCCAACTTACGGAGGAGTTTTCTAGCCGACCTGCATGCCAGCGTTCAGGAATGTGACTCGTCTCGATGTCTTGAACGTTGCGCTTCGCGGTGGAGTCTGTGACATTCTCTCCGCTTTTCAGTGATTTCTGCTGACCACCAGTACACAGCAGGCTTATTGTGTCGAGGCCGTCGCCTGGGCACAGAGCAGTCACACGCATACTTGATGAGCCTCATGGTGGAGTTCACCATGTTTTCAGCTGAAGCTCCCCACGTCGCCGTCATAGTTACACCGGTCATAAGAACTGCGGCGAACGCATCGACATCTATTTTATTAATATTCCAATCTTCAGTTGGTATATCGGTCGGCCAGAAAATCCCTTCGCGAACTGAGTAATAGGAGTAAGGTCCGTTGCTGGCAGAATCTCGTCAAAGGCGTGCACAGGGACCCGTGGTGCTTGGGCTATAAACTAATTATGCGGAAGCTCGGTGCTCTACGGGCCCCCTGTGTGCTTGAAGCGGACATGATGGACGAGATAGTACGGGCACTTTTTCCCAACATTCCCTCAGCGTTGACGCCACCCACAGGAAAACAATATCAGACTGTCCACTCTTCACCAGAAACGAGCTGAAACTAGCAGTTTTCTCCATGAAGGCGAAGAAGGCTCCGGGCCCAGACGGCATTCCAGCCGAGGTACTCCAACTGGCCTTTCACTCTTACCCTGACTTGCTGCTCAGTACGTATAATGCCTGCTTGCGGGAAGTCGTTTTCCCTGAGCATTGGAAGACGGCAAGACTCGTGCTGATCAGCAAGGGGAATAGAAATCCCGAGTCGCCGTCAGCATACCGACCGTTATGAATGCTAGACACGGCCGGGAAAGTGCTCGAGAAACTGATAATGACAAGACTCGCTGACGTTATCCACGCCATTGGGGATCTTCCTCAAGGGCAGTATGGTCTCAGAACGGGACGTTCCACTGAAGATGCAGTCGCGGAAGTGGTAAGTGCGGTCCAACAGGCGGAGGTACGTGGTCGACTCAACCGTCGGATAGTCCTTCTAGTGACGCTGGACATAAGGAATGCTTTCAACTCCCTTAGATGGACGGATATTCTGGAAGCCCTGGAAAACTCATTCCAAGTACCAGAATATCTGATGCGGATGGTCTGAAATTACCTGAAGGATCACAGCCTGATTTACGCCACGGTGCAAGGTCGCCGGAGGACGCTAGTAACATCAGGAGTGGGCCAAGGCTCTATCCTCGGTCCGGACTTGTGGAGCGTCTGCTACGACGGACTACTCAGATTTGAACTGCCGGAAGAGTCACGACTGATTGGCTATGGAGATGATGTCATGGCACTAGTGGCTGGGCGCACATTCGATCAAGCGCAATTAAGGTTGAATGTACTAATGCGCCGGGTGGGGAGGTGGATGACCACTCACGAGTTTAACGTAGCGTTAGAGAAAACCGAAGTGGTCTTTCTGACCAGGAAGACGATCTTCAGAGTAAGAATGGTCCGATTCGGGGACACATTAGTAGAGTTAAAACTACCAGTTTAGCATCTGGGCTTGCTGATAGACTCGATGCTGAGTTTCTCGGAGCAAATCAACGCAAGGACAAACAAGGCCGCAGTAGGTATCTCGCCAATTAGTCGACTAATGGCCAATCACGGCGGACCGAGTCCAACAAAAAGGCGTTTGCTAACGAGTGTCGTGCAGTTTACGCTTCTTAATGGAGCAGAGATATGAAGCTCTCAACAAGGAACTGCAACGAAAACGGCTGGCACAGGTGCAGAGATGAGGAGCACTGCGGATTGCATCAGCATAACGTACAGTCCCTGAGCCAGCGGTGTTGGTAATTGCAGGGTTGATACCCATCGCTCTCCTAGCTAGAGAGCGTAAAAGAGTCTACTTCCGAAGGCACGAGGATAATAAAGAAAAAGTTGCTCGCGATGAAAGACGATGCTCTGTCGACGAATGGCAACAATCAGGGGAACGTGAGCTAAAAGGAAGATGGACAGCGCGGCTCATCAATGACTTGAGATCTTGGCTCAGTCCAACGCATGGTGAGACTGATTTCTACCTGACCCGGCTACTGAGCGAACACGGTTGTTTTTAGTCTTACCTGGACAAGATTGGTAAGTCACGGTCTCCAGATTGCATATTCTGCATTGGTGTGAAGGATGACGCATGCCGTACTTTCTTTTCATGCAGAAGATGGGACAAACAGCGCGGTGATCTTGCCGAAAAATTGGGAGAGCTCCATCCAGATAACCTAATCGAAGAGATTCTGAAATCAGTTGACAAATGGAATCAAGTGGCACATTACGCTCGGGCAATCTTAGTAATGAAAAAAGGCATACTTGACCGGGTGGAGGGTTTCCTTCTCTAGCAATCCTCCTCCCCTTCTCCACCCAACTAGAGAGGGAATCCCTGTAACCCGAAGGCGCCAAAAGACGGAAAATTGGGAGGTCTAGCCCGAAGTAATGTGTCAAACGGTTCCAGGCTAGACGCTCCGGCTTACAGGGGAGGTGTTTAGTCGGTAGTCCGGTAGGTCCACTGGGAGTCCGTCACTCAGGGCGTCACAAGCCTTCACCTCCCTACTCGAAAAAAACCCTACAGTTGAGGGTTGGGTTGCTACGCGTCGAGTAGTATGCTCGCCAATTTCGAAAGCAATATACTGGTGATCGCTCACCGAGTAGTCCTCCAATTCCCTCCATCTGTGTATCCTAGGCACTAAGGACTCCGAAGCAAATGTCACATCCGGAATCGTTCCCAAGCAGCCTCCTCGTCGAAAAGTTGGTGTGTTGACAACGTTCATAATGACAAGTTGCCTCCTAGCCGCCATTTCTAGGATTCGCTTTCCTCTTGGGTCTAGAAGAGGCATTTCCCATCTTATTGCCTTGGTATTAAAGTCATCACCAACAAAGATTCTGCCTTCCGTGCTCGAGACAGCTTCCTCCTGTGAGCGAAGCTTTTTAAGCCCATTTTACGATTGAAAGAATTAATGCGAGAAAAGTCTACGAAGGAAGATGCTTTATCCATTGAAGAATGATTGCAGATGGTGGTTTCTTTATTTGAAAGCAAACCTTTATGAGTAAAGTATCCGTGTTACCAGAAACTTAAAATAGAAAAGATTTATAAAACCTAGTCGTTTAGATCTTCACAAGTCTTTTGATAAATTTAATCCCGCGCAGGAAATAATGCAAATAAAATTCGCTTTGACAAATCGCATAAGTTTTAAAACGAAATTAGTGACGAAGAAATGCTAATTAGCATTAATGAGAATTGGTAAGCTAGCCTACATTATTTGAAATAATACTCTGTGAAATATCATAAGAAGTCCATAAATTTTCCCTCAAAACCTCTCAAAATCCATAAAACTATTCATCAATCATAAATTCCTGCTCATTTAACTATAATACGAGGGACTGCTCGGTAGTATACCGAAAGCAACATGAATTTTGGAAAGAAGTATGGATATTAAATCAATATAAACCTCAGGCTGAACACAATTGTTTCCAGTTTGCGTTTAGAAACTTCGTAGGCCTCAACTTGGCCATCGCTGAAAACAGCTAATTAAAATTCCAGTGACATTACTACTCATGTAAAATAATTTTAGACGTTGTTGCACACCAACGCAAAACAAATGCCATAATATTAACTGGCAAAAACGGGCTTTTTCACGTAAAATTGCCAAATCATGAAATTAAATAGAAAATATCAAACAGAGCGTAAGAAACATTGAAAAGTACTCGAAAATATCCTTTGAATTCAAACTATCGAAGACTACCCATAATTTCGCCGCTTTAAGAAAATTTGCCAAACATTCAGCTAACACACAAGAACTGAAGAAGTATCCAACCCGTAAAGTATTTCCGACCATTAAACAAACTTTAATTAACCCACAAACTCTCGTTCGACTTGAACGTGAAATGCATATTCTTTACGGAAAACTAGAGGCTTATGGTAACTTATGATTGGCTACTCGTCATAGTTGGATGCAATCTTCTCAGAAGTTTCTTTGATGTGTGGAGGAATGCAAATGGCAGCTTCATGTATGCTTCCATATTCTACATTAACCGTAGTCAAAGTAGACATTCTAAAGTCTTTCCAAGAAACCCAGCTGATGGTAAGCGAAATGGGAATGGAATTAAAACGCATTTCCGATGAATGTAAAGACGTTGACAGAATAAACATTTCTAACTTCCATATTGTGATTTTCCTGCTTATTTTTCATTAAAGTGTGCTAATAAATGATTTCTGTTAGTTGTTGTCACAATGCAAATATATCCTCCATGCAATTGAGTGGTTCAATGTAGGAAAAGTGCACCAACTAAAGAAAAGGAAGATGTAATCGAAATTCACAGAGGATGCGCTTAATATGAGAAACACATCTCAAAGGAGTCATGAATAAGCCACAGCAAAAATGGTAAACAAGGGATGCCAACAAAGTCCTTCATTTCTGTCTTTGGCTCTCTTCTATGGAAATAAATCGCTAACCAGGAGGCAAGAATATTCAAGGGACTTGGATTATTCAGCACATATATGAAAAAGACTGTTCAGCAATATGAAAGTGGTTTAAATAATCATTCTTCAAAGAATCAATGTATTTTATTTATATTTAAATCTAGCATGAGATCACTTCACGCTTACTTTTTCAATTGCCATGTTCATCTCCGTGAGTAAATGCTCCGAGTTCGATTGAGGACTTTTGCCCCGTTCTTGTCTGTGAACATTATTCTGCCTACTTACTTATCAAGGATGAAGTACTTTTCTGTTAATTTTTTTCACTAGGCGTTTAGTTGCTCCGTCTAACTTATGAATCCATTGTTCGCCAGGGTTCATACGCGAGCTGATGATCTTATTCTTCAATAAAATTTGAATGATTGAATCATTTAAAAATTTTAAAAATTCTTACTACTGAAATAAATCGTGAATCTGAACTAATAAATAATAGAAAATCGCAGCCGAGGCTGACTTCAACATTGATTGCTTTTAAAAAAGCAGACAGGAAAACAGGAGAAACGAGTTAAAAAGAAGGACATATCCCTAACAAAGTGCCGGTAGCTGGTGATGAATCTAGGGCAAAAAATGGGACTTTTTATTCCTTTTGGGGGTTGTTTTATATCATATCTATGCCGTTAAAGCTCCTCTGGCCGGACACTCGTGGTTTCAGTGATTTCGCCCGGTTGCGGGAGATGTGAAACAAATTGCAAGGAAATGTACAGAAGTGTCAATGAATTAAAATTAAAAAAATTGATTATCCCCAATAACAAATAGTTTATGTGTATGGGGGAATTTTTTTCCAATTCTTCTAGACATTTTTCTACATATTTTTTTGAATTCAATTCAACTTAACGTACACTATGACGATACATAAATCCTGATATTATTTCGCATTTCAAGTTATGTTTTATTTTTAAACTGAATTCAGTTCACATAAGAATAAAGTGTATGAAAATATTAAACATTCCTCACTTTGAGTTTTCAAATAATTTACTTTTAGTGTATCTCAGGTTCTTTTTTACAGTTTTTGACCAATAGAAGACAAGGAGACAGTAACAAAAAAAGTAATTCTGTCATAGTTGGACATGAACAAGTTGTAGAAAAAAAATTTTTTTTAAAGAAAACAGTCTGGTTGACTGTTAGAACTTAAAACAGTTGGGATAAATGGTTGATTGTCAACTGGTTAGAATTAGTTTGCTTGCATTTAAACTCCAATTCCTCAAAGCGACTTTGCCAATTAGTCATCGGTCAAAATGATTCAAAATCGTTACTGGCAAATTGTTTCAAACGGGCAATCAGTTGCAGTTCCTCAGCATATGAATTTATTGGATCAGATACTTCTAAATTCATCTCTTCCTCAGAATCACCTGCAACACATTGGAACTGAAGGATATTTATTACCATTGTAAAGTAGAGCAGCGTTTAATCTGGATTTTTCGGAATCAGAGGAAAGCCACCATTTTTCAGATACTGCAGGAAACCTCAATGGTTGCAGTAGCCCATTAGCATTATTACGTTCAAACATTTAAAAAATCTTTTTGACGGAAACGAAAATAGAAACCCTCGCATTTTATTACAACTAACTCATCCTTCATTTCATCCTTTCTATTTCAGCTTAAGCAAAGAATCCAGTGTGAATAAGGATTCATAACTTTGCAACTTTCAAACGTACTGTTCGTTGCGTCAAAACTACATGAACACAACATAAACTGTTGAGGTGCGTGCATGCACGCCATTTTTGTGTGTGCGAATACAGCGGTACCCCTTACTTATTCACCTTAATATGATTCTACACTACCCCACTGGGAGAAATGATATTCTTCCACTCTCTGTATAGAACATTAATATATCTTTATGTGAAGACTTATCTCATATAATATCTACAATAATATATTGAACTTGCTGCATATAATTGGTTATTGCGAAGGTGGTCTGAAAAGTTTTCGACGAAAAATTATGCAAGACATTTTTCTCAAATTTGTTATATTTGTCTACATAGTCTCTTTGTAAGTCTACACACTTATCCTAGTGAGTCTCCTATTTCTACAAACCTTCCAAATAGTACTCGGCGTTTTTCTCTGCAAAATAATTGTTCACGGAAGTCCTTGCCTCTTCACCTGACGAAAATACCTGTCTTCCAAGCGTGGCTTTTTGATGAGGGAACAAAAAAAGTCGTTTGGGGCTAGATCTGGTGAGTAAGGTAAATTTTCGCGATGGCAACCGTTCAGATGTGAAACGGCTCCTCTTGGTGAAAGAGAATTTTCTTTTTCTGCAAATGCGGTGGTTTTTCAGCAATTTCTGCTTTCAGCTTGGCAAGTAATGATACGTGGTATGCTCCTGTAAGGATTGTTCCTTTCTGAAGATAATCGATTAAGATAACTCTTTGGCTATCCCAAAAAACAGTCGTAATCACTTTTCCAGCAGAAAAAAAAACAGTTTTTGGAGCCGGCAGTTCACTATTTTGAATTTAATTTTGTATCTTGGGTATAATGGTGTATCCAAGTTACTTGCAGTAACTAATCGGCACAAAAACTCGGACTTATGGCGCCTAAACTGCGCCAACAGAGCGTGGAATCGTTCACTCGAACATGTTTCTGGTCTAACTTGAACAAAGGCGGTACTCAACGTGCGGAGAGCTTTCTCACGTCTAAATCTTGGTTCAATAAGTGCCAAACACGTTCTTTGGCCATTTTCATATCCTCTGCGGTCTCTCTCACTTTAATTCGGCGGTCATCTGAGACTATTGGATGAACTTTAGTAATGTTATCGTCTGTAGTCGCAGTTTTTGGGCGTTCCGAACGTTCACCATCTCCCCAACTTTTAAGGCCACGTTTAAATTCAGCTCAATTTAATTCGCAGTTCAGCTCACAGCGTCTCCCAAAATAGAGCCCTACTAATCTTTGATTTCCGTAGGTGTATTGCCTTTCAAAAACAAAAATTTATAACAGCTCGGTACTCAATTTTTTCCATTTTCACAAAAATACTCACATCGACTCACTGAAATGACTATTAACTAAAAACTAGTCCTAAATGGGTGAAAGTTTGATAAGTAACTGTGAAAAGATCCACGACGACATAAACCAGCTTTTATCGACGAGTGCGGCCATTTTTAATGTTGTGGTCGGTAACTTTTCAAACCACCCTCGTTGGTAAGAAGGTAAATAATTCAAATACTTTGCTTGTATTTTCTTTGGTTTAGCAACAAGAATCCGCACGCTAGATTCCTTTGAAGGCTTCGAATTGTACAAATAAGAGGAAGCCCTCGTTGTGAACGAATTCCCGAGAATTTCGCTCCCAACTTTGAAATTATACAGGTATAAGATAACTTAAGAACGACAATCATTTAATTCAAAATGTTAAGCTAGTAAAAAACGTTAAGAAACCCTTACGTGATAGCTAAGAATATATCAAATCTACATTCTAAACTCTTTTTGCTGATATTGTTTCTATTAAATGGAAGATTTCGTTCCAAACCCGAGTAATCGACGAAATCATCAGCCCACAAACGTGGAAAAATCGATCGAAAATATCTGTGCGTAAGACTAACTCAAACTTAACTCAAAACTACTTTTTTCGGCATAAAACGGCGAAAACTGCCCATCTGGTTGTGCAAAACCTTGCAAATGTTACTTAGTATGCCAGTACCTACCGTCAACTCCAAAATCATTTATTAGAGCACATTTTGTTCTTAGCAAGTCACGAAAAGAAGTCTTATATTTAGTGTCCTCAGTTTGAAAAGCGCTCTATTTTCCAACACGAAGCATTTATTTTTGTTCGTACGATCAGCGGGTGAGTTTTAGGGTGTCATCTTTAGCAAAGATTGTATGACAAATTATTACTATTCATAATAACTAATTTTTTATTTAAGTATTGAATGAGATATGTAACTTACGTAATTTCATGTTTTCAATCATTTCTTCTACAAAAATACGGAAAAGCCTCACGCTTACGCGTTTTAGACCACCACGTTCGTATAAAATCGAGATTTGAAAAGACGATAAGGAAGAATGGTCTTTTGAATGGAAGGCGAGGTTGAAATGCAGTATAAATCTATTGGTAAATACAGCTCAATCTTTCATACCGTGTGTAAAAGTCAAATATAACTTCCATGTAGGAGTCTTTAACATTCACTTTTGCTATAATATCAAGGTCATAATCAATAATATCAAACATCAAAATAATCATAAATCAAGGGGATAAGATCAAAAGCCTTTTTAGCTCAATGCCTTCTTTTATTTTATTTGCTGTTCTAAAACTTACATCCTAAACCGAAATTATTGAATTCTTACCTACTGCTTATATTCTACTACAATATTTTCGAAACAATCGGAAGTCTCTAACAGATACTTCGTTTTTTCGGTGCAATGCCAACCCTCGTTATCAAAGAATTCTGGAAAATTATGCTCTCAATCTTGCTTGAATGGGCCTTGGTATCAAAGATGCAAAGAGAATCTGGAATACCAGGCCTTCTATCCCATGGAAAAATTCGGATTCAAAACACAAAACTCGCGACAGTAATCCACCTACGGGAAGAACAGTCAATATTCAACAATATTTTAACTGCGGCATGCCATTTTGTTTGGAAGGTGGTAGCCATGAAACCCCGCAACGGACAACCGAAGTATCATAACTACCAAGAGTGTTGACACTCCTCGGGCTGTTGCCATGCATTGGCTAGATTTGTCAGAAATGACGGCCTACATCGCTTTACACAATGTTAAAATACAGAGGAAGAGCAGCCAAAATGCATTTACTGGAGTGGAGAACATCCCGAATGCTATAGAGGTTGCCCGAAAACACCGTGACGGAGAAAATGGTTCACTTATCAATTGAGTCCCATCTCTATACTCACGTAGAATGCAATTTGCTTGTTTCAACATACTGAAAGGTCTAGACAATTTATTCGTGACAATAAATTTGAAATAATCCTTTAAATAATAAAACAAAAATCCTCAAAACTCAAGCAAAAGTCCTCAAAGTAAAGACAAATTCGAGAAATTGTAGTTATTTCGTTGTAAAAACGTCCCAAAAAAGACGCTATGAACAAACCTCCACACTCTATTCGGATAAGAAGAGCGGCTGTTAGCCATTGGAGACATCAATGCCTATCATAGGCATTGGGGAACTGTGAAAAGAAATCAAACTGGGACTGAGCTACACAAATTCATCACAACCAAGAACGCAAGCATGCACTTGCCCAATGATTCAACGCATTTAAGTATGACACGCGGAACTCCTAGACTTTGGAGTCTCGCACATAGGTGTCCTCAACGAGCTCTCCTTACTCCATCAGCCGATACAGTTTCTTAAAAGCGGACGTTTATATAGATGAACCTAGAGAAAGCAAGAAAATACCAACTAGCTTGCTTTCCATGACCATGCGGATAATGAAAGTTTCATACGAGAATTAAATACAGCCGATTACATCGCAAAAACTATAGAAATAGTAACGTATTGTATTAAAAAGGCAACAGAGGACAAATGCAGTCGTAACTGCAATCAGGGAATACAATCCTTATGAGCTTCCACGGGAAATTAAACTCGTGATAGGAAGGAAAACTCAATATCGGTGAGAGATCAGGAGGACCGGTGTTCCTTGATTACGAACGAAAGCTAACCGGTTGGCTAATGAATTTCTAGACCGAATTTATCAGTTCCGAAATGAACAATAGGAGATTTTCCTGCCGGGCCTCGAGCCTGAGGGGAATGCCTTCTGGAGGATGTCGAAATACTTCCGCATACAAACCAGCCTCGAAATTTTCTTTTTTTAGGTCTAGTTGTACCCCTGGCTTCTCGAGATCCTTTTCTTTCCAATTTTATACAAAACAATTCGTTCAAGATACTTTTACTACGGCATGCGAAGTGAGTCTAAGCGTACAAATAAGAGTTCAGGGTCAACTTTCTCTTTCAAAACTCAATGTAATAAACTAAGAGGAAACTAATATATCTATATTTATCTATCATAACAACAGCTGCGAGCTTATACAAAGCCTAAAATCGACGAGAGGGGCCGAGCGGTTGAACGACGTACACGCCTCAAAATGAAGTAAGACGCGCTCGAGTAAAATGATTAAATAGAATGCTCGGATCATTCTGAAATTTTAATACGATATTCTTGAGATCATATACTTTCAAAATACATAAAAAACAAAAAATCGATTTTTTTGAAATTGACAAAGTAGAATAGCCCCTTAAACAACAAAAACAAACTCCTGATCTACAACCAATTCATAAGACTGACACTACTATACGGCAGTACCGCACTAAGCCAAACTACCTGGGATAACAAAAAAGCCCTCCAAGCCTTCCAAAACACGGCAATAAGGAAAATCTTCCGAATTACATGGTACGTGAGAAATGTAGACATACAAAAAGAAGAGGAGCCATAATTGATAAAAAGATACGTGACCGAGCACTGAAACTATTTGACAAACTCGACCAACACGACAACTCTACCTTGAAATTCCTAAAACGTAGGGAATCGGGATAACGGTAGGTATACTCGAGCCTCAGATCGTTCAACCAATAGTATATGCTTTTGCATAAAGTAAAATATAGCTCTTTTTACTGATATGATCAGCAGATGGAAGATCTGTACCCGCATGTAGGACCAACGAAGGAGGCTCTTCAGGTATGTCGGTGATCTAAGACTGACACTAAGAACACCGACTTACCTGAAGAGAGCACATTGGTTAAAAACTAGCCCACTGTCTAGGAATACTCTCCTCCTTAGACCCTCTTCTTAGTTCTGGCCAACTAAACATTATAAAGAAAGTGCTGATTTACAAACAAGTAATTCGACCGACACTACTCTATGGTTGTATCGCTTCCTGTCAGGCAGCCAAAAACCCGCAAAAAGCACTTCAATCCCTGCAGAACAGAGTCTGACGGTGGATTCGCTGAATTCAATGGTACATCAGGAACACAGCATACACAAGAACTAACAACTAGAAATCATAGAGAAATACATACGAGACAGAGCTTTGAAACTATTTGACAAGGTCCCTAACCGCACCATGGAAGTCCTCAAAGTCCCGGCTAAAGTAAGTCGAAATATATATCCAACATTCCAATTGAACACACGAGGCAGATATGTCTAGTCTTTATAATTAAGTGGCGGACGATTGTGGCAATTTTTAAGATTGGGGCAAGATTGCCTTTGATACAAATTAGATTACTGATTAGACCGTTCGAACAACAATCATCGTGACTTTATAAAAACAAATATTTTAACAAAAGTTTTCTCGGTATAGAATCAAATAATTTAATATTTATAAAGAATTGTGGAAAGAGCTCAAGCTGGTTTCGAACACGCGTCCCTGCCGCTTCTCATCAGGTGCCAACTCACAGGCTGGGACGCGTCGATTGGCACTACCAGCTTAGGTGGATGTCGACTGGTTATTTACTAGTTATTAATATTGCTCTACAGCTTTGAACTTTTTCCTATATTCCAAATTGCCTTTGGTCTGGCTTTATCAATTTCAGAAGTTTTTGGTAGATCAATTTTCCCTTTTCACTTACAACTTATAAGTGAATTATACCCTTGCTAAGCTAACTCACCGAAGACTCATGGGTGCGGAAGTTCTGATCAAATGTTTCGAATACCTCGATAGTGAATTTAATATTTATAAAGAATTGTGGAAAGAGCTCAAGTTGGTTTCGAACACGCGTCCCTGCCGCTTCTCATCAGGTGCCAACTCACAGGCTGGGACGCGTCGATTGGCACTACCAGCTTAGGTGGATGTCGACTGGTTATTTACTAGTTATTAATATTGCTCTACAGCTTTGAACTTTTTCCTAACCAGCTTGAGCTCTTTCCACAATTCTTTATAAATATTAAATTCACTATCGAGGTATTCGAAACATTTGATCAGGACTTCCGCACCCATGAGTCTTCGCTGAGTTAGCTTAGCAAGGGTATAATTCACTTATAAGTTGTAAGTGAAAAGGGAAAATTGATCTACCAAAAACTTCTGAAATTGATAAAGCCAGACCAAAGGCAATTTGGAATATAGGAAAAAGTTCAAAGCTGTAGAGCAATATTAATAACTAGTAAATAACCAGTCGACATCCACCTAAGCTGGGAGTGCCAATCGACGCGTCCCAGCCTGTGAGTTAGCACCTGATGAGAAGCGGCAGGGACGCGTGTTCGAAACCAGCTTGAGCTCTTTCCACAATCCTTTATAAATATTAAATTCACTATCGAGGTATTCGAAACATTTGATCAGAACTTCCGCACCCATGAGTCTTCGCTGAGTTAGCTTAGCAAGGGTATAATTCACTTATAAGTTGTAACTGAAAAGGGAAAATTGATCTACCAAAAACTTCTGAAATTAGAAAAATTAAATAATTTAAGTTTTTTTCTAAAATATATGATCGCCATTATTTTCTAAGAGTTGTCTTCAACGATGTAGAAGAAATTACTGTATCCCTATCTTCTTTTCCCTCTCCCTTATCCTCGAAAAAGTTTGCTAGTCCTGATCAAAGATCCTCTTCGGTGTGCTATTTCCTTCTCTGCAGGTAGTTGTCCAGGTACTGAAGCAAGTGATCATCCGTTGGAGCAAAATCAGGAGAATATGGTGGGTGCAGTAAAAGTTTCCAGCCAATCTCCGTTAGTTTGTGTAGGGTAACCGCAACGGTGTCGTGCTGAAAGATGACTCCGCAAAGATTGACTATTGCAGGGTGTTGGCCACGCATTGCTTGTTAAAGCTGCTCCTAATTGCTGAAAGTGCAAGCTCATATTTAACGTTACATTTCGTCAATATATAACTCTTCGAGAATCACTTCAAACACACTGTAGGATCCGTGGATGCATGCCTGATTTTTAAGTGGCTGCTGCAGTGATCCAGCACCGTTTTGCTCTTTTGTTCAGGACCCGCTTTCCATTTACACTAACCTTTTCTGAGAAGTCTTTAATTAGTTTGAAGAATAAGATGGGAAAGATAGCAGGCCGCTCTGCCTTTATTGTTTTTTTGGCAAAAGTTCGTGGGTCACCCAAGCATCCAACTTTACTGCATATTCACATGTGCTCTTCTCTCTATACTGGTGTTGTTAACTTGGAATTGGACGCCGGAATCCAGGAATCTCAATATTTGACACTATATCTACATCAAGTTCAAATTAATATGCTCAAAGTTCTGCTTGTTGCTAACTTTAGTTCATCTTCTTCTTTCTCATAAAATCAAACAATATATTAGACTTTGCTGAATGTTGGCTCACCTTTATAATCTATGTAAAGTTGAGTTGAAGAATTTGAAAACAACACGAAACACGTATTCAAATAGCGCTTGGTCTTCCTTTAACATTTTAGGATTCTTCTTACCGCGAAACATATTCAACGTTTAATGTATAGCTTTAAATCGTGTTTCCTTCATGCAATCTTTTGACTCACGAAGGAAAATGCACAAAAGAGGAAAATTCTTTCAGGCTTAATCTTAAGGAATATTTAATAATAAAATCGTCTCTTATATCCCAATTATAAAAATCCTCTAAGGATGTGAATACTATATTTAAATACCCATCAAAGGCCTTACGCGATGAAAGAGGAACCAAGTAATAGCAGAACACAAGAGGTACTTCGGAAATACATTATCTCTTCTGCTTTATACACTCCATCATTTGCCGTTTAAGCTCTACAATACTCGTCTGGCTTCCTGGCAGGACTTTTCAGTATGAGAGCAATGAATTGCCACCAGAAGTATTGTTAACGCCCGGATCCATTTTTGTGACAATCTTCAAAGGCGTATCGATTGATACTTAGACTTGATACTTTATGATAATGCCATTGTAAATGATTTTTGCTTGTTCTCGCTTTATGATTTCTTCGCTCCTGGGAATACGTTCCGCAATAGCAAACATGTGCAGCAAGAACTTGAAGCCCAAACCATCCTTAAATTTTTTGCATGAATTTTAATGTGAACATAATGTGTATTTTGTTCAGCTCCACGCTTGGATTGAGAAATTTGAGTCTGAGCGGCCGAAAAGCTCAAATATAACACATAATGACGTTGATTTCGTTCTAATATACTAAAATTATTTCCACATCCACGAACAAGTAAAATGATATCGTATTGATTTTATACTGAAATAATTCACTAGAATGAAAAGGATATACCTTGTCCGTGTCGTTGCGTCCCCGACTCATCGTTCAGGATTGTAAAAGTCAACTCGCTTTGTTGTTATTATACCTTCGCATGACTGTGAGCTGGAGGCTTCGTATGTATCAACATCTGGGGGACGAGAGAGTTCTTGTTTTCCTGTAATGATGTAAGGAAGGTGCTTCAAAGGACTATCATGAGATCTTTGTCTTTTTACTTTGCACGTTTTCCTTGGGCTACTCTTCTGCTTGGAGTACTTAAGTGGGTTGTTGGCACAGCGAAAAGAACATATCCGCTACATATGTGTTATATTTTAATTACGTGCCTGGCTGGGAGCTTAGTTCACCATAAGAGTCTTGACTGAGGGAAGGATAATCATTTCAAGATCCCGAGGGTCAGTTTAGATGTAATTTAGTCTTGTGTTCCTCTGTTTGCGTTATTGGCATATAAGTGAGAAGATGTGGCATTATATTGGTACGGGCTTAATGATTCCAGAGAATTAACTTCCTAGTTTATTGGTGTCAAACAGCAGATTACCATTAATAGTATAAACTTCAATATTCAACTTTTGAATTTTCATAATAATGAAGAGAGAAAAATGTCGAATATAAATGGCGAAATTAAAGTTGGACAAAAAGTATTTGCCTACAAAACATTTAACAGCCTTAGGCAACAAAATTTTTTATTTTCAGCATTTCCAAAACTTATTTTTCCTCCAATTTTCTGCCTTCAAACTTATATGATTACCACAAAAACATTCTGCAGTTTTCTCTGAGTGCAAGTACGGAGCTGAGAGCTCGAAATAGTGCATTATGTATTTGATAGGTTAAAAAGTTTAACTTAAAACAACTACATTGAAATGGCGATTTTATGAAGCTTTTCTTATCAAAATGATTGTTATATACCAATAATACGAGGATTATCAAAACAACAAGATCATATTCAATGAAACGTGCTTTTGAAGTTTACTTGTCTCTGTACACTTTTCCAAGGACCCGACATCTACGATAACCGTGTGTAACTCCCAAGGATGCCATTATAACAAACAAACATCAAACATTTGCAAGATATAAATTAAATTAGAATTCAATTCTTATTATTTCTGTGTTTTGATAATTTGAACAAACAATATTGTCGAATTCCTTAAACTCAGTACAGCCTACTTGTTTTGTTGAATTCCCATATAATACTTACTTCGCCTCTTTACTTTGCATTCTCCATATAACATCTCTTTTTTAGAGTTTTTATGATCTGCTTCCTTATTATATGTTTAATATTTTTATTTAATATACACCAAATATTTATCTTCATACTTATTTATACTATAAATAAGTACTCGTAACATTCTAATACTCATACTCATAATATTCTAATTTTTTTTGTGGTTGGGAGGCGAAGGCTATTTACGACCTGAGTGTCGGACTCTCAGTGGCACACAGCAACTGAAATACGGACTAAACACCTCGCCTGTCACACCGCGAACCCAGCCTGGAACTGTTTGTCACATTACTACAGACTAGGCCTCTTAAGTCTCGCCTAGCGTCGCCTTCAGATTAGAGAGATCCCTCCCTCAACAGGTATGGACAAAAAGGAGAGGGATTACTGAGAGAGTGAGCCCTCTTCCCTCTGCGCCGACAAGCGATCGACGATGCCATTCTTCATAGTCAGTACTACCCGAGAAAAGTGTGACACACAGTTCCATTTGTCCTTAGACACCAGCATATTTTCCACCAATGTATCTGGAGAAATCTTCCTGAGATGTAAACGTTGTCTCACCCACCGTTCGGTGTGTAGAAGATGTGGCAAGCATCATCCGCAATCCTCGGGCAAAACAGACAATCAGGAGACCGAGAGTTTCCCATTTTATGCCGATACGACTGAAAACACGTGTGCCCGCTGAGAAGCTGTGTCAGGTAGTAATCAGTCTCACCATGCTTTCGGTTGAGCCACGGCTCCAGGTCCCTGGTTAGGCGCACGGTCCACCTACCCCGTATTTCATTTGCCCACACTTCTTGCCACAGAGCAAGAGTCCTTCTTCTCTCCTCGCGTGAAGCAGCTTCTCTACCTTCTTCTCCCCTACACAGGTAGAGCCTCCTCCGTTTATTAGCAAAGAGCACAATTACTACACAATTCACAATTCACGACTCCTTACTGAGAGCTTCAAACCTCGTAGCCGTATAGCAGCACCGACTTCACTGCGCTCATGAGTATGTGTCTCCTGGTCGCTCGATGTCAGCCATTAGACGGCTGAGCGCCAATACTCCATCTGCGGCCTTGTCCGCTGACGCTTTGACTTGATCGAAGAAGCTCATCTTCGAGTCAATCATCATGCTAAGGCATTTGATCGTCTTCTTCGACTTGATTGTCTCTTCGCCAATCTGGATGGATGTAAATCTGGGGATCCGCTTTTTAGTCCGAATGCCGACCTCGGTTGTTTCCAGCGCTAAGCTGAACCACTCGCTCACTCGACGTATTATCATATCTAGTCTGAGTTGCGCTTGCTCGACAGTGCGTCCAGCGACTAATGTCGCTACGTCGTAGTATAACCGACCAAACGAGACTCATCCAGTAAGGGCAGCCTCAGTAGCTCGTCGTACGAGACATTCCAAACGTTTGGATCAAGAATGGAGCCTTGCGCCACCCCGGATGTTACGTCCATTCTTCGCCAACCACCAAATGTGTCATAGACGAGCTTGCGGTCTTTGAAATAGTTCCTCAATATCCGCATTAGAAACCTCGGCACTCTGAAAGAATATTTTTTTACCTAGCTGAATTGACGGCGTCCCTTACGTTAGGCGTCACGAGTAATAGTATGCACTTTGAGTAGTGATTGTGGGCTTCTGCCCGCTGGACCGCGTTCACCTCTTCAATAATCGCGCCAATCGTGGATCGCCCAGCCCTGAAGCTGTATTGCTGAGGAAACACATCCCGTGCGCCTGAGATGGCCTCCCCGAGTCTCTCTCTGATGAGCTTCCCGAGCACTTTTGCAGCGGCGTTCAGCATACATAGGGGCCGATATGCAGATGGTACACAGGGATTCCGTGAAGCTCCGAGCTTCCGCATGACCATCTTATAACCCAGGCCTCTATGGGTCTCTGTAGATGTCTTAAATGAGGTTGAGCCTTGCCATTGATTAACATGCCATTAATTAACTTGCGAACGAGTTTCATAGCCGACCTGTATTCCATCATTCGGGAATAAGGCTCATCCATATCCTTTGAACGGTGGGCTTCGAGGAGGAATCTGTGACATTCTTTTCACATTTCAGCGATATCTGTTGACCACCAGTACACAGCAGGCTTATCGTGTCGTGGCCGTCGCCACGTTATAGAGACGTCGCACGCAGACGTGTTGAGTTTCAGAGTAGAGTTTCAGCTGAGACTCCCCCAGCTCCCCTCGTGGTACCCGTCATAATTTCACTTCCCGTGAGAGCTCCGGCGAACTCCTCGACATCCATTTTGGCGATGTTTCAACCTACGACAGAAGGTCGGGTTGCTGTGCGTCGAGGAACATGCTCGCCAATTTCGAATGTAATATACTGGTGATCACTCGCCAAGTAGTCCTCCAGTACCCTCAATTAGCGGATCGTAGGCACAAAGGACTCCGAAGTGAACGTCACATTCGGGATGGTTACCAAGCAGGCTCTCCGGCGAAAGGTTGGCGTTTTCCCAACGTTCATGACAATAAGTCCAGTCGTACCCCATTTCTAAGATTCAATTCCCTCTGGGGTCTGGGTGAGACATTCCCAATTCAACCGCCTTTTCATCGAAACGGTTCCTTCCAGTTCATCGCGTTTGCACTGAAAGGATGCCCTTGGCTCATTTGGCTTGAGGTGATACTGACAAATGTCATATCCACACAACTGATCAGCACAAAGCCATCCCCGCTGATGCAACTCTGATCTGGGAGCCGGATGCTATCCCGCAAACAGATGGCGGCGATTCCAGATTGGTCCCGGTACCATCCTGCCTCTTCCCTGTTGCGATGCTATTCAGATATTAGCTGGCTTTATGCTCCCTCGCAACCTTGTCAAGCAAATACTGTGCGGCTCATAGTTTGCGTTTTCTCTTGCTTAGTGCCCCTTTGAACTCCAGCCACTTTCCACTTCCCGATACAAGTGCCAAATCTTCAGGTTTCAGGCCATTGGGTTTGCACAAAATGCCATGTTTGTGCACTCTTTCACCTTATGTCCATGTGCTACAGTTGTAGCACAGGGTGCTTCGGTCTGGCCCCTTGCAGTTCGGAGAAATGTGTCCAAAGTTAAGCCATTTATAACATCGAGTCTGAAGCACTCTTCGGCGAATTCTGCATAATACCCAGTCGATTTTGGTTTTCTCTTTGGCCAGAAGTTGCGCAGCATCTTTCTCTGGAATGTCCACTATTGCGACCTTTTGTCCTCTGGGTTGGTAGGCGTCAACCTTATCCTAAAGCTGTATGCCATAGGAAGAGTTTTTCTAATGGCCTCTTCTACTTCTTTGACTTCCGCGACACATTCCATGTCTCTTATTTCTAAAGAGGCCATTGGCTGTAATGTCGAGATAAGTGCTTTTGAGCCAAGGAGGTACTTGACGGCACTGTCGAACATGCCCTTGTCTGTGGATTCCGCCCCAAGAGTAGGACACCTGTTTTGGTCGCTCGTACCGTTCTTATGCAGGCTCCTGTTTTTCGGGTTCCACACTTAGCCTTATTTCTTTGAGGACGTCGACGTAGATCCTCCCGTCTATCAGTTTAATCAGTAGAGCATCCCTACGCTGCTTGTGCCTGGTCCTTCTAGGCATTGCGCCGAGTCCCGCACATTTATGCTTTTCAGGCGTGAGTTTGGTCCACTCCTCAGCTCTCACACGCTGTGCCCTCTTCGCAGTCTTCTGTTGCGCTTTGGAGCGTACCAATTGAAAGTCACCGCAAATATCCTCCCCTTGGCTGAGAGCTGTTCACTCAGGTCGCTTCAATCTTTTTCCGCGATTCGGGTTCAGTGGGGTAAATGCCAGTCTTTTACCGTTTGCGCAGGGAGTGATGTTTTCAGCTTTTGTTGTGACTTTACTGAGCTCCATCAGATCTGTCTCACACCACCTGCGTCGATAGTGCTGGATCCTGTCGACCAGGTCCTCGAGTTTATCGGTCCCGTTCTTAATGTTCTTATTGACATTCTTTTGGACATTGGTGGCGTTCCTCATAATTTTTAAGACCGCCCTTATATTTCGCGTAAGCCGTTCCTCTTCACTTTTGTCGACGGTTATCCTCGTAGCCAGCTCGTCCTCAGGTGAAGTTTTCGGCCCGCTGTCAGCTGGGGGGTCTTGTGCCCGCTGAGCATAATTGTTTCCGCTACCAGCAGAATCCGATGTATGGGTTTCAACAGTCTCTGGAGCATCACGCTCGGGGTCGACGGTTCCGGACCCGTGCACTTCAACTACGCTTCTCGTGGGTTTTGCTCCATCGCCTTGAGCAGGAGAAGCCTGTGCAGGAGGAGTGTTTTGGAAAACAGAACCCTTGTCGTTAACGCGGAGCGCTCAATGGTAGATTGAATACTCGTTGCTTCCTCGCAGGTCTGATTCGATTTTCCCTGATTTTGAGGCGGTGTTCGCAGCACTTTTGGCCTCCGGGCGAACATGCCCGCCTCCATAGATTGACCATTTGTAATTGTTGATTCGTCAGTGGCCAAGTGTTCTACCACTGAAAAATGCCCTGGCGACTTATCCCCAACCTGATTGCTAGGATGAAGCCCGCATGAGGTCGCGGCTCCCTCACACGTTGGAGTGTATGTCTCCACCCCGAGTTTATTTTTTGCTATGTCGTCCATCATGTTTTTTGGTTGGGTACTTTAAGTGACTTAGTGTCGAGTGACAATAGCGGCGGTTTCGTGTTGCGCTGTCCCTTTCGTTGCAAGTTTGAAAAACCTCTTGGCGTTCGGACCACCACACCAATTCATCTCAATTCAAGGTTTAAGATCATCTCTATTACCAAGGATATTAGATGTAAATATGAACAAAGAAAAGGGACCTAAAGTGGACCCTGAGGAATTTGTGACTATTTTCTTAACGCTCCTGTGAGTGTAAAGTCAAACGTTGAATTAGATTGACTGACTTGCAACCCAATGATTAACGCAACCCGCATCAAAAGCTTGTATCACAACAATGATCATAATCATGATCACATCACCAAGACGTTTTTCCCCTACCAATTTCTTTTTATACTTGCATGGAAAACAATTAAAATGCTATCACTCAGCAAACCCTTTCGAAGCTGAATTGCCATCCATCCAGATCCTGCTTTTTCAGACTACCACGAAATACTTGGAAGGAAAAGACATATTAGGACTGTGGATATATATCCTATAGATATTCAGGACGAGTATCGGCTTTACGGTTACGCTCTCTTGAAATAAGAGTTATTTTGGCGCAAATACATTACTGAGAGAAGAAGCAAAGTATATTTAGTTGCTGAAAAGAATCGCAAGAAGAACTAAGTAACTCTAGAGAAGTCTGTTTGAAATTCCTTTTTCCTTACCCTATTTATTGTAATTTTGCTCTAGTGCAAGCATACTACTGAAGCATCCGAGAGGTTCAAATCCGAAAATCCAGTTTAGCACATTTTCTTGTGGTTTCAGTCAAATGTTGATAGTGTTAACTACACGAACAAGTTGAAAATAAAGTCCTCATTTGCTTTTTCACTTTGAATAACTGGCAAGAAGGGCTTTGCCATGGAATCAGCAACGGCCTTGTCATGCATGAATATGGAATCGTTCTGAGTGAGAACTGTTGAAAAGCGTGTACGGCCAAATATATTCTTATATAGCACACAGCTATCGGATTACATGACTACTAAAGTCTGATCGAATGTGTTATTAGCAAGGTCAGGTGACACGAAACTGAGTGCGCTGATACAGATACTTCGAGCTTTGATACTATCAAGTTGATGTGGTTTATTTTATTTATTACTTCAAGGATTTTCTTGAAGATACTACCTATGCGATAAATCTTGAAAGTCTCTTCTACCAAATCTTTACAAAAGCAATTACTGACGAAATTTTAAACTAGCCGGAGGATGAATACATGAAAACAATATAGTACATGTACAGAATAGAAACAATTCTTATGGCATAAATCTAACCCGACGTTGTATGAACGAGGAATTTTTTTTTTATACTGGTTGCCGAAAATTAAATTTAGACTGCCGAATCCCCCTTCGATTTCAGGAGTTGATAGATTCCGAAATCCGTTGAATGAACATCCCCTAGTTTGCCAGTTGATACTCTTATATGGCATGGAAAACCGAGGGTCTGCTGCCTCCAGTTTAAGGCTGTTTTTCACTTTTAAGACCAGCTCTCCCAAAAGACGTTCGGACTCCGCGGAATGGAATCCAAATTCGAAGTTTTTTCCGTTTCTTTTCTTTTTTTTCTTTTGGAAATTCCGTCTCATTTGAAAGTATTGTTTGGATTTAGTACATTCCATGAAGCTTACGGGATGGTCTTTACAATCGCAGTCAACGCTGAAAACTACAAATGTTGCTTCTTCCTTTTAAATTATTTGACAAGTGGTGTTTGTTATACGTCACATAGGTGGATTAATTTCCACAGTTAGGGCCAAAGATCAGAACATTGATAAGTTTCCGATTTAGTCTAAAGCACCAATTTACCTTGCTTCGATATCCTTTTTCGACGAATTGCTCCTGGAGTTCCTAACTGATTTGATAGGAAGTATCGAAACTATTTAGTAGCATAATCAACCTTTCCTCCATTGAGAAGAGTGTATATATGTTAGAAGTCACATTGCCTTATTTCTTTCTTTACCGTGCTTTTAAGTTTCTTTCACTAAACGACGACATTTCCAGCTTGCAGAACCCAGTCGATGCAGCACTCTGTTACAGATAGCTGAAACGGATGTTTCTTAGTTCCCAGCCATTTTTTTCGGACTCAAGTAGGTACAACTGCAGCTTGAGGTATGCTAGCCGATGCTTCCGAGACCGCATTGTGACGTTGTCTCAAATTCCCTTCATCCAGGGATTTGGAGGGCTTGGAACTAAGTTCCCGGATTGGGCACACAATTGGTTTCTTTTGAACACCCTTTCGAAGCACTTTCATTGGCCCCTTTTGATCGGATTTACAGTCAGAAGTATCCACTTTCCCTTTTATTGAAGGAAAATTGTCTGCATCTGCTATAGTCTATGAAAAATCATCTGAAGGATTCTCTATCTGTAATTGTGTTTTTTTTTCTTTATGTTCCTGCCAAATATTTCTCAAAATCTCTGTATGTACTCTTGACTTTCCGCGCCGAAGCAGCTTTTGCCTCGGAAGGCTTCCACTTCGCTCTCATGCTAACCAATCCCACCCATCCCATAACAGAGCTTGGATCTGGGACTCAACTAGGACAATCTCTAACAGTTGTATAAATTTAGTACAAATTGGGAATAACATAATCATGAATATATTTCAGCACAGCTTCTCGTGGACCCTTGCAAACGTTTATTAGGATAGAATATTGAGGCTACCTAAGTGTTTATTCATGACTAAGTTCTGATAATATTACACACACAATAGACAATCATCCTCAGAGCAGTGCTTTTCATATAATATAGTGAAATAATATTTAGAAAAACTACCTCAATGTGTTGGCACGCAAAATGCATAACAAAGCAATTTGAAAAATTAGCCGAATTTATTGCATCGACCGCAATATTTTTAATTGCTAACATGTGATGTTTACTTTGCTCGTTACTCCGCAAAAGATATTGCTTGTAAATATTGAAGGTAGGATACTCCCAAATAGCATATTACAATTTTAACTATTCGAACTATTCATTATTGAAGAACGCGACTATACTCACCCAAAGCAATTAACCCTGGAAAGATAGTCATGTTTAGTTGTACGGAAAAGATGATCATGCGTAAATTTCACGTGAATAAACTAATTGAGTTCTTATATTTGAATACAAATCAAATAAAACCCATGATAATTAGTGAATATTTTTTATTTATTGAGAAACAAAGCACGAAATTTCTAAACTCTTCCAAAGACAAACAAAACTCAAGTCTAGCTTAACAAATAATCAAAAAATCAGTTTTCTTTTTCCAAATATCCCACTTTTTCACTTTAATACTAAACATTAAAATTATTTCAAGAACATACATATATCGGTGTAAAAATTATCTACACAGTTTTGACACACATCAATGTTGTGTTCGCGCCATATCACATTTCGACATATCACTTTCGACTTGCCTTGCGCCTTATTTGATAAGGACAGTACGTACAGTAAATACCTTTTTTTAGTTGAGGTTCCTCTACAATATCTCTCGATGAACAGGGAGTGTCTTTTGACAAAGTTTGGCGTATATTTTTGCGCAGATATCTTTTTCAAGTTTGGGCCTGTAATCACGTACCTATAAACGGCGATGAAATTTCCATGCTCAGCTTCTTTATAAAAGTTTTTCGATTTAAGGGCTTCTCACCTTTGCTGCTTACGTTATGGCTGTATATAATATAATATATGAATTTACGCATGCAATATTGATCATTCCATAAAACACAGCCATGGGCCATCTATTAGTCTTCCTACTGCAAGAGATAAGTGCGCACAGGTTCGCAGATGATATCAAGTAGACCATTTTATTTGCTTTAGGTTTATAGGATGCCAGAGTAAGGGGCCCATTAAACAAAACATTGTTTAATATTTATAAAGAATTGTGGAAAGAGCTCAAGCTGGTTTCGAACACGCGTCCCAGCCGCTTCTCATCAGGTGCTAACTCACAGGCTGGGACGCGTCGATTGGCACTACCAGCTTAGGTGGATGTCGACTGGTTATTTACTAGTTATGAATATTGCTCTACAGCTTTGAACTTTTTCCTATATTCCAAATTGCCTTTGGTCTGGCTTTATTAATTTCAGAAGTTTATGGTAGATCAATTTTTCCATTTTCACTTACAACTTATAAGTGGCAGGGACGCGTGTTCGAAACCAGCTTGAGCTCTTTCCACAATTCTTTATAAATATTAAATTCACTATCGAGGTACTCGAAACATTTGATCAGAACATCCGCACCCATGAGTCTTCGCTGAGTTAGCTTAGCAAGGGTATAAATCACTTATAAGTTGTAAGTGAAAATGGAAAAATGGATCTACCAAAAACTTCTGAAATTGATAAAACATTGTTGTTCTCACTGGTAAAGAACGGCTGTTTTTCATTTCTTTCGGTATCTCGGGCTTATTCGACCATACAATTCCCACCATTGTCAACTTATATGGCTCCTGAAGCATTTTTTTGCCACATTTTGTTGGCACATGTAATATTACGACGACTGCCATGTAGAGGCCTCGGTAAATCTTTGAGAAAATATTCTCCGAGAGATACGCCGCTTGCCTGAGTTCCTCTTCCGAAATAAGGTTTTGCATTAAACATGCGTTTTTTTGCCACTATCACACAACATCAACATTTTAATGACATATTTACTTGGCTTACTGGGTATATATTTTTTGAAACAACTGCTCATCAACTGTTAGGTGAGCTCCCGGAGTATAACTACTTACACATAGGTAAATGAAAAGATCCCATGTTTTGTGGATAGGACTGAAGATATCAGTAGCTCGATATGTGGAGCGTGTGCGTTTGTCATCCATCCGAAGACATCTTATTAAAAAATCAAAACGATCGTGACTCATCACCGAACCATAAATCATTGATGACGATTGGTCGAAAAACTCATCGGTTCTCAAGTGATTATTTTTTCTTATAGCTGTTATTACCAGGATTCCAAACAGTGCGCGTATTTCATCTCTACCCGTATCCCGAAATATAGTAGCAGTCATTGACCCCTTTCGCTTTAATGATATCTAAGCATTTGTCCATCTTACTATTTCACTGACTATTTCTCCAGTGACAAAATTTCCAAGCATGAAACAGGATCACATCGATTACGGTACATGCTTGTAGGACCTCTTTGAGCTGTAACAATGTTCAATGCAGAAACTCGGCGGCTGCGCCTATCAGGCTTCGAAGTCGACCAGTAATATTTATTTTTGCCCTCGATAGTTTTCTGCGACAAAGATATAACTCGACGATTAGCAGATAATGAGCCTCGCGACCCATTATCATCAACTAGTAGTTGTTCAGTTATCTCATCTTCTGAGGCTTCTTCTACATAAATTTCGATGTCATCTTTCTCTGGCTTTCAATTTCACTATCAGTGTCACTGAACTGACTATCATCGTCTTTTTCTAACAGACCAGCCAGGATCCGATCTTCCCGTAAACCTCTGCTGGCCATAATAACTGAGTACCATCACAAAAATATCACAATGCAAAATTATTATTCTTATTTATATTATATTATAACTCGTCTTTTTCGAAGACTTTAAAATATGTATAATATTTCACTGCGTCTAAATCCTTACCGACTAATTACAAGACATTGTTGGCTATTTAAATTTTGCTTATCCTCTAATTTCTAATACAGTGGCTCACAGCTAATTTCAACTAACACTGTTTTCAGATTTTGAAAAGGTTTAACTTGTAAACAAAGGCAGGTATCAAGGGACTTGAAAAGCAGAACTATAAGCAAAGAAACATAAATTGAAGGAGTGAAAGACAAGCTCGGAAAATATTTGTTCTCCTGTAGTAAGGAAAGGAAAAAGAATTTGTCATCAATAATTTTGGTCACAGCTTATTTCAACCAGAGTGTTTACCGAGCATTAGAGATCGCTTATTGAATAAAATTGCGTTGTTTTTTCCTCCAATCGTTTTTCTCTATCTTTTCGGTAATTTGTTAAAGTGGTTTGAGTTTAATTTTATCAATCGTTTTTAAGAGAAAAATCGTTTTGATAATGGGACGACGTACCACTATTGAGCAGCGTAAATTGGTCCTCCACCATTTTGAAAATGGCAATTCTCGGCGGAAAATAGCAGAAATGGTAAATTTAAGTGACAGGATTATGCAGAGCATAATATCGCGTTTCATACACTGATTAGACGTAGAGATGATAAAGGCAGAAAAGCACCAAACAAAATTTTCAACCCAACTGATGAGCGCTTAATCGTGCGTAAAATTAAAGAAAACTCAAGATTATCAGCACCAAAATTGGCTTTCAAGGTTAACCATGAGTTGGATAAGTCATGTACTGCTGAAACTATTCGCCGAGTTTTACAAAAGCACGACTTTAACGGCCGAGTTGTTTGCAAAAAACCTTTCATTACCAAAAAAAAATTAGCAGTGTCGTTTTGCTTTCGCGAAACAGCATCTTTCTAAAGATATGAGTTTCTGAGGCAAGGTTTTATTTGCGGATGAGTCAAAATTTAATATTTTTGGCTCCGATGGACAAACCTATTTCTGGCGTAAACCAAATACAGAGTTGAAAAACAAAAATTTAAAGGCAACCGTGAAGCATGGTGATGGAAGGGTCATGGTTTGGGATTGTATGTCGGCTGCCGGGGTTGGTAATTTGGTGTTCATAGAGGATAACATGGACAAAACAATGTACCTCAATATATGAAAAGAAGATTTACTACAAAGTGCCCGAACACTTGACTCAGGGTGAGATTTTTACAATCACAAAGATAACGACCCCAAACACAAGTCAGGTATTATTCAGACATGGCTCATTTTGAAATGCCCCCATCTAATGCAACCTCCATCCCAATCACAGGATCTTAATCCGATTGAAAATTTGTGGTCAACTTTGGAGCTTAACATCCGCAAACATCAAATTTCCAACAAAACTGATTTGAAAAAAGCTTTGTTAGAGGAAAGGGCAAAGATCACTCCCCAAACGTGTCTGAAGCTAGTAGAATCGATACCAAAAAGAATGAAGGCGGCGTATGATAAGAAGGGAGGCCATACTAAGTATTAAAATTGAAATATATTGTTCAAAATATACAAAAAAGTATTCTTATTGTTAGCTGGTTGAAATAAGCTGTGACATTATTTTCGTAACTATTTTGAGGTTTTTGCATGCAAGTTGCAAAAAAATTATGTATGAAAATAAATTATTTTTTTTATACTTAAAATATAGATCTATTAATCAAAGTTTTGTTTATATGTGTTTTTGTTTAAAAGTTATAGTCTCTCAAAAATTTGAAAACGTGTTGGTTGAAATAGGCTGTGAGCCACTGTATATGTACATTGGGTTTTTACCATATAACAAAAATCAGCAATGATGCACCATAAAGGAAAGTGATCATTAGTCTAGCCAGTATACAGGATCCTCATAAAATCTTTGAGATGCCGACTACCTCATAAAGCAATTAAAAAAGATAAAAAGGACACGTAGCGAAACAGTAAAATTCCATGCAATTAAAAAGGGATATCACGTGTAGTGAGTGTGAAAGTGGAAGGGAATAGAAAAAGGATATAGTTTGAAAAATTTAAATAGATTAGAGGTTTTAATATCAAACTGTGATATAAAACCAATTCGTCCACAATTATTTCAGATGTAAATAACCCCAGAAGTACTCAGTTCCCGGAACTCCGCACCAATATTTAGTCCAGTGGAAATCCCAAAAATAACTTTAAAAATAATCATGCGTAATTTTTACGCATATGACCACTAAATCCCGTAAATGCCGACACTGCGCTGAACGGCGCATTCATCCCACGAAAGGTGCAATCTTGGTATGGGATGTCATGAAAAACTAGCAATGCAGCTGCATTGCCTAGAGCTGGAGAACAATTTTTCAAAAGTGTATGCGTTATTTTTACGCAGATTAGCTTTCCAGGGTTAAGGCTAGACAAACAAGGCAAAATGTCGACCAATTATATTCTTGCACTTATGTCCCTTCCGCCAGCTAGTAGATGTCGAAACAGCAAAAATTAGGTAGAGAGAGCTCCTGTACCGCAGAAGCAATCAATAATTAATAATTGATATTTCTTACCAAATTTACTAACGTTAAAAATTCCAAACAATAATAAAGTGTATTATAAGAATTAAAAATGTTTCATATTTTATTATTATTTTTAACAATAATATAAAATAATGAAATCAATCGCAATTTAAAATAAATATAAACAAATCAGATATATAATAAATTTAATATTGAATAACTTTACCATTTGCATTATTTATTGATTAAAATAATAAGTTATTAAAAAATTAAAATAAATTAAAAAAAATTTCGAAAGAAAATGCCTTGAGACTTCAATTTGTAATTTTTTTCATCGAAAATGAAATCGAAGTGCGTTTTACCACTTCACCTAGTCATTGAGGAGAGACTACCCTGAAACGTTTATAAAAATCAGCGAAATATTTGATTTCCAAGTTTGATTCTCCTCATGTAAAAAGATATAGAAGAACTATACTATTGAATTTTAACGAAGCCACGAACAGTCGGAAAGCCATAGATGTGTGAAAACAACTACATAGTGTTGGATTGAAAGAAAAACTGGAGTCTTCAGGGCACATATGCGACATTTTTCAGTTTTGTTTTGAAATTGCACACAAAATTTCCTTGCACTTAAATTTGTTGTTATTGATTTTGAGTGTAAATATGCATCCTAAACAAACACACATAAGAACATCACTTATATTTTAGTATTCATAACAGCCAAACATTCATAAAATAAACAAGAATGTCTGAAGATTACATTAGAAAACATGTTTGGAATGGAAACCCAACAGTTTTCAAATGAAAAGATGCAAGATTACTAGAAAATTATGATTTTTTCATGCATAGACCTGGTTGGGAAGCGTTCGGATTGGCTTCAATATGTTAAGGAAGAAAAATTATGGTGAGATTTTAAATAAATAGATCCTTAAGCCCTTTACTGGATGCTGATTATTTAAAGGATATTAAATCTTCTTGCATTGTTCTTAGCGAATTTTAATAAATATACAGCAGCAAAAATGAAAACAGAGGCAAGATATTAAGATCTAACAGAAGTCCAATAAGTGAGAGTTTCAACGTCTAGTCAACCAATTGTTTCTACACCTTAGTTGCGAGATTGATGGAGGTAATTATAATCAGCTCCTAACTCACATCCTCTCCTCCTTTCAAAGGGTAAATTAATGTATATTGTCGTGACTAGGGAGCTTCAGATCGTGAATACACATTTTAGCCTGAAGAACAGTTACGCAAATGTTATTGTCATATATTCAGCTTTCAGCCAAAGCATCATCTGACTATAATACAGTCATGGAAGACATCTTAATTGATGGTTCCTTAAAAGAAAAAAGAAACAACTGAAAAGTTTTCCAAGATTGACATGCCAAGGAAATCAGAAACTTTGAAAGAAGGATAGATTGCATTATTCTAACAATATTATCCATAAAAAACAACGGCTCGGAAGAACATCCCCTGATATGAAACAGAGTCCGAGAGGGAGCCAAGACCACCATCGCTCCTAAACTATGAAACTTAAGAGATCAGCTCACAAACAAAATTAGCGAGCAGATCAACATATTTTGCGATGGGCAGAAGAAACATTTTTTGGATGGCTGTAAACCGGGCGAAAACTACTTCTCGAAAGGGACATTTTTCTGCTAAAAAATAGGTTCTATACTAAGAAAAAGTACGCAAAAGCGAGTAAGGGAAAATTCTTTTTACACAGAAATCTTTGTTCACGACTACGCGGTAAAAAATAGAAATCGGCTATCATAAGAGTAATGCCCAAGCCTGGAAAAACCATGCCTTTACTAAAAATTAGAGACACATAAGTCCCTCTCTTTAATTTTCAAATAGCCAAAAAGACATTATTGATCAGAATTAATGAAGTGATCACATCTTCCCCGATAAACAATACAACTTCAGAGAAGCTCACTGAACGGAACGCTAGTTAGCAAAAGTGGTCCAGCACATAAGAAATGGAATGCACCGCAGAAAGCTGACAGGCTTAGTTGCGTTTGACGTATCAAGCATAACTGTGCTTGTTATTTGGATTCCAGGACTCATCTTTATTACGCATGAATTTTCTATCCCCCTATCACACATTGAACTCATACACAAATACCTTTAAGTCAATCTTTTAGAGTTATGGTGGAAGATCTTCACTCGCGCCTGTGAACTGTTCAAGTTGGAGTTTCCCATGGATCACCCATCTACCCGAAATTATACAATCTGTGCACCACATACACCCCAATCTTCCAACAATGTTCAAGTATTACTATATGCATACTTCACTTGTATATATTATAAGTCATCAGCTCAAAACTGTAACTCTCAGTCGAAACATTACAATCATACATCCTTAAATTGATGATGCAAGCATAATTCCTTCTAATGTTGTAATAACAAACGTGCTGTCAGTTAGCGGTGAAAATTATTGAGACATAAGTCTCCTTAAAAACAGTATGTCCAGAAAACTGCGATCAATTTTTAATCAAAAAACGGGTGGTAATTTTGAACCAAAAACATATGCGGCCTAAAGGAATCATGAAGCGATGTTTGAGCATTTTTGACGATTTTGGCTGGAATGGCAGCGAAATTCACCACATTTCAACCCCACTGGACTGTTTATTCAACACGTTCAGTGCGGTGCCGATTTCGCTAGACTTTCCGCACAGCCGGCAGCGCTCGGCTCGAAGTCGCCTAAGCGCGTGAGTACTTGGTGCCGAGCGCTGCCGCCGTACTACGCCGCGTGACGTAGAGGGTTAACTGGTTAACTCACTTTACTGGACCGAAAAGTATAAACAGAAGATTTCTTTATTTCACTGCTTGGTTTGAAGTTTTGGCTGTGAGAATGGGGCATTCAACGCCCATATATACAATTTATAAAGATAAGATAATGGGGTAGGAATGCCAGAGTGGCCAAAGATCGAACACCAAAAGACGATCAGTCGGAAAAAGCCACGGGAGTATAACGGTTCAGTGCAGCAGAGAGAATTCAGTTTTATATTTTTTGAAAAATTAAAGCGATAGTGACTCATTCAATTAAAAGCGATAGTAACTCATCAAGGGAGATATTAGTACCACGCAAACGTGGGCATGCAGTACCATCGCCTTTTCCAGGTAGTGACAGTAAATCCGATAGTTCACTAAGAGATATCGGAACTAGTGATCCAAACGAGTGGTTTGAACCGCGAGGCAACCAACCAAATATTATATCTTTCACAAGTCCCCATGGTGCCAAACGTTTTAATGAACAAGTGCGACATTGTAAAAAGTGGAAGATTTTTATGGGCTTTATGTGACGGAGACCATGTTTGAACATATAGCAGAAATAAAAAATACTTATGTCACCCAAAGCAGAGTGGACTCCAAACCTTGCAATAAATGGGTCCCAACAGATAAAAAGGAAATAAAGCGGTTTTTCGGACTGATTTTGTGGATCGGATTAATAAAACTCCCATCTTTGAGTCTATGTTGGCTCCAGGATCCAATTTTCGGTCACACATTTCCACAAAAAATAATGTGTAGAGACCGCTTTCAAATTCTCTTGAGACTGTTGCATTTTGCTGACAACACAAAAGTCGATGCTTCCAACCGTTTGTCAAAGGTTGAACTCGTTCTAAACGAACTGGACTCAAATTTTAAAAAATATTATGATCCCACCGAAATGTTATGCATCGACGAGTCGATAATACCATTCCGTGGGCGGATCGTATTTAGACAGTACATGAAACAAAAAAGGCACAGGTATGGGATTAAAATATTTAAATTGTGCTGCACGCGATAACTGTAGGTGTAATTATACCTACAGTTATCGCATCTACACTGGCAAAACATTGGACAAAGAAAATACAACACCCACAAATGTTGTTCTGAATTTGTGTGAAGATTTGTTTGAAAAAGGCCATACTTTATGTACAGATAATTATTATACGAGTGTAGATTTAGCAAACAAATTAATATCAAAGAATATGCATTTGATTGGTACCCTTCGGCCAAATCGGAAAGAAAAACCAAAGGCAGTTGTGACAGCCAAACTGTGACGGAGAGAAGTTATTGCACAAAAAAACAGGTACGGAATTACCGTCATAAAGTGGAAAGACAAGAGGGATGTTTTAGTTCTTTTGATCAAACATTCTAACATTCTAACAAACATTCTAACCTGTAAACCAAAAATTATTATTGATTATAATAAAGGAAAAACGCCAATTGATCTGTCCGATCAGATGAGTTCCTACAGCAGTCCACTTAGAAGAGCATTGAAGTGGTACAGAAAATTAGCCTTCGATCTTCTTTTGAATACTGCCGTTGTGAACGCGTTAGATATGTATCAAAGTATAACGGGGACAAAGATATCCATTACAATGTTCCAGAAACAATTAGCAGCTGCTCTCACACAACATTCACACGAGCAAAGTCCAGTTGAGGCCGGTACAAGTAGACGTATCCACAAACTTCGGGAAAAAGAAGGAAAGGCTCATAAAGTGCGAAAATACTGTGCTGAATGTTATAGCATGAATGCAAAAATGCTCGGGCGCGACAAAGCGAAGAAAAACACGAAAAAAGTAGTTACCTACTGTCATATGTGGAAATCTCAGCCACATTTTTGTTTACAATGTTTTAATAAACCTCATTAAATTTTAACTTAAATTTTTTATTGTCATTTATAATTTAATCCTTGACAATGCCGGTCTCATGCACCGATGTCGATCAAACGAGAATTTCGCAGTCAGTCCCTGGAATCCACGCGGCTTAAACGAAAAATCGATTGCCGGACCGGCGTAGCATTCAGCGTGTTAAGCATCTTTCACACTAGAACGAGCCAAGACCAGAAAATATTCTGGAAAAACGCGAATAAATTTTGGAATTGTATGTTCATTTTATTGTATTTTAATATTTTCATTGTAAATTGTGAATTTGAACGCGCAGAAAACAACGAAGTCATATGTCTTATTTAGACTATAATCTAATGCTCATATTTTGCAAAATTAAACACATTTCAAAGCGTAATTCATGTTAACTTGTGAAATTGTGTAGAAAAACAAATTTCACAAATTTTTCCGCAAGCTACTATGAAGCTTAGTTCTTTAAAATAACTACCGATTTCCGGAAATCTGCAAACACAAAAAACCCACGGAAACAAATCAACAAACAAATAGTGATCAATTGCGACACTATATTATCAGTCTTCGACCCCTATTTTTTAAAGGCAGCATAAGTAGGTAGCTGAGGACGAAGGGGCTTAATAGTTTTCTTTTAAGGTAGAATCGTTGGAAAACTAAATTCAACTTTCTACAGAGTATTGGCCAAATTATTTGCTGTCTGTGAAGGAATTGTAATGAAAAGATAGTTCAGTCTTTGGCTATGCTATGTTCAACTAGAGGTTTGTACTCGGTAGACAGGTAACAGCGAGCAGGGTTCAGGCCGCAATACAATACTGCGAGACTGCGATAAGCGAGCGCGACGATAGTCTCGCAGCAAATGTCAAGCAGTTTTCGTAAGATGAATTTGTATACGACATCGTACAAATCGAAATCGAAAATTCCTCGGAACGAGGTGCGTCGATGTTTGTCAACGTCGTAACGTTTGTTTGCGCTTAAGTGAAATTTGAAACTCCAACGCATTAATTACATTTTAATTACCAGGGTTATTCTGAATGAATTTGGAATGAATATTTCATGCATCCTTGTTGAGGCTTTTATTTGCCATACGAAGGAAGATTCCAAATTCAAAACTTCACTGTCTGAGCATCCATGCATTAGCTTCCTGAATCAAAAAAGTCTTCAACCGTTTAAAGAAACTACGATCCAAGGTTCGAAATGCTTGCGAGGTATGATTTGCCAAACATATAGTAATTACATAATTTTTATTAGTTATGTCCAAATGGTCTATGGAATTGGAATCGAAAGCGTGGCCATCTAAAATCAAAATTGTTTTAAGAAGGAAGTAAGTCAATGTTACCTAGCTATTTCTTTTTTCTTCGAAAATTTGTGCTCAATTCAGTTCATAGCCCTCTTAATTCAATTATTTATAACGTTCTTTCTCGGCATCCTTTAAACAATTGAAAACATTCCGAAGATTTCACTTTTTCAAAAGGTGGCATCTTTCCTCGTTTCGTGGGAGAGATGCCATACAGTTCAAAAATGCTTAATTGCCTCTTCTTCACTCATCACACGCACAAACTTTCAGGATCAAAACTCCCAGGAAAAAAGTCGTGACTAATAGAATGTTTCGCTTATTATCACGTGTGGCTCAAGCCCAGTTTGGATAGGAACTAATAATTTTGAACCAAACACGATGATTCATGCAAACATATTTATCCCATATAGGAAATTTGGGAGATCTTACCTAATACGGCGTTAATCTTATATTTGCTCTAGTTACGTTGTAATTGGTGTGTTAATCTATGCAAAGAAAACATAGGTAACAACGGATAGGCTGTTTACATGAATCCTTCAAATCCATTTCAAACTATTTTTGCAATTCAACACAATCCTGTCACGCGCAATATACACACACAGCCATAACAATTGCTAAAAATCCTACTTAATGGTGCTGAATTTACTATAGATGAACAAAAACTGCTTCCTGATGCTAGCGGATTCATAACTATTTGAGTTATTATAATAAAATAGTTTATTTGTTATTTTATTGTTGTTTTATTTAGTTTGATATATCCAAACCACAATTGGCCACACAAACCATATGAGAATAAGTTTTGCGGCATGGTTTTAATATATTTTCCAAGATTTTGACATAATCCTCTTAACGAACTTTCCTTGAAAACAAAATCAAAATGCCAACCACTTGTATATTAATTGATTCACGACTGCCAGGTGCTTAATTGCTAACGACCTGGTAACGAAGGACCAATTCAGGCATTTATATAACGTTTGTTTCATGGGAATGATTCATTGCGTGTCATTGTTAAATTAAGTTCATTCAAGCAGCATTCCTCAAGTTTGAATCATTAACAGCATTCAAGACCAATTAACAATGAAAACTTGCGGAAATTCCTGTGAGAAGAAGGAGCTAATCTGGATGTTAGACGATAAATCAAGTGTGTCAAGTGGCTTGAAGCTTCTAATAAGATGCTATTCATGGTTTAAGACAGGATTTCTGAAAAAGCTTGGAACCACATAAGAACGCTGTCATGTAAAAGCCTCTTTCGATGGATCCTTCGCTGTTTCGTTGTTAATCTTTCGTTGATTGATAGCCTTCTAAACACTCGCATTGAACTAGGATTTGTCCGAACTGGGGAGTATTTATTGCGTCCTATTCTATATCTCAGTACAAATTGACAAGCTTACATCAATGGGGATGAAGAAGGAAACTTTACTCTGTTCACATTCATCTCAAGGATGTAAGCAGCTTGTTTTTATATAAATTGCTTATACAACTTCGTGTTTTCCATCTCGCTTTCCAGCCAAAATAATTAAATAGATACATTACAACTTCAGAGCACTTAAGAGGATGGAACGTGATTCGTGTCCTAGTACTATCAAACGTTCCTAGGTATAAAGCAATGATGGAGCCCCTATGGACGATAACCAGAAAATATGTCGTAACACGTGCAGGTGTTACATCTAACTGTTGCTAAGTCCTACTTTGGCACTTACTACAAACAGCATCCTCCGGAGTACTTTGATGGTCATATAATGGAAAGGTGGCGCTGCCTGGTTTTATTAGTTGGATAATGAGCTACCAGTCGTTATATCCTGAAAATGGTTTGACTGGAATCAATTTGAGAGTCTGTTAATTCTGCTTTACTGATTTATGATTACAGCAGAGAGATTCAATTATTATCAACTTGCTTCCATTCCAAAAGCATTTGGACTTCTAATTGAAACCTGAAAATTATCGCATATATGTATGTTCTTACAAGGACTTTATAGTGATTTCCGACGGTTAATGAACGTATCACATTGCAACGTTACATCGCAATTGGTGAGTTTCCCAGCCCTTTGTTACGAGGCCTTTATTTCGAGTTCTTTGTTGCATCCTCAATCAACGATGATTTATAGAAGGGCCTATGAAGTTTTGCAGACATAAAAGGCATGCCAAGCTTTTCGCAACAACGCGTCCCTTTTACAATGATCATAGCAGCTGAATTCTGTTCTGTAGATTGAACAATTAATTATGTCTGATTATAAGGTCATTTATCGTTAACTAATAAATAGGTTTAATTAATCATCAACACAGCTATACATATATCCTACTGTTCTGAATTCTTGTCGCTTTTGATCATTTCATGCTTTCATATGAGTATGAATTAGACTTCATGTCCACAGTCTTATTTCATTATAATTGCTGCATATGTTTGGATTCGATGGTAAAATTCAAATGCTGTTATCAAAAAATATAAAGACTGTGTTAAAGGCACTATGAAATATTTCAAAAAAATTCGTACATGTTTCTAGTTTTCGAGTCTTATAAAGCCTTAAAATTTTTTTAAGATCTTCAAACACATTCGAAAATGTTAATTTTTATATATTCGATCAGCGGTAATCAAACCTGAAGCGCAAACTCAATCATTTGGACTGGCAGTAAGCTGGCGAAAGAAAGCAAGCAAATTGGATGGGTAACGTCAGGGAAACTAAACAGATAATAAGGGTCGGTGAAATTTGAAAAGGGTTAGTTATTAGATATAGAATATTCCAGAGAGATGCAGATGGACAAAAAGCAGTCCCATGTGCTGCAACTAAAGCAAAGCAAGGCATAAAAAGCAGTATCGCGCAGAAGAGTCATACCATGTCCTTTGCAAAGTCATCTAAGATCAAATGGCTTAAAGCACATCCCAGATACAAGAAAGTGTCGGGTTTTCCGATATACTTTAACCAAGTTCAAAGCGCTATAGCAATCAACCAAGATCTACTCCAACTTTTGGTGGGATATATGCAAGCATACTTACTCAAATACAGCTAGCTTGCTCAAATCAAGCTAACTTAGCATCAAAATCACACCAGAAGCTTACCAGCAGGACACCATACTGGCCAACTTCTGGCAAACTGACAAACCACGGACAGTGGTTCATTTTCGGGAACCAAAAGTCGAGCGAATCATCGTCATATTTTCAAACCTAGGCTGTACGATTTGGAGTGCCCCATGTACCCGTTGGAATACAGACGCAGACACCTGGCTTGACATTCGCTTCGCAGTTCCTAGAAAGAAAGATTAGATATTGGAGGGAGCTATTGTATGACTCAGCTATTGATCTCCAATACACTGTACTGGAGATCGAAAACTTCCGAAGCCCACAGAATACATCTTGCACACTCCGGTAGATTACTGTAAAAGTTCGAAAATCATGACACAGCGGGTCCAAATTTTCTGTTGGTCATGTAAAATTGCTGGAAAGCAAAGGGAGTGTCACCAAATTTGACGAGAGACCCACCAAACATGGACTCAGAAAGATGCAGACTAGCAACTTTCAATTCAGCTAGCAAAGTATTGATTTGTCAACATGTGTAAAGCTGTATGACGGGAAGACTACGTGAACGAAGCTCCGAGGTACAAACTCAAAATGGGGGAGCTTAACGTGCAAAGATTGTCTTGCTCATATGAGGCATAAAATATTGATGTAATTGTGCGGGCTTTTTCTTTTTTTTTCTGTGCATCTTGGAAATGCCGAAGCTTTGAACTCAAGTTTTCACGAAGTGAAAGCCAAAGAAAGTCTTATCTATGAAAGTTAGAAAAACTCCAGGACTCAAAAATATTCTAGCTAAAATGCTGTTCAAAACAAGAGTACAAGACGAACTACAGTCTTACACTTTTGCCGTGACCTTGCACCATTCACGATTGCCAGTACTAGCTCTTAGAGTGGAGTGGAACCCGTTGTGATCAGTAAAGAAAAGTGAAATCCTGAGTCTCTATTGCAAACCACCTACTGTATATGATATTCCGATGGGAAAAGGAAACTAGGTTTTTGGAAACTAATCACTATCAAAGAGGGCTTCTAATGCTCCACCATTGATGCTCCTTTGACAGGGCATTGAGGCTTCTTGAGGTATCATGAGCGGCTGTGTCTACGATGTTGTGGTGTTAGTTTCGTTAGGCACATTTGAGCATGTCAGTCTGACATTGACAAAACCTAGAATGGTCATCCTGACAAAGGAGCGTGGAGGCGCTGATCGAACCAAATCCAGCAGTGTAATACCAAAGTGTATTGACTAACTCAAGGGTGACTTTTTCCGAGAAAATCAAGGTGATTGCTCAGCAAATCTCACAGCAGTGTATGTAACGGAACTCCTCGATCAATTGCCATGATAAAGGGCCCAACGTAATAAAGAGATGCCTTTGCATTTTGCTGCGTGCTGTGCATTTGTTTTAATCTCTGGGGCAGATATATTGGGCCGCGTTCTGACTAAGGAGTTACAACGAAAGCGGTTGGCACTGAGCCAACCAAAGAGTGTAATTGAATGCATACGCAATCCGAAAGGTTTTTTAGAACAGATGTTATGGTCATCTGGTCATGGTGATATCTTTCGCCATCCTTGCAAGAGAGTCCAGAAATATTTATTAACGAAGAATAACTCTGAAACAGAAAAAAGTCAGGAGGGAATATAGGGAACACCTTTCTGATGACAAGCCCAATAGACCTGGGAACGTAACACAAAAGCAAAGAACAAAGTGTCCGTAACTTTTTAACTGAAATTAAAATGCTCCTCCCACGAACTTCAGTTGATTAATTGGTCAGAAGGGTTGATAACTGGAAAAAGTTCCAGGTTATCAACTTGAAAAAGAGATGATTAATGGATAGTCTGAAAGCATTGCTTTTGGTCTGTTGCTTACCCGCTACTACTTAGTCACTACAGTTCTACAGTGAACAAAATACCTTCTCAGTTATAATGGGTTCTCCACATACATCTAACTCATACCTACTTGGATATCCTTTAATAGCTTCCATAAGGAAACAAGAAAACGTTTACTGATTTTTTACACGAAGATAACAATTCAGGACGAATACAGGGAGCGATCAGAAAATATTTGTCAACATTTGTCAAGCCGAGGGTTTTGGATGACCGGCAAATATGTGTGGTAAAGGAAAAAGTTCGTTGTGACTTCAACTTTAAAGCACAGCAAAGTGTCGTTTGCTTTCGCCGGCAGACAAGACAGCGTTGTTCTTGACTTGTAAGTATGTTTTTTACCCGGTAACGTTTTCGGAGACAGTTGGACGCGCTTGTTACATGTAAGGAAAGTCCAAGTTGGCTGCAGTACTAAGAAGAAGGAGAAGAAGAAGAAGAACGATTTGGAATTGTGGAAATATCACGTTTGATAGAATAGAGCTTCTTAATCAAATTTCGTGTGAAACTTACGAAGATAGCTACCGAGATTCCAGATTGTTTAAGGGCGCCACAGTGATAAAGTTCTATCCATGTAAAAATCCACCAGTGGCACGTGGTGCTATGAGTAACGCTGTACGAGATACCAAGAAGTTGTTTACGAAATGATAAAGCAACAAAAACAGGGACGACTGTTCAAATCAAAGGTCAAAACAGCGATTATGCTGTTGTTCCAATGGAAAGGGATCGCGCGCAAAAAGTTTGTACCACTTAGAGCTACTGTCAATCCACTATCATTTCACCGACTTTCAGTGGACGTTATGGAAAAATTATTATTATTTAATGTTTATACCAAAGAGCTGCTAAAGATTTTATGTGTATATTATGTATTCAGTACATTGACAAGCACATGGTCAATGATATTGGGAAGTGAGGAAACTGTATTGGTGTTTTGATCAGATGAATCTGCAAGAAATAGTCATACAGTAACTTGTTGGATAAATGTGTAGAGTACTCGTATTTAAAAGTGCTTGTATTATGCGCTGAACCCGAAAAAGTGTTGGTCCCCCACTTTTGATGCTTTCTTTATTTGACTCAAAGAAATATCACTCTAAGATTTAGCTGGATTGGATATATCCAATTGCGGATTCAAAGCGTAAAATTTAGGCAATAAGGCATAAAGAAATTAACGTGAATTGTACCCAAACATGTTAATTCGTCGTACGAAGCGCAACAAACACCAGAACATTTATCAAGAATTGCTTGTTTAGGCGACTGATAACGTTCGGTAGCGGGTTAGTGACATATGCTGAAACTTAAAGCAAGAATTAAACCGTACTTCTGATGGCAAAGTTTACAGAGTATGAATTTCAGGATTTGCATAAAAAGCATCTGAAAAAGATTCAGGATAACAATAGTAGATAGTGAAAGCACTTACAATTCATCAAATCACATGCCTTGATTGTAGACCTTCTTTTGCCAACTGCTTTTCTAGATTCGAAACCCTCAAGGGAACGCGTGCAAGCTTCTTCGATGGAACTTCGGGAACTATGGTAGTGGCTGTTTATACGCTGCATCAAATCAATCGATAATGATCTGCAAAAAACTCAACCTGAAAAACTCAAGTTGGATATAAGCACGTAGCTGTCTCATTTTGGCCCGATTTGGGGTCCAACATCGTACCACCGAGCGTATTATGCGCGAATGCGCTGTGACGTAAAAAAAAGATACGTCGGAAAGACCTTGTTCCCGATATTATTAGCATGATCCTGTATGTGTGCGATTTCTGGCATGTTTAGCTTGAAGCGGTTCCATTCTGAGGAGAAAAAGGATTATATTTATCAGTATATTGACGAGTTTTACATTTTCTAGAATATCATTGCTTGGGGACTGGTGGAGTATGTTGGTATATGTGTAAAGGTAGTTAAGATTATGATCATTATTTTGATCATGGGGGAATACTGGTTACCAAGAGTATTCCTGAAAGCTAGTATTGCTTGGGGAGTGCCGCCCCCATATACCCGAAGAAATGGAGGACTTCACGGAATATAACCTTAAGCTAATTATGGACTACGATTCGACTACTTAAACGAAATTGACGCCTTGGGCTGGCGGATATGATGTTTTGGACCTAGTTGCGTCGCACAGTAGCACCGAGCTGACACTCGAGTGTAAACGGCTCCAATCTAACGACCATACCGTCTCCGTTCCGGTAAAACCTTGGTAAGCCTCGGAGCACGTTTGAAGTTCGCATCATTGATGTGGTGGTGTAAGTTCGGTTGAAACGAACTCCCGATTAGCACCGGTCCTGTTCTGAGCACTTGGCACACATTCTTCTCTTGTAAAAGGTGGAGCAAGCAGCGTGGAGACCTTTTCAGCGAAATTGGAGAGCTCTATCCGGAAACTATGGTAGGAGAAATGATGAAAACATTTGACAATTGGAATCGCGCGGCGCAATATGCTCGGGCAGTGCTGATTCTGAAGAAAGCTTTATTGCAGCGCTGGGAAGAATCGGGTTTGAGGGTATCTCTTTTCTAGCCCTTTTCTATTCCCATAATCCGAAGGCGCCTCTAGGCGTAGGAACACGAGGCCTAGCCCAAAGTAATGTATCAAACGGTTCCAGTTTGAGTTCTCAGGTTGACATGGGAGGTGTTTAGTGGGTAGTCCAAAAGCATTGTGCGTCTGGGAGTCCCACACTCAGGGCGTAAACAACCTTCACAAAAAAAATGGTAAGCGTGTATCCCTTGCTATGGTTGAACCAGAGGTGTGTGAGTATTTTTGAATTAGTTTTTTACTTTCTGTTCAAAAGATACTTGAATAGCAAACATTTAACATCCCATTATTCAATGGGATAAATAAGCATGTTGAGAATATGTGCTCAAAACTTTCTTCGGAGTGTACGCTTTCCGTCGATGTGTGGAACGATATTGGCGAAAGGGATTCTTTAACCCGTGAATGCCTTACAGATTAGCACTTTTTATGTACGAAGGTATTTCTAGTTGGCTTCGTGATAGTGTGCAAGGACTTTAAAATGACTACGGACCGTTTGCGTAACCAGTTTTAATCAGTTGTTATTATGAATTCTTATATCCTCGGCTCTTGATTTGCCAGCTTTTCTGTTAGCTACGTAGCGCTAAAATTTTTCTTGAATCTGTCGCATTTCCCTCAAGTAGATGCGAGGGAAGAACATTGACTAGACTTTAGTAGCCAACCAGAAACAGACCATAACCAGTTGTTTCTGAGCTTTGACGTCGTTTTCTTGACTATACTTTTCATTGATTCGTTATCCGAACTCACTGCCTTTTCGTCAAATATGTTAAATTTTATTGAAGATACATTCAACATTCCAATACACATTTTTCAAGAATAAATATAAACCTTTAAAGGATTTAGGACACGTTTAACCTCGCACAATCATTAACAAAATTTCATTCTACGGTAATAACTGTATGCATTCCACAAAAATGGCGATACGGTTTTCCTGCTTTCTTCATCTTCAAGTGGAAATATTCCTGCTTAAATTCTTATAAATTTAGATACGTGAAATTGCATTAAGTCCATTAAAATTATTACGCAACTTATTAAATTGCTCGCAAAAGTGCCTCGATAAACTTTCACGGTGGGATGGAAACAATTTATAGTTTATAATTCCTAAGTTACACACAAGTTAAATGTCGAGTGAAATTTTGAACAATCACTTTCATTGACTGTTGTGTGGGCATAAGTGTATTCACTTACGAGTACTTCTGCATAGAAAGTACGTAAGAACGATGTTAGGTTGGATTATAATTATAAGTGTCCGAAGTAATGTTTCTGCATATAATTCGAAATCCCATGAAATCAGATTATTCAACATACGTTTCACACTTGATATATATTTTCCGTGTTTCGATGTACTTGTATGAGTATACTTCGTTACTGGACATTACATTCGAACATTATATATATTGACGTCATATTAAATTGCTCTCAAAACTTCATTTGAACTTCATTCAGGTGTTAAGGCTGCAGTTTGATGCAGAAACTTTTGTTTTGAAGAATTTTGCGATACAGTTGCAAAATGATAGACAGAAGCATTGGGCCATTCATACTTTAACAATGCAGATCTATCAAGAGCATAGGACCATACCGAGGACATCAAAACATGCATACGCACAAAAAATGGCGTCAATCCGAGCGTGGATACATAGGATGATGTCAGTATGGATACAACGAAGAAAAACGGATATGAAACAAGGACGATCTCAGGAATGATAAGGAATGAAAATTAAAGCAACAAGAACACGAGCTGGCTCTACTACACTCTACACTCAAATTAGAAGCCGAAAACAAAGAGAACAACAAAGGGTAGTGGTCAGAAACTCAGATCTAACTGGGGCCTTAAGCAGATTGTTAAGACAAGTCAACATCCAGTTAAACTCTAGCAGTGTCCAGTTTCAACTAAAGAGTAGGTTCACAACACAAAGGACAGCAAGAAGAAAGAAGAGCAGAGCGGTATACACAAAATCAAATGCAATCACTGTGAAAAAGCATATATCATATATACAAGAAGAAATTTTAAAATACAATTCCAAGAGCACACTTAGCGATAAGACGAGGAAACGTGACAAACGTGAAATCTTCAGTAGCGAAACACATTTGCGAAGGTGACCAAATAGGACTAAACGATCTCACGGTAGTAAAGGGAGTAAGAAACATGCGAAAATTGGGTTGGTATGATAATGAATGTACAACAATCGTTTTTATTTTATTGTTATTGCTAATGACTGCTCGACCATATTCCTGTTCTTCGTTGATGGATGGCTTGGGCTGTGCTGGTTGATTTTGACTTATCTAATACGTCATGAAATAAGCTTTAAAAAATTTTACCAACCCGTTTCGCTTTGATATCATATGCCTTCGGTTGAATGAAAGTATCTGAAGTTGTGCCAAATTATCGTAGATTGTGGGAAGTATTAGTTTTTTTTCTTTCAATTGAATAAAACGGTAGCTCAAGCGTATTTAGAGCTCCAAGATGCCTGAGAAGCTGCTGATATAAGTAAATCAACTTGTCTAGGCTTTGTCGCTCGGAAGACGATAAGTTGGATTTGAATGAGTGAAGGCCAAAAATTTACGAAGGTGCTGAATTGGAGGTAATGCGCTAAAAGAAACAATGTAAATTGCATGAAGAAATTCTTTAAGGATTAGGAGTAGCCCGCCAAGTTATTTCCAAGCAATTGTATGAGTTGAGAATGATTCCAAAGTAAGAGGCAAACATTCCTTATGATTTGAAGCCAAGGGATGTTGGGTCAGGTTTCTTTGTCTCTGAATAAATATAAAGTCATGGAAACAGTCCGAGCATGCTTTAGCTCGACCAAATAATCATGATGCAAAGTCTATGCAGTATAATTGTTGCGATCAGGATACGTGATTTATTGTCAGGTTTTGATACTAAATGCAATCATCACTGGCGATTGATGAACTCCAATTGATACGAATGAATCGAGTACTGCATGAAGCACGGCCAGAATTTGAATAGAGCACCAAAAAGTTATTTTATGCCGTGGGGATCAACTAGGAAAGTCTCAACTGAAAAGCCCTACTCCCCCGCCGTATATTCTAGCCATTACGACGTCCAATTGTGCGTGTTCCTTTCGATGGTTCATTAGCTAATTAGCATTCCCACTCATATGTACACATGAAAAAATGTCATGATTTGAAGATAGCTTCAACAGATAAATTCTCTGACCCAAAGGGTTTTTGATACTTGCGAAAATTGTAGTTGCCGTATACGATACCAGATATACAAATTTTCCCAATGACGTTTCATTTTCATGAGGAGATAAGTAAACAGTGAGTTTTTGATTGCGCATCTAATATTATTCTAGCCGCGTTCTCAAAATTTTATCAGATACGATAACTCACGACCAGAGTTCGACTCTTTGTTATAAATCTTCAATCTCGTTTTACACCCACTTTCCGCTTTGCACCTTTCAAATCCAACCCTTTCGCTGTAGAGTAACCCGATTTTCAGCTGTGAGAAGGAATATTGAAAAATAGACGACGAAATATGCGCCAATATATGTTTGGTAGGCAAACAGACACTGTACACCTGAAGGAAATGGGAAAGCACAACTAATCATATGATGGACGCCATTATGAGAATCTGCCTGTGGTTCTTCTATCTCCCAGTGATGCTAATGACATAGTTTGCCTTCTCTGTATTGCGATCAGCGAAATTTACAAGGAAAAATTTGACGATAAGGTTGTGTTAATTACACGACTTGAGACCCACCAACCTGCAATTGAATTTCTTTAAAAGCTGATCAAGAAGCAGAACACATGCAACTGGCACAAACTCTTTACACTAAACAGGGATTTCTATAACCTGAGCTGAAACGGATCTACGAAAAATTGGTATGAAGAAGTGAAATGGCAAGGAAGTTGTCGCATCCCAATGGAAATGGTGCAATTGATCCTTTATCTCCTCACTATCATCTTGCCAGATAGGTGCAACGCTGGTTTGTATAGATACTGGAACTTGTTTGTCTAGATACCGGAAAAAAGGAAAAATTATGTTGAGCAGCACTTCAACTAACCCACAACAAGGACATACCGCTTCTAATTAATTTTGACCGGTGTTGGAAAAGTGCTGGAGAAGTCCATTGAATTTCCATCTACCATTGATAGGATTACTTACGTCGCATTTTACTACTTGTAACACTCGATATGAAGCACGCTTTTAATCCTGCAGTATAACGCTTCTGAAAGAAACTTTCATAATGCATAGTGTGAGTACATACAGCGCTGTTACTTACCAACAACCTTCGATCAAAATAAGTAAAACTTTATTTGAAATGGAAACTGTTTCGTAAAACCAGAACATCCTTTCCAAAGTTTTTGTTATTTTTTCCAAAGCCTCCCGCTGAACATGTCAACAAAAGTGCTCCATTTTTATTATTTTTATTTCCATAAAGGTTATCCTTGCTTTACTCTGCTTGACTGAGTGGTAGGTGACGTGTCATCAGCATATAAAGCTATTCGAACATTTTTGGGCAGACCAGGTATATACACTTATAGAGAATTGGGGATCGGGGGACCCTTGTGGAACTCCAGGTTCAATCGGTCGTAAACAAGAAACATAATTGTCTAGTTTGGCACGGAATATTCTGCCTTGTAATAATGAGTAGATGATTCGAGTGATACAAAGTGGAATTTTCGGGAAATGTGTTTTATACATAAGGCTTTTACCTATGTCAAAAATAACCAATCTTGTGCCATATCCTTGGTCTCGGTGACGTCCAGTTGCTGTATCAATTCTTTCTCTTCTTGTTCGTAATCTCTTCGCTGCTGAGTTTCCCACCAGCCCCTGTTCGAAGCTGCAAAGACTTCAGCTTTTTCAACATGCTCTCATTTGGAGTACAACAGCATTGTTTTTTTATTTTTAAGTACTTAGCCAGTCTCTAGAATGGCACATCTACTGGCTCTAGACTTTACACGGGGCCCTCCCAATGACTATTGTTAAACTCAGATAAACGGTCTGAATAAATTGCCTCAGTTCTCTTCTTTTGACTTTCGAGAAGTCTGCATTTCATGTGAGGAGTGAAACTTGTTGAAATGTTATTTTTGTTTGTCCGCGGTGTGTTGTTCAAACATACTAGTAATCACGATTGTTTTCATGTTTGGTATTGTGACATGTTCAAATAATATCACGCGCCACTGTAGTCGTCTTAAGAGAAAAGTCGTAAATAAGTTTCAATTACCAATACATCGATAATTCTCGAAGAGAAAAAAAATGCATAACAAACACATTGCGTGCATTGAGTACAACAAATACGTGTGTAAGTGACTCAGCGCGTAAACTCGAGAACAATCCACATGGAAGATTCGGGATTGATTGATACATGTATAAAAGCGACTACAGCGGGCGGCGAAGGTAGTCTCGTGGATTAAGTGTAGAAGTGAGTTACAAAAGCGACAGTGCGCGTTAAAAGTAGTGTGGTAATCGAAAAGTGTTGCAAATAAAATCGTATGCGAATTTTAAATAGCGAGTAAAAGTGATTTTTATAAGCAATTAATTCATTAATGTAAAAGTGATAACTCATAAAAGTGAACAAGTGAAATAGTGAATAAGTGAAAATAATTGTGAAGTGTCAGTGATTTTTAAGAATAAATTTTCAAACAACTAATTTAAAGTTAGTCAAGTGTGTTTAATTCACTATCGCGAACATTTGCGAAGCAAACAGGTCGCGCACCCGACAAAGCGCAACAGTATTATTTGCGCAAATTGATTTTGAATTCGGATAATGGATTGGTCAATTTGTGCCATTTTGTGTTATGTTTATTTTGTGTTTTGATCATTTTTTATTGATTAGTCAACCGGCTGGCTTTCTTTTTAGTCCAGGTTCACCCGTGCTCGTAGCTCTTCTTCGGGCCTGATTCTTCCTCCTTATCAGATTTTTTGAGATCCTAAGGGAGTTCGTAGGGACTATGTTCCCTGGCCGGAGCTGTGGCTGTAAGGTTGTCCTTTGCCTACTTGATTTTCTCTGTTATTTCTTGAATTCTTTTGTCGACACTATGTTTCACTCTTGGGTGAAACTTTCATTTGCTAGAATTTCTTGGAAAACCCTTCAATTTGCTGTTTTCTTTACTTTTAGTGGTATATCTATGAAGAAGTCCTCTAAAAGAAAGTGGACCGGTTGATGATCAGAGGAAAGCTCGTTGAGGACTCTGATTCTAATGTTGTTGTGGAATTTTCGGGAGATACTGAAGTGCGAAATGGTTGCTGAGTTTCTTGTGAAGTGTGTTGGTTTGTCTAGAATATGTAAGTTGCCTTGTGCACTAGTAATGAAAAATTCTCACTGCTGCCCAATCGTGATGATATGCGTTGAAGTCGTCTATGATTAATAGTGGGCCTTCGAAGGTGAAGAAAGTTTGAAGGTCTTGTGCGAGTTCCTTATTGATTAGGGGGTTGTAAAGAGAAATTACGGAGAACTCAAAGGGTCTGGTTTGAACTTTAATAGCTGTGGCTTCTGCCTTTTTTAACTGGGGTGTAATGATGTGGTGATGACACACATGCCACTGGAATGGCCGTTCCACCTCCTCTAAAGGACAAGGTGGGGGGGGGGGGGATGTTGTTAGGTTTTTGCTGTATCTTCATCTCCGAAAAAAATAGAGTAGAGAGATGAGTGGGAGAGATGAGTACTCCCCCTCATCGCGGACTTCTTCTGTCCCCTATTCCTGTGTTTCCTATTCTTCACAGGCTTCTTCCTCCTCATCTTCAGGCATTTCTTGATCCGAGCTTGCGTTTTCTTCTTTCTCATAACTCGAAGAGGAGGTTGACTCCGATGATAGTGAGAGAGACTTGACTAAATTACGTTTTTTTGTTAGTTTTTTCCAACTTTTTAAAGTTTATTATGAATTTCTTCGTGAGCCTTCTATAGTTGCAGCTGCTCTTTCGTAAACTTTAGTTCTTTCAGAATCTGTTCTAGCTGTCTCTGCATATGATGTAGGTGTTCGGCCTGCTCTTACATGATAGTGGTTGTTGTGCTCATGTCTAGGTCGTGTCCAGGTCCCATCCTTCCTTTTATTTGCATCGAGTAAGAACTCGAGATAATGATTTAAATATAGATAATTTATTTTATCCTGACCAGATGAAAGAAGTGAGGTTTCAATCGTCGGAGTGACAGGTTGTGTTAGCTAGCTAAGTGTTTTAGCTAGAAAAGTGATATTATTTAGCTAGGAAATTATTATCAGTGGTCAAACCGAGGCCTAAGTCCTAAAATTCTTGCTGAGGCTGGCAAGGAGCTGATAATATATATTCATCCCCTTGTTATAGTTTGGCTTCATAATTAGTTTTGATATTATTAGGACAGTGGGCGAACCGAGGCCTAAGCCCTTAATTTCCTGCCGAGGCCGGCAGGTTGCTGAACATAATTAACCATTAATTAGTATATCATTAAGTCTCAATTAAGCTGTTTCGAAGCGGTGCCTTTCTCGATTTTATAATTAGTTTAAATAATAGGACAGTGGGTGAACCGAGGCCTAAACCCTTAATTTCTTGCCGAGGCCGGCAAGTTGCTGAACATTGACTGTTAATTAAAATATCGTTACATATTAATCAAATTGTCTGGAAGGGGTCCCTTTAATTTAACCCCACATCCAAGCTCTGTCTTGGAAATAGCGGGAATGGGTGACTCAGAAGCGGAGGGGGAGCTTTCCGCGGCAAAGGTTGCTTTCACGCGGAAAGCTAAGAAAAACCTGAAGAGGCTTTGCCAGAACTTTGGAGGAAATATAAAGGAGGAGTTCTTGCTAGACCTCTAGCAAGTTGCAAACTCCAATCGCAAGTCCCAGCAGAAGATCTAGCTGTAGATGGGTGTCCCACTACAGAAGGAGACGCTCTAACGGATTGTGACAGTGAGTCTGGTCAGGAAGAGTCAATGGAAGTGGTCCGGGAAGAGGGTGGTCGGAAAAGGCCAATTTTGTCTCCAACTCCGGAGCCAACCTCAAAACGCTCGGTAAACGTGAGTGAAAGGAGTTTTCCGCTGCTTCAGGCTGCGGTCTCAAAAGCTTCAGCTATCACTAAAGCTGAAGTCGCACCACCAGGGCGTAGAATAGCTATCGGAGCTAAGGGAAACCAAACTAACATTGCTGCCCCTAAGAAACAGAGGGTTCCACCAATAGTGTGCTATAGGCTTAATCTTAAGCCTTTTAGGGAGAGAATCCATCGAGCATGTGAGAAAAATCAGCTTGATGCTCCAAAATTGTATGTAACCGTCAACAGTTCTACACGAACATCGTTACATCCTAAAACTATAGATGACCATAAAAGTCTCTTTGACTTCTTAAAATGGGACAAGGTGGCATGCTACACCTATACGCTCCCAACTGAGAAAAAACTGACGCTGTTGTTAAAGGGTGTACACACTTCCTACGAAGACAATGATGTCAAGGAAGAACTCCAAGCCATCCTAGGGGAGGATGTTTTGGGAGCCAAAAGGCTCTCAACAGTAACGTCAAGAAAAGAAAAGAAAACTCTTTCGTCCTTCCTTATTCAATTCAAGCCTGACTTCGACGTTAAAAGGGCTATGAATGTTAAAACGCTCCTACACCAAAATGTGTATTGGGAGCGTTTGACGAAATCAAACACATCGCAGTGTTTTAACTGCCAAAGATTTGGACATGTTGCCTCGAGTTGTGAGATGGAATCCCGGTGCGTCAAGTGCGACAAACACCACCAATCAAAAGACTGCCCAATTGAAAAGCTAGAGGGAAAAGATGCAGTCTTCTATGTGAATTACAATAGTAAGGGTCACCCCGCGAGTTTCAGGGGATGTCCCAAGGCCAAGGAGTTTGAGGAGAGGAGACGGAATCTTCAAAAGAAGAAGAAAGAAAGGAGGGACTTAGTCACTTCTTCCTTAAAAAACAAAATGGTGTCTCATTCGCTAGTATAGCTAGGGGTGCAGCCAAGCCAGCTGCAACTCAGCCTGTACGGCAACCAAAAGTAAATACTGACTTACAGCAGCAAAAAGACAGAAATACTATCATGTCCAATGACTGCAAACAATTATTCGGGTGTGACTTGTTCACTCTCATCCGCAAAGTGGATTCATTCATTCCACAATACAAAAAACTCACTAATCTGAGTGAGAAAAAGGCGGCGTACCTGGACTTTGCCTTCAAGATCTGTTGTCGCGACGAGCTCCATTAAGCTCTCCATCATCAACATTTGTTCGCTGGCTCCACATTTCAAAAGAAACTCTGTCCAAGAATACTTGGACATGCATAGACCAGATTTCTTGTTCATTTCGGAAACAAGACTGAAAAGTAAATACAAAGTTCACTTAGGGAAATATAAAGTCATAAGGCATGACGACCTAGATGGAATCCTTGGAGTAGCTATGGCTTTCAAGGAACATCTCAAAATTCAAAGACACTGTCTTCCAAGTCTAAAATGTGCAGACGTCATGATATTGAGCTCGTTCCTGGGGGGTTATACATTTGCATTTGTTGGAATATAAATGAAACACGGATATTCGGGTAGGGATCTCATTGAAGACTTGGAAACAGTCCATACTTTGTGTGAAAAGTGATCGCAAAGATTTCTTTGCGATAGGGTGTGATTTGAACACAAGACATCCTTCCTGGGGCAATACTGTATCTAATGGATATGGAACGGCTCTGTTCAATTGGGTGCAAGCCAATATGGATCTTATATTGATTGCACAAAACGAGCCCACAAAAGAAGCTCGTCAACGATCGATTTCTTCATTGTGTCTGCTAATTTGGTGAATATCTCTCACAGCTGGAGGAATTTTGAATGTAGAGCCCTTGACGCTGAATCTGGCCATCTTTTGGTCAAACTCGCTTTAAGAGTTAAAAAGGGTGTAAAGCTGGAAGCAGCAGCCCCACAGCTCTTTATCCCATACAAGCGCATAGACTGGTAAGCTGTTAATGCTGACCTGAGTAGGAGGATTGAAGGAATCTTGATCAACAGATCGAGAAACCTATCACCGACAGAGATTGAAGAAGGCATTGCTTGTTTGAACTCGACCCTTGCTACGGTCATTTCAAAGATATCCATTAAAAAATTCCTCCAGAAATTATGTTTACAGAGACTTACCGGAAGACATCCTGAAGCTACATCGTAGTCGTAGCACCCTCAGGAAACTGCTTTCAAGGATATACCATCGCAACCTGAACATAGTTAACTGGGAGTATCAGCGGGTATACTTTTTAATAATGTCCCTTAATAGAATGATTTCGAGAAGAACATCTGAATTTGCCAATGAGAGATTCGAACAGACCCTAGCAAACATTCGACCAGGTGCCTGTATGTTCCCCCAAATTAATAAAATAACTGGTCGGAAGCGTCTGCCAGGAGTCCTCACTTATAACGGATCCATGCTCATGGATGAAAAGGCCGTTGCTGACTCCATCGCAAACCACTTTGCGACTGTTCTTCAAGAGGAGAAAGCAAGTGAGGACTCTGCTTTCAATTCATTAGTAAAGAGAACAATATTAACGTTCGACAAAGACCACAAGAACCTGTGCTTGACTAGATTTTCAGATTCGAATCCCTCCGACGCATCTATTGGCAGCATCCTGTTTGTGAGCCCTGAAAGTCTTGGGATGCTCGCACTTGAGCAAAATTCCAAAAAATCGGCTGGGCCTGATGGAATTTCAAATTTTTTCTTAAAAAAACTTCCCCACACGTATTTTGTTCTCCTCGCAATCCTTCTAAATAACTGCATTAACATTTGCTACTTCCCACAGCAATGGAAATGCGCAAAAATATTTGCCATCCCGAAGCAACCCAATAGCGTAGACGTAGTCGACACTCGCCCAATATCTCTCTTGTCTAATGTGGGAAAGTTGCTTGAGAGAATCATCCTCTAAAACATCACACAGTTCTCTGAAGCGGCAGGAACTGTGCCGGAAAGACAATTTGGCTTCAAAAGAGGTCACTCAACGATAGACGCATTGGCGGTTTTCCAAGCCAGTATACAACGGAACTGGCAGGAAAAAAAGGTTGTTGCAGCGTGTCTCATTGACGTAGAAAAAGCCTTTGATTCAGTTTGGATCGACGGACTTATCTACAAACTTATCCAACTGGACTTTCCGGTGAATATTATTAAAATTGTTTGCAGCTTCATGAAGGGACGAACTGCCTTTGCGGTGTCTGGTGGAGCTAGCTCTGAACCCTTTTTCATTAACTCAGGGATCCCAGAGGGGTCAATTCTTGGACCCGCTCTCTTCAATATATTTACGTCTGACATCCCAGGGATCAGGGATGAATTTAAACCTGGAATCGAGGTGAATCTCTTTGCTGACAACTTACTGGTGTGGTCTTCTGAGTACAATCTCCGCTTTGCAAGCTTGAGACTCCAAAGGTACCTGGACTCGTTAACATCATACTATGGAAAGTGGGGGATGAGGGTTAACGCCAAGAAAAGCGAGTTGATTGTTTTCAAGGATCCACATCAAAAATTTTGAGATCACACAAGGAGTATCTGTGACACAAGAATAAAGCTAAACGAACAGGTGGTGCACTGTTCGAAGCAAACCAAGTATTTGGGGGTAATTTTTGATAGGAACAACAACTTTAGTTCCCACGTAGACGCAGTATTGAAGAAAACAAGATACGCATACCATCTCCTTCTACCTCTTTTCAGGAAACAGTCATCAGCTAACAAGCGGGTGAAGCTACTCGCGTACAAATCACTCATCAGGCCTATACTATTATATGCGGTGTTGATCTGGCAGGCTACAGCGACATACAAATGGAGCAAGATAGGATTACTGAAACGCAGAATCCTTCGAGCTTGCACTGGGATTTATAAACGGGAGGACGGATGGCCCTACCCCAACCGACAACTGTACCGGGATGCAGCCTTGGAACCAGTAAACCTCTACGCCAAGAGGTTGATCGAGCGAGCGGCGAAACGAATGGTGGAGCATGAGACCACCACGATCAGCAAGGCGGCAGACAATCGAGCGATGGAAGCAGCCAACAGTTAGCAATAAGTAGTATATAAGGAATTTAAAAAAAAAACAAATCATTATAGAGTATAAGGAATTATAAAATATAGATATATATATATATATATATATATATATATATATATATATATATATATATATATATCTATATTCAATTTCTTCTTAATTTCAACACTTCCATCCTAAGTGTGGCCTTGAATATTCCATATATTAGCTTACAGTAACAATATATATATATATATATATATATATATATATATAATATATATAGCTAATATATGGAATATTCAAGGCCACACTTAGGATGGAAGTGTTGAAATTAAGAAGAAATTGAATATATAACAACTTATGTCGAAGATCAAATAAATTCTAGTTAGTGCTGAATTCTGCGTACAGCCATTAGGCAAAACCCGTAGGTTAAGTGATAGGTTAAGACTGATTGTAAATAATTGTACATAACATACAAAATTCACCCAATAAATTATTGAAACTTGAAACGTGAAAAAAAACTATCCTAACCGGATCATTTTTTATGAGTTCGAAAGAAATATCTGTCCGTCCGTAGCTAGTAAAATTAAATTAATAAATTAGGCAACGGTTTAGTGAAAACTATCACTCACCCAATGTTTTGCTTTTTGTGTGTGGTGGTATTCCTCGCCGTTGTAAGTGATGGCATGCAATATTCACTGACACTTTCAAACACATTTAATGTCCGCTTTGAACCGCTCTTCTAGATTCTCACTGTCCTCGTTGTCGTTATTATCGGGCTTTGCTGCGATTTCAGCTTTTCACCCGCGTATACGGAAAAACTATTCTCATCGATACAAAGTTCGGCACACACACGCTTGCTTCTTACACGCGTCTGTATGACCGGCTAGTTTGCACTGGTACACTGCGTCTGAATACTTGACAAAATTTTCTGAAAAAAATTGAGATCTACGCCGTGTCCGGTGGATAATTCCTATGAACTATGCAAGCCCATAAACCAAGATCTTTTCGTAAAATCTTCCATAGTGTGGATCGGTACAAGTTTAATTGTTGAGCACGATGTCGAATGGACTCACTTGTGTCTTCATCGATACTACGCTCTACAGCAGCTATAGGTTCTTCATTACACACTATACGACGTCTGGATCTGGTGAGAGTATATGTGGTGCGGAAAGGATCGATGATCAATCGAACTAATTGTTCTAATGGACGCTTATCTCGGCCATTTGTTAGATGGAGGGTGAGATTAGTTTCTCTAAAGGAAATAATTCTCTGTTTTTTTCGAAATAATTCTACATAATTTGCAGAAACTGTGCAGGCATCAATCTATATACGATAAATGGCAAACCAAAGTAACTGTAAAACACTCAACAACTGTTCCACGATACAAAGTCATCTTAACGTTCTATTCCTATGAAAAACACACTATTTATATCAGGTAGTAGTACATAGTTATATCATAGTAGTAATACTTAAAAGCGCTAGAATTCCCGTGGGACATCACAAGCAAACAGAAACGAATATGCCATGTAGCAAATAAAGTGCTCTTTGTAAGATAGGGAGTTACGAAATTAAACGACATAGGTGAGAAATCTCAATGCGTCGCTTTCTGAGTCTGCATGAGTGTAATAACAATTTTCTGAGATAATGCAATGAATATCACTGGTGGATATTTGATCTAGTGCCGTTGAATTGGGAGTTGCCCCGATTTATTAGCACTCTATAGTGTACTCTATGGTAGGCATGAAAACCGACTTTAAGCAATATCAGCCTTTTAACGCTAAAAACGGTATGTCTGTATTATAAGAGACGCCGTGAGCAAGATTCCACATATGCTGTGTGTGGCTTAAGCTGCCTGATTTCTCGTGCAACAGCGCATATGTCGTTTAATTTATTTTTTGGTGGAGGGAGGCTTTTAGATATTTGTTGAATACTGGCTTGAATACGATTTTTCTAATTTGTATAACTGCAAGCAACTCACCTCATTACACGCCATATTGCAATCATTTGTCAATGTAATCGATTTATTTATCCTATGGTGTGTCATTCCTTTATCGTTAGCTTTCTAGTTTAACTATGTAGTTCGATTGTTACTTGCCAACTTTCGAATAAGAGTCATGAGGATAGAACGTAAACACAAATAGTAACATATTAAGTCATTTCAAAAAGATGAGAAATAAACAGAGCAAAATGGAGTACAGGGAAACCGATAAACTTATAATTTATTGACTGTCAGATAACTGGACAGCCAATAAATTATATGTGTCCTTTTTGATTTTGTAAGTTCATTGTTATGAATGATAGAACGCTACAAGAGTGACGTGAACCACCATGGAAATTCTATTAACATGATCTTCTAGACTTTCAAGTTTGTCAAAATTATCCGAAATTCGTTACGTGCTAACCACCGAACGAGTGCTACGAATCGTGGAATATTGATTCAGTTTTTGTTACGAAAGGCAGTTCTCCCATAGAAAAATCTTACAAAATCTGCAAGCAAGATGATTCAACCATATACAACAGTTCCTATACCAGTCTGCGTTTTTTAACAGTCTTTCTTCTGTTGATTTAAAACCAGTAAAGTACCAACAAAGTAGTCGTTAATTTATCTGGCCATCCTTATTTGTATCCTTTATATTTCCGGGTAAAATATTGCTGCAAAGAATCCTTTAAACAGGGCCAATACATCATTCATGTAATCTATTTATCCCGTAAAGCTGAGCAAAATGCCACGAATGTTGTGAAAACAGCACTTTACAGCACAATGTGCAGCACTTAAGTCGGATTATTCTAAAACCACTTCATGCACTTAAAACGTAGATTATTTCGAATGGAAGGTGGATATATTGTAGCATTCTGAAAACATATTCAGACACATAGTATTGCGGCCACGTACCTGCGATAAATTTCCGGACAGCGAGAAAAAAACTCATTCGCCACCACACTCTTGGATATCCATAGTATTCATGACATTCTATCCTCGTCACATAGCGATCCGCAATGTGTTTTTATTCGTATTAACAAAACCTCACCCTTACCCGGAAAATTTGCATAAAATTCATTCTAATATCATTCTCCGCAGGAACGTGTTGTATAGCTTTCCTTGCTAGCAAGATTGGTGGCTGTCGGCACAACGTGAAACTAACTATGGACAAGCCAGGTTTTGAATCCTTCAACTATATGGTTAAAGATAAATTTGAAACTTTCACTGCATTGCACAGCATTTTTGTACCATATACAACAACATATAACAATTCAATTTATTAAAATAATAAACTACTTCGCGTCCGGATTTCGAGCATGAATACTTCATTGTCCTCACATAACGCGCTGAAAGTGTATGAAATTTAATTTCCTTTGTTAAACTTGGCGATAGAAACTTTCTATTGAAAAAGGAATAAAAAATACTGATAGCTTTAACGCCAATTTAATATTATTAGAAAGTACACAAGTTTATACCCAATTTATCACATTCAATTATCAATTATTTATCATTTCAATTTATTACTTTATTGCACGATTCTGCTTCAATGGCCGTAAGAAAATTTTCCATTGATCCTTCTTCTATATTAATTTGAATTAAAATGATTATTTGAAGAGAAATCCGACTACTACAATGATGTATAGTTAATATAATGACGTCTCAGTTTGGAAAGAGATGTCTTTGAGTTTTGAGAGGTTTCTTGAGAACCATAACTACTCCAAGGACTCCATCCTAGTCTTAATCACTTGTGACTTTACATTTGGCTAATTTATCTTTGTGTCTATTGATCAGTTCTGTTTTTGAGTTTCAAAAATTTAGTCTATGCAAGTCAAAATGTTATTGGACGGAGTTATTCTTGTAACCTGAAGCTGGTGAAAACCATTGACAGTCAGGAGCTCGCTGGAGTTTATCGCGGCAACAAATTTTCAAGGAATTCAATTCCGAATCGTATACAACTAAGTACAAAATCGTTTTTACTTATGTAGCTCTCCTAAACTGTAAAAGAACGGAGAAAAGAATGTGTCCTTCATTCATATACGCCAGCATTTAGAACCTTGACACTGAACAGAACCAGATTTTTGTCCCCTTCCCTCACTTTAGAAGTCAAAAAACAAATTTATCTTATCTTGTAGAGAACTTTTGATCGTTGTAGAGATCTGATTTATTCCCAGGCCCGTTGAATCTTTTCGCTGAATTGCTTGATATTTTGCATGTAGCACATTATGGAACGGACCCGTTTCTTTTTCATACAGTCCTACAGTCATCTTACGTATTCCGGCGGGAGTAACTTCTACTGTGTTTATGCTGCTAAAGCTGTCAGCTTTACTGGCCACTTCGACTTCGGGGCTGAATGGGTGTAAGCGACATTTTCTATTTTTGGACGCACATCTCTTGCGGACCATTTCAATAGGCCCCATTTGGTTGGACTCCCTGTCGCTATGAAGTCGCGACCTTTTTCGATCGCGGCCTTTTCTACGAACGACGCCGGCAGCTGTGAAGCGTATCAAAGAATCGCTCAGTGATAAGCCTAAATTCAAAGATTTGAAAGTTGATGTCCGTAAAACAGGATGTAATCGACTGTCATTTACTTTGAATTACGCCAAATTCAAAGATTGAGCAGATTGAGCTATGGCTGGAGTTCATCACCTTGTAAGATGCTCTGGTGACAACCATCCATCCAGAGCAAAGCCGCCGCCATCGGGGTCAACCTTGATCTCACCACGCTCAACTAGTTCCTGGCCTATAACGCTCTTCAAAAGTATTATCAACATAAGCGTCGTCTAGCCCATATGTAATTAACCATGTTTTAGACTTCCCCTCTAACCTGGTTCTTTTCTGGAAGATCTAAAACCATTATCCACCAGAGTGCCGTGCAGGCATTGAAGGCGCTTAGCCTTCCTGCACTGCCGCTTCACCCGTTGATAGGAAGATGCCTACGTCACGCAAACCTAGTTACCCGGCGGCTAAGCCGTGCTCGTGTCTAAGCGGAATTCTCGCAGTCGCTGCGTCTTCTGCACTTCGCAACATTCGTCAATGTTTCGAGTTCATATCGATGTCATGGCAAGAGCGTCGGTCATTTGCCTACAGGACTAATCTATGCCGCAGCTGTTTCTCCAATCGCTACCGCACCGACTCTTGCGGTTCAACTCACTCTTGTCACATCTGTGGTTAGAGGAATCACATTATTCTACACCCTAGATCGGACGCTCTGACAGCTGAAAAGTCGTCACCTTCTTCTCGACCCTCTTCTATTAGGTCATCGTCTTCGTCTTCGTCGGCGAGTTCTCTATGGACCGTTCTGAAACGCTCCCGCTCTCCTTCTTCTTCTGCTGCCGCCTCGGATCCATCTTCATTTAAGCCCGATGTTGATCCGAGAGAGATCTTCTAAATCCCGTTCGGATTGACTGCCAACTACATTAAGTCCGACATGTCATCATCTGTTCTCCCCTTCCCTGAGTGCTGCGTCTAATTCTCATCCTTATTTCATCCGCTCCTACGCCTCTGACCCCGACCATCTCATGCCCACTGCGTGGTTCAGACTCAGCAATGGTCTTGTAGCTACTTTACACTCGCTCTGCTGGACTCAGGAAGTCAACACACTATCATTACCTCCGAATGCGAGGCTGGATTGAATCTGGCCATCATTCATCTACGGACTCTCGACGATTCCGGAACCTTACGCGTCCTCGGGTTCGTACATTTTACGCTCCATGATTCAGGGAATCATTCTCTTTTACCCATTATAGCCGTTTTCTCGACAGTGGCCAGAGATGAGCAGGGTCGATTTTGCTGACCTCGTCTATAACATGCCACGACCCATTAACTTCTTGTCAGGTTCGGATGTACTTCCAATAATAATTCTCCCAGGTGTAGTACATTCTACCGCTCAGGTTCCCGGTGCCATATCTATCACTCTCGGCTTGATTCTTTACGGGCCGTAAGCCCGACATCGTCGGCCTTTTAAGCACGTCATCTTCTCTGCTGACACAGTGGATGGGAGCACTCAAGCAGTGGATGGGCAACTCGTCATCAGTCGTTAAGTTATCTGACCCTTCCTCGCACCTTGTCACCCCGTCATCACCGCCTGAACCTAAAGTAGTGCAGTCACCTACCTATTGTGCGTAATTAAGGACGCTGGATGCATCTATGTATCCTTCTGCTGAGGCTTAGCTACCTGATGAGACGCTTAATGACCTTGTTCAATGCTTTTGGGAACTCAATCGGGTTTTGGATGTCCTTCCTCTAATCCCAGTCTAAAAGGAATGTGAGGCGCTATACAGCACCGCCATCACGCGCACGTCCACTGGTAGGTACATAGTAGCCCTGCCACTTACCTCTCGGAACCTAGGCGTGTCAATCAACCTAGCTAAGTGACAATACACCCGTCTACAGCATCCCCTGCATTAACATCTGGAGCTGTGTGAAGGGCACAAAGCTTCATGCGAGATTACTTAAACAAAGGCCATATGGACCTGGTGACAGAGGCAGTCCCCCACAATATGCACCCTTCTTTATTTCGCATCATCCTATACATGGATCTGATAATCACCCCACCGAAATCTGAGTGGTATTCAACGCTTCGTGTGCCTTCTCTAACGACAAGCCTTTCAACGATTTCCTATTAACTGGTCCTAAGCTTCAAGCCGACATCTCCAGTCTTCTACTACGTTTTCGGTTGCATCAGTTCTTGTAAGCCCGGAGCATAGAGATAGAGATCTCAAAGGATGACCCTGTTTATTCATATCATTTGAACATCATCTATGGGGTATCATCTGCTCCCTAATTGGCCCTTCGCACACTACAGCAATTAGCCTTTCACGAAGAAGCCGAGTATACTGCTGCCAAACACGCATTGTTGGAGGAAGTTTATGTTGATGCCCATCTAACTGGCAGTTCATCGGAAATTGAAGCCGCTCATTCTCGCCAGCAAGTGCAGGATCTGCTCATGGCAGGTGGGTTTGAGATGCATAAGTGGGCTACCAATCATCTACCCTTACTGCAAGGAATTCCGTCTGATCATTGCCGTGAACCATCCTCTGTTCCCCTCTGCTGCTTGATCATGATCCAAGTATTAAAATTCCAGGCAGAGGCTGGAATCCATCATCAGATCACTTCTGCTACTCTACGGGATTGACGGAAGCTGCACTTACCAGTGCCAAATGACTAGAATCTGTGATCACTTGGGCTGGTTCACACCAGTTACCTAGTCAGCCAAAGCCTTCTTCCGTCGTCTAGATTGGGATCAAGGTTTGCCTCTTGAGTTAAAGGCACCTTGCTTAGACTTTCAATCTCAACTACCCTCTTTGGCTGAAGTACGAGTCCAACATTTTATCCCTTAAGCTTCTTGCGCGTCTACTAACCATCTGGTCGGATTCTGTGATGCATCGGAATCAGGCTATGCAACCGTCGTCTATCTTCATACTTCCAATTCGTCTGGTCATCGGCATGCAAGTCTTCTAGCAACCAAGTCCAAAATCGCTCCCTGCAAGGGAATCACTCTAGCACTATTGGAGTTATGTAGTGCATCTGCTGTCCAAGTTGATGCATCATATGGCTATTTAATTGCTACAACATCTGAGCTTCGGACTCATGGCTTTCTCGATTGGATCTTGGATCCGGAGCTTGAATCCGCGGTGAAAGCAACAAATGAAAAACCTTTGTAGGCAATCGCATCCCCGAGACTCAAAACCTGGTGCCACACAGTCGCCGGAAACATGTCCTCTCTGAAGAAAATGCAGGTGACTGTGCCTCTCGCGGGCTACTACCCCGTGAAATTCATCACCATCCTTTGTGGTGGCATGGACCTACTTGGCATTCATCTCCTAGATTGTCATGGCTGATTTCCTCTTGTAACTCTTCCTCTTTAAACAGCGCGGACTCTGAAGCCAAACCATTGTCAGTCCTCATTTTAACGACCACTTCCACTTAAATCTTCTCTTCGCCTGAAACTCGCTGCGCAATTCGTATGGTCCAGGTGCACCATTTTGCGGAGGAAATTGTGTAATTCCAGAAACGATCCTCTCGGCATCATGGGATCATGAAGCTTCATCTATTCATGAATGAACACAAGGTCATTCGTGTGGTTGGTCGTCTCTCTTCATCTCGTCTGCCTTACCAACATAATATCTAGTTTTTCTCCCAAAAGGGAGATGCAAGGGGATGCACATCTGCATCTCCTTCACGCTGGGGCTTTACAAACTACAGTTGGGTGATTTTCTGCAGCCTTTTCAATGAAATCTAGATATTTTATATTGGTAGAATGTCCATCAAGTATGACCAAGACTAGGTCATCTTCGGATGGCTTCGTAAACTACAAGAAATGATCAAACCGTTGTGCGAAAATCTCAGTTTGCATCCACTCTTGGATGCAAAGTGAACTCTCCTTGATGTTTGAAACAAAAGCTGTTGCAGGTAGAGCGCCGTCTTGAAGTTCCACTTATATTCGCCGTCTAGGAAAGATTATATAACAGGAGGAATAAAAACTCCCCCAGATGACACAGAAATGACAAATGTAGAGAGAACACCCACTCTACAGATGTAAGAGAGCCGACTTGCCTTCGCCGTTTTAGATATAAAACCTTTGAAGACTTTAACTGGACAGTCATCAGTTCGGTTTCATAAACACTTCATCGTCATAAAATCCTCTGAGGAGGATACAAGTAATGTTTTTGAACATCCATCCTCCAAATGTAAAAAACATTGGTTACATTTGTTTTGTTAAATATTTGCGCATAAAAATATGTAAGTAACACAGCGTTTGCACCTTTTAATGTTGACCACGTATTGTTAATTTTTTGTGTAATGTAAAAGTACAATACTGGATCTTAGAATATAATAACAAGTCTACTTGACTCACTAAAGTAGCTTTGTTGCAGGTGAAAACCCCTACACCAGGCTTTAATCCGTCAGAATTCAAGTAAACCACACGCTATTATGCTTTGAACCCTAAGTAATTTTGTAAACAATACAGAATACTATTATTTTTCAATTAAAATATATTTTACTAAATTTCGGGCAAAGTGGCCATAGACATGGCTTTTTTGCCCTTTTTGCCGCCATTACATAAATGCAACACAACCGGGTATCTGAATCGAGCAGTGCGTTACACAGACACATCATTTTGTAGCCTAAATATAACTCTTTTAAGAAGTTGCTATTATTTACCTGTATTATGAATGACAGTTTGGTTATAATAGTTAATTAAATTCACTTACCTTACAACAGGACGTTGAAAAACACGAAAATATTCAATAACTTTTAAACAAGTGATCAGAACAGCTTCCACCTTCAACACATCTAAGATGGCATACCAATGGAACAGTTGACGCGTCCGCTGCTGTGTAGCAGTACTGTACTGTGCAGTAATAGCCAGTGGCCGCCATTCCAGCAGGATCCACAGTGCCCATCCGTCCCCTATCGTTGACGAAATAAGATCAATTTCATTGGAAAAAAGTGGGGTGGGAGGATACGCTTTTAACCTGCTAGTAGTTGCCACCGCTTACCAGAAATTATATTTGAGTATTGATTAGGATTGAAAATTCATTTTCATTTCAAGATAATCATTAATCGATAAAATTCGACAATTTCGCTTTAATATAACACTCTCAAGCATTTCCATTACGGCCTGAAAGTTTGGGAGAACCTAAGTTTACGTTTTCGCTATGCATCCATCACTTGTATCTGTTATGCTCAAGAACTCCTTTAAAGGCAAACATTGAGTTCCTTGCCTCCAAGCTCCTGCCACTAACGAGTTGAAGAAAAAGTGAAACCAATAAGTGCTCAACTTTCGAATCAATTAAGTCGTCTGATGCAAAAGTTATTCCAATTCGAGGTAAAATTGAGCGCCTCAAACAACAAAATAGCAAAGTAAAGTCGTGGAAAGTTTTCCCGTTACTTTTCTTTGAATGAACAAATTTTCGCCAAGCCACCATAATCCACCGTCAATCAGTTGGTTGCCATCCTTTTCGGCAGATAAGACTCCACTTTCCAAGTAAATTGATTCTGCATGACTGAAACTTCACAAAGGGAATGTAAAATCAATTAGATGTAGCCTTTTTAGGCAAAGAAGCTTCAAGGATTCTGCGTTGAGTTTCCAGAGGCTTTTTGTTGTTGGAAATCGCTTGTGTAAAAAAGCGGAAAATAAATAATCACGTAAAAGTTTGCTCTCATTTCTTGTTGCTGATAGAAAATGCACATACACTTTCCAGTGAAACTGGAAGTCCCGGAAAGATATAATATTTTGCGCTGGATTTCCACGTTAATTAGTTGAATGGCGTCTAATTTTGGAAACCTGGGTTACAAACATAGCATTGCATTCGAAGATAAGCCAAGGATTCATTTCTAGCCGCTCGATGGAACCTGGAAACGAATATAAATTACAAGACATCAGATATTAAAGCATTTATCTTCTACATATGTATATTTCGGGCAGTACAACAAGCGTTCAACTTGCGCTAATAAAATAAGAAAATAAGTTTTTTCATCTTAGACATAATGCTCTTGCTCCAAATATAAAAGGTAGTTGCTTCCATATTCGAGGTATTTTCACTTTAGGTCTCCGAACACACATAAAACTGTCGAATGTTATTTTTTCGAACATAATTTTTCCAAAACTCATTTCTAGGTGATACAATTTTTTTTTTCCTTCCGTTTTCGGCAGAGCCGAAAAACCAAAAATTGGCCCTGGCTCTCTAGGCACTAGCCAGCGTATTCGCTTATTTATTGTGATATTTTACCCGTTGGAACACGGGGGGTAGGAAATTAGGTAAAGGTGGGAGTGGTTAATTAGGATTTTCCTAGGTTTATACGGACTTTGTATTTAAATTTTAGTAGTAGGAAATTAGGTAAAGGTGGGAGTGGTTAATTAGGATTTTCCTAGGTTTATACGGACTTTGTATTTAAATTTGATTTTATTATAAATTTGAATTTGATTTGTGGAATCAAGGAAGCTGCATAGTTGTTCTAGCAAAAACTCATCGTTTTTGCATAATAAATTTTCTATGTTATTATATTTTGTAAAGAAATTGAAATTGGCTCTGAAAGCTTCATATCTGGTGCATCTGAAAGTTTTGTGGCTCGGTGTATCTGTCTCATTGCAGTGATGGCATTCCTCCGAGGGCGCTTTTTTAATCTTAAATAGTCTTTCCCTGTTGTATGTTCGGTTTACCATAGCTCTATTTATTGATTTTATAACAATGGGGTTTATATTTTTGTTGTGGAACCAGGGTTTGGTGAGGTGTCTTAGATGCGGGGCTTTGCTCCATGGGCTAGGTTTGAAATTTTTTAGTAGCTTGTCTGTATTATCTAACCACTTGTCATATATTATTTCATGTATTTCATTAAGGACATCATCCAGGTCCTTGTAGGTGTGTAGGGGATTTGTTTTTAGTATGCCTTCTTTGGCTAGTGAGTCAGTTTTTTGGAGTAGCTCTATGTCCTTGTGCCCTGGAGCCCATATATAAGTGAAAAAGACCTCATTGTGTTTATTGATTTGTTCCCATATCTCCTGAATTATTCTTTTGTTATTTTTATTGAAATTTAGGTTTGTAAGAGCATTTTTGGAGTCAGTGAAGACTGTACACCTAGAGTTTGGGAGGAAGTTTGTTTCCAATAGGGTTGTGTGAATGGCAGTGATTTCAGCATTTAGGACAGAGATGGAGTTATTGAGACTGTATGAGTTTCCTGTACCGTGTAATATTTCTGTATAAGCGATGCCTGTTCCAAAACGATTTTTGGCGACGTCTGTGATAATTATTTTGTTGTTTGTTTTCCTTATTTTACTTATGAATGTGTTAAAGATGTCATTAAGGTCTGAATGTCTAATGTTTTTGTAGTTAGCGAAAGGTGTGTCTTCTGGGTCCCAAAAGATTTTAGTATTAGGGGGTAGCTTGGTTCTTTTGATTGGTCTGAAATTTGTGGTGATTTGAGGGAATTTGTTGGCTATGTAATTATAGCTATTTAGTGATGGTGCCTCTATGTTTATAAGTGTTATGTCTATTAGATTCAAGTGCATTAGTTTGCCAAGTTCTTTTGCCGTAAGATAATCTACTCTCTCTCGGGTGTTCAATTCCTTGGCCATGTCGAACGCGTAGCTATTAGGGGTGCTAGGAGGTAGACCTAGGCACTGTTTTAGTATCTTGGCTTTGATTTTATCGATGTTTCTAAAAAAGTACTCCGGGGCATGGGCTATGGTTGTTATCGCGTATTCTATTTTGGGTCTAATTAGTGTCCTGTAGATGTTTAGGGCAGTTTTGGGACTGAAGGTATTCATGGGTCTGCATAGTCGTTTTATTAAGCTGGTTTTATTTTTATATGTGTTGTAATAATTATTAATGTCTTTAAAATTTCTAGATTTATTTATAAGTTTACCTAGGTATCTAATGTTATTCATCCAGGGTGTATTGATGTTAAGTATTTGTAGGGTACTTGCAGGGTTATTGCTTTTGCCAAAAAATATATTTTGAATTTTGTCTGGATTTATGGTGAGTCTGAGAGCATCACATTTTTCTAAGAATTTGTCAATTTTGCTCTGCATTGTTAAAAAGGTCTCCTCGGCGTTGTTCCCTTCATGTAATATGGCGAAGTCGTCAGCATATTGTAGTATTGTCGTGTTCCGGTCCGTAATGTTGTGTAATGAGTGTGTATATATGTTGAATAAAGTTGGGCTTAGTACGTCACCCTGTGGGAGGCCATTTGTGATTCTTATTGTGTGGTTATTTAATTTAATTTTTCTATTCGTGTACAACTGTTGGATCCAATTTATGAACCCAGATGGTATTTGTAGATTTTGCAGTGTTTTTATTAGCATGTGTATGTCAACTTTTTCATAAGCATTTGATATGTCAATTACGGTTAATATTTTAAACTTGAAGGGGGTCTTGTTAGAGAGTTTGAGCATCAGATAATTTAGGCAGATGGTGGATGATTTGTTACTTGTGTATGCAAAGGAGTTTGGAGGCATTGAGTTGTTTTTTCCCAATATTTGATTAATTTTATTTTTTATGAGGTTATTTATTATTTTAATCGGTACGCTAAGTAAGGATATTGGTCTAAAGTTGTTTATATCGTTCCTGTCTTTAGTGGTTTTAAAACTGGGACTATTCTTATAGTTTTGGCCTCCTCAGGGATTTCACAGTTAGAAATGGCTTTATTAAATGCATTCAAGACTATATCTGGATGATATTTGTGTGCAGTTCTAATATTGTCATATGTTATATTGTCCAGTCCCGGTGCAGTGGATTTCTTGTGTCTGTTCAGTACTAAGTCTAGTTCGTTTTGCGTAAAGTTCAGTTGTTCGTTGTTCGGAGGGGGAGAAAAGGGTTCTATTTCTACATTAGGGTGTTGTTTGCTCTTGATTAGGTTCAGGAATTCCCACGCCTGTTCATCGTTAAATTGTAGTAAATCATTGTTCTTATTTTTTAATTTGAAGTGGTTGACAAATTTCCAAAGTTCTTTGGAATTTTTGCTGTTGCAAATTCCCTTGATTTTACTATTCCAACTGGCTTTTTTGGCTTCAGATACTTTTTTCTTCCATTCGTATTTGTACTCATTTAATATCGACCAATTTGCCATGCTTTTTAATCTGTTAAAGTTGAGATGTGCATGATTTTTTTTCCTCCAAAGTGTTTTTAATTCCTTGGACCACCAGTAATTTGGGGGGAATCTGAATTTTTTCTACGTGGTATTGTTTATGATAATTTCTTGCAATTTGTTGTAAATATCTTGTAGGTTATCGTTGATGGCACTGGTTTTTATTTTATGCTGTATTCCTAATTTATTGTTGTTTCTAATGTGTGTGTTAGGGGAGAAAGGTAATGAGATGAGTATGGGCTTGTGATTGCTGTTGCATATATCCTCCTTTAACACTTTCCAGATTATCTGATTGCCGTTAATGTTTGTTATCGAGATGTCCAATACCGACCTGACATATGGTTTTTCAGCATTTGTTCTTTCATATGTGTAGGCTCCAGTATTAAGGATATTAAGTTTGTTCCAGCTGATCCATTCTTGAACGCTTTTTCCTTTGGCATTAGTGGTGTGGTCGCCCCAAAGTTTGTTTCTAGCATTCAGATCTCCACCGATGATTAGGGGGGTGTGAGAGGTTATTGAGTCAGTGAGTTTTTGTAGTTCAGTTTTGAGTTCAGAGGCTTTGAAGGGGGGTGGTGCATATAGGGATGCAATTATGAAATTCGTTTTTAGGTTTAATGTTTTGATCACGATCGCTTCGATTTTACTGTTGTGTGTTAGCTGTATGAATTTAATGTTTTTACGTAATAGTATTCCGACTCCTCCTCCCATGCTATTTTCTCTAAGCTGATATATGAAATTATAATTTCGGAACTTATTGTTGGGGTTGAAACTGCTTAGGATTTCTTGAAGAAGGGCTACTGTTATATAGTGTTTGCTTAAGCAGTGCTCTAAGTTGTCTTTGTGTCTTGTGATGCTTTGTATATTTAGTTGTAGAATTTCCATGCGGTTTATGTAGTTTCATTTGTGGGTATTTGTGCATTTCTATTTACTCTTTCAGTCTGGTTTTCCAGGTTGTCAGTGATGCTGTTTAGGATTCTTTTAATATTATCTGTGCTTGCATGTATGTTCTCTTTGTTGTTTTCTAAAATATTCTTCAGTTCCTCAACTAGGCTTTTAAGCATTCTTTCCATCTCACTAGTTTTGTGTGAATTTTGTGTAATAGGCTTTGACGTGTGTTTTGTTTGTTCAATTGTAGGGAAGTTTTCCGAACTGTTGTTGTTTAGGTTTCTGTTATTTTTGTTCATGTTAGGAATTGCCGCTATTTGTGCATAAGAGTGTTTGAATAGATTTTTCCTTACATCCTGGATAGGGTTTCTTAGATTATTTCCATATGTTTTTGTGAGTTGTGGGAATTCCACGTTGGCAATGTCCTCGAGTTCCAGGCCAGCATATCTGTTTTTACTTATTAGTATCATTGCCTCCCTATTGGTGATATTTAATATCGAGCTTGTTTCTACTTCGTGTTTATATGCGGTCCATTTCGGGCAGTCTCTGTTAGTGGCTACATGTGCATGGCTCTTGCCGAGAAGGCACTTTATATTTGTACAGTTTCCAGTACAATTTTGTTCTCCACACCTCGTGCAAGTTTTTATCTTATCTTTGCATAGAAGAGCTGAGTGTCCTAGCCTTCCAAAGTTTGCACATTGTCGGATTTTATGTCCATTTGTCTAAGAGCGCTGTTGTTTATGCTCTCGTTGGCCGCTTTGAGGTTATTGAATATCACCTTGATCCTATTAAAACCAATTTGTTTAACATCACTTACGTCCTTTAAACCTACTTTTTTGCTAATTAGGAAAAATTTCATAGGAGTGATTCTAAATTTATTGTTATCATTATTTATGGCGTCCATGAGTACCGGGAAAGAATTGGCTTTTGAGTCTTCAGGGTAGATATTGGGATTTTGTGTTGTCATTTGTCTATCATTCAAGTTGAGGTTAGGTTCACACGTGTTACTTGGAAGATTTACCCTTTTGTTGGATTCTAAACTATCTTTAATCACTTGAATTTGTAGGTTTGGGTATTCCTCTGGGAAGCTTTTACGTTCCGCTTTGTTTTTGTTATTATCGGTTATCTCAGTGAGTTTCCTTTTCTTTTGCATCGCAGCTTTGTCAGGCGCATGGGGCCCTTCAGGGTCCGGTGGTCTGACTTCCCAGTCCTCCATTTTGCTTAACCTTCAGAATCTACACTCTTTTGTTTTTCAAATGCACCAATATATAAAGTGTTCAGAGTACTTACTTGAAAGCAAATTGTTTTATTTTAATTTTTAAACTCGATTTATACTTGCAGCAGGATACTTTTGTATAGGAAATATTCCATGCGGTAGGGTGGTTCTTGGAAAAATGGGAACTTTATCACAAGACTGTCGAAACAACTTAAAATCAAACTTTTCTCACTAACAAACGAACTTTCTTTTTATGTCAAATATCAAACTGCCTCCAACTAAATTCACTTCGTGACTGTCTAGGTGATACAAAGACTGAAAATTGAGTATTTCAAGACTTTTTGTCATAATTTTCTTACGGAACTACGTTACTTGGATCTTTGACAGCAAAGATATCAAAATTGGAACCCAACCCCGAAATTTATCAAAATTTTTTTATAAAATAACGTTGTCCATTTTAAAAAGAAATTTTCAGCATTTAACTTAGAACAATTGTAGTTTTCTTAATAATGAAATAAGTTTAAATAATAAAGTAACTTTATGTTCGATTTCAAATTGATTAAGCAGTTGTTTGAATAAATACTTCAAATGGTGAAAATCCTAATGATGGAAAGAAAAAGAAAGTAATGGAATGTAACTGAGATAAATACAAGTGAGATCCGTAACATCGCATGACAAATAAAATTCATAGCCAGAAATGTTGAAATCAATTCGAAAACCGAGATAATTTAAATAACAACCCTGGAAGAATAGATCCTCTAAAATTAACAACCCATGCGGATGTCCAATCGATTCCAAGGGCCATAAATCGCCATGAGTATTATTCCTGAGTGCCAAGAAAATTTGATTTTTTGGAGGTATAAAACTTCAAGTTGGCAAACTTTAAGCTACGTGTGGTTTGGTAGCTGTCATGGTTATAAAGAAAGTTTGGTCTACAATTCTACCACGAATCGTTTCCAAACTACATCTACTCTCAATGGTAAAAGGCATCCATCCAGATGTCATATAGTGCGTCATGAAGAAACTATAGCAGCTGTAGAGTGTAGCATCGATGAAGGTTCAAGTGAGTTCATTCGATATAGTGCTTAACAATAAAGCCTGTGATTATCCACATCATGGAAGATTTCACAGAAGAATCTTAGTTTGCGGGCTTACAAAATTCAACTCGTGGAGGAATTCAAGCTAACGGCCATCGACTGCGGCGAAGATTCAGTATATGACTACGTCAATAAAGAAAACTGGCGCATGTGGAGTGATGAGCAAATACAAGCGATTGTTCAAACATTGTTACATCTGGATCAAGTAACTGTTTTGAGTGTTTTATGGGTCTTTTTATGGGGGTTTTCAAAAATACTGCTAGGAATAACATTACATTAAATGGTGACCAGTATAGAGCTATGATCAATGAGTTCCCCGTTCCAGAATTTACTCGCCGTAATGCCGAGGGACAACAACTCGCCATTATGCTCTGATTTCAAAATGATGATGTGACAAGTCATGCAACTCGTGCAACTATTGGTTTAGCAAACTTGGCATTTGATGAGCGAAAAATTTTTCGTTTGTTATCGTATTTTGTAAGTTTTTACCGCTGGACTATTTCTTTTGAGGATACATCAAAGCACTCTTCTACGCCGTGAAGCTTGACACGCTTTACCATTAATAAGATAACATTGACTGGCTTATTGAGATATGGCCCCAATTATTGGTCGGTTGGAATGGTCGCAAAATTGACCTTTCGTTGGGAATGCCTCCGCTGCTACCGTGGGGTTCATATGTCCGAAATTATATTAAATTATGATGCCAATTCTATCGAATATTTGGTGAGCTTCAACTAGAAAGAATGATGGTCTCGACAGGCTCATCAAAAAATAAAGCACTGCGTTAAAATCATATCTGAAATCAGATTACCCGAATAATGAGCGAAAATAGACTGACAGTTTATTCGAAAGCTGCTGTCTTCTTTGCGAAATCGATAACATGAGATCATTTGTCATAATTTGAAAGAAAGGAGGTCACCAGGAAAGAGAGGCAACACTCTATAAGCGACTAACAACAATCTTAGGATCAAGACACAAAGACAAGGAGGACTACACCTGAACCGAGGCCGCGACTTAAAAGGCTCGAAATCTCTACTTTCAATCGTACTTCTCAAGATTGATAAGTCACGGTCTCCTAACTGTGTGCCACACATTGTTTTCTTGCAAAAGGTGAAGCAAGCAGCGCGGGGATCTCTTTAGCGGAAAAGGACAACTCTACCCGGAAACTCTAGTCGGAAAAATGCTTGAAATAATTGACAAATGGATTCTCGTGGCACGACATGCTCGGGCAGTGCTGATACTTGAAAGGGTATACTGAAGCGTCAGAGATGCAGCGAACTCTTTTCTAACACTTAGTTTTCCTCCGTTCCTTCACTGCAGGAAAAAGGATCTCCGTAATCTTAAGTGCCTCTAAGCGAAGGAACATGAGGCCCAGCCCTAGATAATGTGTCAAACGATAACAGGGGTAGTCCAGGGGTAGGCCAGGGGTTGTTTAGTGGGTAGTCCAGAAGCATTTTGCGGGTGGGAGCTTCCTAGTCATCACGTCTCAACCACAAAAAAGATATATTTTCAGTAAGTTATTATTACTTTTGTGAAATATCAAGTTAAATTAAACGTAAAAAAAAAATAAAAGCTAATATTGTGCAAAAAAAAGTTTCAGGATTACATTCTTACCTTAACCTTTCAGGTGAATATATAAAAGAATAAAAAGTGCATCCATAATTTTTATGTGGCATTGTATATTTGTGGTATGGAGGCATTAGCATTGTTTTTAACCCTTTCGCTACGACATTCAGCCCTCCACCTTCATGTGGAATACTGAGAGGATGGACGTGGTGAAGTTTGTCGACACTTTCATGATATGCTCACCACCGTTCACGCCGATCGCCGGGGATGAGAGGACTGACTGCTGAGGACATGGTGAACTTCACAATGAGTACTATCAAGTCTGCTTGTAAGTCATCCATGCCCCATCGGGGACCTAGACACCGAAACCTCCGGTATATTGGTGGTCCACAGATAGCTGAACAACGAAGGGAGTGTCGCAAGCTCCGGCGAGAAACTCAACGAGCGCGAAGCCTGGACGAGGCATTCACCAGAATGGAAGCATGTCGGTCGGCCAGGAGATGCCTTCGTGAACTGAACAACAGGAGTAAGGTCCGTCGCTGGCAGAACCTCGTCGACTACGGAAGCTCGGTGCTCTACGGGTCCCCTACGTACTTGAAGCGGATATGAGGGACGCGATAGTAAGGGCTCTTTTTCCTCAACATCCTGTCCGTGTTGATGCCGCCCACAGGGAAACAACATCAGACTGTCCACTCTTCTCAAGGCACGAGCTCGAACTATCAGTTCTCTCCATGAAGGCGAAGAAGACTCCGTGACCAGACGGTATTCAAGCCGAGGTACTGCAACTGGTCTATCTGGTCTATGTGCGTTTAATGCCGGCTTGCGAGAAGGCATTTTCCATGAGCATTGGAAGGCAACGTTGCTGATCAGCATATCGACCGTTATGAATGCTAGATACGGCCGGGAAAGTGTTCGAGAAACTGATAAAGAGATCACCCACTGACGTTATCTACGCCACTGGGGATCTTTCTCCAAGGCAGGATGGTTTCAGAACGGGGCGTTCCACTATAGATGCAGTTGCGGAAGTGGTAAGTGTGGTCCAACAGGCGGAGGCACGCAGTCGATCCAACCGTTGGGTAGTCCTTCTAGTGACGCTGGACATAAGCAATGCTTTCAACTCCGCTAGATAGACGGATATTCTGGAAGCACTGGAAAACTCATTCCAAATACCAGAATACCTGGTGCGGATAGTTCGAAATTACCTGAAGGATCGCAACCTGATCTACGACACGGCGCAAGGTCGTGGGAAGATGCTAGTCACATCAGGTGTGGCCCAAGGCTCTATCGTCGGTCCGGACTTGTGGAACGACTCCTACGACGGACTGCTCAGACTTGAACTGCCGGAGGAGTCGCGACTGATTGGCTTTGCGGATGATGTTACGGCACTAGTGAATGGGCGCACAGTAGATCAAACGCAATTAAGGCTAAATGTTCTAATGCGCTGGGTAGGAAGCCGGATGTCCACTCACGGGCTTAACATAGCGTTAGAGAAAACTGAAGTGGTCATCCTGACCAAGAAGAGGATCGCCAGAGTAAGAATGGTCCGAGTCGAGGACACATAGCAAGAGTCGAAATTATCAGTGAAGTATCTGGGCTTGCTGATAGACTCTAAGCTGAGTTTTTCGGAGCAAATCAAGGCATCGACAAAAAAGACCGCAGTAGGGAAATCTGAAACTAGTTAACTAATGACCTTATGGGGACCAAGTCCAACAAAAAGGTGACTGCTGTAAAGTGTCGTGCAATCTACGCTTCTTTATGGAGCAGAAATATGGAGTGAAGCTCTCAACAAGGAACTCCAACGAAAACGGCTGGCACAGGTGCAGAGACGAGAAGCACTGCGGATTGCGTCAGCATACCGTACAGTCTCTGAGTCAGCGGTGTTGGTAATTGCAGGGATACCCGTCGCACTTCTTGCTAGAGAGCGTAAAAGAATGTGCCAGCGACAGGGTTAAAGGTTTTGAGTTTTTGTTGGGTATATTTCTGAAGAGCTAAAATAGTTAGGCAAATATTTTCCAGAAGTGCTCGTCCGAGTAGCTTCCCTTTGTTGCCTTGGATCAGGTATAATCCAAATATTTCACCAACTCCATCCCTTATCAACGGTCCTTTACACGCGGAGCGTCGGGACAAGTTTCCCATTGTCGGGAGCCTGTTGTTTTGCTTCTTTTGCTACTTGGATGCTTTGTTGCCTGCGTAACCAAGTCTTACGGTGAAAGAGAATTCGACTGAGAAATTTTTAATAAATATGAAATGTGGAAGTTACATTATAACTCGCCTCGCCGTAAATGTGGTTTGTGGAGTGCACTCATGCTTTTTTTCTGTGTCTATCAGATACGTAAGCCAGTTTTCAGGGAAGCCAGTTTTTCAAGTCAAGTGTGACGGATCGGATCAGTGTGCCTATCAAGTTTCTTTAGCTGGAACTTTCAGGTATTCCATAGTGCAATCTGGGATTTTGTTTATTTTGTCGAACAGTTTGAAGAATTTGCCTTGTCATCACATTGCACAATGGAATACCTTACTACCTTAATGCCTCGTTGCAAGTATTGCTATACTTTTCTGTACATCTTGGCTGTTGGTCAGAAGATAGTATTGCCATATAGTAGTGTTGTGCAACTTGTGATTATTGCTGAAGTTCCTAGATATGAAAAGAGGGCTTAGCGACAGTATGATGGCTAAGCAGTGAGCACTTTTTTGTAAGTAAACTTCCTAGATCATCTTTTGGTCAAGTATAACGCCTATATTTTCCTGCCAATTCCGATTCACAGTTTTAAAAAGCATACACCATCTTCACTCATGGTGCTATTGCTCAAAAATGGTCCATCTTGTGGTCCTTCAGAAATTTAAGAGGCGCTCTAGTGCTAAGGTCGCCAAGTATTCGTTGTTGGCTACGCTCACACAATCTAGAGAAAAACGCTCAATACTAACTTCTTGCTCACCACAGGCTCAGTAATTATCAACCGTTTGTCCTCTCCATTGGGTGTGTTGCCTCAACAGATTATGGCCTATAAATTTTGCCACTACTGTTCCTATGACATTTTTGTTTTCCGGAGGAATTACTTTGTTCTCGTTTTATAATGATAAGGCTTATGTTTGGATTATTGGTTTATCAGATTATGTTCCAGTTGTTTCGATCTTCCTGAGCCATATCTCTCTACTTCTAAAATGTTTCATCTAGTTCAGGTTTAACTCCTCATAGAGACACTTCGTTCATGTGCTTTTCTGCTGGCTGATCCTACTTTTGCTAGGAAATCCACTCTTTTCTTCCCCTCTACACCACTTTGTGTAAGGACATATGTCAGTTTTACATTTTTTCGGTTAGTTATTACTTTAAAGACCTGCCTACAATCCTGCACTTGTCATGAAACAATGCCGTTAGAGGCGAACACTTGCAATGCTGATTTGCTGGCCTTGCGTTTATGTATTCCTTCCTTGAGGTTGCTTGATGACGTTTCTGTTACCGCTTTTATAGGAAGCTTTCGATTAAAAAACTATGCTATGATTCCGAAATCTGTAACTTCGATTGATTTCGGATTATCTTTGAAGATGACTTTGATACTGCTTCACTCATCTCTTTTAAATACATCGGTGTAGATCACAACTTCACTTGATTTGAATTCCCGCACCGTTTCTGACTCTTTTTTTGAGCGAGCTGTGAACTCTTTACCATTAGTTTGGGGGTCTCGCAGGGTTCCATTCTGGTCCCGTTCTGTTCAATATATTCACATCCGACATCCCAGGAATCAGAGATGAATTTCAGCCTACATTCGAGTTAAATCGCTTCGCTGACGACTGATTGGTTTGATCTTCTGAGCCCAATCTTCGCTTTGCAAGAACGCTTTGCAAGACTCCAAAGGTACCTGGACTCGTTAACTTCATATTATCAAAAGTGGGATATGCGCTTTAACGCTGAGAAAAGCGAGCTGATTGTTTTCAAGGATCCACATAAAAAATCTTTACGTCACACGAGGAGCATGAGCATCTGTGACACCAGAATAAACCTGAGCGGGCAGGTGGTGCACTGCTCGAAGCAATAAAAGTATCTAAGGGTAATTTTCGATAAAAGCAGAGTCTTTAGGGCTCATGGGGACGCTGTAGTGAAGAGAAGCACAAATGCATACCATCTTCTTCTACCTCTTTTCAGGAAGCAGTCAACAACCAACAAGCGAATGAAGTTACTTGCCTGCAAGTCACTTATCAGCTCCTTATTCATATATACGGTTCTGGTATGGCAGGCAACAGCGACGTACAGTGGAGCAAGATAGGGTTACTGGAGTGCAGAATCCTTCTAGCTTGCACTGGCCTGTATAAACGGGAGAACAGCCCTACCCAAACCGACTACTGTAACGCGATGCACTCGTGCAACCAATCAATCTCCACGCTAAGAGGTTAATCGAGCGAGTGGAATATCGGTGGAGTATGGTGGAGTATGAGACAAACAAGCCTCAGGTAGAGGACGCGATACAGCGACTTGACGTACAAGAAACCAAAGAACTCATGCTATAGCTATACAAACGCAAAGAAACCGGAGCCGACACAGTGACCAACACAATGTTAAAGTTTCTCCCTGACAACATCATTACTAACCTGTCAGACATAATTAACAAGATTTTCCACTCACATAGAATTCCCAAAACATGGAAATTGGCTATCATAATAGTAATACCCATGCCCGGAAAAAACCACACGTTCCCTAAAATTTGATACAAAATTTGAGAAATTTGAAAGTCTTTTAGCATTTTTTTCGATCGACGGTGGTTGCTGATATTGATGAGTCTGCTAATTCTTGTAGCAGAGATTTTCCAAATGTGGTCACAACCTGCGATTTCACTTTTTACATTACATACCTAGCACCGCTATAAGGCTTTTGTTTGCGTGATCTTTTTCCGGTTAAGGGATTTTCAGTTTCCTTTTGATTTTAAATCCGTCTTTACTTTCTACCTTGGTGGGTGGTGTTAAAGGTTTCTTGGCAGTTTAAGCCAATTTTATCATGAGAGGGGGGTTCGAAGTAAAGTATCTACTTTCTCCATTTGTATCTATTTTGTCATTAAAAAAACATAAATCTTATGAATACTTAAATCGTTTTTGGCAGGAGAAGGATATTTGCGATTTTGGAAACGGCAGAGAGAAGGATTGCTGTCTTATTTTAGGAATAAATGTATTGAGACATCCTCCTGGCTCACTCGGCTCTAGGCTCTACAGGAAAGTAGAGTTTGCAAGATATTGCGAAGTCTATCACAGTGACCCTGCAGTGTGCTGGTCTGTAACGTTTAAGTTGATGGAGTAGAAGCAGGCTTGTGTCTTTATATGTAATATAACACGCTTTCTCGTGTAAACCGAAAGCCAAAAACGATTGGAAACGATCCAAAATGCGTATGTTGTAACAGGTTTGTAGTGATGAATTTATTCAATTGAGTCCTTGATTTATTCATTCTAAAATAAATCACTCCAGCTCCAGGATTAAGAGAACTAAAAGCTTCAGCTCTTTGTAAAATAATTGTTTTATTCGGTTAAAAAAGCTCAGACCTTAGCTCACGAAGAAGGCCTTTACTTTTAGCTTAACCCATTACTAACTGTTTTACAAGAAAACAATGCATTGTAACATCATTCCTGGGCATTTCTTGGTCGACTTCCTGTTATTATACTCTGCATTGTTTGTTCAATCTTTCTGACACTATATAAACTTAGAGGATTTGGGTGGATAATTTCATAATCGACGAATAAATTAACTTCCCTGAGGCACATAAATCCAGGTTTCGTTTGAATAAAACCGACGACCCTTAATATCATAGATTTGACCGCATCACTGTCCTATATATGTAAATGTAAATTGGTTGACGTATACCTTTTCGGAATGGATATTTATGTTCACTTTCATTACGAAACCTATTTGCGAACAATTAAAATATTGCCTACTTCCCTTAAAAGAACTCAAAAAAAAAAAATAATTCATAAAAAAATTGTCAGCATAAATCAAAACAGTTAGGGATACACTTGAAGGAAACATGCAAAATGGCTATGAGACTTTCCTCGAAGGAATGTTTTTCAAAGCAAAACAATTATGTCAGCCATTTGTCACGCAGATTGAATATTTTTCGAGCTCAAAGACATAGGGAAATGCAAAGCTTTGTTGCGAGCATCACTGAACTTTGTTTAAAACTAGCGACTTTTTTGATAATGAACGTCAAGGCATATTCAAGAATTTCACTCTTTTACTTTATATTTTGGCGATAGTATCTGCAAGTTCTATGAAGTTTCAAATAATGCAAATCAAAATGCATAAAGTTTTTTCACATGCTGACAAGAGTCGTTGATCAGCCATGAATGAAAGTAAGCTCTAAAGTATTCATACAAAGACTCGTCGAAATCAAAACTATAAATCACAATTTTCTCCATGAAATCCAATCTTGATAGCTCACGGAGAAATGCAATAGAATTCCATCACCCAGTGCAGCAACCATGCATGTGCATATGCGCATTGCTAGGGCCGCTGCGTTTCAGCGTAGAGATCCAATTTCGAGTATAGTTTGATGCATCAATCCCTACGGGCGTTTTAGATATATCATACTGAATTCTGTTATCGTGTCTTCATTTGTGGATTTGCATTTGCAATTCGCCATCCTGAATACAAAAATAATGGGTTTCGCATCAGGGAACATTCTAGAATTTGTTTTCGGAAGAAGATTACACATAACAACGCATCAATGGAAATGCTACATTGCAATTTTCATGTACACGAACTTGCTGAGGACTAGAAAAATGAGTCTAGAAAAACGACAAAGGATATAACAGGAAATTGAAATCATGAAATGTGTCTGCATTAAAGGAGTTTCTGATTAACAGGAAGATGAAGTAGCAGTAAATTATTCAAGCTGAAATAATTTTCGATACTCGCAAAGCGCGTTTGATTCGGAGGTATGGAATCCCAAAATTACGTTAATGTAATACAAATGGTATCGACCACGACCCTGTTTTCAAAACTAATTATATTCAATTTCAACATCTCTTATGGCTTGACAGTTTAAGATGGGTTTTATTATTTTAGAACTGACAGCTAATTCGAAACCGATAGGGATCTCGATGTTGGTCCCTTCTTCAGTATCATATCTTTTGAAATACAAGGGTACGATTGTCCTCTTATACCCTAGACATCCTTCCTGCAATAAAGTTTGCTTCATTTTCCTAAATTTTCTCCATTCCCATATCGTATTTGTTATATAAATGGCAGAGACACGGTTATTACCTGGATGAAGTGGTTAGCCTCAGAAATTATGTATCCCAGTTTCCTGTGTCGGTATTACTTGATTTAGTACCTGGAACTTCCAATTTCTTATCAGCAGTCACATTTTAATGTTGAAAGATTTCGAAAACATTCTAGTATGTGTTTTGCGACTGCTGACATAAAGGTTCTGGCTTTTGTGCGTTTTTGAAACCCCATTCCGCACCTGTGAAAGAGAGGAGTCCTACAATGAAAATATAGTGGACAGTCTTAATAGGCATCAGTAAAACATATACTATATAAAGATTAGAGCCTTAAAGTGCTTGAAGAACAAATTGCTTAAGCTTTTTCGAACAATGTTCCCTAGGCACCGGATTTGCTTTTATGCTTGGCCGAGGCTTCAGCACGAAATAGCTTGAATGGGCTGATTAAGAACTGATGTGGTATCTCAGTTGTCACAGTAATCTCATTCTTAGTTAAGAAATCTAGAATATTCTGAATGATGAGTTTGATGAATGATCAGTTCACATTTCATCTATAACTTGAAGCCGTGCTGTCATCGGGAGCAACTTTCTTCATCCTTCCCACAGGTTTCATTCGTATCCATGTCTTTGGTTGGCTTAGGTTTCAGCCAACGGTTTCTTTATCCATGTCTTAGGTTTGGCAAACCAAGAGACGTTCTGTTGGATCTGTTTATAGTGGCTTTAGGGTCTGTTGCCTGGAAAATTCAGCTCATCCTTATGATTGGATGAGGACAAAGGCTGTTATACATTTGTTGCAGTATAGTGTTATGTGGCAGCTTCAGGCAGGCTTCTTAGTAACGAAACGGGTAAATGGGGATATTTCATGATGTTTTATTTTATTAATTTTTGCCCCTAGCTTCTAGTGCCAATGTATCCGGTATACCACATCGTTGATTCGCTTGATAATCCGGTAGGGTCCCATCCGATTCGACTGCAGCTTCAGAGATATGTGTTTTAGTGAGTTATACAGCCACACAGAGTCGTCCAGCTGAAGCCCGAATGAGTTTGCAGTTCAGTCATATCTGGTCTTCATTTAGTCATACCTACTAACCCACTGTGACACGATTTGCTCCGTTAGGGTAATTGCCCCCTGGTTAGTAAATTGGTGTACTTTTGACCACTTACTGAAGTAAACAGCCACAACGACTAAATACCGATTTCCCCATTCGGACTCGGGAAAGAGTCCTGCGATATACACAGCTATTCTTTCGAACGGTAGCTTCACGTCATAGGTCTGAGTTTGCCCTCTCGTCCTTCGATTTGTGCTTATAACGGAAGCACATATTGTGCATTTACGACACAACTCAAGAACCTCGTCTCGAGCGTGGAGCCAGTAGAACCTTTCTCGTAACTTCGTCAGGGCCTTGTTCACTCTAAGGTGATCCCCCAATGTTCCTTCATGCATCTCCTTTAGTAATACTTTGATATGACTCTTAGGGAGAACCGTCTGCCGTTTCTCCTTCCGATTCAGAACTCCATCGTCAACCTCATGGGAGTTCCATTGAGCCCAATAGCTTTATAACACTGTGCTGCGTGCTGATATGTCCTCTTATTTGGGACATCCTTTTGTCTCTATCCATACCAACAATGGTCCAATATCATCGTCGGCTAGCTGAGCGTCCCGGAGTTCGTGCTGCCTCCAACCCTCGTCGACTTCTGTTGCTATTACACGCATATCCACACTTTGTTCTTTTTCCTCGGGTCGTCGGCAATGTTTACAAGCCGCTGGACATGGGCAACAGGATAAAGCGCCGGCATTTCCATGCACTCCTCCTTTCCGATGAACAATTTCGTAATCATAAGACTGTAGCCTTTGGAGCCATCTAGCAACTTGCCTTCCTGGGTTTTTGAAATGAAGCAAAGATTTCAGGGAAGCATGATCTGTTCTAAGGACCAATTTCTGTCCATATAGGTACTTGTGGAACTGCTTTGTCGCTTCAATTATAGCCATAAGTTCTTTCCTGGTTACGCAGTAGTCCCTTTCACTCTTTGACAGAACTCGGTTGTAGCATGAAATTACTCGCTCTTCACCGTCAACCTGCTGTGACACTACGGACCCAATCCCGTTGTTACTCGCATCGGTATCAACTACGAACATTTTTCCTGGTTTGGGGTATGTTAGAACCGGCGATTCATAGAGTTATTCTTGAACATCTCGAAGGCTGCTGCACACTCATCGTTCCAGATAAAGGGGCGATTTTTTTCTGTGAGCCTATATAGACATTTGGCTATCTTCGCAAAATCTTTAACGGATCGGCGATAATAGGTCGCCAGTCTAAGGAAACTTCGAATTTGTCGTTTGTTATTAGATTTAGGCTAACTTCTCACAGCTTCTATTTTCTCGGGGTCCGTTTTCACCCCCTTTAGCTGATACAACATGCCCTAGGTACTTTACTTCAGCTGTGAAAAGTGTGCACTTCTTTGGACTCAGCTTCAAGTTGGCCCGTCGTAGCCTTGAGAACATCTTTTCTAAGTTGCGCACATGATGTCATCCAGATATACCAAGCACGTTTTTCAGCTTAACTCGCAGAGTACACATTCCATGAGGCGTTCGAATGTTGCTGGAGTATTGCAAAGCCCAAATGGCATCACTACAAATTGCCACAATCCAGTACCCACTGAGAATGCAGTTTTCTCTATGTCTTTCTTATCGATTTCAACCTGCCAGTACCCACTCTTTAAGTTAAGAGTAGAAAACCACTTCGAAACCGCCATTGTACCCATAATGTCATCGATGCGCGAAAGTGGGTAGCTGTCTTTTTTCGTGACATCGTTGAGCTGCCTGTAATCGACACAAAACCTAGTGCCTCCATCCGTTTTCTTTACCTGGACTACAGGTAAGGCCCACGGGCTGATTGGAGGCTTGATGACTCCTTGGTTTTCCATGTTTGAGATAATTGCGCTTACTTCTCCCTGCTTGACCGATATTATATCCCGATATTTTTTCACCAATTCCGAGGCTTTCTTCAGCTGCTCTGGTGATATCTTGGTTGGCTCCAATAGGGTCGACACTAACTCACGAGATTCCATGGTATATTGTTTCCTAGCTGGATATTGGCTATCTCCCACTTCCAAAGATGTTACAGAAGAGATAAGCTGACAGCTCCCAATAATATCTCCAGTTTTGATGTGTGTAATTGAATCCGAGATATTGAGGACTCTAACCGGCACGCATCCACTCTTATTTGTTTTTACTAGTGGCCGTCCTAAAATAAGAGTAGGCAGTGCCGGTTTTCTTTGTTGGCTTAATAAGGGAGAATCTATTGTCTCCAGGATCACCTTCAAATGTGGCCCATACAATGCTCTAGGATGATTTTGTTATGTCAGTGTCGGCACTTATGACCACTTTCTGTGTTGAGATGTTGTCGTAGTGATCTTCCATCAGAATCTCGACATTCCGCCATCTCAAGGCCCGTCTGGCCAAATCCAACGTGAACACATGTGGTCGTAGGAAATCCATTCCCAGGATGCTGTCGTCTATGATATTGGCGACGAGAAACTTATGTCGAAACAGTAAATCCCCTACTTGAACTTGGAGACTGATCAAGCCGTATACGGGCGCTGTTTCTCCCATTTTGCTGTTCGTTGCAAAAGTGGTTTGACTTTGGAGAGTAGACGCCCGCTCACCAGGTCTGGACGCAATATTGACCTTGTTGCACCAATATAAAAAGCGAGCGTGCAATATTCACCGTCGGCTTGTCCACGAACACATGAGTCTTGCTCTTCCTGATGTAGCCTTAACACTATGATGGTGGTGTTGGGGACTTCGATCCTCCTAGCCAACCTCTACCCCACGGAGTTGCGTTTTATGTGTTTATGCTTTTATGCGTTTCCCGACGCCTTGGTTTGAGGGGCCTTATTGCCATGCTCTGGTGGCTGAACTTAATTTCCTTTGCTGCTTGCAGTTTCGTTGTAGATGTCCTCGTTCACCACAATCCCAGCATATAGGCGTACCATTCACGTGCGCCTCTTCGCTCATGTCAACACACTCACATCTGCATTCTTCCGTTGTAACCTCCCGGATCCTGGCTGTGTTACGAGTGGTTGTTTTGACGACTTCGAAATTTAGATAATAAGCCAATGGATTCTTTACTGAGCGTTTTTCAGTTAGACGGACAGCTTGTTGTTTCGATGATCTGGGTCATATGCCAGGTAAGCCAGTAGTGCAAGCTTTTCAATTTCCTGGGCTGATTGCTGTAGGGTTTTGATTGATTTCTGCATCCGGTTGCGTAGCTGCGACCTGTAGATTTGCTTAAGGTGATTATCTCCGTATCTCATTTTGAGTGCGTTTGTGGTCGCGTTGGAATTTGACTGCTACTCGACGGGGATGGTTTGCAAAATTTCAGCAGCTGGACTTTTCAGATTAAGAATTAATGCTGTTGCTTGCTCCTGCTCATTCCAGTTATTCGTTTGAGCGGCAGCTTCAAACTGGGTTTTGCCGATGCTTCAAGCTATTTGCCCATCCAAGGTTGGTGTTTCTACATTCCTTTTTGAGATACTGGCTGTACTCGTTATTGGGCTCGGGTTACTCGCTATCGGGGCCGGGCTACTCGCTATCGTTACTTTGGCTTGCTTTAAGTCTTCTTTTATTCTTTCAATCTCTTCCCGCACGCTCTCCACTATGCTCATCCTTTCATCCATTTTGTCCATCCTTTCTTCGAAACCTTTAATTTGAAGATTAAGCTTTCGGCTCAGCTCTTCTAAATCTACTCTTAAGTCAACTGATTGTTTGTCGAGTTTCTCGTTCAAGTACGTTGAAAGCCGATCGAACTTCTCCTTTAAGTCGGTTGACTGCCGGTCAAATTTCTCGTTTAATTCGATTGACTGCCGGTCAAGCTTCTCGTTTAAGTCGATTGACTGCCGGTCGACCTTGTCGTTCAACTCGGTTGATTGCTTTTACATTATCATCCGCATCAGCCCTTTCACAGTAAGAATTTGTTCCTCCTCCTCGTCTCCAGGGCAACTTTGAGCATCGGAAAACTCAAACGATTCTGGACCCATCCCTTTCGCTGCTAGCGCTTCGTTTGACCGGGTGATTAGTCTACCCTTGCTTCCTCGGTGGAAGTGTTCCGCTTTTCCAGTTCCGCTTTAGTTCCGGCGAAGAAAGTGCGTTCATTTTGCCCGGCATTTTTCTGACGAGTAGCAAAAGTTCAGAAAAATGTTTTTTTGAGAGTTTTTCTGTGTTCCATTTTGTTCACTTCAATATTGCAAGAATAATCCCACTTCTGACACCAGTAACTTATTCAAAAATCGTTGTTTGATAATTTATTCTTTTAGTAAATTTCACAAACACTTCCACTTGTTTATTTTCACATAATTTCCACTTCACTTATTCACTTACATTAATTTTCACTTTTACTTTGATTAATTGATTAATTACTGTCATTAAAATCACTTACACACGCTATTTTTATATTTTCGTATGATTGGACTCAATATTTCCCTATCACACTCGTGTGAACGCGCACTTTTGCTTAATCAATGAAGCTTCACTTAACCGCTCACTGTATTCGCTTTTATACATGTTTCAACCAATCCGGAATCTTCTACGTGGATCATTCTCGAGTTTACGCGTTGAGTCATTTCCACATGTGCTAATGTTATGCCTATTTTCTCTTGAAGAATGATCGTCGTATTGGTTATTAATACTTTTTAACAAATTTGCTCTTTAGGCGACTACATTGGCGCGTGACATTATTTGAAAAAGTGAACTTCCTTGAGCATGTGAACTTCTTTCGGCCGTCACTATACGGCCTTTGTGTCTTCACATAGCCATGTCTTTCTAATCTTGTTCCTTCAAGGTGTAGGCGTGATTTATCGGTTGCCCCAATATTATTATTATTAGTTTTATTATTGTTTTTTTTTAACTACATTATATTTTTTTTTTTGGTTTTATTTGAAAATACATATCAATTAATTATTGGGGCCGAGGTACTGGCTCTCGTTACCTTTGCATGCTTTAAGTCTTAATTTATTCTTTCTATTTCTTCATGTACCATTTCCTCTTTGTTCACCCTTTCTTCCATTTTGCCCATCCTTTCTTCGAAAACTTGAATTTGATGTTTCAAAATTGCCCAATCTGAAAATGTGAATAGTATTGCTTGAACATATGTAATGATCCATAAAGGGCGTAGCCAGTGTGCAAATATTCCAGAATTGCGTTCCAAGCAACTGTCATTATTCCCATTTTCAATTTAGTCATTTTTGAAACTGGTCCGTAAGCATGATAACGGTACTCTGCTTTTGATAGATGTCATTGGAAATGTCTTCCAATATTTTTTGATACTAGTAAAATCACGTAAAACAGCATCCGTAGCATCAGCTTGTTCCGACCACCTAGTTTCCGACAATATTTTCGAAATAGGAATTTTTGACGTACTTTTATTAAGTGTGTTCGAAAGACGACCCCATTGATACGTAGAAGTGGAAAAAAGTGTCTAAGCTTTGAACGAAATCAAAGAAAGTTGATGCTTCTGCACAGCAGTCTGCAGCGTACTAAATTCAATGAGGGTGGGAGACATTAAATTGAGCCTACATACTTTTTTATTTGCTTAATCAGGGATTATATTCGTTCTATTTCCGGTCATTCCCACTTAGAAATTTAATAAGCTTTGCGAGTTGTTCAGCAGTATGAAGTTTAATGCCTGAGAAGTTAAGAAATCTCTCCATTTGTTCTGCTGGCAAAACAAAGCGCACTACTGGCGTCAGTTGATCCACATAGAATATATCCACTCCAATTATATTGACTAGTATTTGCAGCCGGAAATGCATGTCGGAAATAATTTCATCAACTATGCTCAATGCGATTAGATGTTAAATCGGGAAATCAGCATAACACAACAATTTTTATGGATAAGATGAAACGGAGGTACACAACACGATCCATCTTAGATGGAGTATTTCAAGACTTGTAGGCCTGGAGAATATGTTGCTCTTCTAGCTTATCGGACCACCATCGGATCACCCTTGAAGAGTAATGAGACGAAAGGGTCGCATTACTCTACATAGGATCACATCATGCGAATTCATTTCGTAATTGAAATGACATTGACAACATTGACACCAACAAAAATAATTAAATTGCTTCAAAGTTCATTATTTTTAAAGAAAACAAACGGAAAACTAGCGTTTACACAGCTGTGAAGGAGACTGGATTTATAGATTAAAACTCCAGTTAATTTGATGAAAATTCTCTTTTGTTGCAGGTGACCTTAAAATGGTTTTTTTTTTCTATACTTTATACTATGATTTGTTTTAAATTTGCATGAAGGAAATTAAAAATAGAAGGAAAAAAAATATTCGTTCAAAAATATAAACGAATCTATTTTTTCCAAATTAGTTGTTTTTTTTGCTAAAACATATTTAATTCATTTGGACTCACTCTCTACCATGTTTGAGATGATTTTATCTGGAGTTTTGAGCCTTTCAATCCGGAGGGTTTGGCCAATGTAATGGGAATAAGTTCGGAAAGTATCTTTTTCACAATCGCGTTTTTCAATTTAAATGCGTACTTCGAGTGGGCCGCTGTTTTGTCTGAAATTGTTCCGTGGAAAAAGCCATTTATCAGCAATCATTTCAGTTTTGTGGGTCTCCGTCCTGGTGACAAACTAATTCAGCTCGTCAATAAGCGCAGTCTTCACCGATGTCGTGTAAATTCCCATGCAAATTGCTAAGTAAGTTTTCTTTATTCATCATCCCTTTGATATTCAGTAAAGGGCCAAAGACCTATGATATAAAGCAATTCCACACCATCCAACATCGACTACCGTGCTTTACTTTTTGTCAGACGTGTCGTTTTGAATCCTCTCATTTCTTCTTCTCTCTTCTCTTGGATGCGATTGATTATAAGTTTTATCAGCCCAAACCACGTTCAAAATCTTCAATAGTCCAGAATCCATGCTCTTTGCAAAAGTTCAACGTACGTTTTACAATATTCTGTACGCACAACATCCTTCTTCTTGACTGCCTCTGGAGCTAGATGAGTTGTTTCTACTCCCTTCGTGATCATGAACTTCTACACGTAGATTGTATTGCCATCAGATAGTTAAATAACACCAATAATGTATTTTGAGTTCTTTTTTCAGTAAGATATTACAACTGCCGTCTTAAATACTAAAAATTCTGTTTAGAAACACTTGCTTTCCACGAAAATATCTGAAATTATTTAAAATAATAAAAATTTAAATTTATTTAATTTTTTTTGTGATTTTAATATAATTTGAAATAATACTGATAGGAACAAAACATGATTAGCAATGGAATGGATTTCACGGATTCAATAAATAATGTGATGCCAATATTTGATAAAATGAGGCCAGGGACCGAAATATGCATATTCATTTCCTGTCATGACACAGATCCAAGGTTCAAATTAGCTTGTGCCATCAACTACTGAAACCATAATTCATGTCATCAATTATTGGTGAAATAACTCGCCAACCAACGAAATTTGTGGAAACATTGTGACCTTTTTGAGAAACTGCTCATTATGGGGCTCTAGAATTCATCCCAGTAAAAGACTGTCCTGAATGCATGAAACTTAGATCATAATTCGTGGAGAAAAAAGGGACAAGACCCAGCGCATTTTGGGCAAAACTATCTAACACGCAGTTCTTTACGAACACATACTTTTCATCGCTATTCTCTTGTTTGTAATAAAAACCGAAAAAGCTATAATCGAACTGCCTAGGACCATTAACGCTTCTAATATCTGAGTATTGAAGCCCCAACAATTGTTACAACACTGCGAGGGAAAATCCTTTTGCTTTCACTACCCAAAAAATTCAAAATACAGCAGATAGTATCACAGACACTTTCCTTTACTAAGCGTTCTGCAAGGATGTGACGAAAGAAATTTCATATTGGGTCTGTACAAACCCTAATGACTCCCAACGTTGACACGAGATAAGTACGGCTCGCAATCGGAACTAGCTTATCGTTGGGGGTGATCTTAAAGTTTGATACCATTCGTGCAAAGACAGGACCATCAATTTAAACGGTGATACAATCTTGAATTGTTACTCTCCCACCACCAAGATTTTCTTGGGATGCTCAATGCAGGTGTCGCCACTTTATCCAGAGGGCGCTCTTTTATTGAAAGTTTAGGAATTCCATCTTCCTTTCTAAGCCATACTGTAGCAAATTGGATCACAGTCTCTGCACCATCATATGTTCACTCATGTTCACCATGTTCACCATGAATTCCGGCTTCTAACTCCAAGAATCTGTCTTAACCTTTTCGTCTCCAAGTAGACTAATACAGAAATATTTTCTCATAGGCATTCCAGCTCAGAAAACTAGCAATAGAGATTCCTCCAGTTACCCACTTCGTTTAATTTATAAACTATTTATTTTTCAAAGTTCGTGTTATTTGCTACATGGTGTACTTGAATTGACGACGCTTTTCGATAAATTTGATAACTTTCAACAAAGAAAAGAAGGTAAGCTGATGAAACATTGAACTGGAAGATGCCAGAGAATGTTTACAAATAATGTTGCCTTTCTGCCTAACACATGTCTCTCATGGTCACTTTGACGTTTTGGTAACATACTGTTACCCTAAAAAGCTTTGACAGTTACCCAATAATACCGTTAGGCCAGGGCTTCGCGCGCCCAAAGGCCAAAACTCCTCCGCTTGAGGCTCACTGTCCCGGTAGCTCGCCGAAGATGGGGGTGGGTGCCACTCGCTTCCCCAAGAGACCTCACGAGAGCCGCCCAACGAGAATGCGGCTCGCCCGGATTACACTTCTGAAAAGCCTGAAAAACAGACGGAGCAAAGCAAAAGAGGAAAATTGTCACTCCACCAAATTGACGACAAAGGAATACGGAAAACACCAAACCACCCACGACGTCTACTCCACGGAACCACCAACCAATGCTACGCGCACTCTCCGCGTCTCGAACGCACCACTCCTCGTCGCCACGTAGCACCTGGAAGAGGAAGAAAAAAAAACCGAGCAACTAACAAAACAGATGCAGTCACCAATAAACCTTTTAATACTTCAACGTTCCTTTTTATCATTGTTTTTTTTCCTTGCGAGAACCTACAATGTTATGCACTTACAATGATTACTTAGCCTAACTAACGCTACGGGCCCCTTTCTTTCTTTGTCTCTTGTTCCTTTTTTTTCGCAGCCAATAAATCTTCGCTGTTCTTCTTTTTTTTTGTCTTTAACACTTTTCATCCTGCTACTTTACTGTTTTTTTTTCTAATTTGTCTGTAACACTTTGAATCTTGCTACTTCACTGTGCTTCCTATTTTTTTTTTTAATTTGTCCACCACTTTTATCCTTTATTCACACTCCTCCCAAAGAAAGAAAAACTCGCCAAACACACTTCGCCAAACTCCCACTCACTTCCCTCTTCTCAACACTTTTTTTCACGCTTTTTCCTTATATATTAATCACCCCTAACGGCCAAGTATATTCCGCTCCAGTACAATAACCTTTTCCGCAGCTTTTTCGTCACCGCTGTAGTTGCAGATTCGCCGTAGATGGCCGCAATTTCTTCGTCGCGAACTGCGTTACCCGCCATTCGCCGCGACGGTGACAGTTTCACATTGTTGATCAATATCAAAAAATCGCCCTCTGGCAAATACAAAGTGAATCATTTGCGGCTTTTTAGCCATTGCATTGCATTTTATTCGGTTTCAACGGCCCAGCGCGTGGTCAGTGTATAGGTGTTACTGCCGTCAAGCAAATGTGTGTGCGCTCGGCAAAGTGTACATAAAAAATTTCATAATGTCACCATCTCTTGTCGATGCAGCTGCTTCAACCTAACTGTCATCGTATGCTCCAGCACCTGGAATAGGGGAGTCCACAACTCGTCCAGGTATTTTATGTGCAGCCCCATTCGTAGATTTTCCCGCTCCAATATTCCCTTTTTCCATCAACAATGATCATTCCAATCGTATCGTGGTTCATTTCGTTGATCGAACCGCTGTCTTCATTTACTCCTGTTAGCCAGAATTTATTGATTTTATTGACCGGATCAGGGGTGTATGGACCACAATTACTCCTTGGGTCTGGAAAAACATTCTGCCAATAATTTGGCTGACAACTTTTCCTTTTCCAATTTTTCCAAACTTCAATTGATTCCGCAGTTTGAAGACTTTCAGCTTGGAATCCCATCACATTGGACATGATGGTGTACATTAGGCCATGTTGCTGTCTGGGTAGGTTGCGAGCATCTTCTAGGGGTTCAGCATTTTCATCGTTCTCATCATCAGGTACTTGATCGATACCCAAAAAGAAATCAGTTTCTTGGAAGAACTGTTTGCGGCACTTTACTCGGTCCCAATTGCGTAATGAAACATTACTTGCTGATGCTACTATTACTATCTTAACGCTACCTTAACTAATGACAGTGTAGTCTTATAAGTATGCTTCTTACCTACAATTCTGCTTCCCCTACTCCTTCCAGCGTCGTGGCTTGAATCGTGGTAGCGCTTCTTCTCTTATTCCAACTTCGGGGTACCAGCTTCGTCCGTTTCGCGTGGTGATGGTGCCGCGGAGATCTCGGGAGTGGGTTACAACATAAACAACCCATAACAACACGGAAACAAAACTCCAAATTTTCACTTTACAAACAAGCCTATCCCTCACCTTCGGCAAAATCACTTCACTCTCTTAGAGGTACACTTTTGACTAGTGTTTTACCAGTAGTTATGCTTTGTCAGCGATGGCATTGCATGCTTTCGGCCTTACCTATGTATCCTTTGTGTCATTATTCGCGCTTCTATAAAGCTGGATGATTCAGATTGGCGAGACATCTTCAAGCGGGTCTTACTTCCCGGTTTCAGGCGGTAGTGTTAAAAGTAACAGTTAATCAATTAAATCGTGGTTTTCATTTTTTTCCTTCCGAGAATTGCTGTTCTACCCCAGATGAAAGCATTAGTCTAATTTGGTAGGTTAAACGACATTATTGTTGCTCTTTTTTGCACGTAAAAGGTGCAAATATGTAGCACATACTTTCCTCATTCAAATGTCATTAATCTCAAGATCATCTCACACATGTTTTGAATTCTATCTTTCTTTCAACGTCGTTACAATTACGTACTTTCCTCAGCAGCACACAGGTACGATGTGTTAAAACACTACCTGGATTACAGTTATGGCTAAACACATTTAGGTCGGCAATGTGTAACACAATTCATGCAAATTGTTTCAGGAAGTGACTAAATCACCCACAATCACCTTTCAGAGTGCTGCTTCGGAGCATCATAAACCATCTCATCTGTAAGTTCTTTAGTTAAAAGCACTACAGGTATGATTGCACTCGACGCTGCAACATCTGCTCTTTTTCCAGGATGTTTCTAGACTTTTTATGAAAGCATTAACACCCAACCGTACATTCACAGCGCTTCCTGTATAATATGAGGACTAAAAGTGAATGTCATGCATTGGAAATGGGGACCATGTGTAGAACAATGAGCTTGTGATGATATGACCTATCAAAGTGGATTCATCTTATGCGTTATCCTGTTCTACTTTTCCAGATGATTCTGCATATGACTTTTCTTTGATTTTCACATTACTTTAGTTACTCACACGTTTATGACTTGAAGGATTGTTTGGGTTTATGGATCGATTTTGCTTATTAACATTTCAAGTTTGCACATATCCTTATCATATATCGATATCATTGTTCCTGATAATAACTTTGTGCTCATTTCATTTGTTCAATGTTGATTCATAGACTAAAAAATTTTTGTTAATTTAAATTCATTTCCAATCTGAATTTTGTTGACTAGAACCCAAGGTAAATTAGACTGCACGTGGAATTGAACGTGATGACTTCTATACAATACGAACGAGGCATGACAAGTTGTAGACGTCACATCAGAAGACACACAAGGTTCCCTTCTGCGCCATAACTAATGGAACTCTACATGTGACAAACGTTGGAGGATTCAACTGACGGATTATGCATCACTGATTGACCACGCAGATGATGTTCCTGCTTTAATCACTGGGCACTATGTCAAACAAAAAAAAAACTCAAACTGGGCGCGGGGATACGACGAGTGGTTGGTTGTATGACCAGTTGTGGGTTCAACCATGCACTGGAGAATAAAAGAAGTTGTCCTTTTGTCAGTTCTCGGTCATCTGTTGTTGTTTTCGCTGTAATATGTATGCCAAGGTATACTCCTGTAGCTTTATACGTTGTTTATATTCATGAATCGTTTAAGCTTGGACCGTTTGTGCGGTTCTCTCAGTATAATGGGTACCGTCTGTGGTTTTGCGTCGCCATTTAAGGGACTTGCTGTTAAAGTCGGTGGAGGGACTGTTTTAGTTCGAGGTGTGTTGAGAATGGATAGTATTGGGACAACTTGGTACTTTTTCCGCGGCGGTATGGAAGGAACTTCTAAACGTCGTCGCCTTCATTTTCTTCTTCTTTCTTTTCTTTCTTCGTATAAGTCGTTATTGGATTGGAGTCTGGTTTCTCTGTCCAGTTCAACATTGCTTGTTTCTTATTCTGAAGAAACAGTTTTAGCCAAAAGCGGTGGTGATTTAATTTTGCTCATCTTGTATTTATTGAGCGTTTTAGTTTTTAAAGTCTTCGTCCCTCTTGCTACTCTGTTTAGCCAACTCAGCATGGCATTGATTTAAACTAGGTATCATTTTCATGAGCTCCTTCCATGTCAGCGGTAATTATTTAAGACTTCCTATAGCTGTTGTTTCATCTGTTAAGCGTATCGATAAACATCGCAATTTATTTGTCGCTATCTGTTATGTTTAAGGCAAAGACTAAGTAGGATGCAGACGATCGGAGTACAATTACTTCTATCGATCAGTAAGATGATAATTTGTTATACACAATTATAATTTTCCATCTCTAATATGACTCTTTTTGTCAAAAACTAAAGGAACGCCCGAACGCAAAGTTGCCAGTTGGTTTCAACGTAGTTTCCTTTTTTCCGCTACATACTGCTTCGGTTTTTCTTGATTTATTCACTCGAACATCAAACAGCACCTATGAAACTCTGTAAAACTCTATAAAACTCTGCATAAATCTTCAGTCAAATTTTGAAAATGTGTCACATATATATGAATCTTCTTACCACTCGGACGATATGAGCTGCAATGGATTGATCTGAAATTTTGTTAAAACCGCCAAAAAATATCTTTGGAAATTTTTATAATACGGTCCCCAAAAATATCTTTGGAAAACTTCAAAATGTTACAATTATAGACCCAAAATCACTATCAAAATGATCCCATAAACAGCAACTGTGCAATTTCTGCAAGTTACAAGCTGCGCCAATCGGCTCAATGTAAAATAAACACAATGCATATAACATCAATTTGTCTCGAATTCAGAGTGAAGATTATTATTTATTGTTTTATTTTTTTTATTTAATCTGAATTTATTTTACATAAATTAATAAATAAATAATAAATTTTACTTTCTTTCAATTATTTATGATTAAGAAAATCGTATGACGTATTCAGGTGCCTTGGATACGGGCACACCACTTCGAATTGCAAGGGCCCTGACCGTAGTATGCTTTGCTTAAAGTGTGGAGCATCTAGTCATAAGATAAAAGAGGGCACTGAGACCCCACGCTGTTTTTTATGTAATCATCTTAACTCTCAACCGACAGAGCACCCTCACGTTGCAGGTTGCAGGAGTGTGCCCAATCTTTAGAGAGGCACTAGCAAAAGAAAAAGTAGCTCTGGGGTGATGATCAGGGCCGTTCAAATTAACTTGCACCGTAGCATCAATGCACATGATTTGTAAGAGCGATAGACAAGATTTCACTAGCCTGGTTCTCCGATGACTTCCATACTGCTGCCGTTTGGGTTCGGGGCAGCATACGACTCTAGATCAAGGGTCATGGCCAAGGAGATGGTTTTGTCTGGATTCGGTGCCCGGGTATAACGTTTTTCAGCGTATACCTGACGCCGAATGAGTCAATGCTGTCTTTTCAAACTAGACTGGACGGGCTGGAGGTTGTTGTTCTGAATACAGATGGCAAAGTACTCGTTGTAGGAGACATTGTCGCGAGAGCCGTTGGGTGGGGCATGTCTCAAACCGATTCCAAAAGGCATCGCATTCTGGACATGTCGGCGAGGACCAGGTTGGTGGTATTGAATACCGGTAATGTAACTACCTTCCGGCGCTGGGGCTGTGAAGGAACAATCCCAGATCTGACATTCGCCTCGGAGTTCTTTGCGTCGACGACGCTGAACTGGAGAGTACTTGAGGATTATTCAGCGAGATCGGCGATACCACTCCATCGATTTCACTCCCGGGTGGAACATCAGAAAAATGGACGTGGAGACTTTCGCCGATGTTATTCTGAAAGGCGGAACGACATCGGGGAGGGGAATGGCAGTCCAGGGAATGGTGGAGTCAACGATGAGCCTCATCACTTCTACCTGTAGCTCATCAATACCTCGACGGAGGCCTCGACACGACTGGCCTGCTGTACACTTTTGGTCAAAAGATATCGCAGACAAACGAAATGAGTGTCACAGACTTCGACGTGCAGCTCAGCGCTCAAGTCAGCGAGAAAGGAACTAAGAAGACTCATCAACTAGAGTAAGGCACACTGCTGGCGAGAACTTGTGGACGACGCAAACAGGGTTCGATGGGGGCTCAGCTACAAGGTAGTGTGGCGCAAGCTCGGTACCTCACGGAAGCCTTATTTAATGCAAGCAGACAAAATGGACGGCATAGTGCATGCGCTGTTATCAACTCATCCTATCCGTGTTGATGCTGCCTACGAGGTCGATTCAGGGGAAGGTCCATTGTTCACAAAAGATGAGCTGGAGGATGCAGTGCTTTCTATGAAAGCTCGAAAGGCACGAGGACCAGACGGCATTCCAACCGAGGTGCTTCAAATGATCTTCCATGTTTTTCCATTTGAGGTGATGAGGCTTGCATTCATCAGCAAGGGGAAAGGGGACCCCGGGCTGCCTTCTACATACCGCCCGCTTTGTATGCTGGACACAGCCGGGAAAGTGATCGAAAAGCTCATCAAGGAAAGACTTACTGACACAATTCGTGCTCCGGGGGACTTATATTCTTGGCAGTATGGCTTTAGAGCAGAACGATCCACTTCCGATGCCATCATGGAAGTGGTGAATGCAGTCCGTCGAGCCGAAGCGCACAAAACTGATTCCAAACGAGTTGTCTTGCTAGTGACGCTTGACGTCAGGAATGCCTTCAACTCTGCCAGATGGTCGGGTATTCTTGTCACATTAGAAAATTATTTCCGATTGCCAGGGTATCTGATGTGGATTTTGAGGGATTACTTAAAGTCTGCTCTATGGCACACAAGATGGGCGGCGAAGTATGGAGACAACGTCTGGTGCAGCGCAAGGCTCCATACTCGAACCGGACTTGTGGAACGCCTCATATGACGGGCTTTTGAGGCTTGAGCTGTCAGATGAGTCGCGCTTAGTCGGCTATGTGGACGAGATAGCCGCACTGGTCGCCGGACGCACTGTCGACCAAGTGCAGCGCAGACTGGGAATGCTAATGTGTCCAGTGAGGGGATTGATGATCACCCGCGGGTTCAGTTTGGCACTAGAGGAAATCGAAGTGGTCATTCTCATGAAGAAAAGAATTCCCGCGGTAATTCCTTTGCAGATCGGAGACGCAACTGTTGAGTCTAAACTTGCGATAAAATATTTGGGACTTTTGATCGATTCGAAAATGAACTTTTCGGAACAGATCAGGACAATGGCGAAAAAGGCCGCGATAGGCGTCTCGGCTTTAAGTCGACTCATGTGCAACATCGGTGGGACCACACCGAGCAAACCCTGACTCCTCATGAGTGCTGTACAGTCAGTGCTACTGTATGGCTTTGAGGTTTGGGCCGGAGCTCTCAGCAAGGAGTTGTACCGAAAGCGCTTGGCGTAGGTATAGAGACGAGGAGCTTTGCGGGTTGCGTGTGCATACTGCACTGTCTCTGAGTCAGCGGTGTTGGTAATCGCAGGAGTGATACCCATCGCTCTCCTTGCTAGAGAGCGACGGAGATATTACGACGGAAAAGGGGATGGTTCTAGACATGCTGTCAGCCGAGAGGAGAGGCAGCGCACAATAATTGAGTGACAACAGTCCTGGGAAGGCGACTCTAATGGCCGCTGGACTGCCCGCATTATACGGGACGTGGGATCGTGGCTCAATCTGACTGATTATTACCTTAACCAGCTTCTTAGCGGGGATGGGTATTTTCAGCCTTGCTTGCAAAATCTTGGTAAGTCACGGTCCCCACAGTGCATTTCCTAGCTGGAAATGCACTGTGCAAATTTCCCCCACAGTGCAAAGAGGCCTAGCTGGAAGTAATGCGTCAAACAGTTCCAGGCTAGGGTCACTTGACAGAGAGGTGTTTACTAGGTAGTCTGGTAGCATGCGCTCCTAGGAGTCCCACACTCCGGGTGCAAATTGCCTTCACCCCCCAACCAAAAAAATATGATGAAGAAAATGGCAATGAAACAAATGTTTATGTTTATGTTTAATTTAATTGACTAGTTATACAACATCCAAGTGAATACCTGAAAAGTCAATAACAGAACGGCGTATTTTAAATAAGTCGGATTCAGGTACCAAAGAAACTTAAACTGGAACTTCCAAAACTGGACTTAAGCTACAACTTGCAAACTTAAAATAGCTTAACAGCTTAAAATAAAACTTTAAAACAGTTGTTACCGGAAAACTGTCATTTGATTTAATAATTTTTTTTTATTACCTTTGCATAACCCTAGAATTTACTGAATTTTCTACGTCGTGGACATTTGTTGCATGTAATTATACGCTCCTACGTTCCAATCTGACGTTTTCAAGAGGCCTTGTCAAGATATCTTTATGGTGCTGTGACTTATTTTCTGTCATATACAAAAATTATACAGTTATAACGTTTGTGAAGCAAATTGTAATTAAAGGAAGTGTAATTAAAGATTTTGTTGAAATTTATCTTTCCGCATGTTCATTTACTTGCGTTGATTGGACATCAAAACGTGACCTTGTGTTGATTGGGTTTCAAAACGTGATGAACATGGTTGCATGCAGCCGAAACGCTCACTCGCAAAAGAAAAAGACAGTCCGGGAGACACAACCATTAAGATGAAAATAAATTCGATGAGAAATCGAAGAAGAGCAGACAAAATCTGGACAACGTTTACTTTGCCTGACGTTAAGAGTTTTCAGTACTGGAATTTGAATTGAATATTACCTTTTTGAATTATACCATGCAAACGCTTCCCTACAAAAAAATTTCTAACTTCAATGCGCTAAAGAAATGCGAAGGCGAATAAATCAACATCGAAATGCATCCATCACAGTCTCACGTTAGCAGTGTCATCAATCAAAACAATCAACAAAGCATTAGATAAATAAATGATTTAGATCCATATCGAAAACTCTGTAATCGATTGATTACCCGATAAGACGTATCTTGACATTATTAATGAACGAGCAAACAAACGACGGCAATACCACCCATTTGAATGTTTACCAATCTAATGAATGATTGAAAGGAAGTATGTTGAGGATATTGTTCGTTGCCAGTTCTGTTTCCCCTTGCAAAATGCTCCTCCGAGCGTGGAAAAGTTACTCATCGGAAGTTGCAGACGGATGGAAAGTAGCGTCCTTGGCGAATAGGAAAATGTAATTGAAAATGTATAAGAATCATTTAAGGGAATGCTTGGTGCAGATTTTATAGCGTGATCTTTTTTATGTTATCGAAAATTAATTTCAATAAGGGTGTGCTGGAAATATATCAGTAAAGTTTGAATGGACAAAAAGAAGCAGTTGACGCTCTGCCGGCATTAAGGCTCAAGCTTAAGTTTTATATGCAAAACGTGTCTTTATTGCGGAAAATAAAAAGCATTCTTTCCTGCAGGGCACGTTTCCATAAAGTCATAACATGAAGTTGTGTGTATAGCATTTAAGGCAAAGTATAGCATTAAAGGCGATGTAAATGGTAGGATACGGCTCTTGATAATTGAAATGAAATGGAATTCATTTCGTAACGTTCTCCCTTACGTAATTAAGGGGACATGGGAGAATGTAGGGCTATTGGATAACTAGAATAAGTAAAGACAAAAAAAGTATTTAGTTTCTTGTTGCAATGAAAGGACATCATTGCAAGTTCGATAAAGTATTTTGTATTGCTGTTGGTCGAATCATGGAGTTTCGCTACACTTTTCAACAGTTTTAAGTGACCAACAGTAAGCTTGGGACTTGCCTTGTTTAGGTCTTGATGAGGTATGTAAGACTTGCAGGCACATATAATGGTTCTCGTAGTTGACTTCATTTAACTTTAGCTGCAGATCCTCTGCTCTCCAGTGAACTTTCCGTCAGCCGAAATTGCACCATTAGTACTTCGAGAAACCTCATAACATCCATTTCCTGAGTATTTAACCGGAGTGTGGAAGACAGCTTGCGGTGACGTCATCCAAATTGATAGGCCAAGTAAACCTCTAGCACTCTCCAACTTTTCGCCTTTGGTACTAGGGACTCCGAAGCAACTGTCACGTCGGGTATTACTGGTAGCCCCATCAGCAGCAATGAGGATGTCGCAGTTTTTGATATGATGAGCCTAGTTTTGACTACCATGAAAAATGAAACGCTAAATGTATTCAAATTTAGCGGATGTACCAGATTCGTCAGGAACTGCATTGATCTGCAGCAAACCGGCTTGCAGTAGAAACTGTTCGAGCTACCCTGGGTTATTATGCTATTCGCAATTATGGTTCTATGCTAAATAAGTTTCGGATACGATAGATCGATGGATTAATATTAAAGATAGATTACTTTCAGGAGACCTAACATTAGCTAGTACTTCTTAGAAAACTTGACCTAACTAACTGCGTATGCTCCGACTTGTCTCGTCTTTGAAAGTCTCCTGTCAAGGGACACAGTGTGCTTCCTCCATGCAATATTTACTTTCCTAATAACCTTCCTAAAATTGTCGCACAAGTAGCTCCACTTGCGTTCCTGTACGAAATCACTTGAAACACCCAAGAGGAATTGTTCTTCGCTGTAACCGATAGGTATCGCACCCAATTCTGATTTTATTAGCAGTTCGGCTTCACCTTCCGTAAGGCCAACTATGGCGATGAAATAGCTTCTATTATTTGGATTTATTTATACAATATTCATCTCGCTAAATGCAAGAAAATCGCTTTCTTGGCTGTCGTAGATAGTACCTTCTTCAATTTCTCCTTCGGAGTAATTAGATTCTTTGATGCTGCATTTTCGTTCTTCTTTCGCTCACCCTGTCTCCGTTGATAGAGCTTGAGGCAATCCTTTAGCTAGTGTGGGAATTGCAACGACTGCAACGTTCTCAAAGAGTTTTCTACTTTGCTCCCTTCTGTATGCCACCATTTTTGATAGCAGTTAGGGGTACCCTAACCCTTTTCTTACCTCTACCGTGAGTTCGTCTCGCCTAGATTGCAACTGTCTTTGTTTCACTGATTGCTATGCACTGTGGACAAATGCGATAAGTATCTCTGGTTGCACCAGCTTCCCCAGTAATCATCATTCCGTTTTCCAAAATTTCTATTCAGTAATTTTGTTTTCTTTTGAGTATTTCCTAGAGATCATGGCAAATGGCCTTTAATGATACGAGCTTCGAATGCATATTGATTCTTACAGCGGTTTTACCGGGAAGGAGACGGTATGTATAATACCATTTACACTCGAGTTTCCGCTCAGTGCTACTGTCCAAGGCAGGAAGATTCAGACATTATGTCCGAAAGCCCCGAACTCTAAGTTTCGTTCATCTGTCCAATTGATGTATGGCTCCGGGGTATATTCCGTGTAGTTCTCCTTTGCTTTGGGTAAGTGGAGAGGGCCCTCCTCAGAGAATACTTGCTTCCGAGAATTCTTTTATTGAGCAAAAGTGCCCTTATTCTATTTAGGAGAATCGAAGCTCCAACGGAAGGATTTCTCAGATACACCGAAGGCTACTGATCGCTCATTATTTTCAAGTTTATTTTCAAGAGAACTCAGTTTTTAATAACGGACGGACATCGGACGTTAAGGGTCCGATGACGTGAACTCTGAGCCCAAAAAAGTGTACGAGCAGGACACATGCTTTTCAAAAACTCATTTACAAAGAAAAACAGACACATACAGAAAAATCCCGTAAGGAATACAAATAATTGTCTGTGGCATATGGTAATATTAATTATAAACAAATAACCAACAAATCTTAATAAACTCTAATTTATGCTGTGTGTGTTTTCCCGTGTTTCGGACTTCAAAACTATCCTTTCTTGGTTTATTTTCCATTAAAAATGCTATATTTTCTTTTATTTCGACAAATCTATGTTTCGGGAGTGAGTTGCTCCCTTCCCCAGTGTCAATAATTTTCTGATATCATATCATAATTTATGATTTAGTTATTCTAATATTCTATTATTCTTAGTTATTCTATTTCAAAGAACTTTTATATTTAAATCGCTTAATGTTTAGTGAACTTGAAAGTATAAAGAGAGGTCCTGTAAGATATTGTGATTAAACACTTTGTCGCTGAAAGGGTGGAAATTACATTTGAAAAGGGTTCCCTGGAGTTGCATAACAAGAAAATGGTTGATCTTTGAATTTTTTGCAATACTGTATAGAATATCATTGCAATATATTTCTCCGTGTCTTCTTGAGGGAAAGCACTGGTAATTGTGTCCAGGAATGGATGACTCTATTATGCGAATTTTACTCGTTTTGTACGCAGTAAGATCGCGCATCTAGATGCGGCCGTACGCATCATTGCCTACCCAAAAAGAGATTACTGACAGATTATTTTGCGTATCTGAAAGCAAATCCGCGTTGTTAATGGTATCTCGTATAAAGAGTGGGGGAGTACAGCATGAGGGGTTTATGGGGAGCTTGAGGAGGTCTGATGTTAGAGTTAAAAAGAGCATGTTTGAAAGGACTGAGCCTTGTAGCAACCCGATGCAACCCTTGAAGTACGATCCGATAGAAAACCGAGCAAACGTTTGCGAATGAGGGAGTGGAATAGTTGGTTAGTAATTTTGCAGATGAGATCGTTTTACAGCCAGACTCAGAACTTGATCAAAAATTGAATGTAGAGATTTTGATTCGACTCCAAGGTTGTGCTTCCTTTGCATAGTTAAGTGATTAGTAAGTGTGCGTTCAGCCCACTAACGGAACCGATTTTCGTTTATTTTCCAAATTGTCAGACAATAGGCGTGTGGAAGACTGCATTTAACAAAACTCTATTATTTCTATTAACTCTATTATCTGATTCTTTCGGAGTTTTTGCCTTCCCTAAAATGAGCAATAGTGCACAGATTGGCGCCGACGTTTTAAATAGTTGTCATAGGGGCAGAGCTCAATGTTTTTGCTAATTATTCGTCGCACAATGGGTGGGTACAATGGATGTGGCTAGATGCGTCCGCGATTATCCTCTGGAGACAGTATAATTGCGAAGGGTCTAAGTCGCAGTAATGAAAACGCTTCACATAGTATCAATTATCGTAAAATCAGGACAACATCCTCGAATCAGATACGGAAGAAAGGAATGGCTTCCACAACCAATTGATAAATATTCTTTGGAACTTGGAATGACAGGTCATTGATTTGACCCTTGTCAGGGGGAGAGAACCATGTTATTACACCTCCGCAGGTGAATAGTAATGATTAGATCAAATTCAACCAGAGAACGGTGAAAAATGTGGTAACAGAAGCGGTGCAAAAGGTCTTGGAACATCAACCAAAGAAACTTCGGAGCAACTGGTACACGAAGATATGCTAAGGAACGATAGATAAAACGATCCAGGTGACAGATGAGACCACTGTAACACCCTAGGGCGACAAGGTAAGAAAACGTGCGGAAAAAAATTTTTCCAGTAGCTATTCAGAACGCCTCCAACAACAATTGTACATGTGACCGTTCAAGAAGCAGAGTAAGAAGTCATCAGCTCACCACCACCAACAGGTTAAGTACAGTCTGCAGAACTTGACATCAGAAAAAATACGGAAAAGATGGAATCCCAGCAGAGGAGCAGTTACAATAAAACTAGCGAAAAAGTAGTATTTTCCTTGGCACGTAAATGGCGACAAGCTATTTTGTGCAAATTATGGAGAAATTTCCTTGTGGTCTAGGGCATACAAAATGCTCTCCAAAAACATAGAAAGGAAATCTAAGACATTCTATGAAAGTATCAAAAGAGACTATCAGGAAGGGATATCAAATTTTAAGCAGGTCTGCAGTATCAGCAGTATCTGCAGATATACGTAGCATAAAATCATGCTTGATTTTCGCACCTCGAAAAAATTAGTGTGCATGATCAATGTCATAATACTCAAGTTAGTGTTCCAGGTTAAGAAAATCGGAGAACTACCGAAGAGTTTCAAAAAGCAATCAGACTTGAAACAAAGGGATAGATTTGCTCCCAAATCGTTAATATCGAGCTGGAACACGTAAGAAAGAAAACAGCTTCATCCTTTGGTATACTTAAGTTCAAGTCCACATGGAAGTGAAGCATGGACCCTGATGATAAAAGCTAAAGATACGATTGACAGATTTGAACGAAAGTGCTACAAAAAATTTACGTCACAATGAAAGAACGCTTGGGTAGATTACATATAGATTACATCCATGAGCTGTATGAATTATTTGATGAAACACCGGTTTCTACTTGCGTAAAGTTACGAAAACTACAAAAGACGAACAATGTCTTAAAAAATGGAAGAACCCGAGCTACTCACAAGGACATTAAAAGCTAGCGCGTAAGACAAACGCCCAACTCGAAGACGCGGAAGTGGATTAGAAGACAAGATATATGTATACAGCTGATGCTGATCAACCGGGAAACTAGGTGGAAGATCCGTAACGATTGGCGGAATTTAATCTTGAGGACCAAGGCCTGCTTTGTGCTGTCACGCCATGATTGATGACGATGAACGATAAACAGATTTTATTCCTTGGTTTTGGCGATTTGATCAATCTGTTTTTGAGCTAGGGACGATTTAAGTTGAGATCAGATACTTGGTGTGGAACTTATTCAAAAGGGAGTTTCCAGTGAAATAAATTTTGAATTCATCTGAAATAACGTTTAAAGAAATAATCATACTTACTTGGTTGCTTTTTATATTTCTTTTGATTAACTTAGATTGAATTTATTTGTCATCAAACTGGTGTGGTTATCTCATGGCAGCTTACTTCACATAACTTCCAAAATTTCTAATTTCTGTGAAATCGCGGGTTACTGTCGTTTGCGCTGATGTAGTTGATGTTGGTTTTGATTAGTTTTCATTATTATAGGCGAGCATGAATTGTATTTATTTCGGAAGACTCGGAATAGTTGTTTTAGGCTGTTGATACGTGAATAGAGACGCTTGAAATCGCTCATATAATGTGCTTTCTCGGTTGCGTTGGTTTTGGTGCTGAAGCAGCATCTTCGCTCCTCCTTTGGGCATTGTCTGTCTCCTTTTACTGAATTATTAGAATCAGGTGGGTCCAGTTTTCGTTCCGTTTCTGACATGTCGTTGCTGCTTATTACATTGATATCTGCAGTGATAACAGTCTAACGCAACTTACGTGATTGAATTTCGAACGTATATTTGAATGTGTATCCAAAAATATTGCGTAGGGTAAGCACCAAACAGTAAAAACATTTCGAAGAAACTCTTGATGTAACGGCTGAAGTAAGATTTTATTTGTGTTGATGAATGTTTCTCAGTATAACATTCAGCAAGAGTAACGTTGTGGAAACTTTTCAGTAGAAAAACAAAACGAATATAAGTCTACTTTTCATTCTTTCGATTTCCACTAGAAATCGCCGGGGATGATTCTCGAACCACACTGCAATGAAGCTCGTGCCTTCGATGTTGAAAAGACAAGGAACTGCAACCGTTTGCAAATTTGAAGAATTTTGAGTTGAAAAGTAATGAGTCCTGAAAAATATGTCTATACTATAGCCATCGTATTTTTCATGTATTTAAGTCATATCACTTAAACTACGGGTTAAAATGCCAGAGTCCGTCACTTTTATTTTTATAAATTATCGTTGAAACGCACACGCCTCATGTTGTTGTTATTTGAGTCGTATGAATTCTGGAACGAAAATTATTTGCGGACTTCAGGGAAGTGTTTCATTTGAGTAAACATAAAATTCACGTCGGAGCCCCTTCAAAAAAAGAATTAAATTTAGCGGGAAGGTAGAAAAATTTCATATGTAATGACATTGCACCAAACCCCGCATGAGGCTTAGGAATTCTGCCTGCATGGTTCCAAATTTGATACACGTTTCGAATATTTTTCTCTTGGATTAGCTTGTTTATTGGCTTGCGGCACGTCTTGCTTCTTAGAGTTTTTGTGGCTCGTTTTACAGGAGTTTGTTCAAGTATCTTTACTAATACCACGTAACGAGTATTTTTGTTACTCTCTATAGCTTACGTTCTGTATCAAAATCAAGCCATTTTTAAAAAACTTGACCAAATTCATCAAATTATCCGTTATTATCATCAGGAGCCCTCAGGGTGTGTTGGGTTGAAACTTTTGAAAATCAAAAGGCAATCATTCCGATTTGGACTATACATAATTAAAAAATTTTTGTTTAGATAAAAGTATGCAGTTCAGAAAATTAATACTCCTCGGATTTATTGTTGTGAACAATTTTAAATTTACTATAATTAATTAGACGGTCTATAAAAAGACCACCTTAGAGAAGTTGCGGAGGTACAGGAGGGGCCGATTTTTGCTTGCTCTTTGTTGAGGTTATGAATTCACATACGTGTTTCAGCCAGTCAAAGTGCAATCACAAAAAAAAAAACAAAAATCTCTCCGGTGATTATCTCAAAGAAACAAATAGAGCAAGAGATGATGCATATAAACTTTTGTTGTATTTTCATTGAATTGTTTTCAGGTTAATATCCTTCATATAATAAAACGATAAGAGCAGAATGAGCAAATATTTTATGGTGATGATCCATAGCGCGGCAGCCCTAGTCAAACCTTGGCCAGGATCCAGGATTAACCTCCTCCAATAGTCACGGCTCTGTCATCACTTGACCACTCTCATGTTTCACGGGAGTTTTTCTTTGTTTATCATACACTCCCATCAAATCCTTGATCATCATAGTAGACTTTCACATAAGCCCGTCAGTTTAATGTCTTTTTGAGCGGCCGGTTTTCTTCGAATGCCCCTACATGGCCCGCTCATTGAAGTTTAAATAGCTTCACAGAAGTAGATACATTCGGTTCGTCAAATAATTCATAATACTCATAAATATAACGTCGTCTCCACTTGGAATCTTCTTTTCAGAGCATTTTGCGTTCAAATCTGTCTACTGATTTTTCGGTTTTGCTGGTCGGGATCCATTCTTCACTTCCATAGAATAGCACAGGTTTGAGTAATGATTTGTAGATGCGACAAACTTTGCACAAATTCGGAACATAGAATGGGAAGCACTGAGCGATATACGTTCATGTGATCTCCAATTTTCTATTCAGTGGGCTTTAACAAAGAGAAGTCTCCTGTGGTCAGGTTTCGTTGGGCTGGAGTAGTCTTCCTCTTTTTGAGTTATAAATTTAGTTACCAGTAAATACCAGTTTGCCTCTTCCTTGTTATGATGTTGCTCAGATATCAGTAGCTGGTAGAATTTTTTCTCCCTCGCAACCTGGTCGAGTAAGTCTTGTGCGGTTGAGCTACGGTGTAGGTTAATCTGCAAGACTTGGATCATGTCTTCGCTTTTCTCTTGCTATGTGCCTCTTTGAACTCCAGGCACTTACCACCTCCTGGAATATGAACAAGGTTTTCAGGCGTCAATCTAACTTTGCACAAGACGCAGCTAGGTTTATTTGGGCACTCCTTCGCCTTATGGCCGGGAAGTTTTGGTCGTTCTTATCGCTTGTATGCAGGCACCGCTTTTTTAAGGTTCCACATTTTGCCTGATTTCCTTGCGGACCTCCGCGTAAGTCCATAGAATTCCTCATTACCTTTAGAACCGCGTTTATATTTCTTATGAGTCCCTCTTCTTCACGTCTGCAGCTTGGGTAAGAGAAGTAGTTTGGGCAAGTGCCTTTGTCTCTACCGAACAGCGATCCATGGAAGTTTGCTTCTCCGTTTTCTTCTCGCTGTTTCAGGTAGGCTTTGGTACACGTTGACGTGAAGTCCTCAGCAGTTTTGGCCTCCGGGCGAACATACCTGCCTCGGTGATCTTGTCACTTGTAGCTTTTCATTCTTCAGTGACCTAGTGTTTCGCCATTGAAAAATACCGTGGCGACTTATCCCCAGCCAGATTGTTGGAGAGAAGCCCGCATGAGGTCCAGGCTCCCTCACACGTCGGAGTGTATTTCCCCACCCCTAGTTTTTGTTTGTTTGTCTTCATTCATCAAATTGTTTGTTTTGATTGGGTACTTTTAGTGGTTTGATCACGCGTCTATATGAACACTATAAATAAGAAGAAATTAAAGAACATTCTTTCTTCGGGTATGAACCGAAGAACGCTGTAAGCTGTAGCCAAAATATATATTTGCAAAAAACTAAATAAAAAAACAAGCGCGCAGCAAGCATCCAACATGCTTCTATGAATCGTTATTGATGTTCCTATGCAGGAGAAGTAATTAACTAACCGGAAATCATTTGAAGTCGTATTGGCCAAAGAAATTAATTATCAATCACATAAAACGGCCGATAATACATTGACAATTTAACAGAAAAAAGCATGCAGACCAAAGAGAACACCACGATCATAACTCGGAGAAAGGGAAAGAGTCCCTTTCAAGTCTCTCAGAATATTAAACATCTGGTTGGAGAAAGAATCAAGTTTGAAGGAAAGTTAGGAACAGGAAATCAGGCGTCCCTACACTACTAGGATGAGCGATGAAATTCGTGCCAAAATAAGAACATGGTACAGCCAACAGACTTCGACGCAATACGAATCTTCATACGAACATTGAACAAACGCAAATCACTGGGACACGACACAATTACAAACACCATGATCTAATGGCTACCGCACAACATTCTAAAAGTACTTACGGACGTTGTTACTACAATTATTCGGTTGCGGAAGTATCCCAAAGCATGGAAATCAGCAGTAATCATCGTTTTCCCGAAACATCGGAGTAATTCCGGAATAAAAATTTGGCATTAGAGCTATGCATCCTACTGAGCTCCAGTTAGTAGTTGTAGTCCAACATGTAAGATAAGGCTTAAACCGTAAAAATGCAACTAGCCTAGTTATGTTTGGTATAGATAGGTCCCCTGATAAAGGCAGGTATGCAGGACTAATTTTCAAAATGCAGAAATTCAATATGGCCCTGCAGTTCACTCAAGCTATTGGTGGAGTACCCCAGGGCTTCCTTTTCTCACCGGTCGTTTATAATATCCTCTCAGCTTTCAAAAGTTAAATTATTTTTATATGATGATGGTACGTACATAACAAGGCAATCCTCTGTACAATCGACTTCCATACTAACACTACATTAGCTTTCCTGCGAACTTTGCAAGATAGGGATAACCTAGAGGTATATAAGGTATAAGGTAAGGTAGATGGTAAATTTCGCATTGGTCCAATCAGTCCTAATTTCCTTTGTTCGATTACCCATGATCACGCCAACCGCTTCTATTTTCACAACTCTTGTACATGACATCTCTCTCCTGTCTTGTACATGGTCTGGATGTCATTATTGCCTTACCCTGCTTGCGAAAGTGTGTTAGTGCGGTTCTCTACCTGTGACATTTGTATTTATGCAACCGAACTTTCGTTTAGTGTCACCTAGAATTGGTATCTTTAGATATTGGTGCTGCTCGTTCTTTTTCGTATCTCTTTGGGATGCGGCATCCAAACTAGACTTTTATAAGAAAGAGGTTAGAAAAGTCTATGGCGTCTACAACGAGGCTGTGCCCGCCAGTTCTCCTATCATTCACCTATTCTCTTCGGACATTTTCATTGATGCCTGGTAGAGTAATTTTAGTCTCGTTGGATGGGAAGAGCTCGTTTGACAGACATCTACCTTCACTTCTATGGCACTGTTATAAATCGTCCTTGTTCCTTTTCTCCACATCATTATCAGCTTCATAACAGTTGATTAAACATGAACGAACTTTGTCTTGCTTTGTATTGGACAGATTCTTTCATTAATCCGTCATTTATTTTATTCATCATTTATATTTAAATTTAAATAAAATTTCATCACTTTAAATTGACTTCCTTTAGATTGGGCGTCTGCTCCGAGTTTTGTCGCGGTTTTGATATTCTTCTACGATCCATTGTCGATATAAAACTTGGGTCTTCTTTTTCGCTGCTGGAAGATTGAACCTTGATTGCCTTTCGTAGTTCGTCATAAAATTGACCGAATGACTATTTTTGTCCAATAATAAGGATGGTTGATGGTTTATACATATTTATTTTCGTAATGAAACATATATGACACATTCCAAATCGCTACGAACCCGTAACACGAATATTTTCATAATCACATTTTATTTGAGCTGAACAACTTACTCGCACCGAAGTTTCTATATCTTTAGGAACTTCCATTGATCTGTTTTTCGAGTGAATTATCTTTGTGTGGTAGGAATGTTTTTCTTTAAGAGGCATTATCAAACTTAAGATTGGATAAATTTCACAGAACCTTGTTGAAAATGCCACTCCTAAAAGAAGTTTGATAAAACGATTATGTATTATTGTCATGACAGCCACAAATGCCACTAAATTTTGTGGTTGTATTGGTTTGGTTGGATTTGATGTTCTAATCCATTGATCAATTGATCCAAGAAGAAATGTTGCTTGAGTTCAAAATATTTAGATGTCCTTCATGTACCGTTGCATTTCTAATTTTAATAGGTTTTTTTCTTTTGTCTTCTTGGCTTGTCATCAGTGATATCCTTTTTCCATGTCTTTCAATGAATCATTACTTTTGTCCTTTATGTTGTTCCTCGCCCCTTTTTGTAGATGCTTTCATTCGAATACTTCCTCCCTTGCTGATTGATGGGTGTGTTTTGAGTGCCTTTACTTCCTCTCTCCCGAGGATATCTGCTTGCAGTATTTATTACATGACATCACATTGTACTGACATCTCCGAGAAACAATGAAAATATTATGAGAAGTCAAGAACTGAGGTACAAAATGCGAGACAACATATAATATTAAGTTGCTTTGGACTTTCATCAATGAAAATGGTGTCCTGATTATGATAAGATATAAATTCAATCAAATAGCCCTTTATGATAAGGAATATCCACACCATTTAACAATTAGACTTGATGAGGTACGTTCTCATATTTTCGGGCATTTTTAGGCAACTTGCCATGGTTCCACTTGATGGCACCAAGCTCAGTGTTTCATATAGGAGCAAGCCAAATAGTCAAGAAGAATTTTTTCTTGTTTTTCCTTCACCATTGGCAACTTAATCTTGTATTGATGTGAAAATGAAGGACAAAAGTTTGTCGTCCTTAGCTCGGAAAAATAGCTGTTAAAGTACATAATTATAATTTTTTTTTTGGGTTGGGGGTGAAGGCAATTTACGCCCGGAGTGTGGGACTCCTAGCAGCGCATGCTACCAGACTACCCACTAAACACCCCCCCCCCCCCCTGTCAAGAGATCCTTGCCTGGAACCGTTTGACACATTACTTCGGGCTAGGCCTCTTTTTACTTCGCCCTAGGGCACCGTCAGTCTAGAGAAATCTAGAGGATGGAGGAGGACTGCTGGAAAGGAGATCTCCCTAGACCCCTCGCCCAAGGTTATCTATCGTATATTTTTTGGCAATAAGTATTGCCCGAGAGTAATGTGCCACGCAGGTCCATTTGTCGAAACTTTTCAGCATTTCTCCGACCAGATTGTCTGGAGAAAGCTCTCCCATCACCTCCCACAAGTCCTGCTGCATCCTTTTCCACCTTCTACAATTGAAGAAGGTGTGACATGCGTCATCCCTTTCCCCTGGGCAGAAAATGCAGTCTGGGGACCGTGATTTACCAATCTTGTGCAAGTAAGATTGTACATAATTATCATAAGTGCAATATATGTTATCTTGAAATTGTATTTCATCAATACGCTCAGAATACTCGAACAATTTGCGTGATTTCCGTGCACAAAACTTTTCGTGATTAAATAAAAACTACTTCTAGTCGTTAGTCAAATGTAAACTTAAGTTTAAAAGTAAAGATAAATCCTACGAATTGTGTATATTCACAAAATACAGGAGTATGTTATTTGTTTTTTATAAATTCCAAATCACTTTAATGCAAGTGAGATGATAGTTTTATACTATAATGATAAAAATCCCGTATTTCCATATGTTGTCCTTTTATATGCAAATACCGCATAGCTGAATAAATAATTTTTTGCCTCGTTCGTGTTTGCTATTTCATATACAAAGATATTAACTGTATGCTCACCGAATTCTTGCTCTTTTTTTTCCAGATATGAAACGTACAAGGCAACCTTGAAAAAAATACCTGCAACTCGTCTCTCCCGTCTGACCGAAGCACTAGCCAACTATGATCCCGTTCTGAACGAGTATTTCTTTGACCGACATCCTGGAGTATTTGCACAAATCCTCAACTACTACAGGTAAGCTTCCATGCAGGCTTTTATCGGAAACGAGCGAAAATATTTTGCTATTTTCCTTTGTGCTCTTCTGCCACGGACTAAGATAGTTTCATTGTACAAGGACCAACAATGTTATCCACTCGATTGCTCGTTTCCCGTGAACGTGGGTGGAATATTGATATATAATTTTTGAACTATTGCTTTATATAAACATGCTTCATCGAAAAGAATCCAACCGAGTGTATTCATTGGCCCATAGATAAAGACTCCATAATTGAAAAATCCTATTCTCGTCTTTTTCATGGCTATCACGACAAGGACCGGGAAATTACATTATCCCACAGACGTTTGTGGACCATTATTCGAGGAAGAATTGGAGTTTTGGGGATTGGATTCCAATCAGGTAGAACCATGTTGCTGGTCTACGTACAGCATACATCGTGACACACAAGTAAGTCCTTAATACAATACTATTATTGCCGGCTCGGAATGTTTTTCTTGCTAATTGACATGTGGTACTGGATTTTTCTAATTGAAAAGAATTAGGAGGTTATGTTCAGATTGCTTTGTGCATTTGTTTGTTGGCAAACCTTTCAGTAAATACACATATTACAACCATTCAGTAAATACACATAGTCATTATGAGAAACTTCAAATCAATTAAATATTGATAAAATGGAGTTAATTTCCCTTATTTACTTGCCTTGTACACAGAATTATGTCGTGAAACAAATCGCAAAGAATGTATCGAAACAAAATAAAATCCATTAGCAATTTGGTCTTTTCTTACAAGTTTCCATTAGAGGTACAATAGAGATAGAATTAATAAATTAAGTAAAAGCTTTCAGCCTTTTTCAATATTTTATTCAAACTTTCAATGGCTTCAGTCATGTTTCTTTAATGATAAAAAATTTATGAACGAAAAAGACTGAACAATTTTGAAAGAGTAATCATTAAACTAAAGGATTTTTTTTTCTTGGAAAATATCAAACCTTTATTAAATTAAAAAAAAACTTCGTGAACTGTTGTAAATTTTCTACAAATTATAAAAAAACAATTTTTTCTACGTTTTTCACTTGTGTTGATAATTTGCGGAATTTACACCCAGTTCAAGTTTGAAAATTGGCTTTCAAACCGTTGTATAACCACGTTACACAACTCGTTACAACCGCAGGAAGTCAATGTTTGGTGTGTTTTGTAGGCCGGTCTAATCATATATGTTTTGAACATACAGCTGGGAAGAACATTATAGTCAATGACCGCTAAGACTCATGATGAACGACTTTCTCGTTCCGGAATTCAAACGGGAAATCGGAAATCTCGGAAAATCCCAAAGTCAAGGATATTTCAAAGTGTTTGGCCGAAATGCGTTGGCTTATTGGATAGCTGCAGGCTAACGTTCTTCCTAGTGATGAATCTTCTTCATCACTAGGAATCTTCTTCATCACATTCTTCTTCTATGAATCTTCTTCATAGTGATTTTCTAGCTTGATTACTTCTCACAGCCTGTGGTAAGCATTGAAGTCTCCAATAACCAAAAGCGGCCCTTCTATTTCAAATCGAAGAGCCTGATTTTTGGTGGGTTGTACACCGAATCACTAGAAACTCAACAGAATTCGTCTGTACTGCTTTTGCTGCTGATAGCTGCTGCTTCTGTTGTATGTAACTGTGGTGTATGAATCCGGTGATGTTTCACGCCTCACGAGAATGATCGTTCCTCCTCCCTTGCCAACAATCTATCACTTGTATAGATTATAGTTGGGGAATTGGAGACGCGCTCCGGGCTTCAGGAAGATTTCCTGGATGATTGTCTAAACTCTCCAGTTCGTTGAAGCAAGGGTTCAGCATACCACATGAGTATAGAGACGTGATTCAACTGGTTCATTTGTGTTTAAGTGTGGAAAGTTGTGCTGTAAACAAGCCCTGAACCATTTTTGCTATCATGTCTTTCATCATCAGTTGAAATTGTGATCGCATGCTGGGAAAAATGTGTCCCATGTCTGGAGGTGTAAATGTTGTATGCGGTTCTGTGTTGGGTTGTTTTTTTTTTGTTTGTGGAGTGTTGGGGGTCTGTGTTGTTGTTTGTGTGGGCTGTTTGTATTGTGCCGCGATTTGTGCAAACGTCTTCTTGCGGTTTTTGGGTGTTTTTCGGGCAGCCTCCGTAGCTTGCAGGATGTCCTCCGCCGCTGTTCACGCATCTTGGCTTTCTTCATAAGTTTTCTTGGATGGTATGAAGTGATACGAGCCACACAGTGCAATCACATTTCACCCAAAGAGCTTGAGCATGGTAATTGCCTGAGGCATGTCCAAATTGTTGGTAATTGTGGAACATAGACTGTCCGTTACGTGGTTTGATGAACTCTATATTGCAGATAAGATGGCATACAGCTGTTATATTGTTAATGGCTGTTTTTTCCTCTTTATCCGTATTTTACTTCATTGCAAAGACGCTGCCGCCTGCCATTACTTTCAGATGAAATTTCAGAGCTTGAATTCCAGAGGATTGTCGATACATTGGTCATCTTTTTGTTCTATTTCTGTCAAAACGCTGGCTCGAAGAGTATCTGCATCCTTCGCTTTGAATTCGTGGAGTGCTTACATTTGGTTCATTTTTGGCTTGTATTCGGGTCCTTACTTTTTGTTCAGGAGTGAGCACTGATCATCTACTACTCCTATTTGTGATATTTAATGGTTCAGCAAATCGAGCGTGGGTATAACCCAACGAATGCAGAGCTTCGACATTGATAAGCTTTAACTTTTTAGTTCTTTGTGAGGTTACAGACTCATAAAAAATACTTAAGAATTGGAATTATATGTACTTAGAGCCGCCGATTATGTGGGTTCAGAATTGACTTCCCACTGTAGAATCTCGTTAGACGAAATACAGGAGGTTTGATTGAATCCTCTTAGTTTTATTTGACGAAAGGACTTCTTGGATCAGCTTTTGGAAAGTTTTACTTAACAAAGGCATTTTACTTCTTGTTCGTAGCGATTTTTTTGTAATTTTTTAACAAGGATTATTTTACGAGGAGGTAAATGTAGCCACAAGTTTTTTGGAGTCTAGATTCATGCATATTTCCTATCAACTAGATTAGACACTCTTTCTGGTTCGCCTGTTCAATCCTTGAAGCATTTGATGAGCGATTTTCATCCTCCTGGAAGTCTTAATAATGCATCGTAGACAATATCAGCTGTTGTGGTTTGAATATCTTTGTTGAAAGCAGAGCGGTTTCCCAAAAACCGGACAGTACGAATTTGTTACAATTTGTGGAGTTGTGATGTTTTTGTGACACACAGTTCCAATTGTCCTTTGATTGCATCATTTTTGCCGTTACATTTTCTGGGGAAATTACGCCAATTTTCTCCGAGAGATGCGAACGGAGTCTTGTGAATCTATTACACGTAAAGAACGTATGGCAGGCGTCATCCGTCATCCCCGGGCAGAACACGCAAGTTGGGGATAGTGTCTTTCCGATCTTACACAGGTAAGACTGAAAATACCCGTGACCATTGAGTAGCAGGCCCTTAATTCCGAGAATTTCGGTCAACTCTTTGTCAACTGGTCAACTCTTCCTTGGTCAGATGTCATGCGACAAAGAACACTGAATCGCAAAATTCAATCACTGACCACACCACGAGCGACTATTTCGGCCGCCGTGTCTTTAAGCAAAATCCGCTTCACCCAATCTGCAAAATCGGGTCAACAAATAAAGTATGGCTATCCTCTAGTAGAGATGATTCCGAATATAAAGTTAAAAAATGAAATTATATTCGCTGGAATAAAACGTGAGTATTGTTTTTCTATTCTCCTGTCAACTTTTTTATTAATAATAATTATTCCTTTATTTTTATTTTTTATTGACTTTTGGCAAGAATAAGTAGGCGAGAAATTCGAATTGTAGATTCGCCACATTATTCAAATTGCAAATTTGGCACAAAGGGAAGTTATGCGAAGGAAGTGATGTTGATGTGACTAAATCGCTAGGTCCGAACGAGGACTTTTGTTAAAGTCGATTTTCTGTGGCATTGTTTATTAGCTCTTTGACAAGCAAGACATGCTTTGGTCATCTCTCTACAACCCTTCTTCATCGAAGGCCAGGCAGAATAGTCGGTCGTCATATTGACACTAGTCGAAACCTTTTGATGAGAAAGGCAATGAATGGAATCAAAAGCTGCTTATCGCATATCCTTGGTACTGAACAGACGGACTCCATCAGTTGCAAAGCCAAATATAGTATTATATATCTAAGGCATTGTATTAGCAACAGCGTAAAGTTCAAGTTGTAATGACGCATTGGACTCGTTGTACAATATTTGCTGGATATTGGCGTCACCTTTGGGTTTATTCTCCAGAAGTTCGTAGTTGATCGATTGTTTCAATATTAAATCCACTCTTGGTATATTGAGTCATAATTTTGGAGGCAGTAACGTGTCAAATATATTTTGTACCGCAAAATCAATTTCGCGAAGTTGTCAAGGTGATGCTCTTAATGGAATCAACGTGATCATGAATACCATTTCTGGTCGGTGTAAATTGAGAATTGACTTCTCCCTGATGACGATTGGAAATTCTTTTCTTCTTGCAAAGCTTCCAACGATTCACGATCATAAGAAACAAAGTTCCTAACCGATGTTCTTTGTTACCTTTTTAAAAGCATTTAAAGCTTCTTCTAGCTTACCTCATTCTATTTCTTGTACTTCATCAGTTTTTGCAAAAAGCCTCGTGAAATAACAACGGTGGGAATTCAATGGCGATAAAACTTAATTGATGCAAGAAAACATCGGATTTCTGAAGTAACAATTGGCTTAAGTAAATTTGTGATGTCCATTCTATTTATTGAAACTTGATGGATTGCAGCCTTGTTGATAAGAGGTTTGTTGATGGTCCAGGGAAGTGATCTTAAGTTTGGCAAATAGCTTCGCAGCGTTGACATTAGACTATATTTTCTGAATCACTGTAAGACTACTCGCAAGTATGCAAATTGCGTGGATCTTAGATGTGATTCTGATGCTTCTGATGTAAGTTAAAAAATGAGGTCCCAGCAACGCTTGATCAATGAATCGTCAAAATGTTTGACTGCCATTTAACAGAGTAAATTTTAGCACATAATCGCGTGCTTTCTGACGTCGCTTATATGAACTTCCCCATACCATTCTCAGAAAATCGAATCAGATAATTTTTTAGATGATTCCGGCTTCAGTATCTCATATTTTCCTGGTGCTGGTGAATCTCGTATCATATCTGCAATCACTTCCAGACAGTTCAGCGAAGCGGCAACTGTATTGAACTGCTGGCACTCTGGTCAACAGATACGTCAGAAGTGCGAAATTGAGGTTCAATTGTTCTTTTGATTCATTTAATATCGCAACTATTGTTCTTCACTCGACTTTATCAAAGCTATGTGACTGATTTCCCGAAACTGATTATATGAGCAAGAGAGAACTGTTTTGATTCTGTCACTACTCGTAATGTTGGTCCATTAATCTACTGGAGATTCGATTTGGAAAATTACGGCACATTACGTTTTACCGATCCGAGTTCATGGATCTTGTAATGGAGCTCCTCCGCAGGAGTGATTCGGTGTTACAAATGAAATCATATGAAGCCGGAATAAAACGCATGTTCTCCGTTCTCGGTTCTCTTGTCAACTTATTATGCTACTACTATTTTAAATTCTATTGAATACAAATAAGATCAAATAAGTCAAATTGTAGATTCACCACAAACTTTTTGCCAACGTGCTTAGATGGTTCGGGACGTATTCCAGAATCCTAACATTGAAGAACTTGGGCTGTTATGGCCAGTTCATTACAAGACTTCAAGGAACGCAGAGGTGATCTGGGGAGAATCACGTTTGATCTTGGTAATTTTTCGAATGTGCTATTCAGAGAAATCACCAGAAAAACAAATTAACTAACCAGAACTTGGATATGTTTGAAAGTTAGGGATTATAAAAAAACGTGTTACGGGTCGACTCCTCTCCCCAGTGAGCTCGCTCGCCGACACGACGCAACTCTAATTTTTTGTTGTTTTTGCGAATGAATTAATTTGACGGTAGGTTATTGCTCATCCCGCGAGCTGTTCACTACGAAAGAAATATTGTTATTATTAATGATGAATTGTATGTTGAAAACAAAAATATTTTTTTTTAATTGTATTTATAATTAAATCACAATAAGTATGATAAGATAAGTGGTAAGAAGCACAAATTATATTAATAATCGGAGCCATAACGCTCGCGACGACGGACAAGAGAAAACTTGCGATTGAGCAATACAGCGCCGGTACAGTGCGCCAAGGCCAGCGAAGGCGAGGCGGAGAATTCTTTTCCCATTTCAACCGCCGCAGCAACAACATCGCCGTAAAAGCTCTGGGAAGGGTTGGCGGCTACACTAAGTGCGGGGTGCGGAACCCGGGAATTCCCACCTTGCAGGCTATCACCTCAGCGGGCAATCACCTTAATGGGCATTCATCTTAGCGGGCGACCGTTGGGCGAAAAGAATAAAAGCCCGACGAGCCGGAGCTGAGGCCCTCTTTTTGATCCCATTCATCGAGGAGCACGAGTTTCGAGGAGTGCAAGAACACCGTCCGACGAGCCGGGGCTGAGGTCTTCTTTTGTTTCTCATCAAGGAGTGCAGAACCGGAGCTGAGGTCCGACGAGCTGGAGCTGAGGTCTTCTTTTGTTTCCCATCAAGGAGTGCAGAACACCGTCCGACGGGCCGGAGCTGAGGTCTTCTTTTGTTTCCCATCAAGGAGTGCAAGAACACCGTTCAATGAGCCAGAGCTGAGGTTTTCTTTTGTTCCCCATCAAGGAGTGCAGAACCCCGTCTGACGTGCCGGAGCTGAGGTCTTTTTTTGTTTCCCATCAAGGAGTGCAGAACACCGTCCGACGAGCCATTTTATCCATAGAGGAGCACGAGTCGTCTGGGGGGCCCCCGCCGTACTTATTGTATTTAAAGTAAGTCCTAGGTATAAGTAAGGAGTAGCTTGTTATTAAAATTAATAATTAATATTCAATAAGTTAAATAATTTAAATATTAAATCCAGCAACTTCCGAAGCCAGCCCATCTCCTCTAAGGGCTGGGGGTCGCTTATTGGGGTAGAGGAGTGGCGTCCACGCCCGTCTCCGACGGGGCTTCCGGGACCCAAATAACCCCACCTCTGAGGTGGATTCCTTTAAGCTCTCTTGTCGGGCAATTGAACAGATTGAGAGGGAGTAATAAACGTTCAGGTCTCATCACTCCTCTTTTCAAGTAACCAGAGGCAGAGCTACATATAAGTCCAGGCGAAAAATTTGAATTTGGCAACAAAGGAGTTAAAGGCAGTGCATTCAACAGAACTCCGGCTACCACGTATGATTTAACACATCAAAAAATAGCGTAACACAGAAATCCAACGAGTTTAATCATGTTTAAAAAGGAAAAGTTTGTTTGTAGGGCTTAACTGAAGAAAGCATAAATTCAAACCTTGGGTCCCAATTTTTAAAATAATGTGAACGTAATACCATACGTTAAACTTTAAACATCTGACAAGAATAAATTATTGCTTATTCAGGCCTTCGCTCAAAGCGAAATTGAAAGAAATTATCATTTATCGGTGGTTATCACAAGTTGAAGTCCGTCTTGAGTGCCGCCTGCCTGCCGTGGGCCTTGTTTTTGTTAATCAGTTTACGAAAGAGTTTCCTGGCTGACCGTTATGGCGAATGTATACCAATTTATCAATACAATAGCAATATAAAATCAATATACTGACCATCAGGAATAGTCCTCTGGTACCTTATATTTGTGTACCATATAATACTTGTGTTTCATATCACTACACCGGTCAAAAGTTGATGTGGTCCCAATGCTCTTAATGGCCACTTTGGTTTTAACTGATGTTTCTAAGATTTGTTGTGGATTCCTTCCATGCCAAGCTTGCGCAAGCTCCATTGAACTTGCTCTGAGAGAAAGAAATTTGCTCATTCGGCGTGGTATACCTGCTGAAAGCAGCTCTGAATTGGTAGGAGGACGCCATCCGGCTCCAGATGACGGTACCTCTTGAAGCCTTTTCTGTTACGAAGGTACTCTGATATCAATAGCATCAAGTCTCATGTTTCTCTTGCAACCTGGTCAAGCAAAAACTGTTTGTGGTCTTGTTTAGTGCCTTTTTAAACTCCAAGCCTTTTCTAGGACCTGAACCAAATTTTCGTACTTCAGATTTGTGGATCTGCATAGGTTACTTGTTTGTGGATTCTTCTCCCAGCCACAGGAGAGGATCATCTACTTTGCTCGCTGTCTTTTCCTAGTTTTATTCCAGGTGCTTCGAAATGTTTGGGCCAACGTTTGATTGCTGCACACCCTAAATGTGGAACTTTTATAACAGATTCGGTTGCTCGAGTGATTTTATCCGCAAGTCTTTCCCTTGCTTTTTGGTGCAATGAACTGTACCAAATGTCTGCTCTATTTATAGAATTTAAATGTCTGCTCTATTTGAGAACTTTGATCTCCGTTAGTTCTCCCCTTTTCTTTTAATCCGAATCTGGGTTGCTGCAAGTCATCCTTTTGCCATTTTTGACGGTAACTATGTTTTCAACCATAAATAAATTTTATTTTACCTCTTCAAATTTTTGTACCTCTTCCATTGGTAAAGGGTAGGTATTACAAATTGCAAATGGCAGTACACCCAACTGCTGTTTTTACGGATTAAAACAGATGTGTCATAAAAGAGTTCGTATTCTGTGCAATGAAGTGAACTATCGTGCGCATTTGTCTCTGTTATGTTTACCTGCAATCAAAATTGCATTTATTTTGAAGTTGCCCCCAAAATATTGCGATGCCACCGCGTTTTTATAGCGGGATTTCTTTTGAGGATGGGGGGGTGTGTAGGAAGGTGAAGGCTTTTTACGCCCTGAGTGTCGGACTCCCAGTGTCACAACGGACCTACTGAACTACCGAGTAAACACCACTCCTGTCAACCGGAGTGCCTAGCCTGGAACTGTTTGACACATTACTTCGGGCTAGGCCTCCCAAATCTATGTCTTTTGACGCCTGCGGGTTACACGGATTCCTTCTCCAGTTGGATCGAAAAGAGGAAGAGGATTGCTAGAGAAGGAAACCCTCCACCTTTGACGCCTCCAGCCGATCAAGTATGCATTTTATCATTACTAAGATTACCCGAGCGTAATGGTCCACTTGATTCCATTTGTCAAATGGTTTCAGCATCTCTTCGATTAGGCTACCTGGATGGAGCTCGCTCACTATTTCGGCAAGATCACGGCGCTGTTTGTCCCATTTTCTGCATAAAAAGGAAGTATGACAGGCATCATCCTTCACACCAATGCAGAATATGCAATCTGGAGACCGTGACTTACCAATCTTGTGCAGGTAAGACTGAAAACAGCTGTGTCCGCTCAGTAGCTGGGTCAGGTAGAAATCAGTCTCACCATGCGTTCGACTGAGCCATGATCTCAAATCGTAGATGAGCCGCACGGTCCATCTTCCGTTTAGCTCACGAACCCTGGATTGTTGCCATTCGTCGAGAGTGCGTCGTCTTTCATCGCAAGCAGCTTTTTCTTTATTACCCTCGTGCCTTTGGAATAGATTCTTTTACGCTCTCTAGCAAGGAGAGCGATGGGTATCACCCCTGCAATTACCAACACCGCTGAATCAGAAACTGTACGGTATTCTAATGCAATCTGCAGTGCTCCTTGTCACTTCACCTGTACCAGCCGTTTTTGATGCGGTTCCTTGTTGAGAGCTTCACTCCATATCTCTGCTCAATATATAAGCGAAGATAGCACAACACTCATTAGCAGTCGCCTTTTTGTTGGACTTGGTCCGCCGTGATTGGACATTAGTCGACTAATTGCCGAGACCCCTGCTGCGGCCTTATTTGTTGTTGTCTTGATTTGCTCCGAGAAACTCAGCTTAGAGTTTAACAGCAAGCCCAGACACTTGACTGATTATTTCAACTCTACTTATATGTCCCCGACTCGGATCATTCTTACTCTGGGGATCCTCTTCCTGGTAAGAAAGACCACTTCGGTTTTGTCTAACGCAACGTTAAACTCGTGAGTGGTCATCCAGCTCCCCACCCGGCGCATTAGTACATTTAGCCTTGATTGACCGCGCGCCCAGCAACTAGTGCCGCAACATCGTCCACATAGCCGATCAGTCGCGACTCTTCCGGCAGTTCTAGTCTGAGCAATCCGTTGTAAGAGACGTTCACAAGTCCGGACCGAGGATGGAAACTTAGGCCACTCCTGATGTGACTAGCATCCTCTGTCGACCTTGCACAGTGTCGTAAATCAGGCTGCGATCCTTCAGGTAGTTTTGGTTTATCCGCATCAGATATTCTCGTACTTGGAAAGAGTTTTGCAGGGCTTCCAAAATATCAGTCTATCTAGCGGAGTTGAAAGCATTCCTTATGTCATGTTCTGAAACCATAGTGCCTTGGAAAAAGATCCCCAGTGGCGTGGATAACATTAGCGAGTCTTCTCTTTATCAGTTTCTTGAGCACTTTCCCGGCCGTGTCTAGCATGTATAACGGTCGGTATGCTGACGGTGATTCGGGATTTCCCTTGATCTTGCTGATTAGCACGAGTCTTGCCGTCTTCCAACGCCCAGGAAAAACGCTTTCCCGCGAGCAGGCATTAAACATACTGAGCAGCAAGTCCGTGCAAGAGTGATAGCCAGTTGCAGTACCTGGGAATACCGTCTGGGCCTGGAGCCTTCTTCGCCTTCATGGAGAGAACTGCTAGTTTCAGCTCTTTCCTCGTGAAGGGTGGACAGTCTGATATCGTTTCCCTGTGAGCGGGATCAACACGGACGGGATGTTGAGGAAAAAGGGCCCGTAATATCTCGACCATGATGTCCGCTTCAAGTGTGTAGGGGGCCCGTAGAGTATCGAGCTTCCGTATAACTAGCTTATAGGCCAAGCCCGACGGGTCCGTGTTCACGTCTTCGACGAGGTTCTGCCAGCAATGGGCCTTACTCCTGTTGATCAGTTATTGAAGGCATTTTGTGGCTGACCGATATACTGCCATTCTGGTGCATGCCTCGTCCTGGCTTCTCGCTCGTTGATCATCTCGCCGGAGTTTGTGAGACACCCTTCGTTGTTCAGCTATTTCAGTGGACCACCAGTACACTGGAGGCTCTCCGTGTCTAGGTCTCCAACGGGGCCTAGATGACTTACAAGCGAAGATGATGGTTCTCATTGTGGAGTTCACCATGTCCTCAGCAGTCAGTTCTCTGGTCTCGGGTGACGAGTCAAGCGGTGGTGAGCATATCATGAGCGTGTCGAAAAACTTCTCCACTTCCATCCTCTTAGTATTCCACACGAAGGCGGAGCGCTGAGTGTCTTGAATTTTAGGAACGTTGTCGCGGTTCTCGATTGCTATGTACTAATGATCAATGAATAGTCCTCTACAACTCTCCAATTGTGTGTCATAGAGGAGAGGGACTCCGAGGCGAATATCGCATCCGGAATGATAGCCACGCAGCTCAAGCGGCGGAAAGTGGGAGTGTTACAAGTGTTCACCACGGCTAGCCCTACTCTGGCTGCCATCTCCAGGATTCGATTCCCCCTAGGATCTGAGGCATTCCCCATTCAATAACCTTGGCGTTAAAGTTTCCCCCGATAAGAACATGACCATCTGTGCTTAAGACGGTGACCTCCATAGAGTTGAGCTTCGCTTGGAAAGAAGTTATAATTTTGTTCGGTGTCAAGTACACACTTAGGAATGCTATTCCTGGGCAACGGACCCACCCGAAACCATCTTTTCGCCCATTCCCCCGAACTCTCAGTTGGGTGCTGTTTCGAACCCATATGGCCCAAGTACCAGATTCATCAGGGTTGCATGGCAATGAATGAGTTCGCTAAGCACCAATAGATCTGCTTTCATATCCCTCGCGAATTAGCCAAACAGGTCTTGGGCGTTTGAGCTCCAATGTAAGTTTATCTGCAGGACACGGGTCATTGCAGAACTGCTTTGGCTTTGGTTAGGGCTTGTTTGAATACCCGGCACTTCCCTGTCCCTGGAATATGTCTCAGGTCATCAGGTCTGGGATCAGCGTTCTCGCAGAGGGTACTGTACGCCTCTCCCGTGCATTCTGTTTTTTTATGTCCAGCGTTACCGCACTTATAGCACAAGGAGCTCCTATCAGGCCCTTTGCAGCTTTGTGCTGTATGACCGTAGCGTAGGCATGTGAAACAGCGGAGAGGAACTGCTCTTCGCTGTATTCTGCAGACTACCCAACCTATTTTTATTTTGCCCATGCAGAGGAGTTTTTCGGCTTGTTTCTCGGTTAAGTCGACTATGGCCATGCGCTGCCCTCTATTATTTTCAGAGGTTAATCGTAATTTGAGCCCACTTAATTTGGGTGAAACCCTTTCAAGGCACTCTTTCACCTTCGTCCTGTTCGTGACACAGTCATTGTCGCTGATTTCGAGGGTGGCCATTGGTTCAAGTGACGCTACTGTTGACTTTTCCCCAACAGCTTTTTTGACTGCGTCCCGAAACGAGTCGTTATTTGTTGTCTTAGGTCCAAGTTCTATAAGGAGACCTTCAGATTTGTTTGGACAGACGGTTCTGATGGCAGTTTGAGTGTCATCGGGTCTTGAAGCTCCCTTGATTTCCCGCAAAACATCTGCGTAAGTTCTCCCATCTGTCGGTTTGACCAGCAGTGCATGCCTTAGGATTTTTCGGCGTGGCTTGCATCGTGGTTCTTGTCCCTTGTTTGGGGTTTGTATTTGTTCCCAGGAAGGAGCTTATCAATGGTTACTTTTTCAAGAAGGAACCTTCTAGACCCTTTTTTGGTGGCCTTGACCTCTCCCTTTATAGAGGGATTGGATATTGGTGAATGCGCAAGGGGCTTTTATCTGGAATGTCTTCGACTCCAGCCATTATATACAAGCATCGGTCAGAATAGGTCGACTTACCGCAAAATAGAAAACTACTTAAATTTTAACCAGGTAAAATGATAAAATGATAAAGCTGTCTGAATACTTGTATGATTTGGTTGATTGCTTTATAAATGCAAGATAAGAAAAATTATTTTGCTTACTAAGAGTTCAAGGCAAGAGTAGGACTTTCAATAGTTGCTTTTTAAAATATTGCATTGGGAATTCATTGAAATCGGTTGATTTCTTGTTTGGTTGATTTAGGAAGGCGATCCAACAAGTAGTAAGCTACCCTACCTAATGATGTCACCATTGAAAAATAGATTGACTATTCTGTAATTCATTCTCGTAGACAGCTACTGTCAAAATTTCAGCCGAATTAAGCGCGTGAGATCACATCGGAGCAGTTCCACGCTGTTTAAGCTCAACCCGAAGGAGTTCGTGCTTCGTTTAGAACCCATCGATCAAACATGGGTTTACTGGTACACTGGAGTCAAAAGAAAAGTCGAAACACTGGACACCCGGAGAACCTGTTCCTTGGAAGAGGAAGAATGTTGCATCGACCGGAATGGTTATAGCCACCGTTTTCTGGGAATCACAAAGCGTGATCTACATGAACTACCTGGAGAAGAGTAAAACAGTCACAGGGCTTTATTATGCCAAATTATTGGGCCGATTCGAGGCCAAATTGCACCACCAAAGGCCCAATTTAGCGAAGAAAAAATCGAATCCACCATGACAACACGCCACAACGAACTGCTACCACATCCACCACATTTTTTTTATTGTTTCAAACCTTGAAGAAGTCACGCACGGGTCAGAAGCTTGAGTCGAAAGACGAGGTCATCGTCGCCGCAGAGGCCTACTTTGCGATTCTTGGGAAAACGTATTTTTCAGACGGTTGAAAGAAGTTCGAGCATCGCTGAGTCAAGCGCTTCAAGCTTAGATGAAATTATGTTGAGAAATATATCGCCTCTTTACCCAAATTTTCAGTTTTTTTGTAGGCTAAACATTTACCGGACGCCCTCATATTATTGGACAAGAAACAGCGATAACTCTTCTGAAAAACTGCGGATCTATCAGGATTCAATCAAAATAATTGGAATAGAAATTATTTTAGTTAGTTAGTTTTCCTGAATTTTTGTTTGTACTCTGATTTCTCTACTCAAAACTTTTCAGTAAAAACGCAATGCAAACATAAATGTACATATGCTTTCTATCTTTGTTTGACAGAACTCTCAAGATTAGTATTCTTCCGTTTCGCACTTACGTTATGCTTGTGCACTAATATTTAAAACTATATAATTTGTGTTATTGCGCTGAAATTATTGCAAACTTAAAATAAAAACTTCAATATAGTTACTTAGTTCTCTGAAAAACTATCGATATTATTTATTTATATATATTCAATCATATTTGATAACTTTACGGATGTTCAATGAAGTTCTGAAAATGTTTTTGCTTTCTAATGACTTCTTGCTAGTTTTAAACATCTGAGAATCATGTGGATTTAGTACAATTAGAATAACTTGTGCAATTAGAATAACTTCGGATTCACGCGAATTTTACAACTTGAATAACTTGAAATTCATGAAATATTACATTCAACTTAGTTTGTTTGCTGCCAAAATTTGTTTGTTGTTACTTGGACCCGGCAAGCCTTGTTTTGAAAATAAAGATAAAAGTTTGAGCACTTTTAGGTGCAAAATTATTCAAATATGATCAAAGGAACTGGTCCCAAAACACGATTCTTTTACGACACAGACTGAGATAAGAAGAGTGCTGAAATCATATTATTGTTGTCAACAATTCAAATTTTGCTTAGAAAAGCTAAAACGCTCATGATTACGTCATAAAAGAAAAGTCGTAAACGTCACCACATTAGCACTTGTACATCATCTTTTTCGTGAGAAAACATTACACGATGGAGCATCCTATAATAAAAGTTTCGTGAAGGCACATAATAAAGAGTTATGTCCTTTCTGACGGGGATTAAAAGGTCATGTCAAAAGTTATGACGGATACTATTTAGAATCGTTTCAACAACAAAGCAAAGGTACAAACTCGTTCCTTCAGGTCGTCCCATGCAATTTTCGCAGTAAACTTTTCCGCAAGTTTTACATCGAAACAACGTTCAGCTAAAGCATCTTTACAATTCGTAAGAAAGTGAGTTTAAAAGATAATTAGTGGTTGTGGTCGACTAGCATTATAGGAGCAGGAGTTGAGAGAAGAGTTTTGAACCAACATTAATGCTACATTTAAAGTTCTGCCAATAAATAAAATGGTTACATGGAGTCGAAATATTTTTTTTCGTTTACTTGTAATTAGATTTTGTATTAAATTTTGCTTTGCGAGACTTATGACTTATGGGGCTTAAACGTTATTATGCATATCTCTGAAGCACTATTTGAACAGTTACGTTCCAGACTGACGCATTAAATTGAAAATGAAGACTGTGAAAGTCCTGCATACACAGAACGTTAAAAATAGGCGTAAGCAGCCTTATGATTGTCACAAATGAAAAGAGTTAAACCAGTCTTGGATCAATGCACTTGAAGTATTTGATGATTTGTGTTCTACAGAATCGTTGAGCTAGAGTTGTAAAGTTAATATATCTACTACTCCGTATTACGGACGGGGTAATACTTATATTACTCATCATAAATAGAAGATATGCTAATCCTACTGATAACTGTGATATTTGAACATGTGCTTACGGTCGCGGAGGTGTCTCTTGTATGTTTCTTTCGTAGCCCAGGTTCAGTAGTTAGCTGCTGAACCTCGATAAAGTCTCGCTTAGTCTCAATCCCTGCGAAATAAACCCGTAAACAGAGGTATCTTTTGACACAATTACTATTGCCACTTGTGCCGCAAAGCAAATGAAATAGTTCTCGACATCAAATTCTTTACTAGTCATGTTTTTGAGATGGAATGCTATGGACGGGCAGAAAAACTCGAAAAGAGTTGATCCATAAATACAACCAAAAAAACATATGTCTCCAAAAGATCGAGAAGGATTCATTGATTGGTAAGATAAATCATCCACTGTGAATTAAATATAATCCAACAATAGCACAAAAAGGACAATATGGCAATACCTCGTGCGTAACGCAATAACAACTGCAGCGAAAACTACATTTACGAGTACTTCGCCGTAATCATAATTTTCGAAAATAAACACTAGCTAAATAATATCAAAGTTGATATTCATTCTCATTTCTTTTCTTCTTTAACCCATAACTGCATAAAGTTTTTATAGTACTTAAGCCGATTACTATGATAAATAATGGACAGTTGTGGTCAAATTAAGGATTTAGTTGATAAAAAACAAAGCATTTATTTATATTTATGATTTTATGACTCGTCCGATATATGCACGGAGGAAGCAGACCCCAACTGTTGACGGGATAAATAGGTTCAAAAACCCGTTGAATTTATATCAAAGTTTATTGAAGAAAGTAATCGAACGACTAAATGTATAATATGATGAACACTACTATTACATGGAGTCTATAAATCACTTAGGATGCAGGCCTACATCGCATTTCAGGCACTTGAACGTGGCTTTTCCTCCACATTGATTTGCACAGCGATGTTCTGTGCTAATGGGTATAATCCAATGCTGTTTGCGGTCATACCGTGTGGTGGACAAGGGTTTGGCAGGCTTTTGTCCGTGGTGTGGTGCAGTTCCATATGTGACGAGCAAGCTTCAAGCTACATATCTACGAAATGAGAATACAGAGTCTGTCTCTTTATTGAATCCATTTTTTCTTGCGAGTAACCAACTGTTCACCAACGACACATCTAAAAAGTAGACAAATATTGGCCAACACCATTTTCTAAAACGCATTCTTGTACGAAGATTCACTACAGTTTGGTCACACTTATCTACCCCACCCATGTGCTTGTTGTAGCTGGCAATCAATGAACGCTGTGGGATTGATACTTTAGCCTTTTTCATTAGACCAGCGTGTTGCAGATGCCAAGTCCTAGTTTTCTAAGTAGGTTGCAACGGTTACGACGTTATTGTCGTTCCAGCGACACAAAAAAAAAAGTCCGCTGTAGCCCCATTCTTCCTTCTTGAACTGGTTGACATCTTTTAGTGGGCAGTCCTCAACACGGTTATCCCTTATTGTGCCAGTCGCATGTCTCATCAATAACAACGATGTGAAAAAATTGGCAGAGTATATTTTGATGCCACTTTGAGCTGGGAACTTTCCGAGCTCTATGAGAGTAAGAATTACATTTCCACCTAAAACGAAGTCTTCCTTGTCAGAGCTTTTCCCCGTGCACAAACTAAAAGCCACCATGTAACCAGTACTGGCACATATAGCCCAATTTTTGTAGCCAAATTTTATGGGCTTACCCCTGATAAATTGGTTGCCTAATGCTTTCCCTAGTACGGAGACGGAATCATGCTTTCGTCGACGCTTCAATGCTTATCTAGACCCTAATGGCTTAGGAATGATTCGCCCAAACTGTCTAGCAGCGGATGCAACTTATACAGCGTGTCAGAAGAAGCTGGTAAATGCGTATTATCATTCAAATAGAAGTTTTGAAGTATCCCTTCAAATCTGTTACATCTTATACTTTCTGCAAGAATTTTCGGCACATCATTATCTCTAGAGAATTACTGCCTTTTATTCTGTATCTTCACATAGCCTGACACTAACATAGAACCCTAAATTACCTAAATCTCGACTTCTTTAACCATCAATGACTTATTTTTCTGTCCTGCATGCAGGTTTGTGTGGTCTACAATCCACACAACAAAGGTCCACAAATATTTAGTAACACAATCTTTGTGGAAAAACAGCCTGAAATATTCTAGGGGGCTTTACAATTCTGACTTTCTTCAGACGTTGGTTGTGTGTTGTACTCTGTGTATGAAAACTTAGGTAGTTGTTTTTTCCACAAAATCGCCCTTTTCTTCTTAGTCTGAAAAGAAGAAAGGGGTTCATCATCTTCATCATCGCTTTCTTCACTATATGAAAGCGGCCGCAAAATACCACAAAATTTGACAATCGGAGCCCTGAAGATGTTGATGGTAGATTATTGTCACTAATTGCTTGAAAACGTTGTAGTTCACATCTAGTTTGTAGCAATTTGCATCCCAAGTGGTTTAGGTTTGCATTATGCTCCTCATCAGACTTGTCATTTTCCTCATCTGTAGCCTGATCACATCGTTCAATAGGTGGTTCAACATAAATAAAATTTTCCGCAGTCTCATTATCATCCTCGCATTCTAAAGCCGATAAAATTTCATGCACCTTCAAGCTGTCAAGCCACACCATAGAGTCCAATATGCATGATGTCCGATTTATCGGGTGGCAGAAAAATCACACACATAAAAACCGAACTAACAATTTTGGCATGAAAAAACAGCTTATGTATGCCTAGGTATACACTATATCAACAAATACAATAGATTTTTTAAATGTTTATTGTAAAAATTTATAAGAAAATGCAAAATATCACCTACCATTTACTCAAAACAGTCCGACCGCGTTCCGCCTTTTTGGAAAATGACAACTGACAAGCAAATTACGTCATTCGGCTATATGATCCGGGGCTACCAGTGTAGAAAATATATTAAACTTTACATTGCAAACAAAAAACTAACAAATAAATTATTTTGTCAGAGAAAAATATAAAGAATTTCCGTCCGTATTTATCGGATGCTATGCTGTAATAATAATAATAAAACATAATAATAGTTTAGTAATAATAGTAATAAAACACAACCCAGCGGTACATACAGGTCATTGTACCCTTGTATCCTTGTTCTAGAGAAACTTCGTAATCTCGAACAAAGTTTAATAATTTTATATCTTGCACTGATCCGTTCCATACTACCTTATGAATTTTTACAGGACTAGTATCTAAAGTTTATATTTATGTTTTGAAGTGTTATAAAGTTATCAAATTATATTGGAGAGTTATAAGGAGCAAAACAAGTATCAATCTCAGCCAATTTTTGGGAATACTGTTCCGGAGCGATCATCCTGTGTTTAAAACCACACCTTACCAACGGGGTATTGTTTAAGAGAAACGTAGGTTAGAATCGAATTCAACTTGCCAAGCGTCGATCCTTTTTTCTACCACAGTGAATTGAGAGCAAAGCGCTGCTTTGTCTGCTCTCGTTCAAACACTGTCGGTTTATTTACGTCTCCACCCTTTGAAGACAGCAATGGTTTTGTCATATATGGGCATGAACACTATTTAGGTGATAACTTCTGACAGCGTGAGGCCAAGTAAATGTACAGACATTGGGCTTGAGAAATACTTGCGTAGCTCTTCCTAAACTCTCATTGTGAAAGACGTTCAGATGTTCTCGAAATCATTCTTCTCCGACACATTATACCAAGATGAAACTCGGGGTAAACTACATGCGAGTTGTGGTGGTATATACGCGAAAGTAGTTTCATGAGAGTACAACGTCTACGATATGGCTCCAAGAAGTTTTGTGTTAAATCTCTATAAAGGGAATTCCTGGAGGAGTTTTTTTATTGGAAACTTTGAGATGATCGTATTAAAGGATTTGGACATATAATTCCCCCTTAAATTTTGGTTGCTGAGAGCAAAAATAACTCAACTGGTTGATCAAAAGATCTTCAATTCGTTCTCTCAAGTTCCAACTGACTGCTTCTTAATAGACAGGCTTGTATGGGAAAGAGAGCTAAGCGTTTCTTACCACTTACTGCCTACTCTGTTTACTCTAAAATCTATCTATCTTCATAGTTCATCAAAATAACTATAACCTAGGTGTCGAATACTTAACATTTGACTTTCTTTAAGCTGTTATTTTAAATATTATCAGGTTGGCCGATATAATGGAGAAATGAATATTTGACGATTTTCGTAAGATTATTTTCGATTTTTTTTCGACGATTTTTTCGCCAAATTGTAGCGTATGGTAGAAGCAAATTCACTTTTAGCTTCGTTGCATCCAGTCGAATAGAACCGTCTCACATCCACTGGAAGCGTTATTCCCGCATTAAAAATGCATTGACGTCGCTTCCTTTCGCAAAAAAACTAACCTCTTCACACAATATAAGGTCTACTTCCGAGACTTGTGACGATGGAATGCAAGGATATATTCCTTAAGACTATACATTTCCTGAAGTGAAGTTGAACATTAACTATGAAGTCTTGTTCTTAAGATGAACAAGAAATTCAGTCTATGCAAGACCAAAATATTTTCGAGGGTTTTCTTTTGAAAAGCTAAGTTGAATATTAACTATGAAGTCAAGCAATCGAACGAATTTTGACAATGAAGGTCTTAATGGTTCTCCATCCTCCCTTTCAATTGGGGAGTCTTTTTGCTAATCGCGTTCGCAACACTTGGTGGAGCGAGGTTCTATTCCGCAGTTAAAAGTGAAAATGTCAAACTGTTCGCAACCGAAAGAATGCGAGGTGTTCGATTTTTTCTAATGCTCCCATGTACTTTTTGGCGTAAGAGATTTTCACTTCCCTAGCCTTCCTTTGTGAGGTCAAAGCTTAGCTTAAACTAAATAAGAAAGGAGAAACGAGTTTTTCTTTTTCTTTATTCATTCGTGCGGCTAACTTTGATGATTTTTCGGGCACCAGCACATCATTACTTGCCATAGCATAAAATTCTTCCTTGTTATTATTAGCTCTTAGGAAGTGAGCACTCCCTGTATTAACTGGATTTGTTTTTTCTCCATCGAAAGTGTTTAACAATAGCAAACAAACTAATTGGATTTTAATAATCTAAAAAGTTCTGGGTTCATTGTCTGCAATGTTTAGGATGCAATGAAATTCTCGTTGAAATGCTCACTGGTAAATCGAGCTGATTTTTCTTATACACCCATTAAATTATTTCACTGCAACGCTTAACTTGATTGTCGAGTTTTTTTTTCTTTTTGTTGGTGGCCGAAAGTAATTTACGCACCGAGTGTGGGACTCCTTGTAGCGCATGCTACCAGACTACAAACAAAATACTTCCTCTGTCAAGAGACCCTACCCTGGAGCTCTGTGACCCATTACTTCGGGCTAGGCCTCCTTTTTTTCGCCCGAGGATGCCGTCAGCCTAGAGAAAATCTCATCCCAGCGGGAGGGAGCAGGATAGAGGAGGACTGCTGAAATGGAGACCCTCCAGACCCCGCGCCCCAAGGCAATCCATGATACCTTTTTTCGATGTAAGTATTGCCCGAGAGTAATGTGCCACACAGGTCCATTTTTCGAAACTTTTCAGCATTTCTCCGACCAGATTGTCTGGAGAAAGCTCTCCCATCACCTCCCACAAGTCCTGCTGCATCCTTTTCCACCTTCTACAGTTGAAGAAGATGTGACATGCGTCGTCCCTTTCCCCGGGGCAGAAAATGCAGTCTGGGGACCGTGTCTTACCAATCTTGTGCAGGTGAGACTGAAAATACCCATGCCCACTAAGAAGCTGGGTAAGGTAATAATCAGTCTCACCGTACTTGATCACGAGAGCTACGATCCCACGTCCCCGTTAAGGCGTGCAGACCAGCGGCCATTAGAGTCGCCTTCCCAGGACTATTGCAACTCAATTATTGTGCGCTGCCTCTCCTCTTGGCTATCAGCATATCTAGAACCATCCCCTTTTCTGTCGTAAATTCTCCGTCGCTCTCTAGCAAGGAGGGCGATGGGTATCACTCCTGCGATTACCACAACACCGCTGACTCAAAGACAGTGCGATATGCATACGCAACCCGCAAAGCCCCTCGTCTCTGTACCTGCGCCAAGTGCTTTTGGTACAGCTCCTTACTGAGAGCTCCGGCCCAAACCTCAGAGCCGTACAACAGCACTGAATGTACAGCACTCATGAGGAGTCAGGGTTTGCTCGGTGTGGGCCATCCGATGTTGCACATGAGTCGACTTATAGCCGAAACGCCTTTCGCGGCCTTTTCTGCCGTTGCCCTGATCTGTTCCGAAAAGCTCATTTTCGAATCGATCAGTAGTTCCAAATACTTTATCCCAAGTGTTAACTCGACAGTCGCATTTTCGATCTGCATAAGAATTACCGTAGGAACTCTTTTCTTCCTAATATTGACCACCTCGGTTTTCTCCAGTGCCAGACTAGTGGTCATTCGCGGGTGGTCATTCACTCACTCACTCACCGCATTGCGTCCGGTGTCCAGTGCTGCTATCTCATCCATATAGCCGACTAAGTGCGACTCAACTGACAGCTCCAGCCTCAATAACCCGTCATATGAGGCGTTCCACAAGTCTGGTTCGAGTATGGAGCCTTGCGCTGCACCAGACGTTATCTCCATACCTCGCCGTCCATCTTGTGTGCCATAGAGCAGACTACGGTCCTTCAAGTAATCCCTCTAAATCCAAAATGTGCCAAGAATATCTACCCATCTGGCGGAGTTGCAGGAATTCCTGACTTCAAGTGTCACTTGCAGAACCACTCATTTGGAATCATTTTTGTGCGCTTCGGCTCGACGGACTGCGGTGACCACTTCCATGATGGCATCGGGAGTGGATCGCCCTGCTCTAAAGCCAAACTGCCAAGGAAATAATTCCCCTGCAGCACGAATTACGTCAGTGAGTCTTCCCTTGATGAGCTTTTGAGCCCGGGGTCCCCTTTCCCCTTGCTGATCAATGCAAGCCTCGTCACATTCCAACGAGATGGATGTACGCCTTCTCTCTTACAAGCGTTGAACACATTGAATACCGACTTGTCTTGGTGCCTTTCGAGCTTTCATAGAAAGCACCGCATCCTCCAGCTCATTTTTAGGCAACAATCGGCATTCCACCGAATCTTCCTCGACGATAGCATCAACACGGAAAGGATACATAGGGAACAGCGCCTGTACTATCCCGTCCATCTTGTCTGCTTGAAGTAAACAGGGCTTCCGTTGGGTACCGAGCTTGCGCCACACTAGCTTATAGCCGAGTCCCACGGATCCCTGTTCACGTCATCCACAAATTCTCGCCAGCAGCGTGCCTTACTCTCGTTGATGATTCTCCGGAGTTCTTTCCTTGCTGTCCTCGCTGTCCTATTGGATGCTTCCTCTTCGCTTCTCGAGCGTTGACCAGCACGTCGAAGTCTGTGACACTCATTTCGTTTGTCTGCGATATATTTTGGCCACTAATGTACATCAGGCCTGTCGAGTCGAGGCCTCCATCGAGGCATAGATGAGCTACAGGCAGAAGTGATGAGGCTCATCGTTGACTCCACCATTCTGTCGACTGAAGCCCTTCCCCTCGCCGAAGAGCTCTCCGATATCGTTCCGCCTTTCAAAATAACATCGGCGAAAGTGTCTACGTTCATTTTTCTGACGTTCCACCCAGGAGTGAAGGATCGTTCAAACAAGCAAGGAGTGATATCGCCGATCTCAAACGCGATACATTGGTGGTCACTCGCTGAATAATCCTCAAGTACCCTCCAGTTCAGCGTCGTCGAAATGAGTGAACCCGAAGCGAATGTCACAAATGGGATTGTTCCTTTGCAGCCCAAGCGCCGGAAGATAGATACATTAGCGGTATTCAATACCAATACTTCGCCGAGATATCTCGAATGCATCGTCCTCTGGAATCGGTTTGAGACATGCCCCACTCAACGGCTCTGGCGTTGAAGTCTCCTGCTACGAATCTAGTCCAGTCTAGTCTAGTCTAGTCGTCCAGTCTAGTCTAAAAAGATGGCATTGGCACATTCGCCGGCAGGTATACGCTGAAGAACGTTAAACCCGGGCACCGAATCCAGATAAAGCCATCTCCTCGGCCATGACCCTGGATCTGGAGTCGCATGCTGCCCCGAACCCAAACGGCACCAGAGAACCATCGGAGAACCAGGCTGGTGAAATCTTTTTTCGATGTTGTTCGCTCAGCAGCAGCAGATCAGCCCTCTGTTCTCCGGCAAACAGGCACTGTTTGCTGGCTAAGCCTTTGTTCTGCGGGATTTTTTTCCGCCTTAGATATAACAAGTTGGAAGGCGCCTTTTCTTTGTGGCGTTTCTGTTTCTGGCTCCGCGTTCTCCTTATGGCTTTTCTCCTTTTCGCTCACAAGAGGGCTCGCAGCAGTTCTCTTGATACTGTGAAGGAATGGTTGGGTGACTTTAACGTACACCGTTTGGAATTTTATAGTAGAGTACACAATAAGAGGATCCCTTTGAAACAATCTAAACTAAAAATGGACGGTTTCCTCTCCTTTTTCTTAGTGCGCGTCCATTCGCACTTTTGGCTTTACATCCTATTTCAATCCAGTTTGCTTGTAAATGGAAACAAAACGAAAAGTGTTTTCTATAAATAATAAATAATAAATTCTATAAATATTTTTCGAAAAGTATCGTTATTCGAACAAATAATCATCCTTTATCAGTTAAATGATCTTCAGGTACTAGTAAGGTATAAATTTGTTTTACCTCAAAATCAGTTTCTGCTAGTTGAGTTTTGAAAATTTGACCAAAAATAAATCATCAAAATATGAAAAACGAATTTAAAAAGAAAAAGTATCCTTGCTGACTTATTAGTACAAGTGTGAAATATTCTTTGAGAGTAAATTATAAGCTTGAAAGTAAATTAAAAATAAGATGTCAAGCCGGAAGGTGTTCTTTTGATTTTTACAGTATACTGTTCAAACAAAATACTGATCTTTTGATTTTATAATTTCAGAATACCTTAGCTATTTTAGATAAACTAGATATAGATAGTGAAAGACCATCGGAGGAAGCCGTAGCTAGATTATTTGGATTCGAAGACGCCTTGCTTAGCGGTCAGCTCACATGCTGGCAACGTCTAAAACCAAAGATTTGGGCTCTATTCGATGAGCCAGCAAGCTCAACAGGAGCAAAGGTAAATAAAATAGTTCATTTCTAATTTGATATAAAACTTTTTTGGGTTTGACGAGTGAGAAACAAATTTAATTTGATTTTTGATTTCGTTTTTATTGTAAATTGAATAACAAATTTGTTTTTATGAAAAGCTTTTAAGGCTGGAATTATTTCAATTAAAGTCTTCCTAAGTGTGATTATGCTATTTTCATGATTTTCGCTACAATGAATAACTTGTAATGTCATGTAAAGAGAACATTTAACCACACGTAGCGCACTGCATACTCTCAGAAAATTCTCGTGTGATTTTTCTTAGTATGTCCAAAGAGTATTTTAGGAGAAAGGATTTATTACTTCTTAATGGCTTAAACAAATCAATTCTCATTATCAATTAATCCATAATAATAATCAACTTTGCATGCCTTTTCAGATTGTAGCCGGGTTATCAGTATTTTTTATATGCATTTCTGTGATATCGTTTTGCTTGAAAACACATCCTGGTTTTCGAGTGGAAATTCCATCGCCATCAGCGCAAACACCGATCATAGGATCAGAAGTACCATCGCATTCTGTAGATGATGATGATAGAGTATTTCCACCTTCGTTGCCATCGTTGCATAGTTCTGCACAGGACGTTTCCTTCCTACCACCGGCAGCCTCAGAGATAGCAGGAAACTACAACACTATCTCAGTGAGAATAGTGCCAACACCATCGAACAAAGGAACAACTGTAGCAAATGGATCAAAAGGAGGAACCGCACGACCGCAATACCACTACACTCCTTCGCCAGTACCTGTTAGGTTGCCTGCCGCTCATCTAGCTTCAGTGGCTAACGTGGACCGGCCGGAAGAGTCAAATAATCACTCGCGAACCAACTACGACTCCTCTGCAAAATTATTCCATAATCCCAGCTCCGAATCCTATGGACAGCCGCACGGAGCATTCTTTTACGTAGAACTAGTTTGCAACGTTTGGTTCTTCTTTGAGGTGATAGTAAGATTTATTGTAAGTATCCGTTTGGTATAACTAAGGTACGAAATGGGATTTAATTTTACTTGCTCGGTGGCACTCTTTGTTGCGCTTGAATGCCTTTTTTAAAAGGCTCTTTCAGTTATTAAAAATGCAAATTAAAAAATTTAATGCTATTGAATAATAATTATTTTTTATTTCTCGTTCATTTAAAAATCCTATTACCAACTATGGGAGTCGAAGACTCTATAATAGACAGTTGAACCCCATTCCGTACCAAAATGCGGAAGTGACAAAAGAGATTTTTCGTTCTCACATGGGTTTTCTCTTTAATAAAGGTGTCACCAAATATGTGGCAGTTCATAAAATCTCCAGTTAATTTGATTGATTTCACCGCAACCCTAAGTTTTTACACGGATGTTATGCAGCGGATGGGGGAGGATACCGGATTGCTGGAGGCCTTTTCGATCGTTAGAATTTTAAGACTTTTCAAATTAACGAGACATTCACCAGGATTAAGGATACTCATTCACACTTTCAAAGCATCTGCAAAGGAACTTACGCTGCTGGTGTTTTTTCTGGTGTTAGGGATTGTGGTGTTTGCCAGTTTAGTATACTATGCGGAAAAGCTCCAGGTAAGCATTTGAACTTTAAAAGTGTTTGTGATATGAAATTTTCAGATTTCATTTAAAAGTATAGGATTGTATCCATTGTTTTTGCTAAATGTAATAATTGTAGACGCTTTCTCATATATTGCTGAAAAGATGATTTTATAGAAAGGAAAAGTAGGAAGATATGAGAAGGAGTCCTTCACATTACCAACCCCTAAAATTAGCTGTTATCCTTTTCTAAAACAAATTAACAGAACAAAAGACAAACGATTCTGGTCTTAAATCTGAGCTTTATTTTATAAGGAAAATAACCCGAGAAAAGTTTGACATACAATTCTATCTGTCTTCTTTTGTTTTCACCGTATTATGTAGACTATTATTGGAGGGGTCACATATTCTCCCAGTTCAACGTAAACTTTCATCCGGGATCCCAAACTGACACAGTCTGAAGACCGTGGCCTCCGAATCTTATACCGGTAAATCTCAAAATTCCTGCAGTTCCTTTATATAATAATTGGACTCACGACCTTCAGCTAAGCCACACCCATAAACTTTTAATCTGATCATCCGCCTAAAGATTCATCAACTCACCAGTCCTGGTGAGGCTCGTTCATTTCTCACTAGTCAATGACTAGACAATCATCGGTCAAATTCTTGGCGTAAATCTGCGTGGTTGTATGCCTCTGGACTTGGCTGAGTTTGTACCGAATTGCGGCTGCTCCTCGGCAAAATAGTATCTAGATCATCTGCAAGGCTGACAACCATCTTGCTTCCTTGCAGAATTAGTAGTGTCCCTCATAATTTATATCACGAGTAGGGTGCTTGATTTGTGGTAATACACCAACCGAGTTGCTAGGATTGCGTATTATGACTTCCTGAATCAAGTCAATTTCTGCCATGTTACCATTGAGTCCAAAAGTCGTTCATATGTGTTTCCCGTGACACGGTTTCAGTTGAGCTTGATAGTCAGCACAGGCTTTCCTTCTGTGACAAACCATAGATGTTAAACCAATTGTAGGGTAGGGTGCCCCAAAATCACGCAGGAATTAAAAATATACAACCATGGTCCGCACGATTTACATTTGCAGCTGACTTCATTCATGTTTTGTTGCGCGAACGTGAGGGAGTGAGCTGCGAGAAAATTGTGAAAAACAATTTTTAAACGAAGGCGCTAGGTAAGTTTTTTGAGTTATATCTCTTTTTGTGTAATTCTCTGGTCCATTCAAAGCAGTTATGTAATTTTAACAATCTAACTATTCTAAATTGCCGCATTGGTGGCGCTTATTTTCGATAGATTCAACATAATTATTTAGTGAACTAATAGCATATTAATAAGACTACCCTGCGCGGGGCAGGAAGCATTGCGTGTAGTCTTTCTTTATGCATTTGCACTGAACACTTTTCAGGCTTGATATAATAGTGGCATTCAAATTATAAATTTTTCTAATCGAATGATGCCGAACCGAAAAACAAGAACTTCAGAGCGTTCTTTGTGTCTGACCTTGCAATCCCGGTGCAGTAATAAAAAACAGCCCTTGGACGGAAGTCTTCATAGGGCGTTAAAATTTTGTTTTTTCGAGCTGCTGTAAGAATGGGTAAGAAATCAGACTGATAGAGATACAACCACATTTCAAATAACTTCTTTATTTACGCCAGTATAAAACAAATCGGTAAAACCCTTGCCTGCGCTGCTGAATGTCTCAAATTTCCCTAATATACAGACACATTTACTCAAGCGGGTCAAAACCCCGCCTATTCTGTCCCTAGAAGGGATGATAACCATTCCTTGGATTATACAACGGAGGTTCGGAATTGCAGCGTAAGTCATCTCTGGAAGCCAGTAACGAAGAAATTCATCAAGCTCCTACACCTCTTCCATCACAAACCAAGATCCACTACGTCGTACGCACCATGTGTTTCCCAATTTTTTCTATTTGATTTTATAAATCCAAAATTTGTTGCCAAAGTTTCGATCAAATATAAATTTAAGGAGTCCTGATAACATGTTAGTTAGATTGATAAATATGATTCTGGTAGTTGTTGTCTATTTATGGTCAATCCAATGCAAAGTGCAAAATTTAGGGGAGCTTTAAACTAGTACTTCAGCATTGATGTTTCTAGTCCAGTAGCATTCTCCATATTCATTTCCTTGTTTTCAATCTTTTTTGAAACTGAAACGTGGAGCAAGGAACCCTTTCTTTTGCCACCTACTAACTTCAGGTCTATGCTTCAAACTTGGGCAAGATTCAGCCAGCAGCAGGGCATGTTGCATTAAATTAGTCAATGAGAAATTTTATTACCAAATTATTATTTCGAGGTATGCCCCTATTCAGTTCGTTTGCTCACTCGGATCGCTTCAACGTTGGGCTCCGATGTGAGGGTCACAACATTCTCTTTGATTTCCGCTTTCTATTGTTTTTGTTCACTCTCAGTACACCTGGGGCCTTCTATGGCATGGCTACCACTATGGCAAGGATTAAGTTATGGCACTCATAGTGAAGATCAACACATCTTCAGCTTCTCCTCCGACACTTACCACTTAGTTATCTGGATCAGAATACCAAGAACGCTTTAGCAAACTAATCGTCAATCATTTTGACCTTGCTCAAAATGGTGAGTAGAACTCCCGTCTCTGCACAACAAGAACTATTGGGGATTGAAAATATTGCTCATTTTAACTGCAATGTACTGAGCTTTATATTTTGAAGTGCGCAAAATTATTTTCACCTTGCGAAGGATTCCTCCCGTACCCTCCGATCAAACGCTATCAGTAGCAAGGACTGAATGTTTCATTCGTAATGATACCCTCGAATATGGCGTTGAGCTCGGAGCCGAGCGCGATTTCACACCCAGCCAGTATAGGAATCTTGTTGATCGTAGAACCATTTTGGTTCTTTCATTTTGAGGTTGCTACATGCAGGTTAACGGTAGGTGAACATCTTTATGCCCCGTATCTTAGCCCTGGGAGTACTGTTAAGTTGATCTTTTGGGATCTGGTGGTAACCCTGCACTGTGCTTTGCTCTGCCTACTTGAATGCAAGAAACTATTAGGTTCCTCTTACTTGACTCAGCTCATTAGATTGACGTAAGATTCACATACTTCTTAAATTTGGCGATTTTCAGTTCGAAAAGGAACCGTCGTAGGGCAATGCATCTGTAATGAAATTCTTCATGTAGGTGTGTAATGTCAGTATCTTAATTTTCGTTTTGGTCGTATCCTTCCCGCAATAATTATAAGCTGTTAATCTGACACTGAAAGCTGGGAATTCAAGAAGGGTTCTACTACTGATGACGTTAACTGCTGTTTGTTCCTCAATGAACATGTTCCTAACATCCTCAATGTCTGTACCAGAAGAATTACCAAAAGAAACTATTGGTTGTAGTTTCAATATCACTTCTTAGTGAATTTGTGCCGGAGTTTCGAAGCAATTCCTTCATTGTAAGTGCTGTCTCGGTTTTCATCGGAAGGTCACCTGTTATGATCGCCCGCAATGTTAAAAGCCAGTATCTTGATTTTTTGGGGACTCTCTTAAGTTTTTGTGTTTTAAGTGCTGCTTTATTTTCCTGAATACTTTCAAGGCGTCAATATACGTCTTCTCGTCAGTTTGCTTTCTAAATAGAATGTCACTCATATCTCAGTGGTAAGCTCGGAGATGGAAGAATTCTTCGTTTGGATTTGTATCTTCGCACCAGTTGGAATCAGATTTATTTTTTACCGGCGCCGCAAAGCTATTGACCCAGGCTGCATGATTATTTTCCTCTTATCAAACTTTGGACACAGTTTACAATGGTATAAGCCATATTTTCTCGGAAGGATCAGGAACTTCTGTAATCTGTTATCAGGCAGCTGCCAGGATAATACAGAATCATATGAACGAGTGGGTTCTTTCGAGCAATGGTCGTGTTGGATTTTTTCATGAATTTCAAGACTGCGGTGTTGTTTTGCGTCAGCCACTCTTCATCGATTATATCCAAGCATATTCCACATTAATATCGCTGCCTGCTTTTAATTTATTGTCTTTTAGGTGCCGTTTTATTTGTTTTGATTAGAGCTTTAGTGGAAACTTCAAAAGCAAGTAATTAAAATGAAAAATCACCGGAAAAACGCGTGCCGGAAAAAAAGCCAATTAGATTGTTCCAGTCTACTTGTATTTCTATCGATGATCGCATTGGTATTCGGTATGAAAAAAAAACAATTATTTGAGGCTACAATAATAATTTCAATTATTCCTGGGAAGACCTGCGTTTATCAAAAAAAAATTATCAGAGCATAACAGGGTGGATCAAGTGTCGATCAGTCATTTCCAATCAGACGAGGATTACAACCCGTTGGTAAGCGCCAGTCAGAGAGCGAATCATAGCGTGATCACTTATCTGTCGTAGTGAAAAGTCCTGCGTAAAATGTACATAGTGGACAGTCCTCAATAAGAAAAAAATGAATTATTTTGGACGATTGCAATAGTGAATTTGCAAATGTGAAGTTTTAAAAGTAATGTTTTTGGAGTTGTGTTTAGTTCTTCCATTAAGCCTTCACCTGAAGAAAAAGGACATTGAATGGACAATTAGTAGTTGCAACAGTATTATTTGTTCTACGTCCCGGTCAACAAAGTGCATTGTTAAACAAAATTTGTGGAGCATTTAAGATGAATTGAAGGAGCTAAGTTTTCTCGAATTTCATCCCTCGACTACACGCCCCGAGTATTTGCTTCATCATATTTTGCTCATATAAGAAGGAGCATTTTGTCGTCCGTTAGATAGACTCTATGTGCTTTTATTAATTTTCAATTTTTTGAGTGATGTTTGAGGCTAGCTGCGTGACAACTGCGTGTGAAGGAGACAGGGCAAAATACCCACTGGTGTGTAGAAAAGGCTTACATGATCAGAACAATCGACATACGACAGATGTAAATAAAATGCAAGAATAAAGGCCTTTAAATGATTATGCACTCAGGGCTCAGAGGAGTTATTTATGCTAGACAGAATGATCACATATTTTTTTCAAAATTGTAACCCAAGTTCAAACAGGAAGTCAGTTGAGAAAACAAAATGGCTCACTTTCTACTGGAGCGGTAAAATGGCTTATCTTTTTAAGACATTCTTAGCCTGTTGTCTCTCTAGTCTTTGACTTTCTGTGTCTAATAAAAGGATTTTATAGAAAACTAGGACGTTTCCTGATAGCTCACTGATTCCCATCCAGTTACATGGACTGCTGAGAATTCGAAGAGTCATAGCAAACCCAAGGTTCCCTGATTGATATGCTTGGTTCATTAATTGATTTCCTATCGAGGATGGTGCACGTCAACCCTTACAGGTTTATTGTGCCCCCGCTTTCGGTGCGCCTTGAGTGCCTCAAGCAGATCGGTCTTTCTGAGAAAGTCAAAGATCTGCGTCGGCCTCAGGCGTCCCAATTCCTCCTTGATAGGAAAGCAGCTTCCTAAACTGTCTTTTCTCCTCCGGGACATTGCGTCGCAGTGTGCCAGCAAATACCAGTGCATTTACAACTACTCCGCAAGATTACAAAATCTGCACTCGTCATTCGTTGCCAAGCTCATCCTTTTGAGATGCCCTCCGAATGTGCAGTGCCCCGTGAAGATCCCAGTCAGGACCCTTAGCTTTCTTTTATTCATTTCGATGCACGCTCGAAACTTCTTCTCGTCATAAGTGTCGAGGAACAGCTTCGACATTCAAAGCCCTGGAAGTCCATTCCAGAGCCTATTGCGCTCTCTATCCTCAGTTTCCTTTAGGTTCATTTCAGTTGCGCTAAAGGGTTCAGGACCGATGAATGCTGTCGATGCTCCTTTCCCCGCCAGTTGGTCCGCCAGCTCATTGCCGACGGCAATCCGACGGTGCATATTTGAATGGGGTCACCTTTACTGATTTAGCTTGGTCCATGTGCCCCATTCTGAGGTCATTTTCTATATATCACTAAATGTTTCTATCACCGAATGAAGTGGCGATAGGTTTAGGATTTTCTGGAGGGCTGCCGTGGGGCATGACTTTATGGCTCCAGTGATACAGACACATGCCAAACGCTGAACTCCATCGAGTACAAACCTCGTCTTGCGTTTCTGGATTTCGTCTGCCTAGGCCACCGCTCCATAGGTGATGATTGGGCTCACCATCATGTTTTGCATCCACCGCAGGATTCCCGGTTTACCCCAGGACTTGCCTGTCATGTTTCTGCACACCATCAGAGCTTTGACAGCCTTTGCAGACACTGCTTTAATGTGTCCGTTCCACCTGAGCTTGCCGTCCAACAGCAATCCGAGATACTTGATTTCATTTTTATACCGTTTTATTTCAATCTCAGTCCCATTTAGGTATATGGTGCGGAGTTGGTCCATATTTCTTCTTCTTGTGAACGGCACTAGTATGGTTTTATAGGGGTTAAGCCTTAGACCTACCTCCTGGCACCCGCTGTTCACAATTCGAAGTGCCCCCTGAATAATATCACACAGTGTCCCTTCGTATTTTCCTCTGGTTAGAATTGGTATGTCATCCGCATACGGGTGACATATCACCCCAGCTTCTGACAGTCTGCCTAAAATTCACCTGCCACAAGAGTCCATAGTAGTGGCGAAAGAACACCTTCTTGTGGGCATTCTCGAACCGTACGTACGTTGATGGTGCTTGATCGGACTTTAAATACGAGGGTTCACCCCGCCAGTGAACGAGGTAGCCAGCGAATAAGGGTAGGATTTACCTCCCTTTTCATCAGCGCCCTCTTTACTGCCTCGTGGCTGGTATTGTCAAAGGCCCCTTCAATATCAAAAAATGCACCTAGTACTACCTCTATACATTCTAAGGATTCTTTGGTTCTGCGGGTCAAGTCGTACAGTTCGGTGTCTGTTGATTTTCTCGTCCTGGATGCGTGTTGATTTGAATGTAGAGATGTTTTATTAGGTGAGTTGTCATAATATAATTATATACCACTTTCTCCATCGTTTTAAAGATAAACGAAGTCAAAACAATCCCACTTTGGGAATAAATACTGCTTTCGCCTGCCTCCATGGCATTGGTATACATCCCAATGCCAGGCTACTTCTAATGAGGCGAATTAGGTACGATATAAGCAGATTCTGTCCCTTCTGAATAAGGGCTGGATACACCCCATCAACTACCGGTGATTCGATATTCTTACTAAATTTCCTCCTTTCCATGAGAACTTTTTATGTTTTTAGCAGCCCTCTGCAAAAATTTCCAAGGGTCGTACTGAGAAACGGTATTTTTAAAAAGGTTCGGAACTTTAAATTTGCAATACATTTTTATGCCACGTGTTGTGTGACAGTTGTCATGTGTTTTACAGTTAGTTTGCTTTGCTATTTGAACATAAATAGGTTGACGCTTGAACAAAGTTTGTGAATCGTGCAGATTTATTTAGAGTCAAGAACTTGGACTTGACAATAGATTCCAAAGTGAGCTTCCTCGACGTGGAGGCAATGTGCGAACGAATGCTCTCTTCATTGTGAGAGAGTAAATGAATTTTCCCTAGAAACTTTTCTGCCTTTAGTGTCCTCTTTAATTGGCAGACGGAGCTTTGTGACATACTTCGTTCAAGGGATTGCATTGACGAAAAAATACACCTTGGACCGCTGGTAGATGAAGAGGAAAGAGTTATTTCATTGATAGGGCTCTTTGGCTGGGAGTCCCTCACTTAAGGTGTGAACTGCCTCTACTTCCAGACAAAAAATATATACCAATGCCAAATTTTAACTTTTTTAACTGAACTTGGAATATTATTAAAGTTCAATTTCTTCATTTTATTCCTTGAAACATTCAGCCGACATGTTTTAAAATCATTTCTGCATTCACAGCGTGATACCACAACTTCGAACTTTCCATCATTCTGTTGGTCGCACGTAATGAATTTTGAAACCGATACCGAGACTAATACTCAGCTTTTTATAAAAAAAAATAGACTTGCAAACTACTGTATCAATATAGGATGTTCTCAACTAAATACCAATTTGAATTGAGTTTCCGAAACGCTGGTTATGATTGATAGCGGCATATTATTTATTGATAACTCAATTTGTTAGATGATGGATTTTGGTATAGCTCAATTCAATACCAAAGTATAGAATTCAGCTAAAAGTATTGAACGTATACAACCGATATCGCCTGTGGAGTGAGTTTTTTGGAGTCGGTACACCATTTATTTTATTTTGGTTGCTAAAACAATGATATATATCCGATTACGCTGTTGAACGGCTTAAATCAAATCCACTGTGTTAGGTAAGAAGGTATAAGAGCTGTGTGAACCAATTTTAAAACTGACACAAATTTTTCTAAGCTGTCTGCCGTTGTTTTTCTATTATCCTTGGTTTAAGTAAATTTTCAGGGTGGGCCTCACATTCACTAATTGTTTTAACTAAATCTTAAATTCATAATACTGATGCATAAAGTTTTTGGTTGTTAATTTTGATTTAGTCGGATTGAATCGCTTAAAGAGTGGAACAAAAGCACATTCTTTCAAATTGTGCGCACGCATAATGCCTTGGCTTAGCAACTATTTTATTGATTTATTTTGTGCTTAGAAATAATGGTACAATGACAACAGAAGCATAATTAATTGGTTTTTAGACTAACATGAAGTGGCTTGACGGCACTGACATATCTAGGACAACTTGAAAGTAAACCCACTAAGTGGGTGGGTATAGTATTCATATAAAATGATTTATTTTACATATGACTGTCAAGCATTCGTATAATTTCCATCTTCTTTTTATGTGCCACCATTAATCTTTATCCGACGATAGAGTGCCGTCAACAAATGATAAGAACTTAATGATATTAATTACACCAACCCTAATTAAGTCAAGATGACCAAGACTAACTTGGAACTCGGAGAATGGTCTTCGACTGGAAAATTATCTATTAGCGAAAGTCAAATCAACAAAAAATTTATAGGGTTGTAACATGGACAATTGAGGCATTGTTAAATTGAAAGTTAACCCAATTTATGTGACAAAAGCTGTCAACCGTACAAAAAGCATCTTGTTATTGCCACTCAGAAGCAGTCATTCCGAAAGGACATCATTTTTTGCCATTTAAGAGAAATAACTTACAGCTATATTGGTTTGGCTTATGAGTAAATGGTTTAATTTCCTGTTTGTTGATTTACTCATACGATTTGCCAACAAAGCCATTTTGCAAATGTGAATAAAGAAATACTAAGTTGGATTTGTTGTTGCTTGGGACCCGAACAAAGGCTCATGAAATATGTAATGTCATGCATTCTGGTGGGTACAGTATAAAGTTAATCTTACTATTCTGCAACGCTCTTCCAAATTTTCCTGAGCAACTTATTATTTCATCATTCAAAATCTTGTTTCGTACAATTCTATTTGCGGGCTTAAAGGGGAAAATATGCATCATTAATCTTGAAACATGCGAGTTAAAATATTTGTATGGCTCCCATACTTCCGCCTACAGCGCTTTTATCCCATCACTATCTAGGAAATAAATCAGAATAAACATCGCTTTTCGCATCGCTTGCGTTACTTTGTATACGCCTGTTTCATTTCTTTGACATACAAGTGACTTCCGTCATTGAACGTCCTGCACCTTTAGCGACAAGAGCTTTCTCTATTTTCCTGCGAGTCGTGCATACGTTCGCCTTAATTCTTAAGCTGGTATATATTCCTTTCATCATACATCATAATCATCAGTACAGTGCAAACTAGCGTGTAAAAATCGCGCGTGTGGGTACCGAACTTTGTATCAATGAAAACATTGTTTTCGCATCCTTGGGTGAGAAACGCACAGAATGCGGCATAGGCCAACAATAGTGACAACCAGGACAGTGAGAACCTAGAAGAGCGGTTCCAAGCGGACATTAAATGTCAGTAAATAGAGTGCCATCAGTTACAACGGCGAGGAATACTGCCACAGACAAAAAGAACAATCTTGGATGAGTTATATTTTTCTCTAAACTGTGATCTAAGTTATTTAGGAGTTACGGACGTAAAGACATTTATTTCACTAGTAAAGTTCATCTGGTTAGGATAAAATAAATTTTTGATAATTAAACCATAACCTCGAGTTCTTACTCGGTGCTCATGAAAGAAACGATGGGACTTGGGCACGACCCAGACAAGAACACAACAACAACTATCCATCAAGAGCAGGCTAAACACCTGCATTTCAGAGCCTGCTAGAGCAGGCTAACTATCAGCGGAGTAACTAACTATCAGCGGAGTCCGACTCCTCTTCGAGCAAAGCAGAAAGCAAACACAAGCTCGGATGAAGAAATGCATGAAGATGAGGAGGAAGATGCCTGTGAAGAAGAGGATCACAGGAAGAGGGGACTGAACTGGTCCGCGATGAAGGAGAGTACCCATCTTTCCCACCCACTAAGCCAGCTGTATGTTTTTCAGAGATGAAGATGCAGCCAAAACCATCCACCCCCTTCCCCCCTTAAAGCCCACGACCTCATAAATCCACCAAACAACGCACGGTACCGGTCATTCTCCGGGAACCGGAAAAAAGGACCACATTTGTAAAGGAACTGAGCAAAAACAGGATAAACTTTGTCTCAGCCAAGAGGATCTACGGCTAATTGCGGGGGTTGTCCTAAGAACCCAAAGAAACTCAAGAAAACGTGTGAGCAAAAAGCTGCACAAACAACACAAATTCACAAACAATCTCTCCAGCCAACACCAAACCCGTGAACAAACTGCAACCGCAACCCGTCCCCACACTCACAACACCAGACATGGGACAATTCTTCACATCTATCCAGAATCAGTTTCAACTGAGGATGCAAGATATGATGACGAAGATGCTACAGGGGATTTTCACAGCCACAGACACAAACACTAATGGATCTGATTAACTGCATTTCCAAACCCACGGGGAATGCACATTCCTTGTATCAGGGAACTGGACAACTTAAAAAATTTATTCTGGATTACAAATTTGACATTTTTCTCCTCCAGTAAACCTTCCTGAAACCAGAAATCCGCCTGCATTTCCCTAACTACACTCTGTACAGAAATGACAGACTGCTAGGTAGAGGAGGTGAAGACGAAATGTGTGCCACCTTCAAATCATCACACCATAATTAACAAAAGCTGAAATCACAGCTATCAAAGTTTCGGTGAGCCCCTTTGAGTTCTCCGTAGTGTCCTTTACAACCCCCTAGACAATAAGGAATTCACACACAACCTTGAATCCCTATTCACCCCCGAAGGCCCACTGTTAATCATAGGCGACTTCAACACATACCACCGCAATTAGGGAGCAATGAGAAATAACCGAGCAGCATAGTCTGGCACACTCTTGTTTAACGGAAAGCATTCTTCCTTTTCCTGCTGCAGTAGAAATTTTGTTAGGGTTATATCCTACCCCGAAACTGTCAACATCCCACCTTAATTGAATCCCTTTCGTGTTGAGAATACGTCAAATCAGGCAGCAACGTTGTTTGCGATAATCTTAACTTTAGCTTAACCTGAAAGAAGTTATTTCACGTTTATCTTCCAAATTATTTTCTTTGAGCTTCCATGGTTATTTTGATTAAAAACTGCCAATTATCGTTCTAACAAAGTTTCTTTACCTATATCTGCATAAATAAGTTTTATGGGTCTTACTTAAAGTGATGTTATTGATCTTTGAGTTTGGCTTGATCATTAGAATACCCTGATTGTTTCTATTTACGAAATTCAGGATACAAACTTTGCTATGTGTGCCCATTGTTATAATGTAACTTGCCCAAATAGGTTTTTCCAGCTGTCAGCATACTGACCATTATGCATGCTAGACATGGCCGGGAAGTGTTCGAGAAACTGATAAACAGAAGGCTCACTGACGTTATCCATGCCACTGGGGAACTTCCTCCAAGGTAGTACGGTTTCAAAACGGGGCGTTCCACTTTAGATGCGGTCGCGAATGTGGTGAGTGCCGTCCAACAGGCAGAGGCACGCAGTCGATCCAACCGTCGGGTAGTCCATCTAGTTACGCTGGACATAAGAAACGCGTTCAACTCCGCTAGACGGACGGATATTCTGGAAGCCCTGGAAAACTCATTCCAAATACCAAAATATCTGATGCGGATTGTCCGAAATTACGTGTAGGATCACAGCCTGATCTACGACATGGTGCCAGGTCGTCAGGGGATGCTAGTCACAGCAGGAGTGGCCCAAGGCTCCATCCTCGGTCCGGACTTGTGGAACGTCTCCTACGACGGACTGCTCAGACTTGAACTGCCGGAAGAGTCACAACTGATTGGCTATGCGGATGATGTTGCAGCACTAGTGGCTGGGGGTATGGTCGATCAAGCGCAATTCAGGCTAAATGTGCTAATGTGCCAGGTGAGGAGCTGGATGACCACTCACGAGCTTAACCTTGCGTTAGAGGAAACCGGAGTGATTATTCTGACCAAGAAGAGGATCCCCAGAGTATAAATGGTCCGAGTCGGGGGCACATTAGTAGAGTCGAAACTATCAGTCAAGTATCTGTGTTTGCTGATAGACTCTAAGCTGAGTTTCTCGGAGCAAATCAAGGCAATAACAAACAAGGCCGCAGCAGGGTTCTCGGCAATTAGTCGACTAATGTCCAATCATGGCGGACAAAGTCCAACAAAAAGGCGACTGCTAATGAGTGTTGTGCTATCTACGCTTATATATTGAGCAGAGATATGGAGTGAAGCTCTCAACAAGGAACCGCATCGAAAACGGCTGGTACAGGTGAATTGACAAGGAGCACTGCAGATTGCATTAGAATACCGTACAGTTTCTGATTCAGCGGTGTTGGTAATAGCAGTGGTGATCCCTATCGCTCTCCTTGCTAGAGAGCGTAAAAGAATCTATCTCCGAAGGCACGAGGGTAATAAAGAAAAAGCTGCTTGCGATGAAAGACGACGCACTCTCGACGAATGGCAACAACCCTGGGGTCGTGAGCTAAACGGAATATGGACCGTGCGGCTCATCTACGACTTGAGATCATGGCTCAGTCGAACAAATGGTGAGACTGATTTCTACCTGACCCGGCTACTGAGCGAACACGGTTGTTTTCAGTCTTACCTGCACAAGATTGGTAAGTCACGGTCTCCAGATTGCATATTCTGCATTGGCGTGAAGGATCACGCCTGTTATACTTTCTTTTCATACAGAAAATGGGACAAAAAGCGCGGTGATCTTGCCGAAAAAGTGGGAGAGCTCCATCCAGATAGCCTAATCGAAGAGATGTTGAAATCAGTTGACAAATGGAATCAAGTGGCACATTGCGCTCGGACAATTCTAGCCACGAGAAAGTGCATACTTGATCGGCTTGACGCATGGAGGTTGGAGGGTTTCCTTCTCTAGGAATCCTCCTCCTCTTTCCAATACCACTGGAGAAGGAATTCGTGTCATCCGAAGGTGCCAAAAGACGTAACATTGGTAGGCCTAGTCCGAATGAATCTGTCAAATGATTCCAGGCTAGCCACTCCGATGGACAGGGGAGGTGTTTAGTCAGTAGTCCAGTAGGTCCGTTGTGACACTGGGAGTCCGACACTCAGGGCGTTAGTAGCCTTCACCTCCGTTCGCCAAAAAAATTGGTTTTATATACCATCTTATTCTTACAAAATACGTTGCAAATACTCTTCTAAGCAAATGAAAAAACTATTGACTTTTTGAATCCTAGCTCGTAATTCTTAATGCCTTGTAACATTTTCGTTCAAATTCTACAGTATTTTGAAAAATCTCGTTCTTGTAAATATTTCAACGATACCCGAAAGTTTTGAGCTATATTTTTGTTGTATATTCTTCATTTTGAGATTTTCTCAACAATAAATTAATGATACTATTAATTAATAAAATTGTTGCAAATTTTTGACTCAAATTATGAACTCATGTATTTTAATGGGTTTCATGGACACGCATCCGCAATAATCAATGAATACAACGTTAAAAATTACAAATGCATACTAAGCAGCAAAGAATAAGGAGGGACATTTCTTTCGTTGTGAAGAAAGTAACGATGTCCCTATAGATTCCTTTTTAAAGTAATTATTTGAAAAGAACATGTTGTTGTTGCAGTATATCATCTTAAATTGTGATGCCCACCAGCTGGAACTTGGAGCTCAAGTTCATATTTAAAGTTGATATTTGTTATGGGTTAATATAAGTTAATATTTATTAAGGGTCTTAGTATACAACGTTCATAAAAATGAGTCCCACAATAGTCAATCACTGTAAACTTTCCATCAACCTAAATTCCAAAAAAACAATTCAATTGGAAAAACATATGTGCATCTTAGACAACAGATTATCGAGGTTTCAGCAGTTGGCTGTTTCCACTTGTAAGCTATCATTTATTCGATATTTTATAAAATCACGTATAAGACTAGGATCTCATGAGTGCAGATTTAAGTACCCCCAAAAATATTGGATTCTTACTGTTCATTCTAAATCAATAAATAATTATTTGAAACAAATGGTTCAGTTATTAGTTATGAGGCTTTTGAACCTCGTTCTATCGATGACAAATTTCTGAGTATGCAGAACATTCGCGGAAACGCAAGTGTCATTCTGACTGAGAAACCACTTTCATTTAAAATTTTGTAGAATACGACGTTAGGACTCACTGGTAAGTGTTTTTAAGTGTATTATCTTTACCCTATAGATATTAAATTTGGTACCAGTACCTGATAAGGAATTGCAGAGGTAAAAGTTTACTACCCTGTAGTTTTGGTGAATGAAAGGACAGCGTTGAATCTAAACTAACGTTCAAGGGCCATCATAGTTTTAGCCTATATTACTGCAGCCAAAATATTCAAATATTGTATCACTTGTAGCTTTCTCCCTGGTAACCAGGTCGTTCGGGATTTCTCCCATTACCGATTTGAAAGCTGCAATTGACTCACAAGAATCCATGTTGGTAGACGTCAATTTATGTCAATTTATACTTTTTGATTTTCATTACATTAGCCTCAATTTAGAATCTAATTGAATGAAGGGCCCATTCCATACGCCTCATTCCAAGAAGACCCTCGATGTAGGTCTTTGATTTATTCAGCAAAGTAACCATGAGTACAAACTTATGGCATAGGGTTAGCATAAAACAACACTAACACTTCAAACAAATTTCCAATAAAATGTGATACAACCAAAATAAGCAGAATTTTATTTGTATTGGTAAATATTTTATCATTATTTCGTCTGATTCGTCTGAATAATACCCCGCTCAAAGCTTTCGTATCAATATGCAATACAGTTATAAATCTGTACTGCTTTTTATATCTTTACCTGCCAGAATTTTAGTGAAAACAAAATTAAATTGTCTGAGGGGTCACTTGTAGTGTTTTAAGAAAAAACTCATTCCATGAAAAGTTGTAAACTAGTTTTGGATGGAAAAAGTCACCCCTCATAGTCCCGGCACGTCAGCGATTTACAGTTGGTTTCGAAATAGTTCTTAGGAAGTTTTTTCAAACTTTATATACAATTGCCAGACGAACCATTTGTTTGAAGATACCAAGGCTCATTATCCTTTGCAAGCCACACTGATTTTACGTTATTTTGCATCTTTTGTTGAACTTTATGTTGATTGTCTTGTATGTAGGTCTTGTCTATCTATTTTTTACTTATTAAAATCAAGAATTTTTTGTTGAGTTTGTCAGACGCTGCTTTTTTTCGAGTTCTATATGATGTCCCTATGGCGATGTGCATTGTTTGATAGGGGCAGCTTTTATGTTTGTTGTGGAAGAACACGTCGAGGTAATCAAGCGTTAATGAGGGTTATTGTGTTTGAGTTTTTCACGATAAGTGCTATTGCTGTTGCTGTTAGATAAATGCCAAAATGAACGCAAAGCAGGAGACGATCGCTTTACGACAAACAAACGAAGCACTGAAAAGTTCAGGAATACAAACGAGGTGAAAAAAATGTATGTTAGAGACAATTAAATTTATCTATAGCTACTACAAAATCACCTTCAAATTTCTAACAAATTACACACGGAAAACTATCTGCTCATGCACGAAATCCTTTAACAAAGAAAATAGGACAAGTAAGAAATTGAAAAAGAATATCAACAAACGGACCAAGGATCCGTAGGAAACGGAATCAATCAAAAGCTTACACAACGCACAACATAGAGCAACACAACACCGAGAGCCCCTCGGGCAACGTTGTTAGAACTATTACCATACCTTCACTAGCTTGTGGTCTTAATGAGGTATGTGGGCTTAAGACGTGGATCAAGAAGAAGTTATGTCTCTTCTTCTTTGAGCGAACGAAACAGATGAAAGATACATGGTGTCAGATTCGGGCTACGAAGAGTGTGCACAAATGACTCTTATTCTAATTGACCCTTTTTTGGGTCCGAACTGCCATATGGTGACGAGACCTCTGTCGTGAAGAAGAAAAATTTAGAAAATCCCTCCGCAGACTTATCAGCAGCAGCAAGGCCGGCCGCTAGCAAAACCTGCTGGACGACGTGAACAGAGACCCATGGGGCCTTGACTACAAAATAGTGATGCGGAAGCTCGGTGTCCAAAGGTCACCTAACTCATACGAGGCAGAAAAGATGGACGAAATCTTTCGAGCTCTCTTCCCCATCCATCCCGCCATCGTTGAAGCCGTTCAATATGAAACACCGACGGAAATCCCATTTTTTACGAAAATGGAATCGAAGAAAGCAGTCTTGTCAATGAAGGCCAGAAAGGCTCCAGGACCAGATGGGATTCCAGCAGAGGTGCTACAAATGGTCTTCCACTTTTCCCCTGACCTGCTCCTCCGCATGTTCAACGCATGCCTGCGCGAAGGGCTGTTCCCGGAGCGCTGGAAGGTGGCGAGACTTGTGCTCATTACGAAGGGAAAAGTGGATCCCGAGTCGCCAGCTGCATACCGCCCACTGTGTATGCTTGACACGGTCGGAAAAGTTTTTGAAAAACTTATCAGGGGAAGACTCGCTGACGTGATTCGTATTGCCGGGGATCTATCTCCACGGCAGTATGGCTTCAGAGCAGGCCGCTCCACCATCGATGCAATTGGAGAACTAGTGAGCGCGGTCCAACGTGCGGAGTCTCACAGTATTTCCACACGACGGGTCGTCCTGCTGGTGACTCTGGATGTCCGAAATGCATTTAACAGCTGGATGGGTGGATATTCTGGGAGCGCTAGAAAATCGTTTTCAAGTACCAGTGTACCGGATGCGGATTCTCAGGAACTGCAAGGACCGCAGCCTACTTTACGACTCGAAGGAGGGTAGGTGAAGTAAGAGCGACACCTGAAGTACAATTCTTACTTCAGGTGTCACTCAGGGCTCTATCCTTGGCCCGGACCTGTGAAACATCTCCTACGATGGACTCCTGCAGCTTGAACTGCCGGAAGAGTCACGTTTGATCGGCTATGCGGACGATGTCGCGGCGCTGGTCGCTGGACGCACAGTAGACCATGCGCAACTCAGACTCTATTAAACTCAAATCAAACTCAACTTAATACGGAGGGCAATGGACTGGATGACCGCTCACGGATTAAAGCTGGCACTTGAAAAAAACCGAAGTGGTCATCCTGACAAAGAAGAGAATCCCCAGAGTAAGGCCTCTCAGTGTTGGGGACGAGGTGGTTGAATCGGAATCAGTAGTAAAGTACCTGGGCGTCCTGAAAGACCTGAAAATGAGTTTTTCCCAACAAATCAGGGCAGCAACTGAATAGGCTGCAGCACGTATGACGGCACTCACCCGATTAATGACCAACATATGGGGGCCTAAAACATCAAGAAAACGACTCTTAATGAGCGTTGTGCTGTCACTTCTACTCTACGGATCAGAACTGTGGGGCGACGCTCTCAGCAAGGAGTTACACCGGAAGCGGTTGGCACAGACTCAGAGACAAGGAGCATTGCAAATCGCATGCGCATATCGAATGGTTTCGGCAGTGCTGGTTATCGTAGGGGTGATATCGATCACCCTCCTTGCGAGAGACCTGCGCAGAGGCGAATACCGAAGAGAAGAGATCACCAGGGAAGAGAGACGTCACTCTCTCAGCAACAGTCCTGGACAACAGAATTGCACGTCTGATCTCTGACCTGAGGCTATGGCTCACTCGAGTGCATGGTGAGACCGATTTCTACGTGACCCAACTCTTAAGCGGGCACGGTTGTTTTCTGTCCTACCTGAACAAAATTGACAGAGCACGGTCTCCTAACTGTGTGTTTTGTGCAGGAGAGTTGGATGACGCCTGTCACATATTCTTCTACTGTAAAAGATGGAGCCAGTAGTGAGGGGACGACTTCAGTGGAATTGGAGAGCTCTGTCCGGAAACGATGGTCGAAGAAATGCTGAAAACGGTTGACAGTTGGAATCCCGTGGCACATTATGCTCGGGCAGTGCTGATATTGAAGAAAGCTTTATTGGAGCGCTCGGAGGCATTGGGGATAGAGGGATTTCTTTCCTAGCATTTGCTTCCTCTCCCCTCCTTCCCGTTAGAAAAGAGATACCCGTAATCCGAAGGCGCCTCTAGGCGTAGGAACACGAGGCCTATCCCGGAGTAATGTGTCAAACGGTTCAAGGCTAGGTTCTCAGGTTGACTCAGGTCTCAGGTCCGAAAGCATTTTGCGCCTGGGAGTCCCAATCTCATGGCGTAAACAGCCATCACCTCCCTACCACAAAAAAAATTCAATCATAAATTATCGGTTTAGTTGATGTTCGACTCAAGATTGTGTTTTCCAAAAGCTACGAATGCGTTAGTGGCGGAAACATCGAGCATATCGCAAAAAGAGCAACAGGACAACGATTTACCTTTAGTTTACAACGATAGGTTACAACGAGCTTGCCTAAAACAAAGAAGCCCCCTTTCGTTTGGCTGTAAATCTTTTTTATTTCGTCTGTTGTTTCGATATTTACGGTTGTATGATAGGCAGAGAAAAATGTAACAAAACGCCTCTTTTTCTGTACTTACAACAGCATGCATACCCGGAGGCTATGTTCAAACAGAAACTTGGTATGGTAAACTAGCTTTTATCGGAATTGATAGAACATTTAGGAATAAAAGTGGCACCAACACAGAGGAATCTCGCGCATAGATCTTCTTGATTCAAACCCATTCACTGTCCAAAATTTGAAAACTTCAAATATCAGACCATGACTATAAATGCACCAGATTCTTTTTGGTCTGGCAAACCTGAGTCGAAATTCCTTTAAGATTCTTCTTCTTTCTAGATTCAAACTTCACGGTAATTCACGGAAACAAAACGCTTTTTTATAACATTTTTTTACAGAAACGCATTTACAACTTGAAACGGCTTTTATAATTTGAAACGCCTTACGAGCTTCATCCTAACTCACATCAGCAACATTTACCGATGGCGCTAAGATCATCCTTCAACATACCTTTAGAAATCGATCTTTTAAAATATCCAAAATCTCATGCAATGAAACATGAATGATTTAAATTAAATAAATGAACTATCCTGCAATTCAGTATCACTCGAATGAGAGATCTCGGGCATTTGTGTACAATGATTCCACCTTTTTCCAATTCTGAAGGACCCGCCTTTTCTTCGAACCGGACCTTCTCATATAACATCTTCTTTACTCATATGAAAACTCCACATATATATACGAGTCGAAACAAAGAGATCTCTAATGGTACTGTTGAAAAATATGCCTGGTACTTTCCAGAGAGAAGAAGGAGGACCAAAGCTTTTTCGATTATCAAGCAAAGAAAGCAATTATTTCGTGTAAGAATTATCGACCAATCAGTCTGTTGCCTAATGTTACTAAGTAGTTATCACTATTAGTAGTTATTATTACCATAATGTAATAAATCGACGTATAACCGGGCAACTGAGAATACATGAGCAGAATAGGACATTCCTCCATCTACGGACACGAAAATTACCTCAGAATTATTTTAGCTACTCAATGGGCATTGTATCGAAGTCATGTCAAAATTTTACAGTCAGAATACTGCACAATACTGAATGTTAAATCGTTAAACATAACAATCTGTAGTTGTTCTTCGAATCGAGTATATATTTGGCGAGCGCAAAGGTTTTCTGGGATTTTGAAATGATTTTTCAATCACACCATAAGTTCTTGATTTTATTTTGGCAACAGGTAGGACTTGCCAAAAGTCATTATCGCATCTATAAAACGAAATCACTATAAAACGAAAATCAGCAATCATAAGATGAACATGAAAGCTGATAAAATGTATGTTAGGCCTCGGTTATTTTATAATTTGAACTTAGACATAGCGCAGTGGAGTTTCATACTGATATAATCAAAATTAAAGGACAAAACATGCTTACGTAATAAATAATGTCAGTGTAAATACTGGGTTCAGTGCTTGTAATAAGATGACCACCGCAGGAATAAAGGGAATGTTGCAGGTCCACAGAATCCTTATAGAGAGAATAATTCTTGTGCCAGCATAAATGGTAAAGTTGGACGCTTGGCTACACCAGGATTCTTCACAAAGGAACAAGGAAGACAGAGTGGTCTGCTATCCCATCTTGCCCGTCAAACCAATCAAGGATTTCCCTGATGCATGGTTACTGGAGATGAAAAGTGGGGCGCGGACAATACCGAGGAACGGCGTCAAACAGCTTTCGAAAGAGTTTAGTTAGAGGATAGCAAAAGAGGTTAGGTTACAAATGTTAGTTGCAGACTTGCACTGTCAGCAATTCGAGCGGTTCAACCAACATAGCATTATAAGCGTCCTGCATTCGGTAATCAACGCGGAGTCATCTTTCACCAAGTCAATGTGAGCCTGCACACAGCAGCAATTACCTAGCGCAAATGAATGAAGATTGCCTTTAACCCCACCAACCGTTTTCTCTTAATTTCCAGGGAGCTTTTCCGGTCCCTGGGCCACAATTTGCATGGAAGGGAATACCAGAACGAACCAAATAAGTTATATATGATAATGATGGTTATGTATAAGATTGAGTTCACATAATTAGTGATTGAAAATCAATTATTTAATTCGAAACAAAGAGAATACACATACACATACATATAAAATATAGAGATTGGTCATTGGATAAAGGAATTGCCACTGCAGGCACACGTTTTACAAACTATGTAAGTCCACAGTTCTGAACAGCTTCCGTTTTAATGAGTCTTCAAAGAAACCTTAATTCAAAAGTGAAAACTTGGATAATGTAGAAAATCCTACGCGGACTATATCTGAAACCTTGGAGTGTGACTTACGTGGAGCTAACGCGATTGAGCATTCATCCTCTATTCTTATCTGTCAGTGTTGAATACTCATCGCTCAAAACTTAAGGCTGTTCAGTCATTTGTTATTGATCTGAAGTTTGGATATGCGTCAGAAATTTCTTCATCTCGGATTTTGAGGATTTCCATTGTTATTATCGAAGTTTTGTTTACCTTTTCAAAAAGTTTCAGCTGCCTCGCGGATTTACATGATTTGCATGTCGAGAATGAATCCTAGGTATTTAGGTGTTCTATTCCATGGTTCTTTGCCGGAGTCTTTGGTTCTTGTGTCTTGTGAAGGATGTAGATTGGGTCTTGTCTTTGTGCATCATCCTTTACCTGCAACGAAGTATTCTTGTAACGTTTCTATTGATTATTGCAGTTTCTGACTTCTTTGATGATTATGTAAAGTGATGGCCTCTGCTTATCTTAAAGTATAGTACACCCAAGTGTCGCCCGCATATAGTGACACGTTGCTGGTTAAGTTAGAACGTCTGCTCTGTGCAAGTGATTTAATATTGGCGAAGTTGGCGACTCCTGCGGATCAACTTCAGGCTTTGTAAAACGGTACTCTTTTTGTTTTTCTGTCATTTCCCTTACCAGTAGAAGTTGTTCACCTGGCAAAATTGTTCGACTGGAATAATGTCTTTTTCGGCTACCAACCAATTAATTTAAGCAGTAACTCCTTTTCAGCTTTTTTCGAGATCAATCAGAGTAGACTTATATGTTTTTGTTTTGTAGTTTTGAAGAAGGGTATACTTTGTATATTTTCGGGTGTTTAGCACTTCTAAATTATTTAAGTTGCTCCATTCTGTTCTTTTCTCTAAGATAATAATTGATACTGAAGAAGGAAACAACTTACTCCCGAAATATATATCTATCGAAATTAAAAACATAGCATTTTGGAATGAAAATTCAAAAAAATAAAAGTTGAGTAGAGAATGTTTCTTTCCAGACTATTTTCAGTTATTACTGTTACTATTAACTGTTTAACAGTTAACTATTAACTATTAACATAACTATTTAACAGTTATTACTGTTACCAAAGCCGATTTCCATACAAAGGGAACCTGTACAAACGAAGAACTGTGTAAATGGTGTTGATCTAAATATATGAGACGTTGTCTTGGACCCATTTCAGTATTGATTCAGTCAATATGTTGGGTCTTGGTACTATCCGATAGAAATGATCAACATCAAGCATTAATATTTTTATCTTTTCTTTTCCTGTGTATCAAGCGGCCGTATCTTCTCCTTTGAATGTAGCACATTAAGCTCTCTTAATTCATTGAATATTTTGCCTTCCTTGTAAAGGTCCTCAACATCATCTTTCCGCGACATTGCAGCTACAGCGTGTGTGCGAAGGTTTACGTTTTTCCAAATTGGAATCGTGTACGGTTCTGTATTCTTGATTCTGTAGGTGGAAGTATTTTGACATCCTCCAAAAGGCATCTTCATCTGGCTCCAGTCTCCGCAGGTAGTTCTTCCATTGATTCTTCCGTTTGGCTAACGTTCGTAGCCTAACATCACTCGCATTCCTGGCTCTTCTACGATATTAATTCCTCCTTGTTATCATGATCTTAATTTCACGCGGGAGCTCATAAGGACTGTTTTGCATTATGGGAGTTGTCACTATATTGGCATCATTTGCCTGTTTGATTTGCTTGATTTGCAGTGTTTACTTTTTGGTTGTAACTGCCATTTCCCAGAAAGTCTTAAAAAACCTTCCCAATTTCAGATAGGCTCATCAAGTTAGACGTCCTCCGTTAAGAAGTGTAAATGTTGATGATCTGAGGGAGCTACTTGAGGAAATTCACTCTGACACTAGTATGAAATTCTCGGCATCAATTAAATAGTGATCCGTCGTACAAATAGCTCCTTGGTATGTTCGAACAGCAAGTAATCTGAAGGCCCAATTGTGTTGGATGAGAACATGGTAGATCTGATTTTGTGTGTTTCGACCCGGCGATTCCCTGGTCATTTTATACATGTGCCGATGTGGGAAACAAGTCGAATGTATGATCAGATTACCTGTAAAAGCAAAGTTAATTGCCATTTGTTTCTTCATGGTGGCTGTATCCTCTTGTCGTTCCCCAATGAGATAACCAACTTTAGCGTTAAAATCAACCAGAAATTATTGCTCAGCCCTTCTTTTGTCTCGATGGTCGTTCTGCATTATGTAAAGTGATTCTGCATTATGCTTCCACAATTAACACAAAAAGACTGAGCATGGGAATTTCCCATGGAGTGTTTAAATAGTTGGCAATTGTGGCACATGATCACAATAAGCATCTTTTAGCCGAAACTGTCATGATTTCGTTCTGGGCAGTTATCTTTTTTAATAACATCCATTTTCGTATCAGAAGAAGGATAATTTGAACATGATATCCCAAAATGTCTCTACGTCTTCAATTCAATAAAAAAAAGCTTGCCGAGCTTTCATATCCTTTAAATGCTGTTATCCAAGCACTTCAACTGCAGTGCGAAGCTTGTCTGCTATTGCTCAAGTCAGACTAGTTGCGGGATATAGATAACCTATTTAAGGGGCTAAGAACTTTGGGAATATCGAGTTTTGGAGGGTGTACAGGAGTATAACCTACGTATCATTGACATGTGTATTATTAACTTGACTTGACTTGAAAGCAAATCATACATTTCGATACTTTAAATGAGAAGCTATGGATTTCAGAGCCTGTTCATTCAAACCTATTTATCAAATGCGACAACCCCAGACAGGTGGCTTTTCTTTAGGAAATATTAAGAATAGGTAGAGGCACTAACTTTTAAAATTCCTTTTTAAACATTGCTTAGGAGACTTGAAAGTTCGAAGCAAAATGTTTAATCGGAAACAAAGCTAAACATTTAAAAATGAAAAAAAAAGATAAAAAAACGGAAAAATAGAAAGTAGATATACCAAGTGAATGCATAAGTTTTATTTTCCGATTTTATGGTAAAACAATACGTAATTTTCTATTTATTTTTTTTTCTTTGTGCATCATACACCGTAATTTCCTATTTTAATTTCTTAATCCCAAATACTGTCAATCGGCTTCTACACTTTTCACCCCTCTTTCAGGTAATTTATCAATACCATGTCAGATAACTGCTCATCTATTGTGGCTGACCATTTCGTCAAACCTCGAAATCGTAGAAAGGCTGCTCTGCGAACGCCTACCCAGTTGATGCGAAGAGTCGATAGTCAGATGGTCATATGCTATTCAGGCGATTTCAATGTGTCTTTCACTGATTCTGCTGTGTACGACAGCGCGTTTTCATGTAGTAAAATAACTTTGACATATCTTCTGACCCATTCCGGTCGATTTTCGATTAAAGCTTGGTTCAAATTTATCATTTGTTAACTATAGCGTTGTGAATTAGCGATTTCTTCGCGCTTCATTATGAACAATACCACTCATATCCAATCACACACAGAGCATCGCCTTCTAGTCGAAGCGATTTGGCCTTGGTGTTGAATGACCGGCTGCGTCAAATATAAGCAAAGAATTTTCCCCTTCGGGTTTTCAAAATAAATCCATTCAAATCACAAATCGAAGTAAAAATGATTTTCTTTCGAAGCATCGATGCAGCATTTCACAAGCAATTTTGCGATTTTTCATTTGACGTTCATTTAAATCGTGTGGGACCCATTTACCGAGTTTATTGATACTCACATGCTCGGAAACGTCTGTGGTTCAGTTCCTGTGACACATTTATTGCTTCTGCTAATTGACATTGAGTTTGAGTTGGGTCTCCACCCAACAACTCCTGCGATTCCTGCTCTTTGCATTTTTGTGGTCGGCCAGAGCACTCACTGTCTTTCACATTGAAATAATAACTTTAACTTGAATTGTCGAAACCTTGTCTTACATGTCCTAATTAATGTAGCGTGTCCACCATATGTTTTCACCAGCAAACGATGACTTTCAACCGCCTTTTTTTGGTTTAACAAGAAAAGCAGCGCGTGCTTCAAATGCTCTATTTAGGCACAAGTTTTGACATGATTGAATAATACGACAATACAGACGCGCTAGTCATACTGAACACAACTTGTGTGTGTATGTAGCTAAATGTCAGGCGATCGAAATTGCCTTGCGCCAAATTAATACCACGCAAACTTTTCGCTGGCGCCATTTCACAGTAAACTAAACAACTTATGCATAAGTAAGTAGAATAAAACTTAGTTTGTAAGTGTGTGGCTTGTCACTTGTAACCTGGTTTATACTTGTAAACAGTTAAAGCTGGCATTATAATATTTAGTTAGATTAATGAAGAGACGTGGTGGGCTCTGTGTGGGTATTTCAGCAACAAAAAGATTATTGAACAATGAAAACCTGGAGAAAAATGAACTATGAACTGGAGGAAAAATAAACAATTACACGTTCTGACAGCCGAAGACCAGTTTGTCGTAATCGTAAATTGAGATTCATTTTTAAGGTTTTGAGCGATAGATTGTAATTGTGTTGATTTTGTAACGGACGGAAAATTTTTGTTGAATCAATTTCTCACACGTAAATCTTCTCCAATTTGGCGTTGAACGTAAAGAGTTTTGTTTTAGACGAAAATTTCATAAAATTAAATTGAATTTATTAAAAAGTAAATACTTGAAATATTTTCAAAATGATGGCTGAAAACAATGATATGTGCACCATCTAGGTGTTGCCTAGCGTCGTACAAAGATATGTTCATGAAACCTAAAATTAACCAACATCCTACTACCTACAATTTAAAATTACTTTTTAATTTTTATTATGAAATTTTGGGTTCAATTAAAGCTTTTCATGACTATTTCGTTGTTTTTACTCAGAGGCGTTAACGCTTTTTTATTTGGAATTCATCACATCATTTTGTAATATTTCAATTGACTCAGATATAATCAACAATACTAAAGTAAAAAATAAAATATTATAAGAATTACAGAGAAAAATGAGCCAAAGAAAAGGTAACCCAGAAGTATCACGAGATGCTTTGTTCGGCATACTATGGGCCTTTGTTTAGTTATGTTTAGACTAATGCTGGGAACCTTTAAGATTCAAGGAAGATTCCATAATTAAAAGGGTGTATCCGCAATATGGTTAGAAAAATACATTCTCTGTTCTATCTGTTTTCGATGTCAAAGTAAGCTACGCACTGTTCGTTATTGTCAAAATTAGGAAATTGAATACCTAGTTATCTACTACGCAAGCTACACTACTACACTACTACACTTGTACAAAAATAATTCAAGGGGAAGCAGGGATGCATGAAGGTGGCTTCCGTTGAGCTACACAGCCAATTTGATTAAAAAACAATATAGTTGCTTTCTTTCAGCTTGAATAAAACTGGATTGAAATGAATCCAAAAGATTCAAATTATTTCATAGCAAGTTTGAGTGACGTTGTTTCTATTTCTGTAGTTTTCAATGCAACACTTTCTTGCTGGTACCGACTTCATCATTCATTTTATTAGATACTGGATACACGAAAGACGAATATTTTGAATTTACAAATGCATATTCTGTGGGCATTAATAATTGAATTTATTTCAAAATTAGTATTTAATCCGTGGAAATCAACAAAGATAATTTATGTTAAATTATGTAAGTTCCGGCGTTCTCGTTTCTGATGCAGGTGCGCCATATGATTATCCTTCCCTTACTAGTTTAGGAGCGTCCTTAGTTACTTAAAGGTAATGCTACCTGTGAATATTTTGTAGCATGCATCGAGCGTCAAGGACTAAGCATGAACATTGTCAGTGTTCACCTGTTCCTGGAGTTAACTCGAATTCGTTTTTTCTTCGTGGATTTTGTTTTTAAACAGTAGTTTGCTGAGAGCAGTGGGAAACGCTTAATTGAGATTAAAATTTCTTGGCAGCTTTTAATTAGTTTCCAAGATTATTTTCGTGAAAAAAATATTGTAATTACCCTTGACACTGTGAGTTGGAACGCTGGCTTAGAAGTAGGAAAGGCAGTGGTGTCGGTAGATTTATCGTTAAAATCAGGTAATTGCACTTGAATGAGATAACTAGGTAGGAGTACTTGGGAGCAATCCATTTAGATTGGGAAGGATGACGAGAATTTAAATTTCACGTTCTTGATAAATACACTCTGCTATTAAATTTAAACCTGTTAAGTTCATATGTATAAAGGGCCAGTCAAAATCTTCTGTATAAAAGAGTTAAGAACGAAGAAAATACCAATGAAAACATAATTGAATATTAAATTTAGTTTATTAAATAAATATTTTTTTTGTTTCGGAGGTGAAGGCTACTTACGTCCTGAGTGTCGGAGTCCCCCGCTACCGGACTACCGACTAAACACCTCCCCTGTCACACCGAGAACCACCGAGAGCCTGGAACTGTTTGTCACATTACTTCGGACTAGGCCTCATTAAGCATCGCTTAGCGGTGTCTTCAGGCTAAGGTGAATCTCTCTTTCTCCACGGATGGATAGGAAGGAATTGCGATTAGTAACTATAATATTGCGTTACAGAGATGTCCCCTCCCTCGCCAAACGATCCATCATGCCCTTCTTTATAATAAGTACTGTCCGTACGTAATGCGACACACAGTTCCAATTGTCCTTTGATTGCATCATTTTTGCCGTTACATTTTCTGGGGAAATTACGCCAATTTTCTCCGGGAGATGCGAACTGAGTCTTGTGAATCTATTACACGTAAGGAATGTATGGCAGGCGTCATCCGTCATCCCCGGGCAGAACACGCAAGTTGGGGATGGTGTCTTTCCCATCTTATACAGGTAAGACTGAAAATACCCGTGACCACTGAGTAGTTGCGTCAGATAATAATCAGTCTCACCATGCATTCTGTAGAACCACGGCCCCAAGTCACTTATCAGCCGTGCGGTCCACCAGCCTCGCATTTCGTTTTCCCATATTTGCTGCCACAAGGTTAGAGTCCTTCCTCGTTCCTCTCGCCTGACGGTTTCTCTCGCCGACTCTTCCCTACGTAAGTATACACGTTTCCGTTCGCATGCAAGTAACTTAACAGGAACCACCCTCGAGATTACCAGCGCTGCAGGTTCAGAGACAGTGCGATATGCAGCCGCTTTCCGCAAAGCTCCTTGCCTCTGCACATGTGCCAGACGCCTTCGGTGCGTCTCTTTACAAAGAGTGTCAGCCCAGAATTCGGAGCCATACAAGAGCACTTACTCCATTGCACTCATCAGTAGACGTCTTTTGCTCAAGAATGGTCCCCGCGTGTTGGCCACGTGTTGGCCCGCATGTTGGCGACTGAGAGTTGATACTCCCGCAGAAGCCTTATCTGCTGACGGTCGAACCTGCTCGAAAAAGCTCATCGTCGAGTCAAGCCAAGGTATTTGATTGTTTCTTTGGACTCGATGAGCATTTCTCCCATAAACGTTCATTTCTCCAAACGAATGGGAATAACACGAGTGATTCGCTTCTTGGTCAGAACTATGACCTCGGTCTTTTCCAGCGCTAGGCTAAGCCCACGGCCTGTCATCCACTCGCACAGTCAGCGCAGTACGGCACCCAGTTTGAGTTGCATCTGTTCGACAGTACGTCCGGCTACAAGTACTGCTACGTCGACTACGTAGGAAATCAGGCGCGACTCCCCTGGTCACTGCAACCTCCAAAAGCTCATCGTACGAGACATTCCAGAGGTCCGGGCAAAGAACGGAGCATGGCGCCACCCCTGATGTCAAATCCATTATTCGTCGGCCTTCCAATGTGTCATAGATGAGCTTGCGGGTTTTGAGATAGTCCTTTAATATCCGCGTCAGATACCTCGGCACCCTGAAATATTCCAGAGCACGAAGAATATCTGTCCATCTAGCAGAGTTGAAGGCATTTCTCACATCTAGTGTTATCAGCAGTACTATTCACCTCGAGTAGTGATTGTGAGATTCTGCCCGCTGGACCGCATTCGCCACTTCTGCTTTTGCACCGATCGTGGATCCGCCAGCTCTGAAGCCGAACTGCTGTGAAGACAGATTCTCAGCAGTTCGGATGAGCTCTCCAAGTCTCTCTCTAACGAGCCTCTCGAGCACCTTCCCAGCGGCGTTCAACATTCATAGGGTTCGGTATGAAGGTGGTTGCTCCAGGCTCCACTTCCTCTTGTGGATCAGCACAAGCCTCGCCTTTTTCCAGCAATTTGGAAACGCACCCTGCTGTAGACAGGCTTTGAAAGTGGTGAGTAGCTTGTCAGGGCGAAGTTAATGTGAAAGCTGTATTACTTCTGCTGGAATACCGTCTTGCCCTGAGGCCCTTTTTGGTTTTTAAGGCCTTCACTGCATCACCCAGCTTGGTGACTCTAAAAAGTGGGCATTCTCCTGGACATTCGCCATCTGCAACATGGGAAAGATCAGGATGCATAGGAAAAAGCGCTCGAACAATCTCGTCCATTTTATCCATTTCAAGGACACAGGGCCTCCTTGTAGCTCCTAGTTTCCGCATGACAAGCTTGTAACCCAGCCTGCACGTGTCCCTGCCGATGTCCTCAACGAGCATGTGCCAGCAGCGATCCTTGCTTTCGTTAAACTTTTGTTTTTCATATCAACCTAGGACTTACTTCCGACGTAATCTGCACACAACTCAGCCGATTTTCTCCTTGGCCAGGAGTTTTACATGGTCTTTCTCTGGGGTGTCTATTATTGCAACCCTTTGCCCAGTAGGATTGGGGGGCATGAGCGTACCCTAAAACTGTCTGCCATAGGAACAGTTTGCCTAGTGGACTTTTCGTCTTTTTTGGTCTTCGCAACAGTCAATGTCTCTTATTTCTAAAGAGGCTGTTGCCTGTAATGTCGAGATAACAGCTTTAGAGCCAAGGAGGTACTTGGAAGAGCTCTCAAACAGTTCAACGAGTTCAACTAGGAGACCACCTGTTTCGGTCGCTCTTACCGTTCGTATGCAGACACCGTTTTTTGCTTCCGGATTTCGCCTGATCTCCTTGGATACCTCGGCGTAAGTCCTCCCGCCTGCAGGGTTGATCAGCAGAGCATCTCTACGATACCTGCGCCTGATCTTTTCAGGAATCGCGCTGTGTTTTGTGCCTTCGTGCTCTTCGACATGTATCAAATCTTTTGCTGTCACGCGCTGCATCTTCCTTGCACCCTTCTGTTGCCACTTGGAGTGCGGCGATAGTGCTGGATTTTATCAAATGAGGTCTTCCAGTGCGCCCATCCAGTTTAATGTCCTTATTGACATTTTTTTGGACGTTCGTGGCATTGTTCCTCATGATTAAGATTGCGCTTATGTTTCTTACTAGCCGATCTTCCTCATTTCGGTCGACGGCTATTTTCGTGATCAGTTCGTCCTCAGGTTACGTTTTCGGTGCACTATCAGCAAATGGATTTAGTGGCGCTGAGCATCTTTTTCTGGCTTTCCACAGTGTTCGGCTTATGACTTTTGACAAATCCCGATGACCGTTTACTTGTAGCTTTTGATGCTTCAATGGCAAAGTGTTCCCCTACTCAAAAATGCCCTGGCGACTTATCCCTAGCCAGACTCGCTCACACCTCAGGGTGTATATCCCCTGCCCTAGTTTCCTCTTTTTCTCTTCACTCATCATTTTGTTCAGTGGGTACTTTTAGTGACTTGGTCATACGTCTGTATAACGGGCAACCTCGCCAAGCCCCTTCACCACGCCAAGATAGTATCCTTGGGGGAATATTAATAATAATAATATTAATAATAATAATAATAATAATAATACGAGTTCATCCAAATTAATGAAATCATACCAACATTCTAAAACGAAAAAGTCTGCTTACAAGAACAAGTTATTTGTATTTTCATGGATGGATCGAAAAAAATTTAACCTTGGCCTATTAAATTTAATATCATTCGTGCGTGGTGTCGGTAGGTATTTTTAGAGAGGTATAGAACGTTAAGCAGACAAAACTTTTAACACTACGTATAATGTGACAGCTGTCATCCGTTTAATATTTGATTTGGCTTGCTTTTTCATCGTGAATAGGTTGACTCCTGAGCGAAGCAGACTTCATCTGCATATTGTGCAGATTTACTTCGAAAAAAAATGGGTTTGAAAAACATCATCGCAATCTACGTTAATTTTATCGCCAATATAATCGTTCATCTTTACTATTTATCCGATTTCGGTGGATCATTTCCGAACCACGTTGCCTCTTACTGATAACACGCATCCATCCAGACGCCGTACAGTACAGAATTAAGAAACTATTACAGCTCAAGAGGGTAGTATTGATGTAGGCCCAAGAGCGCTCATTCGACATCGTGCTCAACAATGAAACTTGTGCCCATCCACATTGTGGATGTCACGGAAAGAGAACAACGAAATTCAACACGTGCAGGAAATGAAGCCGATGCGGGCACGACGAAGATTTGGTGTATGGGCCAAGGAACAAATTACTCCAGATCCCGAATTCAATAAGATTATTTGGTTTGGTGATGAGGCTCATGAGGCCAATTGCCGCAATGTGAAAGGTTAGCAATGATAGATGGTTGTCCAAATAGCGTTAAATAAGAGAAAGTTAGTGTTTGGTGTCTTAATGGGCCGGTGGAATGATGCATTCATTTGTCTTGAAAATTCTACTGGATTTAGCATAACAGTCAATTGTGGATAATAAATGACTTTTGGACTCATGGAATGGACTCACTGTAATGCAGAGGATCTGGCGTCACATGCAATACAGCTTGTGAAACCATCGATTTATTGTTAAAAGCATTTGATTAGTGGATTATTTCTCGTTTTGAACCTGTTATCTCGTCTGCAACATCTTGTGATTTAACAACGTCTGTCTATTTCTTGTGGGGATTCATTACACCAATCGTCTAAGTCGCCTAAGACGCTTCATTATTTAGAAGACAACATTGGCCGCGTTTTGGCGAGATATGGCCCCAATTATTGGTTCGTTTAGTCGAATCATTTTGATAAAACAACCTAATTCTTAGCTACTTCAATCAACAAAATTATAATAAATCTGGGATCGATGTTCGCATTATAGTCTGGAGAGTACCGAGTAAGGAATACGATGTAAAATATTTATGTGCAACAGTGAAGCACAGTGGTGGAGGTATCATAATTAGGCGTCTATGGCAGGGAACGGTGGGGGAAATCTAATTTTCATCGACACTTTAATGAACGAAATGGATTCTGTAAATTTTCTGAAATTTTAAATTCTAAATTTTCTGCTTATAAAGTGAAGAAATAATTGCTCTAACCTAGGCAAAAACAACTGCACGCTCCTCCCCTATCACCGGATTATGCAATGTCAATGGGATCCCTAAATGTAAATTTTTGGAACAAATGGAACAAACAAATGACATATCTTAGAAAATCATATGAACAAACATCTTAAAAAGGTTTTAAGCAAGGAAGGATGTCCGTTATTGAATTAAAATTATTTTTGTCATGAGATCTTCATGTTTGTCTTATCTTTTCACACAGACTTTTTTATTGTGAAACGTAGCGGTGCTCATATTTATTGTATTGTAACATATGAAAGGAAAATACAATTTTCTTTTAATATTTATGTTTTGGATGTGTAGTTTTTATGATCAAATACCCTTAAGTTTATATTTTTATATTTGGAGGAATTTATTCGAATTGTCTCCATTTCTAAGTCTTGCAAACAGACTTTTTTGACTGACAATATATCTTCATAGTGTCAGTTTGAAAATTGATTCAAATGAAATTGATTCAAATGATTCTTTAACAAATAGTGTTCGACTAGAACAAAAGTCTTCGCCCATTGTTAGTCGAAACTCGAAAACATTTTTTTTCAAATCGCTAATCAGGCTTATTGAACTAATGTCGAACCCTTTTTCAAAAATGAAAATTCGAGTTTTTTTTAAATTTTTAATTTTTTCTAGTTGTCTTTAGAAGGCAACACGTCTTCGTCTATTGAAGCCATTTTTTCGGATAGCTTGCTGTTACCAAAACGAGAAAGACACAACTTAAAATCTACTGTTCGCTCAGCCAATTGTCCTTCTGTTTCTTTTTTGTTATTAACGTTATCCTTTGCTTATACCCCGTTTTCTCTGATATCTTGTATGAGTGGAATCCCTTCTCAACGATCAAAGGGGCAGCTCTAGATACATTATTCAGATTATGTTTGTGGGACCCAAACGAGCCAACCATAGGTACACTCTATCTAATGACCACATTCAACATCAAGAACATTGATTGCATTACAGATTTGTCTTCAATAGAAGGCACCTCAAAACGCGATCACCTTGTACTAACGGAGAGGAACGTAAGTCTGACCCAAGCAAATAGTTGACGTTTCTTGTTTGACCAAACCAAACACAAGGGTCAACGTATGACCATTATCGACTTCATAAAGAGTGAAGCAAGCCAGCAAGAAAGCGAGGAAATATCGAGGTTGCAGAATACGTGAAGAAGCGATTCTTCTTCGGTGTTACAAATGGACACTCAGGGTGAGGGCAATGGCGTCAAGTTAAAATAATGCCTCAAGCCAAAGCCATTATGGGAAGATGATTTCAATGAACTATAAGATTTAAAGCCGAAAGAATTTTCGTCATATTTCCTCCCTATGGTAAATGCTTTTAAATGACGTTTCTTTGAGTCTGAGAATCACGTGTTCACCGAAAGTGACTTCAACGCAAGGGAATCCCTCACTCAAATTCTCGTGGTAAATGAGCCCCGGACATGGTAACCACATACTGTTTCGTTGTATTAAATACATATCACTCGTGTTTTCAACTGATGAGGCTGTGATAGAACTATATCATACTTGGAAGCCGCGAAGAGTCACAAAGACTAATCGCGTACAGATCTGAGAAGAAGCATGCAACAGATAAACAGTTTATACAGCAGTACCTTAGATCAGCGAGTCAATATTATGGCCTAGTGAACTGATCGCTGAAAAGTTATGAAGGGACCAAGAAATAAATAAGCAAACAAAAATCAAATGTCTGACAGGTCTTGCCACAGGTTTTTATACTTGAAATTTTGTTTTCTTTTGTTCGCCTGTCATGAGTTTTTGTTTGGTTTTCATTATTATGTAGCGCTTTTTGTTTCTTATGCACTACATTAATACAAGGTGGCGCAAAATTAATCACTCTATCGGAAGATGTTATAATTATTGCAAATGGCGTCGTACTTCAATCTTATTTGACATTTGTGAACTACACAGCTGCAGAATACAAACCGACAAGCAATGGAGCGCCATACACCACAAGAGGGTGGAATAATTGTGTCCATTTTCTGATCAATAATCGGTCGGTGGTGTTGGCACGGCGTGTATTTCGACTTCGATTAGCTAATCGTATGGCCGCCTACAGGGCAAACATTCCGCCGCTTAGCTAAACAATCACCAGACGACGGGCCACGCGATTGAGAGACTTACACGTGTTCCCTTACAAAATACAAACAGTGCAACAATTAATGCCTGCTAACCGTCAGTTGCGTTTGAATGACTGTCAAGCCACCCTCAATCTCAAGAACGAAGAGGACGATTTTGAGTCGAAAATCATCATGAGCGACGAGGCGCATTTCAATTTAAGCGATTACGTCAATAAACAAAATCTCCTTTTCTGGGGCACTCAGAATCCACGTGTCATGCACGAATGGCCATGGCATCTTCTCAAAGCCACTGTGTGGTGCGGCGTTCATGCGGGAGGAGTGATTGGGCCGTATTTTTTTGAGGACTCCATTAGCAAAACGGAAATTGTTAATGGTGAACGTTATAGGGCCATGATAAACGACTTCTGACTGCCGAAATCGGAGGAGCGGGGCTTGAGGAACATGTGGTTTCAACAAGACGGTGCAATCGCACACACATCACGAGCCACAATGGATATTGTGAAGGAAGCGTTCCCTGGTTGCGTAATACCCCCTTTTGTTGATTTGGCATGGCCAGCATGATCGCCCGTTTTCACCACCCCAGTCTTCCAGTCTTCTTTCTTTGGGGTTTCTTGAAGTCGCGGGATTATACCAACAAGCCACAGACAATCGCAGCCCTGAAAAAGAATATTCGACAGGAATGCGAACAGTAATCGCCGGGAATCTTGATTAAAGTCTTGGAAAATGCGATAAAACGGACACAAATGTGTATCATCACTAGCGGCAGCCACTTGAATTATATCATCTTTTCAACAGAAAAAATTGTACAGGTCCTAATAAAGATTTCAATCACTCAAAATATAATTTTTTTAAAAAGTTAAAACATTATACCAAAAAAAGTTGAGTGATTTATTTTGCGCCACCTGTATGTAGTGCGCTTGTGAATGAGCGTGGTAGCAGGTTGCTATTATCCGTGGTTATAGGCTACCACGTGGCTCTACTTGTAAAACAGTCTACCTTTTGTAAAAACAGTTTGCATTCTTCAGACGCATTCCAATTTCACTGGGATACAAAAGCGAAGTCTCGTATGCTTCCTTGAAATCCATAAAACTTCTTGACTTTTTGATTCTTCGTATTAAAACGTATTAAAAACATTTCATGCTCAATTTTTAGATCGTGCGCAATGTCAATAATGTTAATGTTTATGTTTATATGTTAATGTAATGTTTGATAACTTGCTGGTCAACTTTGATTACCGCTGTGATTTCATTGACATTTTTGACTACAAGCTTGGCTGTGGAAGTTCATCTTTACATCGAAAACGCCTGAACAGAGTCAATGAAACCAAAACATTCGTTGTAGGTTCCGTAACAACTATGGGATTTTAAGCGGTAGGGGTTGAAGTTATTGGTTTCGTTATAAGGTGTGAAGCACTCGCCTTCATGCTTTTGCGTTCGCCTTTTACAAGATTTTTGGTATTTATGAAGATTCAGTTGAAATTCCTCGCGAGTTAATACATTGGGAACCAGAAAACCCAATGTGTGAGAACAAAGCTATTTAGTACCATTTGTTAACCACAGACGGTCATCAAAACTGAAACTGTCAACAGCATATAAGAAACGCGTGTGAAAAAAACTAACTTCTGAAAATTGCAAATGTGCCAATAACTATAAGTGCAACAAGAACCAGTTTATGTACCTCATCAGTAAATTGAGCCCTATTCTCAGAAAAGCGTCCCTTGTAAACTACTCTGTTTGTCTGTAAATATGTTTACAACAAGTGTGTATATGAGTAGGAAAAAGTTTATTTACATGTGTTTTGTATATCACATGAGCAGTTGCTTATGTGCGAGAGTTTATTTTACAACAAGCTTTTTGTTAAAGACATTGAAGGTCAGTTTTAAAGCTTGATTGACTGATTAAACTTGACTTATTGTCGGCGATACTAATTTGAATTTACTAGCATTTGAATTTTAGCTAGAATTGCCCGAATGGGGCTATTATATAATCAATTCATTTTCCACTCAAAAATTACTCTTAACATTATTTGAAGCGAACCTAAAATAATTTTTAGAACGGACCTAGAAATTATCAAATTTCTAAGGTCCGATTTCTTCGAAAAATTTCAAGATTGATGCAAATCATATTAAAAGTAATGGCATCCGTTTATCGCGAGTATTAAATTACGTCGGCTGCCTTACAAATAATCAGAGCATTAATCATAAGCACAACCCGCTTCCGGCGACCCTACGTGGTGCCTTGGCTTGGCAAAACAGAAACAAAAAAATTTGAATCCTTAGATGACGGGTATATAAAAGAATTGAATTGCAGGAATTTCGTTCAGTAATCGCTAAGGGCAGAATAAAGTGAGGGGGGAATTTTAATTTGATTTTAATGTTGCTTCCCTCCCACTAACTTCCCAGAAAACGAGACGTTACCACTTGAGTATCGAAGAAGTTAAACGAAATGTCCTTGGAATTTCGCCCTTTTAAAATTCACCTAATTCCATTCAAATTCCCAACATTCGCAAAATTTAAGGACGAACTTATTGTCACATTACATTTACTTGAATTGTCATCATTACTCGTCGCTGACAAGCTTGGAAGCCTCAACATTAATATACACTCTTCGTCAACTTTCGCATTTCTCTTGTGCTGCTTGGAAATGTGTTTAAAATTGGGTTCATAATATATTTGTTGAGTGCTTTTACTTGCGTCAATGAATTCATGGAGTAAAGTTTCCTTACTTAGGGAGCTCATGACGCAAATATATTTCAGCATGAATAGCGTTACGCATGGAATCATTTTTTTCCATGCAATGTGGCTGTTTAAATATAACTTAACTCTTACAAACTAGAAACTTTAAAATGGCAACCATATGCTTTTTCTGTTTGACCTTTGACCAAATCAATAAGGTGTCAATCTTTATTGGGTCACTTTGACACTCTCCAATTCGTATATTACATTGTTCACATAAAACGCGGCTGGTTATATTGAACATCGTACTATTGGGATCAGATTTCAAATCAAGTGTGTGATACAACAAACCTGTTCATACCGAATTTTTCGGCTAAAGCTTTTGTAATCGGGCAGCATAGTCATCACATTTCTGCATATAATGAACGGGGATTTTGCGATAGATGAATTCGGTTCTTTAGTATTTCCACTTCTAGTAACCTCTCTTGTTTGATATTTTGCTAATCGCGAACATGTCAGTTGGTGTTTTTTGTGGTGGATGTGTGTGAATGTTATTTACTCCCTGAAAGTGGGACTCTCCGACATGCAATGCTTCTAACACCTTCCCTGTCAACCAGAGAATTTAGCCTGGAACTGTTTGACGCACTACTTTGGACTAGGTCTCGTGTTTCTATGCGTTAGAGTTTCTAGTTAGGAGTTAAGTGGGGACCGCTTCTGTAGCGAAAAGGAAGGGACGAGAAGAGTGTGTGTATGAACTGCGAGCAGATCATTCAATTGCAGCGAGTTTTGATGCTTCAATATGCGATATAATGTTCATATCAAAGTTACGCGTAAAGGTATAGCATAAAAAATGATAAAACTGTGGAATATATTGAAAGTTGCCTGAAACAATAGGTTTTGTAATAGGAAATGCAATCAACCAAGTCAACTATAGCAACCAAGTGCAAGAATTGTGAAATTATTGTGCTTAGTTTTGGGAATAGAAATAGGGAAACTAAGAAAATCAAGGAATCAGAATATGAGAAACTCAATCAAGGACCTTTAAAATGGGTTTCCAAGCAGCTCTTTGCGAATATATCCATCGTCAGCGCTATTTCACAATCAAAATCATATGTAGAGGTAAATCTTGCAGCAATTCATTAGCAGAAGGAGCTGAATTGAGTGACGCAAAAAGCGTCATATTTTGGGGAATCGGCAGTATAATGTATAATGTTATTGATGTGGGTGACTAGCTACGAAACTGAAATACTGAGAAGTTAGAACAAAAGCCTTGACATTTCCATCGGAGACAAAGAGCATGGTTTATTCAGAGCTAGTGCGACTAAGCACTCATGCTCGATTCCTATCTGTGAATGTCAAACATTCAGCGTTATTGAAGAAGGAACTTAGTCTGTCGTGCTTGTTGGTAAGGACCTGAGGCTTGGATATACCTATAAAGTTTTGCTGTTCATAGTACGAACTCCATTGTAGGTTTTGGAATCTCGTCTATGTTGTCAGATACTTTGAGCGTGCAAGACCCTTGCGTATGCTTGTAAACGTAAGCTTGAATGGAGTTCTGAATTCATCGTAAGTGTTTGTCAATAACAGTGTCAATCTCATCAGTTGTTTGTACACTTGCAGCTTGTTCTTGTTGTTAAGGTGGCTGGATTTAAGGAGAGAGCTTAGGAAGAAGAAGATGCCTTTGCTGTGAGGTTTTTTGGATTTGCTTATCAATCGTGAATTCTAGATATTTAGTTGTTGTTTTCCAATGAACAATTTAAAGTAACTTAAAGTATCTTACATAACATAGTTTGTGTCTTGTCTTTTTGATGGGAAGGAGATAACTTATTTTTGTCTTGAATATTAGTAAACGCTAGTATCATCTGCATATAATTGTGATTGAACGTTGTTTGACAAAGCAGGAAATCTGCCTTGTACAGGTAGTAAAGTATTCAAACAGACGATCCCTGTGGAAGATTTAATCATTCGCAGAGAGAGATGATCTCCTACCTTAACTTTTAAATGCATTTTAAAATTTAATATAAATTTAGCATTTTAATAATTATATCTGCTAACTGATTTCACCAAAAACATAGGCTACCATAGGCTGATGAGCTTAACGGAGCTCATTATGACAACTGGTTTTCAAGGCTTTTTATTTGAAAGAATTTCTATATTTTATAATATAAACTGCTGCTTTAACTTGTCGTAAATGCGAAGTTGCAACTCCGTTCTGAATTGTGTTTTTAAGGAAGCAGTAATATCTCTCCGACTTTTACTTCTTCTTCTTCTAGTGATTCTGGTTCGTTCCCAAAGCCTCCTTGGCCAGCAAAGCCCCTTAAACTCGCGATGGCGTTCCCTTTTGCAATAATGTATGAATTTATAAGATTTACGCGTAAACTGCAACATTGAAAAGATTCTTGAAACTCATATTCTCCCTCCTCCTTTGTATGTTGAGGTTTGCATATGCTTGCCTCAACTTCGGTGACCGCAGCGAAAAGTTTTTTTAATTAGATTTACTAAGCGTTTGAATGGGAGCTTCGCACTCGATCAGATTCTTGAACGATTCATTGGTAGGACTCACGGTAAAATCGTTTGAATCGTCCCTTATTTTCAATGCTGTAGTCTCCAACTGTGATTTTCTGGGCATTTGGTGTATTTTTTCTTGACTGCGTCATAAGCGTCATTTTCTTCTTATTGATTTGTAGCCCTACTAGTTTCGATTCACGGTCATGTTTAATCAAGAGTTCTTTCGCGGTTATTTGTGACCGTGACAAAATATTGATGTCATCTGCATAGGCTTCCACTTAGCCTGACTAGCATTATAGTGTGCCTCTTATAACAGAGCTAGCTTTTTTATGACATATTCCAGAGACATATTGAATAGCAACCCCATCTCCATGCTTTAGCCCGGTATTCGTGTAAAAGAGGTTGGTGAGTTGGTTATTGATACGAACTTGAAAGATTGTCGACTTCATTGTTATTTTGATAAGACGGACTAATTTGGCTGGGATCCGAAAGCGGAACATGATTTGTTACAGTACGTTACAATCAATGCTGTTGTTTGCTTGCTTATCTTAAACGAAAATCTGGCCAATGTTTATGTTAAATGTCCAGCATTTCACCAGTACCAACTTGACAGTAAACAATAGGCCTATCATCGGTCTACCAGCTCTAAAGCCACCTTCAAACTCCTTAATTATACCTTCATACTCCTTAACGTTTAATCTGATTTAATTTACCAAGTTCTTCAAAAATATTTTGTTCACCGTACAATAAAGTGATATGCCTCTATAGTTTCCGCACTGTAGCGTGTCTTTATTTGTGGCTCCACTCGTTTGGTATATGTCCTTGTTGCCAGATATGCTGGATGATTTTGTGTTTGGCTTTCTGAACAAAGATGGCACCATATTTAATGCGCTTCACTGGAATTTCATCAATGCCCGGCTCCTTATTATTCTTTTGAGCTTTGATGGCGGAACAGACATCATTCAGAGTCGGTAGGCCCAATGGAAACTTTCCATGAATATTGTTATCTTTAGGCCCACTGTGTGATGGAGCTATTAAGAAGTTTCTTGAAATATGAAGTCCATCTTTCCTTAAGCCTCTTTTCATCAGTGATGATGTTGCCGATGTTATCATTGCAAAGCGTGGTCTAGGGCTGATAAACTACTTTATATGCTTGTATCGTGTTATTCCTCAATTAGTCGTCACAATTTTTTCTTTTCTTTTTTCTGATTGGCTTTTTAGCTGCTCTTCTGCGATTTTCATACTCTCCTCTTTCGGAGCCTTTCGAATCGAGTAGAATACTGTAATGAAATTTAGTGTTCACAATCATCACCGCGACATCAGGGCGTGAAGTTCTAGAGGCGTGGCATGAATTGTACCCTAAAGGTCAACGGTTCGGCCACTCGGAAGTTCACTACGTTGGTGGCTGTTGGCAGACTCGCTCTGTGCGGTGAGGTGTGCGGATTCGAGTGAACTTCCACTCTGGTTAATTTGTAATAAGTTACCTCGTCGACTGGAGCATCGCCGAGTGGTTTGCTGCTGACATACGGAGCAGGCGCGGAAGAAAATTGATTTGGATTTATTCTTCGCACTAACTTTTACGTCTTCGTCAGAAATCAAAACGAAAACATCCAAGAACGACACATATGATTGAATTACTATACACAAATCCGGAACAATCTTGGAGCTGCTTGAAATTTCACTTTATTTGACCCCTTTTCAATTACATTTTCGATTGTACCACCAAATCATAATAATCTAATTGTTTTTTTGTTTTGTTTTTTGTTAGAATAAAATGAAAATCTCCAACTTATTCGTCGAACGAGCTCTCGAGCAAAAATGTTGTGGTCATGTATTCGAATTTATGCTTCAATAATTCACTCCTTGAGGTTAAAGCTAGTGGTGATGCTGGATTTTTTAAATGTCCTTCGGTTGCGTCCGATTTCGCCTCGTATTATAACATTTTTGACAAAACAAAAAACCAGTTCAACCACAAAAAATTGTTCACGACTGTTCAACGCACTCAAATAAATGCGCCAACATGAAATGAAAAGAAGATAAACGCAAATGTTGCAACTAGCTGGTCTCTTTATCACCCATATTTTTACACAATTTGCCTACACGGGTTCATAGGCAAATTTCGATAATGACACTTTTACGAACGTTTACTTGTCAAAAACTTTTGTTTTCGTACGCGTGGAATCCATTGAAACCGCTGCTTGTGAATATGAGTAGAGATTACACAAGACGTTACTTCCCCGGCAATAAGGATAATGATATGCGCTAGCGGAGGTAGTAAGAATTTCGACTCATTAACGCTGTTGTGCGCGACACGTTTTTCGACACATTTCTTTCTTTTTCACACCGCGTGATCCGTTCCCTGCCTTTTTTCTTATTTTCTCCTCGTTAGTGTGTCAGCCTGTCAGCATTGCCACACTTCGAGAGAAAAGTCTTGATTTACACTGGAGAGGTGGATTACAACCGACCGCATTAATCAACTAGTGATTCGAGTTATACTTAAATCCTCGTCATGTGCGAACATAAAGTAGGCTCGAGGTACAATGTTGATCGGTCAGAAGATTTTGTACGTTGCCATCCAGTGACACACAGATCATTTAACATATGTGTCGTTTTTTCGAACCAATCAAGGGCTATATAGGGACGGTGAGATCGCCCAACCACCCTCCAAGCTCATAACCATGCCGCTGGCATGGTTATTGCTTTGATTCCGTTATCGGGCGCGGAATGCCCGCCTTCAACCTCGCACGCCTCTACAAACAAGGGGAAGTAGGATTTAGTACAGAGTTTTAGGTATATTTAAAGTTATTGGTCTCGGAATTTAATGTCGCATCAATAGAAACCATGAAATCCCGAGACCTTTAGCGACCATTTATTCGTGAAATCCCGGATGAGTAACAATGGAAGCTGTGGGTTGGGCCAACAAGGAGATCTCTGCTCCTTTCTCAACCGGGCTTGGGACTTCCTATGACGGAGCAGAGTTTAAATACAATCAATCAATTAATACAATCTGTTTTGGCAGGAAGTCCTATTTATGGAACCCGTAAACATCACAGGGGATCTGTTTTGGTTTTGGGAAGCATGTATTCGACGGGGGTTGGGAAATTACATTATATTTATTAAAATGTATAAGACTGTCGTTTTAAACATAAAAAAGGAAAAAGATAGAGCACTAGAAAAGTGAAGATTCAAGACAATTCTATCTAATACTAAGACAGTATCTAAAAGATATGGCTTTGTATAAAAAATTAAAGCTTTTCTCAGAATTTAAAGTGAATCAAATAATGAGAATTTTATTAAATATTCCAAAGTTTCATCCCTAAATTCAGCATGATATTTTATGAGGAAAGTTTTGAAATAAACTAAATGCTTCCCCTTATTCTTAACCTTCTAAACCTATTCTAACTTAACTTGCCAAAATTGGAGTCAAAAGAAAAAAATTTATTTGCTATGAAATACACTATAAACACTACGTCTCTTACAAATAAAAAAGGGAAAATATAACATTAAGCATGAAACAATATTGGCAATCCACAGAATTGTATTCAATTAGCAACAAAAGTAGCCAATTTATATAGCATAGAGGGTATAAGCCCAACTGTGCAGTGAAGCAGTGGAAACCTAAGTACAAGTTAACAAATAGATTGTTTGAACTGAGCAAACATCTTGCATGTGAAGGTAAGAGGAAACAAGCTACAATTTATGTAGGTTGCTTTCTTTTCTGATAGGTAAATGTTGATAAACTTACATGTATCCAATAAAAACTGGACACATATGTTTAGCAGCGTGGAATTATTTGAAAAAATTAGCTTCCTAAAAATAAAGTATAAGTAAATAAATAAGATATAGGTCCATATGTATCACTTTGATATTGCTGGGTTGTTTCTTTTTTGCAAATTACTTTTTGCTTATTGAAAGTACTACTTGCGGTTCGCAAAGCGTTCTCTACCAACTTCCTATTCTAGACTATATCATATAATGCTTTATATATTTGTTCATTTGGAAATCAAAAATTTATGATTGCCGAAAATGAAAGATCAAATAAGAGCATTTAACAACCTCCCACATAAATAACGACAGGCAACATATCTCAATTTAGGATATCATTTCCCAGATCAGAAACATTTACTTTAATGGCACATTAGTCTTTAAGTATGCCCTACATCAAAATAATGTTAACATCACTCTCCATGAGTGCTGGAATTAACACATTCACATAAATTTAATCTTCGTTAGACTTTAGATATGGTTCTGGCTCTTACAATGATGGCAACTGTTAGCAAAATATGAGCATACTCAAGAACGGCTTATATTTGGAATTGTGCCATTAGTTATTATGATGGAAATGTAACAACTTTTACTTAATTTAGACATCACCATGTCCGTTTTAGTCGCACGAATCATATTAGAAATCGTAGTCTCGAAAATTTGGGCGGAACCAATTCCACCCTTAATATAAACTAGGTAGGACTAACAAACGTAGTTCAATGAAAAGCTGTTTGAATGTGGCAAACTCACTAAATCATATTTTCTGGGGAAATTCTGGTATGAGCATTGATGATAAAGTGATATCCTTTGTTCCCATGTTTCATAAAAATGCGCGATTTCAGCTGGAAAATAATAATAAAATATCGCAGGGCGAACACTCTATTGACTATCAAATAATGGCCGTGGTACCATCAATAAGTTTTTCTAATATTTCCTATGTCACCTTTAATATAATATCATAAAAAACATATCATCGACAACAAAATAATTTGGAATATTGAAAAATTTCAATTTCATGCGCTGCAATAAATTACCAACTAATATTGCGTTTAATGATCTTTTGCGCAGGATACCAGGAGATATTGCACAAGAAGCTACCGCGCCTTGATACCAAACGCATTTCAATGCATTCAAACCTTTAATTTGCAAGATATATTAGTGCGACGAGTATCTCACGTATTTAACTTCCATATCTAAGAAGCGAGTGTATATAGTAGCCATAGCGTAAGAACGTACAGCCCTGATACTTCGAACAAACTTCCGATTTGACGGAATTTCGACCAAAATGAGTAGGTTTCTGTTTGCATTGTTCAATTCCCTTTCGTCGTCGTTAGGGTCTGCTATTACTTAATCTTCCGTACATCGGTTTGAATTTCGTTTCTTTAAATTTCTCACTTGGAGAGAATCAATATAAATAACTTTTACGAGTCATTAGAATTGAAATCAATCTGCATAAACAAAAGATATTGGGTGTGTGCAAAAGTTTTTTTCGGTTTCGAATCAATTAATCCATTTGCTCAAACATCATTAATTAAATCTGAAATCATTAAATCTTCACCCTTACCCTAGGAAAAGTTTGCTAACTATCGAAAAACGTGATAATCCATCCGGTCAGGAAAATATGATTGGTGGGGTAAAATTTCCCAGCAAATCCCGGTTGATTTGCACCGAGTAAGCGCATCCCGTCGGTTGAAGCAGCTTCAATCACTGGAACTAAAAGTCCGCATTTAACGATAGATTTTGTTCCAGATAAATGCTCCAAATAAATGACTTCTGGAAATTCCGACCAAAAATACAATCAAGCCTTCCTATTGTGATTCTCTTCTTCTCTATCAAAGATCGACTTTTTAGCGACAGTGAACATCAGTTGCAAAAATCTTCATTATTTTGACGAGGAAGATCTAATAGATCACCATCGTTCACCTCCTTAGGCCACACTGAGCATGACCTCGGTTGACGGCTTCTCTCGCCGACTCCCCCCTACGTAAGAACATACGTTTCCGTTCTTCTACAAGTAGCTTAATAGGGTACACCCTCGAGATAACCAGCACCGCAAGTTAAGAGACAGAGTGATATATAGCCGCTATCCGCAAAGCTCCTTGCCTCTGCACCAGTGCCAGACACAAGAGCACTGACTCCATTGCACTCATCAGTAGACGTCTTTTACTCAAGGTTGGTCCCCGCGTGTTTGGCATAAGGCGACTGAGAGCCGATACTCCCGCAGAAGCCTTATCCGCCGTCGCTCGAACCGGCTCGAGAAAGCCCATCTTCGAGTCAATCATCAAGTCAAGGTCGGGAATAACATGAGGGATCCGCTTCTTGGTCAGGATGACTACTTCGGTCTTTTCCAGCGCTAGGTTAAATCCACGGCCTGTCATCTACTCGCTCACTCGGCGCAGTAGCGCACCCAGTTTGAGTTGCGCATGTTTGACAGTACGTCCAGCGACTAGTACTGTTACGTTGTCTGCGTAGCCAATCAGGCGCGACTCCCCCAGTCACTGCAACCTTCGTAATCGTACGTAACCGTACGAGACATTCAAGAGGTCTGGGTCAAGAACGGAGCCTTGCGATACCACTGATGTCACATCCATTCTTCGCCAGCCACCCAATCTGTTATAGTCGAGCTTCCGACTTTTGAGATAGTCGTTCAATATCTGCGTCACATACCTCGTCACCCTGAAATATTCTAGAGCACAAAGAATATCTGTCCATCTAGCAGAATTGAAGGCATTCCTCACATCGAGTGTTGTGAGTAGTACTTTTCGCCTCGAGTGGTGATTATGGGCTTCTGCCCGCTGGACTGCCTTCACGACTGCTATTGCACCGATCTGGGATCGGCCAGCCCTGAAGGCGTACTGTGGTGGGTATAGATCCCAAACTGTTCGGATGGCCTCTCTAAGTTTCTCTCTAATAAGCCCCTCGAGCACCTTCCCAGCGGCGATCAACATACATAGGGGCCAATATGAAGGTGATTGCGCCGGGTTTCCCTTCCCCTTGTGGATCAGCACGAGCCTCGCCCCTTTCCAGCAATTTTGAAACACTCCCAGCAGGAGACAGGCGTTGAGAGTGGTGAGCAGCTTGTCAGGGCAAAGTTGATAAGCAAGCTATAACACTTCCACTGAAATACCGTCTGGCACTGTATCTTTTTCCAAATATTCCAACCTACAGTTGAAGGTTGGGCTGCTACGCGTCTAGTACCACCCTCGCCAATTTCGAAAGCAGTGTACTGGAGATCACTCGACGAGTAGTCCTCCAGCACCCTCCATTTTTGTAATCTATGCACTAAGGACTCCAAAGCAAATGTCACATCCGCAATAGTTCCCAGGCAGCCTCCGAGTCGAAAAGTTGGTCTGTTCCCAGCGTTCATGGTGAAAAATTACCCCCCCCCCCAGCCACCAGTCCTAGGATACTTTTTCCTCTTGGGTCTGGATGAGGCATTTCCCATTCTATCGCCTTGGCATTAAAGTCATCGCCAACAAGGATTCGGCCTTCCGTGCTCGAGACAGCTTCCTCCAGTTCATCGAACCTGAAATAGACGCTTATGAATGTCAAATCCGCATACCCAATGAACACAAAGCCATTTCCGCTGGAGGAAGTCCGAGCTGTGGGTAGAGCACTATCACGTATCCAGATGGCGGCCGTGCCGGATCGGTCACAATACCATCCAGCCACCTCCTTGTTATATTGTTTCTCAGATACCAACAAAAAGTGGACTTTTTTCTCCCTCGCAACCTGGTCGAGTAAATCTTGTAATCTTGAATCGGATTATGTCTTTGCTCTTTTCTTGCTTAGTGCCTCTTTGAACTCCTGGCACCTACCACTTCCTGGAATATGAGCCAGATCTTCAGAATTCCGTCCCTTATCTTTCCACAAAATGCAACTGGGTTCGTTTGGGCAGTCTTTCACCTTATGGCCGGAAGTAACACACTTGTAGCACAGTTCGCCCCTTGCAGATCAAGGAGATGTGTCCGAAGCTTAAGCGCTTGTTGGATCAAGTTAGGAATACCCTCCGACGTATCCTGCACACAACCCAGCCGATTTTAAGTTTCTCTTTGGCCAGGAGCTGCACAGCGTCTTTCTCTGGGATGTCATTTATTGTGACCCTTTAGAATTGTTAGACTTCAGCTTTACCCTAACGCTCTCTACCGTAGGAAGAATTTGCCTAATGGAATCTTCTACTTCTTCGACATCCGCAACACAGTCGAGGTCTCTTATTTCCAAAGAGGGCATTGGCTGTAATGGCCTAAAGAGGTCCTTGACAGCGCCCTCGAACATGTCTGTGTCTTGTCTGTGGCTTCCGCCCCGAGTTCTTCGAGAAGGCCGCTTGTCTTGGTCGCTCTTACTGTTCGTATACAGACACTGTTTTTTCGGGTGACACATTTCGCCTGATCTCCTTGAGGACATCGGCGTAAGTCCTCCCGTTTGCAGGCTCGATTAATAGAGCATCCCTGCGCTGCTTGCTCTTAGTCTTTTTAAGAAATGCGCTGTGTTTTGTGCCTTCGCGCTTTACGGGCGCCTGTTTCTGTGACGTGCTGTATCTTCTTCGCAGCCTTCTGGTGCGGTTTGGAGCGCACTGATGGGAACTCAAATCTCTCTCCTCCCTTGACTGATGTCTCCTGCCTCGACTAGTGTCGGCCCCTTTACTCTTTTTCCTGTGACAAGTTTTAGTGGGCTACATGCCGCCCTTTTGCCTTTAACGAAAGGAGTAGTATTTTCGGTGAAGGGAATCTTATTTTCTACTTTCTTAAGCTCTTTCGGCTCACTCTCTGTCCGTGGCCATCTGCAGCGATAATGCTGGATTCTATCAACGAGGTCCTCCAGTTCGCCGACCCCATTTATGATATCCTTGTTGATATTTTTTGGACATTCGTTGCATTTCTAATCACGTTTAAGATTGCGCTTATGTTTCTTGCTAGCTACTCTTCCTCACTTCTGTCGACGGCTATTTTCGTGATCAGGTCGTCCATAGGTAACGTTTTCGGTATACTGTCAGCAAGAGGGTCTTGTTGCTGCTGAGCATCATTGTTTTCGCTTTCAACGATGTTCGGTTTGTGACTTTTGACGACCCCGGAGGCACATTGGATCGATGGCTCTAGTCCTTTAAGCCTCCACTACGCTTCTGGTATCATTCGCTCCGTCGGCTTGGGCAGGACGTATGTTGTGGACAAGCACCTTTTGCGCTAATGCAAGAGGTCGATGGAAGTTTGCTTGCTCGATGTTTTCTCACTGCTCTGGGTAGGCTTGGCTACTCTTTGAGACGGACTTGTAGTTTTTGATTCTTCAGTAGCCAAGTGTTCCACCACTGAAAAATGCCCTGGTGACTTATCCCAAGCGAGATTGCTGGAGAGAAGCTTGCATGAAGTCGACGCTCCCTCACACGTCGGAGTGTATATCCTCACCTCTAATTGATTGTTTTTGTTTTCACTCATCATTTTATTTATTTATGGGTACTTTTAGTGACTTGGTCACCCATGTGGATGGCGGGCATCCTCGCCAAGCCTCCCCACCACGCCAAGGTAGTACCCTTGGGAGGGAATAATAATAATAATAATAATGATAAGTTAAGCAGAACTAAAGTAAAGTTTAACATAATTTTAAAAGCGTAGTCCTAAGGTCAAATTCTAACAAAAAACCTTTTTTAACTTAAAGTTAACTAATGCTACACTAAAATCACCTAAACCAACTTTTAATTAGCATAGTTTGTGCTAATTAAAATTAGAAGGCGCAAAAGCTATAGGGAATGGCAATTACTTAATGCTGCAACGTATATACTTCCTTTTTAAATAGTTGTTTCAACCACCTGGTCCGATAATGTATTCGTTAAACTTATTTTCAAATGCGAATACACTTAAACATTATAGTTAATGGTGAATAATGAGTTACTGAAAGTACCACTTGAATAAAAGTAAGAACAGTGCAGTAAGAGCATCTTCTCCAAAACAACCTAAAGCGTGCATGATAATGCGTAGATTTCTTAATAAAAGGTATCACATCAAATTGGTGTCCCATAGTACCATAAAATATAGATCGATCACACGAATGCTTATCAGCAGCATCATAAAAAGAGCGATCTATCCATTGAGAAAGAGATCACTGACCCAGCCATCCCCATCGTCTACGGCGTTCTATAATCGAGCATGGCCTTGCTGGCCAATAATTCTAAACGTTAGGAGCGCAACATGTTCAAAACCTTACAATTGCTGAGGAACGAAAACTGGGAAATCAATCTCAGTTTTAATTATACCCCTACAGCTTCCAGCAGCTTAGCACACATGCTAACCCCCTGCTAATGTTGTGCTTCGACCAAGTTCCTCCCCAGGCAGCAGTACTCCGGTTCAGACAGTCCGTGCTGCATCGATCGAAACAAGTAGTAGTCAGGAGGAGCCAAGTCTGTTGAATACGGCGGGTGGGGCAGAACTTCCCAATTAATGTTTCCCAAGTAGTTCTGGACAGGTATTGCAACATGCGGCAGAGCATTGTCATGTTGAAAAATGACTTTATCATGTCTTTGGTGAAATTCTCGTGGTTTTTACTAAAGTGCAGGGTTCAATTTGATCAGTTGGTGTCTATAACGTTCGCCAGTAATAGTCTCACCAGGTTTCAGCAGTTCGTAATACAAAGGTCCCTTACTATCCCACCAAATGCACAGCAAAGTCTTCTTTCCATGAATATTTCGGACTGGTTGTGATGTTGATGGCTGGCCTGGGTCTACTCATGATTTTTTCCGCTTGGGATTGTCGAAATAAATCCACTTCTCATCACCATTAACAATCCGATGCAAAAAACCTTTTCTTTTCTGTCTGGCAAACAAAATTTCACAAATGGTTTTTCGCCTTTCGATGTCTGTTTCTTTCAATTGATACGGCACCCATTATGCAGTTTTTTGGATCTTTACCATGGCTTTTAAACGTTGTGAAATGGCTGCCTGAGTAGCTTGCAATGCATTTTCCAACTGTTCCAATCCAATAATGCTTGCAAATCTGTACTTTCGATTTTTTTGGTGGTTTTCTACGGTCTTTGTTGCTGACATCGAAATCGCCACTTTTCAATCTTTACAACCATCGTTCACAAGTGTCTTGGCTTGGGGCATGTTCATCATATGCTTCCACTAACAACCGATAAGTTTCTGCTGCCGTTTTCTTCAAATGAAAGAAGGTTATTAGACTTCCCCGCAAAACCTCTTTTTCTGGCACGTAATTCGACATTTGTGAAGCGAAGAAAACTATGTTGTTTGTACAATCAAAACCTATGACATATTGGAATTTGTTGACAGATGTTCACTCCCCAAAATGCCGTATTAGTTATCCCCGACACAAACCATGTGTAATGGTTATGCCATCTGTTAGTAAAAACCGCATTTCATATTTATACACCTAATATATACTATAGAAATAAGGGCCTGACCGAGCGGTTTTGAACCAAACACACCTCCTTGAAAAGCATTAATCATAATACGCTTTCCACATTACAATATTTTCTTCAAGCTCAGGTTTATTGTCACGTCTTTCCACTAACCTGTAATTTAGCCGTGCTCCAGCTCCGCAGGAAAAAATGCCATATTCGCAAAGACTTGCTCGTTCTTCCGAGCATCCTCTGATATACTGGTTAAGTATTAGTATAAAAATTAATCAAATGATTAATGCTGGGCAGGCATTTGACGAAACTTTTAAAGAAGGTGACCTTAATGCTAGACAATCATCGTGGGGTGATTTTACGACCAACAACAGTGGCTTATCTATCTAGCTGGCTTTTAGCGGGCATTAAATGTCTCTTAACATCATCATTGCGGGGATGCCAAAGTTCTTACGGGGTAGTTCATTCCTCAACATTTACATCCTATATGCTGAGCTCGGAGGCAAGAACAGCAAGAACGAAAATATCAACTGTATTCCCGCAACATCTGACCATCATGCCTGAACATCAACCTTTCCGGGCAACGATTGCACCACCCTCACCAGAGCAGTGAACAAAGCGTTTAAAGACAGGTTGACCGCTGTAAAGCCTTCTTAAGGATTGCAGGAGATCAATGCTCTCACGGGATATTGTAGAATGACCCCATTCAAATAACCGCCCTAGTCTTCACTACAACGGCACTAAAACTCATAGCTTACTCAGCTTACGCCTACCTTTATAGGGAGGTATCGCCCCAGCACAAGAAACTTCTATAATTTTAGAGAAAATTGTCACCGTATTCCTCAACAGATACAAAGACTCCCACCCTGAAAACGAAACATATAAGCGATGCTTTGCAATTCTTGGCCAGGTATTACTCATCCTCCGCTTAATCAATTCCAAAAGTCTAGCGGACGGGAAAGTTTATAATTATAAAGTTTATAATTATTCACACTCAACGCGGCTCACAGGGCTTTCATACTTATCACGTGCCTAGGAAATAGCAAAAAATATTCCAACACTAAAGAAATCATATTAGGTAATCAAAAATAGGTCATAAGGTAACAATTTGGTCTTCTAAAAAATGCAACGTGACCAAAAAGCTATCTTCATTCTACACAAATCATTCATTTCATCTTCTGTAAGGAAGAACGAAGAAACCATAGCTTACTCAACTAGCCTAAGGAAAGCGTTCGACCCTCTGTGGGCTAAGGTATCTTGTGCATAAGTCTAATTGCTCACTGTCTCAACTCACACACGCACACTATAATTATCCTTGTAGGCCGATTCAAATACTGTCCATATTCTCTCTGGTGTTCCCTGCGGATCAATACTTGGACCTCATCCCTTCACCTTTTATCACGAAACTCCAGCTCTATTGGAATCGCAAACAGTCCTTAGTACCTATAGTAGTCCTATAGTATAACTCGAAACACAGTAAATTGAACTCAACGTGCAGCAGCCCTGAAGGTCATGAGGGTGGCCCTTAAAATACTTAGGTGCTACAAAAGGGAGGAGTCGGGAATAGAAATTGTGAGACGAGAGAAAAGAAGAAAGTCCTATCTTCATGACAGGAAATATGGTTGTACAAAGAGCGTAGTGGGTAGGCCACCCAACTCATGGTTTGGCAAAAAGCATGCTGAGACTGATGTATTTTCAGTTTCGCGTTTATAACATGCCTATATAACAGGTCACTGTCTCATCTTTGCTTGTTCTGCTCTTCTTTGCATGCTGAGGATAGACCGGACTCTTCGCATTAAAAATGGCATCATGGATCAACTGGCAGCACGGTGGTAAGGAGGTTTCTCTGACAGAAATCCATCTCATTCCTATCCATCCCTGTTTAAAGAGAGATTTCCCCAACCTGAAGGCGCACAAACAGTTCCAGGCTAGGTCCTCGGTGTGACAGGGGAGGTGTTTAGTTAGCAATCCGGTTTCCAGAAAGAGTCCGACACTAAGGATGTAAAAAGCCTTCATCTTCCAACCACAAAAAAAATTGTAATAGTACAATGTCACAATCTTCTGAAAGTATGTTACGTTGAAAAAAAAACCATTTATCTGATATGCATGTGATTGCTTCGGATTGCTTATAAGTGAATCATTTCAAATGAAGTATATAATACTCTGCATCATTTCTAATAATAAATTCATTCGCCAGCTCTTTATTTCAACTGTTAAAGCTTCCAAGCAAATGCAATAATAAATTGACCATCGGATCCTTAAGAGGAAATCTCTAGAAAGCAAACTATTGCCCCAGAACAGCAATGCTCTAATATTTCATATATCGATTGACTTCCGATAAAATCTACGACAATGCCTTTGAGCGCTATATCTTGGCTCAAAAGTGCTCTGCACATACGTTCCTAATAACTTTCGGTCCCGAATTCAATTTTCCACATTGAAAGGAAGCAAATCCACTGATCCGTGACGGAAGATACTTCCGAATCAGAACAAAAGCTGTGCAGAAATCTTTATTTATGTCAATGCGAGAGAATTTCAATTTAAGATACTTTAAGCCAACAATACGCTCCGAGATGTTTGGCGATTTGTGATATTTGCAGAACCACATTAGTAGTGAATATAACATCCAATTTCGTGTCGTAATATATTCTGAATATTTCTTTATCTACGCAGCTGATGGGAAAAGTTGAACGGGATATCTATTATTTTTGGTGAAATACATGTTTATTTAGTGGTTGTTTGAAAAACGGATACTGATTGACGACGAAGACAAAATTTCCAATCATACGATGTGTGATTCCCAATAATGTGTGTGACTTCAAGCTGATCCCTTAGATTTTATCGATTTGTATATTGTATTTTCATCAATTTTTTTTGTTCAAAAGGCATACGCAACGTACGTTGATTAATTTCCCCAAATTAATATGTAAAGTTTTACAATAATGACTAAAATGAATCATGCTTTTGTATTTTTTAATTGTCAGCTTTGTATTTAATATGATGACGAGTTGCAGACTTAATTTTTGTTGATAGGTAGAAAAATTAAAGTTCTTCTAACGTTGCTCTGATCAGTGATCACGCATTAATAGGAATCGAATACGCAAATGAATTTGCAAATGAATGCTTACCAGCTTAAGGTCAAATTTCTCGAAAACACTTGAGAAAGGCAAACTCTTCTACAAAGAAGATGGAAGTATCCGTTCTTAAGACGTGCGTCTCCCTCACTGATCGCACATAAGTTGATATCCAAAAAAATTATTAATGAAAAGCTGGATCGAAGGTACAAGGCTTGCAACATACGGCGAATTTCTTAAAAATGTTATTTGTCCGAAGTGATTTATATAGTGGAGATAGCGAAATGCGGTGGATTTTAAATTTAGATTCAGTAGTATGTAAATAACAATTCATTTTACGCATCTGCCGAAGCACGCCAAATCAAAATATTTTATCACTCACTTGTTTAGTATTACTGGCCATATCTGATTACAGCAAAAAAGCAAGAATATTCCCGAGTGGCTACTCACAGAAAGAGATAGAAAAAATAAGATTAGATAATTCTTTGCATTTCGTTTGTCTGCAAAAGCTTTAAGAGGAGTTTTCTTGTTGAAACAATGAAAAAAAACAGGAATCGAACCAAATTAAATTATCCTCGCTTCCATCACTGTTTTGTGCATGCTCTTTTACCTGTTTAGCAATCCTCGCTAGTTCGAAATCAGTTTCCCTTTTGCGGTAAAGAGATTGCGGTTTTCCACTTTTCCCCAAAATCTCTGAGAAGCGACATCTCTCCGACTTACATAATTTTCGAATCAGAAGACCATCAATCTTTTTCAGTTAAGACTGAATGCATCCGCAGCAGCTCAATAGCACTTTAATTCGGCCATGCTCCCAAATCCATAGTAAACCGTGCTACGCATTGCACGTATTTTTCATTCATACAAGCGACTTATCAATTGATAAGCGTACTTTGTTTCTCTTCATGCTCCAATCAACAACACTAAATACACCGTGCTATGACTAGTGCGAATATTATTCAAACAGTTGCATGTATGCTACTTTTGTATGTATGTATGTATGTATGTATGTATGAATGTATGTAGTTATCCACAGTCGTGTTTATGTTAAATATTATGTTAAAGAAAATGCCTTCTGTTGAGGAAAATTTCTTTAAAATGGAATGAATAAATCGAAGCATAAGATGCTCGCTGCAGCTTTATCGCTCATATATCAAACAGTCTAGCAGTCAGCAGTGCGGCTGCTCATTTTAATCTAGCACTTATCTATTACTTTCTTGGTATCCATATTTTTTTTATTGGACTATCGAGTACCTTGATCTGGGTCTTAATTGAAACCTGATGAATCAGATGACGGAAGCCATCTCATTAACTGTCAATCCGCCCATAAGTCGAAGATCCTTGAGCATGAACTTCGTAACTCACTTTTGATGGCCTCATCCAAGCCTTGATCAAGGCCGACGGCCGACGAATTGATGGCGACTATTTCTTGATTTTCATGGCTACCCTTCAATCTCAAAGCTACTTCAATGAAACCACAGTTATCTTTCTCTTTCCTCTCCCTCTTCTGAACGTTTCCAACCGCATTGGGGAGTGTTGTTATTTATGATCTCTGTTACAGATTTGACTACATCCATCCCTCCACCCGTTGATTGAGTACATCCCCTCAAAAGAACTGGATGTGCTCTTTATATAAAACTGTAATGTTTGGACACGTTATTTCACTTTTCCCGGGAAATATACTGCCGTTTACTTGTCATTTATCGACTTTTAGATACTTTATCAGGTACTTTCACAGTTTTTAGATACTTTCACTTTTTTTTCTGTTCCTTTTTAGCATCCTGTGATTCCCCTGTTCTGTTATTTCATATTCATTTAAACCTCTTATAAATTGTGCATTTCTTCCATTTTTTTTCAATTATTCTATGTTTCCTTACTGTTCAGAATATGTTCTTTTAAAGGGGATAAGGATCTGAGATTCTATAAAGAAGCATATTTTTGTGATATTTTACAGAGTACTTTATTTATTAATATTTTTAAGATTTTTATTCATTATTAAGCATAATTCCAAGAATATTCTGCTACATTTTCATAAAAAAATATTGAAGATTCAGCTGCTGGTAGTGGTGAGTACCGAGTCACCTAGAAAACAATTTCCATGCGGTAGTCAGGATAACTCATGATTGCTTCAATTGAAACTGAAAAACCAAAAGGACTTCTTCAGTATATAAGTTTATCTTGAATTTGAACGAAGGAATTAACAAAATAATCATTTTTTAATTTTTGGTGAAGGTGGGACCAAAAAACTCTGATTTTCAGCAAAAATGGCCCTTTTAATAATTGAAAAAAAACTAGTGATTAAAAAAAATCCTTCATTCAGAAACGAGTATTTAGTACGTAAATGAAGCGTACAAAGTTCAGGCGAAATCGGTCCAAAGGTTTTCTAGAAATTTTGACTACCGACTTAAAAGAAAGTTATGAGTGAAACGCGATTAAAGTTTGATACATGGATAAAATAGAGAAAAATTGTTTTCATTCAACTCACATAGAATCGTCGATTTAAGCTCCATGAAGTAACTCGCCTGCTGCATGATCTAAAGCATCCTTTTGCTCCATCCTACGACGTATTCTCTCATCTTGAGAAGCAGCTTTTTGCGATCTGCTTTCGATATGCGATTATTGTCTACCCTCCGTGTATATTCATGGGCTACTTGGCCAGGTTTGACATCTAAGCTGCTCAAAAATCACAAAAAATCCAAATTCCCTTCGTTAAAAATGACAGCGGCAACTTTCGCTGCTATATCGACTACTTTAGCACCAGCGAAAAGTGTAATTGAGCTATTTTCCAAACAAGTTGATTATACCTTTCGTTCTTGTTTTCGTTTTTGCATAAATTCGCCAACACAACGCTCTAAAAGAACATCGTTACTTAAATCTTCGTACACAGGCCGCATGGCTTTCAAAACGTCTGAAAATGCAGAAAAGTGTCCCAAATTGCGCCTTTCATTTTTTCTACGGAATTTGAATTTCTCCGAATGGCCACTCTGTATTAAGCGGTCAATTTGGCAATGAGTTTTGCAGTTAGCCGTCCTTTACCGGAAAGAATTTGGTTTATTTTCCCTTTTATCTTCTTGTCTTCATCAGTTTTGTTTACTAATTCACGCAAATGTGTTCCCATTCTTTTTTGGATATGACCAACACACGCCTTTTAATTTATTTGATACTCTTGACCACATGGTTGCGTCTCAATAACTTTTTTATAAACTTTAGCGTCCACCGTCTCCGATATAATTATTATATTTCACTCTATATTTATCATCCGAGCGTTCAAACAACTTGAGTATTGCTTGCACCTCCATATTGCCAGGTGGTTCTTCGTGATTTCCAGTGCATTCATTACTCTCAACATGTTCGTTATACCACTCTTCAAATTCTGCTGTGGTACATTTTTGTTTCCAAATCTCACATTGCTCACACCGAACAAGGATGTAAATCCACGTTCTTTCCACGAACCGTCACCTGAGACAGTCAAATCTGATGAATCAATACCGGCTTCAGCACACATTAAAAAAACGAAAAAAGTTTATCTGTAACTGTATGCACACATTGAAGAATTTTGTTGATGCCACGAATCGTAGACTGTTTGAGTCAGGAAACTGCACGATAAGTCCATAAGACCACAAAATTTATTGGACCCTGCGCGACCCAAGCCGAATAAACGCATTACAAAAATAAATCGTCAATTCATTTCATACGATTTTCCTATTTTCATGTCTGAGTCAATGTATGTTGGATCACACTTTTCACAGTTCACTTCAATTTTAAAACCAAGTCCTTGTTTTTGGCATGCACGAAAATTCACTTTGCCATTACAAATTTGATTACCAATTATTTTAGGACACGTCACCACATTAGAAATCGCAGTTAACAAAATCGTGAATTCTATTATTTTATACTGAACAGATCTCTCTGGTACATTTCTTTCGTCATTAATTTTCAGTTATTTTGCTGACGAACAAGTAAAACTTTTTTCTAAATTTTCAGGTTGCTTAGGCTTCAATTGCTGCCAATTTCGATTTTATTTTGTCTATCTTTCCGAATACCTTTTTTTGGTTATCTCTTGTAACTTTACTCATTATATAAACAATTAAATAAACTTATACTTTAAATATACAGCAAGACGAACAATGCCAAACTAACTCGGCTTAAGGCCTAGATATAATACTGCATGACGGCGATGCGAGAGCGCGATGCGATTCTCGCACGTCAAAGCGCAACGCATTCAATTTACAATCCACGCGATGCGAAGAAGAATAATGTTCATATGACAAATGTCAAATTGGTGACGTTTTGAAATATGAAATATGCTTGCAATTGTTCTTGATTTTTCAAAAGTTATGAATTTGAAATTTCCATTCGCTTGGCAAGTAATAGTCACAACAAGGATTCACGAAATTTTCATTCAAAATTCATTCAGAATAACCCTAGTACTTGAAAACTAATTACGGCGTTGGATTTCTAATTTCATTCAAGCGCCATAAAGCATTTGACAAACGTCAACGCACCTCGTTGCGAGGAATTTTCGATTTTCTGAATATTTCTCACCTCGCATGGACGCATCGCAATCATTGAACGATGTCGTATGCAAACGCATGTTACGAAAACTGCTTGACATTTACTGCGAGACTCTCGTCGCGCTCTCGTATCGCAATCTCGCAGCATTGTATTTCGAACTTTAGTCTTTCAAAATGACGCTTTTGTAATCAGGTATATTTCTATAAATAGAACAACAAATGAGTCTATTCATTCCTATAGAAATTTGAAAGGAGGAAACAGGTAAGAGCAGCTGCTACAAGACAATTGCCATACGAAAAGATGCCTTAATGGTTATTGACGGTCAGAGGTCACGAGACTCAATTGTCCATAATTTGGACAGTTTTGCTCCTAATGACTTCAACTTTTCCGAGAATATTTGTTAAGGTTGAAGTATCAGAATATAGTGTAGTATCAGAATAAAAAAACCGATTTTTAGACCCTTTTCCCCCCTTAAGCTGAAAGTTTTTCCATGCAACTTGTTTACCCATTGAAGTCTAGTGGGAACATCCTTGTTTATTATTATACACATTTTAGTATGCTTCGGCTATATGATGGATTTTTGAATTGATATAACGATTTGTCTTTTGCAACATTTTCTTTTGAACGAAGTTTTCAGATCACAATCAAGCACCTTATACGTTCAGGTAGCAATGAAGCTAAATAAAGTAAGCTTTGTCAGATAGAGAGCTTAGAAACGAGATTCATGTTTTGTATGTGAGCCATTGCGTATGAATATAAATTCTGAGAGAAGGTTAATACGCATCTCTCCGAAATTTTGTCTATATCTATCTCCAAGAAATTTTAGTTAAAATCCCTTGCATGTCGAATATGAAATCTCGTCAGATTGGGAGCTAGCGCTTGCCCCTTTTGGTGGTTACGCTGTGGTCCGATGGAAATTTTTGACAAAATTCAAATACATTAGTATCGAAAAGATTGTTGTACTCATTAAACATGAGGTAAAGCTTAGAGAGCTGGTGTTATAGTCGTTAGTGATAGTATGTGGGTAGAATATGCTAACGTCACTTACTAGTGAGTTAGGGTTGTAATCACATATAAGTAAAGGTTTTAGTACGTGATTAACATCGAAATGATCGATCTCAGGGTCTGTATTAATACATGAGATCGATCTCATGTGTTAATACAGTGTTTAACATGAAGCGCTCTACTTTGCGATTTTTTTCCGAAAATGAGTTAAATTGTATGTTACTTTGGCTCTCTGGGATAATGCCGGGATGAAAGGATCTGACATAATTTTTTGCTTTTTCGAGTGTATTATTTAATGACCAATAGAGGAAAGGCTACTGTTTACGCAGATTCCTGAATATGTGGTTTGAGTTTTCTTGGAAACACTTCAAGATTGAATTTTTGGTTTTAGATTTCAGATTTTTAAACTGAAACTATAGGTCATCGGTATAGAGCACTAATTTTTATTTCTCAACAAACTATCATTGTGTTGTGAATCAATTTTTTTAATATTTCAAAGAATGTTTTGTACGGTAACTTGTACGATGATGTTGCCGGCATATTGCAGACTTTGAATCAAAGTTCTTATCCAGTAGGGGCTGTGTGGAGTAAGTGCACCTTGACTCACTCTTATCTGTGATATCGCGGCCTGTTTGATATTGTTCAAGACTTTAAACAATACGATGTTATTTGGCGGATATTTGGGTATCTGGAATTCTCTTTGTTCCGTAATTGTCATAGGAACGCCAAGGTACTGTGTTCGTGATTGTCAATTTTGTTGAAAAGCTTTAGAGCCTTGATGCATTTTGACGTTTTGTATATGTCCGTATTTCTGATGTACCATTGCAAGCGCGTATTATGTATAATCAGAGAAGAAAATGTCGACCTAACTAGCATAGTCGCTTAAATAAACAAAAATGTGTCCAGAGTGTAGAATTAATTAAGAATGATATGTATTAATACTGTAAGGCATCAATAAATGTATTGTATTGTATTCTGGTAGGACTGGAACGCTATTTTGTCTGTGTTTGCCGTCTGGGGACTACCGCATAGTAGTATCGATAGTATGATCTGTTTGTAGATTAGCAAGCGGTTTTTTAAACTGAGTTTCTTGAATTTAAAAAGTGGCTGGAGTTTGGATAGGAGGAGGATAATTGTTGTTTCCGGGTAAGTCTGTTGTCCACAGTAAATTCAAGGTATTTTGCCGTTCTTTTCCGTTGTATAGGTTCTTTATCGATTGTGATTGGCTGTAGAGTTAGTCGTATCTTTCAAGTTATGAATATGGCTTGTGTATTTTCCGGGTTAATTTTGGTTAAAAATATTCCAAAAAAGTGTGGTGTTCGTTGGAATTTTGAAGATATGACTTTTTCTTGTCGTCGTGTAGGAAAAATACAGGTTTCATCAGCATACAGTGACAAATTTACTGCTGGGGGAAGGTTGGGAAGGTCTCCTGGGTATATATTATAGCTATAGTTGTTATATTATATTGAGGAACTCCTGCCTCAGAGGGGTCACGGGGTTGACAGATGGTTGTTAGTTTTGACACGGAATGGTCTCTTCTCTTAGAAGGAGTTCATGTTTTGGGTTAACTGCAGATGCAGGTTGAGTTCATGCATTTTGAATACACGTTCTGTATGGCAGACTTTATCAAAGGCTTTGGCTTCGCCAAACATAACCAGCCTTGTTGATTTTCTGCGCTCTAAACCTGTTCTTATGTGCTGGACCACCCTTATGAGCTGGAGTTCAGTAGAATGATTGGCTTTGAAGCCAAATAGTTCTTCTGGTATGATATTTCTATCGTGTAATGTCATGTTGAGGCGATGCAATTTCTGTAATCTTCGCCAATGGTGATAGGAACCTTATGGGCCTCAGGCTTCGGAAAAAAAATAATTGCCGCTGTTTTCCATAGTTTGAGATATTTTCTCAGCAGGGAGCCCGTTAGTGTTTGTAGTATCTTATCTGGTAGCCATATTAGCATTGTGTTTGTTATCCTTAAATTTCCTTATATTTCGTGAATATCTATCGGCTGTATTGTACAGTCATTGTTTATTTGTCTTGTCATGGTTTATTTTGCTGCTGAACTCAGTATTCTATGCGCAAAATGTTAGTCATGCTTATGAGATGGCTTTTGCTTGCTTCAGCTTTACCTGTACTGTCATAATGCATCCCGTTTGGGCGATGGATTGGTGGTGCTTGCACTTTGTCTTGCAGCCGGAAGTATTTCGACAATCTGATAAGAGCATCGGAACATGGGTCAAAGCTTTGTAAACCTGGCTCTTCTCCGAACTTTATTTCTCCCCCTGATCAGCCTTTTAATGTTTTGTGGGAGTTTGTAGGGATTCGTTTCCCTTTTCGGAGTTGAGGTCGTGTTTTTCCTACTTTTCTTGCGTCCTCTTTTTCCTGTGTGATTTTGTTTGTTAGAGACTCGATGGTTTTCTCTAGTTTATTAGCCGTTTCAGGTGTTTGATGGTTTGTTTCTTTGGCCAATGCGACTTGGTGATGTAACGATGTTTTTTGCGTGTCCATGTGTTATCCCATAACGGGTAGGTTCGTTAGGGATGGGCAGGCTTAATTGATTTACTGTGATACTAAACTCCCAATAAGGGATGTTTGGCATTAAGGTTTTCGACTATGAATAGTGGAACATCGGGAAATATCAGTTCCTCAAAATCATTGGCATGAAAATAGCTTCCATTTCTGGGGGGTTATATGTGGAGATCACGAAAAATTCCACCAAATCTTTGATAACCGTGGCTTCCTTGTGTTAGAAGTGAGGGATGTTGATAACATTGTGAATCACATTTCGCCTCATGAGAAAGTATGTGCCGCCTGCTCTACCCGTTAGTATCATAACTGTGTAAAATGTAGTTAAAATGTATGTCTCTTGGAAGAGTATGATGTCGAATTAATGTTCGAATACGAACTCTTTCAACTCACCGGAATTCCGAAGCAGGGAATTAGCATTCCACGTAACTATGGCGATGTTATCCACTGAAGTCATAAAATTTTTGTTTACTGAGACTGATACTTCACTGGTACTGATTTTATGCGGGGAGGGAGGAGGAATGGTTTAGGTGTTGGGGTGCTTGTTTGTTGAGCGATTACATGTGCGAACGATATTCTAAGATTTTTCGGATTTCTGGGGTAACCCCCAAAGTTCGCTGGGTGTTCGCCTCCACAGTTTATGCATTTCGGCTTTTCTTCTGCCTTGTTGGATACGCGGAGAAATTGTGGAGCGCACTTGACGCAACGCGACTGTGCGTAGTACCCCAAAGGAGAGTGTTCAAACTTCTGGCAGTTGTTTGCTATGATATGTCCAAGTATATTGCTTCGAAAGCAGAGAATTACGAGGACAACGAGGGCAATTAATGATTGCCGATGCGAAAGCTTAGTTTCGTATAAAAGGAAAATGTCAGACCTATGTTAAGTCCTTAGTGGAGGGGAAAAAAAGCAGTACAACCTTTTTTGCAATTGTACTAGTTGTGCTGTTTGGGGCAAAATTTACTAAGTCGGTTGGAAAGTTGTTTAAGGTTCATTTTGATTAAAGTGTTTCTCTTTCTTCTACGGAGCAAGTACGTTTTATTTTAAGACTAGCTGTGCCCGCGACTTCGTCCGGGTGGAATAGTTATTTTGAGCATCATATTTATTTTTGCAAACAACCACCTCAGCTGTTACCCACGACTTTGTCCGGTGCAATTTCTGTTATTATCTAAGACAATTTAGTTTTAAGTTTTTAAAAGAACATAATTATTTTAAAGTACTTCTGCGTAAATTATATTTTTAGTTTTATTTTCTTGTGGCAGAAGAACATATTGGTTTTCCCGCGACCCGATCTTGACAACGCGACATATAGTTGGCCGTGTGAAAAGCAGTCTTGACGTAAATCGATTCCTACGTGTTTAAATGTTTGCCCCTGTGATTTATTAGTTGTAATGGCGAAAGATAGCTTAACGGGAAATTGAATTCTTTTAAAATTAAAAGGTAAATCATTTGGAATCATTGGGATGCGAGGTATAAGCACTGTTTGACCAACTGCTGGACCAGTCAAAACTATTGCAACGATCACGTTATTGCGAAGAAATTTGATTTGAAGTCGGGTCCCGTTACATAAATTTGGTGGTTCAAGATTTCTAAGTAAAATTATTGGGGTACCTATTTTTAACTTGAGGGAATATGGGAGAAGGCCACTTGGGTTCAAAGAATTAAGAAACTCTTGTGGGTAATGGACCGCATCTTCTTGATCCATTACATTATCAATAGATGTGTAGGTAACTATGTCTCCTGGAAGTTTACTTACAATTAGGTCGTTAATTTCGTCCACGCTACTGTTTCTCGCCGCCAATATTGCCCTTTGACACATCCATTGATGATCTTTATTTTCTATTTCGCTGATTTCAGGGTAAACTTTCAATATTAAGTCCTCAATGTTACTCACTCTTTCTCTTAAATCGCGATCAATTTCAATTTTATTTTCAAAATGAGGTACTTTCCCGTCTCCTATTAAAAGTAACTTTGAAGGAAAAGTTACACTACCTCCCCCCAAATGTGCTCTCATATTTGTAGTTAATTTTAAGATGTTAACAAACTTCCATAACGGTGAACTTTACAATGAACAGCAAGACTTTACAATGTCTGCTCTAGTTCCCCTTACTATTAATGGTAAAGTTTTTCGAAAGTCCCCAGCAAACATAAGAGTAATCCCACCCATGATTTTATCACAGCTTCTAATATCTCTAAGAGTCCTATCTAGAGCCTCTACATGAGCTCTATGAATCTTGGTACATTCGTCCCTGATTATTATACTGACATCTTGTAAAACTTTTCCCAAAGGGCCATTTTTACGTACAGTGCACACGCTATCTTTCTGTAAAGAAACAGTTAGGGGCAGTTTAAAAGTGGAATGAGCTGTGCGTCCACCTGCTAATAAAGTTGCAGCGATACCTGACGACGCTACTGCCAAAGCTAGCTTTCCCTGAGACCTTACTTTTGCTAATATAAGATTAGTAATAAAGGTCTTGCCGGTTCCACCGGGAGCATCCAAAAAAAATACTTTTCCTTCACTAAAACGAACACTTCGCATAACACAATTATACGCGGTCACCTGGTCATTAACTAATTTTGGTTCATTTTGAGTAATATACTCATTTAATTTATTTAGATCATACGGTGTTCGCAACGCTATTTCTAACGGATCCAGATGATTAAGTGAATTAATCCTTTTTGATACAGGAAGCCCAACATCGGTTAGTGCTTTATCGCAAATCTCATGAATTTTATCTTCAATTATGATTAGTCCATCATTGTATATATCATCATTATATTCTAATGTCATATCCTGATTCTCATTACGCATTCTGTTTAATATATCTTCACATAAAGCATTACGAAATTTATTCCATAACTGTAAGGGCTCAGATGGTTGACAAAATATAAGGATGATGGTAAATAATTCTCTTAATTTTGTAGCTAGCTCGGACATGACAGCATCTGACATTGTATTTTGCCAATGTTCATCTCCCTCCAGTAAACCAAATCCTTTGCAAGTGCCTTGACAAGTTTGGCAAATAACACCATTCACGGTCCTCAGATGTTCAAATGACATTGGACCGCGAACATGTTGCAGTAACATTCTTAAATAAAAACATTCAGTTTGAGTTGGATGAATGTTGTAGACACGGCCTAAAGTTGTGTCTTTTTTTACACTGGGATATCCTTCAGCAACTTGTCCACGTCTTCTTGTAGAAAATGATTTTCTTTCCCATACGTAATACTGGGGTACTTCGTGATGTAAAAGGGTTTTTGCAAAATCGTCACTCTTACAAAGATCAAAGAACGCTGTAAGTGTCGTTGATGAAGGATTATTAACGCGATCTTGAATGTTTGCATTATTATAAAAATAAACTCTTTGTCCATTTCCCAAATGAACTGCTAAATGAACTACTGCCAGAAAACGTTCATGAATAGGAAATTGGAAAATTCTCCAGAGCGCTTCCGAGGAACTTATATAGCGACCATTTAGATATTTTTCTACTTCATCGTTCATCGCACGAATTATTGCTGTGTTTCCACCATTATCTAGAGACCTGCGCCTGTAGGTTGGGTAACCGTCATCCCCGGTTTGTGTTTCCGAAATGAAATGCCTAGGGTACTTTTTAGAACAAATGTTTTCTTTCATACATGGTGACGCAGGATTATGAAATCCGCAAGGACCATGTATCATGTTTTTTATGACAATATTATGAAGAATTGGATCTTGTTGTTTGTTAGGTATTTCAGCCGATATTATTGCATCTATATAATCTGGTTGTACTTTGTTAGCCAGCCACAATAAAATGTGGGCGTAAGGCAAACCCCTTTTTTGCCATTCTACGCTGTAAACAAAGGCTTTCGATGGTCCAAAAATATTTTTCTTCGTTAGTAGGTCTATCATTTTTTTGAGTTTTAAATGAAATACTCTAGAAATCAAATCATGTCTGTCGTAAGAATGTTGATCGGGTAATAACTCAATTTTTATTTCCGGCCATTCTGAATTACATGTAAATGTAATGAAGAGATCTGGTCTTCCAAATTTCCTGACATATGTCACGGCATCTTGACTTTTTTCGTTCATGTATCTGGGGGATCCTGTAAATGACGACGGCAATATAACATGCTGGCCAATATTAGAAGCGTTTATATTCGCATCATTAACCACGGCATCTCTTAAATGAATGTACTCTTCTGCTCTTAATTTTTTTTGATTTCTTTTGATGAAGTCAAGCCTCTCAGAAATCATTTTTGCCGCCATGTCAACACAATATTGGTTGAATAATCCTTTGAAATAATGTATACTGTTAAAGTCATTTATTCTCACCATGAGTCTAAATGCATAAAACTGCATACATGATACAGTTTTAGATCTAGCAGCAGTATTCTGCTGTGGAATGTTTATACAGTATCCGTCATTACCAAAGAGAAATACTAAAGGATACTGAAGTGGATCATACGATCTATGAATTTCAGAAACTCGTTGAAGTCCACCATCTCTCGCAGTCAACACAATATCTCGGGGACCTTTGTCTTCATCTATCAAAAGAACAGCTACTTCATCTACTATTGGCGCATTATACCGACCTCGATGCTCGTTAGGAGGTTTCACATCAGCATGAATAATAAGTTTTAAGTCATTCGGTGGTCTATTTTCCAGATTGTATTTAAAACTTTGAATATACGTATTATGATCGTGAAGATATATTTGGAGAACGTCGAGAAGATCGATTTGCAAGCTTGGATTTAAATTTAAGCGCAAGGATACCTGATCTGCATGGGAAACAAAATATATTTGCAAAAATTCGGGTTGTGGCCCTTCAGCTGGAAGTAAGTTACCGATCAAGTGATAGACTTGCCCTTGAACTTTAAAAGTGGGCATAAAGTTTCCCTCACGAATTTCTTTGGCACCAAATGAAGTCATCTGCAATAGTGTATTATATTATCTTGAGTGATTTAAGAAATGCTTTGATGATGGATGTGAGCCTGATATCAGTTCTTTTAAAACTGTAGTTGGTTCCGGAATTATAGGTATATTTACTTTGCCACCACTACAACACAGTCCAGAAGCTTCAGTCGCCCATTTTTTTGCTTGGCATAAGTTGCATATTTTATCCATTCTGCCAATATCAATATCATTTAGCTCAGTATAGTCAAGGGTACAATCATAAGCAAACGCAGCATTTAATAAATTAAGTCGCCTGCGAGTTCTATTTCTTGCTGATCGTGCATTTTGCTATGTTAATCGATGGGATCGTTCAGTGCTTGATTCCCGATCGCGGTTAGCCAAAGTTCGGGAATTCTGTGAAGCTTAACGTTGAGAACGTTCAGCGCTTGATTCCCGTTCTCGGTTTAACAAAGTTCGGGAATTCTGTGAAGCTAAACGTTGAGAACGTTCAGCGCTTAATTCCCGTTGTCGGTTTGCCGAAGTTCGTAAATTTTGTGAGGCTAGACGCTGCGAACGTTCAACGATCGATTCATTAGCACGGTTTTGTTCACTGATTGCTCGTTGAGTAGCCAACCTATGCATATTTTCATCCTCTGTTTCATTGCTGCACAAAGCCGCTTTGCAGTAGCAGTCTGCCGAGAAAGCTGAGTTCTTTTTCTAGGCATTATAGTGACGAAGAAAGAACGTAGGAAATGAAAACTTAACCAAACCGTAACTCGTAATCAAGAAAAAAACAAACGTAAGGTTAATAATTAGGAACCTAATTATTTTTACCTTTATTTGGTATTTACGTAAATCGGATAGAATATACGTCAAAAGAATTACCGCAAAACGTAAATAAGGTAAACTAACTGTATGCTTAAACTAAAACCTAACCTAATAAGAATAATTATGTAGATGACACCTATTTACAGGTATAAACAACAACAAAACAAAAAAATGTTCATTATTGTTAAATTAAAAGAAACAAAATACTATCCTTAAAATAAACAATACTAAAAAGAAAACTATGACAACTACTTACAATTAATTATCGACATCAAAACTAAAAAAAAAAGGGTTAATAATTGTGAAACTATTACAACCAAAATATTATCCTTAAAACAAAATGAAATAGTATTTAAAAAGTATTAATATACGACGATATTATTAGCAAAAACAAATAGCGCTGCATACAACCATTCAGAAGGGAGCTGACCACGCGTCTGAGCGGCGCCTGAGCCGCGCGGCATGGTACCTCGTAGAGTTATACCCCCCCCCCCTCCGCGTCGCTCGAAAGCAACTCCACTCCTCGCCCCCCGGCCAGGCGCAGCGTCATGTTTTGCACATCATTCATGCGGCGCGCGTGAAAATTATATCGGAGCTATTTTAAAATTGTAATATCTTCTAAGATGTTCATTGAAATTAAGTGATGTCAAAGACAATTTTGTTCACAATTAAATACTCTTAATCAACAACACATTTATTTGGATAAAGATTAATATTATTATGTTGATACAACTCTAACAAATAATTGGTAATAATGCATTAATTTCGACCAAATTTGATTACCATAAAAACGATTCTAGTGAGTTAACCTTAAAAGATAGACATATACTGTCGCGGACATTTTTTTAGACCATTAAGGAATAATTCTTTCATACATAATTTTTTGGTATCTTGAACCGTTTTCGCAGCGCACGCAACGGAAGCCCTCAAAGATGAATAATTTTCCCCGTTTTTTCCACATTTTCCATTATTTCTTCGCTCCTATTAGTCGCAGCGTGATGTTATGTTGCCTAAAGCCTTCCTCGGTAAATGGTCTATTCAATATTTCAATTCGAACTAGGAGTTCCTGAGATTAGCGAGTTCAAACAGACAAACTCTTCAGCTTTATAATATTAGTATAGATTTTAAGATTAGATTTTTACGATATTATTGCAAGCGATTCGGATGAAGTTTTTAAAGATGGTTTTATTTCGGTTGTGTTGTGGGTTTTAAGATAAAAATTGAAGGAGCCGCAAGAGAACCGGATGGTTCTTAGAGACTTTCAACACTTTTCACGCTTTTGTTCGAAGAAATTTAATTCAGTGCCAAAATCAGATCATCAAAAACAAATGCATTCAGCAGAAGTGCGGTTTTTCATTCACTACGTTCTTTCTCTGATGAAACTTTCGTGGGACGGATATCAACCACTCCTTTCTTTATTTCGGTTTTCGAAAGGAATTTGCATGCCTTGTCGCATGGTTTTATGTATTTTTATTTTCAAAAAATTATCTCGGAGCAGCCGTCAATGCGGCTGTTGAAATTTTTTCAGAAATTCAAGAAAAAAAACTACCAATTTAATTTAAATCAGCTGTTAAATATTAGTTTTTCATCGTTATTTTCACTATTAGTTTTCCATAATACGATAACGATATAGTAGGGTTGGGGCGTTACAATGGTTGTACGAATAAAGTTTTCGAATAAGTAAGTCATTGAGTATGACAACACAAATTTCCAGAAACACCTATGTTACTTATGTTATACAGTTTCTACACCGCGGAACGGAACTACAAGCTACTCAGAACTAACAGTTGTTCACCGTCCGACATGGAATGAGCACATACCAAATAACGAAAGCACTGCTTAGGAGTCCTTTCCTCCTCGCAGCCCATCCTTAAATTCTGATTAATTTTCCCGTTAAAATTTCCCGTCAGGAATTCGTAGGTAGCTACACTTCATGGATTATGCTAATATGCTATGCGGATATCCTCCTCCTCCTATATAATATCCTCCACTACCAAGTGGAGGAGCTCATTTACATATTGGTGCCAAAATTAGTTAGCCTAGTTAGGCTTACGGGCTCAGGCTTAGGCCTGTAACGAAACCAAACCTGAGAAACCATTGGAGTCTATGTTTCGCATTTTTGTAAGATTAGATCTTGCTGAATGGACTATAAAGGAGTATATGATGCATTGAAAGGATTTTTGGAAATTTTTGGATTATCCATGTTCTAAATTTGGTGAAGTTGCATAAATCCAATTTCTCTTGGTTCCGCAATTGAACAGATAAGTAACTTTTATAATATTTCTTTGCAATGTTTCATAGCTAAACCCGAAAAAATAATGATAACTTTTATTTCCAGACATATAACTGACATTAATATCTTTACAAAGACTAACTTATGAAGCTTTCAATGCACTAAAATGTTTTAGGTATATTGATAGATTTTATTTTATAATTTATGACGCCAATTCATCAGCTTAGAGCCTTGAAAGAGCCTCTAATCTAACGCCAAAACATTCAAATTCTGTAATGATTTTTTAATCTTTGGGAAAGTTGTATAGAATATGTGTCACCTGGAGACAAGTTCTGGAGGAGGAAAATGTTGCTAATGAATTATTTTAAATATTAACTATACGAATATTAACATGTCTTAGCTTTTTGTCCTAAGTTTGTCAGTAGAATGAATTTATAAATTTTTTGTGTACAATCAATAATTTAATCAATTTCTATAAATTTAAGATTGTGCAGTCAATAAACTCTGAAGTTTTTTTAAGTAATGAATCCATTTCCTGTGAATTGGTTAATGCCAAGGAACCTTTGTAGTTTTTTCGCTGAAACTGCTTGGAGACAATTACCAATACTTTGCTGTCTTTCAGCACCTCCACTTTGAGCAAAATGTACTTGTACTAGTAAAATTTACTATTTACTTTACTTTCGCTTGGAATATGAAATTCTACATTTAATCTACAATTAAATTATATGTCATAATTTCTTTAAACACAAATTTTGTTAAATTATAGCCACAAGGACATTAAATTATAGAATAATCGCGGGAATCGCTTTCTACCAACAAGCTGTGCTTATCTGTTGGACTACCAAGATCTGAATTTAGTATTTATTGAATAGGAATTTAATTCATTATTCTTGAAAAGTTTCGTGCTAGAAGTTGGACATGGATTCCCTTATTGTTGAAAAATTATTGAATATTCATCCTTAATTGTCCCTACTAAATTTAAATCAATTCATAAATTGGCTACTACACTCCATCCTTGCTCTTTCAGTGCATCCTCTACCGTAAATTCTGGCTACATTCCTTTGATCATCGCAAAAAGAATTTTTGCATATATGAACTGGTATGTATTAAAGTTTTGAGTATCTTATATCAATGCCAGTATTTCTGAAGTAAGATTATCTCCTATCCAATTGCTAAGTGCTTTCATTTAAGATATCTCTTCAAATTGATCTAATAAACTCCTAAATGTTTGGCTTAATTTATCTAAACTAATATTCCATAGATACTCTTGGTTATTCGTATGTTTTGAAGAAGGATATATTTAATTTCTCCCAAATAGTTTTTCGGGTTTTTATTGCTGATAACATTTAAAACTATCGAATAATTCATCAATGACGGATACCGAACATTATGAAAAGGATATGAATGGTTCAAACATAACTGTAAACATGAGTCGAATTCAACGAAATCCAAAGCGATTTTCAAGGTTTATGACGTTATATGATATTTTCCATAATACGCTAAGTATGTTTAGCTGCAAAAAGTCTCAAACAAGTTCATAATGTAGCAAAAGGACAGCACTGGCAAGTTGAAATGACTCTACGGACATTTAACGACTAGGCAGAGCATTTTAGGGGGTAGAAATTAGTAAATTTCAATATCAACTTTATTGATTGTTTTGCAAAAAAAACTTATTGGTGTAAAGAAAGTATTGCAATGGCGTGAGGCTTATTAGTCATGTAAATTGCTATCGGTCCGATTTTAGTCTCATTCAACGGCTCTCAAGCTTCGCATTTACCTATAAAGACAAGGCAAAATCTATGGCTATAAACTGAAACATTTTCTCCAATATTTGCTAGGAACGTCATACAGCAGCAAGCTTTCCGTTTAGTCCATCGAAGGTTTATTTTTGCATTGATCAAGGATAAGGACAAGATCTAATCCTTCTAAGCCGAAGGCTTTTTACGCCCTGCATGTGGTCCTGTAAGAGACGCATTGCTTTTAGACTACCCTCTAGCATCAAGTTGGCGGACCATGACCTACCAATCTTGAAAAAATACGACCTTCTTCGCCTTGTTTCGCGCTGCCAGGACTATTCCTAATTGATCACCTGTTCTCTGCTACCATCCCTTCAGCACCGTCAAAGGTTTCTCCGATCTTAATTAAGCGGACGGTACCCATTGTCTGCCGTCCCAAAACCGTTCGATGCACGGTCGAGCGATGGGACAAAAAAAAAATTAAACAGTTTGAATCGTTAAAAAAGGAACTTTATTAAATTCTAAAACAACTAGCTCTTCTCCAAAGTTGAACACTCGCAACCGTTTCCTAACGACAACTGTGTCTAGATCTTTTATAGTATTTTCTTATCTTTAATTAATGCTGACATGATTGTATTTTCTTATGCTAAATTGTTTAGTATGCATATTTCTTCATTATCTAAATGTTTAGTTTGCATACCATATTACCAAAAATGTTTAGTTTGTAGTTTCTTTGTGATTCGTTATTATTGAAATAATATCAAAAATGTTTGGTTTGCAATTTCTTTATTATTGTATTTAATTTGTGACCAAGAGTCTGTAGTGATTGGGATTTAAGGCTTGGTCATCATATTTGATTTGGGACTGGCTGATGACGTCAGTCGTGCGATCCATGATGCCCCTTGCCTCTGCCCTTATGCTAACCACTTTCGGTGTTGTTTGTTATTATTATGTTCATCGTTGTACCATAATTATTAGAAGAATTCTCTTCAATGTGAAGGGTTTCCTATGTTGAAGTTTGACTCTTCCAAATACTGCGACTACTGGTGATAACATTGCCAAGGTTCCCCAAATGGTGTTAGACGGAAATACGGAAAGTGCGTCAACCGTTGAATGCTTGGCCATAGCGTAACAACAAACAGCGATAACACTCCAACCATCGACCAATCTAACGGATTTTGCAGAATTGTGTTAGTGTTTGTAAAATTTTTATTTTTTGCTCGTTTTGTTTACAAGCCAAATGTAAAAAGATAGACAAAATAGAGAAAAATAAACATTTTTACGAACACCAATGCAATTCTGCAGAATTTTTTGAATACCGTTCGATCGGTCGTTTGTTCGGAGTGTAAGCGCTGTTTGTTGTTACGCTATGGCTTGGCTTTGAAATCGAATTCTCTGAGCGGAATGATGTTGAGTGAATAATGGGTTAGAGCTTCCGTTTCTTCAAATGAAAACCGCCGGGTAAGTTTCGGCCTTAGCATTGACAATATTATAATCGTCACAAAGGGAAATACCATCAGATTTGAAGTTGCCGTTCACTTTTTTGCGGCCTTTCGGCGATTTCTCTGTACATATCATATCAGGGGAAATATTTTTCAGGCGTTCTTCAAACTTATTGTTCATGTGTGCTGCTGTTTTAATCATGATCAAGAAGTTTAAGTTTGCAATTAGGAAACTGATTCGCCGATACTCAGGGGTTACTTTATTAAGATGTCGATGGTATATACCGGTTAGGCGTCTTTTCCAGGTCCTATGTTTGTTGTGGAGGTCAATAACACCCTGGGAGAGGTCCCAAAAGGCGTAATTTTGGGGTCTTTTAGGAATAGACACATTTTCTATTGCTGAAATAAGTACACTATTGCGTGAGATGATGTAGACGTCGATCTCTTCTGGCGAGAGATTTAGCCTATCATCCAGGTCAACGTATTTCAGTTTTGCTTCTAATTCTTTGGAGAATTTTTCCCAGTTAACTCTATTGTACGGAATATACAGCTCTGGTTCTGCGACCAAGAAGCCGAGCCCATTTTTTCCTAGCAAGCTTAGTTGCACAAGTCGATGATCGTCACACGTCACGTCACACGACCAAGAGGCAAATTGAGGTAAAATGCAAATGAGACTGGGGGGTACAAGTAGTCGATTACGCTAGACGACCTGCGAAATGTGGGCTCCGAAGGAGCTACAACCTTCAAATTAAGAGGATTTTTAGAAAGCTATGCCTGTAAATTGGTTCCGTTAGTAATCGATTGCTGGTTACCCCAAGCTGGGTTTCGGGAGTTGAAGTCTCCACCAATTATTATCATACCAATCTGAGAAGCAGCAGCGTAAATTTTTTCTAGGTCAGTAATGACCTCTGAGTGGTGAAAACCATGATGAACGTAAAATTCCACGAACACGATTATATCGCCACTAAGTTGTGCACTAACGCAAATGGCTTCTATGGCACTACGATCAGGGATTAAATGACATTGAGCGTTTTCTACTCTTTTATCATAAGTGCAGTTCCTAATCTACTGTCCGTCGAATCGTCAGAGATGTCTTCCCGAACGCTACGATAACCATCCATGGTTACCCGGTGTCGGGCTTTGAGTCGTGTCTCAGAGAGAAAAACAAAGTTGGGGCTTTCAACTTTTAAAATTCTCAATGGGAGTTCCTTTTGTACGTTGGAACAATAGAACATGAGTTTAGGGCGGTGAATTTAGTGGATCGCATCGAATCCGGAAAGTTTCAAAGCAAGTGACAGATATAGTATGCCCCTCTCTTCTCACTGGTTGAATTCATTTTACCCAGGAGTGGCACAAAGTCTTTGACTTGATTAACCAAAGTGAAAAGGTCAAAACCAAAAATACTCTGGCACTCTGAGAAGAGGACCGAGTTCAGGGTAGCTGGAATGCTCTGTAGTCTCGGCAACTTAGGACTCAGAGTTTTCGCAGACAAATCAGTATTAGTTGATTGGAAATAACTTGCGTATGAGATGCCTTTCCTCACGGTGTTCGCAAAGACCTTGCTGATTTGATCTTGCTGGCACTACTTATGCAAATTGTTGGCAAGTTTTCTTTCTTCTAGGTGTATAGCCGCCGGCGACCCTCGAAAAGTGGCGGTTTGACCAGTGGACTTGCAGTTTAGTAAACTTTAACCTTATCGAAGTCCATGGGAAGAGTACGCTCTTGCGTACCGTGGCATTTATCACACTTCACGCAGTGCGTCAGGACAGCACAGTTTGAAGCAATCTGGCCAACGTTTTTTAAATTAAAGCATTGCGCTATATTCTTTTTGCGCTAGCTTTCCCATTGAATTTTGTGGTGAAGAAAGCGCTTTATCTGAAGAACGACTTTCTGGTCGGTGCAAGGAGTAAGCTGGACCAAAAAAGCCATAGGTTAGTTCGTTCCGCTCTGAACTTGACAGTGGAGAATCGCAACACTTAGGTGACCTGGTCACCTAGAACTTTCTTCAATTCCTCAAAGACTTTCTCGTCGTCGTAAGACGAATGGACGCCCTTCAGAAGAACAGTTGTACTCTTGTGTGCCGGGGGAGTGAAAGTAACGCATGGTACCTCATAAGCCTTAAATAAGTGCTTAAATAAGTCCCCATGGGACTCTAACGTGTCCGGGAGTAGCGTGCCACGGGAGGCGTTATTGACTTTTAAGTCAAATTTATCGCTTATCTGCTATAAGCTAGACCTTATTTGACTTTTAACGTCAAATAACGTCTAGGTTATAGCAGACAATTGGAAGGAATTTACATTTCCTCGATTGTTGAAAAGCAGCGGGAGAAGCCTGTAATGGATTTAGGATCCCAGCCGTCGTCACGGCGACGACTCGGGATGAAAGTCGGCCTCGCACCGACAATTGGACGTGCAGTCCTGGAGACGTGGCAACGAGTCGTACCCCGTGGGTCAACAACTCGGCCACTCGGAAGTTCCCTCGCGTGGTGGCTGCTGGCTAGCTAGCTCAGTGCGGCGAGGATTGCGGACGTGGGTCGGACCCAAGTGAACTTCCGCTCTTGTTTCCATTTGAACCAGCCACCGAAAAGCCCGATTTACTACGCGACGTTTCTAAACAAATTACGTTACTTTACTCTAATTTTTACCATCAAGATACAATCAAAGAATCAAACTCCCCGACTAACGCGCATTCGCGAACCGATGTACCGCGGTGCCTAAAAACAAACTACTTTAATTTTGCGACCGTAAAACACGCGAACCCGAAAAACCGAACTAGTAGTCCGCGACACGACTACAAATTATTACCGGAACAAAACTACAGCACCGCGGAACCCGAGCGATGAAACACATTGTTGACCCTACATCATCCTGCACTTACCTTCGCGCCATTTCCACCTGAAAGAAAAGGTTGTTGGAAGGAAAGAATGTGATTTTTTTATTTTAGCACTTCATTTTAATTCTGGTTCTTAAAAATTTATGTAAAATTTTAACGCTTTATAGGTCAAATCATACAAGTCAGACAAACGTACCAGAATCGCGCTATATTAAGTCCACTGTTGATTAAATCAAATTAAAAGAAAGCAGGATAGTGAAGCAGAAACATCGAAAGGCTTAATTTTGTACGAGGTTTTTTTTTTTTACAATTTCTTAAATTGATTCTCATTGATGTGTCGAAATCTCCAATGAGTTCAAATCAAAGAGGAAGCGATCCATTTTAAATTTAAAATATTTTTCCATCAAATATATTTTCAACTGCTTAACTCTACTTTTTTTTTTTTTTGCAATGATTACTTTCCTTCGTTTTTATTTTTCCTGATTTTACAACACACGTTGCGATCTTTAAGTTGCCATTATCTAGGGAAGAATTTGCAAATTCGGTGTGGCGGTGCGGAAGAGAATTTGCTGATACGCGGAGATAAGAAACTACCTTCCTTTCGTTTTGTATTGAACAGTGTCTCGCGATTAGCTATTTACCCAATATGTGTTTGTTTCCACGCTACACTGAGTGCCAGCACTTCTCCTCGCCTTGCATTATTCCATTTATTTTAATTTGAATACCCTTTCACTTTATCATTAATGTTTTTAATATGCATTTTAAGTTATATAAAATCGGCATATAAAAAAAAAATTCATTTAGAGTTTGTGTTACCTACAAAAATTGTTTTTTTTTTCTAAATTTTTCTGAGACTCCTTAGCACTACTACAATGCTCTTATATTGATGTCTTTCTTTTCACAATCTGTTACAACTCCTTAATCCACCCGCCGAAATGGGATCAGCAATGGATTCTTATGTTTATCGAACAAAGAACATTTTTCCATAAGTGCTGCGTTTTCACTTTTGTAACATAGCACTTTGTTTATCATTAAAACTTATTGCAACCACGTTTACACATGTGAGATGTAATTACGGCGTCAGGCGAAATATACCCGTTAATTTTCCCGGTTCATTATTGAATTTGTATGCAGGCTTATTTTCCTTGTAATAAAAACAATAAAAGTCCGGTGTTGAGTGAAATGCAAAACTCAATGGCAGATATACATAACAATGTGGCTTCACTACGTTATTTCGCGCTCACAACGTCTTGGCGGATTTTCACACAGTCTGTTTTGCTATTGAAATGCCGAGGAACCAGCGGTAAGGGTTTCCTTCCAATTTTCCAATTGAGCAATCACATAGGTTTATATGCAAACTAGCAATTGTCAAGCGGTGTGGTTATGCTCACGGGCACACACTGACAACACTTTCGTAAACACTTCCGCATGGGTTTTCACGTCACACCGTCATCAAACCTCTGGCGATATCCTTGTTTTCGTGGCGTTGATGACAACGAAAATATCTATTGCATTCGACACGTTAGTTTTTTTTTTCGAAGAAAACGAGAATTGCGGTTGCATTGAAATCAGAGTTTTAGGTGGTGATGCTGTTGCCGTCTTCGTCTGACGGTTCACGTTCTACTATCCACCGCGACGATTTCGTATATCTACCGTACATTTTACGACCGACCCATAAATCGATTTGAAACCGCTTTTCTACTTTCCAACAGGTAATCGCGCGCGAAAGACACACCAAATTGTCTTGATAAGTTCACGCTTGGAAATAAAATTACGTCGAGTGATTTTCCACGAGATCACTTTTTTTTTCTTTTCCACCCGCGTGTGCCTCTTCTCGCGGTCCTGTCCCAACTCTCCGTTCCGGAAATCAAAAAAAATTGTCTTCCGACCTGAAGTGGTCGCCAGGTCGTAGGTCAGCTGACTTTCGACCTGTCCGCTGAACTTTTGCCTGCGGGGAAAAGATGGTGACACCATCTTCAGGTCGGTAGTCACTACAAGCCTTAGTGACGGCTAGGCACCGTGGAGAGGGTTTGTGTGGTGGCGGCGCAATCGCACTCGCTTTCCACACGACTTGCTCCAGCTTTGGATAGTCTTCATTACCTGAAATCTGAGTGGCGTCGAAGAGCTTTTTAGTGGTTTGGGGGGATGGGGGATTTGCCCGCTTCCTGTTATTAATGCTGGTAAACTCACTTGAGCCCAACTCGATTCCAGCTGTTGGTTCCTCCTCTCGATGTAGATGCTCCGCTTTCCCTAGGGCTGAAACTGCTGATGATTCGCTGCAGTCATCTGTCTGCCTGATGCCAGTTCAACTTGAATTCAGCTCCTTGTCGTCATGATCGTTGGAATCCATTCTCTTCCTTCTCATCTTCTTCATCCTTCTCACCGTGAGACACTATCGACATTTTTTAACAGTATGATGAGTTTATTTTTAAATTTCGTTTTATTAACACTACTTTTGTTCAAATAAAACTTTAGCGTTCTATGAACAATGTATATTGTTTAAACGATACTTTATCACACTTTAAAACTTCGATTTATACTCTCACACTAAAGCACTACATACATCTTTACTCGATCACGTCTGCTGATCGACTCACTTTCAAACATGATCGATACATTCCTTTTTTATAACAAATTCGTACGACTGAGCTTTTGTGGCACCTTTGAACGTTTTCGAGCCCCAACCACCAATATAGTTTGCATATCTTATGCCGTGTAAATCTTCAGAACGCAAAAACATTTCAATGACTCCATCAATCCCCATATTTTCGCTGTACACTGACTCGCATGAGTTTCGATCCATTCAGCAGACTCTTCAGTATCCGTTTTGTTGTTTCATAGATCACAAGCCTTGCACACTTTAAGTTTTACGACATAATCGACAACTTTCCCAATATGGAAAAATTACAGTGAATAAAGATGAAAACCCACGTCTTCCCCTTGACCCATCGTCTGACTCTGTGATGCCGTCCGTTTCGCCGTTTTCGGTGGCTTTAGCTTTTTCTTCCTCTGGTAAACGATATTAGTAGCTTGATTAATATCATCAAAATGAGTTGATCGTAATAACTTTCAAAAAGACTCTGAGGCAACACCATTATGTCACAAAATTTTTTTATCCCATGTTGACCAACTCCAAGACCGAATTCGCGTTGCCAATATAATATCCCGACTAATTTCGGAACCATAACCAACGTATGGAGAACTTTCTATTTTTTTTAACACAATTTTTACAAGATATCACTGACTTGAATCCTAAGCATTGTATAGAAATGTCAGTAAATTCAATTTCGAAATTACAAACCTTACATACAACATAGTTTGAAATCACAGGAAAAAAACAGATAGCATGAAGATAGAATAAAACAATTTTTTATACGATAGCCAAATGATGCGCCAACTTCCACGTCATATAGATCTTCCGAAAGTTTAAGTTGCCTCCATTTACCTCCATTTCATGGTGATTGAAAGGTGGTTCATCGCGTGCTTCTGGCTTCTCGCTACTTGATGTTTGAACCCCTTTTTTAATTTAATAAATCGGTTTATTCCACTCATTACACAATTTCACAAACAAAATCTGTATAGAAACAATATTAAATACCATATAAATACACAATTTATTTCCAAAATAAAAGTCAATCGTGTACAAACAATGAGAAATACGTACTTCAGCATTCTCTACTAACGTTAAAATAACAGAGCACGTGTGCCGTTTGATTTATATTTCAAATTGACAACCACAGCCTTCTGCTAGTAAGAAACAGTCATCTTTTGTACCACCTGGCGAAAAGATGTTCTAAATTTCAATACCAACAGGGCGGGGGGATACGCGCGGATTGCGCTGAATCCCCGTGTATTACAAAGAGAAGCTAATTAAAATTTAAAATTTCTAATTTATAATTTCGCTTATTTCAAATTTCGAACACTTAGAGATTTTTCCACTATAAGAAACTAAGTTACATGATTTCTGTGATGGTGAGGTATGCTTTCTAATCTGATGAATACTATTATGCAAAGGTATCTACCATAAATTATGACAAAAATGAAGAAAAAAGTAATCCATACTTTAAGTCTTGATAAATTCGTGAATAATTCTTCAGTTCTACTTGAATTTCTCCAAGACAGTGCAGATTACATTAAGATAGATGTTGCTGCTTCAAATGCAGCAATTCTTTTATTTACAGATACATAAGACATTTCGGGTTTAAGATTAAAGCCACAGAACTCCATTTTTTCTTTAATGAACTAAGACCAGATTATATGAGTCAACTGCATTGATGGATTTTCAGAAGATCCTTTTTTGATAAGATTAAAAGCATTGCGACGTCGTTATCATCAGAATTTACTTACAACTTTTCTGCTTTTGAAATTAAATTCTCGTCTATTTATTTATACTTTGCAAACTCAGCGGCATGGACTCGCAAGATAGCATTTTTATTGCCCAAGCTGAAACTCCGAATGGATTTAACTTTGCCAATAACGACCTGCAATAACTTCCCCCAGAGTAAATATTAAAAAATTCGATTTGACAACAGATTTTTCTCTAAGATGTTTGCTTCTGTGGCCAAGGTTTCCTCCAAATCGTTCCACACTACGTTCATATATCTTAGCGCTTGGTCGTTGGAAACTGCATCAAGAAGTCTTTATTAAGACATCCGAGTCGACGTCAAACGATTTCTAGGAAGAAGTTAAATGGACAGACAAGCGGAAAATTTACATTTCATGTTGTGGAAATGGTTTTGCATCCTTCTTGTGTACTTTTTCTGAGGCCCAATTCAATTTGAACTATGAGAACAAGGAAAATGTAGAAATTCGTACAGGAAGCATTTGCAAACGGATGTACAAACGTTAAAAAGAATACTCGTGGCTATTGCCTCGCGGGTTCAGTACCTTTAGTGATTTATCGAACCGTCTTTCAAAACCCGAAAGATGTATTTTGATTGCATGTTTACTGCAGTCATTATTTGCCGCTTGGAGTGAACTGTTCAATATTTTAAAGTTTAACAAATACGAACAATAAATAAGTTTAGTGACACGTCAATAACTTGTTGTAAACCAAACAATGTAGTGAAAATGCAGCAAATTTCGAAAAAAATGGCAAAAATGCCAAGAGCCAGCAACTGTTTGTTGCTTCAATTTGAGGGAAAAAATCAAAGACTTTTGATTCTAACTCGCAATAAAACTCTGAAAAATTCATTTTTAAAATTAATGTCATTTTGATTTTTGATGCTTGTTAGAATTAAATGCCAATTTCAAGCCGACTAATGCATAATTTAGAATAGAGATTATTTCAATGTAAAACAAGTTTTTTATGCAGTATATTTAGTGCACAGAATGTTTTAATGATGAAGTTTAATGAAAAACTCGATAAATCTATTGCATATTTGGAATGACGTTACTTTAGTTTCGAGCCCCCCGTATGTAAGCCGCGCGCCCTCCCGAATGTTAGTCTCGAGACCTCTTTTATGTTATAACATCGATGCCATTTATATTCGAACATTTAATTGAATTTGGAATAAGGTTTGAAGGTTTAAAATATTTATTTCTTGTAAATCTATTTTAAATACATAATTTAAAAAAATTACATGAATACCTACTTAAAGCGAAATAAATTTTTATGAAATCATTGCCTGGTTCGAAAATTTCCTTATTATTTGCTGGCTATCTACTTTGCTCCCTTTTTGTAAGTGCTCCATTTCTTCTCTCATTTTCTTCTTTAGTTTTCGCTTTTCCTCCTGCTTTCGACAGACATTTTGATTTGAATATGCTTAAAAATACTTCTTGATCTTGAAATTTTCCAGCACATGTAAATTTTTCATATATTTATTCAATACTAGAACATGCTCATTGAATGTTGATTACGAGCTATTTAAATTTTCGCAAAAGCTTCATATTTTCGGAGCCTCCTAATTTGTGAACTGCTTTAAAGTCCATATTATTTCCCGAACTTTTGTGGTTCAGCGGCACTAGTTGTGTCTTTCTGTGTTACAGTATTACATGTGTAGATTGGTTTCCCAAGACATTTTTCGATAACTTCTTTACCAGCTTTTCCAACTAATTTTGCAAGGGAAGAAAACATTTATATCTGCATGCTGCAAACTGCAAAATTCTCATGCTATTTGGTATAAAGAAATTTAAATTATCTTTAATTTTAAGCCGAGTGAGTTTTATGTCCATCCACGAGTAAAATAATTGAAAATTTTCCTCGTTCTTTGACAATAAAGGGATTTGAAACTTTTTTCATATAATACCAGAACGTTGCTGACATCATCCATCTGTTATCAACATAATTTATTTGCTTGAATATTTTCATACTTTCAATCACTTACAAGTGTTATCAATCAAATGCTTAGCCTTCGGGTTTTGCCTAATGGCTTCACCCAGAATTCTATCCAAGCCTACGTATTCTATAATCCTTCCTTTAATTTCTTTCCTCATATAACATTGACTAATAACTACACTTCTATCCAAAGTTAGACATCCTTGCATGCTTTGTTTGTTTCATTTTTTTAAATTTGCATTTCACAATGTTTTCTTTTATTTTATGTAGTATTCGAAAACTTGTACCCTTTGATAGTAATGTGAAATTCTCATCTACTGCCTGCATCTTACTACAATAAATCAAAATTATCGTGCCCGATAGCTGCAGCCATCATTCGATTGTCGGCCGCGATGCTCATTATGGCGGTCTAATGCTCCGCCACCCTTTTCGCTGCACGCTAGACCAGTTTGATCAGATCAGAACCAGCTCAGTAGCTTTGTCACGGTACAAAAATCGATGGGTTGGGTTGGTCGTCACCAATAGTCACCAATAGATCATCAGCGATGAGATTCGCCTCGATCCTAGGTTTAAATTAATCCCTGATAACAGTTATATCAGACGTGAATATATTAAAAAGAAATGGGCCTACGATAGAGCCTTAAGACCAAATTAATACCTAATGGTTCAAGGGTAGTTCCACCAAAACTGCACCTCTCCTGATGAACCTGGCTACCATTTTTGTAGTATTCACTGGAAAGCCAAACTGAATAAATTTATAGATAACCCTATCGATTCAATCTACTGCGCGGATCATACTGCCAATAGGAGCGTCCTTTGGGATAGAAATTCATATCATCTACATCACTGAACCTTGTCAGGCACAAGTTTTTGTGATGACTGCCAAATGTTGATATTGGTCTTTTCACCAACAACTTCGAAGCAGAATCTTAACTTCATTTTTTCCATAGGAGAACTATCACGAAATGGTTTGTGATAGAGTCAGTAATGCCCTTGCTATGGCCATTTATTCCATTAATTTAAGGGAACGTACTGGTACCGGGTCTGATGGTTGGTATGATCTGTTCGAATCTCTCATTGGCAGATGTTTTCCTTAAAATGATTCTATTAAAGAAGGATGTAACTAGGCTAACTCGCTGATTTCCCCAGTTAACTATATTCAAACTGCGGTGGTATATTTTTAAAATTATTTCCTAGGAGCAATACGTCTGCATTAAAACTCCAAAATCTCCTTTATCTTTTGAAGATTCAAATTCATTTCCTCAGCCTCCTTGGCTTTAGGACGGCCCCCTAAAACTCACGCGGTGGTCTTTGCTATTGCAATTTACGCGGAAAATTGTCTTTTCCTCCTCCCTTATTAACGGGGCAGCCATTTGAGTTGGGATATTTATCAAACCATCCTCGGGTATGATTTAGTGTTGTTCTTCCTTAACATAATTGTCTTCGTAGGAAGTAAGCACTTACATCAGCAACAAGGTCAATTTTTTGTGTTTGGAGTGCATGTCGGCAGAACGCCATCTTATCCAATTTCATAACGTCAAAACGAATTTCATGATCATCAATTGATTTTGGGTGTAACGAAGTTTGAGAAGAACTGTTCACCGTTACGTTTAAATTCGAGGCATTGATTCCTTTCACATACCTTTTCTCTGAAAAGCTTAAGATAAAGCCTGACATAAACAGACAGTTGGAGAATACCTCTGTTACTTACTGGCCACAGCGTTAATTGGAGTTTCGCTTGCTCCAAAAGCTTTGTTACGCTATGGAGCTAGTGTAATATACTCTTTTCTTATAGTTGCCGAAGCTTGATCGTGAAATTCCTTTTGCTCAGATCTAATCAGCGCTTGGAAATCGGCTGTGGTTGGGAACAAAATGAACTCTTTTCGAGCCAGTCTCCGCAAACCATTTCCATTGCCTTGTCTTGATCGGACTTACTGCCACAATCAGCCAAAGCATCCTCTTCTGTGTTGGAAATCTTGTCCTCATCTACAGGTATGTCATCGGAAGGAACTTATAGTTATAATTTACAACTGCGCAAAAAGTCTAGTAAAAACTCGCACCTATCACACAAATGAACAGAACGGGATCATAGCTTATTCACTTTGATTTGCAGATGCATTTCCCGATTATCTAACACTTGCAATCATTGATAAAAATATCAATATACGCTACGAAGATAGCCGTTTACCGAAGTGAAGTAGAGCGGCTCACAAGAAATATAAACGCGGTACTAAAAGTAACGAGGAATGCGACCAACGTCCAGGAAAATGTCAATAAGGACATTAAAAACTGGATTGACGTACTGGAGACTCTTGACGACAGAATCCAGCACTACCGATGCAGATGGCTACGGGCAGACAAAAAGTTGAAAGAGCTCAAGAAAATGTCGAAAAGCAAACCCTCTCCCCCCTTATCGAAAAGACTTCTCCATGTGTGAAGGGCAAAAGAGCGGCATGTTGCCCACTAAAACTTCATCGCAGGAAAAGGAAAAAGGGGCTCGTGGCAGTAGACAATAGTCAAGGGGAGGAGAGAGATGCTGACTTCCAACTGGTGCGCTCCAAATCTTAACAGAAGGCTGCGAAGTGAAGAAAAGATTTGATCGAACAGCCGTCCGAAAATCACGAAGGCACAAAACTCAGCGTGATGCCTTAACAAACCAGGCGCAAGAAGCGTAGGGATGCTCTGCTAATCAAGCCTGCAGACGGGAGGAGGTCCCTATGGAAAGGGTAGGTCCGAAGACGTTCCGAGGTCCTCAAGGAAATCAGGCAAAATGTGGAACCCGAAAAAGACGGTGCCTGCATACTAGCGGTAAGAGCGACCAACACAGGCGGCCTCCTCGTTGGATTTGGGATGGAGCCCCCCGACAAGGGCCTGTTCGAGAGTGCCGTCAAGGACCCCCCTAGGTTCTAAAGCTGTTATCTCGACATTACAACCAATTGCCTCTTTGAAAATAAGAGACATACACTGTGTTGCGGATGTCAAAGAAGTAGAAGAGTCCATTAGACAAACCCTTCCTACGGCAGGCAGCTTTAGGGTAAGGCTGACGCCTAGCAATCCCAAAGCGCATAGTTCAGCAACAGTGGACATTGCAGAAAAAGACCCAGAGCAAGAAAGTTAAAATCGGCTGGGTTGTTTGAAAAATACGCCGGTGGGTAGTTCTAGCTCGATGCTATAAGTGCCTCAGCCACGGACACATTTCCTGGAACTGCATGGGGCCAGATCGAAGCAACCTGTGCTAGAAGTGAGGCACTCCAGGCAATAAGGTGAAGGAGTGCCCAAATAAACTTAGCTGCGTTTTGTGCAAAGCTAAGAAATTGAAGCCTGAAGACCTGGCTTATATTCCAGGAAGTGGTAGGTGCCTGGAGTTCAACGAGGCACATAGCAAGAGAAAATTGAAGACATGATCCAAGTCTTGCAGACTTGGCGTCGATCTGCTACTGATATCTGAGCAACACCACAACAATGAGGAGGCAAACTGGTATTGCGACTGATCCGGCACGGCCGCGATGTGGGTGCGGGATAGCTCTACTCTCAGTCCGAGTCCTCAGTCCTACTCTCAGTCCGGCTTTCCGAGCTGGGGATCTATCACCACAGCAGTATGGCTTCAGGGCTGGTGATCAGTGCAATAACAGAGGGTGTGAATGCGGTCCAGCAAGCAGAAGCCCACAATCACCACTCGAGGTGAATAGTACTGTTTGTAACACCTAACATGAGAAATGCTTTCAATTCTGCTAGATGGGCAGATATTCTCGGTACTCTGGAATGTTTCAGGGTGCTGGAGTATTTGACGCAGGTATTGAAAGACTACGTTAAAGACCGGAAGCTCGTCTATTACACATTGGGGGTCGACGAAAGCGGATGTTACATCAGGGGTGGCGCAAGGCTCCATTCTTGGCCCAGACCTTTGGAATATCTCGTACGATGAGCTTTTGAGGCTGCAGCTACCGGAAGAGTCACGTATCATTGGTTACGCAGATGATGTGGAAGTAGAAGTCACCGGATGTACTGTCGAACAGGCGCAACTCACACTGGGTACGATAATGCGTAGAGTGAACGAGTGGATGACAGGCCGTTGGTTTGGCCTAGCACTTAAAAAGTCAGAGGTTGCCATCCTGACCAAGAAGCGCATCCGTCGTGTTATTCCTGTTTGCGTCGGAGAAACAATCATCGAGATGAAAGAATCAATAAAAAACCTTGTATTGATGATTGACTCGAATATGAGCTTCTTCGAGCAGGATCGAGTGACATCAGATAACGCTGCTGTTGAAGTGTCAGCTCTCAGTCGCCTTATGGCCAACACGAGAAAACCAACCTCGAGTAAGAGATGGTTACTGATGAGTGCAGTGGATTCAGTGCTTTTGTACATCGTCTCTTAACCTGCATTTCTGGTTATCTTGAGGGTGGTTCCTGCTATGCTTCTTATGGAAGAACGAAAGCGAGTGTACGTAAGTTGGAGGGAGTTGGCGAGAGAAGTCGTCAGCCGAGAGGAAAGTAGAAGAACCCAAGCTTTGTGACAGGAATCACGGGTAAACGATACGCGAGGCAGGTGGACCACCTGGCTCATCCGTGACTTGGGCCGTTGTTCTGCAAAACGCATTGTGAGACTCATTATTATCTGACGCAACTGCTCAGTGGGCACGGATATTTTCAGTCTTACCTGTATAGGATGGGAAATTCACCGTCCCCAGCTTGCTTGTTCTGCCCGAGGATAACAGATGACGCCTGCCACACGTTCTTTGCATGCGGAAGGTGGACAAGACTCAATTACATATCTCGTTGAAAATAGGCTTGCTCTCACCAGAGAACCTAACGGGGAAAATTATGAAGTCAAAAGACAATTGGAACTGCGTGTCTCATTACGAACGGACGGTTCTTATGAAGAAGGGCATCATGGGTCGTTTCGCGCGCAGACGGAAGAAAGATCTCTCTGACAGCAATCCTCTCTATTCTTTCCCATCCATCCATGCTGAAAGAGGGATTTCCCTTGACCGGAAGGCACTGCTAGGCGACGATTAATGAGGTCTAGTCTGAAGTAATGTGACTAACAGTTCCATGTTAGGTTCTCGTTGCGACAGTGGAGGTGTTTAGTCGGTAGTCTGGTTGCCACCGGAAGTCCGAAACTCAAGGCGTAAATAGCCTTCACCTCCCAACCATAAAAAAAATAATATGAATAACTTAATTTGATGCCACATAATTTCTATTATGGAGCTCTAAACTAAAAATACAATCTCAACCCCATTTTTAAAAACATAAATTATGCTTTGTCCGGAAATATATATTTTATGGCTCTTTTATTACCTATTATTTCAAATACACTCAAATATGAGAACTAAAATTTGTTTAAACAAACAGTATTTAAAACGTTCTACACAATTTTTTTAAAAAATATTTCGAAATTTCACCATATAAACCACACTTTTTGTTGTAATGTTCGTAAACGTTTACGCCCTGAACAATTACAAGTAAAACGGGGCAAATTTTGTTTTTTAGTAACGTTAAACCCATTTATAGATCATCAGGACCTTTCCGTGGTACCTACAATTAAATAAAATAAACTTTTTATTCAAAATAATTTTAATTATTTAGCTTCATCCTTCAAGCTTACAACGTAAATTAGTTTAATCCTAATAGGTGAAGATCTTTTATACCTTCTATTTGCTTGGCTTGCACAATTCAGATAAGTTGATTCCCAGATCCTTACATTGTTTAGTCCTGGGAAAAAGCAATTTAATATATCAAACGTTGATGAGCTATTTAATTAATTCTTTGTTATTGGTATTGAAAGTCAGCGAAAATGAAAGTATTAAATTACACTTCTTTGTTTGTTAATTATACATCCGATTTGCTGAAGCCAACATGCTCGCAGGTGTTCAAATTATTTATGTCTGATATTATAAATCACGTCGTAATATTCGTAGACTTAAATACCCTTCGCTCTTTCCTTTTCACACAAACAAAACCTTGCATTTTAATCCTTATCCTTGTTTCACACAAATAAACAGCAAGTCGCTGGAAACTAACATTTTACCCAAGTAAGATACAATTCTTTGAATGGGATTTTCTATTCCATGCAGGTCTCGTCGTGTTGGAATTGTATTATTTAAGTTTGTGGGAACATACAATGAACAAATGTTGATTTGAAAGTTAAAATTTGGCTCTAGTTCAAATCCTTTAATTGGTTAACCTTAAGGCGAACTGCATGATGCAATTGGATGAAAACTGCTGAATTACGTTTATTTTAGGTGCATCTTTATTTGAATAAGTGAAGCAAATTTATTCATCAATAACGTCAAATGCTTTCTTATCAGTTTCGTCAAGGATGTTTTCATACTTCAGTCAACATTTCAATGTATCAACATTTTTAATATTGGATCTTAGTTTATGTGCTTTTCAGATAGTATAATTTCGTATAATATCAAGTGAATTGTATGAAATTGCATCGTAAAACAGTTAGTATAATTTTTATCGACTATTAAATAGTTCTTCTAACGCTTGTATCATGGAATTTATGATGAAGTCCTTGTTTTATCGCGAATTCATTTGCTTGACATTGCTTATTGTGAGCAAATTGATAAAATTTAATAGTACTTTTGGAACGCCTTCGAGGATGGGTACCACGCCATTGATGTACCGCATCGAGACTGCTATCTTGCATGGTGACATTGAATCTTTAATATTGGCCACGAGCGTAGTTAAAGATAAATAAAATTCTTCTACAAGCTTACAGTCCACCTGATGTCACTCTTGTGGAGGTACAATTACTGATTCAATGGTAAAAGGTTGACGTTTTTTAACGAAAAACCTTTGTATGCATAAATATTATACATATTTTATTCATTGCTTTGTATTCATATTTCAGGCCGACTGCTTGTATGTTTATATCCGTGTGGTTGCCTTTATTTGCAACTCATTCAAAAATACAAAACTAATTATTCCAATATTTTGCCTTACGAGTCTATCTATGTCAGTGCCTTCAACCCTCTTATTAATATGCTCCAGGAAAATCTAATATGAAAAGTGAGTCCCAAGTACCAAGTAATTTCTAGTTCATAAGTACATAGTTCATAAAATAAAGTTGTCAATATTTTTCCTTTAGTCTCGAGATGGAATTCTTATCAAAATCAATAATTTTGGAGCCAAATTAATTTCAAAGGCCATACGTCAAGAATTCTCAAACGAAGCGAAAATCAAGCCCTTTTGTGCGCTGACTTTATATCTACTTGGTATAGCCATGCTAACCGCAGTGAAAATCATTATGAATATAATTTGTCACCCCTAGCACCAAACCTATTGCCGCTGAATCCTCTATCGTTCTTGGCACGAAACCCACACCATTTACTTTCTTATCCGAAAAAGTAAATGTAACACAAAGATAAGAAAATTTTCCAATCAACTAAGTTGATTTCTTTCCAAACTAAACAACGCAACTAAAAATGTTAGCAAGCCGATTGTGATACTCTTCTTTTTATGCTTGTAAAATTGCTACCTAAGCCTACTGAATTTAATTCCTAAGATTTACGCTCTCGACTAGAGTTTTAAGTCCAGTTCTTATGACAGGAGATATGAATGCATGTCATCGCGATTAGCAAGCTGTGCGAAGTAATCAAGCTGATATTGTACTCAACCGATCTATTACAGAGACACATAAAATCTGCATCTCCCCAATTAGTCCACACATTTCGGTCCAAGAAACAGCTTTATATTTTGTGATATCCTACGGCTTTAACCACAACATCAGGTTAAATGTCTTTTACGAGCTGTCATCTGATCTATCGAGATGATCTACATGTGATCAAGATAGACGTTCCTCTAATATAAGAAAATATTAATTACTAAAATATTAATTAATTATTACTTGTCTAATCTTGTCTTTAGATATATTTTCTCCTGTCGTTTCCTTATATAATATCCAAGCATTTATGCCTGCTATATTTCCTCGCCATTTGACCGGCCATGTCCACACCGAATTTAGATTGGTAATAACATGAAACGGTTTCACCTAAACTTTTATCCGTTTTTTCAATTTTCACAGATCTATGTTTGGAGCTTAGTAACAGTGCTTTTTTCTTTGGCTTACTTTTATACAATTATCCAACATAAAAACTTTCGTTGAAAACCGTTTCATATTATCGTTCTTCTTCTTTGGGCAGTTCCCTTTTATCAGAATGGAAAGTTCCAAGTCATGTTGTCCTTTTTGCTAGGAGCTTTGAAGCTTAGGATATGCTCAAGATGAAATAGTTGTCTGTAGTTACTGATCTTCCACAACCCTTAAATGGTTTCATGAGTTTCAGTACAAAATGTTCGCCTAATGGCATATACTGCGTAAATCTGCATCTTTCTTTGGCCGGAAATGTTTGCTCGCCTACAGTAACTTTTGCCCGTGGTTTATAATAGTTTTGACTGTTCTCAATGAATTTATTCTATACTCAAGATATCAAGGTGAATTTATCTGTTTTCAAGCGTTGGCTACGGCTACTTTGTTTTATCAAACCGAACAAATCGCAGAATTTCTGTAAAACAATTCCTGCTCATGTTTTCCGAAAAGAATTTAGGGCCCATTATTCCATTCCACAAAAAAGAAACTTTTAAATTTTTTGCTTCATATGCACCCGGTGCATATAAGATTGCAATAAATGCATCTGATTTCACTTGAGATAGACTTCATTCAGTTTCCAAAACTCGATTTGCTTCTACTATTGTACATAGTGTTATATGTTTTATAATGTGGTGGTCGATAATCAACGAAAATGCAGTCTTCATCTTGCCCTTTATAATGTTACGTTTCGCATATCCCGTTGGACCTGGTACTTCTTTAAAACAATTGTTATGAAGTGTTGGTCTTCCAGGTATAGCATCTATTTGCATTTCTTCCCAAACAGTTCGATCAATTGAAATATATTGATCATTTTTTTCACTCTCTTCTTCAGAATTTAAGAACAATCTTATTCTTTTACGTCCTCCACGTTTATTCATAATATTTTCTTCGTCATTGTCAGTATCTGCAGATTCAGACTCTTTGTTCAGTAGACCGATGTCATTTTCAAATAGTATTTCTTCTTTTTCAGAGAGTTCATCTTCACCAGTTCCAGAAAACTCCTTGCCTATGAAATTTTTTTCTTTTAAGTACTTCGATGGCCTTGATTGCTTCGACATTTTCAGGGAATATGCTCACTAACTTATGAAATAGAAATGGGAATCCCCTCTAAAAACCAAAATAAAAACTAGCTACTAAAATATTTCGTTTGTTACTACCATTCTTTCCACTAAAACGGTATTTGCAACTTAGAATTTTAGGCACTTTTTGAAATTCACAATTCACAGCTTACTTCTTTACAAAGCTTACCCAACAACAGTGTTTGCAGAAGTGTATCATAAAGACACGTAATATTACAATACAAGCATAAAAACAAACGCAATGCTCTTATGAAAGGCTCCCGGTCAAATGAGCTGCCGTGGTGAATAACGACTAGATTACATGTGTTTCTCAGATTTAACAAATAAAAATATAAACAAATGTCAAACAAAAAGTCATGAAGTCAAATGCGAATTTTATGTGAATTTTCTAATAAAAAGTTTATAACCGATAATTTGACCGGTCATGGTACGTTTAGTGTGAAAGATGTAGTGGCTCATGAATATTGTACTGAAACACCTAGTACGACCAGTAGCATTAAAAGAAAAAACTGGAAAAACTACAAGCAACTACAAGCAATCACAACTCCGGCATGGGGAAACTACCCCAATGCACTCTTAAGCACATTAATAATTTGATACGGAGGAGGTTGAGAAGCTTAATCGTGATCAACATGATGTACAAAAAGGTTGAAAAGGTAGATGCTTTTGTAGACAAACTTTAAATACATTTCTCTGAGAATTTTTCCTCGAGGGAGGACATTGAGAAAGTGTACGCGAATACAACAAACACAAGTCTCTGCAGAGGATGCGACCAATGGTCCACCATATAGAGACATTAAACACTCGAAACCTAACTATGATCCTCTCAAAACATAAGTCTACACTAATTCCCGACAATATTACTTAAAAACGACGGACGTAATTAACTCTATCTTCCTTTTGTAAAGATTCCAAAAAGCATGAAAGTCACCCCGTAGCTTAACTTACCTTCTAAAACTTAAACTAACTTCCCTAAAACTTATTACCTATTGTATATTCCATCTGCAAAGGATCCTTTGAGCAGGGAAAGAGTTATCATCACATCAGTACCAAAACGAGGAAAAACCTCATATTCTTCAAAAACTGGCAACTCATAAGTGAGCAAAAGGCGAAATGCCAAAGACTGTCAGAAGTCTTTTTGAAAAGTGATATCGTCCCTGAGGAAAAATTTTAAAATCTTCCGGCTTTGTTATGTTTTACATAACAATGGCATAAGTTCGAGCATACTCGACTAATATTCAAAATGCATGCACTCCATTCATACCTCTCTATTCTACAAACGGTAGTCTCTTTCCTCCATGGCAGAGTCTTCCGCGTGAGAACTGAAAACCACTTCTCCAAACTCCGGGTAATTGAAGCTAGAACCACAAAAGGATCACTACCGTCAAACATACTGTATAACACCTACATAACGAATTTTCCACAATTACCCATATACGTCGAATCATCGCTCTATGAAAGTAGTTCTAGTTTTAACAACACTTTACAAACATACAAACATATATATATAATAACAAATATATATAATAACAAACGAAAGCTAAATAGCTCGGAGTAACGCTACAAAATAGTCTTCCCCGTATAGAACATATACAAACAAAACGGAGACTAGTTTCTGCAACCCTTACATCCCTGCTCCCCCTAATCAATTGAATGAAGTTAACGTTAAAAACAGATTCTTAGTATTTAAACAGGTTATATGACCAAAACTATTCTTAAACCAAGAAAAAAGCACTTCAAATGCATTAGAACCTGACTCTTAGGAGAATTTTCAGATATCCTTACTAGGTAAAAAGCATAAACAACAACTTCGGCTCGAGACACGTGACAGATACATACGGCACAGAGCCTTAAAAATCTTCAACAATGTCGACAATCACAATAAGATTATCTCAGATATTATACGATTATGGGTGAATCAAGCTAGACAAATGTACGTACCATTATGCCAAATAATTGACCGAACAGATCACCAATGCAACTGAGAGCTAAATGTGGGAATTCAAAGTTCCAGAAGCAAGAAAAGAGTCAAAAGAGGGAACACTATCTTCAAGAAACCTATCACCAATACCAATACTGAGCTTAACTTTGATTGATGTTTGGCCAATGACACAGACATAAGCTTAAAGTGGTTCAGACTAAAGGACCACCCCATATAGTTCCCGCAGCTTCGTCTATTTGTGATCAGATTTGTAATTTTCTTAAGATCAGTTGTGTTTTTTAGTTGCGAAATTGGTTCGAAGTACCAGTGCTGATTAGTAGTTGCACTGTATCTTTTCCTTTTTTATCAACGATAAGTTTCCCCATTTCAACTCAGTTTTCATTTTCGTTCCCAATAAAAATCCCAGATGAACTACATAATTTTTGGTGTTTCATTTTAATAACATCATTAACTTAATTCAAAATTACTTATCCAAGGAAATTCAATGCCTCAAAAATAAAAATTTGACTAAGAAATTAAAAATAACTAAAAGTAAAGTGTGCTTTTCTAGACGCATAAATGCTGCTTTTGATGCTACGTATGGTGTGACGACTGTTAATTTGATTTACTATTTTATTATAAACAGGCTGACGTCTTAGCAACGTCTGCAATTTGTGTAAATTTATTTTGAAAAAATGATTCTATTCGACAAACTCATCGAGCATTCTGTCAATTTGGCAGCCAACATAACTGTCCATCAGAACAATTAATTCCATCAACCTCTTTACCCACAAGGTTTACTTTCATTGATAGTTCACATCCAGGCGTTGGACAGTGCTTAGTGAAGAAACCATAACCGCGGTAGAGCGTAGTATCGATGAAAACCGAAGGATGTCCACTCTACATCGTGTTCAATAATTAAACCTCTGCGCATCAACGTAATAGAGGATTTTATTGAAGGACCTTCATTTTCGGGCTTGCAAAGACACACTCGTGCAGGAATTGAAGATGAACGACCACCGGGCACGGCGTAGATGCGGTGTATGAGCTCAACAACTTATTGATGCAGATCCAGAATTTCATAAGAAAATTTTGATTGGCGATGAGGTTCATTTCTGGTTGAATGGCTGAAACAAACGGTTAAATTATTGAAACTAACAAAACTGTCGCATTTGTAGTTATGAGCAGCCAAAGGCAGTTGGCCAAACAAATTAACATAGCAGGACTAGTTCTGAGGAGATACGTCAAATCACTCGCCTTCGACGTCAAACTTGACTATTTGGAAAACAACTTTCGCCGCGATTTTGGCGATATAGGCGTTCAAATTATTGGTTGCAGTAATAGGAAATCGGACATACCCAAAATCATATTCAAATAAAAGTGACAGCGAATTCATCTTTCCAAACCATGGCTATCAAAAAAATTAATTTTTGTTTTATTTATTTTCAAAATACTATAGCTTTAAAAATACGCCCTTTATAAATTGATCTAATACTGACTTAGCTTACAGAAAATGGATTTAAAATTGACTTTTTCTTTCTTCTTTAAATTTCGTTTCACTATTTGAATATTTTTTTTTTATTCTCACTGTGTCAAAACACATAGTTTTACTTTACTCTTCATTATATATTTAACAGTGGCTTATATACAATTTCGGTGTCTATACTCAAGCCTCAGATTAGATTCCTATCTTGGGACTTGTTTGCTAGGAGTTAATATTTTAAATCAACTTCAATTTCAATTAATTCTAGTTCCAATAATTAAAAAAACTGTTGAAATTTTCGATCAACCCAAGCTCTGCAAAAACTACAATCACAATACAATTACACATTGAAGGACGTGTTTATATTGAGTAAATTAGCTGAACAAACTATTAAAGGATCAAGTACCTAAATTGTGGACCAACGTAGAAGTTATCTCATTGGGAACGAACTCTCGCACATTTATGCAAGGAAATTCGTTTTATTGTTTTATAATTTCGAAACTAGACTGTCTTTTATTTTTCCCAGGTTTATATGTTTAACCGGAACATGCTGTGATGAGGACGTCGAGAAGAACCAGCTGATGATGGCCATGCATAGTCGGAACGCTTCATAACCAAACATGTAGCACTGCCCGACGGATGTGGAAAGCAATTGTAGAAACTTCTAGTACACATAAAAATTTACATATTTTTGCATATTAACACCTATCGCGTTAACTCCTCTAATTTGTACCGCTTACTTTTCGCGGTCTTTATCAAAAAAAAATTCACCTCAACTGAGATTTTGGGCGTTGGTTTCTTTAATCTAACACTACCATGGACTATTGATGGTAATTCGTTTCATTGTGCTACTGATATATTTACGCGGCGCTTATTTCGTGATAAGATTCAGAGGATTAACGAAACTTTTATTACGTTAAGTTTCAAGTCAATTATTCCTAGAATGGATAAATTATATAGTATAGGTATAATAAATTGGCTCCCACCTCGTAGATCTATTGACAAAAATAATCAATGGTGATGGAAGCGAACACCTATCGCTGACTGAGACCCAAGAAACTCAGAGGAAAGTGTACATGAAATTCGGGTACATGAAATTACTCTGGAAGAAAGTAAATATTCAGTTGGTTCCAAGCAATATGCAACTCCAGTTAAAATTAATTTCTGTCAACGCATTAGTTATTATTAAGAATAAGAATTTGAAACCAAGGTTGTACCGTCAGAATAGATATATATCCCTACGGTACAACCTGTGATAATAGATTCTAAGAAAAACTTAGAACATAAGAAATTCATACCAGGAACTTCTAGTTTTCGATATCTTTTGACGTTGAGAAAAGGAAGACCTACTTATATATAATAGCGAGAATATATAACAGCGTTTACATTTAAAAAACAAAAACATTGTTGCGCTTTCTCAGCTGCGCGACCTGTTTGCTTCGCAAATGTTCGCAAAAGTGAATTAAACACCCATGAACTAATTCAAAATTTACTCTTTTAATAAATTTCACTAACTCTTTACAATTATTTTCGCTTGATTACTACTTCACTTATTCACATTTATTTTAATTAATTAATTATGGCAATTACTTTCACTCGCTTTTTAATCCGCGTACGATTGAAGTGAAATACTTCAACACTATTTGATTACTGCACTACTTTTAACGCGCACTGTCACTTTTCGCTTATGCAACAAGACTTCGCTTCATCCACAAGACTTCTCTTCGCCGCTCGCTGTAGTCGCTTTTAAACCCCTTGAAGAACTATCGCAGTGCTTTACGATGGAGTCAGCAACAGCCTTGTCATCCATTAGCATGGAACCGTTATAAGTGGGAACTCCTTGCAGGCGCTTACGGCCAGTTATTTTGTTTATTTGGGGAAACAACGAGGCACTGGGGCTGATGTTTGCATTGGCAAAATCAGATGTTCTTCTCTAGATCATTCTATTAAGGGAGAGTAAAAGAAAGTGAACCCGCTAATACTCCTAATTAACCATATTCAAGTTCTTGTGGTTTATTCAAGTTTATGTGGTTATGTGGTTTATTATAGTTTTCTAAGGGTGCTGCGTCTGCGATGAAGATCCAAAATGTCCTGTGGTAAATCTCCTTAAAGATAGTTCCTGGAGGATTTTTTATGGAGATTTTTTTATTTGAGATGCCCGTAGTAAGGGATGAACTTGAGCAAGCTAGAGCTTATGAGATTTTTCCATCCGTTGATTGAAATATCGTCAAGTTTTCCACTCAAGGCAGCACAAACTGCTTCCTAGTCGATACGCTTATATGGGAGAAAGAATTGTGGTTCTGTTACGTCCAGCTTTACACCCTTTTTCACTCTTATGGTCAGCTCTACCAAAAGATGGTCAGACTTAATGTCGATGACTCCACATTCGAAGTACCTCCAGCTGTGGTAGATATTTACCAGGTTGGCAGAGACAATGAAAAAATCAATGGTTGACGAGTTTCTTCGAAAGGTGGGCCCGTTCAGCGCAATCAAAATGAGATCCATATATGCTTGCACCCAGTTGAACAGAGCCGTTCCATATCCATTAGATACGGGATTACTCCAGGAAGGATGTCTTGCGTTCAAATCACCCCCTATCGCAAAGCAATCAAACTTTTAACACCAAGCGGATACTGTTGCCAAGTCTTCACCGAGATCCCCTCCCGAATATCCGTGTTTAACATATATTCCACCAAACGGAAAGGTGTGCCCTCCCAGATTTGAGCTTAATATAATGAAGTCTGCACACATCAGGTTTGGAAGAATGTGTCTTTGAATTTTGAGATGCCTCAAAGCTATAGGTACTCTAAGGATTCCATCTGGATCGTGAAGTGAACTTTGTGTTTATTTTTTAGTCTTGTTCCTGAGATGAACAAGAAATTTTGTCCATGCATAGTTCCTTTGAAACGTGGAGCTAGCGATAGAGAGCTTAATGGAGCTCATCGCGGCAACAGATTTTCGAGGCGACGTGTAAGTCCGCCGCTTTTTTCTCTCTCAGATTAGTGAGTTTTTTGTATTGTGGAATGAATGAGTCCACTTTGAGGATTAGAGTGAACACCCGAAACATTGGTTGCAGTTATTGGAAATGACAGTATTTCTGTCTTTTTGCTGCTGTTGACTACTATACGTTTTAGCTTGGCGTACAGGCTCAGCTGCAGCTGGCTTGGCTGCACCCCTTACTATATTAGGGCATGCGACATTATTTCGAATGGTGTTTTTAAGGAAGCTGTGACGAAGTCCCTCCGTTTTTCCTTTTTCTTATGGAGTTTACTCTCCTCTTCACAGCATCCTGGGCCCTGGAGCAGCCCCTGAAACTCCCGGAATAGCCCTTACTATTGCAATTTACACAGAAGATTGCATATTTTTCCTCTTCCTTTTGAATGGGGCAGTCCTTTGATTGACGGCGTTTGTCACATTTGACGCAACAAAATTCCATTCCACAGTTCGAGGCAACATGTCCAAATCTTCGGCAGTTAAAACATTGTGACGTGTTTCATTTCGTCAAACGCTCTCCATGTATCTTTTGGCGTAGGAGCGTTTTTACATTCTTAACCTTTTTGACGTCAAAGTCTGGCTTGAATTAAATGAGGAAGGATGAAAGAATTTTCTTTTCCTTCCTTTACGCCACCGTTGAGGACCTTGTGGCTCCCGAAACATCCTCTCCTAGGATGGCTACGATTTCTTCCTTAACATCATTGTCTTTGTAGGAAGTGTGCACACCATTTAGTAACAGGGTCTTTCAAAAAATCAAAAAGGCTTATATGGTCTTCTTATGTTTTTGAGTGTAACTAAGTTAGTGTAGAACGGTTAACCAAAGTTTAAGGAAAGTTTTTTCACCCAGGTGTACTGATCACAGAAGTGCGCTATGAAATTGGAGACACAATTGGTCTTTTTCGATGAGAATAGTCCAGCTGGATCATTTCCATCGTATCCTTTTGATCCGAATCGCTGTTACAATAATCTTGAGCGTTCTCTTTTGTAGTGGGAAAATCGTCCTCAATGGCAATTCCTCTGGAGGAAGTTTCAGTTGGAACTTGCAACTTGCTAGTGAGTCTAAGAAGAACTTCTCTCTTACATTCCCTCCAAACTTGTCACAAATCTTCTGCAAGTTATTATAAGCTTTTCGCAAGGAAGCAGCCTTTGCTGCGAAGAACTCTTCCTTCACTCCCTCGTCCTCCGTTCCCGTTATTTCTAAGAGAGGGATGGATGGGTGGATGTGGGATGAGCTTTAAACAAACCCCAACAGCTGTATTAATTGTTTTTTGAACGTCACAATTTTTTTTTAGATATATATCACAGTTCAGCTCCTTTAAGAAATTAATGTCTTAGGCTTCGGTTCATTGACGTACGAAAACATCCGAAACATAAATTCATTTTCTTACCTGTCCCATCAATTGTTGCGAACCACTGGGTAGAGCGGGCAACATAATAAGTAATCGTAGTGAAACTACATCAAATTAAATTTCTTCAACCAGTAAGAAAGAGGGCTTAGTAACAATAGCGTGCATTAAGAAAGCCAACTTGAATGTAGCGGCATATTATCTTTGATCGATAAATATTTCAATAAATAAATAATTTTTATGAACAAAAAAGAATTGGTTCAGTGCTTAGTTCAGTGCTTATAAAAAACTGAGTAACTAGTGAACCCGTTGTTGGCTGTTGTAGTTAGTAGTGGGTTCCAAAGTAAGTGTTATGATCATATATAATGGAACTATGGAGCATCGTGTTTCCAAGCTAGCAACAACATAAAATAATCATAACCATGAAATGTAATAAAGGTATCGATGTGTGCAAAATCTGTGCGTATAAGATAGGAATCAAAAATCTCGCTGGAGTTGGTTTCGTTATTCGTATGGTCGAATCAGAATTCAAAAATAAAATTGTCCAAAATTGGCAAAACCTGAAAAATTTAAAGGGGCCTGTTTTGTTCGGAAATTTTTCAGTGAATGTTGAAAGAAAATCAGATTTTTTACAAGATTTAGGCACTTTACAAAATAAATGCGAAATTTTCGAAAGAAAAAATTTAACTAAATAGAAGGTTAAATATTATTCGATTTATTTCTTGGCTTTTAATAGCCCAGGTTTACAGCTTGTAACCAGAATGTGTAAATTCTGCGCCGAGTTCATGCTCCACTTAAGAACAGTGTGAAGTTTAAGACATCCATTAATCCATCTAGAACGAAACGTCGGAAAACTACGATCTTTCATTAATTTGATATTGCCACAGGTAACTTATGGAAAGGAAATGTTGAGCCAGGAGCACCGGCAGCTGCATTGAAAAAAATAAACATAAAAATAAAGCAGAGTTGAAATAATGTCATGATTGGTTACCAAAGTCAAAATTGTTTCTTTCAATATGTCTTTTGGTTTTTTCGTTGATATTAATCTTCGCAAATTCTGCTGAACCAATGGTGTCTCGGCGTCATATTGAATTTCTCTCGACTCGGTAGTAATGGAATTGGATCCTTCGTCACGACGCAGCAGTTTCAACTTTAAATATCTCAATGTTTACCACACTTATAACCCTATAGAAAAATCTATACTTATACTTATAACCCACAAAAATAACCTATAGAGCCCATATTCATTTTCTCGATGACGATGCTTTGTATTTGGGTGCAAATTTCTTTGCTTATTGTTTTCACCCATAACACGATTTTTTTTCCTTATAAATTTCGTGAAATTTCTCATATAATTTTAATGAACCAACAGGAAAAGTGGAAATATGTAGTACAATTTATGTATTAATTCAAACTGTACACAAAAACTTTTAAAAATTTTGCAGATTTATTATTTTAGAATACGCTTTCTTGTTGTATATCTTAAATAAAATTTAAATCACTTCTTCCTATTACTTCTTCTTCCATTACTTATAGTATCGCCTCGTGACTCCTCATCTTCACGGACGACGGATGGTCAAGTGAGAGATTGCTGAGAGCGTGAAGATGTTACCCATAGTGCCAACAAGCGGTCAAAGTTACCTTCTTTACAAGAAAAATCACTCAAGTGCAGTGCGATACATGAGAATGATAACCTTTTTTCAAGTCCAAGCCTATACCCCACCTTGACGATAGTGTTTCTATGATGAGCTTTTAGAGCATATTTTAACGACGTAAAGCATGTTCAATGGCCAATACAAAAATGATAGCTCCAGGTTCTTCTTTTCTTTGTCAATTCCCAATAACTCATCTTCTTCTAGAATTTGGCAACGAAATCTCCTGTAGGCTGGTTTCGGCCGCCAAAGGCGAAATGTCGAGACCGAAACGGAGGACCAATTGCAACCCTTCTGCTGGGATGCCGTCCAGTCCCGTGGTCTTTCTCTTGTTCAGAATGTGTGTGGCTGTGCTCAAGCACGCAATCGGTTAGACTTGGCCAAAGCATTGTAACAAACGTAATGCACTGAAAAAAGGCCGAATTTATAGTTTCATTGTTTTCTGCCTTACACTAAGAGGATGTCTCCTCGGCTCCGGGTTGCCGAGAGACCAGCTTCTAAATGAAGCACCAAGGATCTCTGTTGATTTCAGCAACAGCTAGCATGGGTACCAAGCCTTTTTCCTCATTAACAAACCTGATAAGGAGTTTTTTAACGAACCAATATACTGGCACTCAGGAATGTGATTTACACCGACCTCTTAAACGTAGTACACGGTTAAGCCTATGACTTCACTTAGTTTTTGAGCAACCTCTGCTAACCACCAATCCATGGTAAGCTTATCGTGTAGTGACCATCGAAGGGCATCGAGAAGTGGCGTAAATACGTGAGGCAACTTATGGTGGATCATATCAAGTTTTAGTGTGAATTGGAGTCCCCACATGGTCATAACCTTAAATAGCACTTCGACAATCCCTCCGACATTAATTTCACCAATCGTTCTGCTTGCAGATAGAGGTCGGGTTGCGAAACGTTGGCCACGGAAGGCACGCTTGCTAGTTTTGATTATAGTCACGATTTGCTTGAAATTTTTCGCCTCCCAAATTTTCCTTCATAGAACCAAACAAAGAATAGTCGCATGGGGACAAGTCTGGGCTATAGGGAGGGTGCTCTAGGGTCTCCCAATGCAGCTCAATTAATTTATTCTTTGTCCATGCAGCTGTGTGAGATCGGGAATTGTCACGGAAGAGACAGACCTGTCTGATGGGATTTTTCCTTTTTTTGTTTCCGTAGGCGGCTTTTGCTGACCCACTTCCGAAGCGATTTCATCAATATTGAATTGGCGTTCATCCTCGATTATATTCGAACCGCTTGAATATTGTCAACAGTTACACTTGATCTTGGGCGTTGATCTTTCATTTTCTACACTTTCTCGTCCATTTTTAAACTTTATAGCCCAATCAAACATTTGTGCCCACGAAGGCGTATTGTCACTAAACTGCACCTTTAACCAAGCCAAAATTTTCGCTGGTGAAACGTATTCATTTGCTAAAAATTTAATAAAAAAACGTTGCTCAATGGATTAAGGAACCGCTTGCTCACTCATGATTGCTACTAATCGACTGGAAGAAGAAGCAGCCCAGAAGCGGCTGTCCTCAATCTTAACAAACCAACCTAATTGTATTGGTTTGGCGCTTGCCAACCGGATTTTTAAGCGTTTATTAATATATTCGTCGAAATGAGTTGCATTCCTAATGATTTTCAGAGTCGTGCTTATGTTTTGCATGAGTTGTTTCTCATCAATTTAGTACAAGCCTTTGCTCAAGGCCACATTGTCCAATGCTGAAGATCGTCAGGATCGTCGTCACAGGTACTCAAAGTACTCAGCAACAGTGTCTGGCTCGACGTTATCGGCAGTCACTGGAACACGACGCTTCGAGTTGACTATTGACGTTCAAACTTGACAGCGTAATACCATTAGATAAACGTTGAGAAATGGATTAAATAATCCTTCCGGTCAAAAAAATATTTTATTCATTAATACTTGCAATGGTTTTCCGTCGTCCATGACGTACATACCTGTCCATGAGAACTAACTGCAGAATTTAAGGAACTAAATATTATCTGGAATACAAATAATATGAGATTTATGACATGAGGTTTCACAAGGTGACGAAAATTTATAATCGTTTTTATTGTGGATAGTAAAGCAATAAAAGTACGAAATCGCCGAGAATGCAATAGATCAGGGAAAGCAGTTTAAGAGAAAGCAATTAACGATAGTGATCGTGATGAAAGTGAAAAGCTCCTTTCATAGCAAGTTAACTATACTCTGCCACATTATCTACAAATGAATTTCGAAAATCAAATTTGGCAGTGATTCTTTAAAATTGGTTTTATCATATTTAGGGCATTTAAAGGCGGTTTTGTTTTCAAAGTAAAGTCGTGTTTAAAATCGGTTGTAGGATTTGAGTCTGATAGGATATTTATGTTGTTGAATTTAAACGCACTATAATGTGATGTGATTAATGGGAATGCTATTTAAACTACGGGAGTCCCTTGGAACGTCTTAAATGCAGTGCCCTAGAAATGTTAACACTTCATTCAGTGTCGAATGATTTACTTAATATTTTGCAGCTCACTCTGGCAATATATATATAAATATATTGGCAAAATATATATGAATGAAACGTTGTCGTAGGTAATGTCAACATAACTATTACGGAATGTCGAATCGAAAGGAGTTTAAGGAGTGGACCTGAAGTCAATCGTCAAATAATTCATAATATTTCAAACTTTTTTTTTCAACTGTTTTTTGCGACATTGTCATTAATACGAACTCGCTTCCGTGGTGGAATTGTATCTGAACTAAATAAGAAACATTTTTGTTTTGAACACATTTTAGAGAAAAATAATTGATTACTCATAATTATTATCGTCTCGAGCTTTAATAAGTACTAGATTAGATTATTGTTTTTTACAAAGGAATCTATAAGATTCTTACAGACTCCACGTTAACAAAATAGGAATATAAATAGGCTGTAAAGTAAGTCTTTTCTTCATTAAAGAAATTGAATTGTAGAATTTATTCTGTTTATGTTAAGTCACAGGGAATCTGTCAACCATCGAAACATGGAGAATACAGTCAAGCTTATGGAAAAAAAATCATGTCTTGAACGTCTTAATAAAAACAGGAAAAGGTTAACCGATGAGCTCGAAAAATCTGCAGTTTATCGATAAAATTGGGTGAGAGTGAAGTTCAGATAATTCTATTAGTTTGGCGACCTGCCTATCCGTCAGTATGGCTTCCTGTCTGTCCACTTGTTTCTCATGTTTTCTCAGTAACTGCGGATGATCCAATCTTGGAATACTGTATACAAGTCAAGAGAGATCACTTATTCTAAGTAGGATATAAATCAGTCGAGTTGACAGCCCAACGTTTCTGTCAGAGGGACTTTGATGTTATGTAGTCCTCCAATGGATAGCGCCAACGCGACGTTACTTTAAACGGTCGCCATTTTCTTGCGGTGCTTTCAATATTAGTGAATGTATGAGATCTCAATGTTATATATGTCACACAACAAAACCAGCTGTAATGCTTATTATTAATTTATTCAGTATCCTAATCAGCATAACAGCTGTTCCTTTTGTTGTCCAATGTACACTTCATTACATGCACCTACAGTAGAGCACCGAGAATCCATGTATCCATATTGTGATTGATTTTAAAATGCAGCTTTCACATGTGGAAAGTTCATACATTCAACATGCAAAAATCGTTAATATCGGATAAAAAAAAATATTTATTTATTTGAATGAAATTCACTTAGGATCACACTATCTAAAATGTTAATGCAGCAAGACAAAAAAAAACACTTAACTAACCAATTTGCTGTTAAAATATTGTAAAAAAGGGGGACAAAGCTTCGGCATTTCAAAAGTATATTATTTGTAGTTTACGTGGCGTTCCGAAAGTTGGTCGAGAATCCGTGAATAGCGAAATGCTCATAACAGTTCGGAATTCAAAGAGTGGTAAGGTACCACTCTTTCGAAACCTTAAACTAAATTGTTTGTTTTTTAAACACACCACACAATTAACACATAACTCGAGCAGTTGGAAAACAAATCAAGAAGCCGAAAGGGATAAACCTTGTTTGCGTATAAAACTAATCAAAAAGAACGCTCAAATGATTACTTTTGATCGCGTAACTAACCTATGGTGAAAATGCTGCACAAGGTAATCGGGTAAATAATCGCAATCGTGATCGGGTAAATAATCGCAAATTTCGCGATGCAAATTAGTAATTTGAAACGAAAGCAGAGTCCGAAAGCGGATAACCAAAAATGTCACTCAGAACTGACGAACAAATGATGAACAAAAAAGTCACTTAGAAGACTGACAAGTGCAAACTGATCAACAATCATAAAATTAAAATTTGATCCAGAAAATAAGAAAGAGAAATGTTTTCTTGTTCGCTCTGTCCATAACTTTACGCGCCCCATATGTTATTATCCGACTTTTGTTCGCTCTGGCGAAGAATAGGCGATCTGAATTTACTTCGCCCAAGTGAAATTCTGACAAAATTTTTGCTGGGGATGAAAGGCATAACCAAACTTTTGAACTGAAGCGTTTTGAAAGAAAAAAATTCTGTTAGATAAAACTACAATCCTTAATTCCATAATTCCTACAATCCTTAAATCCTAGTACTTTAAAGCATGAATACATACAGGAATCTGGAATGGATTGCATGTTTTGCGTGATGCTCACATAGAAGGAACTTTCACAACGTTTGTGACCGTATTTGTCCCCTTTACCACCTGACGTTAGATCTATGACATAAGAAATGTATGAAGTACCAATAATAACTACAATGTTGTTTGCTTACACTATTCTGTTTTTTTTTTCAATTATGCATAAATAGTATAAGGTCATTAAAAGTATGTTCACAACCAAGAAGGACCCAATATCTGAACATACTTTGGTACTTTCCTGATTTTCCTTGCAACACTCTCGCGCGTCAAACTCATAATGACTTTATTGTGCTGGAGTTTGACCTGATATCATGCCCATTCTTAGCAAGTGTTTCAATTCGATTAAACTTTGATAGCACAGAGCAAACTTTATACAATTTGTTGGTAGTTTATGTTTGAGAGCTGCTACAACCACTCACATCTGGTTGAAACACGCGTTCAAAACTTATTAAAACCGAAGTGCATTAGCTTGACTTTAACCAGAATTGACATGAATTCACCTCGAATGACATATTTGTGAAAGTGTCAGCATAAATTGTGCGAGCTCCTCGAAATCCATGTCACTCTATGCCTCACAAGTATGCCCTAATCCTGTGATCAATGTAGAATCGAATTTTAACAACTTCAAACATTCTATTTGGTTTTGAATTATTTATGTTACTCACATTTGTTCGTTTCTCGTTGCAGGATAATCCGGATAATCAATTTAAAAGCATCCCGTTGGGTCTGTGGTGGGCGATTGTGACGATGACGACAGTGGGGTATGGAGATATGGCTCCCAAGACATATGTTGGCATGTTTGTGGGAGCCTTGTGCGCGCTTGCCGGTGTCCTTACCATTGCCCTGCCCGTGCCAGTCATCGTGAGCAACTTTTCCATGTTCTACTCCCATACACAGGTAAGTAGTTTTATTACGGTTCATCTATAGCTCTTTCAGGCTTCGCAGAAGCACTTGGTAGTAAGTGTTTTCGATGCAGGCAGGAGTACAGGCTACATACGAGCACGCATATATTCTGTTCTTATATATTACTATAGGAGGACAATGCCTTTTCCGTCAGGACAGCTCGACACTCTAAATAATTGCGATGCGAGTTGAAAAAAGTGATAGTTAACTTTTGTCGAAAAGTGGAAAATGATGGCAACGATCAAGAGTGTGGTAACTTGATGGTGCTTCACGGAATTTTCATCGGTTAAGGCAGGCCTACTCTCTTATTGGTTTTGTAATTGTAAGAAATAGACACATGACACTGGCCTAAAGGCTCAATGTAAGGTTGAGCTTACTGCTCGTCCATTGCAGAGATTCTTTGTGTTACGATGAAAGCTTGAAGCTAATTACTGCATAACCTACCCGAAACGCTTTTATGTAAGAAAATGTCAAATTCAAGTTTAACGTTTCAATCTTGAATTATTACGAATACTTTATTTAGTGGAGGAACCAGCTAGTAACTGATAAAATTCAACTTTGAAATATTGTACTCGTATATACACCACGTTTAAACGAAATTACACTTAAACTTACGTATGTAGCAGAAGATAACCAAGCCTTGCCAGTCTTCTTTACTGAAGAAGATTGAAGATTGGTAAGGTTGAAGTTAAAAAGAGATTATAAAATGTTAAAAGTTTGTATCGTACTTGCCAGCTTATTAAAAATCATTGTGATGCATGTGGGCATGTGAGAAATCTCTCCTACGAGCTTAAGACTTTTATCTTCCGCGGATCTTAGGACAAAAAAACTAAACACGGTATTGAGTTTCACGTTCTTTATTCACTTCTTTCAACACTTTTGAATTATTGAATCACATGATAATTAATAACTATGATTAGTACACAATACTTTTATCGTATACTTTTCCCGAAATTACAGAGTACCTCAATGCAGTCTCACATTGGGCGATCGGCTATGGTGACTTGCCACTACTCTTTCGCGCCACAATAACTATTCCAACCGAGCTTTCTTTGATTATCCTTTTAATATTCTTTAATTGCTGATCTGTTGCAATAAAAAAAGCATGCAAACACTTGTGCATATGTACTCATTTGTACCTAGGTAAAAAAATGCGCGTGACTGAAATGCATTTGGAAATTTGGAAATTTGGAAAACTGACGAGCGGAAATTGCAATTTAACAAGATCGGGTAAATTGTTTACAGTGACTGTTCAAGTTCTTACCAGTGAACTTTTGAAACCTATTATTTCTTCAATAACAACTCCATCCAGAAAATATGTATTATGGATAAACCATTTGAATGACAATTCCTTTGATTTTCACAAAACCAACTGATGGCCAGAATTGATACTTTTGGTTACGTCAATTTAAATTGTTTGTATATCTACAAAAAAGTTTGCTTAGGTATATGAATAATTGCTTAAACTCTGAATGGTTACAAATAACGAAATCTTGCTGAATAGATCTGAATATTTTCACAAATATCTTCATCAATCAACACGAGCTCGCGTTTAAAGGTTAAGCGTGTCTCTCGCGATGACAGTATATGGCACAAATCTTAAGAGCTTTACGTTTGATAAAGGGCCTTCTTGCAATAGCCAAAGATGACACACAACATATGATCTTCTCCGATCTTCCGACTTGCATGCATAGGCACAAAGCTTACACAACGTCACAGTAAAACGCCTTGATATGAAACACAGTTCTTTATATAAGTTTCATCCCAAAGAGTAGGAAGAAGAGAGACCAAAGAGTTAGAATTGTAATTCCGAGCAACACCCATGTTACGGACAACGCCCCAAAATTCCGTTGAATCTGAGAGCATATTTCCGTAAGTTGCCAGGATAGGAATTACATGTAAACAAACTTCACTTGGTGATGAGGCCGTCGAATCTGTAAAAGAAATGTCATTAAAAAAAGAACAGCCGTTCTTGTACAACAATGTTTGTTAGTATTTTCATGAGAAAACTCTGCAAAACACAGAAGAAAGAAAAGCACACAGAAGATGAAAGAAGATTACTTCGATCCATGAAGTCTGGCATTACAAGCCCAGTTCACATATTCAATCAGGTCACGTCACACGGATCCACGTGACAATAATGCGTCAGAACTATAAATTTGCAACCCTTTTTGGTGTTACGAATGATTCGCCAGTTGTCATGCGTTTCACGAGTGCTTTAATTTTCCATTTTATCATAAATAGGTTGACGCCTAAGCAACGTTTGCATATTGTTCAGGTTGATATCGCGAACAAAAAGGTTCTGTCCAAGAAAGTCATCGCGCACTCCGTCATTTTTATGGGCAACATGAGCAAATATCAGAAAAATTGTTAAAGCCATGGATCGTTTCCGCATCAGTGTGACTCTCACTGATATAACAGCCGTAGAGAGTAGTATCGATGAAGATACAAAAAGGCCAATTCAACATCGTGCGCAAAAATTAAAATTCTGCCCATCCACATTATGGAAGATTTAAGGGAAGCAACTTGGCTTGAGGACTTACACAATCCAACTCGTGTAGCAATTGAAGCCGAGCCCAAGAACAAATTGCTGCACATCCCGAATATTATACAAAAATGTTGTTCAGTGATGAGGCACATTTCTGGTTGAATGGCTACATAAATAAACAAAACTGTTGCATTTGGTATAATGAGCAACCACAGGCGGTTGTCTAAACACTATTACATCCGGAGGAATTCTCTGCTTGGTGTGCATTATGAGCAAGTGGAATCGTTGGTCCATATGTCTTCAAATATGCTCCTTGGGATAACATTACAATCACTGATAACTGTAATGTGATTCGCTTTCTCGTTCTGGAATCGACTCACCTTAATGTGAGAGATTTCTAGTGTCAATATACGTGACATACCATTCAGCACGTGTAACCATTGACAGATTGAAGGAAGTTTTGATGAGCGCATAATTTATTGTTTGAACGTGAGAACTGGCCTGCAAGATGTTGTAATTTAACACCGGTGACTATTTCTTGTAGGGATACCACAAATCATGACAAATCAGAAGTGAGAAACCACTGGACTATGTAGACAAACCCGAGATGCTTGACCATTTGGCAGGCAATATTCAACGCATTATTGACGAGACATGGCACGAAATAATGGCTAGTGTAGCCGACAATTGAACCTCACGTTTGAACTTCCTCCGCGTCACTCGTGATACTCGCATCCCCGAAATCATATTCAAATAAAAATGGTAGAAAATTATGTTTCGAATTAGACCATGGCAATTTAAACCATTTGTCCGTATTTTATTTAATTTCAAAATCCTGTACCAATAAAAAGAAACCATTTCGTGATGAGAATTTTTTTAAAAACTACTGCATCCTGCTTATATCTTTCATGACGTTGCGCGCAATTCCACGATGTTTTAATAGTATTCTACAGATTAACTCTGAGTAAAGAAGCCTCGATTTTGGAAACTCCGTGTTATTCCTTGGGATAAAATATGATGATCTCGGAGGCTATGATCATTGAATATTATCGTTATTATCATTGAATTCGGAAAATTACATTTTAAAGAAACAGGTCACAAAGTTATCCTTCAGTGATTCTTGCCTTGTGTGAAGTGGTGGAATCTTACTGGAATCAGTTTGAGAACTTTAGTTTACTGGAAGAGCAGACCATAAACTCACACTTGAGTAATCCAGCGGATTTATGTTTTTGATTGGAACTAGTGGTTGACCAGAACTGGCAATTCTGTTTGTTAATCATCCTTTTATTTTCTTCTTATTTTCATTATTGGATAATGAAAAACGTTATAAAAGAGACAAAATTAAAAGGCAAAGACAAAAGCGTCTTCCATCTAATGTCTTCGTGCTAATCCCAAAAGACACAGAAAAAAAAACTGTGGAATGCTTAGGAATAATCAATCATTGTTTAACACAGGAGGAACTTTCTAAATTGTAATGAAACGCTTTTCAGGAAAGATATATAACGAAGACATAACATGAGCTGTATCAAAACTACCAGACAAAATGAAGATTTCTCTGGATAACCATCTCTATAACATTTAAATTCAACTCAAGAAACAAGCCCTTTAAAAAATATTTCATGTGCAACAAAGTTTAAAAAAAAATTTGCTTACTTTCCGGAGGAGCACGATAAAGAATGAGATACGAGTACCGCATGTATCGAATGATGCGATCTTTGCGATATTAAAACCTTAAAAATTAAACAATGCTGATAAGTGGAGCGATTGTGATGACTAGCTGTCAGATGTTAAATGTATGTGAGATTCAAATTTCCCGTATAAAAACATATGTGAGTCATTGTGCATGAACTCAATATTTGAGAGATTATTAATGCGCGATTCTCCAACGATTTTACTACCTATCATAAGCATCGGGGTGCTAAAAGAAGTAATTGAGCTTGGACTAAATTGAACAAATTCATCACAAACACAAATGCAAGCCCCCACCTTCCCAATTCGGATACACATTTTTTTGGAGCATGCGGATGTCAACTTAGGGTTTGAAGTCTCGGACGAAGTTCACACCAACGTTAGAATAAATGTCCCCAACGAGTCTCCGATAATCAACCGCTACACTTCTCAATGGATAGATATTTTCAAATGAACCTTGAAAAAACTTGAAGATGCAAGCGAAAAACTGACTGGGAAGCTTTCCCCAACCGTTTGGCTAGTGAAAGTCACCCAAGAAAGAAAAACAGTCGAAGTTGTTGAAAAAACTTTAGAAAAAGTTACGAATTATATATATAAAGCAGACAAAACTCGTAGCTCCGATAAGAGCATACAATTCTTATGAAATCCCACACAAAATTAAAATCTTGAAAAGCAAGAAGATATTGGATAAGGAGCCTGGGTAATCCTTAGCACGGGTAATCCTAAGCTGCGAACGAAAACTAACCGGTTCACAAACGAAATGAATAACGTTCAAAATGTACAATGGGAATGTTTAGTGCAGAGCTCCCAACCTGGTGGGAATGACTTTTGAAAGAAATGCTTCCACACACGAAATAAGGGAGTCGTGCCACCCATCCACAATACAAACGGTATAAAGTACGACAAATGGGGAAACGCATTTGCAGACACGCTGGAGCGTCGTTTTCAGGAGAATTCCTGTGAGGAGGTCATTAATGAAGAGAATCACAATAAGAAAAGCTAATTAATCCACTAAAACTGTTACCTTAGGTAGAGGATGTGATACTGCCACTAAATGCACAAGAAACCAAAGACTTAATATAGAGACTAAGCAAACGGAAAGCTATCGAATCACATGCACTATAGTAACCAACACAATCCTGAAATGGCTCTCGAAAACATTATCACTACTCTGGTGAACGTAACCATGAAATAAAACATGGAAACGGGCAATCACAAAAGGCATATCTAAGCTCGGCATAAACCATGCGTTCTTTCGAAGTTCGAGGCCAATAAGATTTCGCTCTTTAATGTCCGAATAGCTGAAAATGCAATACTGATCAGGGTAAATGTCGAAAACTCATCAACTCTGACGATGAATATGGTTTCAGAGAAGCACTCTCGATTCATTGAAAACTTCAGTTACCAATGGTAGTCTAGTATTTAAGAAATGGATTTTACCATAGAAAGTAACGAGCTAAGGCATGTTTGACAAGGCAAAAGCATTTTACAGAGTCTTACTCGTCCTCAAAATACATGCATTCTCAATTCTCCAGTCGTAAATTCAACAGATACACACTTTCCTTAAGGTTCGATCTTTGAGTGTTGGTATAGACGTTCATATCTCGAGCCTGCGATCTTCCCAATCTTGTCAAGCAATGTTCAAGTATCAGTGTATGCGGACAGTACTTGTGTATACTATACTTCAAGCCAAGCAAAAGTCACTACCTCAAAATGGTGACTTTTAGTTTAAAAATTACAAGAACACTTCTTACAATCGAAAAATATGATTGATAAAGACAAGGCACAAACCATTTTCATTAAAAAACGTAGAGTTTAAAACCAACCAGCTTTAGACATAGGCACTGAAACAATACCATGGAAAAGGAAAGGCACTTGAACACCAAGTTAAACTGAATGTGCACGTACATTAAAAAATGAGTAAACAGCCTAGAAATTCTCTCCTTCTTACACTTTCTTCTAATATTGACCGCCTGAATATTGAAAACAAAATGCGCAACTACAAGTAAATAATTCAAACAACAAACCTCCATGGCAGCTTACTTTACTGTCAAACTGCCAACATCTAGACAAAATGTTCCCTAATTCCTGCAGAATAGAACCCAACGGTGGGCTCGCAGAATTTCAATGTGTATTTGGAACAGAGATATACACAAGGACTTGCGACTGGACACTGTAGAGAACTTTTAAAGTTCCATGAAAACTCTAAAAGCCATAAAAATCCTCAAGACCGCGGCTAGCCTAATACTGTGAGTTTGTGGTCGCATTTTGCTTGTAAATCACCCAGAAAACCGCTACAGTCGCTAAAGGCTCATAAACTCAAGTTTCAAGTTTTTTTTCAACTTCTCGGGTGAATTTTTTTGGATTATATACAATTATTTAAAATCAATCGTAACCTATTACTTAACTTGCGGGTTTTGCCTATTGGCTGTACTTGGAGCTCATTATTTTTTAACTATATTTTTTGTTGTTCATTCCTTAAATTAGTTATTATATTAAAATGTCTAACATATTACACTTACACTCTAAGTGTCACCTACAATATCCATCTTTTTGCTTATATTTTCATAAATTTATTTTTATTATAATTACTTATACGCTAAAACAATTTTTGTCTACAGTGCTTAGTCTTATTATTAACTGCTTATCTTTAACCGTTGGCTGCCTCCGTGGTTCTATTGTTCGGCGCATTGCTGATCTTGGTAGTATCATGCTTCGCTATCCGTTTAGCTGCTCGTTCGATCTATATTGATTGAATCCACGGCTGCATTTCGGTACAGTAGTCAGTTGGGGTAGGGCCGTCCGTCCTCTCGTTTATACAGACCAGTTCAAGCCCGAAGAATTCTGCGCTCCAATAATGCTATCTTGCTCCACTTGTTCTTCGCAGTTGCCTGCCATATCAAAACCGCATACATGAGTATGGGCCCGATGAGTGGCTTGTAGGCAATGAACTTCACTCCCTTGTTGGTTGTTGACTGTTTCCTGAAAAGTGGTAAGAGGATATGGTATGCATACCTTGTTTTCTTCTGTACAGAGTTCACATGAGCACTAATGTTGTTTATCTTATCGAAAATCACCCTTAGATACTTTGCTTGCTTCGAGCAGTGCTCCACCTACATAGCTCAGCTATATACCGGTGTCACAGATGCTCCTCGTGCGACGTCCAGATTTTTTATGTGGATCCTTGAAAACAATCAGCTTAGCGTTAACCCTCATTTCCCATTTTTGATAATATGAAGCTAACGAGTCCAGGTACCTTGTCCTCGTCCTTGCGAAGCGGAGAATGTACTCAGAAGATCACACTAGTAAGTCGCCAGCGAAGAGATTCACCTCGATTTCAGGTTGAAGTTCATCCCTGATCCCTGAGATGACGGACGTAAATATATTGAAGAGAACGGGACTCAAATTAACCCCTGTGGGACCTTTGAATTAACTGCAAATGCAGTTCGTCCCCTCATGAAACTGCCTAAGATTTTCGTAACATTAACCGGAAAGCCCAGTTAAATCAGTTTGTAAAAAAAGCCGTTGATCCAAACCGAATCAAAAGCTTTTTCTATTTTTTTGCCTGCTGGTTCCATGTGACCGCTTTTGAAGCCAAATTGTTTTTTCCGACAGAATTCCGGCAGGTTCCGGAGTTTGGAGGATTATTCTCTCAAGTAACTTTCCCACATGAGACAACAGAGATGTTGGGCGAGTGTCGAGTACGTCTGTGCTACTGAATTGCTTCGGAATAGCAAATTTTTTTGGCACATTTCCATTGCTGTGGGAAGTAGCAAATGTTAATGCAGTTATTTAAAGGGATTGCGAGAAGAACAAAATACATGTGCGGAAGTTTTTAAAGAAAAAAATTGAAATTCCATCAGCCGCAGCTAATTCTTATTTTAATTTTGCTCAAGTGCGAGCAACCTGAGACTTTCAGGGCACACAAACAGGGTACTGTCGATTGATGCGGCGGAGGAATTCGAGTCTGGAAATCTAGTCAAGCACAGGTTTTTGTGGAGGTTGTCGGACGTTGATATTGTTCTCTTTAAAAAAGAATTGAACGGCAGAGTCCTCACTTGCTTTCTCCTCTTGAAGAACAGTCGCAAAGTGGTTTGCGATGGAGTCAGCAACAGCCTTTTCATCCATGAGCATGGATCCGTTATAAGTGAGGACTTCTGGCAGGCGCTTCCGACCAGTTATTTTATTAATTTGGGGGAACATACAGGCACCTGGTTGAATGTTTGCTAGGATCTGTTCGAATCTCTCATTGGAAAATTCAGACGTTCTTCTCGAAATCATTCTACGAGTATTTAGGAACATTATAAGAAGGTGTACTCGCTAATTCTCCCAGTTAACCATACTCAAGTTACGACGGTATATCCTTGAAAGCAATTTACTCAGGGTGCAACGTCTACGATGTAGCTTCAAGATGTCTTCTGGGAAGTCTCTATTAAGAAAAGATGGAGGATTTCATAGATATCTTTGAAAAGACTGTAGTAAGGGTTCAAATAAAACAAGCGATGCCCTCTTCGATCACGGCCGGCGAGAAATTTCTCGATCTGTTGATTTCTTCAAATCTTCCGCTCAGGTCAGCGTAAGCAGCTTCCCAGTCTATGCGCTTGTACGGGATAAAGAGCTGCGGGTCTGCTACCTACAGCTGTACACCCATTTTCACTCTTAAAGTGAGTTCTACCAAAAGATGGTCAGACTCAGCGTCAAGAACTCTACATGCGTAATTCCTCCAGCTGTGAGAGATATTTACCAGTTTGGCAGACACAATGAAGAAATCGATCGTTGACGAGCTTCTTCAGAAATTGGGCTCGTTCGGGGCAATCAATATAAGATCTTTATGTTTGCACCCAGTTGAACAGAGCCATTCCATTTCCATTAGATTTGGGACTACGGGATATAAAATCGAATACCGTGTAGCAATGTTTATTGGTCAGAACTACCTAACGAGGGAACCATATAACAACGATGAGTTGACCCTTTTTCAAGACAGAAAAGAATAAAGAAGCGAGCAGGAGGTGTGAAAGGTGATTATTGCTGAAACTGTGTTCTTTTCATATTACGTGGAATACGTTTTTTTCAATCCTTAAAGTTCTGAGGAAGTTGATATTACATGTGTAAGGAGTCATATTGCTAAATATTTGAGTATTTTTTAAGTTTCGTAATTGAAAGCAAACCTGATATTGGAGATACAAAAGAAAAGTGCAATTACGACACTTTTGAGGTCGAGACATCACACAGGAGAAATTTCTCCAGTACAGGAAGTTTAAAAGCATGCTGTGGTGCGGATTTCTAAAAAAGTTAGGGAGTATACACCGGGCACTTGTTCGAAACGAGCAACTTATGGACGACAAAAGAAGACACACCTAGAGCAGACCGTAAATTGGAGTCAATCGCTGCTGCATAGCAGAGAGCGTCTTTGCTGGAACTGCCTTGAAAAACAGCCAACGAGTCTACCGTTGAGTGAGCTCTTTTGAAGCCAAATTGCCGTACAGTTTATGCTTCTTCAGAGAACTGTGTGATGCCTTGAAGAATTACATTCTCCAGTAACTTCCCTACGTTGGACAGAAGAGATATTGGACGAGTATCGACTACATCAGTACTGTTGGACTCTTTCGGAATGACAATTATTTTGGCGCATTTCTATTGCTGAGGGAAGTAGCAAATGTTTACGTAATTGTTAAGAAAGATTGCGAGGAGAACAAAATAAGTATGGGAAAGTATTTTTATAAAAAAGTTCGAAATCCCATCAGTCCCATCCGATTTTCTCGAATTTGGAATGCAAGCATCCTCAGACATTCAGGGCTCAGAAACTGGGTAATGCCAATAGGAGCGTCCGACGGATTCGAATCGGACAATATAGTTAAGCACGATTTCTTTTGGTTCATGTCGAACGTTGATATTGTTCTTTGAACCAACGAATTGAAAGCAGAGTTCTCCCTTACCTCTGAAGAACTCCTTTGAACTTTGAGAACTCCTGACAGGCGCTTACGGCCAGTTATTTTATTTATTATAAAGAGAATTACTGAAGGAGTTTTTTATGGAGATCTTTATGATGACCGTATCAAAGGTTGAATTTAAGCAAGCGATTCCCTCTCTGATTTCGGTGGTTGTGAGATTTTCCGATCTGCTGATTGAAATATCGTCAATTTTTCCACTCAAGTCAGCAGTAACTCCTTCCCAGTCAATACACTTGTGTGAGATAATGAATTGAGAGTCAGCTACCTCCAGATTTACACCCTTCTTCACTCTCATGGTCAGCTCTACCAAAAGATAATCAGACTCAACGTCAATGACTAAACATTCGAAGCCCCTCAAGCTTTGGGAGATATTCACCAGGTTGGCAGACACAATAAAGACATTAATGGCTGACGAGCTTCTTCGGAAGGTGGGCTCATTCCGCGCAATCAAAATCAGATCCATATTTTTGAGCATCCAGTTGAGTAGAGTCGTTTCATATTCATTCGATACATGATTACCCCAGAAAGGGAGTCTTGCGTTGATACTGTTTCTAAATCTTCAGTGAAACTCCTTCCCGAAAATTCGTGTTTAGCATATATTCCAACTAATGCAAAGGTGTACCCTCCCAGAAATGAGCTCAATACAATGGCGTCTGCACACATCAGACCTGGAAGACAATGTTTTTCAGATGCTCCTTGAAAGGTCCTTGAGCTACTCCAAGGATTTCATCTGGGTAGTCATCCCTTATGACTTTATATTTCCCCAAATGAACTTTGTGTTTAATTTTCTGTCTTGTTTCTAAAACGAACAAGAAATCTGGTCAATGCATATCCAAGTATTTTGGACAGAGTTTCTTTTGAAAAGTGGAGCTAGCGAATAACCCAGATTAGTGAGTTTTTTGTATTGTGGAATGAATTAACCTACTTTGCGGATGAGAGTGAACAAGTCACAAGCGAAAAATTGTTTGCAGTCATTGAAGATGATAGAATTTCTGTCTTTATGCTGCTGCTTATTGCTATTCGATTTATCTTACCGTATAGGCTGAGTTGCAGTTGATTTGGCTGCACCCCTTGCTATGTTAGCGAATGAGACACTATTTAGAATGGTGTTTTTCAAAGAAGCAGCGACAAAATCCCTCCGTTCCTCCTTTTTCTTTAGGAGATTACGTCTCCTCTCCTCAGCCTCCTTAGCCTTAGGACAGCCTCAGTGGCTCGGGGGGTGGCCTTTAGTGTTGCAATTTACGCAGAAAACGGCATCTTTACCCTCATCCTTTTCAATCGGACAGACTTTGGACTGCTGGTGTTTGTCACACTTGACGCAATGACGTTCCATATCGCAATTCGAAGCTACATGAACAAATCGTGGGCAATTGAAACATTTCGAGGTGTTTGATTTAGCCACATGCTCCTACTCTACCTATTGGTGTAGAAGCGTTTTTACACTCATCCTCATTTTAACGTCAAAGTCTGGCTTTAATTGAATAAGGAAGGACGAAGAACCTTTTGCTCCCAAAACACCCTCCCCTAGGATGGCTTGGAGTTCTTCCTTGACATCATTGTCTTCGTAGGAAGTGTTCAAAACCTTTAGTAACAGGGTCAGCTTATTTTCAGTTGGGAGTGTATAGGTGTAGCACGCTGCCTTGTCCCATTTAAAAAAATCAAAATGGCTTTTATTTTATCTTCTTTTGTTTTTGGGTGTAACGAAGTGCGTGTAGAACTGTTGACGGTTACATCGAATTTTTGGCATCGAGCTGATTCTTCTCACATGCTCGATGTTTTTTCTCCCTAAAAGGCTTAAGATTAAGCCTATAGCACGCTATCGGTGGAAACTTTAGTTTCTTAGTGGCAGCAATGGTGGTCGGGTTTCCCTTAGCTCCGATAGCTATTCTACGCACTGGGGCGGGTTCAACTTCAGCTTTGGTTATACTTTCAAGACTGCAGCCTGCAGCTGTGGAAAACTTCTTTCGCTCACGTTTACTGACCGTTTCGAGGTTTGAGGGGTACAAGACACCATTGGCCTTTTCCGACCACCCTCATCCTGGACCACTTCCATGACTCTTCCTGATCGGGCTCACTGTTACAATCCATGAAAAAAAAACAAAAACCAGCGAGAAGACTCCCATGGAACCTATTACAAAAAGAGTTACAACAACAGTAGCTTCGTCGTCTACGAAAGGGCTGGAAAGTACACATTCTCTCATGAAAATGCTAGTGGTCAATGGCCACTAATTTATGATCATCAAAAACAACAATTAAACAACACACTTTCAATAGTATTGATTCCCAGTTTTGTATTTTTCTAATATCTGAATATGCACTGATATCGTGAAAGATACGTATTCAACTGATACAAAACTTTTAAAAACTTTTAAAAACAAAATCTTGTAATCTGATTTACAGCGCTCATTGCAGCAACTTTACATTGAATTCGAAAATAAATTTTACAATTCATGTTGAAATTATCTTATTGCTTGTTCGAGCAAAAAGTTTTATTGTTTTCTTTTCTCAACCTCCTCAAATGAGCAAGGACATCGGTGCGCATAAATCTTCAAAGCATTGTTATCAAGATAGCAAAGTACCTAGATGCTTTTCTCAAAAAAATTAGGGAAGTGCTAACGCATTAATAAGAGGTTTTTAACTTTTCTGCAGCATCGACCTCCTCACAAAATGGATATAATATAGGACAGGACTCTAGTGTTATTCGCCCTCTTTGCATTTAATTCAACAAAAGGAAGAAAGGAAAAACTCAGAGCATCTTGATTGTGTTTTAAATTGCTTGAACATAACTTCCAATTCACTGTACAATATGAATACCACATACACATAATGAAAGCTGACAGCTTCAAGGGAGTGCCTACAAATGTGTTGCTCTTTGTCGCTACTTAGAGATAGTGATATACGAGTATATTTTTGCCTTAAGTCACTGGAATCGTGATAGAGGATAATTTTGCTTAAACATGAAGCAAAATGTAACGCATTTCAGGCCATGCATCTCGGAAATTTGTCATACTTATACTCAAAACAGCAATGGTGAGAGAAAATGGAGCAGCATATTTAATGGGAACGCTTGTAAGAACAGAAATGATTTCCTTTTCAATGTCCTTCCACTTCATCATTCAATTATTCAAATATAAATTGAAAGTTACTTATTTATTGCTCCAAGCCTGTAATAAATTATTTAAATTAAATTTATGAGCTCATATGTAACGATTATTGCACTAAAAAAGTCCACCTTTCGAACTAAATGAAACCCCTAAGATCCATCCGGCTTACATGTAATATTTCATCGCCTTATACTAATAACAGAATACTTGGGTAAAATTTATGAGATTCTTACTCAACTGTAAATTTCATGATAGTCCCATGCAGGGAAAATAACATTTCTAACAAGTAATTCCATATCTTTTGAGTTTCCCCATGTGACGTATCTGTCAATGTCATCAAATATATACTTTCAGCTTAAGGAATCACAGTTGAATTTAGAAAAGTTACCAAGGAGTTGTAAGCTACTGAAAGTTTTATTCTTGCTTTGTTTGAGGTTATTCATTGAGAATTTCAAATTTTTTGTTAACCACAATACGGCTATCATGGAATTAATTTTCGCTTCAAAAGAAACGGAAAATATTTGAAATATGGGTTACATATTAAATGAACACGTATCAAAGTACTTTCCTATGAAACGATTTAGTAAAGAAGATCTTTTGTTTTTCTTTGTGTCAAGCGGATATTGAAATTTGAGTAATTATTGTTTATTTATTCCATCTCGGAATAAATAACCAAGCAACAAGTAGGCATGGAAGGGTTAGGATAGTCCGTGACAGAGGCAGTCATAATTTAGAAGCGTCAAAACGATTTCGACTAAGACTGTATTCGTTATCGTGGATACTGGTGCAAGCATCTATGGAGCCAACGGTATCCCCACGCATCTCATTGATAGCTACGAACGCGTCTATACATTTCATAGAAAAGTTTCAAACTCAAACTCAAACTGGGCAAAATAATTGTGTGACTGGGAGCGAATGATTCCCGATTTTAAGGAGTTATCTACCCACACGTATCACGTGAATTATATAGTTACTGTAAATCAAAAATCAAGAAAGCGCGTTGGATCAAAGGACTACAAATCATCGTAAAGCAGGACGCTTGAAAGCTTGGATAAACACTCAAGTCTTCATGTGCCTCAGTATGCGAACATTGTTTTAAAATTGAAAACAACAATGGGTTAGCTGATATCTTTTCGCATCTGCCTAATTTATTTGAGAAATAATTGAATGAAAAATAAACTAATGAAAACTAGAATAACAATCGAGAATAACAGAAAATTATACCGACACAGATCGAAGTTAAGAAGCCTGCTCACCGAATGTAGCTTTTGGAACTCCTTTTAATAAACAGAGTTGCTACGAGGCACCAGATAATGAAGATAGTACGGAAAAAACTTACTCGGCAAAAATAACACAGTTCAATACATGATAGCATAAAGCAACACTAACAGTTCGGTAGCGATAAAATAAGGAACAATGGAACTACAATGAATGTCGATATGGTTTTAAAAATAGGGCAAAACGTTTCCAAGGAGCTCCAGGAAGGACTCGAGGATAAGCTTCAACCTAAATGGGACATATTGTATCGCTTCATTAAATGGTTTAGTTATTAAACGTTCCAAAAGACCAGAGTCATGGCCAACAGCGAATTTGTACCGCCATGACTTTAAAAATCTAGTGCATGCGTCCAGCACAGGGCGAAAGAGCAGACTTCTAGGCTAAACTAGTACTTTTCTCTCATGTCATGACCTCAAATGCAAGATCATTAAATTGAACGCCAAAAATAAGTACGAAAGGACATTGTGGCTACTACGAAAGGACATTGTGGCTACAGCAAAAGCATGAATCTACATTCTTCTTTCTAAGAGAGCCATTCCTTATTAGCCATTATTATTCTTTCCAATAATACTGCCAGAGGGTACTTTAAGGATGATTAGGTTTTCAGTACTCTAGAAAGCTGGCACATACGGAACAAAGGGAGCATATTTACAGCAGAAAACGCAATAATTATAATTAAGATCTGGCCAAATCGAGTACATTAGACGCATGGAATTACAGTTTCATTATATTCTGAAGGAGTGATTCCCATGAGTATTTAAATAATTAAACCCTGTCTAATACGTCAAATGTAATAACGTTGTCAATTGTTTTCACAGGCTTCAAAGCTTATAAAAGGCTTGTCCAAAAAGAATTGAGCCTATCGTCGTATCTCCGCATCCGAGCTTAAACACTTCCGATGGCGAAGTTTTTCTTTTGGTGCTTTAGTCCGAACACAACATGTATTTATTTACAAAAACTGTTTCTGTTTGCGTGTATGGGAAAAGCAAGAATGAAAGAGTGGTACAAGTGGTTTAAAGATGGCCGAACGTCAGTTTGCAACGATTCTCACTTTAACAGATTTCCCGACGCAATAACTCCAGACAACGTGGAGCGTGTGTCGTTTACGATTGAAGGAATTTGTCAGTTGACTATTCACGAACTGAAAAGTGATCTTGGAATACCAAAACTAGAGTCCGCGAAGCGTGTGGGAAATTCGGTTTCTGAAAACAAAAAAGTATTCAAAAAGTTTATTACTGCTGTTGATTAATACTCTTACAAATATGATCAAGAAGTGTCAGTCTTCAAATTGGTGGCATTATGAATCACCAAGGCAATGACATCATGTCAAAGTGGGATTAGAGTTAATTAAAGTGGGATTGGGTCATTTCGCTTTCCTTTTGGTTGCGACCTTGTCTTCGTTTCAACTTTATTGATTTTCAAAAATTATTAACCTGTAGCTGACACTAACATCAGAACAAACATGTGTATTGGAGTCATCAAATTTATGCCAGTTCAAAAACATTGTAATCAGAAATATTAACAGATTGCCGCGATATATGTTGTTCTTATATAATATTATATATTATCCTTGTATAACATTCTGTACATAGTATTACTCATGTGGAAATAAATGCATAGATAGTGCCTTTCAATAAGAAGTTCTGATTTATAAATTTAATAAAACAAAAGCGGCTCAATATTTTTGCAAGTTAATTTTTTTCATTGAGTTAACAATCCTTCCGGTTATTTCTGAAAAACGATTTTATTGAAATGGAAGCCCCGGCTGCTTTCAGTGAATTCCATTTGATCGGTTTGATTCCTGAGCACATTTTGTATTGCCAAAGCAATAATTGCCTTTTACTTTCTTATAGTCGGATCTTCAAAAATGTTCTTGGCCGTTGGCTCATATTATCGCTATCGCGGCAACATTTATTCAGACCAATTGACTTTGCTGTAGAAGTACTAATTTCAGTGAAGCCTTACGTTACTCTCTTCGTAAACTCGTAATCATACACTGTAATTCAAATCTGAACACGGTATATCAAATCTAAACCACTTAAGACATCGTTTAGTTCCCTTAAGTTCCAAAATAGTTCCCTTTTAGAAAAGTACACTTCTCCCAACGTTCCTGCAATTTTTTATTCCCTCCAAAAAAAAGGATTCATCGAACTCTCTAAAATACGCCTCTGTCTCGGCAAAGACCTCCACGTTTGAGCTAAATTTTTTCTCGCGAGCCATTTTTCGCAAAAGTCGCAAGAAGGTAGGTCGGGTGAATATGGCGGATTAGACAGCAATTCGCAACGCAATTCATGCAGCTTGGTGTTCGACATCTCCGGATGAATGTTTTATTCGCCAAATGCGGCCATTATCCAGTGATCGTTCTACTCTTTTCTAAAAAAATCGTTAAGAATGACAACGTTCGCATCCTAAAACATCGTCGCCAAGACCTTTCCGGCCGAGGGGACCATCTTCGCCTTCTTTCGAGTAGATTCACCTGAAGAAATCCATTGTTTTGATAGTTGCTTAGTTTCTCGTGTGTAAAGATGAATCCTGGTTTCATCAACGGTGACAACCCGATGCAAAAACTCCTTCGGAGCTCGCTCAAATCGCTCCAAACACAGCTTCAGAGTTAATAGATTGCTCATGCCCACCATGAGGAATCTCAGCACGCATGTAGCTGACAATTTTTTCATCGCGAACTAATCGTGTAAAATATTAATTGCTGTTCCGGTCGACATACCTACGGCCTCTGTTACTTCACGCACCTTCGTTCCTCTTTCAAGGAGAATCATGTCGTAGACTTTTTGAATGATTTTCACGATAACCACGTCTACTGGGCGTCCTGTTCGCTAAACATCATCAAACACGGGTATATATATGGATATATATATGTATATATAAATGCATATATATACATATATTTATATATATAAACATATATATATATATATATACATAGATATATATATATGTATATATTCGGTGCGTGATCCACTGACGATCAGTTCGGACTGCGAACGAATCGAACAGTGAACACTTTCTCGAAAGGTTTTTGTGTTCGGACAACGAGCATTAACTCGGATAACGCAGTAAACGAATCGGAGGTCTCGGAGCCTTCGAATAATTGGCTCTCAGAGCATAATGTAGTAAAAACACACGTGCAGTACTAACGTGTACCATATCACGTAGGCACAATTCGACCTCCCGCGTTGTCACACACCGCAGTGTAGCTACTGTGCGCCAAAACTTTTTCAATTGTGTACGCTACTTGGTTTTAGTTCCTCTAAATTGTCGTTTGCGCATTCTGCAACTTTTATGAAAGAAACTTAGAATCTGACAATATTATGGGTTCGAAAAGTATGGAGTATCAAGAACTGTGCTCACCAAAAAACAAAGCAAGAGATTATATCCAATCCAGTGGACAGAAGATGGCTAATGCTGCTAAATGCGGCTAAAAATATTTAATTGTGATGAAACTGGTTTGGTTTGGAAACGCATGCCGAACCGTACGTACACCACACAAGAGATGAGAAAAGTGTTTCTGGTCATAAATCCATGAAACATTGATTGACGTTGCTTTTTGGATGATCTGTTAGCAAATAGTGTTGTGAAACTTAAACCATTTCTCGTTTACTACGCTGAGAACTCTACAGGACACTGCAGAAGTGATGGGTGGTTTTTAATAAAGTATTGAACTTTAAGTTGGCGACACTTTTTAAATGCTACTTACGGTGTGACAGCTGTCATGCGCTTATGGATAATTTTCTTATAAATAAGTTAACATCTGAGCTTTGAGCTATGTCTGCAAATAGTGCAGATTTACTTCGACAGAAACGGTTCTGTTCGTGAAACTCATCAAGCACTCCATCCACTTTATGCGCGACATAGTCGTCCATTACAACAATTTATGCGATCATTTGTTGACCAGCCACAGGCGGTTGTCCAAACAACGCTACATACGGGGAATGTCACTGTTTGGTATGCTTTATGGGCTGGTGCAATCATTGGTGAATATGTCTTCGAAAATGCTATAATAAATAACATTCCAGTCAATCGGGACCACTATAGAGCCATGATCAATAACTTTTTTGTTCGGTAATCGGCTCGCCGTAATTTAAGAGGATGTAAATAAAAAACCTTGGAATAGCTTACAGAATGAAAAAATAGTTCAAGTGAAAATCAAAGAGGACTTATTTTTTATTAGAGGATATCAGAGGAAAGAGTGTTATGCTCGGGCTTACCAATTTTTAAGGCAAAGGCAATGGACTAGAAGTTTGCGGGTCGTCAAACAGATTGTCAAGTCTAGAAGTTTTTTGGTAGATCAAAGCGACAGGGATGCGTGTTCGAAACCAGCTTGAGCTCTTTCCACCTCTCTTTCTAAAAATATTAAAAGATTGTGTTAGTCCACATAGCAAATAAAGCAAAATCATGAATCTTTTGTGGTAAAAGTGAAAAGTTTTTTTTGTTTGAGAAGACTTCGTTCTGGCAACCCATTAAACATAAACAAAAGAGTTTCATCAATTATTTATTTAGTTTTTTTTTTATATTTTGATACTGTACTGTCCGACGGGTCATTCTGGGTTCGAATTTGGTATACGGTTTGATTTTCGTTCGTTATCTGCAGCTTGACCTGAGATCATTGTAAGTGGTCCTTTTTGAATTTTTTTGGTAGGGTAGCTTTATTAGTCAAGATGACGTTTCTGTTTGATGGGTGTCTGATGTGTCTTTTTGGGTAGTTCTGCTTGTCAGAGTCGCTACGTTCTCATCTTTTGATATGTGCTCTGATTTCAGCCAGTAGGCGTGCCTGGAGATTTCATTGAAACGTATTTATTCTGGCTTCTTTTCATACCCTGATCTAAATGTTATATATTTAGCCAGTATGTAAGATAAAAATTTTGTTACCGATTCTAGCTCAATATATTTAATGGTCATTTTGAACAATTCAATCATTTTAAGTGATTCGAGTTCACCTTATAATTCATGCTAACAATGGTTTCATTTTTCATTAATTCATCATAAAGTTGAACACACACAAGTAAATCGACGAAGAATCTATATCTTGGACTTCTAGACATCAATTTTGCAATTTGCATTGGTTCAGCACCTTAATTGATAAAGGAAACAATCGATACGCTTTTGTATGTATGATTCGAATCAATTCAAAAGCCATTCTAAACATAACGCTTAGCAAAAAGCCGCAGTAAAGCGTATTCATTCTGTGATCATATTACATATTGAATATAAACTAAACCCTCTCAATATAATAAAAGCATCGTATTCTGTTTCATTTCCGGAAGAAATCTTTTATCGATTGTTTTCGATTAATATCGTATGTTTAGACTTCGTATTAGGTTTCTACATCAATAAGCTTGGGATGTGCCTTCTGTTGGAATCGGAAACCTCTTTTGTATGCGTGCACACAAGAATACTTTGTTACAGCGAAACAAAGGTTGCACACGATTTATTTATATTTCATGGCTTCATCTCCATTTCAAGGACATTTTAACAGCGCCCCAGATACCTAGAATTTTCGGCAAGCACTGCCTAAATATAACCCGTAAATAGGTTGCGACCACTGCCATGTTAGAAAGGAAAAACATTTTGAGTTCCCTCCCAACATTTTTCCAGAGAAGCATTTATCGTCGGTTTTGTTCTTGGAATTCAGCAGTGAAAGTGTGCACCATATAAGTATCCATTCAACGAATAATGTATCATGTAACGCGAAAAGTTACATTCCCAAGATTCGGCGAAAGATTACATTACAAATAAAATTGCCGAAAAATGAGAAAAAACTTGTTTTTGGTAAACTGTATATGTATACGCTGCATACATGTTATAAATAGAATAATTCACATGGTGTGGAAAATATGAATAAAAAAATATATCACTCCAAATTGAGCAAAATTTAATAGCACATTTTATTTTGTAATTTGGGTTTTTATTAATTAGATTCATTTTAACACAGAATATATAAAAACATCTGAATAATTATTTAATATCATCAGTGGTTGTGAAAATTATACTTAATTCATGATTATTTTTCTTTGTATTTGCTACTTGTACTTGGTTCGAGGGGAAAATTCAAAACTTAAAATGTTTTTCTAGACTACATAGATAGACCCATGGGTGCAGAGGCGTGATCATGGTTTTAAAGGCTCTAAACCACTCCAATAATTTTATAAAATAACTGTGTACTAGGATTATATAAAATATTTGCTCACGTCGAATCCGCAAGTTTGTTTATAGAGCTAATATCAGCTTTTTTGTGGTGCCAACTGGAGAAGTAAAAAGGTCTGTTTAGGGTCGTTTTTAAATAGGGATTCTGGGTAACTTACAGCTATGCTTAAAGGTATTTAGTGCATTAGATCAATTTCGGGGCTTTATAGATTATTATTGACAGACACAAGACAGACTTGAATGCTTTAATACTTCTGAGCTCGATATCGTTCTTAAATGTAACTCATGGGACCGAGAAGTCATTTTTTTTTTGTTGGGCAGCATGGTGGACTTTAGTTTTCTGCTAAAGAATATTGTCATGGTTTTCTTAGCGTTGACTTTCACTGTCTACCTGTAAAATTATTGGTAAATTGTGTTCTATCATTTTCTCTTTGTTGCATTTGATCAGGTTCAGGTGGTTGTAAGAAGTGTAGAAGCAACTATCATCCACAAGTGCTGCTGTTTGGCAATTTTGGGCAAGTCGAGCGGGTATCTATGGAAGAGTGTGGGGCTCAGCCATAAACTTTGTGGACCATCAGCAGGATTCCTCGAATTTTAACTCGGCATTTTCTCATTGCCAGGAAGGATGAAATCAGTTTGTGTAAATATAAAGGGGTGCTTGGCTCTTTGAGCTCATGCAGTAAGCCTTCGATGCCAAACGGTATCGAAGACTTTTTTTACGTCTTCAACAAAATTAAAAAAAAAATGAAAAATCACAAAAGGGATATTTCGAAGCATTTTGGAACATTGTAAAGGGACTAAACATCATTTCCACTACCATTTTGGTTCCCTTTTGTTTGAACGAACACTACTCCATAAAGAATTTTTTGAATTTTGAATTTTGGAACGAACACTAGTCCACAAAGATTCCTTGATAAGAGTTTCCTGAACAAGTCCACGAAAAATGAGATGAGATCTTCCTAAGCTAGTCCGCCCAAACATCTCTCGGAAGCGGATATTTGATTAGTTTATACCAGGCCCATTGTAGATCCCAACAATCCCGGCAAAGACAGACATTATGGCTACCTCAACGCGATTCCTTGAAGTGAACATGAATCACTTGGCCAGGAATAAATCAGAATGCCTTAAACAAGTAAAGGCACTCAAACTAAGGTATGACCAGTTAGCAGTGCAAAGAAGGACTCTTGAGCTCGTGCAAGCGAAACAATGAATGACGACCAAGTTCACTCTCAAGTAGACTTCTATTCTTCAATCGTCAGATGCGTGTTATACTATTGGGTAGTTGCATTGAAAGTGTCGGTTTAGGGATGACTCATCTGTATGCCTCTTCATTCCAGAACGTCAGGTCATTTTCCCGAAATCCGTATACCTACCTGAAAAGGGATGTCGGCGGCCATTGTAAAAGGTCGAGTGTGATTCAAAGTCTTTTGGCAAATATTGAAGTGGTGAGGGTGGCCAGTGAAATTGTAAAAGTAAGTTGTGCTCTCAACTCGGAGTTCAAATTACGTACAAATACAGCAACGGCTGCCCGCAGGATACGTGACACATTTGGAGACAATATTGTGTCAGAACGTATAGCTCAAAGATGGTTTGCCCGATTCCGCACCGGGGATGGCAGCTTTGAAGAAGACAATCATCCTGGAGCGATGTTTTAGATAAATGACATGGAGCTTCTTGCCGACATAGAGAACAATCCCCGCCGAACTTTGCAAGAATTACGCGTAAAGTTCGACGTTGACAAAAGCACCTTTAGTCGCCATCTTCGACGTCTGGGAAAGAAACGACGGCTTGATCAGTACGTTCTTCATTAACTTACTGACAAGAACAAAAGGCAGCACATAGGGATCTGTACTTCGCTGTTGTTGCGCAACAAACGGGAGGCGTTTTTGAATCGGATGATTACGTGCTATGAAAAATGGACTATATATGACAATAGTCGATGCACGTATCAGTGGTTATCGCCAGACGACCCTCCTGGAAGTTTCCCAAAGCCAACCCTTCATCAGGGGAAGACCTTGTTGTGTGTATGGTGGGATCACGCAGGCATCATGTGGTATCAACCTGGCCAGAGCAGTATAGCTGAAGTATACAGTCAGCAATCATGAGAATTTTAAAATGAGATAGATGACACAGTACAGATAGCTGCGAGCGGAAGACAGGACAGAGCCATGGCAAGCAATGTAAAGCAATCAAAACAACAATCCCGCGATTCAAATGCGATTATCTAAAGTCCATAATATGTTTTCTAAAATATTAGATAAGAAGGCTTTGGGGAAGGGGAAATTATATAGTATTTGAAGATGGATCGAATCGTAGAAGCAGAGAGATTGAAATGGTAGATTTTAATGTGATCGATACCATTATAAAACGATTTTGGTTGCATCAGTTCTGAATAAGCTGTTGAATCGCACAAATATATATGAGCAAATAGATGGAGCCATAGATTAAACAGGATGTTTGACACAAAAAAGACAGGCATACTCCTGGAGGCATCTACGATCCACTCTTGTTGCACGTAGTAAGAATTGCCTTTGAGCATCGAAACAAATCGGACGTACGGCATGTCGATTGCGACCGATGAAATAAAAGTGATATTGGAATAACTTTCTACTTTGTAGTGCCATCCAGACACGGACACAGGGATTCCAGCACAAAAAAACAAGCTGCCAAGGCTACAACAAAGCAGTCCATCTAAGAGGCTGAACGCAAACACCCGAAATGTGATGCGAAGCACTGCTCTTTCAAATGAAATAAGAAAGGTGATAGAACGAGAGCTGAAGGCAATCATAGTGATCCAGCAGTGATCAAGACCAGCAGAACCAGTCAATGAAGTGCCACAAGATATACCAGCCAAAGAAAGATCCAACTGATCAAACTTATAGAGGACATTAAAACCGCAGCATCAAGAAAACGGATACCCAGGAAACAAGTAACGAAACAGGAGTTCCTTACGACCAGCGAGAAAGCGAAAACTAGCAGCTAGCGAAACTCTTCAAATGCTACACGGAGCAGCAAGTATACCCAAAATTTGCCCCAACTGACCAGCCAACGCTACGAGGACGCATATCGAAATGTCCAATGCAGACGAGCAAGGTGAACTACAAGCAAATCTTGAAGCTGATGAAACTAGATTCAATGAGCGACAGCTGGAATAGTGAGTAACCAATAAATGTAATTTAAAAAATATTTTAACTTGCAACATCAATATATTTCATTCGCTCGAACTTCCCCCAATGATCTCAGCCCTGGTTTACGAAAATGTTCATACGCCAGCTTCAACAATTTTTGTTAATCAGATGACCGACCCTTCATTCAAAGTCGAAGTCGAAGGTTCGAAGTCGTTCACCGTATCGTACCGCAAAAAATCACAGTAGACTAGATGGAGGCATAACAATCAAGGAGAGAAAAATCGGTGGAAAACCTGAGAACAACCTGGTTGCAGATTATACTGTTAAGATATATTCTTAACCACAAAATCCAATGGAAAATCCCAAAAATGGGGACTTTACTCAAAGTTTCAGATGCCAACGTATCGGCCATGTGGCTACAAATTGCGATCATGTCAACAGATGTGTGAGGTGTGGAAAAAACAATGAAGAACAAAGCTGCACACGCAAGATCCTTACAAACATTACAGAAGAGCTTACACCTGCAGATCAATCTATCTATGTGGCTCCGGCAACCACCTGGCAAATTTCATAGGATGCCCTGAACGGATACAGCTAAGAGCTAAGCTTATGGAAAAATAAGCAATAAGGGCAAGCGGCTTGCAAATTAGTACCAACTACTTTGCAAATCTTTAGGGTCTCGAATTTTCCATCACCGCCTTCCTCCTCTTCACTCCAAGCCTCTAACGAACAGACTAGGAGCGTACACGCATCGTTTACTTCAGTCTTATGACGCCCCGCGAACTACATTCGATACACTTTAGAGAATAAGCCATTTCCTTTTATTGCAAGAGAAAATCAGAAAAACGTGGGAGTTTCCGCTGCTCCACTCCTGCAAAAGTCAAGAGAATTCGCGACCCACCACTAAGCTATCGTTCCTCGCAATCAACATTAACTCTCTGCAGCGCCACGACAATCAATAAGCCCTACAGCACATGTTACAGACATACTCTCCAGACATCATCTTGATCAGCAAAACGCGTCCCTGAGCAGCATATCGGCCTTATTTTCCAAATTATACAATGTTCTCTAGCGACCAAAGGCGAGGGACCCCGATTCTCGCAAAATCTTCAGACAGTGTTTACCAAATACATCACTTAGCGACCAATATATCTTGCATCCTAGTGGCACTGCGGCTTTGTGGAGTGATCGGTCCATCAATTGAATCGGTAACATTATTTGATAGAAGGTCCATCCTGTCGTCCTATAGAAGCCAATGAGTTCTCCCAGCTCTGTGGAAACCAAGTGTTCCAGTTCTGTTGCGCCAGTACATCTCAGCTAAGTAAGGCGTTTGTTGGCCAGACTCGGGCAATCTACAAAGAAGTGTTCTGTACTTTCTTCCTCCTCGCCGCAAGCTTGGCAAGTGTCATCCGTTCGAATTCCTATTCGTTTGGCGTGTTGACCTAGAAGATTATGGCCCCTTAATACTGCCACCAATGTTCTAACGCTATTTCGGTTTTTTCCTAGGAGTTGTTTTGTCCTCATTTGATTAGGGTGAGGCCAAAGAGCTCAGCTTATCCTGCAGTCGTTTCTGTCATTCCAAGCCGTATCTGTCTCTTTCCAGAGGATTTCGTCTAGTTCCCTTTTTACCGTTGTGAATGGCACTTTAATTGTGTCTATTCTAGTGGCATTTCGGTCGGCTGATCCAGCTCTCGCTAGTTCATCGGCTCTTTCTTTTCCCTCTACACCACTGTGTCCAAGGACCCATGTCAGTTTTACATTTACTCGGGCTGTTGCGGTTTTGAGAGCCTGCCTACAATCCTGCACCAGTTGTGAAACTACGCGGTTAGAGGCAAGCGCCTGCAGTGCCGACTTACTGTCCGAGAGTATTTGTATACTTCCATCAAGGTTGTTTGTTGCCGCTTCTATAGCCACTTTTATTGCAAACACTTACCAACTGCTACTATGCTCTCAGTTTTTACATTGTGGAAGGCTCCTTCGATATCAATGAAGGCCGCCGAGGTGTAATCTTTGATGGCAAGGTTCCTCTCTATTCTGCTTACGACTTCGTGTAGTGCCGTCTCTGTTGAGCGCCCTGGGAGGCATGGGTCCTGGTTGGGGCAAAGCTCCGTTATGATCACGGTGCTTTTTACGTACCCATCCATCAGGCGTTCCAGCGCTTTCAACATGAAAGACGTTAAGCTGATGAGTCGGTAATCCGTTGGTTTGTAGTGGCTAGCTTTTGCCGCCTTGGGTATAAAAACTACTATTGCTTCTCTCCAGTCCGGAGGAGTATAGCCTTTGGATATGGAGGCTCTATATATTTTCACCAAAATCCGTATTATCCACTTTCATGAGCATGATCTGATATCTGACATGAAAGCGGTGATATCCGCTTTCATGAGCATGATCGGATACACTTTGTCGTTTCCTGGTGATTTGTAAGGCTCGAAGGTATTAATGGCCCAAAGGACCTTTTCTTCGCTTACGATTTCTTTTAGGGGGCGGGGGGGCACGGTCAGCAGTCACGTTGTTTGCTTGATCTGTCTCCTCATTCGTTGAGCCCGGAAAGTATTGGTTTAGTAGGAGCTTGAGACGTTCTATGCTATTTGTTGTCCACGATCCGTCCTCCCTTTGGAGCATCGTGTCCACATGCGGTTCTCTTTTCAGAGCCCTGTTTAGCCTAGATGTCTCGTTTCCTCCCTCAATATTGCTGCAAAAAAGATTCCAGGATTTCCTTTTCTCTCTTCCTACAGCTGTTTTAAAAATTTTCAGATTTCGCTTATAGTCCTCCCAATCCGTATCTCGGTTTGTGAGGCGACTATTCTGAATAATCTTTGAGTATTTTTTCTGATCTCCTCCAGTTCTTTGTTCCACCAGCTTACCTTTTTTTGTTTGACGGTAGTGATTGGACACATTTCACTGAAACTATCGACCAGTATACTTGAAATATATCTCACTTCAATGTCGATGTGCTTTCGACTTCTCAATGGGTTCGACTGGTGTGAAATTATATATCTTTCAGTAGCGTTGGTGTAGCCGTCCCAATCCGCTTTCCTAGGATTGCAGAAGACCAATGTGATCCTTTCGCCACTTCTGACATGAAAGGTGATCCATTGGTGGTCCGAGTGGCTAGGTGAGTCACATACTCTCCAGCCGTGCAGGTCCGCCAATGCCTCTGTTGTGATTAGAGTGACGTCAATCATTTTCGCTCTATTTGTCGTCATAAAGGTCGCTGTGTTACCTTTATTTGCTAAGTTGAGGTTAGTAGTTATTAAGTAATTGACTAACTCCTCACCTTTTTTGTTGCACTTGGTGCTTCTCCAGAGTTCATGTTGCGCGTTCGCATCGCATCTGATGATGGCTCGCTTCCCCCGTGTATGCTCCTATAGAGTGCGGAATTCGGTGTTCGGCATCGGAGCGTCAAACGGTAGGTATGCCGAGGCCAGCGTTACCTGCCCGTCCCTTCCGTCGAACACTGCTGATGTAAGGTCCATATTGCTGAACTGCGGTAGAAAAATTAAATTAATTTCCTTCCGACATATAATGCAGCTACGGATTTTATTTACCCCGCTTGTGGCAAAGATATTGAATTGTTTTGCACTGATTATAAGTATCTTTCCATTAAGTTGGTAAGGCTCTTGTATCAGTGCTATGTCGGTGTTCCCATTTGCTAGATTTTTAAGCAGGTTGGCTGTTGCCGCACTGCTGTGGTGCAGATTTGCTTGGGTCACCCGCATTGACTTTTCGTCTTTGCTCCAACGGCTCGGTCGCCTTTGCTTTGGCAGTCACCTGGGTGAAGCCAAAACTCAGTCGTCCGTTTTTGTCCCTTAGAGTGTTGACGTCTTCTTTTCGCATACCCAGTATCAGGACCAAGCCTTTATTGGCGACATCTTTCTCCGCGAAGAGATGCCACCTTGCCGTTTCATACCCCGTATTCTGTAGTTTAAGCGTCTCGAAGGCTTCCTGCGGTATCTGCTCCTTTTCGGGTATAAATGCCTTGATGGTGCATAACCGCGGTACCTCCTTTATGGGAACGACTCTAAACTCTTAGTTCAGGGTGGTGTTTACCTTGGCAACTGCAGTCTTTAGATATTCTAGAGACTGCTCGTCGCTACAGGTTACAGTCAGATGGCCTGCTGTCGGTTTCATTCCTCTGAATGTTGGGATTTTTTCTAGTTTGCTGCGTAGGTGCTCGAAGAGGTCCTTCTTCAGGGCGGTTCGCAGCTTTGCGAGTTGATCCTCTTGGATCTTACCAGTTTCAATGAGGTAGTTTATCACCGCTACCGTTGTTGCATCGGTTGCGGCGTCTCGATAGGCCTGTCTCGCCAGAGTTTGGGGTTCGGGGCTTACCCTCCGTTCCTTTTTACCAGTGCCTTGGTTGTTGTCATCCGATCTCATCCGCTTAGGTCCGATTTTACCCTTTTCCTTTGCGGTTGGTGGTACAACTTCCTTGGCAGCAGCAGCCAGTTTCCCTTGGTTGGCTTCCACTTTTTGGCTGGTGCCAGGGTTCGTTGGGAAGCTCTTTTCCCCGATTTTGTTTTGACGCTTCTGTTTCCTTTGCGCTTTTCTTCCTAGCGTTCTGGCTGATGCTCCCGTCTTCCCAGTGGGTGCGGTAGCTGCCATTGCGCTTTTTATGTTGCAGTCACTCTTCAAATGCACGCCCTGCTCCCTCAGCGTACATTTCTGGCCCAATAGCTCTGGGCAACTGGTGCTTGGTGCCGTCACGCCAGTTTTCCGGTCCCCGGAGATTTCTCCCCCTCGTATGCCGGGTACTGAGGGTACTTCTTCGTTTTGCACTTCCATATTTGTAGTTTGGGTACCTCTTTGCTTCACTTCTCGCCCTTTGCCTTCCTGCTAGGTTGGATCCTAAGGTCTCCTGCAGTGTAGCCGGTGGGTTCATTGGAGTTAGTGGGGCCCCTCGCCACGTCAAGGCGGGTAACCGTGAGGGGGAAACCAAGGGTTAGTGGTTGCATAGACTGGAAAGAATCTTTCTCAGAAACTTAAACCATATAACTTCCAAATACACACTTCTACGGGCTCACATTAACTGCTTAGATACGACCATTTGCAAAAAACCCATTGAAATCAACAAACTGTTCAAGCAACGTCCTTCGGCTATGAAACCCTCCCTAACGTATTTAAGGAAATCAATAAGCATTCCTGTCGTCTAACTTCCCAGTCAGTCTAAGCACGGACCCTATTAGATGCGGAAACCAAAGCCTGTACGCCACAAAACAGAAACATTCCGCCTGCACAGCATCCTACAAATCCTTCTGTAGCAGCAGACTAGGACACCAATGTATTAATTAACGAAAAAATGGCACAATTTCTTAACGGGCACAGAGTGTCCTACGTAACTATTTTCGCCGCATCTAATCGATCTTCGCGCCCAATCACGGTGAACCACGATAATTATGTTGCCACACCGTATGAAGTAGAATTTTTCTTACACTTCCGAACCGAAAAAAATCACATGGGCCAGACGGAATCTCAAGTACGTACTACGGAAATGTAGTAATGCGCTGAGCGATCTACTCTGCACTATATTAAACAACTGAATAAACAACGGATACTTCCCGAAACCTTGGAAACAAGCAACCCTGATTCCCATCCCCATGATAGGTCAAAATGGGAGAATTTCTCAACACAGACCTATATCACTCCTTCCGAATTCAGGGTAAAATTCTTGGAAACATCCTTCTTCGGTCACTCAAGGGCCTCACTATGAACCCTATACCTTATAAAGCGTTCACAGCGTCACTAGCCTCCCTACTCTCAAAGAAATGCTTAGATCTGCGAACCAAACATCTCATGTACAAACCCCTCATACGACCAATCCTCACTTATTGCTTTCCGGTATATTCTCTCGCCCACCGTAGCTGAGGAGCTACAAATTTTCGAACGAAAGATCCTCAGAAAATGTCTCTCAAAATAAAGGAGACTCAATAAGAAGCATTTTCGGAACGAAGTCCTCTGAAGAGGAGCAACAATAACCCCAATCATCCATTACCCAATTAAAAGCAGTAGAAAACGCATAGAAAATTGAGCCATCCACCCGGAACATACTATAAACCATGTATACCATCAACATTTTTTTTTAATTCATTATTTATAGCCAATTAAACTGATCTGTTCAAATGACCCCTGTCTTCACATACATACATGTATCACATCCTTATCAAAGGCCTCTCTTCTACATACTGCCTGAAAGAACCGACCGGGGCTAGATCATGAACGAAACAAACAGAAATAATTAACACCATTCAAAATCCTCATACCAACAAGACCAACTTAATTTAAAATCAATGTCATAAACTATTGTAAATTTTTTGTTTCTTTTCTCTACTAATTACGATGGGTTAGGCTTAGTTAGAATAAGTGGATAAACTAAGAAGCCATGTGAGCCATGTCATAGTCTCATTTAACAAAAATATTTTTAAAAAATACTTTCAAATTTCAAAAGCATTGGCTACGGCCAAATCATAGTCATAAATCAATGTTATTTGACATACGTTGCGCTATCAAATTAGTCTAAGACGTTAATAAATTTTCCTTATCAATGTACGGAAAAGTCTCAACAAAGATATATCTATCTATTTTGCGTTAAGTTAATTGTTGTCTCGATTGTTGTCTTTAATTTATTAATTACTAGTGCTGTATAACTGCGACTAGTATTGTAGCCGATAACTGCAGCTTTGCCTTGACTTTACGTTCTATACATCGTTCGTCGAATGAGTGGAATGAAGTGTTCAATGATGCTTTGGTGAAAAACTTACCAATTTTTGCTGAGATTAACTGTTGAAATGACTTTTCACCGATTCTCTTTGCTCAGTTACCGTGGGACGAACCATTTTATCAGTTTAAAATTGCTTCCTTTTATTTAAACATGTCATGTCTACGGCAGAGGCCAGAATCTGCATGAAGTGAGTTGTGGTCGACTTATGTTGCATGTGTAACAAAAACGGCAGCACCATCTAATCTCCATTTAAAAAGTACGAAAAGTGCGATTTTATGAACTTTTCGGTAACTTAAGCCATTCAACAACATACTATAGCGTCTCCCTCTTATTTTTTCAAACGGGCTTGGAAACAGCTTATGTAAAATAAGCTGGTATCAACCATATTTTGCGACCACTGTGACGTTTCGTTCGTAGGTACGAAAGAACGTAAACAAAGCAACCGTATGATTATTAGACAACGTTTCATACTGTATCCTCTGCGTAACTGAGACGCTTTTTTGCGAAAATTTGCTATAATCCTAAGATATCGTAAATTATATTGGATACTACCCGCGTGCGGCAATTTCAAATGTCGTACTGCCATACAAATTTTCGCAACCAGTCGGCTTATGGCCATCTGTATATGATTCCTTACCCTAGTCGAAATTCCTTCTTGTAGAAATTTTTTTATTTCTTGTAATCTATAAGCATCCATCATTTCATGATTTTCTTATTATTTCTCGAAATCAAGTATTCTCACAATAGAAATAAGGTATAAGACACTGTATAAGTATATCGCTAAACGCATATCCATGTCACCTTTACTTACATTTGGCTTGTAATCCGAATAACTTACATATATACATACATTTATGCATATATTTACATATAGAAATGATTTTGTACATATGTATAGATATATAAAACATAAATAAACTTTATATACGTATTCATAAGGTATGTATAAAAATTTATGTAGATAATATAAACATTTTTCGGTTCACGGTTGTTTTCAGGCAGTGATTTAAGCTTAAATTGTTGACATCTATTTCTTAAGTGTGCCTTTTTTCGAAGAAACTTTTACTTTCAGATCTCTAGGGCCCTCGGCAATTTACCCTAAAATGTTATTTCTTAGTACTTAATGGAAATGATTTATGGTAAACAAGTCTGCGTCCCTATTCATAACTTTATTCCATAAATTTACCCGCCATAACAATCATTTTCCATTCTATCGACGAGGCGCCATTATTAAAAAAGCATTAATATTGATGACTTTATAATCTGCAATCGTCATTTTAATATTTACACTTAAATTCATCATGTTTTATTCATAGGCTCGTTCAAAACTTCCCAAGAAAAGACGGCGCGTAATGCCGGTCGAACAGCCTCGCCGCAAACGTGAAGTGGGACCACCAAATCGAAGAATGAATGCCATTAAGCATCAGCATGCCTCATCAGGCTCTCATCATCATCCTGCTATTTTTAAGGACGCGTTTGGAAGTGCTAAGATAGGTAAATGTTTTAATTTATTTTTCATATACACACACTGTGCTGGGTTGTACAAGGCTATATTAAAAATTCAGGACATGTGAATGGTGTCAACGTAATCGGCTTAAGCCTGCAAGGACCATCCGTGCCGCTCGCTGTTATGAGATCCTCCGGATCTCAACACGGTAAGTTGCCACCACTTGACAAATTGGTCATTTACTATACATATACAATAAACAAGTACGGAGGGATATTTCCAGTTGGCAAGGAGCACTTCCTTTGTCAATTCTGAACGCTCGGCTTCCTTGGGTAGTACGAAGCGCAGAAAGACTTAAATTGTGTAAAGGTATACAGCTTCATAAATCTTGTGGTTTACACTTTGTAATGCCCTTGGATCTTGAATATCTAAGGACATTAGCTGGTAAGTCACTTTTCTTGGAAAACGATAGTCGTATTTGCGAAACAGGAAGCTTATGTCTCTTAGAGAAAGATGACGAGCGATTGATTAGTAGGAGTGAAAAATGAGCCCATTTTGTTGCCTTCCAGTCAATATTGGAACCTTCAAAGGTTTCACGATAATTTACAGGATTCATACTCATATCTAACATTCTTATATTGCCTTCTCTAATTTAAGGAAATTTAATGAAATAATAAAAGTCTTCCTGGCTCCGAAATATGTTCGAGTTTTCTCTTATGTAAATTATGGATAAACCCACAGGGTGCAGCCAAATTCAACACGTTGCGAGACTATCTCAATGCTGGTGGACCTAACAGCGTATTTGGTACATAGAAAGCGTGTTTTTTATATTGACAACGTGTTTTCATGGAAGACATAAATTATTCATTCAATAAAGAAAATGAAAATTTCGCTTGTTAGCTTTCAGAATGTTGAAGTGGTAATTCTTCTTCTATTTGATTCCTTTTCATTTGAATATAATTGAAACGTTCAATTTAATACGAATTTCAAACTCTTCGAATTAATTCAAATTTTATTTCTGATTGAATTTCGGAAAAAACATAATTGCAAATACGTTGATAGATATGTGGAACTGGCATTTAAATAAACCAGTCAAGGTGTAACGATTTTCACAATTTATATTTGAATTTCAATTTTCGTGTTATCAAACAATCAAATTCATTATTAATGGCTGATGAAGTTCATATTAACAAGATTACTATTTATTGTCAATAAGAGGCGAAGGCGTTTTACGTCCAGCTACTGGACTATCGACTAAACTTCTCCCTTACCACAGCCATAGCGTAACAACAAACAGCGCTAACACTCCAAACAAACGACCAATCTAACGGTATTCAAAAAATTCTGCAGAGTTGCATTGGTGTTCGTAAAAATGTTTATTTTTCTCTATTTTGTCTATCTATTTACATTTGGCTTGTAAACAAAACGAGCAAAAAATAAAAAAATTTACTAACACTAACACAATTCTGCAAAATCCGTTAGATTGGTCGATGGTCGGAGTGTTATCGCTGTTTGTTGTTACGCTATGCCACAGCGAGCACTTTTCCTGGAACTGAGTGTGAGATAACTTCGCACATGCCTTCGTGAGCCACGGCGTGCATCGCCTTCGGACACATGAGTGCGCTGTTTTAGTAAGGAATTATGTAATGGGTGGGGATTCTGAAAACCTGGGTCCATTTCCCTCTGAGCAGACAAATGATCGAAAGAATGTTTCTTTGTAAGACCATCGCTTTTGCGTTAATTTGCGGCCCAGTACTTTTAATGCCTGCTTGGAAGAAGAAGTTTTCCCTGAGCAATGAAAGACGGCAAAACTAAGGTTGATCAGCGAGGGGAAGGGAAATTATTAGTCGCCGTCAGCATACCATCCCTTATAAAAGCTCGATACGAACGAAAATGTGCTAGATACTTGGAAAGGGTAAACACACTGACGATTTCCTTGCCGTTGGTGATCTTTCTCCACTATAGGTGCAGTTGCCGGAGTGAAGGATCGCAATCAGATCTGCGAGTCAGCGAAAGGTTGACGGAGAATTCTAGTCACATAAAGTGTTTCCATTAGACTTCATATTCGACCCAAACTTGTGGAACATCCTCTACGAGGAACTGCTCAGACACCAACTGCCGGAGCAGCCATGACTTATTGGCTGGCCGTAGAGCAAGAACAATCAGTTCACTGTAAGCTGAGTAATTCGGAGCAAATCTGAGCAACGCAAAAGTCCTCAGAACGTGAGCCAAAAGGAAGTTGAAAAATGCGGTTCATAAAGCATTTGAGATCGTGGGTCAGTCGAAAAAATGGTGAGGCTGATTCCAATTCGACCCAGCTATGGGGCTGACACTTCTTTTTTCAGTCTTATCTGCATAAGTTTGATAGGTCATGGTACCCAAATTAACGCCAAATCATATTTTCTTCTCTTATGGGACCAACAGTGGAAAAAGGGCAGAGCAACATCTGGATGCCCCAATTGTAGAGATATTAAAATCGATTGACAATAATAACCAAGACTGGCATACTTGGTCCGCTGCGAACATTGAGAGTGGCGAAATCTTTTTCCTAGCAACTCTCCTCTTTCTTCCTCTACAACTCGAGAAAAAATTCTGGCAGACCAATGCTGCCACTAGGCTTTTAAACGGAGGTCTAACTCTGAGTATAGTGTCAAACGGGTCCAGGCTGGGTATTCCAGTTGACAGAGGAGGTGTTTAGTTGTTGGGCTAGTTTGTGCCAGTTGGAGTCCGAAATTCAGGGCGTTAATGGCATCCGCTTGCCTACTCAAAAAATAACTTGGTTGTGAACTAGAAGTTTGATGATGTTATTTGAAAGACCTTTGTTCAACACGGGGTTTAAGTACTCGATGATGTTCATGTAATGTTTTTCGTCAAATAGAAGTACTACATATTGAGCTGTAGGTTGCCATATTATCTCGTTGTAAGTAAGTGAGGTCGATTTCAGATTCTTTACCTTTTTATAAAGATGGTTTGCGTTTTGTCCGTTTTAATATTTAGCCGACGAATTAGCCACGTAGATTCGAAGAAAGAATTTAGAAATCTACCGTGCCCCGCGCAACTTCCTTCCCGATTTGAAGTGGGTATTACAGTAAGTAGGATGGTTGCGTACTTAACTGTTTTTTATTTTATTCATTATAAAGAAATAAGCGATAACAGGTGTTATGCATAACTCATAAGAACTCATTATGTTTTATAGAAATAAATTAAGAACGGTAACCATCTGTAGCCCGCGGAAATAACAGCTCGTGGTGACGTTAGTTATGAAGCGTCCGCTGTTAGCTCGCGGTGATAAAAGGGGATTCACTAAGAATTGCGAGTTCTAAGGTTTTGAGGGCAGCTCAAAGGCCTTAAGAGACCTTCTTGCTTTTGCCCTCCGGCGGGATCCAAGTATGCCCACCCTGGAGGCATAAACACTTGGATACAATTCGCTGATAGCCGCCAACTTTGTCTCCGTTGTCATAAGTAGGTGGTACAAGTGATTTGCTGACTCCAAAACGTCTGGTATCTTTGATGACTGAGTGAAATCTTCCACATTTCGGCTTCATGACTTTCTAGCGTCCGTATCATATCCGTCTTCCGATCTTCTACGCAATATCCCTATTTTCTGTTTTTCACTATCAGCACTAAAAGCACTATTTTTTCGCAAAATTGCTTCTCTAGAGTGTTGACATGGGCTTAAACTTTGGTCTGGTTGTCAGTAGTCCGTGGCGTCGGTTGTAGGTGATACAACTGATTCACTTTTCACTTTAAAGTATTTGGTCGCTCATCATTACGGCTTATCTCCGCGTTCTTGTAAGAATATCTTTCAATCTCTGTTATTAAACTAGGATATAGGATCTCGTACATGATTTGCTAGCTGAAAAACTCGTGGTGCTAATTCTCATAAAATTTTCCTTGTTCTTGCGTATCTGACTCTGGCTTTCTGTGACTTTTGTATCCTCTTTTTCTGCCTTATTTTGTTTTTTTATTTTTTAATCATCGAACTTACCACCCCGACTATATATAAATTTCGGGTGTAACTTTCGTTAGCCAGACCATTTCCGAAAGCTTGCAGATTGATTTTCTTCTTTCCTTTTAGAGGCTTATCTATTACTTTTGGAAGCTTCTCTGTAACGCCGTACCCTATTGAAAAGTGGATTACTTAAAGTCTAATAGGAGCTAATCGAGGATACTTACCTATAATTGTGGAGCAAATCGCCGAATAAGCCAATTGTATATTATAGCCATATGTAAGATCAAAATGTGTCAGTTCTTCTAGGTGGTGCGGAATACTTCATTTGTTTCTGATGAATTTATTTGGATCAGTCACAACTTGATTCCTTCTCACAGCACCCCATTTAGTGCAATTTGTATTGTCAGAACCTATTCTTCATAAAGGAAACTCTAGCCTAAGCAATTGTTTAAATTTTGTTTGAACTGAAGATTCTTTGCAGGTAGTCCAAAAAGAGTACTGTGAGTTCCCAGGAACTTATTTGCACATTGGTTCCCGTGGCTTCCATGCGAAGCAAGAGTGGCGTGTTTTCTAGAAAGTACTTCATGGTTGAAGTCCTCAAAGTCCCGGCTAAGGCATGTCAAAGTTTATACTCTAGCCTTCGATCGATCATACAATACCGACACGACTAGACTTTTTGATTAAGTGGTGATGAGTGTTCTGTACTCGGAGACCTGAATGATCGTAACCCTTACTTAAAGCAAGCTATAACTCCCGGGGTCTGTTGGGTTTTCCGCATTTTGCTTGTCCATGGCAAATACGTGGAAAGAGTTGCTTGAAGACGTGATGACATGTGTCAGGGATATTGCAAGTGTAATTTTCCTCCTTTGGAAGAAGGACTTTGACTGGTCTACAAACTAGCACTGGTTGCATTTTAAGAGAGGGAACCTGTATTTGGTCGAAGCCGTCTTGTTGCAGATGGAATCTGATTCGGCCTACAAACCATAAACGTAACGTATGGGGATATTGACATTCCTTTCAACAGGGATGTAATATGAGTCGTAGTGCAACTTCAGTTCAGCAAGGAGTTTCGTCTGGTGTTTTCGGGAATTTTTTAAGAAGTTCACGGGGATCAATTTTTTTTAAAGTTCTTGGTGATTCATTGTTGCCTTGCGTATTAAATGGGCCGATATACATGCTATGCCTTCTATGTATTTATGGTGTTTGTCTCATAGAGTCGACTAAACTTTGTCCATTTATTCGAACTCAGTATGAAGGCTACTTTCCGTGGTGTTGCTCAGTCATTATTAAGGGAATTTCTGCCCTTAATTTCCAGAATTTGGACCTGGGACAACAAATAACGACTCATTCCGGGATGCAGTCAAAAAGGCTCTAGGGGAAAAGGCAACAGTGGCTTCACTTGAACCAATGGCTACCCTCAAAATCAGGGACATTGACTGCGTTACGGACAAGACGTAGGTGGAAGAGCGCCTCAAAAGGGTTTCAGCCGAATTAACTGGGATCAAATAACGACTAACCCTGTAAATAATAGAGGGCAGCGCATGGCCATAGTCGACTTAACCGAGAAACAAGCCGACAAACTCCTCTGCATGGGCAAAATAAAAATAAGGTGGAAGCTCTGCGGGATACGGCGAAGAGCTGTTCCTCTCCACTGTTTCAAATGCCTAAGCTACGGTCAGACAGCACAAGGCTGCAAAGGGCCTGATAGGAGCTCCTTGTGCTATAAATGCGGCAACGCAGGACATAGGAGAACAGAATGCACGGGAGAGGCGCACTGTATCCTCTGCGAGAACGCTGATCCCAGACCTGATGACCTGAGACATATTCCAGGGACAGGGAAGTGCCGTGTATGCAAAGAAGCCCTAACCAAAGCCAAAGCAACTCTGCAATGATCCGTGTCCTACAGATAAACTTACATCGGAGCTCAAACGCCCAAGACCTGCTTGACCAATTCGCGAGGGATATGAAAGCCGATCTATTGCTGCTTAGCGAACAACAACGAGATGAAAATTCATCAGCATGGTACCCTGATGAATCTGGTACTTGTGCCATATGGGTTCGAAACAGCACCCAACTGAGAGTTCGGGGCATGGGCGAAAAGATGGTTTCGTGTGGATCTGTTGCCCAGGAATAACATTCTTCAGTGTGTACTTGACACCGAACGAACCAATAACATAGTTCCAGGCGAAGCTCAACACTTTGGAGGAATCCGTCTTGAGCACAGAAGGTCATGTTCTTATCGGGGGAGACTTTACCGCCAAGGCCATTGAATGGGGCATGCCTAAGTCAGATCCCGGGGGGAATCGAATCCTGGAGATGGCAGCCAGAGTAGGGCTAGTCGTGGTGAACACTGGTAACACTCCTACTTACCGCCGCTTGGGCTGCGTGGGCCCCATCCCGGACGTGACATTCGCCTCAGAGTCCCTCTCCTCTATGACACGCAATTGGAGAGTTGTAGAGGACTATTCGGCCAGTGATCATCAGTACATAGCATTCGAGATCCGCGACAACGTTCCTAAACTCCCAGACACTCAGCGCTCCGCCTTCGTGTGGAATACTGAGAGGATGGACTTGGAGAAGTTTGTCAACAGAGTCATGAGATGCTCACCACCGTTTGGTTTATCACCGGGGACCAGAGAACTGACTGCTGAAGACATTGTGAACTCCACAATGAGTCCCATTATCTCCGCTTGTAAGTCATCTATGCCCCGCCGGAGACCTAGTCACGGAAACTGTGCTGGCTGTACCTAGTACTGGTGGTCCACAGAAATAGCTGAGCAACGAAGGGAGTGTCACAAACTCCGGCGAGAAGCTCAACGAGCGCAAAGCCAGGACGAGCCATGCACCAGAATGACAGTATATCGGTCGGCCAGAAAATGCCTCCGCGAACTGATCAACAGGAGTAAGGCCCGTTGCTGGCAGAACCTCGTCGAAGACGTGAACAGGGACTCGTGGGGCTTGAGCTATAAACTAGTTATGTGGAAGCTCGGCGCTCTACGGGCCCCCTGTGTACTTGAAGCGGACATGATGGACGAGATATTACGGGCCCTTTTTCCCCAACATCCCGTCCGCGTTGATGCCGCCAACAGGGAAACAACATCAGACTTTCCACTCTTCACAAGAAACGAACTGGAACTAGCAGTTTTCTCCATGAAGGCGAAGAAGGCTCCGGGCCCAGACGGTACTCCAGCCGATGTACTGCAACTGACCTATCACTCTTGTCCTGATCTAAACGTCCTCAGTACGTTTAATGCCTGCTTGCGGGAAGGCGCTTTCCCTGAGCGTCGGAAGACGGCAAGGCTCGTGCTGATGAGCAAGGGAAAGGGAAATCCCGAGCCGCCGTCAGCATACCGACAGTTATGCATGCTAGACACTGCCGGGAAAGTGCTCGAGAAGCGGATAAAGAGAAGACTCGCTAACGTTATCCACGCCACTGGGGATTGCTTCTAGTGACGCTGGACATAAAGAATGCTTTCAACTCCGCTAGATGGACGGATATTCTGCAAGCCCTGGAAAACTCTTTCCAAATACCAAAATATCTGATGCGGATAGACCAAAATTACCTGAAGGATCGCAGCCTGATTTACAACACGGTGCAAGGTCGACGGAGGATGCTAGTCACATCAGGAGTGGCCTAAGGCTTCATCCTCGGTCCGGACTTGTGGAACGTCTCCTACGACGGACTGCTCAGACTTGAACTGCCGGAAGGGTCACGACTGATTGGCTATGCAGATGACGTTGCGGCACTAGTGGCTGGGTGCACGGTCGATCGAGCACAATTAAGGCTGAATGTACTAATGTGCCGGGAGGGGAGCTAGATGACCACTCACGGGTTTAACCTTGCGTTAGAGAAAACCGAAGTGGTCATCCTGACCAAGAAGAGGATACTAGAGTAAGAATGGTCCGAGTCGGGGACACACTAGTAGAGTCGAAACTATCAGTCAAGTATCTGGGCTTGCTGATAGACTCTAAACTGAGTTTCTTGGAGCAAATTGAGACAACGACAAACAAGGCCGCAGCAAGGGTCTCGGCAATGAGTCGACTAATGGCCAATCATGGGGGACCAAGTCCAACAAAAAGGTGTCTGCTATTGTGCAATTAACGCTTCTTTATGGAGCAGAGATATGGAGTGAAGCTCTCAACAAGGAACTGCACCGAAAACGACTAGCACAGGTGCAGAGACGAGAAGCACTGCGGGTTGCATCAGCATACCGTATAGTCTATGAGCCAGCGGTGTTGGTAATTGCAGGGGTGATACCAATCGCTCTCCTTGCTAAAGAACGCAATAGAGTCTACCTCCGCAGGCACGACGGTAATAAAGAAAAAGTTGCTCGCGATGAAAGACGATGCACTCTCGACGACTGGCAACAATCATGGGAACGTGAGCTAAAAGGAAGATGTACCGCGCGGCTCATAAAGACATGAGATCGTGGCTCAGTCGAACGCATGGTGAGACTGACTTCTACCTGGCCCAGCTAATGAGTGGACACGGTTGTTTTCAGTCTTACGTGCACAAGATAGGTAAGTCGCGGTCTCCAGATTGCAGATTCTGCATTGGTGTGAAGGATGACGCCTGTCATACTCTCTTTTCATGCAGAAGATGGGACAAACAGCGCCGTGATCTTGCCGAAAAAGTGGGAGAGCTCCACCCAGATAGTCTAGTCGAAGAGATGCTGAAATCATTTGACAAATGGAATCACGTGGCACATTACGCTCGGATAATCTGAATAACGAAAAAAGGCATAGTTGATCGGCTGGAGGCGTCGAGGTTGGAGGGTTTCCTTCTCTAGCAATTCTCCTCCTCTTTTCCATCCAACTGGAGAAGGAATCCCTGTAAAATTGGGAGGCCTAGCCCGAAGTAATGTGTCAAACGGTTCCAGACTATACTCTCCGGTTGACAGGGGAGGTGTTTAGTCGGTAGTCTAGTAAGTCCACTGGGAGTCCGACACTCAGGGCGTAAATAGCCTTCACCTCCCTACCCAAAAAAGGGCATTTCTGTAAATTTTCTGTGTTATTTTTGAAATGTTTTTCCCTTATAAGAATCAACTTAGAGGTTGCATATTCATAGTTTTGGCGATGATCCTGGGTTGACTTTCGATTTTTGTTCATGGAACTACTTGAAGTCGAAATGTTTAACGTAGTCAGCTACCATATTGGCCTAATTCCACAGTCACCTTGGATGGCTCCCTTGGAAAATCCAGGCTAGCATTCGTGCTTGTTTAGCTTACTCCCAGCTTAATTGCTTCTTACAGCATCCCATAGCCTGGTATGGGCATTGAAGTCTCCAATGACCAACAGTGGCTATTCTATTTCAAATAGCATGTGGAGGTCTTGTACAAAGTGCCTATTGTATTGTAGACCGAAGAAACTACTAATTCAAATGAATTCGTCTGCACTTTAATGGGTATTGCTTCTGTTGTGTGTAACTGTGGTGTATGAATCAGATGATGCCTCACATATATTTTTCCTGTCAATCTGTCATTTCTGCAAAAATTGAAGTAATGGAGGTGGGGACGAGTTCCGCGCTTGAAAAACGTTTCCTGGAGGACGATTATTTCAAAATCAGAAAATCTCCGGTTCATTGAGGGAAGAAACAAGCATTCCACTTGACTACAGAAATGTGACTCGGATGATTCATTAGTTTTTGAAAGTTAGTGAGTTTAGTTTTAGTTATTAGTTTCCCTCCTTAACTGGAGGGATGTTCTCCGACCCAGTTCACGCATTTTGGCTTCTCTTCCTGTGTCGTTTTGTATTGTGTGAAATGATGTACACTTACACGTTTCATGTATGTAGACTGCGCATGGAAGTTCCCCGAGGAGTGCCCAAATTTTTGACAGTTGTAACACATCGGTTGTCCGTTGCGAGGTTTCATCACCTTACGGACAAAATGGCATACCGCAGTGATTCTGTAAACTGATGCTTCCCCCCTTGGGAGGAGATCCTTGACTAGGTTTGAGGGGCCAGCCTGTGGTTTTAGCCTGACAATTTCCATAGGGTGGATGCCTTGGGATTCCAGATCTTTTTTAATAACTTCTATCGCTACTCCATGAAGGCCTCGTATAACGATATTGAGGTTTCTTTCCTTGAGGAGGTAATATGTGTGAAACTGCCACTGTTTTTTTCAATCAACAGTTTGGTTAGCAGTCTATGGTCGTTCGATGTCTCTGGGATAAACGGATTCTTTGATGAACCCGTGCTGCTGATACCATCTATATTTTTCTCTGGCTTAGGTTTTTGTTCAATAAAGTTTATTTGTCCGTCTCTCTTAATATTATGCGTTTTGTCGGGGTTTCGATGCGATTAGACGTTTTGTCTGGATTCGATGTTGATGGGGTTGTTGGTGGTTTTGTTTTTAGGGGATTCTTAATTCTGGCATGATGATAGTTTTGACGGTTTGGACGATTTCCTAATTTCTTTGGTATCGTCTTCTGTTTCTTCCTCTGAAATTTCTTCTTTGTCATACTCTTCTTGTTCCCCCTCTACTTCAAAAAAGATGCTAAATTATTGGAAGTGGCCGAAATATCGGAAGAAGATGAGGAGCTCCCTATCCTTCTCTTCTTAGTTTTAATTCTTTGGTTCTTATTTTTAGGTTTGGAATTTTTGTTTTGGAGCTTGGCTTTTTGCTTCTTCAGGGAGATGTTATTCGTTGTTAGTCGGCCAGCTCGTCGAGTGCCTTCCTGAGTCGTTGTGACTCTGTCGAGTGCTTCTCGAGTCATTCCTGACTCACTCTAAGCACTGGAAAAGGACATCTATCGTTATCATCATTATCGTATTTACATTATTGAACTTAACATATGCAAACAAAACATACACTGGTCTTTGCAATCCCTACTACTTATCTTCCTTTTTTGAAATTTAAAAATGCAAATATAAAAAAAACGTGCTTCTAATATTAGAAAAGCTATCACGACTGATACTGCTCTGTGGAAGTGGCGCTTTCTGTCTGACAATGGAAACCAACAAAAGAACGCGCTTAAATGTGTCAAAACCTCGCACTGAGGGGAATTCTTCTTTGTCCTTGATATGTAACAATCTCAGATATACGTAAAGTAAAGTAGCTACAGGCAACAGCAAAAAATTCGAAATAAAACCCTATTACTCATTGACAAAATCGACGATCACGGTAATACTACCTTGGATATCCTGAAATTTTCAACGAATCTAACCAAGCAAACGTGCAAACCATTACAATCAATAAGCAACCGATCAGATCACCAATCGGATTGCGTGCTAAACCTAGACATTAATTGTTGCAGAAGCTATAAATGAAGCAAATCTGGCAGCACTAGCGCAGCGAAGCAAAATACAGCGCGAACACTCTTGGTCAACTTCTCTTAGAAAAAGCTGTGGAATATTTGTATTTATATTACGATTTTACACAAATCTTTTGAGAAGACTATACTTTTTTACACAAAAATTCGGGGAAACTAACCATTCTAAATATTTGTATTCCCCCATATTTGTAACCACAGTCTCCAAAGGTTTGTATTCCCACACAATGACTTACATTTCCTATTACGAGTATACCGAACGGCTGAATTCTCTGCACATAAAATTAAGCTTGGATAGCTAGCCATCGCGACTTCACCACTCACCTCCGTCGTTTAATTTTCAAGCTCTCTGTCTTGCAAAGTTCAACTTATATCGTGTCTCTTTCTTTGTACTAACGCTCGGTAGTGTGGGCGCTTATTTAGTAGCAAAAAATAAACTAATTCATAACAGAAATTAAACCATGATTAAACCTTAATTTAAATCACGTAGATTAAAAGAGACATTAGGATGTTCAAAGCAGAAATACTCAAATAAATCTGCATATGTACGTGGTCGTGTATGATTACATATGATTATTTAGACTTTGTTTGTGTCGTATCTCACCTCTCAGTTTCTACTTTTGTTCACTTCGTTCATTCATCCATTTTTTTGCAAACAATAACGTAAAGAAATTCAAGGATCAAGTATAAGTAATATATTTGGTTCATCGCATTCAGACAACAAAATCATGATTCCAGTAATCACGGAAAATTTAGACATGACGTGACTTGAGACATTTTCGCGGATTTGCCAACCAACTACTGGAACCTGTGATTCTTGTGGGGTGTGGCTTAAGAGTTGGTTGGCAGAAGAGAAAATTTGAAAGCGCGTGGGGAATTTTGTAGACATCTTTTAATAAATAAAATATTTACGGATGTTGTTTTCATATATCAATCAAAACCGCTTGATAGGAGTTGGTGATAATGTCACTTTAATCCTTAATTACTGTTGTCATAAGAATATTATTTATACTACTATACTGTAGTGATGGCCATACATTCTTTAACAAATGCTTACGGTTCATTGCAGCAGGGTGACCGTGGCTTTTCTAGTAGACTCTTCCAAAGACTCAAATCACACAAAATCGATACGCAGGCAGAATATGATCCCATCACATTCCATGAGAATACACAAATTGTTTTCAAGCCGTACGCTTGAGTTTGAAATGTCTTCCGGATACCACAATGTCGGTATTTTCTCAGTGAATTTTCGTAAGCCACCATCCTTTTACGGTATCATGTTTCTCATGTCGGTTTTATTAGCCTTTCACATCAGAACGTGTGTCGAAAATCAAATTGTATGCCATGGTTTTGCGAAAATTGATAGGCAAAGCACATAACGCCTTGCGACACCCGCCGATACATAAACTTTGAATCACAGAGACGTCTTCAGTGGAAGGATTACCTTTTGTGATATAACCACCTTTTCGATTTGCGTACGCCTAACAAATGCTGACACATTCAAGGGTTACCAAATTTATGCATGCTTGTTTTTTTGCTGGTAAAAAAGTTGCCGATTGTGGTTGTCATCATTAATATCTCAATAAATTAATTAAATTCTCATGACGACCAACGATTCCATCTTCTCCAAGTTATATGAATAAAAAATTTATTTTTCGTCAAAAAGTCTTCTTCAAAATTTAATACGATATTTCTTATCTTCGATATAAAAATATATGTAATCAGACTTTTGTTTGCCTAAAATTTATTTAAAAAATAATTTTTTTCCGAAAATTGCTATCCACAATCTATAAACTTTTCATTAATATCAAATGAAATTTAACTTCCAAGATTCGGTTGATTGCAAATTGTGACACCAAACTGACGAAGCTAGCCGCATCGAAAATAAAAAAAAATAAAAAATATAAAAATAAATAAAACAACAATAGAGTAGACACTTAAGCTGGTCACCATAAATAATCTTAATTGGTAGGTTTGAACCTGGTTTTAACGATTTTATTGATGCCATAAATGCGATAGAAAAATATTTTAGTGTTGGAGTATAACGATATTACGCGCATAGGAACGTTATTACGCACATAGATACGATGTAGCTCGTATAGGTACAGCAGTTGTCAGTCTCATGACAACCACCGTGCACACCACCGCGCTTATTTGTATTTTGCAATTATATCAGTAATAGTATAATTTTGTTTTACATTCATTTTATATTCCACAAGTGTACTGCGTGTAGAAAATACATCACGTTTGTTTGTAATAAATAAAATGTTTTTATCAAAAAGCCTCGGTGTTCATTTTACAACAGGTTGTGGGCCCAGAATAAATAAAATGTGAATAAAATGTACAAGCTAGTGTCATGTAAAGCCTAAAAGAAAATTAAAAGTATAGTGTAAAGTAACAGTTACCAGACACTCTAGTGATAGCGTTATTGCTCTCGTTATACTCTCGATACGGCCTTAGGGAGTAGGCCCGAAAATGATTTTACGTTACAACTGGTAAAAAGTAAACTTGTTGACGAGTACAGGAAACGTAAGGGGGACACAGAACTGAAGGAATACTCGTACGGAAGCGTATCAAGCAACCACTAGCAGCAAATTAATATGCTTTTTCTGTTAAAGGACAGGGCATCAAAAGGCCAAATGCAGAAAAAATGGAAAAACAAGAAGGAAAAGCGAATATAGTGACAAACTAATCTCCAGTGCTAGACATCTGTAACCTCGCAGTTTCGTCAAGGCTTTTTGAATTACTTAAATGGCACTACTGGGCAGAACGATGGAAAACCCCGCAGAATGTGGGGTCGTTGATTCAAGCGCGACAAGCCATATGGTCGACTGCCGCAATTTCTTCATTGATTTGGACTTGAACAGAAAAGGCTTTGTACGCCTTGCGGGCGAATAAAAATTAGTAGAGGTGAAAAACATAGGCAAAGGCGTCATAAAGACAGCAAATTTTCAGAAATATGCATCGCAGATGTCCTGTACGTGCCTAGTCTGAGTTCGAGCTTATTGTCAGTCAAGAAACTTTCAAAAGACATATTTAAAGTAATATTCAAAAACAACGACTATCCCCTCACGAACAATGGAAAACTCAAGGCTACAGCTGACTTGTCTTCGGAGTTGGACAGGATTAGGACCGCTGAAAGGGCATGCGTTGCCTGAGGAGCAATTTAGCGCAGATGGAACTAACCACAGGTATAGCAATAAAAGACTGCGGCAAACAGGAGACGTGCGAGTGTTGCGCTCAAGGAAAGATGACATGCTCGCCCTTCCCGAAAGAAGCAATAAAGAAATGACAGGCTGTATTGGACCTAGTGCATATGGATATTTGCGGCTCCTTGTCACGCTCGGTCAGAAGAAGTATATACTCACTATAATTGATGACAACCCAAGATAATGCACAATGTTCCTTCCTGCGATATAAAAATGAGGCTCGTAGAGATGACAAAAACGCAGTACGGCAGGAAGCCAAAAATCATAATGTCCGCTCGGGGTAAGGAATACGTTAATGACGATCTACATAAATACTACAAGGCAAAAGGCTTTAGGGTGCAGTTTACAGCTCCATATTTGCCGCAGTAAAACGGAGTCGCAGAACGAAAAAATCGTTACTTAATGGAAATGGCCCGCTGGATGCTGTTAGACGCAAATTTGGACAAAAAGTTTTGGGCAGAAGCAATAAATACAACTAACAATTCGCAAGATATATTACCCACTAAAGCAACGCAAAGAACACCATACGAGTTATACACCTCGGAAAAACTAGATGTGCAAAATTTACACATATGTGGTTGTAAGGCATATGTATACGTGCAGAAAGAGCAGCGCAAGAAATTAGATGAAAAATCGGAGCAAATGGTTTTTGTCGGGTAGTGGGATGTATCCAAAGCTTTTAGATTTTCGAACACGGAAACATGACGCATAAAAACTAGCCGCGACGCCGTATTTCTCGATAAAGAAAAGCCAATCCCCGATAGCAGTGTAGTATACATCGAATTTCCTAAGGAAAAGCAGCTTCAAATAGATCCAAAAATCACTGAGGTTTTGGACGATAATCGGACAGTGATTATCAATCTCTAACTTCCGACAGCACGGAAGATTTACAGCCGGTTCCTGATATACCTGCATAGAGCGGGATGAACCGCAGTTAGAGCGGGCAGTAAATGAACAATGCCGACGCTCATAAAGGAAAAACAAGGGCGGCCGACAGATACATAACTAATTACGTCAATGGTGAAGAAGAACCGGAACCTAGCAGCTTGTAAGAAGCTTTATCAAGACCACTAAGAGACCTGTGGCAGCAAGCCATGAGCAACGAAATGAAGTCGCTAGTAAAAAATGAAACGTAGAAAGTGGTACCAAAGCCGAAAGACCGAAAAGTGATTTTGTGCAAATGGGTTTTCAAAGTTAAACGAAATGAAAAAGGGCTTATAGCACGACGTAAAGCTCGATTAAAGTTGCAAAAGGCTTCTCGCAAAAATACGGGATAGATTAAGACGAAGTTTTCGCGTCAGTCGTAACACAATCAACTTTCAGAACACCACTAGCCGTCGCAGGTCAAAAGAAAATGATTATCAAGCACTTCGATGCGAAGACCTCTTTCTTCAATGGGGAGATCTCTATGGAGCTACCTGAAGGATGCACCGCTAGTAGAAGTAATAACAACGTATGCGAGCTGTGATAAGGGATATACGGCTTGAAGCAAGCAGCAAAGATCTGGAATGATAAGCTCAACAATCTACTCATGTCATACGGCTTTATTCAGAGTACTTCTTATCCATGTCTTTACGTTAAAATTATAAGAGGGATATTCTATATAACAATATTTACTTAGATGACTTCTTAATCGCTGCTAAAGATGCCAAAAAGATAAACAAGGTAGCTGATTACCTCAAGAGCTATTTTGAAGATCTCGGTGAATTGAAACATTATTTAGGCATTGAAACAAGAAGAGATGAGGACGGAGTTTTCCTCCCGAAACAGCCTTTAAAAAATTGGACTACAAGAAGTAAAAGTATCTAACATTGCGCTAGACCAAGGATACGCAAAGATTCGAAACGACAAGTCCCCCATACTAGGCAGCGATAAGTTTCAAAAGCTGATCGGCGCTTTAGTGTACCTTGCAGTAAACACGAGACCAGATGTAAGCGCAAACGTTACCATCCTTAGCACAATAAGTAGCCAACTACTACATATTGGAAATATGCGAAAAGGGTTGCCCACTACCTGACGGGGACAAGGCATAATGAGCTGCGTCTAGGCCAACGGATAGCACAAAAAGGCCCATTCGAATACGCCGACGCAGATTGGGCTGAAAACAAAGCCGATCACAATTCAGCAGCGGATATTTGTTTCAGTATCACGGTGCATCGGTGAGTTGGAGCTGCAGAAAACAATTGTGCGTTGCCTTGCCATCAACTTGTCATCAACGCGACAGCCACCGCTCTTATTTATATTTTGCAATTATATCAGTAATAATATCAGTTTGTTGTACATTCATTTTATATTCCACAAGTGTGCTGAGTGCAGAAAATACATCATGTCTGTTTGTAATAAATAAAATGTTTTTATCTAGTAGTCTCGATGTTAATTTTATAACATTGAGGATAATGAAGGGTAACTTATTGCAAGATAAATGTCTAAGATTTAAAAAAGATAATTCGCCCACTTGTACTTTAATAGATATAACACTGAAGAAGCCATATCAGCCTCAAAACAGCTGTCTGTTCCAAAATAAAAATCTCAACTTAATAATGGAGAGATGGACGCAAGCTAATTTACACTAATTTAGACTCCTTGCTATTATCCATGAGCCCAAACTGAAGAAAATCTAATTCGATGCACGTAACTATCTTACTATGTTTTCGTACTAAAATTTAAAATTCCAATAAAATAAAAAAAACCAGGAGTCACGAAGCAACAAATGAAGTAGCAACACAATACCAGTTGTAATTTTATGATAATTCAACTACAAAAGTGAATATATGTGTATGAGATACATATATATACACATGTATATTTGTGTATATATATGAATATATGTGTATTCCGTCCCCTTGTTCCATTTTTAAGGCGCTATAATCAACATTTTTTCCCATTAGTTCCCCAATTTATTTTTATTCTCTCTAATAAAATTGGTGTTTATACACTACTTTTCCATTAAAGTATTTATTTTTAGCTGTAAAAAGTATCTACGTCATTATAATATATTTATTTAAAGGGTAACGTTGCGACAGAAAGAGCATTGTTTACTGATTTATATATCGTATGAAAAAACAACTACTTACTTAAAAGTACATAAATACAATTTTAAGACTTTTTCCGAAAAAAAAAAATTAAAAAAATATGATACACTTTGGAAACATATTATGTATCTTCAAAAATAAACCGTACTAAAAACATAACACTGGGAAAACGTCTATACTATTTGTAGTGAAATGTTGTTCGATCGTATATGCTTGAACGAACGAATCGATCGTGTCAAATGTTTATTTCTTGTGGTTCACTCGCATGTTTACAAAATCACATTAAGGCCCAGATACAATACGTCGTGACGGCGATGCGAGAGCGAGTTGCGATTCTCGCACGTCGCGGCGCAACACATTCGATTTACAATGTACGCGGTGCTACAAAGAATAATGTTCAAATGAAAAATGTCAAATTGTTGACGATTCAAATGAAATTTGCTGGCAATTGTTTTTAATTATTTTAAAGTTTTGAATACGGAATTTTCCTTCGTTTGGCAAATAATACCTTCAACAAGGATGCACGAAATTTTCATTCAGAATACCCGTAGTAGTTACAAAGTATTTAACGCTTTTGAATTTCAAATTTCAAATAAGCGCCATCGTCATGTCACAGCATCTTACAAACGTCAACGCACCTCGTTGCGAGGATTTTGCGATTTTCCGAATATTTCTCGCGTCACATCGACGCATCGCAATCATTGTACATTGTCCTATACAAATGAATGCTACGAAAACGGATTTACATTTGCTGCGAGACTCTCGTCGCGCTCTAGCATCGCCGTCTTGCACTACTGTATTTTGGCCTTTAGTCGATAAGTTACCACGACGCACAGACCATCTCGTGACTCCATTGTGTTTTATCATATAGATGTATAGTTAAAAATAGTGTATATAATATATTGAAGCGCGTAAAACGTTGACGAAGGCAAGTAAAAATATTACAATTTGGTTTTTATTTATATCAAATGATAAAATTTATACATATTGGTTAGTTCATAGATCTACGAAATTTAATTATTAATTGATCATGAATCCACCGAAAATAAAGTACAAAAATGTTTTAAAGATGTCCGAAATTGCAGACAATTTTTAATATATCGAAGGTACTAGTGGGGAGGACTTGAATGATAATGAAGTTAATATATTCCCTCCGGACGAAGTGGATGAAGTGACTGATATGGAAGAAGATGGTCATGCATGATTGATAACGTCGAGAAAGTTCAGCCCAAACAATCACTCACATTTAGGAAAAGAAGGACAGTCACTCGGCGGAAGTGTAACCCAATTTATTCTAAAATACAGTTGGAATCTAATACCACTCAAAAATGCTTAGAAAGCATGATTAAAATGTTGGAAAGAAAGACAGATCTAGAGATATTTGAAACTTTGTTACGTGACGAGATCCTAAATTATATTGTGAAGGAAGCAATTTAAAAATAATTTTGACTTCAATCTAACCTTTATTGTGTTGAACGTTTTTGTATTTTGTAATTCTACAAAAGCTGCTACAAGCTTTGGGCACTCTGTAGAGCCAGCAGATATTGTTCTAATTTATCGCTATATACAGGCAACGACGCTTAAATGTCAGATGATAATGTTAGCGTGGGTTCAAGAGTGGTAAAAAACTTACTTGAAGTATGTACGGATCCCAGGGCACATGTAGTATTCTTCGATAATTTTTTCAATAGTATGCAACTGATTGATTTGAAATCTAAAAGGTTCAGAGCTACGGATACAGCCAGGGACAATAGGACTAAAAAATGTCCTATCATGACAAAAAGGAATGAAATAGAAACATAGAGGCTGTAAAGATCATCGTTTTGATAAAAATATAATAATTTATGTATTCTCCCATGTTTAGCGCTTCCAATCAGTTCTTAGCAATTGTTTCCCAAAAAAACGCTATAGTTAAAATATTTTTTCAACATATATATATTTCGGGAGTAAGTTGTTCCCTTCTTCACAAACACTTAACACTGAAGCTGGGAGCAACTTACTCCCGAAATATATATATGTTGAAAAAATATTTTAACTATAGCGTTTTTTGGAAAACAATTGCTAAGAACTGAATAAAATGTCATTATGTACGTGAAGTGGCACGATAACAATGTAGTATGTATTTAGGGGAATATGATACTGTCGAATCTTTTGTAAAAACAAATAGAACAATTCAAACATCGAAAAACTCAAAGTAGCCGTCAATCAGCCATCACTTATTCATAACTATAACAAAAACATTCAACGAGTCGATAAACATGATCGGTTGATTTGTAAATATCCAATGAGTTTTAGCAGTAAGAACTGGCCTCTAATCGTTCATGCTTTAGATATGCTCCTTGTTAATGCATGGATTTTTGAATGGATTAACTAGGTAAATAAAGATGAGACCATCCCTATGCTAGATTTTTGGAAAGCAGAGCACGAGCATTTTTGCTATGCGGAAAAAAATCGGAAGGTAGAGCAAGTAAGCCTACTCCAGGTTCTAACGAAGTTCTCTTAGAACCAGTGAGATTTTAAAATATTGGTTACTGTATAATGAATATGGACAAACAGAGGCGTTGCCAAGGACAAGGTTGTAAAAACCGTCTGGCGTTCTGTTCCAAGTGCGAAAAACACTTCGCAGTGATTGTCTTATACCGTATCACACAAAATAAGCCTATAAATTTTATTTTGAACCTGATTGATTGTAGCCATCGCTTTCAAATAAAGTTGATTTTCTTATAAACTTTCTGATAATAAATCCCCGTTTTCATATTTATGACAGATTTGATACAACATTCAGGGTATATTTTTAGTTTATTTCGTTTGATATTATAATATAATTTTTTTTTGATGTGGTAACACCCCAATTTGAAGATTTGATGAAAAAATCCAACGTTTTAATCCTTGAGAAGAAACGGGTTAATAGTAACAAACTGGTTTTTGTAGAAATCATTTTCTTTTCTGGAGATAATTGTCAAAACATATTCCCTTAATGTATTGGAATTTAAAATATTTTCGAAAACCAGAGTTCCTCCATTCGCAAGATAAACTTTCTATAAAATTGTTCATAGTATATTGTTTTTGTACTAGATCGAATTTCCTTGAGAAATCTGACTTTCTAAAATTTTTTCTGAAATTTGATAACTGAACTATATGTTTTGGACGCAATTTAGCATTCGACGACCTGCCTAACTTACATTCAGCACGTTCAAGTTTAAGTTGTAGAAAGGCCTCAGTTATTGTCATTTAAAAAATTTTCTTTAATTTGATTTCTTTACTGCCATCATTTATTAATGATTTTGTTGAAAACTCAAATTCATTAGGTTCCGCGCCGTCCTCTTAGATGGCAGCATCTACTGGACTGCCATGCATATACTGCCACATGCAGTTCATGAAATAAATTTCTGAAATTTCTGGAGTGCTGACACCGTTCCCTAAACTCATCCCGTCAACTTCTATGGTTGGTTTTTTAACACTCGCGAGACTATTTTTAGTATCTATAGCCATAGCGTAACAACAAACAGCGCTAACACTCCGAACAAACGACCGATCTAACGGTATTCAAAAAATTCTGCAGAGTTGCATTGGTGTTCGCAAAAATGTTTATTTTTCTCTATTTCGTCTATCTATTTACATTTGGCTTGTAAACAAAACGGGCAAAAATAAAATTTTTAATAACACTAATACAATTCTGCAAAATCCGTTAGATTGATCGATGGTCGGAGTGTTATCTCTGTTTGTTGTTACGCTATGCTATAATGTTACAGGACAAAAAAGGGTGAAAATTCAACAAAACTTGCATCTGGAAAGTTAATTAATACTAAGTGAACATCGCAACAACAGCCTACGTCCCACATTCATCACAAATAATTATAGTAAAATTACTATTAATAATAATTAATAGCAACTAGAATAAATTACAAATTATAAATGACTATCACTTTCATGGCAATATAAATATGATAATTTATTAGCAAATCTTTCTCGCGGCATAGTTTTGCATATCAGTGGATTTTTTAAGATCAGTCGCCGTCGAGCAATGGTTTTTCGAAGCTGGTCGAATATTGTAACCCATTTCGTTAGCCCCATTAATTATAGAAGCTCCGTCTTTTTGAAACTCAACACCATATTTTTGTATGTAGTTGAAAGCTTTTTTTGGTTTATGATATTTAAAACTCCGTCAATCAACACCAGAAAGATTTCAGTCAGTGAAGTACAATGAGCAAAAAGATCTTTCAACTATTTCAATCTTTGCAATCAACTATTTCAATCTTTGCTGAATATTCTGTTCATTTTGTCTCCAAGTCTCGCTTTTGTCACTTACGCTGAAGTAGCTCTTGTCAAGGACGCACCTGACGACGAAAAATTTAGGAACTGGGGTTTCTTCTGGTGGATATTCCTTATTTGCAGGAGATAATGGGTGAATTCCATGCAGGACTTCTTCACAACAGCCTCAAAATCGTCATTGTGAAGCCTCTCGGAGAGTTTAGGTGACCATTTTTTTCGTTGTGCCAAAGTTTCAACTGAAATATCAACCGCAATAATAAGAAAAACAATCTGCAATTCTTACCTATGTTCATCATAAAACTCGATAAATGTTGTCACACGAGGGACTGACGGTACTGTTTTGCCCTCGCCGATTTTTGTCAGATTTACAAATAAAATATTGAAAAAATACACCAGAAAACAATCTATGAATCTAATGGATAACATATTCCAATTAAAAAATTTGACTTACATACGATCTACTAATTTTAATTTCTTTTATAAAAAGTAAACAAATTGAACTTGCTAACTGCGTGACAGTTCGTAAATTGAAAATCAAACGGACTGGTAGTTTAGCTTGTGAGACAATATGACTAACATGTACGGTACTATAAGGCCGAAATACAATAATGCGAGACTGCTATACGAGAGCGCGACGAAAGTCTCGGAGCAAATGTTAAGCAGTTTTCGTAACATTCATTTGTATGCGACATCGTACAATGATTGCGATGCGTCGATGCGAGGCGGGAAATATTCGGAAAAACAAAAATTACTCGCTACGAGGTGCGTGACGTTTGTCAAATGCAATATGACACTTATATGAAATTTGAAATTCAAACGCCTTAATTACTTTCTAAGCAGGACGGTTATTCGGAATGAATTTTGAATGAAAATTTTATGCATCCTAGTTAAGGCTTTTATCTGCTAAACGAAGGAACATTCCAAATTTAAAAATTTTCAACAATCAAAAACAATTTTATTTAAAACGTCACCTATTTGACATTTGTCATATGAGCATTAATGTTCCCCGCATCGCGTGCATTGTAAATTGAATGCGTTGCGCGATGACGAGGGAGAATCGCATCGCGCTCACGCGAGTGAGTGAAACTATTTGACTATTATCAAATAGTTTCAGTGCTCGGTCACGAATGGAATCGTCAATTGCGCATGTTAAAATTTTTTTAATGAATGTCTAGCTGATATTCCATTGAAGTGGAAGATTTGACTTATTGCTTTGTTCTGGAAGGTTTGGAGCGCTTTTCTGTTTGCCTAGATTGGATTCGGGAAACACTACCGTAAAATTGTGTCAGTCTTAAGACTTGGTTAGAGATCAGAAGTTTGTTTTTATCATACAAGTGAACTTTATTCAGAAGGGAATTATGTTTGTCCAAATTGACACTCCATACAGCAATATTGGATGGATCGACGTTGGAGTTGTTTGTATGCCAACAACCTTAACCTTTATATCTACCGATGAGTAAGTGCTCGATACTTTCCGGGACGATTCTTTCATAAGGTACATTAGGCGTTTAAAATAGTTTGAATCCTATTCCCAAGTATTTTACAATCTTTTAAGCTTGAATCTGTCATGCGGCTCACATTAATTTTGAATATATCATGGCTATCAATTCTATGTCAGTATTGACGATATGGGTCTTGAATGAACATCAGGTTGGATTCGTTTGGCATTTAATCCTCTACGGTTGCAGCAATCATGAAGCGCAAATATTTAACGTTGCAGTTATAATGTTTCAAAACACGGGCGATCAACGTGATAAAAAATGATAAAGTCGACTAAGAGACTACGCAGAAGGGTACCTGTGGTGCTTTTAGACACAATTTATTCACAATTCACAATTTATATCAGCTGTGAAAATGTTTAATAGGGTTGGTCCAAGAATTGATTCCTGGGGGACGTCAAATTTGACTGGTATAACTCAGCAGACTATACACCTATCTCTCTCCTAAGAAGCAAAATAGAATTTGGTCCAGAAGACTGTGTATCCCGATTTAAATAAGTTCGAAAATAAGGTCATCAAAGGCTTTGCTCACTTCTATAATGGACATTCCCATAATATGTTTCGAATTTTTTATACCGCCTCAAAATGAGAGATCACGCACTGTGTTTGGATTTGGGTCCAATAATCTAGTTGGAATTAAGTTCTTGTCCTTAATAATAAGAGAGAGTTAAGCGTGAATAGTGTTTTCAAGGAGCTTCCCGAATAAAGGAAGGAGTGAAGCTAGCCGTGTATTATGTCCTTTGTACATTTCATATGATTGGTGCCTTTCCATTGGTTCTTAATATCAGAGTCCTTAAGGAGCTCTTCTCTTATCATCAACCAGTTGACTTTCTAAGAGGACCTGTTTATCATGAAAGGGAGACCACATCATCCTTCGACGCCACAAATGGATCAATAGCCAAAACCATGGAACGAAACTTCAAAATACCTAGGTCTAGCAAGAAGTCTAGGTGGAACGAAAACATAAGACAATAACGACAGCACTGCTATAGAGCATAGCAGTGTTATAAAGAATAGCAACAGCACTGCTTTAGAGCATAGCAGTGCTGTTCCTTGCCTTTGCTTTCCTGAAGCCAATATTTAAACTTAGCCGCCTGAACGTAACTAACTGATTAACCAAATTCTCATTTAGAAACAGATAGTAAAACTGACTTTACTCTACGGCAATGTTGCGTTTTAGCAGACATCAAAATCAAACCAGTAAGCATTACAGGATATGGCTCTGATTCAGATCAGTTTGATTCCATGGTATATTAGAAACGCAGATATACACAAGGACTTCAGACTCGAGACAGCAGACTCAGACTCGACCGAGCGCTCAAACTTTTCGACCACTACGTTAATAAACAGTCACCGCTCTAGCGATAGAAGGTTCCTCTCCAGGGAAATTACTGTGCTTCAAGAGCAGTGTGGGAATTTTGGATGTAAATATCTCTCTTCCTTAGTATTGATTGTATTCTCAAATGAGAAGGTCCTCGTCTAGATTTTTAATATTCAAAGTTTTTGTTACATACTCTTGCCTTTCTGCTCGGGGCTCATATTCTAATTGGTAATAAATTCGCGTAATTACATTTCTATTGAGAAAATTAGTTTTTTATTAGTTTTAATTATAAGTTTTTACTTTCTTATTACAGTATTACTTCTACTAGTGTAATGTTTAAATACACTTGAGTAAGAGTATTAGTTCCGTAGGTCCTTTTTGAGCCTCATATCTAGTGGTTGCCTTGTGATCCATAAACAGCAAATGAAACTGATTATAGTTTGGCAATCAACTTACATTGTAAAATTTGAAAAGTGCGTTTTTGTACACATCTTATCACATAGTTTAAGAAAATATATATAAGGAGTCGGGTGGAAGGATCATATATACCAGTTTGTGTTTTAATTACTCTAAAATTTCGTATTAACTGAGATAAAATGCATTATTCTGCTTTTACAAAAGTCATTATCTTTAGAAATAATGAACCACAGCACTCACCCGGTATATAACAACTTTCAAATTTTTTTGCTTTACTTTTTGCGAAGTGAATGTATTTCCTTTTTACGTCAGCTCAAACTTGATCACTAAGACTATAATTGAATACTCCGTTAGCAACATGAAGGATCGTTCTGAGGGTTCTTCGATCGATTTTTCCAAGTATCTCTGCTAGGCATCAGTCCATTGAGATTTTCTCGTAAACACTATTTCGGTGCTTTGGTGGAATGGATGAACTTTAGTTTTTTTTTTGTTATTTTATACTTCAGTACTTTACATATTCTTGGGCAAAATATAGCGTGATGTATTTGCATAGCTCTGATATATCTCATTATTGCTTGTGACCCATATTGAAGCTTTTATTTAAATCTCGAAATTTCTGAACGAACTTTTCCCATTTCAATGCCCTGGTAACACTATTAGTCTCATCTCTCCAACCCTTTTGCTTTGAACATCCATAATCATATTGCATAAAATTAAGGATCATCTCGAAGTTACGTGCGTGACATTTATAGGTATCTTTGAGGAAAAATGAAATCTGAGGTCCAATAATTTATCAATCCATCTCCAATAAGTTTTCTATCAACCTTTACAAATTGAATTTTTCACATCAATTTGAAAAGCTACTGAACATAGTCCTGGAAGTCAATGAACAACCCAATAATTACAATCATTAGATTCGAAATAATTTAAAAAAAAAACTATATTTTCTGGCGACTTCTATTGAACTTTCAACAAAATCTTTTCAAATTTTTTGTCTTAAATTTTGTTACTGTTGATACTCGTATAAATCAATCGATGTCCTCCCAATCCATTTCTGAAGTCTGTTAACATTTCAAAAGTTTTCGTTTTATTAAGTTCCCGTGAACCGAATAAACATGGAATCCTTTCGAGCCCGATGTCTCTATTACATGTACGTATATGTATACAAAAATACTGCATAAATATTCGGAAGTTGATGGACAAAGGTGAAAAAAGTTGAAGCGGAAAAGGTTCTTATTCGACAAAACTTTCCAAGTTGATCCATCAATGCTGTAGAAAGGTGCAAAAGGGATTGTTTGTATAGAAATTGTGTATATGTATTTTAGACGCTTTCAGCAGTATAAAGTTTGGTGCATTTGGTTTTTGTGTAAAAAGTTTTTTTATTCGCCTGGTGTTTGTAATGACACAATGATCTCGAAGAGACTTGTTTTTCCTAAAACTGTTTCAGACTCACCAGGTCGATGGATAAGCTTTAATATATCTTAGTAGAATGGAAGTAGGAAATAGAACAGATGAGAGGGTAGAAGATGCTATAAAAATACGATAATACTAGATAAGAGATATGATAAAAATACCGTCAAAAGCTAACAGCTAAGTTCGAAATCAATCATCCATATTTCAAATTCACATGAGAATGCAGGTCAGGACCAAGGAGACCAATATACTGGAATTCAATGTAAGCTGAATTAACTATGACTAGCGTTATTCGAATTTTTTTCTTGTTGAAAGGATTAACAAAGATTATCATTATGAGCCATAAAGTGTTCCATTTGAAAGGGCTTATAAATTCATTGATATGACTTGCTGTTACAAGCCAATATGTTTTATTTCCAGTTCAAGACTGACGTTTTATTTCCACTTTATTATAAATTAAACATAAATGGGTAATTTTGAGCTACAATCTGGTATTGAGTAGTTTTACATAGACGATTAACCTTTGAGCAATGATGTGATGTTGAGTATTGTTATAATTTACATGTATTATACAGCATCTCCACCGTGATTTAATAAAATATTCAATATGCAGAAATACAAAAATTACATATCATTAGTTACTTTAAAGTAAAATTTTAAAATACGATCGGTTCCAATTCGATCTAAATATAGATCGAATTGTCGATCGCTGTTAGTCGATTTTCCTAAGTACCTTCCCATGTCTTCGCCAATCGCCATTCCAAACGTAATTGCCGCGATTCAACGGCTCCAAAATTGTTACTTTATGTGGAGAATCATTCTGCTCTTTACATCTCTTTCTATATTCTTCCTCCCTCTTGGTGATACTTGTGAAATTTGGTTATCTACAAAGATCGATATCTGGTACAGTTTCGCGTAATTTTCTGCCAAATAGTATTTCGGCTGGACTTAAATCAATATCCAATAACGTATTCCTGTATGCTAGTTGATCCATTTCAAACTTGTTGTTATTTTTTTTAAGAATTGTTTTAGCGTTCGGCAGCCTCTTCGGCAGCACCATTCGCGACTTTTCAAACTTTGTCCCATTGTCCGTTGTGATCAATTCCGGAATTTCATGTCTGCTAAATAGCGATTTACATATCTTTATGATGTCTTTAGTTCGCATATGTTGTACTTCTTCCACCTCAAAAAATCGAAAGTAGCAATCATCAATCACTAGATACCATCTATTGTCTAACCTAAAAAGGTCCATAGTGACCGTCTGCTACGGATAGGTAGCAAAAGGTGATACAATTAGTGGTTCATGACGATTGGTTGTATTTTGAACGCATACTGTTAAAGATTTTACTTTTGTTTCAACGTCCTTCGAAATTCCTGGTCACCACATTGTACACTGGGCTCGCTTCTTACACTTTGTAATTCCCAAATGCCCTACATGGATTTCATTTAGCATAACATTTCTTGAATTTTTGGGAACTATCATCCCATCTTCACGTAAAATTAAATTTTCAATTACGGTTATTTCATTCCTTACTGAATAATATGAGTGTATATTCGCCTCGAGTTTATTTTTAGTTGGCCATCCTCTTATCGTACAGTGTTTTACCATTTGAACTTCTTGGTCTGTAGATTGTGCCTTTAGAATATTGCATATATGCAACTGATTCCATGTACACAGGCATCTATTTCCTCTTAAAGTTCACCTGATATGTTCTCCGATTTGATCGGTTGTCGCGATAAATAATCCGCTATAGGCAATTCCTTCCCAGGAACATAAACCATGTGGTAATCGTATCGCATAATTCGCATTTTAAACCTCTATAATCTCGGTGATATCATATCCAAATATTTTGTTCTAAAAATTTGTGGCAATGGTTTGTGGTCCGTTTGTATTAAGAACCTCTTCCCAATCAAATAGTTTTTTAGTTTACCACACGCCAATGTTATCACTGGTGCTTCACGTTCAATGTTAGCGTAATCTGCCTCCGCTGACGATAGAGTCCAGAAATGTAAGCCACTGAATGATTTTCATGATCTCCATAATCTCGAAGAAGCACCACTACCAGTCCTATCAATGTAGCATCGCATGAAATTATTGTTGATTTTTCCGGATCATAAATTTTTAGTAATGGCGAAGTGCATAACTTTTCCTTTACAGCATTAAAAGCTTTATCTTGCTCCGGCCCCCATGAGAAAATCTTCTCTTTAACTGTTTCGGTGCGATTCGTCGGCATAGCCATAGCGTAAACACAAAAAGCGCTCACAATCCGAACAAACGACCGATCTAACGGTATTTGAAAAATTCTGGAGAATTGCATTGGTGTTCGTAAAAATGTTTATTTTTCTCTAGTTTGTCTATCTGTTTACATAGTACTTGTAAACAAAACGGAGCAAAAAATTAATATTTTTACTAACACTCAAACAATTCTGCAAAATCCGTTAGATTGGTCGATGGTCGGAGTGTTATCGCTATTTGTTCTTACGCTGTGACATAGCGACGAGCGCGCTTGACCTTGAGAGCGCGGTTCGTCGCTATGTCGACGATTGCGTCAGTTTGCGTTAAGCGCCCGGTGGGGGAGGGTTGTTCGTGCGTTCAGTTTTGTTTTTTATCCTTAGTCAACAATTAACATTGTAATATGAAATAAATTAATCGGATTTTATTACCGCAATTTTAATTAAATATAACCAAAATCCTTAGCACTGAAATGGTTAATTAAAAGCTCTGTGATCGGATGTAAAATTGCCAATGGATTGGAGATATACTTTGCCACGAAGTTTACCATGCCGAGAAGACGTTGTACTTTGCTCTTATTTGTTGGAGGACTCGTCTCCTTGATCGCCATCGTTTTATTGGGGTCCACTCGAATTCCCTTTGAAGAAATAATATATATAATACAATGAAATTCGATTTCTTGAGCACAAAATACAGATTTACTTGCGTTTAGTGTTATTCAATTTTGTCGGATTCTTTTCATTGCTGCGTCCAAGCAACGGTCATGTTCATCTGGATTGTGAACCTATATCAAAATATCGTCTATATGAACATACACGTTCCTTAAACTTATAAGCACTTTCGACTTTGTTTTTGAAAATATTCAGGAACCGAACTGATTCCAAATGGAAGCCGCAAGAACTTTAATCGGCCCAAAGATGTCAAAAATGTTGTGTGATCTTGAGATTTTCGTATTGAAAGTCGTATCTACAGTTTCTCTAGCATTCATAGACAAGATAGGCTTCTTCAGATTTTTCTTTTCGAATGGGGTTGTTTTTTGTCTCGTTAAAGTAAGGCAAACTTTGGGCACGGAGCCACATGCAGCCCACTGTAAGTCCTCCACCAGGCATCTTTACTGATATTGATAAGCTTCTGAGGACTTTTTCTAGCTGACTTATCTGGCATATGTCTCTTCTCATGTCCTTACTCGCTGAGCCTTTCATCAGAGTTTGTGATATTGCCTTTGTTTTTTAAGTTAATCGCCAGTAAACGGGGAATTTGCGTGCCGAGAGCCTCGAAGGAGCATACATAAATAACAAGTAGGCTTAAAAGTTTTAATGATTGAATTCACTATATGTTGAGCGTCAGTTTTACTTTGTTTTGCGCTTCCTAGCAAAGATTCTGTCATCTGAGATCGTGCAATTAATACTTCAATAAACCTATCAATATCTGCTTTCCATGCAGTCCATCGAATCGTGAAACACTGGGCTTGTGCCTTTCGGGAAGCACATCGTTCCTCTCCAATGCTATGTACTGGTAATCACTGGCTAAGTAGACCTCCACAATTCTCCAATTTTTCAACCTTGATACAATGGATTGTGGACCAAATTTCACATTATATGTCGTTTCAACGCAGCCCTTACGGTGGAAAATATGATATGGCGTGTATTAAATATGACAAGTCCAGTTTTGTTGAAAAGGCAATAATGATTTGTTTGGCGTTATGTATAGATTAAAGACTTGGTTTCTCGGAAAAAATCCATATTAGTACGCATGAAGGGTTCTTTAGTCTTTATTTTTGTTGACTTAATTTTGATGGCTCATGGGATTTCAATACCCACGGAGATTAGTCATTTTTCAACATTGGTGCCGCGTTTGGTGGCTATTTGAACGTTTAAAACCGCTTTCAAACGCCATAATACGCCATGATACGGGCTCTGCGGGATAAGCTGATGGAACGCAGTATACAACACAACACCAAGAAGGTAGCCGTATTATGGTAGTTGCATCAGGTCACGTACAGGACTCCATCTTTGGCCCGCACCTATAAAACTTCTCCGATGAGGCTTGAACTACCGGGTGTGTCCTTCTCAGGCAGTCTGCTTGGGAGCCGCTCTTTTAAGAATGGTCTAGGATGACAAACGAGAACGAATGCTTGGCGTTTTTTTTATTTTGGTCGATCCGGTGACGATAGTAACATTTATAGGTTTCTCAAGCCATTCTTCTAAAGAGCGTTTGTATGCCTCGGATTGGATGAGTCTCCGCTATATTTTGTAGGTATAGGTAAAGGTAAAGGTAAAAAAATCTCTTTATTTTTTCATATAATATTAAACATGTTAAAAATTTGCACAAAAAAAGAGAACAAAAAATAGTTAAGCGATCTTACGTCTATTTAAACCTATGGCCACTGAGGGCACTCTAGTCTAGGCCAGTCACATATAATTTGGATACCTCCTGACACTATTTGCTTAAATTAATTTCATTTGAATTAATAATTTGAAGAAAATTTTTTAAAAACTTCAAAGACTATCGCTAACTTAAGTCTATTTAATCCTAATTAGAAATAGAGCTTAATCTATATAATAACTATTTAGTTTTCTATAGTTCAAATTAAATATTTTTGTTTTGTTTTGTTTATTCATGCATTACATTTATGTATATATTTATTTCGGGTCTTAATACTATCTTATGTACAAAGAGAAGGAGAAAAATAGAAGTAAAAGAAGAAATAACAAATAAATAATAACAATGGAAGAAAGAGAAGAAGACATATAGAGGAGCAGAAAGTAAAATTACAGATATAATTTGACTATTGCTAAAGTCCTAGGTTAAAAGTCAACCATGATAATCAATAATTACTTACGCCTATTGTTAGTTTTTATTTGGTTTCATGTATATATATTTTTTTTATTTTTTTATTTATATATATATAGATATTCTTTTTGTTTTTTTTTGTTTATTTTTTTATTTTTTTCCGGTGATAAATTAACTTAGATTTGAAAATTTAAATAAAGCTAACTATATACAAGTTATTTAATTGTAAGGTGATATTTCACTAAAAACACAGATCAAGGCTGCTATGTTCATTATGAGAACATGACAATTAATAGCTCCGCGTGTCATAGGCTCGCCAATCGTTCACACGACCAATAGAATCTCACTTCAGCCACCGATATTGTTGGTGGTTTCTCTGTTTATGACACATATGCATCGAATATCGTAAGTCTACCTCAGTATTGTGGGTGTGTATAATGTCGTCGTATATAAGTCTCTTGTCTGTGTTTCGTCTTTCAATATGGTAGATAACAGGTATTCCACGTCCGCCAACGATAAGTCTCTTTCCATCTAAGTAAGGAAATGCTTCTGGTGGTATGAAGCCTGCCTCCCTGCATCGCTCAAAGTACAACTGATTAGGATAATATGGGTGACTGATCCACATGTTCTCATCAGTCATACTCGATCGCAGACAATGTCTCCTTACTTGGTGTAGAATGCAAGAGTCTACTCTTGGAAAACCTGCTGCGTCGTATAGCTCCCTATCCGAGTAATACTACTTGAAGTCGGATTCCGCTGTTTTGTACAATCCAGTGCAAGCTCTTAAGCATTTTCGCTCAAACACCCTGATTTTCTTCATGGCGGAAGCATTCAGGTTAAACCATATGGGCCACGCGTATGTGGAGACACGTGTCTCCAGGTGTTTCGTATAAAAAAGTCTCTTAAGAGACATGAATGCCCTTCTTGCTTTTTCGAGCTGTATTTTCGCATGTTGGATGTACTGCAAGCGATAGTCGAGGAACACGCTCAAGTACCTTACGGTGTTCTTGGGCGGTATGCGTTCGCCATTCAACTTAATACGGAAATCCATCCAATTTCGCTTCAAGTCTCTGCCGGCCTTTGCCAGTGGTCCACGAAACAAGATAGTTTCACATTTGTTATCATTTATTCTCAATTTCCAAGCGTTTGTGAACGTTTGTACATCTTGAAACATGCTTTGCAGCTCAGCTTGAACCACTGAAGCTTTGCTGTCTGCAGTGTATATGATCAAGTCGTCAGCAAACGCCACTATCATCCGTGCAGGACTTTTTTTGAAGCCAGACGACTTCAGAAGAGGATTCAATAAAATTGAGAATAATGTTGGTGCCATTACTGTTCCCTGTTGTAGACCGTCAGAAATCTGAAATACTCTACTGGAAGTATTTCCCCCGACTTCGACAATAAATTCTTTTCCATACAGCATACTCAGTAGTATGACTATTAAATCATTACATAACCTATTCTGTATGAGTCTGAAAATCAGTCCATCAAGCCAAACTGTATCGAAGGCTCTCTCCATATCAATGAGGCATGCTCCAACACATTTTCCTCCATTTAAATGCCAGCAGATATCTGACGTCACTTCCGTGATGGCATGGATAGTAGAATGGCTTCTGCGAAAGCTAAACTGACTATTGCTGATGATATCTTTGTCTTCGAGGTGTTTCTTGATATTTCTGTTCAAGAAACACTCAAAGACTTTGCCTGCATTTAACAATAAGCTTATCGATCGATAGCTTTTCGAATCGCTAGGATCCTTTCCCTTCTTCAAAATTGGAATGACCCTGGCCTTCTTCCAATTTTATGGGAAGTGTTTATTATTAAGTGCATTATTGAAAATGCAAGTAAATTCCGTCATTATTGGTTCTGGTAAGTGTTTGAGGACAATGTTGGGTATGCCATCAATGCCAGTTGATTTTTTGTTATTAAGTGTCCAAAAGGCATGCTGTACATCCTCCTTCGACACAAAATAGTCTTTCAAGCTGTTCTGTGGTAGCATATATGAATTTACAGACTCACTGAAATGGAGAGTGGGTTCTCAACTGTAAGAAGTCAGGAAGTCTTCAACTTTATTTTTGACAGTTTGTTTCAATCGAGGACTACCTAGATTAGAGTTTTGTCGATGAACTGATTCCATACTCATACCAATTACATCTAATTTTTCTGTCTCGTTTGTTATAGTTTTGTATTGTATGGGACATTGAATGTTGTCAGGTTCATCTGTTTCCATGATCCTATATTCATCATGTTCTAACGGGATTTTCAAAGTCGGCACCGTTGCCGGCTTCTTCGACTTCAAGAAAGAGTTGATCTGGCTGAACATTCTATCCGGATCCTGAGGATGAATGCTCTGCGCTTTCTCAGCCCACTGTTGGTTTACTTCTCGAGTAAAGCTCAACTCGATGAGATAACTCACAGCCTTCATGATATCTTTATGAGTTTTTAAATGCGGATGCCAGCTCGCAGTGGAACTCCTATATATACTGTTGATATGCGTCAGAATCATACTTTTCAGCTTTTTTAGTTTCTTGATGCTTCGGGTCAAGTATTGGTCCATGTTGTTTCGTGGTGTAATTTTTGGTATGGTCTGGTCCATTGCAGGGAGTAAAAGTTTGTTTATTTCGTTTATGTATTCGTCAATTTGGTCGTTAGTCAAGTTTCTATTGTTTGGAATGTAGGTGGTTGAGTTTTATGCAAGTGGGTCGTGTATTTGTGTTAGTGTTTGGTTGAATTTCGTTCAATTTTTTTTCTGTAATTGTATTTGTTGGGAGTTTGTTCAGCAGTAAGTAGGAATACGTCGCTGTTCTCTTTAGCAATCCTTATTTGTATTGCTTTGTGGTCGCTGTCATAGTGCAAAGTTTGCAGTTTGTGGTCCACTGTCAAGCCAGTAAGATTCAAACGCATATCAACTATGCAAAGATCCAGATACGATCCAGATCGATGCAATGTAGGAGTCCTCAGCCCGACGAGCTGGCATCGGTATTCCATTTGATTCTCATCAATCCATCCTTTTACAAATACTCCCCGTGGATTGGCGTACTCATTCAGCCAGTCGCTGTGTTTTGCGTTCAGGTCACCTGCTAGAACATAATAATTACTGGGATCATCTAGTCGAAGAAGTTCAAACACGAGGCTGAACTGAACTGAATTTCGTAATCAGATTTTTCGATGCATATGCGGAGATAACAAAGAGATGTTGGACGCCTCAATCTTTATGCATGTCAACTCTAGGCTTTCAAATCCACTGAATTCTGGTCTGTTTATGTGTTCGTACATGATGTGTCGTGTGAGCATTATTGCTGTTCCTCCTCCGTTAGTCGAGTTGGGTCCGTCAGTACGTATGAAGTTGTAGTCCTTGAACTGTAGGTTATATCTTTCGTTGAGTTTAGTCTCGTTCAGCAGTATAATGTCAGGTTTGTGTTCATACGCAAAATCTAGTAGATCTGACCTCCTTTAGACACTCACTATCGAGTTGACATTCACCGATATTAGATGAAGTTCATCTCGAGCCAACACTGCAGAGAGGTGTCTAGTATTGGTCATGGGAACAGCTAGACGTGCTTATAAGGCCCCGGATTTTGGAGCTGTGATCGACCAGGGTGTTCTCGATTTTACCCAACTTGTCCAAGATAATCTTGAACATAGCGGTTAAATCGCTTTCATCCCTCCTTTGGCCGCTATATTTTGTTAGTCGGTTTCGCATGTAGATGGTTTGCTACCTACGCTTGGATGCAGTAAGAATCTGTTTTATTTTATGAGCCTTTTCGTTCTCCAAAGAGTCTGCACTGTCGTTATTTTTTCCATGGGACTTCTTAGTAATCACCCTGGAAATAATTTTGATTTATTGCTTAGGAACCTCGACGGAAAGGAAATTGTATTTAATTAAATCTCATTTAATTCCACATTTCATGAAAGATTTTTAACAGAAACTATCTTTTGAAAAACCCGAAAATTGTCACCAAGAAATACCCGACTCACCGAATTACCCGACTTTTTTACTGCTTATTGTTTGCCGAATATGTGCTCGTTTGCTTTAAGAAATATGTTGCAAATTGAAAAGCACGTATGCATAAAAAGAACACCACAAAATGTGGTCATGTAGACTACTCCACCAATATGGTAAATCAAAGAAAGTAGCTTGAGCTAATTTCTCACTTTTTTCGAGAAACCTTAACCATCAATCAATTAATTTTAAACTGCACTTTAAGTTTTCGTGAAAAAGAAAACAATTTTATGTGATTTCATCTCGTAAATTGAAAATTCCATAATGAACCTTTTGATTCCAACACGATTTATTGCGCAGGAATAGATAAGAGAAATAATGAAAAGTTAATTGCTTACAAATCCTTCTAGAGAACATGATGACACATGAAATATTTAAAAAAATTTGTGGTTGGTGTATGGAAATGAGAACAAAAGCGAGTAAAAATATTTACATCCTGAAACCACAACTGGTAATTACGTTAAATTAAATTTTACTAACTAAAATCGAGTCTGCGCTGTATTTATTTCTATATTTTCATATAAAGTTGTTTATTTAATCTTTGTGAAATGTAACAATCATTTCGTTGCAGTCAACTTTGTGTTATGAAAAGCGTTTTTTAAATGAAACTGCGTGTCTAATTTTGATCGAGAGTTAACAAGGATAACAAGGCCGTTTGTAAGTTCTAAGTTGCAGCTGCATGAAGATTCATTTTCGTTTTTGATCATATGATTATCACCCTTTTACTAATAGTTTAATAGTTTAAATATTTGGGCTCGTTCACTGTAAATCAGCAGTGTATAGGCCAATGAGACCTCACTTCATCTCCAGAGATTCCAGCAACTACTTGAATGAATTGAACTAAACAAATGGGTTGGCTGACAACAAAAAACACAAGAAATGCGTTATGAACAAAGACAAAGTGTAGTAAGTCAAAATAATAGTAAGACATATCAAAAGATGCTCAAAACTGAATGACGTTACCTTATGCTGGCAAAATACCTACAAATTGGAAAATTACTTAAAGAAATAAAGATTAAGAGAGAGATTGGAGTGATTATTTACAATATTTGCAATTATTTTTAACCTAACGCTTAGCTTGCCGGTTTTGCTGAATGACTGCGGCCAGCATTCAACCCTAGTCTAGTTATTATATAATCCTTACTTTGGTTTTCTTATCTAACATGAAGTTATTCACCCACTTACACCCAAAGTGTAGTAGGAGTGATTTTTAATTAGAGCTAGAGCTAGAGCATGCTTGTTCGTAAGAGTTTATTGGCTTTGCTTTAACCTGGGGTTTTGCGTCTTAAACTAGGATATATTGGTCTTTCCCTATATTTTGGGATTTGTAGGAATTTTAGCGTATTATTTCGGTTTTGCCCGTTTTTGTTGCAGAGTTTTAATGATCTATTACGTATGTCGACAAATGACGATTGTCACTGTTTTGAGGTGCTTTTAGATGTATGTTTTTCCAATGTGTTATTTTGCAGATCCACAGCATCTCTGTATTATGAAGGTCCTGTGGCGTTCTTCTACTTGTTTTTGTCGTTTGATGAAATGCGATATAGCCATAAAAAGTGTTGCTTTTATTTTGTGTTTAAAGTTAGTTTATAGTATAGTTTTTAATGTTTAGTCGCCAGGTGTGAGAATGAAGAGTACAGAAGAGAGGATGTCTAGGCAATGTAGTCGTTATTATCTTAGATAGTCCAGCAATATTCAATTCAATATTCAGTATAATATATATGGTTTTTATTATTTAGATACGGTCAAACCTGTGTAACTGGCAACTGGGTAAGCGAGAAAACTCTTTAAGTGAGAGAAATTGCCAGTAATCGTCATTTTAAGCCTTTAAAACCTCTGTATATGAGAAATTGAAACCTCTATAAGAGAGAAACCTCTATACCTCTATAAGGGGAGCCTCAGATATTCGTACATGGACCTCTATAACTGAGACTGCTAGTTATCTTTACCTCTATAAGCGACAGTTGAGCATGTACGCACACGCAGGTAGCTCCCCGAAATTTTAGAAAACAAACAAAGACTTTCTAAAATTTCGGGGAACTACCCAATTTACATTGTCATTGCGCACATTTGGCCCTTATTACAGTTGAATAGTATCAAGAACGAAGAAAGGTTCAGTTCTACGTCATGTCTACAAGAAAAATCAAAGAGCTATCTCTAAGTAGGGAACTTAAAATCGTGAATGTGTTTGAGTGTGGGAAATCGCGTAATGAAATTCAAAGTGAGTTTGGTGTACCAGAATCCACCTATTATAAAATTATTAAGTCAAAGGACTCGATAAAGTCTCAGTGTTTTGAGGGACATGGAAATATTAAGAGGGGTCAACATTCCGAGTTTCCCGATATTGAAAAATGGCTTTTAGAATGGATCAAACAATCCCTTGATAAGAACATTCCCATTGATGGACCCTTGCTAAAACAAAAATCGAAAGACATTGCCACCAAATTGGGAGTTCAGAACTTTTCGACAAGCAATGGTTGGTTAGAGGGTATTAAAAGGCGTCATGATATCGCTTTTCAGAAAGCCGCTGGAGACAGTTAATTTGTCGATCAAAGCGTGTATAACCAATGGCCTAAAGAACTGCCAAGTCTCTTAAAGGGGTAATATATAGACGATATTTAAAATGCGGCTGAAACTGCTTTGTTCTTCAAGTGTCTGCTGATAAAACATTTACATTTAAAGGTGGAAAATGTCATGGGGGAAAATTAAGCATGGAACGTCTGACCATTCTTCAATGCTTAAACATGACCGGTACTGATAAGCTCCCTCTTTTGATAATCGGGAAATCAAAAAAGCTTAGATGTTTTCAAGGTGTCCAGACTTTACCTGTTGTTTATGTCAATAACACAAAACTTTGGATGACAAAGATATTGTTTAAAGATTGGCTGAAAAAAGTTAACAAGGAAATGAAGATAAAACACAAAAAAATCTTGCTTTTCGTTGACAACTGTGCTGCACATACGGACCTACAAACATTTAATAACATAGTCATGTTTTTGCCTGCCAATACCACCAGTAAACTTCAACATTTAGAGAGAGAGAGAAGTTGTTCAACATACTCTTACGTGCCTCGAAGCAAACAATAGCCCTGATATTAACGTACTTCTAGCCATGAAATTTGGAAGGAGGGCTGGTGATTCAAAGTAAGTGATGTTACTATCAAAAACTATTTCAAGAAAGCGAGGTTTTGTATCAGAACAGATAAACAAGAATTTCTACCAGAAGATAATGAAGTTGAAGCTGAACCTAGCAATGAGGAATGGATCAAGCTTGTGTGTCACGAATCAACTAGTGATGTGTTAACGCCAACCTTTGAATATTTCGTACAATTTGGCGACGACCTGGCAACCATTGGATAATTTACTGAAGACGATATCGTGCAGAACTTGGTGACAAAGTGTATTGGCGGAAATGACTGTGAAGATGAAACCGACCGATCGCAGACTTTGCATACAGAAGTAGAGAACATTCCAAACAAGAAAGAAATTTTAAATGCACTAGATAAAAAACATAAGTTTTTTGAATATTCGAGGGTTGAGATAGGAAAATATTCGATAAAATTTACGAATAAGAAAAGCATGTACAAAATTTTTAAGTACAGAAAAACAGAAAAAAGAACAGATTTTTTAAAACAGATATGAGGATTTATTATTTCATTTTGCGTGTAGAATTTATGTAGTACACATACATACATATATGTATGTTACATATGTACAAAACGTTTATTCACCGCATATTTGCTGTATCATTCATTTAACCTCTATGAGTGATAATGGTAATATCTGTACCTCTATAAGGTAGAAACTCGGATTAGTGTGAAACCTCCATAAGCGGAAAAAAGATTGCCATCCCTTGAACTCTCACTTATCCAGGTTCAACTGTACATACAATTATTTTCCAACTAATCCTTAGCCTATGGGTTTTGTATATTGGCTGCACCCAGAATTTTATCCTAGCTTACCTATTCTGTGATACTTACTTTAATTTCTTTTATTATATAACATTAACTTATTTTGGCACTAACACCCAAAGTATGACATCTCTTTTTCTATACTGTTTATTTTTTGCGTGTTATGTTTCAATGGTTTTTTATTTTAATTACTATTCTTAAAGATATATCCCAAAAAAAAATTTTGGAATTCTTACCAACTACTTAAATCCTGCTACAAGATTTAAGCTAAATCCTAAAATCCTAAAATATACCCGATAATTGTTTCCGGAAAAAATCGGGATGGGTGAGTCGTCCGTTATCCTTGTAGAATTCCGTATAAGCTCAAAGGATTTTTGACTCCACTACTCCTATTCTTCCTCACTTCTAATTTGGTGCTGTTTACCAAATATAGCCAATGGCGTAAAAAATTATTGACCTGATTAAGGCTTTATAAGTAATAATCTCCACCCACTTTGTGGTCGCTGACTGCTGACTGAGTTTCACTTCGACTGCAGGATTAAGTTAATCTCAGATACCCGGAATATTTTAAAAAGAAAAGGGCCTAAGATAAACCCCGAGTTGATACCAAAGGGTTCAGACCTAACTCCGTCAGATACCTCATTGGCAGCACGTTTCCTCACGAAACTGTCTCATTTTTTAACATTCACTGCGAAGCCAAATTGAAATAGTTTATAGAAAAACCCATTGATCCAAACCGAACTAAATGCTTTTCCTACATCTATGGAGCACGCAACCACAACGATTTTGCAATCCCGATTTCTCTTTACACAGACTTAGAAAACAGCCTATGCATCTACTATTGAGTGATCTCTTTTAAAGTCGAAGTGTCTGAGAGTTTTATGTTCGCGATGAAGTTCCAAAAGTCCCCATAAAATTAATTCCTTGAGATTTTTCTTTAGCGAACTTTCAGATGAATCAGTTAAGGGTTGAATTCAGAAAAGGGACTTTCTTTTGGCTTTCGGTAGTTGAGAGGTTTTTGATGTGTCGATCGAAATTTTCTCTAGTTTCTCAGTCGACCTGCTTGTATGAGATAAAAACTGGTGATCTGCTATTTCCAGCTTCACATCCCTTTTCTACTCTTAAGGTCAGCTCTGCATAAAAGATGGTCAGACACGTCGTCGGAAGCGCCAAACTCAAAGTTCTTCAATCTTTGGGAAATATTTAAAAGGATAGCCGACATACTGAAAACATTAATATCTGTGCGAGGTATTTACAACACACGCGCGATAATGAAAAGATCAATATTTGTCGAGTTTCTTCAGAAGGTTGGCACGTTCGATGCTATCAAACCGATAGCAGAGCCATTTAATATCCATTGGACATGTGATTTCCCTATAATGGTGACTTGAAGGGATTGAAGCCATCGCATGTTGCAAAGCAATAGAACTTTTAACACAAAGGCAGTAACGTTTCCGAGTCTTCCTAAAAATCGTTTTTCACGTATATTCTGAAAAAAGAAAAAGGGTGCTCTCCCGGAGCTGATCTATATACAATGCTCTCTATGGGCTTCAATCTTGTATGACATTGTTTTTGGATTTCAAGAGGTGTGCTGAAAGCTATACCTACTCCAAGGATTCCATCTGAGTCGTCATCCTTTATGACTTTGAATTTCCCCACAATTGTATTTACTTTTCAATTTCGTTTCTGAGATTAACAAGAATCCCAGTCTTTTCATGTCCAAGTATTCTTGGACAGAGTTCCTTTTATATCGTGGATTTAGCGAACGCATGTTGAGAATAAAGAGCCTGGTAACTCAACGTTCATTGCGATAGCAAATTTTGAAGGCAAAGTCTATTAGTGACCTGATGGAATTCAATTTGCAAATGAGGATCAAAGAATTGAGATCAATCTGTGTATTGTTTATTCGTAGTAAAAGAAAGGATTACTGATGCTGAATGATGATTGCGAGTACGACGGGTTGGTACTTGTTTGTGGAGTCTAATTCTTTTTACCTATTAATGCTAAAGAGCTCTGTTACATTGTATAGAGGTCTGTAGTTATTATGACTACGCGTACGTGCCTTGGCATGTTTTAGTCCTCTGCTTGCTATGTTTATGGTGGTACTTGAATTTTGGTTTGTTCACGCCCGTACATCTAATATACGCTTTTTGTTTTGGCCAGTTCGTTGCTATTCCAGCCTTTGCTTATTAATTTCATTACCCAAGCTAGAAACAAGGAGTTTGATGTACGGGCTTGTTTTCAGCATCGGATTTAAGTAAGACGTTTCAATTTTGTGAGTTGTTAAAAAGTTTTCCGTCAATCTTGTCTGTCTTCTTCCTTCGGGGTTAACCCTTGCGATTTTTGCCCCTTGCAAGTTGTTATGTAGCCATGTTATTTCTACTTGACTTCTCATTAGCGTGTACTACTTTTCCACATGCCTAAAGAAGTGGTTTTCAGTTACAAATTTCAATTTCACAAAAATCAACTTTGCCTTACATCCAATAAAATTAAAATTTAAAACACCCGCTTAATCACACCGACATCACAATTGATGCTTCCCAAAATATTAGAATATAATATTCAATTGATATAGCAATAATTTGAATGCCCTATAAGGTATAAGATCAAACGAAAAATATTGCAATGCATCCATAATGTGACTTGTTCAGAACTCAACTTGCCTTTAATGCATTCCAAGATATATTATCCCATAAGTTGAAAAATTACAAATCAATTCGATAAATTCGAAAACGATTTCATACATATATTTCATCGAATAAAATGAAGGACAGCTTGTCGTCGCGGAATTGTTAAATCAATAATTTTTTGTTAATTGTTATTCATGTATGAAATTCTCTTACGGTGAAGAATTGCATGATTTGATTACAATATGATGGGAAGTTAATGCATTTTCGCTGATGGCAGTTGCGATATTGAATTATTGAACCACGAAATAATAAAGCCAAATCTCCAAAATGATAATTTTAAAAATATGGATACATTTGTTTCGAGAATAATTCTGACATTTAAACAAATTTTTGAGTGGGTTAAGTATATATAAAGTATAGTTTCATGCATATATTGCTTTGATTTCCTTGACAAGTTTATTCTGCTGTTGCTTATCGTTTATGTCTCGTATCAATTTCCGTGGAACTTCCCAGTCATAGTTTTTAAAATACAGGCTAGCACAGTACATTACAGTGTTGACTTGTATTCGTACTGAATTCAAAAATAATGACGGATTATGTGAATCTCTTTTAAAACTATGGTCAACAGATACCTTATTGTTTTGTATGCAATATCCTTTAAGTGTTAGAATTTAAAGTTACTGAAACCTTCAGCATCAGCCAGGCCGAATTATTCCCAAGAGTCGTTTGTTCAATGATAGCGTAGTAGCTGAAATTGTGCCATAGCATTCAGAAGATGTCACCTCCAATCATTTCAATCTGGTTTTCCTTGTTGTGATTCTGGCAAACGCTGCCAGCTCCACTAAGTCTTCCCACTGTTTCCCTCTTTTCCCACACGAGTTTTTTCCAGTATTATGAATGTTCTCCCAAAATTAATTTCATGTTTCCTGGAATATTCAAACTACTTCGGAAAAGTTTTATCAGAATGAATTCCCAATTGTTACTGTACATACCTTGCTATCAGCTTTCTTAACATGCATCATTATTTTGGCTGACATGTTAAACTCTGCTACATGAAATAATTCCAATTATTTGTCCTCAATAATCATTTCAATTTTGGATCATGTGCTCATGTTGTCCTTTGTTGGTAGAAATAATGTAAAACTGCATGAGCCCCAAAAAAGTTGTGAAAAACTTGCTTTATGACAAAGAAGATACAATAAACCGTCATATGCTTTAGTCAAAGTATGTAGGAGGAAGGTTAGTAGGTTTGAGAGTGAGGTTCAAAGCTTCCGGTTTCAAACCAGAACAAGTTATTCATCTATTTTAAATTGTTGTGTTTATTAATCTGTATATAACAATTACTACGTTATTCTTTTGTCGTTCGTACGAGTCTTGTGAGCCTGCCTTGCTTGGTTTAATTTAGTTATTATTTTTTCCAGTTTTTATACAGGGTGGAAACAGACAGTGTAGTTTTGAAATGCTATTAAAAAAACTACGCATCTTACAGAAATTAAATTTATTTGATTTTATACAGTACATCATGCCGTTTTATGTATCCAGTTATAAAAATGTCATCAGAAAGATGATGGCCGCCAGCAGCGATACATTGTTGAAGGCGATTTCTGAAGTTTTCTGCCGCATTTTTCACATTTCGACTGGTATGTTTCCTCCCATCCTCCCTCCAATTTCCTCCCTAATTCGCTCTTGGAGTTCTTCCAAGGTGTGAAGCCGATGTTTAAAAACCTTTTCCTTCAGGTAGCCTCTAATGAAAAAATCACAAATGCTCAAGTCTGGTGAGCGCGCGGGCCACCTCACATCACCCCTCAGAGAGACGAGGTGCGTAGGGAACATCTGTCGCAGCTTCGTCATTGCAACTCGAGTAGTATGTGCCGTAGGCCCATTCTGTTGGAACCAGATGTCTCCCATATCTGTTCCTTCCATTAGCTCTTCGAATTGAGGTTCAGCGTTGACATTTACGGTTTGTCCATTCTCCTCAAAAAATAAGGCCCAATCACCCCCAATTTTGGAATCGCACACCACACGGTCACTTTTGGGGGTGAAGAGGTTGCTCGTGAATTTGCCGTGGATTATTTTCTGCCCAATAGCGAAAATGTTGCGATGAAAATTTGCCACTGCGATGAAAGTGAGCCTCGTCACCACTGAAAAATGTTGACTGCACATGGATCCTGTTCAAAATTTCTTCTGAGCAATTCATGCGATTTTCATAGTCAAGTGGACTCAACTGTTCGACAATCATAACCTTGTAGGGGTGGAAAAATACGTCTTGGCGCAAAATCCTCCTTACTGAGCATTTAAAAATGCCCAATGCAATTGAATGCTTCCAGGCAGAATGCGTAGGCGACTGCACAATAGCTTCTCTCACTCTCGTCTAATTTTCAGGTGTTCATACGTTTTGGGTCTTCCTTAACCACTAAGTATTAGGGTAGAACCAGTTTCTTCAAATGAACGCACCCAGTTCGTGATTACAATTCGGTGAGGGACGATATCATGAGGCGCAAGGTTAATCTTCAGCCGAAAAGCTCGCTCAGTTGCGTTGAAAGATCGGCCATTTTCCAAAAACGAACGGACGGCGAAGCCGCGTTGGTCAACAAACCAAACCATGGTAATGACTGATAACAGCATGACCCGCCCGACGAAATGAAACCATCATAATCGCAATATCCCCATCAAACGGGAAGTACCAACCTTTCAAAACTGCACTATTTGATTTGCCCTACCCTTACATCATGTGTCCAGTTACTTAACTCTGATCCTTTTCTTATCGTTCAAATTCTTTCATAACTCGATGCTTTAAGAGGAAAGTCAATCAAAAGTGTCAAACGAAAAACTGCGAGAATACTTCGAAAGAGCTCCAAATCTGACGGTATCTAACCAAAATGAGTAGAATTTTAATCGCATTAGCAAATTATTTTTCATTCAGCAAGTAAATCTCTCTTAAATATTTTGAAGGAACGCAAGGCAACTAAGAATCTCCGATTCTGTTTTCTATCTCTTCCTCCTAGATACCAACCTGAAGTGTTCTGGCTGTTTAAGGTTGCATCATATGTTTGTGTACATGCGACGCGACATTGATACTTAGGTAACTTATTTTCGCACGGTGTCGTTGAAGGGCGTGAAAGTTTGCCAAAAATGGGGCCAAAATTTGAATATGGGGCGCTATTCTAGATCCAATAAAGAGTCGATATTCGTTTACAGAAAAATCGGGACCGCTTATTTTCGATACACACGGTTGAAAATTGAATTTCAACCTGAGCGTGTAGAGTGCCCGGTGAATTCAGGCAACAATAACATGGTGGTTTGCATAATTTGTTTCCAAGAAGTGGAGAGAGGAAAACCCCATTCTTGTATGGCGCGTGAAGATAGGCCTGGTGACGTCATTACCAAAATCTTGATCTCAACAATTCAGCGTCTTCCAGATAAACAACAAGACCAAATCGCTAGCTCAATTCTCCGTCACAAAATCGACGAGCTTCCAAGTACCTTAATAAATATTTCGAATATCGAAGTGAAGTTGTACTTGTAAATCCTTGCGAAATAAGTAATCCAGTTTTTTTCTGAACGTTTGAATAATTTACAAGTGAACGCTGGAGCTTCTTTAAGACAAATTACTAAAATCACCAATTTCATTCGTTCTGCTTCTGGGAGAAAGTCCGTTTCATCACGTATCTCCCAAAAGTGCGTACCTCCCGAACTACACCTTCTACAAGGGTTTGTTAACCATCTGTTTTTGTCTGGTTTTTTACCAATTTTGGGCAGGGTAAGGGCCCAAAAATTTCACATCATTTCCAAATGATGCAGTTGCAGAATTTTCGCATTTGCATATTTAATAATCTCCGATGGCTCACTTCATGATGTGAAAATTATAATTAAATTGAGAAATCAAACCATTGTTTCGAGGAATTTTTTGTGTTTTTGTACTTGAGAAATAAAAAATTTGTTGAAGAAAGTCCTTGTGTCTCCCTGTAATGCATTGTGTATGTAGCAAAACCCCAATTTTTATCGACTCGAACCATCCACTCTCATTGAAATTCAATTTTTACGTGATATTTAAGGAAAATAAGCAGTCCCGATTTTTCTGTAAACGAATATTGACACTTTATTGATTTTGATTTTGATCATACTCATGCTTTATTGACCATACTCAGATTTTGGTGCCCTTTTTGGCAAAATTTCACGTCCTTCAACGACACCATGTTCGACAAAAAAACAAAGCACAACGAGATGTATCATGATATTATAAATTTAATATTTACAAGGAAAGGTGGAAAGAGCTCAAGCTGGTTTCAAACACGCGTCCCTGCCGCTTCTCATCAGGTGCCAACTCACAGGCTGGGAGGCATCGATTGGCACTACCAGCTACGTGGATGTCGTCTGGCTATTTTTACGTGTTATGATTGTTGCTCTCAGCTTGAACTTGTCCTATTTTCTATTGTCCTATTTTTGGTACCTATCATACTACGAGAATCCGAAAAATCGACGAGCATCGCGAAGAAATGTCAAAACTAGGTAGATAATTTGAAACAGCAAAGAGAGTATATCTTGGAATTCAGATAATACCTAAAACAACCTCAAACCACCGACAAACCACTAAACTTTTCACAGAACGAAAGGTACAGTACCATAGTTATTATATTTTTCGAAAAAAAACCTCAACGTCATAATTAGAGGCAGACAGGGTCTCCTAGTGGAGGCGATAAAGGAAGACCTGGAGGCCCAGGGCTTTCACCCAATAGACAACCACAACTCTGGCAAGGGAAAACAACATCTATGAACTCCCTCAGCAAATTAAAACACTGACACGGAGACTGATACGAGGAGTGGCAATTTTCGCAAAATCGCCAACCGGGTGAAGACAGATTCTGGAGAATGAACAAATACTTCCGCACTAAAAACAAGACCTTAATCCCTCCGATCCATGGTCCCAACGTATGGTGTTCTAAAAGGTTGGCAAGGCTGGGGCTTTTGAAGATACGCTTGAGGTGCAATTTCATGAGAACTCTTCCTTGGACGAGGACATTGACGATGACGAGAAAATATCAGGGGTAAGTGCGAGAATATAACGAACGCAAGTGGATGGTATGCGACCGGTGGACTTTGACGAAATCAAAAACCTTGCACAGATATTAAATACCCGAAAATCACCGGGTGACAACACGCTCAAAAACATGACACTAACTCCCCGACAATTTCATACAGAACCCGACGGACATAACTAACCATATCTTTCACTTGCGAAAGTTCCCAAGGGCAGGCAAACAGCAATTGTCACAGTTCTACCAAAACGCCGAAAACCTCACATTCCCCTCAGAATTGGGGACCCATTTCAAAATTGTGGAAAAGACAATACTCCAAAGTTTGTCAGAAGTAAATCTTCAAAACAAAATTATCCCAGAGGAACATTTTGGATTTATGCCCCAACACTGCATAGAACTCCAGCTAACCAAGCTAGTACAACACATTCAAAATAACCTCATCAGGAAACCAACCGGCCTTGTTATGTTCGACGTGGCAAAGGCATTTGACAAATAATAGCGGGGCTAATATTCAAAATGCATGCACTTCTTTTACCCCTTCCTATCATTTAAACGATAAGCTCTTTACTCCAAGGCAGAACTATTCGCGTCAGAATTGACAACCATCTCTCCAACCTGCGGCCAATTGAAGCTGGAATCCCACATGGATCACCCTTGTCACCAAGACTTTATAACATCCACACGGCAGATCTTCAACATTACCCGCAAACGTCAAACTATCTCTCTATGCTGATGATACTTGTATATTTTATTTGTCCAAACTAGCAGAAGTCATCACTTTAAAACTGCAACAGTCCATTAACTTGCTTTTGAGATGCTTTCGCAAATGGAAGATCAAAATCAACTCAAACAGAACACAATACATATTCATCACACGACGAACACACCAAAGACCACCACTCTTAACAAAACAAACAGACTGCTAAATACCTCGGTTTTACGCTGGAAAGCAGACTTTTTTGGACGGAACACATACAAACGAAACGAAGGCTAGTTACTGGTATCCTTACATCCCTACTCCCCCTAATTAAATCAAAAAATTTAAACATAAAAAAAACAGGCTTCTCATTTTCAAACAAGTTATACGACCGACGCTACTCTACGGCAGTACTGCTTTCTGTCAGACGGCGAAAACCAACAAAAAAGCACTTAAGTCGTGCCAGAACCCAGCTCTCAGAAGGATCTTTTGATACCCATGGTACGTAAGAAATTTAGACATTCATAACGAACTACGACTAGATACAGTTGACAAATACATAAGGGACAAGCCTCTTCGACAAAATCGACAATCAAGGTAGTACTACCTCGGATATCCTAAGATTCTCGATAAACCATATTAGACAGAAGCACAAATCACTACGACAAATGACTGAATAAACAAAACACCAATCAAACTGGGCCCTGAATCAGGGCAATTGTAGCCACAGAAACGAAGACTGAAGCAAGAACGGGACAACTAGCTTCATGGAACCAACATCTGGTAGTCCTGGTATTATTACATTTATATGTTTTTTTAAAAAAGTTTTTTTCTGTTTTTATGTTATAGCCCTTTCATCATCTGAATTCAAAAAGTTTAATTTATGTTCCATAAAGAATCTACCCTAAAAGCTTAAATAGGGAAGCTGTGAGAAGCAAGCAAGCCTGGATCGGGCTAAACAAGTGCATTGCAGCAAATCAAATCTGCACATCCCGAACAAACCAACCCATTACACATTGTCATGCATGAGACATCGCCATACTTATGAACTACCGCAAAACATAAAAAAACTAATAAAGAGGTGGAATAAACTTCGGAGAAAAGTCAGGTTTAGAGGTTGGAAACCGGCTATTATAACAGTCATACCTAAACCTGTGAAAAATCATACCTTTCCCCAAAATTGGAGACCCATAAGCCTTCTCTCGTTAATCTCCAAAGTAGCGGAAGAGGCATTACTGACCAGATTAAATGAAGTGATAGCGGAAAAACGCATAATACCGGACGAATAATATGGTTTCAGAGAAGCACATTCGACGGAACTCCAACTAGTAAGGGTGGCCCAGAAATGGATTTATCCGCAGGAAGTCAATAGGACAACGGAATTCCACAAGGATTACCTATTTCACCAGTATTGTACAATTTGTACACCGCAGGCATCCCAACCCTCCCAAATAATGTTCAACTATCATTATACACCACCACACCAGCATATATTATACCTCAAGACAAGCAGGAGTCATCTCTTCAAAACTGCAGCACATAATCCAAATTATGCGAGAATACTTCCGCAAATGGAAAATCAAGACAAACAAAGACAAGACACAAGCAATTTTCTTCACAAGACGCAGAGCACAACGTCCAACGACTCTACGTAGACTCCAACACAACACCATGGAGCAGAACAGCTAAATACTTAAGACTCACTCTCGACGACAGGATGACTTGAAAAGCCCACATACACAAAAAAAAGATCACTTTGCATAGGTATACTCTCCTCCGTACACCCTCTCCTAGCAATCCACCGTAAGGCTCTATTTTGTAGGGACTGGAGCGCTTTTTCGTGTGTTTTCGCTGTCTGGTAGAAAGCGGTACTGCCGTATAGTAGTGTTGGTCTGATGATTTGCTTGTATGTGAGTATTTTGTTTTTTAAATTTCCATGGTATGTTCGGAATACTAACGCATTGACACAGTCGAAAAATACATACGAGACAAAGCACTGAAACTACGTATATTTGATAGAATAGACGAGATTCCAAACAAAACAAAAATCATAAACATATAATTGTATCGTTCAATGAACACTATCTTGGAATAAATGGAAAGTCAATATCAACCCCGAAATGACACAAGCCATATTCATAACACGGAGGATACGACAAACTCCACAAGCAGTCACGATCGATAACGAACCCATACAGCAAAAAAGTACGGCTATATATCTTGGCCTTTGGACGACAGACTTACCTAGAGATAACACATACAAAACAAATGAGGACACTGTATAGGCCTCCTATCCAAACTCCACCACTACTTAAATCCAAAAAAACCAGCTTTAAAAACCTGGCGCTAATCTACAAACAGATCATTCAACTTTCTTTACGGTAGTCGCGCTTTCTATCAGACGACAAAGACCAACTAAATAGCGCTCCAGTCTTTCCACAACAGAGTGATAAGAAGAGTGAGTCTTGGAAACTCCGTAGTTCATCAGAAATACGGACATATACAATGACGTCAAAGAAACTGTATAAAAATACGTGCGGGATAAGGCACTGAAGCTTTTCGACACCATTGACAACCACGAAAACAGTGTTTCGGCGCTCCTTAGATACCTACGGAAAAAAAAGATGACTCTAGATACCCAAATATCCGCTGAATAACACAATCGAGTTTAGATTCCGCAACAATGTCAAACATATTATTGTGGTACCGTGAGTAATGCTCACAGACAAGAGAGCCTAGGAATTAAGGTGCTTTATCGCACTATCTTCCTACACCCCATACTCTAGAAACTTTTAAAATATGTACAATTTCTCCATCATTGGACCGCATATTTACTACATAGCAATATCATTTGAAGTTAGAAATGATTATGAAATTAACCCGATAAAAAACTAAAGGATGTTATCAGGGATGTAATATATATGAACGGATGAAATAATTAATTACTGAAATTAAGTGACAAGTCATCAAAACTTGTATAATTACATATTCTCTTGTGTTGCTTTTGGAATTCTTGATTTTTCTTCTTGATGTTTTTGGCAAATTTTTGCCAAAAATCTACATTTTACATAATATAATCCAATATTGATAGTACAGCACTGTACATATGATGTGCAGAGACTCTTGGCATGCAAATATGCCCAAACTCTTTTCAGTATTTCAAACGTATTGAGGGAGACTATGAATCATCAATAATCAAAGTGATGCATGCACCACCACGTAATATCTTTAAAATAAGCAGTACCGACTTGCCAATTCCTCAACTTCCTTAACCCTATCAGGGCGGTACAGGATTAAGGAATTTTTGTGGAATCTAAATGAGGAATTTACTGATCTTTCGAACGATGACATGTAAAAGTAAAAATGATATGTCATGTAAAAAGAAAAAAAAAATATACTGCCAAATGAAATTTATATATGGAATTCATGTATTTTATACTAAATACATTTTTTTCATCAAGGCTTAAATTTAAAATAAGACAATGTGTTTAGTATTCAATGATGCCACATCATTATATGCCCCCTACGCTTTTCTTTTGTTGGGTTGGGGGGTGAAGGCAATTTACGCCCGGAGTGTAGGAGTCCTAAGAGCGCATGCTACCAGACTACCCACTAAACAGCTTCCCCTGTCAAGAGACCTGTTTCACACATTACTTCAAGCTAGGCCTCTTTTTTACTTGAATTTTACTTTTCGTTTACTTCGCCCTAGGGCACCGTCAGCGTAGAGAAATCTCGCCCCAGCGGGACGGGGCAGGATGAAGGAGGACTGTTGGAAAGGAGACCCCCCTAGACCCCACGCTAAAGGTTATCCATGGTGCCTTTTTTGCTGTAAGTATTGCCCGAGAGTAATGTGTCACACAGGTTGTCCGGAGAAAGCTCTCCCATTACCTCCCACAAGTCCTGCCGCATCTTGTTCCACCTTCTACAGCTGAAGAAGGTGTGACATGCGTCGTCCCTTTCTCCTGGGCAAAAAATGCAGTCTGGAGACTGTGATTTACCCAATCTAGTTCTGGTAAGACTGCAAATACCCATGCCCGCTAAGAAGCTGGGTGAGGTAATAATCAGTCTCACCGTGCCTTCGATTTAGCCACGATCCCACGTCCCCTATAAGGCGGGTAGTCCAGCGGCCATTGGAGTCGCCTTCCCAGGACTGTTGCCACTCGAGTATTGTGCGCTGCCTCTCCTCTCGGTTGACAGCATATCTTGAACCCTCCACTTTTCTGTCATAAATTCTCCGTCGCTCTCTAACAAGGAGGGCGATGGGTTGCACTGCTGCGATCACGAATACCGTCGACTCAAAGTCAGTGTGTTATGCAGACACAACCCGCGGAGCTCCTCGTCTCTGTACTTGCGCCAAGCGCTTTCGGTACAGCTCCTTGCTGAGAGCTCTGGCCCAAACCTCAGAGCCGTACAGTAGCACTGATTGTACAGCACTCATGAGGAGTCGGCGTTTGCTCAGTGTGGTTCCACCGATATTTCACATTAGTCGACTTAAAGCCAAGACGCCTATCGCGGCCTTTTTCGCCGTTGCCCTGTTCTGTTCCGAAAAGCTCATTTTGGAATCGATCAATAGTCTCAAATATGTTATTGCAAGTTTAGACTCAACAGTCGCATCTCCGATCTGCAAAGGAATTACCGTGGGAATTCTTTTCTTCGTGAGAATGACCACCTCGGTTTTTTCTAGTGCCAAACTGAACCCGTGGGTGGTCATCCATTCCCTGACTTGACGCATTAGCATTCCCAGTCTGCGCATGTTCGACTGTGCGTCCGGCGACCAGTGCTGCTATATCATCTGCATAGCCGACTAAGCGCGACTCATGTGGCAGCTCAAGCCTCAATAGTCCGTCGTATGAGGCGTTCCACAAGTCTGGTTCCAGTATGGAGCCTTGCGCTATACCAGACGTTATCTCCATACTGCGCCACCCATCTTGTGGGTCATAGAGCAGACAGCGGTCCTTTAAGTAATCCCTCAAAATCCGCATTAGATACCCTGGCAATCGGAAAAAATGTTCCAATGTGCCAAGAATATCCGACCATCTTGCGGAGTTGAAGGCATTCCTGACGTTGACATTCCCTTGATGCGCTTTTCGAACACTCTCCAGGCTTTGTCCAGCATACAGAGCGGACGGTATACACAGGGCAGCCCGGAGTCCCCTTTCCCCTTGCTAATCAATGTGAGCCTCGCCACCTTCCAGCGAGATGGAAATACACCTTCTCTCAGGCAAGCGTTAAACACATTGAGTAGCAAGTCAGGACAATCCGATCATCTGTATCCGACCATGCTTATGAAAGCGGATATCACAATAATACGGATTTTGGTGAAAATATATAGAGCCTCCATATCCAAAGGCTATATTCCTTTGGACTGTAGAGACGCTAAAGTAGTTTTTATACCGAAACCGGCAAAAGCCAGCCACTACAAGGCAACGGATTACCGACCTATCAGCTTAACGTCTTTCATGCTGAAAACCCTGGAACGCCTGGTGGATGGGTACATGAAAAGCACCGTAAACAGAACGGAGCTTTGCCCCAATCAATACGCATACCTCCCAGGGAACTCAACAGAGACGACATTATACACGAAGTCGTAAGCAGAATAGAGAGGAACCTTGCCATCAAAGATTACACTTTGGCGGCCTTCATTAGTATTGAGGGAGCCTTCAACAATGTAAAAACTGAGAGCATAGTAGCAGCCATCCAAAGATATGCAAAGATCTATATCTTACTAAATGGATGACGGAACTAATAGGTAAAAGGAAGATTACAGCCGAGGAAAACGGCGTAACCTTGAATAAATGGATTAACAGGGGTACACCACAAGGCGGCTTAGTATCACCACTTGCCTGGGTACCCACAGTTAACAAAATAGTGGAAGACCTCAACGGGAAGGGTTTCAAAACGATAGCGTACGCTGACAATATCGTTGTATTGATAAGTGTCAAGTTCCCGGAAACCAAGTAGGAATTGATGCAGACCGCACTCTCACATCTTTTAGTGTGAGCGAAGCTAAACGATCTGCGCATCAATGCCGACAAAACAGAGCTTATGTTTTAACACAAAGCGCCATAGACCGAAGACATTTTCACCCCCGATTGACGGATACCATATTAGTTTTAACATGAAAACATATTGGGAAAACATATTAGGAGTAACCTTGGATAGTAGGCTGACTTGGACTCCACACATAGGAGCAGTCAGACGGAGGGCTACAGCGGTGCTCTTCACAATGAAAAGACTAGTGGGGAAAACGTGGGGAATAAAATCCAAAATTGCCCACTGGATCTACACAACAGTAGTGAGGCCAATAACCACCTACGGGGAATTGGTTTGGTGGCAGGCATTACAAAAGAAAACCATTGCAAAAGAGCTAGAGGAGATCTAGCGAATGGCCTGCCTTGGCATCACAGGTGCCACTAGGACTAAGCCAACTGCTGCAATGGAGATAATGCTCAATCTCATGCCACTCAACAAATAACCACACTCAAACGGGGCACGTATGCATTTTGGAAAAAATCAACCAATATTGGACACAACAATTCCACACAATATCCGCATACCGACCAGAGAAGCGTGGAAAACGGTGCAGGATTTCACATCTGAAAGTGAGATCATGATCTACAACGATGGTTCCAAAACGGATGACGGAAGCGGCGCCGGAATCTTTTTCCCAGATCACCCGCGACTCAACCGAAGTTATACAGTTTTGCAGTCGGAAGTGTTTGCAATAAAAGCGGCGATAGGAGCGGCAATAAACAACCTTAATGGAAGAATACAAATACTGTCGGACAGTAAGTCGGCACTGCAGGCGCTTGCCTCTAACTGCGTAGTTTCACAATTGGTGCAGGATTGTAGGCAGGCTCTTAAAACCGCAACATCCCGAGTAAATGTAAAACTGACATGGGTCCCTTGACACAGCGGTGTAGAGGGAAACAAAAGAGCGGATGAGCTATTGAGAGCTTGATCAGCCGACCAAAATGCCACTAGAATAGACACAATTAAAGTGCCAATAGCAACGGTACAAAGGAAACTAGACGAAATCCTCTGGAAAGAGACAGATCCGGCTTGGAATGACAGGAACGACTGCAGGATAAGTCGAGCTCTTTGGCCTCACCCTAATCAAATGAGGACAAAACAACTTGTTACGGTGTGGGTTTGCTACCCTCGGGGGAAGCTTTCACCTCACAAGGAACCCGGCGAATGCGTCTTCCGGAAGTAACGGAAGTGACGAATGAAGCAAACAAGTAAAACCACTTCCCTCCGTTGATCCGCGAAGTAGGAGTTGAATTTGTTGCTCGATATCGAAATATGCGAAGACAAACTCGTAGAATGTTAAATTTAAGTTATTCAGCGATTAACCGAAATATTTCAACCTTAAGAGGTAGGACTGACTCATAGAAGCTAAGAAGAGAATTGTGGTAGAAATTAAAGAAATGAAGTAATTGTATTTATAGAATGGTAGTTAGCTTGTAAGGGTAGCAGCGAATCAACGAACTAGTCATACGAGATCACTTGTTGATTGAAGCCAGCGAGCAGCGCAAGAATCCACCGACACCAACTTCAAAATAAGGAGCTACTAGAACGAGCTCGACCGGTTGTATGCCGGCTAATGAAACCGAGCCACACACTGAGCAGCAAATCTGGCTCACTTACCTCCATATAACTCGCACAAATCGCACGAAGTTTACCTCCATATCGCTTACCTCCATATGACAAACAGCCGCGGCAATGAACCATTAATGAATAAATAAACAAATAAATAAATCAGATGTCACAGGTCATCTGTCAGCCGGCAGTTGCGGCGAAGTGTGATGTGATCCAATGTGGATGGTGCAACTCGCCGTACCATAATTACAGCGATTCCGGCGAATCGATCGAAGCTCGGGTGGGTCATCGCCCGAAGGGTGAACGGCCGCAGCGGGAGGATCTCGAATCCGCTAAATGGAGGGTGTTAAAAGGAAGTGAAAAACAACGGTGGGTCCCCTTTTTTGTGTTAGATGCGAGACGGAACGGGAGTGAGAGAAGAATTAATACGAGTGCGATTCCTTGGTTTAGAAAAAAAGGAAAACGTTAGTATAGTTTAGTGCGCGATAAGTAGTGTAATTTTTTTTTGTCCTGGAGAGACTGGGACTAAAAGTTTAAGTATTGTCGGACGCGGTGGAGTGGCGCGATCTCGTGAGAGACCGAATTGTGGACTTGTTGTAATACGCGGAAGTGCGATTCCTTGATGGACTGAAGTGTTGAGGCGGTGCAGTGCACGGCGAGCGGGAAACTGGTTTGGAACGCAGCGAAGGTGCAGGCGAAGATGATTTTAGTTGGCGGAAGTACGGAGAAGAATTGTGAGGGTGGCCACCGTCGCCCAAGTGAAAGCAGACAGCTCAACATCCAACTAGGTAGCGGATTACACGTAGGTCGTAGTGTTAGAAGTTAAACATTTGCATTTTTGTAAGTAACTACTATATTAGCATAATAGAATTAGAATACATAATAGAATTATCATATCAATAGAATACAGTCAGAAATAGAGTTTGATAAACTAATTAACACGAGTTTCTCTTCCGCTGGTGAGTCAGGAGCAACGCGGACGGTAGATGGTCTTTTGTTTCAGGTCGCATTTTTTTCCGTTTACTTTTCAGGGATCGAACGGTTTCCGAGTGGGTGTGGAGGTTTCATACGAGGAGAGCGGTCTCGTCGCATTCTCGCTTGGCGACGTCTCGGGGCTCGGTAAAGCGAGTGGCGCCCAACCCCGTCTCCGACGGACCTACCGGGACCGAGGGCCCTGGCCGTTACCTCTCCGAACAGAAACTACCGTGGTAGTGCATCGAACCCAACACTTCCCCAGCGATTTGGGTAGAAGGCTGGGAGTTCAAGGCTCACCCACGGAATGAATTGTAACAAACTCCTAGGAAAAAACCGAAATGGCGTTAGAACACTGGCGGCAGTATTAAGGGGCCATAATCGTCTAGGTCAACATGCCAAACGAATAGGAATCCAACCGTATGACACCTATCGAGCTTGCGGAGAGGAGGGGAAGGTACAGAACACTTCCTCCTACATTGCTCGAGTCTTGCCAACAAAGGCCTTACTTGGCTGAGATGTAATGGCGAAACACATTTGGAACACTTCGCGACCACAGAACTAGGGGAACTCTTTGGCTTCTGTAGGACAACATGATGGACCATCTGTAAACAATAGTACTACACATGGTACACACTACTACACAATTTCCAGCTAGTGGACCCAAGTACAATAATAATAATAATAATAATACTAAGCCAGGACAAACGTAGAAGACCATTTGTAGCACCTCGGTTGGAATGCGGTCTGTCCCTGTTGCTTTTCAAGCTTTCCTAGAAAGCACCGCATCCCCCAGCTCAGGTTTTGTGAACAATGGACATTCCACTGAATCGACCTCTTGGGCAGCATCAACATGGAAAGGATGAGTTGGGAACAGCGCCTGCACTATACCGTCCATCTAGTCTGCTTGGAGTAAACACGGCTTCCGTAAGGTACCCGAGCTTGCACCACACTAGCTTATAGTCGAGCCCTAATGGATTCCTGTTCGTGTCGTTCACAAGTTCTAGCGAGCCTTACTCTCGTTGATGAGTCTTCGGATTTCTTTCCTCGCTGACCTGTATGCTGCTGTCCTATTGAATGCTTCCTCCACGCATGTCGAGCGCTGAGCCGCACGTCGAAGTCTGTGACACTCGTCTCGTTTGTCTGCGTTATCTTTTGACCACCAATGTACAGCAGGCCTGTCTTGTCGAGGCCTCCGTCGATGCATAGATGAGCTACAGGCAGAAGAGATGAGGCTCAGCGTTGACTCCACCATTCCATCAAAAGGCTCCCCGATGTCGTTCCGCCTGTCAGAATCAGTCAGAATCTGTCAGGATTGGTATCGCCGATCTCAAACGCGATGTATTGGTGGTCACTCGCTGAATATTCCTCAAGTACCCTCCAATTCAGCGTCGTCGAAGTGAGGGACCCCGAGGCGAATGTCACAAATGGGATTGTTCCTTCGCAGCCCCAGCGCTGGAAGAGAGGTACATTACTGGTATTCAATACCACCAACCTGGTCTTCGCCGACATGTCTAGAATGCGTTGCCCTCTGGAATCGGTTTGAGACATGCCCACTAAACGGCTCTGGCATTGATGTCTCCTGCTACGAGTACTATGCCTCCTCTAGTTTGGAAAGATGGCATTGACTCATTTGGCGTCAGGTATACGCTGAAAAACGTTATATCCAGGCAAAACCATGTCCTCAGCCGTGACCCTTGATCCAGAGTCGCATGCTGCCCCGAACCCAAACGGCAGCAGTATGGGAGTCATCGGGGAACCAGGCTGGTGAAATCTTATTTCGATGTTCTTCGCTCAGCAGCAGCAGATCAGCTTTTTTTTCTCTGGCGAACTGCCCTAACAAATCTTGTGCATTTATGCTACGGTGCAAGTTAATTTGAAGGGCCCTGATCATCACCTTAGAGCTGCTTTTTCTTTTGCTAGTGCTTCTCTAAAAATTGGGCACGCGCCTGTATCTGCAACGCGAGGGTGCTCTGTCGGTTGAAAGTTAAGATTATTGCATAACAAACATCGCGGAGCCTCAGCGCATTCTTTTATCTTATGCCCAGACGCTCCACACTTAAAGCAAAGCATACTACGGTCAGGGCCCTTGCAATTCGTAGTGGTGTGTCCGTATTCAAGGCGCCTGTACCATCGAACTAGGATGGCTCGATGACGAATTTTGCGCATCACCCAGCCAGTTATTCGAGGGAACTCCTTTTGAATGGCTTCTTCAACTTCAGCCGGGTCGGCGATGCAGTCTACGTCCCTTTCTTCCAATGAAGCCCTTGGCTCGAAGGTAGAGACGGTGGCTTTTGCCACAAGGACGTCCTTTATTGTATCGCGGAATATCGATTTATCGGAGGAGTCCGCTCCAAACTCGACGAGTAGCCCTCCGGACTTCGTCGATCATAGAGTTTTAATAATCGTTGCTGTTTGCTCCGGCTTGACATTCTTGCGGATATCGCAGAGAACGTCAGAGTAACTCCTGCCGTCCGTGGACTTCACAAGAATGGCGTCCCCAAGGACTCTTCGCTTTGTTCTTGCTGGTTTGTCCACGGTATTTTGTCGTTGTTTGAACAGGCAATGTTTGTTGGTTATGTTCATGTTTTGTAGCTTTTTTTGCCGCCTTAGGTATCACGAGTTGGAAGGCGTCTTTTCTTTGTGGCGTTTCTTTTTCTAGCTCAGCGTTCTCTTTACGCCTTTTCTCCTGTTCGCTCTCGAGAGGGTTGGCAGCAGTCGTCTTGATACTGGGGAGAAAGTTTGGTTGACTTTAACGCACACCGTTTGATCTGGATGTTCTTCTTCCAGCTTTTTCCAGAGTCTCCTGTGGTGCCCAACTCGATCAAAGAAGTCCGCGAGCTTAAACACTCCTATTTTAAAATCCTTACCGATAGTATTTTGATTTATGCACGCTCTTTGCATACGTTTGAGGATCGCATAACATGTTTTAAGCCAACTGTTCTTCCTCGAAACGGTTCTCCGCGATACCCTGTGACGTTGACAGTTCTCAGAAGGAAAAAAGTGCGTTGGTAAGCTGGCCTTCAACTTCCTATAATTTATATAAATATGAGGAGTTTTTGTTTTACTGATTTTTGTTACGAAAAAATAACATCGTGCTGTGCTTATTTAAATTAATAAAAAATTTTATATCGAAATCAATTTAATCAATCTTAATTCAATTAAACAAAATATACTTAAACTATAATTTTTTGCGTTATTTTCTTGCAACTTAAAATTAAATTTAATTTTAGACTAACACACTCACTGGGTTTCTTCTTTTGTTTGTTTAATATCCACTGTTTCCTCTTCCCTCAAAAATTCATGGAACCGAACGGCTTGCTCCTAATCAGACGGAGACTGTTCTCGTCCGGAACAGCCTTAGAGCAACTCTGAAACAATCGAATCATCTGTTACTGATGGTACATACATTCTTCAGCTCTCTGGCTACGACTTTTGAAGGCGCCAAATGATGATCAATTGAATTCAACTCAGACTTGCTGGTGAGTCACGCCATGAACTCAATGTGAGCCTCTTCCAAGACACAAATAGTCGCCCAAGGTGTATGCTGTCGTTCATTATCGTTTATGTGGACGAAACTGTACAATGCTAGAAATAATTTGAAAGTAGGATGACATTTGGCTTGACAATATGTTCTATGTAACTATTAAAATTTGCAGAGACCTCGTTAAAAAAATTTTACCTTGCAAGCTGTTCCTGCCCCAAACCTTGTCTTGTTCTTGAATGCAACCATCGCAAAATCAACCTCAGCCACTAAATGATTTGTAAGACGAAAAAATAATTAAACACACTGCGAAAACTTATATTGCCTGATACTGGTTTGTTTTTTTTTTTTTATTAATAAAAAACAAACACTTGGTATTGTGATAATTATTTATTCCAGGATCTTATATAAAGCAAAATAAACTGCTTGTTTTATACTAGTTCAATAGAAAACATATTTTATGAGTAAAATAAGATACATAACATAATTCGGTTCCTCCAGATGAGATCAAATCAAATAAGGAAAAAAAAACTTATAAATCACTTAAAGAATAAAGTATGATTCTCAAAACTTAAATAGTGATGTTCTTATCTTCTAACAGAACCATAAATTTTCATTATAAGTCATTATTTTGACCAAGAGACACAAAGCTCAATTTTGTGTTCCCCGCAAATACTTTTGGAACACTTTTCACATGTAGGTTTTGTCATACGCCGTTTTTGGTATGGACAAAATCTTCAAATTGATCTTTTTTTATTAATTGACATTGTATCACCATTGACATCACATTGTTCAACAATATTTTCAATATTACTTCTGGTAGAAATGGGTGTTAATTGAAAGAATACGAAAGAAGTGTTAATTCTTGGTCGTAGCAAAATATTGATGTAACACATTTCCTTTCTTTGGTGTTACCCAATTCTGGTGGGATTTCGTAGTGTCCCTACAAGAGTTAAGTTATAAGGCGCTTTAAATAAGGATTTGTTGTATTTCCATTGGTTCCATGAATGCTCTTAATGCTGTCAGGTGATTATCTTTTCGTACAGCTGTTAGGATAAATAATCCGATCAGAGCTTTTACTTCCTACTCATTTGTAATTTTGTTTGTTAGGCTTACAGTAGAGGAATAATTATTCCTCAAATTAATTTCAACGTTGGTCCATTGCACAATTTCATTCACTATTTCGTCCGTTATAAAGCTTCGGAAGCATTCGAGAAGATCAATCAAATTCCTACAATTGCAAGTTGGTCTTCTTGCCTGATGCACTATGTTGTAGCTTCTATAATGACTTTTGGGTTTTACAGTTGACCGTTTATGACCATTTTTACCCCGTAATATCTTTTTTGAAAAAGTTATTATGTTCGCGTTAGACGTCCGTACCAACAAATTCAAGGGAATATTATCTTCGTCTTCCTCGGAAGACGCGATCGATCAAGACTCATCCTTTCCTTCGACCTCGTTGATAGCAATAGCAACATCGTTTACATCGTCTTCTTGTACATTGTCTTCTACTAAATCATCATATTCGGTAGATCCATCGCATTGCTCCAATAACTTGACGATCTGATCATTAGTAAGATATATCTGAACGGAACTCATTTTCGAATATTCTAAAACCAAATACAATTTATTTAGGTTGAAGAAATCTACCCAGTAACAACAAAATATACATTCCTTAAAAAATTGGAATGTTGCACATAAACGAAACTCCGTCGATTCGACGAATACGATGGCGTAAAAAAGTGGTTTACACTGCTGACTCAATGCAAACAATTGTCTACAAAGTAAGAGCACAGTGACGACCAAAGCTGCAAAGCAGAAGAGCGAGGTCGCCCAATTCCATGAAAAGAAAATCGACAAAATGATAGCAGTGTTCGTCGATTCGACGAAGGTTATGCGTTTAGGGTTAAGGGTTCTTGGCTATGCATGTAGTATTATCGCAGAACATAGCATTCTATCGTTTCTATAATTTTCTTCCCAACAAGAATAAACTGAGGTTTAGCACTTTTATTATCTCGATAACTAACCATAAAGCAATAAAAACTCTCATTTCACTCGTTGTTATTAATACACAAGCAACCGTGCATGAAATATTTATTTATTTCTTCAATCATTAGTTAAAAAATCCCAACTGTGACATATAATTCGCAATCGATATTTGCGTTTGAAACTCCGCGTCTTGTATACGTTTAAATTCTGAACACTATCATCTGTTCTTTGAATTGGCATCTTTTCTTCTATTTACCTCTCTAAATGCATGTCCAAAGATAAATAACTTTATTCATTGCATGAAAAATCCACATAATTACTTCCCGGTCCTGATATGACAATCACTTAAAAATATTACCACATTGTACATTTTCCCCTTCCATCTACTGAATATTATGACATCAAAAATTAGTGCTAAATTGTGTGATTAGCCAGTTTTAAGGAGAGTTCTCAGTCCTGTAGAATAGTATAATTTTGGAGCGCTTTTTGTTGGTCCTGGTTGTCTTTCAGAAACTGGTCCTGCAATAGACAAGTGTCGGCCTGATTACTTGCTTGTAGGTACACATTTAATTTTTTGAGTTTAAACGGGCCCAATGAGCAAAGGCTCCTTTGTTTCGTGGGTGGTCTTTCCAGGTCAATTTGTGCCCGAATATGACTCTTCATTTCGATGAAGATTAACAATGAATTGTCTCGGTGCTCAAGCGTTGTGTCGCTGGTTGGTTTCCTCTTTTTTGGTAATGAATATAGGTTGGGATTTGCTTTATAAACCTAAACTTTGCATTTTTGGAAAAGTCCTTGCCATATTTCGATTCAATTTGAATCTCTGGAATCAATGACATTTGCTTGTTCTGAACTATAGTATCAGCGCGTGTCATCCGCAGGTAGTGATTCTTGTATGTTGTTTATCAGGAGGTAACTGTCAACTTTGAACAGATTGTACAGAATTTGTGAGACGCGTGATCTCTGATATCCTTTCCCCCTATTGCAAAGGTCGATCTTTCAAGAAATTATGATTCAGTTGGAAGATTGGAAGGGGTAGAAACTTCATGCGTTTTGAAGATGAGTGGTGCATGCCGAACTTTGTCGAAGGCTATGTGGATCAGAAACAGGCTTGTTGACTTTCTGCAATTACTTATCATTTCGCAAGTGCTTCGACACTCTTACTATCTGGAGGTCTGACGAGCGTGCTCATTTGGATCTATATCCAGCGTCTCATCCATATCAGCAACTCAAACGTTTTAGCAAATTTATCTGTATTTGCACACCCTCTGCAAAAGCCTGAGAAGGAGGAAGAATTAAGCCCGGAGAAGAGCTAGAAGCACGGGTGATTCTATAGATATGATCCTATATCGATCCTATAGATCAAAAATGAAAGCCTGCCGGTTGACTAATGAAGTCCAAAAACGAATACTTGAGATTCGAAACAATCAATGGGAAGGATTCCTACAAAGCTTGGAGTTTGGCCAGAATGCCTTCTGGAGGATATCTAAATATTTCTTATCTAAATAATAACGAGAAACAAGACAAATGTGCCACCTCTCCACGAACAAAACGGACTCCAATACGACGCTTCAGACAAGACGGAGGCGTTCACGTACAGTTCAGAACGACCGTTTCGCGAATACTCTTCCCGAAAGAGGACCCATCCGGAGGAGAAAGCAATCCTTGAAAAGCTTGGAAAATAATATCCACGCGGGAACATGTGGAGAACGTAATACGACCAATGGACCTACGCGTTACAAAGAACATTATTCTCGAACTGAGAAAACGGAAAATGATTGGTCCGCACATGATTACAAATACAATTCTTAAATGGCTTTCTGACAACATGAAGATTAATGATCATAAACAAAGTTTTCGAATTGCGGAAGTATTCGCAAGCGTGGGAAATAGCCGAAGATCACCGATTCCCGCAAAATTGAAGGTATATTAGTCTCTTCTCCTCTATTTCCAAAATTGTGGAAAGGGCTATTCTATATTGACTGTAACAAATGGTCGATGATAAGAGCAGCATCCCCGACGAACATTTCGACTTCCGTACCGAACATTCCAATGAACTCCAGCCTATCAGGCTGCACCAAATCGACAGGCGTCGTTATGTTGGCATGCAGGACTAATGTTCAAAATGCATTTATTTCATATTCCACTCCCAGTGTTAAAAATTATTCACTCTTTCGTGCCAGGATTGATAATCAACTTTCAAGCAAGCAATCAATCGAAGCTGGAGTTCCGCAACTCTATACCCTGCGAATTTGCCTAGTCTGCAAAGAAAAAACGTGGAAGGTATTTTCATTTTAATTCGTCGACCTGGCGCTGTTCCGGAACTTCTTCACATCCTTAACATAGCTTTAAATTCTCCAGCGAGTTCGTATTTACTATTGTGAGCATCAACTGTGTTGTCCTTTTTACCTGCTTGATAGTATTGGCCGAAAAATTTTGTTGCCGAAAGCCAACATTATTTTACAGACTGCCACAAGTAAAATGAATTTGTATTCGGCAAACGTCCCCCGAACCACATTGTGGCGCAAAGTGGAGATGTAGGTGAGAGCGAATCCTTTCACTCATCTTTCTGGCTGTCGAAGGTAGTAGTTGTTGGTAGTAAAGTATTAATATAGCTTAGGAGCAAAACAAATTAGCATTTAAATAAACTCCTGATCTCGACGAATCAAACCACTTTGAGTCACTGTTTCTAATTAATTATGGTATAAAAATTGTAACTCCTGCCAATTAGCACATCCAAGTGAATGAGCGATATTTGAATAAGTTCAGAATATCGAAACCCAACGAAAAAAAATATAAATTTCCTGTCCCCAGCAAGAACAAGTTCATTAGAAGAAAATGCTGATCCAATTTAAATTTACAGTAATTAATACACACTCACTCTCTTCAAACTTTTTTCCCATAGAGTGATAAATTCCTTCAACTTTGTACCCTGCTACCCCAATAGGACTTGCAAACTTGTTGATTTATAAACGCGTTATGAAAACACTATTATTGTAAGTTTATTACTTTCCCCCCATTTCCCGAAAGTTATTGTTCTTTTATTCTATGTTAAAAAATGTCTTCTATTTGCTATGCGAGCATTTTTCCAATTATATTTGTGGGACAAATTACTAGAGCCCTTAACTTTGCCGAATGAGTTGGAAATTTCGAATGTGTACCTAATAATAAAATCATAACGAAAATCGAACAAGCGGAAACATGCAAACCACATGGGGGATTGGAAAGCCAAATATTCACTCATGTAAATTCATGAAGATGTTATTTGCTTGAATATTCATTAGCTTCATGTGTTAAGACCTTTACACTCACCTATATTAGTCAATCAATTTCAAAACAAATTTAGCATGTAAGTAGATAAATTGATAACATCAACATTGGCAAAATGAGCAAACCCTTTGACGGTTATTCAATTTTCAGGTGATTTCCTTAGCGTACCACCCGTACACAGCCTTCAACCACGAGCTGCTACCACTGGAAGTGATTCCATGCTCCCTTTACAGCCGAAGTTGCTAGCACCACTTGGTGAGTACGCAAACAATAACGATATTCACAGATTCAACATAAATTCGCTCCTAAGTGTCACGAATAACCATAAAATTTTATATCCTTACATGTTGTCTTCTTGGGAACAATGCCTCATATATCTACCACACTAATCGGAACTACAAAACGACGTTACATCATTTTATCACCGTCTCCCACATCAATATCCGTTAAATAAGTAGAACGCAAGGATCCGCCGCCATTGACATCGACTACAATGGTTTCTGCGTTGGGAGCTCACTCCATTCCTGGATTAACGGTAACAGGGACGTCGGTAACAACGACAGCGGCGTCACCAATCCCCGAAGATTGTTGTACGAATGGTTGCGGTGCGGTGACGGATAAAATACTTGCAGCATCCACGGTTACAGCAACCACTCAAACCATGTCGAAGAAGGACATGATTCTGCTTAGCCAACCCAAAGTTACACTACAAAAGGATGAAGTATCTGATAATGCAGGAAATGAGACACCAGGCGATTAATCTAAATCTAAGCTAATCCAATATATTTTGTCTTGAGATTTCCTTCAGCAATGTATGCTCAAAGTACGGGGTTGGGACAGGACGCACAAATCAGTGTATTAGGTGGAATTTGCGTTTCATTTCTTCGGGTGACATAATTCTAGTTACCACTACTGGTCGGGTAACAGCCGAACTAAGTCGAGATTTACAATATCGTCCGCAAGAAAGGAATTCTAGGAGAATCATCAAATGCCCTAGTCAGAATCAAGTGTGCATTGACTTTTTGCACTCATTGTAAAAGCTAAACAAACTACCATCAGGCCAGGCGTGTAGGAAGGATTATCGTCAGTCTCAAGGATACTGTTTACTTTACGCAAATGAACTTTCAGACCCCTTTACAATCATCGCCAGATGTCAACAGCTCGAAGTGTATGCGAATCTTCCGACCTCATAAATTACATTGCGAAGCATTTCCAATTAAATATTTATCGAAAGATCTCAAGTATTTCAAATTAAAGATGTCTCGATGTCCTTAGGATCAAGATATTTCATTTTATATTAGGGAATACGTCTTTCAAATTTTTTTTTATAAATAGAAGATACGATGAGTGTTTAACAACACCAAATTTTATCAGTGTTCATTTGATTAAATTATCATATATATACATTATGAAATCCTGTGTGTGAACTAATCCCGTTGTGCAGGCCAACATAGAACGGCATGCACCTTTCCGGAGAGCATAATAAGCCTATGGAAGGATGTTAGAAATTTGAAGACTTATAATTACTTTAACTAATTGAAATCACTTAATGGTCCCTACTAACTATGAAGCGTAACTATTTAAAAGTTCTGAGAAAATCTTTCGTCAAATGTTGTAAATGGTAAAAAAGTGCGAAAAGTTTCGCCATCATTTTATTTAGTTAACGAAGCAAGCATTGGAATGTTGTAGAAACGGTTTATTTGATTGTTACCATCAAAAGGTTTTTGTTAAATGATTCGAATTGTAATAAATAAAACAGGTGAACTACTGGAATACGGAAAATTTGAAATGAGCATGTATTTTAAATAATAAATCTTTATTTCGACAAATAAAAACTTGTGTACCGAACTCGATCGCTGTTTTCACTTATTGGATTTCAAAAAGTTCTTAAGAACATAAATTTGCATTTGAAGTTTATGAGCGTTCGTATTTCGAAGCAGATTTAAATATCTAGTAATGAGAGATGAGAGTATCAAAAACTGACCTCCTTGCTCCTTTCCTTAGCCAACAAAGTCTTCTAAGACATGGTATTCTCAAGTTTTTGCTGATTTTATTTATAAATTTATACACTTCTTTTTGTTTGTTAATTACTCACCATTTTTAACATTTGTCTTAGAAAACTAACATTCAAACTTTCAATTTACTCCTATGTTATTTTGCTTCTTGTTTTATTGCTTCTTCTTGGATACACGACAATGAACTGACATAAAGTCTCCCTTTAACCCACTACAGAATAACGTCCAATAAATAGGATGGACGGAAATTCTTTATATTTCACTGAAAAAATAAATAATTTGGTAGTTTTTTGTTTGCAATGTGAAGTATAGTATTTTTTCTACACTGGCAAAAATGTTCGAAACAGCCGAAAGACATAACTCGCTTGTCAGTTGTGACTTTCCAAAATGGTGGGACGCGGTCGGACTGTTTTGAGTAAATGGAAAGTGATATTTTGCATTTTCTTGTAAATTTTTACAATAAACATTTAACAAATCTATTGTGTTTGTTGATATAGTTTATACCTGGGAATACCTAAGCTTTTTTTCATGCCAAAATTGTTAGTTCGGTTTTTATTTTCTTTTCGGTGTGTGATTTTACTGCCGTCCGATAAATCGGACGTCATGCATATTGGGTTCTAAGGTGTGGTTTTTGCTTGCTTGTTACAGCTTGAAAGTGTATGAAATTTTATCGGCTTTAGAGTGCGAGGATGATAATGAGACTGCAGAAAACTTTATTTATGTTGAACCACCTGTTGAAGGTGATCAGGCTACAGATGAGGACAATGACAAGTCTGATCAGGAGCAAAATGCAAACCTAAACCACTTGGGATGCAAATTACTACAAATTAGATGTAAACTACAACGTTTTCAAGCAAATAGAGACAATAATCCGCCTAATCAGCATCTTTCATTGAGTGAAGAATGCGATGATGAACCCCTTTCTTCTTTTCAGACTAAGAAGAAAAGACTTTGTGGAAAAAAAAAATTACCTGAGTTTTCATGCAGTTTTTCCACAAAGATTTAGTAAAACAAATTATAGACCAAACAAAACTCTATACGGGACTGATAACTAAGTCATGGATGGTTTAAGAAGACGAGATTTATGTAATTTTGGGTTCTATGTTATTGTCGGGCTATGTGAAGTTACCGAATAAAAGGCCGTAATTCTCTAGAGATAATGATGTGCCAAAAATTATTGCAGAAAGTATAAAATGTAACATATTTGAAGCGCTACTTCAAAACTTTCATTTGAATTATAATAAGCATTTACACAGCTTGGCCGCTGCTAGAAAGCTTGGGCGAATCAATGCCAAAACATTACGCTCTAGATGAACATTACAGCGTCGACGAAAGCATGATTCCGTACTATGGAATGCATTACGCCAAAAAATTTATCAGGGAAGAGCCCATAAGATTTGGCTACACGAATTGGGCTATGTGTGCCAGTACCGGTTACATGGTGGCTCTGAGTTTGTACACGAGTAAAAGCTCTGACAAGAAAGACTTCCAATTAGGTGGAAATGTAGTTCTCACCCTCATAGAGCTCGGAAAGTTCCCAGTTCAAAGTGGCATCAAAATATACTCTGACAATTTTTTCACATCGTTTTCATTGATGAGACATCTGCGAGAGTTAGGCTACTATGCGCCTGGCACAAAAAAGGATTATCGTGTTGAGGACTGCCCACTAAAAGATGTCAACCAGTTCAATAAGGTTGAATGAGGCTAGAGCGGTTACAGGACGTCTGATGACGTTTTTTGTGTCGCTGGAACGACAATAATGTCATCACGGTTGCAACCCACTTAGAAGACTGGGACTTGACATCTGCAACACGCTGATCTAATGAAAAAAGGCTGAAGTAGCAATCCCCCAGCCTTCATTGATTGCCAGCTACAACAAGCACACGGGCGGGGTAGATAAGTTTGACCAAGCTGTTGCGGATGTTTGTACAAGAATGCTTATTAGAAAATGGTGGTGGCCAATATTTGCCTACTTTTTAGATGTGTCGTTGGTGAATAGTTGGTTACTCGCGAGAAAAAATGCATGCAATAAAGAGACAGGCTCTGTATTCGCATTTCGAAGGTATTTAGCTTGAAGCTTGCTCGTCATATGTAGAACTGCACCACACCAAGGACAAAAGCCTGCCAAGTCCTTGTCCACCACACGGTGAACACCGTCGCGCCATTCGTTTAAGAAAAGGGTCGACGGTTATCTTTTATGATTGATGTCCTTTTAGGCCGCTATCAATTGGTTTTTCCTAGATGTACGTAAATTTAAGATGGAAAATAAATTTCAATCCTTTCATTTCAAATTTCAATCGCAATCTTTTTGTGAGTTTGCCGACGGTTTTTCTTTCCTTTTATTATTATTCCTTTTAGGTAGATTTACTTGTTTTTAGTAGGTTTAGTATTTAAGAAGGAATTTAAGTTTTGTTCAAGCAGTACTTAATCGCCCTCAGAAGAGGAAAATAAATAAAAAATAAATAAAACAAGTATTAGTTTAAATTCGGCAGTTAGAGGAATTAAATTTTCAAATTGGTAATTGCGCTGCAAGCCGACAGTAAATAAAAAGAGCCGTGGAGGTTTTCGGAAATTTCTATACGACATGCATATGCGGACAATCGCATTTGTTCCCAACGAAGTGTAAAAAATACAATTGTTAAGTGAGAAGTGCGAAGATAGTGCAAAAACAAAAATAGAATAGCAGAAACAGATAAGAGGAACAACCGCGCAGCCGAAAGCAAAAGAGGATTCTATGTCCCATTGTACCATTCACGATTTCTTTGCCTGTCTTTTTTAGTCCTGTCGATTTGATTGTGAGTCACTTGTTGCTGGAGGAAAAAATGGTCATGATTGTCGGCTAAAAAGTCGCACCTAACTTAACCAAAAATGAGTAGATCACAGCTCTGCTCAGTCAGCTCAACAAAATTTTCAATAAGTTTAATATCGCAGAGAAAATCATCGCGGCTTACACGAATGCTGATCTGGCCGAACAGAGCCGTGTCAACAAAGAACTGACGACGCGATCAGCCTTAAAAATTCTAATCTGCAGAAAAATCCACCAAAAAGCGGAAATCGTTAGTTTTTCCACCTCCTTCTGATTCTAGTAGGGAATCATCTAAATCCTCAGAGGAGGAAGAAAAAGAAGAAAAGGCTGAAGTATTGGGGTTTCTAGCCTTTCCTGCCCTAACCCCACGGCCTCCAGAAAACCAAGTCACCGGGCTGAAGTACTGCTTATAATGAGAAAGAACAACATATCCTACACTTCAGCCACAAGGGTCTACTTTGGCATTGAAGTAGTGCTAGAAATAAAGAAACCTTCCTTTTCATTTTATGTTTTTTATTTACCTTGCGGAATCGATTTTCGACCGTGATCGTTCGGTCTTCATCAGCTGATAAAAAACATAAAATTAAAAGGAAGGTTTCTTTATTTCTAGCACAAAAAATTTTTATGAAGATGGAAGCAATTACAAATATTGAAGTAGTACCCAATGACTGACCACATGACTGACCACAGAAAACTCAGAAATTCTCCGACCGGACAGAAAAAAACAAAACCACATTTACATTTTACCTGAAGACAGATAGTTAAACGTTCTAATTAGAGGGTTACACGGCCTACATAAAGAGGAAATCGTTGAACACTTGAAAGTCCAGGGCTTCAACCCAACTGAAGCATGCTTCAATGTCAATGCTTCAATGCTTCAAAATCAATGCCATTTGCCAGCTAATCTACACCGTTGAAGGGCAACGGTCAAGTGATGTACTATAACTGTCAGCAGTTTGGATACTCTGTCACTGGACAGGTGCCACGCATAGAAACATTGCGTCAAATGCGATCCAAAAACCCGAGAAAGCTCAGCAAATTGTTAGCACAAGTAACCGCGCAACAAACAAGCACCCAATCACCTAAACCATCTCCCAACAAAATCAATACCATAGCCAACCACACCAGATATGGGATTAATGTTTGCTTAAACGCAAACTCAATTCGAAAACATGATATAGGAAATGATGGTAAACATGATCCAAACCATTCCGACGCCACACAATAGGCTGCAAACGAAAAACATTGATAACTCGGAACTCTAGTGAGTTGAGTCGTATTAGAACATAAATTCGACATTATACAACTTTGAGAAGGGAAACGAATCTCTCCGAACTCCCGCAAAGCATTTAAGACCAATTAGGAGTAACGTTCGGAGAAGAGCTAGGCTTACAGGTGATCCTAGGTAATAGTGAAAGCCACCTGGCTAACAAACGAAATACGCGACAAGATAAAAGAGTTTAGAAATGACCAATGGGAAAGCTTTCGACAAAGTTTTGACCCAGGTTCCGAAGGCTCTTGCAGTCTACTAAGTACTTCTGGCAGCAAGACAAAGGACGAGCTCCACCCACATAGAATAGCCTACAGGGCTCAGCAGGCAGACACCTTAGAACACAAGTAAACAATGATTATACAATACAGCCGACAAAAAAATTAAAGTACAAGGACAAGCACGAAACAAACACAAACTACAGGCGCATGATACAATAACAAACACAATGCTAATATGGCTGTCAGATAATATACTACAAACACTAACGGACAAAATAAATGCAATCCTTCAGCTGTCATTTCCCAAACTCTGGAAAACAGCGACGAATATTGTTTTTCTGAAGCCTGAAAAGGACCCAACATTTCCACAAGATTGAAGGCCCATTAGCCTCCTATCATCAATAGCGGATATTGCAGAAAGGGTGATACTGCATCGTCTCAACATGGCATTTTATGATCGCAATATAATACCGGAAGAACAATTCGAGATCGCAGCCAATCACTCTATTGAACTCCAGCTTGTAACGGTGGTCCAACACATAAAAACATCGTCTTGAGCGCAGCAAATCATAAAATATCAAAAAATAGCCAAAGCATTTGATAAAGTCGGGCGTGCAGGACTTGTATTCAGAATTCAAGAACTCAATCTACCTCTGCAGCTCACCTAAATCATATGCTCATTCTTGGAGGGCAGAAAATTCCGTGTCAAAACCGACAGCCATCTACCAAATCTGCGACCCATTGAAGGTGGAGCTCCTCAAAGATCACCAATCTCACTGGTCCTCTATAGCATAGCCACAGCAGACCTTCGTGACCTACCACCTCAAGTAGCAAATATGTCACTGTTTGCTGATGACACCTGTATTTTCACTTCGAAACGGTAAGCAAAAGTCATATCTTCGAAATCGCAACTCTGAAGAAACTCTGTCTTGGAATATTTCCGTAGTTGGAAAATTAAAATTAACCCAGAATAGACACAAGCAATTTTCATAACTCGGAAGATACGACAAATTCCGCAGACAATTGCGTACGATAACGAGCCCATACAATGAAAAAGTACGGCTTAATACCTTGGACTTACTCTGGACGGCAGACTTACCTGGAGACACATACAAAACAAACGAGGATACTCTATAGGCCTCCTATCCAAACTCTACCCACTTCTCATATCCAAGAAACTCTCAAAGATATCAAGATTTTGCTCAAGATTATCCAAACACAATTAACTAGACTAATGTTTATATTAATCAGATATGACTCTATTCAAATTTTGACATTTTTTCAATATTTTAAAAGAAACAGAAACAATCAGAAACAATATCGCAGCTTATTTCGACCAAATTTTTTGCTACTGCGCAATGAACCGTCATGTTGTGTCGTGATCAAGATCAGTCTTGCTGGTTACTTCGAGAACATCTTGCAGAAACATAAGTTTGAGAAATTGAACCACGTACGACAATTCAGCGCCGAGAACTTGTTCTTAGTCACTTCAAAAATGGCCATTCACACATAAAAACTGGCAAGATGATTGGACTGCGTGGCAGTGTAATAAAGGTCATAATAAACAGATTCATCCGCGAAAACGGTACAAAGGTCCCCAACAAGATCACGACTGATGAGGGCAGCAATGTCCAAAAAATCCGGAGGAATCCACAAAACATGGGCATTCGCGATGGCTTTAGATTGTACTCAGATAATGACCCGAAACATAAATCAGGTATTGTATAAACATGGCTGACTTCGAACTGTCCGTATATTTTGAAAACCACCAGCACAGTCACCCGACTTGGATGTCATTGAAAATTATTCATGATATCCCAAGACAACAATATTATTTTAATATCGTGGTTAGTTTAGGTTACATTGGCAGTTCAAGTTTTTTATATTTGCTGATCGGAATAAGCTGTGAGCCACTGTATGTTTCGAATGGTATTAGTCGGGACTTTGGGACTTCCATGGTGCGATTAGGAATCTTGTCTACTTCGTTATCTAGTTTCAGGGCTCTGTCTTGTATACATTTCTTTAAAGCTTTTAGTCGTAAGTTATTGTGTTTATCCGTGTTCCTAATGTACCATGGAATTCCATCCATCAAATCCATCGTAAGGCTCTATCCGGGACGAATTGGAGCGCTTTCTCGTGGGTTTTGGCTGTCTGACAGAAAGCGATACAGGCCAATATTGGTCGAATTATTTGTTTGCAAATGAGTTCTTTTTTTTTATGTTTAGGCAACTGGAGATAAGAATGGGATCTAACGAGGAGTGGGCTCGTTTTTTGCGCAAATGGTCTTTCCAGGTAAGTTGTTCTGTTCAATAGTATTGTGTTGTTGTGTATCCGCAAAGCGGTTGGAAGTTGTCTTTTAGGTTCAGTGATGAGAATGGCTTGTGTCTTGTCTTAGTTAGCCATAATTTTCCATTCACGGAAGTATTCTTGTAGAGTTTCGAGTGAAAGTGATCCTCCACTGTAACTATAAAAGGTCACACTTTTAGGAACTTGTGTATACGTTGAATGTTTTTAGGCAGATGATGTATTCATGCATTTTAAAAATGATTCGTGCATGCCAGACTTTGTCAAAGGCTTTTGATGCGTCAAACATAACTAAGCCTGCTGACTTCCGACAGAAACTATGTTGTTCATCAGGCATTATGTGTTTCGTCAACCTCATCCTAACAGGTATTCTTCTGAAATTTTAGCTTAGCTACTATTTTATTCCGTTAGCGGAAGTGTTTTGACATCCTCCTGAAGGCCTTTTCGCCAGGCTCGGGAGTCTGCAGAAAACTATCCTCGTTTATTTCGAAACTAATGAATACAGCCTTAAAGTTCGTTTTTCAACCGGTAAGCTTTCCTTCATAGCCTAGGACCACCTATGCTCCTGGCTATTCTCCGATATTGATTCGTCTTCTTTATCATGACTTTATTTTTGTGCGGGATTCCATAGGAATTGTATTCCCTTATGGGAGATGTGACTGTGTTGTCCTCTTTTGCCTGCTTGATCTTATTCGTTACTACTTCTATAGTTTTTTTCGAGGTCATCGGCTATAATAATTTTTGGGTGAAATTTCACGTAGGTAGATGGTCATGGAAAGCTTGCCAGTGGGTTTTCTTCTTGCTTCTTATAGGTTCATCCATGTAGACGTCCTCTATCAAGAAGTGTACCGGCTCATGACCTGAGCGAGCTCGTGGATGCCATTTGTTCTTATGTAGGAGTAAAAATTGCGCGTGACTAAAATCTAGGATGTTTCTACATGTCATACCAAACTGAGTTGTTTCATTAAGTAGTTAAAGGCTTGTATTCTTGCTTCTGATGAACCTGTTTACCCCAGTCCAAGCTTGATTACTTCTCACAGCATCCCATTGCCTGTGATAGGCATTGAAGTATCCAATGACCAACATTGGCCTTTCTATTTCAAATAGCATGTGGAGGAACTGCTCAAAAGTGCCTGTTGGTTCGTGGATCGGCACCGAAATAACTACAACTTCGAACGAATTCGTCTGCGCTTTGACTATTCCTTCTGTTTTCGCCATCATGTCTTGCATCGGCACTTCAAACTTGAATTAGCCCCGTACCGAAAACTAGCCCGATATTTATGTGTGCTTATGTTTATTGGTTTTATAGGTATAAGGAATTTTTGCTGTTGTTTGTGTGCGCTGTTTGTTTACAGCTGCGATTTGTGCGTACATCTTCTTAATGTTTCTGGGGTTTTTTCGGGTAACCTCTGCGGCTTGCGAGATTTTTTCCACCACAGTTAACACTTTTTAGCTTCTCTTGCGATGCATTTTTACATTGTGTAAAGGAATGTAGACCATAATATTTAACAACTTTAGCCTCTGGATGGCAATCGTTCAACAAGGGTCCAAACTCTTGGCAGTTGTGGCATTTCGGCTATTATTTGCGGAGTTTCATTGTTTCGACTTTGCAGACAAGGTGACATGCTTCAGTTACGTTGAAAATTGACGTTTCTTCTTTTGTCAGGAGTACTTTGACGAGGTCCCTGACGGTCCTAAGGTCCTTGACGAGGAATGGAAGCCTATTTATTCCTGATCCTCTTTAATATCATCCATGGCTACTAAATGGAGGTCTCGTACTATACCGTCTATGTTTTACTTTGTTCTAGTATTCTGTGCAGTGACGTCAAAATGTCCGTCTTTTGTAAGGGTTCGTAGACGATACTGTTCGTTTTTCTGTATCACTTGTTAAAGCAACACGTTTCCGATGTGAATGGGGTTGGTTGCAGATCTGGATTAACAATGGACGGTTCTGGGTCCTCGAACTACAAGTTCGCTCGCTTCCTGTTGAAGGAAGAAGTGGCCGAATTTTTCGAGGTAGATGAGGGGTTAACTTATTTTTGGTTTGGTTTTTTACTTTTGGGTTTTGAATTTTTGTTTTCGAGCATGGAGTCATGCTTCCACGTTGTTGTATTTGATATTCCAATTTCGATATGACTGGAGTGCTGAATTTGGCCTCGATTTTCGAAAGCTTTTTGAGATCATCTATCGGCATATCATGTATGACTGATAGTTTTAATTCTAATGGTCGTATATGAATTCCTTGATTAACTATCAACTAATTAGCCTTTTTAATATTTGAGAAATTCAGGAAATTCCCGTAATCTACATTTTTTGAGAAAAATGAAAAATAAATTTCAGAAAAATAAAATTCACTTTCTAATAGACATAGCAACCCTTTGCGCAATTCCTGTGTGCATAACTTTCACTTTAGAAATGGTCTGCAAAGGAATTGTATTTGCTTTGCTACCACAGAGGTCAGCAATGTGGTAAGAATTTAGAAGTAACCTCCATAAAATTATTAAAATCATGAAACTGAAACAGAGTAGAACCGAAAAAACGTATAAGTACAATAAATTTTAAGTGAAAGAGATGTTCGATATGGGCTGCGTGAAATTGGAAAAAATCCATTTTATCAGTATCAAAGATTGCGTCTGAGGTTGAAATTAATTGAAAGCAAGGACATTCTTTGGTGAATTTTCCGTAAATTGCAAATTAATGGACGGGTGAACAGAAAAAAATCAAATTGAAAGATTCACCTGCAATTTGCACAAAAGTCAGGAGACTAAAATTATCAGTTTTGGAGCAAAGTAAACACAGCCATATGGCTTTAAAAATAAAGCTGATAACTTTAAAATGAGGTTCTCTTCAAATATGTTTCCAAACGTAATGTTTTAAACTCAGATGTGGTGCGGTTTACTTGGAGGTCACTTAACAGCGATTTGAAAAGGAAACATATTCGGCGAACCCTTAAACACAATGGGGATCGGTTGTGGTTTGGTGAAGCTTATCCTATTGTCAACAAATGGAGCACGACACGCAAGAATAAAGGTTTTTTCTTGTTGGGCTTCGTTTTTAAAAATAATGAAAGCTAAGTGGCAACAGTCCGTGATTTTATGGGTCATTTTTTATATGAAAATATGGTCGGAACACGTTTAAATATGTCAACCGTAAAAAGACTAAATCGAATATTTTGGAAGAGTGGATCAGCTCCGGCTTGTGAGTATACAATCAAAGTAAATAACTGCTGACTACTTACTTTTAGTTTAATTTGTTTCGGACACCGCGGAGTTTCGAACCATACACTGGGTTCTTCCTCATTAAAATTTAAATTAACTTATCCTTTAAACCTTTTATTGGTTTTATATAAGTAAAATAATTAATTAAATTATTTTAAAAAAGTAAAATTAATTAGTTTAAATAGTTTAATAGTTTTTAATAGTTTTTTTTTAATAGTTTTAATAAAATTAATTAGTTTTAATTAATAGTTTTTTAAAAAAAAAAAACAAACTATTCGAAGGTCTTCATTTTGCTGTTGCCATCTCTTGTTTACCACTGTGTCATTAAATTTTGCCGTTTCTGTTTTCGTCCTTTCCTTTTATTCCTCCCATGTCTGTTTTTCTTATTGTTATCTTATTCAACGCCTGCATTAGAGGAGAGTAGCAATTACCTAAGTCATGGTTTGTTGTAATGGTCAATTTGTACCATTTGCCGATTTCTTTCATCAATACCACATCGTCTTCTCCGATCGTGTGATTCTCCTGTAACACGTTCTTCATTACCGCCAATTTTACACCTTCCCTATGCTCTTTTTATTTCTTGTTATGGAAATCGCTTCGTTCAGATGTTCCTTTAGTCTTGTAGTTGTGAGCCTCCTAGTTTGTCTTACATACGTTTTTAGGCACTGCGGACGTGCTACTTTATATACTCTGCTCACCTCTTTTCAGGTTTTTTTTATCTTTGGCTGTTCCTAATGCCGATTTTAGTTGGAGGCGTCTACTAGATGTAACCACTTCTATTTAATGTTACTTTAAGGCTTATTTTATTTCCCCATTATTTGCGAATATGAAAAAATTTAATTTTCTTTGCGTCGATGTTTCTTGTTTGTTTAGAGATGGCAGTGTATTGCTCTTTTCCGAGTTTTTTCGCAGTTTTGTAGATGATCTGTTGTAGCACTCAAAGGACACTCACTAACGACTTCAAACATTCGTACTAATAAAAATTAGTGGCATATCACTGAATGGCACATATGCTGGTTACAACCCCGATGAAGGAATGAATTTAATAAGGAACGAGCATATATGCGAGCATATAGCGAGGCAAAATGGATTCCCAACCAAGATGATACATCCTCACTTTTAACAGAATGATAGGTTCACACCACCGGTAAGAGGAATTCAAATAAAATATCAAAAATAAAAAGGTCATTCTCTTTCACTGTCTGCGCCCTCAAGATTTAATTCGTAAACATGAACGTTAATTCTCTTTTATTATTCTCGTTTAAATTATCATAGGCAAATATGCAAAAATAATATAAAAAAATAACAAGTGATAAGAGAATAAGACGAGATAAGAGATAAAAAGAGCGAATCAATAAAAACCGTCAAAAAAAGAGAATCAATTGAATCCAGCTCATTATCTTGATTTTGAGTGATTCAATTTAACTTTCATCATAACATAGCAAAATATTTTTATTTTCCTTACCAACATCCTACGAAAATATCAGTTTGGACACTTTTATCTTTCATTACAAGAAAGGCAGACAATAATGAAAAAATAAGGAATATCTACAAAGTATTTCGTTGTTAATTTTATTGTGATTGCAAATACGGAAAAAAGTTCGTATATGAAACGGCGGAACAATGCACTAATTTTCTGCTATTGCTTGTGATATCATAACTATCATCATCATTTTATATTGTCCAAGTATTGTGATTAAATCAGTCATGCAGGACCCATAACACGTTGAATCGCAGATGAACCATATGCTATATGCCATGGATACTATTCTACAAACAAGCTACTTCCCCTTCAACTGTAGTTAAGACTTATTACTAGTTATAAAAGAAGGAGAGATTCAAACTAATATATAAACAAATATTGTCAAGATATTGGTTTAACTTAAACTGTAACCAAGGCTCGCTTGGTTTAAACCTTGTTCTTGCCTAACCTGGTTGACTTAGCACCACCTTCATTAATAAGAAAATTTCACAATTTTTCAACCAAACTCATGCCTTTTTTGGTACAATTAAAAACAGATAAAAAATTGTATTAAAAATTAAAAAAACGGCTTCCCTATGAATTTTTTGGGTTTGAGTTTCTAGATTTACTAAGGAGGAGTGCTAAGTTACCTTAACCTCAGCATATGAATAATATAGCGATTCAAAAAAGGTAGAATTCTGGTTAGATTAGTGAATTTTCTCTTAATATTGCGGTTAAAAGGTGTACCGCTCTCAATATTTTTGCGTAATAATTCAATACAGATTTATATCTTAATATTTTCCCATATCTCTCTCTCTATCTGTCTCTCTCCCCCATCCGCTAATTATTTTTGTTCGTTGTTTGTCTCAGCGTAACGACTCACGCAAGTCCAAACCTGGAGCAATTGATGGTTGAAATGAAAAATTGGTTTACGCCAATGATGCCAATCATAATGGAAACTGTGATGAATAATAATTTCTCACAACACACTGCGAACAAACAATAATAGCAGCTAACCACTTTTCACCGCTCACATGGAATGCATTTTGGTTGAATGAAAAATATTGGACGATTCAGCCAATTTATTGTGGATTATAGATTCCACATAGTTCTGATCCAAGAGACATTTTCAAACCAGAAAAACGATACAGCGTGCCCAACGTGTTGAGAAGTGACACAATAACTGATAGGATACCACCATACTAGTGATGACAAACCTGCAACACTTGCAAATTAACATGTCACGCTTGGAACGAGTGACCACGAAAAACGAAAACCTCGACAATAAAAGCGAAAAAACATTTCTTTAAATTCACCCCATACAACCTCGTTAAAAAATCTCCATTCAAACAAAATCTAGAGCAACTATTTAGAATACAAGGTGCTCTTTTAGTAAAGAGGGACTTGAATGCTTATTACAGAGGCTGAGCTCTTGTGAGAAGCAATCAAGCTCGAACTGAGCTAAGCAGGTTAATAGCCTACGACACCGCAAAGAACCGAGACGCATAGGCAAAATACGCGGCAACAAAAAGGACTTTGCTATATCCACCGAGTTCCACCACAACTGGTCCACTTCCTAATCGGTTACATCTTTATATATCAGCTCCTAAAAATGAGTAAAAAAAATCAAACCGGCAAGCTTTCCAAACAGCTTTAGCTAAGCAAAGTTTTACCAACAAATTAATACACAGTCAGATATAAAAACTCGATGATCAGCCAATTAACAATAAAAATAAAGCAGGTGAAAGGGGACTCAACAGTCACAACTTCGGCAAGGGCTATCCCAAGGGCTAGGCAAGGGTTATTACAATCCCTATGAACTCCTCCAAGAAATTAAACTTCTGTTAAGGAGGAAAAACATAGTTCAGAGAAGGGCTAAGTCAGCTAACCACCCAAGTAAGAGACCGTATATTTGAGTTCTACAATCGTCAATGGGAGCTTTCTTGCAAAGTCTACAGCCGGAATTCGTGCCATTCTGGATGTTGGCCAAAACCTCAAAGTAAAAAACATATTGATACCACCTATTCATGGCCTCTACGGACTGCATTTTGACAGCGAGGGCAAAGATGAAGCATTTGCACACACCTTGGAGTTTCAATTTCTGGAAAATGCTTTCGAAGCAGAGCTCTTTAACCACGAGGACCTGGTGGAAAGATCTGATGAAAAATAAGTGAGGTATCCACTAAACGTGATAGAGACCAAAGAAATGATATAAGCACTAAACAAGAATAAAGCACCAGGATACAACCCACTGATGAAGACAATTTCACGGTGGGTCCCAAAAAATTATGCACAGTCCCAGACATCATTAATGCCACTTTCATTTTACGATAATACCCAGAAAAGTAGAAAACAGCAGTCATCAAAGTTATCCCAAAAGCAGCAATGATCTAACCTTTGCCCAGAATTGGCTGCCCACTAGTCTCCTCAGCTGTATCAAAGCTAGCGAAAGAGCCTTGCTCAACCGGCCAAATGCAATAAATTTAAAGAGTACCTTATTCTCGATACACAATATGGCTTCCAAGCAGCTCAGTCTACGAAACTTACAAGGGTGGTCTAACACGTTCGAAATATAAAGAACCGTTTGTTTGTTATGTTTGACATAGGTAAATCCTTTGAGAATGTCTGGCCTAGTGGACTTATTTAAAAAATTAATTTACTGAAATTTCAATTACTCAAATAATTTATTCACTTTTTAAGACGCAGAACATTCCGTGACGAAAAAGAAATTCATTTTTCCAATTCACAAATTCATTCATTTTATCACTAATTCTCAGCTTTATATGCTGATGACAGGTGCACCTATTACTCAGCCATACAAGTAGAATTCATCACTTTAAAACTGCAACGCTTTATTGATACTATGCTGGGATATTTAAATAAATAGAAGAAAGACATTCAAACTGGCAAAACGCAAGCTATCATCGTTACGGTGGAAAGAAAAAGAACATCTAACTTAACTTACAATCAATAATGAGGACATACCCTGGAAACCAACTGCTAAATACCTGTGCCGTCTTTCTGACAAAAACTCAACTGGACGCAACGTATACATAAAAAATAAGTGGGATTCAATAGCCTTATCAAATTCTGAAAGCCCCTCCTGAACAAAGGTCATTGAAACAATAACAACAAAATTCTAATCTATAACCAAGTCACACGACCGACACCACTACACGGAAATACTGCAATGATCCAAACTGATCCAAAATCCAAACTAGAAGAACATGGCAATGAGGAAAAGCATCCGAGTTTCATGGTGCGTGAGAAACATTGCCACACAAAAATACATTTAAACAAAGTCATTCGGCTAAATCGACCAAAACCACAAGACTTCTATGGCATCCCTGATATTCTTAATACATAAGAATGAAAAGAATACAGCCTTGGCCAAAAGTATTTGCCATCCCACGAATTCTTAGAAATTTCTTATCTGTTGATCCTCAACGCGTCTATTGCCACATAATACACGTGTAGGGATTCAAATGAGCCAATTTAAATATCACATAACGTCATGAAACTATAAACACAATAGAAGTAACCCATTTCCGGGTAAGTGGGATTTTCGGAAAATTGACAGTTTACCACGATCCTTCGCAGTGTGAACAAGTGTCGATAAATTACTGTGAAATTGTTGTTGCTTTATTTGAGGCTGTTCATTAAGACCAGAAAAGGCCTAAGACCCGTATCTTAAGTAACGAAGAACGTTTAAAAATCCAGGTGTTATCTGATGAAGGCAAAAATAAAAGTGAAATTGCGAGGATTATGAACTGTCCTTATAATACGGTGAGGTATACCTTAAATCGTTACACGATGACGATAAGTCGCGAAAATGTAAAACGAAGTGCCAGGAAAAGCGTTACATCTGCAAGAGAAGACCGCCAGTTAATGCGAACCTCTTTGAAAAATCCTAAGAAAACATCCTCTGAGTTGGCTGCTGAGCTCAGTGAGAACTTGTGGAAAAAGAATTCTGTTAGAACTACTAGAAGGAGGCTCCAGGATGCTGGCCTCAAAGGTTGCAAGACAAGGAAAAAGCCATGGTTGTCTGAGAAAACAAAAAGTTACGTATGCAGTGGGGTATAGAACACCAACATTATACTGAAAATGATTGAGCCAATATCATGTGGTCGGATGAATCCAATATTGAGGTATGTTATTTGAACAATCTTTATCATTAGTTAAAGTTGTTTAAGACATATAAAGTTGGTGATTTATTTTTTAACCTATTTTAAAAAATACTTATTATTTTATTACATTTCAAGTATTTGGTACTGCTTGTGCCATCTACATGTGCCGTAGATTTTGCGAAGAATACATGTCGGAGTACGTAGCGCCTACTTTAAAACATGGCGGAGGTTGTATAGGTTGGTTGAAAAGTACTGAAAGCGACACATATTAAGCAGTAGAGGAATCAAAATTCACACGCCATTTTGATATTTCATCTTTTATATGAACATACGAAACATTTTATATCTATCTGTCAATTTATTCGTTGTTTACAAGCCATTTGAATTCGACCTGTCGGTGTATTTTGAACAATGGATAAAACTAAGTATCGTGCAGTGATAAAATTCTTTGTTTTGGAAGGATTAGCAACAGAAATTCATACAAAAATAGTGAGCGTGTTAAAAGAATCTGCTCCTTCATTTCCAACTGTACATCGATGGGTTTTAGAGTTTAAACGTGGTGATACAAGCGTTGAAGATGAAGCATTGAATATGAAATCATTGAGAAAGTATATAATATTGTTAGTGAAGATCCAAGTTTTACTAAGCGTGAAATTGCTCATACCATAGACATCTCACACGAATGAATACTCCATATTTCACACGAAGAATTACGTATGAAAAGTTGTTTGGAAAGTTAGTGCCGCATTTGTTAGCAATTCAACAAAAACATACACGAATGCAAATTTCTCACCATCATTTGAATCTTTTTAATAAGAATAAAACCGATTTTGATCATCCTTTTGTAACTAAGGATGAAACTTTGATCTAGCACCATGATCCTAAATTGAAGCAAGAACTACTACAGTGGACTGAGGCTGGTTGTTCAGCTCCTAAACAGGTAAAGTAAGAACGATCGACAAAAAAGGTTATGGTATCAGTTTTTTGGGATGCAAAAGGGATTTTATTGGTTAATTATCTTGAAAAAGGTAGAACAATTAGCTCTGAATATTATTGTAACCTTTTGGATCAATTGAACGAAGAAGTTCGTGAAAAGAGACCTGGTTTAGCGAAGAAAACAATCATTTTTCATCAAGAGAATGCACGTGTTCACACAAGTGCTCTAACGATGGCTACATTGAATGAATTAAAGTACGAATTGCTGTAACACCCCCGTATTCACCAGATTCGTCTCCTCGCGACTACTACCTCTTCAGAAACTTGAAAAAGTTCCTTCGTGGAAAGCGTTTTTCATCGAATGAAGAAACTATTTCAGTCGTGGAACAGTATTTTGTAGAGCTTCCAGAAAATCATTACAGAGATGGTATAAAATTATTGCAGGATCATTGGAATAAGTGTGTTGAAGTTTAATGAGATTATATTTAATAAAAAAACTAAGTTCATTTAAAAGTTCACATTCTTTTATTTTTGCTTTCAATACTTTTCAAGCAACCTGTATTATGGTTTGAGGCTGCATTTCGGCATCAAGAGTTGGAAAATGATCGTGTGTGAAGGCCGAATGGTCTTGAGGAAATATATTGAAGTGATGAAAACAGCCTGGGAATCCTCTTTGAACATGGCGTTTGGTGATAATAACCTCGACAGAGTCTGTTTCCAACAGGATAATGCGCCAGCCCATGAATCTAGAGCCACCATGAGTTGGTTTGAGAAAAATGGCATAGAACTTTTAATTTGGCCCAATTAAAGCAAAGGCTTTTAATACCAAATATGTAACGTAATCATTAAATGGATTTTAAGCACTTGGTATTTTTTCCAATTCCAAGCTCAAGTATTTTTTAAGTTCATTGTAATTTTATAAGGTGGCAAATACTTTTGGGCAAGGCTGTACATGGATAACCTGATTCGAAAAATAACTGTGTAGCTATTATTTTTCACATGTTTAACGAGTAGGTGATCTGCACCAATCAACACATGGGAGTAATGAACGAAATGTGCAGTTTTGTGTCACGTGTCGTGAGCAAATGGTATCATCGGTACATATTGCTTTCAAAATGTATAAGAAGTTGCCCTTACTGTAAATGTTAGAATTGATTTCAATGAACTTTTGTCTCCGAAAACCAATGAGATGAACATTGATAACATTTTGTTCTGCAAACTACACAGCGACCGAAGCAATCCACATTTTGAAAACGAATATCAGTATGTTTTACGTAGGATAATTATCCTTCAATGGTTAGGTATCTGCTCCTAAGGAGATAAAGTGATCTTCCGTGACATCTACCGCGCTTATTTATATTTTGCAATCATATCAATAATAATATCAGTTTATTTTACATCCATTTTATATTTCACTAGTGTACGGCGTGCAAAAAATATACCGTGTCTGTTTGTAATAAATAAAGCGTTTTTATCTAATAGCCTCAATATTCATTTAATAATAGTAACCATAAAAATCTTGATTCCGAATATGTTTGGCTTATTAGGTATGTACATTATAAAGTCGCAACGCCCTCGAAAGCGTACAAACTGTGCATCTTGCATCACTTGGCGTGTAGTTTTTCCGGCAGTTGTGAACAAACAGCTCAACAATGTGTCTTATATGTGACATTTTGGCGTTGTTCTCTGTTCGTTATGTCATCAAATCTTAGTGCACTAAGTAAAAATCTAAATCTATTGATCTACATTGAAGTATAAATAATTTTTAACCCAGTACCTTTGGAATTATCTTTGCAAATATATCGCAATAACTTGGGAGAAAAAAATGTCGAAACACTTCACAGGATCCTTTGCATTGCGAGCAGATTCATTTCTTGGGCCTGGTGGTCTAATGCGAATATTTTGAACACGAGTTCGCGTTGATGGAGGCAATTCTTTACTTCACGTGGTACCATTGGCTGCTTTATTGGCCGTTGACTTTGGTTTCCGCGGGCCAATTCCCAGAGTTTAACATCATCAGCTGAAGTAAAGCCAGACTCGCTTGATTCCTCTATTTCACCTTCACGAATCATAGCTTGCAAGTTTAGTTCAGGTTCAGCCTCATATTCTTCACTCTCAATAATTTCATCGCCATTATCATCTGTTTCCATCAACTACCTTTCCACTTGTTCCGCATTCATGCTGAAAAGAAGAAAACGTAATAAACTAGAAATCAAGAAAGAAATCGTCACCTAAATTTCCTAAATTTAGATCCCGAAGTTCAGCGGCAAATCGCAGAAATGTGCATACTCGCTGGCGTCCTGCGTGTGACTGGCTTGTTTACAAATTATTGAACTAAATTGAATCAAGTTATTATATTTATTGAACGAGGTTTTCCTAGAATTGCAGCGTTCCAGCATGCGCATCTTAAAAAATATTGCTTATAATGTGACCCTGCTCTACTATAGTAGACCACGTGTGTACTCTAGTGTTAAGGTCCTTATTGGTGCCTGTCTGTTTAATTAGGAGTGGAATGGCGCTTCTGTTTGTTTTACTGCCGAAAACCTTACAGCTACCGTCTCTTTTTGGAAGCCGTGTGGTCCAAAAAATGCATTTGTAGGGTTTTTATCCTGATTGGATTGCCAATATATTAGGAAAAAAATAATAGAAAAGCATATCAGCTTCGATTGAAGCGGGAAAGTTTATGAGAGCCATCTTTGAAAATTTGTATTTTCTACCAAATAAAACTTATGCGAAAGCTTCCTCAACACTCTTCAGGATAATACGTCAACTTCTAAAGCTTTTAGGTTTACTTCCAGGATAACTTAAAACTTGATGAACTTTTTCTCGTAAATGTATATGATTGGTCATATCGATGCACAATTTATAAATCATTTAAAATTTTAAGCAACTTTGAATCAATATTAAGAATCTTACATTCTTCCTATCAAGGAAAAATATTATGCATGAAAAGGTTAGTTGCTGTTAAATTCATTACTTTAGATGTTATCATGTGGACATACGATATTATGGAAACGAAATACGATCCACTACACAAGCACACAGAGACTACATTTGTGGATGACTTAAAAAGCGAAGTCTTACACCCGAGTAACCTTTGCTACTAAGAATTTTAAGTTCCTTAATCGGAAGCATATTCGAAGTTCTTCAGGAGAACGCATCTTTCAGGAAAAGTTTTTTTTGGAACGTTACGAAAGTAAAACTTTTAAATAAATTTGTATAAATGACATCAAAAATTGAAATTTACGTCCTTTTTATTTGTAAGCAATCCTTATTGAAAATTGACCAATAACTCGGTCAATTTTCGGTCAAATAAATCGGTCCTGGAGTTTGCGGTATTAGCAGTACTGTGTGTTAATAATGAGTGTGATAAGACAAGATAAAAAATGTGATAAGAAGTGAAAATAATGTTCAAACAATGCAACTACACCAGAAATTATCATCCTTGCACAAATGAAGAGGCTTAGAATAAAATCATATGCACAAAAATCGTCTTTAATATTGGTAATTAATATATTCGAATAGCTGACCATATTGCGAAAGACCGCTGTTTAAAAACAAAACATTTATGCTTAGGATTACATATCACACAATATCACATTTTTTAAGCTAAGCATTATGTATCTCATCTTGGAGTCCAACATGATCAGGTTAACTTTTCTGATATGTGAAAAGAATTTTTCCTGAGGAATCCACGATGTACAGACATGCATTTGTGCATTGTCAGCAATATGCTCGCATGTTCCCATGGATAGATGTTAGATCATGGGACCGTGCTGCTATTGCTGTCTAATTAGTAAAGGTAGTATAAAATAGAATTGCTGGGAAAATAAATTTGTCACTTGCTCATTAGAATCAGAGGAGTTTTCATTCAAGCGAGGTTGAACACAATTCATCGTGAAGATCGGCATTGAACCGAAATTCATTTAAGGAAAGAAAAAAAAAGACAGATATTGAATCTGGCTTTCGGATCAAAATAAATTCCAGCGACAAAAGAAAAGACTTGAGTCGCTATATAAACAACCGCAATATATAATATTCGACCTCTGGCGATTTCGATCAGTTTCTTGCAAATAATCAACCAAGTTGACATGCTTACTGACTTAATCTTTCAAGCATTTTCTCTTGTTGCCACTGGAAATTTTTATTAATTAAAAACGGCCCTAGGTAATTTTTCCATTTTTTAATGAAGTGCTTGTTGTCATTCCAAGCTGAATCTAGCTCATTCTAAGGAGTGTTAAGTAACCCTATTATTGCTGTTGTTCATGACGCATTGACCGGGTCATAGTATTTTGAGCGACTGAACTAGCTTTTGCTAGTTTGCCCGCTATTTCAGTTCCCTTTTGAACTTTGTGACTGTGAATTAATTAACAACATAATTTAAAAAACAATAAAGAAAACAATAAAATTTTCAAATAGATTTGACTTGCTTTTTTGAACTATAAATTTTTAATTTGGACTGGAGACCATTTTCTTGCTAAATGTGGGCTTACTGCTAATATATTGTGACATGATCGAATAATTTCACGCGCCGCTGTAGTTTTCTAAAGAGCATATTTGTAAACAAGTATCAATAACCAATACTCCGATCATTCTCGAAGCGGAAACAGGCATAACGTAAACAGATTGCATGCATTGAGTACGACAATACATGTGCAAATGACTCAGCGCGTAAACTTAAGAATGATCCACGAGAGAATGACCCAGATTTGGTTGAAACATGTATAAACGCGACTACAGTCAACGGCGAACCGAAGTCTTGTGGATAAAGCGAAGTCTGGTTGATTAAGCAGTGAAATTAGTTCGTGTGTGTTTAATTCACTTTTGCGAATATTTTCGAAGCAAACAGGTCGCGCACCTGATAAGCAAAAAATAGATTTAGTGAATTTGTTGCGAGAAATAAAAATACGATTCGAAATCGGTAGTTTTCAAAAGACACTGTTGGCATTTTCTGCTCTAGATAACATAAAAGTTAGTTAGTAGTCAGAATCTGTCAAAAAGGTGACATTTTCTCCTCCTACCTGATGTGGAAGGACCTTTGGTAGTTCTTTCGTGATTGTTGAAATTCGAACGAGTCAAATTTGCTTCTCGTCTATACTTCGTTTTGAAATGAAATGGCTTTAAAAGGGGAAAAAATCAAACTGATGAAAACAAAATAATCATTTTCACTCTGATAAAACGAGAACAGAGACAAATTCCCACAAGAAATTAAACAAAACTTTCTACATGTGGAGAATTCAATTGTGGGTATATTGGCCAAACAGGTAGATCCTTTAAAGCCAGATTTAATGAGCATTTTAAATCCTATTTTCATCAAAAATCCAATTCTAACGTAGCAAACTACTTCCTGGAAACCAACCATGAATTTACAGATCCTCCATAATTTATCTAAGTCCCATAAACTCAATATTTTAGAAGCACTGGAAATTCATAAACACCTTAGAAATAATGATTTTACTGTCCTTAATGACAAAACCAACATATTTAAATCTTCCCTCTTTGGTGCATTAGCATAATTACCTTCTTACTTTTTTGATTTTAAAGGATATAAAAGGTAGACTTAAGTCCAAAATTGTTCATACACTTGATAATGCTGACGAGTATCAGCGAAACGCGTAGTGTGTAAAGGAAAAAATATATTGATCTAAACAGCAAAGTAATTGGTTTTTATAAAAAATTCTTTTCTAGAAATGGATCAAAAAGTCAACTGAAGTTACATCGACCTCTTAAAACTTTCTGTGTTTCACATCAGGTGTGGTAACTGCGGCGAAACTGCACGCTTGAGAGATGTGACCCGCTCTGCAAGCATCAAGATACGTGGCGGATTTCGAGCAGAGATTAAAAACCGGAAAAGTTAAGCTGAATCGGTGTAACTTTTGGAAGTCATTTTTAATAGTGGGTTTATTTAATATATTTATTTATAACAAAGGAGATTGGTATCTTACTATTCATAACATCATTCTCGTCGAGTGCCCTCTTCCTCAATCACGCTCTCCCGTGTTTACTTTTGATTTCTTACGGGTATAAACCAAACACTCAATAATGAACCCGATTATTCCAAAGCGTATGGAAGTCCAGCATGGAACACCTTCTTAATTAGTCACCAGCAAAGAAAATTCACGTGGAAGAAAACTAGAATTGTGTTTCCAAGAGCCCACGGAGAGTAGTCACGCTTGAGTCTTCGCTGTAATATTTAATGGGGCATCCATTTGATCAACAGTAAGGAGTCCTTTAGTTACATAATTATTCATCAAAGGACGGGTGCAAAATAGTTACAGAATTACATTTCAAACAACGGGTGCGAAATATGCCATACACAAAACTTCTGAACCTTCATATACCAAACTTCTTCTTCAATATGCGCATGTTCCGATCACCCTCATTAGGAATGGAAATCCTTTTTTCTTAAACTTCTTTTTTTATTGTTTTATAACAACATAACACATAACGATTTCTGAAAATAATAGTTTTACTACATTTAGGATACTCATTAAAATGTAAGAAATTATTTAAATTTTTAGGATGTAAGAAAAAAGGATAATTGTAAGGGAAAAACCCTGAAATAGGATAAGATGTACTTTGAGTATACAAAGGCAATGCATTTTGCGTAAAACTTATAATTTTTGTTTGTTTCTTTCTTTCTTACTAAGATAAGGGAACAAGTACAAGCAACTTGGAGCTATACTTGTAATTCTTTCCTCTTCCACGCAAAAGAAAGTGTGCCGTATGTCCCTGCGTGGCCGGGATGAAACACAGCGATTGTAAGATCGAGTTTGTACTAAATTGTCCTGCTGCAGTAACAACAACAATAAGTGCAAACTCTAAGGCGAAATAATTAACAAACACAACAACAACTGAAACACCAATCACTGCAGCGACAATCATCAGTCGATGATGAGCATTGAACAGAGCCGGACGGGTAATACCAATTACTATCAAGAACAAATAAGAGTCAGCGGTGAATTGAACACAATTAGACAAATAATGTAGAGTGATATAGTTACATACGCAGTTGTGTTTGACAATAATGTTGAATAATTACTAGCGGAGCTATTGAAAACGGTGATATGTGAGGACATCAGGCGAACTAAATAAGCGGTCCGTAAAACCAAGGAAAGGATATTCTTGCGTGAATCAATTTCTGTTCTTGTTGTGACTTATGTTTCACAAGGAACGGTCGTGCAGATATTTTACTTATTTCAATTACAATGATATTGGTTAGGTATAATCATTGTTATTGAAAACCTTGAGTCATGTTGCAAAATATGGAAGGTAAAATGGGGCCGGAACATGACCCAGACAAATATGTTAAAATCTTACAAAGTTAGGTCGGCCAGCTAAAACAAAGAACCACGCAGACCTGGTTCTGGAAGAATTGTAATACATGAGAAGACATTTGCACAGCTCTCCATTTAAACTTCAGAAGGCTAACATAAAAATTCGTGAGGAAAGAAAGAAGTGTCTGGGCCTGCTGGCAATATAGTTAACAAAAAAGGACCATAAAAATTCATCTGCGTTTCAACAGTGGCCAAAATATCATAATAAACAATGACGGGGAAATCATCAACAAATACGAGGATCATTCTCGAAAGGGGAAACGGCAATCAAATGCATTTGGACTAGCAATAACAACAACGCAAATGCAGGTATTTAGAGCGTGAACTCGAGAATGATTTATATGAAAAGTCTGCGATGGTTCCGGATTGGCTAGATATAAGTATGTAAGCGGCTACAGAAGGCGGATACGGAGAGTAATGATTAAGAAGTGAGAAACAACTGTAATAATCGACGAAAGTCACTGATTAAATGGTGCAAAAGTGATTATTTAATTTCGTACCCAAAACCATAGCACCTTACAGACAAATCAACTAGATACTGACTGAAACGAAAGCACAATATCTAACTTATTACCTTTCCAAGGAGAAGAAACTGAATATTGTTTTGTGAGGACATCATGGCCTAAGTTGGGAAGAAATCATGGAAGACCTGGAAGCGCAAGTCTCTCTTTCATCAAATTACAGTCAGGTCCTTCCAAACTGGTCAAGATTCTTCTTTAGAAAGTGAAGAATACTATATTTAATACAACTGCAGTCTGCCATGTTATCTGTCAGGTTGAGCTGCGCAAACTATAAAATGAGCTGGTAATGCCAGGTCTGATGCTATGACCTGGCAATGCCAATGACGGGCACTTGCTACATAGAGGCCTCATTGTTTCTCCAACCCACAGCTTCCATGAATTCTCATCTGGAATTCTACGAGTAAATGGACGCAAATTGTCTCGGGGTATTGGATAGTTGTCGGCATATTTGGTTTACTGGTTCCCCAATGATGTGCCATTAAATGCCTTAAAATACCAATAACTGTAAATACACCTACAGCTCTGCTACTGAATTCTATTGACGACTGGAGGTTGGGTGACGGATTAAGTGCCTGTCCTACTTCATTATTTTGAAACCTGAGCCAGAGTCTCAGAATGGATTTGACCTGGATTGGATTTGAGATCACAAACGAAAAAGCGCTCGGCTTGCAGCCCTGGAATATTAAATCACTGAATAATCCAGTCGCTGTAAGGGAACATTTTCAACAGGCAAGCCTATTTCAATTAAATATACTGGCAATCCGGAAAATGAAGTGAACTGAAAGTGATATTCAAGACAAGAGATCGCATACAGTATTCAGAAGCGGGAGTCCCGCTGGAAAGTGAGAATTTGGAGTGACCTTCTTACGTATTCCGATGTGAAGGCGACATAAAAACAAATAAAAAAAAATATATGTAAGTAAATAATTAAATAAATAAAATAACAATAAATTTTGCACATAACAATAAATTGTTTTCGTTAAGTTTTGAATTTGTACTCATATTTTTAAGTTAAAAGAAAATTATACGAGATAAAATAGAAGTAAGAATAAAATTAATATAAAAGCATTTATAATTATATTTCGGTATTTAGTAATATTAAGTTAAATAATATTAGTATTAAAAAAGTAAAGAAAAAAATTCTCAATAAACAAAATTTCTTGGAACGCTTTTGGAAGAAATTTTCCATTGATATGATTCACTTGTTTCATGTGAACACCTCACTATAAGAAGGATAGTAAAGTGTTAAGTATATATGTTATATATATATGTTGAGTAAGTTGAGCCCATTTCCCGCTTGCTTGGAAAGTCTCAATTATCTCGCCTATCCCAAAGAAAGGCGAAAACCCACTCCTCCCCAATAGCTACGGACCAATCTCTCTGCTGTCATCTACAGCCAAAATCTTCGAGGTCGTAATAAAAGACCTCATTGAGCACCATACTACCCAAAACGACATCATCCCTGACTTCCAATTCGCCAACAGACGAATGCATTCCATCGAACACCCACTCCTCATCTTCAAGACCCATTTGGCTAACCACACCAACCATAACATTCTCACAGCTGCCTGTTTTCTCGATATCCGAAAAGCCTTTGATACCGTCTGGCACCACGGGCTGATACACAAATTGTCCCATATATTCAACTTTGACCCACACCTATGTAGGCTACTTCTCAACTTCCTCTCAAAACGAACTGCCAAGGTGAAACTCCCCGAATCTATGTCTAACACATTTCACTTAAGTGCAGGAATCCCCCAAGGCTCAGTTGTATCTGCTCTACTATTCTGTCTGTACACTGCCGACATCCCCATACCACCCAGCCCGATCAGGATTCTTCAATATGCAGACGACGTCATGCTTTTCGCTAGTACCCGAAATTTTAGATTCCTCAAAATTCAATTTAATAAATATATCAACCAGCTTGATGATTACCTTACCAAATGGAAACTCGTTCTCAACCCTATGAAATGCGAATCTATCATTGTTCATAGATTCACGCGCACCAGAACTGGGTTAAGACAAAATATCAACAATTTCAAACTTGATATCAAAGGCTCCCCTATTCCCCGGAAAACGCACGTCACCTATCTCGGAGTCGAAATTGACGAGAAACTCTCCCCCATTCGCCAAGTTACCCGCAACATACGAAAAGCCACAAACGCCTTTCACGCACTTCTCCCCCTCATGCACTTTAGCAAAAACTTTCCCGCGAAAATCAAATTGTTATGCTACATAACACTTATTCGCCCATTACTAACTTACGGCTTCGTCTTCTGGTGCGACCTGTCGTGCACCCAAATGGAGCTTCTACGAAACCGAGAGCGACACTTTCTTCGTCACTGTACGAAAACTTTCAAAATACCGGGCTCGAGACATACGGTGAGCAACCAACATCTCTACGACAAAGCTCAAATAACCCGTGTCGATTTCTTCATGACACACCAGCTACTCAAATTGCTGTCGAAAACACTTAACCACAACAACACACTAATTCAAAGCTGCAATAATGCTGACATCAGCTATACCATTTCGGTCGCACCAAGGCCAAACCTATTCCCACAATACTTCGCCAAACTCCATAGTGAAAACCGTGTATTTGACAGCACAGGTAAAATCATACTGTTCAATAGATCCAAAAAGGAGCAGGCTATCTATTCAACTGCTCAATTCATAAAATCAGCCACAACATACCATCAAAATAACATCCCCCCCCTGAAAAAAGAAAAAATTCCAACCCACTATTAAATTTAGTTTCTAATTCCGCCATCGAACCAAAACCACACCCAGTAATAAAACTTTAATTTACTTCTATTCTTTGTCCTCTCCTTAGCCCCACCCATCCCGCCATATCATTTCTCCCCCTCTACCCAACCCATCCTCTATTATCACTTGGTTCTTTATGTTTGTGTTTTTGTTTTTTGCTTTCTTTCAGGAAATTCGGAGGTCTCTGCAGCCGACGAAAATCAACTTTAAAATTAAAATTACTTTCAAAACATGTTAAAAATAAAAAATGTATCTGTAAAAATTTTTATAAACATGAAATAAACCTATGATAAAGCTTAGGCTAGCTACGTTAAGCATAGTACTTAAGTTAATTTAAAATTTTATTGTATATATCATATATGTAGAAAATAAAATGTAATGTAGAGTAGATATAGAAACTGTGAATTAAGTATTGAGGATAAGGATCAAATTTTGAGGATAAGGACCCAGAATTCCAAAGTACTTAGGAAAAAAGAGAGAATCAAGAAGTATTAGCAGCTGTGTGAAGTATTTAGCGCCCGAAGTCCTCGAGACGCCAAACCTTTGAATTACAAAGCCAACGAGAACATTTTGATGAAGATCGAGGCCAAGAAGATAATAAGCAGGCAGCAGAGGTGGTCAGGACGCAGCGCAGTGGAATTCATTGAAGTCCCGTTGTCAAGCAGAGGTGGTCAGAGGTAGCGCAGCGGAATTCACTGAAGTCCCGAAACCATGCTGAGGTAGAAATTCGTATTGAAGGAAGCAGAGCTGGTCAGAATCAGCGCAGCACAATTCATGTAAATTGAATAGTTTATATTTACTTACTTTCATTTGATCATTTCTATTTATACATTTATTTTGTCTAATATGTATGTGACATGGAATGATCAGAGCTTAAGTAATGACCTAAGACCCCCCGCACGCGTGGTGAGCTTGGCGGTTAAAAGTTACTTCCTTCGGCCGCCATTATGCGGCCATTGTATTTTTAATAAACCCTGTCTACTAATCCTTGTTCCTTTTTTTATCGCTGCGGGTGCGACCTATTGGTTGCCTCAATATTATATCATTTATATTATTTATTTATTTTATTTTTTTGAAAATACATCACAACCTTCATAATGGAGAGGGAGTTCTAAGCGTATGTCATTTACTTTAGAGCAAGCAATAAACGGCTGTGTGCGATCCGTATTAAAGTGAAATTCTTCAATATTTGGCTGATAAGCGTTCTAAGCTATTATTCTCACATTCATTTATTTAATATTTTAATTACTACTTTTAGTTTTTACCATTATTCCATACGATAGTTGAAAATCCTTGTATTTCCCTCCAATGAGAGTGTTTTTGAAAATCGTTAAAACTCTTTCTTTTGAATTGTCTTTGTTTTCTTTCGAAATTTCGAACTTTCGAAATTTGATTGATTGATTGTATAGCTGACAGTGTGTATAGATCCCGCATTGGATCATTTAGTAGAGATGATTCCGGATATAAAATTATAAAAATGAAATTATTTTCGCTGGAATAAAACGCGTGCACTATTTTTCTGTTCTCATGTCAATTTATTTATTTATAATAATTATTCTTTTATTTTTATTTTTATTGACTTTTGTTAAGACAAGAATAAGGAGGCGAGAAATTCGAATTGTAGATTCGCCAAAGAAGATTCGCATCATTACACCCCCACCAGAACCGAAGTCACGATAATTTTGCTGGTCTTTAGTCTAACGTAAGGTGAAGGCTGTTTACGGCCTGAGTGTGGGGTTCCCAGACGCAAAATGCTTTTGGACTACCCACTTAACACCTCCCCTGTCAACTTAACCTGGAACCGTTTGGCGCATTACTTCGGGCTAGGCCTCGTGTTCCTAAGCCTAGAGGCGCCTTCGCATTATGCGTATCTCATCTCTAATGGGAAGGACGGGAGAGGAAGGAAGTGCTACAAAAGAGATCCATCCATCCCCGATGCCTCCCAGCGCTCCAATAAAGCTTTTTTTAATGTAAGCACTGCCTGAGCATATTGCGCCACGCAATTCCAACTGTCAACTGTTTTCAGCATTACTCCGACGATAGTTTCTGGACAGAACTCTCCGATTTCACTGAGTAGGACCCCTCGCTGCTGGTTCCACCTTTCGCAGTAGAAAAATGTGTGACAGGCGTCATCCAATTCTGCTGCACAAAACACACAGTTAGGAGACCGTGCTCTGTCAATTTTGTACAGGTAGGACCGAAAACAACCGTGCCCGCTTAAGAGCTGGGTCAAGTAGAAATCGGTCTCACCATGCACTCGACTGAACCACGGCCTCAGGTCAGGGATCAAACGTACAGTCCACCTTCCCGTTGTTCCTTGCTGCCAGGACTGTTGCCAATCGCTGAGAGAGCGACGTCTCTCTTTCCTGGTGATCGCTTCTGGTGTAACTCCTTGCTGAGAGCGTCGCCCCACAGTTTTGATCCGTAGAGTAGAAGCGACTACACAACGCTCATTAAAATCCGTCTCCTTGATGTCGTGGGCCCCCCTATGTTGGCCATTAATCGGGTGAGTGCCGTCACACGCACTGCAGCCTTGTCAGCTGCTGCCCTGATTTGTTGGGAAAAACTCATCTTCAGGTCTATCAGGACACCCAGGTACTTTGCTGCGGATTTCGATTCAACCAGCTCGTCCTCTATACTGATAGGTCGTATTCTGGGGATTCTCTTCTTCGTTAGGATGACCACTTCGGTTTTTTCCAGTACCAGCTTTAATCCGTGAGGGGCCATCCAGTCCATCACCCTCTGCATTAACGTACTGAGTCTGAGCTGCGCATGGTCTACTGTGCGTCCAGCGACCAGCGCCGCGACATCGTCCGCATAGCCGATCAAACGTGACTCTTCCGGCAGTTCAAGCTGCAGCAGTCCATCGTTGGAGATGTTCCACAGCTCCAGGCCAAGGATAGAGCCCTGAGCGACACCTGAAGTAAGATTTGTACTTCGCCTACCCTCTTTCGAGTCGCAAAGTAGGCTGCGGTCCTTCAAATAGTTCCTGAGAATCCGCATCCGGTACACTGGTACTTGAAAACGATTTTCTAGCGCTCCCAGAATATCCACCCATCTAGCGCTGTTAAATTCATTTTGGACATCCAGAGTCGCCAGCAGGACGACCCGTCGTGTGGAAATACTGTGAGACTCCGTACGTTGGACCGCGCTCACTACTTCTCCAATTGCATCGATGGTGGAGCGGCCTGCTCTGAAGCCATACTGCCGTGGAGATACATCCCCGGCAATACGAATCACGTCAGCGAGTCTTCTCCTGATAAGTTTTCCAAAAACTTTTCCGACCGTGTCAAGCACACAACGTGGAAGGTTGGGTTGAAATGTTACAGTTCTTTTTGTTCTAGGGACTTCTTGGATCAGCTCTTGGATAGTTATTTTAACAAGTGAATTATTCTTCTGCCTTGAGCCATTGAACTGAAACCTCTTGCTCCATTTTTGTTTATAATGTAGGTGGATTTTCTCGACGAGTTACTTAACATGGTCAGTCATATGGTGGGGTCAAAGCTGGCAACACTGCATCGTTTCGGAGAAAAACGTAGTCACATGTTTCGAGGCTCTTTTGAAGAAAAGTTGTTCTTTGAAAAGCATGACTTCAAGTTGGTGATTGTCTCAAATCAAAATTCAGCTTGATGACGAACTCGTTCTGGTGTTCGCCGATTTGGTCCTCGAAAATCTCTTCTGGAAGCCTAAGTGATATTCCGAAGACAAGCTCAGCTGTAGTGGCTTTGATCTTATCTTTGAATGCAGATCGGTATCCCAAGAGAATAGTCGGTAACAAATCGATCAAGTTTTAAGACTTGTGACATTTGTTTGAGGTCTTGATCGTTTGATGTGTGCGTTCAATCAATCCATTACTTTGAGGATGGTAGGATGTGGTTTGCAGATGCTTGATTCTGAGCATTTTGGTCAGCTCATTGAATAAAGAAACCTCGAATTGTCCTCCTTAGTCAGTTGTAATGTGACGTAAGACACCGAAACGAGATATTCAACCATTGACGAGACCATGGGCGACTGTTTCGGCCGTTTTGTTATCCGCCGTTGTCATAGCAGGTCAACAAATAACAAAAATCTTGCCAAGGAAATAAATGGTCCAACAATTTTAATGTTGATATGACTAAATCGCTCGCCAGGAACAAGGAATTTTGTAAAAGGTGGCTTGTTGTGGCGTTGTGTTTTGGTTCGTTGACGAGCGAGACAAGCTTTGGCCATCTCTCCACAATCCTTCTTGATTGAAGGGCAGACAAAACGATCGGTCATCATTTTAACAGCAGTCCAAATTCATTCATTGCCTGGATGAGAAAGGCAATGAATGGAATCAAAAGCATATCGCATATCCCTGGTAATGAACGGACGGATTCGATCAGTTGAATAGTCACAATATATCTGTGCTTTTGTGTTTGTTTAAGTTGCGATAACGCATTAGATTCGTTATTCAAGAGATGCTTGATGTTGGCATTATCTTTTTGTTGCTTCTCCAGAAATTCGTAGTCGACAGATTGTTTTGAAACTGCCTCCGCTCTTGACAGCATATCTGCAGTCACATTTTCGGAGCCAGCAACGTGTTTAATACCTGTTGTAAATTGACTGATGAAATCAATTTGGCGAAGTTTCGAGGTGATGCTTCTTCTGGATTCTTGGCGAAGATGAATACCAATGGCTTGTGGTCTGTGTCAATTGAGAATGGTATTTCCTCTAGTGATGATTGGAAATGCTTCACTGCTTGGAAAACTCCCAACAATGCTCGGTCATAAGGACTGTACCGTTTCTGTGTGTCTGTTAAACGCTTTGAGTAGAAACCCAAAGGCTGCAGCTGATCTCTGAGTTTTTGATGTAAAGCGGCGGCAACGGCATACTCAGAAGCATCAACATGCAGACACAGTTCAGCATTGTTTGATGGGTGAGCCAGGAGAGCTGAGTTGGCTAGTTCCTTTTTGCACTTTTCAAAAGCGATCTCAGGATTGTCATTTTTGTTGTTGCCTTTCATCAGTTTTTGCAAAACGTCTCGCGAAATGACAACGTTGGGAATGCAACGGCGATAAAAATTGACTGATTCAAGAAAACGTCCGAGTTTTGAGGTCACGACTGGCGTAGGGAAATTTTTAATGTCCATCAATTTTTTTGGAAGTGGTTTGATGCCATCTTTGTTGATGAGATAATCCAGAAAGGTGATCTCAGGTTTTCCAAGTTCACACTTTGCAGCGTTGATCTTAAGACCAACTTCTTTGAATCGCTGATCAACTGTTCGCAAGTGTACAAGGTGCTCAGAGTGATTCTTTGATTCTGATGTTGTCGATGAAATAAAAACAAATGGAAGTCCTCGCAACACTTGATCAATGAATCGTTGAGTTTCGTAAACCAAATTGCATTACAGGGAACTCATACAATCCAAAGGGAGTTATAATCGAAGTTTTTTCGATGTCGTTTTTCGAGTTAAATCAATTTTTGAAGGAACTTCACAGTTCTCCAGATTAATTGCAGCATCCTGAATGTATGGTACAGGGTAACGATCAGAAATTGTTGTCCTTGTAGCTGACCCATTCACAGCGAAGAGATTGAGAGTTGCAGGTAGATTGTTTTTCTCACTAGGTTTGGGTAGAATTAGTGTTAGGTCGGATCCAGTATCAATAAAAAAATGAAGGTTGAGTGGCTTCCCATGAATAATAAGACGGCTAAGATTCTCTGACACCTGTATGTTTCGAATTTACCTGGACGCCGTTTCAAATTTGCCCAACTCCAGCATCTGGTCGGTTGTCTCGGCTTTGCTTGATAATTCGACCTTGAGGGTGCCAACAATTAGTCGAATCGATTCAGGGAGCTATGAGAGGCACAGAGATTCGACTGTTTCGTCGCCCATGGAGTTGCCAGCCAGATCCCTCATCTTTTGCAGCCGCGATGATGGTTTGGAGTCACCAAGATCGATTACCTTTAGCAGTCTAGCAATCAGTCAGCAAATTTGGAGATTATTCGGTGCTTCAGTGTCTCATATTTTCCTGATGCTAGTGGATCTCAAAATATGTCTGCAATTACTTCCAGACAGCTCACATCCATCGAAGCGACAGCTGTATCGAACTTCGTCTGATCAGCTGATACACCAGATGAGAGAAATCGGACATCGATCTGAAAAAACCATAGCTCAGGAGCACTGGGCATGAAGGTTGGGACTTTAACAGCCGTTCTTGCAACTTCGTAACTATTCTTTTTTCTACTTCCGGGGATCTTGTCCCAGCTGATCAAGTTAGCGGCTAAAAATTGTTGCAGGATCAAATCCATTCTAGTCCTTAGCTCCACGAAAAGCTCATCAGCACTTTTGCAATTTGGCGAATTGGTGTCAGTAGCCGAATCTTTGTTCTGATCTTGACTCAGAATTGCAATTTGTCGTTTTTGACGAAAAAGCACATGAACTTTTGAGATCACTTTCACTTCCAAGATGGTTGATGCTGCGCACTTAATTGCTGGCAAACTGTTTCCTCGAGTCGAAACTGTACTCGGGATCTGAAAAAACGAAATTCTGCGGCGGAATTAACTCGCGCAAATTGTCTCACTGAGTGCACTAGTCGGGGTCACCAATATAGTCCGAACTGGATCCTCAAGTAGAGATGATTCCAAATATAAAGTTTAAACAAAAAATATATTCGCTTGAATAAAACTCGTGTATTGGTTTTCTGTACTCCTGTCAACCTTTTTATTAATCATAATTATTCCTTTATTTTTAATGACTTTTGGCAAGATTAAGTAGGTGAGAAATTCGAATTGTAGGTTCGCCATATTATTCAAATTGAGAATTCGCCAAAGTAGATTCACCACAATTAAAGAGAAATTTAATTGACTGAAATCTCATTTTAATGCAGTGATCGTAATTACTCGTACACAGAGTTCGTGATTTTATTTAAACAAATGAAGCACACACATATGCATGCAACTGCATCAATGCATGCATTTGTATGCGCGTCGTATATACTTTGCAGCTACGAAGAATGTATTACTACAAATTTTATTTCAACATTCAACCAAATGTTCTGGATTATTTTACTGCCAAAATATAACGTCTGTCCATAGTTGAAATATAATTTGCGACTCGAGATCAAATTGTATCTCGTTATTACTCTATTGAGCCTACGCACGTGCACAAATGTTAACACATTTGGAAAATAATTAGCCAAAGGACAAATAAAATCCAACGACTCATAAAGCTGCTGCTCCAGAGCATCTAAATTCGGAAACCAGATTCCCATTCGGTTTTTTTGACAAAACAAATATAAATTGAATTTTCTTACTTTGTTGCTGGCATATACGTCACCAAATCTTCACAAGAACATTTGGCTTTCTTCGAGCGAGGAGGAGATTCCCCATTAACAGAGCAGCAACCTCAAATCCTTCGTAATTATCCGGGGGGAGTAGATAATACAGTCGAACGATTTATGGTACACAGTGAATCTATTAGGACTTAATGTTTCTCTTCCACGTGAGTATTTACCTTGTCTTAAGTGCGGAATTATATATGTGTGGGTGTTGTGTTTTAGTTTGTTGAGCCCGAACAATGAGCACTAAATTCCTTTTATCAAGAAGGAAATTCTCAAGTTTATCTGATACAATGCTTAGTCACGTACTGTTTAACAAATTGGAAGCTTACACCTGAATGTGCTCGCTGAAATATAAATAGCATTGTTAAATTGCTTGTATTGAAAGATGACGTGGAAGGAATGAAAATTGAATAAGATATTCTGCCGAAAATTTTTGATCCTTGTTCTTTTCAATGTAACCCCAATTTTTATTACATAAATCCAAAATTTAGGAAAAGATGAATTGGTCAATGAACAAAGGATTAGCGAAGCTTATAAATTTAAATTCAATTATACTTCTTTGCGTTAAAACCGCTTCCTTCCATAAAATATATTTTTACTTGTAGCAATTAAAGAATGCTCTTATTTTTAACTAGAGTGAATAACGTTAGTCCATTTTCTACCTTTGTAATATTTCACGACATTACGTCTTTCAGCATGTAATATTCTATTTCGTTCGCAGGACTCTACGCTTCTATTTTAACCTTAGCGTGTTATTCCTGATCTTCACGCTAGTGTCATAGTAGATAGTTCAATAACACAAGTTAATATAGTAGACCACGCTTGCAGCTAGTTTACTAAAAAAATACTGAGACAACCAGAAATCCTTACCAATCAAATTCACGCAATTGCCTTTACAATTATTTTGCCCAATTCCCCTTCCTTACATCAATAAAAACAAAACCCCATCGGTTCTTATCTTTAACAATTTGATTATATCATTTTGTAATGTATTATGAAAAAAAAATAATAATCTAAGAATTAATAATGATAATGATGATATTAGGGCAACCAATAAGTCGCACCTGCAGCGAAAGAAAGGAACAGGGTTACGTAGACAGGGTTTCTTGAAAATACAAAGGCCGCATAATGGTGGCCGAAGGAAGTTACTTTTAACCGACTAGCTCACCGCGCGGGCGTGGGGGTGTTAGGACAATATTTAAGCCCTGATCCTTCCATTTCACATAGACACACACACAGAAAGAGCTTACTCTTTCATATTAGACATAGTAAATATATAAACAGAAATGATCAAATGAAAGTAAGTAAATATAAAATATTTAATTTACATGAATTGTGCTGCGCTGATTCTGACCACCTCTGCTTGATTTCGAGACTTCGCTTAAGCGTATGAATTCTGTTGCCCTGCGTCCAACACGAATCTCCACCTCTGCTTGGTTTCGGGACTTTACTTGCTTCTTCTGCTCTGATTCTGACCACCTCTGCTGCCTTCTTATTATCTTCTTGGCCTCGATTTTAATCAAAATGTTCTCTTGGGCTTTGTAATTCAAAGCTTTTCGACTCGATGACTTCTGGGGCTAAACATTTCAAACAACTGCTAGTACTTCTTGATTCTCTTTATTATCCTTGATACTTTAGTCACAATTTCTATCCTTAATTCATATTTTTTTTTACTGAGACTTTTTTCATTTTGCTTTTGTTTGTTACTAATATTATTTAACTAAATATTACTTAAGACCTAAATATAACTGTATATGTTTTTGTTTTAATTTTATTCTTAGTTCTATATTATCTCATATGATTTTCATTTACCTTGAAAATATGAGCACAAACTAAAAACTTAGCCAAAAAAATTTATTGTAATGTTCAAAATTTATTGTTCTTTTATTTATTCATTCACTTATTTCTATATTTTTGTTTGTTTGTTTGTTTTTATGTCACCTACACATCGGAATACGTAACAATTTCGATCCTAACTTCTTTAACTGCTGCTTTTTTCAATTGATCTATCGCTAATTCGAACAAATTCGAGAATAAAGGAAATTAGAGGTTTTTGTCTTTTTCCTTTTCCTTTCCTTCCGCCAATCAACGTGAAATTAAAGGAATTTCATTATTAAATATTCTCTTAGAGTCCCAAAGCAAGTAAGCCCCGAAATATACGTCAGGGTGTAAAAAGTGAGAACTATTTGTCTTCCTCATTTTAAAGCCTAGAATAGGTTCATTGGTTTCTTTCTTGGATACCTGCCAAAAAGACACTTATTTAGCATGGTTCATAAAGCTCCTCGATACCGTCACAACTTAGCTATTGCTTTCAGTGCTTAGGCAAAAGAAACTAAAACGAGGTGGATGCGAAGGTTATCTTACCATTGTAATGGGTTGCTAATGGAAATCGTCGGGACGACGACTCTATGACGAGTTGGTCTCAAAAAACCATCAGGGCGTGAAGTTCTAGGAGCATGGCAACGAACTGCACAATTTTTTCTCGTTAGTTCACTGAGCAACGTATGCAAGGAGTTAGACTGAAATACAATACTGCGAGACTGCGATACGAGAGTGCGGTTCGATTCTCACACGTCGCGGCGCAACGCATTCAATTTACAATGCACGCGATGCGAGGAAGAATAATGTCCATATCACAAATGTCAAATTGGTGACGTTCTAAATAAAATTTGCTTGCAATTGTTATTGATTTTTTAAAAGTTCTGAATTTGGAATTTTCCTTCGTTTGGCAAGTTATACCAATCGTCCATAACAAGAATGCACGAAATGTTCAATCAAAATACATTCAGAATAACCCTAGTACCTAAAAAGTAATTAAGGCGTTTGAATTCCAAATTTCATTTAAGCACCATCGTCATGTCATAGCATCTGACAAACGTCAACGCATCTCTTTGCGAGGAATTTTCGATTTTCCGAATATTCCTCGCCTCGTATCGACGCATCGCATGTTACGAAAACGGGTTGACAGCTGAAGGTGTCTAGTTACTATTTACCACTTTTTATGAATTGATTGCTTTAAAAGCAAAATGGCAGATATGTGAAAAAATTGTTGTAAAAATCACATATTTCCCTTGTGAATTATGTATTTTCAAATTGTTCTGCAATTTCCTGGTAAATTACCATAGAGATCACGATAGAGACCAAAACAAACAAAACTCATTAAAATTAAAAAGATCCATCTAGTGGTTGTGGGGAATAAGTCTGGGCCGATTGAAAAACCACTATTTCGAGAAAATCGCCTTTAAAGTTTTTTTTACTGTTTATATTACAATATTTTTAAAAAAATCAAGTTTCAATACTTACGATTGATTGATCAGCAATCCCTGGTCCATTTAAAACGAGTCCCGAATCAATAAATTCTTGCTTTTCCTCTTGCTGAGCTGTTTGCTTTGCCAAGCCAGCTTCCTTCGATGCCGCTGTACGCGCTTTGTTAACCATCTCAATTCGCACTTCGTCCTTTTTTACACAATCGTAGGTAGAATTTCCAATTATGCACCACATTACCTCTAATATCTTCAAGAGAGAAGTTCTTCCCTCTGGAATAATGAAATATTAGCAGCCAATTCCGTAACATCCTGTCCCACAAACGTATGTTTGGGAACGATAGCCCAAAGTATTTTTTTGTAACAATCATCATTGTTGTGGGTATTCTTTTTTCATGAAATATTTATTTTGAATCCTAGTTCACGAATTGCAGTTTTGGTAAATTTTCATCATCTTCACCGCACGTTTGACACAATAATATACCCGCCAACGCCGAGAAAACGAGGGAAACCGACAAAACCCAATAAAAATCTAGAATATATCTAGGTTATCGTCGAGTTTAACGCGAAAATTACTTGATAACAATTTACCTGCCGAAGTACTCGTGAATACTGTACTGCGTTCAGCAGTATGCTGATTCCCTTGCAATTTCCGAGATGTTCTCACATTCTTGACTTTTTCGCATAAGTTCCTTCTTTTCCTTTACCATACAGATTTTCGCCACTTTTAAATGTATCGAACGTTTGTCGGCAATCGTTTTGTTTGCTGTATGTTCTGAAATAAAAGTTTTCCAGGTTTTTCCTGAAGGTTAATATTGCCTGAAAAACTCATTAAATAAAAAAATATTCAGAAAAAGTAAAAAAACTGACTTGAAAATGATCCACAACCGATGAAATAAATTTTGCGAAATCAGTTTCTATGTTTTGTAACTTTTTTTTGTAACAACTTAAAAATCAATCATAAGTAATTTGGGACAAAAAATTTGGCATTGATTCTTTAAAATTCGTTTTTCATATTTAGGGCATTTAAAGGTGCTTTTGTTTTTAAAGTAAAGTCGCATTTAAAGTCGGTATAGGATTTGAGTCTGATGCGATATTTATGTTGTTGAATTTAAACGTAATATAATGTGATGTGATGTGATTAATGGGAGTGCTATTTAAACTACTTGAGTCCCTTGGAACGTCTTAAATGCAGTGCCTTAGAAATTTGAACACTTCATCTAGTGTCGAATTATTTACTAAATATTTTGCAGCTCACTCTGCAAAATCGGAAAAAATATTATTTTTAATTCTACTATCGACATTGCTTTGAACGGTAAAAATATAAATTGAAGGGACTGAAATATATATTATTCAGTCCCTACAACTTATATTTTTTACAACTAATATATAAATGAAACGTTATCGTACGTAATGTCGGCAAAACTATTACGAAATGTCGAATCGGAAAGAGTTTAAGGAGTGGACCTGAAGACAATCGTCCAATAATTCATTATATTTGAAGTTTCGTTTTGAACTGTTATTCGCGACATTGTCACCAATACGAACTGGCTTCCATGGTGGAATTGTACCTGAACTAAATAAGAAACATTTTTGATTTGAACACATTTTAGAGAAAACCAATTGATTACACATAATTATTGTCATCTCGAGCTTCCATAAGTACCAGATTAGATTATTGTTGTTTAGAAATAATCTATCAGATTCTTACAGATCCCACGTTAATACAATCAGGCTGTAAAGTAAGTCTTCTCTTCATGAAAGTAATCGAATAGAAGAATTAACTCTGTTTACATAAAGTTACAGAAAATCTGTAAGCCAACCAAACATGGAGAATACAATCAGGCTGATGGAAAATACTTCGTGTATTGCACCTCCTGATAAAAACAGGAAAAGGAAAACTGACGAGCCCTAAAAACCGCAGTTAATCAACAAAATTGGGAGACAGTAAAGTTCGGATAATGGTTCGGATAATTCTGCGACCTGCCTATCTGTCAGTACGGCTTCCTGTCTGTCCACTCGTTTCTCATATTTTCTCAGTAACTGCGGATGCTTCAATCTTGAAAAACCTTTTTTTTTGGGAAGGAAGGGAAAGGGTATTTACGCCGTGAGTGTTGGACTCCCAGTGGACCTACTGGACTACCGACTAAACTCCTCCCCTGTCAACCGCAGCGCCTAGCCTGGAAACGTTTGACACATTACTTCGGGCTAGACCTCCCAATTTTACGCCTTTTGACGCCTTCGCGTTACAGGGACTCCTTCTCCAGTTAGATGGGAAAGAGGAGGAGGATTGCTAGAGAAGCAAATCCTCCACCCTCCACTGCCTTTTTTCATTACTAAGATTGCCCGAGCGTAATGTGCCACTTGATTCCATTTGTCAAATGATTTCAGCATCTTTTCGATTAAGCTATCTGGATGGAGCTCTCCCACTTTTTCGGCAAGATCACCCCGCTGTTTGTCCCATCTTCTGTATGAAAAGAAGGTATGACAGGCGTCATCCTGCACACCAATGCAGAATATGCAATCTGGAGACCTTGACTTACCTATCTTGTGCAGGTCAGACTGAAAACAACCGTATTCGCTCAGTAGCTGTGTCAAGTAGAAGTCAGTCTTACCATGCGTTCGACTGAGCCATGATCTCAAGTCGTTGATGAGCCGCGCGGTCCATCTTCCATTTAGCTCACGTTCCCATGATTGTTGCCAGTCGTCGAGAGTGCATCGTCTTTCATCGCGAGCAACTTTTTCTTTATTACCGTCGTGCCTTCGGAGGTAGACTCTATTGCGCTCTCTAGCAAGGAGAGCGATTGGTATCACCCCTGCAATTACCAACACCGCTGGCTCAAGGACTCTACGTTATGCTGATGCAATCCGCAGTGCTCCTCATCTCTGCACCTGTGCCAGCCGTTTTTGGTGCAGTTCCTTGTTGAGAGCTTAACTCCACATCTCTGCTCCATAAAGAAGCGTAAATTGCACGACATTCGTTAGCAGACGCCTTTTTGTTGGACTTGGTCCCCCATGATTGGCCATTGGTCGACTAATTGCCGAGACCCCTGATGCGGCCTTGTTTGTCGTTCCCCTAATTTGCTCCGAGAAACTCAATTTAGAGTCTATCAGCAAGCCCAGATACTTGACTGATAGTTTCGACTCTACTAATGTGTCAACGACTCGGGCCATTCTTACTCTGGGGATCCTCTTCTTGGTCAAGATGACCACTTTGGTTTTCTCTAACGCAAGGTTAAGCCCGTGAGTGGTCATCAAGCTCTCCCCCCGGCGCATTAGTACATTCAGCCTTAATTGCGCTTGATCGACCATGCCCCCAGCCACTAGTGCCGCAACGTCATCTGCAAAGCCGATCAGTCGTGACCCTTCCGGCAGTTCAAGTCTGAGCAGTTTGTCATAGGAGACGTTCCACAAGTCTGGACCGAGGATGGAGCCTTGGGCCACACCTGATGTGACTAGCATCCTCCGACAACCTTTCACCGTGTCGTAGATCAGGCTGCGATCCTTCGGGGAGTTTCGGCTACCCGCATAAGATATTCTGGAGCTAGGAAAGAGTTTTCCTGGGTTTCCAGAATATCCGTCCATCTAGCTGAGTTGAAAGCGTTCTTTATGTCCAGCGTCTCTAGAAGGACTACCCAACGGTTGGATTTACTGCGTGCCTCCGCCTGTTGGACCGCACTCACCACCTCCGCGACTGCATCTATAGTGGAACGTCCTGATCTGAAACCACACTGTCTTGGAGAAAGAACCCCAGTGGCATGGCTAACGTTTGCGAGTCTTCTCTTTATTAGTTTCTCGAGCACTTTGCAGGCCGTGTCTAGCATGCATAACGGTCGGTATGCTGACGGCGACTCGGAATTTCTATTCCCTTTGCTGATCAGCACGAGTCTTGCCGTCTTCCAACGCTCAGGAAGAGCGCAAGCAGGCATTATACGTACTGAGCAGCAAGTCAGGGCAAGAGTGATAGGCCAGTTATAGTACCTCGGCTGGAATACCGTCTGGGCCCGGAGCCTTCCTCGCCTTCATGGAGAGAACTGCTAGTTCCAGCTCGTTTCTCGTGAAGAGTGGACAGACAGATAACTAGTTTAAAGCTCAAGCCCTACGGGTCCCTGTCCACGTCTTCGACGAGGTTCTGCCAGAAACGGGCCTGACTCCTGTTGATCAGTTTTCGAAGGCATTTTCTGGCCGACCGGTGCATGTCTCGTCCTGGCTTCGTGCTCATTGAGCTTCTCGGCGGAGTTTGTGACACTCCCTTCGTTGTTCAGCTATTTCAGTGTACCACCAGTGCACTGGGGAATTTTGCGTGTCTAGTTCTCCGACGGGGCATAGATGACTTACAAGCGGAGATGATGCTACTCATTGTGGAGTTCACCATGTCTTCAGCATTCAGTTCTCTGGTCTCCGGCGATAAGCCAAGCGATGGTAAGCATGTCATGAGCTTGTCGACAAACTTTTCCTCGTCCATCCTCTCAGTATTCCACCCGAAGGCGGAGCGCTAAGTGTCTGGGAGTTTAGGAACGTTGTCGCGGATCTCAAATCCTATGCACTGATGATCACTGGTCGAAAAGTCTTCTAGAACTCTCCAATTTTGAGTCATAGAGGAGAGGGGCTCCGAGGCGAATGTCACGTCCAGAGTGATACCCACGCAGCCCAAGCGGCGGAAAGTGGGAGTGTTACAAGTGTTCGCCACGGCTAGCCCTACTCTGGCGGTCATCTCCAGGATTCAATTCCCCCTGGGATCTAACTGAGGCATGCCCCATTCAAAAGCCTTGGCGTTAAAGTTTCCCCCGGTAAAAACATGACCTTCTGACGGTGTAAGAGTGTCAAGACAGTGTCCTCCAAAGTGTTGATCGTCGCCTGGACGTGAAGGTGTTATTGGTTCGTTCGGTGTCAAGTACACACTGAAGAATGTTATTCCTGGGCAACGGACCCACACGAAACCATCTTTTCGCCCATGGCCCCGAACTCTCAGTTAGGGTGCTGTTTCGAGCCCATATGGTACAAGTACCAGATTCATCAGGGTACCATGCTGATGAATTTTTATCTCGTTGTTGTTCGCTAAGCAGCAATAGATCGGCTTTCATATCACTCGCGAATTGGTCAAGCAGGTCTTGGGCGTTTGAGATCTGATGTAAGTTTATCTGCAGGATACGGGTCATCGCAGAGCTGCTCTGACTTTGGTTAGGGCTTCTTTGAATACACGGCACTTCCCTGTCCCTGGAATATGTCTCAGGTCATCAATTCTGGGATCAGCGTACTCGCAGGGGATACAGTGCGCCTCTCCCGTGCATTCTGTTCTTTTATGTCCTGAATTGCCGTACTTATAGCACAAGAACTCTTATCAGGTCCTTTGCAGCCTTGTGCTGTGTGACCGTAGCTTAGGCATTTGAAACAGCGGAGAGGACCTGCTCTTCACCGTATCCTGCTGACCTCCCAACCTATTATTATTTTGCGCATGCAGAGGAGTTTTTCGGCTTGCTTCTCGGTTAAGTCGACTATGGCCATGCGCTGCCCTCTCTTTTTTTCAGGAGATATCCGTATTTGATCCCACTTAATTCGGGTGAAACCCTTTTGAGGCACTCTTCCACCCCCGTCATGTCCGTAACGCAGTCAACGTCCCTGATTTCGAGGGTGGCCATTGGTTCAAGTTAAGCTACTGTTGCCGTATAATCTTCAGGTAGATTGGAAGGTTCGAATTCGTCATCAAATACTGGGAAAATTATCAGGAAAGCCAAGGAAGTCATAAGAGTGTGAACGTCATAACACTGGACAGCAATCAAACAAGCATTTCTAATTCACTTCGACGAACTGGAAATGGATATACGGCTCATGGAGAAGATCTTCGGCGCTTATTCACGACTGTTTGTCAATTTTATCTAAGAACGTATTTGAACCGTGTTTGCAATAAAATAAAATAAAATATTGCAAATACGGCAGTCCAATCGAAAACTGAGATTAAGCACAGACGAAATATTGTGAAAAATTGCTTCATAGATTAGTGCCAAGAGTGTCCCTATGTGCGCATAAGCCAGAAACTCTGCAGATTCGATGTTAGTAAACGGAGGATACTCTTATTTCGCTTCAAAATATAAAGTTCATCAGGCCAATTTTGTGAATAATAACGTTGTGAATCATAATTTACAAAACCAATTGCAAAACTCTGATCATAAGATCCAACCGAACACTCCACAAAACATACCAACAAAATAACAGAGACTTCGTGAAACAACAAATGAAAGAACACGTGGAGCAAGGTATTAACCTACCTTCAAAATCACCATACAATTCTTCTGTGTGGGTCGTGTCCAAGAAGGACAATAAAGACAGGTTCGTTATAAATCACAGAAAGATCAACAATTTTGCTGCAGTGGATAAATACATCATTACACAAATTGATGAAATACTAGGCCAATCAGGTAATGCTAATTATTTTAAAAGCATTGATCTGGCCACAGGTTCTTATGAAATGGAGATAAAACCTGAAGATCGACCCAAAACAGCATTTTCCACTGATGACGGGTATTTTGAGTTTATACGTATACGTTTATACGTAGATTAAAATTGCGTCGTTTACATACCAATGGTTGATGAATTGCATTCTACAAAAGCATATTAATAAATTTTGTATAGTTTGTATGGATTAGTAGTACGGATTTGTAGACCTTTGAATAGTACGACCCTTCAGAACATGAGACAGCCCTTATAAAGGTATTTCAAAGCTTGCGAGATGCAAATATTACAATAGAAATGTTCAAAACATCATTTTTCAACAAAACAAGTGAATTTCTACGGCATGTTGTCACAAAAGAAGGTATAAAACCCAACCCCTTAAAAAACTCGAACGTATTCAACAATTTTCACTCACTTTCAGTGACACAGAAGCAAATTAATTCATTTCTAGGATTAGCTTGCTTCTACAGGTAATTCATCAAGGATTTTGCAAATATTTGAAGACAAATGACCAAATTTCTTCAAATGGATGAAAAAGTTGGTAACGAAAATCCAGAATATGTAGATTCCTATATAAAATTGAAGCTTTATGTGTCTTATGATGCATCAAACGTTCAATGTTTTGCTTCTCGTACATTTAATTATTCTGGAATACAGCTACCCAGCAGATAACAAATTCGCCATGGCGTATCGCCAACGGTTCACCAAGGCGTATCGTTAACGGTTCGCTATGGCGATTTAAGTGAACTGCGCCTGCGATGTGTTTGTAATTCGACGTGGCGATTTGTTTTCGATTTGCCGCAGTACTTCGGATCGCTGTCGAATTCATCAGCGTACAAATTATTAGAAATGGCGATACGAATTAGCATTGTCGGCGATCGTTTTCTTTGCTGGAATTTATGAAATAAAAGTTTTCCAGGTTGTTATTTTTCTGAAAGTTAATATTGCCTCAAAAACTCAATAAATAAAAATAAATTTAGAAAATATCAGAAAACTGACTTAAAAATGCCCTGAAAAAGATTGACTTAATTTTGCGAAATCAGTTCAAAATCAGTTTCTCCGTTTTGAAAAAATCAACGACCACAACTGATAAATCAATCGTAAGTAAACCGGGGAAAACAGATTTGGCACTGATTCTTTAAAATTGTAATGTCGTCAAAACACTTCAAGGATGGCGAATCGGAAGGAGTTTAAGTACTGGGACTGAAGTCAATTGTCAAAGTATTGACAATATCTCGAACTTATTTTTGAATTATTTTCCGTAACATTGTATTCAATACGGACTGGCTTCCCAGGTGGAATTATATCTGAATTACGGGACCATTACCAACCGAAGTGGTCATCCTGACCAAGAAGAGAATCCCCAGAGTAAGAATGGGCCGAGTCGGAGACACATTAGTAGAGTCGAAACTATCAGTCAACTATCTGGGCTTGCTGATACACTCTAAATTGAGTTTCTTGGAGCAAATTAAGGCAACGACAAACAAGGCCGCATCAGGGGTCTCGGCAATTAGTCGACCAATGGCCAATCATGGGGGACCAAGTCCAACAAGAAGGCGTCTGCTAATGAGTGTAGTGCAATTGTGCAATCAACGCTTCTTTATGGCGCAGAGATATGGAGTGAAGCTCTCAACAAGGAACTGCACCGAAAACGGCTGGCACTGGTGCAGAGACGAGGAGCACTGCGGATTGCATCAGCATACCGTGCAGTCTCTGAGCCAGCGGTGTTGGTAATTGCAGAGGTGATACCAATCGCTCTCCTTGCTAGAGAGCGCAATAGAGTCTACCTCCGAAGGCACGACGGTAATAAAGAAAAAGTTGCTCGCGATGAAAGACGATGCACTCTCGACGAATGGCAACAATCATGGGAACCTGAGCTAAATGGAAGATGGACCGCGCGGCTCATCAACGACTTGAGATCATGGCTCAGTCGAACGCATGGTAAGACTGACTTCTACTTGACACAGCTACTGAGCGAATACGGTTGTTTTCAGTCTGACCTGCACAAGATAGGTAAGTCACGGTCTCCAGATTGCATATTCTGCATTGGTGTGCAGGATGACGCCTGTCATACCTTTTTTTCATACAGAAGATGGGACAAACAGCGGGGTGATCTTGCCGAGAAAGTGGGAGAGCTCCATCCAGATAGCCTAATCGAAAAGATGCTGAAATCATTTGACAAATGGAATCAAGTGGCACATTACGCTCGGGCAATCTTAGTAATGAAAAAAGGCAGTGGAGGGTGGAGGATTTGCTTCTCTAGCAATCCTCCTCCTCTTTCCCATCTAACTGGAGAAGGAGTCCCTGTAACGCAAAGGCGCCAAAAGGCGTAAAATTGGGAGGCCTAGCCCGAAGTAATGTGTCAAATGTTTCCAGGCTAGGCGCTGCGGTTGACAGGGGAGGCGTTTAGTCGGTAGTCCAGTAGGTCAACTGGGAGTCCGAAACTCAGGGCGTAAATAGCCTTCACCTCCCTACGCAAATAAAAGGGACAATTACTCGTTGCAATTGTGAAAAAATTGTTTTTTTACATTTGTTGACTTATTTTACCTTCAGAAATCATTTCCTCAGTTTTTAAATTAAAAATTCAAAAAATAAGAAATTGGTAGCAGTTTTAGTGCATGCGCGTATTCAGCGCCAGACAACTAGTTTGACGAGTTTCGGCAGGTGCCCTTCTCCTCCCTCCAAAACACCGTTATTCTATTGAAATACATATTGTATCCAAATATACCTCAGTTTCGACTTTCTCAAACGTATTCAGTTTATATTTGGAAGTGTACACAAACGTTCGATATATTTAACATATCCAAGAATCTGTATGGAAAAGCCAAATAAGGAACTTATATTTATAAAAACAAAACTTATGCAAAAAAACAATGAAGGTGAGAACATCTCGTAAATTTCATGGGAATCAGCATACTGCTGAACACAGTACAGTTTTCACGAGCACCTCGGCAAGTCAATTATCAACAAGTCATTTTAACTTTAAATACGACGATAGCCATTTTATTGCGTTTTGTCGTTTTCCCTCGTTTTCTCGGCGTTGGCGAGTATATTATAGTGTAAAACGTGCGGTAAAGACGATGAAGATTCACCAAAACTGTAATTCGTGGACTAAGATTGAAAATATTCATTGAATAAAAAGACTAATACCCACAACAATGATGATTGTTACAACAAAACACTTCAAATCACTTTTAGCTATCGTTACCAAACATACGTTTGTGGGACGGTATGTTACGGAATTGGCTGCTAATATTTCATTATTCAAGAGGGAAGAACTTCTCTCTTGAAGATATTAGAAATAATGTAAAACAAGGTGAAGAGCGAATTGAGATGGTTAACAAAGCGAGTACAGCGGCGTTGCAGGAAGCTGGCTTGGCAAAGCAAACAGCTCAGCAAGAGGAAAAGCAAGAATTTATTGATTCGGGACTCGTTTTAAATGGACCAGGGATTGCTAATTAACCAATCGTAAGTATTGAAACTTGATTTTTTTTAAATATTGTAATATAAACAGTAAAAAAATTTATAGTCGATTTTCTCGAAATAGTGGTTTTTCAATCGGCCCAGACTTATTCTCGGCAACCACTAGATGGATCTTTTTAATTTTTAATGAGTTTTGTTTGTTTTGGTCTCTATCGCGATCTCTTTCATACTTTACCAGAAAACTACTGAAAAATTTTAAAATAAATGATTCACAAGAGAAAAAACGTTACATTTACAACAATTTTATTACATATCTGCCATTTTGCTTTTAAAACAATCTTTTTATACAAGGTAGTCGACTTCATCTGCAACACGACACTAAAGAAAATCACTAATTAATTTTTATCCACGACACGAGTCAAGCACATACCAAGTTCAAACAAATATATGAATATTGTAAATAAATGAATATTGTAAATATGTTGTAAACTATTGCAGAAAATGCAGACATAGCGCCAGCATATTATTAGTATATTAATTTTAGTTTACCTGGCATTCCGGCAGTTGTTCAAGAATCAGCTACAAGCAAAATAGTTAACACCGGTTGTGAATTGCAGATGTGGAATGGTATCACTGTTTGGAGTACATGAACTGCATTGAGTTTTTTAAATTTCCCACCAAATTAACACTTAGCTGGTGTAGTCGGGAAACAAATCAAGAAGAAGCCGCAAAGGATAAATCTTGGTTCTTCTTGGTACACAAATAATTATAAAAATAAAATACCGCAAAAGAAAAAAATATTGCCACAAGAAAAAGAATCACATTTTTTTCAAAGAATTTACAGAGTGGCAAGCAGAATACTTGCTCCAGAATCAAATACACAGGTATAAAGATTGTTGACAAAAAACGTTTGCTTGTAATGCAAAAACAATATAATGCACGGAAGCAAACAAATGATAAGGTATCCCTCGTAAATGCTACATTTCATCTACAATTTTTATTCAGAATCCTATATAAAATATGACAATCCCAGATTAAAAGACCATGTAAAAACAACATAAATAATTACGAAAACGTTCAGACAGAAACCCGCCGAAGTAACCTTTCAAAGAATCAACCACCCCTACTATAATTAGAAAAATTGAATTTTGAAAAAAAAGTGAATTTTGAAGAGTGAGAAAGTGAATTTTCGGGACGTCACAGCTGAAACTGCTTATGAAAACTTAATAGAAACAAAAAAACTCTCGAATATTATAAAAAACGGAGACATCATGCAGCACTAGTTCTGAAATGGATTATAAACCCAAAACCGCAAAAGTTAGACACTAGATTGAATAATAATGATTACAACAAATCTTTCCAGCTAGATCTCAATTCCCAAAATAGGGCTTATTCCTCGACCGAATTCATAACGAATACTTAATCTTTTCGTTAATAAATAATTAAATGTATTATAAAATCATAAAAAATAATATAAGAATTATAAGGCTATTTAAATTCAATCTATGTAATTAATTTTCAAAATATACATTATTGTTTGCTACGAATTTTTACAACAAATACATATATTGTATATTTCGCTTAGCGAACAATTTACACAGAAAGCACTTCTTTGTGCCAAAGTATAAATGAGGCATGGTTCATTAAAATGATTATTTAATTAAGCACTAGTTGTAGAACCTAGTTATGTAAAGAAACACTAAACAAAATAATAAGTAATACATGTGTATTGTGACATGCTCGAATAATGTCACGCGCCACTGTTGTCGTCTTAAAAGTAAAGTCGTAAACAAGTATCAATTACCAATTCATCGGTAATTCTCGAAGACATAACGTAAACACATTGCGTGCATTGAGTACAACAAATACGTGTGTAAGTTACTCAGCGCGTAAACTCGAGAACAATCCACATCGAAGATTCTGGGTTGATTGGGTTCATTAGTTCAGAGCAGTTGACGCAGTTAATTCTAACACTGAATTCTAAAAAGTCCAGTGGGCCAATATATACCGACAATATACGAAATATTGTTCTAAAACACCTTCCATCCTCCATGGTTAAGCTCTTAAAAGCTCTTATGCATAAACAATGGCTACTTTTCTGATCAGTGGAAAATTGCAAAAATCATTCCAATACACAAGGTTGGCAAAGATTTCTCTCCTTCAAATTTTCGACCCATTTCCATGCTCTCCAACTTAGGAAAAATCTTTGAAAAATTATGGCTCCAGATGCTAACAGGACACTGTGAACAAGAACGATTAATTCCAGAGCACTAATTCGGATTTAAGCCTAAACACGGCACATTAAATGCAATTTCTTGCCTTCATGAGGATATCGTGTCAAATCTCAATTATAGGAACGTTCCTACAGCTGCTTGTGCTCTCGCTTTCGATAGTGTTTGGCATGATGGGCTAATCTTTAAATTGATTCAACTAGGGTTCCCTGATAAAACGATTAGAATTGCCATTAGCTTCTTCTGTAAGAGGACCTTCTATGTCTCCGTTCAGGAAAAAAATGTTTCATCTGGTGTACCGCAAGGTTCAGTGACAGGTCCTGTATTGTATAGTATATACACAGCAGATATTCCAATTCCGTCAGTAGAAGAAAACACCAAAATTATCCAATTTGCTGACGACACCTTGGTTTACTCGTCCCAAATTAACCCAGTAAAAGCCGTTCAATCAATTGAAAATTACATAGTGAAGCTACAAAAGTACTTCGTTGAATGGGGTATAAAGATAAATGCTGAAAAAAACCCAATTGACTTTATTCAAAAATCCTCACAAGCACTTTGGACACAAATTCATAAAACAAAAGTGCAAGAAATCCGCTTTAAAAATCGGTGAAGCAACCATTTGTCCTTCTCCTAATCCAAAGTATCTTGGGGTAACTCTTAATGAAAAGATCAGATTTGACCTTCATCTTCGAAATAGCACCAAAAAAGCCTACAGTGCATTCTCCCGCATTCGGTTTCTTCTCCGTAAGCAAGCAGGGCTTTCCACCAATGCAAAGGCGATCCTATACAAAACACTGATTAGACCCATTATCACCTATGCTGCACCAATTTGGTTGACATGTTCCAAAACAGCAATGGGAGACGCCGCAAAGTTGGAGCGAAAAGTACTACGAGCTTGTACTGGACTCTACTTCGACCCTCGAACGAAATGCCGATATCGCAGCGAAAGCTCGAAGAAGCTAAGCTCGAGCAACTCCGCAGCAGAATAAAACACTTGGCGTTTCGGTACTACAACAGCCTTATAGTACAGTAAATATAGCACGAAAAAATAGGGTCCGTCCGAAAAATGACCTACTCGGATTTGACTTGATAAATCGATAGGGGGGCATAAAATAAACTTAATGTCAGATTTCCGAAGTGATCCCCCCCCCCTGTTTTTGAGGAAATCCAAAAACATTTTGAAACGCGTTTTTCTCGGAATCTATGGGTTTTAGAGAAAAGTTTATTCAACAAAAAATGTTGAGGACACTGTTATCTACATTTTATCTCATTGGAGCAAAGTCGTCCGACTTAAAATACAAAAAGTAGGTGGCGCTAAAGTATCAAAAAAGTTGTTTTTTGACATTTTCAATAAAAAAAAATTATTTTTTTATAATAATGTAAATGGGAAAGTTGTTCGTCATAAAACTATCTACAATCTAAACAATTTTTCAGTAAAACTTACCGTTAACGAGCTGTAGGCGAAAAGATACAGTGCAGCATAGTTAACGGTTCCTTTCACTTTCGCCGGGCCAGTCGGCATAGTTTGGACAAAAGACCGGTTTCTAATATCTGCCTAAACCCTCACTAGGGTACATTTTTCAGTTGCCACGTGAGTTTTGAAGAGTAAAGACATCTAAACTTTGCTCTCTCAAAATGGAAGTGTGTTTCGTTTGTGAGAAAAGTGTTGATGTGAATGATAAGAGCACCGTGGGGCCAAAAGCTCGAAAGACGCTGATAAAAGCAAGCAAAATCAGAGGTGATTCTGACATCCAAAAATTTCTTGAAAATGAAAGCAACGCGGTCGTGGTCCACATCCATTGCCATAAGCGTAATTCAGATTCACGTTGTGCTGCGGCTGCTGCTGCTCGCCAAGAGTGGAGAAGGTATTTATATGCAATATAAATTCTTATCAAAACTTTATAAAAAAAAACAGTATAAATGTTTACCAATACGATAACTAAATATATATCCAGCCTTGCTTGTACGAATACCGAATTTTGAACGGCATAAAATTTTGAATGGTGCGGACGTTTATACCTGTGCAGCCCTTACTTTCACTATTTACATTGTATGGTTCATTTAATAAGTAATTCTTTACCAAGTATTGCTGAATAATTTTATTTAATTCAAATATTTTTGTACAAAAAATAATAATTTGTATATATAAATAGTTGCATTACAAAACATATTCTTCAATACTTGGTACAACATTACATATTTAATGAATCAGGTAGTATAAATAATAAAAGTAAGGGCTGCACAAGTATAAAAACATCAGCGTCATTCAAAATTTTATGCCGTTATTAATTTATAAAAAGTTCGATATACGTACAAGCAAGTACGAGAGGTAGACGCAGAGACCGTAACTCACATTTACGTTTCATTCAATGTATAATTTGTGAGCAAAAATTTGTTGAGAACAAGTATTCAATTTTTTTCTCTGCAAAGTTTTGCATGAACAATCCTTTTTAATAACAATAGTCCGAATGTCTTTAAAAGTTAATCAAATGTACACTGCAAAAAATAAATACTGAATTCCAGTTTTTTTTGTCCGAACATCTTAAAGTCAGTATTAATTTTAAACTGAATGTCAGTAAAAAAATGACAGAAATTCAGTAAAAAAAACTGAAATTCAGATTAATAAAAGTGACACGTTTTTGCTGTGTACTTGCAATCGTAAAAAATATTGTGTTAAAATTTAAAAAAGATTTTTTGTTTAGATTTAGAAATATATCATTTTAAGGAAACATTTATGTCAGTTGAGTAAAAAAATAGCCAATTTTCAGGATTTTTTCTTCGAATCTAACAAAGCAATTCAACCAAACATTTTTTATATTTTTTGTTGATCCTTCGTAGACATAATCGAAATTTTTCAAATCAACAAAAATATTTTTAACCCTGCCTTCATGCCGTCAAAGATAACGAACAAATAACGAAATGACGGCCTTTTTTTGGCTCTATTTTTGTTATAACTTTGGAAAAAAACAATAAAAAACAAAATCTTGGTCTATTCTGAAATGACATGTTTAACGAGTAAATAGATTGAATTGGGAGAGAATATCTTTAACCGGTTGATCTGAAGTCATGCTCACAATGAAAAAAAACGACATTTTTGACAAATCTTTAACGACCTGTAACTGTAGATCTACTTGAGATATCGATTTGGGATTTCGATATGTTATTTTTACCAAATGTATCTATCAATTAAGCTATAAATTTTATGAATTTTTTTAACCCAACTGACCGAAATGTCCCCTTAAATGTACCCAAAAAATACATGAATTGTTTATCTATATCTATTGATTTTATTAATTTGTAAAATGAATGAACTTCAAATTTCGCCAAAACTGTAGACTTATAATAAACAAAGACGTATTTAAATTTCATTGAAATTTAATTATTTTAATTTGATGAATAATAGACAGTTACATTTCGGCTAATTTTTATAAATTTTACTTGACAAACGAATGCATAAAGCGATCAATAAATTTTTAAAAACTATTTTGATTCAAAACTAAAGCGCATTGAAGCCCATGTTGCAAACTTTTAATTTGAAAAAAAAGCCTACATAATTTTCTATTATTTTGTCAATTTGTTAATCTGTAATTAACATTAGACAGGCAGGCCGGAGCAGAACTAAGACAAAGATAAAAACAATAAGTACCATGTTGATTGAAAAGAGTGGTCGTGGTACAAAATGTTCCCTCCAGCTTTTAGTGTTAAATCACTGTCCATTATTTTGACGTTAAATTGAGAATTATTGTTTTCAGAATTTGAAAGGATGACGAGGAAAACGATGAAACGGAGCCTGGCCCATCAACGGAGTCGGAACCAACCGTCCCAGTCTTGAATCCAAACGTATGTTTTTTCAAGATTTTCAACCAACAGCTGTATACAGTGATACAGATTTTTACAGCTGTATACAGGGGTGTCAAATCCGGAAAAACAACCAAGAAAACTGAAAAAATTCAAGTAACCACAGATGAACAATTTTTGGACGGCAGCCAGGCAAAAGAACTATTATTACTTCGCTTCCAGAAATTCACTCAGTCTGTGACGAAAACAAAAGTGAATTTAAGTTCTCTTCCACCTTCGGTTGATGCAGCAAATTTTCATAGCCGACGAGTTTACTTTCAAGTACAATCGTGGTTGGAAAATTAATATGAACCAACGATCTGGGGGTGGAAAGAAACTTCTCGAGGATTGGATCCAATAAGGACGTTGAAAGAGCCAGCACCAGAAGAACTCATGAAGCTCATCTCCTGTGGTTGTGATACCAGCAACTGTGGATCAGCTTGTGGGTGTAGAAAGGCAGGTCTCCACTGCTCGATTGCTTGTAAACATTGCAGCGGAGAAAGTTGTAGCAACACAACCCATTGAAGAAGATGCAATTTCCTTTGAAGAAGATGACTTGGATTTTCCTTCTCAAGTCGTTCACAGGCTACCGATGACAAGCAGCAACATTTTTTCTTTACATAACCCACAATTATCTTACTTCAAAAAGAAATTTAATTTTAGCACATGTAATTAATTAAACTCGTTACTTTGAGTCATAAAAAGAAGCAAAAATGTTGCAAAAATGTTTACTACAACTAAAAAAAATAGTTAAATTAAGTTTGCAATAATATAATTTTGCATTGACTTGAAACATTTTCATAACTTCAAAGAAAATTCAATTGTATTATATGTAATTAATTAAAATCATTACTTTGAGTCACAGAAAGAACCAATTATGTTACAAAACTGTTCAACAAGAAGTTACATTAAGTTTGCAATAATCCAATTTTGCATTTTCTTCAAAGATTTACATAAATTTGACTCAAAATGAACATTGCATTGGACGCAAAATCAACAAAGGTAAAATTGTTTTATCGTAAAATATGCAAAATACAAATTGAATTGAATGCCAAATCAACGAAAGTTAAATTTCTGTGATAATAAAATCACACAATGTAAAGTTTAATGCTTGAAATTAATAAATAAATATTTACGAATTTTAAATTAAAAAAAAATTAGTCTTCACATTTTGTGTGAATCTTTTACTACTACCTTCAGTTACATTTGTTTTAATTCAATGTTGACCGATAACAACAAGCAGTACTAAAAGGTTACTATTATTAATTGTTTATCAAAATTATTGTTGAAAATGAGAATATTAAGTAAACATTACGGCCTATTAATCGAAAAATAATGTTTCGATAAAATGAATGGAATACACGCATCGGCGCGGCACATAAATGTACGACTTTTACACTTTGGCAAGCTCTAGCTCGATAACGGTAAGTTTTACAAAAAAATTGTTTAGACAAAAATTGTAGATAATTTTATGACGAACAACTTTTTCATTTACATTATTATAAAAAAATAATTTTTTTTTATTGAAAATGCCAAAAAACAACTTTTTTGATACTTTGGTGCCACCTACTTTTTGTATTTTAAGTCGGACGACTTTGCTCCAATGAGATAAAATGTAGATAACAGTGTCCTCAACATTTTTTGTTGAATAAACTTTTCTCTAAAACCCATAGATTCCGCGAAAAACGCATTTCAAAATGTTTTTGGATTTCCTCAAAAACAGGGGGGGGGGATCACTTCGGAAATCTGACATTAAGTTTATTTTATGCCCCCCTATCGATTTATCAAGTCAAATCCGAGTAGGTCATTTTTCGGACGGTAAATGCTATATTTACTGTACTATTAGTGAACATCCAAACGAACGGATGAAGAAAATATTCAACAACGCAGCAACACTACAACACGCGAAATTCATCAGGCCAAGCAGCATCATCAACCGAGAAGCGGATAAAATATTTGTAGAATTGTACACCTAGAAAGGTCATCCTGAACTTCATCGAGGATTGTCAAATATGCAAAAATGTAAAAGGATAATAAGAAAATCCTTTAGTTTTTTAAGCTTTATTGTGTATAGTAGGTTAAGTATTTATTTAGGTTTAAGATTCGTAGGTTAAGTATTTATTTAGACATGACAGCGCGTAATGCAAGCGCATATCTAAAATCAAAGAAACTTTTCAACAGCTAAATGCGATCGATAAATATTATGTATAATTAGATAAGAAAAAGTAGACCTAACTAGCATAGTCACTTAGAAAACAAACTGTGTAGAATTAACTAAGAATGACATGTATTAATACTGGAAGTATTGTATTGGGTTGATTGGGAGATGTATAAAAGCGAACCCAGCGAGCGACGAAGAGACTCTTGTGAATGAAGTGAAGAAGCGAGCGACAGTGCGCGTTAAAAGTAGTGCGGTAATCGAAAAGTGTTGTGACATTAAGCCTTATGTGGATTTTAAATACCGAAAGAAATTGTTATAAGCGATTAAATAATTAATGTAAAAGTGATAAATCATAAAAGTGAATAAGTGAAAAAGTGATTAAGTGAAAATACTCTAAAGTGATTTTTAAGAATAACATTTCAAACATCTAATTTTAAATTAGTTAAGTGTGTTACATTCACTATTGCGAACATTTGCGAAGAGCACACAGGCCGCGCACCTGACAAAGCGCAACAGTATGTAATATTATTAAAGTGGACAGATGCCTTATAAACATACTCAAGTAGATTCATTTCTTAAAACTAAGTCTTTATCGAATTTTTCAATTTTCTATTTTCTGCATAATTTTTTAAATTCGAACATTCGAAACATCGAAAGACAACAAATTCAAATTATTTTATTGCGTGATTTTTACATTATTTACAATCACTATTTACAAATTTTTCTTATCATAATACTTAGCCTACGGGGTTTGCCTAATGGCTGTGCTCAGAACTCTATACTAACACATGTTAAATTCTATAGACCTTACTTTGTTTTACAATTCCAAATTATAATTTCTAACACTTAGACTCTAAGTGTGACCTCAGTTATTTTTATTTTTTTTTGTGTATTTAAGGAGTATTAATTTATGTACAGTAATTTTTTATTTACAGTTATACAATACTTTTTCTTATAAATGTTATTAAAAATATTAAATATAATTATTACTTATCGTAACCGTTGGCTGCTTCTTTCGCTCGGCTAATTGCCGCGTTCCTCATTGCGACGGTCTCGGGCTCCACAATACCTTTTGTCACTCGCTCGATCAACGTCTTAACATAGACATTGATCGGATCCACAGCTGCATCTCGGTACAGTAATCGATTGGGGTAGCGTGGTCCGTCCTTCCTTTTGTACAAGCCAGTGTAAGCCCGAACGATTTTTCGCTCCAATAAGCCTATCTCGCTCCACTTGTACGCCGCTGTTTCCTGCTATATCAGAACCGCATACATGAGTATGAGCCGGATGAGTGTCATGTAGGCAAGCATCTTAACCCGCTTGTTGGTCGCTGACTGTTTTCTGAAAAAAGGCATAAGTAGATGGTATGCATTAATGGCTTTCATCCCAACAGAGTCCACGTGAACACTGAAGGTGTTTTTCGTATCGAAAATGACCCCTGCCCGTTCAACTTTACTCTGATATCACAGATTTTCTCCGTTCGACGTCTATGTATTTGATGCGGATCCTTGAACACAATCAGCTCGCTTTTCCTAGCGTTAACCCTCATCCCTCCATTTTCCATAGTATGCAGTTAACGAGTCCAGTTACCTTTGGAGTCTCGTTTGCGCAAAGCAGAGATAATGTTCAGATGACCACATCAATAAGTCGTCAGCGAAGAGATTCTCCTTGATTCCAGGCTCAAAGTCATCTCTGATTCCGGGTATATCAGGCGTGAATATATGAAACAGAAAGGAGCCTTGAAAAGCCCCTGAGGGACCCCTGAATTGAAACCACAGGGTTCGGAACTATCTCCACCAGATACCGCAAAGGTAGTACGTGCACTCATGAAACTACCTGAACACTAACCGGGAAGCCAAACTCAAATAGTTTGTAGATTAGTTCGTTGATACAAACCGAACCAAAAGCTTTTCCTACATCAATGAGGCACGCTGCCACGGCGTTTCTGGCCTGACAATTTCTTTTTATACTGGCTTGAAAAACAGCCAACGCGTCTACCGTTAAGTGAGCTCTTTTGAAGCCAAATTTTCTTTCCGGTACAGTTCCTGCTTCTTTAGAGAACTGTGTGATGCCTTGAAGGACTGCAATCTCAGTAGCTTCCCTACGGTCGAAAGAAGAAATAAGGGATGAGTATCGAATACGTCAGTACTGTTGGACTTTTTCCGAATGACATATACTTTGGCATATTTCCATTCCTGAGGGAAGTAGCAAATGTTTATGCAATTTGTTATGTATTTTCAAAGGGAAATTGATAAAATAATATATATATATATAATTAATAATAAAATAATAATTGGGCAACCGATAGGTCGCACCTGCAGCGAAAGAAAAGAACAAGATTATAGGGTTAGTTGAAAATACAAAGGCCGCATAATGGCGGCCGAAGAAAGTTAATTTTCCACCGACTAGTTCACCGCGTGGGCGTGGGGGTTAGGACTTCATTTGAGCCCTGATCCTTCCATGCAAATCACACACACACACACACACAGGGAAAGAGCTAAGTCCCTCATACTATATTACATAAAAATTATAAAAAAAATCAAACAACCTGTGAATTGTGCTGCGCTCAATGGTGCTGCGCTGACTGTGAATACCTCCTCCTCTACTGGTTGTGTATCTTCAACTGATTGAGTGTCTTCTATTTGTTGAATGTCCTCAACTGATTGGTGGTTGGTGTTCCTTGGCAGAATGTCCTCTTTGGTTGAGTGTCATCCAATGGCAGATTGGCCTCTACTGGTTGGTGTTCCTCGGTAGAATGGCTCTACTGGCTGGACCTCTACTGGCTTCAACTGGTTGAGTGTGCTCCACTGGTTGCAACTGGTTGAGACTGGTTGAGTGTCCTATTATTAGCTATCGGTATTATTAGCTATTAGGTATTATCAGCTATCGGCTAATCGGCTGAATGTCTTCACTTGTTAGGTATCTTCTATCGGCTGTCGTCTATCGGCTGAATCTCCCCACTTGTTAAGTATCTTCTATCGGCTGAATATCTTCCTTGTTAAGTATCTTCTATCGGCTGTCGTCTATCGGCTGAATCTCTTCACTTGTTAGGTATCTTCTATCGGCTGTCGTCTATCGGCTGAATCTCCGGCTGAATCTCCCCTTCCTCACAATTTCCACTCCTTTTATATCGATACGAACACAACAACCCAGTGAATCGTATCGATCGTAAATAACTTCCAAGAATTTATTTTTTTTTATTGTGGGGTTTTTTTTTCTTTTTTTTTTCTTTTTTTTGGGGGTTTTTTTTTTTTGCTACTTGGAATTTTTTTTTCTGTGATGTTTTTTTTTTTTTTTTTTTTTTCAATAACTAATTATTATTTTGCTAAATCTAACTTTACATATTTTTATTTTAATTTCTTAATTTATTTATTTACATATATATATTTTTGTTTGTTTGTGCAATGTCGCCTACACATGGAAATACGTAACACGTGGGGACGACCTACCCCTTGAGAAGGGTCTCACTCCAAAAGCCGGGCTGCTATCCATGTAGGATTAAGGGACTATGGCCTAATGTCCTGGCAATGATAGACTCCTAATGGTTTCCCATCTGGGGACTCCAGTTCATACGCGACCTGTCCAACTAAACGAACTATTCTGGCCGGTATGAATTTCGGTGCGAGCTTAGCTGCAAATTTTTCTACTGCACTACTGAGTACGTGATTTCGTACAAAAATCATTTGTCCGGGGGTAAAAGAACGGGTCCTTGCCCGCAAATTATAATGCCTTTGTCCTTTAGCGTAAGCTTCGCCTAATTTTTCTCTAACTCGTTCACGTATCACCCTCAATCTCTCGTGAGGGGTCATGAGCTCGACTTCTCCATCTTCAAAAGAAGACAACTTCCGGAGGAGCTCGTAGTCGGAGCCATGGCTCACTGACTGAAATCCGAACATCAGATAGTGAGGCGAACAACCGGTCGACTCGTGTACAGTGTTGCGGAATGCAGAGCTTGATTCTCGCAAATACTTATCCCATATAGAGTGGTCATCACCTATAAAGGAACGAATGGCAGCTAAAATGGACTGGTTGACCCGTTCGGAAGCATTCGATTGAGGCGAGTATTTTGGAGAGAAAACGTGCTGAATACCATATTCTTGAAGGAATTGCATGAAATGCTTAGAAGTAAACTGCACACCATTATCCGAATGAAGTAGTTCGGGCACACCAAATGTACAGAATATATCTAGAAGGAATTGAGTAGCGTTTTCGGTAGTGGCCTTGGGCATGGCTTTCATCCATACAAATTTTGTATAATGGTCGAGCACAACAAACAATTGGGTGTTTCCGCTCTTCGAACGTGGATAAGGTCCTAGGAAATCAATAAATAAGCGCTGCATCGGCCTATCAGATATGCGCTCTTGACCCATATGTGGTCTAAGGACCTTATTGTACGGCTTAATTTGCTTACAAGTACTACATTGAGAGATGTAAGAAGCGACGTCTTTACGAAGGGTTGGCCAATAATAATATCGCTGTAGTACTTCGGTGGTCTTACGTATGCCACAATGAGATGCTTCCGGTCTATCGTGAGCTTGGGAAATCAGCCTAGATTGCTGACTCACGGGTACCCATAATTTGGTTCGAGGAATGTCTATATCCGGATCGTTAACTCTTCCTAACTTAATGTAGATACGACCATCTCTTATCCATAGGTTGGGGAACCGTGTAGGTTCTTTCGAAATTGAAAGTATTCGTTCTGTATAATCAGATTCTGTGAAAGCAGAGTCTGGCAACAGTGAATCGATATGATGATGCTCGGGAAGGAAGGGAAGATACAGACACGAAAGTTCACTAAGACTCTCGTGAACTCGGGAAAGGGCATCGGGAACGGTATTAGCGGAACCCTTAACATGTTCAATATTGAAGTTGAAACCTTGCAACTTCAGACTCCAGCGAGCTAATCTGCCGGAAAGGTCTTGTTGGCTCATGAGCCACTTCAAACTAGCGTGATCAGTGATGATGGTGAAGGGAAGTCCTTCAATGTAGGCACGGAATTTTTTTACGCTCTGTACGGCGGCGAGACACTCCAGCTCAGTGATAGTGTAATTTCGCTGCGCCGACGTCAATTTGGCAGACATGAAGGCAATGGGATGCTCTTCTCCCTTCTCGTCCTTCTGAAAGAGGACGCTACCAATTCCAGTGGTGCTTGCGTCGCACTGAATGAAGAAGGGTTTTGAAAAGTTAGGGTTAACTAGTACGGGCGCGGACACAAGAGCTTGTTTTAGTTGGTCAAAAGCAGTTTGAGCGGCGGCAGTCCATTTAAAGGACGATTTGTTTTTCAGCAGATCAGTTAGAGGGGCGGTAATGGAGGCAAACCTATGTATGAATCGGCGGTACCATCCGGCCATTCCCATGAGACGACGAATATCTTTAATAGAGTGAGGAGTTGGGTAATCTACAATGCTGGAGACTTTAGAGGGATCTGTCTTTAGGATACCATCGCTAACGATGTATCCAAGGTACCTTATTTCACGCTGGACGAATTTGCTCTTCCCAACATTTATTGTGAGCCCAGCTGATGAGAGTAACTTAGCTACTGTAGACAACAGATCCAAATGTTCCATGAAGGAAGAGCTGGTCACGAGCAAATCATCAAGGTAAACAAATATTTTGTCTTGAAGCTCATGCGGAATAACCTTGTGCATTAGACGGCACATGGTTTGGGGAGCGTTGCACAATCCGAAAGGCATGACCTTAAAATGGTATAAAGGGCGACCCGGCACCGTGAAAGCTGTCTTTTCCTGCGATTCAGGATCAAGAGGTATCTGCCAAAAGGCGTCCTTTAAATCGAGACTTGTAATAAACTTAGTGGATCTCAATCGAGATAATAATCCATCGATTAACGGCAAAGGATATGCGTCTTTAACGGTAACATCGTTAACACGTCGCGCATCCAGACACAAACGTACTTTTCCAGGTTTACGAACCAACGTTACTGGAGAGCTCCAGGAACTGTGACTTTCGCCTATCACACCCAATGCGAGCATACGATCAAGTTCCTTGTACAGCAGATCCTGTACGACCGGTGAAACAGCATAATGCCGTTGCTTGATTGGCTTAGCAGTCCCAGTGTCAATGTTGTGTGTAACGAGTGACGTTTTTCCCAGACCAAGCTTATTGAAGGAAGGAAATTTGGCAACTACTTGTTGCAATAATAGCTTTTGCTCTGGTGTCAATTGGTGAAGGGTGTCAGCCTCTTCGGTTTGAAGAGAATTAGGGGCTTCTTGGAACGCACTGACATTTTTGAACGACGCTGGTGCTATCTGAAACGCATTCCAGAAGTCAATGCCAAGGTATAATTTACCGGTGAGGGAAGGGACGACTAAGAACTGCAAAAGTTTAGTCTCGTCATCATATGTGACGGGAACATTTACGTATCCTGCTGCTGGAACTCGCTGTCCAGACGCTGTTTGGACACTGGTTTTCAGGGAGTGAATTTTGAGATTTAAGTCTCGAAGTAACTCAATGGACCGGTGTCCTAAGACACTGACGCTAGCTCCACTGTCCATAAGACCGGTGAGCTGATATCCTAATATGATGATGTCACAATAGGGACGCGGATCTTTAAGATCGCGATCGGGTACTACCGAACTAATCGCTAGTTTACGAAGGGCGCGTTTCGCGCGAAAGTATTTGATAGCGCGAAGTCTTCTTCTATATCTTCGTGTAGTGGTGAACAGGGGAAAACGGTTGACGGGAGTGAGTTTGTTAAATCGAGTGGTCTGAGGTATAGAAGTCTTGTCATAATGTGATGATGGACTATTCGAACTCAGCGATTGCGACGCCATTCGGGATCTACATTGGTGGATGCGTCCACTGTATTGACTCGAATTTGAGTTGTTGCTTAAGGGTTGAATTTTCGAAAATTTGGAGCGGGCCGACCCCTCATATGCGGGCCGCTCCTGGAATAGTTTCCCGGAGGTTTACACTTTTGGCACTGAGTTTTTCGTACTCCCGGAGTACCGCAACCAAAACAAAACAATCTCTGGATCGGAAGTTGGCATTTACTGAAGAAATGACCTATATCCTGACAGTTCCAACACAAACGGTATTCGGGATCACTAGCAGGGTCCAGAGATTTGATTACTTCTTCGGGCACTTCTGTTGGGAGATTTTGGTAGCGTGTGTGTGACAAGGCATGGACTTGGCGAACAGGACCCAAAGGTCGTTCTACCTTGCTCAAGTTCCAAACAGATTCTATTGAAGTGCAGCACTGTACCAGCTCATAGACTGATATAAATTGCCGACCTGCGAGATGGTCTCTCAACCGACGATGCATATTAAGATACAACAAGTGCTGCATATCCAAATCAGACATGCCTTTCTGTAACTGCAGCGACAACGTCTCTAAGGCATCGAAGAATTCAATGAAGGGTTCACCCTGCGCCTGATGACGTGCATCCATTTGACGCCGAATATCTATGTCTGCTTGAGCACGGGAAAATCGATTGAGGAAAGAATGAGTGAGAGAATCCCAATCTAAGGAATGTGGGTGCATTTCGTGATATTTCCAGTACCACTCGAGAGCAGGCCCTTTCAGGAAAATGTGGAAGCACTCTGCCAATTGGTTAAGCGGCACCTCTTGAGAGTCTCCCATAGCTTGTAATCTATACAGGAAAGAGTCAGCTCTCAGGCTAGATTGGCTACCATCATACCCAATACCCCATTTGGATATTGGTATAGACATTTGGCTTATTGGACGTGAGCGTGCGGGAGAGCGCGTACCAAGATCACGTATATTGTCTCGGGGAATCTGTGCTGTAGTGGTAGTATGGACTGGACGGGAGGCTGGACTAACATCCAGTGATTGCTTCATGGGGCCTAGAACATTTGATTCCAGAACTTGCTCCAGCCGCTGGATTTCTTCAATCAGGTGCTCTATCTTAGGTTCCGAAATGAATGGATTATGACTCGTGGTCACGGGTGTCAGAGTTTCATATAATTCTGCCGTGAAAATGTGGGGTTTCTCAGACTCAGGAGACAAATTACGAAAGGGGTTTGAATCATTCAGTTTTGTATTTTGATCAAACGGACAATCATTTGTCTGCACACTCGAGGGTAGTCCAGTGTCCGCAAAAAGTCTTCCTGTCCTCACCGGGACATTGGTAATGGAGAAGCCCTGGGTCGTAGAGTGTCCTGACGGCAAAAATTTTTCCGATGGTGGAGACGACATAATTTGACTACTTTATACTTTTCAATTGTCCTTATTTAGTTCTTAATTCCTTACTTATATTATATGTATGTTTTTATTCATTAATGTGTGTATGTGTGTGCTTGAAGACATGCGTTTCCGGATCAGGACGCGAAGAAGGTTAGAAAGTTAAAGATGAAATGGAAGTATGTGAGCAATTCCAAGGGTTGCTGATGCTCATCCGGCCCCTGATTCAAACTCATAGAGCGATAAATATCAGTCGGCATAGAGTCAACAACACCTGAAGGTAAAAGTGTTTAAAGAAAATAGCAAAGGAAAACAATTAGTGGTGTTTCGAGGTACGTGTGCATCCGCCTGTTCTCCATTCAAACCAAAAACATATGGCGAAATTTACAAGAGATCATTAGATGCAAACGCTCCTTAAAAGTAGTTGTGCGTAATGTCAGCCAAGTCAACTTCAGGAGAGGCATTCCGAAATACTAATTCCTGAATCCTAATTCCATAATCTTAAAAGGAGAAACCAACCACCTCCTTCGTCGACCCTTAACGCTCCGTCTCAAAACTCATCGAGTCAAAATCTACGGAAGCGACAGTTAACATCACTCACGGAAACAGGAAAGAAGAAAGATAAGAAAAGAATACTTTTGGGGCGCCAGCTGCAGATGCAAGCAATCGGCGCGATATGTACTGAAGCGATGGTGCAGTGTGCCAGCGGAAGAGCAAAGATTTTATTTACGAACTTCAAAAAAAACGAAATCCTCCGCTGCCACACATGGCCATCACCTTGACCGAACAAAGCCACAAATTTGGGCGCCACGTTATGTATTTTCAAAGGGAAATTGATAAAATAATATATATATATATAATTAATAATAAAATAATAATTGGGCAACCGATAGGTCGCACCTGCAGCGAAAGAAAAGAAAAAGATTATAGGGTTAGTTGAAAATACAAAGGCCGCATAATGGCGGCCGAAGAAAGTTAATTTTCCACCGACTAGTTCACCGCGTGGGCGTGGGGGTTAGGACTTCATTTGAGCCCTGATCCTTCCATGCAAATCACACACACACACACACACAGGGAAAGAGCTTAGTCCCTCATACTATATTACATAAAAATTATAAAAAAAATCAAACAACCTGTGAATTGTGCTGCGCTCAATGGTGCTGCGCTGACTGTGAATACCTCCTCCTCTACTGGTTGTGTATCTTCAACTGATTGAGTGTCTTCTATTTGTTGAATGTCCTCAACTGATTGGTGGTTGGTGTTCCTTGGCAGAATGTCCTCTTTGGTTGAGTGTCATCCAATGGCAGATTGGCCTCTACTGGTTGGTGTTCCTCGGTAGAATGGCTCTACTGGCTGGACCTCTACTGGCTTCAACTGGTTGAGTGTGCTCCACTGGTTGCAACTGGTTGAGACTGGTTGAGTGTCCTATTATTAGCTATCGGTATTATTAGCTATTAGGTATTATCAGCTATCGGCTAATCGGCTGAATGTCTTCACTTGTTAGGTATCTTCTATCGGCTGTCGTCTATCGGCTGAATCTCCCCACTTGTTAAGTATCTTCTATCGGCTGAATATCTTCCTTGTTAAGTATCTTCTATCGGCTGTCGTCTATCGGCTGAATCTCTTCACTTGTTAGGTATCTTCTATCGGCTGTCGTCTATCGGCTGAATCTCTTCACTTGTTAGGTATCTTCTATCGGCTGTCGTCTATCGGCTGAATCTCTTCACTTGTTAGGTATCTTCTATCGGCTGTCGTCTATCGGCTGAATCTCCGGCTGAATCTCCCCTTCCTCACAATTTCCACTCCTTTTATATCGATACGAACACAACAACCCAGTGAATCGTATCGATCGTAAATAACTTCCAAGAATTTCTTTTTTTTTATTGTGGGGTTTTTTTTTTCTTTTTTTTTTTTCTTTTTTTTGGGGGTTTTTTTTTTTGCTACTTGGAATTTTTTTTTCTGTGATGTTTTTTTTTTTTGTTTTTTTTTTTAATAACTAATTATTATTTTGCTAAATCTAACTTTACATATTTTTAGTTTAATTTCTTAATTTATTTATTTACATATATATATTTTTGTTTGTTTGTGCAATGTCGCCTACACATGGAAATACGTAACAAATTCTTAAGAAGGATTGCGAGGAGAACAAAATAGGTATGGGGAAGTTTTTTTAATAAGCAAATTTGAAATTCCATCAGCCCCAGCCGATTTTTTGGGATTTTGCTCTAGTCCGAGCATCCTGAGTCTTTCAGGGCTCACAAACAGGGTACTGCTAATAGAAGCGTTCGACGGATTCGAATCGGAAAATCTAGTCAAGCACAAGTTCTTGTGGTCCCTGTTGAACGTTGATATTGTTCTTTAAACCAACGAATTGAAAGCAGAGTCCTCACTTGCCTTCTACCCTTGAAGAACTTTCGCAAAACGATTTGCGTTGGAGTCAACAACGGCCTTGTCATCCATGAGCATGGAACCGTTATAATTGAGAACTCCTGGCAGGCGCTTATGGCCAGTTATTGCGTTTATTTGGGGAAACATCCTCGCACCGGGTCTGATGTTTGCTAGGGTCTGTTCGAATCTCACATTGGCAAAATCACATGTTCTTCTCGAGAGTATAAAAAGATCAACTTTCTAACACTCTCAGTTAACTACATTCAAGCTATGGTAGTATATTCATAAGAGTAGTTTTCCTAGGGTTCTACGTCTGCAATAAAGCTACAAAATGTCCTGTGGTAAATCTCTATAGACATAATTCCTGGTCGATACTTGTATGGGATAATGAATCGTATTTTCCTCCAGCTCCTCCAGCCTTACACCCTTTTTATTATATAATATCAGTAAAAAGGGCGTAAAGCTGAAGTAGCAGACCCTCGATACCCTATATAAAGAAACCCTATACAAATATATTCAGCACAAAACTGACCTTAATATTATGACGTCTGAACACTTCAAACTTGAAATACCGTGTATTCTAATTTTGAGATAATCCTTCAAAGCTATAGCTACTCCAAGGATTCCATCTGGGTCGTCATCCCTTATGACTTTATAATTCGCCAATTGGAATTCAATTTTACTTTTCAGTCTTGCTTCTGAAATGAACAAAAAATTTGTTCTATGCATGCCCAAGTATTCTTGGACAGAGTTCCTTTTGAAACGTGGAGCTAGCGAACAAGCTTAATGAAGCTCATCGCGAAAACAGATTTTGAAGGCGAAGTCTTAGTCTTTTGTGACTCAGATTAGTGAGCTTTTTGTATTGTGGAATGAATGAATCCCCTTTGCGTATGAGTGCCACACCCCAACTTTCCGTCGATGGGGTTGCGTCGGCACCATACCTGATGAGACATTCGCCTCGGAGTGCCTAGCACAATCAGTTAAAAATTGGAGAGTGCTAGAGGATTACTCGGCCAGTGATCACCAGTACATAGCTCTGGAGATCCACCACGATGCTTCCCGAAGACCACGCGCTTGTTCTTCTGCGCTCCGGTGGAATACTGAGAAAGCGGATATTGAGAAGTTTGTTGAAGTGCTTATGGCGCGATCATCAATGTCGGAAGCAACGCTAGAGAACGGAGAACCCGCGGCAAGAGATGTTGTTAACTCAACTATGAGAATCAATACATCCGCCTGCAGGTCTTCAATGCACTATTGAAGACCCCGGCACAGCAAGCCTCCAGTATACTGGTGGTCACCTGAAATTGCCGAAAAACGAAGGGAGTGTCACAAACTACGACGCAGGACACAGCGAGCTCGAACCCGGGAAGAGGCATGTATCCAATTAGCTGCTTACAAGTCATCTATAAAATGCCTCCGTAGACTTATCAACAGCAGCAAGGCCAACCGCTGGGAAAACCTGGTGGACGACGTGAACAGAGACCCATGGGGCCTGGGCTACAAAATAGTAATGCGGAAGCTCGGTGTCCAAAAGTCACCTCACTCATACGAGGCAGAAAAGATGGACGAAATCGTGCGGGCTCTCTTCCCCATCCATCCCGCCATCGTTGAAGCCGTTCACTATGAAACACCAATGGAAATTCCATTTTTCACGAAGATGGAATTGGAGAAAGCAGTCTTGTCTATGAAGGCCAGAAAGGCAGATGGAATTCCAGCAGAGGTGCTACAAATGGTCTTCCACTTTTCCCCTGACCTGCTCCTCCGCATGTTCAACGCATGCCTGCGCGAAGGGCTGTTCCCGGAGTGCTGGAAGGTGGCGAGACTTGTGCTCATTACGAAGGGAAAATGGGTTCCCGAGTCGCCAGCTGCATACCGCCCACTGTGTATGCTTGACACGGTTGGAAAAGTTTTTGAAAAAATTATCAGCAGAAGACTCGCTGACGTGATTCGTATTGCCGGGGATGTATCTCCACGGCAGTATGGCTTCAGAGCAGGCCGCTCCACCATCGATGCAATTGGAGAAGTAGTGAGCGCGGTCCAACGTACGGAGTCTCACAGTATTTCCACACGATGGGTCGTCCTGCTGGCGACTCTGGATGTCCGAAATGCATTTAACAGCGCTAGATGGGTGGATATTCTGGAAGCGCTAAAAAATCGTTTTCTAGTACCAGTGTACCTGATGCGGATTCTCAGGAACTATTTGAAGGACCGCAGCCTCGTCTGACTCGAAGGAAGGTAGGCGAAGTACAAATCTTACTTCAGGTGTCGCTCAGGGCTCTATCCTTGGCCTGGACCTGTGGAACATCTCCTACGATGGACTGCTGCAGCTTGAACTGCCGGAAGAGTCACGTTTGATCGGCTATGCGGACGATGTCGCGGCGCTGGTCGCTGGACGCACAGTAGACCATGCGCAGTTCAAACTCAATACTCAATACGTTAATGCGGAGGGTAATGGACTGGCTGACCGCTCACGGATTAAAGCTGGCACTCGAAAAAACCAAAGTGGTCATCCTAACGAAGAAGAGAATCCCCAGAATACGGCCTATCAGTATAGGGGACGAGCTGGTTGAATCTAAATCAGCAGTAAAGTACCTGGGCGTCCTGATAGATTCGAAGATGAGTTTTGCCCAACAAATCAAGGCAGTAGCTAACAAGGCTGCAGCGCGTGTGACGGCACTCACCCGATTAATGGCCAACATAGGGGGGCCCACCACATCAAGGAGACGGCTCTTAATGAGCGTTGTGCAGTCGCTTCTACTCTACGGATCAGAACTGTGGGGCGACGCTCTCAGCAAGGAGTTACACCGGAAGCGGTTGGCACAGGTGCAGAGACAAGGAGCATTGCGAATCGCATACGCATACCGAACGGTCTCCGGGGCGGCAGTGCTGGTAATCGCAGGGGTGATACCCATCACCCTCCTTGCGAGAGAGCGCAGAAGTATTTATCTGCGCAGAGGCGAAGATCGAAGAGAAGAGATCACCAAGGAAGAGAGACGTCGCTCTCTCAGTGATTGGCAACAGTCCTGGGAGCAAGAAACAAGGGGAAGGTGGACTGCACGTCTGATCCCTGACCTGAGGCCGTGGTACAGTCGAGTGCATGGTGAGACCGATTTCTACTTGACCCAGCTCTTAAGCGGGCACGGTTGTTTTCGGTCCTACCTGTACAAAATTGATAGAGCACGGTCTCCTAACTGTGTGTTTTGTGCAGGAGAGTTGGATGACGCCTGAAATACATTCTTCTACTGCGAAAGGTGGAGCCAGCAGCGAGGGGTCCTACTCAGCTAAATTGGAGAGCTCTGTCCAGAAACTACCGTCGGAGTAATGCTGGAAACAGTTGACAATTGGAATCGCGTGGCGCAATATGCTCGGGCAGTACTTACATTAAAAAAAGCTTTATTGGAGCGCTTGGAGGCATCGGGGATTGATGGATCTCTTTTGTAGCAATTCTTTCCTCTCCTGTTCTTCCCATTAGAGAAGGGTATAATGCGAAGGCGCCCCTAAGCGTAGGAACACGAGGCCTTGCCCGAAGTAATATGTCAAAAGGTTCAAAGCTAGGTTCTCAGATTGACAGGGGAGGTATTTAGTGGGTAGTCCAAAAGCATTTTGCGTCTTGGAGTCCCACACTCAGGGCGTAAACAGCCTTCACCTCCCTACCACAAAAAAAAAAAAGACCTAGTGTGGATTCGGGGTTAAGTAAAAGGGACCCCTTGCAGAAAATTTATTGAATTTTTTCTTATATTCTAATAATATATATTTATAAGTTTCAGCAACTTGCCGCCCTCGGCAAGAAATTAAGGGCTTAGGCCTCGATTCGGCCACTGACTTAATAATTCTCAAAAGAATTATTCCCCAAACTATAATTAATATTTAATGGATATTATTAGTTTCTTGCCACCATCAGCAAGAATTTAAGGGCTTAGGCCTCAGTTTGACCACTGATAATATATTCTCTAAATTCTCTAATCCTAACAATTTCGTAGCTAACACAATATGACGGTTGTGACCTATCTCTATAACTCTCCGAAAGACAACAAGCAATAATTCGAAGATGTTATAGGATTGCACATCATGTTTCGTGAAAGGTGCTAAGCAGATGGAGCAAGGGTAATAGATGGTGTTAAATCACACTTAAGGAATGTGGGCTTAAGGTTTACTAGGTTAAGATTACGTTATGGTCAGTCAGGAGAAACTAAGCAACCCCTAAAGCAAGATAAATTATCCTTAAAAGAAATGAAAGAATCACTCGTGGGAAAACTCGAATTGTAACATCAAACTTTCATCGGTTCATTCCATGGGTGATGAGGGCAAAAATTTGTGGTATTTTTCATATGGTACAGATAGCAATAGTTTTTATGAAGGAAAGCGTTACGATCGTAGATTAAGAAAAATGTTATTGCGCACACGAGGTGAAGATACATAATAAGGATTGCTTCCAAGTACCGTAAAACATTGATTCATCTCACTGTACCATACATTTAGCTACTAGCGCAGCGTTTCCAACTTGTCTTTTTTCTTTTCTTTTGGAAACAAGCTAAGTATCACCGGTTAAATATGTTGTTTACTCCCATTAACGCGGCACAAAAAAAAATCCAAATAGTTTCCCAACAGCACGGTTCTTGTCCACGTTCTGGCCTATTCTTTTCGTTTTTTCTATCTCTATCTGCAATCCTGTTGGGATTGCCACACCTATGTTGTGAATGCTATGTACTTCACCTATCGAGTGTGCAATCTTGTCGGGATTGCTGCAACTGAGAGGTGCATTGCAACACTATACTCGATACTTCAATTACGCAGGGCAAAAACACTTCCTTAATTTTACGGAATTTCTTCATGTCTAAGAAATATAGTTACGCTCAGAATCGTTGCGTGAAATGCAATAAGATCACTTTACGTAATATCAAAACACCAAGCAGCCAAAGCCTGTTAAGTGCGGTGGAAAAGATTCAGCAAGGTATGGAGCCTTCCCGACAAACTCCAAAAACGTTAGTAAGCCTTTGTACAGATTGCAACTCAAAACAAAAAGTCTATGCATACAACAGATCCACAACAAATAACAATCAAGCACAAAATGACACACCAATATTTATATTTTGAAACGTGGGCCATTTTTTTGCCAGCATGCAACCCCAGATTTAAGAATGGTAGCAAAAATGGTTACTTGGATAAAAAATCCATCGCACAACAGAACGAACAAGACCTACACACCTTATTCAAAATAGAAGAGCCACAGGAAGAAGAGTATGTCTAGTTCTAGAGAGTAGGAAGTGTGATCTTTGGTTTGTGTGTTCATTTTCAAAGTCATCCTGTGGTCGAGTAAGAGTCCTAAGTATTTAGCTTTTCTTTTCCATCGTATTATGTCAGAGCTTCTCTGTATCATCATTGATTGTAGTGCATTGCGTCTTGTGAAGAATGCAGGGAGGAAAAGGAAGTGCTGAAAAAATCACTCCATTCCCTGACAGTTTTTCAAGTGTCAGGACCGCAAAAGCACTTTGTGATAGTCGCATATGGCATATTGTGATATACGCGATTCCACATATTAACCATTCAAATCAATTCTCCGATCATAGCTTCCCATAAGAGCTGTCTGATTTCACAGAATGTTTTGCAAGGGAAAAATGTGTGACAGGCATCATCCACCTTTTCTGTATAAAACACGCAGTTAGGAAACCATGACCTGCCAATTTTATCTAAATAAGATCGAAACGCGTACGCCTACCTCTCTATGCCCGGTCGTGGTACTTCCCGATCCTCAAGTCTTAGTACTAAGTCTGCCATTCCCTGTGTACCAAATGGACGAATTTCCTCCTCCGCTTGTAACATATTTTTCAGGAGGTCAATTTTTCTCGCCAAAATTTTCGTTCCAAAAGGTGTTGTCAGAAAATTGAAACTCAAGAGTGGCTTCGAATGCTTGTGTGTTTCCCTGGTTGTCGAATTAGATGTCATTTGGACAATGTATATGTGTCTAGTAGCTACTATACGGAAGTAGCCTCAAAAAATGATTCTCACCTGACCCCAATTTCAGCGGGTAGCTCTTCTATTGTTAGTTTCGAAAAAAAAAATATATGCGGCCTCGTATTTTATTTTTTATATCGTCGGCTGTTACTCATATACCAGGTTCAGCCGTTCTCCAAGCTCTTCACCGATATTGATACCAACTCCTGATCATGATTTCGATTCCGCGTGGGAGTTAGTAGGTATTGTATTCTCTTATTCGAGTTGCTACTGTATTGTCCACTTTTTCGTATTAAATATGTTTTGTTACTGTTTCGACAGTTTTTTCAATGTCATCGGCTGTGTTGTCTTCTTGGGTAAACTTTCATTAGCCTGATGGTCTGCAAAGCTTGCCAGTCAGTTTTCAGACTATTCAGAAAGGTTCATTTATATACATGTCCTCTATTAAGAAGCATACCGGTTGATGATATGTGAATGATACTCGTTTGCTTAAAATTCTTGAAAAATTCCAAACTTAAATTAGCAATTGCCCGAGGAGTTTCAAAACTGTTTGTAGATTATTCACAGCGCCTCTTCATTACGGCGTTTGATGCTTCCACTCTCCAGACAAAGTAATGCAAAATATCAGTGTTGTGTGAAGTAACCGGAATTCAATGTAATGCAACGAAGGCCCCGCCCCATCGAGCTTTACGCTACCAGGTTGGTTAAACGAAGTGGTGGTGTATGTTCTAGTCTAAGTTCTGTTCTGAGGGTCAGGCCAAAGTAGTTGGATTTAAAAAAGCTTTCACAAATTTATACACAAATTCAATGAATCATATCCTTTGAGAAAAACACCGTTAAAATTAATGTCAAATCAAGAAGGAAATAAAGAATAAGAGGAGTTAATGAATAATAACGATGTGAAAAGACAAAAAAATTCTAACGGTGACATGAGTATCTACCTGCATCTTTATTTAATGTATATTGGTCCTTGAAATTTTCATAATTCGAAATCTTCAGAAATGATTTATAAATACCAAGCATGGTTTTCTTTAAAATTTGTTTTTGAAATGATGCTTTATGGCCCGTCGGTATCCAACTTAAATTATAAAAGTATTTCGAACGGCGCTTGTTTTTGATTAAGCATTGCGAAGAGCGACCAAGTCCTTTTCAATAAAAACTATTAACTAATTGCTAGAGCAAACCATTGATACAGATGTTGTTCACTTCACAAATTCTGCTTTATAGAATCTGCGCAATATTTAGGAAAGTATTAAGTTTTAACAAAAAACCATCGTCACCTCTGATAAGTTCATTAATCACATTAAATTGATTGTGTCAAAAGATCTACTCATTCATATTTCATCCGGCAAAGTTGCATCAGGTAATCATTTCATCTTAATATGGAAAAAAGGCGATTTCGAGCGTAAAACTCTTATTCCCGACATTTAATTGATACTGATTGGAATCAATCACAATATCATGCATTACAACAAACATTTCCGAGATATTGTTATGCACGGAACATATACAACTAAAATAATTTATCATGCAGATAAAATCCGCCACCAAATATATACTAATAATAAATTATTTAAATTGATTATACAGCTGTAATGCCCTTTGGTATACATCATTTACAAAATGATTCGGTTGTTTGGATATTTCCGACTACTGGAAATACCTAAATCTAACAAACATTGTATGTGCAATTGTGCGGATGTATATTTAAAAGCTTTCCTGAGTTTTATTGATCACAGGATTTTATTAGAACGGTACATTTATAAGAGATGGAAAATGAAGAGAACAGAGTATTAGCATTAAAATAGAATATTTGTATTGTAGTTTTATAAATTTTCAGAAATTTTTTAAATAAAAAGAGAAACTAGAAATGTTTTTTTGAATAACTTAATTTACGTCAGAAAATCTTTATAAATAATATGCATAATATCAAAATATCTATTGATTTTCATGCTCCTGAAAATCTCAACGAATCTTTTGAACAACAAAGGAATAACATTTCCGGAACGAGCAATCTCCAACATGTCAGAACGAGATGTCAATTGCAACGAGAAAATATTATATTTACTCCTTATAACAAGACGCATTAAAAACCGTTATTATCAGGCAGAAAGTACCTAGTCAATTCGGCAAGATAATTTACGCTATATCAAAGGGGTTGACGAAGATAAGCAGACTTTTCATCAAATTGTATGCATCGTTCAAAAAATTAAATAAGTTTGTATATGTTCATTACTTACATATTATTATTATTAACTTTAACTATCTGTATGGAAAGGACCTAGACGACCCTGAATCCTAAGAACCGGAGGACATGAGCTTTCAAGGTGGTAGGTGCTTTTATAACCTATTGAAATTGTTTGACGATTTCAGAAAGATTATATGATAGTTTACTTTATACTCGAATTTTTCACACCTTTAAGAATTGATGACCCGGAAAGACATCTTAACTGAAGCTTCATGGTTCCCAACCATTTTTACTTGATGTACAAGTTCTGCGCAGTAAAATTTCCAGGTTCTACCTAGACATGTGTCTGCAGTCACGACGGGTTTGATTTTTAAAGCGAATAATAACAGCAACCACATGATCCCTTAACACTCGAATATAAAAGCTGCTTCCAACAGTGAAGATTCTTCATCATCATCGATCATCAGTCGCGTGGGAGGAGCGGCCGCAAGCGTAACAAACGCAGTGCCGAATAGATCATATCCCCGGATGAGAATCAGAAAGTGCTCTTCCAAGTTCTCACTGTCCAACACTAACACAAGCATTTACTGTCTGCTTTCATCGTTCTTCTAGCTTCTGACTGTACGCTGTAGTGTCTCACTCACTACAATTTGCGTTGCACCAGATTTTAACACCCCAGTTAGAAAAAAAAGTCACAGCTATCAAAATGCAGTCGAACGTCTTCAAATTTTCCGTGGTTTCTCTTTACAACCCCACATACAACAAAGAATTCGCTCAAGACCTAGAAGCTCTCTTCACCTGAGAAGGTCCACTACTAATCATAGGCGACTTTAACGCATAACACCGCGACTAGGGAGCAATGAGAAGCAACCGAGCCGGGGCTGAGCTTAACAGGGTCATCACACACATCAGCTTACACAGTCCATACACTTTCCCCACAACATGTACGAATCTCAGCGACCACCATAGATTTTGGCATCTCCAGAGAATTCCACCACAACGTAAGAATCAGAGTCCTAAACGAGCTCTCTTCTGATCATCAACCGGTCCATTTTCTTTTAGAGGACATCTTCATATATGCACCGCTCAAAGTAAAGAAAACAACACATTGGAAGGCTTTCCAAGACACGTTAGCAAATGAAAGTTTTACCGAAGAATTAAAAACAGCTAGGGGTCTCGACAAAATGCTAAAAGAAATAACAAAGAAAATCCAACAGGCAAAGGAGAGCCATACAGCCACAACTCCGGCCGGGGAACATAGTCCCTACGAACTACCTCAGGACTTAAAAAACCTGATAAGGAGGAAGAATCAAATACGGAGAAGAGCTAGGTGCACGGGTGATCCTAGACGCCAGTTCACCGACAAAGTCCGAAAACAAATAGCTGAGTTCGAAAATGATCAATGAGAACAATTCCCACAAAGCTTGGAGCCTAGCGAGAATGCCTTCTGGAGAATTTTCAAATATTTCCGAACGAAAAACAAGACAGTTATGCCACCTTTCCACGGACAAAACGGACTCCAATACCACACTTTAGGGGAGGCGGAGGCGTTTGCGGATACCTTTGAAAACCAGTTTCGCAAAAACTTCTTCTGAAGAAGGACCTTGAAGAGGAGGAAGCAATTCTTTTAAAAGCAAGAAAAATAATATCTTCACGGCAACATGAGGAGTACGAAATACGACCAATGGACCTTTACGGGAAAAAAATACTATACTGGGACTCATCAAACGGAAAACGCATTACTTACGACAATAACAAACATTATAAACATAGTTTTCCGATTGCAAAAATACCCACAAGCATGAAAACCAGACACCGTAAAAGTCATCCCCAAACCAGGCAAAGACCACAGGTTTCCACAAAATTGGAGACCGTTTAGTCTCCTTTCTTCCATTTCCAAAATAGCCCAAAAGTCCAGTGAAATCCACTCCAAAAACTCCACTGAACTCCAGCTCAGCTCCAGCTCAAGGTGGTTCAACATATCTGCAACGGAACGAATCACACCTAATCGACAGGCTGTGTTTGTGTTTGACATGACAAAAGCCTTTGATAAAGTCTGGTATGCAGGACTAATCTTCAAAATACATGAACTTCATATACCACTCCAAGTGATACAAATTATTCACTCTTTTCTTAAAGGCAGAACGTGTCGTGTCAGTATTGACAAACACCTCTCAAATATGCGATCAATCTAAGCTCGAGTTCCGCAAAGGTCACCCATCTCACCTATTCTCTACAGTCTATACACTGCAGATCTGCCTAGTCTCCCCAAAAACGTACGTTATCCCTACAGGCGGATGATACGAGAATATAGATGTATACAGATCGACAAGCGGAAATCATAACGTCCAAACTGCAAAGCTCCATCGATACTCTCCTGCAATACTTCTTCAAATGGAAAATAACTTAACAAGGACAAAACAAAACCCAGGCACAAGTCGATAACGAACAGATAGTATGGAATAAGACAGCACCTAGGACTAATAATTGACAACCACCTTACATGGAATGACTACATATGACAAAGACGACTCCACTGTATACAAATCTTCGCATCCTTACAACCAATCCTCAAATCCGGCTGTCTGAATATGACCAACAACAGACTAATATACACACAAATAATACGACCAACGTTACTCTACGGCAGCATTGCATTTTACCAGACTTCGAAAACAAACAAAAAAGCACGCAGACTATACAAAACAAGGCGCTGAGGTGGAGCGGAACAATTCAATGGTATATTAGAAACGTGGATATACACAAGGACTTCAGACTTGGCACAATTGAAAAATACATACGCGACAGAGCACTAAAACTTTCCAACCAAATAGACAAACACCGTAATAAAACCGTGGAATTCCTAAAAATCCCTGAAAAACGACGAAAAATAACTTATCGCTAAATCAGATCAATTATTGACACACACTAGTAAAACAACTTAGGTTACAGTGAGCGCAAAGATCGCTCACAGATAAGATTGGAGCAAGAGTGCTACATCGCGCTGGCTCTAAGGAACCAACTACTCCAAGGGGTCTGGCTGCTAAGCAGTAATTTCAGCGTTGCGCACTAAATACTGGCCACTAGCAGCAAGATCTATGGTCAGAGAGGTGGTTAAAAATGCGTAACATGTGTTCGCCTGCAAGGAATGACAACGAGGAACATTATGAGTAACTTACCCTCCACCCGAGTTACTCCTAGTCGACCGTTCTATGTTGGTGTTGACTATGCCGGCCCCATAGTATTAAAGGAAATATCTCAAACTCGCGTCACTATAAAGGCTTATATATGCATCTTCGACTGTTTTTCCACAAAGGCTATACATATTGAACTTGCTCACGGCTTAAGGACAGAAGCATTTCTGAATTGTCTCAAACGATTTGTATCACGACGTGGCCGATGTAGAAAAATTTATTTATGGGCTTAATTTCATTGGTGTGCGTAACAAATTCAATGAATTAGGTTATCTTTTGAGGGATAAAAATTTGCAGTCCGCAATTTCCAAATATACACTCAATGAACAAATAGAATGGCATTTAAATCCTCCATACGCACCCCATTTCGGCGGATTATGGGAAAGCGCGGTAAGGTCAACCAAATTTCATCTAAAACGCGTGATAGGTGAAACAAAATTAACTTATGAAGAAATGTACACTATTTTAGTACATTTACACTATTGAGGCTTGTTTGAATTCCCGTCCCTTGCATCCTATCTCTGACGATCCTAATGACCTCACACCTTTGACTCCTGCTCACTTTCTTATTGGAGAACCAATAATGGCAATACCTGAGGATGACGTTCGAGAGATACCCGTGAATCGTCTTGGAAGGTATCAGCATTTGCAGTACATGGTGCAGCATTTCTGGCAACGCTGGCAATCAGAATACTTGCATGGGTTGCAACAGAGGTCTAAGAATGTGCCAGTAACAATAGTGAAGGGCACGATGGTCATCATAAAAGAGGATAACTTGCCACCGACACGTTGGAGACTTGGTCGTGTAATTGAAACTCACCCAGGCCCTGACAATATAGTACGTGTGGTCACCCTCAAGACTGCAGATGGAATCACCAAACGACCCATTACAAAACTAATACAACTGCCAATCGAAGTTAAAGAAGAGATAAAAGATGAATCATCATAATCATCACATGAAGAAATTGCATACAAAACAAAATAGAAAATCAATTACAAAAATTTGTCAATACATACATACAGTCCACTAAATCTTAATATTATAAAACCTTGCTTGTTTGAAAGGAAATTCTTTCAACGGGGGGTACATGTTTAAGAAACCCGTAGTTGCAATTTTGTTACCCATACAACCATCTGTAAAGGCTCAGCAATAATTATTTCGACAGACAGTCGCCGGGGAAATTCCTAACCCAAAATCAACGATCCATTAGACCTTTGCTTTTATTGCACCTAGGTTCTTGGGACGCTGCGATGTATGTACGCATATGAGTATCAACATACATTCGTAACAAATTAATTGCGGAAAATTATAATCTAATGAACAATGTATTGTTGAGCATTATTGTTAATAAAGTAAAATGAATTAATTAAAAATATACCGGAGAACTTTAATACAGCAAACCTAGGATTTTTTAATATCGATCGCAAACATGCTTTTTGCGTAATAATTTATTTATTTATGGGATTTTGCGACTAATTAGATTGTTCACAGGTAGCAATATACTTACAAAATTCTCAAAGTCAATTACCCTAAATTCATAAGATATAGACAAATTCTAACAATTCGCGAGTCCTTCATCCAGTGTGAATGCTTGATGATAATAGAAAGTGCGCTATTACTGTTTTCAAAAGGTTACCATGCTTTCAAGCTTTATTTTTTTAGAGAAATAATTTTAAAATGATTTAATACTCACTTGCAAAACATATGTGTGTCAATCACAAGCATAATAGCTTATTCTAATCGGAATTCCTCACGGTGATATCATGTACAATTGCAGCCTAGGTTACTTTACTCAAAGGTATCAATAATCATGAGACAATATTGATTAAGTTTCCGCTTTCCTGATTGTATTTCTATATGAATTCCTTTCTCCATACTTTGTTTTTGAAACTGTTTGTTTTATGGTGAGGATGTGAATATGCTCCTTGTGGCATAGCAATGCAAACATTAATATCCCGTCTGTATTGCAGACATTCGCTTTGATGAAGTCCTCGAAAGTTCTACATCGCGTTATATAACGCAAGGCATACCCCGAATAATGCAAACATATCCCAAATTCTTTATAACAAACTACAACAATTTTACAACAGATCTTTAGGCAGTATAATAAATTTCATCATGTAAACTACAACAACTGAATAGGTACATGCAGGGCAAAGAAACGTTCGCTATAAAGTTTTGCGAGCTCACAAAAAGGAAACTTTGGCACTCGGTATTACTTGTGTCTTGGATCATTTCATGCTATCGACGAGAGCACGGCTTGAGATTGTTTATTATTTACCGTAAACACACCAAGAGTATTGGGTTCAACACAAGGAATCTTTATATTTGCCGCTAGCAGCATAAATATTATTCGTATTGGTTCCTTTCCCAAGGGCCACATATGGCCACGGTCAAATTGATTTCACTCCTTAAAGTCATTGCACCTACACATAGCACTCTATCATCGTCACTGCAGAGAAACGATGGATGAGGAGAAATGCGATGTTTTCAGTGTACAAGTTTAAGAACCACGTTCTGAGCATGTCCTCAGCTGCAAAGGACTTTCCATTGAACGTTGTTCTCTGATTATGGGCACCGAACTCCAGTTGACGCTTACACCTGTCGCTAAATGCGTGTTTAATTTTTTGTTTTTCTATGACCCATCCCCATTTCAGCATTTACACTAGGTTAACCCTAATCAATGCCTGCTTGCGTGCCTCATGCCATCTACCACCCCTTTCTCACTCGAGACCGCGCGCCCTGCCAACAACTGGATGTAATTAACAGTTGATTCTTATGTTTGACTCATTTAGGGAAAAACTTTGTTAACTTAATAAGTAGTTCACTACAATTTGGAATAAACCTGCCCTAGTGGCAGTAGCGTTTCATAATAAGCCCTGAGTTAGTTGACCACTAACACAAAAGACCGGAAAATACATTAAAGGAAAGTTTTCGTGCCATTGTAACTGTATCCGAATATATCGTATTTAATCCAAATGATAAAAGACGAATGATTCCTTCTACTTTACTTGAATGGAATAAGAGAATTGTTGAGCCTATGTCCTTCGCTTAAGTGAAAAGTTTTATATGCTTACGATAACGCAGCCTCAAAAACCTCAATCAAGTACTCAATTTTTAGTTAAAATCTTTGTTCCATGAGTTTTAAGTTCAACATTCTAAGTAATTATTGGGTGAAGTTTTTGTTTATGTACAATTATTTACAATCATTCTTAACCTATTACTTAACCAACGCGTTTTGCCTAATGCCGTATACAGAGCTCATAACTAACTATATTTTTTTTGTTGATTCCTTAAATTAGTTGTTATATTAAAATTTCTTACTTATAACACTTACTCCCTAAGTGTGTCCTTTAATATTAGTCTCTTTCCTTACATTTACATAATATTAATATATTTTATTATAATTACTTATATACTAAAACAATATTTGTCTACAGTGTTTAATCTTCTCATTAACTACTTATTTCTAACCGTTTGTTGCTTCGACCGCTCGACTGCCAGATCAGAACCACATTAGCATGGGCCTGCTTAGTGACTTGTAGGCAAGTAACTTCACCCGGTTGTTGGTCGTTGACTGCTTCCTGAAAAGACGTGAAAGGAGATGGTACGCATATCTAGTTTTCTTCAATACAGCGTCCACGTGGGCACTAAAGTTGCTGTTCTTATCGAAAATCACCCCGAGATACTTTGTTTGTTTCGAGCAGTGCACCACCTACTAATTCAGCTTTATTATTGTATCACAGATACTTCTCCTGTGACGTACAGATTTTGGCTGTGGATCCTTTAACACAATCAGCTCGCTTTCCTTAGCGTTAACCCTCATCTCCCACTTTTGATAATATGAAGTTAACGAGTCCAGGTTCCTTTGGAGTCTCCTCCTTTTAAAGCGGTTATTGTGCTCAAAAGAACACACCAGTAAGTCGTCAGCGAAAAGACTCACCTCGAGCCCAGGTTGTAATTCGTCCCTGATCCCCTGGATGTCGGACTTAAATATAGTGAAGAGAACGGAACCCTGAATGGATCCCTGCGGAACCCCCGATTTAATGATAAAGGGTTAAAAGCTAGCTCCACCAGACACCGTAAAGGCAGTTCTTCATCTCATGAAGCCGCCAACAACTTTCGTAACATTAACTGGAAAGCCCAGTCAGATCAGCTTGTAGAAACGACCGTTGATCCAAACCGAATCAAAAGCGTTTTCTAGGTCCATGAGACACGCTGTGACAACAATTTTGGCCTACAAGTTGCGTTTTATTCTGGCTTGGAAAACAACGTTGAGTGACCTCTTTTGAAGCCAAATTGTCTTGCCGGCACAGTTTGTGTCCTTTCAGAGAATTGTATGTTACTTCTTTTTTTTGGTTGGGGGGTGGGTGGATGCAGACAATTTACGCCCGGAGTGTGGGACTCCTAGGAGCGCATGCTATGAGACTACCCACTAAACACCTCCCCTGTCAAGAGACCTTAGCCTGGAACTGTGTTACTTTGGAGGAATACTCTCTTAAGTAACTTTCCCATATTAGACACCAGAGATCTCAGGCAAGTGACGACTACATCTGTGCTATTGGATTGCTTCGGAGTAGCAAATATTTTGGCGCATTTCCATTGCTGTGGGAATCAGCAAATGTTATTGCAGTTATTTAGAAGGACTTCGAGGAGAAAAAAATAAGTATGGGGAAGTCTTTTAAGAATAAAATTGAAATTCCACCAGACAGCCGATTTTTTGAATTTTGCTCAAATGCGAGCATCCTGAGTCGCTCAGGGCTCACAAACAGGGTACTGCAAACAGATGCGTCGCAGGGTTTCCAACCTGAAAATCTAGCCGAGGACAGTCTCAGTCATTTTCTTTACATGCGAATTCAAAGCAGAGTCCTCACTTGCTTTTTTCCCTTGAAAAACTGTCGCAAAGTGTTTTGCGATGGAATCAGCAACGGTCTTTTCATCCATGAGCATATAACCGTTGTAGGTTAGAACTCCTGGTAGGCACTTCCGCCCAGTTATTTTATTAATTTGTGGGAACAGACGAGCACCTGGTCCATTGTTTGCTTGGGTCTGTTCGAATCTTTCATTGGCAAATTCAAATGTTCTTCTCGAAATCATTCTATTAAGGGATTTTATTAAAAGGTGTACCCGCTGATACTCCCAGTTAACCATATTTAAGTTGCGATGGTATATCCTTGAAACTAGTTTTCTGAGTGTGCTACGTCTACGAAAGAGCTTCAGGATGTCTTCTGGTAAATCTCTATAAACATAATTTCTGGAGGAATTTTTAATGGATATCTTTGAAATGACCGTAGCAAGGGTTGAATTCAAACAAGCGATTCCCTCTACGATCTCGGTGGGTGAGAGATTTTTCGATTTGTTGATCGAGATATCCTCAACCGTTCCGTTCAGGTCAGCATTAACAGCTTCCCAGTCTATGCGCTTGTATGGCATTTAGAGCTGAGGGTGTGCGACATCCAGCTTAACACTCTTTTTCACTCTCAAAGCGAGTTCTACCAAAAGATGGTCAAACTCGGCGTCAAGAACTCTACATTCAATATTCCTCCAGCTGTGAGAGATAGCAGACACAACCAAGAAATCGATCGTTGACGAGCTTCTTCGGCAAGTGGGCTCGTTCGGTGCAATCAAAATGAGATCCATATTGGCTTGCACCCAGTTGAATAGAGGCGTTTCATATTCATTAGATTAGGATGTCTTGCATTCGAATCATCCCCTATCGTAAAGAAATCGAACTTTTCCAACCAAGTAAGGACTTTTTCCAAGTCTTCAATGAGACCCCTACCGAATATCCGTGTTTCACGTATATTCCTACAAATGCAAATGTGGATTCCCAGGAACGAGCTCAATATCATGACGTCTGCGCATTTCAGACTTGGAAGACAGTTGAGATGTTCCCTGAAAGCCATAGCTACTCCAAGGTCGTCAATTATATTTTCCCAAGTGAACTTTGTGTTTTTGTTTCTGAAATGAACAAGTAATCTGATCTACGCATATCCAAGTATTCTTGGACCGGGATACTCTTGAAACGTTGAGCTAGCGATCAAATGTTGACGATGCAGAGCTTAATGGAACTCATCGCGACAAAAGATTTTGAAGGCGAAGTCTAAGTACACCACATTTTTCTTATTCAGATTCGTAAGTTTTTGTATTGTTGAATGAAAGAATCCACTTTGCGGATGAGAGTGAACAAGTCACATCCGAAAAATTATTTGCGGTCATTGGACATGACAATATTTCTGTCGTTTTGCTGCTCTATATCACTATTAATTTCATCTTGCCGTACAGGTTAAGCTGCAGTTTGCTTAGCTGCACCCCTTGTTATACTAGGAAATGAGTCACCATTTTGAATCGTGTTTTCTGAGGAAGCAGTGACGAAGTTCCTCCTTTCTTTCTTCTTCTTTTTGAAATTCCATCTCCTCTCCTCGGCCTGCATGGCCTTGGAACATCCCCTGAAACTCGCGAGGTGAACCTCACTATTGCAATCCACACAGAAGATTGCATCTTTTCCCTCTTCCTTTTCAATGGGGCCGTCCTTTGATTGGTGGTGTTTGTCACACTTGAGGCAACGATGTTCCATTCCGAAGTTCGAGGCAATGTTACAAATAAACGTACTATAATGTGATGTGATTAATGGGAGTGCTTCTAAACTACGGGAGTCCTTTGGAACGTCTTAAATGCAGTGCCCTAGAAATTTTAACACTTTATTCAGTGTTGAATTATTTAGTTGAATTATTTAAAAAGTAATCTATAAGATTCTTACAGACTCCACGTTAACAAAATAGGAATACGAACAGGTTGTAAAGTAAGTCTTTTCTTCATGAAAGAAATTGAATAGTAGATTTAATTCTGTTTACCTAAAGTCACAGAGAATCTGTAAGCCGTCGAAACATGGAGAATACAATCAAGCTTATGAAAAAAAAAATTCATGTCTTGCACGTCTTAATAAAAACGGGAAAAGGAAAACTGACGAGCCCTAAAAATCTGCAGTTTATCAATAAAATTGGGAGACAGTCAAGTTCGGATAATTCTAATAGTTTGGTGACCCGCCTATCCGTCAGTATGGCTTCCTATCAGTCCACTCGTTTTTCATGTTTTCTCAGTAACTTGAAATCTTTTCTCAATCTTGAAATACTGTAAAAAAGTCAAAAGAGATGACTTCTTCTAAGTAGGATATAAATCAGTCGAGTACACAGCCCAACGTTTCTATTAGAGGGACGTGGATGATATGTAGTCCACCAATGGAAAACGCCAACGTGACGTCACTTTAAACGGTCGCCATTTTTTTGCGGTGCTGCCAATATCAGTGAATGTATGAGATCTCAATGATATATATGTCACACAACAAAACCAGCTGTAAAGCTTATTATTAATTTATTCAGTATCCTAATCAGCATGACAGCTGTTCCTTTTGTTGTCCAATGTACACTTCATTACAAGAACCTACAGTAGAGCACCGAGAATCCATGTATCCATATTGTGATTGATTTTACAATTGATATCAGCGGTTTTCACATGTGCAATACATTCAACACGCAAAAATCGTTGATATGGGATTATATTAAAAATTTTTTATTTATTTGAATGAAATTCACTTGGGATCACACTATCTAAAATGTTAATGCAACAAGATAAAAAAAACACTTCACTAACCAATTTTCTGCAAAATATTGTAAAAAAGGGGAGCAAAGCTTCGGCATTTGAAAAGTATATTGTTTGTAGTTTACCTGGCGTTCCGACAGTTGGTCGAGAATCTGTGAATAGCGAAATGCTAATAACGGTTCGGAATTCAAAGAGTGGTAAAGTACCACTCTTTCGAAACCTTAAACTAAATTGTTTTTTTAAAACACACCGCAGAATTAACATATAACTCTTGTAGTCGGAAAACAAATCAAGAAGCCGAAAGGAATAAACGTATAAAACTAATCAAAAAGAACGCATAAATGATTGCTTTTGATCGCGTAACTAACCTATTGTGAAAAAGCTGCACAAGGTAATGCGTGATCGCGAAAATAATCCACAAATATCACGATGCAAATTAGTAATTTAAAACGAGAGTATGAGTCCGAAAACGGATAGCCAAAAATGTCACTCAGAACTGGCGAACAAATGATGTACAAAAATGTCACTTAGAAGACTGACAAGAGCAAACTGATCAACAACCCATAAAAATATAAATTGGATTCCGAAAATAGGAAAAAGAAATGTTTTCTTGTTCGCTCTGTCCATGGCTTTACGCGCCCCATATGTTATTTTCTGACTTTTGTTCGCTCTGGCGAAGAATAGGCGATCCGAATTTAGTTCAGCTAAGCGAAATTCCGACAAAATGTTTGCTGGGATGGAGCATCTTGTGGGCAGGTGACAATGACTAGATCCGTGTCCATACCATAGCGTAACAACAAAAAGCGCTAACACTCCGAACAAACTACCGATCTAACGGTATTCAAAAAATTTTGCAGAGTTGCATTGGTGTTCGTAAAAATGTTTGTTTTTCTCTATTTTGTCTATCTATTTACATTTGGCTTGTAAACAAAACGAGCAAAAAATAAAATTTTTTACCAACACTAATATAATTCTGCAAAATCCGTTAGATTGGTCGATGGTCGGAGTGTTATCGCTGTTTGTTGTTACGCTAGGCCTTACATTTGGCAATTTCGGCATTGGGTGGGGCCTTTGCGCTTGCTAGAGTAGTAGTTCCATCTCACGATTGTGTGCATGATGGCTTTGATATTTTTGAGGTCAGCCATTTTTGTTCCTTTTCGCATGTTAAGGAGGAAGTAAGAGTTATGTCGTTCTCCCAACTTAGAGGTGAACTTTTTGATGTCCAATCGACATAAGTTATGCTCTGCTTTGAGGAGCTTTTTGAGTTCTTCACACGACATATCTTGCAACTGATAAAATCACTTTTACTGGACGAAGATCTGGCCATTGGTGGGTGAAAAAGTTTATCTTTTTGGCCTTCAGGTGATTTTCTATTTTATTGTCAAGATTGGTCAGGACAAGCTTTACACCAATCGACATACTTTTTTTTGAATAATTTTCTTTTTTCAATTCTTTTATCAAGGCATCGACACTATTCCCGGGAAGTTTGGTGAAATTAATGGGGGGAACTCTCACCTTGGTTTGATCGTAAGTGCTGGGTTGTTGAACCTGGTCGTTGCTGTTGGAAAGCTCGGCTAGTGGCTGAAATCTGTTAGAGTTCGCAGCTCTTGATGAATTTCGTGGCATCTTGTACTAGTCCCTTAGGAGCCTTAGAAGCCTTCCGCCGGCGTCCCCTAATTTTTTCCTGCTCGGGGCAGGAGTGAGAGATTCAGGTGGCAATTCACTCACTTCGTATATGTAGTTTCAAATTGGGTTATGGATTCACTACCCATAAAATAAAAGCCGAACTAGTTATAAGAATGAATTTACGATATGAAATTTTTTTTATTATTAGTATTTTTACTTCTACACTGGGCGATATTATTATTAATATTATGTGGTAAACAATTAGTTGACAGTTGGATATTTCTCGTCATTTGTTCTTGTCTATATGCTGCTTAGATGCTTTGTTTTGAATTTTCAAGAGCAACATTTTCAGGAACCAGCCTCGGATATAATCTTCCCATAATGTATATTCACGTTAATATAATTAAAATTACAGCTCTCATATTTTCAGGATCAACTATCTCAGTTTCGAATTTGAAGAAGCCAGAAAAGTGGAAAATCATCAGTATAGAACAATAATAAACACTCAGGCTATTCAGTATGAAATAATGACGCAAACACCACCAGAGATAGGAGTTAGAAAATTACAAATGGAAACTAGAAAACTTAAACAACAATAAATTTAACGCAATAATTGAAACGAACATTTTCATGAATACTGACGCTCAAATAGATTTTAAGAAGCAAGTTGTTCGATTCAGGATTCATATGATGATTCATATGATGGAGCCGGCTGCTAATATAAATATCGATATGACTAATCTAAATAATGAAGAAAAGAGGTAACTAAATAAGATAACTAAACGAAATAAAGATGTTTCTTCATGAAGGATGATTGCTTATCAGCCACTTATTTAGTAGAACATGAAATAGAAGCGAAAACTTACGAGCCTATATACTCAAAAATGTACAAAAATGTACAATACATGACGATGAAGTCAAACGTCAGAAATGAAATCAAACGAAGAAATGTTGTCACAAGGAATAGTTAGGGAGAGTATATCTCCGTACTCACACCAAATGTGGTGGTAGCAAAGAAGCCTGATAACTAAGGAAAACCTATGTAGAGATCAGTAGTCGACTACCGCAAATTAAATTTAGGTACGGTGGATGACAGGTTTCCAATACCTTATATTGACGGCATACTGGAAAATTTGGGAAGAGACCAATATTTTTCTACTCTGGATTCGGCGAAGGGTTTTCAGCAGATTCCAATGCCGAAATCTAATATAAAGAAAGCAGCCTTTCCAAAGTCAAGTTGCCATTATGAGAATACAAGGATGCCGTTTGGGTTGAAGACTCGGTGTCCCGGCAACATTCTAAAGACTGATCAATCAGACATTGAAGGATTTGATTCATAAAATAAGTGCTAAATGTTTAGATGATATTTTGATTTTTGGCACATCCCTGGTAGAACATTTACAAAATTTACAAAAAGTATTTAATCAGCTAAGAAAAGCCAATTTCAAATTGAAAGTCGCTAAATATTAATTTCCTAAAAACGAGACTCAATTTCTAGGTCACACTATCGGGATAGAAGCTATAAAACCGAATTTAGATAAAATTAGAAGGTATGTATTATTAGAAGGTATGTATTATTTTACGTTTTGTCATTTTATTCAAGGATATCCCAAAGTACAGCAAGTAGAAATTTTTAACGCATTCTGCTACAGTTTTCCTTTACTTTTATATACATATTCTCAACATATGCAGCGAAAATGATTTCGATTGCCTTAAGAATTTCTTTTTGAACCATCCATGTCGCGAACAGCTATGAAACTAATATTACCACACTGAAACACGTAATTAGCGAAAAAATACGAAAGTCAAATACAAAGAAAAATCGAATCCCAGAAATATTTCTCAGACAGAAAAAACATTTTGCATAAAAATTGCCTTAAGTGAACATCCCCTACAAACATTTATCTGAAAAAAGTAAAATTTTGTAAAATTTTTTTGTAAAAGTTTTTGAACTGTTGTTACGTTTCCTGTTGTTAGCCGGCATAAAGAAATAAAAACAAAAATAATAAGATAAAATAAACGAATAAAAGTTAGCATGTACGATTATTTGTTATAGTTAAGTTCTGCATAAAATTTTAATTTGCAATCATAATATTTTACGTTATAAGGAAAAACATACGAAATAAATATTAAGATAAAAGATACCAAATAAAAAAGAATCAGTAAAAAAGCCTCAGTTGAAAAAGTCTCAGAAAAAAAATCCATCGAATTCTTGTAACGCTTGCTTAAAATTTTCAATCGATAGAACTCAATTCTTTGTTGTTAATAACTAGCTATAAGAAGGAATATACGTTAATGTAAAAAAAAGGAAAAAAGGAAACGCGAATAAACAAGAAGTATAAAGTATCAAGTAAATATCGAAGAAAGTAAAGTGATTAAAGTATAAAATTAAAAATCGAAAAAAAAACTAAAAAGAAGAAAACCAGACCTTTGCTGCGAGTACAACCGTATTAATTTTTATCATACTGATGCGGATGACTGAAAATTGACTACGAGCTTTTCGGAATGTGAATAATGTCTGTTGGTGTTTGACGTATTATCGAAGTATCTAGACTGCACTAGAAGAAACTTGGATGAATATAAATTTGTGCCCTGTAATTTGCACATCAACGAACGAGATCGTTTCTGGCGGATACAAAGTGAAAGTACATTGTGAAAGAATACGCTCAGCTGAAGTTCCGAAATCGAGCTGAGATAAAAACTCGTGTTAGAGGCAGCATAGGTGTCAGGATAAACGCTGCGGAACTAATTCATGTAAATTGACTATTTTATATTTTTGCTTTATATTTGATTGTATTTCTATTTGCATTTATATGTAAAATTAGTTTGAAATGAAGCGTGTGTGTGTGTGATATGAAAGGATCAAGGCTTTCATAGTTCGTAAAACACCCCCACGCGAAGGCGTGGGGGTGTTACCTTGAAAAGTTACTTACTTCCGCCATTACGCAGCTGAACAAAGATAGCATAGAGATAGGTCACAGTATTCGGACTGACAAGTTGTGTTAGGAAAAGGTTAGCTAGGAAAACAATTGTTTAGGGGAACTTGTTATCATTGGTTAGCTCGGGGCCTAAGCCCTTAAATTCTTGCAGAGGCTGGCAAGAAGCTGCTAATATCCATTTATTCATTCACTGTAGTTAGGGTATATTCCTTTGCCAAAATCCAACACGTCGCAATGTTTTAACTACCAATAATTTGGATATATTGCCTTGAACTACAGAATGGAACTCCGTCAGCGCCAAGTGTCTGTCCCATTGAAAAAGAAGAGGGAAAAGATGCAATCGTCTGTGTGAGTTGCAATAGTAAGGGCTACCCCGCAAGTTTCTTAGGCTCTTATAAGGCCAAGCAGGCTGAGCAGAGGAGACGGAGTCTCCAAATGAAGAAGGAAGAAAAAACACCATTCAAAATGGTATCTCATTCGCTAACATTGCAAGGGGTGCAGCAAATCCAGCTGCAACTCAGCCTGTACGCAAAACAAACCGCAAAGCAAACCACAAACCGCAAGCAAAATGACAGAAATATTGTCGTTTGCAATGACTACAAACAATTTTTCGGATATGACTTGTTCACTCTCATCTCAAATGGATTCATTCATTCCACTATACAAAAACTCACTAATCTGAGTGAAAAAAAGGCGGCGTACTAAGACTTCGCCTTCAAAATCTGTTGTCGCGATGAGAGCCATGAAGCTCGCCATCGTCAATATTTGTTCGCTAGCTCAACATTTCAAAAGGAACTTAGTCTACAAATACTTGGACCTGCATAGACCGGATTTCTTGTTCATTTCAGAAACAAGACTAAAACAGAAACACAAAGTTCACTTTGGGGAAATACAAATGACGACCTAGATGGAATTCTTGGAGCAACTATGGCTTTCAAGGAATATCTCAAAATTCAAAGACACTGTCTTCCAAGTCTGAATTGTACAGACGTCATGATATTAGGCTCAGTCCTGGAAGGAGCTCAGTTCTGTTGGAATATACGTTAAAGACGGATATTCCGGAGGGGATCTCATTGAAGACTTGGAAGCAGTGTCCGCTTTGCCTGAAAAGTGTGATTAGAACAGCGGGTGATTTGAACGCAAGACATTCATCCTGGAGATCTCGTATCTAATGGATATATAACGGCTCTGTTCAACTGGGTGCAAGCAAATATGGATCTCATTTTGATTGCGCCGCATGAGCCCACATTTCGAAGAAGCTCGTCAACAATTGACTTTTCCATTCTGTCTGCCAACCGGGTAAATATCTCCCACAGCTGGAGGTACTTCCAATGTGAAGTCATCGACGCCGAGTCTGACCATCTTTTGATAGAGCTGACTATAAGAGCAAAAAAGGGTGTAAAGCTGGAAGTAGCAAACCCTCAATTCATTATCCCATAGAAGCAAATCGACTTGGAAGCAGTTAGTGCTGGCTTGGGTGTAAACTTGACGATATTTCGAAAAATCTCACAACCATAGAAATTGAAGAGAGAATCGCTTAGTAGTACCGTAAGCGAACTTATCTCAAAAATAAACCACCGCAAATCGAATTTTGTTAACTGGGGATACCAGAGGATTCACCTTCTTACACTCTCCCTTAATAGAATGATCTCGAGAAGAAAATCTGTTTTCCTAATGAGAGATTCGAACAGACACTAGCAGACTTCAGACCCGGTGCCTGGATGTTTCCCCAAATAAACAAAATAACTGGCCGTAAGACCTGACAGGAGTCCTCACCTATAAGTTTTCAAGACATGCTCATGACAAGTCCGTTGCTGACTCTTGTCGCAAACAATTTTGTGACAGTTCGGTGTTTGTGAGCCCTGAGCGACTCAGGAAGCTCGATCTTGAGCATAATGTAAAAATTCGGCTGAAGCTGATGGAATTTGAATAGTTTTCTGGAAATAAATTCCCGACACGTATTTCGTTCTCCTCCCAATCCTTCTAAATTACTGCATTAACGTTTGCTTCTTCCCACAGCACTGGAAATGCGCCAAAATATTTGCTATTCCTAGGCAATCCAATGGCACACACGTACTCGACACCCGTCTAATATCTCTCTTGTCTAATGTGGGAAAGTTACTTAAGAGAGTAACCCCCCAAAGTGCTACACAGTTCTCTGAAGGGGCAGGAACTGTGCCGGAAAAACAATTTGGCTTCAAAAGAGGTCACTCGACGATAGACGCATTGGCTGTTTTCCAAGCCAGAATACAACGCTCACTCATTGCCATAGAAAACCATAGAAAATTTATTGACATAGAAAAAGCTTTTGATTCGGTTTAGATCGACGGTCTTTTCTACAAATAGATCTAACTGGGCTTTCCGGTTAATGTTACGAAAATTTTAGGCAGCTGGGTGAAAACTGAACTTCATGTAGGCAGCTTTCTGTTGTGAAGAAAACTAGATATGCGTACCATCTTTTGTTACCCCTTTTCAGGAAACAGTCAACAAACAACGAGCTGGAGAAGATAATTGCCTATAAGTCGCTCATTAGGCCCATACTCATGTATGTGGTTCTGATATGGCAGGCAACGGCGACGTAAAAGTGGAGCAAGATAAGATTACTGAAGCGCAGAATCCTTCGGACTTGCACTGGTCTGTATAAACGGGAGGAAGAACGGCGCTACCCTTAACGACTACTGTACCGAGATACAGCCGTGGATCCAATCAATCTCTATGCTAAGAGGTGGATCGAGCAAGCGGCAAAACATATGGCAGAGCATGAGACCACCACGATCAGGAATGTGGCGGACAATAGGATCATGGAAGCAGCCAACGGTAAGATATAAGTAGTTAATACGAAAATTAGACACTGTACACAAATAATGTTTAAGATTATAAGTGACTATAATAAAAATAATATTATGAAAATGTAAGCAAAAATATGGATATTAAAGTCCACACTAAGGGTGTAAGTGTGATAAGTAAGACATTTTTATATGATAACTAATTTAAAGAATCAACAAAAAAAAATAGTTTGTAGTGAGCTCTGTGTATAGCCATTAGGCAAAACTCGTAGGTAAAAATGATTTTAAATTATTTTAAAAGCGAAAAAAAATTCACCCAATAAATTATTTGAAACTTGTACGCCATTATGCGGCTTTTGTAGTTTCAAATAACCCTGTCTTTCTAACCTTATTCCTTCTTAGCTGCAGGTGCGATATATCGGTTGTGATGTTTTTTCCGAACAGGTACAGGAATTTCACTCCTTTTAAACGCATTTCGGCGAAACTTATTCTTCACTACTCGCAAAATTCACGTCACGCTATTCGCTAATCCCAAAAATATTGCCCCTCCCCAATTCAGCTGTGACAAGGCTTAAAGCACTCTTTTTAAGGCCGAAATACAATAGTGCGAGACTGCGATACGAGAGCGCGATGAGAGTCTCGGAGCAAATGTCAAGAAGTTTTCAACATCGTACAATGATTGCGATGCGGCGATGCGAGGCGGGAAATATTTGGAAAAATGAAATTCCTCGCAACGATGTGCGTGACGTTTGTCAAATGCAATATGGCGCTTAAATGAAATTTGAAATTTAAACGCCTTAATTACTTTTTAAGTACATTGGTTATTATGAATGAATTTTGAATGGAAATTTCGTGCATTCTAGTTAAGGCTTTTATTTGCTAAATGAAGGAACATTCCAAATTCAAAACTTTAAAAAAATCAAAAACAATTTCCAGCAAATTTTATTTAAAATGTCACCAATATGACGTTTGTCATATGAACATTAATGTTCCCCGCATCGCGTGCATTGTAAATTGAATGCGTTGCGTGACGACGAGGGAGAATCGCATCGCACTCACGTATCGTCGTCACGCAGTATTGTATTTCGGCCTTTACTTCCCGAATAAAGCAGTCGTACGCAGACTTTTGTTGTAGTTACATCTTAGTTTTTTTTCTACTTTTTCCTTTTTAAATGACGACTACGTGAAAATATTTATATTTGATAAGAATTTCGTTAATATTTATTAACTAAAGAGGTGTTTTTCAACAAATTGATTCAGTTCTCTGTAGTTTTCATTCGAATTCTACATGTTCTTTGGGGGTTTGTAGACGTTTATTCAAAGGGCACGCATTTATAAAAGTTGTAGCTGGATAAGTATAAAGAGTTGGCCCCCAAAAAAGAACCTATATCGAAAACTATGTTTTAATATCTACTTGATGTACAAACGTGATTTATGTCCATTTGGCGTTCGGCTTCCGCTTTGACCTTGAGATATGGGAAAAAATAACCGTACGCATAACAATTATTCAAAAAATATATCTCAAAAACTGTTTAAGCTAGAGAAGTGAAACCAACACGAAGTTTTGGGTAACTTTACAGTGAATATTATATGTATTTTTTAGGTTTTTAGAATAATTTTTGATAACAAAAAAAGTAAAAAAGCATATAAATAACAATTTTTTTGTGCTCTGTGACTTAAAATCACGAAAATAGTGTATGTTATGATCTATTATTTGCGCTATCATGCATAAAAATTGCGTGAGAAAAAAACTGGTGCAACACTTCGAAAAAAAATAAAATGTGATTCGCGCCTTGTCATGTGCAGGTATGCACGTGACTACTTTTATCTAAACGTGGGTGTGTCGTCTCGTAACATCCTTCATCTATCTATTTCTTGTTTTGTAACTTTCCTACTTCGTTGTAATCAATTTCATTACAACCTAGGCCGACATTCCCAGAACTAACCATAATCATCATCTTGTATTACGGTCATTTATTGTTATCCGTACAGGCGAACTATTAGATCTTGTATTTAAATGTAACATTCGATATCTTTGTTTTTCCAAGAAATTTCGCACATTGCGTTGAAAACAAAGACAATGAAAATACGTCCGGTATTGTTAAGAACGTCGTGGGCAGATATTTAGAATCCCTTTTTTGTTTGTACTGAGTGTTTATTAAAAAGATGCAGCGATAAAATTTAACTTACATTTTTAAGGCTAAAACTGAATAAGTTCAGATATCATTGTTAATCGTTGCAAATAAAATCAAGAGTGCTAACCGAAAGAACTCAAAAGTGCAAAATAATTAGTGACTGTTATCAACTTTGCTGGATGGTTTAGTAAATATGTTTTGAGTTTTGAATTCGATCAACATAATCAAATGATAAATGAAAAATTTAATAGAGTAAAACTATAAAACATTAAGTAAATATTAAGACATAAGTTTCGATGTAGGTTCCTTTTTGTGGGCCGACTCTTCATACTTATCCGGCTAAATCCTTTCGTTTGATTACCAAGTGTTCCAGCAAAATTGGCACTTTAATAAAAAAACAAAAAATTTATAAGAAATCGAGATTATTAATTCAAAGTTTTGGCATTCTACAGATTTTACCCATGTTTCTTGCAATGCGTGAAATGTCCTGCCAAATGCCGAAAAAACTATCTCTTTTTTGAGACAAACGTTTACTCGAACCATTTTCCGAATCCTTCGAAATTCGCAAAGTGCTGGTCACTCAGCGCGTATCCCGTTGGTGGAAAAAGTTGATAATTGGACGTGAATCGGTCTGCTGAGTACGGTGAGTGTGATGATATATCCCATCGAAGCAATCCCAATGCCTTTTCCATCGGTTCCATGCTGGCGTGACGGTGAATTGCATGCAACAAAATCACTTTATTGTCTGTTCGGGGCATTTTGGAATGATTTTAGATCTTTTCCATTGCTTGTAAGCTGCCGTTAATCGTTTTTCGTGCTCCATTAAAGGTTTTTACCAAAATTTTTTGAGTTTAGCTTCCGCCTGTGTTCAAAAACTTTCGCAGCTCCTCAACGTTAAATCTGATTGTTGTTTATTTTATTCACCACATATGAGTGAATTTTGTTGCTGGCATGTCGCCTCATAAAGTTGGAGTACATTCTATAAAGGTATGAGATAATATAAATATGCCATTCCCGTGTATGTGACTGTATAAGCGCTCATAGAATTCGATTCAGCAAATTAATAAGGAGAAATCCTTATCAGCTGTTCAAATGTTCCGCACTTTTAAGTTGAAGTAGGCACAAAAATCCGTTTATATTGTAGAAATAGCTGTTTAATGCGTTGTTTTTGAATCGTTTGCAAACAGGCATATATTGCTTAGCGATAAGAAAGGATCATCCATAGGCAGTTTCCGTGATTTAACATAACGGCTTTCCAACTAATAAAGAAGCATACAATCATTTAAATGCAAGCTTCTAATACAAGAACCGGAAATTTAATTTAATGTGTTATGTCTTCTGTGGGCTAGTGGTGGAGACATAGATAAATAATAAAAAAAGAGAGCAAGCACGAATGAATGAAGATCGAATGAAGGTATGATTAAAATTTTAATTTGTACTAATCATATTTTGAGTTAAAAGCAAATCATACGAATGGAAATAGAACTAAGACTAAAATTAAAATGAAAACATTAGTAATATTTAAATAAATAATATTAATGAAAAAAAATTTATTCTCAGAAAATTACCAAGGTGTCATCTATTTGAATTCATAGAACGCTTGGGAGAAGTTCTCGGTAAATATTGGGCGTTAGTTTGTTTAGTAGATCAGTAGGCAAGAAGTTAAAAAAAAATAAAGGCAAAGTTAAAGTTCAGGAAAAAGTAAAGATAAAGTTAATGTTAAAGAAAAAGTAAAAACAAAGTTAAATGAGAATGTTAGGTTAAAATTAGTGAAGAAGAAGAAGAAAGAAAAGTAAGCTTGAAGATATTTATGTAACGCAAAAAAGAAGAAAAATCATTGACTTTTTCGGTTGCAAATTGAAAATCAGCTGCAACGATCCGGAAGGATTCGGCAATTGTTTGCTGGTTATTTGATTTGTGTTACGATTTATGTAAAATTGTGATAAGCAATAAAAGATCAAAGACAATTGTGTTGGTAGCGAACTCCTTCATATACATACAATACAATTTAAGAGAAAAAGTTTCTGTGAATAGATCTAGTTTTTTTTGGGGGGTTGGGAGGTGAAGGCAATTTACGCCCGGAGTGTGGGACTCCTAGCAGCGCATGCTACCAGAATACCCACTCAACACCCCCCTGTCAAGAGATCCTAGCCTGGAACCGTTTGACACATTACTTTGGGCTAGGCTTTTTTTTTACTTCGCCCTAGGGCGCCGTCAGTCTAGAGAAATCTCCCTCCAGCGGGAGGGGGCAGGATGGAGGAGGAATGCTGGAAAGGAGACTCTCCACATCCCGCGCTATCTATCGTATATTTTTTGGCAATAAGCCTTTCGAGCTTTCATAGAAAGCACCGCATCCTCCAGCTCATTTTTAGTGAATGATGGACATTCGCCTGAGTCGACCTCGTGGGCAGCATCAACACGGACAGGGTGAGCTTGCGCCACACTTCCATGTAGCCGAGCCCCAATGGATTCCTGTTCACGTCATCCACAAGTTCTAGCGTGCCTGACTCTCGTTGACGAGTCTTCAGATTTCTTTCCTCGCTGATCTGTATGCTGCTGTCCTATTGGATGCTTCCTCTACGTTTCTCGAGCGCTGAGCTGCACATCGAAGTCTGTGACACTCGCCTCGTTTGTCTGCAATATATTTTGACCACCAATGTAAAGCAGGTTTGTCGTGTCGAGGCCTCGATCGAGGCATAGATGAGCTACAGGCAGAAGTGATGAGATTCATCGTTGACTCCACCATTTCCTCGACTCCAGCACTTCCGCTCCTCGAAGGGCACCCCGATGTCGTTCCGCCTTTCAGAATCACATTGGCGAAAGTCTCCACGTCCATTTTTCTGATATTCCACCCAGGAGTGAAAGATCGTTGAGACGTGCGACGAGTGGTATCGCCGATCTCAAACGCGATGTATTGGTGGTCACTCGCTGAATAATCCTCGAGTACTCTCCAGTTCAGCGTCGTCGAAATGAGTGAACCCGAAGCGAATGTCACATCTGGGATTGTTCCTTCGCAGCCCCAGCGCCGGAAGGTCGGTATATTACTGGTATTTAAAACCACCAACCCATTCCTCGCCGACATGTCCAGAATGCGTTGCCCTCTGGAATCGGTTTGAGGCATGCCCCACTCAATGGCTCTGGCGTTCAAGTCTCCTGTTACAAGTACTTTGCCATCTGTGTTCAGAACAGCATCCTCTAGCGCGTCCGGTCTATTTTGAAAAGATGGCATTGACTCATTCGGCGTCAGGTATACGCTGAAAATCGTTATACCCGAGCACCGAATCCACACGAAACCGTCTCCTCGGCCGCGCATTTGGATCTGGAGTCACATGCTGCCACGAACCCAAACGGCAGCAGTATGGGAGTCATCGGAGAACCAGGCTGGTGAGGCCTTATTTCGATGTTGTTCGCTCAGCAGCAGCAGATCAGCTCCCTTTTCTCTGGCGAACTGCTCTAACTGCTCTCTTGTGCATTGATGCTACGGTGCAAGTTAATTTGAAGGGCCGTGATCATCACCTAAGAGCTGCTTTTACTTTTGCTAGTGCCTCTCTAAAGATTGGGCACGCGCCTGTTCCTGCAACGTGAAGGTGCTGTGTCGGTTGAGAGTTAAGATGATTACATAGCAAACAGCGCGGAGTCTCAACGCACTCTTTTTCCTTATGCCCAGGTGCTCCACACTTAAACCAAAGCATACTACGGTCAGGGCCCATGCAGTTCGAAGTGGTGTGACCGTATCCAAGGTACCTCTAGCATCGTACTGGGATGGCTCGACGGCAAATTCTGGGAACCACCCAGCCGTGTTTTAGTTTTCCTTTGGCCAGGAGTTGCGTAGCATCTTTCTCCGTTACTTCGAGTGTGGCCAGCCTTTGCTCTCGGCGACTCTCTGGAGAAAGCTTAACTTTTAATACAGTTATTCCAGGGAAATCTTTTTGAATGGCTTCTTCCACCTCAGCCGGATCGGCGATGCAGTCCAGGTCCCTTACTTCCAATGAAGCTCTTGGCTCCAAGGTAGAGACGGTGGCTTTTGCCACAAGGACGTCCTTTATTTTGTCGCGGAATATCGATTTATTGGAGGAGTCCACTTCAAACTCGACGAGTAGCCCTCCGGGCCTCGTCGATCGTAGAGTTTTAATAATTGTCACTGTTTCCTCCGGCTTGACCTTCTTGCGGATATCGCGTAGAACGTCAGAATAGCTCCTTGCGTCAGTGGGCTTCACAAGAATGGCATCCCCAAGGACTCTTCGCTTTTTTCTTGCTGGTTTGCCCACGGTCTTTGTCGTTGTTTGAACAGGCACTGTTTGTTGGTTATGTTCACGTTTTGCGGCTTTTTTTGCCGCCTTAGATATCACGAGTTGGAAGGCGTCTTTTCTTTGTGGCGTTTCTTTTTCTGGCTCGACGTTCTCTTTACGCCTTTTCTCCTGTTCGTTCTCGAGAGGGTTGGCAGCAGTCCTCTTGATACTGGGAAGGAAAAATTGGGTGACTTTAACGTGCACCGTTTGATCTGGATGTTCTTCTTCCAACTTTTCTCCTGTCTCCTGTAGTGGCAAACTCGATCCAAGAGGTCTTCGAGCTCAAACACTCCATTTTTTACATCTTTACTGATTGTTTTTTGGTTTATACACGGTCCTTGCATACGTTTGAGGATCGCATAACATTTTTTAGTCAACCGTTCTTCCTCGGAACGGTTCTCCGCGATAACCTCCTTAACAATCAGGTCTTTTTCGCCGACTTTCTCCTCCGGGGGCTTACGTTCTATGGTCTGCGTTCCTCCTACTGAGGTCAATTCAAGAGTAGCAACCTTAAGGATGAGGTGGTCGTAAACATCCAGAGTCACATTTACTACCGGCCCATCACTGCTATTTCCAGTTGGGGCTGAATGAGACCGTGGTGGTGAACGCAATGTTTTTCCACTACGAGAAAACACGCCAAGATAATCGTTATGGTTGTCAGAATTATGTTCAACGGCTCGTTTGTTCGTCTCCTCTGCGTTATTCTGTTTATTGTTGTTGTTGTTGTTTTTCTTCATTTTGTTCTTAAGGGTCCCCCCTCAGAGCCGCTATCTCCGCTCGGATGTGTAGTCACCTTAGTGATCCCATGATTATCTATGCAAGCAGGGGGGCCATGCGAGGGTTGGCACCAGCCCTTATGGAGTCAGGTGCTCAGAGCCAGATCAGCGCTAATCGGGAGTACGACTCAACCAAACCTACACAACCAACTCAATGGTGCGAGCTTTGAACGTACTCTGAGGCCTAACAAGGTTTTATCGAGACGGAGACGGCGTGATATTAGCTTGGAGCCGTTCGCGCACGGGTTTCACCCCGGCGGTACCGCGCAGAAAGCGACTAGGTCCAGAATATCATGGCCACCAGCCCACATGCGTCAAATAAAGTCGAGAGTCAAATCACAGTCCGGGTTCGGTGCTGTGTTCCCATAAGTCGCCTCTTACGACAAGTTGGGTTACTGTGGATGTATTCTAGCCTCCCCTATCCACAGGGGTGGAATAGAATGAATAGATCTAGTAGATAACCAATTAAAGTGTGTATGCGTTATCCAAAGGATAAAGATAGTCGCTATATTTGCCCAATTGATTCATCAAAAAAACAACGGTGGATTGCGTAACGATAGAGGTGCTGTTTATCTGAGGAAGCTAAGGAACAGAAACGCATAAATCAGAAAATCGATAGGCAACAATATTGGTGTTGTTCAGCTTCGCCTGGCACACATTGCGTGAGAAATTCCGCGATATCGTCGAGGACAAGTTCGATGACATCCGCAGAAACAAACGAGGGAAGTGGAGAAGAACATATATAATATTAAATACATGTAACAAGTAATTTATATGGTTATATTTTTGAGATAATCAATTTGAGAAATATTATGAAAAATAATAAGATAAAGCGGTAAGACCTTTATTGTGTGTGTGCTTAGTTATTTGTGAGTGGAAGGATCGGGGCGTTCATATTCATGGCTCAGTCGTGTTTATTTTCATAAACCACCTCCCCCTCCCATACCCACACGGGCAGATAGTCGGTTCTTTTTGAAAATCAAGTAACTTTCTTCGAACGCCATTAAAAATTGTTTTGATCTTTCTAACCTTTTCGCTGCAGCAGTGACCTATCGGTTGCCCTAGATTTGTTTATTTTATATAAGTACGTCATTATTATTATTTTTTGTTTATTATTATTTCACCGCAATCTTCCTACCAATAATCTCAATAACCCCATTCCTCTTACGTTATAATTTTCTGATGTTATTTCATTTTCCTCCCAACACTTGAAAATTGTTTCTGTGTGTTTCTATGAGCAGTAGATTGTGCTCCTTTTCATTTTCAGTGAAACTGCCGTCGCTTTTCCTTAGTGCAATATTAAAGTTATTTCCTTGCTTGGCCATGGCTTTGTGTAATCTAGCTGCTACAGGTGTTTCCTTAACATTCTCGCAAAAAGATCTGAAACTGTGAGGGTTTGCTCTTCGGATTTCTTTCCCATAGTGTGTTAGAATAATATAGTATTCGTCTCAATCGTTGATGCCTTTTGCCTTATTGTGGAGTTTCCGCCCCTCCACTCTAAGTTTGGCTGGTCCTTCATTCCACCACATGGGTTCTTTGTCCCCCATTATGACGCGTTCAGGACAGCTTTCCTCAAATTCATCCACAATAGCCTTTTTAACTTCATCGACAGCATGCTCAAGTTCAAGACTATTTTTGGGGGTCCGTTTGACAGAGACATGCTGGAGATTTTTCCGAAAACAGGTGGTGTATAGTGCCCAATCTGTGTGTCTTGGGTTCTTTGTGATGATGGGCTCCAGCTTCAGCCTCTCCAGGTCATACCTCAGAATTTTATGGTCCGACATTGAGGTTTCCTCGGACACATGTCATCTTTTAACCAAGGTGTCCAAAGTCATACTACTGACAGAAAAATCCAGAACATCCTTGCATATTCTAGCAACAAACGTAGGTGTACTCCCTACATTGTGTATAATCATATTTGATTTCATTATGAACTCGTATAGCTCACTACCTCTTTGATTTGTGTCAGTGCTTCCCGACAGCTAATTATGGGCGTTAGAATCGCATCGGATCAAGAGTGGAACATATATTCTTTCACAGTGTGCTACTAGCCTTTGTACTTCCAGTGGTAGAATATTTTCCGCGTCTCCTAGAAAATAGGCCGATGCAGTAATTTCGTCACGGGTTTTACCCTTAATCATAATAGAGGTCTTCAGAGGTACTAAGTCCCGTGTTAAGTATTCTGAAAGACATATATAATTAATGTTTTCCTTATGATAGCACCCGCTCGGGGAATATCCAGCCTCTCTGCGCAACTACAATGGAATCGCTAGTGTTTAGGCCTCTGATACGATCCTCATGTTGCCAGGGTACTTGGATTAGTGCAAGTGCTAGTTTTTATTATGCGAACATTCGTACCAAGAAACTCGAAGCCGCCTTGGCATGATGAAGGTTCACCTGTGCTACACGAGTTATATCCTCGTTCATTTCCATTTGGAAACTACGGGTTCAAGCCCCATTTCTTCATCCTTGGGATCCTTGTCAGAGCTTATTTCCAAGACTGAGTGCCAGCTCATAGGGCAGGCTGGCCTGATGAGTTTCTTTTTCCCATTCTGCATCCCTTGCATCAGTTACGGACAGAGCAGGTTCCACTGCAACCGCTGTAGGAGGAATGGTCATCTCACCCAAATGGATTTCCTCTGGGCGTTAGTGGTATCATCAGCGATTTATTTAATCCATGTATGGCTGTACTAGGGTGTGGTACCCCCCGTCCTTCCAGGGAGTGGGGAAGCTTTACCTGCTCTCCTCATCCACTCAGAGGTATTCTCTGTGGGAGGGGGGTGGTGGAGGTGGCGATTCCACCGTTTCTCCCTGTTTTGTTAAAAGACGCTTCGCCTTGGCTTTTGCCCTTTTGCTTGCGCCCTTCTATTTCGTCTTTATGGAGGTATTCTTCCCATTTTAGGGTTGTTAAGTGTTACGTCAAGTGTTTTGTCCTCGGTTTGGATTTGGGTTGCGGTGACGTTTTCCGCACCCTTTCTGAGGTTGGTGGTGTTCGCATTAGCTTTTATTATTCTTGGTTTCTATTTTTGGTCCCACGAATAAGTCGGAAAAAATTTGTCGACCCCGGAAGGCCAATATACTAAAGCAAGGGTCTTTTTTGAAACCGGAGGTGCCCATGGTATCCGGACTTTGCATATTTAGGACCAAATACTCATTGACCACTCAGTCTTCAGCATATACTGTTCCACCTTAGCTTTGGATCCTTTACCATCATTTACAGTGTAGGAGGACAGCCCTCGAGCTATTGCTTCAGTTCAGCAGATGTCATGTCTCTTGCTTATCCTTACAACATGACCAGTGGAAAAAACAGAATCATACATGTCGATTGAACTTACTCCCAACCCGGCCCCCGCATTTATATGTGTGGACTTGTCCACTGAAAAGCCTTAACCGTGCTGAGCAGTGAGCGTTTTGTAGTGAGCGAGGGAAAAGAAAAAATTAGAAAATAAAATATTGTGCCCAGAGATAAGGATCGCGTTATTCTACGTGGATATGGAGGATAAGGAGGGGACGACAAGGTAAGTGGCCTTACCTCCCTACGTGGCTGGAGTTACATTGACTGTAAAAACATCATTCTGTAGGAATATTAGAAAATTAGAATTGTGTAGACTGTTCCGATGAGCGTGTTGAGGAGACACTCAGCCCCATAGCCATCGAAGCGGAGTTATACATTTGAAAATACTCAAGAAATGCTTCAATTATATTCAGTTTCTTCGTCCTTTTTATATTCATTTAATCGTCGTCTGTGTACCATTGAGAGTTACCAAGGAGCTTAGTTTATTGCTTCAGTTTTAGTTAACACTTAAAAAACTCGATTAATTTTTCTAGTAATTTATAAACCAAAGTGCTATAAATATTGATTCTTAAGTACCTTAATTCTCTTAAAGCATGCTAAGTACACAAATTAAATTAATTAATAAGGCCCATCTCAATGGCTTAGCGTATACAGGATCCATGTGGAATCTGAGGACATGGAGATGTTCTGTTTCCTTCCTGAATCCTTCTTGAATCGCTGTGGAAGACCGAAAAACAGTTCGAAATCGATGACTGTAATAGAAAAAATGAAGGAAATTCATTCTTTTATTCTTCAGAAACATTTTCTGAAATCAACTACGAAAATCAACGGACACTAGGGGTAATATCTAGCACGTCAAACCATTGCTATCAGCACTGAGGTTGTATCCTTTGATCATATAATTCAGCAGATGCTAACACTCCACAGCACCCTACAGACAAACAAACCTTAAAGAACATCTTTGGTAAGAAGTCAAAAGTAGTTATACAGTATATAACGTTAAAAAATCATGCCATTCGCAGAGAGAATATAACAGTGATACACCCCATCAGAGACACAACAAAATTAGACGTGGTCGAAAGGTAGAGATTTACAAATATTCGAGGGATCCTCTACTTTTTTTGCTCTTGTTTAAGGTTTATTTATAGCCCCCCCCCATGGGTGCTACCTTGTCGTGGTGGGGGGGCTTGACGAGGTTGCCCGTCATCTAGACGCGTGATCAAGTCACTAAAAGCACCCACCAAAAAAACAAAAATATATGATGAGTGACAACAAAAATAGTAAATTAGGGGTGGGGATATACACCCCGACGTGTGAGGGAGCCTCGACCTCATGCGGGCTTCTCTCCAGCATTCATGCTAGGGATAAGTCGCCAGGGCATTTTTCAGTGGTGGAACACTTGGCCACTGAAGAATCAAATATTACAAGTGAAATAATCAACGACGCAAGCATGTTCGCCCGAAGGCCAAAACTACTGCGAACTCCGCCTCAAAGAGTAGCCAAGCCTAATCAAGGCAACGAGAGAACATCATGCAAGCAAACCTCCATCGAACGCTTTGCAACAGCGAAAAAGGCGCTTGTCCAAAACATTCCTCCTACACAAGGCGATGGAGCGAACGAAACCAGAAGCGTAATGGAGGCGTCGGGCAGTGGAGTCATCGACCCGAAGTGCCATTCTCCAGGGGCCATTAAAAGTCATATACTGAACAACGTGGAAGGCAAAACCAATGAAGCTCAACAACAACAAGACCCTCCTGCTGACAGTATATCGAGAACTTCGCCTGAGGACGACCTGATAACGAAAATAGCCGCTGACAGAAGTGAAGAAGAGCGTCTAACAAGGAACATAAGCGCTATAATAAAAGCGATGAGAAATTCAACGAATGTCCCAAAAAAATGTCAACAAGGGCATCAAAAATGGGATTGACGAATTGGAGGACCTCGATGATAGAATCCAGCACTATCGCCGCAGGTGGCTACGGGCGGAGAGTGAATTGAAAGAACTTAAGAAAGTTCCAGAAAATAAAACTCCCTTCACCGAAAATGCTACTCCTCTCGTAAAAGGCAAAAGGGCGGCATGTAGCCCACTTAAACCTGACCGTAGGAAAAGGGCGAAGGGGCCGATAACAGTCGAGACGGGAGACAACAGTCAAGGGGAGGAGGAAAATGCTGGCTTTCAATTGGTGCGCTCTAAATCGCAACAGAAGGCTGCGAAGAAGATACACCAAGCGATAACAAAAGATTCCCAACAGGCGCCCGAAAAGCAAGAAGGCACGAAACACAGCGCAATGCCAAAAAAGACCAGGAACAAGCAGCGCAGGATTGCTTTACTGATCAAACCTGCAAACGGGAGAACTTACGCCGAGGTCCTCAAGGAAATCAGGCAAAATATGGAACATGAAAAAAAAGGTGTCTGTATACGAACAGTAAGAGCCACCAAAACAGGCGGCCTCCTCGTAGAACTCGGAGCGGAATCCACCGACAAGGGACGGTTCGAGAGCGCTGTCAAGGACCTCTTCGGCTCTAAAGCTGTTATCTCGACTTTGCAGCCAATGGCGTCTTTGGAAATAAGAGACTTTGACTGCATTGCGGATGCCAAAGAAGTAGAAGATTCAATTAAGTCAATTCTTCCTACGGCAGAGAGCTTTAGGGTAAGGCTAACGCCTACCAACCCTAGAGGACAAAGGGCGGCAATAATAGAAATCCCAGAGAAAGACGCTGTGCAACTGCTGGCCAAGGAGAAAATTAAAATCGGCTGGGTTGTGTGCAGGATACGTCGGAGGGTAGCTCGATGCTACAAGTGCCTTAACTACGGACACATCTCCTTGAACTGCAAAGGGCCAGATCGAAGCAAACTGTGCTACAGGTGTGGCACTTCCGGCCGTAAGGCGAAAGACTGCCCAAACAAACCCAGTTGCATCTTGTGCAAAGATAAGGGATGGAAGTCTGAAGATCTGGCTCATATTCCAGGAAGTAGTAGGTGCCAGGAGTTCAAAGAGGCACTAAGCAAGAAAAGAGCAAAGACATGATCCAAGTCGTGCAAATCAACCTACACCGTAGCTCAACCGCACAAGACTTACTAGACCAGGTTGCAAGAGAGAAAAAAGTTGACTTGTTGCTGATATCTGAGCAACACCACAACAAAGAGGAAGCTGGATGGTATTGTGATCTATCCGGCACTGCCACCATCTGGGTACGTGATAGGGCTCTACCCACAGCTCGGACTTGCTCCAGCGGAAATGGCTTCGTGCTCATTGGGTGCGCTGATTTGACCTTCATAAACGTCTATTTCACGCCGAATGAGTCAATTTCATGTTTTCAGAGCAGGCTCGATGAACTGGAGGAAGCTGTCTCGAGCACAGAAGGCCGAATCCTTGTTGGCGGTGACTTTAACGCCAAGGCGATAGAATGGGGAATGCCTCTGCCAGACTCGAGAGGAAAAAGAATCCTAGAAATGGCGGCTAGGAGGCAACTTGTCATCATGAACGTTGGGAACACACCAACTTTTCGACGGGGAGACTGCTTGGGAACTATACCGGATGTGACATTTGCTTCGGAGTCCTTAGTGCCTAGGATACAGCGATAGAGAGTAATGGAGGACTACTCGGCGAGCGATAATCATTACATTGCTTTCGCAATTGGCGACTGTGCTACTCGACGCGTAGCAACCCAACCCTCAACTGTAGGTTGGAATATATCTAAAATAGATGTCGACGTGTTCGCCGCAGCTCTTATGAGAGGTGAAACTATGACGGTAACGGGAGGGGCCACAGCTGAAAACATGGTAAACTCCACCATGAGGCTCATCAAGAATGCGTGCGACTGCTCTATGCCCAGGCGACGGCCTCGACACAATAAGCCTGCTGTATACTGGTGGTCGGCAGTAATTGCCGAAAAGCGGAGAGAATGTCACAAACTCCGCCGCGAATCTCAACGTTTAACAAATCGGGACGAGTCACACTCCCGAACGCTGGCATACAGGTCAGCTAGAAAAGTTCTCCGTAGGTTGATTGACGAAAGCAAGGCTCGCTGCTGGCGCAACCTAGTTGTGGACATCGACAGAGGTGGGGGCTGGGTTACAAGCTTGCCATGCGGAAACTAGGAGTTGCAAGAAGGCCCTGTGTCCTTGAAATGGAAAAAATGGACCAGATTGCTAGAGCGCTCTTCCCTATGCATCCTATTCGTTCCGATGATTCAGATGTTGAATATCTCGGAGAATGCCAACTTTTTACCGCCATCGAGCTGGATGATGCGGTAAAAGCTTTAAAATCGAAAAAGGCCCCAGGACCAGACGGTTTACCAGCGGAAGTGATACAGCTTTCACATCAACTTTGTCCTGAGGAGCTGCTCACCACTTTCAATGCCTGTTTGCAGCAGGGCGTGTTTCCAAATTGCTGGAAAGAAGCGAGGCTCGTGCTGATCCACAAGGGGAAGGGGAACGCGGAGCAACCATCTACATATCGGCCCCTATGTATGCTGAACGCCGCTGGGAAGGTGCTCGAGAGGCTCATTAGAGAAAGACTTGGAGAAGCCATTCGAACTGCCGGGGATCTGTCTCCTCGGCAGTACGGCTTCAGGGCTGGTCGATCCACAATTGGTGCAATAGCAGAGGTAGTGAGCGCGGTCCAGCAGGCATAAGCCCACAATCATTACTCGAGACGAATAGTACTGCTCATAACACTAGATGTGAGAAATGCCTTCAATTCTGCTAGATGCACAGATATTCTCCGTGCTCTGGAATATTTCAGGGTGCCAAGGTATCTGACGAGGATATTGAAGGACTATCTCAAAAATCGGAAACTCATCTATGACACATTGGGAGGCTGGCGAAGAATTGATTTGACATCAGGGGTCGCGCGAGGTTCCGTTCTGGGCCCGGACCTCTGGAATGTCTCGTACGATGAGCTTTTGAGGCTGCAGTTACCGGGGGAGTCGCGCCTGGTTGGCTACGCAGATGACGTAGCAGTACTAGTCGCCGGACATACTGTCGGACAGACGCAGCTCAAACTGGATGCGGTAATACGACGAGTGAGCGAGTGGATCACAGACCGTGGGCTTAGCCTAGCGCTGGAAAAGACCGAGGTTGTCGTCCTCACCAAAAAGCGAATCCCTCGTGTTATGCCGGTTCGTGTAGTCATCAAATGATCATCAAATGATCATCGAGTCAAAAGAATCAATCAGATACCTTGGCTTGATGATTGATTCGAAGATGAGTTTTTTCGAGCAGGTTCGACCGTCAGCAGATAAGGCCTCCGTGCGGGTATCGGCGCTAAACCGCATTATGGCCAACAAGCAAGGGCCAACCTCGAGCAAAAGACGTCTACTGATGAGTGCAATGGAGTCAGTGCTCTTGTATGGCTCCGAGGTTTGGGCTGACGCTCTTAGTAAAGAGACGTACCGAAGGCGTCTGGCACAGGTGCAGAGGCAAGGAGCTTCGCGGATAGCCGCTGCATACCACACTGTCTCTGAACCTGCTGTACTGATAATCTCGAGGGTGGTTCCAATTAAATTACTTGCAGACGAACGGAAACGTGTATACTCACGTAGGGGGGAGTCGGCGAGAGAAACCGTCAGCCGAGAGGAACGGAGAAGAACCCTTATCTTATGGCAGCAAACATGGGAAAACGAAACGCAAGGCAGATGGACCGCACGGCTGATAAGTGACTTGGGGCCGTGGTTCTACAGAATGCATGGTGAGACTGATTATTATCTGACGCAACTACTCAGTGGTCACGGGTATTTTCAGTCTTACCTGTATAAGATGGGAAAGACACCATCCCCAACTTGCGTGTTCTGCCCGGGGATGACGGATGACGCCTGCCACACGTTCTTTACGTGTAATAGATTTACAAGACCCCGTTCGCATCTCTCGGAGAAAATTGGCGTAATTTCCCCAGAAAATTTAACGGGAAAAATGATGAAATCAAAGGATAATTGGAACTGTGTGTCGCATTGCGTACGGACAGTACTCATTATAAAGAAGGGCATAATGGATTGCTTGGCGAGGGAGGGAACATCTCTGTAACGCAATATTATAGGTACTAATCGCAATTCCTTCCTATCCATCCGTGAAGAGAGATTTCCCTTAGCCTGAAGACATCGCTAAGCGATGATTAATGAGGCCTAGTCCGAAGTAATGTGACAAACAGTTCCAGGCTAGGTTCTCGGTGTGACAGGGGAGGTGTTTAGTCGGTAGTCCGGTAGCGGGGGAGTCCGACACTCAGGGCGTAAATAGCCTTCACCTCCCAAACAAAAATAAAATAAGTTTATTAGGGTTTAATATCCGACAACTGTTTCGGAACAACAGGCAACCGGCAACTTTACTACCTTAAGCCCAGCAGTTTCCAGGAATTTTCAGAATTTGTCTAGATAACAGAAAATTGCGAAATTCAAAGGAAACTCCGCGTTTTCGGTTATTGATAAGAAAAACTAATTATTATTTGTTGAAGTTCTCTCTTTGTTCCCACAGGCTAAATATTTGATGTTGCTTGGGTCCTCCAGGCTTTGCTTTTGTGTTGTTGAGGACAAGTTTCTGCTGTATGCAGCCATTTTCAGGTCTTTCTGAGGTCCATGTGCCGATGTGCTTCTTATGATAGATGAAACTTTTATGTTTAAGCCTAAGTCAGTTCAAAGGGATTGGTCAGATTGATTTTTCGTAAATGCAGGTGCTTGCGTTTAGGTCCTTTCGGGCTCGTATTGTTACGTGTTCGAATCATTTCACGCGCCACTGTAGTTGCCACAATAGCAAAACAAAAAATGACGAGCACAACGAAAACAGATACGTGGATCATGCTCAAGGGGAAAAACGATTATGTAATTGGGGATTGGGAATAACAACAATGCAATGCAAATGCCTTAGCGCACGAAATCGACAACGATTTACCTAGAAGGTATGAGAAGGTTCCGAATTGACTGGATGGAATATAAGCGACTACAGCAGGCGGAGACGAGGAGTTATGATTATTAATTTATAAATGACAGTTTGCGTCGAGAAAAGTGCTAAATTAAATAGTGTTGTAGTTGAAGTACATTTTACGCGAGTGGAGGTGATCGGTGATTGCACGGGAGTGGAGGTGAAATAAATTGATAGATTGACAGTGGTCTATTGAAGTGTTAGTTGAATTAAGTGAAGGGTGTTCAATAAGAATAAAAGACAATTTTAATTAACTGTGGGTAGCTTGGGTCCGCCGGGCCTTGCTTTGTGGGTCTCGAGGACGCGTTTCGGCTGCATACAGCCATCTTCAGCTCGTTCTCGGGAGAACGAGCTGAATTTTTTTATTTTTCCGTATGTTTACTTGTGTTTGGTTTTTGACGTGACTACGTCTTCTAATTCGATGAAGCTGGCTGCACGCACGAAAAACATGACTCATGCGGCGTTACCTCGCTTTGAGACGTTCCATTTAAGGCTTGAGGTGCAAGCGAGAGTGCGGAACGAGCGACAAAGAGGCACAATCGGCCTCCGCGTTCGGTAGCGTTCGACAGCGTTCGACATCCGTCTCTCTCCTACTTGAGTGAGCGATGCGTCCGCGTGGACAGCTGCTATACAATAATACATTTACATGTTTTCGTCAAGTATGAAGTGCAGTGAAAAGTGAATGAGGTGTCAATTGTTTATAGCAACGATAATTGCGGCGATAAAGGTAATGATTCTTTCGATATTAAATATATGTTCAGTGATATATTGTCGAATATTCGTGCTTTCATCATTAAAATAAATAGCATCGGTCCGCTAGTGCAGCGATTGTAGGTTATGCTATAATTGACAAAACTGTAACAATAAGTTAACAGAACTATTTCACGAAGAGTAAAAAATCAATTGCTTTACTATCCGATCGAAATAATTATGGAGCGTAGCTATGATTTCAAAAAAATTAAAACATATCACATATCGTTACAACGTGTCTGAAATGACAGGTTGGACCAGCCAGCCGTCAAAGGGAACAATTTTCTCCTATATCAAACACATTGAGGCGGGCTTTTTAAAAGCTAGAGTTACAAATATTTTAATGATGTTTCCAAATTTCAAATTTTGAATTTAAGATTTATGAACAATAATTTAATCACAGTTTATTCTTATAATAAATTATTCAAAATTATTACTTTTTTACAGCAAATTACAATTAAATTTGCAAAAATAATTAAGTAACTAATTGAACAACAACTTTTATTCAGTTCACTTGCTGAAAGAAATAATGTCAATACAAAATTTATTATTATAAAATAATAAAATCAAAAATTAAATTTTAACAGTCGAGTAGAAATTGAAACAATAAATTTTATTTAAGTATTTTGTAAATTTAAAATGATTTTATGAACGAAGAATTTTATGAGAAAATTTTCTAAATTGTTTCGAACGACGATTCATTTTGCAGAACCGCTTACAATCGCACCATGGAAAAACAACCTGACGAACCAGAGTATTTCACAAATGAGCCACTACCTTCGATGAGTGAACCCATGGAGGTTCAAGATGCTGTAGCATCTAGTTTAGCAACGCCATTCGCGCAGCCAATAATCGCTGCTTCAAAATCGAAAGCACAAAAACAACGTGAGTACAGACAGCGTATCGCAGCATCTAGAACTCCTGCTCAGGCGGCTGCTGCGAGAAAATCAAAAAACCAAAGACAACGCAACAACAGATTACGCCAAGCTGCTAACTTGGCTATTGCCAGTGGTTCTCTTGAAGCGACAACCACATCTTCATCTCGTTCAGGGGAAGAGTCGAACAATGTTCAAACTAGAAGTCAACGACAACATCCGCAACAACAATCTACCACAACTGCAGATCAACCCGATGAGCGTGTCAATCTCACAAACGAGCCACTCTTTCCAGCAATTCCTGTTCCCATGGAGGTTCAAGAAGCTGTTGCATCTACCTCTGCGACGCCATTTGCAGAACCAATAACTGCTGCTGCTGTAAAAACTATGTACATTGTTAAAAAAAAAAAATTTACATAATTGTATTGATGCGTACAAATAAATGTAACTTGATCAATTCAATTGTGATTTCCATTTAGCTCCTTCTCTATACTCATACAAAATATCTATCAAACAAAAAAAATTAAAATTTTCTTTTGAAAAATGCAACCATTCGATCAGTATTTTCTTATGACGTTGTCACGTTCAACTATCGTCAGTACACCGACTTTACAGCCAACCGATTTTTTTCTAATATGTCTAGACTTGGTGCTTGCTTTTGTTTGTGTAATATCCTCATTGAATATGCCATGGTATTGGGTTCAAGTGTATAATTTCGTTGGTGCGTTGAATATTTGGAGTCTGTTTTGTTGTTTGTAAATGAATGCAGATGTTGTTTGTAAATGTCGTTCGCATAAGGATGGAGTAAAGTCTCTGCACTGTTGACCTGTATGTTGCTAGATTGTGCTGGCCCTGATGGTCAGATGGAGCATTTATGGTATGGTACGTAGCAGATACATTCCTGTCAACTATGATTTCCAAATGTTCGGTCCATGAAGTCAAGATTTAGGCTGAAGCTGGGCGATGGTTAACAATGGGTATGATATGGATGTTAGGCTTGTGGAGATTGGACTGTACTTTGATGGGTACTTTGATGTTGAAGGGTTGGGATCTATGTATCAGTGTTTAGTGCTTGGGTTTATGATTAGTGGTGCTCGCAAGATTGCATCCTGTATGGCCGTTCGATATGATATTATGGATTCTTTGGTTGCTTTAGTGTATCCTTTCGCCTTGCTTTCACTGAACATTTTTGAAAAGAAGAGCCAGTAAGCACAAAAGTACACCGTTGTATGAGCTACATTGAGGAGCCCGGTGATTCCAAAAAAGAAGTTGGTTCATCAATTGGTAAGTACATTAGAGAGAAGATTTTCCATAGTTGTCGTTAGAACAGTGAAGGAAAGTACCAATAGTAATAAGCAAGGATGAAATAGAAAACCTACAGAGCAAAAATAAGAAATAAATAAAAAATCAAAAAGGAACAGAGAAACTGCAGCAAAAAATGAAAATCTACAACAACGATTGCAGTTATTCCATGATATTTTGAAGAATACTTACGGAAAAAATGAGAATAGAGCAAACTTGCCTGACGATAACAAAACAACAAGAAATGTCGTGAACAAAGCAATTACAAAAACAATAAGAAGGTTATGAAAAAACGATACGAAAAAAGTACTACGTGTGGGAAGTGAAAATTATCGTCAGAATGATTACTCACCACTCCAGGAATGCAGGAATGGAAATTCTATGTAAATCGACAACCGACAAACAACGATAATCATTACAAAAATAATATTTTTTTTGTGGTAGGGAGGTAAGGGCTGTTTATGCCCTGAGTGTGGGACTCCCAGACGCAAAATGCTTTTGGACTACCCACTAAACACCTCCCCTGTCAACCTGAGAACCTAGCCTGGAACCGTTTGACACATTACTTCGGGCTAGGCCTCGTGTTCCTACGCCTAGAGGCGCCTTCGGATTATGGGAATCTCTTCTTTAACGGGAAGGACAGGAGAGGAAGGAAGTGCTACAAAAGAGATCCATCCATCCCCGATGCCTCACAGCGCTCCAATAAAGCTTTTTTCAATATCAGCACTGCCCGAGCATATTGCGCCACATGATTCCTAGTGTCAACATTTTTCAGCATTACTCCGACGATAGTTTCCGGACAGAGCTCTCCAATTTCGCTGAGTAGGATCCCTCGCTGCTGGCTCCACCTTTCGCCGTAGAAGAATGTGTGATAGGCGTCATCCAATTCTCCTGCACAAAACACACAGTTAGGAGACCGTGCTCTGTCAATTCTATACAGGTAGGACTGAAAACAACCGTGCCCGCTTAAGAGCTGGGTCAAGTAGAAATCGATCTCACCATGCACTCGACTGAACCACGGCCTCAGTTCAGGGATCAGACGTGCAGTCTACCTTCCCGTTGTTTCTCGCTCCCATACTATATATGGGAGCTTTATAAAACAACAGACATGGGAACGTTTGAAAAGAAAATTATTCGGGATTGCGACAAGCAATTTCCACCTTTTGATGATAGCAACTCTTGCCCAATAATTACGGTTACGAAAGTAGCCTCAGACAACTGTTGGCCACTAAACTAGAACAGTTGCATTGGAATGTATCTGATTCATTTTGAGAAAGCTTTCAATAGGGCTTGCTTAGATGATAGTATGGGCTAGGCCTCTTGTTCCTATGCCTTTAGGCACCTTCAGATTATATGGTGATCCCTCCCTGGCGTTGATCCCTCTCTAGCGGTAAGAAAGGGAGAAATTATATATTCGTCTCCGGCGCCTCCTGACGCTCTCATCCCCATTGCTGTCAGGACTACCGAAACATAATGTACTATTTTAAGCATTTCTTCGATTGTAAGATCTGCAATTGTTGGTTGTAGGTATTTCACCGAGAACAGTTTCCGATATGAGCTTTCCATAAATTGAATGAAACGTTGAAAATAATGCCAAAACTGAAAAAAAGTCAACAAAAAGAAACATGGCAATGAACAGAACCGGAAATATTGTTCTTCTAAAGCTGTAAAGAAAAGTGTATAATATCAATTTAAATTTCAATTAATAACTTTCTTGAATTGTTCTCAAATAAAATGAGAAATAAGAGTGAAAGTTTTTTGTAGTTCATTCGATTGTTGCCTCAGGCTGGATTTATAGATCCACCAGACCATGCTGTACTTCTTGCGACGCCGCACTCTGTCTGTTTGATGATAGAGCCAATGATGGTTGAAATAGCCATAACAAATAGATGACAGTGCATCATCTCACAAAGTCTAGTCATACCTGAAATTCATTCCCGGTATGATTTGGTTGATTAGTTCTCGTTTGATAAAATAATGTACTTACTATAACTTCATTGATTTCTGTCACATACTGGGACCAAGGAGAATGCAGTGATGATCAGCGGGACCCGCTAAAAGCAGGCTAAGATGTCTATAGTGAATCCAAATATCAATCAATATTAGACAGCTCTGTCGCTGTTTAACTTATAGCACACATTCACGAATTAATGCGTCCTCTGTGGAAAATAAGTTGCACACATTGCAAACATGGAAGTCTTTAAACGAAATTCCTTCTGCTTCTGTTCATATCAGTGCAGACCATGAACATAAGGCATTATAATTTCTCTCAGGATTGCTTCATTTATCTTGTCACGTATCCAATAAAGATTTTTACACTCACTTGCTTTTATTCCCCGAACTTGGTAATGAATAAAAGCATCGCTTATAAATTTTTGATTCTGAAGCTATTTAAAGTGCGTATTATCAAAGCAACGCTGCCGGTAACGATGCTTAAGTACACTCCCGTTGAAGAGATCTCATCAAACGCTTTTTCTATCCTTATTCGACATAAACTCACCCCAACATTGTTAACGCTACTGCCGGAGAATCCTTCCGGGAATAACTGCGGCATTTCAAACAAACGCAATGCAAGAACAGCAGATACGTCGGGGGTTTCTCAGTATGCTTAGCCGATAAGAGAAACAGCCTTCAATATTTATGTGTGATATAAGCATGAGCGTATCTAATTATGGTAAGTAAATCTTATTAAGATTGTCTATTTCAGGCATGAGACGCGTTGTGCCTAGAAGATAGATGGCGAGTGCTAACTGGGTGAGTGTGATAAATAGGTATTTTGCGGGTTAAAGCATTACATGGATGTATGTTGAAATTATTTGGGTTTCTACAATATGCGGTTTGATATTGGTGCGGATTTCAGACGCCAAAATTTTTCCTGACGGCTAGCAATCGCCTCCAAATGATCTGGAAACAGAGGGTTGAAATGTATTTTCATCGTTGACTTGTTGTTTCATGAGTTCTGAATCCTGGATAACGACGAATTTACATTTCAGAGCCGTAATCTCGAAACAATTACTAATGGATTGCCAATGTAATGGATTGCTTGTTACGTTGAATTCGTCATAGCGATGACACTTCGATGAGTCAGCCTCGCGCCGACATCAGAACGTGAAGTCCTAGAGGCATAGCAACGAACTGTTCCCTAAAGGGCCACGGGATCGGCCACTCGGAATTTCACTACGTTGGTGGTTTTTAAATTATTATTATATTACAGTAACCCTTAAATTTTCGTATATCAAAATTGTAATCATGTCTTTTTGCAGACTTATGTAAAATCAAATGTGCCGATACGGAAAAGGTTGGTAGAATTTTTGAATTTTCCATAGGTTTATTTGCATAGGCTAAATGCGCTCGCAGATGTTGAGCGTGGATGGGTTTTTTTTTGTTTATGGGTTAAAGGAATTAGAGTTGTGCATGGGTGATAGGTGTGACCCCGTATCTGCGGCGGCTGGTATGAGGAAGTTATGGTTTTGAGAATGTGTTGCGGGTATTGCGTCTTGCATGAAACTGTGATTGGCATTTCGAGTGAAGTGCTTGGCAGATACGGTGGTGAATCCAGGATAAAAATTAAAGGGTTAGTGTTTCACTGAGTGCGTTGTGTGGGGTGTAGTGGTTTAGTAATAGTTTTGGAAGTTGGAGGATGGTGGTCGTCTCGTAGACATACGCGATTAGTGAGATTTTATTGTCGGGTGGCTGTTTGAGGGTGAGCGTTTCCTCCTCATTGGCCTGCGGAGGTGGGTTTTCCTCCTCGTCAGCCCTGGGGGCTAGAGGATGGGTTTCCCCCCCCTGACCTGAGAGACGGGTGTTCCTCACTACCGCATCATGGTGTCGCTGAGTGGTTTCCCCAGCGAATTCTTTTAATAAACTCAAGGTTATTTAATTTGTATGAGACGATCGCTACCTTCCGCTAGTTGAAAAAACATCCACGGCATACTTAGGAGTGTCCCCTTTTGTGTTTTTCAGGTCAGTGCAGTTCAGTTGTCGCCATTCCATCATCTCTGCCCGAACATTATTCAAAATTTATTCTTAAAAAAAAATTGTTCAATAAAGAGTGTTTTTGAAAGGGCATAGTGTTTAATATATATATTTTTATGCTATCATTTTACACTTAGTTTAAACCAAAATAAACCACAATTAATTTAAAAATAAAAATAAAGTATCATTCTCAATCAATGTATTGATAAAATTATATATACATCATAATAAAGTGGTCAAATACTCAATTAAATTTCTGTCGCCGGTAATTTTCCTAGTAGAATGGATGCTTAAATCGCCGATTGACTTTTTGTACACGAGCAGCAGACGCGGAAGAAAATTGATTTTGATTGATTTTGCGTACTTATTTTTACGTCTTCGTCAGAAGTCAAAACGAAAACAACCAAAGTTGACGTATTTGATTGAATTGAGGCCCAGATACAATACTGCAACACTGCGATACGAGAGGACGACGAGAGTCTCGCAGCAAATGTCAACCAGTTTTCGTAACATGCTTTTGTATACGACGTCATACAATGATTGCAATGCGTCGATGCAAGGCGAGAAATATTCGGAAATTCGAAAATTCCTCGCAACGAGGTGTTTTGACATTTGTCAGATGCTTTATGGCGTTTATATGAAATTTAGAATTCAAACGCCTTAATTACTTTTTAAGTATTAGGGTTATTTTGAATAAATTTTGTGGGAAAATTTCATGCATCCTTGTTGATGCCAGTATTTGCCAAATGAAGGAAAATTCTAAATCAAACTTTTAAAAAAATCAAAAAAAAGGCAAGCAAATTTCATTTATAAACGTCACCAATTTGGCATTTGTCATATGAACATTATTCTTCCTCGCATCGCTTGCATTGTAAATTGAATGCGTTGCGCGGCGACGAGCGAGAAACGCATCGTTATCACGCAGTATTATATCTGGACCTTTACTCTACACATCCGAGAATATTATTAATCTAAGAAAAATGTACAAATCTCCCAATTTATTTGTTGATTTAGCTGTAAGCATAAGGAGATAGCAGTTCTCGTTTAACCATATTTTTGTACTATTCAAAAATGTTCTAGTTATGTATCCGAATTTTTACATCGCAAATTCTCGCCTTGAGATTAAAGGTTGTGCTGATGCTGGACTTTGCAATGGTCCTTCGGTTGCTTCCGATTTTGCCTCATGTTATTACATTTTCAAAAAAAAAACACTATAAGGAAAGCGCATTGTCATTATCGTCGAAACGAAAACGTTCTATCGCACAATTAAACCAAAAAAAAATTTTCACGACCGTTCTACGCACTTCAATAAATTCGCCGAAATGCAAAGAAAAGAAGAAAAACGAGAATGTTACAACAAACTCGTCTCCTTGTCACCCTTATTTTTACTCCATTTGCATACGCGAGTTCATCGGCAAATTTTGATTGTGACAATTTTACGAACGTTAGCTTATCAACATTTTTTTTCCATACGCGTGGAACCTATTGCTATTTCGCTCGTGTCCATTAGATTTTATTGTGTTAGACCTCTTGTTTGATTTGTGTAGGTTAACATTACATTTCCATAATATGTAATTCTAAGAAGCAACCCATAAAAAATCCATCATGACAGGATTCGAAGGGTATAACGTGATTACGTCCACCTCTGGGCCTTCATAGTTCAATAACTCCCCTCATTATAAATGATCCCAGTTCATACTCGCATAGAAAACCCAAGTCACAACTGGTTGGTGCTCGAAAACTACTTCCTAGCCATAAAAACCCCAAACCAACACGTTTCATTCAGTATAGACTCCTGGCTTTATAAGGGTTGGCACAGCAACATGTAGCCTAGCCCATGGAACAGATAAAACCTGTGCTCAAGTTTTCGTACCACAAAACCCTGTGCAACCAAAAATTTACGTTCTCATTGCGATCAGTTGATGGCCCAAAAGTCAGCGTTTGCACTTTCTGTCGAAGAGTTTTTATATTGCTACTACCAAGTTCATTTGGTTTTTGGTTGAATTACGGATGGTCTCGGAAAAACCGCACCTTCTTTCATCCGTTGTAACACTAAGATCAAGGCTAAAGATCAAGATTTTACTTCCAGATGTAAAGCCTGAAGATATGGCTCACATGACAGGAAGCAAAAGGTTCCCGGGGTTTAAAGAGACACTCAGAAGAATAGAAGCGAAAACATGATACAGTCCTGCAGATCAACCTTTACCGTATGGCAACTTCACAGAGTTTGCTTCACCAGTTTGCAATGAAGAAAAAAACAGACTTACTGCTGATATCTGAGACACCCCACAAAAAGAGGAAGCCAGATGGTACTGTGATTGATCTGGCACCGCCACCATCTGAGTAAGCGTGGTGTTCTGCTCCCAGTTCGCATTTGCTCCAGCGGAAAAAGCTTCCCGCCAATATCATTCTTTCCATGCAAGCTTGATAAACTGGAGAAAGCTATCTCGAGTATGGACGGTTGAATCCTTGTTGGCGGTCACTTCAATGCCAAGGTGATAAAATTGGGAATGCCTCATCCAGATCCCGGGGAAAACGAATCCAAGAAATGGTGGCTAGTAGCGAACTTTTCGTCATGAACGTTGAAAACACCCGAATCTTTCGCGGGAGAAACTGTTTGGGAATCATCCCGAATGTGACGTTCGCTTGGGAGTCTTTAGTGCCTAGGATACATAAATGGACGTTACTGGAGGACAACTCAGTGAGCGATCACCAGTAGATTGCATCACAAGTGGCGGGCGCGAAGCTCGACACACAGCATCTCAACCTTTAGCCGTAGATTGGATCATTGCTACAATGGATGTCGATAACTTCGCCGGAGTTCTTATGAGCCCTCAAACCATGTCGGGGACCGCGACGGGGACAAGAGGACTCTCAGTCTTAAACATGGTGAAATACACCATGAGTCTCACTACGTCTGCGAGCGACTGCTATATGCCTATAGGACGGCCTTGACATGATCAGCCCGCTGTGTACAAATAGGCAGAAAAAATCGCTGAAATGCGAAGAGAACGCCACAGACTTCGCCGCAAAGCCCAACGTTCAATGGATCGGGATGTGTCACATTCCCGAATTCTGGCTAGCAGTTCGGCTGGAAAACACGTCCGTAGGATAATCAATGCGAGCAAAGTTCGGTGCTGGCAAATCTTGTTGGGGATGTCACTAGAGACCCTTGGGCCTAGGTTATAAGCTTGTCATGCGGGTGCTCAGAGCCTTGCGGAGGGTAAACGTGCTTGAAGCGGAAAAATGGACGAGTTTTTTCAGGTACAGATCTTTGTGTATCTTGTTCGTTCTGTTGCTTTATTTGGGCAATGTCCTGATGTGTGCCCGCTTTTTTGTGCGACCAAACTCGACAGAGTAGTAAAATCATTAAAACTGGAAAAGGCCATGAAACCAGAACTAATCCCTGCGGAAAGGGTATAGCTTGTACTCCAACTTTGTTTTGAAATGTTGCTCAGCTGATTCAATGTCTGCCTGCAGTACAAGGTGAATTTGGAGCAATAATTTGCATATCAGTCCTTTTGTATGCTGAACACCGCTGAGAAAGTTCTCGAGAAGCTCATCACAAAGAGAGAATTTTGGAGGCCATCCGAGCTACTGGGGGTCTTCTCAACAGGTGAACGCGGACCATTGGACAGAAGCCCACAATCACCACTCGAGACGAATAACACTGAAGAATGCCTTCAATTCTGCTAGGTGGGCAGATATATTCGGTACTCTGGAATATTTCAGAATGCCGAAGTATCTGATGCGGTTATTAAATGACTACCTGAAAGACCGAAAGCTCCTTTATTACACATAGGGGTGTCGGTGAAGAAACGACGTGACATCAGGGGTAACGCAAGGTTCCGTTCTTTCCTCGCACCTATGGAATGACTCGACCGACGAGCATATGACGTTACAGCTACCAGAAGAGTCGGTGCTATGCAGATGACCACCACTTGTCGCCCGACGTACCGTTATCATTGCTGAACCCGGAAGGGAAACCTCGTGTTATTGCCGCTCGCGTTTGGGAAATGATCACTGAGTCGAAGGAGTAAAGAAAATACATTGACTTGATGATTGACTCGAAAATGAGTTTCTCTGATCAGGTTCAATGTTCCGCAGATAAGGCTGCTGTAGGCTCTCATTCGCGTTATGGCAATCAATGGAGAAGCAACCTTGAACAAAGGACGTCTACAGGTGAGTGTAATATAGTCAGTGCTCTTGTAAGGCTCCGAAGTCTACGCTGGCGCTCTTAGTAAAGAGTCATACCGAGGGCGTTGAGACAGAGAAGTTGTTCGCCCAGAAGAAAGGAACAGACCTTAGCGTTGTAGCAATAAACATAGGTAAACGAAGTGCGAGGCAAGTGAAGCGCAGTCACCTGGGGCCACGGTTGTGCAGAATGCTCGATGAGACTGATTATTGTCTGACGCATATATTCGGTGGGCACGGGTATATTTAGTCTTACCTGTATAAAATGGTAAATTCACTCTACCTGTTTGCCTGTTCTGCCCGGGGACCTCTTCGCATGCGGAAAATGGACCAGGCTCCGTTTGCATCTCTCAGTGCAAACTTTGTTCTCAATTAGCACCGCATGTCAAGATACCTGCGGACGATTCTCTAAATAATCCATTTCCTTCTTGCATTGAAAGAGAAATGACAGTAAAATTGAATAAGTTACATTTCGTTCTTAAAGTCAATCACGTAAATGGCTCTGATTATTTGGAATATTTTTATTCTCTTTGTAGTTCCTGCATTTCAAATTTAATTTGCAAAAAATCTTCGGACCAACTCGGAGCAACAATAATCTCATATGATGTACACATAATCTAGCAGCGACATTTGTGGCACATATAAACAATTTATGCAAATTAAAGGACAATCGTGGTGGGTAATTTGTTCAGGGGATCAATTGTTTCAATTTGGAATTAGCATGGGAATTATCTTGATATGAATTTGAATTTTAACCGCACACGAGTAAAAGGTCTTTACCGACTTTCGACATTTCATTAGCTGAATGCAGTAAATATAATTATGAGGATATGCTTTTCTGTTATCTTGGCTTACAGTTCCCGTGATGTTAGTCTTTTTAAAATTAAATTTTGTATCCTTCCAAGGGATGATGCTCCGCATTGTTTTAAAAAAATTGCTTAAAGGGAAATGCCAAGAATCCCTGAGTTTATTTTCAAACTTCTCAACATTTCTTGCAAACATAAGTTGTTTGATTTTAGGGGAATATCAATAAGATATTCGTCTGTTACTATATCCTTACTGAGTTGTGTTTTGAACATATTACCAGCGCCTGGTTCTCCTTATTGATTACGTGGACGATTTACTCATGCAAAATAACCCTCGCTCAAATTTGGTTATCTTGGAGAGAAACCATCCTTAATCAGCTCTCAAGGATTGTCTCATCGCCTGAAGCCCCCATGAAGACAACTCACGCTAGCAGCCACCTTCTTTTCACAGCAGGTCTAATATGATTAAGCTAATCCTCAAAAATGCAATCTCGTACGACACGATAATTTTAAATGTTTTGCCTTGGAAGGATCCACATATTTCTCTTTTCCTCTAGTCCCAATTCCTGCGCCCTGGCAATAGACCGCGAAACCCAACGTTGTGGAATGTTGTAGGCCCGACCAATTGCTGAGGGATGTTGTAAAATTACTTTAATTATGATTTAAAGCCCGAATTTCATAATAAATATTATATTGCGTCTTCGTCATTCCAAGTGAACGTTTCTCAGGATTTCCAGCACTAAGCTGATTACTTCTGGCGACAACAAAAGACGGCATAGAGAAGAATAGTTCTACATCAATTGAACCTTGACGGTGAAATATTGTATGTGCACATGTGACAAATAACATTTGACATGAGTAACGAAACAAAGGCAAGAGCTTCTAGTCGCATATAATTAAATTTTTATCATACTCATATAGAAAAGGAATGTTCTGAAATGAATCCATCAAGTAAGATGAATGTTTTAAAGTTTACAATGGCTTTTTGTCCAAGCAATTCGTCCCAATTCTATAAGCTCGAATTCCTTAAACTTCCGCTTGATATCTGACTTAACGTTAAGTAAGAATTTCTTACACGACTATATCTCAGATCTTATACGGTTCGTGCAAATATTCTCCGAGGAAATTCTTGGCGCAAAAATAGTTCAATATTGATGCAACAAAGTGTTATTTTTGGCCGCAGATTTCTCGATTGTGGAGCAAAAGTATTTGGTTGGAGGTTGGTTCCTTTAAGTACCTTAAATTGAATCCTATTCGTAGACATTGCACGGTTTCTATTCGACTAAAAAGAGCACTCGTAATAACATTTAGTTGATTTTATGTAAATGTTTTTGCTTCCATCATTTGAAGTTTTGCTTAACATCTCGCAGGGTCCTTTTGGAAGCCAATTATTCAGAATTTGCAATGTTTTACGTAGAACTACCATAAATTATGTTCTACAACACAAAGATTCAAAATGTGTTTAGTTTAATTTGATAGGCTCTTAGCAATTTATGTCCTTAGTACAACAAAAATTTAGTATTTTCTCTTTCGCAGACAAGCCAAAAGAACCCTTTTTTGCGCGTAGAGAAACTTAATTTAAATGACTAAAAACCTTTGAAAACTTCGCAGTTGGTGAAGTTTAGGGAGAAGAGGGAGTGGATTTCGTTAAATGTGTTGGGAGTCAAGCTCAAGTTTAAGTTCAATTATTAATGGGTGAATTGTTTTGTTACATACAATTATTTACAATAATTCTTAACCTATTACTTAACCTACCGGTTTTGCCTAATGGCTGTACCCAGAGTTCAATAGAGGTTGATTGGTTCCAAGGCTGCATCCCGGTATAGTTGTCGTCTGGGGTAGGGCTGTCCGTCATCCCTTTTAAATATCCCAGTGCAAGCCCGAAGGATTCTGCGCTCCAGTAATCCTATCTTGCTCCATTTTTACGTCGCTGTAGCCTCAGCACTGCATACATTAGTATGGGTCTGATAACCGACATGTACACTAGTAACTTCACCCACTTGTTGATTGATGCCTGTTTCCTGAGGAGAGGTAAAAGGAGTATCCGTATCTAGTTTCCTTCAATACCGCATCCATGTGAGCATCAAAGTTCTTGATCATATCAAAAATACCCCCAGATACTTAGTTTGCTTCGAGCAACCACTTGCCTGTTCAGCTTTATTCTGGTGTCACAGATACTCCTCGTGCGACGTCCAGATTTTTGATGTGAATCCTTGAAAACAATCAGCTCATAATATGAATCAACTTTTCATAATATGAAGTTAACGAGTCCAGGTACCTTTGGAGTCTCGTCCTTGATTGCGACCGGAGATTGTGCTCAGAAGACCACACCAGTAAGTCGTCAGTGAAGAGATTCACCTCGATTCCAGGTTGAAATTCATCCCCGATCCCTGAGATGTCGGACATAAATATATTAAAGACAACGCGACACAAAATGGACCCCTGTGTGATCCCCGATTTAATGATAAAGGGTTCAGAGCTCGCTCTACCAGACACCGCAAAAGTAGTTCATTCCCTCATGAAGCTACCTACAATTTTCGTAACATTAACCGGAGTCCGTCATTAAAGTCCGTCGATCCAAACCGAATCAAAGGCTTTTTCTACGTCCATTAGATACGCTGCAACAAACTTTTTTTCCTGCTTCCGTTTCCAGTTCCGTTTTATACTGGCTTGGAAGCCAATGCGTCTATCGTTGAGTGACCTCTCTTGAAGCTAAATTGTCTTTCCAACACAGTTCCTGCCCTTTCAGAGAACTGTGTGATGCTTTGGAGAATTACTCTCTCAAGTTACTTTCTCACATTAGATAAGGGAGATATTGGGCGAGTGTCGACTACGTCTGTGCTATTGGATTGCTTCGGGATAGGAAATATTTTGACGCATTTCCATTGCTGAGGGAAGTAGCAAATGTTAATGCAGTTATTTAAAAGGATTGCGAGGAGAACAAGATACGTGTGGGGAAGTTTTTTTAAGAAAAAATTTGAAATTCCACCAGTCCCAGCCGAGTTTTTAGAATTTTGCTAAAGTGCAAGCATGCTGAGACTTTCAGGGCTCACAAAAAGGGCACTGCCGATACGTGCGTCGGAGGGATTCAAATCTGAAAAACTGGTCAACCAAGGTTCTTGTGGTCTTTGTCGAACGTTGATATTGTTCTCTTTACTAGTGAATTGAAACCGGAGTCCTCACTTGCATTTTTCCCTTGAAGAGCTGTCGCAAAGTCATTTGTGATAGCGGCAGCAACGGCCTTTTCATCCATGAGCATGGATCCGTTATAAGTGAGAACTCCTGGCAGTCACTTCCGGCCAGTTATGTTATTAATTCGGGGGAACATACATGCACCTGGTCTATTGTTTGCTATGAAATTCAGATGTTCTTCTCGTAATCATTCTATTAAGGGACATTATTAAAAGGTGTACCCGCTGATACTCCCAGTTAACCATATTCAAGTTGCGATGGTATATCCTTGAAAGCAGTTTCCTGAGGGTACTACGTCGATGGTTTAGCTTCAGGATGTCTTCTGTTAAGTCTCAATGAAGATAATTTCTAGAGGAATTTATAATGGATATCTTTGAAATGACCGTAGCAAGGGTTGAGTTCAAACAAGCAATGCCTTCTTCAATCACTGTGGGTGACAGTTTTCTCGATCTTGTACGCAGTCAAAGTAGATCCTGTTGCTTCGAAGTATTGAGTTGTAATGTACGATTCTAATATTGAGGTCGAAGAGGTCGGCACTAGAGTAGATCGCTCTGAATAGTTGGGGCTAACGGTCCCAGTCTATCAGTTCGGAAGGGTGGTTACAGTAACTACGTCGGATTTGAGGCTAGGAACAATGGGATTTTGATTATCGATGCATTTCTCTAGCGTTGTGAGGAGGTGTATTATGCGCAAATAGTCAATCTGAGGAATCCCTGCGTAATAATAGCAAACAATTGGTTATTGCTGAAGTGGTAGGCGTCTCCATGCCTGAGAACGTTGATACAATGGCGGAGAATCAAACGCTTCTAAATGCAGAGGCATTCCGTTTCATTGAGTGATAGATCACACCGAAAAGAGAAACTGAGAATAAGGTGGATTAGTGTGGGGTAGCACACGATTTTGATTTTCGTGGCCGAGGGATGAATTTCTTTGTATTAGTGAGCAAAAACTTCTGATTGGATGAAGATCAAAAGAGAGTTTGGAGTGATTGCTTGAAAAATCCGGCATAGACATCAAAAATCCAGTTTTGGATGAAGAAAGTGAGGTTGTCGTTCATTCAAGTACGTTTTGTTGCTTAAGTAACTTCGTGGTCTTCATAAGTGATTATGGGACAAGCTAGGTTTATCTTGCGTTCTAACATTTTAAATCAGTGATTTTGGGTGTCTCCAGGTACGTGCCTGAATATGTGCTGTTATCTAGATTTTACTAGCATTTTAATCGCTATTTGTTTATTTGGTATGTACCGTCGAATTTCGTTGGTTGTTCTAGCGCATTGCCATTTTGGGATATTTTCTGTCCTTCCAATATTAGGCAAATGCAATATTTCCTATCCTGTCAAAGGTTATAAATACTTTTTACTTAGCTGAATTTCAGTCCATAATATCTTCACTAGATTTCTTCGTCGTTTTATTTGTTATCACCGATCATTTCAAGTCCTTAAATTCGTTTTTAACACGAACCAAGCTTTCAACTTTTTTCTCTTTAGTACAAAATAGCAACCACACTCACAGACGGCTTCCGGAACAAGGTGATAGAGAAAGAAATAAAAGATATATTGTTGTATTCTCGTACAGAAGTAGTGAGTAATGTGTAGTTCGAAGTAAATGTATAGGCAGAGATAGAAAAAACAAAAATAGATTTTTATTTCTATTGATGTGCGTCCTGATTTACGCAGGACATTCGAGAGGGGTTACCTTGTTTTTCAAAAAGTAAAAGAAAAAGATTGAAAAATAAGTTTGTTCGACTAAAACTCAACTAATTTCGATTTAATACCGTTATATCGGCAGTTTTTTCAAGGCGCTAGGACTTGTAGCTATACTGTGGCAACGTAGACGAATCAAATTTCGCCTCACAGAGAGTGCTGCTTCGCCATGCCAACACACTTTCTTAGACAAATTGTCGATCAATCAAGAAGTGTTTTTTAAAAAATGAAGATAAAATCTGTTGGACAAGGTTGTCGCAGTGCCTGAGGTGCACTATTACCCCCCAAATTATCTCAATTATAACCTTTTTTATTTCAATTGCCAGGCGTAAAAGAAAATGTTCCCTGACAAGAGGGCTTAACAGAATTCACCATCGAGGTGGGGTTACCTAAGTCCCGGAGAGCCCTGTCGGACCGAGCCCTTAGAGGAGATGGGTTGGTCTCTGGAGCCGGACACCCGCAAGTCCTGGTGGATGCTCTGCCACCACCAAGCTCCCACCGCGCCTCAATCGAACAATCCGCGGCTACAATGTCGCGAGCTGTTCCCTTTACAATAAAGTTTCCACAATACTAAACCGTCCTAAATGGAAAGAAGGTAAATCAAAGTAGAACAAAAGATTTTATTTAAACTAGGTTAAACACGGAACTTAACTTTTTTAACTTACACTTAAAATACGACGGGGCCCCCAGGCGCCTGGCCGATTGTTGCGATTCGTCCAATTAGACACCCTTTCGAGGCTACCGAAGCTGCCACAGAGTCAATTCACTTCCCCGCTATCGCCGCTGATTTCCGGGCTTCTTGGCTGGAACTTGACCTGATCAAAGTTGTAAGTATCGGAAACCGCCTTGCCTTACTTTTGTCGTGGCGATGTTCTTGCTGCGACAGTCGATACGAAACAAAATTCCCCCAACGATCGAGATTTAAAAGAGGTCCCGATTGAAAGAAGTTCTTCTCCCAAAAGAAGAAACCTCCATTAAAAATAAAGTCGTTTGTTATCATATCTGCCATATCATATCTGCCATCTGGACTACACCACTTCCTTACACCACACAATGCACAAAGAAAAAACAACAGATACAGAAGTTCGAAGGACAGCACCCTGCTAGCAATGGGGATAGACCCAAAAGCCCATAGACTAAAAAACAGACACAAAACATTCTCTTCTTTAAAATGATTCAAAATTAATGGTTCTAAAACAAAAACAGCCACAAACATCACCTAACGCTTTTGCCGCTCCTGATAGAAACCAAAAGAAACCAGCACGCAAAGCCAGTGCAACCCTAACGTAACCCCCACCATACGCAAGATCAGACCGTCCTTCAATATCGAAGGCCCACTTTTGACTAAAGGTGATTTCAATGCTTACCATTGATTTTTTGTAAGTGTAAGTGTAAGAATTAATTAAGGAGGCACCTACAATAGAAAGATTCACGACACAAAAAGTTGTAAGTCGGCATATGCCCAACGAAACAATTCACTTTGGTCGATTGCAAGGGAATATTCAGAACTACTAAATCTGTCCATCATTCTGTACTTCCACCACATCGTTCGAATAAGGATTCTCAACGAGCTCTCATCCGATAGAAAATCAGCCCACTTCTTAATAAATAACGTTTCCACAAACGAAATGGAAAGTTCTCCAACGAGCGCTAGTGAACGCAAGTTCTTCCGAAATATTAATCAGCGATTGATCTTAACAACTTTGTCACAAAATTAAGCAAATAGTAATGAAAATACTATCATGTAGCCAAATGGAGTTGGAGAGCTTGGAGTCAGGTGAAAATAAGTTCTGAAGATTTCCCAACTTCTCTTCAAAATACTTTTGCCCGAAAAATGAGACAGTCCTACCACCCATACACAGTTCCAATGGAATAAAATTCTACAAACGGGGGAGAGAAAGAGGCCTCTGTAGACAGTCTGGAGCAAACATGCGGTGGAAATAGCTTTTTTGATGATGACCACTTTGATGAAGAGATGATCTCCAAGGTAACCAGACTGTTACAGTGCTCGTGCAAATGCGCAAAATACTGGACATGATGCATGATCCGAAGTAACTTTATACCACCGATATTTTGATCCTGACACGGAATCAGCCAATGTAGAGGGCATCCCAAATTCAGGCAAATACCATACCTTCCCAGATAACTGGAAAGCTAGTGACTGGGAGGATATGGGACCTGATGTCACATATTCGTCCCTTCTCAAGTAATAACAAAAGCATTGCAACACACCACTACCATTTACCCAAAATAATACACTCATTTCTCAACGAAATATCCTTCTGTGTCAAAATAAGTAACTGACTATCCAACAAGCGAGCAAAAAATTCTGGAGTTCTACAAGGATCACGGTTCTCACCAATTCTTTATTGACCTTATCTGCCAATATTGCACATCGCGGAAAGCAAAAATTACACGTACAACATTACATTACAATATTGAACATGTATCCCCTTTACCTCTCTTTTTTACACTCAATCCTCAATTAGCCCGCCTGAACATAAATTATTAACTTCTACTTTTTTATGGCTGTATCGCATTTTGTCAAACGAAAAAACAGAGCACCACAGGCCCTTCAAAATGATACGTTGCGATGGATTTGGTTAATACCATGTAGCAAGATCGAGGGGAGTTGAGATCAAGGAATTAGCATGGGAGGACGTAGGCGCGCCGCGTTTAGTGCGACTTAGTTTTCGTTCTGTACAGTTTTACCTGTAAAGTGACCTACTGCCCGTTAAAGATTTGTAGACTGGATCGAGAGTGAGCGGTAGACTGGATCGAGAGTGAGCGGTAAAATGGAGAAGGAAAGTGAGAATTCGTAGCGAGTTTTTTGGGAATGCAAAAAGGCGTCAGGTGACGATGAGGAATCGGCCAAAGAAGGAATGCATTTCTCTCGGGTGGCGAGAAAGAAACTCAGTCGGAAATTCTATCCAGATGTTTGGAAAGAATTTACCAAGGAGTAGCAGAGGACCTGTAGGCTATCGCTTAGTGTACCAGTTTGGAGATCTTCCCCAAGAAATGATTAATCTATATCTAAAATCAAAAGCGCTAAGGACACTTCTATACATGATTGTATCTCCGTGATCTCAATATAAGGGGAAATGAGTTCAATCGAACTCCCATTGAAATCAAATGGCTAAAAATATTAGTAACTTAGGATCACCCGGAGCTCTTCTCCGTAATTGATTCCTTCTCCTTATCTTAGTTTTGATTTCGCGCGGGAGTTTGTAGAGATTGTATTCCCTTATCGGAGTTGTGACTGAGTTGTCCTCTTTTGCCTGCTTGATAATGCTGGTTACTATCTCTATAGTTTTCTCGACATCATTGGCTGTGTTTAAATCTTGGGTGAAACTTTGGTTTACTTCCTACCTTAGACCTTAGACACCTTCTATAAGAAAGTGTACCGGTTTGTGATCTGAGGAGAGTTCGTTGAGGACGTTTATTCGTATATTCGCCTGAAATTCTCGGGATATCCAAAAGTCAATGATATTTCCGCGTATCTGACCAAAATGTGTTGGCTCATTGGGCAGGTGCAGGCTCGCGTGTTTTCTTGTGATGAATCTGTTAAGATCAGTCACTGCTTGATTACTTCTCACAGCACCCCATTGCCTTTGGTAGGCATTGATGTCACCAATGACCAGAAGCAGCTCTTCTATTTCAAATAAGGCGTGTAAGTCTTGTTCGAAGTGCCTGTTTTCTGGTGGGTTGCACACCGAAATAACCACAAACTCCAAAGAATTCGTCTGCACTTTGATGGCTGTAGCTTCTATTGCATGTAGCTGTAGGGTATGTATCAGTTGATGTCTCTCGTTTCTCCTCACGAGAATGGCCGTTCCTCCCCTGCCTGTCAATCTGTAACTTCTGTATAGATTATAGTTAGGTAAGTGGAGATATATTCCAGACTTCAAGAAGGTTTGCTGGATGAGAATAATTTCAACTTTATTGTCGAGAATAAATTTTCAAAAATCTCTAGTTCGTTGCAGCAGGGAATTAGCATTATCACCCATTCCCATTCCCATGCGCCACTCCGGATGTTACATCCATTCTTCGCCGACCCCCAAATGTGTCAAAGACGAGCTTGTGGTCTGTGAGGTCATCCCTCAATATTCGCATTAGATACCTCGGCACTCTGAAAGATTCCAGAGCACTGAGAATATCTATCCACCTAGCGGAATTGAAGGCGTTCCTTATGTCAAGCGTCACGAGTAATATTATGCGCTTTGAGTAGTGATTGTGGGCTTATGCCTGCTGAGCCGCGTTCACCACTTCTATAATCGCGCCAATTGTGGATCGCCCTGCCCTGAAACCGTATTGCTGAGGAGACAGACGCACTGCGGCTCGGATGGCCTTCCCGAGTCTCTCTCTGATGAGCTTCTCGAGCACTTTTCCGGCGACGTTCAGCCTATATAGGGGCCGACATGCAGATGGTAGCTCCGGATTCCCCTTGCACTTGCTGATCAGCACCATCCTCGCTTCATTCCAGCATTTTGGGAACACACCTTCTTGCAAGCATGCATTGAATATGCTGAGCAACATGTCAGGGAAAAGATGGTACACAACTGTAACACTTCTGCTGGGATGCCATCTGGTTCCGTCGCTTTTCGCATTTTTAATGTGAGCATCGAGTTGTCTAGCTCCTTCGCAGTGAAAAGCGGGCAGTCAGCAGGACTTTCGTCGCATGGAGCATCGAAACGGACGGTGTGCACAGGGAAAAGTGCCCGGAACCTCGTCCATTCTCTCTGCCTCAAGCACACAGGGCGTCCTTGAGGTTCCGAGCTTCCGCATCCAGGCCATTCCCAGTCCCCACGGGGCTCTGTTGATGGCCTCAATGAGGTTTTACCAACAGCGAGCTTTGTTTTCATTGATTAACTTGCGAAGGAGTTTCCTAGCCGACCTGTATACCATCATTCCGGAATGTGACTCATTCAGATCCCTTGAGCGTTGGGCTTCACGGCGGAGTCTATGACATTCTTTTCGCTTTTCAGCGATATCTGTTGTCCACCAGTACACAGCAGGCTTATCGTGTCGTGGCCGTCGCCGGGGCATAGAGACATCGCACGCAGACGTGATGAGCTTCATACTAGAATTCACCGCGTTTTCGGCTGAGACTCCCCTAGTCCCCGTCATGATTTCACTTCCCATTAGAGCTCCGGCGAACTCCTCGACGTCCATTTTTGCAGTGTTCCAACCTACGACGGAAGGTCGGGTTGCTGTGCGTCGAGTACCACGCTCACCAATTTCGATTGCAATATACTGGTGGTCACTTGCCGAGTAGTCCTCCAGTACCTTCCAATTGCGTATCATGGGCACAAAGGACTCTGTAGCGAACGTCACATCCGATATGGTTCCTGAGCAACCTCTCCGGCGAAAGGTTGGTGTGTCCCCAACATTCATTCCTAGTCGCCATTTCCAAGATTCGTTTCCCTCTGGAGTCTGGACGGGGCATTCCCCATTCAACCGCCTTGGCATTGAAGTCGCCGCCAACAAGGATTCGCCCTTCCATGTTCGAAACGGGTCCCTCCAATTCGTCGAGCTTGTACTGAAAAGATGACATTGGCTCATTCGGCGTGAGGTAGACGCTGACGAATGTCATATTCGCATACCTGATCAACACAAAGCCATCCCCGATGGTGCAGACGTGATCTGGGAGCCGAATGCTATCCCGCATCTAGATGGCGGCAGTTCCAGATCGGTCCGAGTACCATCCTGCCTCTTTCCTGTTGCGATTCTGTTCAGATATTAGCAGCATGTCGACTTCTTCCACCCACGCGACCTGGTCAAGCAAATTCTGTGCGGTTGTGCTGCGATGCAGATTGATCTAGAGGACTCGGATTATAGTTTGCCCTTTCGCTTGCTTAGTGCCTCTTTCAACTCCAAGCACTTTCCACTTCCCGGAACATGTGCCAGATCTTCAGGTTTTAGGCCTTTGGGTTTGCACAAAACGCAGCATGCTATATTTGTGCACTCCTTCGCCTTATGGCCAGGAGTGCCACACTTGTACCACAGATGCTTCGATTTGGCCTCTTGCAGTTCGGAGAGATGTGTCCGAAGTTAAGGCATTTAAAGCATCGATTCAGGACCACTCTTCGGCGAATTCTGCATACTACCCAGCCGATTTTGGTTTTCTCCTTAGCCAGTAGTTCCGCAGCGGCTTTCTCTGGGATGTCCACTATTGCGACCCTTTGTCCTCTAGGGTTGGTAGGCGTCAACCTTACCCTAAAGCTGTCTGCCGTAGGATGAGTTTTTCTAATGGCCTCTTCCACTTCTTTGGCTTCCGCGGCACATTCAACGTTCCTTAATTCTAAAGAGGCCATCGGCTGTGTTGTCGAGATAACAGCTTCCGAGCCAAGGAGGTCCTTGACTGTACTCTCGAACATGCCCTTGTCTGTGGATTCCACTCCGAGTTCCACGAGTAGGCTATCTGTTTTGGTCGCTCGTACCGTCCTTATGCAGGCTCCTGTTTTTTCGGGCTCCACATTTTCCCTTATTTCTTTGAGGACGTCGACGTAAGTCCTCCAGTCTATCGGTTTAATAAATCTTGGTTTTCTTTAATATATATATATAATATATGAATACCCGACATTAAATAATTTTATAATTTAAAACAATTGAATTGAATTTGCTGAAAATGCCATAGTACGTAAGGAAGGCAGACATCGAAAAAGACCTCAGAATAGAGACAATTGAGATGTGTATACGTTGAGAGCACTAAAACTCATCGGCGAAATTCCTAATAACTGAAGACTGATAGCGCTGCAAATCGATCCCGAGGTCAAATAAAAGAACAATTCACCTTTGTCACCAAGGACTTGCAATCTTGATACATTTTGCCACGTTGCAATGTTTTCAAGAGGCACACACGAATTTCACTTTATTTTTTGTATTGCATTGTATTGAACTCAAATGATCCCACGACTTACGTTTTTGGTTGGAGTTTTCGGTAAAAAGCAACGATGAATTGTCAAAAGTTAACAACGGAATTCGAATTGTAAGCGACGTTGGATTTATACGCTCACGTACAAACTACGTGACCCATGGGGTAGTCCCTTCACTTTAGAGTCGTTGCGTGGTTTACAAGACGTTGAAAAAAATTTGAGTTCGGAGCCACACTGGAAATCTTGGACAAGTTCGGAATGATGAGAAATTTTCCAAATAATTGCAATTGTTATTAGATCGAAGAATCACATCAATACAAAACGCCACAGGAAAAGTGTATAATTCTGGTTATCAGCATGTGCTTGGCATCCTGCTCAAACAATCTCTTGTTGCGAGAAATATCAAATCGATAATTAGTCGAATGTCATATATAACCATACTCACTTCAACCGTTTCAACCAAGAAAGTTAACAAAGACATGCTCGCTAGAAATGTTATTACCGTAACTAATTAGCGGGTCATGCACTGATTATTTTCCTGTGCCACAAAAAAAATATTCTACTGTGAAAAAACCAACGGCAACATCGTGTTTCTGGCTAATAAATTGAAGGGTCCGCGTAAACTTTAGTACTTACGTGCGTCGAGTAAGAGAAAATAAAGGAGAAGCTTTGCAGGCAAGTCTCGTAACAGAAAATCTGTTCTTCTGGGACGAATGTTGTGTCGTAACACTTATTAATTAGTTCACTTTTCGGGATCGCAAGAATTTTCCTCGCTGAATTTTGACTCATGTTCTTTTCCTTCGAGTTGGCATTAATTAAACAAAAGAAGAGTTCCAGAAAGGAATTAAGTTGATGGTTACTACTGGGTGGAAAGAGAAGTTTAATTGATTATCACAAAGCTTGAGTAAGCAGCAACAGTTATTAATTGTTATGTTTACATAATTTGATCAAAGAAGGGATAATTTTGGGATTTTTTTTTAATTCTAGGATGAAAGCAAGGTTTATTATTCAAGGACCATTTTTAAATGCTTTCAGAACCCGACAATTTATTTTATTGTTAATTATTTTCCAAGTCGATTTAACGTTTCAAAAGGTTACGAAAGATTAGTGTACCGATGATTAGTTTTGGGTACATTTTAGATAAACCATGAGTCCAGCAAATACTTATTTTTTAAATTTAATGTGATAGGTGATCGCTAAATTCGTCACACATATGCTAGCATTCACGAATCAAAGTAGATGTTCACTTTATATCGCAACAATACTTTATATCGTTCAAACTTATACCTTCAACAAAAACTTCACTCGGGCTACAAGGTCTTAGAGTCCTAGAGTATTCATTTATTTTTTCTGGATGAGAAAGTAAATATCGTCCTTTAGCTGCACCATAAATGCTTAGTTTTCCGCCACATTAAACTGTCGTCCTTGCATGCAAACTCATAGGTGCTATTTTAATTATTCAGCTCTACCATCAATAGCAGCAAACATCGCAGCGGGTTATATGTAAACAAATCCCTCGAGAAACCCACACATGCATGGGTGGGGAAACATGGTTTCTTTGTCCGCTATTATTAAAACTCTTCAATGTATTTGCCACCCTGTCACTGATGCATACCAACATGTAAACTTAGAAAGTTCCACCTCATCAGCACGCTGGTTTGAGGTAAAGTGAATCAATGTGAAAATAGGATATGTCATTGAACGTTCAATAAATTTATTTTAAACATATGACAGAAATAGAAAAAAGTCAATACAATGCAGATTTTTCGTTAGCATTGGTTTATTACAGAAGAATATATAGAAGTATTGATTTGACTGGTGCGCGCGAACGTAAACTTCATTTCATCGCTATTCCTAAAATTGCGAGTAATTTAAAACGTCATGATTTGAAATAAAATACAGCCTTAGCTAAAGGCTCCCAAAAACAACTTAAAATTTAAAAAAAAAAACATTTTTTAGTATAAATTTGTTTTTATTTATTCAGATGAGAAAAACACAAAAATCGTAGGGTTGTTTCAAGTTTTAAGTTTATACCTGCACTAATTTCTTTGAGACGTTTTGTGATAAGCTTTATATATCCCACCCTCGTTATGGCGTCTTGCACTAACATAATTTTTATTACCGTTTCATTTTAAGTGAAGTGAATACAATCATATGTCAGTGAATACCTCGACAGTATTAATCAATTCTGTCAGACAACTACATTGAACGATTGCGAGTGGAGTAAAACTTTCGATACGTGCAACAGACGAAAGAAACAAATGTACAGAAAAGAAAAACTAGGAATGGATGTTCCATTGAGAAAGAAGATTTAGAGAGACCCTACACTCTCATTTCTGTCCAACATCACCAAAAGTAACGCATATTAACTAACATTCACTAACAATTACTTAAAATAATTATATTATATATCTAAAGATCCATAAGCAATGTATTGTCCTTAAATCCATAGATGTATAAGATAAAGGGAGGCCCATTCTGTGTACATGAGCGTACGCCAGCATGCGAAGTTTTAAACTTATCTTTTTTCTCCTCATCAGCTGTTCAAATGTTCGGCTCCATTCGTTCCTGCCATATGTGTGGAATAGCATTATATCTGAAATTATATCGAAATTTCAAGGTTTTATTCATAAATCACTAATAACAGCTGAAAAATGCAGAAGTTTTATGTGCTTTAAAGAGCATATATCTACCTTAAAATTGAAAATTATCCATCAATATTACTATAGACAATTTCACATACAAATTAACTTACCAATTACAGCATATGATTGGCAAATCAAAAAAATTTTCGTTCATAAAATTTTACATTTTACAATACAATGTTTACATTTTCCAAAATCTTCGGGTATCTTCGGTTTTAAATTTGCCAATGAGTGAACATTACAGTTAGAAAAGCAATTTTTGTTGAGGAATGGACACAGATGTTTCTTGAATGTTTTTCTTTTTCAAAAATTTCAAAAATTGGCTTTCTTACTATAAAGTTAACTCCATTGTCAAATCCAAAACCGAAGGTAACCGAGGATTTTGGGAAATGTAGTTATTGTATTATTTTTTCATTTAATGAATGAAAATGCTTTTAATTTGTTATTTGTATGTTGTAATGGGTAAGTTAACTTGTATGTGAAATTGTCAGCAGCAATATTGGTATATAGTTTTCAATCTCAAAGCAGATATATGTTCTTCAACAAAACACGTAAAAGTTGTGCATTGTTCAGCTGTTATTAGTGATTTATGAATGAAATTTTCGTATTTTTACCTATAATTAGATATCACATTAATATTGTTAAGTAAATGTGCTTCTAATTGCGTGAAAAACCTTGAAATTTCGATATAATTTCAGATATAATGCTGAATGCGACACAGATGGCAGGAAGGAATGGAGCCGAATATTTGAACAGCTGATGAGAGGAAAAAAAGATGAGTTTAAGTCTTCGGACGCTCACATACGCTCATGTACACGGATAGGGCCTCTCTTTATCTTATACCTCTCTAGGTTATTCTTGGGTGAGTCAATTCATTTTCTTGCTGTGGCTTGTTTTTTCACCAGTAACAAGCGAGCAGTTATTTAAATTATTGGTTTAAGATAAGTGTTGGATATAATTTTTATTATTTTATAAAACACTCGAGCCATATCCTATATGGAAGGAATGATGGGACCGGGACATGACCCAGTGAACCACTTTAAAATACTTCAAAGTCAGGCCAGCCAGCTTAAACGCATGCAGAACAAGCTAGACCAAATTTTAAAAGAATTGTGACACAGGAAAAAGCAACTGCAGAGATCTGCAATTTTGACTGCAGAAGGCTTACGAAGAACTTTGTCAAGAAAGACAGAAACGAAAGGACGTGCTGGCGCCATTGGTCACAAAAAAGAGCTATAATAAGGCAAATAAAAAATGAAAGTTGGTGAGCTCTCCCTCACCATTGATTTCGTCAGCGTCCACATCGGGGAATGATTTAGACCGAAAAATGATATCAGAGGACGACACTCAGGAAGAAGAAGCAACCATTGAAAAGGAGGATGCCTGTCAAGACTCAGGAAGATAGAAAAGTGGAAGAGTTCCAATCCCTCCCACCCACAAAAGCACGCGTCCGTTTCTCTGATATAAACATTTCCCCAAAAACCACCCCCCCCAGTAATCCAATAATGCAGAGACAATCCAAAACTGATAAGAAACGGACTTTGCCGATTAACTTGTGAGAACCGCGGAAATCGTCAGGACCAGCAACAACACTGAGACAATACAAAAATTTCGTTTTCAGGGGAAAGGGTATAAACTGGTATCTATATAGTACCCGAGACAACATAAGACAACAAACAAATCACCAAACTACTGACTGAATGAAAGCCCAATACCACACACATTACCTTACAAGGATGTGATCCTAAAGATCCTAAAAGGAGGAGAATATGCTGACAAAAGTAAATGAAATAATATCCACAAGATAACAACAACAAGAATGGATGATACAACCAATGGACCTCCACGAGACAAAAGACATACTATTGGGTCATAATAAAAGAAAAACACCTGGTCCAGATTTGATAACCAACATGATGTTAACTTCAAGACAATATACTACAGTCAATAACAAACTCAATAGACTTAATTTTCTCCCTAAGGGAAATCCCTAGGGCACTGAAATCGGCTAGCATAATTTTCATTCCGAAACCAGATAAATATCACACCTTCCCTGAAAATGAAACACATAAAAGTCTCCTCTCTTCTCTATCAAAAATAATAGCAATCTTATTTAGACTTCAGGAGATAATAGAAGGGAAAATATAATTCCCGATGAGTTCACTAGGGTGTTCCAACATATACGTAATGAGATAAACCACATAAAGTTCACCTGTTGAGTTATTTCAACAAAGCGAAAGACTTCGACTATCAGGTATGCAGGACTAATCTTCAAAACGCATAAACTCCATATCCAACTTTGAATCCTGCAAATAATATATTTATTTCTCCAAGGCAGAACCATCCCAATCAGAATAGGCAACAATCGCTCTAACACGTGAACAATCGAAGCTGGGGTCCCACAAGGATAACCCATCTGCAAAACAGAACTCTAAGACGAATCGGTTCGATTCCATTGTATATTAGGAACTTTAGCATACATAGGGACCGCAATACTCAAACTTTTTCACCAAATAGACAGATACCGTAACAAAACCGTTGTATTCCCCATGATCCAAGATAATAGACCATCACAATCCATTAGACCTTCCAATTCTAAGGTAAATTACACACTAGACAAATACTAGTGGAAATTCCAGGTTACGGTGAGTGCAGGAATGCTCACAGACAAGAATGGAAAGGAAGTGCTAAATCGCAATTGCTCCATGAAATTAACTACTCCAGAGAAAGCAGGACACAATAATCAACCCAATACTGGGGTCTCAAGCGACGACTCTTTTTAAGTGTGAAGCTAGACTTGTCAGTTTGTTCTTTAAAATAAGCGAAACAATCCCTTCATGGAAAAGAATGTTATTTTTTGCTGTTATTTTACCGGTTAATCAAAAATTCCTTCGCAAGTCAGGAATAGAATGACCAAGGTTAATATCAGCTTTAGTCAGAAGAGAAACTTCATAGTTTGTTACTTAGAAGATGTTCTAATTTGCTTGTGACATGTAACATTTACAAATTCACGTCCTCCAGGGCCAGGGTGGTCACGTTTGAAAAAATATTTTACCCGCCTCTACTCACAATAGGCCTTCAGATGATTTAAAGGATGGATTACATGAGGTACACATTCTTGAAGCATAATCTTGAATTCACCGGTACTTGTTATTGGTTCACTCTTGAAAGAGTATGTATAAAGTGTTCGGCATGTCATTTCCCTCTATTTGCTTTTCGGCTTTGTCTTTAGGACAACGCGCTTCATGTCGTCAGTCGCCGGAAACTGAAGTCTTGATAGAAATGCCCAGACATTCTCTAGCTACCATGGGTCTTAGATGGTGAGAGGATCATGGTTGCTTTATAAAGGAACCTCAGCTTTTGCGATTGCTACGAACTTCCATTACTGGATTTTTCAAAGTGAAATAATCGTTTTCCGATATTTCCGAACATTCATTCATCAACAAGGTGGCAAAGACATTGAAGAAAGAAATGCCGAAATCGGTTTGAAAAATTCTGCCCTAAAGATTTTTCACTTAAAAATGACCCACGTTCAATGCAACCAGTTGCGCTTAAGGAGGATGAGATCAAGACTGTCGTAGAAGCGGATCATCACGAAACTACATGAGACGAAAAGTTGATATTTTAAAACAATGTCAGTAGAAAACGACCGCGGTGCATGCCTAATGAGTCATCGCAAACCATTTCAAAGGCTTTTACTGTCCGACGTACTTCGAGGTGTTTCCAAGGAACCAAATCATTAATTTAGAAGTCTACAACAGGCAGCAGGACAAATTGAATCACAGACGCATTTCTTGCATCATCTTCGTTCTGAGCTTGTTAGTGTCAATTTCCTATAAAAACATTTGTCAGTTGTTTACGCAAGCAGGTAGGAGCCCTTGTAAGCAGATAGGAGAAAGTCCGTAATTTTATTATTTTGAGGCGTTTTATTATCTGGTCCCAGGCTTCTTTATATGATATTGTCGTATGGCACTTCTTTGATTTTTGTAGAGAAGTTTTAGCGTCTCGAAAATTATATTCCAATGAGTACTTGCTTGTTCGTTGATAATCCGTCCGTGAAATGTTTTCTATTTGTTTATTTCCATGTTTTCTAGTGCATTCAACCATAGTCCTTTATGTTGTACGTGTAGTACCTTTACTGTTTCCTAGACGCGAGTAGGTATACATTTCTTGTTTATCGCGTGGTTGGACTCAATTGTTGCAACTGGTTTTCATAGCCCTTTGTTGTAGTCCTGGGGCCACATCATAAGACCCTTTTTCATACCTGCATAAAAGGACACTAATGTGCTTGTTTAAGAGACGAACCTATATATAAGGACGCTTTACATCTACAAAACTTAAAATAGTTGTGAGTTCTGTTCTGTACCTTAGATGGTGCATCGCTGGAACGTGTATGTAGACCAATCAAAAGAAGTGACGGGGAACGACAGAATGTTCCGAGGACATAAAAATAACTCCATCCCCATCAGAACACAATATTTTAACGAAACAGGACAAATTGAATGCAGCGGTCAAGGAAAAGTTACCTGAATTGGTCGATCGTAACGGTGTCATTTTCCTTCAGGACAATGTTAGGCCACGCATGCCTTTGGCGACTCGACAAAAAATTTATGGATATTGGTTCGTGATACACATTTCGCCCACCACATAGCCCTGATATCGCAACATCGAATTACCACTTATTTCGATCCCTGGACAACTTTCTTCGTGGTAAATCATGATGATGCTGTAAAATCTCCGAGCGTGGAATTCTCAAATAGTCAGAAAGATGGCCCAATAAAATTGGAATATTCCATGACCTTTCTTGTATTCGACACGATGAAAAATTCTTTCTGATTTTCTCAGTTTAGGAAATAACGGTTTTAAATACAAAGACACTTTTTATTTTCTATTTCTGTGGCCTTAACATAATTTTTAATGAGATTTTATATTATACACAAAGGGGGAGGATATTGCGTAATTTTTTTTTGTGCGGCCAGTAATATTCCAATATGTTTCAGGTCTGCACATAATTTCTGAGAATGGCAGTCGTTATGATTTTTTCATGTAGACTTTTTTAATTTTTTAATGAGTACGCTTTGTGCTAAGAGTATAGATGAAGAATCAATGCCATTATACAGTAGGACTGCTTTCAAACTTGATTGTAAAGAGTTTATGAATAACCTCCATTTATCTGGAGAATTGTCTTAGCCTAATTTATTGATAAACCTGTGCGCCTATTGCCAAAGTTAATACCTTTTAGTTAATACTTTTTTTTACAATTAAATCTAGAAATTTAGCATCACGGTGCCTATAAACAGAAATTTGTGTACAAGAGTGATGTGAATTTCATAACTGAAGTATTGAACTACAGAGTTCAGCCTGAGCTTTATACGAATTTCGTTTTCAGAAATCATTTCCATTTCCAAAAATATCATGAGAAGGACAGATGGCCTGAATTGAGCCATCCGATTCGATGTCCCTTACCTTCTCCTCCACATATTTTTTCTTCGTTGGAGATTATTGTGGTGGGAACTCTTCAGAATGAGGAAGAGGTTAAGTTACTGTATCCATATAAGGTTACACAATTTTATCTCGATTTCTAGACACAAAAAACAGTCCGTCACATGATCTTTTTCTAACCTCCAAATCACAAATTTAGAAATGGCATCGGTGAGCGACTGCCCTCAAACCATACTTTCAAATTACGTACACACATTAAACAAAATTACCTTGATACCCAAGGCATGATAATATCCTTGGGAATACAAGTTGCAAGTGGTATTTAGTAACACTGTATACTGTTCTAGAATTGAAGTTTACTCTCCAAAAATTGTACAAACAAGTCCAATGAATTTAAAAACTTTTGATTTAAATTATAATCGGTATGTATTTAAAACTTCTTTGAATTAAAAACAATTAATTGAAAATAATTTCAGCAACTTATCACTATTAAATAAGCTGCCGTACGAGGCATTTCATAAGCATAGGCTAAGAATAGAACCTTTCGCCATCCCTCATATCACGTCCATTCTTCTCTGATTCGCAGAAATGTCGTGGGCGCGTTTCTGGTCACTGAGGTTCCTCGTCATTGTTGCGCATAAGATACTTCGGGGCTCTAAAATATTGCAGTGTCAACGATATCCAGCCACCTAACAGAGATGAGAACATTCACAGACATAATTTTAATCTCTTTTTTGAGTCACTTATATGGTCGAAATATGATCCAGCTAAGTTTGAATTGAGTAATTGTCTCTGATAAAGTAATGATAAGAGTCAGTTGTAAAAATTATGTCTGCCAAGGACCTGAAGAAATTTGCTTTGTTAACTATTAAGTGAATTCTGTGAAATCAACAATTTGACAATGCAAGCACGCCACTAAAACAGAGATCAAACTTTCTTGTCATGTACTCTAGCTTCGAAACTGATTTGAATTTCATAAAAGGCAGGCGATACTACATATACGCATTCAATCCACGTCAATTGACGTGAAGCAATACATGTAATGGATATCTATACTAACAACACAGAATAAACATAGGATGTCCTATCGGAACATAGGGGCAAGGATGTCCTATCGATTAGCCTACACATTTTGCACCTGATTAATAGTCCAAGAGGCCTACTCAGTGCTGTCTGTTTAATCCTAACTTGCCTTGGCTTTGGCAAGTAATGTAAATTAAATGCAAATTTTAAGGATTTTTATAACCATGGAACGCTTCCACCCTATTTGGCTAGCAAGTCATTTGAAAATAAATGCTTTCGCATATCTCTGGCAGCGCTCCCAATGTGCATTGCGGGGTGAATATAACTTCAATTTGAGGAGTGATTGAACACACGTTGCGGCACACATCAAAGGAAACTACTTCCTGAGTTCGATACAATGAGCGAATAATTGATTATTGATCACATTCCTGACAACTTCGAGGGCGGGAAAACAGCAACAGTTCCACGAGGCAACTCTACCGTAATGAAAAACTGGATGAAAGATACTTCAACCTATTTGCTACACTGCCACTTTGGTTAGCAAAAATTGTTTTCGAAATGAGATAACAATTTAGTAACATGCGGGTGGTTGCGTTAGTCAGATGGGACCGACAAAATAATGGAAGACTCTGCAAATGTGCAAAAATGGTCTAGTTTTTGTCAAAACATGTCACCATTCCAGTCGAGTGAGCAAAGAGAAAACAAATTTTTAGAGATGCAGTTGTTTATGTTGCATAAATTGAAGTTTTTATCGATCTTGACTAATGTGTATGTATTCAAATTAAGTTTAGTTGAGTGCGCATTTTTCACATCAAGGACTTCTGAATTGAATTAAATAGGGGCGTGGTTGAAGTAGTTGTTTTTGCAATTGCAGTCACCTGTCAAGAAGTTTTCATAAAATTCCTTAGTTTGAGAATATGTTTCTACGCTATTTCCTTCATATACGAAACGCAAACAGTGAAGTATCAAATAAACATTGTTTTAACCGTCCCAGTGATACTTCATAATGTCTATCTACTGCCAAGTTTCTTTCTAGCCGATTCTGCCGACTGTGAGATATCACGTAGCCTGCATTTTAAGGTGGATCCTACATGGCTATTAAGAGCAGGAATTAAAGGAAAGGACGAATTAAACTTTCAGATTGTGTATAGAGTACATTATGTATCAATTTTTATCAAAAAACTCATTGCGTAGACAATTGTGCTATTGTATAGTAACCATTTAAAAATTAATGCGATACTGAAATTAAAAATGAGGTTTATGTTGTTGTTCCTCAAAGTAAAAATCAACATAAACGCTGGGACATCATAATCACACGGCGTTTTCGCTTTGAATAAATTTCAAAAAGCTCAGCAAAAGTCTGATTTGTATAACAGCTGTTGTACTCTGGATCATCATTGTCACCTTTGTACAGCCTTGTTTTCTTAGTCTACGGGACATTGCCTATTATAATGCTCTAAGAGATAAGAGGAACGAAGGAGGTAACCCACAGCAATGAGGCGAGCACAGTCGCTGGGCTGAAGCAAAAAGCGGTTTACTTAACGCTGTAATACAAAAGCTTAGGATATTCTTTAGAAGTTAGAAATTTGTTGGTGCTACTTCTGACTAACTTCAAAGAGAAGCTAGGACAACACCTTGATCTGAAGAAGCCGCCGAGGAAGGATTATAGGAAAAACTTAGCTCAAACCAGGTATCCATTGCAGAAGAGCTTGAGGAAAATACTGGAAACAATGAAGAATTTACATCTATTTCCCACCAACATTGTCATTGAAAATATCGGGATTAAAATAATTCCGAAAATCCCACGCCCAATTTCGTGTACTTCAATCAACCAACTTAACAACACTAATATCCCACAAACTGTACCTATTATTCTGCGCGAAACTGTTGAATGGAAGAAACTAAAAAAGATTCGAAAACAGAAAAAAATTAGAGAAGTGAGAGAAGCGGCAGGGACGCGTGTTCGAAACCAGCTTGAGCTCTTTCCACCTTTCTCAAAATTAATTCACTTTCGAGATATTCGACAAATTTGATCAGAACTTCCGCACCCATGAGTCTCCGCTGAGTTAGCTTAGCAAGGGTATAAATTACTTACAATTTTGTAAGTGAAAAATGGAAAAATTGATCTACCAAAAAACTTCTGAAATTTATTCTAAATAACGTTCGAACAGGACTCAAGTTGCAATGCCACATATATCACCTTCCAGAACAAAGTAAAGTGAACAAAAGGAAAAAAGGAACAAAGGAACGTCTGCAAGTGCTGAAAGGGTTTCGATGTGATACGATTAGAGATAAATTAAGAAACCTGCGATTACCATTGATCGAAACAATAATCTGACATAAGTATCGTCCATATAAGTTAAGGTTTTTCGTGCAATTGAAGAATACTCCAGATAAATGGACAATGTTAGCAAAGATCCTTACGGAGAAAAGGTTTTCAATGAAACGGGTATACATTTCTCCAAGGGTTAAAAGAGCTTTCATGTGAGGTGGTCACATGAGGTGGTCAAGAATGACTCAGTATGACATAAGTAAACGTTCTTCTTCTGGAAAAAAATCTCAATCTACAATATTAAGGTAATAAGTCATCTATTCTGCCATGTGGAGTCCCTTAAAGCCCAAGTCGAACTATTTATATAGACCGTTTATAACTAGTTATATATCATCATTGTCAGAAATTCGAACATGCTCTAAGCAACTGTCTTGTAGTAGCTCAATTTTTGAAGTCCAATTAACTTCGCCAGTTCTCACAATGGTCAAAAAGAGCAGGCATCAAATTGTTCCCTGCTCAATCAATGCAAATCTCAACGCTCTTTACAATATCAAAGCCTAACTTTTGATTATAGGCAAAATTAATCGGACAAAAGAGCAAAATACAGTAAAATCTCTTCAAGTCAATCAACATTCAATGAATTCCTTCAAATAATTAGAAATTTGATTAGGAGGAGAAATCAAATAGGAAGAAGAACAAAGAATACGGGTGATCGCAGAATTCAATCGAAAGCGTATTCGTCAACAAACAAGTTCCGCAATCAAGTAGCAGAGAATTTAGAAAAGAATTAAGGACAACCAATTTCAAAGTCTCAGAATAGAATCAGATGCAATTAATTTCTGGAGACTAACGCCGAAATTTTTTTTTTCCAAGTACTATCGAACTATAAATTTAGGCCTTCTCGGATAGTTTGGAATGAAATGAGTTTGGAAATTCAAGGTTAACAGCTTTCCTGATGTTGATCCTATCGAGAAAGGCGAATTAATCTCCACGTCAACCACATTGCTACGCTTTGAGAGTAACAACGATTTCGGGGTGATGCACATAAAAATGCGCGAAATACAGGACATGAAACATGGACTCAACAAATGAAAGGCATCAGACTCCGTCACAAACACAATGCTAAAGTGGGTTCCAAGTAACTTTACCCAAGCCGTCATTGATATTTCAGACACTATATTTCATCTGCGCAAATATAAGACATGCAAGTCAGCTGCCTTTACGGTCATACAAAACCAGGCAATAATCATACGTTTCCACAGAACTGGACAGTTATGTGCCTACAGGTTGGTCCCATTACAGGATCGTCCCTCACTCTAGAAATTGGTTACATCGCGGAAAATCAACTGCTTTAGTTATGATTGACATATTCAACGCCTTCTATAAAGTCCAACAGGCCGAACTTAATTTTAAAATGATCGAGTTCAAAAAATTACTTCCATTTACCGGCTCCTAAAAGTGTACAATTTTTAGATTGAACATCTTTAATTAGCTGGATTCGCACAATGATCTGTCATTTTACAGATTCTTTATAATATATATACTGCGGATCTGTCTGATCCGCCGTACAATGTACTGGTACCCCTATACGCTGACGATATATGCATATATTGCACATTGTGGCGAGTAGATGCCATCACCTTAAAACTGCAACAATGTAGCGGCACTCACAAGGAATGTTATCACCGATGCAAGGTGCAAATCAACACCAACAGAACGCGAAAAAGAATCAATTGTGACTTTCATTTCAAGACATAGACGCCAAGAGCCCCACGGAGTACAGTTCAAGCCAGGCAACATATTATGAAACAGAACATTGAATAACATTTGACAAGAGATTGAGCTGAACACGCCACATAGGAAATAAAACGACAACATTACCTAGGCTTTCTCTCATCTCTGACGTTATTGTCAAATTTGCAAAAAGTATTTTCGGAGAAGACAAATGATCACAAAATATTGAAATAATTATTTATAAGAAATTTACTCCAATGAAAAAAAGGATATTGATTAAGAAAGGATAATGTATAACTATAGACGGAGAGAGTCATGGCTTTTTCTTAAAGAATGCTTTATTGACCTGGTATCAACATACTGGAGGGTGATTCTTTGTGGTCGTCCGGCATGTTATAAGAGACTTCAAAATCAAGCAACTGTTTTGGCCAGCATTTTCCAACTCCTCAATGGGCCTGGCATAAATTCTTTAAGTAACCGTTTACCGATTGATGGTTGCGTACATTGGCTTAAGAGGATCATACCTTAAATTTTCCGAGTCATATAACAGGATATCTTGCGTGGTAAGGAAACGTTTGTTCAAAATAATTTCTTTCGGTGGTTATTAAAAATATTCACTTTTCTTCTTAGCCTCACACTTAGCCGACGAGCTTCGCCTAGTAAGTTTACAAAGAGGTGTTTCCTAACCTACTTATTTCAAAAACGATTATATATATATACCAACTTTCTATAATCCTTACCTCAATTACATTCATTATATAGCATTGACTTATTTCTACACATGCATCCATTTATATTGTTTAATTTTTGACTTGAATTTTTGAATGTTCTTTATTTTGCTTAATTTTTTCATACTTATATCCTTATACAATATTGTACATTTCTTATCTACTGCTCACATCCTGCTACAATATTTTAAGCAGATTCTATCCGATGATTGCTTTCAAAGCTGGATTGTTTGCGCTGTCTTGGTAAGTACAGTTTCGTGCTCTGCAATCCTTTTTGCTGTAGGTACGACCAGCCTCTTAGCGTAGAGGTGAATCGGCTCAATGGTTGCCTCTCGGTAAAAAATCGGCTGGGCTCGGTTCGTCCGCCCTCCATCTTTTAGAACCCCGTAAAATTTTCCACTTGCAACTTGACGCTCCCTTCCAAATAAGTAACGAGTGAAGAATTATTGACGCGATTAAAGCCTTGTACGCAATAATCTTTACTCGCTTACTGGTCGCTAGTGTCCTGTATCGAACCTTGATGATTTTCGAATCATTACTTTTTCTCGTTTCTAAGTTTTGTATTGTTGCTATAGATCCTGGGGGATCTGTAACATCTATAACAGCATTCTCCGCAGAGGGAATGCTGATCTACAGAAGAACTCCTGGAAGCTAGTATTCTTCAGAGAGTGCCACCTCAACGTACCAGAGAATCTGGAGGTCTCTGTAAGACGCCTGCAGTAGAAGACAACCCTGCAATAACTCTGAAAAACGTACCGACCAACGAATTCCAGTTGGCGCATTTGGGCTGGTGGACACGATATTTTGGACAAAGCACCACCGAGGTGAAACTCGCGGTCGAACGGCTCCATTATAAGTATCGTGCCGTCTCCGTTCCGGTAAAACCTTAGCAGGCCTCGGAGTACGTTCGAATTTGGCACCATTAAGTTGGTGGTGTAGGTTCGATTGAAGTGAACTCCCGATTAGCGCTGGTGTGGCTCAGAGCACCTGCCCCCATAAAGCCTGGTGCCAACCCTCGCATGGTCTCTCTGGTTTTCAGAGGCACCCATAGGACCATTCAAGTGACTACACACACGAGTGGAGAGAGCAGCTCCGAGGGTGGACCCTTTTAGCATGATGCCTTATAAATTGACATAAAATGCAAATAAATCATAAGCAATGAGAAAACAACCAAACTCAAACGACAAAAGGACGAATGAACAGAAAAAGGCAGAGAGCCTCTACCAACCATAGATACTGGCGGCATTTGGACGCAGCAAAAAACAATACGCACGCTGAAATGTCCTGTAAGACAAGAGGAAAAGTGTGAGCAATAGATGCCTGGGAAACACACGGAGGGAGAAACTACCGATAATTTTCAAAACATGATACGACGCGATGCTGCCACTGACACTGCTTCTGATGCCATTAGAGGTCTAGATCCTGTCACAAACAGAAAAAGCCCGCCTATATCGAGGCACATTATCTCACTGTGCTGCAAGGTCACGAAGAAGAGCGCCTCATGCGTAAAACAAGAAACATAGTCAAAAAGATCCAAGCTTCCTTCAATGTCGAGAAAAACATTAACAAGGACATCGGGGACAGTATATTAGAGCTGGAAGAGCTTTTAGACCGAATCGGGCACTACAGACGCAAATGGCTTAAAGTGGAGGAAGTAATTCCCGTGTGTAGCGCTGCCAAAAGAGTTTACAGCAGCCCAATCCAAGGAGATCAAGACAACAGGAGGAAGGACGAAGAAGCAAACCGACAGGTTACGTCGAATGATGAGTTCCAGGTGGTGACAACCAAGGCCACTGAAAAAGCGTCCAGAAGGCTCCTCCTCGATGTGACCAATGATAAGCTTCTTACTAGGGACAAAGGCAAAGAAACCTCAAAGAAGAAACAAGAACGACGAAGCAAACCACGCCGCAAAGTCCTAACGCATGCACGACTGGACAAACCGACAGATGGAAGAACTTACTCTGACGTCTTGCGGGAGATTAAGGGAGCTGTGAGATCCGATGACACTCAAACTGCCATCAGAACCGTCAGGTCAACCAGATCTGGTGGCCTCCTTGTAGAATTTGGCCCTGAGACAATAAATAACGGCTCATTCCGTGACGCAGTCAAAAAGGCTCTTCGGGTGGCAACAATAGCTTCATTTGAACTAATAGCCACTCTCAAAATCAGGGACATTGAATGCGTTACGAATATGACGGAGGTGGGAGAGTGCCTCAAAAGGGTTTTACCCGAATCAAGTGGGCTCAAATAACGACTAACCTCTGAAAATAATAGAGGACAGTGCATGGCCATAGTCGACTTAACCGAGAAACAAGCCGACAAACTCCTCTACATGGATTAAATAAAAATAGGTTGGGTGGTCTGCCGGATACGGCGAAGAGCAGGTCCTCTCCGCTGTTTCAAATGCCTATGCTACGGTCACACAGCGCAAGGTTGCAAAGGGCCTGATAGGAGCTCCTTGTGCTGTAAGTGCGGCAATGCAGGACATAAAAGAACAGAATGCACGGGAGAGGCGCACTGTATCCTCTGCAAGAACGCTGATCCCAGACTTGATGACCTGAGACATATTCCAGAGACAGGGAAGTGCCGGGTATTCAAAGAAGCCCTTACCATAGCCAAAGCAGCTCTGCAATCACCCGTGTCCTGTAGATAAACTTACATCGGAGCTCAAACGCCAAAGACCTGCTTGACCATTTCACTTGTACTTGACACCGAACGAACCAATAACATCTTTCCAGGCAAACTTTGACTCTTTGGAGGACGCCGTCTTGAGCACAGAGAGCCATGTTCTTATCGGGGGAGACTTTAACGCCAAGGCTATTGCATTGGGCATGCCTGAGTCAGATTCTAGGGTGAATTGAATCCTGGAGATGGTAGGCCGAGTAGGGCTAGCCTTGGTAAACACTGGTTTACACTTTCCGCAGCTTGGGCTGCGTGGGTACCGTTCCGGACGAAACATTCGTTTCGGAGTCCCTCTCCTCTATGGCATAGTTGACTTCCTGCTCAGTGTGTTTATTGTCTGCTTGCGGGCAGGTGATTTCCCTGAGCGAAGATGGCAAGACTCGTGCTGATCAGCAGGGGAAAAGAAATCCCGAGTCGCCGTCAGCATGCCGATTGTTATGCATGCTAGATACGGCCGTGAAAGTGCTCGAGAAACTAATAAAGAGAAGACTCGCAGGCGTTATGTACGCCACCGGAGGTCTTTCTCCAAGGCAGTACAGTTTCAGAACGGGACGTTCCACTATAGATACAGTCGCGGAGGTGGTGAGTGCGGTCCAACAGTTGGAAGCACGCAGTCCGTCCAACCGTCGGGTAGTCCTTCTAGTGACGCTGGACAAAAAGAACGTTTTCAACTCCGCTAGATAGACGGATATTCTGGGAGCCCTGGAAAACGCATTCCAAGTACCAGAATCTCTGATGCGGATAGTCCGAAATTACCAGAAGGATCACAGCCTGATCGACGACACAGCGCAAGGGCGACGGAGGATGCTAGTCACATCAAGTGTGGCTCAAGGCTCCATTTTCGGTCCGGACTTGTGGAACGTCTTCTATGACAAACTGCTCAGACTTGGACTGCCGGAGGAGTCGCGACTGATAAGCGATGCCGATGATGTTGCGGCACTAGTGACTGGACGCACAGTCGATCAAAATTAATTAAGGCTTAATGTTCTAATGCGCCGGGTAGGGAGCTGGATGACCACTCACGGGTTTAACCTTGCGTTAGAGAAAACCAAAGTGGTCATCTTGACCAAGAAGAGAATCTCCAGAGTAAGAATGGTCCGAATCGGGATCACGTTAGTAGAGTCAAAACTATCAGTCAAGTATCTGGGCTTGCTGATAGACTCTAAGGTGAGTTCCTCGGAGCAAATCAAGCCAACGACAAACAAGGCCGCAGCAGGGGTCTCGCCAATTGGTCGACTAACTCCAACAAAAAGGCGTCTGCTGATGAGTGTCGTGCATTCTACGCTTCTATATGGAGTAGAGATATGAAGTGAAGCTCTCAACAAGGAACTACACCGAAAACGGCTGGCGCAGGTGCAGAGACGAGGAGCACTGTGTATTGCATCAGCATACCGTACAGTCTCTGAGTCAGCGGTGCTGGTTCTTGCAGGGGTGATACCCACCCCTCTCCTCGCTAGAGAGCGTACAAGAATCTACCTCCGAAGGCACGAGGATAATAAAGAAAAAGTTGCTCTCGATGAAAGACGATGCACTCTCGACGAATGGCAACAATCATGGGAACGTGAGCTTAAAGGAAGATGGACTGCGCAGCTCATCAACAGTTTGAGATCGTGGCTCTGACTGACTTGTACCTGCCTAGACTGACTTCTACCAGACCCAGCTAATGAGCGGACACGGTTGTTTTACCTGCATAAGATTGGTAAGTCACTGTGAAAGATGACGCCTGTCAGACTTTCTTTTCATGCAGAAGATGGGACAAACAGCGCGGTGATCTTACTGAAAAAGTTGGAGATCTCCATCCAGATAGCCTAATCGAAGGTGTGTTAAAATCAGTTGACAAATGGAATCTAGTGGCACATTAGGCTCGGGCAATTCTAGCCACGAAAAAATGCATACTTGATCGGCTTGAGTCGTCGAGGTTGGAGGGTTTCCTTCTCTAGTAATTCTCCTCCTCATTCTCGTCCCGCTGGGGAAGGAATCCCTGTAACCTTAAGGCGCTAAAAGACGTGAAATAGGGTGGCCTAGCCCGAAGTTATGTGTGAAACGGTTCCAGGCTAGGCGCTCCAGTTGACAGGGGAGGTGCTTAGTCGGTAGTCCAGTAGGACCGTTGTGCCACTGGGAGTCCGACACTCAGGATGTAAATAGCCTTCATCTCCCTGCCCAACAAAAAAAGTGTCCTGTAAAACGTTTTCTTCCAAGTATAATTTACTTGAGCAGTCATGTTTTCGATAACGATCCCCAGATACATCGTTTGTTTTGAGCAATGCACCATCTGCCCGTTCAACTTGACTCTGGCAGCGCAGATTCTTTTCGTTTGGCGTTCTTATTTTTGGCTTGGATCTTTGAACAGAATCAGCCCAATCTTCTTAGCGTTAACCCTTCTGCCCTAATTTAGGCGGTGGAAATTTAAGGAGTTCAGGTACGTTTGGACTCTCGTTTTTGCCAATAACGTAAATATATTAAAGATAACGAGGCCTAGAATAGACTGTTGAGGAGCCCCCGAATTTATACCAAAGGGCTTGAAATAATTTCGCGTGTTAGTTTTGAAATCATGAAACTCACTATTTCATCATAAGATGTCAATTTATCCAATGACATAGTTCGATGGTTTCTTAAATTAAATAAAAGCTATGAAGTTTCTTTTACGTGAGCATAAAAGAGTCCAACTGGCATTTTCCAAACAGCATCACATTTGAAGTCCGTAATATGTATCAATGAGACTAAAATTAATTAGTTAGGATTGGAGTACTTGCACATAAGTGGACCCAACGGTAGAGATGCGTGAAGTAAATTTAGTTTAAAGAAAGCTTTAAGGTTCGGTAGAGAATATTTGATAGAGATGTGATAATTTGTGGCTATTTGAGTGGGACTATGAAAAAAGACTCGCTGCTTCCTGATAACTACGCTTCTGCAAAAAAAGTTTTTCTCATGCTTTGAAAATGACTTTGAAAGCACTACCAGTTTGCAGCTTCGGTTCAGAAAAAGATTTTGGATTTCAATTTCAGATCTTGATATGCAGTCCCACACCGATCTACACCGTTTATGAGTACATTGTCTCCTATCCAACTCCCTTGCAGAGGACTGTACCATTGTAGAAATCATGTATCAATATATCCATGTATCAAAACGTAGAGGTCTTCCATAGTTAAATAACATTTGTTAATTTTTTAACTATTCCTCGTTAATGATGTCTCCATTTCAAAGCCATTTTAGATGCACTCTGTAGGTCATAATTGATCTTACTACAGTTGCTCTCTTTGTTCGATTTTGTGTTTTAAATCACAAAAAGCGTAAAATATTGCACATTTTGATTTTTCGTAGCTACGTAACTCCATTAATTACTTCAATCATCGTTTTAATTGTATTTAACCGAAGCTAGGAAGCTATTATGTCAAAATAAGGGATGATGCTGGCTTGAGTTGCCAATAATCGAAACAATACTTTTATTTTTTTAAATTAAATTGCATGAATTCAAAATGCTATCCAAACAAAACTCAACTTGTAAACTAAAACGTATATGCAACGAAGTATTTGAACAATTAAACTTGAAGCGAACATTACCAAAAATTACCAAATTTTAGTACTGTGATTACAAATATATCTAATAAAGTACATTAAAAATAGAAACGCAATAATATAGAGAGAGATACTAATGGCTGCGTTATTTTGTTGAATATATCAATTAGCGATTTGTATAATTTATTGCCAAAAACACAATATTACTATAAACAATTATGAACAACAGCAATATCATTAGTTTCCCATTAATTCGATTTTCAATGCTTTTCGCTTTTGAGTACTTTGCGTTAATTATTGATTTCATCATAACTGTAATTTTACGAAGGAAAATAAACATCTTAACAATGAAGTGAACAATTGAAACTGTAAACCTTTGCTCACTTCTTAAACATATCTCAGGTATTCACCTGGAGGAAATATGAGAGACTGAAACTAGAGCCATAATCTATGAAGGTCACCACCACTTGGTCAGGAAGAATGGTGCCATTGTTTTCTTCTGCTCCGATTCATCCTTAGTTATTTTGCCTGCTCTGTCTTCAATTGTTTATTTAGGACTCGTTTTGATACTTTTTATCTTTAGCTGTTTTGTTTCGAAAACTTTAAGCTTCTTTCTCTTGTTTGTTGAAATCATTTCAACCAACGACAAAAAATAATTGGGAAAGGACTCGAAAGCAAATATCTACGAACCGCTGTGTCGATTTTAGGAACCAACTTTTAGGTTTTTCATCATTTGGATGGATATCAAAGGTCTGTTAAATTATGCACTCCCTTAGCGTTGCGGTGGTGAATATTTTGTTGGTAACTCGCATCCGCATCGCTTCGCACCGAATGCCGATAGCACAAGAGAAATAGATAAAAATTCAACACCAAGGAAAAAGAGAATATTGGTTTTGAAGGACGAATGATGAATGTAAAAAATAGAGCCAATAGTTTGTGTGCGTAAGGTTGAGTAAGGAAGTTGTATCTAAATTTTAATGCTTAGCCATGCTATTTAACATTCTGTTCGTTCACATCAGAATACGAGGACTGTGAAAGTACAGAACGGTGGAAGAAATAAATATTTATTTATATATGTACATATGTAACATAAAGAACATCGGCTCTAAATTCCCCAATAATTCCGCAATTTATACTAAATATTATCGACTTATACACCCACAATTTTGCTACAAAAATATTTATTTATACATATTTATTTGAAAAGCGATTTGGAAGACGTTTTAAATTACGCTATATAAACAAACGAAAATAGACAATGGGAGTGCTGTCTCTAATTTTGTCTTCAACGTTGCAGTTACTACACAATTCCAAGAAAATCAGTCGATGTCTGCTTAAATGAAATTCGCAGACAAATTTTCCGATCCGAAACAGTTTACATTTTGTTCCCTGCCAGACTTCGGTATCAGTTGATTCTTGGAAAAGTTTAAGTTGTAGCCCGCCGGTGGAAAATAATAGCAGTTACCAAAGAATGGTATATTTTATTTAATATAATGAAAATTTCTTCGATAGCTCTGATTCCAACGCTTAGAAAATGTTTTTCAAAGCACTTGGCAGACAAAACCTTTTACTATACATGTAGACATTTGAAGGAGGATCTGGTAAAGTGATGAATGAATGAATAAATAAATGAATATTTTGGTTCTTTACAAAAGAAATGTCAAACTTAATAAATGCTAATCTATGAACAATTTACCTTAAAGAAATATGCTAGTGTGGTCTTCTTTCTCGTTCCTCATTGTATGTTATCAAATTCCCTGTTGCATTTTGACTGATCGTCATTAAGTGCATTCGTTAATATGAGCTTGCATCACGCGTTGTTATGACTTTTTTCAACTTAAACCTGAATAAATCATGAACACGTGGGAACAGCTTATGATATACAGGGTCTGTATAATAAGTAACCGGACTGACCTCAGGAAATTTTTTATTGGCAAAATATGTACAATTTTTCTTTAGAAATCTTCAAAGTAGTCCCCATTGGAGTCGATAACACGCTGATACCGGATTTCCCAATCCCCGAACGCTCCCTGGAAGTCGGCAACCTCGATGCTGGTTAGAGCCCTCGTCGCAGCACGTTGAACGTTTTCCAGAGTCCCCAACCGCGTCCCCTTAAGGTGTCTCTTGATCTTGGGGAACAGAAAGAAGTCCGCTGGTGCCATATCCGGGCTGTAAGGAGGCTGTGGCAACGTTGCCCTCGACTGTTTGATCAACTGCTCGGTGACGAGCAGGCAGGTGTGCAACGGAGCATTGTCGTGATGGAGGATCCACGAATCGGCAATCTCCAGACGGACTCGGCGAACCCGGGCGGTTAGTCGACGGAGCACCTCTCTGTAGTACTGGCCGTTTACAGTTTGGCCGGGTGGCACAAACTCTTTGTGAACAATGCCTTTCACGTTAAAGAAAGCAATGAGCATCGACTTCACCTTCGATTTGCTCATGCGAATAACGTATACAGTAAACTCCGACGTGAAAAAAAAAACAAACGTTCTTTTCCGATAATAGCACCTTTATTCCTCCGTCTCTTATGCTAGCGATACAACTCCTGCTGTACGGTCGATAGCTCTTTTATTGATTCTTTCTCATGTTCAGCAATAAAGCTTGGCCCAATTAAATTAGTATTATGCTTATTAAGCTTTGACTGGTGACATGGTTTTTGTGTAACGTAACTGGTGACGCGAGTTACGTCCACCTTTACTCAACCGGTGAAAAAAACAAAGTTTTTACTTATACTGAACTTTATTCTTTAATTTCCAAATAACGACTGACTTATCTGTTCAGATTTACTGAACTCCTAACTTATACATTCTAAAAGTGCATGTATGAATCAAATTTCGTGCGAAATGCAAAATAATCAGAAAAGGTGCATGTGAAATGTAAAGTAGCAGAAAAGTGATGAAATTGGGTACGGTGAATTAAGGTCGCAGGTGTCGGGTGAATGTCTGGTGTTCAGGAATGTGAGTTGGTCGTATGGTCGCATGTAACTCCTCCCTCCTTAAGATGAGCGACATTTAGAGAAACTGTAATGTTGGAGTTTCTCTTATGTGGAGCGAGGGCGGATGTTGTTGTTGATCGTGGTTTCTTCCTTTAAACTGTAGGTATAGGCTTATTGTTGTAATAACGGCTAACAGGATGGTGAGTGGTTGTATGATGGATTCGTTGATGATGTTGAAATTTTTAAAGAATTCGCTGAAGTCGGTGTTTGGCAACTCGGTTTTCCTTAAGGTAGGTAGAATGATGGTGTCGTTGAAGGTCGAGTTATTGTTGAGGGTGACAGGAAGTATGTTGATTTCGTCCCAGAAAACGCTGGTCTGGCTGATGTAGGTTATCCCATTTATGTCAACCTGGCAGTCCTGATGGTGGATTAATAAGGTTCCGGATATGGATCTGTTCGACAATCCGCTGGTCGAACTTAGCATAGTTTCGGGTATATTGATGGTGAGTATGTAGTTTGTTTCAGGTTGGATTATCTCTGATGGCTCTGTGGTATTCTTGAATTGGCATGATGCTGGTGTACCATTCATGATGTTGAGGATACACCTAGAATTACTCGAATCTATTTGGTTATTCATTTCTTCGCAGTAGTATATCCCTTCGATTTTTGGGCATCTTTTGTCAAAAAATTGGATACTATTATGGTTGAAGGTCATATAAGGTTTTGAGGATATTAGCTGGGTTTTTTGTATGGGAAGAGGTATTATGTGGAAAAAGGAGAAGTTTTCTGTGGATAAAATTGGTATTTGAATATTGAATATGATGGAGCTGGAGCCATTATAATAGGCTTGAAGATTTAATAGTTCATAAACATGCTCATCAGATTGAATTTTTATCGACTGTTTTTCAAGAGTGCTCGAGATTTCAGTTAGTTCAAGTGGACTTAGAATCTGTTTGGATATTATATTTAGTTTAGCAAGTAGAACAGCTTCTGCTATTCCTGACAAATGATCATTTAATAAATCAGTATTGTAGTGTAATTGGTTGAGGTACTGTATGCGTACCATGGAATCAAGCTCTCTGTTAATTTTGTTCTGTGAGTGCTCTAAGTACTTCCTGATGGTATCGCTTTGGTTGTTGATGTGATTTGTTATGTTATCGAATCGCTCTATCATGAAGTGGTTTAGTCTAGTTTGTTTATTTATTACGTTTTTAATATTGGATTGATTCGACAAAAGCGTTTCGACATCCTTGTTTATGCGTGAAGCATCATTCGCATCCATATTGCCTGTAATGCCCTTGATGAGTGTCCCAAGTCCGTTAATTAAACCTCTTTCGGTTCGTAGTCTTGGTTTTAGTTTTTGTAACTTATGGATCAGCTCTTTAACTTTCACTTTTGTAATTTGGATAGTATTTGTCGTGTCCTTAATTTTATCAAATTCTGAAAGCGAGTCTTTTATCTTCTGTACAGCGTGGTCGTACTTGTCTAGGTTTACAATGTGAACTAGATTTTCGTAGGTTCGTATTATTCTGCTTGTCCCAAGTTGTAATGGTAGTAAGCCGTTTCACATATACCTCTATGATTATTGTTTAGATGGTATTTGCAACAAGGTTTGAGGAGTGCTTGTAGATTTCTCTAGAATGATTTGAAGTGTAAACTCGTTTAACGGTCTCTCAGATATTGGGATACCGTCATTTAAATTTTCCTCGGCAGAGTGGATAGTAGAGCCGTTTTCGGCTACCTGCGATGTATTGTCGATCCCTGAGAGTGACTCGTTAGCGTTCAATTCGACAAGTTTGTTGGAGGTATTATCGGGAAGTTTTATCCTGCTGAGAGCATCTGCGTTTAAATTTTGGCGCCCTTTTTTATATACAACTTCATAATCAAATTCTTCAAGTCTTAATCGCCATCTCACTAGCTTGGAGTTCGGGTCTTTGAAACTCATAAGCCAAGTAAGAGGTTTATGGTCGGTTATGATTTGAAACTTGCGCCCGAATAGATAGGGCCTGAAATATTTTACTGCCCAGACTATCGCCAGGAGCTCCTTCTCGATTGTGGAGTAATTTATTTCGGAATCTGTCAGCGTCGTACTGGCATAGCAAATGGGTTTGTCATTTCCGACAGTACCTTGTGATAATATTGCGCCGACTGCAAAATTGCTGGCGTCGGTAGTTAAAATGAATGGTTTACTGAAATCTGGATACTGCAAGATCGGGTCATTCATCAACAGGTCTTTACATGTTTCGAACGCTCTTATGTATTCTTCCGTGAACTTAATGCTTCTACCCTTTTTCAGACATTCCGTCAGTGGTTTTGTAAGTTTGGCGAAATCCCTAATGAATTTTCGATAATAACCCAACAATCCCAAGAAGGATTTAATTTCCCGTTGGGTTTGGGGGATTGGAAAATCTTTTATCGCTCTAATTTTTTCCGGGTTCGTTTTCACTCCGTTTGTTGTAACTATGTGGCCTAAGAAGGCTAATTCTTTGTGGAGAAATTCCGATTTGTCAAGCTGCATCTTGAGGTTGGCATCGCGCAGCTTATCGAAAACCTTTCTCAAGTTCTCTCCATGTTCTTGGAGCAAGGTAGAGTACACAATGATATCGTCCAGGTAGACTAGGCATATTTTGCCTTGTAAATCCTGGAGTACATTGTCCATCACTCGTTGGAAGGTGGATGGCGCGTTTTTTAGTCCAAACGGCATCCGGACGTACTCGTAGTGTCCTCCCTCCACCGTGAATGCGGTTTTTGGAACGTCTTTCGGGTTCATCTCAATTTGGTAAAAACCGCTAGCAAGATCTATAGTTGAAAAGTATAAACTTTTGTCTAATTTATCTAATATATCCGAGATGTTAGGGATGGGGTAGCGATCGGTTATTGTTTTTTCGTTGACCTTACGGTAATCGATCACTAGTCTCCATTTCTTTTTCCCACTTGCGTCCGCTTTCTTGGGGACGATCCAAACTGGAGAACTCCATGGCGAGTAGCTTGGTCTGATGATATGTTGGTCTAACATATCATTGATTTGTTTCCTAACCTCTTCCTTATGCACATGAGGATACCGATAAGATTTTGTATATATCGGTACGTCGTCTTTAGTTGGGATGTTGTGTTTGATTTTACTTGTGAATGTGAGGTTTTGCCCCTCGCGGTAGAAGACATCGTCATATTCACCGCAGATGCGAAATATCAGGTCCTTTTCCTCTTTAGTAAGATGGGAAACTCGAATTAATTTAGTGACATCCTCAGGCGGGATGAAGGTGTCGGGTTCGCAATTATAATCGATATTAAAATTATTGGTTTCCGTGAATTCGTATGATGAGAATGTGGAAACTCTTAAGGGTTGTTCGAGGAAAAGCGTTTGCTCCTTATCGGATACGTTTGTGACGGTAATTAAGCTGTGCCAGTTGTTAGCGGTGTAAATGCCTTCGGGGATGAGTAGTGCCTGTGAAATTTCGGTATGGCCGATAAATATGTCTCCATTCTGAACATCAACTGGGAGTTTGGCGATAAGTTTTGATTTTGGGGGAATTGTATATTGCGAAGAAGTAAGGTTTGGTTTGAAAAACAAAGGGATTTTTGCGTTATTAGTAATTAAAACCCTTTGGGCTAAGTCTACTTTAGCATTAAGTACTGTTAAGGTGTCGAGTCCCAATAGTCCGTCGAAATATTCATGGAACTTAAATATTAAGAATCTTAATTTTCCTGGCTGCATAAATTCATTAAATGTTGGCAAGAAGACCTGTTTGTTCAATGCATATTTATTAAGGATAGTTTTAATGTAGATGGGTTTGGTTTCTATTATATCTTTTGGGTGGACGAATTCAGGATCAATGAATGAAGAGGATGCTCCCGTATCAATGATGAACCTGAGGTTTCGTCCAAATGGAGAAGATATTTCTACAAAAGGAAGATTTGAACCGTGGGTATTGACATCTATGTATCCGGTAGGGTTGTTGAGGCGGGTGGCATAAAATTTCCGTCATCGATTTCATGTGTATCGAGCTGATTTTGGGTATCTTGGCCATTATTATTATACTGGTCTTGATAGTTTTCTGTGTTCTGCTCACTGAGGTTATTTTGGAAGAATTCAGGTTCTGTATTGTAGTAGTAGTCGTCAAGGTTTTGTCTATAGGAGTCGTTTGGGGAAGGTTGGAAGTATGAGGGCGTATTAGTGTAATTTGTTCTGTCGGTTGGTTCTGTTTCCGTGACGTTGAATAATTCTTTGCTTATAACTCTAGGTGGTCCTGTTGATCTAAAGAAGTTGTGATTTGGGGGGTTGGTGACTCTAAGTTGTCCGGTGGGTCTGAAGAAGTTATTCTGTTGTTGGGGTTGTGGGCCATTTCTGTAGCGGAGATGGGTGTAGCCCGAACTTGTGTCCATGGGAACGGGTTTCGGAAAAGATGGTCCGTTAAATTGATTATTTGATGTATTATTCGGGGGGTAAAGCCTGTTGTTTGCAATATGAGATGGAATGAATCTTTGTGGGTTAACATTCGGTGCCTGAAAGTTTGGTTTTGGAAAAATGTTTGATGTTGTTAAGTTACCCGTATAGTTCATTTGTGGACCGATCGTTTGTGTCGCGGGGTTTCTTTGTGTAACAGTTGAAGGAGCCTGAGTTTTACTATGAGAGTTCGAGTTGTTGTACTTTGCGTAAAATGTGTTCTGCTCCTTAATGCAATATGAGAATGCTATTGCTAAGGAGTCTGGTCTCATGGCACGTATAGTTGCCCCAAGTGGTTCTTGGAGTCCTGCCAGAAATGTGTTAAGGCACATTTCGGAATATAATTCACGTTTCGCAGTGATTACACTTGTATTAGATTCATGAAGTTGGATGTGGTTAATCATCGTCGATAAGGTTTCTATAACTTCGCTATAGAACTTCTCAACTGTCTTGCCTCGTTGGTTGAGATTGTGCAAATCTCTAATCAGCGAAGTCTCGTTTCTTTTATCGCTGTAATGAAGGACGAGATTTCTTTTTATTTCTTCCCAGGCCAATGATGTACCATACATGTTAAGTACCTCATTGGCGGGACCTTCGATCTTGTTGCGTATAAACGGGTGGAATAATGGAGATTATTTCTTCGATATTTTCAATGAAATCATGCAGCAATCGCGGATTGCCGTTGAATTTTGGCAAATCCTTGACGGCACCAGGGATTCTCAAGGAATTAAAAATCTCAACAATGTTTGCCATATTACTATTTGTCGAATAAATCTCACTATTTCCCGATATTTGAGATTCTTCGTTAGAGCGATTCGACTGATTATCGTTTAGTACTTCGCCACTATCTTCCGACACCCTACAGGAGGCACTTGCACTTTCACTCTCTAACACTGTAGTTAAGGGGATCACTTTTAGGTTGCTCCTTGTTCTTGGGTATGGCCACTTCTTAATCTTAGTGTTTATATATGGCATAGGAATATATATATATATATATGAATAGAAGGAAAGTATCCAAATTATTTTGACTTACGTAATTATAATTAGCATCATTTTAATGTGAGTATCATAAACTCTGCGCTGCATGTGTGATAATACCGCGGTTCTAGCCAAAATTTTAATGAATTGTCCTCGATCAATAGCATTGACACCATCAGCTTGATATAAAACATGTGCATTCACCGTACTTATGTCCAACATTCGATAAAATATCATCATGGGCTACCTTCGCGTTCGGCCACTGCAGGTGTAGATGGAGCATTTTTTATCTATCTCGTCAACCCCTCCTTTTGTTGAATTGTAATAGGCGATAATTTCAGGTTTGCCGGTATTTTCATCAACAGACTCACAATGATGCATTGAAGAAACTAAACACACACCTTTATTTTTCTTTGGCACGTGAGAAATCAACGTCATTTGATTGGTAAATCCATAGAGTGTCGATCCTACATCTCTTGATTTAGATGGCAAGAACTCTTTGGGAATTTCTCTTTTGTTTTTTTTAGAGTACCTACACATGTCAGACCTCGTTTTTTTAGAGCGTCAACCAATTCAAACGATGTGAACCAATTGTCGAACGTTACATTGCGGTTACTACCATGTATAGGTTTTGTCAAACGAATCACTGCTTGTGATGTAACTAAAAACTTCTTTTTTCGTTTCGTTTCGTTTTTTCGTTTTTCAACGTTTCACCATCAGACCCCTTACTACAGTAAATATAGCCATTATAAAAATAATTAGTCTTGGCATCGCACATACACATCATCTTCAAACAGTACTTCGATGGTTTATTTGGCATATACACAACAAAATAAGAGCGACCTCTGAAAGTTATCAACATTTCATCGATAGTTGCACACTCTCCAATGTTGTATTGGGATTGGCAGTTATGCACAAATATTCGGAATATGTTGGAAATTGCTGCTAGCATATCATTCTCTTTTCTTTCTTGTCGGTCTACTCCATTATCAAACCGCAAGCATAACAACAAATTGAGAAACCTTTTTTGTGACATTACAGATCTAAAAATGTCTCTCCCTATCCCATCAGTTGCAAATAAGTGTCCACAATTTTCGTGATTTGATTTGAACACAGCTGTATACATAAGAAGACCAAGGAATGCATGCAATTCGATCATATCTAGAACTTGTAATTCAGGACGATTGTCTCTGCTGTACTTCAATTTGAGTTCACGAATTTTCTCATTTATCCACTTCAATATTTCTTCTAAGATATCCAGACTCATTATTTTCTGCCATAGAGAAAAAGGATTTCTTTCGTCATGTACATCTAACCTTGTCTCTGGCATTCGAGCTATAATATTATGATGGCTTGTTCGCACAGCTCTGTTTGGCAGATCTTTTGCCCACTTGAACCTATTTTTACCAACGAAACATCTAACTAACCTTGATAAAGGTTGATCATTACTGTCGCTTTCTGATTGCTGATTTTCTTGAATTGTTTCTTCATCTTCAGAAGCACTTTCTTCGCTATTCGAGTCGTGATCACTTTGCTCCGGGATGAAATTTTCGGGAACATTTTCTGCTTCCGACCCACTTGAATCTTCCTGTGCCAGACACGCTTCAATTTGAGTATTTGACAGTACATTTCCAACTCCCGACTCCCTACGCTTCTTTTTTGGAGGTGCAGAATTACTCATTTTTAGTTATTACCGTAAAAACAATATAGCAAAATTACGTTAAAAAGTTACGTCAGTGGTGACGTACGGTCTGAGAGACCGCTGCCGAATTTTATGTTGTTGTAATTTACCAATATAGGATAATAAGACGCAACTGTCACTATCTACGGCGTGGACGCAACTAAACTTTCATCTACTCAGACGTTGAAACAAAGGAAGCGCGGGGAAGGGGGTGAAATGACGTTTCACTGACACCGCTCGGCCTGTGAGACCGCTTGTCACCAGTTAAAGGTTAAAGAGCGATCAGCCGTTCACATTATTTTCGCAATCTGCAATGTTGCGGTTTGCATTTTCATTTAACCTACTTATGTTAGGTGAATGGACATTAAATATGTTTTCATTTAACCTAGTTATTGTATTAGGTGAATGAACATCGGTTACATTTGTATATGTTACTCCTCCCCGGTTTAATTTAAGATTCTCCTGAATCTTTTTATCAAATTTTCTATCCAATATTTTCTTTCCAACATAAAATGCAATAATAATTATTGTACCTGATACAAATATGATACTTACATTGATACCATAAGAAATGACTTTATGTAGTTTTAATTCCTTTATTTCCTTGATATTTTCAAAACTATTTGAAACTAAATTATCGAACGTTAGTGATTTTGATAAGTTTCGGTGCACTTTTGAATGTGAGTAAAAATATTTATCCTGTACTATGTTCTCTTTGTTATAAAAAGATTCTTCCACTATTGTGATTTGACAATTATAAAAGTTGATAAGATAGTTATTGTTTAATGTAATGTTTCTATTGTCACAATTAGGTTTTAATGTCAACTCTTTGGCATTTTTCACAAGGATGCTTTCTTCGCCTAAGATTTTTATTTGCGTTTTATTATTGTATATGAGCTTACAACTTCCATCTAATACACAATGTTTACAAGCTTTTAAATCTTTCATCATTACATGAGGTTTATACGTATATGAATCATTGTTAATTTCTATAATAAATTCATCTTCACTATTTATCTCAAAGTTTTCATTATTTGGTACTGGAGTTAACAGTTTTAAATCTGTTTCAATATAATTTCTTGGAATCTTTATAGCAATGACAATGTATTTGTTTTTATAATCTAATATTCCCATTCGTGTTAACTTAAGTTTATAAAAATCTATTCCATATTCCTCAATTTCTTCCATTGTTAAAATACTTGGATATAGCAAATTATGTTTTGCTGATACAATGTTGTCTTGAATCTGATTTATTTTGTTCTCCATAAATCTAAGTTTCATTACTTGTTCCAAAAATAATTGTTGATGCATAATTTGTTTCGTTGTGCCTTCCAATCCTCTAAAAGCTTCTAATATTTTTCTTCTATCGTTACTTATAGTTATTTGCAGAGTTCTGTTAGATTCATTAAAGTGGTTGTTAATTCTAACTTGCTCATTGAGATTTTTAATTGCATTATGGTCGTTCTCTTCTATAACTTTTAAATGGGTCTCAATTTCTTCCGTATTCTCGTTATCCATCGTTCCGAAAAGCCATTTTTGTGCATTACCTACTATGTTTAATAATCCTCTTTTTTTCTTTCAGAATAAGGCGTAATTGACTTTATTTTCGCTACAACCGCATCTATTTCCCTAGAAATTAGTTCCTTATGATCAATGTCTAAATGTTTTATATTAACTCTTATACTTAATACCGCGTCTAAAATATCTCTTGGATTGATTAAATGTAAAATGGTATTTGTTTGATTAACAATCTGTACTCTTCGTAAATTGACTTTTGCATACCCACTCTGTTCATCAATTGATATGGTTTGCAGAGATCCCTTCACCGTTGATATTGTTAAGACCACAAGGAAGAGAATTACCTGTAAATTTATATGGTCTCTTTATATTTGATACGTGTACATTCTTAAGCTTTTTAATTTTGTATCTGGTTTCGTCCTTATGCCTAACATGTTTATAATTCTTAATAGGTCCTACATCTCTGTTTTCTATATAATCTTCTTGTTCTTCATTTATTTTGCTTATCTTCCTTTCCTTGTTTTCTTTGACAGTTTTACTTAAAATTTTCACATCTACCTCTTCTTTAGCTTTCCTAGGCGTAGTTTTAATTGTTGAATGATATCTATCGTTATAGTTTCCTATTACTAATTGAATTTTCGCTTCTACTGATAAACTTTTATCTTCAATGCCTGTTACCTTTTCTAAAATAGTTGAATGCAATCTCTCTAAATCTGCGTTCCCTGTATGGCTGTTTGGTTTTGTCCAATGTATTTGAATATTACATTTCCGAAAATATTCTTTCAATTGTTCTGCAATGAATTCATTGTCAAGAATTATCTTTTTTGGTATGCCGAATTTCGCAAAATGTTCTACTAAAATTGCTTTCTTTGCTCTCCAATTTTTGTCATTTATGGTATAAGCTACAGCAAATTTAGTAAGTTTGTCTATTATGGTTACAAATGCCCGTTTTGACAAATAATAAATATTCAAATGTAGAATTTAATTTTTCTGTGTTGGAGTCTCAGTTATTCGGAACTTGGTTTTGATTGGATTTCGATCGTATTTGATTTCTTGACATTTTGTACAGTTATTTATCACTAATTGTATATGTTCTTTAAGTCTCGGAAAGTAAATTTTTGTTTTCAATGTATAGTACGTTTCATTTATTCCACTATGCATTGATTCCTTTGTATGGTAAATGGAAATTTGTTTATGCAATTCCTCTTCAGTTTCCACTTCCATAGCTCTTTTTGAGCATCTTATGAACTTTACCGTTGCATCATTTGAGAATAGCTCTACTATAACCTGCTGAACTCGATTATAATCATGATCTTCTACTTCTGAGAATATCCCTGTTTTGCCTTTCTTAATAAATCTTATTAGTATGTCTTTAGTTTTATTTAGTTCTTCTAGTGGGTTCAAATATATACTTCTACGGCCATGTAATATTTCTATTTCCTTGCTAACACTATACGTTAATATCAGTTGTGTCTTAAATTTATTTACGATTTCCTCTTTAATCCCAATGTGGTCCAATTGCTATTCATCTACAGAATGTCTTGTATCTGATAAGTCCATATTTAATTCATCATCATTACTTTCCACGATTTTGGGTGTATCTTCAAGTCTGCTAAGAAAATCTGCTACTTTATTCTCCTTTCCTTGAAGATATTCTATCTCAAAATTATACTCCTGCCACCATACTCCTGCTATAATACCACCTTTGATAACGTTGTCAAAATTCTTTCCCGAGTCGAAATATTGAACCTCTTTTCATGGTTTTTACTCCTATTTGAACCTAACATGATACTTTTTAATATTACAGCTGCTTATTTGAATCTTTAACTCCTTCTCAGTAAAATTATGCTCCTATTTACTTATCACCAAAGCCTTTATCCCCTGAATTGGACCTATTACTCCTCCTAGGTTAAATAATAATTTTTATATTCAATATATATTTAATGTTGCATAAAGAACTTTAATTTTTCTTAATAACTAATAAGAAATGTATATAGTTACTTAACTGTAACTAGTGGATAAATATTTTCAATATTTTCAATATATATTATATATATATATATATTTTCAATATTTCAATTTTCATCAATATGCATGTATACTTTTTACATATAAATTAGTTACTGCCATTATGTTATAATGAATTTTTATTTGTTTGTAATTATAGTTATCACATTAATTCATATAGTGGTACACTTATAATTACAAACGAGTAAAAATCCATTTTTTTAGTGATGTTGACTAATTTATTTTTGAAAAGTATAATAATAATTATTATAATAATAATATTAGTAACTAAATAGGATGTAAATCCTCAACGGAGATTGAAATTGAGGTCCTATTTTGCGCCTAAAGATGGAAAAAAGGGAAATTTGTGCCACTTTTAGACGTTAAATAGGACCTCATTTTACATAGGATTCAGACCCATTTTGATACTTTTAACTGCTCAACTATTGGGGAGAAAAAGGTCCAAATAAGGTTCAATATTTCGACTCGGGTTGGCTTTATATTTACTATTTAAATATTTAATGGGTGCATGGTCAGTAATAATTTTAAATTTCCTTCCATACAAATATGGTCGAAAATAATTTACAGCGTAAACGATAGCTAAAAATTCTTTGTCAGTAACGCTGTAATTTTTTTCATGTTTATTCAAAGTTCGTGACATGAAGCAAACTGGGTGTCCGTCTTGAGAAAGCACGGAAATCCTTTTTCAAATATTTTATCATTGGATACGCTATTTTAGCGTAATCTCTAATAAATTTCCTGTAAAAGCCAGTCATTCCCAAAAATCCTTTAAGCTGTCTCTCAGTTTTTGGTAGACTAAGATTTTCAATATCTTTAATTTTATTAGGATTTGGTTTAATTCCATCTTTTGTTAATATATGCCCTAAAAACTCTGTGTCACGTTTCATGAAACTACACTTATCAGCTTTTATCTTAAGATTATGCCTTTGTAAGGTTTTAAAAATTGTGTCCAGTGATGAAATATGTTCCTCCAATGTTGTTGAAAATATTAATATATCATCTAAGTATACCACACAAATTTGGTTTATATATTCACGTAAGATGTTGTTCATTAACCTTTGAAAAGTTGCCGGGGCGTTTTTTAACCCAAACGGCATTCTAACATACTCGTATAAGCCCAAAGGTGTAACAAAAGCTGTTTTTTCTATATCTTGTTCTGCCACAAGAATCCGGTGATACCCTTTTGCTAAATCTAATGTGCTGAAATACTGAGCTTTTCCCAATTTATCCAGGATACCATCTATATTAGGAAGTGGATATTTATCGTCCACTGTGACCTGATTTAACTTTCTATAGTCCACCACAATTCTGTACTTTTGTTTGCCAGAATTATCCATTTTTTTGGGAATCACAATTATAGGTGAACTATATCGACTATTGCTCTTTCTTATAATCCCTTGATTTTCCATCTCTTTCATTTGTCTCCGAACCTCAGCTTCATGCTGTGGTGGATATCTATATAACTTCGCATTTATTTGCTGGTCTGTTGTTGTTTTTATTTGGTGAACCACTGAGTTGGTGTTTGTTAAAGTATCTCCTTCTTTGAACATTAAACGCTGATATTTATCCAGAAGTCTTTTAATCTCAATTTTTTCGACATCATTTAGATGATCCGTTTGAATGTCACCAACTTTACTTACATCTAGCACATTCACTTCACTTAACGACTTAACTAAAAATGGAAGATGTGTACCATTCGTAAGAATTATTTCCTGGTTCCGAATATCAATGACCTTAACATTTTTATTAATCCAATCCATTCCGATTAGAAAGTCGTATGGCTTATTTAAATTGATTTTTGTCCATCTGATTCGAGCATTATCAGGTTGCTTAAACTCTTTAGGACACTCACTTTTCACCTGTTCCGTCTGATCCGTCACTATACCTTGAATTGTATTGATTCTAATGGGAGTTTCTTCTCTAATTATTCTATATAACATCGCAGGGACTTTGCTTGAATTAAGCAAGCTTATTGTGGACCCTGTGTCCATCATCGCAATATAGCTTTTGCACTGGAAAGTTTAGAATACAAATATTTTCTTTTCTTCCGAGGCTAGTTCATAAAAAAATCGGAAGTTTCTACCTGATCTACATTTTCTTTACAAATGGAGTCGACCTCCATTGGTTCTTCATTTTTCCGATTAAATCGATTTTGCCCGGAATTCCTATAATTATTTTGGTTCCTACTCTGATTTGTTTGATTTGAACAAACCTGCCTGTACTGACCTGAATTTCTGTATCAAAATTGACCAGATTCCTGAGAATTAGATTGAATTTTCTTTTCATTCGAGGCACTTTTATTTTTTTCACTATTTTCGTTTGGAACATGTGCTTCGGAATTTTTATAAAATTTCGGTTTATGGGAATATCTGTAAAGTTTTGAAATATTCAAATTATATTTATCCTGTCCAATATAGTTACACAAAATTGTTCTAATATTAGCCAAAGAGAAGTCATTATGGATTTCTGCCGCCACTGCACCAGCCGTAATTTCTTTAACCCCCTCGGACCTGAATTTATATAAAGCATCAATAAAAATATTTTTAAAGTTTTTCTGTAAGTTAGTAGTATAGTTAAAGGATTTTTGTATCAGTATGCGATTTATTGTTTTTAGATTTTTGAAAATTTTGATGTCCACTTGAGTGGACAACCGGTCTAGATTGTTGTATTAATACGTATTTAATAAATGAATGATTTGTAGTACTGTTTTGAAATAAGTAAGCAAAACTTTAATCATATTATTATAATGGTTTATTTATTATTTAATATTTTACACGGTTAGGATTATTTTTATTTTTGATGAAACTTTCGAAAGCAATTTCGCTCACTAGTAAAACATAGATGTATTTCACATTTCAGGCAGTAAACATGTGTCTTTCCTTTACATCCTGGATTTTTACATCGTGTAGCTTCTTTTTTCTTATCATATTCTGGCAGATGGTCGACAGTGTCATACTGAATTTCGCTCGCTGGTCTTATTTCAGGTCTGAAACGGTGTCGTATTGGTGTAACTGGTAAATTTACTGGACTGCTACCACTAGATGCAGGCCGTCCTCTTTTTCTGCTAGCAATTGGATGCCCCATTTTTATTAGAGCCTCTGCAACACGCTGCCGAAAGTGCAACAGATCTAAAACATCTGTACTTGGTATATTACAGGTTTTGCAATCTTCTTGGTATTCTAGCCAGCTATTAGTTAGGGCTAGGTCAATGGCGTGAAATATCATACGCAAAGTCCATTTTTTGGACCTAATGAAGATACGATATAAACTAATCAGATGATCAGTTTTATCTACACCTCCCATACCATTGTTATATAATTGCACAAGTTCAGGACGCGGTATAGTTACGTATTTTTTAGATGTTTTATCCCAGCGTCGAACTTCATCTTGGTTTCCTATTCCAACAAAATTTGATGCAAGAACTACACCTTTAACGTCCATCCACTTGATAACAACCACATCTTTAGTATTATTCGTAACTTGATCAGTATATCCCCTATCTTTTTTGGATCCTTCCTTGTCGGTTATGAGTGGCAGTTTTCCAAAACGATTTATTCTGATCGTTCCTCCTGCATAAACTTCCCTCTCGCGAAGATCCTTCAGCAAAACATAATTGGAAAAATAATTGTCAAAAAAGAGGTAATGACCAGACCCATTTATTCTTTTTGACAAGGCATTTACATAAGCAGCAGAAGTGCCATATTTCAAAACGTCATTTTTATCTAGATTTGTAGTTGCGCCTTGATAAATTATAAAATCGTAAACTAATCCACTCTTACCGGAAATCATGAATATCTTTACACCCCATGGCTGTGGTTTTCCTTTAACATATTGTTTGACTTCCAGTTTTCCTCGAAAAGGTACAATCTGTTCATCAACGCTCAATATTTGCTCTAACTTTAGTTCTAGACATCGTTTTCTAACTGATTCATATAAAGGTCGAACTTTGATAAAACGGTCAGTGTTATTTTTTGGAATGGAATTGTTATCAATTATGTGCAAATTGTTTCTCATCTGAAGAAATCTATCTCTGACCATATTCTCTAAAAATATTTTCATATCTAAACTAGAATCCCAATACAGACGAACACGAGGAAACTTCAGGTTACCCATTATGATATGAAGACCCAAAAATATTTTCATTTCTGTTGAAGTACATGGCTTGAAATTACGGACTTCATTTCTCACTGCATACAAATTTGTATTGAACGTAAAATCTTCAATTAGGGACTCTGATATGTATTTAGAAAAATAATCGATGGGAGCACGAGGTGAATCTATTTCTGAAGGTGGTGGAGCTGACCAAATGAATTGTGGTGATTCAAACTGTAAATGTTTTCTCCAAATTATTTCACTTTTAGGCTTACTACTTGATCCGGTTTTCCGGCTTGGTTCTTCCTCCTTTAAGTCTTCTTCTTCTACTATATCTTCCTCATCTTCAGAGTGACCAAGTATCACTCTTTCGGTTGATAGCGTTATATTACTACCCACACGAACATTGTTTTCTGGTATTGCCTGTACAATTTCATCGTCACTTTCTTCGTCGAGATCCGATATTGTGCCGTTTTCTAATAAATTGAGTAAATTATTCACATCTTGGCTTTTGGATAAATCAAAACCTAAAAAGAAATAAAAATGATATGTATAATTCAGTATACAATTTTAACATAAATACGAACGCTCTACAACTATTGTGACCCTATGTCCACTGAAATGGACATAACTTCATCTGCAATATTTTATAACAACAACCACATATTTTGTATTCTTTGTAAACGAACATCTTAATAAATATGATCACTATACGGAATAAAAAATATCTAAACAATCGATCAAGCCATTATATAGTAAATAAAATAAAACTAAAGACTTACTTGCTTTGTGCGTATCCATGGCGAACGTCAACACTTGACTAATGATTTCATACTACCCACAAAAAAATCCGATAGTGTTTTGTTTATTGTAACGTTTCTAGGTAAGTCGCGGGTAGAGTTAAATATTTACACTAGCATTTTTATTATTCTGTTTCATATTACACGCAATAATAAATCGTGTCCATTGAAATGGACGCCGGGTCCGAAGGGGTTAATTTTCAAAATTAACGCACTTGTTAAACATACAAGAATTTGATCGCGATTATCGCAAAATGCCGCAGTTATTGAATCCACAATTTCTTGAATTTTAAGTAACAGATTATGAATGGTAAACAGCTTAATACTGTTGGTATTCCTTGTGATCCGAAGCTGATCCTTTACTGGTCGATAGTGAATCTTCAATTTCTCCTTATACTGCGTCCACGTTATTGGTGAGTACTGTTCAACACATCACGCACTTTTTGCACATTTGTGTCCGTGTGACTCGTTTATGGAGGACCGACGCGCTGTTTGTCATGGACGTCATCGCGGCTATCCCGGAAATTTCCGTGCCACTGAAACACTTTAGTTCTGGACAGAGCATCCTCACCGTAAGCCTCTTGAATTATTTGAAGAGTTTCCGTGGCCATTTTCTTGAGTTTGACACAAAATTTGATACTAACACGTTGCTCGATCGTACGCTCCATTTTCACTCCGACGACGTAACTGACCACAAACTCCGCTCTCGCTCGATGCTATCTCTCCAAGCGCTTGGAGGCAACTGCTGCAGCCCGGTTCCCTTTACCTAGACCCCCACCACCACTACAGCACCAGATACCGGTTAGCAGACGCCTTGACGGCGCGGGGCAGGCTCAGTCCGGTTACTTATTATACAGACCCTGTATATTATCTTCTTTGTGGTTGATGATTGCTGATGATCTGCACAGTGTGCAGAATCAACAACTTCCATAATCATAAAGATAATGGAAGAATCATAAACTTCCCCCTTTCAAAGATAACTGCATCTTTGAATATTTTCTGCATTCGTTCGTTTGGATTCCAGCAAAGACTTTTGTGGTACCTAAAGGCCATATTGTTTTTATTCTGCTTGGGAGTTGGTCGAGCTTTGCCTCTTCATAAAGATTTTCGTTGCTGTAGCGGCGTTTCATTCGATGATTTAAGTAGAATCCAGTATAAGCTCATAGTACTCTTCTCTCCAACTTTGTGGCTCCTTCCATAGAAGTTTAGAAACAAACAATTAAATTAGAAAGAGAGATTGGAACAGCTGAAGCTGATTTCGAACAGGCGCGACTGCCGCTTCTCGTCATGTGCCAACTCACAGGCTTGGACGTATCGTTTGATCTACCGAATAAAGCTTCAAGAATTCAATTAAAGTATTGCAGCATAGATGATAACGGGTCTGATCATTGTTGCTTTGTAGGATACGCCTGCTTGCTGTTTCGAAGCTGGAGATTATGTCTGATTTTTTCATTCAAGCTCACTTCTCGATACTTTCAATTGGGGGAAGATCAGATGGTTGCTTCCCCATTTTTTAAAGCGGCTTTTTTTACTTTTGACACATGACGCTTGAGCAAATATTTAAATAATATAAATTGTGTTTTCAGAGCATGGATTTTTGCACTTGACTTAACAAAGTACATTTGTACGATCACAACATATTTGACTTGATAACTTTTAAAGTCTTTATTTTTGACGAATAAATTAAAATTCAGTATCCGTGAAGTGGGTAATATTGGTGTTATCTTTAGCGACGGAATTGGAATATTTACTGCGTAATATTATAGTATTGTATAAAATTTCTTGTCACTGTTGCGTTTGCAACTTTGTCAGCCTTGTCACTGAACGTTTCAGTTGCTGCTACAGACGAATTTAATGGCCAATTATGACAGAATCAATTGAATCAATTTATGCATTGGACTACCACGCGAAACATCGTCGAAGGCTTTTCTAAGACGAGGACGCAGGCTGCTATCGGAGCGTTTCCAGAAGTAAGGTTCGACAGGACATCGAGATGAAACCGAAAAATCCCATTAAATGTGCCATGCTTGGCTTGTGATCCAAATTGATGATCCGGAATCAATTGTTCTTGCTCATAGCGTCTTGCTAGCATTTGGAGCCATTCGCTTTCAAAGATTTTTCCGAAGTTGGACTTCGAAAAAGATCGGAAACCTGATGGATAAAAATTCTTGTCAATCTTTTCCAATCCTGGGAATGATTTTTGGTATTTCCCATTGATTTCCATGAATTGAGGGTGGATGATGCTTACGCATTTTATTGGCTGTATTATCGGGCCAGCAAGACCTTTTAGTTTTCACTGTTGGGATAAGATCGATTAGATCTGAACTGATCTGAACTGAAGATCTGAACTGACGAATAGTGGTTGGTTGTCTGGGCGCTCTGTAGTGTTTTTGTGGAGTATACAGTGACAGAGGAAGAATTGTCATGTTTGTACTTGGAGACTATATGCATAAAATTTTTTAAGTGAGTAGAGTTCGGTTCTGTCTAAGTGCTTGGTTAGCAATCGAAGGTTTCTGCAAAAATTTCAGCCTTTCCCTCGACTATGTTTGCTGGCTCTTCTTAGACAACATCCTTATTCACTAAACAATTGAACTTTCCCGCGAGAAAATTAATTTCTTTAAACATGCCAGGCCTACGTTTATGCTTTGTGGTCGTGGATAAGCAGATCTTTGCGAAATATCGCAGTGCTGAGGCAGCTAATCATCGCACAAATGATTTTATTATTGGAGTTTGTTCTGTTTCTAGACGTTCGACATGTTCTTTTCAATTGATATCTGCATCGATGCCTAGCGCTTACATTCAGTATAATGCTTTGAGGGAGAATATTGTGTACATATCTAGATGAATGGATCATGATGATTGTAGAATACTGATTGCAGAATCATTAACTAGACTGTCAATTTCACTATGGCTCAGATTTCTGTTTTTGGAGAAAGTGATAAGTTGAAGCTTCAATCTGTTATCTTCTTATAATTTAGACGAATTCGTGTGCTTGAACGAATGCTATTTGGGGCGGCTTGCAAAAGTTTTGCAAAAGATACCATTTTGATGTTGTTTGTCTGAGAAATGATCTGTAAAAAAAATTCCAGCATAAGAAAATAATCTAAGATTAAAGAACTACTGGGTCTTCTGGGAAAACACGGAACGACAATCCTAAACCCAGCTAGGGGGTTGCATACGTAGGGCCAGTTATACAAGATTCTACCTTTGGAGTTTATTACCGAGATTTCCCACTCGGGGTGTATGTTGAGATTTCCGTCAATGATTATATTTTGAAGCACTAACGTCAGATTTACAAAGACTACAACTTCAAATTTCAAGTCTCCCGTAGAGAGAGTATTTAGAGATAATAAGGGAATTGTTCTTTGTTTAAAATAAGCAGCAACAGCAAACAATATGTGAGACTTTCAGTAACTAATTTTATTAATTCGTAAGTGTTTTTTTTAAGTCCTGTACCGCTAAACGAATCCTTCTTTAGTATGCTGCGTCCTGTTATTTTTTGACATGTGTTGGTTTTTCCATATTATCTCCGAGATGCAATAAAAACTTGATTCATGAGGATCCAGGGTTTATTTTTCCGCTGCAATTTGTTCGTAGAAGCTAATTAGCGAACGCTTAAAGCCTATGATTTCGATTCCATTACTGGTGTGAAAGTATCAATTTTATTGATGTCGACTTCTCCTCTGATGACGTGTTTAACGCAAATATCGTCTTATTGGCACGTTAACTTGATTTCTGTGGGCAGAGAAGTCATATTGGGCTGTTGGGGAGGACTTACCATTTCAGCGTTTATCCTAATTGTTGCTGCTGTTAAGCTTACACCCGGTTCGATAGAGTGCTGACTCGTTTGTTAATAATGATATTTTGGCGCGTTTACAGTCGTATTTACATGTTTACTGTGCCGAGCCTGCATATCTGTATATGCTTTGCAAGCGCGGTAAGCAGCAGGTTTTCCTTCTTGCCCGCAATTGCAACATACAGGTGGTTCAGCTGGTGGATATTCCCCCGTAACACGAAATGAGGTACATTTAACACTCCTGGGTTACAGTACAGTTTTCGGTAGCATTAGCAAAAGTTTGAGAATAGAAGTATTGCACCTTTTCTTTGTCCCGAATCTTTTCATACTGCACTCGTTGCCACAAAATATACTTGACATAGAAAACATAATTTATGTATTTCAGAAGTTTTGGTAGATCAATTTTTCATTTTCACTTAGAACTTATAAGTGATTTATCGATGTGTCCCGGCCTGTGAGTTGGCACCTGACGAGAAGCGGCAGGGAGGCGTGTTCGAAACCAGCTTGAGCTCATTCCACCTTTCTTTATAAAGAATTTATGTCCTGCCAACGTCGTCTTTTTTTAAATTAACTGTGGAAGATTTCAGGATGTTATTTTTGGGCCTTTAGTATTTTCGCTAAACAATTTTCGTGCCCTTCGTGGGAGGAATCGCGAGAAGAATAGCGTTTTCGATCTGACTCTGACCCGTGTGGTGATTGTGCATGAACGCGATTCCGTGTTTTTCCATGATCTTCTACTGATGAAAAAAAAAACAAAGAACTTGCCAACGGTCATATTTTTAACGTTTATGTCCAATTCTAACACAAAAATTCTATATCAGGTAAGATATTTCACTGGGTACCCTCACTGCACAATTGATCACTGCCCAACATTATGTTTTCAAATTTACTCTTACTTGGTTTCTGAAGCACGAAGTTTGCTGTTTAGCGATGTTTCAAGTCGCTTCTGATGTCGTCTTCTTGTTTTCTTTTCCGTTTTCTGAGTTTCGTCTTCTCCACTCAATGAATGATTGCTCCCGTTTGAGAGCATCTGATCGTTGCTTCTTCTTTCCCCTTCGTCATCCTCCATTTGCATCGGGTTGTTCTGTAGTCAATGTTGTTTTTTATGTTTTTTAAACTAAATCTATGTATATTAATAATGAACATTAGCCATTGATATATCGACCATTTTGGTTGATGTCCTTTTGCCATCTTTCGGTGAGGTGTGGAGTACGGCTTTATCATGATTGAACAGCACGTCTTTGCGATTAGCCAGTATAGGGCGTATTTTTTTTAAATTTTTTCGTTCAATTTCCGTAGTTGATGGCAGTCTACATTCGAATCAATAGTTTGGAATCTTAGAAGCAGCTCAAAGCAGACTATAATTACATTTTTTTTGCTCTCGGAACATTCCGTCGTCCCCCGTTTCTTACTTTGATTCATCCTCAAACGCGTTTTTACGACATCTTCGAAACGGAACATTACACCGAAGATCGTGCACCACCGATCATAAAATATATTAAAATAATCACGACAGCTTAAAGCAAAATTTGGAAGATAGCGAACTTGAAAATCAAAAGCCCAGGTAAGTGGAGAGATTTCGATGCAATATCGTGGGCCGCAGTTTTTATGAGCGGTGAAATTATGATGGTAACGGAGGAAGTCTCAGATGAAAACATGGTGAAATCCACCATGAGGCTCATCAAGAATGTGTGCGACTGTTCTATGCCCAGGCGACGGCCTCGACACAATAAGCCTGCTGTATACTGATGGTCGGCAGAAATCGCTGCCATGCGGAAATTAGGAACTGCAAGGAGGCCCTGTGTCCTTGAAACGGAAAAAATGGACGAGATTGTTCGAGCGCTTTTCCCTATGCATCCTGTTCGTTCCGATAATTCAGATGTTGAATGTCCTGGAGAGTGCCCATTTTTTAGCGCCATCGAGCTAGATGATGCGGAAATCATTAAAATTGAAAAAGACACCAGGGTCAGACGGTATACCAGCGGAAGTGATACAGCTTGCACATCAACTTTGCCCTCACAAGCTGCTCACCACTTTCAATGCCTGTCTGCAGCAGGGCGCGTTTCCAAATTCCTGGAAAGAGGCGAGGCTCGTTCTGATCTACAAGGGGAAGAGGAACGCGGAGCAACTATCTTCACATCGGCCCCTATGTATGTTGAACGCCGCTGGGAAGGTGCTCGAGAGGCTCATTAGAGAAAGACTTGGAGAGGCCATCGGAACTGTCAAAGATCTGTCTCCTCAGCAGTACGGCTTCAGGGCTGGTCGATCCGTGATCGGTGCAATAGCGAAGGTAGTGAGTGCAGTCCAGCAGGCAGAAGCCCACAATCGCTACTCGAGACGAATAGTTCTGCTCATTACACTAGATGTGAGAAATGCCTTCAATTCTGCTAGATGCACAGATATTCTCCGTGCTCTGGAATATTTCAGGGTGCCAAGGTATCTGACGCGGATATTGAAGGACTATCTCAAAAATCGGAAACTCATCTATGACACATTGGGAGGCTGGCGAAGAATTAATTTGACATCAGTGGTGGCGCAAGGTTCCGTTCTGGGCCCTGACCTCTGGAATGTCTCGTACGATGAGCTTTTGAGGCTGCAGTTACCGGGAGAGTCACGCCTAGTTGGCTACGCAGATGACGAAGCAGTAATAGTCGCTCGACGGACTGTCGGACAGGCGCAACTCAAACTTGGTGCGGTAATACGTCGAGTGAGTGAGTGGATGACAGACCGTGGGCTTAGCCTGGCTCTGGAAAAGACCGAGGTCGTCGTCCTCACCAAGAAGCGGATTCCTCGTGTTATTTCCGTTTGGGTGGGGGAAATGATCATCGAGGATAAATCTTCTGTGCGATAATCGGCTCTCAGTCGCCTTATGGCCAACACGAGGTGACCAACCTAGAGCAAAAGACGTCTACTGATGAGTGCAATGAAGTCAGTGCTGTTGTATGGCTCCGAGGTTTGGACTGACGCTCTTAGTAAAGAGACGCACCGAAGGAGCTTTGCGGATATCGGCTGCATATTGCACTTTCTCTGTACCTGCAGTGCTGGTAGTCTCGGGGGTGGTTCCTATTAAGTTACATGCAGACGAACGAAAACGTGTATACTTACGTAGGGGGGAGTCGGCGGGAGAAACCGTCACCCGAGAGGAACGGAGAAGGACGCTAACCTTGTGGCAGCAAACTATAAAAAACGAAACGCAAGGCAGGTGGACCAAACGGCTGATTAGTGACTTGGGACCGCGGTTCTACAGAATGCACGGTGAGGCTGATTACTACCTGACGCGACTACTCAGTGGTCACGGGTTTTTTCAGTCTTACCTGTATAAGATGGGAAAGACACCAACCCCAACTTGCGTGTTTTTCCCAGGGATGACGGATGACGCCTACCATACGTTCTATACGTGTACCGGATTTACAAGACTCCGTTCGCATCTCTCGAGAAAATTGGCGTAATTTCCCTAGAAAATGTAACGGGAAAAATGATGCTATCAAAAGACAACTGGAACTGCGTGTCGCATTACGTACGGACAGTACTTATTATAAAGAAGGGCATGATGGATCGCTTGGCGAGGGAGGGGGATCTCTATAACGCAATTCTCTAATAATCGCAATTTTCTCTAATCGTAATTCCTTCCTATCCACCCGTGCAGAAAGAGAGATTCTCCTTAACGTGAAGGCACCGCTAAGCGATGTTTAATGAGGCCTAGTCCGATGTAATGTGACAAACAGTTCCAGGCTAGGTTCTCGGTGTGACAGGAGAGGTGTTTAGTCGGTAGTCCGGTAGCGGGACTCCGAAACTCAGGGCGTAAATAGCCTTCACCTCCCAAAAACAAAAAAAATATCGTGGGCGCAGCAGAAGTGCATATAGCGCTAACACTCTAAGTTGGTTTCTCTCAGTCTATGCTACTTAAAACTAGAATAAGATTTACAAAGCAAAAGCTTTGACCCTGCTATTCTCATTTTTGGCAATAATTAAAGAAGATTTGATAGTAAAATAAAGTACGTCTTAATTCGGTGGATTTCGTTGCATTGAAAGTTTGATTATACCACAGTGTAACTACATGCAAGCGCTAAAATTACAAACAAATTCCCGGTCTAACAGTCACGATTCGAATTATCCTGGTGCATTGGTTTTTGTAACTAAAACTTGTTGAAGATAGTACATACAGACCAATGTGCGGTGAGGGTCGCATTGACATTATCCTCATGAATACAAACGAATTTAATGACTATTCCAGCTTCAACTCAAACGTCATTGAACAACTGACTGTAAGGGGTTAATTTGGAAAAGTAGTGCGTTTGATACTAAATGTGATACTAAATGATACTAAAGTGATACTAAACCAATAGACAATCTTCAGAATCTTGATACTTACTGCAAGCGAATTTCTTGGCTTTGATAGCCAAAAACAAGCTCTAATATCTTTGCCAATCGCTTTCGATATATTGAAAATATAATTTTCAAAATTGAAACCAACAGAGAATTTGATTTAACTGGTCAGTAAAATTTCATTATTAGTTTGATAACAACAATAGGGGTGATATCATAACCACACATAAAGTTTGCACGTTATGCACTTTATGCTAATGCACGTTAAAGCTAATCACAAAGACTTTTAAGTTCTTCTGTAAATTATAATTATCGTCTATTCTATCATGGTCTTTTGCTCAGTTGGTTCATTAGGTTCATAATGTATACTCATTTATACGAATTTCGGAATATTTAATCCGGATTCTGAGGGAGTATTTGGAAGCCGGAAGCCTACTCTATGACGCCAAGGAAGGCACGCGTAGGATGATTTTTACATCAGAGTTCCTACAAGGCTCTAGCCTCGGCCGGAACTTGTGAAACAACCCCAAAGACGGAAAAATTAGGCCTGGGCTACCGACTCAGTTACGCTTAATCCGGGGAATGATGCGCCCTTAGTCACCAAACGCAGAATCGAGCATGCGCAATACTAGACTTACTGATGTGGCGAGTAAAGGGCTGGAATAATGCTTGTAATTTCAAACTGGGAATGAAAATAACCGAAGTGGTCATGCATCCATAAGAACGAATTCCCAGAGTGAGGTTCTCTAGGTAATATTAACCCTTTGCACTCGAGCGGCGCCGATACGGCGCCCGGCCGATTCGAAGTGGCAACTCGATCGGCGCTGCTGCGGCGCCCGAGTGTTTTAAAACTTTAAATCGAACTACGCTGCTACGACGCTATGGTCTTTTGTAACTGGATCTCCTTATTTACAATATGCGATAAGATAGTTTTCTCGGAAGTACTTTCGTGGACTAGGTTCTGCTTACATTGTAGCCAAATCTTAGCTCAATTTAGTTAGTCTCAGCGTAGCATTCGCTTGAAACTGTCTTGGCATTAATTACAGTATCTAAAAAGTATTTGAACCCTAAAAATATGGAGGAAGATCAGATAAGCTCGAGTTCGGACGAATTCGATTTTGCCGCTTTGGATGATGAACTTACATCGATTTCCGACGGATTACGCCGCGAAACGAAAGAATCCAGTGGTGAAGACAGTGATACAGTAAGAGGTGTAAGACGACGGAAAATTAGAATTATAGAGAGCGACAGTGAAGTTGAGAGTGATGTTGAAAGAGAAGTTGAAAGTGAAACTGTGGAAGGTGCAAGCAGTTCAACATGGGAACTTTGCGGAGACTACGACGAAGTGCCGTCAAATGTACAATTTATACCTGGCCAAAATCTCACAGCAACACGAATAGTTTCTGACTTAAAACAACCAATAGATTTTTTAAAACTGTTTTTCACTAATGACCTCGTGAAAAAAATTGTTTGTGAAACCAATATATATGCAAAAAAAAAATTGGAAGGGAAGACGCTATCTGCAAATTCGATTTGGCGAAGCTGGCGTGATGTGACCAACGAAGAGTTCTGGGCATTTCTTGCTGTCGTAATCAATATGGGGACGATGCCGTTGGCCAATTTGCAAGAATATTGGCCGAGAAATGTCGTCAGTTATATTCCTTTCTATTCGGATACATTTACTAGAGATAGATTTAGCCAAATCTTCTGGATGCTTCATCTGGAAACTATTCCAACACGGAACACCAATCCACGAACGCGCCTACAACGCGTAAGCTGCTTTTTGGACTATGTCACCTCGAAGTTTTTGGATTATTTTATCCCGGGCGAGCACATATGTGTGGACGAGTCCACTATAAAATTCAAGGGTCGAATTTCGTTCATAACTTACAATCCGAAGAAACCCACAAAATGGGGTATCAGAGTTTATGCTTTAGCTGACTCAAAGACTGGCTACATTTGCTGCATTTTACCATATTACGGGTCACTCACCACAGAGCTCTTGGTCAGACCCGATTTACCAGTGTCATCAAGAATTCCAATACACTTATATCAAATGTTGTTGGAAAAAATTCCAGGTGCTCAGGGGCACCATATATTTACGGACCGCTACTACACTAGTTATTTCTTAGCGCAAGAACTAGCCAAATTAAAATGTAACCTTACCGGAACAATTTTAACGAACAGGAAAGGATTGCCCAAGGAAATAAAGAAGCCAAATTTTTCGAAAAAATCCACGGTCGCGTATCGACAGGACAACACCTTAGTTTTAGGATGGAAAGATAAGAGGGTTGTCACTTGCTTGACTACGGCGGGTGACACAGGAATGACGACGGTCAAAAGAATCACACGAGGAGGTGTGGATATAATGGTCAAGAAACCCAATATTGTATTAAATTATATAAAAAATATGGGCGGTGTTGATCGGGCGGACCAATATGCGTCAACCTATTGTTTCCTGCGAAAATCGCTTAAATGGTGGCGTAAGCTTTTTTTCTGGGGAATGGAAATTTCCCTAATCAATTCATATATTTTGTATAAACTAGAAAAAAACAAAAAAGGGGAAAAGCCACTGAGCCATCTACGATTTTTGAAAACACTTGTTGAACAATTAAGCGGGTCGTATCGCCAGCAACGAGAGCAAGCGTCTACGTCGCATTTCGATGAAATCCGATTAAACGGGAAGCTCCACGTAATTCTAAAAGGGCCAAAAAGGGACTGTAAGGTTTGTTCTGACCGCAACACGCCTGGAGGCAGGCGGGAAATTTCGTATTACTGTGATACGTGTCCTGACAAACCTAGGATGCATCTTGGATATTGTTTTACAAAATATCACACCAAAAATAATTACAAAGTGTAATATTTATTAAAATTTTGTAATACGTAATAAAATTTCTTGTTTTCGACATATAAATAAATAAACTAGTGAAATTTTATTATTTATATATGTTTGTTTGCTTATAAATGTTTTTCAATTACTTGTAATGTGTTCGCCGAATTTGGCCGAAATCGTCTCGAGTTGCTGGTTCGCGCAAGCGAAAAAGGCCTCGAGTGCAAAGGGTTAAGGAAGAGCAGGTCGGAGTTTTAATGAAATTGACGACGAGCTCCTTATTGAGGGGAACAGTGTACAAGGCAACAGTATAACGAACGTGACCATACGTTCCGGCTTGGGCGGGACAATCCCGGTTTCAGGCAGTCTGTCCATGTGTCCCAAGCGAAGCCAACATAGTCCCAGTTTTACAAGCAGACGCAACGATAGTTTAAAATTTATTTTTTCCGCTCGAAATGCGTGGCCCGAATCGCCGCACATGGAGGCAGATGACGACAGAGCACGCCACCCGCCCGCGCGGTGCTTCGCCAACACGTGTGAGCAGGACAGATAAATCCCTTCTGCCCGCGCTTACCGATGTTCCGTCAACGATTGAAATGTTTTGTTTTAGTTTAGTTCAAGTCGGACTAAACGAGTATCGTACGAAACGCAACGCAGTGAATTGTAAAACAACAATAATGCCTAAACACAAGTTTAGGTTCTTTCAATATTAGTTTGCAACAGAAGTATCCACTTATAAAACAAAGAAAATATGGTACCGCAGACGTTACGTGTGAAAGGTGCCGTACTGATTTTAGTGTTGGACATGCTGGTGCCAGTAATATAGAACACCATTTAAAAGAAGAAAAACACAAATGTTCAAAGCCCACTGCATAACTTTATTAATAGATGCTTCAAACCATGGCTGAATCAAATTATTCCCAGTTTTGATTCGCTATTTTTTTCCCATACGAAGGCGTGAAAGTCAAGGTTATAGAGTTTTGGGAGCAGCCAGGCGAAACATTGGATATAATTGTCGATTATTTGAAGGAAGTATTGTCTGTCAATGACTTGATTGAAAAAATTATATCGTTTTGTGGAGACAACACGAACTATAATTTCGGGGAAATGAATAGGAAAGGAAGTAATAATGTTTGCACAAAATTGAATGTATCACTCGACAGACAGCTTATTTGAATTGGATGTGGAGCCCACATAGTCCACAACGCGATCAAAACTGCCACTGATTGTCTTCCTGTTGACTACGAATGCATCATATTGAAAATTTACTCATTTCTCTGCATTTATAGTGTTCGAGTGGAAGCTTCGAAAGAGAGAAAGAGTATCACAAACTGCTGAGCTACAGTAAAACAAGGTGGCTTGCGTTAATGCCCACACTTTAGCGAGTTATAAAAATTTTTCAGCTTTAGAAAACTTATTTTTTGAGTATCGACAAATGCCCAAATATTTTAAAGACGTATTTCAATACTCCCAGCCCGGAATTATGGTTATATTTTTTGTACACACTAGTAGCGACCTTTCATGAAGCTGTGTTGAAAGTCGAAGGACAAAATGTGTTTACAATAGAGTCAGCCAAGGAAATTAATCGTCTCCAAGATAATCTAGCACTAAAAGAGAATACGATTTTCCTTCCCCACACCGTCCGGAACTTCCTTGTAAAATCACAAGAAAGCGAAGCTGCTGTTGCTGCTGCTGACCAACAGAATGTAAAAACTGCGGACGCTGAGTTTTATAAAAAAAGTAAAGAATACTTGGAGCAGCTGTGACAATTCAAACTTAAACTTAACAAAGGTGCCTACGTGGAAATAGGTGCAAAAGTGATGGATTTACTGGTAATGCAAGGGTTTATTAGCAGCAGCCAAGATACGAAAGTCTTTGATTAGTCTACATTTATTTCCATTTATGCGACAGATGAAAAAATTTCTGGCTGGAATGCCGATAATGTGTCTACTGAAAACCGTTGGGTCGAATTATTCCAGCACTTTCTTACTAACAACCTAAATTTAATCAATTTTTCCATAATTATTGAGTACGTTATGTGTCTGACTGGTAGTAACGCTCCAGTCGAAAGAGTTTTTTCCCAAATGAACAAAATATGGACCAGTGATTATTATTATTGTTTGTACTGGGGTCCACTTGCTGGAAAATAGCAAAGTCCAGCATCGGCCCTTATCTCCCCATGTGTAGTACTATTGTTTACACATGGTTCATCCTGTCATCCTATAGAAGCCAAGGAGTTCCCCCAGTTCTGTGGTCACCAAGTGTTCCAATTTTGTTGCGCCAGTACACCTCAGCCAAGTAAGACGTTTGTTGGCCAGACTCGGTCAATCTAGGCAGGTGTCATCCGTTTGGATTCCTCTTCGTTTGGCAGGTTGACCTAGAATATTATGGCCCATTAATACTGCCACTAATGTTCTAACGCGTGATAAGTTGAAGCTTCAATCTGTTATCTTCTTATAATTTAGACGAATTCGTGTGCTTGAACGAATGCTATTTGGGGCGGCTTGCAAAAGTTTTGCAAAAGATACCATTTTGATGTTGTTTGTCTGAGAAATGATCTGTAAAAAAAATTCCAGCATAAGAAAATAATCTAAGATTAAAGAACTACTGGGTCTTCTGGGAAAACACGGAACGACAATCCTAAACCCAGCTAGGGGGTTGCATACGTAGGGCCAGTTATACAAGATTCTACCTTTGGAGTTTATTACCGAGATTTCCCACTCGGGGTGTATGTTGAGATTTCCGTCAATGATTATATTTTGAAGCACTAACGTCAGATTTACAAAGACTACAACTTCAAATTTCAAGTCTCCCGTAGAGAGAGTATTTAGAGATAATAAGGGAATTGTTCTTTGTTTAAAATAAGCAGCAACAGCAAACAATATGTGAGACTTTCAGTAACTAATTTTATTAATTCGTAAGTGTTTTTTTTAAGTCCTGTACCGCTAAACGAATCCTTCTTTAGTATGCTGCGTCCTGTTATTTTTTGACATGTGTTGGTTTTTCCATATTATCTCCGAGATGCAATAAAAACTTGATTCATGAGGATCCAGGGTTTATTTTTCCGCTGCAATTTGTTCGTAGAAGCTAATTAGCGAACGCTTAAAGCCTATGATTTCGATTCCATTACTGGTGTGAAAGTATCAATTTTATTGATGTCGACTTCTCCTCTGATGACGTGTTTAACGCAAATATCGTCTTATTGGCACGTTAACTTGATTTCTGTGGGCAGAGAAGTCATATTGGGCTGTTGGGGAGGACTTACCATTTCAGCGTTTATCCTAATTGTTGCTGCTGTTAAGCTTACACCCGGTTCGATAGAGTGCTGACTCGTTTGTTAATAATGATATTTTGGCGCGTTTACAGTCGTATTTACATGTTTACTGTGCCGAGCCTGCATATCTGTATATGCTTTGCAAGCGCGGTAAGCAGCAGGTTTTCCTTCTTGCCCGCAATTGCAACATACAGGTGGTTCAGCTGGTGGATATTCCCCCGTAACACGAAATGAGGTACATTTAACACTCCTGGGTTACAGTACAGTTTTCGGTAGCATTAGCAAAAGTTTGAGAATAGAAGTATTGCACCTTTTCTTTGTCCCGAATCTTTTCATACTGCACTCGTTGCCACAAAATATACTTGACATAGAAAACATAATTTATGTATTTCAGAAGTTTTGGTAGATCAATTTTTCATTTTCACTTAGAACTTATAAGTGATTTATCGATGTGTCCCGGCCTGTGAGTTGGCACCTGACGAGAAGCGGCAGGGAGGCGTGTTCGAAACCAGCTTGAGCTCATTCCACCTTTCTTTATAAAGAATTTATGTCCTGCCAACGTCGTCTTTTTTTAAATTAACTGTGGAAGATTTCAGGATGTTATTTTTGGGCCTTTAGTATTTTCGCTAAACAATTTTCGTGCCCTTCGTGGGAGGAATCGCGAGAAGAATAGCGTTTTCGATCTGACTCTGACCCGTGTGGTGATTGTGCATGAACGCGATTCCGTGTTTTTCCATGATCTTCTACTGATGAAAAAAAAAACAAAGAACTTGCCAACGGTCATATTTTTAACGTTTATGTCCAATTCTAACACAAAAATTCTATATCAGGTAAGATATTTCACTGGGTACCCTCACTGCACAATTGATCACTGCCCAACATTATGTTTTCAAATTTACTCTTACTTGGTTTCTGAAGCACGAAGTTTGCTGTTTAGCGATGTTTCAAGTCGCTTCTGATGTCGTCTTCTTGTTTTCTTTTCCGTTTTCTGAGTTTCGTCTTCTCCACTCAATGAATGATTGCTCCCGTTTGAGAGCATCTGATCGTTGCTTCTTCTTTCCCCTTCGTCATCCTCCATTTGCATCGGGTTGTTCTGTAGTCAATGTTGTTTTTTATGTTTTTTAAACTAAATCTATGTATATTAATAATGAACATTAGCCATTGATATATCGACCATTTTGGTTGATGTCCTTTTGCCATCTTTCGGTGAGGTGTGGAGTACGGCTTTATCATGATTGAACAGCACGTCTTTGCGATTAGCCAGTATAGGGCGTATTTTTTTTAAATTTTTTCGTTCAATTTCCGTAGTTGATGGCAGTCTACATTCGAATCAATAGTTTGGAATCTTAGAAGCAGCTCAAAGCAGACTATAATTACATTTTTTTTGCTCTCGGAACATTCCGTCGTCCCCCGTTTCTTACTTTGATTCATCCTCAAACGCGTTTTTACGACATCTTCGAAACGGAACATTACACCGAAGATCGTGCACCACCGATCATAAAATATATTAAAATAATCACGACAGCTTAAAGCAAAATTTGGAAGATAGCGAACTTGAAAATCAAAAGCCCAGGTAAGTGGAGAGATTTCGATGCAATATCGTGGGCCGCAGTTTTTATGAGCGGTGAAATTATGATGGTAACGGAGGAAGTCTCAGATGAAAACATGGTGAAATCCACCATGAGGCTCATCAAGAATGTGTGCGACTGTTCTATGCCCAGGCGACGGCCTCGACACAATAAGCCTGCTGTATACTGATGGTCGGCAGAAATCGCTGCCATGCGGAAATTAGGAACTGCAAGGAGGCCCTGTGTCCTTGAAACGGAAAAAATGGACGAGATTGTTCGAGCGCTTTTCCCTATGCATCCTGTTCGTTCCGATAATTCAGATGTTGAATGTCCTGGAGAGTGCCCATTTTTTAGCGCCATCGAGCTAGATGATGCGGAAATCATTAAAATTGAAAAAGACACCAGGGTCAGACGGTATACCAGCGGAAGTGATACAGCTTGCACATCAACTTTGCCCTCACAAGCTGCTCACCACTTTCAATGCCTGTCTGCAGCAGGGCGCGTTTCCAAATTCCTGGAAAGAGGCGAGGCTCGTTCTGATCTACAAGGGGAAGAGGAACGCGGAGCAACTATCTTCACATCGGCCCCTATGTATGTTGAACGCCGCTGGGAAGGTGCTCGAGAGGCTCATTAGAGAAAGACTTGGAGAGGCCATCGGAACTGTCAAAGATCTGTCTCCTCAGCAGTACGGCTTCAGGGCTGGTCGATCCGTGATCGGTGCAATAGCGAAGGTAGTGAGTGCAGTCCAGCAGGCAGAAGCCCACAATCGCTACTCGAGACGAATAGTTCTGCTCATTACACTAGATGTGAGAAATGCCTTCAATTCTGCTAGATGCACAGATATTCTCCGTGCTCTGGAATATTTCAGGGTGCCAAGGTATCTGACGCGGATATTGAAGGACTATCTCAAAAATCGGAAACTCATCTATGACACATTGGGAGGCTGGCGAAGAATTAATTTGACATCAGTGGTGGCGCAAGGTTCCGTTCTGGGCCCTGACCTCTGGAATGTCTCGTACGATGAGCTTTTGAGGCTGCAGTTACCGGGAGAGTCACGCCTAGTTGGCTACGCAGATGACGAAGCAGTAATAGTCGCTCGACGGACTGTCGGACAGGCGCAACTCAAACTTGGTGCGGTAATACGTCGAGTGAGTGAGTGGATGACAGACCGTGGGCTTAGCCTGGCTCTGGAAAAGACCGAGGTCGTCGTCCTCACCAAGAAGCGGATTCCTCGTGTTATTTCCGTTTGGGTGGGGGAAATGATCATCGAGGATAAATCTTCTGTGCGATAATCGGCTCTCAGTCGCCTTATGGCCAACACGAGGTGACCAACCTAGAGCAAAAGACGTCTACTGATGAGTGCAATGAAGTCAGTGCTGTTGTATGGCTCCGAGGTTTGGACTGACGCTCTTAGTAAAGAGACGCACCGAAGGAGCTTTGCGGATATCGGCTGCATATTGCACTTTCTCTGTACCTGCAGTGCTGGTAGTCTCGGGGGTGGTTCCTATTAAGTTACATGCAGACGAACGAAAACGTGTATACTTACGTAGGGGGGAGTCGGCGGGAGAAACCGTCACCCGAGAGGAACGGAGAAGGACGCTAACCTTGTGGCAGCAAACTATAAAAAACGAAACGCAAGGCAGGTGGACCAAACGGCTGATTAGTGACTTGGGACCGCGGTTCTACAGAATGCACGGTGAGGCTGATTACTACCTGACGCGACTACTCAGTGGTCACGGGTTTTTTCAGTCTTACCTGTATAAGATGGGAAAGACACCAACCCCAACTTGCGTGTTTTTCCCAGGGATGACGGATGACGCCTACCATACGTTCTATACGTGTACCGGATTTACAAGACTCCGTTCGCATCTCTCGAGAAAATTGGCGTAATTTCCCTAGAAAATGTAATGGGAAAAATGATGCTATCAAAAGACAACTGGAACTGCGTGTCGCATTACGTACGGACAGTACTTATTATAAAGAAGGGCATGATGGATCGCTTGGCGAGGGAGGGGGATCTCTATAACGCAATTCTCTAATAATCGCAATTTTCTCTAATCGTAATTCCTTCCTATCCACCCGTGCAGAAAGAGAGATTCTCCTTAACGTGAAGGCACCGCTAAGCGATGTTTAATGAGGCCTAGTCCGATGTAATGTGACAAACAGTTCCAGGCTAGGTTCTCGGTGTGACAGGAGAGGTGTTTAGTCGGTAGTCCGGTAGCGGGACTCCGAAACTCAGGGCGTAAATAGCCTTCACCTCCCAAAAACAAAAAAAATATCGTGGGCGCAGCAGAAGTGCATATAGCGCTAACACTCTAAGTTGGTTTCTCTCAGTCTATGCTACTTAAAACTAGAATAAGATTTACAAAGCAAAAGCTTTGACCCTGCTATTCTCATTTTTGGCAATAATTAAAGAAGATTTGATAGTAAAATAAAGTACGTCTTAATTCGGTGGATTTCGTTGCATTGAAAGTTTGATTATACCACAGTGTAACTACATGCAAGCGCTAAAATTACAAACAAATTCCCGGTCTAACAGTCACGATTCGAATTATCCTGGTGCATTGGTTTTTGTAACTAAAACTTGTTGAAGATAGTACATACAGACCAATGTGCGGTGAGGGTCGCATTGACATTATCCTCATGAATACAAACGAATTTAATGACTATTCCAGCTTCAACTCAAACGTCATTGAACAACTGACTGTAAGGGGTTAATTTGGAAAAGTAGTGCGTTTGATACTAAATGTGATACTAAATGATACTAAAGTGATACTAAACCAATAGACAATCTTCAGAATCTTGATACTTACTGCAAGCGAATTTCTTGGCTTTGATAGCCAAAAACAAGCTCTAATATCTTTGCCAATCGCTTTCGATATATTGAAAATATAATTTTCAAAATTGAAACCAACAGAGAATTTGATTTAACTGGTCAGTAAAATTTCATTATTAGTTTGATAACAACAATAGGGGTGATATCATAACCACACATAAAGTTTGCACGTTATGCACTTTATGCTAATGCACGTTAAAGCTAATCACAAAGACTTTTAAGTTCTTCTGTAAATTATAATTATCGTCTATTCTATCATGGTCTTTTGCTCAGTTGGTTCATTAGGTTCATAATGTATACTCATTTATACGAATTTCGGAATATTTAATCCGGATTCTGAGGGAGTATTTGGAAGCCGGAAGCCTACTCTATGACGCCAAGGAAGGCACGCGTAGGATGATTTTTACATCAGAGTTCCTACAAGGCTCTAGCCTCGGCCGGAACTTGTGAAACAACCCCAAAGACGGAAAAATTAGGCCTGGGCTACCGACTCAGTTACGCTTAATCCGGGGAATGATGCGCCCTTAGTCACCAAACGCAGAATCGAGCATGCGCAATACTAGACTTACTGATGTGGCGAGTAAAGGGCTGGAATAATGCTTGTAATTTCAAACTGGGAATGAAAATAACCGAAGTGGTCATGCATCCATAAGAACGAATTCCCAGAGTGAGGTTCTCTAGGTAATATTAAGGAAGAGCAGGTCGGAGTTTTAATGAAATTGACGACGAGCTCCTTATTGAGGGGAACAGTGTACAAGGCAACAGTATAACGAACGTGACCATACGTTCCGGCTTGGGCGGGACAATCCCGGTTTCAGGCAGTCTGTCCATGTGTCCCAAGCGAAGCCAACATAGTCCCAGTTTTACAAGCAGACGCAACGATAGTTTAAAATTTATTTTTTCCGCTCGAAATGCGTGGCCCGAATCGCCGCACATGGAGGCAGATGACGACAGAGCACGCCACCCGCCCGCGCGGTGCTTCGCCAACACGTGTGAGCAGGACAGATAAATCCCTTCTGCCCGCGCTTACCGATGTTCCGTCAACGATTGAAATGTTTTGTTTTAGTTTAGTTCAAGTCGGACTAAACGAGTATCGTACGAAACGCAACGCAGTGAATTGTAAAACAACAATAATGCCTAAACACAAGTTTAGGTTCTTTCAATATTAGTTTGCAACAGAAGTATCCACTTATAAAACAAAGAAAATATGGTACCGCAGACGTTACGTGTGAAAGGTGCCGTACTGATTTTAGTGTTGGACATGCTGGTGCCAGTAATATAGAACACCATTTAAAAGAAGAAAAACACAAATGTCAAACCATGGCTGAATCAAATTATTCCCAGTTTTGATTCGCTATTTTTTTCCCATACGAAGGCGTGAAAGTCAAGGTTATAGAGTTTTGGGAGCAGCCAGGCGAAACATTGGATATAATTGTCGATTATTTGAAGGAAGTATTGTCTGTCAATGACTTGATTGAAAAAATTATATCGTTTTGTGGAGACAACACGAACTATAATTTCGGGGAAATGAATAGGAAAGGAAGTAATAATGTTTGCACAAAATTGAATGTATCACTCGACAGACAGCTTATTTGAATTGGATGTGGAGCCCACATAGTCCACAACGCGATCAAAACTGCCACTGATTGTCTTCCTGTTGACTACGAATGCATCATATTGAAAATTTACTCATTTCTCTGCATTTATAGTGTTCGAGTGGAAGCTTCGAAAGAGAGAAAGAGTATCACAAACTGCTGAGCTACAGTAAAACAAGGTGGCTTGCGTTAATGCCCACACTTTAGCGAGTTATAAAAATTTTTCAGCTTTAGAAAACTTATTTTTTGAGTATCGACAAATGCCCAAATATTTTAAAGACGTATTTCAATACTCCCAGCCCGGAATTATGGTTATATTTTTTGTACACACTAGTAGCGACCTTTCATGAAGCTGTGTTGAAAGTCGAAGGACAAAATGTGTTTACAATAGAGTCAGCCAAGGAAATTAATCGTCTCCAAGATAATCTAGCACTAAAAGAGAATACGATTTTCCTTCCCCACACCGTCCGGAACTTCCTTGTAAAATCACAAGAAAGCGAAGCTGGTGTTGCTGCTGCTGACCAACAGAATGTAAAAACTGCGGACGCTGAGTTTTATAAAAAAAGTAAAGAATACTTGGAGCAGCTGTGACAATTCAAACTTAAACTTAACAAAGGTGCCTACGTGGAAATAGGTGCAAAAGTGATGGATTTACTGGTAATGCAAGGGTTTATTAGCAGCAGCCAAGATACGAAAGTCTTTGATTAGTCTACATTTATTTCCATTTATGCGACAGATGAAAAAATTTCTGGCTGGAATGCCGATAATGTGTCTACTGAAAACCGTTGGGTCGAATTATTCCAGCACTTTCTTACTAACAACCTAAATTTAATCAATTTTTCCATAATTATTGAGTACGTTATGTGTCTGACTGGTAGTAACGCTCCAGTCGAAAGAGTTTTTTCCCAAATGAACAAAATATGGACCAGTGATTATTATTATTGTTTGTACTGGGGTCCACTTGCTGGAAAATAGCAAAGTCCAGCATCGGCCCTTATCTCCCCATGTGTAGTACTATTGTTTACACATGGTTCATCCTGTCATCCTATAGAAGCCAAGGAGTTCCCCCAGTTCTGTGGTCACCAAGTGTTCCAATTTTGTTGCGCCAGTACACCTCAGCCAAGTAAGGCGTTTGTTGGCCAGACTCGGTCAATCTAGGCAGGTGTCATCCGTTTGGATTCCTCTTCGTTTGGCAGGTTGACCTAGAATATTATGGCCCATTAATACTGCCACTAATGTTCTAACGCCATTTCTGTTTTTCCCCAGGAGTTGTTTTGTCCTCGTTTGATTAGGGTTAGGCCAAAGATCTCAGCTTATCCTGCAGTCATTCCTGTCATTCCAAGCCGTATCTGTCTCTTTCCAGACGATTTCGTCTAGTTCCCTTTTTACCGTTGCTAGGGGCGTTTTCGTTTCCCTCTACACAGCTGCGTCAGTCGCAGTACTGAAAGCTATTCTGATTACAAAAATAAATATAAATAAATCATGTACTGAGATACTCACGTGTCTTAGAACAAGACCTGATAGTTTAAAAACCATTTGTTCAGCAGACAAATACAAAAATACGACTTACAAGTCACGCCACTACTGGGGCTTAGTTAATACGTATAAGCCATGCCAAATTAACTTTAAAGTGTTTAGAGCTTTGATTTTTTGTGCTATTCTATCTTCTATAATAAAATACTTGCAAAATACTAAAAAAAAATTTTTATTATATGTTTCCGCAGATGTGTCTTGGTCTGACAAAATAAATAAAAGGTCAATGGTTAATGGTGAACCTAAGAGGCCTATCTCACCAAGGAAATCCATCTTATACGTCTATGATTAACACAGTGTAGTCTGTTCTACTCTCAGCAAGGATTAACACTAATAGCGACAGGCACATGTGTAAAGATGAGGAACTGTTGCTTGTGAATATCGAACTGTCTCCAAGACAGCGGAGTTTAAGATCGCAGGGTTGATACCGGGGTTGAAATCATAGTAACTTTTACCGCCGTAAAAGAGAACCAAAGAGAGGTTACCAAAGCAACATGTTTTAAATACATAAAAATCGTTCAAATGGCTAAGATTATCTAAATACTTAAAAATTTGATAGACGTTAAATACCTGTTCAGTTTCACACTCATCACACATCAGCTCTATGGAAAAGTTCTGGAACTATTCGCAAGTCTTAAGAAATTGCTCCTTGATTTTATCTCGCATTGCTAAAACGCACAAGTGCATCCTGTAACACATTTGATGCGCTCTAACCTACCAATTACTTGAACTACCACAAAAGAAACGACTTACTGAAGTACCCAAACATATTCGCCATTCAAGGAAGCATTTCATTCACTCTATCCTCTTCAAAAGAAAATGCATCATATGCTGTGAGTGCAATTTATATGTAAATTTGCCGTGCTGCAAGCACCGACAAGACACTTGAAGTTATTCTTGAGATCGTGCAGAAGATTACTTATAGCTGTCTCAAAGAGGAAGGACTTTCACAAGCAACACTGTAACATTTCTCGTCATCTCATCTAATTCGACATGTTCTAATTCCTCGTTGGATTACCAGTGTCGTTCGTGCTTGTTCCAGTATTCCAGACTACAGGGCAGATGACTTAATATTGATTGCTGGATGATTAACGCTGGACAGCTGGAAAGTTTATGTTATGCTACTCACTTTCCAAAATAATAAACCTAATTAAAATTTTATTTTAATTACTTCCTTTCAACTCATCCAACGATGAAGACCATTAAGTTTTCAGTACAGAAGAAATTTCAATATGGTTTTATTTTTTTCAAAAGTTTTCCAGCGATTGAAGAAGTCAAGAGTAGAAAAACATAAGGATCGTTAAACACAGGAAGGAAAACCAATAATATTTGGTGGATTATTTCGGCGTGAAAAATTTCAAGTGCTTGGTTTTCATTAAGCTTCAGTGGAATTTAAGTGCTTGAAATAATCATACTAAGCCTTGGCATTTGTTTTCGGCGAATGTGCTCCAGCATTTTAGCATTGTTCATAGTTGTTAGCAAATGCAAGAACAAACCATCCGACAATCGGCTGATACATCGGCATCGCTCTTAAAGAAAATATTGTCTTCAATATTCTTATGTGGAAATCTTATCCATTGCTATAAAAATGTCGACGACGGTGAGCATAATTTAAAATGTTGAGATTCATGTACAATATGCGCGTGCATGTCGTAGAAGCGTTTTTTTTTCAAATACTTTTACATAAAAGAATAAAATTTTATAGACACAATAGTAACAATTTTTTATGCAATCTGCAATGCGGTGCTTTGGATGGGGAGAATAAGATTATACGATAATACTACGATAACATCAATTGAAAATATTTTTAATTACTTATGTTAATACCTCAGATACCTCACGCTCCATCGCGAATATTTGGAAAGTTTAAGTAAATTTATACTTTTAAGTTGTTTGTGAATCTGTCATGTTTCGAAAAGTATTAGGTTGCTGTAGATGAAACGGACGATTTAGTAATAAAACTTTAAACAGATGTAACTTTTTATAAGGACAATTTATTTTATCAAAATAGGCAACAATAGATGGAACACTCTTTTCCCAACGAGATGCGGGAGCATTAATTCCAGTTTTCTGGAAGTCTGAGTTTCTGGTTCGGAGAAACTCCTCGAAGGCATTTTTGACAGCGGTTTCATTAACAAATCTTTTTCCTGTTAAAAAGTGATACAAATGTTTAAAGCAATGGTAAACTGTTGGTGAGAGTGTAATGGAATAAACGACCGAACAAAAGGTCGTTTTGCATCGCGACGAGTCGACCTTGCATCGACGCAAAGGACGTGAGTCCATGAAGATGTGGCAACGAAATGTACCCCAGCGGGTCAACCTTTCGGCCACTCGAAGGTCCACTAATTTGGTGGCTGTTGGCGGACTAGCTCTGTTCGGCGAGGTGTGCGGACGTGGGTCGGACCCTAGTGGACCTCTGCTCCGGTTCCATTATTAGAACCAGCCACCGAAAAAAAACCCGATTTTCCGACACGCCATTTCACAGCCAACAAACGGTATCCTACTTTAGGTTATCTTTTCCTCCCGAGTCAAAACAAAACTAAATCGCAACCCGACCTAAATCTAACGCGCATCTCCGCTAACCGTAATCATCTCGGTGCCCAAACACAAACTACTTTAACCGCGTACTAAAGCCAATGTCAATCTACCGGGAAAATTCAAAAAAACTACGGCACCGAGGAACCGAATCGTCGGAACAACTGCCACTCACCCGTCACGGCTACTCACTTGATCGCCCATAAGGTTCCTCCTGAAAAGAGAATTCCGACATGGGGAAGGAAACGTGAAAATTTATCTTGAACAACGCATTTTATTCTATTAACTACTTTTACTTAAACAAAGCCCTAAATTATCAACTAAGAACTTTACAATGTTACACTTCCATCCATATTCTCTTCATTGTGTATTTCTATGTTTGTTTCGCGAATTGTTTATTTTATAATGAAATATTTCCTTAAAAAAACAAAAAAATTTTCTCTGTGTATATTAAAATATGTATAGTTAATGCTGGTATTTTGTTTTTTTGTTTTCAAATACAATATCTTATCCTTGCAACTCTTATCGCTCTTTACAAAAGAAATGGCTTCAATCGAATGAAAGAAATAAAAAAATATATATATAAAAGCGAGTTAGACAACCAAAATTAAATAAGTTCCATAACTTTGAGTGCGCGTCACGGAACACGCATGTGAGAAATAGAACGATAAGCCTTCTTAAAACTAAATTGTCCAAGTAGTAGATTAGAGTAATTTTAAATGTGTAAAAAATAATCCTAGGTCTTACGAAGGTCTTAAAATTACCAATTGTTATTTCTTCTTTTGTGTGTAATTATGATACAAATAAAAAAATTTACGATTGCAATCTAAATTTTGTTTTTCCCCCTATTTTTTTTGATTTTTTGTCTCTAAGCAAATTAACTTAATTATATTATACGAAAATCAAACAATACAAAAAAAACAAACACTCTTCTGTTTTCTCGAGAATTATTTAAATACTGTTTTCAAAATTCGAAATTCGATGATTGTTGCCGTTTGTAGCGTGTATTTTGAGCAAAGGTGAAAAAAATTGACACTCTTGTTCATGTATATGTTTTTTTTTCTTTTTCTTTTTACAAAAATGATTTGATAAAAAAATATACATATGTACGAATTAAACTGGTTTAGTAATGATTTGAATACTTAATAGTTTAGGTTTACCTTACGCCACAGTTACAACAACCGTACTGCTTTCAATTGTCACACCAGTTGTTTCAACGTAGTGGCAGCATTTCAAGATTGTAGGCTTTGTGGGTTGCGTGATGGTTGTATGGATCCATGCTTTTGGTTAAGAGCTAATGCTTGAAGATATTTTAGCGATTTGGTTATTTTCGAATGCATCACCAATTTTATGAGTGGTAAGCTTCCTCGATTTCAACTCAGACAGATGTGCTTCAATGCAATTTGCAGTCTGAAAACAGGAAGCAGGTTCCAATTGTTACAAGCCTCAAGTCAACCGACCTTGCTGCGTCCGTCGGGCGGCCCCTGCACTTTTCTGTTCTTGATGCTGAGCGCCGTCGATTGAGTGGTGGCTCACAGCAAACATTCGAATCGGACGCCCTTGTCTTGCAAAATAGACACCCCACAGCGCGCGGTTTAAATCGCCGCGCAACCTCCAACGATCGATTCCACTGTTCACACAACTTGCACGAATCTATTCACTCTTGTCGTCCCTTGATCCTTGATGCACTTTTCGTAATCGCAGTAGGCCGAAACTTGAATTTTCATGGACCCCGGGGATCGGGAGATGGACGAACGCTCGCTCCCACACACAACTTCAGTTGAAGGTAATTGTCAGGAATGTCCGCGCTTCGTTGTTGGAACAGATTTTCAGTGCATATTGATTTCTAATTCACTCAATTCAATGCTATTCGAATTTTTACACCATGCACGAATAGATTCGCTTGAAGGCGTACTTTTACATCAGCTTCAATACGATTTTAAGTAAACACTTTGTCGCTTGGTAGGTTTCCGACGGCCGAAATTTACGTTTTTTTTTTCACCTCCCTTCTTCCAAGCACGTGCTTCTATCTTTTCGAAAATGTCTTCGCAAACTCCCAATGTCTTCCCCGACCTGACATTTCGTTTGGTTGCCCACGTGTCTCCAGAGACCCACCATATCTGCAAGCCTGTAGGAGACTTGCCTACATTAGGCCTGCGGTCATTACAAGAGGTCTGGTAAATTTCTAAGCATTGATGGTTTCGCCAGGTTGCAGGAACGAATAGTGAATAACCGCCAACAGACAGACCACCAAACAGTTACCATTATTTTCTTTGTTAGAAAGCTTGTTTTCGGCATGGGTCTTGGCTCTTCATCGGCATCTAGCCATTGCGCCGATTGGCGATGATTATCGTATAAAATCCACTTTTCATCGCAGGTCACAATTCGATGCAAGAACGGTTTCTTTTTTATGCGGGAAAGAAGAGAACTCGAAATCTCCATTCGATACGTCATGTTTCATCGGTAAGATTATGCGGAACTAATTTGTCAAGCTTTTTCACTTTTCCAAATTGTTGCAAGTGGTGGCAAACTGTCGAATTGTGAACGGTTAATTTTCGGCAAAATCCCTCTTGGTTTGGTTGAGGTCAGACTCCACTAATGTACGCAGCTCGTTGTTATCGCTCGATTGTCCTGGGTGTCCACGTGGTTCAATTCCAAGCTCCATATCTCCGGATTGAAATGTTTCAAACCACCGTCAAGTGGTTCGTTCGCTAACTGTACCAGACCCAAATGCGCTGTTGATATTTCTCGTTGGTTCCGTTGCGTTGTGCTCTAATTCAAATTCGTATAGTAAAAGTAGCCGTTTTTGATTCACTTCCATGTTCACATTCTCTTTTTGTTTTTACGATCACTATGAAGTACAAAATAGAAATGACTCCATAAACCAAGAAAGCAGTATTTATACTTCAATATGTCATATCATTTGCGCCGCCTTGTGCGAGCATAATACACTTAAATTGCTGTCAACTTTAAGTCATTGCTAAATCGCGCATTTCATCTGCCAATTTCGGCAGATGCTCCACTTCTGCTTGCGTCTCGAACCACTGCATTACACCAGTGAGATCACTTGTTTTGTGTAATTGACTTATTTCACAGTAAAATACACGTGATCAACATACGCTTATAGCAAATGTCTCTAGTATTTATTTTAATTGCTTATATCGATTCGACTTTCACACAACTTGGGTGATAAAATTAAACTGCAAGTTATTAATCAAACGAAGCTTTATTCATATATTATACTTTTCTTCGCGGAAAATCGTGAACTGTCATAAACATCATCTGCCTAAGCGACTGATGGCAGCAGAATATACGAAAATTTATTCAAAGTAGGATGTATTGAATCTAGCGTCGTCAAAAAATCAAAAAATCGACTGGCGCTTATAAAAAAGACGGCTTTTTGTAGACAGACTTGAGATGAAATTTCGCAAGAACTCCTCCTTGAAAGAGGACATTAACGATGAGGAAATAATATCTAGAAAATGAGAATGATTCAATGAATGATCAAAACCACTTAACCGTAACCATTCTGAAATTTACCGAAATAGTAGGCAGACGGCGAGTAGTCGATAGTCAATAGTACACTGTAAACTATCAAATAAGACCAAGGGTCTACTCAGATAGCAAAGGAAAATGAAAGCATCCTCAAACATCGAAACGATTGAATACACAGCAACCTGCAAAACAGTAAGTAAGATGATATCTGTAGATATCAACAAGTATGACGAATGACTGGTGGAAGATGCCAATACAAACAACAGAATATGCAAGAAGGCAAAAAGAGCACTCCTCATTGGCAAGAGAAAAGTGATAGCACGAAATCATGACAACATCCGACTCACTGATAGACAGGAAATAATGGAGGTGATCTGTATATTGTTCCAGATAACTCGACTTCTAACTAAATTGCAACAACAGACAGAAATTTACACTGATTGCATTATCGCCAGGTGTATAACTGATCAATGGAACAGTCCTAATATAATACTGATCCACAAGGCAGCAAAGGAACTATAGCGTTATAAAGAAAGGAAAAGAACATCAGGAACTATAAAACTATAAGTCTGTTATCGGCCTTCTACAAAGTATTCTCGAATGCCATTAGCAACCGAATACAAATAGCCCTAGATACCACGACAGCAGGCTGGTTTCAGAAGTTGATACAGCGGGAAGTCTTGAGGAGATAATAAGAGTATGAACAACCCTTAGCACTGGCCTTCATAGACTTTGAGAAAGCCTTTGACTTAGTATTTCTTGATGCAATAATAAATGCATGAATAAGGCATAGACAAACCATACGTGGAAATACCAGCTAACATCTACCGCAATGCGAGAGCAAAGATAAAAGTACTAGAAGACACTCCATAGTTTCCAACAAAAAAAAGGGTAAAACAGAGAGACACCATATTGCCTATACTCTTAAATCCCACATTAGAGGGCATCTTCCGAACTCTACATTGGGAGAATAAAGGATTAAAAATTGATGGTGAGCACCTCAACTACTGGATATTTGCAGGTGACATAGTCCTAATGGCCAACAGCCAAAAGAAATTACAAGAACAGCCAAATGAACCCAAAGCGGCTAGCGGAAAAGTAGAATTGAAAATGAACCTTAGAAAAACCAAGGTCATGTTCAACGATTACATAAGCAATCAAGGACATGCAAAAGTGAAAGCACAAACAGTCGGCGACTATGTATACCTCGGTCAGCTAATCCACAAATTCGGTTCACCACTACGAGAAATCAATCGACGAATCAAGATGGCATGGAGTAGTTTCGGAAGAACTCGATTATATTCAAGTCTTAAAAGGAAATTTAATCGAAGAAAACCTTCGAACAATATATCCTGCTAGTTCTGCTATACGGTAGTGAAACATTTGCGCTAATAACAGGGATAATGAGGAAACTCCAGGTGGCCAGCCATGGAAAGATGCATACTGGGCATTACACAAAGGGATCGCAAGCGGCAATTGTGTATACGACAAAGGAAACAAGGAAACAACATACATGTTAAAGGGAATGAAATCCTTGAAATGGCGATGGGCCGTTCAATTGGCGAGAATAATGTATGGCAGATGGACTACAACAATAACGCAGTGGTACCCAAGAGGAATCAAACGACTGAGAGGACGCCCAAAAAAAATGGGACTATGATAAGAAGAAAATAGCCGGCATATCATTAAATGAGAATAGCGTCCTTCCAAGTAAGAGCATAGAAAACAGTAATTCTTTCAATTCTGCAAAAACCGTGAAAAAACCTCAAATTTCCCCAACGCTAGCGACCCATAAGTCTACTATAATTACTAGGAAAAATTCTGAAGAAGTAGAACTCGAAAGATTGTCAGAAGTCATTTTGGAAAATGAAATTGTCTCTGAGGAACAATTTGGCTTTATGCCTCAATACTCAGAACTCAAGTAGACAAAATTAGTACAACACGTACAAAATGGCCTGGACAGCTGGAAATCCACTGGCTTTGTTATGGCAAGGGCAGTGGACAAAGTTGCATGCCGAACTTTGAACATATCAAACACCTCTTGCTATTATACCAACGGTCAGCTCTTTCCTGCAAGGCCTCACCCCTGTCAGAATTGACAAATCCCTCTCTAACCTGTGGCCGATCAAAGCTGCAGTCCATCTAAATTGGAGTTATTCCACAATTACCCTCAAAGGCCGCTTGTTGCGGAATAACTCCCGCTATGCAGAGAATATTTGGATAAAGTATATATACAGATAAGCAAAAGTCATCATTTTAAAACTGCAACATTCCCAGGGAAAAAACCCAGGGCTTCCATAAATCTTCATACGGATGAAAAGATACCCTGCCTTGCGTTCTAAAGACTTGAGGGGGGGGGGTGAGCTTCTCAGCAAAAACCTATTTATTATAATTATAATGTGGCAGCTTCTTTGCTAGAGCAAGCGACGAAATATCTGAATGGGTTACAATAATCAGCATATAAACAGCCCTTGGGGAAAGATTATACAGAAATGAAGCTTAAAGCTTAGAGACCGTCGTCCCTTTCAAAAGTATTTTCAATGCATAAACAATAAACTAACTGATAGGGAAGCAGGAACGACGATTCTCGCGAGAATTCGTACGAACACCTGATTCATACAGTCGAGTTAATCAGAATGTATCAATGAAAGATCTTATTAGATCATCAACTGGTCATAATATAAAACATTCAAACAAATTATCCTACAAGAAATATAGAGTAAATTGACTAACAAGCTTTCAACTAATATTCCGATTGCGAAAGTTTCAATCAAAAACTAAACACAAACGATGATGCCCGTCAAATTACGTACACACTAACAAAACAGATCAAGCTGGCAAAAAAGACCAGTACAGTCTGAGCGTTAGCAAAGGAAAACAGTTTCTGCGAATTACTTTGTGATTATAAATCATGGTAAGGACCCAGGAACAATTTTGGAGAAAAGCTTAGAGTATAAGTGATCCAAGGCTTCGTAGTTTAGAAACAAAATTCGGTTCCCCGGACGTGAAAACTGAGTATCATAACGGTAATATAACAGACACCACATTAAACCGAAAAGCCAAATTAATTGTGAAAGTTAAATATCAACATGCCTAATTCAGGAAGATATTTAAGTGGAAGTGAAAAACGAAAGAAAACGAGAAAAACTGACGAAAAAAAAAATTATCTGAAACTCGTCAATACCTTAAGGATGCTGACTCTATTCATGTAAAAGCGATTGCTCTGGAAGTGAAAAATAGAAAATGAAATGGTTCCGTATCAAAAACGGACATTTTAAGTTTAAGGGTCCATTCTTAAAAAAAGTGCAAATGTATCTTTCCTTAGAAAATATGACTATATTGTTTCCAAATCTGGCGTGAAACTTGAACGTATATGGCTATTCTATTCTCCAATACTTGAGAAGGTACATGCACGTTAATCGTAAATCGGACATCAAAAAAACAAAAATTATAGGGGATATTTGGGGTGTCACGGCTGGGAACATATGTTAGGTGCGATGGAGACATGGGCTATTGAAAATTCAGCTGCATTCTTGTCTTATCTATCAACAGCGGCGATAAAATATTAAATGAAGAGCAAAAGTCAATGATGAAGAACGAACAATTTTTGGGGCGCTAAGCACTCTTTGAAATTGTTGATTTTACTCTGGCACTTTCAACGTGCAATGCGAACTCTAGCACCACAGAAGAAAGGGAGATACAAATAATCCTAGCTCCCATAGAAACATTTGGAATATTGTTAAGTTATAAGCAAAATAAGACCCAATATCAAACGAATAGTTAAGTAAACCCAAGACCGGGTTAAAAAAATACTTTAGTCTAAAAATACAAAATGGGCAAAGTTTTGTTCTGTTTTTACAAATAGAAAATGCACCCAGAAATTAAATAAATGCCCCACCAGTTTATTCCATCATATGTGATCTCAATATGATTTCAAGGTATTTTGAAAAATGATCCCACATGTGAGACTTACTGTAAGACGGTAAGGGAGCCTCGAAGGTGCTCATCAATAGAGTCATTTTAGGGTTTCGTCAAGTTAAGGATCAAACTGCATTTGCGATGTGCAACCAAATTACCAAACCATGAATGAAGAAATATCCCTCTAAATAAGTGTCGAGGACAAGGATATGATGGTTCTAACATAATGACAGGCACCTAGGGGGAAGTACTCAAACTCAAAAAAGATTCCGAGTTCAATGCGGTATATGTTCACTGTCGTGCTCAAAACTTAAATCTAGTTCTTAGTGATGCAGTAATAGTAGTTATCAATATGAAACATTTTTTCGAAACAGTCGAACAATTTTGTGATTTGTGGTACATAGTATATAGTACTAAGTATTAAATATTTTATCAAGTATCATATTAAATCAAAAGAGCGAGTCTTAAAAATCTTATAACATGAGATACATTGGACCCTACCAGATGGGAAGGAGGCTTTGATGCCAATTTTGCTTTACACGTTCTTCGTTTGTTTCGTCCTTTGCGAATTAAACGTTGTTTAAACGTTAAATTCGCGGAAATGAGCGTCTTCAAGATACGGAAAGTTTGATCGAATTGTGCATATTTTATCCCACATTATTATTAAACGACTGAAAAGTCTTTCCATCCAATTAATGAAATGGTTTCTGATTCCAATGTTCTGCAACCTGCGTTTTTACAAAGTTTAAATAATACTCATATTTTAAAAAGCTCTTTAGAAAAAATTTGTTGATATACATATGATAAAAACTCAACCCCATCGAGAAAATAGGGCTAATATTAGACTTAACCAAAATACAATCATGCGCCGTGTCTTGTCCCGAGACTTAACTCTCGAAGAAGAAAATAAGCAATCTGAGTGGAGGTCTAAAACGTTTAGGTATGGAGCATAAAAAATTTCTGCAGTGTTGAAGCTAGCAAAAATATTGAAACGAAAACATCACGATCTTCCATATGCTCTTAAAGACGACAATAATATCCAGAATGAACACCAACAACATGACAACATGAACACCACGAATTTACCTTCCGGGTCTCTTATAAAACGTACCATGAAATTGAGGAAATTCAGAACCTAATCATGATAAGGCCCCTGGGTTCGACGGAATACCAAATATAGCCAGCAAAAAACTTCCAACAGAAGCAAAAGTCTTAATCTGCCTCATAATCCACGCCTATCTAAGAACTTCGCACATTACAAACTGCTGGACACACGCCAACAAATGAAATCAATTGTGAAGCCTGGTAAAGAATCGCGATACCTCCACAACTCCAAACCAATAATCTTACTACCGTCGCTTGTTTATTCGAGAATCTTATCTTGAAAAGATTAACTGATATCGTTGAAACTTAGAACATCCTTCCTAACGTTCATTTTGGCTTCAGGATTCATTCGTTCATTTTGCATGTTTTCAAAGATATAAAAACAGTGCTGAATACAAAACGTTCCATGGGCCTACTGATCAACGATATTGGAAAAGCCTTCGTTTGCCATGAATTTTTATTCGATTAGTACTCCACCAGAGGTACACCAAAGACCAAACACCGAAACACCAGTACAAAGCAGAAGAGTACAGTACCCCACCGTCCCTTAAAGAGAGGTACTGAGAAGAGTACATTACCCCACCACACCTTTACAAACTTATTTCTTCTTCCCAAGATACAAAATATCCCAAGTAAAAATTCGAGCTTGAACATCCGTTATGAAAACCACTTCTTGCTATGCCAAAGTTTCCGTGGTCCGAAAATCTAACCTTTTCAGGTCTAAATCCCGATCGAAAGCTAATGTTGACAAACCATATCGCGCACATCAGTTCAAAGGCATTCAAGTCAGAGGAGTTTTGACATTCAAGTCAGAGGCACACAAACAGACATTTAACTCATTGATATAAAACAAAAAGTTGGGTACTATAAGAATTTTCAATTGAAAAGCTCGACAGCACCCGAAATAAGGAGGAAACGCTGGGACTGGGACACGATCCTCACAAAAACTTTCAAATACTACAAAGGCAGGTCAGGCAACTAAAAAACGTGCAGAATCAGCTAAATCGTGTTCGAAAAGAATTGCAGTACACAAAAGAGCAACTGCACTGCGTCAGGAAAAAATTCGCGAAAAAAGAAGAAAGCAAACAACCCCAAAAACCCACGAAAACATTACCCGAGAACCTCGCAAACAGGGAATGATTCTGAAGTACTGCTTATAATGAGGAAGCATACTTTATCCTACACATCAGTCAAAAGGGTCCATCTTGGCATTCAAGTAGTATCCAAGAACACAGACAACTGACAAAGTCACTGCCAGGACAGAAAATTCAATAACGCACTTACATTTTTACTTTTGCAAGACTTGAAAGCCCAGGAATTCAACGCAACAGAAGCATTCATCTTGAAAAAGCGAAACGGTCCATCCAAACTGGTCGAAGTTCTCCTTTCGATAACTGACTCCGATATTTTCAATATCAAGGCCATAAGCCAGCTAATCTGCACAATTGAGGCGCAACTTGACGTAGACGCTCACGCAACGACCAAGTTGTTCACAGTTTCAATCCTCTACCTCAGGGTGTAAAGCACAGTCACGTTGCGTCAAGTGTAACCAGCTCCACCGTTTCTCCACGTGCGCAAAAAAGGCAGAAGAAAAGCTGTGAAAAACGAAACTGTGGAAACGAACATCCAGCAAACTATACAAAAACATACAAAAACCCCACATATAGGATTAATGTTTGCTTAAACACAAACTCAATTTCAAAGCATGATGTGGGATAAACAAACATGATGGCAAACATGATCCAAACCATGTTCACCACCAAACAAAACGCTGCAAACAAAATTTTGATGACATCATTGGGTAACATCGTCATACTCACGTGGAATGCTATCCACTATTCAAAGCCGGAGACCTTAACGCCAAACATCGCCTATTGGAAGTTGTAAGGAGCAACTAAGCCCGGGTCAGGCCAAACAAGTGTATCATAGCTAATTAATTAGACCTGCACATCCCTATCGAACGTATCCATTATGAGATAACACATGGTCACGCAAAAGACATCGCCATATCACCAAGTCGCATTGGCCAAAGAAACGAACCATCAAACACCTGATACGGCCGATGACATAGAGCAAGCCATCGAATCTCTAACAAACAAGATCACGCGGAGAAGGAGAAGGGAAACGAATCCCTGCAAACTCCCACAAAAGATTAAAAAAGTAATAAGGGGGAGTTATAAAGTTCGGAGAAGAGCTAGGCTCACAGGTAACTCTAGATTAAAAGTGAAAGCCACTCGGGTGTCAATCGAAATATCTGACAAGATAAAAGAGCTTAGAAATGACCAATGGGAGAGTTTTCTACAAAGTTTTGACTCTGGTTCCGATGTATTTTGGAGAGTGAGGATGAGGAGCTATATCGCACTGACTATCCCGTACTCCAGGCAGGTAACTCTCCGGAGTAGAAGAAATGAAATGTTGTTCTGCGTGCACTTCATGACCTTAGTTGTGAAGAAATCAAGGAAGACCTGGAGACTGAAGGCTTCCATCCAATGGAAGTCTTCTTCATCAAATTAAATACAGGTCCTTCCAAACTGGTCTACCAAAAAGGAGACTAACATATTCAACGTAACTGCCGTCTTCCATTTAATCTGTCGGGTTGAGGCGCTCAAAACAGGATACGGTCCGGCAATGTTCCACAACTGCCACCAATTTAGCCATACTTCGACTCACGAGGTAGCGAGGATAGGCGAGATGCATTAAATGTGGTGGGCTTTACCACCATAAAGAGTGCAAAAACTCAAAGGAACAAGCACCATTCAATGTGATTCGTTTACAAGGCTGAGCCATGGAGATTGTTCCATAAAATCAAAGGACATCAAGAAGGCTTTCGCGGAAACACCTTCAAAAAATAAAGACAAACATTGAAACAAATTATCCAACCATAAGCTATCCTACTAAAAACCAAAATGACATACAACCTCCACCTTCACAACACCAAATGTTGGATAAATTTTTACATCTGATGATGATGCAAGATATGATGATGTAAGATATGATGGGAAAGATGTTACAGGGAATGGCATGAACACCAATGCAAACACAAATAAACAACAATGGATCCGGTAAATCACCGGATTCACCGGAATCCGGTTTAAATTGAATGCAAATGACTCATTCCAAAAGACTAGAGAATTTAAAAATTATTATTAGATTATTAAATTAAATTCTCCAGGAAACCTTCTTGAAACCTGGAATTCACCGCCACTTCCCTAATTACATTCTGCATAGAAATAACAATATTGTCTAATAGAGGAAGTAGAGCAGCCATTCTCGTAAAAAGAACTTCAAATCATCACCAAATATTAAGACCACAATTACCAAGAACAGAAGCCGCAGCCACCAAAGTGCAAACGAGCTCCTTTGCGTTCACTTTGATTTCTTTGTACGAACCTCCAAAAAGCGGTGAATTAACACAAGACAACGACGCTCTCTTCACCCACCCCTGGTCAAATTCTATAATCCAAAAAGCCCATCATCGTGATCTTAACAGATTGATCGTACGCGTACAAGCTAGCAGGAGCTTATGAGATGTTGTAGCAAATTGCGGGCGAAATACACCAACCATCCTTGTCTTTTGGAATTTTCCGCGAATTTAATCATAATATAAGAATCAGAGTCCTTGACGAGATCCTCTTTTTTCACTTTCTTACAGAGAATGTCTTCACCAACAACTCACTGAAGAAATGGCAGATTGGAAAGATTTCCAGAACCCTTTGCACGTAAAATTTTCACACAAGCGTTAAAAACAGCTAGTGATGTCGACAAAATGATTGAAGAATTGACGAGGAACATTGAGCTGGCAAAAGAAAGTCACACAGCCACAACTCCGGCCAGTCCCTAGAATCTTCTTCAAGGAAAAAAAAAACTTTACAAGGAGGAAAAACTAAGCCCAGAGAATGTCTAAAAACATGGGTGATTCTAGATGACAAACGTATCGTAATCAGTTGACTAATCTAGTAAGGAAACGCATCTTAGACTTTCGCCACAATTAATGGGAAGTTTTCTTACAAATCTTGTGGAGCCTGGACAGAATAGCTGTTGGAGGATAACTAAATCATCACGCACAAAAAACAAGGCCTTTGTGTCCCTATCCACAGCCCAGACGGACTTTGGTATGACTGCCTAGGTAAGGCGGAAGCTTTTGCAAAACAATAGATGATCTTGATGAGAAGGAAGCTGTATTGGCCAAAGTGACTAAAAAATATCCTCAAGACAACAGCAACAACAACAACAATGAATGATACGAGATAAAGGACATTATGGTGGGCCTAAGTAAAAAACGATTTGTCCAGACTTCCTAATCAACATGATCTTAAATTAGATTGCAGGTAATAAATACCATAAACTTAATTTTCGGCCTACGGAAATACCCTTGGGTATGCATATCGGCTACCGTAATTGTAATCCCGAAACCAGGCGAAGATCACACCTTGCCTCAAAATTGAAAACCTTTAATTCTCCTCTCTTCTCTATCGAAAATTGCCGAACTAAAGGAGATAAAAGAAGAGAATAAAATAATCCTCGATGAGCGATTTCGCTTCCGAGCAGCTCATTCCACCGAACTCCAGCGCACTAGAGTGGATTATCATGTTCGTAATGGGATGATTCATAAAAAGTCCATGTTATGAAAGCCCATCTGATTCATATTAGATGTAGCGAAAGCCTTCGACTAAGTCTGGCATACAGGACTAATCTTCAAAATGCATGAACTCTACATCCTACTTTTAATGTTAACAATCTTTATAAAATTCAATCAATCGAAGCTAGAGTCCCACAAGAATAACGTCTGTTCCTTCGTTGGTCTTACCTGGAGTTGGTGTGATAAAACATCCTTACGCCCTTATTTCTGTGGATGCAGATCTCCTGCCTGGAGCTATACTTTAAATTTATGCAGAAAGGTTTACTATTGGTTGATCGATCTGAGGCTCGGATACACCTGCCGTCATCCCAATTCCCTATGTCTTAGAATTTCCATGGTATTGTTGTAGTGATGGTCGAGTTTGTAAAATAGTTTCAGTGCTCGGTCACGTGTTTATTTGTCAATTTTGTCTGTTTTAATGTTTTTTGTATGTCTATGTTTCTAACGTACCATGGAATACGAAAATTTTCCTTTTTGCTATGTTTTGGAAGGCTTGGAGGGCTTTTTTGTTTGCCTGGATAGTTTGGCTTGATGCAGAACTTCCGTACAGTATTTTGGCCTTATGACTTGGTTGTAGATCAGGATTTTATTCATATTTAAGGGATTTGACGATCCTCATTCATTGCCCTCATTTTTTACGTATATGATGCGCCCAGCTCAGTTTTTCGTCGGAAGGAAGTCCCAGATATGTGGCTGTTGGTTTCCATGGTATGTCCTTGTTGTTAATGGTCTGTGAGTTCGGTTGTTGGTTTCTTTTCCTGGTTATAAAGATTGCTTGCGTTTTGTCTGTGTTAATGTATATTTCCCATTTATTAAAATATCTCATAATAATATCAATAGAGTTTTGCAATTTTAATGAGATAACTTCTGCTTGTCTGCCTGAGTAATAAATGCAAGTGTTATCAGCGTATAAAGCTGTTTGAACATTATTTGGCAGGCGAGGCATATCCGCTTTGTAAAGGCTGTCAAGAATTAGGCAGATGGGTGATCAATGTGGAACTCCAGCGTGAATCGGTCGCAGTTCGGAAAAATGGTTGTCTAATTTGACACGAGATGTTCTCCCGTTTAAGAATGATTGTATGATTTGGAAGATACGTAGTGGAATTTTTAGTTCATGCATTTCATAAATACCGCGGATCGTCTAAGTTTTCATAACAACGTACACTTATCTCTTACGCCGACGATACGGTTATTTTCTATACAGCCTGACAAGAAAACAGTCGCTTCCAAACAGATCTCAATTGACGCAGATCTAAATTGATGCTTTCTTAAAATACTTTCGGGTAAGGAAGATAAGAATCAACAATGAAAAAACCCAGGCAATATTTATCACGGGAGGGGAATCACAGCATCCTTCTACGCATCAAATGGACGAAGGACGGATACCATGGAACGGAACTGCAAGATACTTAGGACTAACATTCGACGCTGTTTAACATGGAACGAACACATATGACAAAAAGACTGCACTTGTTAAGAGTGTTTGCTTCCTTGCAGCTAATCACTGAATTCAGCCGCCTTTACATGACTTATAAAATTCTCTTTCACAAACAGGTGCCAGGTTTTGCCAGAAATCAAAGTCAGTTAAGAAAGCGCTCCAGGCATTACAGAATAGAGCTCTGAAACGGATCGTTTCCATTTCATTGTTTATAAGAAACATGGATTTACAAAAGGAGTTCAGTCTTGAGACAATAGACAAATGTATACCCAGCCGAGCACTGTAAGTATCCGACCAAATATACACACGTTCTCATAAGAGCAGATAGTACAGCATCACAAATATGTCCACCTCTAGGATTAATTACATACTAGACAAAAACCAGCGTAAGAGATTTTCATTCCTGTGTAGAGCACAGGAATGCTCACAGAGAAGACTCACAAACCGACTACTATAAGTAAGTATCTCTACCCATGAGTCAATCTAAAGTTGACCATGATGCGGTGTATTAATTTATATATAATACTCATCCTAGAAATTAGCATCCAACCAATAATAATCTACGGAGTCCCCAGATGGAATCAATGCGCTAAATGTGAAACCTAAAGTCATCCAAAATCGTTATTTAATAATGGCCCTAAATAAACCCTACTACGTCGTGTCCAGTTTGCTACCCACTCACCCACAAAAACAGCTAAAACTCCTTGAATCCTTTTATAATCACTTTTTGGTATGTTAAGTCTTTAAAAATGATGTGTCTTCATCCATGGATATACCTAGATTAAATTGATTACAAATTAGTTCATAAGTAAGATAAGAAAAATTGTTTAAAGTTAACTGCTAGCCCAACAGTGATTTTTGTGAAATTTTCCTCTCGATTTAGTTCTTAATTCATTATGAACATGTTAAAGCATATTAGATATTCAACAAAAATGCACAAAATTATATTCTTAGCGTTGACTAACTATTTAAGTGGTTATTTAAACTAAACGACGACGGAATGATTTAAACTGAGAGGGCTTGATCCAAAAATTTGCCACGGACCTCAGATGGTATAGCTTCGCCCCTGTAAAAGATCGTCTTCGTCTTCTTCCGGAGTTAATTTATGACTTCCATGTCAGTTAGTAAGATAAAATGTTAAACCAGTATCAATTTTCTCAGATGGCACTTTTATAAACCATACATCAAGACAAGCAATAGTTATCACATCAATAAAGCGACATTAAATTTGCAGAATCCAAAAAAACAGCGGTAGTCTTGAGCAATAAAGACAATACCGTCGGCGAAATATCGAACGACCTCAGGAATTCTGCAGAACCTTGGCTTACAAAAGTCGAATAGCTCTCCTTTCTATAATCAACGACAGTATAGTTTTGAGCTTTTTGATAAGGGAACGTGGGCTTTTAACATAACTTCGTTTATCACATACTTAACATTACGCAGGCTTTTAGTTCCAGCACATCCGTCTACACCAACGGACATTCCGTCATTAAGGAGATAAAATAACAGTCTTTTTTTGGAAACCAATCGTAATATCTTATCTTTTCTCCTCGGGAAACATAAAGAGTGTTAAAGGTTTCTATACTTTATTTAGTTTCTGAAAATAATCATTGAGTGCTTAATGAGATTATCCCTGTGAATTATTGATGCCAAACCGTATGATCTGCATAACAATTGGTGAAGAGAAACATATGCCAAGGAAGCGCAATCACGTCAAGCTATGATATGTCACTTCACACTTGTAAGGACATTTTACACAACTGAAGACTACAAATTGTAGATTCTGCTAGCCATTTCAAAACGTATTTCATGCAAGCGTATGCTACTCCCTAAGTCGCAATGTTAGTGATTTAATACATTGTAATACGATGCTTCGCTCACAATGCCAGTCATTAATTACACTTTATGGCAAAGAGGCATTCCAACCCTGCTTTAGATGCTTTCATCGATCAAAGTACTTCCTTCCTTGGGAGTCATATTGGAACTCATAACAGGCCTATTTCGGGCGCTTATTAATTATCAATAAGGCAAATGCATTACTGCTGTAAACGGAATGACAATGGCCTCGTCGCCCTCAAGTTAATCGGTCGTCCTAATTGTTTCCAGAGTGTGAGCCGATAGAGAATGTACTCATATAAGTATTTGATGTAAGCTTTTCATCCGCCCACTGAAAAACGGGAAATCTATTCGTGAAAATATTTCCTTGTAGATCCTTAATGTCAAGTGTGTTGTTATGAGCTCGGCGAAAATCATTAATAACTTCAAATCGTTATAACACACCCACGAGTTTATGTTTGTACGCAAGACAGAAGAGTGAAGACAAATATTTGGAGTGTTTAGTGGATTACTTTATTTGTTCACACTTTTTTTCCCACAAAGATTTAGTATGATTCCAATGAATTATTTTCTGAATTTTAATGATCTTATTTTTATGTTATTCACAATTCAAAACAATGAAAATCACGCGTTTTAATTTCAGAGGATGATTAATTAGTTTGGCATTGTCTCAGGATGGCAAGGCAATAAAGCAACGTAAATCGCACTAAGAAACTTTTTTTCAAATTACCTTTTTGCTCTACATGATGAATGACAGTTTATTTATTTGGATTTCTCATAAATTTTGGGTGTTATATAAGATTCTTGTATAATACATCAAGTAAAGCAACATTGTCTGCAATTAAGCGTGAATAGTGAGAATATGTTGATCAGTCATCCATATTATCCTAACCAGTTATACTTTGAGCATTGTAGGGAGACAGCCTTCATACCATAAGAAGCATTTTCTTATTTGGATGAAAAGAGTCTTATTCTGGACGGACGAGGAACACCTGTAATTTACCACATATACAGACGAAGTACTGACAAACGACTCATAAACCCTGATCATATTCGATACATGTTGTTGCGCTTTCTCAGGTGCGCGACCTGTTTGCTTCGCAAATAATCACAAAAGTGAATTAAACACACACGTACTAATTTAAAATTAGTTGTTTGATAATTTATTCTATTTTAATGACAACACTTCACAATCATTTTAATCACTTTTATGTTAATTAATTGATGAATTATAACATTCGCTTTCACTCGCTTTTGAATCCGCGTACGATTGGACTCACTATCGCACTAATACGGGCGTGCACTATCGCTTAATCAACAAGACTCCTCTTCGCCGCTCGCTGTCGTCGCTTTTATACATGTACCATTCGATCCCGAATCTTCCACATGGACCATTCTCAAGTTTACGCGCTGAGTCATTTACACACGTATTTGTTGTACTCAATGCACGCAATGTGTTTATTTTATGCCGATTACCCCTTCGAATGACCGGTGTGTTGGTAATTGATACTTGTTTATGAATTTGCTCTTAAGACGACTACAGTGGCGCGTGACATTATTCGAACAGTATGCTCTGTTGCAACATACTACACGCATAGGAAACTCCAGCAGTACTGTTGGCTAGAGAGTGATGATAGTGGTTGATCGGGTGTTTAAATGCATATTTAATGCATTATAAATGCTGAGGGTGTTTAAATGCATATTTGTTTACATTGATATCAAAAATTTTGAAACGGTTCGTTCCCAATCGATAATTGTTGGGTCGATTTGTCATTTCACTTTTATTGTGTCAATTTATTTTCTGACTGTTTTCTTGAGATTGCTTGTGATTCATTCATTTTATTGTGTTGTGTTATAATTTATACAAAAGAAAAATAAAACGCATCTGCAAATTTATTTACGTAAATTGAAATACATCTCCGGCATGTAAATAATGTAAGATTTTGGTAAATTACACATATGGATAGTTTAAGTTTAAGTTTATTTAAACTTTCTACTGCAAGAAGATTTCGACTATCGAATAACTAGATTCGATTTAACTTATGATATTGTTTGAAGTTTTTTAAAGAATTTTTTTAAATATTTTTTATTGATGCTATTGAAATTGTATTTAAATTAATGAACGAGCGGGGAAATGTCCATCCGATTGAGAAAGCGATAAACCAGAAAACCTTAAGAGTATGGCTTAAGTAGATTTAAGGTTGTAGTCAATGTTTTGTTACCTTTTTTATTGGTGTTAAATTATTGTACAACTATCAGAAAAATAAAGAGCTACTGAAACCAAAACCAAAGTCTCTTTTCTTTTATTTCTGCTTCGTTCAATATGAAGAGCCAGAAAAGAGTTTGCCACCTAATTTGCTCTAAATCTTACAAATGACACTGCGGGCAAAATTTTCTACCTTCGCGGGAGCACTACTGCGACTATTAAGACCGTCCATAAATGACTTAAGAAATCAGACCTTGCAATTTCGAGTTGACAGGTGAAGACCGCAGTGCCCACCCAGCTATGACGTACACGAATTAAGTGCTGAAAATACGCGATAAAATGAGCGTGGGATAGTGGATACCATTGACATATCTAAGATAATAAGAATTAACAAAAAATCAAGCTGAAATATGCAAAAATGCGAAGGTAGCCGTTAAATATATGAATTGAAATAGAGTAAGCTTTCACTAGTAGTTTCCAATGAAGAGTTCTCAATGTCAAGAAGGCGCTTGATTCCTTGTTTGAAATACTTGTTTTTAGCTGTACCCGTTGTACCCTACAGACGGGTATTTTACGTCTGGCTCGTCGCAGAAGCATTCGTGTATTTGGACATTTATCGATATGGTTTTGACTCTAATGACATAAACAGACGGTCTAACGTTAAGAAGATAAAATTACCTGTAAGTATGAGTTTAAGACACTCTGTAGTCTACCCGTCTTTTGTGATCGATCGGAGACTTGCGTATAAATTTCGACTTGTGTTGGCCGGGACCTTGAGGATTTCCATGGTCCGGTTAGGAATATTGTCTATTTTGTCAAATAGTTTTAGTGCTCTGTCTCTGTTGTATTTCTCTTTTTTCTGGGTTTTGGCTGTCTGAAAGAAAGCGATTCTGTCATAGAGTAGTGTGTTCGAGAGTAGTTTACGAGTATGTTCAGGCAACTGGAGCTAAGAATGGGGTGTAAGGAGGCGAGTATTCCTAGGCAGTGGACTCGTTTTTTGCGTATGTGGTCTTTCCAGGTAAGTTGGCGAGGACTGTAAATCCTTGGTATTTGGCTACTTTGTTCCATGGTATTGTGTCACTGTCTATGTATAATTCCGTTGGGAGTTGTTCCAACGCTGGGTGATGTAAATGGCGTCAAAATGTTTCTTATCTTTATTAGTTTTAGTTTTGCATTTACGGAAGTATTCTTGCAACATTTCGACTGTGAATCGCAGTTCTGTGGTAATGACTTCTTGATGTATAATATTTGCAACTGTCGTTTGCATATAATGATACTTGAACTTTGTTTGGTAACAGTGGGATGTCTGTGGTGTACAGATTGTATAATATTAACGAGATGGTTGAACCTTGCGGAACTCCAGCTTGAATAGTTCGCAGGATCGAGAGGTGATCTTCCACCATAACTTTAAAAGATCGACGTCTTAGGAAGTTTTGTATTAATTGGGTGTGAGATAGGATATAAAATTCATGCATTTTGAATATGAGTCCTCCATGTCAGACTATGTCAAAGACTATTGATATGTCCAACATAACTAAGCCTGTTGACTTCCTGTGATGAAATCCCATTTCTAATTTGCTGGACCACCCTTCCTAACTGGAGTTACGCCGGCTGAGGTTCTTCTTTAAAGCGTATTGTTCATCAGGGATAATGTGATTTTCGGTTATCACTTTGTTGAGTCTTATCAGTAATACCTTTTCTGTTATTTTTGAGATTGACTAAAGGAGACTCATGGGTCTACAATTTTGCAATTTTTTTACGTTTTTTATGTTTTTGGGAATCTACGTAAGTGGGAGATTTTGCTGATTATGACTGTGACTCGGTTTGGATGTGCTCGTTGGCTCATCATCAGGGTCCTCATCCAAGCCGGTATTTTCTTGAATTTTTGCTTTTGTGTGTCTGCAAAGTATTTCGTTTTTCCCAATTTATTACATTTTTTCCGTTTGGGCAATATATGGGTGGTACATCTACGTTATTCCGTATGTGGGAGTGTATGAGCACCCTCCTCCTCCTCCTCCAGTAGGCATTCTCGCCAGGCTCGAGGCTCTGCAGGAAACTCTACCGTTGTAAATTTCAAAACTGTTGAATACGGCCTCGAATTTCATCTGTTAACCGGTTTGCTTCCATTCTTCGCCTAAGATCACGCGCGCTCCTGGCTCATCTCCGATATTGATTCATGATTTCAATTTCGCAGGGGAGGTGAAACGGATTGTATTCCATTATCGGAGTTGTGACTTTTGTCTATTTGATGTTATTCGTTACTATTTCTCAAGTTTTTTCGACGTATTTGACTGTATTGAATTCTTAGATGAAATTTCCACTAGTCATGGAAAGATGGTCAGTCGGTTTTCTTCTTGCTTCTTATAAGTTCATCTATGTAGACATCCTCTAGTAGGATGCGTAACGACTGATGGTCTGAGGACAGCTCGTTGAGGACATTTATACGTATGCTGGAATGAAATTTGCCGATGACTCCAAAGTCTAGGATGTTTCGGTGCATCATACAAAAGTTCGTTGGCTTATTGGGAAGATGCATGCTAGCATTCGTGGTTGTAATGAATTTGTTTCGCTCAGTCCCAGCTTGATTGCTACTCAATGACCAACGGTGGCCCTTCCATTTCAAATAGCATGTGGACGTATTGTTTAAAGTGCCTGTTATTCGGTGGATTGTACACCAAAATAACCACAAATTCAAACGCATTCGCCTGCACTTTGATGGCTGTTGCTTCTGTTGTGCGTAATTGTGGTGTATGAATCAGATGATAGCTGACACTACTCTTAAATTACACGAGTTTTGGGCTTGAATTAGGTTTTTTGGAGCAGGATTATTTCAAATTTATTGCCAAAAATAAACTGTCCAAATTCACCAGTTCGTTGAAGCAAGGAATTAGGGATTCATTCATTAGTGTTTGGGAGTGTTGGCTTGTGGTGCAAACATAGTTTGGGCTTAATGTTTTTGTTGTTTTTCGAACAACCTCCGTACCTTGCGTCTTGCATCGTCCTTTTGCATCACACATCTAGCTTGTGCATGACAATTGCCCAAGGAGAGTAAAAATTCTAGGCAATTGTGACACATCGGTTATCCAATGTGGGGTTTCATAGCTTCCACCTTGCAGATAAGGTGGCATACCGCAGCGATATTGTAAATTGATGTTTCATCCTTTGGGAGGGGAAGTTTGACCAGTTTTGAGGGGCTGGCCATCCCAGATCTTCTTTGATATCCTCTATGGCTACTTCATGAAAGCGTCGAGTCATGACGTCGAAGTTTCTGTCCCCGGGGAGGTATTAGGTGTATACATGTGAAATGCGGATTTTACTAACAGATGGCATAACCATTACATATGGTTTGTGTCGGGGATAACTAATATGGCATTTTCGAGAGCATCTGTCAACAAATTCCAGTACGTCATAGGTTTTGATTGTACAAACAACATAGTTTTTTTTCGCTTCAAAAATGTCGAATTACTTGCCAGAAAAAGAGGTTTTGTGGGGAAGTCTAATAACCTTCTTTCATTTGAAAAAAACGGCAGCAGAAACTTATCGATTGTTAGTGGAAGCATATGGTGAATCTGTCCCAAGCCAAGACACTTGTGGACGATGGTTTAAAAGATTTAAAAGTGGCGATTTCGATGTCAGCAACAAAGACCGTGGAAAACCACCAAAAAAATTCGAAGATACAGATTTGCAAGCATTATTAGATGAAGACAACACACAAACTGAAAAACAGTTGGCAGAAGCGTTGCAAGTTACTCAGGCAGCCATTTCACAACGTTTAAAAGCCATGGGAAAGATCCAAAAGCTGGGAAATGGGTGCCATATCAATTGAAAGAAAGAGACATCGAAAAGCGAAAAGTCATTTGTGAAATTTTACTTGCCAGACAGAAAAGAAAACGCTTTTTGCATCGGATTGTTACTGGCGATAAAAAGTGGATTTATTTCGACAATCCCAAGCGGAAAAAATCATGGGTAGACCCAGGCCAGCCATCAACATCACAACCAGTCCGAAATATTCATGCAAAGAAGACTTTGCCCTGTATTTGGAGGGATAGTAAGGGACCTTTGTATTACGAACTGCTGAAACCTGGTGAGACTATTACTGGTGAGCGTTACCGATAACAACTGATCAAATTGAACCACGCACTTAAGGAAAAACGACCAGAATTTGACCAAAGACATGATAAAGTCATTTTTCAACATGACAATGCTCGGCCACATGTTGCAATACCTGTTCAGAACTACTTGGGAAACATTAATTGGGAAGTTCTGCCCCACCCGCCATATTCACCTGACTGGGCTCCTTCTGACTACTACTCGTTTCGATCGATGCAGTACGGACTTTCGGAACAGCACTTCCATTCTTACGAAGAAGTTAAAAATTGGCTTGATAAGTGGTTAGCCTCAAAAAATGAGAAGTGGTACTGGGACGGAATCCATCAATTGACAGAAAGATGGGGAAAAAGTCGTAGCTAACGATGGCCAATACTTTGATTATTGAATTAATTCGTGCTGTTATTCAAATAAATGCACATTTCAAGCAGAAAAAATCCGCATTTCATATTTATACACCTATTAGTATGTGTGATATTGGCATTGTTTACAGTCAACATTTATATTATCAGTCTAGGCTCAATATTTTGTTCGGCGAAGTCCATTTGTCTGTCTTTCTTAAGAATATCGGTACTGTAACTCTCTGTATCAGTTGTGATGGGAGACGTTTTTGCTGCATTTGATGTTGATCGGGTAGTGTGTGGCTTAATTTTCTGAGAAATTTTTAATTCTGTGATGCTTATAAACGGTTTTGGGGTGGGATGGGATGGAACTTCTCATCTTCTTTTGTGTTTTCTTCTATTTCTTCCTCTCATATTCCTTCATATCATTTTCTTCTTGTTCTGCCTCTGCTTCGGAGGAAGAGGCCGAATGATTGGAAAAAGACGAGGAGCTTGTGATCCTCCTTTTCTCGTTTTTATTTCGTTTGTTTTTATTTTTCGGCTAGGAATTTTTGTTTCGGAGCTCGGCATTTTGCTCCTTCAGGGAGTTGTTTTCCCTCTCATTGGTCGAGTGCCTTTTGGAGTGGTTCCTGACTCATACTTAGATTTTCCTGGAGTAGTCCAAGCTCCTTTAAGCCTTCCCTCAATTAATTGTTCGTGCTCTCGGCTTCGCCGGTCTGGCCGACTGGAGACGAGCCACTTTGTCTCTTGTCAGGGTCCTTGTTTTCTTCTATCCTGCGAGTAAGAACATGGTTTTTACGTTTAGGTTTTTTTTTCTTTTTTAATCTCCAATCGATAATAATAAGATGATTGCGTCAAATCTACTTGCTTAAGTGCTAGTTTCAAATGATCGTGTATTCACCTAGAAGTATCGTTTCCCTATCTTTGTCTCCATGCTTCTCCATTCTCACGAATCGGTGTAACCTTCATGGCCGCACAGTTCTTGTGGTTTCTCATTTCTCATTCAGCTATTGGTCACTGTCTAATATTTGCTATTGTTCTACTGTTGTTCTTTCGGGCTATCGATGTTTTGTACACATATGTGATTTTGTTATTTCGTCACTGTGTTCATCACCAGTTCACTGTCACTAAACTGTTTAATTTTTCACTACTTTTCGAACTTTCTATAATTTTTTGTCAAGTCAGCACCGCGCAAGTCAGGCACCGCTCGTCATTGACTCTTGATATTGATCATCCTTCCGATGGCGTCGCAATTTTATATCACATTTATAGACGGTCCATCGGTAAGAAGATAAAATATCCTCCGAGTTTGAGTTGACTGGACCAACAATGCCAATGTATCATTTTGAACTTTTATCCTACATCTAATATGTTATAATATGATTCTCAATTTTTGTGAATTTCTTAATTAATGTGATTCCTGAGCTATTAATGTTACCAGGATATAATGTTGAAACTTCATCAGCAAGCAAAACTTGAAAAGCCCAAAAGTCAAAGTTCTTTTTCACTTATAAAGGCTCATAAATGGGATCCTCGAGCTGAAATTGCATCGACTGATTTGGTAGTGGAATAATTGCAAGATTCCTTTACATTGGATACACCCGACAAGGATATAATAATGTGTCCATTCAATTCACCATTAACAAATCCTTAAAAACTTAAAAAATGATGTCTCATGCTATGTTCACATTTCTGGCGATTAGTTTTAGGCTTTAGAGTACGTCTTTGAAATGTGTTGATTCCAAAAGTACCAATAACGAGCCTACATGTTGTCATGTTATCGCACAGGAATAAGCTTCATCTATGAATACAACTTAGTATCCACTACGGGGTTCAAGTAGATTTATTCCTTACAAAATGCTGTTCTAAATTATACTCATTGATCATAGACCATATCTCGATTTGTTGTCAATTTGACACCTTTTGGAACTAAATCAAACGTAACTCATACGTGTTTCGTCCTAATTCGCCCTGAAATTTCGGTTTAACGTAAAAATAGCATAAGAAGTTTTCGGAAAAAAGAAAAACCTCACTAAAAGATTATGGAAAAGTTATCAAATTCCTTTTTGAAGTTTTGATTGACACTGGTAGATGTAATCCTTACTTTCAGTGTATAAAATAAAGCCTTGTTTCCGATTCTGTTATTTATGTCTTTTCTCATCCATTTTAGGTTGCGTAGTGGCGTAATCAGTTCGATTTGATCTTCATGTAAAATTTTTTTCGTAACTTTAGCCAAAATATCCTAGAGGTTGGTTAGATGATTTTGCAAGTGACGATAGTGCGATTTATGCCACAAGTGAAGATGGTGGCTGTGACTTCAAAAATAAAAAAATGGAAGTGATTAGGGGTATGTCATTGAAGATTTGGCGGAAACAAGGACTAGTAGGGGAATGCAGCAGCTTTTGTAGGTCTTCGCTGTCTGACAAAAACAGGTTTTGGGGTATAGTAGTGTCGGTCTGAATATCTATTTGTAGATCTTGTTTTTCAAGTTCACCGACTAGATATGGACTGTATGTCTAGACAATGTTTTCTTCTTATTATTAGTCTTCCCAAGTGACTCTGTGGTCGAGTTTGAGTCCCCAGTATTTGTTGCTAGCTGTTCTATTCAATGATATAATTTCAGAGGTATATGGTACATGTGCAGAGTCGTCTGTTGCTGCATTTTGCGACTCACGAAGACTATGGCCAGGTTCTTGCCCTTCTGAAGCTTAATTTTTCATCTCCGGAGGTATTCTGTTCGCATACAGTGAAACTTGAAAATGATTTGTCAGGGTTGAATCTGCAGGTTGCAGATTGTACAGTAGTTGTGAAATAGGTGATAGGGGGAACTGTGGCTTGAATAGTTGGCAGGTACAATAAATGATTTTCTAACCTAACTCTAAAAGATCGAACTTTAAGTAAGGTGTATATCAGTTGAATGTATGTTAGGGAGTATAGAGAATTTAAAGATTTTAAAATTAGTCCTGCAAGCTAAACTTTGTGAAAGACTTTCACTACGTCAAACTTAACTAGACCTGTTGATTTCCTACATTCCTGCTCTTACCTTTCCTCTCTTAGTAGGAATCTCGTTGAATGTGCTTCTCTGAATCCGTATTTTCCTGTGGAATGATTTGTTTCTTAGCTATCACCTCATTCAACTCATTAATGTCTTTTTTAACTATTTGGTAGTTCGACAAGAGGAGCCTTATGGATCTGCAATTTTGACGAATGGCATTTTTTCTGGATTAGGTTTTATTGTTACCATAGCCAATTTAGATGTCATATGGAACCTCTGCAAAAGAAAAAGAAAACAAATCTGTTGATTGCGCCCGTCAATATATTCAAGACGTTCACTGGGAGCCACTCCAGCATTATGTTCGCCGCAGTATCGAGTACTGGTGCCTCCCGATTGTCTTAGCATTAAGTCTTTTATTCCCTGTGTGCAAATTGGCCGTATACCTGCCTCCTCCTATGCCACATTTTTCAGTTCTCTTACTTTATTTGAAACTTTGTCCATCTCGTCAATGATCGCATCGCAAAAGGGTATTTTCATGTAGTTGAGGCTCCAGCGTGTTTGAAAATGCTTCCGCTTTTCCTCATTTGTCAAATTTTATGCCGTTTGGACCGCTAATGCGTATAGCACACAATTATTTTTGCGTATGGAGATGTATTCTCTGCTGGTTCGAAACTGTCCTATAGGAGTTAAAACTGGGAGTTCATTTTACAGATTCATGATTCATTATATAGATTAGACGTCCTCCATTAAGTAGGTCTAGAGAGAGGTCCTTAAGGATATTTCTTCGTATATTTGTATGAGATTCTCGGGATATTTTCGCGTATTTGACCAAAATACGTTGCATCATTGGGAAGGTGCAGGGGTTTCTTGCTTGTGATGAGCGTGTTAAGCTCAAGCCCAGATTGATTACTTTCACAACACTCAAGTGCCCATTATAGGTATTGAAGTCTCCAATGAATAGAAGCGGCCTCTTCTTGGAATTAGGTTTATAGGCCTTTTTTGAAGTGTGTGTTTTGGTAATTGGATACTGAAATAACCACACATTTGTCTACACTTTAATGACAGAATCAATTTCTGTTGGGTGTAGTTGTGTTATGTGAATCAAGCAATGGCCCACATTCCTTCTCACGAAAATGTCCATTCCTTCCCCCCTTTCTGTTAACATATCGTGTACATGAGTAAATTCGATTGCAATTGTCTGGTCGATGTGTTTTCCTCAGCAAGAAATATTTCAACTCCAGGTTTTCTTTCGTCCCTTTCAGTTTTTTTCCATTCTTTGAACCGCACTTCTATGTTCTCAGGGTGGGGTGTACATAGTTGAAATTTTTAAAAACAATATATATCTTATCTATTATATTATATACTATATTATTAATATTATTACATTCATAAATTATTTGTTTCTACCCTTTGTTTCGAAAGTTTTCACTAAAAATCGTGAAATGAAATTTCACGCCATTGTATTTTTTTTTTTTGAAGGGACGGAGGTGAAGGGTATTTACGCCCTGAGTGTCGGACTCCTCCGCTACCGGAATACCGACTAAACACCTCCCCTGTCACACCGAGAACCTAGCCTGGAACTGTTTGTCACATTACTTCGGACTAGGCCTCATTAATCATCGCTTAGCGATGTCTTCAGGCTAAGGGAAATATCTCTTTCTCCACGGATCGATAGGAAGGAATTGCGATTAGTAACTATAATATTGCGTTACAGAGATGTTCCCTCCCTCGCCAAGCAATCCATTATGTCCTTCTTTATAATGAGTACTGTCCGTACGTAATGCGACACACAGTTCCAATTGTCCTTTGATTTCATCATTTTTCCCGTTAAATTTTCTGGGGAAATTACGCCAATTTTCTCCGAGAGATGCGAACGGAGTCTTGTGAATCTATTACACGTAAAGAACGTATGGCAAGCGTCATCCAAGTTGGGGATGTTGTCTTTCCCATCTTATACAGGTAAGACTGAAAATACCCGTGACCACTGAGTAGTTGCGTCAGATAATAATCAGTCTCACCATGCATTCTGTAGAACCACGGCCCCAAGTCACTTATCAGCCGTGCGGTCCACCTGCCTCGCGTTTCGTTTTCCCATGCTTGCTGCCATAAGATAAGGGTTCTTCTCCGTTCCTCTCGGCTGACGGTTTCTCTCGCCGACTCCCCCCCTACGTGAGTATACACGTTTCCGTTCGTCTGCAAGTAACTTAATTGGAACCACCCTCGAGAGTATCAGTACAGCAGGTTCAGAGACAGTGCGGTATGCAGCGGCTATCCGCAAAGCTCCTTGCCTCTTGCACCTGTGCCAGACGCCTTTGGTACGTCTCTTTACTAAGAGCGTCAGCCCAAACCTCGGAGCCATACAAGAGCATTGACTCCATTGCACTCATCAGTAGACGTCTTTTGCTCGAGGTTGGCCCCTGCGTGTTGGCCATAATGCGGTTGAGCGCCGATACCCGCACGGAGGCCTTATCTGCTGACGCTCGAACCTGCTCGAAAAAACTCATCTTCGAGTCAATCATCAAGCCAAGGTATCTGATTGATTCTTTTGACTCGATGATCATTTCCCCCACCCGAACCGGCATAACACGAGGGATTCGCTTCTTTGTGAGGACGACAACCTCGGTCTTTTCCAGCGCTAGGCTAAGACCACGGTCTGTCATCCACTCGCTCACTCGGCGTATTACCGCATCCAGTTTGAGCTGCGTCTGTCTGACAGTACGTCCGGTGACTAGTACTGCTACGTCATCTGCGTAGCCAACCAGGCGCGACTCCCCTGGTAACTGTAGCCTCAAAAGCTCATCGTACGAGACATTCCAGAGGTCCGGGCCCAGAACGAAGCCTTGCGTGACCCCTGATGTCAAATCAATTCTTCGCCGGCCTCCCAACGATTCATAGATGAGTTTCTGATTATTGAGGTAGTCTTTCAATATCCGCATCAGATACCTCGGCACCCTGAAATATTCCAGAGCACCAAGAATATCTGTCCATCTAGCAGAATTGAAGGCATTTCTCACATCTAGTGTAATGAGCAGTACTATTCGTCTCGAGTAATCATTGTGGGCTTCTGCCTGCTAGACCGCACTCACTACCTCTGCTATTGCACCAATTGTGGATCGGCCAGCCCTGAAGCCGTACTGCGGAGGAGGAAGATCCTCAGCAGTTCGGATGGCTTCTCCAAGTCTTTCTCTAATGAGCCTCTCGAGCACCTTCTCAGCGAAGTTCAACATCCATAGGGGCCGATATGAAGATGGTTGCTCCGCGTTCTCCTTCCCCTTGCGGGTTAGCACGATCCTCGCCCCTTTCCAGCAAAACCCGCTTTGCTGCAGACAGGCATTGAAAGTGGTGAACAGCTTATCAGGACAAAGTTGATGTGAAAGCTGTATCACTTCCGCTGGTATATCGTCTGGCTCTGGGGCCTTTTTCGATTTTAAAGCTTTTACCGCATTATCCAGTTCGATGGCGGTAAAAAGTGGGCATTCTCCGAGACATTCAACATCTGCATCATCGGGACGAATAGGATGCATAGGGAAGAGCGCTCGAACAATCTGGTCCATTTTTTCCGTTTCAAGGACACAGGGCCTCCTTGCAGCTCCTAGTTTCCACATGGCAAGCTTGTAACCCAGCCCCCACGGGTCTCTGTCGAAGTCCTCAACTAGGTTGTGGCAGCAGCGAACCTTGGTTTCGTTAATCAACCTACGGTGAACTTTTCTAGATGACCTGTATGTCAGCGTTTGGGAATGTGACTCGTCTCGATTTCTTAAACGTTGAGATTCGCAGTGGAGTTTACGACATTCTCTCCGCTTTTCGGCGATTTTGCGACCACCAGTATACAGCAGGCTTATTGTGTCGAGGCCGTCGTCTGGGCATAGAGCAGTCGCACACATTCTTGATGAGCCTCATGGTGGAGCTCACCATGTTTTCAGCTGAGGCTCCTCTCGTTACCATCATAGTTTCACCTCTCATAAGAGCTGCGGCGAACGCGTCGACATCTATTTTAGATATATTCCAACCTACAGTTGAGGGTTGGGTTGCTACGCGTCGAGTAGCACAGTCGCCAATTGCGAAAGCAATGTACTGATGATCGCTCGCCGAGTAGTCCTCCAGTACCCTCCATCTGTGTATCCTAGGCACTAAGGACTCCGAAACGAATGTCACATCCAGAATAGTTCCCAAGCAGCCTCCCCGTCAAAAAGTTGGTGTGTTTCCAACGTTAATGATGACAAGTTGCCTCCTAGCCGCCATTTCTAGGATTCTTTTTCCTCTCGAGTCTGGCAGAGGCATTCCCCATTCAATCGCCTTGGCGTTAAAGTAATCGTTAAAGTTATCGCCTTGTTGGCGCTAACCGCCAACAAGGATTCGGCCTTCTGTGCTAGAAATAGCTTCCTCCAGTTCATCGAACCTGCTGTGAAAACATGAAATTGACTCATTCGGCGTGAAATAGACGTTTATGAAGGTCAAATCGGCGCACCCAATGAGCACGAAGCCATTTCCGCTGGAGCAAGTCCGAGCTGTGGGTAGAGCCCTATCACGTACCCAGATGGCGGCGGTGCCGGATCGATCACAATACCATCCAGCTTCCTCTTTGTGTTGGAGTTGCTCAGATATCAGCAAAATGTGAACTTTTTTCTCTCTTGCAACCTGGTCTAGTAAATCTTGTGTGGTTGAGCTACGGTGTAGGTGGATTTGCAGGACTTGGATCATGTCTTTGCTCTTTCCTTGCTTATTGCCTCTTTGAACTCCTGGCACCTACCACTTCCTGGAATATGAGCCAGCTCTTCAGACTTCCGTATCAGACTTCCTTATCTTTTCACAAGATGCAACTGGGTTCGTTTGGGCCGTCTTTCGCCTTATGACCGGAAGTGTCACACCTGTAGCACAGTTTGCTTCGATCTGTCCCCTTGCAGTTCAAGGAGATGTGTCCAAAGCTAAGGCAGTTGTAGCATCGAGTTAGGGCTACCCTCCGACGTATCCTGCACACAAACCAGCCGATTTTAATTTTCTCTTTGGCCAGGAGTTGCACAGCGTCTTTCTCTGGGATGTCTATTATTGCCGCCCTTTGTCCTCTAGAGTTGGTAGGCGTTAGCCTTACCCTAAAGCTCTCTGCTGTAGGAAGAATTAGCCTGGAATCTTCTACTTCTTTGGCATCCGCAATGCAATCAAGGTCTCTTATTTCCAAAGAGGCCATTGGCTTTAATGTCGAGATAACAGCTTTAGAGCCCAGGAGGTCCTTGACAGCGCTCTCGAACCGTCTCTTGTCGGTGGATTCCACTCCGAGTTCTACGAGGAGACCACCTGTTCTGGTCACTGTTACTGTTCGTAAGAGCACTTTTCCTACGGTCAGGTTTAAGTGGACTACATGCCGCCCTTTTGCCTTTTACGAGAGTAGTAGCATTTTCGGTGAAGAGAGTTTTATTTGCTGGAACTTTCTTATGCTCTTTCAATTCACTCTCCGCCCGTAGTCACCTACGGCGATAGTTCTGGATCCTATCAACGAGGTCCTCCAATTCGGCAATCCCATTTTTGATGCCCTTGTTGACATTTTTTTAGACATTCGTTGAATTTCTCATCACTTTTATTATAGCGCTGATGTTCCTTATTAGACGCTCTTCCTCACTTCTGTCGGCGGCAATTTTCGTTATCAGGTCGTCCTCAGGCGAAGTTCTCGATATACTGTCAGCAGAAGGGTCTTGTTGTTGTTGAGCTTCATTGGTTTCGCCTTCCACGTTGTTCAGTATATGACTTTTAATGGCCCCTGGAGAATGGCACTTCGGAACGATGACTCCACTGCCCGAAGCCTCCACTACGCTTCTGGTTTCGTTCGCTCCATCGCCTTGTGTAGGAGCAATGTTGTGGACAAGCACCTTTTTTGCTGTTGCAAAGCGTTCGATGGAGGTTTGCTTCCACGATATTTTCTCGTTGCCTTGATTAGGCTTGGCTACTCCTTGAGGCGGAATTCGCAGTAGTTTTGGGCTTCGGGCAAACATGCTTGCGTCGTTGATTATTTCACTTGTAATTTTTGATTCTGCAGTGGCCAAGTGTTTCACCACTGAAAAATGCCCTGGCGACTTATCCCCAGCATGAATGCTGGAGAGGAGCCCACTTGAGGTTGAGGCTCCATCACACGTCGGGGTGTATATCCCCCCCCTAATTTATTATTTTTGTTGTCACTCATCATATATATAGATTTTTTTTTTGGTGGGTTGTTTTAGTGACTTGATCACGCGTCTGGGTGATGGGCAACCTCGTCAAGCCCCCCCCCCCACCACGACAAGGTAGGACCCATGGGGGGCCATAGGATTGGCCCCCCCATGTATAGTATTATTCTGATCACACATTGGTTCATGATTAACTGGAAGATACTTATAAAGGTACATATTGTATCAGGATAATGATACCACCAACTATGGACCTTGAGAACATTTACTCAGTTTCGGCAAAACTTCTGCTGTATAGTTCCTTTAATAGTGAGCAACAATCGTCCAGGCCGATATTCTCTTAATTTTAAACAAAAAATGTTCACTACATAGATTTATGTCCCCAACGCAAGTTTTCTCCCGGCAAAGATTCATACAAAATCATGGGAGGAATAACTACCTACGATACCACATAAAAACGCTTAACCATAGCGAAGGGCTTCATGGACTAATAATTAGATCGCTTACAAAGTAGGGGCTACCGGGCCTGCCTCTTACTCGTAGATTCAATGTTTATGATTCAAATTTCTCCACATTAAATCAATTATCAAGGCACATAAATTGTTTGCTTTTTGTTTTGCTAAATAATACATTTATTACATACATTTCCTTATTCTCTTTCATAAACTCATACACGTATAACCACGGAATGCAATCCGCTTAAGTGGTTACACGTTGGACTTTATTTATTGCATTTACTATGCTCGAATTAAAATTAATTTTCTAATAATGGAACAGTAAAGACCCGCAATTGTCGCCAACCACGTTTCCTTTTTCAATTCAAAGCAATTGTCAAGTGGTAGTCTAGGGGATCAGGCACTGTTATAAAAGTAAGTCTCTGCCAACAAGTCTCAATTTATTTCTCATTCCTTTCTTTCGATTATCCGCCATTAGGAAAAAACACTTTGCTTACTGCAAAATTTTTTATAGTCCTTAACTTTACGTGCCATGCTCAATACCATCCTAGCAGCATCTGCAGTGACATTTACCAATCACAACCCATTGAGGTGAGACACAGAGAATGGAGCACAAGCAAAGCAACATCTTTTGTGCGATATCACCTTCAAACTCCGCAGGACAAATGACAAAAGCGTCCTTGTTGATAGCCTGAAAATCACCTCGCCTAACGAGATTCCTAGACACCTTCCTAGAAAACAGGATGTGAAAGAAAGGATATTGTAGCAGGTAATAATGAACGAAGCATGATGTTTGTCGTTTGAGGTTAAAATCGAGTTCTTACCTTAGGTCATCAAGTGGGATTTGATGACGTTTTGCCGTTACAAAGTATTTAGCACCAACGTTGATGCTCCTTCCATTTCACTTAACATCGCTGTCTACATAATGCCTTAGAGGATAGAGAACATGGTTGTACTGCTAGGTGAAGAAGCTGTTTGTGTATTCGAAAAAATTATCAATTCAATTGAGAATGACAGGATGGGAAATTTGAAGTGATTCATTCTAACGTAGTGAGAATGCTGAAAACATCATTATTAGCGTTTTTGTGTTGAGACTAATTCAATAATACACGCCAAACAATCTGATTAAGCTCAATTTTCCGAATGAAATTTAATGTCAGTTCATGTTCATTGCCTAGTATCCAGTATCAGCTTTCGAAATCAGACTTGCATGTTTTATAAAAATCAACACAAATGACTAGGAGTTAGGTTCTGTATGATTGGTTGTTCCATTATTGTTGTTGCTCATCACAGCGTTCAAACGTTTTTTTTATTTCTCATACAAACTTAAAAATTATGGCCAACCGCATCTAATATAGCCAGTATATGTATGACCGTAGACAGTTGACAGACCGAAGAGTTTCGGATCCCTATGGAATGGTTCTAATTTCTTACTTCTCAGCCCTGTTCATAGGTTGTCTGAATTCTTTAAAATTCCTTAAGCTTGCGTATGCTTTTGAAAGAAAGAGTTTCACAGCCTAATGTTATCATTTGTTAGCGCTATGCTAAAACAACAACTTGTAGTTATATTTACCCTGGACACTCATGCGGCTTTTTTTAGAAGTAACCTGATATTTTATTCTTTGCACTCTTTTGAAAGTATTTTCTCCTACTCTGATACTGGCGGCTAGTTGATGCCAAAGTGATTGTTTTCAAACTCAACTAAATGAATTCCTTCATCACATATAATTAGTTTTGTTTAATTTCATTACCTTTAATCCTTCTATTGTGGCTTATTTGTTGGTCTTACTTCGAGTTGGAGAGCTAGGATATTTTCACTCACCAATCCGCTGAACGTATTTTTTTAAGAAGGTTGTAGTTTTTTTTCGACTGGCTGATCTATCTGAGTTTCCGTTACAACCGCCGCATCCCAATGCATACATTTGTTATATGTGTCTGCTTTACTGTAGAAGGTTTGGAGCAAGTTTTGTTGATGAGGTTTATTTGGTTCAATGTAGTACTTTCATGCAGAAGTGTCGGCTTTATACCATGGTTGTAGATTCCTGGCTTGTTGTTTAAACAATAATTGTTCTCTAGGGCGGCTCAGGGTGTAATTATGTTAATACAATTTCCTCGTTTTGCAGGGTATTTTTTTGGATTAATGGCACATTGACTTGGCAATCCTTTTTAATGCTACGCGTGTACTGTGGCAGCTGTCATGCGTTTTATGGTAAATTTGGGTTGCCATTTTATTATGAATAGGTTGATGCCTTAGCAACGTCTGCGACTTCTGCAGATATAATTCGAAATAGTTCTGTTCCAGAAACTCACTTCTCACTACGTCGATAAGGCCGATATAATCGTCCATCTGGACAATCAATTCTATTAAGCATGGATCGTTTCTGCACTCGCACTGATAATATCCACCATCCAGACGTCGTACACTGCGTAATGAAAAAACCATAGCGGCTGTAGTACGTCAATGAACACTGAAGCGACTGAATTCAACATCGTGATCAACAATCAAATCTGTGTCCATGCACGCTATACAAAATTTTATGGAAGGATCTTTGCGTTTGCGTGCTTACAGAATCCTACTCGTGGATGAATTGAAACCCTACAACTACCGAGCACGGCGCGGTTTCTATATATGTGCCCAAGAACTATTTGCTGCAGATACCGAATTTTATACGAAAATGTAGTCTAGCGATGCGGTTGATTCCTGGGTGAATGGCAACGTCAGAAAACAAAACGCTACATTTGGAGGGATGAGTAACCACATGCAGTCGTCTAAACACCGTTACATCCCGAGAAAATGACTGTTTGGTTTACTTTATGGGTCGGTGGATCATTAACCCATATGTCAGAACAAACATACAGCCATCGACTCGCAGTAATACAGCAGATCCCTGGTTTCAACAGAATGGTGCGACATGCGCCTGCTCGTGCAACAATCGGTTTATTGCAAGAATCATTTCATATAATTTCTCGATTTGGACCTTAAAAGTAACCTGCAAGAATTTTTTATGCATTGGAGATACGTCAAATCACTCATCTACGCCGAAAAGCAGAAGACGCCACACCATTTAGAAGGCAACATTTCCCGCCTTAACCAAGTTCTTCTCTTGACTTTGTTCTTCGACTTCCTTTTCCTAAGGTTTTTCAGAATAGTTTTATATTCTTCTCGGATTGTGGCTATTGTGACGATTTTTGCTATCCTTGGCTTTGTCGGTTATTTTATCGAGCTTCGAGCTTATGTTTTTCTCTATATTTGAATTTTGGGTGAAACTTTTGAGCTAGAGAATTTTGTATAGCTTGGTAATAGCGTAAATAAGACCAAGCTGTGGCAATTCCTCGGAGAGGTTGAGATTTGTTTGCTGGCTTTTAAAGAATAATTTTAGCTCAGTGTCAGTGAATTGCTTCTTACAGCACCCCAGGCTCATTCGCATCCAACCAGCGTAAGCAGTTGTTCAAGTTCTCGGCCGAGCGGGAATTTCGTTAAATTTTATACTAAGTAGATGTTGTAGGATGGAAGAATCATGTTTGCATTTTCATCCATTGTCTGAGTTCACCAGTGTTTTTGAAGGCAAGTTTTTAAAATTTTTTTGCAGATTTTCAAATTTTTTTTCAATTGAATGCACAATATTTTAAAAATGTTGCGTCATAATTCTCAGTCGATTAGAGCAAAATTGACGAAGTTACGAGTATTTTTATACCTGTTGGATTTTGATCCCTACCCGACCCGAGCACGTTATTGTTACCCGGCAGATGTTTCGCTCTCTATGTAGTACCTAATATTACCCCCCAGTTCTATTTATAGAAATTTCGACTTAAGTACAAACGTCCTTATGCCTGTACTGCGCTTTTCGTCATTCCAAGCCAATAAAATTTGAAGAAAAATTTCAAAACTTTAAAGCGTTTCCTCCACAACTCACGTTTTAAAAGTCGGTGCCCCTCATAACTTCAAAACTGCTACACCGATCCTTTTGAAATTTTGAAGACTATGTCTGTACATAATTTATCAGGTAACGCTGGAAAGGTTTTTGCAAATTTGTTAGTAGTTGTTTTTACAATAACCAATTAGCCGATTTTTTTCGTCAAAAATTGAGTTTTTCTCTTCAAATTGTTCCAAACAAGTGATAAATTTAAACTCCGAAAAATCCTCTAAGCCTTACCTGGAGAAAAATATTATTTAACGTGTGAAGTATGATTTTTTTTTGGTTTTCACATGAACCAGCACCAAGTTAAGAAGGGCACCGCAATTCTACTTGTTTCCGAGACACGTCCGAATAATTGCTACCATTGCCGTGTATTTTAATATTTCTTCGTGTAAATTTCATAAAATATTCTTCAAATATCATACTTTAGTCTGCAAATGTCATACTTTAGCCTGCAAATGTCATACTTTAGGCCTAGCCCGAAGTAATGTGTCAAACGGTTCCAGGCTAGGTTCTCAGGTTGACAGGGGAGATCTTTAGTGGGTAGTCTAAAAGCATTTTGCGTCTGGGAGTCCCACGCTCAGGGCGTAAACAGCCTTAACCTCCCTACCACAAAAAAAAATTCTATTGGTACATTTAATTAAAAGATTTTAACTGTGAATGTACTATTGGTACATTTAATAAAAAGATTTTAACTGTGTCTTCACAAAAATCACAAAAACATTGCCCTTAACACATTGCGCTTACATGGTATTCTCACATATGAAGAAGTGGTGGGCTTCGAAGTTTTTTTTTGCGGTAGTAAGTGTCAAACAAACATAGAAAAAATGTGACAAAAGTGCTTAGTCACACTTGCTCCGAGTAAACCATAATCATTCTGGAATTTTTTCAAGAAGCAAAAGGAGCAACTTTTTACTTTTTAGCGAATATTATCAGCAAACTACCAATATTAGTACCAACGCAACATCGTCTTACTCATGACTATATGTAACCTTTTTTTGCGCAGTTTTCAAAAGATGCTTACTTCTATTGCAGGTTCATTTGAGAATGATTCCTGCCCCTGCTTTGCCGTTTGCATACCACCCCATCATTTTCGATTGCACCATTAGTACAATTGAGTTAAAAAAATGCAGGCAAAATCGCTTAAAAAACATTCATTGCACCGACAAAACGACCTCCACTCCTCCACCGGTGAGGTCGTCCGACCTTACTTACTTACTTAATTAACAATGAGGACACGCCATGAAAACCAACAGCAAAATACTGGGGCTTATCTTTGAAGAAAAACTAAACTAGACGCAACATAAATGCACAAAAGAAGGGCAATGAATGAGTATTATTAAATCCTTAGAGCCCCTCCTGAACAAAGATCGCTAAAGTAATAACAACAAACTACTGATCTACAACCAAGTTATAAGACCGACAATAATATAGGGAAGAACTGCACTGAACCAAATGACCCAGACAAACAAATATGCATTTAAACCTTCCAGAGTAAGACAATAAATAGAGATCTCAGATAGATCTGTCAACCAGAGAAGTTCAACAGCTTCAGCAACATTATTTTCTCTGACGAAGTTCACTTCCACCTAAATGGGTGTGTAAACAGGCATAATTGCAGGTGTTGGAGAGACACTAATCCGCAGTTGAAGTATCAAAAGCCCCTGGATTCACTGAGGCAGCTTTGTCAGAAAGATGAATTATTGGCCCACACTTTTATGACGACTTAAGAAGGAAACTTGTTACAATGAAACTTGGCGGTATATTGCAATGCTAAAGAACTTTTTTGCTCCTGTTCTGCAGAATTTCAACGGTTTTCACCAACGTACGTGGTTTCAACAAGATGGAGCAACATGTCACACCTGCAACAATTCATTGAATGTAGCTCTCGAAATTTTTGGGGAAAAAGTTATGTACAAAAGAGTTGGATTAGAAACATTTCGAAAAAGGTGAATACAAAACGACATTTGAAAGGAACATGTGAAGAAACGAGTGAGAGGGAGAATAAGAAGGTCAATATATATTTGTTGCGACGTTTAAATAAAGCAATCTTCATCTTTTTCATTGACCTTTTCCTTTCTTCAGAATGATAAGAATTAAAAGCATTTGCTCATTATACATTATCAAAATGGGTTGAAAACGATGTTGTTTTCATAAGCAGCGTTTGACCATTAACATCATTTGTAGTTTTCACCGCTCAGTTTCCGTTTATATATATTTTTTTATTATGATGATAATTTACTGATGTAAGTAATAACACGCCCATTTCCTGCACTATGAATTATTTCCTAATTCTAAAAATAATACGATGAATGGAAAGAGGGCCTCATCAAAGCTATTTTTCGTTCAAAGAAAAAAGAGCTCTGCATAGAAATCTCATTAACGATACTACAACAATATTTTGGCACAAGATCCCATAATTAAATTGGGGAGCAGGTCACCCTTCATCACAATATGTGGAAAGTAATCAAGCGTAGCACACCCGAAAAAACATCTTGATTCAATTTCAAGAAACACAGTTTTCTGTGTTGGAAAACTGTGTTTGATGAAACTGTGAAACACACAGTTTCATCCAAATTATAAACTTCTTCAAAGGTAGTGATAAAAATCTAGGGACATCGCGGTAAGAGTGGGAATTAAAAGTCTAACATAAGAACCCAATATGCGCAAGAATTCGAAATCAATGCTCAATAAACTTAAATTCAATTCCCGAGCAACCTCGGGACTAAGCAAAATTTTCAAACAAAATAAGATCCTTGCCCTCCCCCCTGCTGCTTGACAGTATTAATTATGTCAAAGGTTTTCCAAATCAAAGCAAAGCCGAGCGCATTGCTGACACTTTTAAGAATAAAAATATCACCCAAACTATGCGAAGCAAGATCACAACGCTGTTGGTAACGCAAACATTAAATTTGCTTCCTCATCGAAGCTCAAGACACTCAATCGAAGGACATTAAAGTTGCCTTGAAGGGGAATATTTCGGTAGGAATAATGTCCCCTCATAAAAGCTTTTGATGCAGTATGGCATGATGACATTTACTTTAGATTAATTTAATTTCCCTCATATTTTCGTCTTTCAGCATCAGCTCCTTAAAAGACCGAATATGCTTTCAAGATTCAAGACATCTTATCACACTTTCGCAGTATAGTTGCGGAAGTTCCCCAACGCTCGTACTTACGGCCATTACTATTCAATGTACATACCTCAGACGTGCTATTCTGTTAATCGTGTAAAGTGCCTACTTTCGGGGAGATGCTTTTAAACAGTCTCCATTGGTCCGAACGAATTCATTATTAACTGATTATAATAACATTATATATATTATAAGATTATAAATATATAATATTATTAGCTGTGCAAAAAATATTCCAATATTGGCATCAGTGGCATAGTCGGTGTATAAGTTTCTTAAGTCAATAATTCCTTTGGTAACATAAAATTCCATATCTTGGGCTCACCATTGATAACAAAGTTGCATTCAAAGATTACATTGAATCGACAATGCCAAAAGTTTCAAAGGCAATTCTGGCACTATGTTACGTATTTCGATGTGTAGGCGACATTACGCAAACAACAAAAAAATATATATATGTAAATAAATAAATTAAGAAATTAAAATAAAAACATTTAATGTTAGATTTAGTAAAATAATATAAGTATAATATTTAGTAAATAATATTAGTAAAATAATAATTCGTTATTAAAAACAAAAAAAAAGTCCCAGAAAAAAAAAATTCCAAGTACCAAAAAAAAAAACCCCAAAAAAACCCCCCAAAAAAACCCCCCCAAAAAAAAAAATAAACAAAAAACCCCCCAAAAAAAACAAATTCTTGGAAGTTATTTTTAACATCGATACGATTCACTGGGTTGTTGTGTTCGTATCGATATAAAAGGAGTGGAAATTGTGAGGAAGAGGGGAGATTCAGCCGATAGACGACAGCCGATAGAAGATACTTAACAAGTGAAGATATTCAGCGATAGAAGATACTTAACAAGTGAAGACATTCAGCCGATTAGCCGATGATACCAGTTGCAGCCAGTAGAGGACACTCAACCAGTCTCAACCTGTTGCAACCAGTAGAGGACACTCAACCAGTCTCAACCAGTTGAAGCCAGTAGAGGTCAAGCCAGTAGAGCCATTCTGCCGAGGACCACCAACCAGTAGAGGCCAATCTGCCAGTGGATGACACTCAACCACAGAGGACATTCTGCCAAGGAGCACTAATCGCCAACCAGTAGAAGCCAATCTGCCAGTGGATGACACTCAACCACAGAGGACATTCTGCCAAGGAGCACTAATCGCCAACCAGTAGAGGCCAATCTGCCAATGGATGACACTCAACCACAGAGAACATTCTGCCAAGGAACACCAACCACCAACCAGTTGAGGACATTCAACCATAGAAGACACTCAATCAGTTGAAGATACACAACCAGTAAAGGAGGAGGTGTTCACAGTCAGCGCAGCACCATTGAGCGCAGCACAATTCACAGGTTGTTTGATTTTTTTTTATAATTTTTATTTTATATAATATGAGGAACTAAGCTCTTTCCCTGTGTGTGTGTGTGTGTGTGTGAGTTGCATGGAAGGATCAGGGCCTAAATGAAGTCCTAACCCCCACCCCCACGCGGTGAACTAGTCGGTGGAAAATTAACTTTCTTCGGCCGCCATTATGCGGCCTTTGTATTTTCAGCTAACCCTATAATCTTGTTCTTTTCTTTCGCTGCAGGTGCGACCTATCGGTTGCCAATTATTATTTTATTATTAATTATATAAACATATATTATTTTATTAATTTCCGTTTGAAAATACATAACATGGCGCCCAATTTTGTGGCTTTGTTCGGTCAAGGTGATGGCAATGTGTGGCAGCGGAGGATTTCGTTTTTTTTTGAAGTTCGTAAATAAAATCTTTGCTCTTCCGCTGGCACACTGCACCATCGCTTCAGTACATATCGCGCCGATTGCTTGCATCTGCAGCTGGCGCCCCAAAAGTATTCTTTTCTTATCTTTCTTCTTTCCTGTTTCCGTGAGTGATGTTGACTGTCGCTTCCGTAAATTGCGACTCGATGAGTTTTGAGACGGAGCGTTACGGGTCGACGAAGGAGGTATTTGGTTTCTCTTTTTAAGATTATGGAATTAGGATTCAGGAATTAATATTTAGGAATGCCTCTCCTGAAGTTGACTTGGCTGACATTACGCACAACTACTTTTAAGGAGCGTTTGCATCTATTGATCTCTTGTAAATTTCGCCATATGTTTTTGGTTTGAATGAAGAACAGGCGGATGCACACGTACCTCGAAACACCACTAATTGTTTTCCTTTGCTATTTTCTTTAAACACGTTTACCTTCCGGTGCTGTTGACTCTATGCCGACTGATATTTATCGCTCTATGAGTTTGAATCAGGGGCCGGATGAGCATCAGCAACCCTTGGAATTGCTCACATACTTCCATTTCATCTTTAACTTTCTAACCTTCTTCGCGTCCTGATCCGGAAACGCATGTCTTCAAGCACACACATACACACATTAATGAATAAAAACATACATATAATATAAGTAAGGAATTAAGAACTAAATAAGGACAATTGAAAAGTATAAAGTATTCAAATTATGTCGTCTCCACCATCGGAAAAATTTTTGCCGTCAGGACACTCTACGCCCCAGGGCTTCTCCATTACCAATGTCCCGGTGAGGACAGGAAGACTTTTTGCGGACACTGGACTACCCTCGATTGTGCAGACAAATGATTGTCCGTTTGATCAAAATACAAAACTGAATGATTCAAACCCCTTTCGTAATTTGTCTCCTGAGTCTGAAAAACCCCACATTTTCACGGCAGAATTATATGAAACTCTGACACCCGTGACCACGAGTCATAATCCATTCATTTCGGAACATAAGATAGAGCACCTGATTGAAGAAATCCAGCGGCTGGAGCAAGTTCTGGAATCAAATGTTCTAGGCCCCATGAAGCAATCACTGGATGTTAGTCCAGCCTCCCGTCCAGTCCATGCTACCACTACAGCACAGATTCCCCGAGACAATATACGTGATCTTGGTACGCGCTCTCCCGCACGCTCACGTCCAATAAGCCAAATGTCTATACCAATATCCAAATGGGGTATTGGGTATGATGGCAGCCAATCTAGCCTGAGAGCTGACTCTTTCCTGTATAGATTACAAGCTATGGGAGACTCTCAAGAGGTGCCGCTTAACCAATTGGCAGAGTGCTTCCACATTTTCCTGAAAGGGCCTGCTCTCGAGTGGTACTGGAAATATCACGAAATGCACCCACATTCCTTAGATTGGGATTCTCTCACCCATTCTTTCCTCAATCGATTTTCCCGTGCTCGAGCAGACATAGATATTCGGCGTCAAATGGATGCACGTCATCAGGCGCAGGGTGAACCCTTCATTGAATTCTTCGATGCCTTAGAGACGTTGTCGCTGCAGTTACAGAAAGGCATGTCTGATTTGGATATGCAGCACTTGTTGTATCTTAATATGCATCGTCGGTTGAGAGACCATCTCGCAGGTCGGCAATTTATATCAGTCTATGAGCTGGTACAGTGCTGCACTTCAATAGAATCTGTTTGGAACTTGAGCAAGGTAGAACGACCTTTGGGTCCTGTTCGCCAAGTCCATGCCTTGTCACACACACGCTACCAAAATCTCCCAACAGAAGTGCCCGAAGAAGTAATCAAATCTCTGGACCCTGCTAGTGATCCCGAATACCGTTTGTGTTGGAACTGTCAGGATATAGGTCATTTCTTCAGTAAATGCCAACTTCCGATCCAGAGATTGTTTTGTTTTGGTTGCGGTACTCCGGGAGTACGAAAAACTCAGTGCCAAAAGTGTAAACCTCCGGGAAACTATTCCAGGAGCGGCCCGCATATGAGGGGTCGGCCCGCTCCAAATTTTCGAAAATTCAACCCTTAAGCAACAACTCAAATTCGAGTCAATACTGTGGACGCATCCACCAATGTAGATCCCGAATGGCGTCGCAATCGCTGAGTTCGAATAGTCCATCATCACATTATGACAAGACTTCTATAGCTCAGACCACTCGATTGAACAAACCCACTCCCGTCAACCATTTTCCCCTGTTCACCATTACACGAAGATATAAAAGAAGACTTCGCGCTATCAAATACTTTCGCGCGAAACGCGCCCTTCGTAAACTAGCGATTAGTTCGGTAGTACCCGATCGCGATCTTAAAGATCCGCGTCCCTATTGTGACATCATCATATTAGGATATCAGCTCACCGGTCTAATGGACAGTGGAGCTAGCGTCAGTGTCTTAGGACACCGGTCCATTGAGTTACTTCGAGACTTAAATCTCAAAATTCACTCCCTGAAAACCAGTGTCCAAACAGCGTCTGGACAGCGAGTTCCAGCAGCAGGATACGTAAATGTTCCCGTCACATATGATGACGAGACTAAACTTTTGCAGTTCTTAGTCGTCCCTTCCCTCGCCGGTAAATTATACCTTGGCATTGACTTCTGGAATGCGTTTCAGATAGAACCAGCGTCGTTCAAAAATGTCAGTGCGTTCCAAGAAGCCCCTAATTCTCTTCAAGCCGAAGAGGCTGACACCCTTCACCAATTGACACCAGAGCAAAAGCTATTATTGCAACAAGTAGTTGCCAAATTTCCTTCCTTCAATAAGCTTGGTCTGGCAAAAACGTCACTCGTTACACACAACATTGACACTGGGACTGCTAAGCCAATCAAGCAACGGCATTATGCTGTTTCACCGGTCGTACAGGATCTGCTGTACAAGGAACTTGATCGTATGCTCGCATTGGGTGTGATAGGCGAGAGTCACAGTTCCTGGAGCTCTCCAGTAACGTTGGTTCGTAAACCTGGAAAAGTACGTTTGTGTCTGGATGCGCGACGTGTTAACGATGTTACCGTTAAAGACGCATATCCTTTGCCGTTAATCGATGGATTATTATCTCGATTGAGATCCACTAAGTTTATTACAAGTCTCGATTTAAAGGACGCCTTTTGGCAGATACCTCTTGATCCTGAATCGCAGGAAAAGACAGCTTTCACGGTGCCGGGTCGCCCTTTATACCATTTTAAGGTCATGCCTTTCGGATTGTGCAACGCTCCCCAAACCATGTGCCGTCTAATGCACAAGGTTATTCCGCATGAGCTTCAAGACAAAATATTTGTTTACCTTGATGATTTGCTCGTGACCAGCACTTCCTTCATGGAACATTTGGATCTGTTGTCTACAGTAGCTAAGTTACTCTCATCAGCTGGGCTCACAATAAATGTTGGGAAGAGCAAATTCGTCCAGCGTGAAATAAGGTACCTTGGATACATCGTTAGCGATGGTATCCTAAAGACAGATCCCTCTAAAGTCTCCAGCATTGTAGATTACCCAACTCCTCACTCTATTAAAGATATTCGTCGTCTCATGGGAATGGCCGGATGGTACCGCCGATTCATACATAGGTTTGCCTCCATTACCGCCCCTCTAACTGATCTGCTGAAATACAAATCGTCCTTTAAATGGACTGCCGCCGCTCAAACTGCTTTTGACCAACTAAAACAAGCTCTTGTGTCCGCGCCCGTACTAGTTAACCCTAACTTTTCAAAACCCTTCTTCATTCAGTGCGACGCAAGCACCACTGGAATTGGTAGCGTCCTCTTTCAGAAGGACGAGAAGGGAGAAGAGCATCCCATTGCCTTCATGTCTGCCAAATTGACGTCGGCGCAGCGAAATTACACTATCACTGAGCTGGAGTGTCTCGCCGCCGTACAGAGCGTAAAAAAATTCCGTGCCTACATTGAAGGACTTCCCTTCACCATCATCACTGATCACGCTAGTTTGAAGTGGCTCATGAGCCAACAAGACCTTTCCGGCAGATTAGCTCGCTGGAGTCTGAAGTTGCAAGGTTTCAACTTCAATATTGAACATGTTAAGGGTTCCGCTAATACCGTTCCCGATGCCCTTTCCCGAGTTCACGAGAGTATTAGTGAACTTTCGTGTCTGTATCTTCCCTTCCTTCCCGAGCATCATCATATCGATTCACTGTTGCCAGACTCTGCTTTCACAGAATCTGATTATATAGAACGAATACTTTCAATTTCGAAAGAACCTACACGGTTCCCCAACCTATGGATAAGAGATGGTCGTATCTACATTAAGTTAGGAAGAGTTAACGATCCGGATATAGACATTCCTCGAACCAAATTATGGGTACCCGTGAGTCAGCAATCTAGGCTGATTTCCCAAGCTCACGATAGACCGGAATCATCTCATTGTGGCATACGTAAGACCACCGAAGTACTACAGCGATATTATTATTGGCCAACCCTTCGTAAGGACGTCGCTTCTTACATCTCCCAATGTAGTACTTGTAAGCAAATTAAGCCGTACAATAAGGTCCTTAGACCACATATGGGTCAAGAGCGCATATCTGATAGGCCGATGCAGCGCTTATTTATTGATTTCCTAGGACCTTATCCACGTTCGAAGAGCGGAAACACCCAATTGTTTGTTGTGCTCGACCATTATACAAAATTTGTATGGATGAAAGCCATGCCCAAGGCCACTACCGAAAACGCTACTCAATTCCTTCTAGATATATTCTGTACATTTGGTGTGCCCGAACTACTTCATTCGGATAATGGTGTGCAGTTTACTTCTAAGCATTTCATGCAATTCCTTCAAGAATATGGTATTCAGCACGTTTTCTCTCCAAAATACTCGCCTCAATCGAATGCTTCCGAACGGGTCAACCAGTCCATTTTAGCTGCCATTCGTTCCTTTATAGGTGATGACCACTCTATATGGGATAAGTATTTGCGAGAATCAAGCTCTGCATTCCGCAACACTGTACACGAGTCGACCGGTTGTTCGCCTCACTATCTGATGTTCGGATTTCAGTCAGTGAGCCATGGCTCCGACTACGAGCTCCTCCGGAAGTTGTCTTCTTTTGAAGATGGAGAAGTCGAGCTCATGACCCCTCACGAGAGATTGAGGGTGATACGTGAACGAGTTAGAGAGAAATTAGGCGAAGCTTACGCTAAAGGACAAAGGCATTATAATTTGCGGGCAAGGACCCGTTCTTTTACCCCCGGACAAATGATTTTTGTACGAAATCACGTACTCAGTAGTGCAGTAGAAAAATTTGCAGCTAAGCTCGCACCGAAATTCATACCGGCCAGAGTAGTTCGTTTAGTTGGACAGGTCGCGTATGAACTGGAGTCCCCAGATGGGAAACCATTAGGAGTCTACCATTGCCAGGACATTGGGCCATAGTCCCTTAATCCTACATGGATAGCAGCCCGGCTTTTGGCGTGAGACCCTTCTCAAGGGGTAGGTCGTCCCCACGTGTTACGTATTTCGATGTGTAGGCGACATTACGCAAACAAAAAAAAAATATATATATGTAAATAAATAAATTAAGAAATTAAAATAAAAACATTTAATGTTAGATTTAGTAAAATAATATAAGTATAATATTTAGTAAATAATATTAGTAAAATAATAATTCGTTATTAAAAACAAAAAAAAAAAACAAAAAAAAAGTCCCAGAAAAAAAAAATTCCAAGTACCAAAAAAAAAAAAACCCCCCAAAAAAAACCCCCCCCAAAAAAAAAAAAATAAACAAAAAACCCCCCAAAAAAAACAAATTCTTGGAAGTTATTTTTAACATCGATACGATTCACTGGGTTGTTGTGTTCGTATCGATATAAAAGGAGTGGAAATTGTGAGGAAGAGGGGAGATTCAGCCGATAGACGACAGCCGATAGAAGATACTTAACAAGTGAAGATATTCAGCGATAGAAGATACTTAACAAGTGAAGACATTCAGCCGATTAGCCGATGATACCAGTTGCAGCCAGTAGAGGACACTCAACCAGTCTCAACCTGTTGCAACCAGTAGAGGACACTCAACCAGTCTCAACCAGTTGAAGCCAGTAGAGGTCAAGCCAGTAGAGCCATTCTGCCGAGGACCACCAACCAGTAGAGGCCAATCTGCCAGTGGATGACACTCAACCACAGAGGACATTCTGCCAAGGAGCACTAATCGCCAACCAGTAGAAGCCAATCTGCCAGTGGATGACACTCAACCACAGAGGACATTCTGCCAAGGAGCACTAATCGCCAACCAGTAGAGGCCAATCTGCCAATGGATGACACTCAACCACAGAGAACATTCTGCCAAGGAACACCAACCACCAACCAGTTAAGGACATTCAACCATAGAAGACACTCAATCAGTTGAAGATACACAACCAGTAAAGGAGGAGGTGTTCACAGTCAGCGCAGCACCATTGAGCGCAGCACAATTCACAGGTTGTTTGATTTTTTTTTATAATTTTTATTTTATATAATATGAGGAACTAAGCTCTTTCCCTGTGTGTGTGTGTGTGTGTGTGTGAGTTGCATGGAAGGATCAGGGCCTAAATGAAGTCCTAACCCCCACCCCCACGCGGTGAACTAGTCGGTGGAAAATTAACTTTCTTCGGCCGCCATTATGCGGCCTTTGTATTTTCAGCTAACCCTATAATCTTGTTCTTTTCTTTCGCTGCAGGTGCGACCTATCGGTTGCCAATTATTATTTTATTATTAATTATATAAACATATATTATTTTATTAATTTCCGTTTGAAAATACATAACAACTATTCCCCTTCTGCACCTCGACTTTAAGTCAAAAAGTAGATGTCTGGAAATGATCTTTAATAAGCTTTTTATTTCTTCTCTGAAAAACAACATCAAATTGCTGGAACGCATGACATTGAGAGACTCTCTCCAGTGAACGACGAGGTGAAATGGTGCCTAAACCTACAAACTGTAGCAACCCATTAGTCAAGAGCTCGTGACCAATCCAGGTAACGGTCATCCTATAAGGCTAGAAAGGCGTCCTATTTCTCAGTGATGGTTCATAAGATGCAAACTACCGTAATAACTACCTGGCAGGTATCAGCCTTGTGCGTCACTAGCCCTTATATTTTTGAAACTGTACATAAAATTAAGAGAAGCCTTTTGGATTAAGCGAAGTCTGGTTGATTAAGCAACAGTGCGATAGTGAAGTAGTAAGTCCAATCGTACGTGGATTAAAAAGCGAGTGAAAGTGATTGCTTTAATTAATCAATTAATTACAATAAAAGTTAACAGTGAAAATAATTAAGTGTGAAGTGTTTGTGAAATTTATTAAAAGAATAAATTATCAAACAACTTATTTTAAGTAAGTTTTGTGAACATTTGCAAACCAAACCGGTCGCGCACCTGATAAAGCGCAACACTGATTTGAGAACTGAGATTATTCTTGCAATAGTGAAGTGAACAAAATCAAACACTTAAAAAAATCCGAACTATTATGAACACTTTTCTGAACTTTTGCATTAAAGACAACTCGTCAAAAAAACGCCGCGTAAAATCAACGCACTTACTTCGCTGGAACTAAAGGAGGAACTGGGAAAGCGCAACATTTCCACCGAAGGAAGAAGTGCTAGACTGATCACCCGGTTAAACGAAGCGCTGGCAGCGGAAGAGATGGGTCCAGAGTCCTTTGAGTATCCCGATGCTGAAAGTTGCACTGGAGGCGAGGAGGAGGAACAAATTCTGACTGCGAAAGGGCTGCTGCGGATGTTGACGAAAATGCAAAAGCAATCAACAGAGTTAAATGAGAAGCTTGACCGCCAGTCAACCGACTTAAATGAGAAGTTCGACCTGCAGTCAACCGACTTAAACGAGAAACTCGATCGGCAATCATCAGCGTTAAACCAGCTCGACCAGCAGTCCACTGACTTAAGATCAGATTTAGAAACGCTAAGCCAAGTTAAGCTTAACGTTCAAATGAGCTAAGCTTAACCTTCAAATTAAAGGTTTCGAAGAAAGGATGGACAAAATGGAAGAAAGGATGAGCAAAGTGGAAACGGTGCGGGAAGAGATTGAAATAATAAAGAAAGACTTTAAGCAAGCCTTGAAATAATAAAGGAAGACTTTAGCGATAGCGAGCAGCCCGGCCCCGATAGCGAGTAACTCGAGTCCTATAGCGAGTACCGCCAGTATCTCAACAAGGAATGTAAAAGCACCAACTTTCGATGGACAAATAGCTTGGAGCATTTAAAATGTAGTTTGAAGTTGCCACTCAAACAAATCACTGGAATGAACAGGTGCGAGCAACAGCACTAATTCTCGCCCTGAGAGGTCCAGCTGTGGAAATACTTCAAACTGCCCCCATCGAGCCGCAGTGAAGCTCCATCGCTATCATGAACGTACTCGACATGAGGTATGAAGATAATCACCTGAAGCACATCTACGGGCTGCAGCTACGCAATCGGATGCAGAAACTAGGTGAAATCCTACAACAAGTAGCCCTGGATATTGAAAGGCTTGTACTTTTGGCTTAGTCTGCATACGACACAGATCATCGGGACGATGTGGCAACGGACCATTTATTAGCGCGTTGCAGGACAGGGAAATGCAACAAGCTGTCCACCTAGCCGAAAAACGCTCAGTAAAGGACGCACTGGCCTATTGTTTAAGTTTCGAGGCAGCCAAAACAACCGCTCGTAAGCGCAGCCAGGATCCGGGAGGTTACAATGGAAGAATGCAGATATGAACGTGTTGGTAAGAGCAGGAGTTCGAAAGTGTAGGTTTCACCTACGTGCTGGAATTATGTTGAACGAGGGCAACTGCAATGGGGCTGCAAGCAGTGAAAAACACTAAGCTTTTGCCCAGGGTGTACCGCCAGTCGGAAACGCCGACCAGAGCCAGAGCTTAGAAATAAAGCCTCTCTAACTGATAGATTAGGGAAATGAACTAAAGCCAACTTCGTAGGGCAAAGGTTGGCTACAAGGATGGAAAGACAACCAAAATATGACCACGAAATCATCCACCGGAATGGAGGTGTTATCAGTGTTGCGCTTTATCAGGTGCGCGACCTGTTTGCTTCGCGAATGTTCGCAAAAGTGAATTAAACACACACGAACTCATTTAAAATTAGTTGTTTGATAATTTATACTTTTAATAAATTTCACAAACACTCGACACTTAATTCTTTTCACGAGTTTCAGTCTTACTTGTTTACTTTTATTTTAATTAATTGATTAATTATAGCAATCACCTTCACTCGCTATTTAATCCGCGTACGATTCGCTATCGCACTGTTGCTTATTCAACCAGACTTCTCTTAATCTACAAGACTTCTCTTCGCCGCTCGCTGTAGTCGCTTTTATACATGTACTGACCAATCCCGAATCTTCCACGTGGATCATTCTCGAGTTTCCACGCTTTCCTTTACACACGTATTGTCGTACTTTATGCAGGCAATGTGTTTATGTTATGCCTTTTTCCTCTTCGAGAATGATCGGTGTATTGATTATTGATATTTGTTTACCAATCTTCTCTTTAGACGACGACAGTGGTGCGTGTCAAAATTCGAACATGTCACAATATGTTCAAGTGAGCGATTTAAAATAAGTATGTGAAATGACAGACGATTCTGGCTAGTATGAGACCATGACAGGTGAGACAAAAGACAGTATAGGAGCGCGAGTTAAGGCTCACGTTGTAGCTTTGTAGTCGAACTCAGTGGTGCAAATGACATCACGTGGAGGCAAAATCATAGGTAATAGATGTTTTATTTATTACATTTCAATGCAGAAAATTTTTAAAAACAATTTTAATTATCCGACACGTCTCTTTTCATCTCCTCATCATCATCAGAAACGTCACTGTCAATATCATCATAGTTATCGGACATGACAAAACTATTCTCTTCATGATTTTTCGGCTCTCCGATATCATTTTTATTCTCTTGAAATGGAAAAGTTACGAAAAATGATACGAACAATGAAAATAACAATAAATAAAAATGTTCTTTCTCTGGGCGATTTCAATAACTTCCTTATGAGGAGATAAATTTGATCAATCATAGTTAATAATTTTTTTTTCGAAATACTCTAGTGCCACTTGTTTTATATTTGGCAAGAAACTTTTCATAACGTGCTTCATTTATACTTTCACTGCGCATACCGTACATTTGACTAACAAATTTTTCAAGTATTGGATGCTTTTTGATCAAAAAAAAATTCTAATTATTTTCCATTTTCAGGTTGAGGTTTTTTATTTTGGAACAGTCCACTATTTCGAGGAGGCTGATATGGTCCCTTCTTCAGTGTTATGTCTAAAAAAGTACAAGTGGGCATGTAATTTTTTTAAACCTTATACATATATGTTACAGTAAGTTTCCCTTCTTATATTTTTCTATCGTATTTATGGTATCAAATTGTCAAAAGAATGTTTAAATAAACTAGTTATGATTATGTATATTGATTAGCTTAAGTGTCGACCTTAAACTCAAGTGTCTACTGCTTTTTGTCGTTTGTCGATACGGTTAGTCGCGTTAGTTTGGTATCACAATTTCCTGCACTGTGCGTAGCCGATTCTGCTCTTTTGTTGTCAGGATGAAAATCTTTTCATATGCGCCTAATTTTTATTTGTCGGGGCTATATGAACGTTCCATTGCACGTTATGCTGGCATTCTACTATGAGTTTTGCGACCACTCACTTATCTGCGCTGATTTTTTGGCTTGTCTTTCTCATTTGAGCTTCTCGTAGATGCTCCTTATTTCTCGTTGTGACCAGCCTATTTATTTATCTTAAGTAGGTTTTTGGGCAGTCTTTGCATACTTTTTTTCATTTTCCGTGTTTTTGTTCTTTGATGTTCCCAGGTTCGAACTCAGTTTTGTATTGCTGCTATTGTATTGTTTACGCTTTTGATATGTCCCGCGGTTTGAGAATTTGTCCAATTTTTCTGTGCAACTTTATGTGCTTACGACTAGCTTTTTCTTCTCTCGCTGGTTGATTTCCCTGTTCTGTTTGAAGCACGTTATTAGGTTCTCATTTGCCAATTGTTTTACTTTTTCTTCATAATGTTTAGGATTTCCTTTTCCCGATATCCGTTCTTCTTTGCTGTGTCTAGGATGTACTGCTCTTGTTGGAGTTATCTTCGCTAAATTGAAGGCGGAGTAGCCTGTGTATCCATGCGTTGAATATTGATATTTTATATGGCCACCTGTGTTCGTTGCGTTTGTGTTGGCTTAACGTCTAATTGGTCTTTTTTAAATATCTTACCCAAAAGCTTGGAAAGAGTCCCCGTTTTTCAAATCATCTTCTAATGTGTCCATAAAGAGGTCACTAAGAAGAGGGAATAAAGAGATTATCCATTGCTGCTCCTGACATTACTTTGAAGAATTCGCCCCTGAAGATGGAGTATGTTTCGGTCATACATAGTCTAGCTAATAGCTTTTTGATATAATTGGTAAAGTTTTTTTCCTCTCCTTAGAAAAGATGGGTACATAAACTTTTAAATATTTATCCATTTCTTTGAATTCATAGTGCTATATTCCATACAGATATTTTAATTATTTTTGCGAAGATGAGCCATGTTCCACAACATTATTATCAATATGTCTGTGCCAGACGACTTAAGTAGAGTTAGACATGTCGTTATCCATTTCGTGTAGATGATAAATTTATCTTTGCATCAGCTTCTTCGTGATGTTAGTACGATGAACGATCATTTACGTAATGCATCAAAGAGTTATTATGAATTTGTAATTTATATTTACAATGGTATTCCCGATAAACGCTGCCATTTCGTTTGTGCTTGAATGTTTGATTAAAAATTCTACTAAAGCTTCTTTGAATTCTATATTTCGTAGTTCTTCAATAAAATACACCCGTCAAACTTTTTCAAGACCAGTCATAAGGTATTTTATGTTTCGTACTTCATGCCGTAGGGGTCTTTCATTATATTTATGTTTCTTCGACGGAGAAGATAAATAAAACTCTTGTTTCACTTAATAACACCAACTTTATTTATTATTATATTCCCGGTATACAATTTATATTGTATACATGAACCGGTATTCAAAAAGGCACCCCAATGCAGCCTCACATTGGGTGATAGGAAACAGAGGCTTGTCCGTACCTTTTGACGCGAAGAAATAACTCTATCTCTTCAGGACAATTTCACTACTATTTATATCATTCATCGCCTACTTGGTCTAATTTAATTCAATCCAAAAATATTAATGCCTACTTTTTCCAATTGTTGGTTCGGATGTTTGCAACCTTCTAAAAAATTAAAAAAATTCTTGTTAGATTCCATTTTTAGGTTGATATTTTTATTTTGCAACAGACAGCTGTTTCGAGGCCGATATGGTCCCTTCTTCAGTGTTATGTCTATTAAAGTACAAGTGGGCGAATTATCTTTTTTAAACCTACAACATTTATCATACAATAAGCTTCCCTTCATTATCCTCAAATATTTTTCTATCATATTTATGGCCTCAAATTGTAAAGATCATGTTTGAACCTACTAATTGTGATTATTTATGGTGTTTAGCATAAATGTCTACCCTAATTGCTTTTTTTGTTTTTTTGATGTGATTTTGATGCGGCTAGCCTAATCAGTTTGGTGTCACAATTTCCTGTGTCTGTGTTTAGCCGATTTTGTTCCTTTGTTGTCAGGATGAAAATCGTTTCGTATGCATCCAATTTTTTATTTGTCGTGGCTTTTTTAACGTTCCATTGCACGTTATGCTGGCATTCTACTATGTGTTTTGCAACCACAGACTTATATGCGCTGATTTTTTGGCGTTTCTTTCGGATTTCAGCTTCTCGTAGATGCTCCTGAACTCTCGTTGTGACCAGCCCCTTTGTTTGTCCTATGTAGGTTTTTGGGCAGTCTTTGCATGCAATCTCATATATGCCGCTTTTTTCGTTTTCCGTTTTTTTGTCCTTTGATGTTCCCAGTCTTCAACTCAGCTTTGTGTTGCTGCTAGTTGACGCTATTGATATGTCCCACGGTTTGAGGATTTGTCCAATTTTTCTGTCCAATTTTGTGTGGGTAACGTCTAGCCACTTCTTCTCTCGGTGGATGATTTCTCTATTCTGTTTGAAGAGCGTTGTTAGGTTGTCATTTGCCAATTGTTTGGGACCAGGGAAGGGACCATATCGGCCTCGAAACAGCTGTCTGTTGCAAAATAAAAATATCAACCTAAAAATGGAATCTAACAAGAATTTTTTTAATGCCTACTTTGTTTACAAACTTTAATTCAAAATAATTCTGTCTATTTTGTTTGTGTTAAGTCAAGGTGTGTGATTTGTATATAGTGTAGGTCCCCCACCGTTAGATTGAGGCTCCGACGAAATCAAAACTTTACGGCGTTTACGGTCCATGTACACATACATCATAATCATATTACTATATTAATATATTACTATATTACTATAATAATTATATTTATTTATAATACTATATTTAATTATACTATATAACAATATTACTATAATAATAATTATAATATCAGAACTCAGGCTTATTATGTTGTTTCTTTTTGTCTGTAATACAATTGAGTCGATATTATTTTCGTTATCTACTTTTTTTAGGTATAATTCTTAGATTTGAATATCAGGTATAGTTTTATTCTCTTTAATGGATTAAATCAATTTTGGTAGAACTACTTTATCGTATATTTCCAAGTAAACGTAAAGTAAAGAATAGGTTTTGTTTAATGTTTTGATTTGCCAATTCTCAAATTTAATCATAAATGCTCCATGGATTGTTACGTTATTATTATTACAATTATGTTCTATTTCTTCACACAAGTTTTTACAGATTAAAATGCCTGGTACAATTTGTTTAATTTATTGGTAATTGAATATTTTCTATAATTTTCTAAAGGTTCTATAATGCTTCTTATACGTTTACCTTTAATTTCCTCTAAATTATTTTTAAATTGTTTTTAACATTTACATTATGAATATGATTGTAGTGGCTTATTATTATTATACTGGTATTAATGACCTACTTTGGATGGTTGGGATCGGTTCGAGAGTAATTTTCGAAAGGATTTCCTTTTGAAAATTTTGGTATTTGTAAAATGATTCTGATAATTTTATCAATCGACGAAACAACCGTTTTTATATGTAAGTATTTGTCGAAGTCTCTAAGAGGTATAGTTCTGTCTTGGTATGGATGTCTTAACAGTTGTGCAGAAGGTTACCATAAGGAGTAGAGTCATTGCCGAAAGAGATATGAGAATAAATATACAAAATATTTTATGTATTTTGGTCATGGGCTGGGAGACGAGAAGTTGAAGGGTGATTTTTACTTCTCTTCTTTCTCGTAGCTTTAGTTGTTGGGTGATTGAAATTTTGGCTTTTCTTCTTACTTTTAATGTGAATTCGGAAGTATTTGATTTGATTTTCAAGGTCGATTATATGCTCTTCATCTAACTTTCTTGCCTTGATTTTTCTAAATTTGTAGTACTTGTGTTAGTGTAGTGGTTTTTCTACAAGAATTGCATTTAAACCGTTTGGGTTAAAGTGGTTTTTCAACAGGATAATGGTGTCGGATTCATTCAAGTGCTTTGTATGGATTATAGTTCTATTCTTGTCAAAAATCCTTTTCTTTTTTATCTGGAGAGAGCCTGAATTTGATTTTTTTTATAATTATTTGGTTCTTGTATACGTTAACACACGAGCTTCCTTTGGGTATATTACTTGCGTTATCTGCTAAATTTATTTTGGAGATAGGAATTCTAGAAAGAGTATCGGCATTTATGTTTTTTGCACCTTCCTTATACTTAATTGTAAAGTCAAATTCGGCTAGTCTAAGTCTCCATCTAACTAATTTGGAATTGGGTTTTTTTTATAGAAAAAAGCCATGTTAGTGGTCTATGATCTGTTTCGATTATGAATTTTCTTCCAAAAAGATAGGGTCGGAAGTACTTAGTTGCCCAGATTATGGCTAACATTTCCTTCTCTATGGTGCTATAGTTGATTTCATGTTCGTTTAGCGTGCAGCTTGCGTAGCTAATTGGTCGTCCTTCTTGTGAAAGTACGGCACCAAGAGCGTATTTGCTTGCATCGGTTGTCAAAACGAAAGTTTTATCGAAATCTGGATAGGCTAAGATGGGGTCATTAGTAAGAAGAGTTTTTATGATTTCGAAAGCTCGAATGTATTCTGGGTCTGAACAGTTTAATTTTGAATCTTTTTTCAGAAATTTAGTCATCGGTTCGATGATTTGGGAGTAATCCTTAATAACTTTCCTATAATAACCAGCTAGACCGAGAAATTGTTTTATTTGTTTCGGGGTCTTTGGTATGGGAAATTTTTGTACACATTACACTTTTCGTGGATTGGGTTTTAATCCCTCTCTTGTAACGATATGTCCCAGAAAAGCAATTTCATGTTTAAAGAATTCGGATTTATCCAACTGAACTTTCAAGTTAGTTTCCCAGAATCTGTTAAAAATCTTGTTTAGTGAGTCTACGTGTTCTTGCACTGAAGTTGAGAATATAATGACGTCATCTAAATAGACTAGACATATCTTGCTTATATAATCTGAAAGAATATTATTCATAAGACGTTGAAATTTTTCAGGCATTCGCAGAAATTCGTAATGTCCACCTTCGACGTTAAAAGCGGTTTAATGGATATCTTTATCCATTATTTCTATTTGATAAAAACTTTTCGCTAAATCAAGCGTGGAAAAGTATTGGCTTCTTCCAAGTTTTTCCAGGATTTCATCAATGTTGGGAATAGGGTACTTGTCGTCGATGGTTATTTCATTAAGTTTACGATAATCGAAAACAAGTCTCCATTTTTGTTTTCCACTTGCATCTACTTTTTTTTGGCACAAGCCATACTAGTGCGGAATAGGGACATTTGCTTGGTCTTATGATACCTATTATTTTGTAACATTTCTTGGATTTGCTTTCGTACTTCATCCTTATGAATGTACGGGTATCGGTATGTTTTTGCAACTATTGGTAGGTTATTTTCTGTCCTGATTTCGTGTTTGATGGCATTAGTGAGGGTTAAATCTGACCTTTCATCATACAATATATCAGCGAATTTCCTGACCATCGGTATTAATTTATGTTTTTCTTCCTCGTTAAGATGGTCTATTCTAATTTCATTTAAGATGGAGTTAGACCGTTTTGATTTACTTTCTATTATATTGAAATTTTCAAGGGTTACGGGTGTACTCTCTTGGGGACCAAATTTGACCTTAATAGGGCCGTCGCCTATCTTTATTAGGACGGCCATTTGAGAGTCTTTTAAGTCATAGATACCTTCCTCTAGGTGGACCTTCCCATCTTTGGATGTCTTTCCATTAAAGAGTACCAAGCCACTTTCGTGGTTGACAGGCACGGATACTTCATATAATCCGGCCTTATTGAAAAGACAATATTGATCTTCTTCTTGTTTTTCGAAGAGTTTTGGGACCGTTTTGTCCCCAGAATGTAACAGTTGGTTCTTGTAGTCGATGGTTACGATGAGTTGTCTTAGTATATTGTTTCCTATAATTCCATCATATAGTTCATGGAATCGACATAAGAATAATTCTATTTCTTGAGTACTATCACCTAGCTCTTCAAAGAGAGGAAATCGTACCTTTTCAGTTATATCGATCATATTGTGACGTGTTCAGGTCACGCGAACTGTAGTCGTAAACATGTTTACGACTATCTGCTACCAACACATCGATTGTTCTCGTGTGCGCAAGCATAAACACGTCACGCGCATCAAGTACAACAGATCCCGGTGCAAGCGACTCGACGCGTACACGCGAGAACAATCTGTATGGAAGGTTCTGGGATGGTTGGTAGTGGTATATAAGCGACTACGGCGAGCGACGAGACAAGCAGTTGTGAATGAAAAACGCGAGAGTACGCGACAGTGCGCGCCAGAAAAATTCTAAATAAGAAAAGTGAGAAAAGTGTTAAATAGTGAATTAGTGTTTAATTATGTTGAATAAGTGTTAATTAAATTAATTTAATTCATTAAAGTGATTAGTGATTTTAGTAAATTAATCATAAAGTGTAGAAGAAACTTAATTAAATTTTAAGAATTAATTTTAAAATAGTTCGCGAGTGTTTTATTTCACTATTAGCAATATTTGCGAATAGCAAACAGGTCGCGCACCTGCTCAACGCGCAACACTGTTGTCAGAAGTGGGATTATTCGTGCAATAGTGAAGTGAAAAATAACTCAAACTCTTGAAAAAAAAAAAAAATCGTGAACTATAGTGAACACTTTTGAACTTTTGAAGTAAACTTGTAAGAAAAATGCCGCGCAAAATCAACGCTCTCACTTTGCCGGAATTGAAGGAGGAATTAGAAAAGCGGAAAATTTCAACCGAAGGAAGCAAAGCTAGACTGATCACGCGGTTGAACGAAGCGCTGGCAGCGGAAGGGATAGATCCAGAGTCGTTTGAGTTTCCCGACGCTGAAAGTTGCACTGGAGGTGAGCAGGAGGAACAAATCCTGACTGCGAAAGGGCTGATGCGGATGCTGATGGTAATGCAAAAGCAATCAACCGAGTTAAACGAGAAGCTCGACCGGCAGTCAACAGCGTTCAGTCAGCAATCAGCAGACTTGAATCAGAAACTGGACCAGCAATCAGCAGACTTGAATCAGAAACTGGACCAGCAATCAGCAGACTTTAACCATAAACTGGACAAGCAATCAGAAGACTTTAACAAGAAATTCGACAAGCAATCTGCTGAAATAAGAGAAGATTTAAGTGAACTAAACCGAAAGCTTAACCATCAAATTGAAGGTTTCCAAGAAAGGATGGACAAAGTGGAAGAAAGGATGAGCAAAGTGGAGACGGTTCGGGAAGAGATTGAGAGAATAAAAGAAGACTTAAAACAAGCGAAAGTAATGATAGCGAGTAGCCCGGCCCCGATAGTGAGTAACCCGATCCCGATATCGAGTAACCCGAGCCCAATAATGACTAGCGCAAGCCCAATAGCGAGTAACCCGAGCCAGATAACGAATACAGCCAGTATCACAACAAGGAGTGTGAAAGCGCCGACTTTCGATGGACAAATGGCTTGGAGCGTTTACAAAACCCAGTTTGAAGCTGCCGCTCAAGCGAATCACTGGAATGACCAGGAGCGAGCAACAGCCTTAATTCTTGCTCTGAGAGGTCCAGCTGCGGAAATACTCCAAACGGTCCCTGTCGAGTTGCAGTCAAGCTCAAGCGCTATCATGAACGCACTCGACATGAGGTATGGGGATAATCATCTGAAGCAGATCTACAGGTCGCAGCTGCGCAACCGGATCCAGAAACCAGGTGAAACTCTACAGCAGTTGGCTCAGGATACTGAAAGGCTTGCACTTTTGTCTTACCCTACATACGACCCAGAGCATCGGGACGATGCAGCGACGGAGGCTTTCATTAGCGCGTTGCAGGATAGGGAGATGCAACAAGCTGTCCGCCTAGCCGAAAAATGTTCAGTAAAGGACGCCCTGGCATACTGTTTAAATTTTGAAGCTGCCAAAACAACAACTCGTAACACAGCCAGGATCCGACAGGTTACAACGGAAGAATGTTTATGTGAGCGTGTTGACATCAGCGAAGAAGCGCAGGTGAATGGTGCGGCCATATGCTGGAATTGTGGTGAACGAGGTCATCTCCAACGAAACTGCAAGCAGCAAAGGAAATTAAGCTACTGCTCGGCATGTGCTGCTAGAAGGAGATCAAGGCCAAAAACAGAGCCTGGCAATAAGGCCCCTCAATCCAAGGGGTCGGGAAACGCGTAAGAGCCAACTTCGTGGGGCAGAGGTTGGCTAGGAGGATCAAAGTCCCCAGAACCACCATCATCGTATCTAGGCTACATCGGGGAGAGGCAGACTTATGTGTTCGTGGACAAGTCAACGGTGAATCTTGCACCCTCACAATTGATACTGGTGCAATAAGGTCAATATTGCGACCAGATCTGGTGAGCGGACATGTTCTCTCCAAAGGCAAACCACTTTTGCTACGAACAGCAACGGGAGAAGCAGCACCCGTATACGGCGAGATCAAACTCCAAGTACAAGTAGGGGATATACTGTTTCAACATGAGTTTCTTGTTGCCGATATAATGGACGACTGCATCCTGGGAATGGATTTCCTAAGACCACACGGGTTTACGTTGGATTTGGGCAGACGGGTCTTGAGATGGCGGAATGTTGAGATCTTAATGGAGGGTCATTACGACAACATCCCAACACCGAAAGTGGTCGTAAATGCCGACACTGACGTACCGAGATCTTCCGAGAGCATTGTATGGGCCAAAGTTGAAGGTGATCCTGGAGACCATAGATCCTACCTAATTGAGCCAACAAAAACACCGGCACTGCGTAATTTAATTTTGGGACGGACACTCGTAACAACAAATAAGAGTGGATGCGTGCCGGTTAGAGTCCTTAATACCTCGGACTCAGTTACCCACATCAAAGCTGGAGACATTATTGGGAGCTGTCAGCTGGTCTCTACTGTAACATCTTTGGAAGTAGGAGATAGCCAATGTCCAGCTAGGAAACGAAATACTGGGGAATCCCGTGAGTTAGTGTCGACTTTATTGGAACCAACCAAGATATCACCAGAGCAGTTCAAGAAAGCCTCGGAATTGGTGAACAAATACCGCGACATTTTTTCAACTGGTGACGACGATCAAGGACGTACGAGTATGGTGACTCACGTTATTGACACACAAAACGCTAAGCCGATTCGACAAGCACCAAGACGACTTCCATTAGCCAAGCAGGGAGAAGTAAGCGCAATGATCTCCGACATGGAAAAACAAGGAGTCATCGAACCTTCAATCAGCCCGTGGGCATCGCCTGTAGTCCTGGTAAAGAAAAAGGATGGAAGCACTAGGTTTTGTGTCGACTACAGGCAGCTCAACGATGTCACGAAGAAAGACAGCTACCCACTTCCGCGCATCGATGATATTATGGATACAATGGCGGATTCGAAGTGGTTTTCTACTCTCGACTTAAAGAGTGGATACTGGCAGGTTGAAATCGACAAGAAAGACAGAGAGAAGACTGCATTCTCTGTGGGTACTGGATTGTGGCAATTTGTAGTGATGCCATTTGGTCTTTGCAATGCTCCAGCAACATTCGAACGCCTCATGGAATGTGTACTCCGCGGGTTAAGTTGGAAAACATGCTTGGTATATCTGGATGACATCATTGTCATAGGGAGGACGTTTGACGAACATGTGCGCAACTTGGAAGAGGTGTTCTCAAGGCTACGACGGGCCAACTTGAAGCTGAGTCCACAGAAGTGTACACTTTTCGCATCTGAGGTAAAGTACCTAGGACATGTTGTATCAGCAAAAGGTGTGAAAACGGACCCTGAGAAAATAGAAGCTGTGAGAAGTTGGCCGAAACCTAATAACAAACGACAACTTCGAAGTTTCCTTGGACTGGCGACCTATTATCGCCGATTCGTTAAGGACTTTGCAAAAGTAGCGAAGTGTCTCCATCAGCTCACGGAAAAGAATCGGCCTTTTATTTGGAATGAACAGTGCGAAAAAGCCTTCGAGACGTTGAAGAATAAGCTCTGTGAATCACCGGTTTTAGCATATCCCAAGCCTGGAAGAATGTTCGTGGTTGATACCGATGCGAGTAACAACGGGATCGGGGCCGTATTGTCACAGCAGATCGACGGTGAGGAGCGAGTAATCTCATACTACAGTCGAGTTCTGTCAAAGAGTGAAAGGAACTACTGCGTAACCAGGAAAGAACTACTAGCTATAATTGAAGCAACAAAGCAGTTCCACAAGTACCTTTACGGACAGAAATTCGTTCTTCGCACAGATCATGCTTCCCTGAGATGGCTGCTCCATTTCAAAAACCCAGAAGGGCAAGTTGCTAGATGGATAGAAAGGCTACAGTCCTATGATTACGAAATCGTCCATCGAAAAGGAGGAGTGCATGGGAATGCCGACGCTTTATCCCGTCGCCCATGTCCAGCAGCTTGTAAACACTGCCGACGGTCTGAGGAAAAAGAACAAGGCGTGGATCTGCGTGTAGTCACAACAGAAGTCGACGAGGGTTGGACGCAGCACGCACTGCGGAACGCTCAGCTAGCAGATGATGATGTTGGACCATTGTTGGTATGGAAGGAGACAACTGGACGTCCTGAGTGGAAGGACATATCAGCACGCGGCACGGTGTTGAAAAGTTATTGGGCTCAATGGAACTCCCTTGAGGTCGAAGATGGAGTTTTGAAACGGAAATGGGAAACAGCAGATGGCACTTCACATAGGATGCAAATTGTTCTTCCCAAGAGTCGGGTCAAAGGAGTAATGAAGGAGATGCATGAAGGCACATCGGGAGGTCACCTTGGGGTAAACAAAACCCTGACAAAGGTGCGAGAAAGGTTCTATTGGCTCCACGCTCGAGAGGATGTTCTTGACTGGTGTCGAAAATGCACAATATGTGCTTCCGTCAAAGGCCCAAGTCGAAGAACGCGAGGACGAATGCAGACCTATAACGTCGGGGTACCATTCGAAAGAATAGCTGTGGACATCGCAGGACCCTTTCCCGAGTCCGAATGGGGAAATCGGTATTTACTAGTTGTAGCTGATTACTTCAGCAAGTGGCCAGAAGTCTACCCAATTCCTAACCAGGAAGCAACTACTGTAGCGGAACAAATCGTTTCTCAGTGGGTTAGTAGATATGGCGTACCCCATGAACTACATTCAGACCAAGGCAGAAACTTCGAGTCACAAGTTTTTGCTGAAATGTGTGAACTGCTGGGTATACGGAAAACACGGACAACGCCACTTCACCCTCAGTCCGATGGAATGGTCGAACGGTTCAATGACACGCTTAATAAACATTTGGCCAAGATGGTGGATGAAAACCAGAGAGATTGGGATCGACGCATTCCATTATTTTTGATGGCATACCGAACTGCGGAACATGCATCGACTGGAGAAGCACCCGCAAAAGTCATCTTTGGAAAAATGATTCGTCTACCAGCTGATGTGAAGTTTGGGACACCCCCTGAGAAGCCCCAACCTATTTCGGAGTACACAAGCGATTTAAGGCAACGGCTGAGTCAGATACACCAATTAGTGCGGAAACAAATAGAGTCAGCCACTGATCGCATGAAAACCAGATATGACTTAATGGCAAACTCATCTGGTTTCCAGACGGACGACTTGGTTTGGCTATATAACCCCCGGCGTCGTAAAGGCAGATCTCCGAAGCTACAGCCGAATTGGGAAGGACCCTATAGAATCGTCAAACGGATCAACGATGTGGTATACCGGATACAAGAACATCAGAAACCTAGGGCAAAAATGAAAATTGTGCATCTGGACCGCCTTGCCCCATATTATCAGCAGGAAGACGCGGAGATGGTTAATGTCACACTTTTTCGGGGCGAAAAAGATTTAAGGCGGGGATAGTGTGACGTGTTCAGGTCACGCGAACTGTAGTCGTAAACATGTTTACGACTATCTGCTACCAACACATCGATTGTTCTCGTGTGCGCAAGCATAAACACGTCACGTGCATCAAGTACAACAGATCCCGGTGCAAGCGACTCGACGCGTACACGCGAGAACAATCTGTATGGAAGGTTCTGGGATGGTTGGTAGTGGTATATAAGCGACTACGGCGAGCGACGAGACAAGCAGTTGTGAATGAAAAACGCGAGAGTACGCGACAGTGCGCGCCAGAAAAATTCTAAATAAGAAAAGTGAGAAAAGTGTTAAATAGTGAATTAGTGTTTAATTATGTTGAATAAGTGTTAATTAAATTAATTTAATTCATTAAAGTGATTAGTGATTTTAGTAAATTAATCATAAAGTGTAGAAGAAACTTAATTAAATTTTAAGAATTAATTTTAAAATAGTTCGCGAGTGTTTTATTTCACTATTAGCAATATTTGCGAATAGCAAACAGGTCGCACACCTGCTCAACGCGCAACAATATGTTTTAGGGTTTTCAGATAGACACTGGGGGTGTTTATTTTCCATTTGGGATGGCAGATACCTGGATTTATGATGGAGTTATATGAGGAAGTTTTCGTCCGAGCCCTGTAGCTGAAAATTTTCTGCGGCCTCGTTTTTATTAATATCCATGGGTTCAGGAGTTGGCTGCCTCTCGAAATATCGAGGGTTATTTGGATTTTCATATCGATTTAAGTTATGGGAATTATATGCGTCGTTACATTGGTTGCGATTCCTTAGTCTGTTTTCTTGATTATTATGGTTACCGCTATAATTGTTGTTAGACCTATTATAATTATTATTATTAAATCCATTAGTGTAATGCTTGTTGTGGAACCTATTGTTATCACTATTATCGTGATAACTGTTATTGTTAGGTCTACTGTTATTATTCTTGTTATAATTACTATTTCTTAATCTATGATTATCGTTTTTATTTATCCTAGGATTACTATTATTATGTGTTCTATTATTAGAGTTATTATTGTGAGTTTGATTGACGGGTCTGTGTGTCCTGTTTCCGTTTTTTTGTCTGTTATGTTGATGAATTTGCCCATTAGATCCATAATAGGCGTAGCCCGCTATAAAGAAAATGTCCATAGCTTTTTCAAGACTTTCAGGATTTCTACAGAAAAGGATAGTCTTCATGGGATCAGGGATTTTATTTTTAAAGATGTTAAGGGCCGTTCTCATGTTATTACGGGCGCTCTCGTTTGTGGTATTACCCACACATTAAAACAACTAAAATTTTGTTGTTGATTCTCCTCAACTTACTTTTGATTTCGTTATAGAAATCTAGCGTATTTGTTTTAAAAATTGCGCCACGTAGATTGTCGTAAAGTTCGTCTACGCTGAGGCGTTCGCCAAAATTATTTTGGAGGACTTGCTTGATATCCTCCCAAAGTGTGGCATGACAATTTATTTCGAGAGTTTCTTTTGCTCTACCTTTCAGCTTACTTTTGATAATATCGCCGAATAGAAGTTGTGATGCCTCGCTAAAAGATTGAAGCATTGGATTAACTCTTTCGACCAAGTTGATAAAGCTCTGTAAATTTTCAGATTTGCCCTATAACAAAGATGATACACAAATACTCAAAAATTTTTGAAATATTGTCTATTATAAATAAATGATATCTTTCAATATATAAAAGTTATTTAGCTCCAGAAAAGTTAAACACTATGGAAGCAAATTAATAAAAAGCAAATCAATATTTTGTATTCAAAATGTAAAATTAGAAAAAACTAATTTAAAATTATGATACTTGATATTCGTTTTTTTCTGCTTCCTCTTGCAGGAACAACTTCTCCTTTTCTTTCTTGTAGTCTTGCACTCCTTTTTTGTTTTTTATAAGTGAAATTTTTGTTTTACTTTTTGTTCATATATAATCATCAGTACACAATATATTATGTTTTATGTAGGAATATTTAGAAAGGATCATATTTTGTTAAGTTTAACGCTTATAAAATTTTTTTTTAACTTTTTCATTTATATTGAAATATCTTTCGTAAAATTTTCTTACAGATATAAAAACTGAAGTCTGTTTCTTTGTTCTACATATTATAAATCGTTCGTTATCACATTTCTTCATCGTATATTGATGAATCTTTTAAGTAACTTGAAGAAGAAATTATTAAGTAAAATACTAAGTTTCCGTCTTCTCTAATAAAAAATCAGGTTCTCGGGTCGTCCACATCCTCCTCAAAAACAAGCTTCTAGATAGTGTATTTATTAATTACTCATTCCATATTTGCCATTATCGGTCATCGATGTCAATCGAAAAGCCACCACATAACATATGTGGATTTAATGTTAATCGGACGAAATTTTGGTCTACTTTCATTGGGAAAAAATATAAAAATTCTTTTGCCAATTACGAGATCTTACGTTTCTCTCCTCTTGCCTTTTTTTTTATTTCTTTCTTGTTTTACCTTAAATATTATTATCAGATATATTTTCGCTGCCCTACATTTTTACCTTTCATTGTTTCTCAGTTTTGTAAAGCTGTCACTTCCATCTCATCTCAACGTGTTTTTGTTTTTTTTAGCACACTGCCAAGTTTCGATTTTTAGGTCGTACTTTGTTTTGTTATTTCTTCCCTTTTTGTTTATTTATCTTTTTCACTATTTATATATTTCTTTTATTCACTTTTTGTTGTGACACTGCTGTTTTCGGGATTTTGGTGGTCCGTCTAGAGGCTCTTTCTTCTTAGAAATAACTTTCTTTGCGTCGGCGATACAAAAAAAATGGATTCTTATCCACGTTTTTATTTTCGCGGACGTGACGTCGATACGTTTTAAAGATTTTAAAAAATCACGCGAACTTTCATTAAGCGTATCCCACCGACTGCGCCATTTATGTTTCTTCGACGAAGAAGATAAATAAAACTCTTGTTTCACTTAATAACACCAACTTTATTTATTATTATGTTCCCGGTATACAATTTATATTGTATACATGAACCGGTATTCAAAAAGGCACCCCAATGCAGCCTCACATTGGGTGATAGGAAACAGAGGCTTGTCCGTACCTTTTGACGCGAAGAAATAACTCTATCTCTTCAGGACAATTTCACTACTATTTATATCATTCATCGCCTACTTGGTCTAATTTAATTCAATCCAAAAATATTAATGCCTACTTTGTTTACTTTACTTCAATTCAAAATATCAATGCCTACTTTCTTTACAAACTTTAATTCAAAATAATTATGTCTACTTTGTTTGTGTTAATTCAAGGTGTGAGATTTGTATATAGTGTAACATATAATCCTTCATCGAAGGCTACTGATCATAAATAATATATACTAGTGGGGCACGTGTTGTTGATAGTATGAGCAGAATTTTTTTTTGTTGAAATTCTACCGCTTTTTCGCGATATTTTTCATTGTATGTAACAAAAAGAATCCATCAAAATAACAGCTTCGTAGCGTTCTGGTATTTTTCTGCAGTATTATTTAACAGACTACAAAATAAATATCGGAATACGGATTTCATGCAGCTTACCAGCAATTAATTTTTCTTAATTCCAGCGGCAAAATTTGTTATTTTCACTTAGGATATTGTTTTTATATTTCATTTTTATATTTGAATTTAAGTTTTCTGCTACCTAAGTTGACTCAACAGCTGTCTTCTGATGCTGCCGCAAACGAACGAAGTGAAGGGGGGGAATACATTTCAGATTATATACAGCTGTTTAACTTCCTCATGAGGAAGTTATTGAATCGCCCAGAGAATGAACGTTTTTATTTACTGTTACTTTCATTGTTCGTATCACTTTTCGAAACTTCTTCATTTCAATGAAACAAAAATGATACCAGAGAGCCACGAAATAATGAAGAAAATAGTTTTTTCATGTCCGATTGTTATGAAGACATTGACAGTGACGTGTCATATGATTTCGAGGAGAGGTGATGAGGAGATGAAAAGTGACGTGTCGGATACTGAAAATTGTGTTTAAAAATTTTCTACATTGAAATGTAATAAATAAAACATCTATTACCTATGATTTTGCCTCCACGTGATGTCATTTGCACCACTGAGTTCACGTTGTAGCCTTGACTCGCGCTCCCATGCTATCTTTTGTCTCACCTGTCAAGGTCTCATACTAGCCAGAATCACCTGTTATTTTACGTACCTATCTTAAATCGCTCACTTGAACATATTCTTAATTTTCAAATCTACAGAACAAAGTTTATTTGAATTCACATTTTGCACACCTTTCTATGCACCTGGGAGGTTTGTGCACTCACTGTAATCGCCTGTCAATTTTTTTTATACTTTCTAATGCATGAACTAAATCATATTTAAATTTCACGCTTACAGCGAAAAGTTTTTTTAATTTTATGTACAGTTTCAAAAATATAGGGGCTGGTGACGAACAGGGCTGATACTTGTCAGGTCGTCGTTACTGTAGTTTGCATATTATGAATCATCTCTGAAAAAAATTACCTTGCATTTAGTTTATTGCCTTACAGGACGACCGTTGCCTGGGTATGTCACGAGCTCTCAGTCTATTAACCTTCATAAGGTCTTTAATAATACTGACGTTACCGTGCTTCGGGCCAGAATCATACAGAAAAATGAGTCAATAATAAACAAAAGCTTTTTAAAAAAACTGTATTATTATTATATATTATGATTGTTTCATGTTTTTATTCTTAATTTTTATATTTTAATTATATATTTTAAATTTATAAAGACTATACCATATTGTTAGATACATTTTCAGAACAAAAAAAAAATACCGAAATTAATGCGTATTACATAAAATAATTGTATTAGAATGTCTTTTACTTACGAATTTTTTACAATTCACACAGATCAAAGGTGTTTTATTATCTGTTACAGCAACGACTTCTTTTGGTAGCCTTTTTGGTCGAACCAGAATTATTTTCCTCTGGTTGAGTCGAAGTTGATGGAGTCTGTACATTATCATTAGATTCTCGAATCTTTTTACGATTTCTATTGGAAAAGGTGCCCTTGGAAATGTTTTCCTGTTTTTTGGAAACGGTGTAACCAATTGCATACCTAAGTTCTCTAAATAATATCGTCTTTTTCCTAGGCAACCTTCCTTCCAGCTAATGTTGGTAGCCGTAAATAATACAAAAGCATTGTACGCTACTGTTACATGTTACTAAATACCACTTGGGGCCATCGTTTTGTCTTCCTTTTGCAGGTATAACAAGAACAGTGGCGGATCCACGGGGGGGGGGGGTCCTCGGGTCCGCCCCCCCAGGAGGATCCGGGCCCGATAGGACCTGAATCTTAAATCCTGGTATTCTGTCGTCAAAAATTTGCATATTATATTTTACGATTCGAACATCCAAAAAAGATTCTAATGTGCGAATAAATGTTCTCTCGTTTTTTGTCATATATAATATCATTATTCGATTCAGTTAACTACAACATATTAGCAATAGTGCAAAAACTAGAAAAAATCGTAATCGTTCTTGAAATGCCGCGGTTTTTTGAAGAATTCTTGCAGAATTTCGTCTTCTGTTATTCCAATTTGAGGATGGATACTCAATGAAGCGAGTCCATTCAGGCGCTCCCGTCCCATTGTACTTCTAAGATAGTTTTTTATTCTTCTCAGGGTCGAAAATGATCGTTCTGGAGTTGATGTTGTTACGGGTAATACTGCCAATACTCGTAAGATCGTGTTCACGTTTTTGAAGCATTTTTCATTGATAACCTAAAAGATGACGTAAAAATTGAAAATTGAGCATTCGATGGGTGATATAAACTGATTCTGGAAGTAAAAATTCCGATCTAAAGTTACTCACTGATAATGCATCGAGCGCATTTTGAATATTTTGATCGGAGATCCGTTGCCTCCACATTTTGATCTCTGAGATGAAATTCCTTTCTGAACAGTCCAATATTTCATCATAAAACTTGTAAAGATCTGCGCATTTTTCCTCATCAAATTCCTGCTTGGAAGGATATAGTTGTCCGAAACTGTTGAAGATCGATTTGTGTTTTTCGAAACGACTTTCGAGATGGAAAATGTAAGTATCAAGGAATGGAATGTAAAAGGCAATTTTGTAATAATCTTCAACAGTTTTGTGTTTCGATGTTGCAACGGTTTTTTTGTTGACTGCAACGACGAGGCAATTTCATATCAATTTCGTATTCGGAACAGATTTCAGCAACAGTGTCGTAAATGATACGAAAATTTGAATCAACGTTTTCCCGCTTTTCCTTGATATTATTCGTAGCATCATCAGCTAACTTTGTGGCTTCTCCTAGATCTTGATTTTTCGTCTGCAATTCCCGACTCAGAGGCAAGACGATAGAATTAATCGAAATCATTATATGACAGGAGATTTGAAATTAGATTCTCGAAATCGCGGTCAAAAGTTGAGAAGCCTTTTGTGAAGTATCTCAATCTTTCCACTTTTTTATTTCTTCCAAAGCTTCAATAACGGCCGGTTGAAGCTCAAGGTAAGTTGAAACTGCTTCATGAGATTGAGCCCATCTCGTAACAGCGAAAGAATTCAATTTTTCTTTTCTCCGGTCACTCTTTTTCGGCATTTTCAAAATTTCTTCCTTCAAAATGCTTTGTCTCTTGGGCCAGTGGAAAAATGCTTCGATTGTTCCGATAGTTCCTAACGCATTTTTTATACCTGATACTCCGCAAGCCGCATTGATGGCCAAACTGACGCTATGGGCGGCACAATGAACGTAGATTGCCAGTGGAAAATGAGACCTGATATGGGCTTGTACTTCATTGATTTTGCCACTCATAACTGGTGCACCATCGTATCCTTGACCAAGCATGAATGAACAATCAACGTCGATATCGAGTAAATAATTCCTTATAGTGTTTCCTAAGCCTTTGCCGGAAACGTCGAACACTGGAACAAATCCAAGTTGCTCGATGCTAGAAATATCAGTCGATTCGTCCGCCAAAATCGAAAATCCTTTCGCTTCATTCACTTTGGCAACAATTTTTTTTTATCAGTATGTGACAAGTTTCGATTTTTTCATTCTGAATTGTTTTGCTTAAATACATTGCATTTTTCGGAGCTGTTAAGAGATGTTGCTTCAGAATATTGTCACCTTCAGCTCGATATCGTAAAATTGCACGAAAATTCCCTTCGTTCGAGGATTTCTTGTCAGTTTCATTGCCAATCCTAGGCTTATAAAAAGGTCCATCGTCTCTGTGACCACGAAGAGCCATTTCTTGCCTGCCACACAAAACAATAGCGCCAACTATGGGTTTAAGTCTCTCATAATTTTCTTTCATGGTTTTTTCTTTCTTCTCGACGATCATCAAATCAATAGGCTTACTTCTTCCAAGTTTGATATCACGTAGGTGTTCAATACCAAAAAAAGATTTTTTATGATAATCGAGATTCTCGTGGTTTCGGAAAGTTTCTTTCGCATGCTTCCAAACATTGAACGGTTCAGTAACGAGCTTTCCTAGCTTGACATCATGTGTTCCACCGGTTTCAACACCAAAAGCTACGCAGTACTTACAATCTTCTTTGGCAGAATATGCTAACCAGCTAAACTCTTCCAACCATTTCGTTTGAAATGATAAACATTTGACACTAGCTTTTGATTTCGGAAATTGAAATTTGGCCGATGGTCTCCATGAATCATCGATAATTTTGAGTAATTCGTCTGGATTTGGTGCACTCCGCTGATGTTGAGCAACGACACCTATGTCGTTTTTAGGAAAATCCATAATATTAATTTGAGTTGATGCATTTTTTTCAGTCTGTCGTTCGCTGGGAACTGCCACATCATGAGAATCGGTAGTGTCGTTGAAAATAAATCTTCCGCTGATTCGACTGTCTCAAAAGTACTTTCTCCAGCATTCAATTTTGATTCGCCAATCTTAATCTGAAAAATATACAAAACTTCAATTCGTTTTTCATTTTCGATCCACCATTCATTCATATTATATTATATTATCAGATAAGTATTCCCAAATAAGTAAACTTTATATTACTCCTGACAAACTGTTTTACGCTCGATCTAGTACATAATTGAAAGTGGTAAATGTGCGATTTTATTCATTCCCCAAAAATAAAGTGTAAAAAATTAATTATTCTGTACAGTACAATTACCAGACCGTTATAACTCGTGTCCGGTGAGGTTTTATACGCGACATGCTAGGTTATAAGCTGACACGCACTATAGCACGCCGTGCCCGCATCTAGCTAACGTATGAAATCGTCGGTAAAATAAATCTCTTACGAGCCTACAAACCAGAGTGGTAATCCCGACCCTAGGGTAACAACAACAAACATTAACCTCGAATAATGCGTTGCAACAACAATTAGGAAAATAAAACTCGCGTGAAGATGAGCGGTAATGTTTAAATATTTCAATTGCCCGAAAAAATACCAAAATCATGTCACATTTTCAGGTAAAATATTGGGATCAAGACTGCAAGTCAGAATTTATCGATGCATAAATTTTAGGCTGTTATGTAAAATCTTGAATAAAATGTCATTCTCTGCAAAGTAACCTCCATTTTGGATTCGCATTTTTTAACTTACCGATTCTTCCTTTTTTTTCTTCTCTGGTTCAAGACGTGTGAAATAAGCGAATAAATTCCTCTTCATGTTCTTAGCCCGACTCGAACGGAATGAGACCCATAAAACTCTCCAACCTATCGTATAATCTCCTCAAAATATCGACACAGTTGATCACAAATCACGACAGATCACGACAAAATGACTGAATTAATGACAGATGTATTTTGTAACAGTAAAAGTTTTGGGAAAATCTTAGGCCGCGGTGCTGCCATCGCAGTATTGTTGCGCGCTATTTAAAATGTCGAACACGCGAGATATGTAGAATACAGAAAACGAAATTTCTTGAATGTGCATATTTTCAAATTCGAGATTTTACGGTTTTGTGACTACAACGCATAATACTATAGGTATATGCTTCGATTTTTTATACCTTCAATTACGGCGAATTTATCTGTATATCAAAAATTATATACGGTGTCCTAAAGAGGATGTGTTGAATATCAAAACGTGTGTACACACTAGCGGCATTATCGTAGTTTATGCGAGATGTATCAACTATCAAGAGAATTAGAAAATGAGGTTATGTTAGGTCATAACGGCAGAAATTTTTTGGACCCCCCCTCGTCGAGATCCTAGATCCGCCACTGAACAAGAAACAGCTTTATCGTGTGTATCCACACCACCTATGCATTTGTTATAGTCTAAAATTACCAGGGGTTTTTTATTTGCGCGATCACTTACTTCTGAATTGTGATGCAATGTGCTAAGAAGATAAACATACTTATTTTTTTTTGGAATGTAGGATACAAGTGTACTGTCTTTTGTAAAGGCAAAACATGATGAATACAATGGTCTTCCCTTTCCTTCTAAAAATTGTGGAGGTAATTCGGGTTTATTTTTACGGATAGTTCCCACTACCGTAATTTGTTTTTCTAATAGCTTTTGTGTAGGTTGATATGAAGTAAAAAATGTTCACAGTAAGATTATGGCCTTTCAGGCCACTTGTCAAATCAAGGACTACACGCATGCCGTGTACGGTTGAATATTCCAAACAAAGCTTGTAGCAGAATCACATAGAACCAAAAATTTTATGCTGTATTTAGCTGGTTTCAATGGCATGTACTGTCGAAATGGACATCTTCCTCTAAATACCACAAGTTGTTCATCCATGGTTACGTTTTCAGAAGGATTGTAAAATTTAGGTAAAAGGTCAACCCACTGATTCCACAGATCTTGAATAGGAGTAAACTTATCCAACATTCGTCTTCCAGATCGAGTTTGTCTTATATCAAACCTTAACACTCTTGATATTTTTTTGAAATTCTTCAGTGGCATAACTGCTCCAAAAATAGGTCTTCCCTTCTCACTATTCCACAAGCTTTCAGTGCTTTCATTATTTGACCGAAACACACCAGCTAGCAACAGTAGTCCAATGTATGCAAACGAATCAGTTTCATCAATGTCTTTCCATTCATCAGCAAATGTACGTGTATCCTCCAAATTACTATATTTCAATACAGTGTGGGTCAAAGAAGAAGGAAAAAATAATTAAAAACTTTATTTTTCTATAGAAGTAAATCTTGAGCAAGAATAACCGGTTAAACCTGGCATCAAGTTGATAATATTTTTCCTCGAAGCTCTTCCACAGGCTTGTGTGACACGATCTTTGGAGTACTTTTTTTCCCATTCTTCAATGTCATTGTGTGAACAGTCACTTCAGTTCGATTGTCACTGTTGTCACTATCAGACGATATAACTTCTTTGATGAAATCTTCTGTTTCAGAGCAGGGTTCATTACTATCGGACAGATCGTCCAGCACCGCTTCTATTTCACTTTTTTACAAGTCTTTTTGTTTTACAACTGTAAGCTAGGGGACGCGTTGTTCAACTGAGGTTTGTTAACAGAAAATATAAATAGAAAAAAAATATAAATAAATAAATAGAAAAAACTATTTAATAAAAAAAAACCTAATTAGTTCCTAGAAAAATTTCCTAGAAAAACCTAGAAAAACCAATTTGTTATTAAATTATGCAGTCAAATCAATATCAAGTGAAAGTAAATATCATAATACCAAATCTAAACTGATCGCAGTCGACCTTAGCAAATAATCTGCAGAAAATAAACCAGCGTAAAAGATATCTGCGGCAATCTTGAATATTTCCAATGAATCTGCGGTCAGAATTAACTCACATAATCTTATGAATCTTTGAAAACTACTATTTACAAACAAACCAACAACTAGAGGTCAATGTAAGTAATATCAGAAGATTTACTGAGAAACCTTAGTAAATTGGAGATAATCATTAATGGTGCTAAAAAAGGCAACTTGGCTTTCTTTTGAAGATCTGTTAGAATAACTTTGACAAACGAGTTGAATTACCATGACTCAGCTTAAAAAATGTGAGAAATTATTACCAGAAATGTCTTTATCCATGAAAATATTCGGAACGTAGTCTTGTTTTTCCAACAATCCAATTTTTCCAGTAATCCTTCTTCTAATTCTTGAAAAATGCTTCCCAATCGACATGGTTTCAAATTCAGCACTTTGAATCTTTGAAAATATACTTACAAACCATTTAACCAAAATAAATGTATTCATATTTCCAACAATAACTACTAACTACCACTTTTACGTGAAATAAGATTGAGATGACCATATTCAAAGTTTTTGCATTAACCCTCTACCGCATACGAAGCCATATATGGCTTTACAATTTCAAGGGTCATTTTTTACCTGAAATAGCACTACAAATGACCCAAAACATATTTCATCGGAAATACGTATTCTTCTAATCTCTGAAATTGAGTAGACTGACGTTGTGTTGTTCCCTCACGTCATTGCAAAACGTGATTGTTTGGAGTGAGTGCAAGTCGTGCGACTAGTGGTCGAAAAGTGTAAAGTTCAAAATAATATTATATTGATTAACAAGTAAGTACATAAGAAATAAAATTATTTTGCAGTAGACAAACTACAACTTTTTCGTCAAGTGTAACATTTTTTTATGAAATGTTTAATTATTGTAGTATTTTGATGATAGTTTCGCAGAGGCCAGATATGGCTTCGTATGCATTTTCGGTTGGAAGACCAATCCATATGTGGCTTCATGTTTGTTAACGGATGTGTTTTAATATATTTCAGAATTGGATCCATCTTTATTTTATGGACTTAATAAATATGTGAACGCAATTCCCGGAGATGGTTCTGAAAGTGACGATGTTCTTGCATCAGATTCTGCTGATGAGAACGATGTTCCGCAAACTGTTGATCATAGGGAGGAGTCTGTAGCAATTTCTAAATCTGAAAGTGAATCTTCGGAGGATGAAGTGCAAGTTTTGGATGTTAACCTTCCGTCAACTTCTACGAAGAAAAGAAGGAGTGAAATCAAAAAAACAAAAGATAGTTTGGAAGAAAGAAAATTTAAGGCCGTTTGAAGTAAAAAACTTTCAATTCAAAGGAACTGTAGAGCTACCGCTGTGTTTAGATGGCTGTGAAACGCCTGCTGAGTTGTTTAAATTTTTGTTCACGGACCAACTGATTAATTTAATTGTTGAAGAGTCTAATCTGAAGGCTCTCCAGGACAATATAAACAAACCGGCACATATAAACAAAACTGAAATGGAGCAATTTATCGGTATTGTGATTTTTAATGTCGTTAGTGAAACTTCCAGCGTCGAGGCATTATTGGAAAAGCACTGTAGGCCAAAGTCAAGTGTACGAAACTATGACCAACAATAGGTGGGAAACAATAAAAAGGTTTCTACACTTCAATGAAAACGAAGGGTTTAAACCAGCTTGTTCACCAGGCTACGAGAAATTGCATAAAATCCGTCCTCTCAGGGAACTCATTAGAAATCAGTTGCTGTTGATTCCAAAGAAAGAATATTTAGCCACTGATAAGCAAATAATTGCAACTAAATGTCGCCATGAATTGAAACAATATAATCCTACCAAACCACATAAATGGGGTTATAAGAACTTAGTGCTTAGTGGCGCTTCAGGTTTGAGCTTTGATTTCGATATTTTTGCCGGAGAACAAAGTAACACTTTTCCAGAGGATGCGCCCGACTTAGGTGTAAGTGCGAACACAGTAACGAGACTTACTTCAACAGTGCCTCGGAATATGAATCATAAAATGTTTTGACAATTGGTTTAACAGTCCTTATCTTCAGGTTTATTTGACGAAAAATGGTTTCTTACCTTTAGGGACCGTAAGACTGAATCGCGTACCTAACTGTGAAATGCCTACTCAAAAAGACTTGAAAAAATTAGGCCGTGGATGCATGGTAGAAAAATTGGCAGCCATTGACGGAATTAAAGTGAGTGTAATTTCGTGGTTTGACAACAAACCCGTTAACCTGCTCTCAACTTATGTTGGTAGTTTGCCAACAATTACCAAAAAGAGATATTTCCGCAAAAACAAGCAGTATAAAAAAAATTCTTGCTCCAAAAGCTGTCAAACTATACAACAAACATATGGGAGGTTTAGATCTACTTGATTCTATGCTTTGTCTGTATAGAATTCAGTAACGATCCAAAAAATGGTAAAAATGAATTTTTTTCCACATGATTGATATGTGTATTGTAAATGCATGGCTTCTATGGCGTCGTAAAACTGAGTTGTATATGCCCTTGTTCGACTTTAAACTTGCAATTGCCGAACACTTATGCAAAGCAGGAAAATCACCTTCAAGAAAACGAGGACGCTCTAGCAAACTATCTACTAGAGTAGACATAGGCAGTCGCGAAAGTACTCCATCAAGCGCGGGTGAAACAACAAATCCTGGGTCATCGTCGCAGGTAAGGCAGACCAGAAAAAGTACGTATAGACACCAAAAGTTTCCTTTAGATTCAGTGCGTTCTGATAATAAAGGACATTTTCCGGTATGGATGAAAACTCGTCAGCTATGTCTAAGCAATTGTATTTTTAGGTCGTATACTAAGTGCTCAAAATGTAATGTGTACTTATGCTATAGTGACAAAAGAAATTGTTTTACCCGATTCCATAGTGGTTAAGTTTAGTATAAATGAAATAGAATTAATTAATTCACAAATGTTAAATTTTCAATACATATGATTTTTTTGTGTAACGCATACGAAGCCATATATGGCAAAACAATTTTATTCATTATTTTTGCTTGACGCATACGAAGCCATATATGGCCTTCAATGTTTTTTTCTACGCTATGAATGAATATGTATATTTTTTTCTTAGAATATCTTAGTTATATCAATAAAAGTCTTTCCAACACATTTTTTTATTTTTTTTCCTTCTAAATCATAATACATGCAATAGAGGGTTGATTCGCGACTAAAATATACATCCACGAGCACTTGCATGACATTCATATCTTTCTGAAAGACCTCACCCGAGAGTGTTAGCGATATAAGTAGTTACACTATGTCTCGCATAAATTATACCTAAATTCAAGTAGACGTTATCGCTCAGAAATGACAGAAAAGAGGTCACAACCATCGGACTGATAGGTTATCTTAGCCAGGAAACTCCCCCTCATGGTTACCCGCCTTGACGTGGCGAGGGGCCCCACTAACTCATATGAACCCAGCGGCTATACTGCAGACGACCTTCGGATCCAAGATAACAGGTGAGCAAAGGGTGAGAAGTGAAGCAAAGAGGTAACCAAATTTAAAAAAATATGGAAGTACAACAAAAAGAAGTACCCTCAGTACCCGGCATACGAGGGGGAGAAATCTCCGGGGACCGGACAACTGGCGTGACGGCACCAAGCACGAGCTGTCCAGAGCTATTGGGCCAGAAATGTAAGCTGAGGGAGCAACGCGTGCATTTGACGAGTGAATGCGAAAAAACACGCACAATGGAAGCAACCGCACCCACTGGGAAGACGGGAGCATCAGCCAGAACGTTAAGAAGAAAGGCGCAAAGGACACTAAAGCATCAAAACACAATCGAGGAGAAGAGCTTCCCAAAGAACCCTAGCACCAGCCAAAAAGCAGTAGCCAACCAAGGGAAACCTGGGAAATTGGCTGCTGCAGCCAAGGAAGCTGTACCACCAACCGCAAAGGAAAAGGGTGAAATCGGACCTAAGCGGATGAGATCGGATGACAGCAACCAAAGCACTGGTAAAAAGGAACAGAGGGTAAGCCCCGAACTCCAAACTCTGGCGAGGAAGTCCTATCGGGACGCCGTAACCGACGAACTTATGGTAGCGGTGATAGACTACCATAATGAAACTGGTAAGATCCAAGAGAATCAACTCGTGAAGCTGCGAACCGCCCTGAAGAAGGACCTCTTCGAGCACCTACGCAACAAACCAGAAAAAATCCCATCATTCAGAGGAATGAAACCGACAGAAGGCCATCTGACTGTAACCTGTAGTGACGAGCAGTCGCTAGAATATCTAAAGACTGCAGTTGCCAAGGTGAACACCACCTTGAACGAGGAGTTTAGAGTCATCCCCATAAAGGAGGTACCGCGATTATGCACCGACAAGGTATTTATACCCGAAACGGACACCGCAGGAAGCCTTCGAGACGCTTAAATTACAAAATACGGGATATGAAACGGAAAGGTGGCATCTCTTCGCGGAGAAAGAAGTCGCCAACAAAGGCATGGTCTTGGTACTGGGCATGCGAAAAGAAGACGTCAACACTCTAAGGGACAAAAACGGACGACTGAGTTTTGGCTTCACCCAGGTGACTGCCAAAGCAAAGGCTACCGAGCCCTTAAAGCAAAAGCGAAAAACTAATGCGGGTAACCCAAGCAAATCTGCACCACAGCAGTGCGGCAACAGCCAACCTGCTTAATCATCTAACAGATGGTAGCACTGAAAAAACACTGGTATAAGAGCCTTACAAGCTGAATGGAAAGATACTTGGCATCAGTGCAAAATAATTTAAAATCTTTGCCACAAGCGGGGTAAATAAAATCCGTAGCTGCATTATATGCCGGAAGGAAATTAATTTAATTTTTCTACAGCAGTTCAGCAACATGGACCTAACATCAGCGGTGTTCGACGGAAGGGACGGGCAGAAAACGCTAGTCTCAGCATATCTACCGTTTGACGCTGCGATGCCGACCGCCGAATTCCGAATCCTATCGGAGCATATACGGGGGAAGCGGGTCATCATCGGATGCGATGCGAACGCGTAACATGAACTCTAGGGAAGCACTAGGTGTAACGAAACAGGTGAGCAGTTAGTCAATTGCTTAATAACTACTAACCTCAACTTAGCAAATAAGGGTACCACACCGACTTTTATAACGAGAAATAGAGCGGAAGTGATTGATGTCACTCTCATCACAACAGAGGCATTGGAGGACCTGCACGGCTGGAGAGTATGTGACTCACCTAGCCTGTCGGGCCACCAATGGATCACCTTTGAAGTGAGGAGAGGTGAGAGAACCCCATTGGTCTCCTGCAATCCTAGAAAAGCGGATTGGGACGGATACACCAACGCTACTCAAAGATATATAGGTTCACACCAGGCGAAACCATTGAGAAGTCGAAAGGATATCGACATTGAAGTGAGATATATTTCAAGTATACTGGTCCATAGTTTCAGGGAACTGTGTCCAACCACTACCGTCAAACAAAAAAAGGTAAGCTGGTAGAACAAAAAACTGGAAGAGATCAGACAAAATACTCAAAGATTATTCAGAATAGCTCGCCTCACAAACCGAGATACGGATTGGGAGGACTGTAAGCAAAATCTGAAACTTTTAATACAGCTGTAAGAAAAGAGAAAAGAATATCCTGGAATCTTTTTTGCAACAATATTGAGGGAGGAAACGAGACATCTAGGCTAAACAGGGTTCTGAAAAGAGAATCACATGTGGGCACGATGCTCCAAAAGGAGGACGGATCGTGGACAACAAGTAGCATAGAACGTCTCACGCTCCTACTGAACCAACAATTTCTGGGCTCAACGGATGAGGAGACAGAACAATTAAAAAACAATTAAAATGACTCCTTATATATATAGAGCCTTCATATCCAAAGGCTATCTTCCTTTGGACTGGAGAGAAGCCAAAGTAGTTTCATACCCAAGCCGGCCACTACAAAGCAACGGATTACCGACCTATCAGCTTAACGTCTTTCATGTTGAAAACCCTGAAACGCCTGGTGGATGGTAACATAAAAAGCACCGTGAACATAACGGAGTCTTGCCCCAACCAACACGCATAAGCAGAATACATAAGCAGAATAGAGTAAGCAGAATAGAGAGGAACCTTGCCATCAAAGATTACACCTCGGCGGCCTTCATTGATATCGAGTGAGCCTTCAACAATGTTAAAACTGAGAGCATAGTAGCAGCCATCCAAAGATATGCAATAGACCTATATCTTACTAAATGGATGACGGAACTAATAGCTAAAAGGAAGATTACAGCCGAGGAAAACAGCGTAACCTTGAATAAATGGACTAACAGGGGTACACAACAGGGGTACACCACTTGCCTGGGTACCCACAGTTAACAAAATAGTGGAAGACCTCAACGGGAAGGGTTTCAAAACGATAGCGTACGCTGACAATATCGTTATATTGATAAGTGTAAAGTTCCCGGAAACCATGCAAGAATTGATGCAGACCGCACTCTCACATCTTTTTGAGTGAGCGAAGCTAAACGGGCTTCGCATCAATGCCGACAAAACAGAGCTTATGTTTTAACACAAAGCACCATAAACCGAAGACATTTTCACGCCCGATTGACGGAAAACATATTAGTTTTAACATGAAAACAAATAAGGAAAACATATTAGGAGTAACCTTGGATAGTAAGCTAACTTGGACTCCACACATAGGAGCAGTCAGACGGAGAGCTACAGCGGTGCTCTTCACAATGAAAAGACTAGTGGGGAAAACCTGGGAAATAAACCCCAAAATTGCCCACTGGATCTACACAACAGTAGTGAGGCCACTAACCACCTACGGGGCATTGGTTTGGTGGCAGGCATTACAAAAGAAAACCATTGCAAAAGAGCTAGAGAAGATCTAGCGAATGGCCTGCCTTGGCATCACAGATGCCTTTAGGACTACGCCATATGCTGCAATGGAGATAATGCTCAATCTCATGCCACTCGACAAATAACCACACTCAAACGGGGCACATATGCATTTCGGAAAAAATAGAGAGAATGGCCCCGTCAAGTAAAAGGGAGCTGGATAGAATTCAACCAATATTGGACACAACAATCCCATACAAGATAAGCATTCCGACCAGAGAAGCGTGGAAAACGATGCAAGATTTCACATCTGGAAGTGAGATTATGATATATGCCGATGGTTCCAAAACGGATAAGGAAAGCGGCGCCGGAATCTTTTTCCCAGATCACCCGCAAGTCAACCGGAGTTATAAACTGGAGAGCCACACCACAGTTTTCCAGTCGGAAGTGTTTGCAATAAAAGCGGCTATAGAAGCGGCAACAAACATCCTTAATGGATGAATACAAATACTCTCGGACAGTAAGTCGACACTGCAGGCGCTTGCCTCTAACCGCGTAGTTTCATAACTGGTGCAGGATTTTAGGCAGGCTTTCGCAGCCGCAACAACGCGAGTAAATGTTAAACTGACATTGGTCCCTGGACACAGCGGTGTAGAGGGAAACGAAAGAGCAGATGATCTAGCGAGAGCTTGATCAGCCGACCAAAATGCCACTAGAACAGACACAATTAAAGTACCACTAGCAACGGTAAAAATGGAACTAGACGAAATCTTCTAGAAAGAGACAGATACGGCTAAGAATGACAGGAATGACTGCAGGATAAGCAGAGATCTTTGGCTTCACCCTAATAAAACGAGGACAAAATAACTCCTGGGAAAAAACAGAAATGGCGTTAGAACATTGGTGGTGGTATTAACGAGCCATAATATTCTAGATCAACACGCCAAACGAATAGGAGTCCAAACGGATGACACCTGCTGAGCTTGCGACGAGGAGGAAGAAAGCACAGAACACTTCCTCCTAGATCGCCCGAGTCTGGCCAACAAACGCCTTACTTGGCTGAAATATACTGGCGTAACATAATTGGAACACTTCGCGACTACAGAACTGGGGGAACTCCTTGGCTTCTATAGGATGACAGGATGGACCATGTGTAAATCATAGTACTACAAATGGGAAGCTAAGGGCCGATTTCTAGCCTATGCTATTTTCCAGCAAGTGGACCCCAGTACTATAATAATAATAATTTAAGGGGAGAATAGGGTTATTTCGTGTGAAAATAGGCACATTTTTGTGATTTTTTTATGGAACAGTTGAAGTTTATGTATTAAAACGAATGATACATTATAGTATGATAGTTGAAGAATATTGTGTAAAATTTTTATGGAGAAATATTGAAAAATACAGCAATGGCGGCAATTATTCTGGAGCGCCTGGAAAAAAAGTTGAATGCCGGTGACACCCCGAACTCGGTGCTGGATCATCTGAAATTCAAAAACCAAAATTATATCGTTTGATAATCGCTTTGGTCTGGTAACCCTGGAAGGGGTTTTCCAAAATTTCAATTTTTTATTTTTTGGGAACACTTTGAAGGTAAAAACACGATTTGTTGCGAAAAAAATCGGTTAATTTGTTATTGTAAAATGAAAAATATTAATAAATTTTAAAAAAAATTCTCCAGTGTTACCTTGTCAATTATGTACAGAAATAGTGTTCAAGATTTGAAAATGATCGGTGCAGTAGTTTTGAAGTTATGAGTGGCACCGACTTTGAAAATATAAGTTGTGGGAAAAACGCTTTAAAGTTTTGAACACTAAAAAACTTAAGATCAAACGTTCATTAGCGAGTTCTATCGACTTACCTCACACTGAATCATCGATGCCAGGTCCATAAAGAATGTTGCAATTATCCAGGATGTCTAAAGCATCTTTTCGCTTCTGTCTGCTCTCCTGTTTTCCAGCTTCCTGCTCTGCTCGGCCTTTACGTATGGAGTCAGTTGATCGCGGGCCCATAAAAATATTCATAACATCGTCAATTTTGCTCCGATTTACTTGCAATTTGGACAAAACATTCTTGAGATGTTATGCATTCATCCAAAATAAATAAAAAAAATTCCCCCCTTAAAGCGGGTGGAGATTATTGCTGAAGATTTCAATCAGACTTTCACCAGACTGATGATTTCAATCAGATTTTCAATAATTCTTGCGCTGTGTTTATTTGGTAGGTAGCTGCGATATGATAGTATAAATGGAGCAGAAAATCGTTCGGGCTCGCATGGTATTCTTCACGAGACAGGACGGACGCTGGCACTTCACCCAATGTTTGTATTGTGAGGCGGATATGGAGTCGATGCATCTCTGATCCAAGTGGTTGATCAACTGGCAGCGAAAAGGATCGCGAAAAGGATCACAAAATGAACCGTTGTCAACGATCGAGTGATGGAAGCAGCCATCGGATAGATAATAAACTCAAAGTTTTATATTATGATGTAGGTAGTAGATAAGAATGTAGTAGATAAAAATAAAAGTCAAATTAAATTTCAAAATAATAAGAAAAATATAAAGAGATGCCATACTTTGGGTGCAAATATAGGAAAAATTAAATTTTTGATATTAAAATGCATCAAATTATAGAAAATACAACCACAGCACTCGGGTTCTTACAATATTTGAGCAATCTCATCAACTCTTTCCTGAACAACAGAACATTTCCAGTTATAATTCAAGTGGTTGAATATATTCATTGCTTCGTATCAGCTAGGCTTCCTCAAGGTTCTTGTCTGTTTAAATTTTCTACTTCAGGCATGCCAGTAATAAGCAACTGCTCAATATCCACAAAAAATATTGATCAAGAGTTTCTCGTGCAATCTTCAAAGAGAGGATAAATACTTCCGCCGAAGATCCTCATCCGTCTTCACTTTACGTTAAGAGGTCTGCAGTAAGATCCCCTGCACGATTGTGTTTTTGTGTGATTGCGTTGTTGTTGAAGTCCGGATCCATGTAGCTAAATAAATTGTTATTTGCGGGCAAGTTTTGTCAAATTCACCTTCGTAGGGTTGAGTGTTTTCAAAATTACCATACTTTTAAAAATTTGAGGTAATAAAATTAATCATTATTATTATTTGGATTTTACTTACAACGTGGACTCTTTGAAAATTCAAAAATTAGTAATTGTCGGTTTGTGTATGTTATACATTTATGGAAGAAACAGAAAACTAAATTCAAAATTTAATTTACTTTTCTAAATCATCTACATATCTGAAATACGAAGTAATATCTGCTTTCCGTATTTAATTGAAATCCTACAATTAGTTGTAAAGATATTTCTACATAGTGTCGTTTTTTGTACTTCACTAATTGGTGTTGGCTCATGGTGTTACCCGCCGATACTGTGTTGCGTCTAGGAAAATTTTTGTAATAGTTTTGAATAATCGTGGTATAAGGGCACAAACAGAAAGTGTTTTTTTCATTTATTGGAAACATTTATTTGGAAAAACAAATTAATAATACATGATATCTATTGATTATTTGTTTCCAGTGGTTTTCATATGCGTATTTAGAATTTCCAAGTTTGTCAAACGAGCATTTGCTCTGAAGTTTCCACAAACAAAACCCACTCATTGATACATGGAAGCAGGGGAAGCAAATGGTTATTTGGTGTCCGTCCACGCATTCGATTTTATTCCGCTTTCATTTGTGTCAAAGAACATCTTGCCGAGTGTTTCAAACCGTTTCCGATAAACATTTTTATTTATCTTTATGGCTTATGTTTGTTTAAACATTGTAGTCATTGAAATTTCGATTTGAGGAAAACGAAGCGTCATTCCTGCGGGAAAAATTGAATCTGGGGCACATTCACAAATTCGAACGATATAAAAGTAATGCAAATACTGAAAGCTATCCGCATCCAATAATAAACAAAGACTAGATTAAATTGCTTCGTAAATGTTTGTTTCATACTACACAAATGCGGATTCCCATGAGTACTTGCTCCATCATCTGAATAATCAGATTAGATGAAATCTTTAAAAAAATTCCCACAGAATTTTCGCGGGCGGGAAGTTGGCGGGACGCAGGCAAGGAGGAATGACTAAAACGATAGGAAAATGCGTTATTATACTCCACATCCTATATTCATGTCGACGGAACCGTCTGAAAAGAGTAAAGTAAGTATTTGTACATGGATTTATTTCTTGGATATTTATGAAATCTAATAACGTGTATATATTTACATTTGAGTAGTACTACCCCAGAACAACATGAACTTGTTAAAGCCTGTGAAAACCTTTATCTCAGTGAAAAAAATTTCTGAGAGATGTAGGTCAAGGATTAGGATTTAAACAAAACGCATGTAAATGACAAGTGGATGCTATAGTAACATTCAAAAGTTATCCAAAGAATGAAAACATAAAACGAAAAAGCATTAAATAATTGCTGCTGATATTTCTAAATAGCAAATACAAAAGACGATAAAGGGATAAAAAGAAATCAGAACTAAATATTAAGTTTTTTATTCGTGCAGAAATAAAAAAAAACGTGTTCCAAGCATCGGAAAGAATTAGAACTAAATCCAAGCAGTGCTCAGAAAAACACTAAACTTTTGATATAATAAGAATATCATTCAATCATTCCACAAGCAGTTAGGAAAACCTTGAAGAGGTTTTGCCAGAAACTTTGGGGAAACATCAAGGACAAGTTCGTGCTAGACCTTATAGCAAGTTGAAAATTCTAATTACAAGTTCCTGCAGAGGACCTACCGGTAGATGATTTTACCATTACAGAAGGAGAAAGGGCGCAAAAGGATAGGTGTGTCTCTGACCCCGGAGCCAACCTCGAAACGCCCAGTAACTGTGAGCGAAAGGAGTTTTCCAGAGCTGTACGCTGGGGTCTCAAAAGCTTCGGGAAGTATTACCAAAGCTGAAGTCGCACCCGTCCAGTGTATAGAATAGCAATCGGAACTAAGGGAACTCCGATCAACATTGCTGCAAGTATAAAACACAGGGTTCCATCGATAGTGTGCTATAGAGAATACATCGAGCATGTGAGAAGAATCAGCTCGATGCTCCCAAGTTTGTTAAAACGGTGAAAAGTTCCACGTGAAATTCGTGCATCCAAAATCAATTAACGATCATAAAAGTCTTTTTGACTTTCTAAAATGGGACAAGGTGGCGTGCTACACCTATATACTCCCAACTGAAAAAAACCCTGACCTTGTTACTAAAATCTGTTTACACTTCCTACGGAGAAAATGATGTCAAGGAAGAATTAGAAGCCATCTTCGGGGAGGATATTTATGAGCCAAAATGTTCTCAATGGTGGCCTCAAGGAAAGAAAAGAAAACTCTGTCGTCCTTCCTCATTCAATATAAGCCAGGCTTCGATGTCCATAAGGCTATGGACGTTACAACCCTCTAAAATCAAAAAATATAGTGGGAGCGTTTGACGAAATCAAACACGTCGCAATGTTTTAATTGCCAAAGATGGTATCAATGATTCAAAATTCAATTCAAAATGGTATCAATGCACTAGTATAGCAAGGGATGCAGCCAAGCCAACTTCAGCTCAGCCTGTACGGTGAACCAAAGCAAACAGTGATTTACAGCAGCAAAAAGACAGAAATTCTATCATGTCCAATGACTGCAAACAATTTTTCTGTTACGACTTGGTCGATCTCATCCTCAAAGTGGATTAATTCATCCCACAATTCAAAAATTCACTAATCTGAGTGAGAAAAAGGCGGCGTACTTGAACATCGCCTTCAAAATCTGTTGATGGGATGAGGAGGTTTTGGGTACACATTTCCATTTGTAGGAATACGCGTTAAACATGGATATTCGGGTTGAGATCTCATTGAAGACTTGGAAACAGTTCTTACTTTGTGTGAAATGTTTGATTTCTTTGCGAAAGGGTATAATTTGAACGCAGGATATCCTTCCTGGAGTAATCTCGTATCTAATGGATATAGAACGGCTCTGTTCAACTGGGTGCAAGTAAGTATCGGTCCCAGCGCCGAACGGGCCCACTCTCTGAAGAAGCTCGTCGACGATCGATTTGTTCATAGTTTGCTGATCTTGTAAATATCTCATAGCTTGAGGTTTTTCGAATGTAGAGTTCTTGACACTGAGTTGGACCAACTTTTGGTAGAACTCGCTTTAAGAAATATACAGGGTGTAAAGCTGAAGGTAGTAGACCCGCAGCTCTTTCTCCCATACAGACGTATTGAATGGGAACCTATTAATGCTGGACTGACTGGAAGGTTGCGGATAACCCGACCAACAGATCGAGAAATCTCTCAAACATGGAGATCGAAGCAGGCATCACTTGTTTAACTTCAACATTTAGTACGGTCATTTCAAAGATATCCGTAAAAAATTCCTCCAGAAGTTATCTTTAACTTGAAAACATCCTGAAGCTACATCGTAGAAGTATCACCCGCAGGAAATTACTTTCAAAGATATACCATCGCAACTTCTACACCTTCTTATAATGTCCGTTAATAGAATAATTTCGAGAAGAACATTTGACTTTGCTCATGATAGATTTGAACAGACCTAGTGCTAACATCAGACCTAGTGTTTGCATGTTTCCTTCAAATTATTAAAATAACTGGCGACAAGCGCTTGCCAGGAGTTGTCACCTAAAACGGTTCCATGCTCATGGATGAAGTCCGTTGCTGACTCCATCGCAAATCATTTCCCACGAGTAGTATCCGTGATACCAGAATAAAGCAAAACGGGAAGGTCGAAGCTACTCGAAGCAAACAAACTATCTGGGGATGATTTTCAATACGACAAATACCTTCAGTCCACACGTGGACGCTGTATTGAAGAAAAATTCATGTGCATACCATCTTCTTGACGACGAAGGCAGCCAAAGGTTAGTAGCTCATAAGAAGATGTAATAATGTAGTTTAATATTGTTTGAGAGTATAAGTAAATTGTGTTAAAAAAATATAACATTGAAATATAAATGAAAAGATGGATATGAAAGGCCACACTTACATTGTTGGTGTGATTAATAATTAATTTAAATAATATAACTCATTTTAAGCGATGAAAAAAAAAGTTTATATTGAGCTCTGGCTACACCCTTCTTTTGGGTTGGGCGCGAAGGCAATTTAAGCCCAGAGTGTGGGACTCCTAGGACCGCATGCTTCCAGACCATCCACTAAACACCCCCCCCCCCCCTGTCAAGAGACCCTAGCCTGGAACTGTTTGACCCATTACTTCGGGCTAGGCCTTTTTTTACTTCGCCCTAGGGCGCCGTCAGTCTAGAGAAATCTCCCTCCACCGGGAGGGGGCAGGATGGAGGAGGACTGCTGGAAAGGAGACCTCCCTAGACCCCGCGCCCAAGGTTATCTATCGTATATTTTTTGGCAATAAGTATTGCCCGAGAGTAATGTGCCACGCAGGTCCATTTGTCGAAACTTTTCAGCATTTCTCCGACCAGATTGTCCTGCCGCATCCTGTTGCACCTTCTACAGTTGAAGAAGGGGTGACATGCGTCATCCCTTTCCCCTGGGCAGGAAATGCAGTCTGGGGACCGTGATTTACCAATCTTGTGCAAGTAAGACTGAAAGTACCCATGCCCGCTAAGAAGCTGGGTAAGGTAATAATCAGTCTCACCGTGCCTTCGATTTAGCCACGATCCCACGTCCCCTATAAGACGGGCAGTCCAGCGGCTATTAAAGTCGCCTTCCCAGGACTGTTGCCACTCGAGTATTGTGCGCTGCCTCTCCTCTCGGTTGACAGCTTACCTTGAACCCTCCACTTTACGGTCATAAATTCTCCGTCGCTCTCTAGCAAGGAGGGCGATGGGTATCACTCCTTCGTTTACCAACACTGCCAACTCAGAGACAGTGCGGCATGCAGACGCAACCCGCAAAGCTCCTCGTCTCTGTACCTGTGCCAAGCGTTTTCGGTACAGCTCCTTACTGAGAGCTCCAGCCCAAACCTCAGAGCCGTACAGTAGCACTGACTGTACAGCACTCATGAGGAGTCGGCGTTTGCTCGGTGTCTGCCCATCGATGTTGCACATTAGTCTACTTAAAGCCGAGACGCCTATCGCAGCCTTTTTCGCCATTGCCCTGATTTGTTCCGAAAAGCTCATTTTCGAATCGATCAATGGTTTTATATAGTTATCAAGAGTTTAGACTCAACAGTGGCATTTCCGATCTGTAAATGAATTACCGTGGGAATTCTTTCCTTCGTGAGAATGACCACCTCGGTTTTTGCTAGGGCCAAACTGAATCCACGGGTGGTCATCCACTCCCTCTCTCGACGCATTAGCATTTCCAGTCTGCGCTGCGCATGTTCGACTGTACGTCCAGCGACCAGTGCTCCTATATAATCTGCATAGCCGACCAAGCGCGACTCATCTGGCAGCTCAAGCCTCAATAGCCCGTCATATGAGCCGTTCCACAAGTCTGGTCCGAGTATGGAGCCTTGCGCTACACCACACGTTATCTTCATACTGCGCCCATCTTGTGTGTCAAAGACCAGACTGCGGTTCTTTCAGTAATTCCTCAAAATCCGCATCAGATACTTTGACAATCGGAAAAAAATTTCCAATGTGCCAAGAATATCCGACCATCTGGCGGAGTTGAAGGCATTCCTAACGTCAAGCGTCACTAGCGAGACAACTCGCTTGGAATCAGTCTTGTGCGCTTCGGCTCGACGGACTGCATTCACCACTTCCATGATGGCATCGGAAATGGATCGCCTTGCTCGGTTACACCCTTAGGGAAAACCAATAGGTTAAGTCTTACGTTAAGAATTGGAAACAATTGTACATTAGCAAAAAACACCCAATAAAATTACTTGAAGCTTGAAAACATTCCACGAACCCACTTAATAGCCTTCAAAATAGGACCCTTAAGTCATTAAACCTTAGTGGTTGCGGTCCACTCATTATTCGTAGCACATTTTTGCATTTTTGAGCTTTTATCTGGAACCGATTTGAGCGCGGTGGCTACAGTTTTAGATGGACTCCAAAAGCCCTTGAGCCCCTCTATTATGAGCGGTCCTTTTTTAGGTTATTAAGATTCTCTTTTTTTTAAATATTAACAATAACAATGCAACAATTCAAAAAGAGAACAAAAAAATGTAAAAATCTTAATCTGCTTAAACGTATAGCCACTTAGGGCTCTCTGGATTAGACCAATCACGAATTTTAGGGATATCCCATTACATTCACAATTCTTAAAATTTGGTTTTTACGTGTTATATATTTTTGAAAAAAATTTGACAGAAGCTTCAAATACTTATCACTTACTCATATCCAAAAAACATGTAGATAAAATTTGAACTTGTAATCAACAAAATAATAAAAGTTTTTTTGTCGATTATTTGTTGGTGTTATCCTTTTTTGTTAAGTTTTTTTGTATATATTTTCAATCTGAATCGTATTTTAATTGGTTTTTCTTATTTTATTGCTTTTTTTAAATATCATTAGTTTTTAGTTTATAGTTTTCTTTGTTGCATTTTTTTGTTTTCGTTTTCTGTGTTATTTTATTCATCTAATATCATAACTTTTAACAAGATTGAAATATTTAAAACATTACAAATTATAATATTAGAATCTAAAAAAATCATACCCTTAGATTTAATAACGAAACACACATACAAATGTATGTATAACATACAATTATATGTATAACATACAATCCATTTAAGATATAATAATTTTAAAAACTATAACATTAGAAGTAAAAAATCGATCTTATCCTAAATTTTAGAGGTATATCTTAAATAAATGCTGTACTATGAACTTATTCTAATTAATCCATTCATTTAAACTTACATGTAAACTCTTCAACGTTATACTTAATAGTTACAAACATTGTTTTTTTGTATATAATATCATATCAAGTTTTTGGTTTATATTTCTTGTTTTGTGGGTTATTTTGCAGACATAGTTTTTTTTTCTTTTTTTTTTGCATGTTTTTGATTTTTACTTTTCCAGACCAGGACTGAACGCAAGCACACATCAGGAGAATCCCAATTTAAAATTTCAGCCCGAACCCCAGTAGTTCATAAAAAACTAAAAGAACCCGGATATCACTGGTCGGGCGTAGTTCGTCGCTCATGAGAACGTCAACCATCCGGCAGATCACTTGCATCTATCTCCAGCCACCAGTACTGCTGGAGTTTCTTTTGCTTATGGTGCATATGCATCTATTGGATGGTTGCATTGAAATTGTCGGTTTTAAACATGGTAAAATATTTAAATTCTTAAATAAAAGGTAATAACCATTTAATAATTTAATCATAATTTAATCATAATAATTTAATCTTGAAAATAGTTATCATTGGCATCTATGATTCGTTGCCAACGTGATGGTAAACAATATATTCCTGTTTGATAAAAGTCTTTGTATCGCCCATCGATGAAATTTCTTAATGCAATTTCTAAGTCCTACCGGTTAGTGAATTGTCGTCCTCGCATGAATTTATCCATCGCTCGGGAAAGGTGAAAATTTGATGGCGAGATGTCGGGAGAATATGGTGGAAATGGTAAAGTTTCCCAGCCAATTAACTTTATGGTGTCTCTGGTGAATGCCACTGTATGTGGTCGTACCATCTTGGAGGAACAAGACTCCCCTCCTATTCACGAGCGCTGCATGCGTTCGTCGCAATTCCTAATGAACTTCTCTTAATTGCTGACTATACACTTCAGTTGTAATGCTTCGGCCAGGTTCCAACAGTTGATACCACACGGTGCCTGTGTGATGCATACACCCAACAAGGTCTTCCGCTGATGAAGGCTTGACCTTGGGGTAGTTCCAGGAGGGTCATCTGGCGATAACAACTGATACAGCTATTGTCATACATAATCCATTTTTCATCGCACGTAATCACTCGATTCAAAAACGCTTCCGTTCTTTTCCTAGAAATAGTGACTAATGGTGCGTTTGTCAGCGTCGAACTTTACGCTTAATTCGTGCAAAGTTTGGCGGATTGTCCTCTATGTCTGCAAGGAGCTCCGTGTCATGTATCCGAAACATCACTCCAGGATGATCGTCGTCTTCGAGGCTGTCATCTGCGGTGCAGAATCGGACAAACCAAACTGTACTTTCTGACACAATATCGTCTCTTAATGTGTCATATATCCTGCGGGCAGCCCGCATTTCTCCTTAATTTGAACTCGTAGTAGAGAGCACACCTTACTTTTACAGTTTCACTGACTATCTTTACACTTCAATATTTTCCAAAAGACTAAATACATTTGAATCACACTAGACCTTGCATAATGGCCTCCGACATCGCTTTTCAGGTAGGTATCTGAATTGCGGGAAAATAACCTGACGTTCTGGAATAATGAGGTATACAGATGAGTCATCCCTAAACCGACACGTTCAATGCAACCACCCAATAATATTATCAATCGATATTCTGATCCGCGCTGTCCACGTGGTCAGTGTATTGAAGTTTCTTGTCTATGTTTCATCAGGAGATGTGATAGATGACTCCCTACAACGCTCCAAGTACAACTGATAGTATGGATAACTGATCCAAGTATTCTCATCAGTCATAAGCGATCGCAGACAATGTCTCCTTACTTGATATAGAATGAATGAATCTATCCTGGAAATATCGACCGTGTCGTATAAATATCAATCTGAATATACATGTCTATATACATATAATACATGTCTCTTTTAAACAATCCAGAGCAAGCTCTTAAGCACTTCCTCTCAAATATCCTGATTTTCTCCATATGATATATCAATAAGTGTATTATCAAGTCGTCAGTAAACGCCGCTGTCATCCGTCTTGGTCTTTTATTGGAGCCAAATAACTTCAGAAGTGGATTCAGTATAATTGAGAATAAAGTGGTGCTGTTACTGTTCCCTGTTGCAGACCGTCAGAAACCTGAAATACTCTACTGGAAGAATTTCCCCCGATATCAACTATAAACTCTTTATATAAAACTTTTGTATAGGATACTTATGAGTATATATATCAAATTATCATAGAACCTGTTCTCTATGAGTATGAAAATCAGTCCACCAAGCGAAATTATTTCGAAGGCTCTCTCCATATGAATGAGGCCAGTTTAAATGCCAGCAGATATCTGACGTAACTTTCGTGATTGCACGAATAGCAGAATGGCTTCTGCCGAAACCAAACTGACAATCGCTTATAATATCTTTATCCTCGAGATGTTTCTTGATTTTCTGTTCAAGAAACGTTCAAGAGACTTGGTCTGCATTCGACCATAAGCTTTTCGGCCGATAGCTTTTCGTATCACTAGGATCTTTTTTTTTTCTTCAAAATTCGAATGAAACTGGCCTTCTTCCGATTCTGCCGGCTTTGAATTGTTGAAAATGCAAATATATTCATTGATGATGGGTCCTGGAAGATTTTTCAGGTCAATGTTGGGTATGCCATCAAGCCCAGTTGATTTTTTATTATTGAGTGTCCGGAAGGTATACTCAACATCCTAGTTCGACACAAAATAATCTATCAAGTTTTTGTGACAATAAATTTGATTTCAATGTCTCACTGAAATGGAGAGTAGGCTCACGATTCTCAGAAGATTCTCAGACTCCGAAGTCAAAAACTCTTCAACTCAGTTTTTGACAATTTCTTTCAATCGAGAACTGCCTAGATTAGAGTTTTGTCGATGGTCTGACTCCACACTCATACCAATTATATCGAACTTTTCAGTCTCATCTTTCACTTATTTATGTTTTTCGTGGGTCTCGGTTGCCCTTCGTTCATCGTCATTAAGAAGTCGTTTTTTTTTCTAAGTCGACATTTTTATCGGCTTCTTCGCCCTGGAGAAAGCGTTGATCTGGCCAAACATTCCGTCTCGATTCTGAGGACGAATACTCTGCATTTTTCTCAGCCCACTGCTTGTTTGCTTCGCAAGTGTTGTTTAATTGTATGAGCTAACGCACAGTCTTCATTATCCTTGGAGTAGTTGGTCCCTAGGAACCAGTGCGATTGAGCACTCTTGCTCCAATTTTATCTGTGAGCGTTAATGCACACACTGTATCCTAAGATAATATACTAGATTCTGTCAGTAATTGATCTGATGGTTGGATAAGTTATTTTGGGTCTTTTTTCGAGGGTCTTGAAGAATTGCATGGTCTTGTTCGAGTTCGTCTATTTAGTCAAAAAGTTATAGTGCTCTGTCGCGTATGTATTTTTCTATTGTGTCGAGTCTAAAGTACCACGGAATGGATGCGATCCATTTCAGAGCCTCATTCTGTATTGCCTGGAATGGTTTTTTGTTTGTTTTCGATGTCTGGTAAAATGCAATGCTGCCGTAGACTAAAGTTGATCTTATCATTTGTGTGTAAATTAGCTTTTTGTTGGTCATGTTCAGGTGGCCAGTTCGAGGATCAGTTGTCAGGATACGAGGATTTGGACACAGTGTCGTCGTTTTTTTCATATGTGGCCATTCCATGTGAATTGTTAGTCCTAAGTTTTTTGCTGCGCTGTTCCGTGTTATCTGTTAGTAGTCGACTTGTAGTAGGCGAAAGCGTTGCTGTTCCTTTCTATTGCTTCTTTCTATTCTACTGTGTTGCTGTTTCTTTCTAGTGACAAACAGTGCCAGGGTTTTGTCTTTGCTAAGTTTTATTTTCCATTTGCGGAAGTTATGCAAGCGGATATCGATGCGGATATCAATTTTAACGTTATGACTTCCGCTTGTCGATCTGTGTGGTAAATACACGTATCATCTGCGTCTAAGGATAAACGCACTTTTTTTGGCAAACTAGGCAAACCCACAGTGTATTGACTATAGAAAATTAATGAGATAGCTGTTCCTTGTGAACTTCCAGCTTCGATAGAACGCATGCTTCAAAAGTGGTTGTCAATCCGGACACTCTGCCTTTGAGAAAACAGTGAATTGTTTGTATCGCTGGGAGTGGAATATGAAGTTCATGCATTTTCAAGATTATTTCCGCATGCCAGACTTTATGGATGGCTTTTGGTATGTCAAACATAATAAAGCCTGTCGATTTGGTGTGATTCATCCCGTTGCGTATATGTTGCACCATCCTGTTGAGCTGAAATTCAGTGGAAGGTTCACTAGGGAAGCCGAATTGTCCGTCGGGGGTGATGTTTTTCTCGTCAACTGTTTCTTGTAGTCTATGAAGAATGGCCCTTTCAACAATTTGAGAAATGGAATAGAGAAGACTAATAGATCTCCAATTTTGCGGAAATCTGTGTTCTTTGCCTGGTTTGGGGATGACTATTATTGTAGATAGTTTCCACGCTTGTGGGTACTTCCGCAATAGAAAAACTTTGTTTATAATGTTCGTTATTTTTGTTAGTATGTTGCCAGGGAGTCATATAAGCAACGTGTTCGTGATCATGGCCGGCGCAGGCGTTTTTCGTTTGTTCAGTCCTAGTATAGTTTTCTTTGCCTCGTGGAGGTCTATCGGCCGTATAACTTACTCCTCCTGTAATGGCGAGAATTTGTTTTCTTGGCTTTTATTTGGATTGCTTCCTCCTCGCCAACTTCCTCCTACGGGGAGGTGTTTTAACGAAATTGTTGTTCTAGAGTGTCCGCGAACGCTTCCATCTTACCTAATGTGTCGTCTTGGAGTCCGTTTTGTCTATGGATAGGTGAAAAAAACGTTTTTTTTCTGTTTCGGAAATATTTGGATATCCTCCAGAAGGCATTATCGCCAGGCTCCAGGCTTTGTAGAGATGCCCATCGTTCGTTTCGGTATTTAACTATTTGATTTCGAACTTTGTTGGTCAACCGGCAGGCTTTCGTTTTTAGTCTAGGTTCACCCGTGCTCCTGGCTGTTCTTCGGGGTTGATTCTTCTGCTTTATCCGATTTTTGAGGACAATGTTCCCTCACCGGAGTTGTGGCTGTGCGGCTCTCCTTTGCCTGTTTGATTTTCTCCGTAAATTTTTGAATTCTATTGTCGAGATCTCCAGCTGTTATTAACTCTTAGGTGAAACTGTCATTTGCTAGAGTTTCTCGGAAAGCCCTCCAATTTGTTGTTTTCTTTACTTTTAGTGGTAAGAAGAAGAAGAAGATGTCCTCTAAAAGAAAGTGGACCGGTTGATGATCAGAGGAGAGCTCGTTGAGGATTCTGATCCTAATATTGTGGGGAAATTCTGGGGAGATTCCGAAATCTATGATAGTTGCTTAGTTTCTTGCGAAGTGTGTTGGCTTGTCTGGGATGTCTAAGTTGCCTTGTGCGCTAGTGATGAGCCTATTAAACTCAGATCTGGCTCGGTTATTTCTCACTGCTCCCCAATTGCGCTGATATGCGTTGAAGTCACCTATGATTCATAGTGGGCCTTCAAAGGTGAAGAGAGTTTCAAGGTATTGTGCGCATTCCTTATTATTGGGAGGTTTGTAGAGAGAAATTACGGACAAATCAAAAGAGTTCGTTTGAACTTTGATAACTGTGGCTTCTACTTTTGTTAACTGGGGTGTAATGTTCTGATGGTGGCACACATTTTACCTAGCGAGAATGGCTGTTCCACCTCCTCTACCTGATAGTCTGTCATTTCTGTACAGAGCGTAGTTAGGGAGATGAGATTAATGTCAAATATATAATCTAGAATAAATTGTTTAAGCTCTCCAGTCTTTTGAGACAAGGTATTTGCATTTCAGATGAGTATAGAAATGCGGTTTCATACCCCTTTCTGTTTCATACCCCTTGTTTTGCAGTTCAAGCGTCTCGAAGGCTTCCTTCCGGTGTATGCAACGTTTCGGGTATAAATACCTTGACGGTGCATAACCGCGGTACCTCTTTTATCGGGTCGACTCTAAACTCTTCGTTCAGGGGGGGGGGGTGTTTACCTTGGCAACTGCAGTCCTTAGATATTCTAGCGACTGCTCGTCACTACAGGTCACAACCAGATGGCCTGCTATCGGTTTCATTCCTCTGGATGTTGGAATTTTGTGTGGTTTGCTGCGTAGGTGCTCGAAGAGGTCCTTCTTCAGAGCAGTTTGCAGCTTCACTAGTTGATCCTCGTGGATCTTACCAGTCTCATTGAGGTAGTCTATCACCGCTACCGTTAGTGCATTGGTTGCGGCGTCCCGATATGATTTGCTCACCAGAGTTTGGGGTTCGGTACTTACCCTCCGTTCCTTTTTACCAGTGCCTTGGTTGCTATCGTCCGATCTCTTCCGCTTAGGTCCGGTTTTACCCTTTGCCTTTGCGATTGGTGGTACAGCTTCCTTGTCAGCATTTACTCGCTTGACCTCAAAGTCTTTTATTTTATATTCGGCTAACAACAGCCGAACCATATAATTTCCACGTTGTCCGAAGACATTTATTGGCGGAATTATTGTCCTTTTTCGGCACACCAACATAAGCGCTAATTTGAAGAGAACCAACAGAAACATTCGCTGGCTTCTCCATTGTATTTTTATTTTTCAGATATTCTTAAAAAATTTCTTGTTGTTTTTTTGGATTTCCATTGATTCGTCTAATTCTTATACTTCAGCGAGCAGTGCATAATAATTCTTGCTATCGTTAGCGCCATCCGCACTCAGTACTCCTTCAGTTTCTTCTAGTCCTCATACAGTTGTCTTCTTCTTCTTAACTTCTTCCTCCTTGCTTGAAGTTTTAATTTCTTCTTGTTTACTTTTAACCAGTCTTACATCTTGTATTTTGTTGTTTGAATTTTTGATCACATTGATAGGTAACACTTTCTTCACCATTTATTCTAAGGAAGTGATCCTGTATTGGAAGTCATCGTTTTTTTTGTAGCTTTGCAAGCTCTTCATTGTTTGTAACGATGTGTAGTTTTCGCCCGTTATCGATTGAAACTTCTTTTTTAATTTTCCGGTTTGAATTCTTATCTCCAATAAGTGCAATAGATGAGCCGGGTTCATCCGGCCGGTGGTGGAAGCCACCTCGTTTTTGCTGCGGGGTCGGTAGGTACTTCTGTTTATACTTACTTCTCCTTGATAAAATCACAAGAAATTCAGCGAAAAACCAAAAATCTTACAAACAAACAATTGTTCAATTAGTTGACGCTTGAAAATTTTAATAACTAAGAAATTAGAGGAAGCATCATTTGCAAGCACACAAGCAAGATTTAGTCTCAACAATTTGCGACAAATTTATTTAAAACAGTGGAAACTGCTTCAAATCGCGAGCTTAAAGGAGCATACGAGCAACTTTTTCTAAGGGTTCACCAATGTCGACTAGTGTCTGATGTAAAGACGGAATATGTGGTAAGTCGTAAGAAAGCATTGGTAAGATTACAAAACGAAACATAGATTGCGAATTTATTTTCAGACTTAGCTTCTGAAAATTTCACTTTTGGAATAGAGAATTGATACTGATACACATTTTGCATTTGTTTACTATTTTACTAATTTTTTTACTATTTTTTCCTTTAAACCGTCGGCAAAGTTTTTGTTTGCTGCCTTTTCAGCAGGAGCAGAAATAGGCCAACTGTTTGTCCTCCGGCTGCATGACGGATCAATTTTCAATGCATGCGATGCGGGGAACATTAATTTTCATATGACAAATGTCAAATTAATGACATTTTAAATTTGCTGGAATATGTTTTGATTTTTTAAAAGTTTTGAGCTTGGAATGTTTCTTCGTTTAGCAAATAAAGCCTTAAAAAGGATGCACGAAATTTTCATTCAAAATTCATTCATAATAACCCTCCTACTTAAAAAGTAATTAAGGCGTTTGAATTTCAAATTTCATTCAAGCGCCATATTGCATTTGACAAACGTCACGCACATCGTTGCGAGGAATTTTCGTTTTTCCGTATATTTCCCGCCTCGCATCGACGCATCGCAATCATTGTACGATGTCGCATACAAACGCATGTTACGAAAACTGCTTGACATTTGCTGCGAGACTCTCGTCGCGGTCTCGCATCGCAGTCTTGCACTGTTGTATTTCGGCCTTAACTAAGTTGATCTCAGCGGACCGACCAAAGTCTAAGGCATTTTAAAACAATTCTCCTCTAAAGGAAGACTCGTAAGCTAGTTATTACAAATCACATATTTGTATACAGATCCCACGAAAAGAATATGTTAGTTCTTTGACATAAAATTCACTACGTGGTAATCCATTAGTTTGAGTGCATTTCCACAGATAAGGAATTGCATCAATTGTATAACATGTTACGCTGTAGCATAGGGTTACTATTTTTATCCGGTAAGTTTTGGGTTAATTCTGAAAGTCCATATGAAAACGAAATCGAACTCTTGAACAAGAACCTGTTCATCTATTTTCACCAATGGTCTAAGAATGAAGTAAAATAGACACTGGCTTATTAATCCTGCATATTTTTTCGGTGCGGCACAACTGGATCATTTGTTCTTAAAACAGGTTGCACAGATTTGTCATCCATTTAAAGGCATTCCATCAGTAAATGAAATCTGTCCCTGATCGTAGCAGTAACGTTTCTATTTCATGCATATGAACAAAAAATTCAGCCGTGCTCAAGTTGTTATCCTAGCTGCATGCTGGATGAGGTGATTTGAATGTGATCAGCAACATTTTCCGCTTCACCGTCAGCGCTCAAGTTCCTCTTTACTAATGCTAGACTTATCTCATATTTTTCGAGATAACTTTCGAACAAATTATTCCCGGCTTCAGCGTCCGAGTGGTCGATTTCTTCAGCACTACATTCTTGCAATAATCGCGTGCTTCGGTAGTCTCTTAAAGAACTTTTCGACATTATTTACCTTTGTGTACAAAACTTATAAGAGTCGTCAGGTAAAAACAGTTAAAAAAAAATTCAGTAAACATAAAAACATTTAACTTCTCACCAAACTCACAAGGAATTATTCATTAATTCACTTGATTTCGAAAAACGAGCACAAACGATGAATAAACATCGCATCGACGTTGAACAAAGTGTATCTTTGGGAATATTGCACATATTTGAATGACTTGACACTGACAGTTGCAAATTTGATAGATTGACTAAATTGATAATAACTTTGAGTGAAGTTGCTGAATATTTGGGAGAGTTGTGCAGATTTTTCTAGATAATACACGTCGATTCAACGTAGGTTACCTTTCTGGTTTTCAATGGTATACCAAGAAAGGTAGATCGGTTAAAAATGAGTATTTTCTTACGAGTATTATTGTAAAGGATAAAAGGGGACCCGCCGAAAATTTGAAAACTAAAAAAAAGGTAGCATGACTTGTTTCAGAACGTTTTTGTATTATTCCGTTGGATGTAAGGTTTTCAAAAAGGCTAACGAAATAAGATTCTACTGAAACTAGGGTAATTACTTCACATAAGCAGTTGCTGAAATTGATCGTTTTATAAAAATATTGAACTGGCGTTGATGTCACAGACCAAATGTCACGAAAACTTTCCCTAGAAATCAGATTCCAAAAGGTGTTCTTTTAACTTTTCATGTCTTGCCGGAATAAATAGTTGGATACTGTATAACAATACATAAAAAACAATATGTTAAGGAAATGTTTTCTGTTTCGATTAGAACATGCTTCAGACTTCAAGACAAGAACAACAGAAGCTGAAAAATGCAACAAAAAAAAAACAATACAAGGCTTTCTTATTTAGGGAAAGAATATATATGCAAAAAGCTTACGGCGAAATCGATATATGTCGAAATTATGACCGACAAACTACAAATAATGAGGCATTTAATTATTTGCTTATGCTAGTAAATCCATTTATGCAGTACAATGATTATTGGGCAATTTTTTTGACTTTTTTAACCGTGAATCAAGACTGGAAACCTCAAAAAACATTTTGTCTATAGCTGCATTCGGTAGAAATACGAGAATCTAAAAAGTAGATACTCTTATTTAGATACTCGTATTTCTATTGATAAATCTACAGTGAATATTTATGTTTAAATCTAAGTTCAAGTCTTTTAATCTCAAATCTAGAGTAAATACTAATTGTTTATCTTTTTCCGTCATAGTTTTTGCTTGAAATATGAATAGATTTAACAGAAAGTCAATTATCGCTGGATTACAATAATGCTGTAAATAAATTCTTGTACGAATGCACTCAATCAAAATTAGAAACATTTGTTCAAATACTCGTTTCACTGCGAGGTAAAGAAAAACATTCCGCAAGCAGGTGGTGATACGCCAGCAGAACATTGCGTAATACGTTTTCGAATCACATTCGTTTGTTCGCGGGTTAGCTGAATTTTCCATCATTACTTCGACCAATACTAATTGAACAAGGTGCGAATAATTGAATTTTTCAATACACTCCTGTTCGACGGCAACCCCTAAAGTTTAGTACTTTAGTACACTGCGTGTGAAAGAATTTCTCCATCGGCAACTTTGCGATGTTCCTTCGGACTGGGCATGCTTCGTACCGGCATTTTGAAAACTGGCGATTCCCCTCGTGGAAAATTCATAGAAAGAACGTTTTCCACACGAAACGAACTCTTCATTAGATAGTCGGACTCAAAGCTCTTGATCGTTCACACATAGCCCGCGTGCAGGAAAAGCCTGGAACGGTTGCGTGTACTGTTTTGAACTGAAGTTTGTAGCTGAAGTCAGGAGGTGAATTTTCCGCACCTTACGTTTCCGCTTTGCTGATAACCATGAGAGCTCGTCACCGTCACATTGAAGCATGCATTTCGGGTAGTGGGAAAGCGTTGTGCCAGGGAAATTTCTTTGTGAATTCTTGGTTCCCTTTTTGAGTTTTCTCGTATCGCAAAAATGTTGGCTTACGGCAAGGACTTCTTTTCTTGGAAAGTGTGAGTCACGAATGCTGAAGTGTTCGTTAATTGAAATGTGGTGAAAGATATCGCGTAACAGGACGTGTTCATTCCCGGTCCATATCGTTAGGGTCTAATTTTGATTAATTGTGAAAATAACTCCTGTACAGCGAGAATCCTTTGGATGGATTAACGCCCATATCGAGTGCAAGAGCACAAGCAAGGCGATGTCGGGTTGAATGAGAATGCTCTCGTTTCCGCCCGTTGCTTTCACCTTACAATTAAACGTATGCAATATTTAACCCCAATGCCGTGCAAGTGTTAAGCTATATCGTTCAAACTGAAAAGTGTGCTTTGAATCTGAGCTTCAAACTTCCGTGTCATATCAAGTAATACAGGTGAATTAATCAGAAGGTGCATATCAAATCTAAAGAAATAAATTCCTAGTGGAGAAGTGTGTCCGGGGTGGAAAGTGTTCTTTCAGGTACATGGTGAAGGCTTCAGAGCAACTACTCTGGCTTAATGTCCTTCCGACGTTACCGTTCTATACAAGCTTGATTTTCCTGCAACGAGTCCTCAAGACCAAGGGTGAGTATGCCAAACATAAGAAAGCCTTTCCATGACTCATAGTCCTGACAAGATCCTTATAGTGATTAGACTCGGAATTCTGCGAGTGGCGGGTATTTGATCGATAACGCCATTGTTTGCTTGACGTAAAGCCTGCCAAGGCAACAGAAAACCTTAGTACACTAGGTCGAACAAAGAAATTTCCATCCTTCAATACCGCTGGCTTTCTCGTTAAAACTTCTTTGTACTCGACGTTCTGCACAAGCATTGACTACCAACGACTTGTATGAAGCATCGTGTGCTATAATACCATTAGGCTTGAAAATTTTATTAGCTCTTTGCGTGTTCGCCTTTTCTCGGACAATCAGCATTGCAGTCTGGGAATTTTTTATTGTAATCATGTGTTCACTCTGATGCTTTGCAATTTCCATCTGCACTCAATCCGTCTAAGGTAAAATCGTGAAATGAGGGGGTTGGATATCATTCACTATTAATCTCTTACTTCCACTATTACTTTGCGATAAGATCAGAACTTTGTCCATTTCTTCGTTATTTTTCGAGTAATGATGTAGATGACTAAACGTAGAAAACAGTATCCGTGGTTTTCATGGACACAGTAACACCTTACAGAACCTCACTGAGAATGTGTACTTTTAATGATGCATCGAAAGAGTATCAATCACTGTTTTTTTTATCATGTATTTTAGGCATCGTTTTCTTATTGTCAATCATCCTTAATCCCTAATTACATTTTCGTCGAAACGGCTTCCACTCTACCTAATTGAACTCTTTCTACGTTTATGATCGTCTTCCACAGCAAAGAGAAATAGTTCAACATGCGAAAAATGGCAGTTTGACATTGCTCTCCATTAGTTTTGATATATTAGAAGGAAGCTGATTTGCTTTCAAACACAATTTGTTCTACTATATCATGCAGACAATGTTGATCGAATAACGTAGGAGTTGTTGCAGTGATGATTTGTTTTATGTATATCGTTAAAATTTCAACGTTTACTTAATTACTGGCAATGAGTTTTGTAAATTCAACTGTGCATGTTTTAAAAATTGCCAAATTCTACTTTTATGAGAAGTTTTTACTAAACCATCCGAAATTTTTAAGTCGAAGGCTAAACTTTGAGTATTCTTTAAAAATAAGCATTCTAGAACACATATTGTATCTAGTGTCCCCTTCAATTCGCTGTTAAATTTTTTCAATGAAACACTTAAAAATGTTATGTTAAATTCAGTTGCAAAACACTACATTTCATTTCTTTGTTCATCGCGTATCATTGATTTGAAGATAGTAATTGCGTAGCATGTGGTTTCCTGAAAAGTTGATACCATTTGCATTGCCTTTACTCCAATCACAAGTATTCAGAAGTAAACGTCCACCATTGCGCACTAACGTTCTTGTTTTAAATATTTTGATTTCCAGAAATTTGTGTTCATAATATCCTGTAGTTCGGAAAAGTTTGTCGTGATCCTCTGGTTGAGAATATGAAGATTACCGAAGAAATACGGATCAACAGCATTTGCATCGAAGAATTTTGGTGCTTTGTAGTGTTTATATGTATCAACATTGTCTTTAGTTAGGTCGGAAAGGATTCTCTTCACTGTTTGATACTAACAGGCAATGAAAATATTTTATTAGTCGTTGTCCTTTGGTAGAACACGATACCTCCATAGAGTAATGTTGGCCGTATTATCTGTTTGTAAATGATGTTGGTGCTAATTTTAACACTGAGCCTAATCGATGAAGGAGATTGGTTGAAAACTAGCGTGCAGTTGTGTCCTCGTCGATTGCATATGTGATACGTTCACAAAAGCTTGTTGTTTAATGTAAGTTCTAAGTATCTGGCTGTTGTTTTCCACTTGGTCTGTTCATTCTTCATGGCCAATGCAATAATTGCTGGTCATCTCACGCTCGTGATGAAAATTTCTTGAGTTTCATCTAAAGTAATTCGAATTTTCCATGTTTGTTAATTTTCCACTAGCGAATTGATTGATCGTTGAAGTTTTCGGTCTGTAAATAACAGAACGATGTCATCAGGGAGCAGAAAAGAGCTTCATAGAAAAGTATATGCGAATCATCTATCTTACCAGTAGCTTCTAAAAAGATAAACAAAAGCGAAGAGTGTAAACAAATAATAGTGCCAGTTTTGGACACAAAAGATACCGATTTTGTGAGTGGTAAAACGATTGTGAATGGCAATCTACCAGTCTGTCAACATATGCTCCATTGATATGCTCCAACAGTCACTACTAATGATAATTCGCGCTACTATAATGATCTGTTACCCCGCGGCGTAACACGCTTTATTACCCTGCTCAATAATATTGAGGTTCCTTCGGTGATCAAGTTTCAGGTATTCCCCTTCTCCAACGCAATCATTGGTCTCATACATTTGATACCAATATTTACAATCAATTGATTGTATGGCAAATCGGAAAGTTTCAGTTGTTGAAACAACTCTTTAAAAATGTTTAACAACGTACACTTTTACAAGAACAGTTGTCAAAAGTAAACGTGCTTTGTGCACAAAACAAAGTGGACGCATTAATTGAATTCTATAGAATTAATCGGAAACATTTCCCCATCATGGCTGCCGAGAGAATTTCAGACTTGGCAAAAAGAGATGTCTGAAGTTAATCAAATGTCGAAATTATGAACGTCAAATTTTCATGCTTTCTGCTACATGGTCATAATACTCTAGAATTGCGGATCTCAGATCTATTATCTGAATGCTCGCAAGTAAAAACTCATATGAATACTTAAATTATTTACATTATAATAAATTTTTTCTGCTTGAACATGTGCTGGTTGACTTTTCTCTTCTGGAGGCGCTTCCACCTCGCAACTTAGTACCAATATAAGTACCTTAATTGTTGAAGGGCGTTTCGGCCGTTATTATTATATTCCATCTATTGCCCACTAACTTCTTGAAAAATACTTTACTGGAATATATTTAAATTTAAATGGCTGTACAGCGGATGTTACTTCTTTTAACTTCATAACGAAGTGATTTATATTTTGTTTGCCTCCCAGACTCTTCAATAGGAAGGTATAGTTTTCCTTGGCGCAGGGGCTTAGATAAACTGGATACCAGTGCTAGAGATTGCTTGGCTGCTTCCAAATCAGCTAGCAACAACCCTCTCAACCATTACTTGGTTAACTTCAAAGTCTTTTAACCGATGCATATAATTTTGTTATTGATCGAAGACGCTAATCGGTGGAACTTTACCCTTTTTTGACACATTGCGAGATTCAACAGAATCACTTATTGGCTTCCAACTTTTATATTAGAGTTAGAATTTTTATATTTGATGCAATGTGGGAAGAATCATTACCTTGATCAATATTTATGTCAATGAAATATTTGAGCCTTGCCAGATCGGCAAAAGAATCCTGAATGTTCGGCACTGTGAACACTATCGCCATTACATTTTTTGTTGACTTTTTTGTTACCAACGAGACAGCTGCGGTTATTTCCCTCATATGTTTGGCCACAGTTGAGTTACAATAACGGTCCTGGATATTCTCGTAACCGCGGGAAGCAGTCGCGGTCCTCCATATTCTCAGGAATTGTTTTCTAAATTATTTATATTTATAAAATAAATACAAGTAATGCTAAGAAGGTTAAACCAAACCAAAATTTATTCCCGATGTGTAAAGTTAGCCGGCCATTGTTGAAATGAAAACAAATCGTCAAACAATTCTTATGGCATGCAATTTACACCACTTACCAATCATATTTTAGCGGGTCTTGTGCTATGACTCGACTAAAAAAACTGCCAATAAACCTTCAAAGACTAATAAAGAATTTTTGAAGCAACAAATTGTAAATTCTGCTTTTTTACTATGATAATATGTAGCATAAATATGTAGCCACGCTTGAGTTTTGAAATTTATAATTTGGCTCAAGTAGATATGAAGCCGGAATTGAAGTTCATAAAATTCAAAAATGTTTCCATTGGCGGTTTCATTCTGTTGATTTACAAGGACAATGTATTTTACATTCTAATATATGCACTTTCACTAAGTAATTTACTTTTTGAATCACTACTACTACCACTAATACTACGACTACTCCTATTATTGCTGCTACTACTACTACTACTACTACTAATACTACTACTGCATCTACTACTGCTACTCCTACTACAACTACCACTACTACTAACTGGAATCATATGGCAGGACATGATATAAAATAAAACTTATGATTTAAAACAATTTTGGCATATTCGCAGAATTTTGTACAACTCATTCACATCAATCTTCCCATGCAGAAACAAAAATTTTTAATAAAAACTAGCGTTTTTGTTTCATCGTGTTGAAAAATCATGTCTAATTTTGTGCCTTGAAAGGAGCATTTGAATCACGCATTGCATTTATTGGTTAACCAAAAAAAGGCTATTCATCGACATCGTTTACTGTTAAAAACATATGTTGAACACGCTCCCTCAATTATGACATTTGAGGCATGGTTTCGTCAATTCAAAAGTGGCAATTCTATTGTAAAAGACATTGGATGCTCTGGTAGACCACAAAAATGTGAAGAGGAGGAATTGCAGGAGTTATTGTTAAAAGTTAGATATAATTGTTGTTACCGCAACTCAAACGCAACGCCAAATAGCAGAAGCATAAAATGTGTCAAAGGAAATGATCAGTGGACGTTTACGAGCAATGGGTAGAATCAACAAAATCGGTAAATGAGTCCCACACGATTTGAATGAACGTCAAATTGAAAATTTCAATGTTACTTGTGAAATGCTGCTTCTGCCTCTGGAGGGACCAGAGTGGTATTACACAACCCCATCGTTAACAAATGGTTAATAAACTGCGCATTCATCGAAAAACGTTCGGAAGGGGCCAGAAGACATGGCAAAGTTATTTTGTTACAAGACAACGCGCCATCGCAACCAGCAAAATCAGTGAAAGACACAGTGGAATCGCTTGGAACGGACATTATTTTGCACCCGCCGTACTACCTAGACTTTGCGCCATCTGACTATCATCTCTTGGTATCAATGGGACAGCCCTCGCAGAGCAGCCCTTCAGCGATTTTGAGGGAGTTGGAAAGTTGCTTGACGAATGATTTACCGCAAAGGGCAAGAAATTTTTCAGGCGTGGTGTTTATAAATAGCCTGAAAGATGGGCGAAATGTGTCAAGTCGATGGCCAGTATATTGAACTAAACAAAATTTTTACCCTAAAATATTACGTATTTTTTACCAAAACACCGGAAAAAAACTTATGCATACAACTGGTCAAATTAAGATTTGAAACAAAACTCATATTTTGACACAAAAGTTAGTCATAGTAATCGCTTTATGTTAGTAAAACTTGTCGAAACACATGGCAAACTATATTAGAAGATTGGGTACCCACGTTAAAACTCCATGTATCATGTTTAGATTCTATATAATTTGGAAACAAATCAAAGCAAATTATTTACATATAGCAAAGAAGTGTTTGCAACACACTCAAGTTCATATATTTTGGAATTCGGAGTGATGCAGATCAAACTTCAGCGACTTATGGTGCCTTCGTTTTTGATGCACCAAAAGCAAATCGTGTAGAATCTAGGAATATCAATTACCTGTTTGAGGTTCTGGCCTTTTAATTCTACTTTGACTAGGAATTTGAATATTAGCTCACATTTCTGGTCCATGACAATGCTTCGCAGAAGTTTGAAAGTAAACTTGTGCCTGTTCCGCATAATTGCCATCTTCTTGAGATGTCCTCTGAGTATGAAATGACTTGTGAAAGTCCCATAAGGACCCAGAGTTTTATCGTATCAATCCCAAACATTTTTAGTCATAGGAACAAGTTAAGCTCCAATTTTTCTTAATCTCTATGGTTGCTTACTTTTGGATCACATGATTGCTTTTGACTACATCCATTTGATTTGATTTGGAATATATTTAAAGGTTCAACATCGATGGATGCTTTAGATGCTTTCCTTTGCAAACGTTCTATCTATTTACACCCGATTTCTCTATAACCGTATATGAAGTAACCATAATTTCATGTAACAATAGTTAACCGCAAACGAAATCTTTTCTTGATGGGATCATTAGGAACTCTAGTGCCTAGACTACTTGGCTATCGAACAGGATGGTTACGGTTTTATTGTAACTAACTGCACGATCTTCGTAATCTTGTTTCAATGGCTGTTTTACTGGTTACACATCTTAGAACCCTAGATATCCCATATTCAGTTTAGCTGTCAAAGGCATCAGGTAGTTCGATGTTTGTTTTAGGTCGTGATCAGTTAATAATGACTGAGAATAATTGGCAATTTTGACACCCCTTCATATTAACTAATCATCATTTCAAGCATAGTTAGTGATTTTTTCTTTGAGCTTTTTAGTATATATATTGTGATTTTGTGCTTTACCTAATAATTTCCACCATAGCTCATAGCAATCACTGCAAGCCACTGACAGTATCCAAAGTCAACACAGAAATAAATAAGATTGGTGTATATCTTATGTTGAATATTTCCGTTGTTCGTAGTTGCTTTTAAAAATTTTTTATATAAAAGAAACAATTTTTCCTTACTACAATTTTGTTTTATTAATGCATATGCGCATTTCGGGAGCTATTTACTCCCTTCTTCAGTGCTTTTGATTCCTGGAGATTGGAAGATTGGAGTATTCTTGTCTCTTTCTTATTTGCAACCGATAATACAAGCTTCCCAGGGTAGAGAGCTTAGAAATCAAAGATGAGTCGAAACATTGCGATGTCTAGCTTTCTGGGTTGGAATGTAGGTGAGAATATTTTTTACAGTTCAATAGCATATATGAGTGATTGGTATTTATTCAAAATTCAAGAGGATGTTAGTTGCATATTTGTCTACATCTTCGTATCTACCCCTATCCGAGAATTTTTGGTTAGACTGGAAGTTTTATTAGCGCAGTCTAACGGTTACGGCATAATTTTCACACTTTAGTTACCCTCCTTATTTGTGAATAGGGATCAATTGTGATTAGCACCAGTTCTGCGGCATCTCTTCTTGGTCTGATTTATGGTAATAGCTTAAACATAGAGTTTCGTTCACGGTTGCCACTTTATTTTATTGCGCTTTCACTGGAATGCCTGGCGCTTTGTTATTTTTGTAATTTTGGTGGTGATATTTACTTTTTTAAGCGTTGGTTGGTTCTGAAGGCTCTCGTGAAATCTCCTAACATTGAACTATTTCACATTTCGTACCTCCTAAACAATCATATTTAGAAAATTAAACAACATATATTAACTGCGACCAATTAAAGTATATGTTCCTCAAAGGTCACATCTATCAAATTTTTTTATTCCACCAACCCACAGTCTTCAAACGTTCACAATAGTCCTGAACGCTGAAAGTACCTAAAGAAATTTTTCTCACGTCAAAACGCAAAATATGTTGCAGAAAACATTGATTAAAGGTACAATTAATTGTAACGTTGATGCTCCAGGAATATAGTTCATTTGATGCTTAAAATCATTTTTAGAAATCGTTTAGGCTCTGTTCATAAGGGTTTGGGATGGTATGAAATATATTTGGTCTTTCATCTTCCTGAGAAAACAATTTACGTTAATCTCTTTCACTGATTCCACTTGGATTTAATCTGCTTATGTTGTGGCTTTTCTGATTTTAATAAACCTCGCCATCCTAGCAGGATTCAATTTTGAAAATCTAGTTATTATATTCACCATAATATTTTATAAAAAATTTCATGAGAATCAGAAAGTACTGAGCTTGCTCGTAACAGACCGAAAATGCAGCAAACTATTACCTAGGGCCAATGAAAAACTCATTATTAATCAAATCATGCAACACGTAAGCTTATAGTTCAAATCCTTATTCGCAAACCATCGTACGCAAATAATGCACTCTAGCGAATAATATGTAATAACATTGGGGAATTGAAACGGGGAGGCGAAATGTATGTCAAATAATCGAAAACTCGTCAAATAATTTTGGGCAGGTAAAATATTTTAAATGGACATTGTTATATGTTACGTTTAATTTATAAAATTTTATTCTGAATTATAAATATTTTCAAACAATACTGAAACGAATCAACAACCTAAAATATATATTTGCAGATGAAACACGTTTTTAAGAATCCGCGAGTAATATTTAGAAGATTCCGCACATAGGCGCATGAAAAATACTTGTTACTTGCGTGATTACAAAACGCCAATACTACACGAAACATGTCCTTAAAAGACTTCTGTATTATATAAATCATTGAGATTTATTATTTTTATAATTTTCAAGCAGTACAGACAAATGAATTAGAAACAAAGTAGTTTCGATTCGATTTATGATTAACCAGATCGAACTCCGCATGCATGTGAGCTTACAGATTGGCACACATTTCTGCCGAAATCGGAAATAACCACAAAAGAAAACTTTGCTTTCATACCCACTTAATTACCGACGTATGTGTACAATATAAACGCGTCTATAAAAGGATAATTAATTGCCATCGAGGAATAGGTCACGCAAAGCAGCTAACATAACATGAACGATAATACCCCAAATGTTAAGTCATCTGAACTAAGGACGTTCAAGCCGGATTCACACAGTCGAGAGTCGCTTATACCATCAATGAGTTCTTAAGTTTGTTTTTTTACTCTTGTTTTTGGATACCAGTTATTATTAGGTCAACATTGAAGGGCTACTCTCAAGAATCGTCGCGTATAAATACAGTCGAAATGTCAAACGTCAATTTCGATTGGAACTTAATACGATTAAAATCAATAATTAATGAGATTGGAGTTTACAATTCTAATCAAAAGTTTTATTCAGAACTGCGTTTAACAATACTATTAGACCTCGCATCCTTATTCTTCTAACATTACAACATTATCTAATTGCCACTTAAGGCTTAAAATACAATAAAATGTGTATGTAGGGGTTAACAGTATTCTGAAATTAAAGGATAGCGGGTAAAAGGAAGAACAAAACAGATTTGTGCTTAGTGGAATTGTGCCTGAAATAAGCAAATAAATAAAATTAGCATTAGTATAGTAGATATCTACAACTTTAATAATTGAGATGATTGAACTGCGAAGCTTTCAATTTCGAATTCCAGTATAATGCGTTAGAACTAGCTAGAACTAATTAAATCCAATCATTTAAGTATTAATTTGAGATACAAAATAGGGTCGGTTTGACATTTGCCGTTCTTTAAGCTCTTTATAACTAGTATTACGTTCTTCGGACGACTGCTTCAATTTGAATAAAGCAGTGTAGTTCTGTAATTATTCTGTCTAATTTTTTTTCGGATCTCAATCTCAATTAAATCATCGCTTCTCTGGTTATAAACAGTGATTTTCTATTACATAGAACATCATTTCTGCTTATCGTGACATTAAAAAATTAATTCCCATCATAAGACGGATTGTTTATTAAGAGAAAATGTTATGGGGCGAAAAAAAACTCAAACCACTCTTAAGAACTGCAAATAGGAAAAGAGAGAAATCATATTACTTTTATCCGGGTACAGTGTTTAATCTAGTATCATTTCATTCCCTCATACGATTGACTCATTGCAGATAATGCATCCTGTTTTCTAATAGAAGCTATAAAAAGTATCTGATTATGTGGCTGCTAGCCTACTAAACTACCAAAGGGCCCTAACATTTTAGAGGGATCTTTCAAATAAAGACATATGAATATCTAATATAGTGAACAGGGCGAGCTTTCCAAGATAGAGAGCTTGACGATGGCTAGCTTCCCCTCTTCAACAGCGGCAGATGTCGTCTGTTTGGATGCGCAGGTGTTGGCGTGCTAAAATAGAAGCTTGTGCCAATTAAACATTCCGTTGAATTTCATAACACCCTCTTTTTACTATACCCAGTGGATCTTTGACTGAGTTCACTCTTACTGAATATTGATTGCCTAAAACCGGCATTTTAATTTCTTGCTACATCTCTATTCAGCGTAAGAACCTCTGAGTTTTGATCGGACTAGATTCAACCTAAAGGTAAAAGTACAATTTTATTTATTTATTTTGAATGGCAAATTGACCCTTTTATTTATGCCAAACACGTGCACCTCTCACTTTTGAGCAATTGAGTTAACACAAAACAGATACAAATATGCATATGTTTTTATTTCAATCCCTGTCTGTTAAAATCCTCCCGGGAATGTTTTCGCTGTCGTGGTCAGCAACCCACAATATTTTAACTTTCTTTCAGTTTGCTTTAGTTTTGGGTAGTGTTGCGAGCCTTGGCGGCCGCAGTCGCAGACATGTATGTGGCTCTCTGAGGCCAGGTGCGCTCTGTCTATCGGGGTTCTGCGGGGAGGATTACTGTCCGTGCTGGGCTACGTTAATCAAAAGAAAAGCATAAAAATTACATATTGAGAAAAGGGAGAGAATACGCAGAAGGGATGCATCAAGAAATGAAAGACAGTTTTTTTATATGTTATTCATATTATTGGAAAAAAATTCAGATACCAAAAAGAGACAGTAAAATAATATAACAAGAAAAAAGTGAGCGTAAAAAGATGAAGATAAATTACTAGTACTTTAAACCAAACTTTACGTTACTTTAATTTCAATTAAAAAATCGAATTGCCTCTATACTTCGAGTCACCTCGATGCTTGTCCCTCGCTACTAGCTGCAGTATTTGACTTGCTGTCAGAACCGTTGTATAGGAATAGAAGATCGGAAAACAGTATTTCCGTTATACATATATATATATATATATATATATATATATATATATGTATATCGTATAAAACCAACGATTCCGTCCGACATCGTAAGATTTGAATTAAATTCACGACAGATTGTTATACTTTTCAATGACCAGTTTCAACTAACACTAAACGTTCGTTGTTCAATCTTGAATATGTCCGTAAATCTTATAACGGTGATATCCTGCCCGAGTAGTATATCTTAAATTTTCACAAATATACACGCCAAAGCCACAACTGCGCACGTCGTCGCAGTTCACTGCTTTTACTCTTCTTCAACGTCAAACTGTACTATTATCATCTGTTCACAATAATTGAAAAAAAATCGAAAAAACAGAAATAGTCCTTTTCACGCTATCCCGCATACGATTTTTCAAAATTTTATCCACCAAAAAAAATATCAGGAAAAATTTTCATGCGACTTCTTCTCTTTTCCACGTGGCTATGTGGCCATCACCCGGAATGGAATCTAACTCAGCGTCTGGGATCCACAAATTGCCGCCGATCCACTCTGGACCTGTCTACAAAGGTTATTTTTATAGCATACATCAAGCATCTCCCTCGTCACTCAGAATCTTACCTTGCATGTACGTCTGTGAAGGCTATTTCCTTTACATGTAGAGGAAATAGTTGTTGGTAATAATAAATGCATTTGAATTATATGAAATTCAAATACATTGAATCGGGTACCAAGTGTTTGAGGCGCATATTTGGCGAAGCGTTGTGGGGAAAATGGTGAAAAAGAAATGACAAATGAGGGAATATGTGAGAAATGGAGTTAATGCACAAGAAAAGACGTCACTATCCGTGCAATGCTACGCAGTCACCAACGACGTAGCGTAAATTGCAACAGTAGCCATAGCGTGATCTCGACCACAGCGATCTCCACCAGCGTCTCTGAAACAGAGATAGAATAACCACAAACAGATAATTTGATAAATGGCGTTTTGAGGTAAAAGATTTGAAGGGTGTATTCTTGTTTTGGGCAAATACGACAGAAAATTTAATTTAATATTTAAAAGCTTTTTTGATTGGGTACCGTTAGATCAGAAGTTCGATCAAAGAGTTGGGGTTTTTTGACAGCTGAGCTGTGTCTGCAGCTACTGCGATACTCCGCAGTTACAGACATTTTTAGGTAGCACTGACTTGCTATCTGAGAGCATGCACATTGTGCCAATAAGGTAGGACATTATCATTTTGGTGGCAGCAGTACTTGCAAAATTTCAGTCTGGTGACACCTGGTAGGCTTCTCTGGTTTGAAACCGGGGTTCCATCTGATGCTCGCTTATTATGCATGCCTTAAGATGTTTTTAACTAACAAGTGGTAGCCTAATTTTGAACACTTATGCTTTGCAGCAATTGGTGAACTTCGGAGAATCAGTGATACCAAAATAAGCCTTTATTGGACTCTTCTCAAAATGAAAACAATTTTTTTTGCGAATTGAAAACAATTTTATTCAGACGAATTAAGAATGTTTCCAGTTACATGGTTTTTGTTGTTTCTTATACTTATGATGTCGTACAAAATTTAGTCTTGTCTAAACTCCCCTGTACAGATAATTACCATGATTTGTTACTTTTATTTAGAAGAAGGATACATGATTGACATCTAATGGCGGGGAAAACCTCTTGAAACCCCACCAGCTTGACAGTGATAAAATGTAGATAGGAAGCAGAAGAAAGATAAAGAGAAAGTATAATATAATTAAAGTTGTTTCAGTCTTAACTCTTGTATATACATTTTACATGTTTTGAACATTATTTTGCTTTTATCAACACATTTTAACCGCTAGAATCAAATTTTCTTGTGTAGAATGTGACATCATTATCTTGGCGTGTAAGTCCAATTTACCCCAAATAGCACAGGAAGGAAGGAGGAAAGATCCTAAAGTTATATTTGCCTTGCAAGTTCGAGTGTATATTTGTCAGAAATTCAATATTACAAAGTTGCTTTAATCTATTGTCTTGAAAGTGTTCCAATTTACTCAATTTCTTTACTATTGAGTTTAATAGAAATTCGTCAATTCTGCAAAAACTTTTCATCTAACTATATAAGTTCTCTATCCTAATTTTAACAAAAATATCATCATCGCTTCTAGGTCACTTGCAGGCTTAACACTGAGTGATATATTATATCGTCAGCATATTGCAGGATGTGGATAGGTGAGAACGACTAAGGAGGAGGTAGGATATCGGCAGTGTAAATAAAAAGAGGGTGGCAGAGATGACCGACCCCTGTGGTATGCCTGCTGGCATTGATTTCAAGCGGGAGTGAGCGTTTGTGAGTTTTACATGGAATTTCCTGTTAGTGAGGAAGAATGAAATGAGTTTGCTGAAGTGCGGGTGGAAGTTGAAGATGCTGACAGGTTTGATAACGAGTCTGTTTTGCCAGACGGGATTGAAGGCTTTCTGAATGTCACTGAGACAGGCAACTGTGGGGAGGTTTTGGTTCACACTTATCTGGGTGTGTGTTTTGAGAGTGAGTATGGCATGGTCTACTGAATGCGAGGGTTGGTTTGCGAACTGGAACTTTAGGATAATGCTGAAGTGGATTGAGTTTTGATCGATGAATATTTTGATCATGGTTTCAAAGATCTTGCTTGTTGTGAAGAGCTGTGAGTTGGGTCGGTAGCTGGATGTCTCTAGAGGAATTTTGCCTTAATTGAGGAACGGTGTGATTGCGGCGTTTCGCCAGGCGAGCGAGAAAAATGCATTGAAGATACAATGATTGAATAGTTTGTGGGAAAAGGGGCTGATTGTTCTGACAGACTTTTTGAGGAAGATGATTGGTATTTGGTCAGGACTTGTTGATTTTTTGTTCTTGTGGGAGCGGATATTGTCATGGATTTGTGTGGTTGTAGTAAAGTGTAACGGTTCGCAATCTGGTATGAAGTCTGATATGGTTGGTTTTGAAAGAGGATGGTTGAAAAAGGAAAGGTGAGGGTTTGTGAGTCGATGGTATATGGGGTTGGATCGTAGGGAGTCTATGGTGGCATTGATTGTACAATCTAAGTCAGGGTCTGAGAGGTGAGCAGAGATGAGATGTGTGGTGAGGAAACGATCGGCTAACGTTCTTGCTTTTTGAGTGGGTGATATATTTTGATAGAGTGTATGCTAATGATAATTGGAAGCTTAATAAGTGGGAGGCATGTTTTTCGAAGTTCTTGGAAGGTATTTTGATTAAATTGTATATATATATATGAGGTCTGATAGCTGTTTTTAGGGAGATTTGGAGAGATTTTGAGTTGTTGGAGTACCAGCGGTGGAGTTTGGTGCCGTTGGGGTTGGTGCTACGATTGAGCCATAGGGTATGTCTTGCGTTGAAGTCATTTCCTATAATAATGTGGGATTTTTTGCTCTCTGCACTATGGTGATTTTTTATAATAGGAGATTGAGGTCAGATTCGTAAAATTGTGACTCGGTACAGTAGATTGATGAACAGAAGAGTACGGTGTTTCGGGTTTCGATGACGATTGTAGTGGATTCAAAAGTAGATTCGTCCCAGCAGGATAGAAAGAGCTGGGTGGATCTAAATTTCGAAGGAACGAGCATTGCAGTGCCACCCGCACCGTGAGGCTCTCGGCGATAAATTCGGAAGAGGTTGAATGAGGGAAAGTGTGGCCTGTACCACGATGAGGTTTTGATTTCACATAGGAGGACAAGATTAGGTTGGTGGATTTGAAGAGAGATACCAAGCTCCTGACGGCGTGCTCTATCAACAATTGAGTTGATGTTTAGCTCGATTATTTCAACATCCATCTAGGTGTGCTATAAAGGAGCAGGAAGATTTTCTTCTCGAATGGATTGGCGGTGGAGTTGTAGATTGGGAGGAACTATTGCAGTTTCGCTGCAAGTCCTGCGATGTTCATCTCGAATAGGGAGGATATTTCATTTTGAAATAGTGATGGTGGAGCAGTTTTAGTTTTGAGGTTGGTGATGAGAGCTGTTGTATAAGAGGCCCCTGGTTGAACAGGATTGTTGTTTGTTGAGGGTTTCAAACAGGTTTGTTTTTTTGCCTTTTTTGGGGCAGCAACTGCATGAGACTGTCTGAATTGAACAAATGCAGGATATTTGCGGTAGTTGCGGGTGCTCGTCAGAGAAGCAACTAGCGCATTTTAGCTTCTGTTCGGGAAGTCTCTTACCGTTGCCGGGCCCATGATATAGGCTGCATTTTACGCATCTAAAGATTAGATGACAGTTGGTAGCATCCTGGCCAATTCGCTGACTGTTTTACACTGCAAGATAGACTGACTTTTGATTTTTCCAAATTTAAGTGCATGTAAAATGGCGGCAACCTTGCTGAGAGTGGCAAGGCTGACGTTAGAACAGAAGGTGATTAGCCAGAGGTCTAATTTTCTGTTTTGGCAATCAGCCGTAGCCGTTTCGAAGGGTTCGATTGCTTCGAATTGAATGCCTTGAACATTGAGGGCGTTACGGATGTAACGGCGGACGTGTTAATAAGAATTTTGGTAGAGGAAGGGGTCGTTTTTGAGCACATACTTATTGGGGAGTTTTTTTAAAATGTTGTCTTGTATCGATTTAATAGTGCCATTATTTTCGACCGTGATTACCAATGTGGTAGATTTTCATTTTTTCGATGTGGTTGCGGCTGGGGTGCTGGTTTTGTTTTCGCGTTGTGATTTGCACGTGGTGTTTCGTTCGTAGCTTGATTCGCTACCATCTGCTGCAGTTGTGTGGTCAGATTTTTTAATTTGTCCATTAGTTCGTAGATTTTTTTTCCTCAGTTTGCGGTTCTCCTCCTCGAGTTGATGCAGCCTGTTGCTGGATGTTGTCGCTGTTTCCATCTCCTCCTGTTTTCTGTAGTCGGCGTCGGGGTCAGAGTCGCTCTCCGATGCCGTTTAGCTCCGTTCATACTGTTGTATATATGTCGATTCGCTCATTGGTGGTGACAAACCGGTGTGCGGCTTCTTCCGCTTCGGTATCTTTACCTGCTGGCACTCCGTCTACTAAATAACAGTACCTATGTGCTGTTTTCACTTACACACTCTTAATATCTTCGCGTACCCATTCGGTGCACACTTGATCCCGTCCAGTGATCGACTAAGCTTGTAAGCTATCTTCACGGGCAGTGTTTTATATAGGCATTTTCATTCAAACACTTTTCACCTCTTCATCTGATTAAATAATATGTTGCACCATGTCTCAAAACCGTAAGCTAGTATTGGTTGGATGAATTGTTTATACATAGTTAATTTCATTTATTGATTCAGGTCTTCAATTTTCAATTTATTGCGCATGCGTGACAGAGCAAATTTTTCCTTGCGTATGGGACTGTCTAGATGGGTAATGGGTGACCAGGCGTTACCTAGTATAACTCCTAGACCTTTGCTTAGTGTGCTTATATGTTTAAGATCTTATGTGCCTCCGAAATTTTCAAAATGAAATACCCTTGAATTTTCCAGTGTTAAAACAGAGTTTCCAATTTTTGAGATAGTTGGCAACTGAGAACAAATAAGTATAATTTGGAAACAAAAGTCGAAGGAGCTCAAGCTGGTTTCGAATACGCCTCCCTGCCGCTTCTCATCAGGTGCCAACTCACAGGCCGGGACGCGTCGATTGGCACTACCAGCTAGGTGGATGTCGTCTGGTTATTTTTAATTGTTATGATTATTGCTCTCAGCTTGAACTTATCCTTTTTTCCAAATACCCTTGTATATACCCTTAAACCCTTGCTAATCTAACTCAGCGAAGACTCATGGGTGCGGAAGTTCTGATCAAATTTATCGAAGAACTCGATATATCGAATAACTCTCCCCACGTATTACGTATTCCGATATGTAGGCGACATAAAAACAAACGAACTAAATATATACAAATAAATGAATAAATAAATAAAATAGTACAAAGAAAAAAATTAAAATAAATATCTAGTTAATATAAATAAATATCTAGTTAAATAATATTAGTAACAAACAAAAAAAAATAAAAAAACCTCAGTTAAAAAATGTCAGAAAAGAAGGCTCAAAGAAAAATTTCCAGTAGAAAAAATAACAAAGCGGAATTCATTGAAGTTCCGAAACCAAGCTGAGGTGGAGATTCGTGCTAGAGGAAGCAGAGGTGGTCAAAATCAGCGCAGCAGAAGCAAGTCCCCAAATCAAGCAGAGGTGGTCAGAATCAGCGCAGCACAATTCACGTAAATTAAATATTTTATATTTACTTATTTGTTTGATCATTTCTATTTATGTATTTTTATTTTATTTATGACGTATTAGGGCTTAAATAATGTCCTAAAACCCCCACGCCCGCGGGGTGAGCTAGTCGGTTAAAAGTAACTTCCCATCGGTTGCGATTATTATATCATTTATATTATTATTATTTATATTTTCTTTTTTTTGAAAATACATCACAAAGCTGAAGAGTTTTTGGCTTAAGAACTTTGAAAATGTCCTCCACGTACATTGGTGTGATTAACTTGTGCTCTAAGTAAAGGATAAGCTTCGTTTTATCGGCTTTGATGTTGTACGGCCGTATATTGTCACCTATTCATACAATTGTAGAAACTCGGTTTAAATCATACTGGACATTGCCCGGGAATTTTATATTACCTGTGTGATGATATATTGCGCATATGTAATTACTCTGAGCACCATTTTATTTAAGTCCTTAATTTTCTGATTTGCCATAAGTACCTATTAAAAGGTGATGCAATACAACATTATGGTGTACTTAGAGCAAACGATGAACATGTTATACATTCATTCATACCTTGTGATCGAACATTGTTGTTTGGCCATCTATCTATTTGCTCATAGTATTTTCGCCACCCAATTGGCGAGGCATGCGTCGGTGGTCGTTTATTAGGGTTACTACTGTACTTTACACATTGAAGACTCCTTCAGGGTTTTGGAAATATTTATGCCTGTTCCTATTACAAGAGAATACATTCCTTTTCAATAGACGCTGTTTATATTTTCTACCAAGGTTCATTTTGTGGTTTTGTCCGCCTTCATGAGCATGATTGTATAATATAAATATAATTCATCAAATCCTTTTGACTTGTAAGAAACTGTATTAGCTCTGTTTTCGGTCTCATCGTCCAATGAATTGAGAAAGTGTTTTTACAGTAGCAGTTTGAGCTTTTCTTTGCGATTTTTTGTCCACAATTTTCCACTCCTCTGAAAGATCTTGCCTATGTAGGGCGCTCTTTTCAATCGCAAATTGTTCTGAAAATTAGCACATTCCTTTTCATCTTAAAGGTTTTATACTACTAGAAGTAGCAGAATCTACCAGGAGTAGATGAAGTAGCAGATTATCTATTTGATTAATTGGAGTCATCACCCCAGCTTACCACCATAGCTTAAGCGTGTGGAAACCACAAAAGTAAGAGTCGAATCCAGTTCAATTAAGTTCAGATTGGAAACGCGATTGATTTCCTTCACGCCATCCAAATTAGTATACTCGACGATCTCTGCTCCCTTTGCTCTCTATTCTACGTTTTCGTTTCCTTACTTACCAAATAACATTGCTATTGGGCAAGGGTGCCTGGCTAGGATACAAGTTGGAAAACAAAATCATGAAACACTGTCTACAAACCATGCTCGTGCTTGGCAACAATATTGAAATCACCCGTATTGCAGTAAAGGAGATGTTTAAGTGTTTTTGAAATTTGTATTTCTGAGTAATGTCATTTTAAAGCTTTGGCATTTCAGAATAACTGCAAACTTATAAAGTATAAGTGGGGTCTTCATTAAAGGTAAGAACTGAAACAAGGATGGCTGTCAAACTGATGTTCCCTGAATGTGCGAGAAATGATAAAATTTATAATTTATATATAAGATCCCCGGTATCGCAAAATATTCGTTATTAAAATAGTCACAGTGGAGGAGAAAACTACGCACAGATAGTTCTGGTTGAAAACTACTGGTAATTTGCTATCTTATAGTAGATTCTGGGCTTTCTAAATATATATCTAAATACCTAAAAATTCCGTGAAATTATAAGTCCTTGTGGAAGACGAGAGTCAAATATTAAGCCTTGTCTCAAGATGAATCCCGATGCCAAGAGCATATGGATTCACGGGAAACCGAAAAGGTTTCTTACTGGAAGGGCGGTATAGGCTCAGAAATTTAGAGCAAGGCAGTTAGAGCAAGGCAGGACCCAAAAAACATGACGATTGTGGTCAAAAACGCAAGAGATATAAAGAATTCAAGGCTATGCGCACCAAGAAAAATTTAGCAGAACTACCACAAAGCCTAGAAAATAGGGCAGCAGACTAGAACTTTCTCGGACAAATCCTTCGTTTTATAACGTGAACAGGAAGCAAATTCGGGAAGCTATAAATGTTCAAACATCGCTGGTGGTTTGACAAATCAGTGCTTGTGCATTCAGTGCATTCCTAACATTTTCATTGTTGTATGTGAATATTTTTTTCAGCTTAAGTTCAAAATTTTATAATGAATTTAACCGGTTATTCAAATATGGCCGAGAAGCGTCTAGTGAGCATCCCATCATATTAATAGGAAAAAATATAAAATTGTGCCTGGTGATAAAGTGCAATTTTGTAAAGTCTGAATCAGAAAACTGACGTGCTGAGGATTCCAATGCCTCTTTAGGAAACTAGGCTCAAACGTAGTGCCTGCCAGTCCAAGGCATCAAGCAGCATCTTGAAGAACTTCGGAAGATAACTTCAAGGCCTCCTTTGGCATATGGAGTTTGATTTTTGAACATTATGCTTCAAAAAAATTTTACCGTGACGAATGTACAACGCGAAATTTAGCCAACGCTTCAAAAATCCGGTGAATCTACATAATAAATTTTCGTACTTCTACCATATTCAACTATATTTAAGGCTAGGCAGGAGAAAATATTTCATATCACAAATGGTGCAGGGCGTGAAATATTCAGGAGTGTCCAAATATTTATTATCTTTTGAGCAGCTTACATTTAGATGACCTCGATACTAGACAAAAATGAAATGAACATGATAAAACTGCATCAATTTTATGTATGTGCAATAAATTTAAAAATAATTGAAGAAACAACTACAATATGGGCATTAATGTCAGTTATCAACGGTTCCAGTTGGTCTCACTTTATCAAATATTGCCAAAAAACTGGCAAAGTATGGTTTAAAGGTTATCGTTTTTCTACAAGGTTTCTTTGTTGCTGACATTATTTGCTTTATTTAGGGTATTTGTGCGTAGGAATGCGTACTTTACTGCGAACCTTAGCTTAAGTATAACAAGCATCAACGCTGTAGTTAACACGCTAAGAAAATCATAGTCTTTGGATACTTGATCGAAATTTTCTGGGTGTACAGATATTTGTAAGCAAAACTTGTTGGAGATACGATATAAGGACGTACGTGCGGAAAAATGTACATAACAGGCACTATTTTATATACTAGAATAAAAATTATTCTCATATTTCTCCATTCGCTAACATCGTTTTATTTTAAAGGGGTCAATATTCCAAAGCCCACATTGTTTGCTACATGAGGGATTTGTACCTCTTCCCTCGAGATCCCGGTCTGAAGTTTGAGCGATTTTTAGAAGCTACCATTTGTCTGGTGCTAACAACTGATCTGACCGTATGTGACCAAAATAAGAGGAATTTTTATCAATAAGCAGTCTTTAAGTCTTTAAGTCTGTTCTGAAACGAGAAAATTATGTCGGCCATAAAATTTAGGTAGAGTGCGATGAGTTTCGCGAATAGAACTGTTTTTTTTTTCGAAATAAATCTGCAGGTGCTGCTCAGAGTACTGCTCAGAGGTCAACCTTTTTATGATAAAATGGTAGTTCAAACATAAAACGCATGGCAGCTATCACATCATACGTAGCATTAAAAAGCGGTGCCAACTTAAAGTTCTATACATTACAAAAAAAACTTCTATACCTTGCAAGTGGTCAAACAACAAGTTGTTGTTCTTCGGGTTCTTTTTCACCTTTCAATTGCATTTGTGCCTTTTTTTGACATAAGTTCTCTTTTAGACAGTGACATTTGGCAACATACAATCTGGTGAAAAGGTAACACCAAATTGTGCATTATTAAAATGTTTGGCAAGAAGTACTGGTGGTTCCTCAAATGAAGCGTCATTCGCAGTATATCTAGCTACCAGGAACTGTTGTGTCTGATGCACCACAAGGTCCAAGACAAACTTATAGTGGTACGGTGGCAACTAATGGTGGTACTTCTGAACTTATACGTAAAATACATAACAAATGCAAAAATGCAACTCAGTGCTGTTTACATTCAAAATTACTAAAATTTCATTTCATTACTAAAAATTTGTTTTAAAAATTGTTCTTTTCTGATTGAAAAATGACTGGATGCTTATAATTTTTTCAGCAATTGTCGCAACATTTAGCATAAAATAAGAATTTCACGAAATAAAATAAAATAGAAAAAAAAACGTAACAAAATAAAAAAATCGTCACAAAAGGCAAAATATTTTACATAATTTTTTTTTATTACTGAAGTTTTCAAAAATTATTATGTTGGTGTCTTTGGGATCAAGGGTCGTTACTAATGTAAGTCAAATAGAACCCCAGCGGTTGAGGGAACTCTTTCGTTCTAACAAACCAAAAATTAACAATTCAGCCAATAAATTGTTTCCGATTATTTTTCTAAAAATTAAATAGTTTTCTTGAATTAATTAGATTATCCTTAGAATATGTCGTGCCACGAATCAAAAAATAACCTCCTGAAAACAAGTAACACCCTCATAAACGTCGACTTTATTAACTAGTTCCTTCAGTTCATAATCAGATTCAGTCTACTTGTTTAAAACTACGTGTCTGTTATAGTGGTCGTATTTCACTTTTGTAAACAAAAAAGCAGACTTAAACCGGGCAGAATCTAAATTAGGTTTCACCATGGCGGTGAGACCTTTATAGATGGAAAATCCAACAATTGACGTTTCTTTCGTTTCCAAATCAGCTTCGAGTCAAGTGGAGGAGTAATTATCTGCACCTATGTCTACTTTTAGCAGCGTTGCTATACTATCAACTGATTTAAAATTAAACCGAATAATTTACTAAACACATCTTTATCATTGTCACTGGTATTGGTTCGTCTGGGTCTTGACCAATTTCTGATAGAATTTCTTTACTGAATTTCTGTACAGTATTGGTCTGCCCAACCAACGCCTACTAAAAACTTATTATTATTAAGGCGTTAGTTTTGCTACCTTTTCTCTAGCGTTTCTACCAATAAATGGCTCTCTTCCATTCAAAATTAATTGAGACGTTTCCAAAAATAAATTGAATTTTATATTTAAGAAAAAATACACTTTCCAGTTATTTTTCTACATAGTTTTCTTCCTTAGTAATGCATTTTTTCCATCGACCAAGTAGCTTTTTCATACCGTTTTCAATGGATGATTGCGGGCCTATATTGCAACCAATTGCACACAAGCTGGTGACCCTGTTGGTTGTTTTCAAAGTGCCCACTTGCAGCTGTTCCTTGAAAGGCCCAAACATATGGAAATCATATGGTAAAAGATCGGGCTGTAGGGAAGCTGTTCAAGTGCAGTCCATTGTATTTCAGCCAATTTTTGCATTGTTAGAGCCGTAGGGTTTGGTCTTGCATTTTCGTACAGAAGCAAGACGTCTCGGATAGGCTAACTGCGATATGTCAATGATTATGATATATGATTTTTTCCAATATGGTTGCGATCAGCTGCACCGATTTTTGGCGAAATGCTGGGGCGTCTTCAGTGACTAACAGGTTCCAGTATTAGCCACCCCTCGTTAAATTCGGTACACCAGGCTTTCCTTCGTGGCCATGAAAGTACATTCCCCCCAAACTGTCGACCCTGAATATCAGCTGGCTTAAGGCCTTCCTTCGTTAAACACTTTATTATGATGCGTTGCGCAACGGAAGGATGGACTCAACTTCCGGTCATTTTGATGACAACTAAAGAAATCGGCTAAGCCGATGTTTGGCTTCCAACATCGGCTCAGCTGATTGAGGCCGTTTATGTCACTCAATCGCTTTCCTTTAGTACAATATATTTCAAAATGACATAGGTAGCCTGTAGTACTTTCGAACTGTATAAAAACTAAAATTTCGTATTTTACTATTTTAATTGGGTTCTAGACTCTGAAGAGTAACTTGTTGCTCTAACATATTATCCCTCCATCCAAAGATAACTGCTGGATTGGATTATAAATATTTTGATATTTGGGAACAAAGCATCTGAGTACTGGTGTAACTATCGAAAGCCTGGTTGATTCATTAGTCAACTCTCCATTATTGTTGACATGCCAAGGTTCCATATCAAACGAAATCTGTTCTTTATTCTTGTTTTTGGCAATGTGGGCGTTTCTATACATGGACCCGAACTCCGATAATCCTCTCTTGGGTCTGTATGCACTTGTCCCATAACAAGAATAACTCCCAAAAATTTGTTCATTGTGTATTGTAATGTTTTTCCATTTTAGGGCCTTTTCTTGGAAGTTGTAAATTTATCAATATTTAAGGAAATATTATGTATTTGATTCCCTTTTGAGAAAGATTGAAAAACCATGTCTAACAAATAACGCTGCAGTATCCGGGCCGCTTATCGGAACGTTTTTCGTAGTTATTCCTGAGCCCCCTTTAAAACTTTTCCAAAGCTCGGGGTCTATCTCCTGACGAGCGAGCTTGAATCAGAAATCCTTGAAATCCTGCTTCGGGTAATCGTTCAGCAGTGATATATATTTCGTTGTTACTAGAATCAGCATCTATAACCTATGCTGATAAGATTTATGTGAACAATGCCTCATCTTAACGATATATTAGACTATTAGATCCATGTCAATTCTAACAATTTGAGTCTAAAAAATACATAAGGCTTGGAATAGTCGCGCGTAACATGCAAATGTTCTTGATGAGGGAGTGGTAGGATAGTACGATTGTACAGCCGAAAAGAAAGCAACTACGACGGCCGGCGGGAATCAGCACTTAATATTTGCCTCCCATTTCGAATGCACATTGAGTTATTTGTTTGGATTTCCCACATGTATAAGGAGCAAAAACTCAGTAAAGTCTCTCTCCACAAAAAACTACCCAATATTTTACGCAAGGCGTTTGGAAGCTTGTTCCACAAAATCTTTAGCGTTTAATAACGTACTTTGCAACGCACGTTTTGTATTTTTGTAACGCGTGAAAATTTTGTTGTTGTCATGAAAACTCGGTGAAAAAGGAGCTTAGACGCTTCTCGGTCAAGATGTGAAATCGCTTAAAACGACTGAAATCATATATCAAATAATTAATACCAAAGAAAGTAGCAGCTTACTCCCGAAATATATATGTACCTGTCAAAATTAAAAACGTTGCATTTGCGAATGGATAATCAAAAAAATGCTGACTGAAACCACTTCCCGTGCAAAATGTATTAATAATTTCATTGCAATTTTTACGAGGTAAATGTAGGCCTTGATTCGATATAACCCCTACTTCAACATACGTAATATCCTTTCGAAGTTGATGCACTAATTTCGCTTTTTATTCACCAATTCAACATCACCATCGATTGAGGATAATTTTTCAGAATAAACTGGAGCATTTAATTCAACATGCGCTTTTTTTGAAAGTAAAATGTCGGTGAAAACGTTCAAATACATGTAATCCTTTTCTAGTAATCAAACATAGATTCAAACAAGGCCTGCAGTTTGTTTTTTGAACCCACTCCAACAGCGAATCAACCAACTAATCATATTTGCAAAACTAACGAATCAGTCGCAATTTTTTACGACATCCTTTTTTGCTTCAATAGTTCCGATTGATGAAAAATCATGGATAGATAGTTTTTTTTTCAAATTTTCGATGCAATTAAGTTCAAAAATTGCATTTGATTTTGGCAAGCTCATTCATAGAGTTTTCTGAATGTTTTTATAGACGGCATAAAACGCAGTTGTTGTTCTCCAATATTTGCGATATGCATCATTTCCGAAAAGCTCATATTTAAGATATTTTTAATGTGATTTTTCACGTGATCAACAAGGGATGTTAGAACATTGATTGCTAAAAAAACGCTAAAGTAGCGAAGGGAAATTAAGATTGTAGAACACCACAGTTTTCTTGATTTTTTATACTTGTATTTTCTTTTTATTTTCAACAATTTTTTGAAGAGGACCCGACGTATAAGCCACATGTATTTAATAAATTGTGCTGCTAAAAACGACATTTTTATTTTTAAAGCACAAACGCCAAAGGCGTATGAACTCTCAATAGCGTGCAATAATTAGAGCCTTTAAAACAGCCTTTTTGGTTTCTCTTACCAGAATCGCCTATTCATTAATCCTACACTGAAGCCACTTCCAATTAAATATGTCTTTCAACTATAATAAACGTGCTTTTTGGAAAAGTCGGCTGAATGAGTTTTTCATATTATTGATCAGAATAAACGTTTCCTGTATAAAAAGCCACGTCAGAGTTTCGCTTAAATTAGGCTAACAAGAGAGGTTGGGAGGAACATATCTTTCAGCTTATATATCCTCATGAGCAGTGCTCAAACTATGTATCTGAGCGCTCCCCACAACGATCAACGAGGAAAATACAAGAAGGCTGAACTGTAATATTTTTCCAGCTATTGAACAAGGAGCCTTTCTAATGCTATTATTACTTGGATCGATTGTGCGTGGCACGTAATCTTCATAGAACCTTCTCCAGCTGCAGCAGATGGCATGTTCAAAGAACTGACAGGCATTCCGTTCTCTACTTTCCACTATTCCTTTTTATTGCGTTCGTGCTACGCGTATGCAGTCTACGCTGTTTCCTTTGCCTGGTGACTACCTACTAAAGTTTAATGAAGTGAATGAATATGCCAAGTATGTGGGTCAGAGTTCGGAGTAGTATCAGTCAAGAAAACGGTGTACAAGTCAAGTAACTAGGCGTGTGCTCTACGGGCCAGGGTGGTGGTTGAGCTTTCTGTTGATATTAGGGGGTGGCACGAACTTTTCGCTTTGTTCGATGGTGTCCTAGCTCCTGACTACTTGTGGTATCTGTGCATTCGACCCTGTCAACGAGCTTACATTTATAACTCATTTGAAAATATGGAATCTTCCTTTGAAAATGTGATTATCGTGCAGTGTAGTGTACTAAAAAAGCTTCGAGGCAAGATGCAGACGTGGAAGGATATGAAGAGCACGTGTTCCCACTAAATATTCCATTTTCCACTCGGTCAGGGTCATAAAAGCGTTGCCGAAATACAACACCAAGCAGTTCATCTGGTTCGCTTTCTGCTTCCATGAATATTTATGAAAACTATTCCTGGGGGTTTTCTCCACGTGAAATGAAACTGCAGCAAATTAAGACGGCAATGTATAAGTGAGAAAAAGCGAGTTAGTAAAGTATGAGTGAACAATCCCCACATGCAATTGATTTTAGTCAAATGGAAATGGTGTCTTATTGATTTATTTATTTTAATAATTGTTCCTGCACCAAACGAAACATAAACGGCACTGAAGGAACTTTCAATGACATTATCACTAATATGGTCCATACTTCACTTTCAATAGCTCCATCATTAGATGGCAAAATGGCCACATGTTCCAAGCCTGATATGCAGTATCGGTTATAATTTGAATAAAGCTAATGTTTGAACGCAGAATACTTCAATTAAAGAGATCCTTACAATTTGTCTTATCATCGTTCATTGCCTGACAAATTATGCATTTCAATATCATAGTTTCTTTTTAGTGATAGTAAGTTCTGATAATCACGTAATTTATTTTCTAAAAGTTTAAATTGTCAACTAGAACTTTTCCAATTGAATTTAATTTGCTCTTTTTATACACCCCGAAAATGTGATGGATCAACATCACGATTGGTCGCATAAAAGCAATTCGTCGGTTCAACGTATAGCGCAATGATGAATATGAACATTCACCGTTGGTGACATTATAAATCATTAAAATAAGACCACTTTATAATGTAATGTAATGTGATGACTACAAATACCATAATCCATACTATATGAAGAAAGTAAATCGTTCTGAATTAATCCATTGGAGATACAACTTGGAACAATGACTCAGTATAAATTCGTTCATGGCCAGCTTCCTTCCGATAAAAAGAGCCTGTCATCCCTATATGCCAGTAGTATATGAAAACGGAATTGAAAGAGCTACCGAGTAATGAATTTTGAAGATTCACTCAAATTATCTTACGGAGTTTAATCAACTTAAAAGCCTGACTCTGCAGCAGTAAGGAAAAACCACCAATTGCTTTATTGAAAAGAATAAGAAAGCGCATCTCGGAAACCAACCAATAATTTTGGTGAGCCTGGATCAAAAATATGGATATTGCATTCCATTAGCTAACAAATATTATGTTAAAACGAAGTCTGGTAATAACGAAAAGTTGAACCTTGTTCTGTTAACTACTAAATACTCTACAAGCTAGAAATCGTGGCAGCCTCCTTATGTACAAGACATTTGTGATCTCAGTTTTAAGAAAAATTATGTCCTCCTTGGCTTCAGAAGACCTTAAATGTTGCTGACATTTATTGTTATTCCGAAGATGTAGTCTGTAGAATATTTTTGCAAAGCAAAATTCTTGTTACTTTTGTGTGTAGCAAATCGCAGTGCACTTTGCAACAGCCTCTGTAGCATTGTTTTGTTAACCAAGTCACGTGTAGTTTTTGCTTCCTATAAGTCAGTCACGATAAAGGTTTCTTTTTCGAATAATCTTCGGCCCTTCTCATAATGTCAGGCTCAATTCAATTAGCACGGTAAAACTGCCAAAATTCTATTCCATGACTTTCAGTCAATCAAAAAGTTTACAGGAAACTTTTCCATTGGATATTTCAAAATATTAAAATAATATTTTTACGAATTTTGAATTTCAGTTCAGCAATATTCTCTTTCATTTCCGAAACACATATTAACAACCTTCTGAAAAATTCAAAAAGTTCTTGTTATCGTCGATAAAATTTTCCGGCTTCAAGAATCTTTGAAGAGAAAACCAAGCGTTTTTAAAGTCCTAAGCCTTAGTCTGTTCCAATTATATTCAATATAATAAAAATGATAGGGTATGATACAAATTCAAGTTACAGGAGGTCATGGTTCGCTCACCGTTGCTATGAAGGCGCTCCCAAAAGAGAATACTTTTAACATCCCATTTTTTTCAATGCATGATAAGAGATTTCGTATTTCTCCATGTTTTGGAAACAAGTCATTGTAGTCCCAATACTCAAGCCTGGGGCACATGAGCCTCGAAAATTTAAACCGATGAGTTTTCTGGCAGCATTTGGAAAACTATTGTAAAGATCAATCTTAAAAGATTTACTTCTTTCACAGAGACTAGAAAGACTAGAAAACTTTCGATTTGGACTTAGACACGATTATTCTACGGGACGTCAGCTTTACCTTCGGTAAAAGGAGTAATCTTACTGTACTGTTAAAATCTGCATTGCATATCTTTGTTAAGAGAACCACACATGCGTAAAATACGTAATATAATAATATATTTTGAGGTCAGGCCTATTTAGGGCAGATACTCACATAAAACATTTCGTGTTAATCCACCCAGGGATAGTGCATTTGCTCACCATGTGCCCCTGAAAAAAGTATGGCAGGAGTTGTCCACCCTCTCTGGGCAGAATAAATTGGCGAAAGACCACGACTAGCAGTATTCATCCAGAATTGGCTTAAGCGTGATCAGATGGTCGCTGACTGGTCTTCCAGATCTAAGACCGCCTAGATACGCCAAACGGGTTTTCCGCTTCAAAAGTGATTTTCCATTATAGCAGCTTGGTAAATATTTTATAGTTTTAATAAATGAGTGATGTGTGTACGTGGGATTTTCATACTATTTACAAAAACGATGTCTCTGTGGATAAGGCCTTCAATAGGAGCCTCCTTGAACCCCAGGTGTATTGAATCATGCATGGCGTCTCCTGCACTGCTGTAACAATATTTTCCTGGTTTGCAGGGATTTTATCAACTCACGACGCTTTGTTATTATTCAGGTGAAATGAATTCTTCTAGCATTGGCATTGCCAAAGGCAAATCACAGGACAAATTCACAGTATTGTTGCGCTTTCCCAGGTGCGCGACCTGTATGCTTCGCAGATTTTCGCAAAAGTGAGTTAAACATACCCGACTATTTTTAAATTTACACTATTAATATATTTCACTAACACCTTACCATTATTTTCGCTTGATAACCACTTCACTTACTCACTTTTGTTTTAATTACTTGATTAGTAATTAATCGCTTTTTAATCCGCGTACGATTTTATGTCACTTCAACACTATTTGATTACCGCACTACTTTTATCGCACACTGTCGCTTTTCGCTTATGCAACAAGACTTCGCTTCAACCACAAGACTTCGCTTCATCCACAAGACTTCTCTTTGCCACTCGCTGAAGTCTCTCTTATACATGTACCAAACAATCCCGAATCTTCCACGTGGATCATTCTCGAGTTTACGTGCTGAGTCATTTACACATGTATTGTCGTACTTAATGCACGCAATGTGTTTACGTTATGCCTATTTCCCCTTAGAGAATGATCGGTGTATTGGTAATTGATACCGCAAAACGGGGCTACTTTGACTTCCAGGGTTACTTTGACAGATTTTGGGGCTACTTTGACAGAGCGCCAAAATCGGTTTTCACGTGCACTCAGCAAGTGTGCGTGACCTCGAGTAATATTGCGCGAGGCGCAATATTACTCGGGTGTGGGGAACGCGTCATAGCGTTGTGATCGGCGCGCCCGCCGACTAGTCCAAACAGATTCGTCGCTTGAGTTTGTTGTGTGTTGTGTGGTGGTGCAAAAATACGACTAAATATTGTTGGGATCTGTACTTTTCGGTAATTTTATTGTATTGTTTTCTTAAATAAAACTACAATTGTGAGTATTCGTGATTAAATTGGTGTAAAATAAGGATTTTTATATGTTTTTGGTTACCTTTGTATTCGTTTGTATTTACAAATGAACTACAATGGTCAGAGAGTATAAAAGAAAACTGGGTGCCCGGAGTTACAAAATTTACAGCGATGAAACCCTTGCAAAAGCCGTTGCTGAAGTGAGGGCAGGTCTTCTTACCCCGAGTGCGGCTGCCAAGAAGTATAAAATAAATAGAACAACTATTGTAAGCAAAACTCATCACCAACATGAACTAAAGTCGGGTCATCCAACTGTTTCGACTCCTGAAACTGAAAAACTAATAGCCGATACCTTGAAAATATTAACAGATTGGGTGTTCCTCTTACTAAGCGCGATATCCAAATTATTGTTCAGATGTTGGTCACCAGGGAAGGTAGGGTTATAAAAGAATGGAAAGACAACTCACCGAGGCCGGACTTTGTGACAGACTTTGCAGCGCGAAACAACCTTACTCAGAGACTGGCCACAAATATAAAACCTGCTAGGGCATCAGTAGGTCCTAATGAGATAAAAGAATTTTTTGAAAATGTGAGACCAGCTCTGGAGGAGACACGTCCAGGTCTTATTTACAATTATGATGAGACGAACGTGACTGATGACCCGGGGGCAATAAAAGTTTTAGTCCCTCGAGGTCACAGACGTGTCGAACGACTCCAGGAGCATTCCAAATCATCGGCCAAATTATGCATCATGTTTTGTGGCACAGCAGACGGAAAAATCATTCCTCCTATGGTTGTCTACAAATCAAAGCACCTGTACGAGAACTGGACAATGGGAGGCCCACTTGGAACAATTTACAGAAATAGTCATAGCGGTTGGTTTGACATGAACCTCTTCGAGGTATGGTTCTTCAAGTTGTTGTTGCCGAGCATCCAGGAAGAAAGAATTGGAAATGAAAAAGCTGTTGTCATAGGTGAAAATTTAGCTTCGCACTTCTCACCTGAAGTCGTTCAGGCAGCAGTACAAAATAACATTCATTTCATGACTTTAACACCAAACTCGACGCACATAATGCAACCCCTCGATGTGGGTACAAATGGTCCTTTAAAAAGACAATGGAGAAAGATTCTGAATACTTGGAGAAAGGAATCGAGAATACGGAGCATCATTCCAAAGACAATATTTCCCATGTTACTGAAGAGACTGATGGATGCATTGGCTCCGAATATGATGAAAAATTTGCAGAGCTCCTTCAGAACTAATGGATTTTACCCTTTCGACCCTCAAGCTGTTTTACAAAAGCTCCCAAGTGAACGCGAACAAGAAACGGGACGTATCCTAGATAGCTGTCTGCTGAAGTTTTTAAAAGAGACAAGGGGTTACAACACTGAAAGAATTCGTCACAGAAGAGGGAGGAAAGTCGTTAATAAGTCAGGAGCACAAATATTGATTACGAGCCAAAGAGATAATGCAGAAGAAGATTTTCCAACTATGGATGACTCTCCTGAAATAGAATATAATGTCTCAGCTTTCAAGAATAATCAACCAGTCCCTTCAACCTCTGGACTGCTTACAAAGCACTAGACTGATTCCGACGAAGATGTGAGGTGTTTGTGTGTGCGTTCTTGTGTATGTGCGAACAACTCAGAGGTGTTTGGTTCGCAAGAAGGAAATCAAAAACAAGGACAAGAAGAAGAATAAGTAAGAATTTAATTTTTGTTATATCTGTAGGTGCGACTATAGGTTCTACCGCCATTCTGTTGACTGGATTTGCTGCATTACCTGTAAAAACTGGGTGTGTGCGATATGCAATAAGGGCTCAAACAATCCGTCATACGAATGTGTGGTGTGTGAGGACGACTCTAACTAATTGTTGGCTCTAACTTAAGAGACTGATTAAGTGGAATTAACAGTACCTCCGGTACAAATATTGTAATACTTGCCTTAATAAAGAATAATTTAAATGTAAAAATATTTGTTTTCATTTAAATCCATGTAGTTTTCAATAAAATAATAGTTTTTTTGGTCAAAATGATGTCAAAGTAACCCATGCTTTTACTATCTTTGACGTCAGTTGCATTTCAATGCCCTGTCAAAGAAACCCCACTTCTGGGGTTACTTTGACGTTTAATTAATTAAAAAAAGTAATGAGTTAGGGGAGTGGCAGGTTTTAAATTTGCCATAGATCTGATAACCAAAGGACACATTGTTCTGTTGGCGTAAAAAAAAAATGAAATTCGAGCCGTTAAAAAAAGTTACAATCCAAAAACCTCCAAAACCTGTTCAAAGTAGCCCCGTTTTACGGTACTTTTTTATGAATTTGCTCTTAAGACGACTACAGTGGCGCGTGACATTATTCGAACATATTACAGTTTTATATAGTAATGAAGTGTTGGTGGGATTGCGAAAGTATTCAATATATTCAGCACACACTCTTTCGCGTTTGTAGTCAAAGATTAAGCAAAGATCAAAAATATGGATATCGGCTGTTCTCTTAGGTTAGTACGCTTTAAGCTTGGCTACTGTAATTAGCATTCTCTGAATACAGCACTCCAATACTAATTGTTTACTTAGACTTAAGCTTTAGAATTAAATCTAAGATCACCTGTCATAAGATTTAGAATTAAATCTAAGATCATTTGTGATTCGTGTTAAACTGCTAATTTTGGGAGTGAATTTTTATGCCTGGCATTTTTTTCTGGTCTCCGTTAGATAACCTTATTTCACATGTTTAATTTTCTTGGTGATTGTTTCCATTTTCAAAACCATCCAAGCCTTAAGTCAGGGCTTGATAATTTTATTTTAGGATTTTCACCCATGGCAGGGAATATTCTTCATTTCCTGATACAAAAGGGGCAAATATTTAAGTGTTAGTTTTTTGTTAGTTATAATAGTGTTGTTGTTAGTGAAATGACATCTAAGATATCTATGGTACCATAGATGTCTAAGGTATCTAAGATATCTAAGAGGGTAGCTCCATCATCCAATTACAAAAAAAAATTTAAGAATTTTTTCCTTCTGGAAATCCAGTGGAACTCGTGGAAATCTTTCGATGACACGACATTAATTTATAACTTTATTGTGCATCGTCTGTTTAATATTCTATCTTTACTCCATTCGTGAGATATCTTTACTCTTGGGATTCACTTACTTCTTTTTGCAATTCGTGGCCTGGCTGCCGAGTACAAAAAGATTGAGATAACTTAGTAATGCAAATAAATCATAAGAATGACTGTCATTGTTTTGTTTCTGTGATTCATGTCAAGCACTTCCGTACTTGTTTACTTCCGTTCTCATCGTTGAATAGTGCTTTATTAAAGTATGTTACTCGGTTCTATGGAATACTATGCGAATCATGGAAACGTTACGAAAGTTGAATGTTAATCTTATGAAGCATCAGCATTCCGTTAAACATTGTCTTGCGCCAAAGAATTTATGCCCACTCAGTAACTCAACGATTCCACTTGTACATGACTCCTTAAAGACGTGTCCATTTAACAAAAACGGAGACTAATCTGACATTGATATATGAAACTAATGTTATGGACAAAAGCGGAAGATAGGTTTCGTCCTTGTTGAAAATCTTCTCACGTTGTTCTCACCGAAGTAACATGCCCGATTCGGGCTAAATAGCATGGCCTGTTACTGGACAAGAACTATTAAGAACATATTTTCCTAAGCATGTCGTGTAAATCAGGATAATTGTCCTTCCGTTTTTGCAAGCATCCCATATCGGCAGCATAACAGTATGTTACGAAAGTGTTCTTTGGTCACATTCAAGCCAAGTATGAACTTTATTTTGAAAATGATGTTTAAAGAAATAACTTATCATAATGCATCATACAAAGTGTAAATATACATTGAGTTATTTGGGTTTACAATCCAAGCATTGACAGATTTGCGTTCGGAAAAGAAGTACAACCATTCAATATGTCGATTTATCTTCGCCAAGATAAGAATCTTATGACAATATAGTTTATTTCATAGCATTGCTTAATGGCAACAATGATGTCTAAGATGAAATGATTCTCATAACAAATGATTAAAAAGCAACGGAGAAGACATCTACGAAAGTCCTTCTATGCCCACGTCTGTCCTTCGTTTGGCATAAATCCCATTAGCCTTCCATGCGATATCATTTATATTTCGACTCAACTATTTGGCAATTGTTTGCTTATCCCTGCAGTCGATGTGTAAATATTTCTGGGTTTTCTTATTTTGCCAAACTGTCTAAGCTGTCAATGTTATTCTTTTTTCTGGTTTGTTGTTTCTGCGTTAAAGTTTCTTTTGAAATTTAGGGTTTGTGCCATACTTTGTTCAAAAGAAGGGACATAGACTTTTCCTTGCCATGAGGTTTTGCGGTAGTGCATATATATGTATATTTATATAAACGTTTAAATGTAACAATTCATGTGGACTTCCGCAAACGTTTAAACGGGTTCATATATTTTCAATCCTTTTGCTCATCTTAAATACATCGCTATTGGTTTAAATTTTTTATTGAATTTAAACCGAGATTTCTTTATTTTCAATATCGTTAATTCACTTTGTCATTAGGAACAAACCAGAACTGTGTTGCATTTCATAACTATAAATATTTATGCAGACTATATAAAAGCATAGTGTAATCACTAAAAAAACTAACAGTCCGGAAAGGAATAATAAAGAATAGGAGTACTGCATGTAGTAAATAAAACGAACTTTGCAAGATCGAAAGCTTGTAAATCATACGCCGTAAGTGAGTAGCGACATTGCTATAGTTAGTTTTCTTTGCTTCAAAGTTTGCGTGTTATATGAGTCTTAATCTTGAAATGTAACAGAATTTCCATGCGAGTCTTTTCGCACCTTCGCATTAATGTCTTATTTCGATTGAATCGGCTAATTTGTATCGAATACTGTTAGACTTGTAGTACATTCGTTGTGGTAGCAATGGGTTAAGCTATGGTGATAAATTTGCTGTAAGTCTTTGTTTCGACGCTTTGCCCTTGTGCCTACGTTAAAACGGCCGGCGTAAAGTTTCCTCTTCGTCTTCATTTAAATTTCAAAAGCATTTTGCTAACAAAACGTCACCAGTATCATTGTTATATGGACTCCGATGATTCGAAGCTCTGGACAAAGTTAAATAATGCTTTCCTTAATTTTTGTTATCATATAATATTAACTTATTTCTACACTTTACCCAAAATTTAACACCGCTGCGTTTTTTTTTTGTTGTTTAATTTTGGAAAATTTCTTATTGTTTTTTTGAAAAATGTGAAATTCTTATCTAGGGCTTGTATCCTACCACCATATTTTAAGGGTATTTTCAAATCTTTCCGATGGCTCCTCCCACCTATCGAATGTCGGCCGTGTTGCTGATTGTTATGGTCCCACACCCTGGCATCCTTTACGCTTTACGCAGCCTCCTGGCGTAGAGGTGAATTGGTTCGGTAGCTTCCTGTCAGTACAAAAATCGATTGAGCTCCCTTTTATACAATCTCGTGCAAATCCGAATGGTTTCCTCTCTACTAACCATATCCTTATCATATCCTTGGTACCTTTGGAATCTCGTTCTTGCAAAGTGGAGATTATGTTCAGATGACCATACCAAAAATTATCAACAAAGAGATTCAAATCCCAGGTTTAAGTTCATTTATGATACCCGGCATTTCAGATGCTATATATACATTATATATAAATTAAAGAGAAAGGCACCTAGGAAAGGCCGGTGAGGGACCCCCGAATTGATACCATAGGGTATGAAACTAGCTTCATCTTATCCCGTATGCTAAATTGAATTAGTTTGTAGACAAACCCATTGATCCGAATCGAATCAAACTTATGAGGCACGCTACCATCATTTTTTTTTCTAACCCAATGTCCCTTGGAAATTAGCCTATACATCAACTGTTGAGGGAAATGTTTACACCCAAATTATTTTTCAGAAACAGTTCTAGTTTCTCCAGAGAACGTTGAGAATACTGAAAAAAGAAATCGGACGAATATCGACTATATCTACACGATTCAACGCTTTTGGAAATGTAAATTAAATTATTTAATGTAAATTAAATTAAATATGTGAAAATGTAAAATATGAAATGTAAATTAAATTAAAACGAATGTTTTAGCAAATTATGACGAGGAAGTCTTTTTAGGAAAAAAATGTATATTTTATCAGCCTCAGCAGAATTTTGAGAATTTTGCTTTACGTGCATCACGAGTCCTCCAGGGCTCACAACCAAGGTATTGCCAATAAGAGCGCCCAAGGGCTTAGAATCGGCGAATGTAGTGAGTCGCAATTTGTTGTAATGACTATCAAACGTTGATATTCTTAGCTTCACCAACGAGTTGTATGTAATCTTCACTTGCTTTCTTTTCGTCGCAAAGTAGTTTGCCATGGAGTCATCCAAGAGTATGGAACCGTTGTGATGTATTATTCCTGGCAGGCACTCTTGGTAAATTGTTCTATTTATTTGATTCTATTGAATGTACAGGCACCTAGCCTTATAGTTGATAGGGTCAAATGTTCTCGATATCATTCTACTAAGAAATATTAAAACTAGGTGAACTCGCTGAGACTTCCAGTTGACTACATTCAAGTTGCGGTAGTATATTCTTGAAAGTAGTTCCCGAGGGTGCCAAGCTGCGATGAAGCTCTAAAATGTCGTTTGGAAAATCTCTGTAGAGGTAATTCCTGCAAGTGTTTTTCAAGGATATCTTTGAGATGGCTGAGTAAAGAATTGAGTTCAGACATATAATTTTCTTATCGATTTCAGAGGTTGAGAGGTTTTTCGACCTGTGGATAAAAGCATCCTCAAGTTTTTTGCTCAAGACAGCTCTAACTGTTTCCTTAACAATCCGTTTGTATCAAAAACGGTCAAAATCTCCCACCTCCAGCTTCACACCATTTTTATACTCTTAAAGTGAACTTACCAAAAGATTGTCAGATTCGGCATCAGAAACTCTACATTTCAGGTACCTCCAGCTGCGGGAGATATTCACAAGGTCGGCCGACATACTGAAAAAATCAATAGTTGACGAGCTCCTTCGAAAAGTTGGTTTGTTCGGTGCTATCAAGATGAGCTACATATTTGATTGCGTCCAATTGAACAGAGCCGTATCACATCCGTTGGATAAGTGATTTCCCCATTAAGAATGTCTGGCATTGATGTCACCCGTTATACAAAGAAATCAAGCGTTTCACACAAAGTAAGTACTGTTACCGAGTCTTCAATGAGTTCCCCTCCTGAAGATTTGTGTTTAACATATATCCCTCCAAAGACTAAACTTAGTATAATGCCGTTTACTGACTTCTGACTTGTATAACAATTACCTTGAATTTTGAGATGGGTTCTGAACGCCAAAGATATTGACAGGACCTTGATCGCCACGCCTTATGACTGTATGTTTGCAATAGAGGTCAATATTGTGTTCACTTTGTGTTGTGTTTCTTAATCTTAGTTTTGAGATGACGAAAAAATCTAGTCTATGCATGTCCTAACATTCCTGGACAGTGTTTCTTTTGAAGCGCGAATCAGCGAACATATGTTTTGGATAGAAAGCGATAGCAAAAGCGATAGCAAATTTTGAAGCCAACGTCACGTACGCCACTTTTTTCTCACTCAGATTAGTGGGTATTTTATAAAGCGTGATTTTTTAAAGAGAAACACATCTTTAAAATGAAATAAAATAAGTTTAATAAATTGTTTTGATTGCCGTTTTTTTATAAATTTGATTTCGAATACGTGAGCGCGATGACTAGCGCGGAGGAAATCCAAATGATAGGGCCGATTTTCGACAGCATCATTCGGCCGTATATCGCCAATAACGTGGCCATTGTTGCATAGCATCTTCGAATGTTAAATGACTAATTTGACATATCGCCACAAGAAACGTCATCCAATTTTGAATCACAAAATCTTGCAGGCCACAGTTCACATCAATCACATAATGATGTGATTGTTCACATAATCGCTCATCAAATGCTTCTTTCAATAAGTCAATGGTTTGACGAGCTGCATGGCTCTGTGGATCCCTAACGTTATGATAAAGCGATTCTGGAGTGAGAAAGTCATCGATCATGTCTCATAGCGTCACCATTGTGTGCAATGATATTTCGAGTAGTATTTTCGAATAAAACTAAACAATGCCTCTATCCGGATATAGCGGTGTTTGGGCAACCGCCTGTGGCTGGTCATCACTCCGAACGCGGTAGTTTTGTTTATTGACGTAGCCATTCAACCAGAAATAAATCTTATTGCTAAACGAAATTTTATTATGAAATTCGGGATCTGCAGCAATTTGTTCTTTGACCCATATACCGGATCTACGCTGTACCCAGTGATCTCTTGGCTTCAATTCCTATACGAGTTCGATTTAGTCACTCCGCAAATCTGTAAATCGTCCATAATGTGGATGGGCACTGGTTTAATTGTTTGTACTTGTTGTTTGTTTGTACATTGTTTATGATTTCTTCAATACGCACTGTACGACATATTGATAGATGGAGTAAGCGCGGTGCGGAAATTATCCATTGTTAATTGAATTAATTGTTCTCATGGATTATTACGTTGGCCATAAAATATACCGAGTGCGCGATGAGTTTCTCGAACAGAATCGGTTTTTCGAAATAAATCAGCGGAATATACAGACGTTTCCCTGGCGTCAACATATTTATGATAAATCTACAAACCAAGTTAACCATAAAACGTCTGTCAGTTGTCACAACATACGAAGCACTAAAAAAGGGGTCTGAATGCCAACTCACACTTCTACACCTCTGAAAAACATCCCTATGTAATTGTATCAACATATTTCTATGTAGAAATAATATAATATATATGCGTCTTCTAGGCATGGCTCGACGGCGGACGAGTGATGGCTAATTGTTGTGGAAGGCGCGCTATAAACACCTATAAATTCGAAACTAAGGCTCCAATCAATATGAAATTTTGTGACAATATTATGCGATTTTCATGTTCCAGACAACTAGATATAACTCAATCAAGCAAAATCACAACTCATAGTTCCCAAAAACATTACATTGTGCAAAATTAGACAATCTACATGACAATACAGTATTTTCGCGCAATCAACTTGGTTACATTTTCTATACAGTACATTAGACAATGTAACCAACAAGAACATCGTAGATAAAACATTGTAAAACTTATCCTTGAGACGCAGTCCTTCCTTAGTACTGCTCATCACCGAATTTGTTATTATAAATTAAAGAAAAAACTACAGCAAGAAAAGTCAAATAGACTAACATTACCCATTTAGGGTAATGTTTCTGATAAGAAACATTTTAAAGAAATTTTAAAGAATTATTTGTTATTGTATCAATTATTTGATTCCAAATAATTGATACATTGATTCCAAATCAAAATTTCTGTTACCGTTATATTATTAGGGTGCCCTATAAATTTTTTCGATCCCTCGCTATGAATGACTCTAACCTGCTATGTTTGTATAAACATGGATGCTTATCTCTTTACCGTTTATGACATCGATTTTAGTCCTCCCAGAGCTATTTCACCGTATGTTTCGTTGGTAAAAAAGTTTGAGTCTGAACAAAGCAATAGTAGAAAGGACACTACAGACGAAATTTTCACAGTTTAGGGAATAGGACTACGCCTTTTAAGAAAGCTCACAGTTGGCTTAAGAAATTTGGTGCTGGCAAGTTGAAGGCTAAAGACCGTGGCGGAGTTTATCAAGACTATGCTCTCGGAAAATTCGCGATTGACTGTACATGAGATACTGGATGCCACTAACATTTCCAAGACAACTATAAATTAGCATTTTAATCAAGATGGGTTAAATACCTTTTGGTAATGATCGGTGATCTTCAGCGGCAGGAAATAGATTCTTTCCCAGTCTGGTCATTGGTGATAACGCCTGGATTGTTCGTCAAATATGTATCGAAAACATTTCAAAGCCTGAGCTTCATCCGTAGAAGATACTTTTGTACATTTGCTGGGACTAGAAAGGTGTATTTTCCTACAAACTCGTTCCTCAAAGTTAAGTTGACAAATATTGCAATGAATTTGATCATTTGAAAACCGTGAAAGCAGTAAAACAGCCAGAATTGGTGAACCAACGAGGCGTCCCACCATAACAATGTGAGACCGCGTATTTCGTTGGCTTTCATGAAAACATTATTAAAGTTTGATGAGGACGTGCTGCCTCTTACTTTTACTTCCCAGACTTCATTCCATTCCATTATTACTTGTTCCTTTACCAAAAAAATTCTGTCCAAGGTAAATCTTGCAAATCTATACAAAAACAAAAACGCATCTAGGAGAATATTTTGCAAGTAAGCCTCAAGCCTCGGTATGCCTACGTAAATCAACCTTAAACAATAAATATTATTATGGTATCGTATTATGGTATAAATATTATTATTATTATGGTATATATATATTACCATATATAATATATATATATGGTATTATTATGGTATTCGACAAACGGGAGGATCCTTATGGGTCACCCAAGTATTTTCATCTACATCCTTGCTCTTTATTCCATTTCTACTCTAACCTAATTATATTTTTATTGCGTTGTAATGCCTGAATAAGAAACATAAACATAAGCTTGAGAATGAAAAGAAAATTCAAGAGAAAATTCTCAAGAAATCACTTCTTACAGTGTAACGAATACGCATGATTGTGTCAGAAGTTTATTACGTTTCGGTAAACACAAAAGGAAACAGTATATTCTCAAAACATAGCAAAAACCATAAAAGACACAATTACTTCTCACTATCATCAGGATTGCTGAGGGAACTCCTTTTATCCCCTTGAAGGTGTTGACGAACAACAAAGCACAGAATAGTCGATGGTTGACTTTGAAAACTGGCAAAAGCAAGCATTTCACCTATCTTTCGCGAAAGCATCGCAAGAAAAACGCTTTTGAAATATCTGACTCAGTTAAGAACTTTTCAAAGGCTCCAAGTGTTGAATCACACACGTGAAAATGTCAGAAGCAAACAAAGCAGATTAGACCGGAATCGAACCATGCAGAAACTTCTATCAAACATGTGAAGCCATCGCGATCGACGTCTAGCAACCAAAGGCGTTTGGTACACAGATCTCCTCCATAAAATAGGAGTATTGTTTTAATTGTAAACATTTGAGTTATAAAAAATCTTCTGCTCATGTCTGCTGTTAAAAATAGCTTTCGAACTGATTTGTTTATTTTCCGGGATTTCTTTCCCTTGCACGTCATCGCGGTTTTCGACAATATTTTATAAGTAGCAACAGCAATAATTGTAAGAAGTGTAAACACTTAATTTTTATAAGGCATTTTCGAAATGGCTATCTTTGCCAGAGCGAAAGTACGTCAATATTCTGGGAAATTAAATGGAATCTAAAATTATGGGATGAATTTGTAATTAAGATGTTCGAAATATGCGATCGTCATGAAATTCTTGCTATTTTCTCATATGCTATGAAAATTATTATCTGACTACTGCATGTTGCAGAATTTATTTTGGATTTAACATTGAACTCTTTCAGAAATTGCAAGATTGTACTTTTATACCCTTACAATTTGTATTTCTTGTACCCATATTTTTTCCTGTTTTACGTAGAGTTAAATCTTTGCTTGCATCTTCATAAAAGGCTGAAATTAATAAACTTTACATTTTTTCCAGCTCAGAATTGCAAGTACGATCTACTGGAACAAGAGGAAATGCCAAATCTACAATAAAGTATTCGAAAAGAATTCGAATATGAAAAAGCAAAAGGTACGTGCACATGATGTAACAATGTTGAGATTATTTGTAGCTGATTTCATTAAATTAACAGTCAGGCAATCTTCATTTTCACGATTTCATTTCACCCCGCCGTATGTAAATCTGAAAAGCTGTTGGACTTATCTACAAGACTCAATAGCTCCATGAAACAGCTTTGTCGGAATAACAGCAAATAATATTAGAATAAATGTTCTAAGTGTGAGGGTGTGCTCTACAATCTTATCCTTAGCTGAATCCTGTCAACAGCATCATTGCTGGCTCCTTCTGCTCGCGTCCTTCCGCATTCAGAATGCTTCATATTTCAGCTTCACTCCCACGGTCAGTACACGAGCGACAGTATTTCTTCCTTGTTTCCATGGCGTTTCCAACGTTCGCACTGTACTTGCGAGCGATCTATTTATTTATTCCGTTCCGAAGAATACAAAGGATATGGTTTCTTCTATTGAGGTCCGTTGGCCTATTAGAATGGAAATGGCTTGAATGAATTCTCGTAAATCGTTCTGTCTTCCTTATTTCAATGTTATCAGCACTTGGAATTCGTTTCGTTGTCCATGATGGAAAATTATTGGCAGTGAAGCTCTTCAAGAGCTTGCGAAATGAGAGAAAATGCATTTGGAAATCAATAAAACAAATTTTATCGTGGATATAAATTTGAATTTGAAGGGTAAACAATGTAAGCAATGTTTGAAACATGAACAAAACACTAGTCGCAAGGAAAAGTTTTAATGAGCAAGAATATTGATAGAAAAACAAACGCAGTGAAATGCCTAATTTGCACTAATATTTTATTTGATTCAAAAAATACTGAGAAAAACAGCGATTTGTTTGCGCACTAAGATGAAGCAATGTTTTTATTTTGTGGTTGATTGAGTTAGTACTCAAAGTTAACAATTATTCCTGGAGTCAAACTTACGATTGAAATATTCAACAAATGATGTAAAATTCGTCATCAAATGACGAAAACCAGCTGGCTTTAATTAGGATGAATAAGTGAAAATGGCCACCACGACGAATAAGATGTTTGACGAAGATGAAAAGAATACAGACTCAAACGATTGAAATTCTGAAATTCAGCTAGTGAAAATCAAAAAAGCCTGAACATTCAAAAGCTCCGATTTTGATTTTAAACAAATGCAGTATGACATGGTGCATTATCGTGATCAAGGAACCAAGAGTTGTTTGCCCATTATTCCGGCCGTTTCAGACGAATAGCTTCACGCGAACGACGCATAACGCTCAAATAAGCTTTGTTGACAGTTTGGCCCGGCGGAAGGAGTTAAAAAAATTTAGCGATTTTGACACCAATCGTAATTTGACGCGTTTGAGACATAAAACATTTTTCAAAATGGTTTGGGCTGAGCCTAATGATATTCCAACACTATCAACGTGGTCTTTAATTGTCAATCGACGATTTTCAAGCACCAAATCTTTGATTTTTTGAACGTGGCCTTCGTCGGTAGACGATCATGGTCGTCCAGAGCGCGGTTCGTCTTCAACGCGTTCTCGGCCCGCTTTGAACTCGTTTTACTACTTATTAACGTTTTTTGTGCCATAGTTTGATCACCAAAGGCCTATTGCAACATTTTCAACGTGTCCGCACAAAAATATTCGTTCCGCAAACAAAATTTGATGCAAGTTCTTTTACAGAAACGTTGTTTAACAAACACGTGTAACTCGCTGATAATTAAACCTTTTGACAAACACACGCTAGGCAAAGGTCATAGACAGTCCTACCAACCTAGAAAAATTTACCTGGCTTCCTAATGCCCGGGTGTTTTAAATGACAATTTCACCTTAGTTTTTGATCACAGTAGTACATGTACATAAATTAATTTGGAGGAAAAAATCTCATTTAATGTGGATTGACGATCCATTTTACGAATTCCAACATCTTGATAGTGGAATTTTAAATTTGACAAAAATTGTATGCGTAATAGTTCCCTTTATATCTCGCAAAACTTTGCAATTTATGTAAAATTTTCTCACTTCGCCATATGTCCCAACATCTGGAACTCATGGTTCTTCGTCTGACTCATCTGAAACTTGCAATTCACAAGTCTTCACAAGACAATTCACTGTCAATTCCGGAATACGTTTCAATGCTTGAATCGTTTATAATTTCTGGTGTAAGTGCGTTACCCATTTCAGTCGGTACAGCTAGTGGTATATCGTGAAAGAACCTTGCTTTGCGGAAAAAGTTACGAATTGTGTCTTTTGTAACACTTTCCCAAGCATTTTTGATGAAATATATCTAGCAAGATTATGCGCTGAACTAGTGGTGTCTAGATTCGGCAAAATTTGCTTCACTATTTGCATCCTTTAAATAAATTTCAATGATTCTGGAACACCTTGGTCTAATGGCTAGCAGACTGATGTGCAGTTTGGGGGAACAATATTAGCTTAACATTTTTCAATTTTAAATGCGTCGGATGTGATGCGGCATTGTCCAGAAACGATAGTATGTTTCTATTTTCTCGTCCCATTTTTCGATCAAAATCTTAAGCGAATTTGTAATTATTTCACCAGTCATTAATGCTTTGCTGTTGGCCAAATAGGATACTGGCAAATCATTGATGTTAATGTCCCATTTACCAAAAACAAGAATCTTTTCCTTTTCGCCAGCCATATTCTCACAAAGTAGTATCGTTATTCTTTCCTTCGATAACTTTCCCCCAAAACAGCGCTCGTGTTTAAGCGTTAAAGTTTTGTTAGGTTATGCGCGGAAGAACAATCCCGTTTCATCGGCGTTGTATATATCTCGGGCTGAATAGCCCTGAATAATTGATGTAAAAATGATTCAACATCGACAGGATTAACGCTCGATGCTTCTCCTGAAATTACCTTAAAGCTAATATTTTTTCGAGTACGGAACCGTTCTAGCCACCCTGCAGATGCGGAAAACGTTTCCAAGCCAACGTTCATGGCAATTTGTTTTGCTTTATCGCGAACTTTAGGTCCTAAAAAGTAAATTCAGAGAAATCACTCGGAAATTCACTACACCTGATAAAGGCATTCCTTTGTTTCAAGCTTTGAGGAACCACACATAGCATATCTTGTCCATTTTTAACCCGTCATCTTTTGAAAAGCTCCTCTTTTCATTGATGTTTCAATTTGAGTGAAATTTTTCTTCTAAACTACCACGATTCTTTAAAATATCTTCAGCCGGTGTTTTTCCGATATTGAACATTTTTGAAAGTTCGCGAACACTAAGTTTTTCTTTTTTGTAAACTTTTATTGTTTCAACTTTTTCTTTTAGTGTCAACCGATTCTGTTTCGTCGTCATTTTATACTAACAAAACGCCAATACTACACTGTATATTAGTTAACACAACACCCTGAGCAATTTACTAAGCAAACTGTCAAAAATACTACTATACACTGATTTGAAAAGCAATGTGCTTCGTGCACGCTTCTTATCAACTGCAAACTTCAACAAAAGCACACAGAAGAATTTTTGCTGAGTTTTGCATTGACCTTGCTGCGTATATTTTTTGCATCATATTCTTGTTGTCCGTTTAAAAGAGGTTTTAGCTCATAGAAATTGTTCTGTGCGAGTGATAATAAGACGAACTAGTTTTGATAATTTTTTTCCAATCAATTTGGATGTGGAAAAGACACACAAGCAAAAATGAAACAGCGGTCGTCTCTGAGTTGGTATCGCTCAAAAGACCTCCCGTGGTACTAGGAGATGTTCGCGCCAATTTTTCTCCGTGCTGCGGCGGCAATACGGTGGCACCACAGTTCTACGGGGACTGTCCGCGTCCGTGTAAGAGAGTTGTCCGTTCAAAATGCTAAATTTATACGGATTTTTGAAGGGACTCAAAATGTACGTTTAAGAGGGGCGTCCGCTTAAGAGAGAAGTCGGTTAGGTGCGGTTTCACTGTATATATAAGACATGAAAGTTATAAATCCCTGTGTTGCTGTAGTTTCAATCCCTAAATCGCATGAAATCATATAATTTCCCGACAAACGAAATTATGAAGTCGCTTTCAGTGATGATTTTCGATGCTATGTGCCATAATACGATACATTATTAGAATGTTAAATAACTGAAAATTTTCATAATTTTCATCATTTCAGTGTAAGATCTTTTTATATTTTTGTTTTTGAAAATAATCGCGATGAAAAGAGACAGATATGAGATATTTTCGTTAATTTGAATGTTAAAACAATATTTATGACTGAAAAAAATTTCTCACCAACATTGATTTGAACACACACAAAGACGGGAAGCTGACGAAAATGCGAAGGAAAGAGAAGCAAAAGCAGAGAAACTTGTTGATGGGTTGTATAACGCCACAATATCTCCCATAGAACAACATGGCAGAAATAATAGTCACAAAATTTCTGTAAACCGCCCAAAAACCGCCATTTTATCTCGGAAAGCTCATATAAAAACGAAGCATATAAATTAGATAAGTTAGTTAATTAATTAAGCAGCTAGATGGTAACGCCTCTGGATTCGACGGGATTCTCAATATAGGCATCGAAAACTTTCTAAGTAAAACCAATAGACCTTATTAGTCTAATGTTTCAGTCTGAAAACTTCGCACTTTCCAAACTGCTTGAAACAGGCATGCGTAAAACCAATCCTTAAAACTTGGAAAGATCCGCGACAACCTAACAATTACAGGCCAATTAGCTTACTGCCGGTGCTTGGTAAGGTTATTTCGAAACAGTTTGCTGATAACGATGAAAATTCGAACGTCCTCCCTAACATTCAGCTTGGCTTCAGGCATGGATACTCAAAGCCCCTACTACTACTCTCCAAGAAATAAAAATTGTGCTGAATGCAAAACAATCGGTGGGCTTACCGACAATCGATACTGAAAAAGCTTTCGATACTATCTGGCGGCCTACTTCGTAAGTTCAAAGAGCTCAGTACCCCACCATACCAGCACAGGCTCATTTAATGAGTGACAAAACATTCCAGGTTAAAGTATGAAGACCATCATCCGCTATGAAAACTACTCCTGCTGGTGTTCCACAAGGTTCATGCCCGAAAATTCAAATTCAAATTATTTTCATTATTTTCATTCACACAGTGTTTACAATCACTATTTACAAATTTTTCATATCCTTATACTGAGCCTACGTGCTTTCTCTAGAGGCTGGGCCCAGAACTCTTAACTAACAGATATTATATTAAATAGACCTCACTTTATATTACAATTTAAAATTATTAATGCTAACACTTTCACCCTCAGTGTGACATCAGTAATTTTTTTCCGTCCGTCCTCCCTTTTGTACAAGCCAGTGCAAGCCCGCAGGATTTTTCGCTTCAGTAACCCTATCTAGCTCTACTTGTACGCTCCTGTGCCTGCCAGATTAGATACGCATACATGAGTATAAGCCTGATCAGTGACTTGTAGGCAAGTATCTTAACCCGCTTGTTGGTCACCGACTGTTTCATGAAATGAGGCATAAGTAGAATGCCTAAATAGTTATCTTCCAAACAGAGTCTAAGTGGGCACTCAAGATGTTTTTCGTATCGAAAATCACCCCCAAATTCTTCGCTTGCTTGGAGCGGTGCACCACCTGTCCGCTTAACTTTACCCTGGTATCACAGATTTTCTTGGTCAGCAAAGAGATTCACCTCGATTCCAGGTGTATACCTTGAATATCAGACGGGAATATATTAAAGAGAAAGGGGCCTAGAATAGACCCCTGACGGACCCCTGACTCGATACCAAAGGGTTCGGTACTAACTCCACCAGACACCACAAAGGTAGTACATCCCTTCATGGAACTGCCTACTATTTTTGTAATGCTCAACGTAAAGCCAAATTGAATGAGTTTGTAGATAAGCCCGTCGATCCAAACCGAATCAAAGGCTTTTTCTACATCAATGAGGCCCGCTACTACGGCCTCTCTGGCCTGCCAAGTTCTTGTTATACTGGCTTGAAAAACAGCCTCCGCGTCTACCGTTACGTGAGTTCTTTTGAATCCAAATTGTCTTTCCGGTACTGTTCCTGTTTATTCAGAGAACTGAGTGATACTTTGAAGAGTTACTCTTTCCAGTAACTTCCCTACATTGCACAGAAGAAACATCGGGCGAGTATCGACTGCGTCTGAATGACAAATATTTTGGTTACAGCAAACAGCAAACCGGCATCGGCAAGAAATTAAGGGCTTAGGCCTCGGTTCGCTCACTGATAATATATTCCCTAAACAATTTTTCCTATCACTTTCCTAGCTAACATTTTCCTAGCTAATACCAGGTTCATGCCCGAGTCCAATACATTTTGGTATATACACTTTAGACACACGCACAAGCCAAAAATGCCAACAAACTGCTTATGCAGCCGACACTTGCTTCTAACTTCTAACAACAACTCTAACCAGTTTATCTCCAATCTAGAGGAAAAAGTCTACCAACACTTCTACAGGTGGAAAATTAAAATCAACGTTAAGAAGACCGCGACAATATTCTTTAGTAGGAAACGTAAATCCAACTTCCTAGGCTAGGTGATTCCCTGGTCCGAAGATCTGATTTTTTAAGGTCTAAATTTTGATCGAAACCTATCGTTTAAAACCACGTCAAGCACATAAGTTCTAAAGTACTCAAATCTGTTCTGTCTCTGTACCTATTACTTAATCGAAAGTCGTCCATGAGTCTTCGTTATAAAATCCTCATCCTTAATAAGAGTATCCAACCAATAGATATATACGGAGCCTCCACAGGGATCCAATGGGCTAAATGTTTCTAAACTAAGCTAAACTAGAACTCAAGTAAACCAAAATCGATATTTAAAAATGACCCTGAATTATCCTACTACTCCTCCTCCAGATTGCAACACAAAATAGCTAAGATTAGCGCAATTAACTAGCTCGCGGATTCGCGCAGAGCTAACCTGTTCAGAAAAGCTCAAAACTCCTTCAATGTCCTCATCAAATCGTTTGGTCCTATGTAAAGTCTACAAAAATCAAGACCAAGCGTTCTCGCCTATGGATCTGCTCAGATCAATTTGCTTAGATTAATTTTAAGTTAAATGTAAGCCTAGTAGAGGTTTTTGTCAAAACCGGCTATTAATCGTATTTCCTTAGATTTGTGAAAATAAAGTTCCTTGAATATAGACCAACAAGTTTTTATGGAATTTTTAGAATTTTTCAGCATCGATAAAAAATTCACTATACTCTTATCTTCACGCAATGGCCTTAAACTAAAAAGCAATAAAGACATTAGCCTTGCAGCTTCAAATCGCCCTTTGATAAAATGCATTTCGTAACCTTATCTTAGCTACTGATCATACCGCTGTTGATATCTAAGTAAATGGTAAGGGAAGAGATCACTATCAGTGGATGATAAAACAATAAGCTTTGGGTAAAGAATATTTTTTTGTTGATCCAATGGGCCCTTAATTTTTTATGATGTAAATGTTGATTTTATCATTACAAAATGCATGGATTGGTAAATTTATGACATTATAAGTTTTGATTTTTTTAGTAATCAATTAAATATATCTGAATTCCGACTACTGGTTAAGCAGTGTCCTATAATACCTGGCTTATCAAATTGGGAAGCAAAGCATGCTATTGTACTTTATCTATTGCTAAATGTTTTTTGAGCACTATAAAAGCGAACTGCGAAACACAAGTTTGCCAGTGTAAAATCATGAAGGGTTTGTTCATAATCGTTTTAGTTGCAGCATCGACTGCTGGAAGCAATGATTGGGTAACTCGCGTCGTAGGTGGAGAGGAAGCCAAGCCGCACTCTGCTCCATACATAATTTCCCTTCAAAGAAACGGGAGGCACAGTTGTGGGGGATCAATACTCTCTGAAAACTGGGTGCTAACAGCTGGACACTGTGTGAACAAAGGAGAAATCATAACAATTGTTGCTGGTCTTCACAACTTGAATGATGCTGGAGCTCAATCTAGGACTACAAACCAGGTAATTATTCACGAAAGCTACGCTGGTGGAGTTGGCCCAAACGATATAGCCCTCATATACATTCCGGAACCATTTCAATTCAACGCCAATATTAAATCAATCAGCCTTCCTTTGGCGGCAGAAATTACTTCCGGAAACGCAACACTTTTTGGCTGGGGTAGTATATCAACAACTATCTTCCCACATCTTCCCAAAGACTTACAAACAGTGACCAAGCCTGTTGTGGACTATCAGCAATGCATTAAGGCATTGGGCTTAAATTCGGCATTGGCATCCACAAACATTTGCACGGGACCACTTTCTGGAGGGATTTCAGCATGTAGCGGTGATTCGGGTGGACCACTTGTGCAAACTAATGATGATGGAGTTACGAAACTTGTAGGTGTTGTGTCCTGGGGATCCATTCCTTGCGGACAGCGGAACAAACCCTCTGTTTACACTCGCGTTTCTTCCTTTATTCAATGGATCAAAATTAATATCGACAAATATCAATATCAAAGGCATTTGAGCAATGCAATTCATTCATGAAATCCACTGATGTTTCCACATATGACACTAGAATTTATATCTTTAAAATCAATAAAAATGAAAAGTTTCGAAAATTCTGCCTTGATTCCTTGATTTTATTCCTAGAATTAATTAAATTATTTACGAATGTTCGTCAAAATTATCTAAAGTTTAATGTTAGGCAATTGTTTTCAGATTTAGATTCAAATATTATTGGGAATAAATTGGGGATAAGTTCAAGAAGTTCTCGCCAAGATTGCTGGTAGAAACTTGACTGTATTGCCTCCATTTTTTGTTTCCGTTTGTTTCTAAACTACTGTGAATTATTTTCCGTCAATTATGGCCCCTTATCTCTTATCTTTCAGTGCATAATAGATAACAATCCTGCCGTTGAGTAGTTTCGTTATTATTGTTTGTTTCAAGTTGAGAAGCTTCTTCTCAATATTTTGTGTTCGGATATCAGTATGAATGAGAGGAGGTATGCTCGCAAGTTTTATTGGTCTGTTTATGTCCTGCTAAGGATATGTCAGATGCGTGTACTTGTCAGGAGTATGCGGATTTTTTTCGCTTTGTTTATTTATTCAAAAGAAGAAGGCTGTTAAAGTCATAGTATGCTGGTAAACATATATGGTGGACAGGCTCTATCAATAAGGTCATTTAAGACATGGTTTCGACAATTCGAAAGGGGTAATTTCAATGTAAAAAGCAGTTTTATCTTCAAGTTAGAAACTCTTTATTGTTTACAAAAATAAACAATCACAATGTAACCAAAGAAAAGAGGCCAAAAAAACAAGTTACAATGTTTCATCAATAGTTATTGCATGGTGACTCAACTCAAACTCAAAGAGTAGAAGCATTAAATGCGTCACAGGAAATGATCAGCAGGTGTTTTCGAGCAATGAGTATTAATAAACTCGGAAAATTGGTCCCACACTATTTGAATAAACGTCAAATCAAAAACCACAAAGTCAATTGTGAAATGCTGCTTCGCCGCTACGAAAGAAAATCAGTTTTGCATCGAATTGTGACGGTTGACGAAAAATGGATTTATTTTGAAAACCCGAAGCGGAAAAATTCGTGGCTTTCACCTGGCAAAGCCGGTCCTTCAACACGAAGGCCAAATCACTCCGGCAAAAAGACCATTTCCTGTGTCTGATGGGATCAGAGAGGTATCGTGTATTACAAACTCTTGAAGCCCGGTTTTGTAGTATTTTACTATAATATGTGAATTTTAATCAGTCGGAATATATCGTATCGTATATCAACAACTCCTTTTTATAAACAGTAGCGTGAGCTGAAGGATTTTCTGTTCCAGCAATCCTATCTAATCCCATCTATGCGATACCAGTAGTTCCTGCAAGAGTTTGGCCCTGGTGAAAGCTTTATATGTTAGAAGTTTTCAAAAAGCATGATAAAATGGTGAACATATTTTTTTTTCTTTTAAACAGCGTCCTCGTGTGCAATGATTGTGTTTTTCGTATCAAAACTCATTCTCAGATTCTTCGTTTGTTTGAAAAAATCCACTACGACTACCAGGTCTTAACTTTATTCTTGCATCACAAATGCTTTGCGCTCGCTAAGTATTTCTGATGAAAACCGATGAACACCATCAATTTTCATTCAAGTTAACGAGTCGAGACCTGCCTAGACTTGTAAAGCGGGGTTTTTCAGATGAACACACGCAAAAATCATCAGTAAAGGAACTTACATCCACTTCCGGAATTCAGCTCATCTTTGATTCCCGCAATATTATGGATGAGTGACTTAAAAACAAAGAGACCTATAATATACACTTGACAGATTTCCGAATATGTAAAAAAGGACTTTGAGCAAAGTTCATCGAACATCGCAAAGGAACAACGTACTCTTCTGCTAGGTTTTTCAACGTCACTAAATTACGTTAACACGACTTTTTATTTCCTATCAATGTTACATACCAGCCTGGTAAACAGTCAATGAGTTGAGTTGCATTAAGTGAAGGCTTCAAAACCCAAATTTTTTTCTTGTCACATTTCCTCCTTCCTAAGAAGGAGGAAATTGCTGAAAAGAAGAGAATTGCATTACCAAGCAACTACCTATTCGATAGAAAAAAATCGTCTACGCCTGTACTATTCTTTTCTTTTCGAAATAGCAAAGGTTTTGGTGTATTTCTAATGCAGAATTAGCAATAAAGAGTTGTGTCGTTCTTTTAGAAGGATTGTGAAAAGGAAAAACATATTTATGGGGAATCCGTTTTAGACAAATTTTATAAATTCTAAGAGCCCTGGCTGCCTTTTCGAAGTCTTGCTTTAATACGAGCAGCCAGTGGGACTGTGCTTTTATATCGCTAAATCCAGTCAAACATACGTTCTTATGATCTCTGCCAAATCTTGATATTGTTGGGTCTTGGAGTCTGCGTTACGGGGAGCTACTGCGATTTAGCACTCTTGCTCCATTCTTATCTGTGGCTGTTAAACACTTACCATAATTTATCGGTTTCTAATTGGTTATTGATCTGAGGCTCACGTATTTTCTGTTGTTTATTTCATCTCTGATTTTGAGGATTTTAATGGTTCTGTTTGGAATCCCGTCTTTTCTGTCAAATAGTTTCAGTGTTCTTTCTCGCATATATTTTTCGACTGTGTGAATACGTAAGTCTTTGTATATGTCCGTGTTCCAAATATACCATGGAACTCGGCAAATCCACCGTAAGGCTCTATTTTGTCGGGACTGGAGCGCTTTTTTGTGTGTTTTCGCTGTTTGGCAGAAAGCGGTACTGCCGTATAGTAGTGTTGGTCTGATAATTTGCTTGAATATGAGAATTTTGTTTTTTAAATTTAACTGACCGGTTGCTATGAGAGGGTGTAAGTAGGAGACTATACCTATGCAAAGTGAAATTTTTTTGTGTACGCTTTCTATAATCATCATCATAGTCATCCTGTCGTCGAGGGTGAGTCCTAAGTATTTAGCTGTTCTGTACCATGGTATTGTGTTGCAGTCTCCATGTAGAGTCGTTGGATGTTGGGCTCTGTTTGTCTTTTTATCTTTTTCTTGTTTATCTTGATTTTTCATTTCCAGAAGTATTCTTGCATTATTACAATTGAATGCTGTAGTTTTGAAGTTATGATTTCTGCTTGTCTTAAGGTATAGTAGATACAGATGTCGTCCGCATATAATGATACTCGAACATTATTTGGCGGGGTTGGGATATCTGCGGTGTACAGAGTGTACAAAATTGGGACGCGTCCCAGCCTGTGAGTTGGCACCTGATGAGAAGCGGCAGGGACGCGTGTTCGAAACCAGCTTGAGCTCTTTCCACAATTCTTTATAAATATTAAATTCATTATTGAGGTACTCGAAACATTTGATCAGAACTTCCGCACCCATGAGTCTTCGCTGAGTTAGCTTAGCAAGGGTATAAATCACTTATAAGTTGTAAGTGAAAATGGAAAAATTGATCTACCAAAAGCTTCTGAAATTGATAACTAGATCTGTTGACTTCTTGCGCGTAAAACCATTTCTGATGTGCTGGGTCACCCTTCCCAGTTGGAGTTCCGACTAATGTGATCCTCTGAATCCATATTGTTTGTCCGGTATTATGCGTTAATCGTCTATCACTTCATTCAATCTTGTCAGTAATGCCTTTTCGGCTACTTTGGAGTTTGACGAGAGAAGGCTTATGTGTCTCCTGGTTTTTCCCAGGTTTGGGATTGTTTGTTATGATAGCCGATTTCCAGGCCGCCGGAAACGTGCGCCTACGGAAAATAGTGTTGGATGTGTTTGTCAAGATGCTTCAAAAGTTGTTTAGGAGCCACTTCAACATTATGTTTGTAACTGCGTCGGGTCCTTGTGCTTCCTGGTCGTCAAGTCTTTCAAGTATCAAGTTTTTCGTTTCCTGTGTGTCAAGTGGTCGTATCGCCTCTTCCTCTTGTGGTGAATTTTTGAGAAGCTTTCTTACTTGGTTTAGTATTGCGAGTATTGACGAAGACAAGATCCTCGTCCAAGGAGGTGTTTTCGCGGAATTGAAACTCCAACGTATCTGCAAAGGCTTCTGCTTTACCACTTTTGTCATATTTTAATCCATTTGGGCCATATATTGGTTGCACAACTACCTTTTTCCGTGTCCGGAAGTATTTGGACATACTCTAGAAGGCATTCTCGTCAGGCTCGAGGTTCTGCATGAAACTCTCCCATTGTTCATTTCGAAACTGGTGGACACGCTTTCGACTTTCGTTTGTCAACCGGTTAGCATTCGTTCGTAAGCTAGGATCAACCGTTCTCCTAGCTCTTCTCCGATATTGATTCCTCCTCTTTATCTTAGTTTTGTATCCGCGCGAGAGTTCGTAGGGATTGTATTCCCTTATCGGAGTTGTGACTGTGTTGTCCTCTTTTGCCTGCTGGATAATGTTCCTTAGCCAGATAGTCGTGGAAAGCTTGCCAGTCAGTTTTCTTCCTACTTCTTATAGGTGCATCTATAAAGACATCTTCTATAAGAAAGTGTACCGGTTTGTGATCTGAGGAGAGTTCGTTAAGGACGTTTATTCGTATATTCGGCTGAAATTCTCGGGATATCACAAAGGCGATGATATTTCCGCGTATCTGACCAAAATGTGTTGCCTAATTGGGTAGGTGCAGGCGCGCGTCATTGCTTGTGATGAATCTATGAAGCTCAGTCCCAGTTTGGTTACTTCGCACAGCAACACATTGCCTATGGTAGGCATTTAAGTCTCCAATGACCAGAAGCGGCCCTTCTATTTCAAATAGGGTGTGTAAGTCTAATTCGAAGTGCCTGTTTAATAGTGCGTTGTACACCGACATAACCACAAACTCAAAAGAATTCGTCTGCACTTTGATGGCTGTAGTTCCGATTGTATGTAGCTGTGGGGTGTGGATCAGTTGATGTTTCACGTTTCTCCTCACAAGAATGGCCGTTCCTCCTCCATTGCCTGTCAATCTGTCATTTCTGCATAGATTGCAGTTTGGAAAGTGGGGATGCGTTCCGGGCTTCTAGAAGCTTTCCTGGATGAGAATAATTTCACATTTGTTGTCGAGAATAAATTGTCTAAACCCTCCAGTTCGTTGAAGCAAGGAATTAGCATTCCACGAAAAAAGGAGAGCCGTGATTTAACTGGTTTATTTGTGTTTAAGAGTGTTAAGTTGAGCTGTGAACACGCCCTGGATCATTTTTGCCATCATGCCTTTCATTATCAGTTGAAACTGTGATTGCATGCTGGCAAAAAATTGAACCATTTCTGGAGGTGTAAGTGTTTGTGTGTGATTTTGTGTTTGGCTATTTTTGTGCGTTTGTGAAGTGCTGATGGTTGGTGTTGTTGTTGTGAAAGCTGTTTGTTATGTGCAGCGATCTGTGCAAACATCTTCTTGACATTTTTTGGGTTTTTCGGCCAGCCACCATAGCATGCGGGATGTTTTCCAGTTCACGCTTTTCTTCTGTTTTTTTCTTGCATTGTGATGAAAGCCATCACATTTCACACAACGATCCAGAGCATGACAATTGCCCGAAGAGTGTCCAAATTGTTGACTATTGTGGCATATTGGCTGTCCGTTCTGTGGTATTATGGTCTCAACTTTTCAGATAAACTGGCATACAGATTTTATGTTATAAATAGCTGTTTCCTCTTCTGGGAGGAGAAATTTCAACAGGTTGGAAGGCCCAGTTTGAGTTTTGAACCAGAATACTTGTAAAGGATGAAAGCCATGGGACTCAAGGTCTATTTTTCATATCCTCCAGTTCTAGGCCGTGGAGGCCACGAATTACAATATTGAAGTTTCTTTGCTCCGGGAGGTAATAAGTGTGATATTGCCACTTTTTCTCAGTCAATATTTTTGTAATATTTCAGTGATCATGAGTTGTCTCAGGGATTATCTGGATACATAACTAAACCCTTTTTTGCTGTAACTGTCTTGATGTTTTGTCCGTCTCTCGTGGGCTGATTGGTACTGTCCATTTTTCGGTGTTTTTTCCGATTGTGTTTGGTGGAAATTTAGATGTAGTTGGGGTGAGTTCTGATATGGTTTTTGGCTTTGAAATCGTTTTTGGCTGCGGGTGTCTTACAGCGGGTTTTAGGGCCGGTAGGGTGGGAACTCTTCGTCTTTTTCATATCTTCCTCAACTTATTCTTCGTCTCCTTCTTCTAACTCATCCTCTTTTACTTCTCCCTCAGAAGAGGAGGCTGAATTGTTTGAGCAAGCTCTTGAAATTTTTATCTTAACCAAAGAATTAAAACGAGAGTCCTCAATTACCTTCTCCTTTTGAAGAGCTGTTTCAAAATAACTCACGATAGGTTCAACAACGCCCTAAACGTCCATGAGCATTGAATTGTTATGTAGAGCTCTGCGTGGCAGCTTACGGCTGGTTATTCTTTTTATCTGAAGTGATATACAGGCACAGGCATCAAGTTTCAAAGGGCCTATCCTTATTGTAATTGGTTCTATTAACCAAAAACATGAGAATGTAAACCAGCTGCTTTTTCTATTTAACTACACTTAAATTGGAGTGATTTATTCTTGGTTTAAAATGGAAGTCCGAAATGGTTGTGCAATATCTCCATAAAGGAATAGTCTGCAGGAGTGTTTATGGAGATTTTTGAGACGAACATAAACCAGCATTGAATTTAGAACCCAATTTAGTACCCAAGACCGCAACCATATTAAAGATGTTAAAGATATTAATAGTGAAAAATTCAGAAATGATATTAACTTACGTGGTGAAAATTGCTTGATTGGGACGGAAGTTTTATTTACACGAGGACACAAGTGAGTGCAGAAGTTAAAAGCAGTGTTTTATGTATTTGCGCGGAAAATGTCAATAGTATGATAGATCGTAGGTTGAATATTTTCCAATGCACTATCCTCGATGCAATATTAAAAAAATTTCTTGAAAGGCGTTTCACTGAACGGAGGGAAGGACCTTGGTGACCACTACTAAAGCTCCGTGTTTCGAAAACCGCTTCATCATTTGGCAAAGCCGTTGAAACCGTTTAAAGATATAAAGACGGAAATGAGGTTCCAGTAGCAGGGCAGAAAGTTTCGTCAAGCTTGGTGAAAAACAGATTTGCTTAGACTGTAACGTGCATTGAAACCTGTCCATCAGCCATTCCCGAACAAAATCCTTCCATCAGGAGTCAGGTAGTAACGCTTACAATGGACTCAGGAGCATATTAATCGGACTGATTAGAGAAGATGCGAAATAAAGTTTTTTTTCAGATGAGTCAGAATTAAGCTTCAGTTTTTATATTTATTGAAAAAAAAAAGTAATATATAGTTATTGATATTCTTTCCTTTCTATTTTGAGTTATTTTCTAGCTAGTTTTTCAACAGCTCTCCCTTTCAAAAGGTAATGGTTACTAAAATGCATTTCATAATACTGAAAACTGACTAATTTCCTTAATGGACTTTTGTATTTACCTAGGCCCTCCGAAAGGATAACAGATTGCAGCTCCATTCATTGAGGAATTTAATTTTAGTAATTGCTTGACCGTGCCCTTTACATACTGTTATAATCGTCAACATGACTGTAGCAATGTGTATATGCTAATTGTCTGTGGGTAAGAGCATTGCAGCATAAAAAAGGAACTATACGTCCATATACATTTTCTCGTCCTTCCTTTTTTATGCAGCCAGAGTACATCTGCATCAATTTTTTTCTTTAAATGAGCACACTTTTGATCTGATCTCGTTTGGTTATATAATGGAAATTAAAGATGCGATTTAATTAGTTCAAAAAGACGGAAGTTTTTTGATATGACGCGACCATGGTGTATAACATAAGTACTATAAACCAAAATTAAGGTGGTTTTTCATAAAGTAGTTATAGAGACTTGAATAAATAGGGTGAATTTGAATGTACTGAACACAGGGAATAACATGAAGGAATCCAAGCGAAATTAAATGTGAGTGTTAAAAGTATGATAAGCCAGAACCAACAACGCTGTTAACATATATCCTACTGATGTATGTTATCTATTGACGATAAGCACGGCATTTAAATAGTGAAGAGAGGATGGTTTGATAACGCCATAAATCATAAGTAGTTTTCATTAAGATTACATGAACATCTGTCTTACACGCATCATGTGTTCTTCAATATTAGTGCCTCAATTTCAAACTTAAACATCATTTAGATTTATAAAAATATTGCCAAAGGTAAATTCATTTGAGCAGATTATTTTTTACTTTCAGTCATTGAATAGGAAAGTGCTAATTTTTCTCTATGAAGAAATCATGAAATTGTTTCTATACGAAAGGAAAGCTTCAGTAATGGATGGAGACTAAGATTTTCAATTCATAGTTTGAGTTTTCAAGTTTCAAGTTATTTTTTTGGGTGATTTCGATTTGGTTGTGAGTACAATTATTTAGAGTTATTTTCTTAACCTAAAACCCAACTTCCGGGTTTTGCCTAATTGCTGTATCCAAAGCTCAATACAAACAACTTTTTTTTTGATTCCTTCAATTAGTTATGTTATTAATATGTCATACGAATTACACTTACACCATAAGGTTGGCCTTCAATATACATCTTTTCGTTTAGATTTTCCTAATATTATTTTTATGATAACTTATTTATACAATATTTATCTACAATATTTAGTCTTCTTATTAACCGCATATCTCTAACCGATGGCTGCCGCTGTGATTCTGTTGTCTACCACATTGCTGATCGTGGTGGCCTCATAATCTGCTATCCGTTTAGCTGCTCGCTCGATTGAGATTGATTTGTTTCACAGCTGCATCTCAGTACAGTAATTGGTTGGAGTAGGGCCGTCCGTCCTCACTATTGTTTAAGCCAGTGCAAGCCTGAAGGATTTTGCACTCCAATAAACCTATCTTGCTCCACTTGTACTTCACGGCTGCCTGCCATATCAGAACCGCATACATGAGTATGCCTTGTAGGTAAGTATCTTAACCCGCTAGTATCTTGGTCACTGGCTGTTTCCTGCATGTTTCCTGCATAAATGGTTTCCATGCAAACAGAGTCTACATGAGCACTGAAGGTGTTTCTCATATCGAAAATCAACCCCAGATACTTCGCTTGCTTGGAGCAGTGCACCACGTGCCCGTTCAATTTTACCCTAGTATCACATTCTTGGTTCGACGTCCACATTTTTAATGTGGATCCTTGAACACAATCAGCTCGCTTTTACTAGCGTTAACCCTCATCCCCCACTTTCCATAGTATGCAGTTAAAGAGTCCTAGCACCTTTGGAGTCTCGGTCATGCAAAGCAGAGATTGTGCTCAGATGACCATGCCAATAAGTCGTAAGTGAAGAGATTCACCTCGATTTCAGGTTTAAACTCATCTCTGATACCGGGAATATCAGCCGGGAGGAAGAGGCCTAGAATAGATCTCTGAGGGACCCCTGAATCGACTCCAACGGGTTTGGAAATAGCGCCTCCAGTCCTTTCATGAAACTGCCTACTATTTCTGTAACACTCACCGGGAAGTCAAGTTGAATGAGCTTGTAGATAATTCCTTCGATCCAAATCAAATCAAAAGCTTTTTCAACGTTAATGAGGCACGCTAACACGGCCTTTCTGGCCTAACAATTTCTTCTTATACTGGCTTGAATAACAGCCAACGCGTCTACCGTTGAGTGAGCTCTTTTGAAGCCGAATTGTCTTTCCGGTACAGTTTCTGCTTCTTCAGAGAACTGAGTGATACCTTGTTTAATGTCAAATGTTTATGCAATTGTAAAGAAGGATTGCGAGAAGAACAAAATAAGTATGGGGATGTTTTTTTATAAAAAATTGAAATACCATTAGCCCCATCTAATTTTTTGGAATTTTGCTCAAGTGGGAGCGTCTCGAGTACTACCAATAGGAGCATCCGACGCATTCGAATCGGAAAATTCCGTCAAGCACAGATTCTTGTGGTCCCTGTGAAACGTTGATATTGTTCTATTAAAGTAAATATATCCTGAGAGTATGGTGATCAAAAAATAAACTCATCCAATTCAATAATATTGAGTGTTGTATGTGACGCTTGGTATGTAAGGTATAGGATTTAATATATTTTCTTCGTTAATAACCTTGAAATTAAATCTCAACTAAACTACATAAAATAATGAAAATGGGCAAATTGCTGCAAAATATATCGCTGGGATGTTTCACAGTCTGATTAGAAGAAGACCAGAAGAATGTAAACAAGGGTTTACTGGGAGACATGTTACGAGTTTCAAGAGCCGGTATGGCTCTATATGTTTGGTGTCCTCCGTCCTTAGTCACAATACTGCAAAGTTTCGGATTATTTCGTATCTTCAAGTGTTAGCAACGCGTGTGACATGAACAAAAATATAAATATATTATTATATTTATATATTATAAATATATTACCGAGTTTCGTACGGAAGTTGGTGTGCCGGAATTAGGAAGGAGTAGTGATTTATGATGTAAGAAACAACACTTTTTAAATTTTGTTGAAATTTTATGTTCGGATATACCAGTCAATAGATATTCTGCCCTGAAACTTGGCAAAAAGCTTACAATTTTCAGCCAATATTCATAAATATTCTGAATAATGTTCGAAGTTCAGAAATGTTTTGAAAATATTTTTTTTTTTGTGATAAAAGATAAGCGAAATCAATCGCTTGTTAAGTTTTAAATAGTACAAAAATCATGAAAAATATTTTCAGCCAGCACTTGTTGAATCTTTAGTATGGGAAGAGTGGAACATGCAGCAATTTTAACAATACAGGGTTTAGATTTTAAACAAAGAGCCGAAACCGATAGAGCTTCTCCCCCGGTATCGTTGTGGGATACGTAAAATTTTGATTAAGCAAGTGAATTATCTAGGAGTAAACTTGGATAATAAGCCAACTTGAACTCTGCGTCTCACGTTCAGAAGAAGTTACCCAAAAAGCTACATCGACGCTCTACCCGAAAATTAAACTCAAACAGAACGTCACTCTTCTGGAACACCTGGAAGCAGTAAACGTTGTACTCCTGTATGTACTCCACTTGCGAACAAGCGTAGCACAGTGCTGTTAAAAGGAATTCATAGTTCTCGAAAAAAATATTCAATGAATATGAATCACTTGTTTGTTTTGAACAACTACCTTTTAGAACGAGAATAAAGTAAATGCAAACGACAAGAAAGAAAGAAAAGTGAATTAAGTATAAAGTAAATAGAGGAGGGAAGAAAGAGAATAAAGTCAAAAGGATAAAGTATATATATGGAATACAGGATAAAGTAAAACGAAAAAGAAAATTAATAAGGCAAAAAGGATAAAATACATATAGAATAGAAAATAAAGTTTAAGAAAAAGTAAAGTGAAGAAAAGAAAAACGAACACTTCGCAAGCTGTTTGTGGCCATAAATCAAATAAGGAGTATGAACGAACTTGTGTGCGGATACATCACATTTCCTCAAAACAAGCTGTGAATACAACTATAATAATTTTTATCATACTGATCAGCGGATGACAGAAAATTTAATTCAGGCGGATACTAGTTAATCATATTCGAGGGAACACAATCCAGACGAAGTTAAGGATATTTTGAAAAAAGACGCTCAGATAAAGTCCCGAAATAGAGCTCAAACAAAACATCATGTTGCAAGCAGCATAGGTGGTGAGAATGAACGCAGCAGGACTTATTCTTGTAAATCGACAATTTTTTTATATATATTTACTTGTATTGCATGATTATATTTGTATTTTTTCAATAATATTTGTTACATTTGTATAAAATGAAGCAGTAAGATTTTTGCATGTGTGTGTTATATGCAAAGATGAGGGCTGTCATAATGTCGTAAATCCTATCCTTCCCCCCCTCCCACACTCACCCGGTGAGCTAGTTGTTTAAAAGTTGCTTCCTTCGGCGTCATTATGCGGTCTTTATTTTTGGAAATAACCATGTCTTTCAAACCTTGTTCGTTCTTCGCTACAGTTATGACCTATCGACTGCCCCAATAATTATTATCATTCCTTTTTTTTAACTGAATTACATTTGTTTTTGTTTTATTTGAAAATAAGTAACATGGTGCCTAACTTGGGGCCCAATTATTATTATTTTTTTAACTACATTATTTTTTGTTCTGTTTTATTTGAAAATACGTAACAAGGCAATTGCAGCAAGATCCACAGAAAAACTTTAAAAAAGGCCTCTTGGCGACAAAGACAAATAATGCTCAAGAAGAAGCCAGGAATCGAGGAGTAAGTCACATTGCAAAGCCCTCCGCCATAACTTGCTTGTCAAACTGACAGATAATAGCACGAATGCAACTGCTTTGCGGAAAACGACAAACAGTTTAACCCGATGGCCTTTAAACTGCCATTGAAATAGTCCGGTTGACCTGTTACAACTGAAATTCCTACAAACTTTGGAAAGGAGACAGCAAATATCACGCCTACCCTTGAGGAAAAAAGCAACGATTATCTTACATGAACCAATGGCCAGTTTCGAAATTAGGTTATTGATTGCATTGTGGACATGAGAAAGATGGGAGGAATTTCCTTGATACGGTCAAAAATTTGATCTATCCTGTCAAAAAGTTTCTACTGTTTTGAGCACTTACGTATTTCCGTGTTTCTAATGTGCCATGGAATTGGGCAAATTGACCGCAGGGCTCTAATTTGCAGGAAATTGATCGCTTGTTTTGGTATTGACTGTCCGACAGAAATCAATATTGCCATAGAGTAGTGGCCGTCAAATTTTCTGTTTGTGCATTTCGATTTATTTTATATTCAGGCGGCAAGAAATAAGAGGGTGTGAGCAGGAGAGTATTACTTGACCTTGCACTCATTTTTCAAACGAACAGTTACGAATATTTGTCTTTCCAGGTATGTTACTGGCCAAGTGTACTAGGTATTTAGCTGTTCTATTCAATTATATTATGACGTTGTCTTCAAATTCCAAGTCAAAAGCGTTTTATTTAATATTTATCGTTATAAATTTTTCAAGAATATAAACCTGATTCTAAACAATAAAAACATGAAAAAACTTAATGGCCCAAATGGCTCTCTAAATTTGAACATTATCATTTACTAATGAAAAGAAAAAAATAACAATACCAAACGCAATTTAATTAAAATTATTACTTGTTTTTAGAATCAATTGGAAAAAGGAGAAAAAACCAACCAACACTATTCGAAAATAAATTATAACGTTTACACAGCAGTGAACTTTTAATATAATTTTTAAACTACGACTAATATTATAACCTAATTCTAATCAAAATAATTTATTTTATACGATTGTAATGCTATCAATATTCCTAGCCTAAATGTTCAACATCATTTCTAAGGCCTAATATAATACAATATACCTATACTAAATATTGAAATCCATGCCTAATTTCTAACACAACACCAACATTAAATGTAGCTACCATAACCTGAAACCTAAAAACCAAAAAGTAAAAAAACAGAAAATAAAAACACGAATAACTTAGCCATTGTCATTCAGCCACCAATACCTAGCCTACTCTACCTCAGCCCGACCAGTCTCAACGAATTTAGTATATGAGGATCTCCATTGGAATCGCTTGTCTCGTGTACTCAGAATCGGAGAATATTTTATCTTTTTATCGGTCGCCCGTCTATATATGCGATAACATAATTGGGACGCCGTCGGAATCAAAGATATATTGATTCATGTCTGAATACGTGAATGCTTCTGGAGGAAGAAAGCCAGTAGCGAGGCAAGTCGCAATATACTCACCTGTAGGATGGAATGGCTGTGAAACCCAGAGATTTTCACTCACAGTTATAGATCTTGTGATATGATTGCGAAGAAGTCTCAATATGAAGATATCGACTCTCGTCCCTTCAGCAGTTTGATAAGTCTTCTTATTCGATGTATGGTGTTTCCAATCCATCTGAGGCTTCCTATATAAACCAGTACATGCACGAAGACATTTCCTTTCGAAAACTCTAAATTTTTGCATCGTACTAGCACTCTGATTGTGCCTGATCTGACATTCATATGTCGAAATTGATCTATCCAGGGTCTTGTAACAGATAACTTTGACCTTTTGAAGAATGTGTCTAGAATGAAAGAGTCGACGAAGGGCCATGACTACTTTTTGTGCTTTACTCAGCATCATTTTGACATGATTATTGATCGAGATGAGCACCGAGATATTGAACACAGGATTTATGTGGAACCCCATCTGAACTACCCTCGCCAAACATTATGTGGAAATCCTTTCAATTACGTTTCAACTCTTGGCTGGCCGCTTGCAGCGTGGTCCGAGACAAAATTGTTTTGCACTTCTGCTCATTAATTTTCATTCGCCAACTATCGGTATCAACGGTATCGGTATCAACTAACTATTAAACATTCTTTGGAGGTTGCTGTGGACTATTGTAGCTTTTCGGTCTGTTATATAGATGACCAGATCATCAGCAAACGCTACCAATAATCGCGTTGGGGAGACATTAAAATCAAAGCCATTCAATATTCTGCGAATGAATACTGAGAATAGCAGAGGCGCAGTAACTGTAACCTGTTTTAGACCATTCAAGACCTTGAAGTCGCGCATTGTCTTCAGGTTGCCATCAGTTACAACACATGATTTTCCGTATAACATACTGCACATTATGGCGATGAGGTGTCGGGGAAAATAATCAATAAGATTTAAGCTCAGTATAAAGTCAGATGTTAATGTATCTTTGAAATGAAGAATTGACTCGCCGAGCAGCCTTGATTTGAAGTTGGAAACTTTAGCTTCGACACCCTCTGAAAATATTTGATTTCCTCTCGCAGGATTAGGTAGATGAACTAATCCCAAATGTGTTCCAATCAAGGATTCTGCAATCAATCACTTATAATCCTGTTTCCGTTTCTATCCCGAGTCGTACTATCAATTTCGATACCAGTCCTATCAAGAAGATTTATCTCATCACCAGTGACTCCAAGATTCGATACCTTCACTCGAGACCTCTTGCGAAATAAACTCTTTACTTTCGTGAAAACGTCATCTGAACATCAACTTCTGAAGTATGAACGGATTTAGTTCCGTATGGGTGTAATTTCAACAAAGTCAACGAGAGATGGTTGTAGTCCAAAAGCTTGAAAAAAAAGATTGAAAAGCTGTAGTCCAAAAAAGAAAGCTTTTCAATCTTTTTAACGTTTCGATGGTTGGTGTTTCATATCGTTCCATATTGTTTCGATGTTTAATCTTGGGCACTACTTTCTAAATTTTGCCCAATATCATTTTCTCCAGCTTCGACATATAGAGATCTACTTCATCATTAGTTAGATTTCTGTCATTAGGAACCATTGAAGAAGCGTTGTCACCATTAAAAGATGGTAATTGGTTTTGGTGTTCCCGGATTGGATTGCGTTATGGTCGCTATCATAAAGAAGCACCTGTAGTTTCCATTGAGGACTATTAAAGCTGAATCCAAGTCTTGCGTCAGCAATACAAAGATCCAAATATGAATTAGTCCTAGGGTATGTCGGGAGTTCCGACCCATAACGAATGCACCTGTATTCAATTTGGTTCTCTATTATCCACAATTTTAGGAACACATCTTTTGGATTAATGTTAACGTTCAACCATGATGTATGCCGGTCGTTAAGGTCATCGGCAAGAATATAATATTCATTTCAAGTGTTACAAGTAAGGAACTAAACTCCTCCTTGAACTTGGGAACATTTTGACCAGTTGCATAGGCAAAGATAACAAAGAGGTTATCTCCAACTGGCAGTGAAATTTTGATAACTGACACTTAGTTTCGACTTTTTCAATATTTTGGAAGTGAAACGGTCTTCTAACCAATATCCCGATGCCACCTCCCCCATTACCGTTCAGCCTATTGAACATCTTACGAATTTAAAATCCTTGAATGTCATGCTGTGCTGTGAATTAAGGTGGGTTTCAGTGAGAAGCATGATGTCTGGCTTTTGCTTAGTAATGAATTCAAGGAGAAAGTCACGTCGCTGTAGAGTAACAATGGAGTTGACGTTGATCGAGATGAGACGAAGCTTATCCATGGCAATGTAACTCTGGATGACAAGTTATTTTGAGACATTTGAAAAATTTAAACATTGAAAAAAAAGTTAATTTTTGAATCTTGTTATATCGATTCTCTCCAATAAAGAATTAAGTTGCTGGTAAATTTTCAGAAGCAGCTCATGGTTTCCACTTACATTGTTTGCAGCATTATCTGCTGGTCCTCTCGCGACTTTGTGTTTATTTGAGGCAGTTGGTCTTCCTCCTTTACGTTTCGTAATGAATCGTAATCATAATAATTTTTCATTTATGGAAGTATTCTTGTAATGTTTCTAATGAGAGGAGGAGTTTTGATGGAATCGATTGTACAACTCCTTGTAGAACTCCAGCGTGAATACTAGGTTTGAGAGATGATCTTCTACCCTAACCCTTAATGATCGACCTTGAAGGAAGGTGTATTTTGAAGATAAGTTCTTCATGCCAAACTTTTCAAAAGTCTTTTGATATGTCAAACATTACTAAGCCAGCTAATTTTTTACGATTCCATGTTTTTCTTATATCCTGAACCATTCTTGCAAACTGTAATTTCGCCAAAAGTGCTTCTATGAAACCATATCGTCAGGGATTTTGTGTTTCACAAAAAAATTTCGACGCTAAATTATGAATTATTGCATATTGCATACTTTCTTGATTTACCTATGCAAGTATTACTGTCTTATAAAACATTCGTTTCGCCTCTTTGTAATTGCCATTCACGGATAAGGGGCTTATTAAATGCTACTCTTCATGAAATAGTTATTAGTTCAATAACTCTGTGAATTGATCATTGGCATTTGGCAGTTTTCTTTATAGTTTTGATCATCAAACGAAATAAATGCTTTCCGGAAAAGTGTCCGCCGTCAGTATTCAATCACAATTTTTGAAGCTCACGCATATCATTGTAACTTATCAAAGAAATATATTGGCTTAGAGAAAATTCAATGCAAACTGAGGTTTTCTACTCTTGAAACGAAACTGCGCATGAAATCAGGGTGAATATTCATTCAGCAAATCGCTGCAATCGAATTTCCTCTATCATGGGTGGTATATAGAAACTACTTGACTTTGGAGCAACAAAACTTCAATTTTTTGCAAAAATAAACTCTTCATCTAACTTCAAAAACAAAAGTTTCGTTTAACGACATGGAATGCCATTCAATACCTGCTTTAAATAAAAGATTTCCAATCGATACGTTCAATTGTTGCATCCGTTAGCAGCTTGTTGAGAAATAGTTGAAGAAATCAATAAAGCACTTCAAAGTTTTCTGTTCAATTTAGTGTAAAACGTTGTTCGAGGAGACTTTGTAAGGAGTTAACAACGCACCTGATATAAGTAAATGGTATTGGTGGAGGGGCGTTTGCAATAAAACACCCACTCATGTTTTGTCTCTAGTGAAAATGACGTACTTCAACGGAGAGTCCTTTGAATGGAAGAAGTGGGTGTCTTAGAAATCTGTTCATCGTTGAATGGATAAACGCGCTCTGCTACAATGTTCATTTAATTTTATGAGGAGGGTAGAGATATCTTAGAAGCATGTTAGTTAATTTTACGCTTGAGTTGAGCTCTTTGATTCTTAATGAGACTTCGCAAGTAAAGGAACAAAGAAATATCGAATTTGATAAAAGCTGTAGTTTTATTCGTGCAAACTTTAACGACCGGCTTACACACTTTCACGATAAACTTGAATTTTACCAAGATATTTGATAAAGACTGAGTACCCTCAAAAACTTTCATCCGGGAAAGTTGAAAGGCAGTTATTGCAGTGTTCAAATTGTTCTAAAGCAATAAAATTTTAATGAACAAACTCAAAATAGAGCAAGAAAAACCGATCGAAAAATATTTCCTGAATAAGATGAGCTATGGATTGTTCGAAGAATTTAATAAAATCCAAAATTTCAGTCGTATCTTTCATTTCAGTCCAATAAGTGAAAACTGAAAGGTCCAAGTGAAAAGGCGAAAAACTCCACGACCTTTGCGTTTGCAACAATGCAAATGGCAGACAAATGCTTTGGTTTTGATCTTATCAAGCAAATCCTACCAGCAACATTTTTCGATTTTGTGATAATAATTGTTTTGAGTCAGTGTACAACAAGTTTATTACAAACGTACATTTTTCTACAGTGTAATAAATATTTCATTGATTAATAGCACCATATAATTTGCTAACGACTATGAAATAAAATACAAAAATATAAAATTATTTTCTTTTATCGAAGTTAGCTTAATAATTTCAATAACTTATAATTTTAATAAATAATAGTAGACAGATGTCCTTACAGATACTATTTCAGTGTCTGCTGTGCTAGTTTTCTTGGAATTGGAAGTCCTATGCGTAGGCTCACGAACGCAGTAGTCGACATTCCTTCAAAGCGTGAACACCGTTTTTTTCTCGTGTCGAAAATGTCGACTTTCATACCGAAACAGCTGCATTTGCGGGAAGTCTTAGTTCATTATTTCATTCTCCAGAAAAGAAACTTATCGTATAATGCTGGATGTTTACGGTGTTTATGCTTCATCTGAGACAACTTACAGAGAGTGGTTTTGGCGTTTTAAAAATGGTGATTTCAAGGTGACTGATAAAGATCACAAGGGGCACCGCAAAAGTTTTAAAATTCACAACTAAGGGAATTGTTGAATGAAGATTCCAGTCGAAGCCTAGAAGAACAGTCGCACAGATGTACCGTCGTAAATACTTGCACGCCATGGGAATGAGCCAGAAAGCTGGGACTTTAAACGGCGTTTGATGACGTGCAAGATGCTTCTTCAACGACAAAAAAGAAATCACTGGGGATGTGTACCGACAGCAAGTGATCCGTCCGAATCGAACTCTGAAGGAAAAATTGCTAGAATGTAATGACAGACATGACAAACTGATTTTGCTGCATGACGATGCAAGGCCACACGTAGCCAAGCCGGTCAAAAAATCTTTGGAAGGTGTCAATTGGGAAATCGCCCAACCTACCGTTTTCCCCAGACATTACTCCTTTGGATTTCGATTTATTCCGCTCCATGCAAAGAGCTCTCACTGGAGAACGATTGACTCCTTATGAAGGCATCAAAAAATGACTCGATGACTTGACTCGATGACTTGAATTTACTTGAATCGAACGATGGGGGTTTTTCCCACGAGGAATCCATCGACTACTAGAAAGATATTAGAATGTCAAATCTTCAAAGGGTGCATAGTTTGAATGATGTGACTGTATTCTCTAATGTTGAAAGAAACTAAAAACGTTGTCGAAAAAACGGCGGAAACTTATTCCCATTCCCAATATTTTCTTATTGATGAAAGATTGAGAAGTATGTTCCCACAGTCTGAAATACTCTCACGAACTAACTCTCATTATACTCATAAAAGACGTACTATTCTTTACGACCAAATCAGTCCTTATTGCGATTAAACAAATAATATAAAAATTCTTCGAATGGTATTCTAAATTTAGGTAGTCTCACCATAAACAGGAACACATGACCAAATATACATAGACAAGGAGTGAATAATATTGATGAATAAAGACTAAATGATAAATTTTGTTTATACTCTAACAAATAACTACTCAAAAATTTCAATCTCGCGGAAATCTCCTTGAACATCAATAGTTTTCGTTCAATCAATATGAAATTGTTAAAATTCAAATTATATTAAAATTATTTTATTAGTTAGTTAAATAGTTTATTAGTTATTTATTATTTATTTTTATTAGTGATTTTTATTAGCTCTATCGAATTATATTAAAAATTGAAATACACCTTTTAACTTATAGTCAGTATGTGGTAGGGATTTCATTCCATTCCTCCTGCAGGTCGTGCTTGTCAGAACACTGTTTCGAATTTGCTTATCTAGAACATCCTGAAGATGCTTTATACAATGAATATCTGGAGATTGGGGCAGGTCAACCAAAGCTGAGTACAATCCATAGCATGGCTTGGGTACGATTTTGGTGTAAATATCCAATACCATATTTTCCATGCCAAATGACCTCATAGAGTCCCACACTAAAACAGAGCCTCGTCCATGTTTCACAGTGTTGTATAAATTTTACTTTCGCTGTATCATACAACTTCCGACAATGTTAAAATGTCTCAAGTTGATTTTTTTTGCGAAGATTATTTGCTCCTCGTATTTTATGCCCTTTCCACACGTTTCCTGAAGATTCCACACATTTCTTCTGGATTCCATGCGTTTCGATCGATTGACCTCACGCATGAAAGGGAGTCGTCTACTCAAAAGACAATGTATTCAGCCTATTCCAAAAGGCTTCGTACTTATTTCTGGATTATCCTTTACTTTTCGTGGATTGAATGTTGTTTGTGTTCCTTCAAAATACGAGGATGACTCCTTAGACACTTGTTTTTAACCGCTTTTTTTTAACGGAAAAAACGTGCTTACTGCGGATTGCATTATAGATTTTGGTTTTCCTGTGATGCGTGCGATTTCAATGCAGGATTTTCGTTACGATTACACTGCAGAATGACAATCTTTTCTTCTCTTCGCAGACTTCTTCCGGTTTCAGGCCTATTTAGCCTTAGGCCTATTAAGACATTGTAAATTGGTTCAGTCTGACTTTTCTTGTCGTATCCGCAGCAACAATCTTCAAAAAAAACTTACACTCTTGGTACTTGAAGGTATGGCTTTCAATATTTATTAGAAAAATAGACCTCATCTTACTGTAAAGTAACCTCGCTTGAGTGGGCTGACAGCTATGCGAAAAAATGCAGATTTCTGGCGTTTTCTCGTACAATACACTATTTGTACGTATTGATGTGTGATGAATGGCAAGAAACATTTGGGTTCTTTCAGACGGGATGTTTTTTTCGAATCAAACCAAACCGAAGTAGTACTGTGTACCTTAAGATGAATGAAAGCATCAAAAGCACCAGACCGTGGGAAAAGTTCTTGCCTTTAAAAAAAATCGATTTCTGGTTGTTAACTAAACTGTTCCCATTTTGGACTTTTTTCATTCCTGGCATGTGTTCCACGTTTCGAAAAACAATTTTTAAATTAATATTGTACTCCGCAATTAAAATTTTGTAAAACATGACCCTTGAAGTTCTTTTATAATTGAATCATTGCAGGAATTTGTTAATTTTCTTTTTCAACTTTTTACAATTCAATCAAGAGGTAGATTCACCTATATCAAATTCTATTGCAGTGGCAATCCATTACAAGTAAGTAGTTCAGTGTCTTAACTTTTGGAAACAATAATTTTTTTTTTTTTTTGGAAACACTTCAAAGGATTAACGATCTTCACCTCGCTTTTTTGGGTAGCTTTACTTACAATCAATATTTTCTTGATGTTCAAAAGCTTGTTTCTGTGAAGAACCGATTTGTCCTCACATAGAAATTTTTGGCCAGCTAGTTTTATTTTGCGGTTTGAAAAAAAAATCAAAGTTACCTGTCACTTTTATTCGCGGTGACGTGGATATCTTCTTCTTTTGATGCACCTAATAATCTTGAAAATTATAAACCCTGTAGTACTGGCGAACTTAAAAAGCGCTTTTGTATTCACTAGAAGTTTTGGAATTAATGCAAATTAGATTGAATACTGTAATCTGCATTCTATCCAATTACTTACGTTTACGATTCCGCCGGAAAAATCATAAAACAACATTCAAACTCAGAAATCTCATCGTCGCGATCTCTCCACTAAACTACTTTGGGTGCTTTCCCCTCTAGAAGATAGAGATCTTTTAAAATATTCTAGAGGGAAAGAGATCTTCAAGATCTTCTAGAGATCTTCAACATAAGGCCATCATATATTTATTTGCGTAATGTCCATCGATGCAAACGGATTCAAAAGCACTTCCTTGTTGCGTAAGAAGACATCGTCATCTGAATAGGTCACTAAAGACGCATGTGGCTGAAGGTAGAGGAAAGCAACGGGCTAGTTTCTTCGAAAGCGCAAAAGCTGTCCTGATTTCTACTACCAGCAAAAGTTTGGCCTCAAGCCCAATCAAAGGGGATCGGTATAAAGGGAGGAAGGACGAGGAAAGGGCGTCGAACAATCAAATTGCGTTGGAGGAGGGTTTCAGACGGCACTGCCCAAAGCTGTCAAAAAAGCAGCTAAAAGCTGCCCTTAAGTTGAAAATCGATAAACCTCCACAGGAACCGAAATGCAAAGAATCATCGCACGTAGCTCTAGAAACAAAGAATAGGAAGCGTCGAAAACTCGTTGGGCACTACTGGTTACTCCCACTGATGATAATTTGAAACACATTCCAGGCATAAGGAAGTATATTGTCTTCCAAGAAGCCTTTACCATGATCAAAGTGCTTCTGCAATGGTTTCTTCGAATCAAACTGCATAGAAGCATAATCACCCAAGATCTGGTGGAACCGTTTGCCAAAAACAGGCAAGCAGACTTGCCGCTATTGAGCAAGAAGCCCATTTCACACCAGAAGCTCACCAACATGGTATCCTGATAAGTCAGTTTCAGCCACCATCTTGGATCGGAACAGTGCTCAATTTTAGGTGTAGGGCCAGGAGCGGGCAGATGGTTTAGTTTGGGTTCGATTTTCGGGAACTAAACTCTTTAGTGCATACCAAACGCCGAACGAATCGTGGTATACCCTTTCAACTGAGCTTCAATGCTTTGAAGGACGCTGTTTCGAATACAGAGAGCCATGTGCCCATCGGAGGCAACTTCAACGCTAGAGGAATCGAATAGTATATGGCAGCCTGGACTAAGCTCGTCGTACTGAACAAAGGCCACACCCCTACATATTGTCAATGCAAACTATTACTCTAGGCGTAGGAAAACGATTCCTAGCCCCACACTCAGGGTGAAGCAATCTTCACCTCCCTACCACCAAAAAATTTCTTGCCAGTCGATGTGCTTGCAAAACTATGGAAAAAGAGCTGAGGATCTGCTACCTCAAACATTCATTTTTTTTCAGTAGGACTCGTGAAAAACCCTATATTCTAAGTTTTTCTAGCTATTGGAGACCACGTAAAGACATTAACAGTTGTTAAGTTTCTTCAATCGAAACAAGATTTATGTTTGTTTGTGCCGAGTTGAATGGAGTGATTTTATATTCATTTTCGACATAAGAGGAACAAAGTCATCCATTATCGCTAAAAAATCACATTATGTGAGGGCTACTTCAAAGTGTTCAATGAAATTATCTCTCGCACTTTAGCCTAACAAGAGAATGGATCTAAATTTTAAAAGGAGACGCATATGGTTTATCTGGGGTATCATCCCTGATGGCCTCTTTTTTCTCAAAGTGAACTTTGTGTCTCGTCATGAGGCTTGTTTCTGAGATGAACTTAAAAATATTGTGTATGCATGTCCTAGTTTTCTTAGGAGTTTCTTCTTCCTGTAGTGCGAAAATCGTGTTCATCTACAGGAATATTCCCTCAAAGAACTTGTGGATCAAGTTACAACTTGCTCGTGGATAATAATTTTTTGGTTCCGGCACTCCACTTAAGAGAGGCCTACAAAAAACAAATAATTTGGAAAACACTAGTATTACACAGCTTTAGCTTATACAGCTAGCACCCATTCATTTAGAATATCGCTCTCAGCTGCTACTTTATCGACCATATCCTTTCTACGTGAGTCTATTCAATCGAATCAATCTATTTTGATCTGCCCAGCCTTATAAGTTGGGGCTACTACGGCTAAGAACTCCTTAAGGCCATCTGTCAAATCATACATATAATTCATTCAAGAAATATGCAAAGAACACAAAGGAATTAGGAATCTTTTCTTAATTTCACCCTTTAAAGTGATCTCCAAGCATGACATATTTTTTTGTTTTTTTCTAGAGTTAAAAACACATTTTGTTTCAATTTGACTTTTCACAAATAATGTGCTCTACAGTATTATAATTGTGTTGTTAGTTTTTTACTCTAACTTAAACAGCGAAACTGTCAACAACGAAATAGATTGAGCTTAGTTCTATAATTATTAAATTTTAGTCATTTAATACCAAAAATATTAATGATTTGTTATTTCATCTGCAAAAAAATGTTGCAAGTATTCATAGAAAGAGGCTAAGGACTCAAAAAGAAAAATATAGATTCAATATTGCATGTTCATTATTAATTTCCGGTTGGTTCAGAATAGGTACTAGAGATTATCGCAAGAATATGCTTCAAAAGATGGAATCTTAACATCTAAATGGAATATTGCATGCGGTTCTCTCAATAAAGGACTCCATTGGCTTCAATTAGCCGTTACTCTTGCTATTGTTTAGTTTCTTTCGAGTGACTTTTCGATTCTAATCTCAAAGTGAACTTGAAGTTTAGTTGGCGGATTCCGTGCAAGAAGTAATTGCGCCCATAGTATTCGGTTTTCGACCATTCTTTTCACAAGTTTTCGAAAGAAAGTCTATAAGTTAAGATTGAGTTATCAGATAAGTCATGAATTTGACAGACGATTATATTTAGAAACGACATCATTCAAGAAATAATAAATCATAATATTAGAAAGGCGGAAACATCACTTAAATAAAAATCGAATAGAAACTATTGCTTAATCAATAGTGCTCTAAATTGACATGCATTGCGCATTATTCTTCGGATCTCTATTCTCTATTCGAAATTGTACATATATGTTTGATCTACTCCCAAACACTGAGAGATTAAATTAGAGCACATTACAATATAAAGTTGCATTCATATCCATTACTTGTCCTGTCTGCAAAGCACGTGCTGTGGTGCTATGCTACATAAAAGTTATTAGTGTGTAAGCTCTGGAACGAGATTTGTTCAACATAATTAAGCGGCGACCTTAATCATAGCAGGCAATAAACACGGATGCCTTCGTGCGCTCGTGTATGTCCACCTTATCATGTAATTTGCTCTCAGTTTTAGCATGTCCTTTGTCCTAGAAGGAAAGAGTTAATGTATCAAATGAGCTTGTCATAGGAACAGGATTGTAAAGTGAGTAGTTGCAAAGCTGAGAAACAAAATTGCTTATCGGCAACCACAGAACGTTCATTCTGCCAGCAACTCAGACAGGAACTTTGTTGAAACAACAACTAGGACAAAGTACGGAAAACTTTTCTAATTATGAACGATCCGTGCTGGGTAGCTGCTACTTTGCGGAAGGGAAGAGTGAATTTTCTCTAATTATTTCACACATGTAAGATGGAGAAAAGAAGGAAGTGCACTGATGATATGTTTGAATGGCAATTTAAGAACAGGCATCAGCAAAACTTTCTCAGAATTAAGCAGTAAAATGCAGCACTCATTAGGGCAATAGCTTTCTTATGTCAAAATAGTGGACAGAATATGGTCGTTTTTCGGGTTCAAACAGATGGGAAAAATTACGTTCATTTAAAAAGATGAAAGTGAATTACAAAGGATCATGAACGCAAAGTGATTTTCTGCAAAAATATTTATGAATAACAAAGTAACCAACAACACAAATTTTCTTCCAATTTAATACTTCCCATTCTGAATTAATAACATTTGATTATGTTAATGAGCATTAAAACAAGCCACGTTTTATTGAGACCATTCGATATTTTGCTTAAACTTGGTAAAGTCTGAATTCTTTGCCGTTTTTAAAACCTTTACATTAGCACCAAAATTTAATAAGAAGGTTGAAACCTCCGAACCAGCAACAATAACCAGAGCGTATCTGAAAAAACTTATAGTGCCCGCATTTCTAACCAATTTCTGCAAGTATTGGGTGGTTGCATTGAAAGTGTCTATTTAGGGATGACTCATCTGTATATCTCTTTATTCCAGGACGTCAAGTCATTTTCCCGGAATCCGTATACCTACCTGAAAAGGGATGTCGGCGGCCATTATAAAAGGTCGAGTACGATTCAAATGTATTAAATCTTTTGGAAAATATTGAAGTGAAAAGATAGATGGTCATTAGAACTGTAAAAGTAAGGTGTGCTCTCTACTACGATTTCAAATTACGGACAAATACAGCAACGGCTGCCCGTAGGATATGCGACGCATTTGGAGATGCAGAACGTACAGCCAAAAGATGGAGCCTGATTTGCACCGGGGATGACAGCCTTGAAGACGACGATCATCCTGGAACGATTTTTTAGATAAATGACACGGAAATTTTTGCCGACATAGAGAACAATCCCCGCCAAACTTTGCACGAATTAAGCATAAAGTTTGGCGTTGACAAAAGCACCATTAGTCGCAATCTTCCACGTCTGACAAAGAAAAGACGGCTTGATCAGTGCGTTCCTCATCAACTTACCGATAAAAACAAAAGGCAGCGGGAAGCGTTTTTGAATCGAGTTATTACGTGCGATGAAAAATGGATTATGTATGACAATAGCCGACGCACTTACCAGCGGTTATCGCCAAGCAGTGCTCCTTGAACTATCGTAAGGCCAAGCCTTCATCAGCGGAAGACCTTGCTTTGTGTATGGTGGCATCACACAGACATCGTGTGGTATCAACTGTTGGAACCAGGCCAAAGCATTACAGCTGAAGTGCGCAGTCAGCAATTGAGAGAAGTTCATCAGGAATTGTGACGTACGCATGCAGCGCTCGTGAATAGGAGGGGAGTCTTGTTCCTCCAGGATAACGCACGACCACATACTGTGGCATTCACCAGGAACACCATCAAGGAAATTGGCTGGGAAACTTTACCACATCCACCACATTCTCCCGGCATTTCGCCATCATTTTTTCCCCCTTTTCTGGGCGATGGATAACTTTATGCGAGGACGACAATTTACCAACCGGGAAGACTTAGAAATAGCATTACGAAATTTCTTCGATGGGCAAGACAGAGACATTTATCAAACAGGAATATATTGTTTACCATCACGTTGGCAACGAGTCATAGATAGCAATGGTAACTGTTTTCAAGATTAAATATATTACTTTTATTTAAAAATTTTAAATATTTTACTATGTCCAAAGGCAAAAATTTAAATGCAATCATTAAAACCAATACTAAACGTCGATTATTCCTCAAAACGGCTAATTCTCACAAAAACAATGATAATTGCAAACCCCTTTGAAACAACATTACATATACAACGCAAACAGTAAACATGTCAACAGTAAACTGTAATACAGAATCACCTTATTCGTGTCCTTATAAATATCTTAATTTCAATAAACCGTTGCAATTGAAAGATTTTCCAAATTGTTCTATTATAAAATGGCTGGAGTTCTCTTGTTATTTTTGTCCTTTAGTAGGCAGCAAGTAACAGAGTATCATCAATCATTTTATCTTTTCACAAATTGCTTTTAACGCTGAACTTAAGAAAATGTCAGGACAGAAAATAGTTTACTTTAATTTTTCGAAAGACTCTTGAGTACTTTTTTAAAGTGAATCTCCCGAAAAGATTTGATTAAATGTAAATAATTCAAAGGGAATAATAAAGATAATACAATACAGGGAATACAACAAGAGAATTTGTTAATGCTTGAATACATAAATATAGATAAATTTTCCTTTCTTTGAACATTGCAAATCTCACATACGGATCGCTACACGAAAGCAATTCGAAATGTTTCTGCTAGCGGAAGAAATGAGCGAAGGGTTTTTCAGAACCGTGCATAATGATAGTGGATGATGTTGATTTTTGAACGATTGCTTACCAAGTCACATGACCACGTTCCTTTGTTTGCAGCTCAAAAGAACCCTCAATAAAAGTTACTTAAGATACTATTCTCGATATTAAAACCAAAAGAAGAGTCGAAGGCGAACTATTCTGCAACCGATTCAACACCAACCAAAAGAAAGCACTTGTTGATGCCCTCATCGATTCCATTCATAACCTGATCCAACCTGGCATTCATAACCTGGTGCAAGCTACCCCTCCATGCAATTAATCAAGTTCTCCTAATTCTCAAACAAACCTCTTTTCCAACGAACAGAACAACTCTTAGACATTCCTAAAGCATTTAACATGGTATGGAAAAAGTTTCTGAAAAACTTCATCACATTCACCCTCACTCATATAAACTAATCCACTCGTTCTTTACGGAAAAACATCAGTCAAAATTGGTGACACTCTGTCCGTCGCTTTTTGAACTCATCCGGGCTTCTGCAAGGTGCTGTCCTTTCCACCATCCTGTTTTGAATAAACATTGTCGGCATGTTTAATCCTACCCCTCACTATAGCCTAATCCATACTATCTAACATCAACAGGTAATTAAGTATAAAACTAAACAACGCCACTATTCCATTTTCAAAACGGGTTACCTGTTTGAAGTCATCAACAATCAACAACTGTCCCACGCTCCTCATCTCAACAAAAATCAAAATGCAAATTATGCATTCAAAGCTCTTTTTCCAGTTGTGTACCCTACCCTACACTGTGCCCTTCTCCTCAGTTTACGCTTCCCTTTTTGATATAATCCATAACCAGCTCAAATAGAAAGCCTCCGCGTTAAGCACCGTTCTATTCTCCGGCACTGTATCACAATTTTCAAATATTCACTCCTCTACAGCTTCATCAACAACCATGCGTTCTACAATCATTCAATCTGGTTAACCTTTTCCACGTAACACAGCTCTTCAAAGCGATAGCAATCGAACACTCAAACCCCATCGTCTCTAGCCTGAAAATCCTTGACAAAGCTGCCACCATCATCCCTGCGGACAGACACTATTTTCCCCAACAATTCTCCACTGCTCCACGTAGACGCGTCTTATTTGACCCAATAAAATGCCTTATCACAATTTTTCAATAAATTGAATATACATATGTATGTAATTGAATACAATTTTTGGTTGTCAAAGTTGTCAAGTTTTGTTGTCAAAGTTACCGAACGTTGCCAACAACGAATGACACATAAAAAATTGTTTTTGTTTTCAAGCACTCTTTTATTGAATCAATTATGTATTGTTGAAACCAGATCCAGCTTGCTGATCCAAAAATCGCGGGGCAAAGCAGTATTGCTGTTTTAAAAGATAAGATAAATGACTAGGTATGATGTCAATTAATATATTTCTGGATTTTTCTAATTATATTTCTGGAAGGGTTCTGTTTTCAACTCCTCGACAAATTCCGGACTTGTTTGGCGTGTACCAGATGATGAAGTTTTTTACCATATTTTGTAGGGGTTGGGACTTGGTTCTTCACTTTCATATAGGAGGCCAGCTCCATGTGTTGACTTTTATTTATCTTTCTCAAGCCTCAATTTTACTCTGCTTGAACGTGATCTTTAATCTGCACGTGATTTGCATGATAAAATCATATTGACAACTAATGAATAAATATGAAATAATTTTAAACCATTTCCTGAGCTTCCCGAAACACCATTCTTTATTGGTCTAGCAATTCCACTCTTCCAAGCACCTTGGAAGGTTTACGAGGATGCTGGATTTTATTTCAATTTTGCCATATTCGTCACTTAAGTATTAGCAGATATAGATCATGGGTAAACAAACAGGTATTAAACTGTCAGTACCTGAAATGGATTCAAAATTCATCGTAATCTGGCATTGAGATAATCTGCTACGTTAATCTGTTGTTTTAATTGTATACAAATTTTTCTACGAAATATACTTTGTATATTATTCAAATAAGCAGAAGCCGAAAAAGTAGCATGGTTAGATTCCATGGAGTTCAACCCAAGTAATTTCAAACATTGGTGTCAAATTACTCTGGCTTACCTGAGATGAGGATTTCCATACTGTAAGATAGCCTTATGTCTTGTTTTAAATGCCACTATTCGTAGACTGGTCTCTCCATGAGATATTTTAAACCCAGGCTGTCAGTTCTTTTTTGACGGTCAAAAATATGTCTTGAAGAATAAACCTAAAATTTATCTCGTTAAATAGAACAAATTTTATAAGTAATGAAAATATTGGAACTGAAAAGGAGCGAATTCTACTGTCCATAGAAATCCATTTTCCGAGATGGTCAACCGTCCACCGTCCGACAAGATGTGACAATCTGTATGGAGAAACGTATAAAGGCCTAGACACATTTCAGCCCTTCAAACCACCGAAGGTAGATTGAGTAGATCCAACTCTTTCAGAATCTGCTAATGCTGCATCTGATATGAATATTTACAAGAAACCTGGCAATGAGTTCTAGTACGAAGCCGCGAAGATAGACGAAAGCTGTATTTATATAGAGTAGGAAGAAATGACAAAAATTAAGCAAAAAAGTAACGTCAAGTTTAAGGTTTTTTGTTTTCAAAACTCACTCAACAAACCATTCACTAAATCACAATCAACATGCGTCCAGGACGAGTAAATCAACTGTACAACTTAAATAGTAGATTCAAAGAATCTACTGGGCGTATTTCTTGAAATTTAAAGAGCCTTTGTTAATAGCAGTCACGATGCAGTGTAGAAAGCACTAATCAACAGGGAGGTAAACTTTACCTTCAGTAGCTGATTGAAACAAGATGAAACTTGTGTGTATAAAGGGGGATAAAGCATTATCAACGTATGTCCGGCTCGTGGATGTCCACAAGGAGGGGTTTTTCATCCTTTTTATGGACTCATGTGGCAGATAAAATCTTAGTCAGACTGCCAGAAGCTGGTCACGTCCAATAACAGTCCTTGATAAAACTTTAAACCTATTGACACTTTTTTGGTGCTAGAAACAGTACCGCCTATCAAAAATCTTCCATGAAGCAAGAGAAAATGGGCACGGAATCCAATTTAAATAAGCAAAGGTGTCGCCGTTAATACGTTCGCACTATTAATCCTTCAGAACACATTTTTTTAGTGCTGAGTGACAAGAAAGAATGAAGCGTTAAATCCAACCTCTAACTCATTAGACGGAAAAAGATCAGAGGATCTACGGATGGTTCAAAGTGTGAGTGAACAGGAATTGGAGGAACTGGACGCGGCATCAAATAAAAACACCTGATAGGAAGTATTTCAAGTGTCTTTTCAGCCAATTCAATGGCTGGTATAACTCTAGCTATTCTGCGTGCTAGTCCAACGATAATAAAAGCTCTGCAGTCTCCGGTAACTACATGGAAAATGGTCTACATTGCTAGAATTCACTCAATACTTTGAGTGCGAAGGAAGGATTTCGCTATATTGGGTGCCAAGGCATGCATGAATCCAGGGTAATGTGCAGGGTGATGAATTAGTTAGAAAAGGAGCTTCGATAGTATTTATCTGTTTTGAAACTTGGAATGAATTTCATTGACAGGGCTCTGACGGAATCTGAGGATAGGGAATGCAATAGGTTTTGAAGTAGCCTTCAAAGGCTTCGAATGAACGAGGTTAAGACGGGACGGAATTTATAGCATAAATCAAAACGTGAGAAATCCTCTGAAAACCTCACCCCACTGAAATCCTCACGGTACATTGCACACTCGGAAGACATTCAAAAAAAGGCATTGAAAACGAATGGTGAATGCAGATCTATCAGATCAGATCTTGCGAAAACCACATCAGCGCACATGCTAGCACTGTCCCGCAAGAGAAGAAATGTGCTAGGTAACTGTTTCTTTTGTCAAAGAAAAATTGGGATGCCCGAGGCCGAAGCAGATCATTAACTTTCGTAGGAAGGTCGATCTCCTTGCGGCGCTCTTGGTTCACCGGAAATAGCAGAATAAGCATTGAAGCCTAACGTGTATTATTCACGACATAACCAATGAAACCAATCAATTAAAATTTTGAATAAGCTTCGAACTTATGAACCTTATACATATATAAATATACAATATTTAATTTCTGTTTGAAAATTTCCTTTTCAAAGGAAAGTTTCTGAGTTTCTGTCCGGAAACATACTGTTCCCATAAAAAGTTCATTAAAGTAAAGGAAAATCAGAAAGACCCGAACTGATTATTTGAAATGAAGCCTCTACAGGTTGATAAAAAAAGATAAAAAATGCAAAACTGGACCCTCTGGATTTTGTACTTCTGTATGTGAGAGTAATCAATCACATAAACATGAATTCAAGTCCTACCTTGCCAGGAATAGAATCATATGAGTAAGTTAGTTTGGACGTCTCTAAAGATGTTTCTATTAAATTAGTTTATCATACCTCGTTTAGCGTCACCAATTTAGTTACTCAAATAAATGCTGTCTATTAAAGTTCCTGTTATCGTTTCTCCCATTAATGAGGACTTATGTCGACCCAGCACATGCAGATTTATCTCTACTACACTACCGACATGGCTGCCATCATATCTTTTCATGCTATGCTAACAAAGACTTCATTTTCCTGATATGATTCATCGTTCGCTGGATGTCATCATGTTTATCTTTGCTCTAGCAGAATAAAGGTGAATGTCCTTTGCTTTGCGGAATTTGACGATAAAATATTTGTTCTCAACGTTTCGCTATTCATAGCAATGTTCCTGATTCTTAGCATAGGTAATGATGTAGATACTACAAGCGCAGTTGTACTCCTGGTTACATTTTACTTCTGAGAAGAACTACAACTCAAAAGATAGAAGGTTTACTTTCAAGCTAGAATTTTTTCGTTATTGTATTGGATCATTTATCTCTATTTGACGATTTACAAACCATAAACTACTTGATAAACTCCTTAATTGAAGATATCGTTATCCAAGAAGAAATTCTAGGAATGTATAAGAAATAACATCGCATGAAATATTTTAATTGAACGGTGATCTCAAAAATAAGTTGAACCCTACGAAAAACTTTTGTTTAGAGTGAATGGGTGAAATTAGAGTAAATGGGCAATTTTGTGAAAATAAAGCTGCTACGCAAGATGTCCGAAATCCATCTGATTAAGAATGTAGTCTCCTTTAACTTATTTAGTAACCCAATTCACAGCGCAATTTTTTTTCAAAAGAAAAGCATTTTTTTCCTATTCAAGTGCTGTCGTTCATAGCTATGTCGACTTAAACTTACCAAGTGCTAATATTTATTTATTTTTTTTGTCCCCTTCCTCAATTAATGAGCGAAATGCCGTGGCTGTCCCAACAGCTGATACCATCACCTTCCTGGCTGAGGGAACTGTTTAAGGCTTTTTGTGACCAGGTTCTCCTTTTGTAACGTACTGCTTTGTCGTACTGCCGTCTAACAATCTTCGTTTTTTGCGGGCTAGCCGCCTTGCAAAACAAGTATTTGGTGCCTGCTCCATATCAATATGTTTCCATTTTAGTGGAAACCGTCATACCGGTTCACCTATTTCCGTGTACAATCCAGCAACAAATACGCTAATATATCAAGACTACCCTCTATCAAGACTACTACACCCTCTTTCAGATAAAAGGAGCACTCCTAATCATTGGAAACTTCAATGCCTACCACAGGCACTGGGGCGCTGTGAGAAGTTATCAAGCTGGGACTAAGCTAAACAGATTCATCACAAGCACGAACGCAAGCCTGCATCGTCCTAATGAACCAACATATTTCGGTTGAACATGAAGAAATATTTTCGTCTTTGGAATCTCAAGCGAATTCAACGCCTTTCCTTGGCTCATCAACCAGTGCACTTCTTAATAGAGAACGTCATCATAGACGACCCGGCAAGGAAATACAACTCCTATGAACTCCCTCGTGAAATTAATTCATAATAAGAAGGAATGATAAGCATCGGAGAAGAACTAGGAACACGGGTGATCGTAGCAAACTGGTTGACAAATAAAATTCGGGACTAAATATTCCTGTTCCAAAACGAAAAATGGGAGAGTTTGCTGCACAGTATTGAGACTAGCGAGAATGACTTCTGGAGGATGTCCAATTACTTCCAGGCACTAAAGAACATAGTTGAGCTACCCATATACGGCCCAAAAGGCATCAAATTCGGCAAAGCCAGAAAAGCGTAAGCCTTCGCAGATACGTTGGAGCGGAGTTCCAAGAAAACACCTTCTGGGAGCAGGATCTTAACGAAAAGGACAATATCCTGAGAAAAGTGGACGTGCTTATGAGAACCGAGACAGCGGTGGAGGACGTCATACGGCCACTAGACGCTCCGGAAACTAAGGATTGAGTCTTACTGAGACATAACAAACGGAAACCACTCGGAGCAGACATAGTGACAAACATAATGCTAAAATGGCTTCCAAAAAACCTCATGAAGGCCTTGACGGACACAATTAGCATAATTTTCCGTTTCCAAAGACATATATCACAACGTTTGTTCCACAACCCAACGAAAACCATGCCTTCCCACAAAACAGGAGACCAATAAGTCTTCTCTCATCGATCTCCAACGTGGCAGAAAAGGCACTGCCGATAAGATTAAACGAAGTGATAGCAGAAAAACAATTCGCTCCTTAAGTCCGGTAAACTCTTATCTTCAAACAAATAACAAGACCGACATTACTCTACGGCAGTACCGCTTTCTGCCAAATATCCGACCAGAAATCAGCGGCAAAATCTTGGATACCCATGACGCAACCTTTTGTTGCATCTAGAAGACAAGATTAAGAAAGCAACACATATTAACATTTACAGGGTATAAGAGACCAAGGGATGACGCACTCGGACGCACAGCTCTTTTAATAAAAAATTACTTGGCTTTCGAAGAAGTTCACATTAAAGGCCTCACCTGTTGCACTGATGTTGCTGCTTTAGTTACAACAAAGGATGCCAGATCAATTCTGATCATCTCTTTTTATATACCTGCCTCTGTCTCTACAGGGACCCTGAAACCCGATCTTGAATTGCTTCAAAACCTTATGTTGGCACATCAAAATATAATCATTGCCAGCGATCTGAACTGCAGGCACACCAAGTGGAGGGACTCGGAAGTAAACCCCAAAGGTAGAATCCTGTATAACTGGCTCCACTCAAGCAAGCAACTAACTGGATTTGATCTTATCGTTCATGACTCACCTACAAAACCCAGTAGCTCTTCAATCCTGGATTATTTTCTTGTGTCGGAAATTTTTTTTCATCCCGTACCGAATCCTACTTGCACTACGCATATGGGTTGTCTAACATCATCATTTTTTGGAAAACAAAATAATAAAGTAAAAAAAAAATAATAATAAAAATTCAAATTCATAAAGATTCAACATTGCACCTTGTTTATGAAATATGTATCTTGACCTATATTCATTGAATCTTGTTTATGAAATATGTATCTTGACCTATATTCATTGCACCTTGTTTATGAAATATGTATCTTGACCTATATTCATTGCACCTTGTTTATGAAATATGTATTTATTAACTGTAATTAGTATATAAGCGCTTGTTATGCGAAATATATTCCAGAGTTGTTAAGTAAGCGAAAGTGTTTATCTAGCAGCTCTTGAATTCAAGAAGTAGAGAATCCTGCTCTCTTGTTTTCATTTAATTAACTCCAATATTAGAAGTAGAGAAAATCCTACTTTCTAATATTTCAAGGAAATTTATATCAGATATTGGTTTTTTTTGTGAACTTTAATATTAGAAGTAGTGCAATCCTACTCTCTGATATTTTAGGAAGCTGAAAACCATTCTTCGTACAGAACATGGGTATATCCGATCATTTTGCAATCAAGCTTACCATCAAACTCTTTTGCGAAGCTTTTACAATCCACCCCAATCAGCTTTCTATCATTTAAACATACGAATTGGTCTAAATTACAGGAAGACATCAGGTTGAAGCTTAAACGAAGAAGAAATCAGATTTGAAGAAATCTGAGCAATAGAGAAATTGACAGTCTTGTTAATGTTTCTGCAATTTTCATACTGAAAGCAATTTACAGAAACTTCAAAACAGCATCCATCTAAATTTAAACCCAACCGCCTCCCTGAAGAAATTGTAAACACTTAAAACCTAGGCATCAATGAAGAGAACAATTAAAAAGAATACACGGTATGGGAACAGGACAAATACCACTTATAAAAGCATTCTTTCGAGGATTAAAGGCTTTGGCTGTGTGGCTGTGCGGCTGTGTGCAGCAAACAACTCATAGAACGTCCACAAAACATAAAACCAAGTCCCAGCATGTTTAAAGAAATCAATGTTCTAACTGGAAATTTCAATCGTTCTGCTGACAAAGTAATTGTTAATGAAATGCAAATTAACACATCTCAAGCTAAGGCTGACATTTTCGTAGAAAATTTTCATTGCCAACTAAAATCTCAGCCACCGGAACCCAACTTTACTCACTTCAAAACTGTTCTCGAGTCAGTTTCCGAGTAGAAGCCAGATAATCCCTCTTATCTCACTGTAATCTCCGCAGACAACCCTACAGACCATCCACGAGATCTATCACAATTCATCAGATCAGGACTGTTGACACAGTTTATTCTAACACTAAGTACTTAAAAGTCTAGTGGGCCTGATAATATACCAAATATTGTTTTAAAACACTTTCCACCCTCCATGGTTAAGCTCTCAACCATAATTTGCAACAACTGCATAAACAATGGTTACTTTCCTGATTAACAGAAAATTGCTAAAATCATTCCAATACACAAAGTTGGCAAAGATTTCTCTGCTTCGAGCTTCCGGACCATTTCCATGCTCTCCAACTTTGGGAAACTCTTGGCAAATGTATGACTCCAGACACTGTGAAGAAAAACGATTAATCCCAGAGCACCAATTCGGATTTAAAACTAAACACGGCACAGTTAATGCAATTTCTTGCCTTCACGATGATGTTATGTCTAATCTCAATTCTAGAAACGTCCCCACAGCTACTTCTGCTCTCGACCTAGAAAAAGCCTTCGATAGCGTTTGGCTTGATGGAATAATCTTTAAAGTGAAACAACTAGTGTTCCCCGATAAAGCGATCAGAATGCATCCATTAGCTTCTCCTGTAACAGGACCTTCTATGCCTGCGTTCAGGGAAATAATTCACCTAAACAATCTGTTTCATCTGTTGTACCGCAAGGTTCCTGTATAGTATAATACATACACAGCAAATATTGCAATTCCGTCAGTAGAGGAAAGCACTAAAATCATCCAATTTGCTGACGACACCTTAATAACTCGTCCAAAATTAACCCAGGGAAAGCTGTTCAGTCTATTGAAAATTACATAGTGAAGCTACTTCGAAAAAAGTATAAAAACAAATGCTCAAAAAACCCAATTGACTATACTCAAAATTCCTCACCAGCATTTTGTGCACAATTTCATAAAACAAAAGTGCAATTAATCCGCTGTAAAGGTAAAGCAACCATCTGTCCTTCCTCCAATCTAAAGTATCTAGGAGTAACCCTTAATGAAACGATCAGATTTGATCCTCATCTTAGAAACAGCACCAAAAAAGCCTCCAGTGCATTCTCCCGCATTCGGTTTCTTCTCCGTAAGCAAGCTGGGCTATCCACCAAAGCAAAGTCAACACTGATCACACCCATTATCACCTACGCTGCACCAATTTGGTTGACATGTTCCAAAACAGCTATGGGAGAAGCGGCAAAGTTGGAGAGAAAAGTATTACCAGCTTGTACTGGTCTCTACTTCAATCCTCGAACAAAACGCCGATATCGCAGCGAAAAATTATATGAGGAAGCTAAGCTCGAGCAACTCCCCAGCAGAATAAAACACTTGGCGTTTCGGTACCACAACAGTCTTAGCGAGCATCCAAACGAACGGATGCAGAAATTATTCAACGATGCAGCAGCCTTACAACAGGAAAAATTCATCAGGCCAAGCAGTGTCATCAACCGCAATGCGGATGAAATATTTGAAGAGCTGCAAACCTACAAAGGTCATCCTGAACTTCATCGAGGATAGTTAGATAAGCAAAGATGTAAAGCATAATAAGAAAATCCTTTAGTTTTTTTAAGCTTTATTGTGTATAGTAGGTTACGTATTTATTTAGGTTTATGATTAGTAGCTTAGGTAGTTACCTAGATTAAGACTAAATGAAGTCAAGACAGCGCGTGATGCAAGCGAATTTTAATAATTACAGTAACTAATTAACCGTTTAAATGCGATCGAGAATATTATTATGTATAAGAAAAAGTAGACCTAACTAGCATATTCACTTAAATAAACAAAAATGTATAAATGTCCAGAATGTATAATTAATTAAAAATGACATGTATTTATATTGTATATACATCAATAAATGTACTGTATTGTATTATATGGTCTGCCAAAGATCAAGACGTACAAAAAAACACTCCAATTCCTGCAAAATAAAGCACTACGGTGGATTCTTGGAATCGCATGTTACATTACACGGACACTACGAGCTACGAGCTGCGACTAGACAAAATAGAAAAATACATACGAGACAAAGCACTTGAACATTTCGACAAAATAGACAAAATTACAAACAGTACCATGGAATTCCTTAAAAACCCAAAGGAGGAAAAACAAAACACATACCCGAGTCTCCGAGCAATGACAGGACTGAATAGAGTTTTGCGTTAAGTGTGGTGAGTGTTCAAAACTCACAGATAGAAATGAAGCAAGAGTTCTAAATCGCATAGCTCCACATTTTTGTTTTGCAGTTTAGTTTTTCATCAAAGATAAGTTCTAGGTATTTTGCTGTTGGTTCCCATGGTATGTTCTTGTTATTGATGGTAAACGAGGTTCGTCGTTGGTTTCTTTTCCTTGTAATGAAGATAGCTTGAGTTTCCATTTATTCAAATATCCCAGGATAGTATCAATAGAGCTTTCTAGTTTTAAACCGATGACTTCTGCTCGTCTGGCTGAGTAATAGATGCACATGTCATCAGCTTATAGGGCTTTATGGACATTATTTGGCAGGCGAGGCATATTCGCTATATAGAGGTTATAAAGAATAATTATAAATAATGTTTGACATTGCTTTAGCTATGTCAAACATTTCAACTTTAAGGTTTCTGCAAATACATCAGCTTTGTCCTCTTTGTTGAATTGTAGTCCGTTAGGGCCGTGAATAGGTGTCATGACTCGTTTGTTTTTCATTTTGAAGTGTTTGGACAGTCTCCAGAATGGCACATCTCCTGGCTCTATACTTTGTAGGAAGCTCTCGATCGATAAACGATCGCTTACTTGGTTTGCTTTCGTTTGCAATCTAAGATCAGCCGTCCTCCTAGCTCTTCTCCGAATTTGGTTTTTGTTCCTAATGAAAACTTCCTAATTCCTAATGTCTCATTACCTGCCCCTATTAACACCTTTTTGATCTACTCCCACTTTTTTCTGCAATGTTTGTTTTTAAATACTAAAATATAAGCCGATCAAAAAGTTTAAATAAACCTTACGAATATTTGTAATCTGGTTTTCAGCACAGACTCTTACTGATCACCGAAGAGAACGCATCTCTGGACCACCCCTTCAGACCACATATACCATTGTGAAAGCTTGTAAACAATGTTGTATTCGATTCTCGAATTAAGGTTACATTTCAGGTTTTTAAAGTAAATCCATGAACATTGATTTTATCAATTTTTTTTCGGAACTTTGACCAAGCCAATGAAATTTTTTATGTTAATCAAGTGTGAACGAATAATGAAATTGGTGGAATTTTAACATCGGAAAATTGTTAATATTTGTGGTGAGCCACGAAACATTCAACTATCATTAGGTTTCAACGTTTGGTTAAACTATTGTTTGATTGAATGAGTATTAGTTGTTTCACATGTTTAAGGATTATATTGTTTGCTCCTCTAAACTGTCCTCTGAACATTTGAACCAACATTAAAATTGCTATTATTATTTGGTACAATCAAGCTTCACGTTTGTAAAACGAGAAAAGTCGGTAACGATATTTATTGCAACGCACTCGAAAATATTGAGTTCGGTTTTCGCCGGACCTGAAAAATTTTATTTCGTCGATAAAATTTTGGTTTGTGTGATTCCACAAAAGAGCATGCAACACAACTATAATGGTTGTTGAGCACTTCGAAGCAAGTGAATGTGGGCATAATTTGAAATGGTCGCTCCTTTTCGATCTACTTTACTTATCTGACGTTTAATATTCTGCACGCAACTTTTGGGAGTACCGTATTTTTCTGGCATGTACGTTCTTTATGACTCTCCTCTAGTATTGAACATTCATACATCCACGTAAATGCCACGATATTGGCGATTCAGTCCTTTCTTCCGGAATCCTCGAGAGCCTAAAAGTGAAAGCATTTAAGGGCATGCCTGTAGCATTTTTTCTCTGTTTAATAGTCGGAGAATCGAAATGCTTTTCATAAACAATGAGGACGACGACTACGCTAAAATTAAATCCTTTACGGGTATATGTGAGACGATGTTTCAACACGTTGAAATTGAAAAATGAACTCCTTTGTTGCATATTGAAAGTATGGAAAAATCGTTTTGTGCTCTGAATAACCCCTTAAGGGAAAAATAACGTAGCATCTCTGGCCGAGAAACATTCTTATCCTGTCAGTAAAATATCCGCGGTTAGAGCTGGTGTATTTTGGAAACCATTACATCGGAAGAAGGAGGGTTGTAAAAGTCAGGAATGTAACATAAAAAACAGAAAGACCAGTTTGCGACATACACAGACCGCAATGCACAATTCCACTTTCGTTTCAAATGAAATAAATAATGAGGAATAAACCACACCGGTGGTGTATGAAAGAAGTAGCTGGCTGGTGAGGAAGAGGAGAGCTGAGGAGCGGTAGTGCGTCAAGGTTTAAGAAGTGAAATCGGTCATTTATAGCTGTTCAAATCACTTTTCTGGTTAATGCTACTTGCCAATAAATTACCTAGGATTCGAAAAAATAAAATAATCGGGGCGCGGAGAGTCCACAACAATAAATTTTGCTGAAGCTAAATGATGATCTCTTTCATGAACACACTTCATGGAAAAGCGGTGAAACATATGCAATACTACACATATTGATGTGGGGTGTGAAAACAGCTCTATGTACTTCTAGCACCATTTAGGGGCTCTTCCACCTCGTTGAACTGCATTATGAATAAGCACAATGGACATGTTCGTTTCACCAAAAACATGAAAATATGACTCTAATAACACAATATAACCAATAAATTATAAAATGGACAACAGCACTTGAAACAACAAAAAAAAAACAAGTAAATAAATAAGTAAGCACATAGGAAACAGTGAGCAACAAATAAATTATAAGAAAAAAAGTATTTCGTTCAAATGGTACTGATAAGAGAATATATTTATATTAAAAGGGTTGGATATTTTTAAGCATCCTCATTATATAGGGTTTATGACATCTCTGTATTTTCTTTCCATTAAAATGAACTTGCATTGAAATGAACAAAGCAAAGATGTTTTTTAAGCTTTTGAAAAAATTAATTGAAAGGAATATTTAGCCTTAGTCCTTTTATGGGGTTTATTTATTACCTGCATCGCCACTGAAAAAAAACTTCAAATTCAAACTTTTATCTATAGAAATACTAGAGTACCAAAAATACTTCAATTGGAAAAAAGAATTATTGAAGAATTCAGCCGTGAGGAGAAAATATGTGACATGATGCTAGAACAAAGTTTCTAAAAGTTTTCTCGTTCATAAATTGTGTCTGGGTTTCTGGAGTATTATTATTATTATTGTACTGGGGTCCACTTGCTGGAAATCAGCATAGGCCAGAAATCGTCGACCAAACAAATCTCTTCGGAAGTGTTATCATTTCGCTGGAAAGTTTCACCCAAAATCAACGTCCCTAATGAAACATAAATTCACAAATTTATTCATAAATCATAACTATCAATCGAACTATGTAATCTAACTGTCAAGTTGACAGCAAATGAACTTGGACTCGTCTTACCCTTATTTTTCCTGTTGCTTTCACCGTTACTGCGACGTATAACATTCGAATGAAATTTCTGTTTTCAATTCAACTAAACTGTACACGGTATGTTGAAGTGGAAGATGCATTGTACTAGACTTCGATATGTATTTCCTGTGCATTTGAACAAACGGTCACATAAAAATATAGCAACAGTATTGCAGGAACTTTACTACGAATGCCCAAGGAACAGGTACTAAAAAAAACAAAATCGAAACTAAAAGGACGATTCAAGAATGCGTAAAAGGTAAAAGAGATAATTTCGATGGATTTTGAATTCATGGTCAAGTCAGCCGAATAACGTGGAGATTATAAAAAGATGAACCCAGGAATTACCATCATCAACTGAGCAATGAAATGGGTAGCATTAGAGAAAACCGCAACAGAAGATGCAATTCGTACAGCGATTAGCAACGATGTGACACATTCACGGTATTTTTGTACGTAAGGCTACACAAATGACAAAAAACGCCAATAAAAATAAAACCATCCAACAGATTCGAAACAATTTCTCCGTCTCACTAGAAAGTTGCAGCAACCCTTGAAATGTTGGCACTGGCAACCATCTCGCGATAGATCAACCGCTAGATCTCAGCTTCCTACCAAAGGATAGTCGTAGATCACGACGCGACATATGATTGTACAAAAAACAGAGTAATTAGGATTAAACTGCATTACTCAAATAGTATTCTTAATTTGAGTAGTTCAGTATTCTTAATCTCAGCAGGGATGGATAAAAGAGAGAGGGATCGCTGTCAGAGATACCATTTTTTGAAGAAGATCCACATAATGTGACACTCAGTTCCAATTGTTTTTACATTTCAAAATATTTCTTGTTATAATTTCTTGACAGAGCACAAACCGTGAAAAAGGTGTGACAGGCGTAATTTGGAGCCACCGGCAGAACAAGCAACCGAAGACTCTTCCGTTTCTTGTAGGTGAGACTGAAAATATTCGTTTCCACAGAGTAGTTACGTCAGGTAATAATCAGTCTCATCAAACTTTCTGCACAACCACGACCCCAGAGGACGGATGAGTCGTGCGGTCTCCAGCATCTTGCTGTATGTGCCCACAGATCCTGTCACAAAGCTAGGGTCGTTTTTATTTCCTTTTGGCTAAAACTTTCTCTCAAAAACTCCCCCTACGTAAGTAGACACACCTGCGCTCTATGGCAAGTAGTACTATTGTGACCACCTTCGCGATAACCCGTTATGAGACAATGCGCTATGTAAGCTCGTTGCCTCTTTACCAGTGCAACTTATTTTTTGTTATATGTGAGATGATTTCAGTCTATTCTGCCATAGAGCTTTTTTTAGATCCTGCATTTCGGAAAGATGTTTTTTGCCCGAGTTTTCTGCTGAGATGTTCCCAAAGGTGCTCGATTAGGTTGAGAACTAGGATTTAGATTAGGTCTAGATTAGGTCTAGGAACAGAATTATGAAAATTTTAAAAGTGTCCTTTGGATCGATATCGTGATGGAATATGTAATTCTCCATCAAGTCGGATTTGGCTAGACTGGAGGCAACATTTTTCTTTAATGTATTAAGTAGTATATCAAGTATATATGTATCAAGTAAACCATTCTGGTAATAGGTGCCTCAGACAAGCAGAAATTGCCGATGACACAATTTTTGTGTATTTTCCGCATCGAATATTTCCACTTTGCTTTCATCGGTGTAAAATATATTTTTTATTATATTTTTATAATTAATAATTTTAAATTATAGGCGTCTGATTTATTTACCTATGTATGTTTTGCCCCCTAAGCCATTTGTGGGGAAGTTTTCCTTGATGGTGCCAGCACTAACTACATTTCTCCTCAGAAACAATACCGCGTAGAGTATACGCGTGTTTGGGCCTCTCTATTGAAGGCAAAATGGACCATTGAATCGAATCGTTACTGGAGACGGATTTTGGGTTCACCATTATGAAGCCTTGTCCAAATAGGACTCTATGCAGAGATACACAAAGGACGCGACCCAAGAGTCACAGTCGGATTGTAATATCATGGCGGCAGTCTTTGAGGACTCAGAAGGAGTCTTGTTGAAAGATTACAAAGATGAGTCACAGTCGGATTGTAATATCATGGCGGCAGTCTTTGAGGACTCAGAAGGAGTCTTGTTGAAAGATTACAAAGATGAGGAATACTTTCCGAAAAGGGGGTTACTTTGGATAAATTTTAGAATTGTTGCAGGTTAATTTGATACAAAATTATTCAGTAGCTCAATTTCAATTAGAAAAATAATTTATTGATGAAATATTTTTACAAGTATCATTAAAATGTATTCTTGGAATTGCTCAATCCAAGGAGTAATTGTTAACCTGAGCTAGTGCGATTTAGCACTTTTGCCCCATTATTATCCATTAGCGTTTATACGCCTGGCTTTCACCTGGAGCTATAAACAAGCTTCTATTGTGTTATTAAGGGGCTATACCAGTGTAACCCATAATAATTAGGCGATTATCGGGAATTTTTTTAAAACAAAGTACTCGATAGAATGTTTTGAAGTTTTTTTGGACATAATAAGGTATATTTTCAGCAATATGTTAAGACTTTTTTTTACAAAAATATTGAAAAATAACGGAGTTATGTGCTGTCTTCGGAAGTGCCAAAAAAAGTTCCCCAACTACTGACATGATTCCGGCCGAATGAGTAACTGAAACAAACAAATTCAAGTAGGTTATTAAAGTTGAAGGTATTTCCTATACAATGACTTACGATTTTTGAAAAATATCAAAAATCAACAAAGTAGTGTAGTTCTGAATAAAAAGCGTCGTTTTTTGGGAAAGAAAATAATCGTTTTTCTAATGCCAAATTGACAATTTTCAACCAATCAAAAGATCGTAGGACATTGTATAGTAAATATATTCAAAAATACTCAGTTTGAATTTGAAATCGATCAGTGAGTTTCTCGTTGAGTTATGATGCCATCAATTTTGAAAAATTTCGCTTCGAGAAAAACGCGTTGAAAGTTTCAAGTATCGATTTTTCCTAGTTAAAATTATATTTGCCAATCTGCTTTGCCTGGCCCATACAATACACCTTCTTCTTCCTCGAAACCAGCTTCCGCGTGACGTATCTCCGCCTGCTTGATTCGGCTGTCATCTCTTTGAACTGCATATTCTTCCGCAATAGGACCGACAACCGTGCCCATTACTTCCATCATTTTTAAAATACTATAAAATCCATCACTAAATATTGAAACTGCTAGGAAATTTGCGAGCTCAATCGTTTTCATCCCGCTGTGAAGGTGCTTTGGAGCAAAGTGTCATAGCAACCCATTATAACTTTCGTTATTGTTTTGTGTGCTTCCTTCTTTGCATCGCTCTAGCAATTCCCTTGAACCCAAATCAGTATAAATTGGTTTTAAAGCTTCCGTAACATCCTTATAAGGCGGTAAATAATCGTACGTGAGCTTTTATAAGTCCATTCCTTGAGCTTCCGCGCGACGATAAGAACACCAGCTTTTCTCGCCTACGGGGCAATTTTGATAGTTTGGATTTTTATCTGATGAAGATAACTGATAAAATGTTGCCCACATTTCTTTGTATATTTCATCAACATTATCGTGATGCCTGGTAATTGCTGATCCGTAATATTTCTGTAATTTATTGATAACTTGATCAGTCAACTTGTTCGTATTCTTACTCCTTCCTCCTAATCGTTTGGTTTGTTTTTTTTTAGATTACGGCATTGCGTTCCCATTCCTTTTTTTACGTGCAAGAAGTATTCTAATCTTTCTATATATATATATATATATATATCATCGTATCAATTTAAATCCAATAAGCCTTTGTACGTGGCACTATCACCGTCGCCAATGTAGCGCGTGTGAAATACACGCCGGGTGAAATACAGATCCGTATTGATCGATCAAGCGGCCAAATATTTTTCTTACACTGTCAACTTCCATTTTTCTAGCCGATTCAATATGATATGCATCGCAATCATCATGCTCTTCATACTTTTCTTCAGGATATATATATTTTTATAGAGTATATTTTTTCTTTTTCCATAGTTCACAATTCTTACAATAAGTCGATTTTACGATTGTATCGATAATTTTTTTACTATATTTACGCGCAAGAGTTGTAATACCGAAACGTGAAGCGTCGCAGCGTTTTTGCATGTGTCATCTCCAGAAACTGTTTCTGTAATGTTTTTAAAACTGTTTTGTAAAGTTTTTTTTCTGTAAAGTTAAAGAACCTTCTTCCTGTAAAGTTTTTGCTTTTTCTTTGGTTATGGCTTTTTGTGTACTCCGTTTATAAATGGTTTCAGCAGCTCTAGTTATATTTTGAAAGCATCCAACGAAAGTATTTTTATTAAATTTTGGAAGGAGATCACTCAAGCCACAAAATAGATTTAGTCCAACACTTTACGACGATTTATTTCATAAGCATTATGAATTGTCGGTCCAGAATTCACATTTGAAATACCGCGCTCACATGACACAGATATTATAAATCCTAAACACGATGAACTTGTTTGGTTAAACTTGATGTCTTTTTTGCAAATTTCGCAAATAACCAAAGCACTTCTTGCACTGAAAACTGCGAAAAACTCGATAAAACAGTATCTATGCGTTTGTTCAATGACAATTTCGTTATCTCCGGTGTGTAACAGTTTTTCAGCGGCTGTACTGGTATTTGCGTTGACCTGGTCGTATGTAAAACGATTTCCTGAAAATCTTCTCTTCATAGACCTCGATCTAAATACAGGATTATCGTGGGAGCCTTTTTGTACATTACTCATTTTCGTTGCATTGTGTACTGTACGACAGCTGAGAGGAAACTGAACAGACGGTTCGACAACAGTGCCTAACGGCTCCGAAATATATTTAAAATGGAAATGAACTATATTACATGGACCGTATACACCTGTACAGGCCCCCTATATTACCTATGTACTGTTTACAAAGCGAAAGATTCTAGTAACTACACACTAACTCCGAAACTCAGTCTGCAAGCGGTCGCTCTTTAGAACGCTGCTATTCAAAAACTATTTAAGATACGACCTTGCCGCTTTCACAGGATATTTTTGAAACTATAAACTATCGAATAAGTCGAAATAAGTAATAAGAAAACGAGAAAGTGTCACACTGGTACAGCCCCTTAATTTATCTTAAACTTGAATACATTTATCTTGCCTTATCTTCTGGGATTTGTAGGACTTTAACCATATTGTGTGGGTGTTGTTCAATTTTGTCAAAGAGTTTTACTGCTCTATGTAGTGTGTACGTTTCAATTGTATCTATTCTGCGGTCTTTGTAGACGCCTGTGTTCCTAAAGTTCATATCCATCGTATAATTGCTCAAAGAAAAAGCATTAAACGGGTGTTTATTTGTTTATTGACGCTAACACTACGCGACAAAGACAACGTAAATGTTACCATGTAGTCTCTTAATACCAGAAAAAACTGAAAAGTTGTTTATCTTGATCTCAGAACAATAGATGATACGTAAAAGTTATGAAGTCAAGCTCGATTGAAGATTATACACACTGAATTCGTTATAGGAAAAAATAGAGTTTAAGTGCTCAATTAAAAGTTCCTGACACTTCCTGGGAGCTGATGATTTTACTTTAAATAATTAACCGATTCGTTGCCGAAGGCCGATTGTTATTTACGTTCTAAACCTGAGGACTTTGCTGGTTTTCAGTAAGAACGCATTCTAAAGATGTATACTGGGCTGAAAATAGGTAGAAGGCTGAATAAGCATGATAAATCTCGTTACATATTTGTAATACAAGGCACTGCTTAGAATATTATAGGCTCCACAGCTCTCGAGTAAAACCTTTGAAAAGCTCAGAATTTCGAAGGGAGTTTCACCGTTCCATCGAAGTTTTCGCACACTTCGACTTGCATTTGACAATTGATTCGAAATTTTTGACACTTGACTTGATTTTAAGATTGGTAAATGTTTTTCGATGTTCAATTGAATCGATGTTCTTCCAATGATATAATCTTACATTCATTTTCTAGCCACAAACACTTCTTCGAATTGGTCAATGATTGTTTCCTTCTCTCGTTCCTGAGAATACTAGAATTGGGCTACAATCATAAGTATTCTAACATACTATCGGCAGGAAACAGGATGAGCTTGACCCACACGTCTGGCGGCAGAAAATTAGTGAAGTATAATGAATATGCACTTTTCGAAAACATGTGATACCTTCATAACTAATAGTGGGATTTTAATGAAATCTGGAAAGAATTTACAAGAAGAATTTAAGAATTTATTTTAAGAATTTACTACATTTTACAAATGTAGATGTGATTCAGAAAATTTAAAAATTTTAATGCAGTTATCTATTATTTCATTAAATATCGAACTTGGACTCAGGCATAATTTATAATTTTGAAGGTTTAAAAAGGGCAAAAGCGTTATAATTTTATCACTCGGTACTCTTATGTCTTTTTTGTTATCTCTGGGTATTTTGAAATCTTCGCTTCTATAAAGCGAAATTTGAAAGCTCACATCTTTTGCATGTTAAACATTTCTTTATATGCAATGTGCAATAAAGAGTACTAAAAATCACTACTCCTTTTAACGTATTACTTTTATTGCAAATGAAGATCGCCGGGAGGATTTCTACTCACCGTTGTCCTTTAACGCCAGATATACATGGTCGAATATCTTCGGAAGTCGTGTTTTCGGGAAGCTGGACATTTGTCAATTCTTTGTCGATTTCAAGTACAAATTAAACAATTATTTATATTCTTATCTAAATAATAATATTCCACTCGAAGTCAATACTTTCATTTATCTACGCTGAATGTATCGTAGCAATAATTCGCACTTATCTCTTGACACTCGTTGCCACTATTGCGGTAAAATGTCCTCACGACTGGGGAAAGTAAAACCATTTCGTGTCAGCATAACATGCTTCGAGAAGGCCTCAATGTATTTTAATCTTCCTACACTTTTTTACATATTTTGAAGAAGTATTGCGTAGGTTTGACACTATTATAATAATTATTTGTGATTTTTTTTTTCTATTTTACAGATTAGTTACCCAATTAGAAAAAATACACAAATAGAAATAAAAATTAAAACAGAGTAGGTTTATTTTGATTAAAAAGAAGAAAGCCTCTTAACCTCGTCTCAAAAGCTAATTACGAAGGTGTAAAAGGAACAGGCTCGAGATTGTGATATGTTCTAGGAGCCTGACCAATTTGTTAGTCAATCAGTCATTAGCTATTAGTTCAAACAAATGGAACCATAAAGGATTATTTGTTTGTATAGAACTCAGAGGTTATCAAAAGAATAAATCAGCATGGAGACTATAATTATAATACATGAATACACTTACAGAAAGTGTACAAGTCATTTGCAAGCAGCTAATAATCCTGAAGCAAATCAACTCATCGGTTAATTTTAAAACCATCAACAACCAGAAGGAAAAAAAGAAATCATATAGGGAAAGATATTTACAAAAATAATGGAGAGAAAGTAGTACAAGAATGCAATCTTGTAGTTATGCGGTAGAGACTCACTCAACAGGAAGGTCGGACCAAATAGGAGTCCGTTCAAGACAATAAGGATCCCAAGATCCAAAGAGCCTCTGACTTCGAAAAAAGGTAGATGGTGATTGATACTATTCAATGCTTTGGATAAATCCGTGCAGATAGACTTATATCAGCCATTGCAACGTCTTCGCAATGTTATTTGTGAAGTTTTCATTGAGCAGTTGTAAACACGGCGAAAGTAGAAGTAACCTTCTTAGGAATAGCTTCTGTTTTGTCACTTGCAGAAGCTGTTGCCTGCTGCGGGTCCATATCAGTGGTCCAAGCATGTGACGGAGAATTTGTGTGCTGACGTATGTCATTAAGGACGTTTGTTTGATATTTAAGAAGGCGGATAATCTACAGCAGGTGCCCCATCTATAATTGATCTTACTCGAAAATTTCGCCCCAGTTTCAAAGAAGCGGCAGGTATTTCTAAGAAATTTAAATGGAATAATGAGGCAATAACCATGACATTCAATTAATTTTGCGCAGGAAGAATTCCGTTTCTTGGAGGCAGCGTTGTGATTGTTATGCATATATGGTTGGCAATACAAGTTTTCTTTATTCTCAATAAATTATACTTTCATCCAGCCAGAGTTAACTTTGATACCGAAGGTAGTTAAAAATTAGTTGAACTTTTTGATGACGATTACTATTAGCAATGATATTTTATTTGTTTGAAAACCAACTAAATGCCCAAATGTTTTTGAAACTTTCCCTGTGAAAAATAAATTTTTAAATAAATAAATTTTTTAGTTCTATTATTGCCTTCCAGCTTACCGACTTTATTTTATTGTAGATATAAAGTTAACAAACTTTTAAGGAAAAATGATTAAGGGAACCGTTAAAGTGCAAAAAAAATTCTTCTAGAAGTGTAAGGATAAGACTTAACAATTTGAAAGGATTGTCCTTCATGATTCCGCCAAATTTTACACAAAATACCTTAAAGAAGGACCTTGAACAGTTTTCTCATAAAGAAGGACCTCGAACAGTTTTCTCATAGAAGAATAAATATCTAGGTTCCTTACCTTTTACAATTCATTTATTGCACCAGGAAATAAATACGCATTTCTGGATTTTTTTCTTTACGATGAAAGGCAAGAATTTGCCAAAAGAACCTGAAGATTACTTGCAAAGAGTTGTGAAGAACAAACATTAATTAAATGAAGAAAAAACCGAGCATGCGGAAGTGCTTCACAATCACTCAGCGTACGTTTTGCATAAAAGATACTTATACCCCATTCGCCGATAGGCGCCAGTCTGTGGAAGGGTATGTACCCTTCCCGCCGATATTGTGTTAACCAGAGAGCAGTGTTTTTTTTTTAATTTCATTATTGTTGATATATAATTGTTGGCATTTGAGGCCTACTCCAGTCACATCTCAATTAGTGCGAAGCCGAAAAATCGTTTCCTTTTCATCAAGTAAGTGCGAATTGGTACAAGGTTTTGATAATAGATTTATTTTGTCTCCCTCCGTTAAAAACTGTGGAACAACGTTCATATCACTGTAATTTAGGCCCTAAATGGTTGAAGAAATTTTATCAAATAAAGCTTACTTGTTTTCAAGAATTTCGCGCCATTAATTATTCATAGATTGGTCACCTCTACTGACCAATATGGTTCTCATCGTGGCGCCATCACACTCGTTCGCCATGCTAAGAATGAACAAAAACGCAGAGCGGAGACAACCTAAAAAACATTTACCGATTACGAATCCATTACCATTGCCCTCTGGCAGTAGCGTTTTCAAGGCATGATAGAAATCACACGCTGATTAAGGTGTGAAGCAAATGGCTCTAGGTAGTCTTTCGTACTCCATTTCAAGCTTACAATGGGCTTCCAAAGCAATTATTTCCATGAAACTGAAGCGGATTGAACGCGAACGAGCTCTTTTCTGCACTTCACCACCTTGTGGGGTAGTTTGAGTTTGTATGCGAAAACCTATGAACGCCAGTCACGAATTGGAAACTTTTGCTAGTCCATGGGGCGTAGGAAGTTAATTTCACGGGTGGCACCCAAAAGCCTAGTAAGTGTCCTTTCGAATGAAATTGAATATTGCTGAATCGGTTTTCTGCTCAAATGTGAATTTGAAAAATGATTCTGTGGCTGCGTATCCTATAAGTTAACTTTATATCCAGGACGGAGTCTCAAACTAAATGAAAATGGCATGAACCAAAATCTTGAAAATACTTTTATTCATTTCTGTGATTAATGGAGACACGTTTCGCGAAAACATCTCAAAGTTTCATCGTCGCTTTAAAGTTACAAGTTTATACGACACTGAAATGTAATTTTTCCCTCGACTTTAGAGCTCGAAAAGGATAATATTCTGATAAAAAACATTCTTGCCAAAACACTTCGTTTGCAACGTCTCCCGGCGCGACCAAACCAACGAGTTTTTGCATGGCTTGAATAATATATCACGTAGATGAAACTAACGTGAATATTCTTTGGAGTGTCTTTTGAGTTCAGGTTGTTAACGTTTTTCCATAATTTGTATGTCTGGCGGATGACAAAGAGCTAAGGTCATGTCAGTTTTTCTCGCTTATATGTGCATTCGAAGTATACAATTTTAGATGATTATCATTCCTCCATTTATGTTTTTTACGAAGGTCTTCGGAAGCCCTACCTAGACCAACTTTTTAATATCTTTTGTACCCTTGCCAACTATGCTATGGAGGAAACTATATTGCCAGAAATCCCTACTGGCATGACTACACGTCCATTTGGCATGACACGTCCCTACAGCTGTAAAACATGCGCCACAGTTCACCACTTTAGAACACACTCAAGTAGCCCCGCACTTCCAACGTACCATCGCGCCACTCCCACTTTTATTTTGACCTAGTAATACACAATAGACCTAATAATCCAATCCATTGCACCCTTCCTAGAAATGATCCCCGGCATCAGGCACCATGATGATCCTCCATTGAATATCCTTTTCATGGATCGAACCCTTCATTTTGCACCCGTAATCGACGCTGGCTACTCTAACGCATATTGGGGAGTATTTAACACCTCATTGAAGTATTAGCTTAAGCCCAGGGCACTGAACATTTCAGATAAGGAAAAACTACCCAACAACTATCTTTGTGCATATACCTTCAATGTATGCCGAAAAACTTGTTCTTTCTTTTCTCAACTTGTCAAACAAAATATGTATCCTATGGATATAGTCGGCCACTTATAGACTCACAGCTTTTCTCCGACCAACACAGTAACTACCCAACAGAGCTTATAATCGCACAAACCACCCAAAACCTAACGAGTTGTCCTCCTTTCCAAATAGAGCCCTTTGACTTTCGAAACGACTTCAATTCACTACTACATAATCCATTAAACTTCACGTTTCTCTGTACTTTTCGAATATTCCTTGAATCAACGAATCAACAGAAGATCTGCCGGATACAAGAAGCTTTCTTTCTCCATAATCAAAAAATGAAGAAAAGTGATTAGCCATATACTCGCCAAGCTCTTCAATCACTGCATCTTATATGCAGACCTTCCTCGCACATTACGTCACACTATCGCTGTCCCAACCCTCAAAAAACGTGAAAACCCGTTTCTAGCAAACAGCTACCGCCTCCCGCTTTTCCGTGGAATAATTTTTCAAATTGTTGTGCAAGACCTCATTAACAAACGCCTGGCTACAAGTGAAATCGTCCAAGATTTTCAGTTTGCAAACCACTCCCTCCATACAATCAATCATAAGATCAAGCTTTCTTCATCCTCAAAATAAACATAGAACAAAACTAACCTAGATAACAACTCACCTACTAGCGCCTGTCTCCTTGACATCCGTACAGCCTTTGACACGGTATGTCAAAACAGTCTGATCCTCGCAATGACTGGTCCTAATGAATTCTCTCGGATCTTCTTGGCATTCTTCTAGTCTTATAGAAGACTAGGAGACTTTAGTCTTTCATGAGACTAGACTTCTCTAGACTATAAACTCATAGTCGTGACACTAGTAGTAATTATCCTCAGTCGTTATCAGTGCATTCCTTTCCTCGCGGAACAGACGTTCCGGCCTTATTTTTGCATTTTGAATTTGGTTTACGCTTAGAAGGCAATATTGTTTTACACTTTCGAGCTTCTTCTCGTTTGATGGTGTTTTAGGCTGAGCCAAAGTGTCCTCCAAGGCAAGTTTTACATTTTTGGGTATCGTGCCATTCATAGCAGATATTTCCGCATTAGATAGATCAGGAGAAATATCATCATATGAAAAAATCTCCTTGGCTTTTTATGAAGGAGAGCTCAAACCCGCTTTATAAATATTTGCTTCTCCTTTAGAAGCCTCCTCGATTGCAGATTGACAAATTGTTTTGAGTTGAGACAAACCAGCATGTTTTAGTAAAGCAATTGTTGAACTTTCGGTATTTAAGGCTGGGAATTCAAGAAGTTGGGAAGGTGATGCAAGTCTCTCTGAATATTGTCAGCATTTAGTGGATGTGCTTCGTTCAAAAACTTGTAAATACTAAGAGCAATGTATGCTGATTCTTCGTGCGCACCATTTGATGCGTTAGTTTCCAGACTTCTAAGAATCAATGATCCCACCATTTCCTTCAATTTGTGGAGCGTTGGGGTCTCAGGGATATAGTCCACTTGCCTTGAAACCATTTGTAACAGTCGACTTATTTATATATTTTTCTAACGAATTTATAAGAATCGGACCAAAATTAACTTTTTAAAGTCGTGGTTAAGTTAGTTCTTCGCCACCCAAGTAACTCTTTCTACCATGCATTTTTGATGGGTTTGAATGCTGAAACATTAGCAGGTTGTAGGATTCGAGTGCTATTTGGATAAAGTGCAATGAAGATGTTCCCGTTTTGAATACATGATTCGCTGAGCTCAAAATTCATGTGGCTTTTATGGCCATCTACAAATAATATGATATAAAATTGTATTTTTTGTTTAACAAGATGTGTATAAAGAATGTTGTGGATATATTGTTAAAATAAATATGAGTTCATCCACCCATCATTAGAAAATCTTAAGCGCCAAGAAGAGGTTACCGAAGCTCTAAGATCGGCTCGCATTCTTTTTAATGGGTATATTATCATAGGCGGCGTTATATCACCACTAGCAGAAAAGGTGAACATGACAGTGCAATACGTTTTGGCTTGTGCGTGGTCAATTTCATATACATTTTTGGTCCCTCTTTCTGTCAACAATTTAGTATTCTTCGGACAAAGTTGGAAGCTTGTTTCATCTTCGTGAAATATCCTTGTTAGATCTTGAAAAATACTTTTTAAACCTTGTTCATTTTAATTATTTTACTTTTTACTTTTTACTTTTTTTATTTTACTTCCTAATATTAGACTCTGAAACTTTTGCGCTGGCGGCCGTTACTGCTTCTGTTGTTCGAGCCGCCATTTCTGGGTGAAGTTTTAAAAACAAGGCGATACCAACCTTCTCCAGGCTTATTTTCTTTAAAACAATTTATTCGTGGTTCTTTTATTAAAAAGTGTAGAACACTTACTAAACCATCTTCTTTCCTTCCAAGGAAACCGTTTCTGCTGCCTACCAGATCCAGTCAATCAGAGTTTCCTCCCCAATGCCTGTCAAAATTGATGGTCCTAGTCTAGATTTCACAAACTTTGAAATTTTACGAAACTGCAGCGTAGCTCTGGAAACTCCAAACTTCCTTGCAGCAGTTTTCTTTGACATTCCATTCTGAACAGCCTGTATAGCTTGGACTGTCTTCGCTGTACTTTTTGGTATAAATGCCCTTGCACCCGACCTTAGGCATCCTTGAAATTTATATCTGCAACAGCCAAATAAGAAATCAGCGTGTCACAAACAAACAACATTTAGAAATTTGATGTTTATTTTATTTTTTATTTATTTATCTTTATGCAAGCAAATTGAATGATTGGCACAACGTGGTGATTGACACCGCTCATCCATATTGTAATGAATGACACTCTGCTTTCTCACAATCATTGGCTTCCAAGAGTGCAATGACTGGCAGTGCTAAAAATAAATATTTGATGCTCTCTTAGTGTGTACAAGTCGGATCTTCGCTTTGTTTTGCAAATTTCACTTCTCGATAACCTGCATCTGTCATTACATGTTTGGAACACAATTTTAGTGATTGTCATAGGTGCCAACTAACGGTGGTGATACTTACATGTTTGGGTCAGTTGTTGGCAAAACTATGACATTTGCGTAGCGGTAAATGCGAAAAGTGTAATTTAAAAACGCTTTTTAATTTATTATCAATCATTTATAATATTCACTGCACACATATATAATCTACAGTTAATAATATAAAAATAAACAAACAAACCTGCCGCTAACCGAAACCTTAGTGAAACAGGGAAAACGTGGGACTCTGGAGCGCGGCGTGCTTTGATTTCACTTTACTTATCGTTGGTATACACTCGAATGTGCAGATTTGAGGTATATTTTGAATTTTGAATGGAAAAAACGACAAAATGCTCAGAAATAATGTTTTGTACGGTGAACTCTTAATTTCTAATGAAAAAGTGAAACAGGCCAATAACCAGTGGGGTGCGAGGATTAGTATGTTTACCCTATCTTTAAATCAATAATTACGCTCTATGTATTTCAATGAGAAATATAGCGGTTTCACAATTTCAACTTGTTGTCAACTCAGTCAACTCAGAGTTGACTGAGTAAAGTGCATTATTCAGCGACTGGTTTCATAATATTTTCAACATTCAAGTAATATGTGTAAATATCCTTACTGTAATGTTAACTCACTGTTAAATTTAAAACCGAAAGTAGCCGAAATTTGGCAAATGTAAAAATTTATATTATGTTTACATTTCATGATTGAAAATGTTTTCGATTTGCAAAATATATGCTCAAATCAGTTAATTACCTTTTACGTGAAATGGTTGGTGATAATATCGATGGATATTTTACAACTTCAAGGTAGATATATTATACGACGCATTTTTCAGCTGTTAGTAGTGATTTATGAATGTGGATTTTGTTATTTTGGATATTTTTGGATTTATATGATTAGATAGGACGTAAACGTTAAGTAAATGAACTTCCAATTGCGCGAAAAACATTGAAATTTTGATAGAATTTCGAATATCATGTAGCATACCAGACATATGGCAGGAACGAGTATAGCCAAACATTTGAACAGCTCATGAGGGGAAAAAAGCTAAGTTTAAAACTTCGAACGCTCACATACGTTCATGTACAAGGGTAGGGCATCTCTATATCTCTATGGTTAGTACATACTATGTAACAATCCATACATCACAACAGTGGTGGATATAGGATTTCATCTTGGAGAGGAATTTGGAGACCTCAATTTAGTTAGACCTCTGTAACATTCACAATTTCGATAATTGATTTTGATCAATTGGTTGAAATAAGCTATGGGAGGCTCGTTTATTATTTATAGTTGATCATTTTGGCCATGTTGTTTTACATGCTGAAAGCAGTGAATATATCAGAAGAGTTAGGAAAAAAGATGAAATTTCTTTAGTTGCATCGGTCAATTGACGGGAAGAACGTGGATATAAAAGAGCGTTCTAATTCAGACTCCCACTGCTTCAATTATAAAAAATCAGTCTTTTCGACATTGGCCTATGCTAACTATGAGTTTTGGTAGGTGGAGCTAGTGGTGCTAGCTAACAACACTTCTTATGATAATATCAAAAACAAAAGGCTACGAATTTTGGACTCCCACTACCTGTATAATGACTTTTTGGCTACCTTTATAGTAATGTTAACGTTGATAACACAAAAACTTGTCAAATGCAGTCAGCCCCATAGAGATCTGACCGCCAACGGCTTTGTCAACTTCAACCAACTGTGCATAGAAACTTGTCTACAAATGCAGAGGATATCATATGAAATAAGAAAACAATTTACGATTTACTTAAATGGAGTAGGAGCAGAGACAATGGGAAAGTCGATGTAAAAAAATAACAAGACTGAAGCTTCCATGTAACAAAATTCTAATTTGATATCACTGAAAATTAATGAGGTAAATTATAATATACTGCGTATTTGGGTATTATACACTAGTATATATGCCAGCTTCTTTGTACCAGGCATAATGTCAGCCGTTCATATGAATTGAGAGAAAAACACGGATGACAAAGTGGTGTACTAGATCTTGAAGTCTGCTCGGAAGGTAAGTGAGATGAACAGGGAGTTGATAAAGTACATGAGCTACTTGTAAGAGTATATTTTCAGAATGTAGGGTCAATGCATCCAATCGTCCAAAGACTAAAATGTCTTCTATCAGCTTCTTGGCATAGATTTTCTGCCGTCTAATTGGTATAGATTTTCTCATTTGATTTACTGCCAATTTTCGAAATGAAGTAGCCCAGCTTTCCGCATAAACACTTGCCTTACCTTTATCTTAAAGCAATTGTGATTTGACTTCGCAAAGTCCTAGCATTTCTTTCGTGTTTTCGAAAAATTCATTCAACAAAGGCGTTTTTCCTGTCGATCTAATGCACGTCAATTGGACTCACCGAACACATAAGCTACTCATACACCCTCTTTTCGCAAAAATCACTTAAATGCTAAGTCACAGAATCGTGAATGCGAGACCATGACCATGACCATGAGACCTTGACCATGCGAGTGAAAAATCAGCATTCAAATTATCACGTTATAAAAACAAACATACGAAATAAAACGGAAAGAGATTGCATATTATTTATCAAACGACAGTTCACTGCTGAGGTTGTCAACAGTGTTGTAAACTTCCCCATAGGGAAATCAAAATGATTTTATCTCACACCAGCCGTGTACTATAACCGCCAATCTACCCAATCATCAACTGACAAATAGGCACGTTCAGTCGTTTGTTTAATGGCCCTCTTCCCGCAACGTTTATTCTATTCGCTTCCTGGAATAATTGCGTCTCAAAACATAAAACCACCACCAACCTCCCTGTATTACGACAATCATGCAGTCATGTATGTTCCCCTGAAATGCAAAATAAATGCACACCATTGCATCTTGGACACTACGACTAAAAATTTCATAGAATTTGGCAGAAAGAGTTACCTAACTCTAATGAAGAGAAAAACAATGATGAGGAGAATAGAGTTGATAAGGAGCACTTCAATTCGGACATCAGCTGTAAAACTCAAATCAAATTCAAATTATTTTTATTGGGTGATTTTTAACAATATTTACAATCACCATTTACAAAGTTTTCTTATCCTAATACTTAGCCTACGGGCTTTGCCTAATGGCTGTGCCCAGAACTCTATACTTAAAGATATTATATTAAATAGACCTAACTTTATATTACAATTCAAAATTATTAATGCCACAACTTACACCCTAATTGTAACCTCAGTTATTTTTAAATTTTTTAAAATATATTTGAGGAGTATTAATTTATGTACAGTAATTTTTTATTTACAGTTACACAATTTTTTTTTATAACTATTATTATAAATATTAAATATAATTACTTATCCTAACCGTTGGCTGCCTCCAACGCCCAACTATATGCCGTGTTCCTAATTGTGGCGGTCTCGTGCTCCGCCATACGTTTGGTCGCTTGCTCGATCAACATCTTAGCATAGAGATTGATCGGTTGCACCGCTGCATCCCGGTGCAGTAATCAGTTAGGGTAGGGCCGTCCGTCCTCCCTTTTGTATAAGCCAGTGCAAGCCCGAAGGATTTTTCGCTAAAATAACCCTATCTTGCTCCACTTGTACGCTGCTGTTGCCTGCCAGATCAGTACCGCATACATGAGTATGGGCTTGATTAGTGCCTTGTAAGCAAGTATCTTAACCCGCTTGTTGGTCGCTAGAAGATGGTATGCACATAGTTTATAACATAATAGTTTTCTTTCAAACAGAGTCCACGCGGGCACAGAAAGTGTTTTTCGTTTCGAAAATCACCCCCAGATACTTCGCTTGCTTGGAGCAGTGCACCACCTGTCCGTTTAATTATACTCTGGTCCAGATTTTTTATGTGGGTCATCCCCCACTTTCTAAAGTATGCAGTTAAGGAGTCCACGTTAAGGAGTCCACTTGAGTCTCGTTCACGCAAAACGAAAACGGTGCTCAGATGACCGCGCCAATAAGTCATCAGCGAAGGGATTCACCTCGATTCTAGGTTTAAATTCATCTCTGATACCGTGAAGATCAAATGTGAATATATTAAAGAGAAAGGGGCCTAGGATAAACCCACGAGCAATCCATGACTCGCTACTAAAGGGCTCGGAACTAGCTCCACCAGACACCGCAAAGGCAGTACGTCCGTTCATGAAACTGCCTACTATTTTAGTAATGCTCACCGGGAAGCCAAATTCAATGAAATTGCAGATAAGTCCGTCGACCCAAACCGAATCAAAGGCTTTTTCTTCATCAATGAGGCTTTTTTTGCACGGCCTTTCTGGATGGCCAATTTCTTTTTATACTGGCTTGAAAAACAGCCAACGCATCTATTGTTGAGTGAGCTCTTTTGAAGCCAAATTGTCTTTCCGGTACAATTCCTGCTTCTTCGGAGAACTTTGTGATGCCTTGAAGGATTACTCTTTCCAGTAACTTCCCTACAGTGGGCAGACGAGATATCGGACGAGTACTCACTACGTCAGTAGTGTCGGACTCTTTCAGAATGACGAATATTTTCGCGCATTTTCATTGCAGAGGGAAGTAGCAAATGTTTATGCAATTGATAGAAAGCATCGCGAGAAGAACAAAACAAGTATCGGGAAGAAAAATTTAAATCCCATCAGCCCCAGACGATTCTTTTGATCTTTTGTTTGCTAGGGTCTGTTCGAATCTTTCATTGGCACAATCAGATATTCTTCTCGAAATCATTCTATTAAGGGAGAGTATAAGAAGGTGAACCCACCAATACTCCCAGTTAACTAGATTCAAGTTGCGGTGGTAAATTCTTGAGAGTAGTTTTCTTAGGGTGCCATGTCTGCGTTGAAGCACACAATGTCCTGCGGTAAATTTCTATAAAGATAATTCCTGGAGGAGTTTTTAATATATATCTTTGAGATGACCGTATTCAGGGTTGAACTTAAACAAACAATTCCCTCTTCGATTTCGGTAGTTGTAAGATTTTTCGATCTGCTGATAGAAATAACGTCAAGTTTCCCACCCAAATCACCACGAAATACAAAAGGATTAAGAACTGAGGATCTGATACCTCCAGCTTTACATCCCTTTTCACACTTAAAGTCAGCTCTACCATACGATGGTCAGACTCGGCGTCGATGACTGCACATTCGAAGTTCCTTCACCTTTGGGTGATATTTACCAGATTAGCAGACACATTGAATCGATCGTTGACGAGCTTCTTCGAAAGGTGGGTTCGTTCGGCGCAATCAAAATGAGATCCATACTTGCTTGCACCCAGTTGAACAGAGCCGTTCCATATCCATTGGAGACGTGATTACCCCAGGAAGGATGTCTTGCGTTGAAATCACCCCCTATTGCAAAGTAACTTTTCACACAAAGCGGATACTGTTTCCAAGTCTTTAGTGAGATCCCTTCCCGAATATCCTTGTTTGACGTATATTCCAACAAATGCAAATGTGTACCCTCTCAGAGCTTAGCTTAAAATCATGACATCAGTACACTTCAGACTCCGAAGACAGTGTTTTTGAGTTTTGAGTTGCTTCTTGAAAGCCATAGCTACTCCAAGGATTCCATCTGTGTCGTCATCCCTTATGACCTTATCTTTCCCCAATGGAACTTTGCGTTTATTTTTCAGTTTTGTTTCTGAAATGAACAAGAAATCTGGTCTATGCATATTACAGTATTCTTGGACAGAGTTCCTTTTGAAACGTGGAGCTAACGAACAACTGTTAACGATAGAGAGCTTAATGGAGCTCATCGCGACAACCGATTTGGATGGCGAAGTCTAAGTACGTCGCCTTTTTCTGACTCAGATTAGCAAGCTTTCTGTATTGTGGAATGAATGAATCCACTTTGCGGATGAGAGTGAACAAGTCACACCCGAAGAATTGATTGCAGTCGTTATTCATGATAGTATTTCTGTCTTTTGTCTGCTGTTGTCTATTATTCGCTCATGCTTGCCGTACAGGCTGAGTTGCAGTTAGTTACCCTGCACCCCTTGCTATACTAGCGAATGAGATACCATCTCGAATGTTTTTTGAGGAAGCAGTGACGAAGTTCCTCCGTTCCACCTTTTTCTTTAGGAGGTAACGTCTCCTCTCGTCAGCCTCCTTGGCCTTTGGACAGCATCTTAAATTCGCGGGGTGGCATTTATTGTTGCAATTTACGCAGAAAGAGCCATCTTTAACCTCATCTTTTTCAATGTCTTTGTCACATATGACGCAATGAGGTTCCACAACCGGAATTTGAAGCTACATGACCGAATCGTTGGCAATTGAAACACTGCGAGGTATTTGATTTAGCCATATGCTCCGATTCTACCTTTTGGTGTAGGAGAGTTTGTACACTCATCGCTTTTTGACGTTAAAGTCTGGCTTTAATTGACTAAAGAAGGACGAAAGAGTTTTCTGTTCCTTCCTTGACACCACTGTTGAAAATCTCTTGGCTCTCGAAACATCCGCCCCTAGAATGGCTTGGAATTCTGCCTTGACATCATTTTATTCGTAGGAAGAGTGCACAACCTTTAATAACAGGGTCAGCTTTTTTTCTGTTAGGAGTGTATAGGTGTAGCACGCCATCTTGTCTTATTGCAAGAAGTCAAAAAGGCTTTTATAGTCTTCTTTTGTTTTTTCGTGTAACGAAATTCGTGTAGAACTGTTAACCGTTACATCGAATTTCGCGGCATCGAGCTGGTTTTTCTGACATGCTCGTTCAACTTTTTCCCTGAAAAGTTTAAGGTTTAGCATATACCATACAATAGAAGGAACCCTATGTTTCCTAGTAGCTGTAACGCTGGGCGGAGTTTTCTTAGCTCCGAAAGCAATTTTGTGCACTAGGGCGAATGCACTGAAAACGGCAGCATGAAAATGGGGAAAGTTCTTTTCGCCCAAGCTTACTGAGCGCTTAGAAGTGGGCTCCGGGGTTGGAAACACAATTGGTCCTTTCCGATAAGAATGGTATTCCCGGACTATCTCCATCGGCTCCTCGTGCTTGGACTCGCTGTTGAAATCAGCTGGAGCGTCCCCTACGGTAGTGGGGAAATCCTACTTGTAATCCCTCTGAAGGAAGTTTGTTATGCTTTTTTTTGCTGCACCGAAACATTCTATATGGAATATATCATTACAACCAAAACTACCATGCTTCTTTGAATGAAGCTTCACCAACACCAGAAATCTCGTGACAACGAAATCTAAATCTCAGGGAGGGTTCATGGTGCTTAAGGTGAAAACAGAAGAAACTGTTGTCACTTGTGCTCTTAGTAATTTTATGTAACACCATAAAATTTTATGTCACACCATAAAATTACAGTATAACACGGAGAGAGAGGAATATAAAATTCTTATGAAAATTGCCAAACCCCTTTGCGCCACCGACCATAATGTTGCGATAGAAAAAAATATGGTTTCACTCAAACCACATTCCTTTCCATTACGATGTCACGCCGATGCCGGAAACAAGTTTGCCTTTTTATTATTTTATTTTTAAGAAAAGTTATATTTTACATGATAAAATTGAAATTATTTATTAAGATAAATAATTTGAAATACAATAAACTGTTATAACATCAAATAAAAAAAAAAGAAAAATTAAAAGGAAATATATTTATAATTTGAAGATTGTATATTATGTGAATGTAAATGAATTTAATTTAAATATTTTATATTCTGTGAATGTAAATAAATTTAATTTAATCATCATACATTGTGTGAATGTAAATAAATTCAATTTAAATATTGTATATTATGTGAATGTAAATAAATTCAATTCAAATATTATGGGCACATACATATATAACTATAATTAATTACCTCCAATCCGCTGAGAAGAATCCAGCGCGCACCAGCTCCACCACAACCGATATATTATTTGGAATCAAAGTCAATATTTATATATATATAAATATGCAAATCAATCATAATTAAAATTTTCAGATGGAAAGGAAATACCTATATACCAACGACTCCAATGAACTGACTTTCAAACAATCTGACTCGAACGACTCCAACGAACTGACTTTCAAACAATCTGACTCCAACGGCTGACTCTAATCGACCTCCTTCCAAAACTGATTTCAACGAATTAACTCCAACGACTGACTCCAATCGACCTCCTTCCAAAAACTGATTCCAACGAATTAACTCCAACAACTGACTCCAATCGACCTCCTTCCAAAACTGATTTCAACGAATTAACTCCAACGAATGACTCCAATCGATCTCCTTCCAAAACTGATTTCAACGAATTAACTCCAACGACTGACTCCAATCGACCTCCTTCCAAAACTGATTTCAACGAATTAACTCCAATCGACTTCCTTCCAAAAACTGATTTCAACGAATTAACTCCAACGACTGACTCCAATCGACCTCCTTCCAAAACTGATTTCAACGAATTAACTCCAACGACTGACTCCAATCGACCTCCTTCCAAAACTGATTTCAACGAATTAACTCCAATTGACTTCCTTCCAAAAACTGATTTCAACGAATTAACTCCAACGACTGACTCCAATCGACCTCCTTCCAAAACTGATTTCAACGAATTAACTCCAACGAACTGGCTTGCTCGTCTCTCTTTTTTCATTTTTTTGCCCAAGAACTCTAGATCAAATTTTGATATCAATTTTCAGTTGAAATCTCGAAGTGAAAATTTTGTACTAGATTTCTTACAAGTTGTAATTGGAGCTTGCAACTTGCAACTTCTCACAAAACCTTTGCAAGTTTTTCTTAGCATTCCATGTGAAAGCAGCCTATGCCGCGGAGAGCTCCCCCTCCGCTTCCACGTCACCTATATTCATCCATTGGGGTTGAATTAAGGTGACCCCTTGCAGAGAATTTAATTAATTATTTCTTATGTTCTAAATACATTTACTTATAAAGTGCAACTTGCAATTTGCCGGTCTTGGCAGGAAATTAAGGGCTTAGGTCTCGGTTCGCCCACTGGCCAAATAATTCTTAAAATAATTATACACTGATATAAAATAAATATTGAATGGATATTATCAGCTTTTTGCCAGCCTCAGCAAGAATTTAAGAGCTTAGCCCTCAGTTCGACCACCGATAATGTACTCCCTATACAAATTTTTCCTATCACTTTCCTAGCTAACAGAACCTGTCAGTGCGACGGTTGTGATCTTTCTCTCTTGATCGATACCCTTTATTTCCCACGACTCACGTTGTTTTCAATGTTTTTTTTGTCAAGATTTCCACGTGTTTCCGAACAAGAACAATATAAGGAACTTGAGTCTCTAGGCTCTCGATCAACATCGAGAAGCGTGGCGAGTTCTATAAAAACCTTTAGAAAGATTTCCATTTTCTTGTTCAATAATTCGGACACCGGTAGCAGAGTTATATGCCACAAAGTCTAGTCAGAGTATGTGCGAGCATGACGAAGATTAAAGCTTTTAAATGGATACATCTCGCAGCGTGTTCGAAAGCAGGAAAAATGGCTAAGTTGGGACGGCACCATCTATGTTTATGGTCAGTAGATTTGTAACCTAACCTGCGTACCATAAATTGACCTGTTTATCATCAACTTGATTGGAAGCTAACGGCTGCTTTTGTTTGTAAAATGAAGGCTGTCTATATCCTGATTGAGGCACACTATCCTCCAAGCATCTCGCCAGTTAACCTAAGAACGGAGCCTGTAACTGTTATCGCATTACATTGAGCTTAGTGTCGTTTGCATCACCAGTAGACACCTGTGGTCAAAAGAGTACCTTTTTCAATGGGTTTGGACGAAGGTAAAAGGTACTGTAAAATATACGCCTTTTCTTGGGTCTTTTCGTTCCAATGTTCTTTCAATGTTTTTCCTGTCAAAAAAATCTAGTAGTGGTAACAATGAACGTACTATTTTATTGAGTTAAGCGTGGCGTATTTTTGTGGTCAGTTTGACTAGTGAGAGTTTTCTATTTTTCAAAGGTTGTTTTGATTGTTTCGTGTTTTTTCCTGTAATATTCTGGGAAATCTCATCCCAGTGGTACGTGAAATAATTGATAAGGTATTCTTAATTTTCATATCGTAGATTGACGGATAGAAAAATGTTAGGAATTCTTGAACAAGACTCTGATGTGGACGAATTTAGTTCGACCCTTTCCGGATGAATTCCGGGTCCAAGTGATCATGATGACACAGAGAGCCATATTTATGATGAATTGCCAAATAAAAGCCAGGGAGACCCTTCTCAGCTAACGGTTAGGGGAAAGCATCTACCATTGTTTCGGCATCGATTCACTTTTCTGTATGAAACTCCTCTTGTCATACTAACTTCAGTTGTCAGGAATACATAAAAAAATTGAGATGTTCAGTAGGTTTACAGCACGTTGCACTAATGAGCGATTACGTATTCTCAATCAGAATGTAACGAATCAAGCTCTAAGAAGATGCCTCTAAATTATGCGGCTGAAATTAAGTTGAACTTGAGAATTCATTTCGTTATGTGTTACAATAAAGTTCCTGAAGGGGCGGATTTCTGGTCGAGTAATGAATCAGTAGGAAATGAAAATATTAAAGAAACGATGTCGCGAACACGATATCAAACTCTTATGTCGTGAATATATTTTAATAGTTCGAGAGTTCCAACAAAGTTCATTACAAAAAGTGACAAAAGTCATGAACAGTATGAAATACATTTTTCCAAATGCTCGCAGTGAAAGTTTACTGCCAAAGTATTGATGCATCAATGACAAAATTCAAAGGCAGATATGATGATATATGATGCTCATTCAACCAATATATTCCTATTAAGCCGATAAAACGTGGCATAAAAATATGGGAAATATGACTAAAACAGGTAACACTTATGATCTTATACGCTGAAAGAGATTCAGACTCCTTAAACGGGTTGTGAAAAAACTGTGCAAAACCATTCGTGACTCAAACACAGTTGTAGTTTTTGATCGATTCTATATATCGTATATCCTTATGATCACTCTTCCTTATGTCGGCACATTAATGCAAAACAGAAAAACAAACCCATATCTGATCGGCTAGAAAGAGGGCAATCCGTATTTCGAATCTGCTCAGAGGGAATTATGGTAGCTAAATGGAGGGATTCGCGAGAATTTATGCTTCTGAGCAAGTGCCACTAACCTGTAAGCACCACCGTATTGAGAAAGCTGAAAGACGGGAGTAGAATTCACTTTAATTGCTCAACAGCATTGGCGTTTTATAACGAAATTATGGAAGGTGGAAATCGATCGGATCAAAATATCAGAGCTTATGATTTGAATAGAAAATCGACAAATTGGCGAAAATTTTTCATTTAGTTTCTGTTGACGGTAGTCGTTAACGCTCATGCTTTCCACTAGGAGAGTATGCACCAGAAAGTACAGCTGCAAAACTTTTGGATGCCGCTAGTAGAACAAATGATTGCAAAGGGGAGGGCAAACGTGAAAATAAACCAGAAACTAGTTGAGAGTGTAACGGGGTCCATACGAGCAAAGACGCTGCTTGATGTTGGAGATCATATCCCAGTAAAGCAACGAAAACGAGGCGTTTTTGAACAGTGAACAGTTTTCGAATGTTTAATGTGCAAAACCCCGTTATGCCATGAATGCTTTAGGAATTTTCACAGATCAATCTGTCAACTTATATCTTCATTTTGAGTAAACTCGGTGGGATGATTCGTTCCAAATAACACTACCAATGGCAAACATTATCTCAAAATAATGCTCCTTTATTGATAGGGGTTAAATTTTGTGAGTGGTAGATTTGCGTTTTGGAATACATCATCTTGATAAAAATAAATTAGACGTCGTTCAAACTGTATTACTTATAGTTTGGTAGTGAAAGGGTTGAACGGCAAGTGGAGATGCTTTGTGACTTTATTTGAGGAGAACTGGACTGAGGAGATGACCAAGTCGACATGTTGGCGGTTGCCAAGCCCATGGTTGGTGACACAAATAGCTAAAAATTAATTCAAAATACAGAATTTCTTTTAGAAAAATACATTGAATCCCTTTGATCATTTTAAATATAGCAAAAAGTTTTGAAATATAGGTTTACAATGATTGATTTTTGACATTACAAACCAACAAAATAAGAACAAAGAAGAGAAACTAAAGTAAATATAAATTAGAAATGAGTTTAATATGCAGTAAGTTTTTAAGAAAAATTATGACCATAGTTTAATAAATATTGACAAATAAGTTAAGTCCACTAAATATTGGTTACGGTAGGGACAGAGAGATGGAAGACACAAGATTGGTTTTGTGTGGGGTTTTCAACATATAACTAATTTTGAAAATTCGTTTGTAATCGATAAAAATAATTAATAAATCTAATAGGATAAAATTTTTGATGCATAGGCAACCATGTGATCTTTGAAACAAGACCGCAAGTTATATTTAAAATATAAGGTCTAGGAAAACGAAATCCACAAGTGTCACGTGGAATTCAAGACTTTATTGATGAAGTTTCGAATTGACATTCCAGTGGTCTGCCAGTGCGAAGTGCATCCTTAACGAACCGATGAAACCGAGACCCCACGTAAATAGTTGTTTCAGGGCCGGGTCAATAAACACCATTCATAATTTTAGCCGTGCAGCTTGTATTTTTGTCGTTATTAAAGACAAAAAGTAAAATTTAAGGTAAAGTCGCCAAATAACACCCTTTTCTTTAAAAGAAAAGTTAGAAGAAAGTTATTTTAAGTGCAAGAATAAATACTACGTCCAACTTCAGGCAAAATATCTTTTTATTGTTCAAAATAATAAAAATTAAGTTTACTCCGCTCGAAACTCAACAATCATAAATTTAGTAAATAGGTACAATATCTAAAAATAATTATTAAGGCACCTAAGTTCGTCCCCTGGGACGATGTTGAGATCACTATTATCAGTAAAATCTTAAATCTCGAAACAAAAAATACAAATAATTAAAATCGATTTGACATCGCTATAAACTCAACAAAAATTTAGTTAACAAGTAAGTACAAAATCTAATAGTATTTTATGGCACCTAATATCGTCCTTTTAGTCAGCCAAAAATTTAAGTCTCCAGGCAAGAGATGCAAACAAATTTAGATCTTGCATTTTCAGCGCAATCCTCATGCATCCATTGAAGACATTTGATGCATCTTATCCATTTCTCTCCCTTTTTGTATTAAGCTCTTAAGACAAACTGGACATTCAGCGCCATCATTGTCACTATCTTCTACGCCAGTAGAGAACAAAACTGATTCATCTTCAGTCGTGCCCTCGTCAGAAGACTGCTGCCTTTGTCGCTTGTTGGATTTATTTTTGTATCTTCCTTCTGTTTTAGTGTTGTTTGCACTCATGTCTCTTTTTCTTGCTGCTTTTTCATCTTTTTCCTTCCGCTTTCTTTCTGCATCCATAATTTCTTGTTTGTGCGGAAAAGCCGTGATTATCATGGCTTTGATGACCATGGCCGCCTAGTTCAAGTAGAAGGTATTTCAATAATTGGTGGCAAAGTAGTCGGTGTTATTGGTCTTGACTTTGCGGTAATGAGTTGTCATTTAGCGAAGATGTGCTGTTTGTGTTGGACGAAAATGGCGCGCCTGGGGAATCAACAAAAATGTTTTCATTGAATGGAAATATTCCCGTTTTCCGAATTCCATTTACTGCTGTGTCGATTTCGCAAGCTTTTGCATAGGCTTTGTCAAATATTTCTCCAATTTGGCAGTCAGTAACGACTCGCCCTGGAAGATTTGTCACCCAATTTTCTACTTCTTGTGCATCAAAATTTCTTAAAGGGAACATAATAGATACATCCAAAACCTGCATATGATCAGTAGAATGAGGTGGGAGACTGATTACAGATATTAAATTATCTAGCGCAATATCAATCACATTTAGGTAGTGATGCTTTATCGAAAAAAATAATAATATTTAAATAATAAAATAAATATTGTATTGGGGCAACCGATAGGTCGCACCAGCAGCGCAAGAAAGGAACAAGGTTATAGAGACAGGGTTATTTGAAAATACAAAGGCCGCATAATGCCGGCCGAAGAAAGTTACTTTTAACCGACTAGCTCACCGCGTGGGCGTGGGGGTTAGGATATTATTTAAGCCCTAATCCTTCCACACACACACACACACACAGAAAGAGCTTACTCCTTCATATTAGATTAATAAATAAATAAAAAGGATCAAATATCAAAGAACCAAACCACCTGTGAATTGTACTGCGCTGATTCTGACCATCGGTGAATTGTGCTGCGCTGATTCTGACCACCTGTCAATTGTGCTGCGCTGACTCTGAACACCTCTGAATTGTGCTGTGCTAATTCTGACCACCTGTAAATTGTGCTGCGCTGATTTTGAACATTTCTGCTTCCTCTTCCATGGATATCCGCTCGTTTCGGGACTTCACTTGTTCTACTGCGCTACCTCAGATCGTGCTTCCTCTAGCACGAATCTGCACCTCAGCTGGTTTCGGGACTTCACTTGTTCTGCTGCGCTACCTCGGATCGTGCTCCCTCTATTGTTTGATAGTCCTGTTGATTGATTCTTCTATTGATCCTCGATTGATACTTCTATTGATCCTCTATTGATTTATAGTCGATTGATACTCCGATTGATCCTCTATTGATACTTCTATTGAAACTCCGATTGATTCTTCAATTGATACTTTATTGATACTTCTATCCATTGACCGTCTATTGGTTGATCGTCTCTTCTATTGATACTCCGATTGATACATTAATACATTAAAAATCCCATACCTCACAATTTCTATTCTTTTTATAGCGATGTGTACACAACAACCCAGTGAATCATACCAATAGAAAATTTTATCGCAAATAACTTCCAAGAAATTTTTTTGGTTTATTTTTGGTTTTGCTACTGGGAATATTTTTTTCTGAGACTTGTTTTCTGACATTTTATTTTTACTGAGACTTTTTTTTTGTTTTGTTTGTAACTAATATTATTTAACTAAATATTACTTAATACCTAAATCTAACTATAAATGTTGTTATTTTAATTTTATTCTTACTTCTATTTCATCTCGTATTATTTTCTTTTAACTTAAAAATATGGATACATATAAAAAACTTAACCTATGTTCAAAATAGATTGTTATTTTATTTATTTATTCATTTATTTATACATATAATTTTTTATTTGTTTAATGTCGCCTACACATCGGAATACGTAACAAAGTTTCTCGTATGGCTGTAATGACCGTCTAATATCGGCAAAACAGGATCTTCATTGGATGGTTTCACTATAGATACGAAATGGTTTAGCCATTTTGTGAACAGCTCAGGCTGGATCCAACCAGACGGATGGCATCGACCAATAGATCCCGAAAGTGCTCCATCGAGTAGTTCAGCTTTCATATTTTTTTCTTGGAAACACCATTAAATGAGGAATAAACTGACCAGATGCTGGCATACAAGTCACAATGATTATAAGTGCTCCCCTTTCAGCAGATGACAATTCGTGAACTTTTCTTTTGCCTTTCACAGTCACGATTTATCTGACTTTATGCTGAACAGTGCTGATGCCGGTTTCGTCGACATTAAATATCTTAATGGGGTTGAAATTAATTTTCTTTAGGGTTCTTCAGATTTCAAAAAGTCAAAAAAGTCTATATTTTCTGCAGCAAAACCATGTATACGAGCTCTTGATAAAGACTGTGGTTTACGGAAAGACAATGTAGGGTGACGAGCCATAAATAACTTCATCCATTTTTTCCCGCCTTCTTATTGGGCTGTAAAAATACTTGTGGAATATTATTTCTGATAGCCAATTGAAAACCCATCCGTTTTAAATCAGAAGCGTTGACGCCATAGAATTTTTTTTCCATTTCCAAGCAGTAGTTTGCTAGTCCCTCTTCTAATTTTATCGGCAAAACTGGTTTTCTTCCCATTTTCAAAGTTATGAGATATTCTATAGACTTTTCTGTATTTTTCACATAATCTTTCAGAGTAGCTCTTGGGACATTAAATAACTTCACTGCCTTTTTGTACCCCAAATCTTTCATTCGTACCGCTTCTACAGCTTTTTTCATTGATTCAGGATTCCACAGCTTTTTGTTTGGCATCTGTATAAAATTATTTGAAAAATTAACTTGAAATAAGCTTGAAAAACAATTACCCAAATAGCGTCCCGGGGATGAAATTAGGTCCACGTAGGGGGACGATATAAGCAATTCACTACTGTCAAAATGATCATTTTTTCCAACAGATACTACATGTTATAACCAAAATTTTAGACTCATTTTGATACATACACAACTAAATTTGACAAATTAATGATCTCATAAATCAAGCATATTAATATTTCATCAATTCACAAAATATTTCATAGGAAGACTCACTTTGAGATATTTTCTTCTTCTTTTGATATCTTGTTGTACAAGCGACGTGTCAATTTCAATTTTAGCAACTGACTAACAGAAGCAACTAACTTAAGATTCCACACACGAAAACAAGATGGACTTAATTAGGAGAATAAATATTGAAAGGGACGAAATTTAGCAACTGTACCTTACCAAATTTTCCCTTTTCTGACTTCATTTTTATCATTGTGTTCCTGAAAACTGAATTAACCCAACAAAAATCGGTGAATAATTTTATTAGTGCGCAATGTCACTTTAACTAGGAGTTTGAATCTGAAACTGTTTGGTATCGATCGATATCACTACAGGCATCAATGGTAAAAAAAGGATTTCTTTTTCTCCATCAACTTCTATGACTTTAAATTTAGACGTTAGGCAAGTGGGACGTTATCAATTCACGACTTTTTGACAATTTCTAATTTTATTTTTAAACAAGAACACTCGTACGTCGTTTTAAAGTGAAAGGCTGTTTTGGGCCCTTATAAAAATTATTATTCAGATATTTTATTTAAACATTCATTACTCATCCAACAGAGCCCATTATTCGTCTCAATTCTTTGACATGTGATAATATTTTTAGCTAAAGGAGCTTTTTTGAACCGTTTACTCATAGAGAGAAACAGATTGTCCTTGGTTACAAAAAGTATCATAGAGCCTATAGAGCTCAAGAGTCTATCCTAGTAAGACGTGTTCCTAGTAGAATATGTCAAAAATAATAGCGATAGAAGTCCCACCCAAATTCAAGGGATTGATTTGTGGTGAGCATCATTTAATGATTCCGTTGGACATATTTTGTGCCGTTCGCATAGGAAGGACAAGCGTGATTTTCGCTGTTTCAAACTCGTTCCATGAACTTTCAGTTTATCAATCCAAAAACATACTCCGCTGCACTAATACGTTTGCAGAGCAAATATAAAACATATAAAAGCGGTAATTCCTCCTTTGTGTATACTACTTCCCACTAACCCGATTTCCCACTGGTATTCAATAATGAAAGTCCGCACAATAACCGAAAAGTAAATGGCCTAAAAATAAAATATGAGCAATTCCTCGACATTTCGCAGTCCAGGATTAACTTTCCTCTGTCTCTCAATGACAAACGGACAACGACAATGAAAGAAAAGAAATTGAAACGGAAAAGTTTTCCTAAACGAAGGCTACCCGAGTCACTGAAGTTGCTATAAGGTAAATTTGATGGTTGTTCTGTGATTGTTCGGTTCGATAACGTCCCGTTCTTGCTCCCGAAATTTCATCCAACGCCAACTCAAGCCCAACTTGAGTAGTCGTAGGATTTAATAATTCAGAGCGAAACTTGCGGCAATGTGTAGAACCATAGTCCTTTCCGCAATAGCGGGGTTTCCGTATTACAGAAAGCCTCTTCACACCTGATGCTTCCACTGAACGTCGCTGAGGAGGAAGCGTAGGTGGAAGGCTGGCGCTGGGAATTCTTCGGTTAAAAGGTCGACAATTCACATGTGTTCCGCTCCGGGTGTAATGTAATGTGTAACACTTAGTCCTTCCTCTGATTTTCACCCGACACGGGTAGCGTATTTGTGTTTGACTTTCCCACTCCATGCATGTACAGAAGCCAAGTAATTTGTTGGGTAATAACTTGACGAATTATTTATAGTCGATGTGCTGCATATTAAGGAGTCTCGACCCAATTGTAACTTTCAGATGACTTTAAGGCTGCTTCACTCTCCTAGCGTTTGTACTTCAACCTTCATAGTCTATGTTGAAATCGGGTCACTGTTCACAGGTGAATAAGTTTTGAATAAGATTAAAAGCAAACACTACTGTGAGTAGAATAAATCATTTACTACCGAAATTGCTGAACGCGTGAATAGTTCTACTAACAAAATAAATAAACTTGCAATTATATGTCGTAAATTGAGATAAAACGTTTAATATTTCCGAAATATTTGCAGGTTTTCAAAATGGTGTTTCACGCCATTCAATTATATAATGATTTTAAGTGTTATTTCAATACGGACAAAAACATGATAACTATTATGAACCTTAAGGAATCCTCATTCGAACAGTTTTTACTGCCTGGAATTATCGTTCGTTCAACTGGTAATCAATTTAGGGTTCGTAATAAATTATTTCATCAATTCCATATCACTATTCTCACCAGGACAATAAAGGCAAATATTGCGTTTCTTTATGTTACCAGTAGATCACTATCATTCTCTTGAGACAAAAAGTGGCTCATTTACTGATGCATGGGTTATGTGGAGCTAGTGCCACTGAGCCATCTTGCTCATGTCAGTGATTACAGAACACCCACTACCAATTATCCAAAAAGTCTAGTCGTTTCCGTTTTGTGTGATTTATCGGAGCCTTGTATATCAATTTCGAATTGCGTTCGCCGATACTTTGAGGATATCCATGGTGCGGTTAGGAATCTTGTCTATATTTTTCAAATAGTTTTAGTTCTCTGTCTCGTAAGTATTCCTCCATGGTTTCCAGTCGTAGTTCCTTGCGTATATCCATGTTCCTAATGTACCATGGAATTGTACAGATCCACCAAATGGCTCTTTTCTGCAGGGCTTTGAGTGCCTTTTTGTGTTTTTTGGCTGTCTGACAGAAAGCAGGTTTAAGCTGTCTGAAAAAATCGGGTGTAAGGAGGAATGTATTCCTAGGCAGTGGGCTCGTTTTTACGGATGTGGTGTTTCCAGATAAGTCAGGGACCTAGTGTGATTCCTAGGTATTTGGCTATTCTGTTCCACGGTATTGTGTCGTTGTCTATGTGGAATGCCGTTGTGAGTTGTCTTCTACGTATGGTGATGAAAATGGTTTGTGTCTTCTTTTATTAGTTTTAATTTTCCATTTCCGGAATTAACGTTGCGACTGTGAGTTACAGTTTTGAGGTAATGACTTCTGCTTGCCTTAAATAGTATATACAAGTGTCCACAATTGAATTTCGACGAATTCTTTAGCCTTTATCGTAGTCTTAGAACACAAACCCATGTATAATCTTAATTTCCCGGAAAAAGTTGCCCCAATCCTTAGAAACAAAAGAGGCCTCAACGCCTACCACCATCCTGATCAATAAGAAGTAATTCACGTGATCTAATAAAATAGTTTCATTACAGATATGATATTAGCACGTCAACTTGAAAAAGTAGGGAACAGGCAAAAGAATACACTAACCAAAAATTTAAAGAATAACAGGTGGCTAAAATAAAGAGGAATTAACAAAATTTTCGGCTTTCTACTCGGAGGAAGAAGAAGCGGAAGAAAACATAAGTCCTGCAATGAAGGAAGATCAAACACTGGGGCATATCTCCGAAAAGGTATCAAGCCTGTCTCACCTTAGCTATTTTCAAAAGCATGACAATCTCAAAACGTTCAGTAAAAAATAAAGTTGCTACGAGTGTATGTGGAATGCAACAGAAAGCTGCCAACATGCAACAACTTGCAACTACCGAGCAATCGAAAACACGCCTCCCATTATAAATTGTGTTTTTTCAAAGGTATAGCGTTTAAGCCTTTAAGTATGGGCGTCAAATATTTTTAATACAAGTGCGTACGTGGAGCCTCTCAGGCGACAGATAGAATATTTTCCCAGAAACTGATTACGAACGGTGGCAAACCCCATCTATATCTGAATATAAGTCTTTAATAAGAAAAAAATATGTATTTGCAATCAATTTTCCAGTGAAACAAAAAACTTGAGAACGGCGATGAGCATCCGAGGTTCAACATCTAAGTTAGAAACACTTTTTAATGCTACGTATGGTGTGGCAGCTGTAGTGGGTTTTATGGCTAGCTTACCATTGCATGGTAAATAAGTTGACGTCTGAACAACGTCTCCAAATCACGCAAAATTCTCCGAAATAACGGTTCCTCTCGAGAAATAGACGGAGATACTTGGAGATAATTTTAGGCCGACATAATCATCGATTTGAACAATTAACTCGATCAACCATCGACCGTTTCCACATCGTGGTTACTCCAACGATAATATCTATCTTTCGAAACGACTTACAGTACGTAACGAAGATACCTTAACATCTGTAGAGCGTAGAATCAGTAAAGACCAAAGTGAGTCTATTCAACATCGTGCTCAAGAATTAAACCTGTGCCCATTCACATTATGGAAGATTTCGCGGGAGGATCTTGGTTTGCAGGTGTACAAAATCTGATCTTGAGCAGGAATTGAAGTCGCATGACCAGTGGGTACGGTGTAGATTCCATGAATGGGCCAACTAAAAATTGTTCCAGATCTCGAATTTCATAAGAAAATTTTATTCAATTATGAATCTGATGTCTGCTTGAATTCCTACGTCAATCAAACAACAAATAGTAAACAACACTGCCGTATTTGGAGTGATGTGCAACCACAGGCGATTGTTCAAACACCGTTACATCAAGTGAAAGAATGGTGAGCGCTATCGAGCCATGATCAATGACTATTTCCTTTTCGCGAACTGACTCGCCGTAATGCAGGTGATCTTTAGGTACAACAGGATAGCGCGATATGCCATGCAGCTCGTGTAACTATTGACATATTGAAAGAAGCAATAAATGATTTCTATTTGGTCCTCTGAACTGGCCTGTAAGCTCTTTTGATTTAACACCGCTGCACTATTTGTTGTGGGGATACTATAACTCTAAAAACACCCATTTAAATCAGGGAAAAATAAAACAACTACAAAGACTCATGGTGAAGGGAAATATCCAATTCTTGACAAGGACTTGGTACTCAAAAATAATTGAATCACTCGAAAGGCAATATAAAATTCTAAGAAGCTGAAGGAGTTGTTGACAGCTTAGAAATATCGTTCTTATTATCATGTGTCGTACCCATTGTCTTCTAGAGAAAATGACTTCAATGTTGTCATTATATAGTCTGCATGAATTTAGTGTATATAAAATCAAAAAAAAACTGGAGATCAAAGCATTTCATCTTTTGAGTTCATGAACTGAAAACTGTGATCTGTTGCTTCAATATTTTTCGAGGTTATCTACCAATAACAAAGGTTAGTCTTAACTTCTTATCTTCTGACACCTTGTCTGTAAGGTAAGCCTTGTTGCTCTGCAACGGTCAGGCTCTGGGGATACTCTTCCGCTGAATTTTATGCTCAATCTCATAGTATTAAGTATGAAGGCTATCACCATTTACCTGAATGCTTAAATACTAGAAAAAATGGCAAAATGTAAACCAAGAATGAATCGCTAAAACCAATCTCAACATAATCGGCTGAAAAAATCTCGCCACATTCATCCTTCATTATCAAATGCAGGACCTTTTAAATAAGAAATTTTGAAAGTCCACACTTTGTAAGCATTCTTCACCACCAATACAATAACCAAATACAGAATGTGCAAAAATATAACGTTTGTTTATAAATAAAAGAACTGTTCTTTTTATTTTAGGTTTTAGAGAAACCGAGCAGTTTCCCTAAAACTCTAATATTTACTTGTTATTTTCGCAAATCATACTTTCACAGAAAATATTTTACAAATGTTTTTTGTCGATTTCCGAATAGCACATACTGAGCAATATCCATCGAGTCTTGAAAAGGTAAACGTCTACCGTCTAGTTTATATCCCTGTGCAATGAATCTCGAAATTTTTTGAAGATTATTGACTCTATACCTCTCTCCTGATGCTCCGATATACGTTTTTAACAGTTAAGACTGCCCGACCATACTGTCCCACGGAATTTCATTTGTCAATTGTTGTAAGCATTTCTCCGACTACAGTTTCAAGAAAGAGCTCTCCAATTTCACTGAAGAGGTTACTGCTCTTCTTGCTTCATTCTTCGCTCCCAAAAAATCTGTTCACCTCTGTTCACCTTGCAAAACATGCAGTTTGGGACCTTAAGCTTCCAATCTTGCTTAGATGCGACTAGGAACATCCCGCTCCTTGTCTCTGCACCTGTGCGAACGGTTATCAGTATAATTTTTGCGCGCAGGGTCTTATCCCATATTTCTTTCAATATTTGTGAACAATCATATAACACCCCAACTGTAGCAAATAAACTATAAAATTCTCTAAAACCCCTTATTTTGACTAACTGCCAGAGCTCGAACACATGGTAATGGTAAAAGAGCTTTAGTTTACGTATCAACAGACAAAGCAGTTATTGACAGGTTATTCTAATCAATAGGTTTGTTAATTCCAACCTTCACAAAATTCTACCTTTGATCAATTTGCTTTTTTCTTGCTTTGAAAATGTACCTTACCTACAACTTCTATATTTTTTGACTATTATTAACAAAAGGCTATACTGCTTGTAATTCCAAATCGCAAAATTCACTTAGACATAGATCCTTTGCGCTCTGGAATGATTGACATATATTCTAGGAGGAAGTAAGCCTGACATAACACAAATTAGTGAAGCAACTTGAAATGGATGGGGAATGTATCTTAAAAATAACGCGAATACCAAGAAGAGAGCATATACAGCAGTTTGCCCACACAGCAGTTTGATCAGTAACCGAGTAGGAAAAGCAGGCTATTTCTTGAGTGGTTCCTAATGGGTCTTCTAGCGTTAGTATGTTGGAATTATCGGTTATTTTGAAGTTGGAAGGTTTGATGACACTTCCGATGTGACAGAAAGTTCGTTTTATTTTTGACATTTATGAAATGGGTCGCTTTTCGTTTGAACAAAGTTTGGAAGGTGTAACATTTTTTTGCAAAATGATGAGTCTTCTGCCTAAAACTGTAGAAATTTACGAAAAATTTTCCAAAATGGATGTGGCTGAAACACAGTTCGTGGATCAATTTGTGAAACTGGAGTTCGTTAAACTGGATCGTTGTTGGGTAAAACTAACCGTATACATACTCGTTCAGTGCATTTGTTGCTCAGAGTGTCCGTGAACAACCGTCAACATCAACTTGTTATCGTTCAGAATAATTTCACATTACAAGCATTTGTTTGAAGAGGACGTTGCATAAGAAATGTTAATGTTAATGTTGTTGTTCGTTAAGTAAAAAGTCGCATAATCAGCTGTAGTCCCGATGTCAATTGGGCACCTCGATGCTGCACTTTGACTCCGTTGGACTTTTTTGTGTGGGAACTCGTTGCGGGGACTTTTTTGTGAGGACAAGTGTTACGCTAAACATTCAGAGACGATTGACGACATGAATAATGAAATCGAAGTTCCTGTTGATGAAATAGAGGCCCAAACAAAATGTTTTCAAATAGTGAACTGATTGGGTGGGACATTGAAAGGCTAACCGTGTTAGTCATGTGTTGTCTTGCATTCCTAAATAGAAAGGTTCATTCTTTCTACTTTGAAAAATATTCATTAGTTTTTTATAGAAGGTTCAAATTCCAAATCTTAAATAGCGCACCCTGAACAATGACATGAAAAATGAGGACACTATCAGGTTTAAAAACAAATATAAGAAAGCGCAAAAGTGCCTTGCAACTGACCGAGCATTTGCAGCGGAAATAGTAAAAATGTGAGCGACTTTTGGCGCAGCCATGTAATGATGCTCGACTAAAATTTGCACTAGGACATGTTCAGTAGGGGTGAAATGATGAACCTTTTATACGACGAAAAACTGTTCAATAAGCAATTTTCGACGAATTCAGCTCCTGACAAATGCCCTTGATAAGTTTCAGTCATATTCGCCTCATCTATCAGCAAGCAACTTCTGCTAGAAAGTGACAATTTTCAATGAGGTATTGCGCCAGTACGCTAGTGCCGTGCGCCATATCGATTTCTTATTTCTAACCAATTTTGCTAAGAAACGTTGATGTGTCTAGAAAATATCGGCCGAATCCCATTCAATATGATATTCGCTAGAAGTGGTAGCACTGCTCGTTGCGTAAACAAAAAACAGCAATCACACCTAAGGGCCGCTTCTGCCAAAAAGACATAGAGCAAGTAAAAGTAAATTTATGGTTGCATTGTGTTTACACCCCAATCTATTGAGGGTTTTATTTTCCTCAAAGAAAAACTGACGATGGGACGGGAGAGTATTTACTAAATTTAAGGAAAGCGTAGCGTCCAGCAATGTAGCGCATATTCTATTGTATGGTAAGGTAAATAAGAAGGTTCCAGATTAACCTAAAAAGCATCAAAAATATGATTCTTCTTCTAAGACTATTCTTGACTATTCTTTGTGACTTTTTTTCGTTTTTTCAGTAGGAGTCATTGGTATCTCTTTTTTGTAAATAGTATTCTAAATACCTTTACTGTTAATTTTGAGCCGTACAATATTGTTACTTCTTTATGAAAATCAACAGGATTGATAAAGAGGATGTTGATTTTCAAAAAATTGGTGCAATGTGATAAACGCTTAATGTTGAAAATTCGTTGGCTGCAAGGTCATGGAATTTAACACTATTCCTACCAGGACCGGTCAAATGACCGTCTTTAAATTTTCAATTGGAATTTACTACATTCAACGTAACTGAATCGCCTTTAAATTTTACGGTTTTTCCTCATATGTATGTATGTTACATTTTCCAACATTCACTTATTTTTTTATTGTTTATTTTCTGTCCCGGTCATTTGACTGGTAGTACGATTTATACATTTTCGTAATAGTTTCTATCTAAGACTCAATGCCAAAACTATAAAGTCGTTACAAACGAAAGGTAATGTAGTTGTGGCACGATTTTATCCGATAAGTGCATTCCAGCAAATGGTCTACGGCACTTCCAAGTGTTTACAGTTCTCGCTCGACTATCGGGTTAGCGGTGTTTATTCTCTTGATTGATATCCGATACGGTCCAGATCCTCGAATGTTCTTACGCCATCTTATCTATATGACGTAAAATAAATAAAACTTATAATTGAAGGAAATGTATAGACGTCTTCTCACGAATTCAAATGAGTATAGTCTTGCGGCACGAACAGAGTGCATCGAAGCGTGAAAATCACAAAGAGCATACTTGGCAGTCTTTTATTAATATTTTGTAATATTTTATATCGTGTGACGTGTTATTAGTGCCATTTTCAAAATAGTGAATATGACTAACAATACGTTGGAGTAATTTTCACATTTTATCTTCTATTCTTTTTTTATCGATTTTAATTTACATTTTCATATTTTAGTTTTTATTTTCTCCGTTGACTATTTGTCATCAAAGTGTCAAGACGTTTGAGGAGTGCGAATGTATTATTAAAGAGAATAAATTATATCGATACAGAATGTTCTGAAGATAATCAAGAAATTCTGGATATGGAAAATTACAATACGGAAAATTATGATCCATTTGAAACCGACTCGAACACCGGTGAGAACGAAGAGAATATTTCGAACGTACGTAGACGACGAAAGAGAATGAGAATTTTAGTTAGTTCCGATAGTGAGAATGAGGAAGAGGTAAGCAAAATTGCGATGGGCGGAACTGTCCGGCAGGAAGTAAAAATAGGGTCTAATCCTGGAAGAACACCTGGTCATAATATTTTTAGGGAAACATCAGGCCCGACTGGGTACAGTAAACGTAAGATTATGAAAGATGAAGTTAGGACGGCATTTTTTGTGATGATTGATAAGAATATAATCGAACTTATAAGAAAATGCACAGAGGCAGAGGCATTTAGAGTGTTGGGATAAACGGGAACTGTCATCTGCAAAGTCATCAAAATATAACCACGGGCAACTTTTTTACAAGCCTACCTATAGCAACAAAACTTTTAGCTAAAAAAACTACGCTTGTTCGCAATCGATTGTTGGCAAAAAAGCACCAAATTTGGCGTAGATGTGACCGACCAAATGGCCAGAAATTATTCGGTAAAATGAAAATCTCGGAGATGGCCCTTGCAAGTATTTTTTAATATCTTGGATTTAGCCGGGATAAATGCATGGGTGTTATATAAAGAAACTACAGGAGGAGAAATTACAAGACAGGAATTTCTGCTCCAATTGGCAGAAGAACTTGCCATCGAATACCAACAAGAGCACGGCAAAGAAAATCAACCAATACCTATCACAAGTACAAGTACACTTTGCCGTGAATGGAAAACATGTCAGATAAGATATTGTAAAGATAATAAGATGAACAAAATCTGTTTAATATGTGAAAAGTACGTTTGCGGAATATTTTCAGTAGAGAAGCCCATTTGTAAAAAATGCGACGAAAAAGAATAAAATATAGATTATATTCTCTTGAATAAAAGGAAATATATATTTATACTGGTAAGCTGGATATTGGTCTGCATTCAATATTGAAAAATATAAGCTGTGAAAGACCGGTCATTTGACCGGCCGCGGTAGGAATAGGTATACGTGAAATGTCGGTAGGAATAGTGTTAATACACTTTGAAATGTTTCTTATGAATATTACTCAAAATTTGACGTCAATGACCTAGGCTACATCCTAGACCTGATTATTAAAAAGAAAATACAATTGAAACCACCATGTTTAAACATATTAAGGACAATTTCGACAACATTGACTCCTATGAGAAACTTTGCCTATTCGCGAAACTTTTTGTTTTAAATATGCATTTACTTTCTGGTATCACTTTGACGGGCCCGACCCTATGGAATAGTAGATACAAATGTCGTTAAAAGTAATTTCAACTACTAACAGCTACTTAAAAGATATTTTGAATGCGACCATGTTGGGGGTCAAAAGCTTTGTCAGTGATACTATTCGTTATTAAAGGTAAACTACCTAATAAGTATTTAATATTGTTCAAGGTATATCGACGAATTTTGTATCCCATCACCCGCAAATACACCTGGGAAATATCAAATATTGAAAACGTTGGTACCAATAATGTCTTCGTACAGTAGCGGTTTGAAAATCAAGTGATAGAATACAACAAATGACTGCAAGAAATTTGAAAAGGTTTTAATGCAAGTTTATTCATTAAACATTTGTTTTTAATTACCAAGTTAATACCAAGTTATTAACCAAAAATAAAAAAAAGTCGACAATTCGCCCCCAATAATGTCTGCGTACATTTAAGTTTTTGCATGCCCTTCGATCTCTTTGCTTATAGTTATCGACCATAATCACATATTTTCCATTCATAACTGTTTGTAGTAACGTAAAGAAAATTACACAAATGTAAACTTTGAGTTTCGCTCAGCGTGATTCCAAATAATGGCTGGTAAATACTTGTCGCTGGAAAAGCGTAAGCTCGTAGTAAATTTACACATAAAAAAAAATCATACGCAGAAATAGCCAAATTTAGTCTCAGAGTCGTTCTACTATCCAGTCTGTAATCTGTCACTTTAAACATAAAGGCCGGTTAGAAAATAAGCCTAAATCAGGGCGCCTGCAATGCTCACTGATAAAGATCGGTTACAAATCAAGCGGAGGATTGCCAAGAATCTGTTCATAAGTGCACCAAAAATTAGTACGCAGCTCCTTCAATCCAGCGAAAAAGATGTCCACCCAGAAACAGTACGAAAAGCCGTGATTGGTGCCGGATTTAAGTCTCGTATACCTCGCAGGAACCCACTGGTAAGTGAAGTAAATCGAAAAAAAAACGTTTGGACTTCACTCGGAAATACAAAAATTAATCTCTCGAATTTTGGCGGAATATCATATTCTCTGATGAGTCCAAATACAATATTTTTGGGTCTGATAGGAGACTTAGTGTATGGAGAAAGCCAGGAAAAGCTTAAAACCCAAAAAACACCATCAAAACTATAAAGCACGGTGTCGGCGCTATGGTATGGGGCTGTTTGGCTGCTAGCGGGTTTGGACAGTTGAAAATTATTGAGGGAATGATGGACCATCGTGCATATATCGAAGTTCTTAAAAAAAATTTAGAGCCGAGTGTAAAAAAATTGGGCTTATCAGAGGATTATTATTTTCAACAAGACAATTACCCCAAGCACATGGCTCAGAATACTAGGATGTTCTTAGCATACAAAACTCCACATTTGCTGGAAACACCACCGCAAAGTTCGGACCACAATCCCATTGAGCACATGTGGAACATGCTTGAAAAAATGATCAGAACTCATCAGATTAGTTCCAAATTTAAGTTGAAACAGGCTCTTCAGGAGGAACGGGCGAAAATAGAGCCTAGTTACACAAAAAAAAAACAAGTAGAATCTATGCCCTGCCGTCTTAAAGCAGTGATTAAATATAAAGGCTACCTAACTAAATATTAACAGAAAATTTACACTTATGTATCTTTAGTTTTTAAGATTTTTTATAAATTTTTTCGTAAGTGTACGAAGACATGATTGGAGACAAATTGTCGACTTTGTATATTATTAGTTAATAAGTTTCTAATAAATAATTGAAATGGATTAGTTTTTGTTTCTAAATTAAATAAAAATGTTTAATGAATAAACCCTCTATTGAACCTTTCTCAATTTTCTTGCAACAATTTGTTGTTTTTTATCACTTGAGTTTTAAAGAGCTGCTGTACGAAGACCTTATTGGTACACTGTAATTCAACATGATACAGACTTGTATGATTCAGATGGAAATGTTGCAGAGAAGTCAATCAACAAACTTCAATGAAAAGACGGAATCGGGTGGAGGGCAGAACGATTTTCAGAAGCACAAACAATCATGCGCAATATTATAAGTAAACGTGGTGGAGCTCCTAAAGAAAAATTCAAAAGCAAACAAGATGTGAAACATAATTTTACGAGAAACTAACAGGAAAGGTTTTAAAGTTGGCAAATCTTACAACAATAAATTGATAGAAGCATTTCCAGACGTTAGTGGAAGACCAAATCTGAAGAAATTTCAGCCATGAACGGAATAAGAACCTGACGCATTCTTTGGTATTCTTATCCGTTGTGGCGTGTATAAATCTAAGGCCGAAACATTGGGCAACATTACGGAATCTGAACACTTTCCACTTGTTCATGGATCATTGCCATATGACTGGTTTCGAATGTTACTATGTTTCATACGAGTCGACAACGATGTAACTCGCCCATCACGTTTATCAACTGATAAAGCCACCGCTATACGTGATATTTGGATAGCATAGATCGCTAATTTGCAAAAAAAAACTATAAAACTCGGAAATGCGTTACTATTGATGAACAATTGAATGGATAGCGTGGACGTACCCGTTTCGCACAATATATGCCAACAAAGTCTGAAAAATATGGTATCGGAATACTTTGGGCTTTTATTCTAATAAACCATATCCCCTGAATAAGCAAATTTATACTGATAAGTCAAAAGAGGGCGAACGCCAAACTCATGTAGGAGAACGGTCTATACTAGACCTGGTAGCTAAAGAAAATCATTTTGAGGGCAATGTCACTACTAATAATTTTTTACATCCTTACAACTGGATCGTGTTGTATTTTCATGGAATATGTGAGAACACAATGAGAAAGAAATAACGCTTTCCCTCACAAAATATCCAACCGCATAACAGCTGAACAATTTATTCTATTGCTTTCAACAAAGATGCAATGGTTTGTTTTTATGTTCCTAAAAAGAACGAAGTTGTAATATTACCCTCGTCGATGCACATGTAGCTTGCTGTTGAAAATTTTAAAACTAAGCCTGAAATTTTTTTATTTCGTACAAAACCAGAGCATCATTGACAGGATGGATAAGCTACTGAGAGAAGATACGGCCAAATAAGGACAAATTGATGGCTCTTGACGCTTTTTTCAATATCTCTTCTTCATACATAATATATGCCTCTATGCTACATAGGAGAATAACCCTGCAAATATCTCAAGTGAGAGAACAAGAAAGTTTCCGAAGGGCTAAATACAAAGGGCAGAGCTTAAGATTCTAGAGATATATCGGAGTTGCTGGTGAGATCAGCAATACAAGTCGTACTTGGACGTGTAGAAACGCGTGTACATACTTGGAACGCGAATTGCAAACGCAACCAACTCCATCGGTTCCAGGGCCTTCACACTTCCCTTAACAGGACTCTAGTGGTCTCATTGCTATAGTAATAGCTGATACACTTGCAGAGAACGTAAAAGGAGGCAAAGAAAAACTCGGCAAAGCTCATGTAAGATATGTACAGCCAATTTGTAATGAACACTCAATATCACAGTTTATATGCAACCAATGTTCACGGAATTAAATTTAATCTATGTTTACATTTGAGTTCAAAATTGATTTCAAAATCTGAAAATTAATAGAACATCCTACATCATAGGCATTGTAATATCCCATTTAATTCCTACACATAGTATATCGAGGTAACCGGATGCCCGTCACCCAGTTACATGTGAAATGAATAATAAGGTCAATATGAGTAACTTTCCAAAGTGTTAAAAATTCAAACTTATAATAACGGTAATTTTAAATATGGTGAGGAGCTCTCAGTATCTGACAGCCGCTTAGCATGCCGACGAAATATTTTATTTATGGTTGAAATTGCAAAATGCACTGGGTCCCTCGTCGCTCACATATGGGTTGAAATATTTTGGCCAACAACTAACTTGAGGACCTTTTTTCACATCCACTGTAAATTGTATGCACAAATATCATTTCCCAGACTTTTTTACTGGCAATTATCCAGAAAACAACATTCAATTTTGAAATAACTTCAAACATTAGTTCAAACTTTACGCGAATAAACAAACTTTTTTCATTGATATTGGGAAAACTTTTTTCATGCTCCCCAGATTAAAACCAAAACGTGAATGTGTGACTTGTCGGATAATAAACTCCTCCAAGGTCTTTCAGTCGGAGCAATTTAGGCTTCCGTTTAATAAAAGGAAACATACTGATGAATATTTAAAGGTCTCTAAATTGATCCGCTTCTACAGAGACGTTTTACCCAAAAACGTCTTTGGATTGGATTCATTGAAAATACAAGTGACTTGAAATGTTTGGTTGTCTTTTGGATAAAATTCGTTCCCAGTTCGTAGCTGCCGACGTGTTAGTTAAGACTTTTATGTGATTTTAATGTTCATGTTTGAATTATTTGAAGATGGCTTCAGGTTACCAGTTTTCATTGGAAAAACATCGTCTCCCGAAGCAAATGTGCTAGTGTGTGGATACACTTAACTATTTGAGTGTATAATTTTAGTGAGATTGCTGTCAAAAAAGTCTTGCAGAATTTTAATTTTTTGGATAATTTACTTCACTAAGAAAGGTAAAAACCAAGGTTTTGTGCAAAATATAAAAAAGAAATCTTAATCCTTACACCGTGTAATTGCTTAAAAATGTTCCAAGAAATCGTTTACTATTAATTATTGCTACATTTTGTCCAAAATGTTGATTTAATTTGACGGGAAAGGAATATAGACGCGTACTGACTAGACTGCGTACATGGCATTAATACAAATAAAACATATTAAAACTAAAGTAGGCGTATCAATTCTTTAATCCAGATTAGTTATAAGAATTTTTTTTGCTTTGGAGCTGAAGGCAATTTACGCCCGAAGTTTGGGACTCCTAGTAGCGCATGCTACTAGACTACCCACTAAACCCCCCCCCCCCTCACCATACCCTGGCCTGGAACTGTTTGACACATTACTTCTGTATAAGCCTCTTTTAACTTCGCCTTGGGCGCCGTCAGCCTAGAGAAATCTCCCCCAGCGGGAGGGGGCACGATAGAGCAGAACTGCTGGAAAGTAGACCCCCCAGACCCCTCGCCACAAGGCAATCCATGATCCCTTTTTTCACTGTAAGTATTGCCCGCGAGTAATGTGCCACACTGTGATAATGTGTTCATTATCTCCTCTATAATTTGAAGATTGTCTGACTCTGCTGTCGATCTTGCACCCCATACCATTACCGACCCTAAGCCGTGTTTCACAGCCGGTTTCAGATTTCTTTCCCAAAGTTGTTCATTACGCTTTCTCCACACATAAGAACGGCAAATATTAAAGTTGCTGTCGTCCGTAAAATTTCCTTCAATCCAAAGTATTAAATGTTGGTTTTTGATATTCATTTGCGAAAACTAATCGTTTCTAGTGCGCTAATATTAATTCTCTAATATTTGCTGAGGTTTGAGGACCGCGTGATGCCATTATTTAACTTCTGTTTGAATACCTGCTTACTTGATAGAAAATTCACATTAAATTAAGCAGTAGGATTCTGTGTAAATGACAAATAAAAAACTCCAGAGATTAACCGTTAGCTAGAGCAAAATGAATTACCACGTGTCCCATTATTACTTTTACCTAAAAAACGTGACTTTTTTGTGGTAGGATGGTGAAGGCTGTTTACACCCGGAGAGTGGGGCTCAGAGACGAACAATACTTTTAGACTTCCCACTACACACCTCCCCTGTCAACCTGAGAACCTAGCCTGGAATCTTTTGACACATTAATTTGAAGTAGGATTCGTGTTTCTACGCCTAAAGGTGCCTTTGGATTAAGGGAATCTCTTTTTTAACGGTAGGGAAGGGAGAAGAAGCAAGTGCTAGAAAAGGGGTCCCTTCACCCCCGATGCCTTCCAGTGATCCAATAAAGCTTTCTTCAGTATCAGTACTACTCGAGCATATTGTGCCACGTGATTTCACTTGTCAACCGTTTTTAGCATTTTTCCGACCATAGTTTCCGACAGAGTTCTCCAATTTTGCTGAAGAAGTCCGGCTCCATCTTTTCAGTAGAAGAATATGTAACAGGTGTCATCCAGCTCTCCTGCACAAAACACACCATAAGGAGACCGTGCTCTGTCAATTTTGTTCAGGTAGGACTGAAAACAACCGTGCCCGCTAAAGAGCTGGGTCTAGTAGAAATCGGTTTCATACACTTGACTGAGCCACGGCTTCAGGTCACGGATCAGACGTGCAGTCCACATTCCCCTTGTTTCTTGCTCGCAGGACTGTTGCCAATCGCTGAGAGAGCGACGTCTCTCTTCCCTGGTGATCTTTTCTCTTCGGTCTTTGCCTCTGCGCTCTCTCGCAAGGAGGGTGGTGGGTATTCCCCATGCGATTACCACCACTGCCCCCCTGGAGACCGTTGAATATGCGCATGAAATTCGTAATGCTCCTTCTCTCTGCACCAACCGATTCCGGTATAACTCCTTGCTGAGAGCGGCGCCCCACAGTTCTGATCCGTAGAGTAGAAGTGACTGCATAACGCTCATTAGGTTCAATGCTCATTTCCTTGATGTGGTGGGCTCCCCTTTGTTGGCCATTAATCGGTTGAGTGCTGTCAAACACGCTGCAGCTTTGTCAGCTGCTGCCATGATTTGTTGTGAAAAACTCATCTTCGAGCCTATCAGGACGCCCCGATACTTTACTGCTGATTTCGATTCAACCAGCTCGTCCCCAACACTGATAGGCCTTACTCTGGGGATTCTCTTCTTTGTCAGGATGACCACTTCGGTTTTTTCCAGTGCCAGCTTGAAACCGTGAGCCTCGGTTATAACATATTGAATCTGAGTTGAGCGTGGTGTATATCGTTTTTCAAAAACTTTTCCGGCCGTTTCAAAGATACCACAGTGGGTGGTATGCCGCTGGCGACTCGGGATTTCCTTTTCCCTTAGTAATGAGTACAAGTCTTACCACCTTCCAGAACTCTGGGAACAGCTCTTCGCGCAGGCATGCGTTGAACATGCGGAGGAGCAGCTGGAATCCCTACTGGTCCTGAAGCCTTTCTGGCCTTCATTGACAAGACTGCTTTCTCCAGTTCCATCTTCGTGAAAAATGGAATTTCCGTTGATGTTTCATAGTGAATGGCTTGAACGATGGCGAGATGGATGGGAAAGAGAGCCCGCACGATTTCGTTCATCTCACGATATCTTTTGCCTCGTATGAGTAAAGCGACCTTTGGATACCGAGCTTCCGCATCACTATTTTTTAGCCCAGGCCCCATGGGTCTCTGTTCACGTCGTCTACCAGGTCTGCCAGCGGCTGACCTTGCTGCTGCTGATACGTCTGCGAAGATATTTTCTAGATGACTTGTAAGCTGCTGATTGGATACATGCCTCTTCCCGGGTTCGAGCTCCCTGTGACTTTCGTCGTAGTTTGTGACACTCCCTTCGCTTTTCGTCAATATCAGGTGACCACCAGTATACTGGAGACTTGCTGTGCCTGGGTCTTTGTAGAGTCATTAAAGACCTGCAGACGGATGTGATGATTCTCATAGTTGCGTTAACGACATCTCTTGCCGCAAGAACTGCGTTCTCCAGCGTTGCTTCCGACAAGGGTGATCTTGCTCTAAGCACTCCAACAAACATCTCAATATCCGCTTTGTCAGTATTCCATCGGAGCGCAAAAGAACAAGCGCGTGACCTTCGGGAAGCACCGTGATGGATCTCCAGAGATATGTACTGGTGATTGCTGGCCGTGTGATTCTCTAGCACTCTCCAATTTCAACTGATTGTGCTCGGCACTCCGAAGCGAATATCACATCAAGTATGGTTCCGACACATTTCCATAGGAGGAAAGTAGGGGTAAGTGGGGGGTAAGTAGGGGGGTTCAGTACGACGAGCCTAGTTTGCGTTGCCATGTCCAGAAACCGCTTGCTCCGAGCATCTGATTGAATTAGATTGGAAACAACAGAGAACTGTATTGGTTTTTTTTTCCAAATAAATATCTTCACATAATCAAAATCAACAAGGTTCTCATAAAACGTAAATATGTTCACTTAATTAACATTTAACTTCAAAAAAAGAAAAAAACTCAAACAGTAATTACAAAAGTTAAGGTATGACTTATTCATTTTGAGAGCACCCTTGATGCAGTAAATTCTCGTCGGATTTTTCGCGGACTATTCTGATAGTGTTTTTTTTTTTTTGAAGTCATTCTTGGTGTGCACTCCCAGTTTATAGGTTGGTCGTTGCGGCTCTTCCCATAGATGTTTCATGGGCACTGCAGAAGGGACTGGAGTTGCTTCCTAACGTTAAAAATCTTTGATAATTCCAGAAGTATGTTTCGGGTCACAACCCTGATGAAATATATTACCATATTTCAATGTTATTATAATTCAACAATGCTGGGTATGAAGCTGATTTTTACGATAACGCAGTAGACATACTGAATCATGGTACACTCGATGAAGTGTGTTTTACCAACTCTACTCGCCGCCATGCTGCCCCAGATTATAACAGAGCCAGCTTCATGTTCGAAAGTAGGAAGGACGTTTCAAGCGCTTTCCATTTTTCGTTTTAACTACAATCCTGCCATCAATTCCAAAAACGTTAAATTCACCCTCATGATTAAAGATAGCATTACTCTAAAAGTCTGGGTAGCTTTTATGTACTTTTAGCATGGTCAAAGCGCTAGGCCCTAATGGCTTTACTTATGAAAAGCTTTTTAACGGAACTTCAGCTGTTCAATCCAGTTTTCTAAAACAGCGAGATACCGTTTTTGGACGAACTTGGATTCCTAGTGATTTTTCAAGATCCTCCGTAACCCTCCGGGCACTTCATATCGGTCCCGTTATTACTTTCTAACGCTGTTCCGTTTATTGCGCTTATTGAGAAAAAGGGATCCAACGGATCTCGGCTTGATTTGATAATTTCCGGAAACCTACCTATTTATTTTGATTTCTCAACTTTATTATTATTTTTCGATTAGCTACTGGAACTTTGCTACTTTTTAAACTCATATCGGTGAAATATGTACTTCACTGCTCGCAACATTCACGTCCAGCCTCTCACTCAACACTACAACACTGTCCTTTTGCAGTTTAACTGTGATAATTCTAACGGTACCCCTTTCACTTGTCCAATGAATCAATCGTCCATAGACTTTTGTTGTAATTATTTTAATGAGATTGGTTCATTTATCGTTAAATGAGTGAAAATGTTTATGTTTTATAAAACCTTTGTTAATATTGATAAATCAAAGATGTGTATTTCAAAAACACTGACACAGTCTTCTGTTGTTTCATTCAAAAAGTGTGCATATTCTTTATCTTAGACTGTGACGTGACGTGACACTTACCAGAAAATTAAAAAAAAAAACTTTTGGTTTATGTACTTTTCAAATTATAAGTATCAAAAATGAAATTTAAGAAGTGACACTCTGTGGTTTTCTTTTTCAGTCGTGTGATATTATTTTATGTTTTCATGTATGAATACACTAGCGTTCAGAAGTTTGGAAACACTAGAGCAATTTGGATGAAATCATCTATAAAAAATTATTGAAGCTCAATCGTTAGATCGACATTGAATAAAATAAAATCAGTACAAATAAATGCAAAAATAATAAAATTTTCATTAAAGTTTGACCCAATAAAAATGCCACCCTATTCTCAATTATTTGTTCACCAATTTTACTCATTCTTTTAATTAATTTCCCGGAGAATTCAGAGTCCAGTGACTCTCGTTCACTTCATAAATAATGCCACAACTGTGCTAAGCTCGGTAAGCGACGATTTTCAACTACTTTATCAAGTTCTTGGTAATGAGACGGACGTTTGTAGAGGCAATTTATTGGTTTTGTATTTTACGAACCCCTGACATCATTTTGTTGAACTTTGCGCGTCGGTGGCTGATCTGAAACCAAAATTACGCTCAATGAGATCCATTTCAGAAGGAATTGCGTTTTCATGCAGTATATTCATATAGAATTTTCATTCAGTTTTCCGTCAATTCGAATCAAATAGTCGGATTTATTGTGAAATATTATCCACAAATCATCACACTACGAAAACCATGCTTAACGGCCTGCGCAATGACAATTATTAAGCCCGTTTGTCTCTTGATTGGCGAAAAAAGCACTTCTATTAGACCGTATCATCTGGAACTTAGACTCATCCGTCCAACGGACTATTTCCCAGTTTACTTCAATGTACTGTTGCGCTTTCTCAGGTGCGACCTGTTTGCTTCGCAAATGTTCGCAATAGTGAATTAAACACACCCGAATAATTTAAAATTAGTTTTTTGACAATATATTCTGTTCATAAATTCCACTTACACTTTACAATTATTTTCACTTAATCCCTATTTCACTTATTCACTTTTATTTTAATTTAAAATGTGATCAATCACCTTCACTCGCTTTTTAATCCGCGTACGATGTTATTTTACTTCAACACTATTTTATTACCGCACTTCTTTTAACGCCCACTGTCGTTTTTCCCTTATGCAATTTTGCTTCGTCCATGAGACTCCCTTCGCCGCTCGCTGTAGTCGCTTTTATACATGCACCATCCGATCCCGTATCTTCTACGTGGATCATTCTCGAATTTACGCGCTGAGTCATTTGCACAAGTATTGTCGTACTCAATGCATGCAATGTGGTTACGTTATGCCTGTTTATTCTTCGAGAATGTTCAAATGGGATTGGTTATTGACACTTGCTTACGAGTTTTCTCTTAAGACGACTACAGTGGCGCGTGACATTATTCGAACATATCACAGTACAATGTTTGTAACCACCAAGTCTAAGAAATCAACAAATGGCAGTGTAGCAATCTTTGTGGCCATAATTTTTCTGTTTTCAAAATAAAAAACTACTGGTAACAAATACGTAATTAAATTCACTTGTGTTGTAAGCACGGTTGTAAATTTAAATGAACTTTCATAACAACGTGTTTATTTAAAGATTTATTTGAGGTAGTTTTTTAAATCCAATCAAGATAGGATGTTTCTAAACTTTATATGTACATATATATATTAAACTTGTCCATATATATTCAGCTTTACCGTAGTTATATATTAGAGTCAGCAAAGTTAAAAAGTTAAAGCAAGTTAGCAAACATAAAGCAAGTTAATTAATGCCACAAACACTTTGAAAGAATAGGCGTTCAACTTTTTTATTGCTGGGCTTTAATATGCGAACTCATCTACGCATATCTCGCTGCGGCAGGGCATTTAATTTTGCGAAGCCATTTATATTCGTAAAGATGATGGAATTAGGAGAAGTTATTTAGCGTCCACCGAACGAAACTTAATCCTAACAGCCTTAAAACCCTTGTCGAATTTTTTAAATACATAACCTCATGATAAAAACATTTTCATGTCAAACATTTCCCTAGAAAATTATCATAATAAAATTATCAATGAAGGTCACGTGTATGCTTCACTAAATTCTTAAGGATAGCTTACCCACATTTAAACCATCATTTTTCATCACGAGCACAATGTAATTTTCCAAGTCCCTTCCTGCTGCACAGTGGATTCGGATCCAATCCGATACGAAAGAAGCTTACGCAGGACATGAGACGAAGACAACGATATTGCTCTTAAGCCTTTGTTTCCTTTCACAGCTTCTGTTCGTGCTTTCATCCTTGGGAAGTTTATACACATACATATATATTTGAAAATCTACTCTCTTGTTGACGAATGGCTTAAGTTTGTGGGAGCTGTGAAACAACATTTATAGAGGTATTCGGTCACCATTTGATGAAGTAGTCGGATATACTAAGTATGAGCTTCATCTCGTTTAACATCGAGACAGTAGTATAAAAATAACATATATATATATATTTGTCCAAAAATAATCAACACTTTAAATGGAACAGAAGCATAACATTGAAGTGCAATGAATATTATTTTTGGCAATTCCAAGAATTAAAATTGTTTTGCCGAGAGCATTGGATTGCTTCAATACTTGGAGACCGCCAACGTTTTCCTTTTGTTTATTATCAAAGATGGAAAATGCTTCGGGATGGAAGAAGTGCTTTCATTTCAAACCGCATTGACTTTATTACTTGAAGAAAAAGTCATTTGAGCAATATGAAAGCGTCGCGTATTTGTCGAGTTGTTTGTTGATTGTGAAATGCCCGAGACACTCGAGTAAATCGGTACACTGGGAAACTGGGATTGATTCGAGTGCAGTTGCATCCTTGGCAAAGGAAACCACTTCTGTGGGAATGAAAAACGTAGAAGAAATAGGTTTTTTTTAGTTCCTGTTTGATTTTTGTTTAATTTCTATGTTCATTGCAAATGTTTCAATTATCTGTTAACCGTCACTCAAGATTGTAAAACAAGCTCGTCATCCATCCTGTGGTTATAATTTCAACAAATTAATTTGTTTCCAAAACCAAAAATAAGTATTTAAAAGTCTGTACTACTACAGTAATAAAAGTAATATTCTTGTGGTTTTTAATTTTTAAACTCCTGTTTTTAGTAGGATACTGTAATAACTCTTTATTTAACCGAAAAAATTCGCGTAATCGCGTATTCGCGAACCAAATTCGCATCATACGTGCTGTAATGCCCACTTCAATGCATTACTTTTTTCTAGAATGGACGTTTTTCATCCAATCATTTATGTTGGCAAACAAATCGAATCTGATTTGTAAGGTTGAAAAAATTTTCCAGAATTCCATCAATGAAATAAGATACCGCGACAACATTTTTGTTTTATCATTTAAAGATAGATTCTAGACATACTGATACTAAAAATCAAATTTTTACAGTTCCTTTCAATCTTATTTTCTTGAGAAGCTGCAGTTTTTTGAAATAGTCCTACCACCTTTGGTAATCTGAAATATCTCTTGTTTGAATGAGATTAAATATAAACATATAAACTCATATGATATTCTTTCATTTTTGTTTCAACTTGACCAAAATCCCTATTGCGGGATAAATAATAACGACATTTGAAGTTTTTGGTAGATCAATTTTTCCATTTTCACTTACAACATTGTAAGTGATTTATACCCTTGCTAAGCTAACTCAGCAAAGAATCATGGATGCGGAAGTTCTGATAAAATTTGTCGAATATCTCGAAATTGAATTAATATTGAGAAAGGTGGAAAGAGTAAAAAAATTAATGAAATTGTAATGAAATGTAGTAAAAATAACCAGTCGACATCCACCTAAGCTGGTAGTGCCAATCGATGCGTCCCGGCCTGTGAGTTGGTACCTGACGAGAAGCGGCAGGGACGCGTGTTCGAAACCAACTTGAGCTCTTTCCACCTTTCTCAATATTAACGACATCTGAATTATAGCCTATAGTAGTAGAATGAATATATTTGTGATTTTCTTGATATCTTCGGTGCTGGTCCTGGGATTTCAATCATAATTTCATATATGCGACTTTAGTTTTTTTTTGTCACACCGACTAAAAAAATTAATTTACCAGAGCTTCCATGCTCTGAATTAATACCCAAGAATGTACTTTATAATATTAACTTTATTTTCAGAAGTTACACCTTCGAACCGAACCGAATGTTTTCTTAGACTAGTTCTTACAGACTTATTACTACACTATTACTACACTATCTTTCTAGTTTCGGATTCTTTTATATTGTTTTCTTGCTGAGCAACAATATCTTCTAGTATAAAGAATCTAAATGATTCAGATTTTGTAAATGATCCAATATCATCCAATATAAACAACGTAAATGATTTACATTAGAAATCTTAGCGTCAGCAATTTAAGCAAAAATTCTCAATTGTATAAATATACTAAAAATTATTATTCAGAAATGAACTTAAGCAAATTGAAATGTGACCCGCTACTTAACTTTAAATTGGTCAGCACTTTCTGGCTTTGGCTTTAATACTTAACTTTAGTATTTTATGGGCTCGGGAAATTGTGCTGACCCCATGGTTTTTGTCAAGGTTCGTTCTAACATAACATGCGTCTTTTTATATCTTGTGGTGTAGGTCGGTTGCCATTCCATTTCCTGATATGGTTTTGAACCAATAAAAGTCCCGATCGTTTGATGAGAACATTTTCCATATCCATATTTTGCTGGTTAGGAAAGGGATGAAAAAAGCTATTACCTACTAGTTCTTCGTCAATAGTCTGTAGGGTCCGAAAAAAACTCTACGTTTTTTGAAATATAATTAATAACAATAGAAGGGAGTCCACGGGTGGGCAGCTCCGCAGGCACAGTTTATTTGCGCATGACCGAACTCGCATTTGGCTTGATTGACGATGACGCCGTATTGGTCTAGTCGTTCGAAGGGCTGTTGAAAATGATCCAAGTGCTGATTTTCACTGGCTGATGCGACAAGGATGTCATCTATGTCTGCATAGGCGAAATTCAGACCTCGAAATACTTCATCAATGAAAAATTGGATCGTTTGAGCCGTCCCGTTAGGCAAGTCAGCAGCAAAGCATCACCCCCAAAACCGATTGGTCCTAGTATTCCATTACAAACTAGTGTAAACTAGAATCAAGTGACTGTCAAAGACAACGGACCAGAGTCCCCCCGATAATATGTTACGACCTTAACCTTAAACGTTTTCGTAGCATTTTGAAGCACGCTCACACAGGACAACCCTCCACTGCACCAGAGTTTGATGTTGAAGTATCAAACTCAAACAGAACGTCACTCTTGCCGAAACCCTTAGAAGAACACGGTGTCCTTTCTAAACACCTGGAAGCAGTAAACGTTCCAGTTTCACATATAGTTTCACATAGGTGGATTATAACCTGCGAACACGCGTATCGCAGTGCTGCTAAAAGGAGTTCATAGTTCATACGATGAGAAAGATGTATTTTCTGAGCTCACCCAACTTCTATGAGAGAAAGTAGCTTCAGTAAAATGGCTGATCACCCCTGAGCAAAAACTCAATATATTTATAGTTCAATTAGCGTCCGGCGTTAAATCCAAAGAGGTTTTGAATATTAAATACCTATTGAACCACAAAATATTCTGGGACAAGCTGCAGAAACGAAACGTTACACAGTGTTTTAACTTCCAGAGGTTCGGACATGTGGCATCCAACTGCGCACTTGGTTCGCGTTGTGTCAAATGTGACAAGCACCAATCATGTCACGAATCCACCGCTCCAAAAGAAACATCGCTTGGCGGCGCAGACGGATAGGGGATCTCTGTGACAGTAATCCACTTCCTTCTCATCCATCCGTGCTGAAAGAAGGATTTTTCTTCGCCAGAAGGCCCCGCTAAGCGATGATTTATAAGGCCTAGTCCAACTTAATGTGACAAACAGTTCCACGCTAGGTTTTCGGTGTGACAGGGGAGATGTTTAGTCGGTAGTCTGTTCAAGACTGGGAGTTCGACACTTAGGCCCTAAATAGCCTGAATCTGCCAACCGTTTAAAAACATTTTTTTTTTATTATTATATAGTACGAAATAGTTACCAATTTTCATTCAGAATTTAAAGTTTAAAGTTTTCCCTTTGTTGCGCATGCTAAAAGCATGTTCTTGTTTGACCCCTATTGATTCAATATTCTGAATTGGTTTTGCAAATTTTGTAATAAAAACTGTACTGAAAATCAATATCAGTTGAACTGAAATTCACTTTGAATAGCGAATGCTTCATTTTAATGCCAACGCCTATTTTTTCGACAGAACAAAATAGACAAAGGTATAATTAAAAAAGACAGAAATAAAGAAATAATAAAAGCACCCTATATTGACAACATAACAAATACACACTAGAACTACTTTTACATAACTTTACGTGGAACAACAAAATTCATAACAAAAGATTATACATATTGTTCACGCTTTTTTTCGTTTTCGAGAGTATGAAGAGCATCAATTATTGTTTATCTCATTAACCAGCAAAGATCAAACTTAGCTGCAGAATTGGAAAATTGGATAAGTTTCCTATCTTCTCTCGTTGTATCTTTTCACTGTTTTGACCCGGGAAACAAATTCTCGGACCTTGGAAAATCATGTACCTTGGAAAACAGAATCGGAAAACTTAAAATGGCAGGTGATAATTATGCCTTCATGACTGTTTTCAATTTGAAACATTGGAAATATGCAAATATCAACCTACGGATTGATACAACACAATAAAAACATATATAACAGAGCTTAAAAACATAATTCGGTTAATGGCGTGAAGCTTAGTCAGAGAAGAGATCATTACTATGACCCAATGACCTGTTGGTGACACAGCCCTAAATGCCGTGGCAATATTCCCAAAACTGAAAACAACCCAGAAGAAAAAAACTCTCTCGATTATCCCACGAGAAACGGACAAATGAATAGAACAAATCAATTGAATAGGATAATCACACAGAAATAATCAAGACAGTTTCGACAAAAAGGGTTTATTTTGGTATCCAGATAATCCCTGAGACATCTCGCCAACAAAGACAAATCAGAAAATTCTAAATGAAAACTAGTGACTGTGTCACACTTATTACTCTCCAGAGAAGAAAAACCTCAATGTCATCATTCATGGCCTTCACGAGCTTGATTGATAAGACATCAAAACAGCTTCGGAGTCCTAGGGTTTCTATCTTCTGTAAGTATTCTAGCCCAAGACCGAAATTGGGCCCTCTTAACTAATTTCGCACCTCCTCCCAAAATATAAAACACCTACATACAACACAACAGCAATAGTCCATCTTATCTGCAAGGTTTAAGCCATCAAACCACGTAACCTACAACCAATATTCCACGATTGAACAATCCAGGCTCGCTGTGTGTAATGTGTCAGCTTGCATCATTTCACGCAATGTAAAAAAAACACAAATGAAGAAATGCCAAAATGCGTTAAGTGCGGCGAAGTGCATCATACAACCCTACCCCCCCCCCCCCTATTTGAGCGAAAATCGTCCAGGGCATAGGTCACCATACTTACATACAAATAGATCAGTTAAATCTCTATACTCACGTGGAGAGCTAATTCCCTGCTTCAACCAATTAGCGATGCCAGACAATTCTTTTTCCAGAAAATTTTTTCATTCTCGACATCGAAATTGAAATATTCCTCATTCAAGGAACCTGCTTTAAGTCAGCTTTGAATTTCCAGTTATTTCGGTGTACAATCCATCAGACAACAGATGCTTTAAACGAGGTTTCAATCTAGTAATCTAGTAAATAAGTAATCATGGAAGGACTGAGCTAAACTATCCACCACAAGCAAGAGCGCAAACCTGTATTTACCCACTGATTCAACGAATTTTAGTGAGACCCGTGAAACATTATTGATTCTGGAATTTCCCGCGGGTTCTACTCCAACATACGAATAAATGTCCTCAACGATCTTTCCTCAGAACATCATGCGCATCATCCGATTTCAAAAAGAGGAAGTTTCTAATGAAGAGAAGTGTCAAAGTGTCTAAAAGTGAGAAAAACAGTAAGACCAACAAACTGTCAAGGTTTCCAGGAATAATTTCCAATGAAATTGCCGGAAAAAGTAAACACCGCGGATGATGTCAAGCATCAAAACCACCGAAATAGTAAAAAACTATATCAAGAAGGCAAAAGAGGACAAAACAGTTACAAGTCGGAAAAGAAAATACAATCCCTATGAACTCCCGCGGGAAATGCAAATCATGATAGAGAGGTGGAATCACCACCAGAGAAGAGCTAGATGCACGGATGATCCTAGGCTGGGAACGAAAGCCAACCGTTTGAAAAATGATATAAGACAGTATTATTTTGTTCGAAAGATTTCATACTGCAGCGCGACGTGACACAGTGACTAACACAATACTGAACTAGCTCCCAGACGGGAGCTGGTCCATCCTGACGGACACAGTAAGCACAATTTTCATTGGCGGAGATTCCCCACGAAGTAATTGCTACGCCTGGAAAAAAACCATACCTTCCCTCAAAAGTGTAGATCTGAAAGTCTTCTCTCGTCCATCTCTAAAATATTTAAAAAGGCATTACTGGTTAGATTTAATCAAGTGACAGTCGAAAACACATAACTTCGCATGAACAAAATGTATCGTGAAGAATATTCGACGGAACTCCTATCAGTAAAGGGGACCAATTTTATTAAGAATACCATGAACCGCTGAAGTCAACAGATGTTTTTATGTTTGACATATCGAAGGCCTTTCACAAAGTGGAGCATGCTGGACTGATCTTGAATAAATGAAATCCCTATCCCTCTACAATACATTCAGCTGGTAAACACCTAGTTAAATGATTGATCCCTTAAAATAAAGGCTGAAGATCATCTCTCGGATTTCCGAACTATTCAACCCAGATGAACACAAACATCACCAATTATTACACCAATACTATATAATTTGTACACTGTAGATACTCCGACTTTAACAAATGATGTTCAAGCATCACTATATGCGCATGATACTTGCATATACTATTCTTCAAGATAAGCAAAAGTGAAGATTTCAAAAATGAAACACTCAATTGAAATGTCAAAAATACTTCTTTAAATGGAAAATTCAGATAAATTAAAAAGAGCTAAGAACTTAGAACTCGTACTCCACCACAGGATGACTTTGAAAAACCACATCCATAAAACAAGAGCACCCTGTCCTCATATCTGGTAAGAATATAAGGTTAAAATAAGGTTCTCATCTACAAACAGATAATTCAACCGACACTACCATGCGGTAGTATCACTTTACCCACACTTTCGTACAGCCAAAACCTGATAAAAAGCGTTCGAATCCCTACGAAATAAAGCTGAGGTGGATTTGCCGGATTCTATGGTATGTTTACGTAGTAACACAGTTCAAAAAGACATACGAGACAGAGCTCTGAAACTATTTGACAAGATAGACGATGCTCCGAACAGAACCCTGGAAATCCTCAAAATTCGAGATTGAGAAAATCCCAATAGATATCCTATTTCTTATTAGCAAGATATAAGTATCGCTTAAACCTAGGCGAGTGGTGAGCGTGATATGGCAGATCGATAAAGAAGGGACATCAATCTTCACCTATGTTATTACAAGTCCTGGCATCCACTTTTCCCTGAAATCTTTCAAAGTGACATTAGCTAAGTTTTTCCACGGAATGTCGCCGAACCGATGAGTTAGATTGCCTCTCAGTAACTTCCACTCGAAGGCCGGCAGAGAATTCTTGAAAAATAATTGATCTAAACTGTTTTCAAGAAAATAATTATGTACTAAGTACTTTCTGGCTGGTACTTTCAACGAAATTTTTTTATTGAGATTAGAGGGATTCACTCAACCTAAGTCCATATAAAAACACGTTGGATACAATATATAAAAATATATTTATTATCTAGGAAAAATCACGTCTATAAAATATGGCGGTTCACTTGCGAGAGAGTGATTACAGGAACCTGTCAAAAATTTATATCCTGCCGATCCTTACTTCGTTCCATATTCGATGGTTTGAGTGGCAGTGTCGCCACAGTATTCCCTCCTGGGTACATTGGACGTCTGACAATTTAGCAAATGTTGGCAAAAAATGCTCCAAAGGCTTTCTTACTCGGTCGACACGAACGAAAACATGCGAGCAAGTTGAAAGATCTTTGTGGACAAAAACCTTCCGTTTGTCATGACGTGATGCTGGAGTTGCTTGTATGTACTTCATATGTTCACGGAATTTTTGAACGAAAAGCTTGGGATCAGGTGGCATGTCCTCCTTAAAGAAGAATTCTCCTGGCATAAGGAGTGTTGTCCCATAGACGAGCTCTGCCGATATTGCGCCAATCTCGTCCTTAATACTGGTGCGAAGTCCCAATAAGACGGTGGAAAGAATGTCGGCCCACACGTTGCTGTTATGACACATTATCGCTGCTTTTATCAGCGATAATGTGTCATAACTCGATCATTCCGTTCGCTGCAGGATGATAAGCTGTGGTTCTTATTTTCTTGCAGCCTACTAAATGAGTTAGTGATTGAAAGATGAGTGATTCGAACTGTCATCCCTGGTCTTATGTCAAAACAGCAGGAGCTCCAAACCGCGCTATCCAGTTTGCGTAAAAGGCGGTGGCAATCTCATCCGCTGTAATCGTTTTGATGGGAGTCGCTTCAGGCCATCTCGTAAAGCAATCTATAATGGTTAGTACGTATTGAAATCCTTTGGATGGATTCAAGGGTCCAACTATGTCGATATAGACGTGATTAAACCTTGCGTCAGGCATTTGGATATGACCTTGTAGAGGTTTTGCATGCCGTCCGGTTTTACTTCGCTGACACGCGAGACATGATCTGGACCATTCGAGAATGTCTTTTGATATGCAGGGCCAAACATACTTTAGGCTGATTATTTTCTTTGTGGTTCGTCCCCCAGGATGAGACAGACTGTGTGCCATTTCGAATATTTTCCGTCTGAAAATTTTTGGAATGTATGGAGGGATTTCCGCAGTTGATACGTCGCAATATACTGTTGCATCCGAGTCGTCGATGCGAAGTTTACGCAATTTCAACGATGTTCCCCCTCGAAGTAACTGATTCAGCTCGTCATCGTTCTTTTGAGCTAGCGCTAAGTCTTGGCTGGTGATGGATACTGGCATAGTGATTGAGCTGATTCGTGACAATGCGTCTGCTGTGATGTTTTCGTTTCCCGCGATGTAAACTAAAGTCGTCGAAAATTGGCTAATGTAATCCAATTGCCGCAACTGTCGTGGTGAAGCTTTCTCGGATTTTTGATTGAAGACGAACGTTAGTGGTTTATGGTCCGTTTTAATAACTAGAGGCCGTCCTTCGATCATGCGACGGAAATATTTCATGGCTTGTAGCTCTCTATCATAAGTACTGTATCTGCATTGCGTAGCGGTGAACATTTTGGAAAAGAAGCCTAATGGTTCCCAAAATTTCTCGTTCAGGTGTTCTAACACTGCTCCCATGGCAGTGTCTGACGCATCGCATTTAAGTGCCAGTTGGGCATTTACAATGGGGTGTCATAGTAGCGTTGCGTTTGCAATCTGCTCTTTGCACTGCTTGAAAGACGCTTCGGCTTCAGGATTCGAAACTATTGGTGATTTGTCGTTTTCCTTAGCGCCAACTAGAAATTTATGCAGTGGTGCTTGAATTTCAGCTGCATTTCCCAGGGATTTTCGATAGAAGTTGATGGCACCAAGAAATCTTCGTAACTCCGCAATAGTTAATGGTTTTCTGAACTGCAGGATGCTTTGCACGCGCGCAGGAAGAGGACTGATGCCATTTTCATCAATGAGATATCCAAGATATTCTACTGATGATGATCCGAAGATTCATTTTGCAACGTTTATGGATAAGCCGTATTCTCTTAATCGGCCGAAAATAATTTCTAGATGCTTTTGATGTTCTTCGTGTGATTTCAGTGCTATCAAAATGTCATCGATGTACGCATAGCAAAATTCTAATCCGCGTAGTGCTGAGTCGATGTAGCGCTGGAAGGTTTGGGCAGCATTGCAGAGTCCAAATGTCATCACCTTAAACTCGAAAAGTCCAAATGGGGAGATAACGGCAGTCTTCGAAATATCGTCGGGTGCTACAGGGATTTGATTATATGCATGCGTCAAATCCAACGTTGAAAATATTTTGAATCCGTTCAGATTATGGTTGAACTCATTTTAATGTGCGATAGGATATTTATCCGGGAGGGTGACAGCATTGAGACGGCGATAATCACCGCATGGGCGCCAATGGCCGCTTTTCTTAGCCACAAGATGAAGCGGGCTTGCTCACGGACTACTCGAAGGTTGACATATGCCGAGTCCAAGCATAAATTCGAACTCTGCTTTTGCTTCGCACAACTTTTCTGGTGGTAGTCTCCTTGCTCGCTCAGCTACAGGTGGTCCGTTCGTTAATATGTGGTGGTAGACGCCGTGGTTCATGACCTTTTTAATGCTACCAGGAAGAGTTAAATTATGATACCTTTTCAGCAAATAGTGATAAGGTTGGTGTGGTGAAACAGTCGATAATCTAAAACTGGCATTCTCGTGAATATCGCCGATGGATTTCAAGTAGGTTTTGTTATCCACGACTAACTTTCTTCGAAGGTCAACCAACAAACCGAAATGACGTAGTAAGTCTGCTCCAATGATGGGTTGTTGAACCTCTGCAACTGTAAATCTCCAAGGGAATTGTTGTCGCAAACCGAGATCCAGTGTTAAAAATTTTTCGCCGTACGTACTGATGGGTGTATTGTTGGCAGCATATAATTTGTACTTCGATGGTACTTTGTGCTGATTTGATTTTGGAAGGACTGAAACGTCAGCACCTGTATCGACCAAGAATCGCAGTCTGGATTTTCTATCCGTAATGATAAGTCGGCGTTTCTGGGGTGAGTCGTCCTCGGCTGCCGAAACGCGAGACGACGAATTCAGTTTTCCGACGTCGTTGCCGAATTCTTCCATTGGCCGGGTGCTTTGCAATTTCCGGCTAGTTTGGCGAAGCGAGTGTGGTAAAAGCAAAATTTTCCCCTAGACGGCGATCTTCTTTTGTCCAATCTGCTGCGCTTTTTAGAATAAGATCGGTTTTGCGTCCGCAATTCTAATTTCTCAAGGCGGTCTAGGATTTGGGATAGCACTTCGTTTTTTACCGTTGACTCTGGTTGTGGACAAACTGTTGAGATTCCAGGTGGATTTTGCAACTCCAACATTAAATCTGCCATCTTTGCAAGTTTCTCTGTCGGGCTCGCTTGCTATGGCCAAAATGACTCTTATATTTTCGGGAAGTTGCTCCAATAACAGCGACCGGAGCATCGCGTCCGTTGCCTGCTCTCCTCCCGTATTGCACAGATCCTGCAAGTAATGTGATGGCTTCTTGCCTTCTAGATTTTGGCCTTGGAATATCCGCTTCAATTTTGGCTCCGTGGATTCTGCGAATGCCATCAATATCCGCTGCTTTAAGGCTTCATATTTGTTGTCCAATGGTGGATTCCTGGCGACCGAAATGACGTGAGACAAAATGTCCGATTCCACATATTGGATGACGTACTTGAATTTTGTCTCGTCTTGCGTGATGTGATGGGTATGAAAAGTGGCTTCCACCTGCTCGAACCAGAATTCGGGATCCGGTCTGTAAAATGCCGGGAATTTCGTAATTTGCGACCCTTCTACGAACAGATTCGCGGATGTTGAAGGTCGCGGCGCGATCGGTGGTAACACACTTGGACTTTTAGATGTTTTCGGGGTCTCAACATTCGGTGCGGTAGCCATTTTGAAAATTGCGTTGCACTTTCAAGGTTTTTCACGGTTTAGTGTCAATCGAAATGTTATTTTAACCAGGGGAATCACGTCGGCGTCACCAATTTAGGGATTCACTCAACCTAAGTCCATTTAAAATCTATAAAATATGGCGGTTCACTTGTGAGAGAGTGATTACAGGAACCTGTCAAAAATTTATATCCTGCCGATCCTTACTTCGTTCCATATTCGATGGTTTTAGTGGCATCATCGCCACAAGATTACTTAGGAAGCGCCATCTAGCTTCATGTAGTATTGATTAAAACTCATAACATTTATTCTGAGAGGTTTGCGATTCTTAATTCGAAGTTAAGATGCAATGGTGAATGAAATTAATTCGATAAATTTTAGGCGTATTATCTGATGACCCCAAATCGAATCAGCTTTTTCCTATCCATTGATTCTATATTATTTATTAATCGAATTCTTTCTACCATAATGTGTGCAATGCAAAAGAACATTCCGATGTGGGATTTTTGAAATCAAAAACCACTATGGAATCCCGCACAGTTGCCACATAGCTTGGAAACTTTCTGTCATATAAGATAACAAATAGCCTTTGGTGAAGCTAATGAGGCAAGGACGAGGCCCATGTGAATAATCACGAAAAGAAAACAAAAAGCCGGGTATCTCCAGCTATGCATGTATATGTATTTTGAAACGTATGTATATGCATACACATTATATGATGTATATGTGTATTATATAAACGTTATTCAAGCTGAATGGATAAACACATGTGCTTTTGTTGGGAAGCTTGTCACGTAGGCACTGGTAACCAACAGCTTGTCTCGATTCCACCCCTTACAATTTCACCATAAGAACATGCAATCGTAAATATAGTCTCCAGAAAACAATAAGCTTTTATTTTCGTCAACGTGAAGTAGAGGTTGTTCTTTTAACCAGGTCATCAGCTCGTTAATATTCATGAGACTTTACTTTTTCCATTAGGATTAGTGTGGTAATATTCATTGTGGCACCGCAAAATCCGTGCATAGGGAACTTGCTCGCCTTGTAACTCCTTAAGTCCAAAGCCGGCTGATAAAATTCTGTCCACGGTAGTAGGACCCGGTTTCAAGTGGAATTTCGGAAAACTTCCATTAAATGTTCGTAATTGCTTTTTCTTTTTTTTAAGGATTCAGAAACTGAAACTGCCACGAAATGACTGAGGGGTTATACATGGAGGCCGGACGTGCATACTTATTTTCTGTTTGATTCCCAAGCAACTATTTCGTGTATAATTGCTGAATGTACAGGGCTACCGACTTTTACAATATACGAAAAGGACACTGCTCAGTATTTCGCATATTTATTACTGCTCCATCAAAGGTGAGCGTGAGTATCATTACATATGTATCCAGTTGTTGCCTCTCATGAAAATGCTGGGTTTTAATAAAGTTTTTTTGGTGACATTTCGGTTAAAGAAGTTTGAATATCATATACTATATAACCACACTGCTACTAAGAGTAGTACAACTATACTTTTCTAATGAATTTAGTAATGCTTGTTTCAAAAGAAACGGTTTTTCGTTTTCGTTTTGAAAATAAGAATTGTGTTACAAAAAAAACGAATGTCCTTTCGTGAATCCAGGTGGGTCGTTTTTCTTCGATTCAAGGAATGTTTTAAACTAATAGCCGCATTCGATCAAATTACGTCCTAAAATAGTTCTACAAGCCAGTTTTCGACTTTTGGAAATTTGAGTGGAAATTCTTCCTTCGGAACAACCAAAATACGTGTAACATCTTTGCAGAGGCTGGCAAAGTTACAAAAACTGCTCTCCGCGTTTCGAAAACTCATTAACTTCCATTATGGGTGTACTAGCGTTTTGAAGAAACCATTCCCCGTTTGCCATACAAATATATCAAAGTGAGGCGATTAACCTTGTTTCCAGGATTGATTTCAACTCTGATACCCGAGAAATTAGGCGTAAATATATTAAAGAGAAAGGGTTCAGGAAATCTCATATTAATACGAAAGGGTTTAAGTTATTGCCAACACCACCACAAACGCATTACGTCCCCTCATGAAGCTGCCTACTATTTTCCTAACACTCCCTGGAAAGCCAATTAAAATTAGTTTCCAGATCAACTTGTTCATTATGAGGAACGTTTCTATGCATTTTTTGGCCTACCAATTTCTCTTGTTACTGGTTTGAAAAACAGGCAGATCATCTATCGTTGAGCAAGCTCCTTTATAGCCTAATTCCGTTTCCGGAACAGCATTTACTCCTTCAGTGTACTGCGTGGTACATCGGGAAAGTAATTCAAGGAAAAGTATAATTCAAGTTATTTGCCCTGTTACATTTTGGAAATTTTTCACTAGTGCGGGCGTACTGAGTCTTTCATCGGTTACTGCCAATCGAAAATCTCGCCAAGTACAGGTTTCTTTGGTGTCTGTAAAATGCTGACATTAGTTTCTTCACTAACGAACCGAAAACTCAGTCCATACATGCGCTTTACTATGAAGACAAGCCAAAAATAACAAAATAATTATTGGCTTTTTCATCCATAAGCATGGAACCTTTGTGAGTGAAAATTCCTGGCAAATGCTTACTTTCAGTTTTCAAATGGTTGGGATGTGAAGCCTATTTGCACCCTAAGTGTCGGACTCCCGGTGGCTACCAGACTACCGACTAATCATCTCCCCTGCCACACCGAGAACCTATTACGGACTAGGCCGTAATAGGTTCTCACATTACTACGGACTAGGCCTCATTAAACGTCGCCCAGCGGCGCATTTTGGCTATGGGAAACCCCTCTTTCAGCACGGATAGATAGGAAGGAAGAGGATTGCCGTCAGAAGGATCCCTCTTTCGTCTGCGCCGCCAAGCGATCTATCATGCCCTCCTTCATAAGAAGAACCGTCCGTAAGTAATGCAACACACAGTTCCAATTATCTTTTGACTCCATCATTTTCCCCGTTACGTTTTTTGGTTATAGCAAGCCGATTTTCTGCGAGAGATGCGAATGGAGTCTCGTCCGGTGCGGGACGTCTTGTGTATGACTCCTTGCTAAGGGCGTCAGACTAGACTTCGGAGCCGTACAGAAGCGCTGACTCCATTACACTCATAAGTAGCTCTCTTACTCGAGGTTGGTCCCCCGTGTTGGCCATAAGGCGACTGAGAGCTGCCGCTCCCACAGCAGCCTTATTTGCTGTCGCTCGAATCTGCTCGCAGAAGCTTATTTTCGAGTCAATCATCAAGGCAAGGTTTTTTATCGATTCCTTCGACTCAATGAATGTTTCTCCAACCCGAACGGGAATAACACGAGGGATGTGCTTCTTGGTCAATATGAAACCCTCGGTCTTTTAAAGCGTTAGGCTAAACCCACGGTCGGTTAACCACTCGTTCACTCGACGCATTATCGTACCCAGTTTTAGTTGCGCCTGTTCGACAGTGCGTCCGGCGATTAGTACTGTGACATCATCTACGTAGCCAACCAAACGTGACTCCTCCGGTAGCTGAAAGCTAAAAAGCTCGTCATACGAGACATACCATAGGTCCGGGCCAAGATTAGAGCCTTGCGCCACCCGTGATGTCACTTCCATGCTTCGCCGACCCCCCAATGAGGCATAGCTTCATGTGTCATGCTTACGGTCTTTGAGGTAGTCCTTCAATATCCGCGTAAGATACTTCAGAACCCTGAAATATTCTAGAGCACCGACACTATATACCCATCTATTAGAATTGAAGGTATTTCTAACGTCATGTGTTACAAATAGTACAATACCCCTCAAATGGTGATCGTGGGCTTCTGCCTGCTGGACCGCATCTTCCACCTTGTTAGTCCACCGATCGTGGATCGGCCAGCCCTGACGCCTTACTGCTGAGGAGATAGATCCCCATCAGCTCAGATAGACTCCCCAAGTTTCTCTCGAGCACTTTCTTCTCCCGGGCTGATATGAAAATGGTTGCTGCGGATTCCCCTTCCCCTTGTTTATGAATACAAGCCTTGCTTCTTTCGAATGTGCTGAACAACATGCCAGGGCAAAGTTTATGTACAACATGCACCACTTCCGCTGGTATACCGTCCGGCCCCGTCGCCTTTTTAGTTTTTAATAATTTCACCGCCCTATTCAGCTCGATGGTACTTAAAAATGGACATTCTGCCGGACTTCCTGCGTCTGAGCCGTTGGGACGGACGGGATGCGCAGGGAAAAGCGCTCGATTGATTATTGACTATTGATTTGGATTTGATTTAAGGGATAGAAGCACCTGATTTGATACTTGCTTGGGTCTCTTCGAAGCTATCATTGCAAAGTCAGATGTTCTTTTAGAGATAATGCGACGAAAGGGGAAAATATGAGAATGTGAACCCGCAGAGTCTCCTAGTTTGTAACATGTCAGTTTCAGTGGGATATTCTTCTAAATAGTTTCTGGTCCTTTGGTGAATACCAGATCACCTCTGGCAATCTCTCAGTTAACTTATAGAGGAATATTTTATGGAGATCCTTGAAAAACCCGTATAAAAGGTTGATCCTGTTCGATTTAAAATTCTAAGAGATTATTCGGTTTGTTGATCGAAATATTCTGAACTTTTCCTCTCAGTTGAGTATTCGCTGCTTTTCACTTGATACACATGTATAGGATAAAGAGCTGAGAAGCTGCTACTTCCGATTTCAAACATTCTTCAGGTCAACTCCACCAAGAGATGGTGAGACTTGGCATCAAACGTTCCAGATTCGAAGTTTCGCCAGCAGCAGGAGATACTTACAAGATTAGATGACACAGTGAAAAAAATCAATGGTTAACATGCTTCCTCGGAAGGAAGGCTCCATCAGTGCAATCATAACGAGATCCATACTTCCTTTTGCCCATTTGAACAGAGTGGTTCCATATCCATTAGATAACTTATTTTTCTATGAAGGATACCCTTAATTGAACTAATCCCGTACGCAGGGTAATTCTATGGGAAATCAACCAATATTCAAATAATTTTTGGACTCACCTTCTTGAAATCGGTAAATATTTTGCTATTCAGAAGTTTTGGTGAGGTAATTAAGAAAACTGAAATATGTATAAAAATGTGGCATATTTGCAGAATCATGGTCCATTGAAGTTTTCTGCATCTGCACAATATTTTTCTTCGGTGAGCCCTTGTCAGTTTCTGTAGTCCTGTATTGCAGCCAAGACTTCAACACACACAAATGCAAAAGGTGAGAGATAATGCGAATCATCCACTTTTTTGTATTACTGCGGGAGAGACAAACCGAAAGCATCCAATCAGCGAGATCGATGCCACCCAGATTTTCGTTGTCCTCCTCAATAACATTCTTCCGCCTCACTATAATGTATATTTTGTCTTTCATAGGGCACCGCTTACATTCATTGTGGTACAGAACAAACCGGACATCATCAGTTCAGGTTAATTTTGAAGCCACATAGTCGCAACGAGTTTACGATGCTTCCTTATTTTTACTTCGCAGCTATCTCCTGCTTGGTTTTTAAAAATTTTTCTTCAGTAAGTGCGCAGTTTTTTGGAGTTCTTAATAACTGTTCCGGTGCCGTGGAAGCCAATCTTAATTAGTTCATCGCAAAGTTTAGGAGTGGTGAAAACCCTGTCAAAAAATAGTAAATGTTCAGGAACCAAAGTTCTAGTCAAATCAATAATCAGCCTCTCCCAAATTAAATCCTTGGTCGATTGAATGAGGAAATGTTGGTGAGGTGAGGCTTTGGTGAGGCTCAGACAAAAACTTCCGCATGTACTGCCGCATGTGACACTTTCCAGTAAAAGGGCAGATCATCTCATCAATACCCATTTCCCTTAGACCATTTTTTCGTGACACCCAGGATGCGTTCAAATAGAGGCTGAATTTTAAAAACTTTTTGAAGCTATTGTCTACATCAATTATATAGTGGGGAACTACACGGATAATATAAGGTAAGGTCTTTTTCTGAGAGTGAATAAATGTAAAGAAATTTGTGTTTGTATCCTTAAGTTTTTTTTTGTGGATTCCAAATCCTCAATCCTCAAAATCCTCCCAGAGTTTAGGAAAACTTGAGTTGAAGTGGGAGTGACTCTTTTTAAGACGTGTTTGTTGGGGAGGGGGCTCATAATTGTTGTTTGGATCAATTTTAATATATGTTGATCCTCATTGACGAGGGCGATTGGACTAATTTTTTTGTCGAACGTTTATTGTTTGTGGGTTTAACTGGTCCGGTAGTCGCCGATTTATTAGATGCTGTTGTTGCCGTCAGATTGTTGTTGCTGCCAACGGTTGCTTGTTATTGTTTCCGTTGTTGCACATTGTCGGACTGTAGTTGGTGCGTATGTTTGAAGTCATCCTGCCTGCAGTGCTGCTCGCCGTCGGATCGGATATGCTTCGCACGCTTTCATTGTTGTTCGCATCTTGGGGTGTCATATTGATTCATCCAAGCTGCTCGGTAACGAACTTATTCAGTTTTGTGTTTTCACGCTTTAGTTCTTCGTTTTTACCTCCTTAATTCATCGGTAGATGATTCGTAGCACGATAGCTCATGGTCTTTCTGACAAGAACCCTGATCTGACTCGGTTAACTTGGCGTCATCGGCATGTACATAGCGTGACTCCGTCTCCGATGAGTACGAAGCAGGTAACGCAGGGCCGGTGACGTTTCGATATCCTTCGTGCACGAAAATGCTCTAGTAGTTTTCGTTGGTATACGTTTTGATGTGTTCGCCACAACTTGATGGGTTCACTACAATGTTCACACACAGACTACGACAATTGGTACAATCGTACAGTAACCAAATTAGTAAGAATTTTGTCATCAATATACATATATATACATCAATATATCACAGAATTAGTGCCATTCCTATTGTTGTGTGTTTTTTCGATGTATGCTCGTTCCATTAAACAATTTCTTTCTGACTCGATGTTGGTATGGATCCGACTATCTAGAACGTTCGCATTGTTTTGCCTATTTCATAAAGCAATCTGTTGGGTAGATAATGATTTTGAACTTTCACTTCAACTATGGTCACAAATACGTAACTGCACAGGGAAAGGAAGAATTCGGATTTTCTTATCCGGATTTCCTTATTTGTCAAACTTGTAACAACATAAAACGCATAGAAACCCCATCTTTGTACTGTGCATAGGCCTTGGATAGACAGTGAATGAATACGTGCTGTAGAACTTTGTAAAGGACATATTTACAGGAAAATGTTACACAAAGTTATCAGTTCACAACACTTATCAAGATATTCATCGCCAGAAGACACATTATCCCCAAATAATTCAGCAGATGATGTTTCATACCAGTTTTTATAGAACAATGCGTTCAATGATTGTGACCAGTGAAATACTTTTTTATGAAGAAGGTCTGATGCAATTTTTTCGAAAAGGTTTCCACGTGTGCTTAGAATAACCGCTGATCCAAGGAAATTCTGGCAATTGCCAAAATACAAATTTATTTGTGAAAGTATATAGAAAGTATATCATCAGAGATATGGTGTCCTTACAATTATCTAAGCTCAAATCGCATCCTTTCTTGACAAATTAATCCTGGATCCTTCAACCATTAATTCAACGTTTTGATGTATAGCGCATACACCGACAGAATGTATTCCCGAGGCTTCCGCTAAGATACAGTATTTAGGACATAGTGTCGCAAACTTTAATACCGATATCATGCGATTTAAATTGGCTTTATAACTCTTTTTAGTTGCACAATGCTAGTAGTTTTTGGACTTTATTTTTCCCTTCATCGGTTTAGAAACATCCAGTGCATAAATTAATTCCTTTTATCGGGAAACTAATTTTTTGAGACATACCTTTACTGCTATATTGTCCTTTCTTCCTGGCAACAGTCTGCTGTTTTCCTCAGTGCAGTGAAATAATTGTATGAGACCTTCGACATGTAGATGCATACTTTGTCGCTTTTTCAGAAAAATACAACTTAATTTCTTACTTTTTTTTATCATGTATGGGTTAAGGAATTATTTTGAAAATTCGGACACTTCTATGGCATGAGACCCATTTGCCGGCCAAAGTGATGAAAGTAAATGCTTCTGTACATTTTGCTTTGGATTCGTCTCCACCATCCAAGGTAATCTGAGGTAACTTTTCACAATATAACGACCATTTTTAAACGAATTGACATTCAATAAAAACTTGTTTTCCAATTCAAAAATATATTTTTAAGTTTTTTTGAATTATCGATTTCCTAGCTAGCTGATAAAATAATAAATTGATGAAACACTCAAGCCTCCGCTATAACGTGTATTCTTTCCACACGAAAAACAGAAAATCAATTTAAGAGAATTTCTTTCCAACACTTTCCTTAACTTCAACTACCTCCACTTTGTACCCTTGAAGCAAAAGGTAAAGCGTGATAAAATACAAAATAATTTGACGTTTCCAATATTTTCACGTGCTAATGATACATCCCTTTATATTTGAAACCTGGCAATAAGAGCCTTTCTAAGTCCCAAAAGACAGTCTTCATGATGTTAGCAGCCGACTGTGACACCTTAAACTCATTTCGTGGTAATGTGCCCTTTTGTACATAGAATGTTGTTTGAACTCAGGTTTATAATGATGAACCCAAGTTCCGTCTCTTTCGACTTTTTGAATAATTTCCGGAGTAGTCACTTCATTCGTATGTCCGGGCCGTGCGTCGTCTCCAAATAAGTCGCTGTCTTGTTTGAAGAGACTATACCACTTTTGAATCATGGTTCTAGACAGGCAATAGTCCCCGTAAGCGAACGCAATGTCGTCCAGTTTCTTTCACTCTTCTCTACCTTCCAGTTTCAACTGACTTTTCATGCTTGGGAAGGAGCTTAATGACGGCGTGTTTCTCGATATTTTCCATAATTCACACTTGCTTCTAGATTGAGATATTCGCTCGACAATAGTTCGACTATTATTGACCCAATTTTGGTAAAACTGTGTTTTTTTACGCTGATAATGAATTACTAAACGCATTATTACTCCGTTAATTACATTCACTAATGACCTACCCCTATATTCCGCGGTCTTAAAAACGCACTCTCGCATGCATAGTATGATATGTGCGAGAAATTCTCAATGCAGAAGAAACCCAAAATAATCCTCACTGTTCGGCGCACTAGTAAGTTAAAATATATTCTTTTTTCTGAGTATGTTTGTTTCACGGTTTTATTTTCCCCATTAATTAAATGGGAATTAAGTATTCAAAAAATAAAATATAAATATCATCAAATCATACATAAAAATCATAAGAATTACCCACAACTGAGAAGGGCAGTGTGATGATACAGTGTGAAAGGGCAGTGTGATGATATTACTTATTCTTTTTGGCCAGTATGTTGATTTCACAATTTTTTCTATTTCCTATACTTTGCCCTTGCCAAAAAGCCATATTTGAAGGCTATACGTTAAGTAAACGATTTTATACAATTTTTCGATTGGAACACGAATCAGCATTTCTGAAAAACTTGAATAGGCCATATTTCTGTAAATATACCATTGTTTTCTGTTGAATAGGCCATATTTCTGTAAGTATACCATTGTTCAATTTTTGGTGCACCTTACTCAAATACTTTTATTCACAGTTGAAATTTCGTTGAAATCTGACAATGACGATTCAAGATCCATGGCCGATTTCCCTTGGTACATTCTGGTCCCTAACTGAGTAAATGTAAAATGTTCATAGATTTTTTTTGATTCTCGTCATGCGAAGAAGAGAAACTCGTAGGTTTTGAGACCAAAACATTGAAAGAATATAAAATTAAGTATAGAATTAGATAAGAATTATAAAATTGAGTATAGAATTAGATAAGAATTTTAGAATTTAGAATTATCGCTCGTTGTTGGAGGCCGGCGAATTCGAGCAAATTCCACGACTCAAACCAAGCCAACACCTGTCAGCGGTCAAGGGTCAAGACGAGGTGTGGTGAGATCCGCGAGAAAAGTGGAATTGCAGGTGCCGGAGCGTGAGTTGAAGCGCCGAGGATAGCGTGAGCAAGGCCAAATCGAAAACCAGATAATTGGCAATGGCAATTGCGTACGCGGCTTATCAGCATCTTTATTATTACAACAAAGTCAAGCGGAAGCAACGGACAGGCACCAAGTTAGTAGGTTATAAGCCGTCGTAGATTGTTATTAACTTACGTCTAAGATACCCATAGGATGAGTGAATAAAAAAAACAAGCAAAACTTGCCGCGGGTTTCTCTCTGTAAGAAGAACTGTACGGTTGGTAAACTTAATCTTTCAGGAAGCGGAAGAACGTCCGAGAAAGGCAAATCAGTTTGCCGCATTCCCGCTTGGCGGCATATTGGGGCTCGGTGGATGCGAGTGGCGCCCACGCCCATCTTCAACGGACCTACCGGGACTGAGGGCTCCCGCCGGTTACCTTCCGGGCAGAGCTGAAGAACCAGGCCAACTGCAACAGAGCGTAAGCTATTTTTCGTCAGCATGGTTGCGAAATGCAAGTACGGTGTACATCAGAACTGATATGGTTCTCGGAAACCTTCCACTGATCAGTGTAACAATATCGTTAGTGTATGCTTTTGTTCTGAATCCTTTCCTGGTTAAGTCTTCAAAAATTTAAAGAATCGTCAGTACCCAGGGAAATGGTCAAACTTTGTCACTCGCATAGGAAAAGTGTTTCCATGTTAATAAATTTTTTCAAGCTCACGCCGTTTTCCTCGCCTGCGATCCCTTTTTTCATATTTTCCCTATCCGCTTGGTTAAATGTGAGTTTATTACATATTTTTGAATGGCTGCATGATTGAAGGTTTCTTGGTTGTCGATGAACGCCGCTAATTCACAATCCTTGCTGACTAGGTTCATATTTATTCCGGTTACTACTTCATGTAGCTCCATCTCCGTTGAGCGTCCTAGAGGTTATTCGTGTTGGTGTTGACGAAAACCTTTATTGTCACTGTGCTGTTCATATACCCATATACTAGGCAGCTTGGAATATATCCTTTGAGGAGAGAGGTTATATATCTATTCACAAAGATCCACACTATTGTGATATATAATGACGTTTTGTCAGTTTGTGGCAGTTTTGATGGTTTGAAGGTGTAAATGGACCATAGGATCTTATCTTCATTAAGCATTCCTTTAGGGAGGCCGTAGTAAGTACTCGCGTTGGTAACTCTTTCTATCTTTTCTCAAGAGCTCAAGACGTCCACGCAGTTTGGTGTCCGCAATATATTTATGGAACATCGTATCAGTATCGTATCAATTTATTCTCTTTTTAGAGTCCTACTAAACCTTAATGTCTCGGTTACTTCCTCAATATTGCCGCAAGCAATGTTGCAAGACTTCTGGTTTTTCTTTTCAACAGCCGTTTTGAAGATATTCTTGTAATCTTTCTGTCCATGTCTTTTTGTAATAAGGCGGGAAACTCTGAGTAACCTTTAAATGTTATTCTTGATTTTTCTAATTCCCTGTTCTACCAGCTTAACTTCGTTTTGCTTCAAATGTGATCAAAACAGGTAACATGCTTCTCAAAGGTATCAGTAGCTACAATTGGCCAAGCCTGAATCTCAAACCTACTTAAAATGCTATACAGTTCTTTGATTGAATTGAACATTCAAATTACAAAAATATGCGAAATGCGGTTTGTTTTCTCTATTATTTCAAGGATAAATCAATTGTGGATACATTTAAGGGGTTCGCATGTCTACACATTCAGACGCAATTTCAAACAATTTGCCGTAGCTCTAAGGTAAATTCTGAAGGAGTTGTATTTCGAAGGCAACACGTATTAAAAGTGCATAACTTGAAAGAAAAGCATTGGATTTTCAATGTATATATATATGTGTATTATTCCTTTGCGTGCCTTTCCACATTTCACAAAATATTTCTTCAGAAAAAAGAATCCTTTTCGAAATGCAAACACAAAAAGGTCTAAGTAAATTTCCCAATCATTCACGTTTCGCTTCACACCTTGGGATCCAGAAGAGAAATGTTGAGCTTTCACACCATTGATTTGGAAAGGCAATTGTACGCTGCTAGTGAACTCGGGACGCCTTGTCGACTTGAAATTTCTTGAAACATGATAGAGATGCTTTCCAACAAAAGCAAGATGTTACCTTTCACGACTCAACATCAGTGGTGAAAATATCTTTTATTGTTAAATCGTGTTCATATCATTAAAGGCATCGCAGATGAAGGGGGCAAAGCGTATTCGCGCTACATTCTCATATAAATCCACCCTTTTGCACGTGCTTCTTCCGCAGGAAGATAGTTCTCCCTTTTATATTCCGGTAATAGTCGTTAATTAAGCTTATTAACGACTATGCAGACATCTGCGTAAAATAGGATATCTGCCTATCATTTCAAGTTTTTCTTGAGGTGAAGACATAATTGCAGGAGGCTAAATTAGCTTGTTAAGAGGAAATAACCGAAATGAGTTCCATCATTTAGAACTCATGCTTGTAACGCTCGTAAATTAGAAGCAATGTTAGATTTTATTTTGCTGGACGGAAAAAACACATTTTTCTAACAAATCGTTTTTGCTTTCAGATTTATTATTATGAATTCGTATTGAATGTATGAATGCTTGGAGACCAGCTGGATGAAATTCATATCGACTACGATGCAACCCATATTTTTCGAATGTCGTGGACAAAAGCTCAGAGTAATCACTACTTGCGAGCCTACCGAAAAATCCTTTTCCAAAGTCATTTCAGCCTGACATAGAAAATTATACACCAGGTAAGTTACACCATTTAAAGAAATATATCAAAAATTACTGGTCAATGTATAGTTTTACAAAATATTGAATAGAAAATAAGTCCTTTCTTTCTTGCATATAAGTAACTGAGATTGGATACATCTCAAGCCGAAAAATGTGTTTAACGCCGTTGAACTTTTGAAATGTTGAAAATGATCCTCCTTCTATTTTTTTCAACTCAATTCAAACAGAGATTCAGGTATTGGGTTTTGAAAGTAAGATTTTGAGGTGCATTTAACACTTTTAAAAACATAAATTATCCAGAGATAATAAAAACAACCCAGAGATTACAGTTAAAAGTCAATTGCAAGGATTAGTAAATAAATAAGTAAAAATAAGGAACGTAAAATCAAATGTTTGTTTTATATTTTATTTATTTATTCGTTAATAAAATTTGTGAACAGCATTGTGCCGGTAGAAACTTCTTCTTTCCCAATTTTATACATTATGAAGCTGCTACGAATTAAAGGTTTTCTTATTTTTAAATGAATACATAAAAATTGCTTCTTTAAAATGGAATAAATTAACTTACCAACTTACCAACTAGCAACTTAACTTCTATAAGCATTTTCGTGAACTTTATTCTTTATTTTTATGTAAACTTTATCTAACGGACCTCAAAGGATCTTCAAAAGAAATGTCGGATTTTATAATCGAGCGTTTGATTTTGTCACGCATTTGTTGAAATTTTATTCCCTACAAATAAATAACTATGATATATCAACAGCGGTGTTAGCACATTGAAATTTAACCTTCACAAAGAGAATAAGTGTTATCTCATTAGAGGCTTCTGAAAAACGGAAGGGGCGCGAGCTATCCCAAAATTCGATTACTAATCATAGTACCAAATGCAGACTTCACTAAAGTTTAGTGATTGAGGCACGATTTGCGCCGTTTTTTCGGCAGCTGTCGTCCAAATATTTTGCTAGGATGCGACACAAAATTTTCATCCGAGTCACAAACCATATTTCCTACTACTACTACTACTACTACTAATGCTATGACTACTACTACTGCTACAAATACTACTACTACAAATACTACTCATACTACTACATCTTCTGTTACCACTGCTACTTTCTCTCTCAAGCCATTTCTCTCCAATATTTTGACATAGTGACCTAGTTTTTTAGTGGACATATTAACATTCTAATTTCCCCAAGCAACTTATCCTCAAACGTCTCTTTCTAGTTGTGCAACAATGACTAGAATAGACCTTTAAATTAAATATCCGATTTATATATCTATCTACTGCCTTCTCCCGCTGAAGCAGTCCAAGGATTCTCAAAACCTTTTTCAATATTTTTTAGCCATATCGCTCCTATGTTATTATTATTTGTTCTGGGGTCCACTTGCTGTAAATAGCATGAACCAGCATCGGCGCTCAGCTCCCCACGTATAAAACTATTGTTTACAGATGGTCCATCCTGTCGTCCTACAGAAAAAAAGAAGTTCCCCTAGTTCTGTGGTTGCCAAGTGTTCCAACTCTGTTACGCCAGTACACATCAGCCAAATAAGGCGTTTGTTGACTAAGCTCGGGCAATCTAAGAGGAAGTGTTCTGTACTTTCTTCCTCCTCGCCGCAAGCTCCGCAGGTGTCATTCGTTTAGATTCCTATTCAGTTGGCGTGTTGACCTAGAAGATTATGGCCCATTAATACTGCCACCAATGTTCTACCGCCATTTCTGCTTTTCCTCAGGTGCTATTTTGTCCTCGTTGTATCAGTGCGAGGCAAAAGAGCTAGGCTTATCCTACAGTCATACCAAGCCGTATCTGTCTCTCTCCAGAGGATTTCGTCTAGTTCCCTTTTTACGGTTGCCAATGGCACTTTAATTGTGTCTATTCTAGTGACAATTTGGTCGACTGATCCAGCACTCGCTAGCTCATCCGCTCTTTTGTTTCCCCGCTGTGTCCAGAGACCCATATCAGTTTTGCATTTACTCGCGTTTTTACGGCTTTGAGAGCCTGCCTACAATCATGCACCAGTTGTGAAACTACGCGGTTAGAGGCAAGCGTCCGAGAGTATTTATATTCTTCCATTAAGGTTGTTTGTTGCCGCTTCTATAGTCGCTCTTATTGCAAACACTTCCGACTGGAAAACTGTCTTATCGCTCTTCAGTTTATAACTTCGGTTGAGTTGCGGGTGATCTGGATAAAAGATTCCGGCGATTTGGAACCATCGCCGTAGATCATAATCTCACTTCCAGATGTGAAATCTCGCACCATTTTCCACGCTTCTCTGCTCGGAATGCTGATCTTGTATGGAATTGTTGTGTCCACTATTGATTGGATTCTATCCAGCTCCCTTTTACTTCACGGGGCCATTCTCTCTATTTTTTCCATATTGCATACGTGCCCCGTTTGTGTGTGGTTAGATAACCCATATTTCGATTTTAATCTGATGCTTGCAAGTGATGCTTCTCTGAAGATGACTTTGTCGAGTGGCATGAGATTAAGCATTATCTCCATTGCAGCAGTTGGCGTAGTCCTAATGGCACCTGTGATGCCAAGGCAGGCCATTTGCTGGATCTTCTCTAGTTCTTTTGCAATAGTTCTCTTGTGTAGTGCCTGCCACCAAACCAATACCCCGTAAGTGGTAATTGGTCTCACTATTTTTGTGTAAGTCCAGTGGGCAATTTGGAGTTTTATTCCCCAGGTTTTCCCCACTAGTCTTTTCATTGTGAAGAGCGCCGCTGTAGCTCTCCAGCTGACTGCTCCTATGTGTGGGGTCCAAGTTAGCTTACTATCCAAGATTACTCCATAGTATTTTACCTTGTTTACTAAACTCATATGTTTTCCGTCAATGGTCGGGGATGAAAATGTCTCTTGTTCACGGCGCTTTGTGTAAAGCATAAGCTCCGTTTTTTCGGCATTGATGCGCAGTCCGTTAAGCTTCGCCCACTCGAACCGATGCGTGAGCGTGGTCTGCTCAAGTCGGACGTGGTTTCCGGGAACTTTCCACTTATCAGTATCAAGTTATTGTCAGCGTACGCTATCGTTTTGGAACCCTTCCCGTTGAGGTCTTCCACTATATGGTTAACTGTGAGTACCCAGGCAAGTGGTGATACTATGTCGCATTGTGGTATACCCTTGTTAGTCCATTTATTCAAGGCTACGCCGTTTTCTTCGGCTGTAACCTTCCTTGTAACTAGTAGTTCCGTCATCCATTTAGTTAAGTAGGAGTCTATTCCAGATTTTTGAATGGTTGTTACTATGCTCTCAGTTTTACATTATTGAAGGCTCTCTCGATATCAATGAAGGCCGCCAAAGGGTGATCTTTAATGGCAAGGTTCCTCTCTATTCTGCTTCCGACTTCGTGTAGTGCCGTCTCTGTTAAACGCCCTGGAAGGTCAGCATGTTGGTTGAACAAAGCTCCGTTAAATTCACGGTGTTTTTTATGTACCCATCCACCGGGCGTTGCAAGGTTTTCAGCATGAAAAACGTTAAGCCGATAGGTTGGTAATCTGTTGCTTTGTAGTGACTGGCTTTTGCCGGCTTCGGTATAAAAACTATTTTAGCTTCTCTCCAGTCCAACGGAATATAGCCTTTGGATATGGAAGCTCTATATATTTTCACCAAAATCCGTATTATTGTGATATCCGCTTTCTTAAGCATGACCGGGTACACTTTGTCGTTTCCTGGTGATTTGTAAGGATCGAAGGTATTAATGGCCCAAAGGACCTTTTCTTCGCTTATCATTTCTTTAAGGGGGAGGGGCTTCACGGTAAGGAGTCACATTGCTTAGTCGTTCTTTCTCTTCATCCCGTTGAGACCGGAAAGTATTTGCTTAGTAGGAACTTGAGACGTTCTATGCTGTTTGCTGTTCACGATCCGTCCTCCTTTTGAGGCATCGTGCCCACATGTGGTTCTCTTTTCTGAGCCCTGCTTAGCGTAGATGTCTCGCCTCCTCTCTCAATATTGCTGCGAAAAAGATTCCAGGATTTCCTTTTCTCTCTTCTTACAGCTTCTTACAGCTGTTTTAAATATTTTCAGATTTCGCTTATAGTCCTCCCAATCCATATTTCGGTTTGAGGCGAGCAATTCCGAATAGTCTTTGAGTATTTTTCTGATCTCTTCCAGTTCTGTGTTCCTCCAGCTTACCTTATTTTGTTTGATGGGAGTGGTTGGACACATCTCACTAAAACTATCGACCAGTATACATGTGATGTATCTCACTTCATTGTCGATATCTTTGCGACTTCTCAATGGATTCGCTTGGTGTGAACCTATATATCTATCAGTAGCGTTTGTGTAGCTATCCCAATCCGCTTTTCTAGGATTGTAAACAACAATAGGGTCCTTTTGCCTCTTCTCATTTTAAAGATGATCCATTGGTGGAGATTGATTGATTGGAGTCACAGTCTCTTCAGCCGTGCGGGTCCTCCAATGCCTCTGTTGTGATTAGAGTCAATCAGTTCCACTCTATTTTTTGTTATAAAAGTCGGTGTGTTACTCTTACTTGGTAGGTTGAGGTTAGTAGTTAATAAGTAATTGACTAACTTCCCTACTCATTCGTTGCACTTGCTGCTTCCCCAGAGTTCATTTTGCACGTTCGCATCACATCCGATGATGGCCCGTTTTCCCCGTATATGTTCCGATAGGGTGCGGAATTCGGTGGTCGTCATCGGGACGTCAAACCGTAGGTATGTTGAGGCTAGCGTTACCAGCAGTACGACTATTCCGTCGAACACCGCTGAAGTTAAGTCCATGTTGCTGAAATGCGGTAGAAAAATTAAATTAAGTTCCTTCTGACATTTGATCCAGCCACGGAATTCGTTTACCCCGTTTGTAGCAAAGGAGACATGTAGCAGGATGGCAGTATATCGGTCGGCTAGGAAATGCCTTCGTGGACTGATCAACAGGAGTAAGGCCCGTTGCTGGCAGAACTTCGTCGAAGACGGGAGCAGCGACCCGTGGGGCCTGGGCTATAAACTAGTTATGCGGAAGCTCGGTGCTCTACGGGCGCCCTGCGTACTTGAAGCGGACATGATGGACGAGATAGTACGGGCACTTTTTCCCCAACATCCCGTCTGTGTTGATGCCGCTCACAGGAAGCAAGATCAGACTGCCAACTCTTCACGAGAAACGAGTTGGAACCAGCAGTTCTTTCCATGAAGGCGAAGACGGCTCCGGGATCTGACAGTATTCCAGCGGAGGTACTGAAACTGGTGTATCACTCTTGCGTTTAATGCCTGCTTGCGAGAAGGTGTTTTCCCTGAGCGTTGGAAGACGGCAAGACTCGTGCTGGTCAGCAAGGCGAAGGGAAATACTGAGTCGCTGTCCATTATGCATACCGAGCATTTTGCATGCTATTACGGCCAGGAAAGGGCTCGAGAAACTGATAAAGAGAAGACTCACTGGCGTTAACCACACCACTTTCTCCAATGCATAGATGCAGTCGAGGAGGTGGTGAGTACGGTCCAACAGGCGGAGGCACGCATTCGATCCAACCGTCGGGTAGTCCTTCTAGTGACGTTAGACATAAAGAATGCTTTCAACACCGCTAGATGGACAGATATTCTGGAAGCCCTGAAAAACTCATTCCAAGTACCAGAATATCTGATGCGGATAGTTCAAAATTACCTGAAGAACCACAGGCTGATCTACGACATGGCCCAAGGTCGACGGAGGACACTTGTCACATCAGGTGCGGCTCAAGACCCCAACCTCGATCCGGAGGTGGTCATGAGGTGGAAGTGGTCATCCTGACCAAGAAAAAAATCCTCAGAATAAGAATGGTCCAATTCGGTGACTCATTAGTAGAGTCGAAACTATCAGTCAAGTATCTGGGCTTGCTGATAGACTCTAAGCTGAGTTTCTCACAGCAAATCAAGGCAACAACAAACAAGGCCGCAGCAGGGGTCTCAGCAATAAGTCGACTAATGGCAAGCCATGAGGGAACAACTCTAACAAATGGCACTGCTGATGAGTGTCGTGGATTCTACGCTTCTATATGGAGCAGAGATATGGAGTGAATCTCTCAACATAGAACTGCACCGAAAACGGCTGGCACGCGTGCAAAGACGAGGAGCACTGTGGATTGTATCAGCGTACTGTACACTCTCTGAGTCAGTGGTCTTGGTAATTGCAGGTAATGCTCCTTCCTAGAGAGCTTATAAGAATCTACCTCAGAAGGCTCGAGGGTAATAAAGAAAACGTTGCTCGCGATGAAAGACGATGCACTCTCGACGAATTGCAACAATCATGGGAACGTGAGCTAAAAGGAAGATGGACCGCTTGGCTCATCAAAGACTTGAGATGGTGGCTCAGTCGAACGCATGGTGAGACTGACTTCTACCTGACCTGACTACTGAGCGGACATGGTTGTTTTCAGTGTTACCTGCACAATATGGGTAAGTTTTGGTCTCCAGATTGCATATTTTGCATTGGTGTGAAGGATGACGCCTTTCATACTTTCTTTCCATGCAGAAGATAGGACAAACAGCGCGGTGATCTTGCCGAAAAAGTGGGAGAGCTCCATCCAAATAGCCTAATCGAAGAGATACTGAAATCAATTGACAAATGGAATCAAGTGCCACATTACGCTCGTGCAATTCTAGCCATGAAAAAGGTATACTTGATCGGCTGGAGGCGTCGAGGGTAGAGGGTTTCCTTCTCTAGTAATCCTCTTTCTTTTTCCTCCCGTGCTGGAGAAGGAATCCCTGTAAGCCGAAGGCGCCAATGACGGGAAATAGGGAGGCCTAGCCGAAGTATTGTGTGAAACGGTTCCAGTCTAGACGCTGCAATTGGCGGGGGAGGTTTTTTTGTCGGTAGTCCAGTAGGTCAGTTGTACCTCTGGGAGTCTGACACTCGGACACTCTGTACCCATAAAATGCCTCGTCTTGTTCTTGGGCCAGACACCCGCTCAGCTTCAACTACTGGACGAGTTGGATTGAGCAAGGTCGCAGACTAACGTCCTTCCGTATAACCATCCATAATGTGGATGGACACAATTTTAATTGTTGAGAACAATGTCGAATGGACCCACTTAGGTATTCACGGATACTACGCTCTACAGCTGTAACAGTTTCTTCTTTGCACTTTGTGTGATGTCTGAATGCATGTGCTTTACCAGTGAAAGCAGACGTGGGGTGGAAACGATCCATGATTTATCGAATTAATTGTTCTGATGGACGATTAAATTTGCCATAATATTGATGGAGTGCACAATGAGTTTCTCAAACTGAACCGTTCCGAAATAAATGTGCAAAATTTGCAGACGTTGCTCAAGAGTCACCCTATTCATGATAAAATGGCAAACTAATCTTCATCAGTTATTGGTTTGTGAAGACTACTTACAGCAATATCAAGTACATTATCCTTTGATGTCAGCGGTACGTTACGTTTTCTATTGTTGTCTCTGGGTATTTTTGCGAATCGTTCCCTGCCTGTGAATACTCCAGAAATGAATTAATTTGCCCTTGTAACAAGTGTAACGAATGAATATTATATATTCTAATTTCATTTGTTGTGGTCGCAGGAACGATTTAAGACTGTTCCGATTCCGATGGGCCAGGTTGTGCTATATGCAGAGATGCGTTTCGGCTTTTTTCATAAGAGCGATACTAGGACATATATAAGGTTATAATAAATCAGTACAATCAATCAATCAATGTTTTGTTTTCCGATTAAGAATTATGTCGAGCACTGAAAACATTGTATTGGAATTCATCACCATTTACCGGTTAACAATTGTAACGTGCATTTTTAGCATTCATAAATTTCGACCAAAATTGACAAAAACTTTGAAACGAATTAAGACCTAAGGAAAGTATGGTTACAAGATAAAGTATTTTCAATATCGTTATCATAGCGTAAACAGAAAGCCGCAAAAATATGACGAGGTTGCTTACGGCAGAAAGAGATAGAAAAATAAATTGAGTACTCCTGTTTGTATTTAGTTTTCACTCAAAAATAAATAATTATTTTGATCCAACTTCATTCGATCGGGAATTTTTTCGAAGGGCTATCGCAGTTTAATACTTACACTATCGAAATATTCAGTGGGAGAAAGGCTTCCAGTTTTGAATAATTACCATGATAACATTTGCAAAGAGAACATGAACTGGACAATACTTTCATCGGTATTCCCCATAACAAACGCTTATGACATCTTAAGCTGCAGTTTCCCTCGAACCAAGTTATTCTCCTGCTTGTGGAGAGAGGTTTATATTGTTTATGAAGCACTCATGTCACATGAATGTTTCGTATTCACTATTAATTGTGAATACGATGACCACCAAAAAGCGTGTGGCCCAATACTGTCGGAAGTTTTTGGTATCTTTTCTTGCGAAATGGTGTACAGAAAATTAGCAAGCAAGCCTCCATACTTCACTTTTAGGACTGGAACGTTTTCGCTAGCATCATTTTCAAATTTATACCCGCTGTTTCTTTCTACCCAGTGAATACAATAAACATTGGCACTGCGAACACAATTGGTTCCATGCATGACCTGCTAGACTTTCACTCAAAATGTAGCAATCCTGACAGTTGACAGTGTCACGCAAACAAAACTTAAAATCAAAATCAAAGAAAATTTCATAAAGCACTTAGCAGTATCAGTCAGTACTCCAATGCATACGTTCACCATAAGGCGGGATTCATTTTACGAACTGCTAATACTGAATCAAAGTGTATCATGCATTTTTTCGAACATTCAAGCCTAGTTGCGCATGTTCGAAGCATGCATTATTTTTGTTCTGAAAGAGGCATCGGTCCGAAATCACCAGACAATTGCAGATGGCGGCTTGCGTTTTAAGTGCGAAATTATTCAGGTTGTTTTTTGTGCTGTTTAAAACGAGAAATATTTCAAATTATATCCGTGTGGAGAACTGTGGAAAATTATGGGTATGTTTCTCAAAGTGTCTTGAATAGTATATGTATGTATAATGTTTTATGCAAATCTAATACTCACCCCGAACATTGAAGGCCGTTCTTAGACGCTCCTCACTTTGTTCGTCTTACGAAGGAATCAATCAATTCAGAGACTTCGCTTTCCCACTGCACATCATTGCTAAAATTCAAATCAATTTTTGGGGATCTTCTTAATGACAATTATGGAGGTTGCTTGGAATAACAAGCTACAAACGAACTCTAAGAGAGATCAACATCTTCGTACACTATCATATTATAACACTGATCACATTCTCACGGGGCTTTTGGCAGAAGGAGATCGGGGAAAGGATAATAGATTTAATTTTGTTACAGTTCAATTGAGTTTTACTTAACTGTTTGTAGTAATTCGCCTCTCAAGTGTGAGGATTCCGCCAAATTGACACTTGACACTGATGATAATTGAGAGTTACCCAAAAAAGTTTATCCAAAATTCACCTCGCAAGTGTGACAATACCGTCATGGCGACACGCTGGTGGAAGAAAAAGCCACTATGACGAAGACGTAGGGTAAAAAAAATAAAGTTTCGAATTAATAATTATCGGTGCAGCGTTGCGCATCTTTCGGATGAATTGGATATCGCATATTCGGTGTAGATACGGTGTGGGGATTTTCCAGATCGGATCGTGGGATATCCAGCAAGACCACATTTATGGGGTGACTCAAAATCTCGTGATTGTACAGTATTGCGTGTGTAGTATTGTTATTCACAAACTCGCGGGGTCTCACTTCAGCCCCAATCTCGCGAGTTTTGCATTCCGTAGTCGTCAATCAGATCAATTAATTCGATTAACCATGGATCGTTTCCGCACCACGTCTGCTTTCACTGATAATATACATCCATCCAGGTGCTGCACGATGCGTAATTAAGAAAACATAATAGCAATAAGACGTAGTATCGATGGAAGCCAATGTGACATTTGACATTGTTCTCAACAATTAAACCTGTACCCATCCACACTATGGAAAATTTCAAAGCAGGATCTTAGTTTGCGGGCTAACAAAGTTCATTGCGTGCTGCAATTGAAAATCCGAGGAATGGCTGAGTGATTATAGGAAAATTGGTTATTAAACGAGGGATGGGAGTCCTGATGTCTGAAAAGGTTATCACACTGGTGGAGAATCAAACGCTGCTTAACGCGGAGGTGTTCCATTTGAGCAGGTATTAGAATAAATGGAGAATAGGGCGGATAAGTGTGTTATAGTCCAAGATTTTCATCTTTGAGGCGAGGGTTGAACTTGTTTGCATAAGTGGAAAAAGAATTATGAATACACTACTTGCATTTTCGATTGCGTTTTTGGGGTGAGTGACGTCAGACAGTTATTAATCAATGGTGACTCCAAAATAAGTAACGTGTGCAAAAAATGTAATAGTAGAATTATTTAGTATTAGAGGAGAGGTTTTATTTCGGAATTGATTGTGGGACGAGTATTTTTTTTCTTGTAAAGGGTTTTCATGTATTGCGTTTTCGTTAAAAAATTTCAAAGGAACTGAAGGATGAAAGATAGTTATTTTGCGCAAACAATTACAAGAAATTATTTGGGAGGCAGTACAAATCACGAATGTCACCGGCGTATTGAATGGTGTGCATTGGGTTATGGTGAAGACTCGTTCCAGCCATGCCATTGAGAACAGGAGAACAGGAGAACAGGTATCCATTGAGAACAGGAGGGTTAAAAGGCCAGGACCTTGTGCAATTCTCGCTGAGTTGAAGGGCAACAAGACAGAGAAAGTCGCCAGATTTGACTGAGGATGTTCGTTCGCAAGGTGACGAGTGAAATAGTTCACAAAAGTGAAATGGAAAGTGTTGAACATTGTGTGGATCAGACAGTTTTGCGGTAGGCTCTCAAAGTAGTAGCTGAGTTTTTATGTAAGTTAGAACAGATAGATTCATCCCATAGCATGATACGATTTGTTCGTTTTATCTCTTCGGACATACTACCGTTATACTAAACTTAGCACTTTTTCCCTGTTTCACTTTTCTTTTTTGACTTAACAGATAGATAATCGCCTCGGACAGCATACAATGCAATGGAACCGAAAGGGGGTGAAAACTGATCATGCCACAATGGAACAACTATATGAGAACAAATGACCATTTATGTCGAAACCGTTATATTATTTTATTCCGAAGTGGAACATGATCACCTCTATCCAAACAAAAAATTCATAATTTACGAGCAGTATAGGAGCAATGACGACATTGCTTTCGGGGTGCCTTAAAAGCAGCCACCATTCGTCACAATTAGAACAACTGATCCACTCCTCTGTATATTTTCTCTACCTGTATATTTTATCTCTCTGTATATTTTATTGCAACCAACACATAGCCAATTTTTTTTCTTGGGCGTTTTCTTCGCAGGTTTTGTAGGCAAGCTGCTTTCCTTCTTCATCTTTTTTTCGGTTTAATTTGGTGTATCAAAATATCTCCAGCTTACTGACTTTTGGAGTCGATATACACCATGATATTTGTGAGCTCCCATTGCATTAGACAAAGAAGGGTTGTTATCCGTTTCGTGTGCAGTGATATAAGAAGGCAAAAACTACCCTTCAATAAAGATTTCTTGATTATAAGAGTATATCCCAGAGACATGAACACCGATTAATATTATGCTGGGGTAAATAAAGAAGTTATTTGAAATGTGGTTATATCTCTTTCAGTCTGATTTCTCATTTATTCCTCACAGCCGCTTGAAAAATATATTTTCGACGCCCTATAAAAACCTTTGTCCAAGAACTGCATGTTATGGCTGCTGTGAGGTTGAAAGGTCAATGCTACTACTTCGTTCTACAGAAAAAATATTGCAAAAAAATAATTACTGTGTCCTGAGAGACATGAGTATCAATTATCAATAAAATCGGATTTTCTTTCGTTGGCCTCAAATGATATTTGAAAGGCACCAGTCATTCCAAAAGTAGACCATCATTATGAAAACTGGAGTCAGATACCATCCCGATGGCTGCTGGTGGAGCATCATCAATGAATTCTGCTTTCATCCTTTTGCGCCTAATATTAATGCCAGAGGAATGAAATTGTCAGTAGCATTCATTGCATTAATGACTGGAAAGATGCTTTCCCGTTCAGCACAGCATACTTGTATTTTATCAACAGCGCATTTACTTTTCGTGGAAAGTATTCATGGAGGATTGTTGGGCACACCAGAAACTCCTGTTTCACCCATGTTGTAAATGAATGTTGGAGGGAAACTTATACTTATCCAATAACTCTACAAGGTTGACGTAGAATTTTTCACACTGCAAATGCTTGTTGAGGTTGGACGTCTCAAAAAAAGATTCGGATGCCTGTTTCAAAAACTCGTTTCAAAAACGAAGGCAATTATTACCTGCCATCTTCTTATTATTGTTAAAATGGTGGGCTATTTAGTTTTTTTTTGCAGATTCGTTAGCTATAGTTCTTAAATCTATTACTGTCATTCCTTGGAACCTGGATAATACGTTTAGTAAGCAATTATAAAGTTTTTCTTAAGCAATGTGAAAGTTGTATCGAATCTTCCTAGTTTTGTTGCTGCTTCAGTTGTTATATTTGAATGATACCTTAAAGCAGCTTCTTTCATATGTGGGGGTTTAACTTCAACACAATATTTATTTTTTAACTAATACAATAATTAACAAAAGCTATTTTACTAATTTTGCGCGTACAACTATATTCGCGAGGATCGTTTTTGTGACCTTCTTGTTCCGAGGTCTACCGCTGTGTTCAATCGTGTCGCTCGCGAGCACTACTCCTTATGAGGACTGCCATATATCTATTTTTTGCTGCAATGTGTACTGCCATATATTTTGGCTGTAATGTTGCCATTAAAAGGTCGCCACACATACCATATGATAACACCACCTATCCCTGACTTTTACCGTTTTCTTGCTTCATCAAACATTTTTTGATGGTACATAGAACGCTCTGAAGTCCTTGTTCTTGTCGTCATCTTGTGTTAAAAATAAAATTATAAAAATGATGCGATTATTCTAATAACTTGAAAGAATGCTTAGCACAAATACCTGGAAGGAAAGACCACGTGCGCCATGTAACCCTTACATCTCCGCGCGGTCTTACCACTTCGGTTCAGTAAACGAAAATGCCATCAAGCAACAGCTTTCCAAAATCAGCTTTAAAATTGTGAAGAACATAACAAGAGATATAACTTAATGAACTTACGTAGCGCCTCCGTTTTCAGGTGTTTTTTGAAATTTTTATCTCGCACCAAGAATCCCTCACGTTTGCGCCCCAAAAAACGAATGAACAAAGCAGGTATCATTCGTCGTTCAACTTACCACGGTTGCGTAGTGTAAACTCCTGCGTGATATTCGGAATCCCTGCCCTAGTCTCAGAAGAAATAAATAATTGGCTCGTGAAAAAGAATCAGCCGCACAGTTAGAATGCACCAGTTGATAGTTTTGTGGACCCATTCTCAGAAACTCTCACGTTGCTGAGAGTTTCAAAATGTTAATTTTACGTTTGTTTCACTGCGTAAACCGCGTAGCTGCCATGTTTTTTTGTTTTTTTTTTTTGGCAAGGGAGGTGAAGGCTATTTACGCCCTGAGTGTCGGACTCCTAGTGGCACAACGGACCTACAGGACCGCCGACTAAAAACCTGCCCTGTCAACCGGGCATATTAAGATTACTAATAGTGTTACTGGTACCACATAAAGTGACGATCCCCTGAGGATTTTAATGGATGTCCTATTAGAATTGTTTTTATAATGTGGTTTTTCGCATTTTATTGAATTAAAATTTCACTCTATTACTAAATTTTAACCGTCATACCAAGAAGTTCTTGGAACATTTTCTACATCAGTTTATTACGAAAAAAGCGAACAATTTTTAAAAAGAGAAATTTTTGATGCCTTTTTTGGATTTTAGTCATAATTTTATAAATGCCTTATTGTCTACTGTGATACTGTGATCTACACATTTTAATATTTATCTCCATTTTCTTAATAGCCATGAATCTTAACATGGATTCAGAGAACCGGGTGGTTCTGAATGTGGGAGGCATCCGCCACGAAACATACAAAGCCACCTTGAAGAAGATACCCGCCACACGGCTTTCGAGACTGACTGAAGCCCTGGCCAACTACGACCCGATTCTGAATGAGTACTTCTTCGACCGACATCCTGGAGTGTTCGCCCAAGTCCTCAACTACTATCGGTAAGTATCAAAAAACTTCTTGAATAGCTACTTAAAAATTCCTGTCATGTAATTGTTTTCTTCGTTCTAGAAAATCAATTTCACTGAACGTAACGTTAGTAATTAATTGAATTTGGTTAGTTAATTGCGTTTGAAATTAAAACTAGGGCCGCAAATGTTTCAGCAACTTTAATTGTATTGAATTTACGGTCAAGGCTTCAATAGCCCAACCGCCATTCCTTTCAATCGCATTCGATCTGCTCCTTTTCCATCAACTTCAGACCGAAAAAAGGATTAATTGCAATTTAAAGTGCTGATAAATCTTTTTGATGTTTACTTAGTTGCTAAAAATTAGGTTGCTACTTTATGAGCTGGCTTGGAGCTTTAATATACGGAGTGGGTCATGGGTTAACATTTAGAACGTACTTAATTAACTTTTTTTCACTCATTTGCCTTGGAAACACTTGATGGGATCATTTATCTTTTGTGATGACCCAAAAATAACGTGAACCTTTTTAAATACTTCAGGACTGGGAAACTTCATTATCCAACTGATGTATGCGGACCACTGTTTGAGGAAGAGCTTGAGTTTTGGGGCTTGGACTCCAATCAGGTAGAGCCATGTTGTTGGATGACTTATACACAGGTGAGTCTTTTATAATATTGAAAAGTGTATTCATTTAAGAGATTGAAACATTGCAAATGTCAATGTTGGAAATATTTTCCTTACAAAGAGGATTATAGGTAGTTTTTCGATATGCTCTTACTTTTAATTTTAATACATATTTTATATTAAAAATGCGGAAGATTTCTTTATGTATGAATGGTTTTTGAAACATACATTTTTCGAAGCTGCTGGAACGAGTGTTGAAGACAATAGTCTAAATAAAAAATAAATCGTTACGATACCTCACTAGTATTCTAAGTACGTACTCCCATCGTCCATATGTTACTTAGAATCACAGTCTATCGCCTAATGGTCGGCTAATCAACCTAATAATGTTACACCGCTAAGTTAATTTATGAGAAATCATTCCTTGTTCAAAGGATCTCAACTGTATTGCAGTCTGTCTTGATTTGTTTTATTGGAATTTCTTTAAATTTTTCCCGGACCTCAGTGGTTGGCTGTAACTTATTAGCATAATAAATTATATTCACAAATTTTATTTGCGAATTTAATTGAAATTAAAATGACTTGTCACCTCATCTCGCCGACCTCATCAACTCGGCTTTCACAAGTGACGGAGATGACAAATCTATCTAACTAGTGTGACACTAGTGTGGCTAACTAATGTTAGTGTGACACAAAAAACTTCTTATGAAGGAACACATGACGAGCAACTTCGCTATTGACCAATGATAACGAACAAATCTAGGATACGATACAACATTATATTTACATTATTTAAAACAAATAAATTGATACGTGTATATGATATACCTGTACGTCTCTGGAAGGTCTAGCAGAATGAATCCAAGATTAGGAAAAACTTTAAGGTTCTATGCTAGCGCAACAAATGTTACCCTCCAATTATTTTTTGCCTTCATGGTATTCACGTGAACCGCCTCGACTAAAGAACTCAACCACTATGGGAGAATGAAAAAGAGGTTTACTCGTAAATGTCACACTGACACTATCTTAGTAAGAATCACCGCGTTCTTACCGATGTAGTATACCAAAATACAAAATTATAGAATATAAGCTACATACTTCGAAAATGTATTCCTTGTAAAGCAATAGAAGAAGAGAAAGCCAAGATATTAGTCACAAAACTGAATACGAATTTGACAGTTTCTGGAGATGAAATTTGAAAAGAAAGACGCTAAACTTCGCTTTTATACATTGAAACTCTTGCAGGTACTCGAAAAACGTGACAAAACTTTCGATTCAGGTGTGAAACCGTCTGTCTGTATGAACAAGTATGAAAAAATAAAACAATAATAATGCTAATACTGAAGCATATGAAGAACGGCTCACAGAGCGTGATGAGAGTGATGTAAATTATGTTGGCTCAGCTTGGAAAACGTCGGTAGCTAGCATAAAAGAAATTTTTGAAACCTTGATCGATAAATATCAAGTTAAGTATACTCTCCACGTTCGCAATGCTAATAATAAAAAAAATGGTTCGTTTTCGACTATAAATTTTATTATTTTCAAGTGAATAAACCGAGTGCAATGCGAGAATGCTATTTTATCTTTCGAAATAAGCACTTTAAAGTTACGAAGGGTTTGGCAATGGGTAGCCCCCTGCCCCAGATGCTGACAGTTTTGTTTTATAAATGTTTCTTTGGACTATAAAACATTCTAGAAACAAGAAAGAAATAATCTTGTACAATATAAACAACCATAACACTTATTAAAAAAATCCAAAAGAAATATACTTCGGCTCTAACCGGAAATACCCAATGATGCTGATGAAATGTTTAAGGAAGTTTCGGCTTAATTTAATTATTTCTGTTCAACAGACGACAATCTCATCACCAGAACTTTCATACAGAGTTGAACAGCTCGTGCCAACAGAACCGTATGTTGGCTGAAGGAGCAAAAAGGCAATGCAAACTCGATTAACTCTAGACTCAGAAGCTACAAAGTTTAACTTAACAAGGATTTCCAGACAGATGTAAAGAGGCAATAAATCAGTATAACATTTATGAAAATATGATAATAATAGTGTTTTGCGATTGCGCTATATTCCTCCATAACAAGAGCAAAAAATGTACTTATTAATGGACCACATTGACATATGTTGGCAATTAGACATACCAATCGGCAAGCTTCTTCAAAACAACACAAACTACAAACCGAATTCAAAACCAACAACAACATCGGAAACAAACTAACATTGAATCCCAACAGCAAACCAAAATACAACCCGATACCATGGCAAATTCAATGACGCTACTACACTAACAAAAGAAAGGACCTAGACTAGACATATTAGAGTAACTGAAAATCACCAATCACAAAAAACAAACCACGGATACACAATCAACGAACAAAAAAATGACCAACTTCTACACAATATTTTCAGTCCTCGGCCCAATACTTATCAAGAAAAGAAAACGTGACGAACTCGACAATGACAATCCCATGACCCCTAAAAGTCCCAAACTTTATAACGTTCATTAACGTCTAATAAACTCGACCCATCCCTCCGGTAAAGTTGCATCTATAAAAGATGCACACCAGAGCTGAGAACCGAAACGCGTCCTGGATTGCTTCTTTTCCGACGTCATTATATCAGTCAGTCTTTTTGTAGTTTCCAAGATTCTTCTTATTATATTGGCTCGGTCATCTGTTAGAAAGCTGAACTACCGTATAGTAGTTTCAGTCGTCAGTACCCAGTTTTTTAAGCTGAATTTTTTAGTTTTGGGAAGTGGGTAGAATTTCGTTTGTTTTGTGTATGTTTGATTCAAGTCAAAGCCTAGAAGAAGGGGTTGACAGATCTACTGTCAGTAAGCGTTTGCACGCCATGGGAATGATCTAAAAACGCTGGGACTTCAAACGGCGTTTGCTGTCGTGCAAGATGCTTCATCAACGACAAAAAAGAAAGGACTTCATGTATTGAATTATGACAGGGAATGAGAAATGGATGTGCGACGACAACCCTAAGCAACCTAGACATTGGGTATTTTGAGGTGAACCAGGTCCATCGAAGCCATCCACGCTTTCGAGTTCATGTTGTGCATCTATTACGAACTTCTGAAACAATGACTGAATGATAACCCGAATCGGATAATAAACATGACAAGCTGATTTGGCTGTCAAAAATTACTTGGGAGGTGTGGATCTGGATCGAATCGAAAGGTGGCGATTTTTTTCGGCGAGGAATCCATCTACTACCAGAAAGATGGGAGAAGGTCCAAATCGTTTTTCCGGTATGATATTTCTATCATGTAATGCTATGTTGAGACGATGTGGTATCACCCTTTCGCAATTTCGCGATTAATGAGAGGAGGCTGATGGGGCTCCAACTTTGTGGAAACATTGGGTCTTTTTCAGGCTCCGATAAAACAATAACAGTCGCCGATTTTGGGATATGTTCGCAGCTGAAGGATTGCATTCATTACGTTCGTTAGTGTTTGTGGTATGTTATCTGGTAGCCATCGTATTAGTTATTAGCGCTTTGAATTTGTTTAATTCTTGTACTAGTCCTTTAATGTCTGTTGTCTGTTTTGTATGGACATTGTTTATTTGTGTTCTTCGAAGCCTCTCTCCTACAAAACTGCCTCGTCAAGGGAAGAAATAGGAGAGGAGATTATTGAAGAAGAAGAGGCTATTCAAGAAGAAGACGTAGAACCAAGGGATGGAAGGGGACGGAGTTTCCAGCGCTCCCGTCCCCAAAACCTACAGTTACCCTGTTGCACTTGTCAACCACTAACTCTCCAAAAACCAAGACCCCTCCCTTAGCCTAACTCCACCAGCTCAACACCCCCAATAGTCCTGAACTGGCAGACAAAACTCCACGGACGGTACTAATCATCCCGCGAGAGCCTCGCAAAAGAAATGAAAAGACTAGGTAAACAATTTGAAACAGCAAAGAGGGTTTATTTCGGAATTCAAATAATACCTAAGACAACTACAGAACTTTCCACGAAATGAGAGGCAACTTTCCACGAAATGAGAGGCATAGTACCACCCTTACTATCTTCCAGAGAAAAGCCTCAACTTCATATCAGAGGCATACAAGGTCCCACATTTGCGGAGATAAAAGAAAACCTGGATGCCCAGGGCTTTCATTCAAATGAGGCATTCTATCTAATGCACAGCTATGGCCAGTCTAAACTCGTCAAAGTCCGCCCCAAGGACAGAGACGGAAGTTTACAATTTACACGCCGTCTACAATCTTGTCGGCAAAGTCAAAGCCCAACCACCCAGAAACGGACAAGCCCAATGCCACAACTGTCAACAATTTGGCCATTCTGTAGGAAACTGTGATGCGCACTTCCGGATGAATTTCACCAATTCTCAGCCTGCAAACAGCAAAGGAAGGGAAGCCAAAATGTTTCAATTGTTATGGAGAGCACCCGGCTAGGTACGGTGGTTGTCCAAAGAACCCAAATAATACGAGGAAGACAAAAAAAGCCTTAACCTACAGCCTTAACCTACAGGCTTAACCTAAAGCAAACCCACCACACAATTCAAGCTCGAGCTCTTCTCTGCGCAAGCATAATTCTAATCCATGATTCAATACATTATGGCGTAAACGGTTTAAGAAATCTTCTCCCGAACCCTCACTATTAACCATATAGTGTTATTTACCATAATGGTTATTAACCATAATAACGCGTCACATGAATCACATTTCTCTTCTTAGATGGAATGAAAACTCCCTGCTTTCGAAGACTGGAAAACTGAAACAATTTATGCTGGATAATAAATTAGATATTCTACTTCCCCAAGAAACATTTCTGAAGCCAGGGAATCAACTCCGGTTCCCCAACTACATTCTGTATCGTAACGACAGAATGACTGGTAGGGACGGAGGAACAGCAATTCTCGTGAAGAGAGGTGTGAATCATCACGTGATAAATACTCCAAACCTTCACACCCAGAAGCTACGGTTATAAAAGTGCAAACGACTTCCTTTGAATTTATTCCCGTGTCGGGGTATAAGCTGCCACTGCTGCAAAACATTTCCAAAGACTTACGCTCTCTACTAGGATTCGATGGTCCGATTCTCATGGCAGGAGACATGAATTCGAATCACCGTAATTGGGGAGATGTGAGAAGCAGCCAACCGATGGGGATTGAGCTCAATTGATGTGGGATTGAGCTCAACCGATTTATCACAGAAACAAATGGAAGCCTGCATATCACCGATGAGACCACATATTTTAGCCCAAGAAACAGCTACGCTTTAGATATTGCGACATCTTACGAATTCAACCACGACATCAGATTAAACGTCCTCGACGAGCTGTCATCTGATCACAAACCAGTACTTCTTTTAATAGAAGACATACACATAGATGTTCCTCTAAACTTGAGAAGGAAAACTAATTGGAAAGCCTTCAAAGACGCACTGGTCAATGAAAGCTTCACGCAAATACCTGATACGGCCAGCAACATAAAAAAGCGTAATTAGGGAAATTACTAAGAAAAAAATTCAGACTAAAGATTTTTTTCGGCATGTTTAATTTTTTGTCGGTATGTTTTTTACTTTCTTGGAAGTGTACATCATCAGCGTGTCTCTTGACACTTCTTCTTCCTGATCTGGTTGTGTTCACGGATGAACCCTGATTGGCATCTTCACAGTCAGAAGAGAAGAGGAGGGCCCGACATCGTCATCAGTGGGGAACCACTCTTTATTTTCGTTGTCTGATAGGTAGGTTTTCATTGGCAGAATGACATAAAAGACTTGCAAATAAGCTTCCCTTTTCGTTTCGGTCAGCCGCGATCGCGGATATGACAACAAAACTCAACAACAAAAATTACTTCGTGTGCCTTGTGCTTGGTGGTGTGCCTTGATTCTATAGATTAGATTCCAAACTAAGCTTTTTCACAAATAATTAACTATAACTTTCTTCGACATTTAATGTTTAGCATATATCGCGAGTAAATTTGATCTTAAAAATTCTCTGCAAATCGGCACTATTTACACAAGTTATTTTCATCCAGATCGTAAGCACCAAATGGCACCGTCACTTAACTTTAACCAAAATTAGTAGTATTTGATTTCCTTGTAAACTCGTTCTAAATTCTCATAATTTCATTGAACAATAATAACACTCCCAAAACGTTTGAGAACAAATGCAAAATATGCATCTACTATTCCTTCTCTTTTCCTTTTCCTTTCTCTTTCTCTCTAACCCCGCTGCGCTCTTGTTATTTCTTACACTATGCTGCTGTCCTCAGCATATCATAACATGTTAAAGACCGGATACATAAAAAATAATATTAGTTTTATCAATATTAGTTTTACCGGCTTTACCTCAATTATCTTACCCTATTATTTACATCAATATCAGATCTTTGCTGAAAAAATCAATTTAAGAATCATCAATTAATTAGCTTATTCTTAAGCTTTTCTGATACGATCTAGGTTGCAAGTTTGCTTTGGAACTTACTAAACTATCTCAAGAAATAAGTTAAATTTAAATCGAACAAGACCAGGTTTACTTGTTTCGAGCCCATTATCTCTAGGTGCATGCAGACGAGGTTCCAAGTTATTTTGGTGAAAAAACTTTTTATCAGAATCATTCCTTATCCATATCGTAAGTAACTTAAGGGGATTTACTGTATCTATAGAACTAAGAACTAAGAACTAGAACTAAGAGTATCGTTCATTAATGGAAAACTTTATACCTAGTACTTTGTGGTATTGAAATTGAGATCTTAACAACGGATATGATATAAAAGACCAGAAGTAGCATGGCCGGGACGAAACCGGAAAAGCGAAGAAACAATTTTGTAATGTGAATTCATTTCCATAAAGTTTTCCTTTCATCTATTCAATCCGTTGGTTGGAAATATATTTGTTGAAATTTTGACTTTTGTTGAAATTCAGCAGAGGAAATACACTCCGATACATTGGGCGATACTTGTATGCATTATCTAAAAAAGGTCAAAGAGATTATTGTACATTTTTTTTTAAACAACATTTTATTCATTGGCAGATATTACATAATTTGTCTTAATCCTAACAAGAATAGTTCTTAAATAAACTTAGCTCTAACAGTCTTTACTTATTCTAGAGTTTTATTTGTTGGTTGTGTATTTATTAAAATTTGCAGTTTATGATTAATTTTCTGAAATTGGAAGGAAAGCCAAACAAAACCTCCCCAAACTGGTGTCTGTGGTGAAGAAATAAATAAATAAATAAATTCTATCTACAAAACAATTTTCCTTCAATGAGGACTTAGTGGATGGGTGTTTGGTGTGTATTGAGATGTGGAGTAAGATTTGTTGTACCAGGATATTCGTTTCGCTTGATCAAAGATTCTTCCTTGATCAGCGAGTAGGCTGTATAGTAGGAGGGATTGAGGTATTTGGTGGCGAACAGTCAACTGGAGTGTGAGGTCAGGGTCTGCGGTCATGATTTGTGTGATGAGAGGGTTTGGATGATAGGTCGCTTTTTCGAGAAACCGTAGGAGTTGGTCCATGAGGATTGCGTCTATTCTACGAAGTTGCGCGGTTTCATACAGGGTTTGGTTTGATATGTGTTTCTGGGGATCATCTTCCTGCTTGAAAATTCCGCAGCAGTGGCGGAGAATTTGTCTCTCTTTGCGGCGAACCCTTTCCATCTGAGATGGGGGTAGATCACACCAGAAGGCAAAACCGAAGGTGATTGGTGGTCGGATGAGGGATTTATAGCATAGGAGCTTCACCTTTTTGGGAAGCGCGGTGCGTACGTGCATGAGCGTGGACAGGGCTTTAAATGCGTACGTGGCTTTTTGTAGGACCGTTGTGATGTGGGTGTTTGGGGAGAGTTTTTAATTGATAAGGATACCCAGGTAGGTTACTTGTGGTTTGGTTGGGATTTTCTCTCCATTTAGGAGTAATTGGATTTTGGTTGAGTCCGATCGGGCTTTCTTCGTTATTCGAGCTTTGCCATATATAACTATAGTCTCGCACTTGGAGGGATTAGGGATCAGCTTCCATTTAATGAAATAATTGTAGAGGGTGTTGAGGTAGTGATTGAGGCGTTGCTGGCATTGAGGAATGCTCAATGCTGAGTGATATATAATTATATCATCGGCATATTGTAGAATGTGGATAGGTGATAGCGACTGTGGGGGAGTTGGAATATCGGCAGTATAAATGGAAAAGAGGGTGACTGAGATGACTGAACCTTGTGGGATTCCTGCTGGCATTCATAACCAAGAAGAGCGAGCGTTCGGGAGTTTTACTTGGAATTTCTTGTCAGTGAGGAAGGACGAAATTAGTTTGCTGAGGTGCGGGTGGAAGTTGAAGATGCTGACAAGTTTGGAGACGAGACCTTTTTACCAGACGGAGTCGAAGGCTTTCTGTATGTCTAGGAGGCAGGCAACTGCAGGGAGGTTTTTATTTGCACTAATCTGGATTTGCGTTTTCAGGGTAAGTAGAGCATTGTCTACTGAATGTGAGGGTCAGTTGGCGAACTGAAAGTTTGGAATTATGTTGAAGTAAGAGCAGTGTTGATCAATGTACGTTTTGATAACGGTTTCAAAGATCTTGCTTGTTGTGGAGTGCAATGAAATGGGTCGGAAGCTGGAAGTCTCTAGTGAATTTTTGCGTTTTTTAAGGATCGGTGTAATTGTGGCGTTTCGCCAAGCAAGCGGGAAGTATGCATTGAGGATGCAGTGGTTGAATAGTCTGGAGAGAAAAGGGCTTATTGATTTAGCGGACTTTTTGAGGAAAATGATTGAGATTTGGTCGGGACCTGTTGATTTTTTGTTTTTGCGAAAGCGGATAATGTTATGGATTTGTGTGGGTGTGGTGAAGTGTATGGGTTCACAGTCAGGTATGAAGTTAATGGGTTTTGCAAGGGGGTGGTTGAAAATGGAGATGTGAGGGTTCGTGGGTTGATGAAAAGTGGGGTTGGATTGTAGGGAGTCAATGATGGCCTTGATTGCACAGTCCATGTTAGGATCTGATAAGTGGTCAGAGGTGAGATGTGTGGTGAGGTAATGATCGGCTAGCATTTCGGCCTTTCGTGCGGGCGATACGTTTTGGGGGAGTATATGTGTATGGTGGTGGGAGGGTTTAGAGAGTTGGGGGCATGATTTTCGGAGTTCTTGAAAGGTATTTTGATTAAGTTGTATGTTAGATAGGCGTAAAGTGAGATGTTGATGGTAGAGGTGCTGGATACTGGAACGGATGTGGCAGTCTAAGTGTCGGATTTGGTCGCGAGTATAGGTATTGTTGGGGTTAAATGGGTTGCGGAACAGACGTCTTCGAAGGGTTCTCTTGAGTCGAATATCGTCGATGAGTTCAGGGGGTAGTGTTGGTAGAGAATTGTAATTGAGGATTCTTTTTGGAATGAATTTCTCAGTGATTTCGTGGATAAGGGTAGTGTATGCGGATATCGTTTCGTCTATTGATTGGTTCGAGATGGAATTGGTATCAGGTGGGATGATGGGTTTAAGTTTGTTCGAGAGGTGTCGGTTTAGTTTCTTCCATTTAACATTGTGGAAGTCGAGGACAAAAGGGGGATTTTCTGTAAGTGGATGTTCGTGGAGTTTGATTTCTAGGACTACGGCATCGTGGTCGCTAATGCCCGATATCGTGGGAACGAAGGGATGTGTGGTTGGATGGGGATTGATTGGGAGATCGTCGCTTACTAAGAAAAGGTCAAGGTATGATTCTCCTTGTGGATAGGTTGGGCTGATAGGTGTTTGTAGGGAGACTTGAAGAGGTATTGAGTTCCTGGAATACCAGCGGTGAAGTGTGGTACCGTTGGGGTTGGTGCTGCGATTTAGCCATAGGGGATGTCTCGCGTTGAAGTCGCCTCCTACAATAATATGAGAATTCTTATTCTTAGTCATGGGGTGGTTCTTTATGAAAGTTAAAAGGTGATTGAGGTCAGCTTCGTCGAGTTGTGACTCGGGACAGTAAATTGATGAACAGAAGAGTACGGTGTTTCGGGTTTCGATGGCAATTGTGGTGGATTCGAAGGTAGATTCGTCCCGGCAGGGTGAGAAGAGCTGGGTGGATTTAAATTTCGAGTGGACGAGGATTGCAGTGCCGCCTGCACCGTGAGAGTCTCGGCGATCAATTCGAAAGAGGTTGAATGAGGGGAAGTGTGGTCTGTGCCGTGGTGAGGTTTTGGTTTCACATAGGAGGACGATATGTGGTTGGTGGGATTGAAGGAAGATTTCGAGTTCATGACGGCGTGCTCTACCGACAATTGAGTTGATGTCAAGCTCCATTATCTTAACATCCATCAAGGGACGCGATAAATGAGCACATCAATATTTTCTTTTCAAGTGGATTGGTGGTTGAGTTGTAGGCGGGGAGGAATTGATGCATTTTCGCAGCAAGTCCAGTAATGTTCATCCCGAAAAGGAAAGATATTTCTGTTTGAAATAATAAAGGTGGCGAAGTTTTGGATGGGAGGTTAGTTTAGAGAGCTGCTGCGTAAGAGACTCCTGATTGGGTGGGGTTGTTGGTGATTGAGGGTTTCATGTGGGTTTGTGAGGTAGTTTTTGGGATGGCTACAGTATGGGACTGTCTGAATTCGACAAAAGCAGGACACTTGCGGTAGTTGGTAGGGTCTTCATCGGAGCAGCAGTAAGCGCATTTTGGCTTCTGTTCGGGGAGTTTCTGACAGTTGCCGGGCCCGTGGGACAGGCTGCATTTGACACATCTGAAGGTTAGATGGCAGTTGTTAGCAGCATGGCCAAATTGCTGGCAGTTTTTACACTGCAGAATCGACTTGTTCTTAATGGCTTCGAACTTTACGATTGTGTGTAGAATGACTCTAACCATGCTGAGTGTAGCTATGTTGAAATTCGGACCGAAAGTGATTAGCCAGAGGTCTAATGTTCTGTTTTGGCGTTTAGCCGTAGCCATTTGAAAGGGTTTGATTGAGACGATGTCTTGAATTCCTTGATTATTGAGGTCTTTACGGATTTCGTCTTCCGTGTAGGAACTGTGTAGACCTCGTACGACAAGGCTTTTTGATTTTTGATCCGATGGGGTGTAGGTGAAAAATTGTTTCTTGTTCTCGGCAAAAAACTTTTTTGTAGCCTCATACTCGGCGGGAGTGTTAACAATAATTTGGGTAGAGGAAGGGGTCGTTTTTTTGAGAAGGTACTTATTAGGGAGTTTATGTAAGAAATTGTTTTGAATTGTTTTAATAGAGTCATTGTCTTTAACTGTAACAATAGGGGGAAGTTTTGGTTGAATTACCTTTTTGTTTGATTGTGCTGCTGCTGGTTGCTGTTTGCATGGGTGTTTGACTGCGTTTGTGGTGGTCGGGGTGGTTGTCCGCTCTGGCTGCGGCTGGGATGCTGGTTGAGTTTTCACGATGCTGCCTGAACGTGGTGCCTCGTTGATGGCTTGCTTCGCTACCATCTGCTGCAGTAGTGCCGTCATGTTGTTGAGTTTCTCCATCAGCTCGTCGATTTTTTTCCTGAGAGTATAGTTCTCTTCCTCAAGCTGTTTTGGTGTCGCGTTCAAGGTGTCGCGTTCGCTCTCTGATAATGAGTTGCTTCGTGCGTATTGGCGCTTGTCGGTCGCTTCACCTGTCGGTGATGACAATCCGCTGTGTTGCTTCTTCCGCTTCGGCATTTTTTCCCCTCCTTGGTGGCTGGCAATCCATCCACTTCGGCACTGCTTCTGTGTGTTGCTTTGTCGCACTGACAAAAACTTCGATTTTAAAATCGCGCACTGTTGCACTATAGAGGTGTTTACCCAATCACGACTGGTGATCGACTGCTATATGAATTATTGTACATTATACTCGGGATACATTTTATACGAGTAAATACCTTGATGTACACATTCAGCTTCTGCATCTTAGTAAAGGTTAATTGTTAGCAACAGCAATTAATTTTCCAAGCGAGATGGTTACGGATAGTAAATAATAACATGTTAAGAAGTCAAATGAATATTCAGATAAAGGACTCTTTGCCTGAGCATTGCAAAACTAGAACATTCCATTTCGTTAAAAGTCTTGATGTAATATATCTCTTCAACCTACTAAGAAATAATAAATCAACGCTTTCTAATGCGTTCAATATAACGCACAATAATTTATCTGACATATTTATAATGACATAAACATTTTCAGGCCATATTTGTCCATGTTAAGCAAATTCGCCTTCGCTCTACAGCGAATAGTCTTATGGAACCACCCTCAAGAGAAGAATCATCTCTAGTTCAGAGGTAGTGCGGTACGCAGCTGCAACCTTAACTTTTGCGAAACATCTCTTGGAGTAGTTGGTTCCTTGGAGCCAGTGCGATTTAGCACTCTTGCTCCAATCTTGTCTGTGAGTGATTTTGCACTCACTGTAACCTAAGTTATTTTGCTAGTTTATGTCGGTAATGGATCTGATTGTGGGATACGTTATTTTTCGTCGTTTTTCAGGAATTTTTAGAAATTCCATGGTTTTATAAGGGTGCTTCTCTATTTGGTCGAAAAGTTTTAGTGCTCTGTCGCGTATGTAGCTTTCAATTGTATCAAGTCTGAAGTCCTCGTGTATGTCCACGTTTCTAATATACCATGGAATTGTTCCGATCCACTTCAGTGCCTTGTTTTGTATTGTCTGGAGTGTTTTTTTTTTGTTTGTTTTCGAAGTCTGGTAAAATGCAATGCTGCCGTAGAGTAACGTTGGTCGTATTATTTGTGTGTATATTAGTCTTTTGTTGGTCATGTTCAGACGGCCGGATTTGAGGATTGGTTGTAAGGATGCAAGGATTTGTACACAGTCTAGTCGTTTTTGTCGTATGTGGTCATTCCATGTAAGGCGATTGTCAATTATTAGTCCTAGGTGCTGTCTTATTCCATGCTATCTGTTCGTTGTCGAATTGTAGCAAACGAGGGTGTTGCAGTTTCTTTCTGGTGACGAACAGTGCTTGGGTTTTGTCCCTATTAAGTTTTATTTTCCATTTGCGGAAGTAGTCCAGGAAGATATCGATGGAACTTTGCAGTTTGGACGTGATGACTTCTGCTTGTTGATCTGTGCGGAATATACACTCATCATCCACGTATAGGGATAAACGTCGGTTTTTGGCAGACTAGGCAGATCTGCAGTATATAGACTGTAGAGAATTGGTGAGATGGGTGATCCTTGCGGAACTCCAGCTTCGATCGATTGCATATTTGAGAGATGTTGGTCAATTCTGACACAAAAGATTCTTCCTCCTTATCAGATTTTTTAAATCCTGAGGGAGTTCGTAGGGGCTATGTTCCCTGGTCGGAATTGTGGCAGAATGGCTATCCTTTAACTGTGTAATTTTCTCTGTAACTTCTAGAATTCTGTTGTCGAGATCTCTAGCTGTTATTAACTCTTGGGTGAAACTTTCATTTGCTAGCGTGTCTCGGAAAGCCTTCCAATTCGTTGTTTGCTTTACGTTTAGCGGTACATCTATGAAGATGTCCTCTAAAAGAAAATGGACCGGTTGATGATCAGAGGAGAGCTCGTTTAGGACTCTGATTCTTAGGTTGTGGTGGAATCCTCGAGAAATTCCGAAATCTATGGTTGTCGCTGAGTTTCGTACGTGGTGTGTTGGCTCGTCTGGGATATGTAAACTGCATTGTGCGCTAGTGATGAACGTATTTAGCTCAGCCCCAGCTCGGTTACTTCTCACTGCTTCCCAGTCGCGGTGATATGCGTTGAAGTCGCCTATGATTAGTAGTGGGCCTTCAAGAGTGAATAGGGATGCAAGGTCTTGTGCGAATTCTTATTATTTGGGGGGTTGTAAAGAGAAACTACGGAGAACTCAAAGGGGCTCGTCTGTACTTTAATAGCTGTGACTTCTGTTTTTGTTAACTGGGGTGTTATGATCTGGTAGTGGCACACATTTCACCTCACGAGAATGGCTGTACAACCTCCTCTACCTGACAGTCTGTCGTTTCTGTACAGAGTGTAATTAGGGAAGTGGAGACGGGTTCCTGGTTTCAGAAAGGTTTCCTGGATGAGAATAATAATAATAATGAGAAAAGTGAGTCAAATTTATAATCTAGTATAAATTGTTTAAACTCTCCAGTCTTTTGATACAAGGAATTATCATTCCACGGAAATTTGCATTCCACGTGAGTATGGAAATGAATTATCATTCCACGGAAATTTGCATTCCACGTGAGTATGGAAATGCGGTTCACCAGATCCATTAGTGTTTCCGTGTGGTTATATTGGTGTTTGTGGCTGCGAACATTCCCTGTAGCATCTTCGCCATCATGTCTTGCATCATCAGTTGGAACTGATTCTGCATAGATGTGAAGAATTGTCCCATGTCTTGTGTTGTGGGTATGGGGGTGGGTTGCGGTTGTGGTTTGCTCACGGCTTCGGTGTTGGGTGGAGAGGTTGATTGTGAATTTGTGTTGTTTTGTGCAGCTATTTGTGCAAATGTCCGCTTAACGTTCTTCGGATTCTTAGGACAACCCCCGTAATCAACCGGGTGTTAGCCCTTGCAATTCACACATTTTGAGGCTTCCTCTTTTGGCTGTTTACAATCTTTGTGGTGGTGGAGCCCATCGCACTTTACGCATCTCGATTGCACATGGCAATTACCAGAGGAGTGTCCAAATTGTTGGCAATTATGGCACATCGGTAAGTCATCACGGGGTTTCAGCGCTTCAACTCGGCATATAGGGTGGCAGACATCTTTGATGTTAAATATTGCTGTTTCTTCTTTTGGGAGAAGGATCTTGACAAGCTTGGAGGGTCCTGATTGAAGTTTGATGGGGAAAAATTCTATGGGGTGGAAGCCCTGAGCTTCCAAGTCTTCTTTGATTTCCTCACAGCTAACTCCGTGAAGTCCTTGCAGAATTACATTTAGCTTCTTATCTTCGGGGAGATAATAGGTGTGGTATTTTATTTTTTGATTCGTCATTAGTTTGCTCATTTGTCTGTGGTCCTTTGTGGTTTCTGGGATAATTTGTATGCCAAGGTGGATCCTCTTGGCTGAGATAAAATTGATCCTTTTTTTCTTCAGTTCGTTTGCCAGTGCGGTCCATTTTTCCGGTTCTCGGAGAATGATCGGTACCGTGCGGTGTTTGCTGGGTTCTTCTTGTTCTGTTGCCTCTTTAGTTTTGTTCGTATTTGAGGTCGTGGGCTTTGGGGGGTGGTATGTTTTGGCTGTATCTTCATCTCTGAAAAACATACAGCTGGTTTAGTGGGTGGGAGAGATCGATACTCCCCCTCATCGTGGGCCTCTTTGGTCCCCTCTTCCTGTGTTTCCTCTTCTCCACAGGCTTCTTCCTCCTCATCTTCATGCATTTCGTCGTCCGAGCTTGTGCTTGCTTCCTTCTCGTCGCTTGAGGAGGAGTTGAACTCCACTGATAGTGAAGGAGACTTGACCAACTTTCGTTTTTTGTTACTTTTTTCTGGCTTTTTTAGGCTCATTAAGCAGCAACACTATCCGTTAAACCTTCGGGTCAATCATCGTTTCTCCCAATCATCTTCATCTCAACGACGTTTCTGTTAATGTTCGTTTCTCTAACCCGAACGAGAATAACACGAGGTATCTGCTTTAAGGTCAGCATGAGGACTTCTTTTCATGGACAGGAACTTCTTCTTCATGGACAGGACTTCTTTTCATGGACAGAGGACAATAATGAGGATTATTGTACTTGGTGTCCATTTGCTGGAAAATAGACTAGGCTAGAAATCCGCCCTTAGCTTCCCATGTGTAGTACTATGATTTACAGATGGTCCATCCTGTCGTCCTACAGAAGCCAAGGAGTTCCCCCAGTTCTGTGGTCGCCAAGTGTTCCAATTCTGTTACGCCAGTACACCTTAGCCAAGTTAGGCGTTTGTTGGCCAGACTCGGGTAATCTAGGAGGAAGTGTTCTGTACTTTCTTCCTCCTCGCCGCAAGCTCGGCAGGTGCCATCCGTTTGGATTCCTATTCGTTTGGCGTGTTGACTTAGAAAATACTGGCCTGTTAATACTGCCACCAATGTTCTAACGCCATTTCAGTTTTTTCCTAGGAGTTGTTTTGTCCTCATTTGATTAGGGTGACGCCAAAGAGCTCGGCTTATCCTGCAGTCGTTCCTGTCATTCCAAACCGTATCTGTCTCTTTCCTGAGGATTTCGTCTAGTTCCCTTTTTACCGTTGCTAGTGGCACTTTCATTGTGTCTATTCTAGTGGCATTTTGGTCGGCTAATCGACATCTCGCTAGCTCATCCACTCTTTCGTTTCCCTCTACACTGCTGTGTCCAGAGACCCATGTCAGTTTAGCATTTACTCGGGTTGTTGCCGCAAGCGCCTGCAGTGCCGACTTACTGTCTGAGAGTATTTGTATTCTTCCATTATGGTTGTTTGTTGCTGCTTCTATAGTCGCTTTTATTGCAAACACTTCCATCTGGAAAACTGTGGTGTGGCTCTTCAGTTTATAACTTCGGTTGAGTTGCGGGTGATCTGGGAAAAATAATTCCGGCGCCGCTTCCCTCATTCGCTTTGAAACCGTCAGTGTTGATCATAATCTCACTTCCAGATGTAAAATCCTGCACCTTTTTCCACGCTCTTCTGGTTGGAATGCTGATCTTCTATGGAATTCTTGTGTCCAATATTGGTTGAACTCTATCCAGCTCCCTTTTACTTGACGGGGCCATTCTCTCTATTTTTTCCAAAATGCATACATGCACCGTTTGAGTGTGGTTAGATAATTCATATGTGGATTATTATCTGATGCTTGCAGTTGATGCTTCTCTGAGGATGAATTTGTCAAGTGGCATGAGATTAAGCATTATCTCCATTGCAGTAGTTGGCGTATTCCTAATGGCACCTGTGATGCCAAGGCAGGTCATTCGCTGGATCTTCTCTAGCTCTTTTGCTATGGTTTTCTTTTGTAATGCCTGCCACCACACCCCGTAAGTGTGGTAATGCCCCGTAAGTGGTTATTGGCCTCACTACTGTTGTGTAAATCCTGTGGGCAATTTTGGGTTTTATTCCGCAGGTTTTCCCCACTAGTCTTTTCATTGTGAAGAGCACCGCTGTAGCTCTCCGTCTGACTGCTCCCATGTGTGGAGTCCAAGTTAGCTTACTATCCATGGTTACTCTTCAGTATTTCTCCTTGTTTACGAAACTGAAATATTTTCCGTCAATGGTCGGGGGTGTAAATGTCCCCGGTTTACGGCGCTTTGTGTAAAGCATAAGCTTCGTTTTGTCGGCATTGATGCGCAGTCCGTTTAGCTGCACCCACTCAAAAAGATGGGAGAGTGCGGTCTACATCAATTCCGACATAGTTTCCGGGAACTTTCCACTTATCAGGATAACAATTTCGTCAGCGTACGCTATCGTTTTGAAACCCTTCCCGTTGAGGTCTTCCACTATTTGGTTAACTGTGGGTACCCAGGCAAGTGATGATACTATGCCGCCTTGTGGTGTACCGCCGTTAGTCCATTTATTCAAAGTTACGCCGTTTTCTTCGGCTGTAATCTTCCTTTTAGCTTTTAGCTATTATTGAAGGCTCCATCGATACCAATGAAGGCTGCCAAAGTGTGGTTTTTGATGGCAAGGTTCCTCTCTATTCTGCTTCCAACTTCGTGACTTCCGTCTCTGTTAAGCGCCCTGGGAGGTATGTGTGTGGTTGGGGCAAAGCTCATTTATCTTCACGGTGCTTTTTATGTACACATTCACCAGGCGTTCGAGGGTTTTCAGCATGAAAGACGTTAAGCTGATAAGTCGGTATTCCGTTGGATTGTAGTTCCTGGCTTTTGCCGGCTTGGGTATAAAAACTAATTTAGCTTCTCTCCAGTCCAAAGGAATATAGCCTTTGGGTATGGAGGCTCTATATATTTCCACCGAAATCCGTATTATTGTGATATCCGCTTTCATAAGCATGATTGGATACACTTTGTCGGTTCCTGGTGATTTGTAAGGTTCGAAGGTATTAATGGCCCAAAGGACCTTTTCTTCGCTTACTTTTTCTTTTAGGTCACTATTTCTTCTTAGGAGTCACGTTGTTTACTAATTCTGTTGTCATCCGTTGAGCCCAGAAAGTGTTGGTTTTGTAGGAGCTTGAGACGTTCTATCATGTATGTTGTCCACGATCCGTCCTCCTTTTGAAGCACCGTGTCACATGTCCTCGTTTCTTCCCTCAGTATTGCTGCAAAAAAAATTCCAGGATTTCATTTTCTATCCTCTTACAGCTGTTTTAAATATTTTCAGATTTCGCTTATAGTCCTCCCAATCCATATCCCGGTTTGTGAGGCGAGCTATTCTGAATAACCTTTGAGTATTTTTTTCTGATCTCTTCTTGTTCTTCGCTCTACCAGCTTACCTTTTTTTGTTTGACGGTAGTGGTTGGACACATTTCACTGAAACTATCGACCAGTATACTTGTGATGTATCTCACTTCATTGTCGATATCTTTGCGACTTCTCAATGGATTCGAATGGTGCAAACCTACATATCTTTTAATAGTGTTGGTGTAGCCATCCCAATCCGCTTTCCTAGGATTGCAGTAGACCAATGGGGTCTACTCGCCTCTCTTCACAGGAAAGGTGATCCATTGGTGGTCCGACAGGCATGGTGAGTCACATACTCTCCAGCCGTGCAGGTTCTCCAATGCCTCTTATGTGATTAGAGTGACGTTAATCACTTCTGCTCTATTTTTCGTTATAAAGGTCGGTATGTTACCCTTATTTGCTAAGTTGAGGTTAATAGTTATTAAGTAATTGACTAACTGCTCACCTCTTTCGTTGCAATGGGTGCTATAGACTCAACCTATCTAAGCCAGCCATACATTCGTGAATGCATACGATCACTTGGCACAGTATCATACTACGTTTGATGAACAGGTACAACTGTTCATCAGTTCATCAGGCAATTAATGCTGCTACGTCATCTGCGTGGCCGATCAAATGCGACACCTCCAGTAGCTGCAAAATCAGAAGCTCGTCATAGGAGACATTTCATAGGCCCGGGCTAAGAACGATGTCACATTGATTTCTTCGCCGGCTCCAAAATGTGTCATAGTCGACTTGAGAAGTCACTCAAAATCTGCATTAGATACTTCATTATCCTGAAAGCGCAATTGAGGGATTTCCACCCATCAAGTATTATAAACATCACCGAGGCACGATTGTGGACTCTATTCATCACTTCTTCTACCGATCGTGAATCGTCCAGCTGTAAATGCGCACTGCTCAGGAAATGGAGCGCCAGTGGGTTTTCCTTTGGTGTTAAGCATACATTGGTGGCGATGTGCAGATGGTTACTCCGGATCCCCTTTCCCTGTGCTAGTCAGCGCAAGCCTTCCAACATCTTGGGACCAACTTGCAGGCAGGGCTTGAATGTGCTGAATGATATGTTTGGGCAAAGTTGGCAAGCTTATAGCCCAATCACCACGGGTATCTTTTAATGTCCACAGCGTTGTTCTGTCAGTAGCGAGCCTTTCTTTCGTTGATCAACCTACGGAAGGGTTTTCGAGCGAACCTGTCTGTCAGCGTTCGGGAATGTGAATCATGTCGATCCCTACAACGTTTGCTAACCACCAACACTCAGCAGACTTTTCATGTCTTGGCCGCCGCCCAGTTATAAGGATACCGCACGCAGACGTGATTTTCAGTTCATCGCGTTGTCTTCGGAGATTTGACATGTCTCCGTCGTGGCCCCCGGTGAAGTTCCCTACTAGCCGCCATTTTTAGGGGACGTTTGCCTCTGGAATCTGGATGAGACAATAAAAATTCAATCAAGTCACCGCCAGCAAAGATTTGCCCTACAGTGCTCGAGACAGGCTCCTTCAGTTCACCAAACTTGCTCTGAAGGGATAAAAATGGCCCATTTCTCGTGAGACAGACAATACTTAGATGTAATATCCTTACACCAGATCAGCACAAAGTGCTCTCTGCTGAAGCGGTTCTGAACTGTGAGTAGAATACCATCCCGCACTAAGATGATTGCGGTACCAGATCGGGCACAGTACTTTCTAGTAGGTCGACTTTTTTCTCCCTCACAACCTGGTCAAGTAAGTTCTGTGTGGTTGCATTACGATGCAGGTTGATCTGTAGTTCTTCAATAATTTTGTTACTTTTCACTAACTTAGTGCCTTTGTAAACTTCATGCGCTTCCTGGAATATGAGCCCGATCTTCAGGCTTCAGCACCTTGCCTTTCCATACGATGAAGCTTGATTTATTTCCGCACTCTATAACCTTGTGCACACAGGTTGCTTAAATGTTGCCCTTTGCAGTTCAGAAATATGTGTCCGAGACTAGGACCCTTATAGCAACGCGTGAACACCACCATCCCGAATTTTCTCCATGGGCATTAAGTCACTAAGCGCTGAAATCACCCAGGAGCCTCATCTGGTGACGCATCCGATAATGTCTTTAAGAAAATTATCATCTAATAATAATTCAAGCGAAAGTATTTGATCGATTCGCTTGATGCAATAATCACTTCTTCCCCTTGAATGCAAGTACACTTTGGGATAAAACCCCAATTGGGATTTTTAAATGCCAGACTGAACCCATGGTCGGCCCTCGGCTAGTGTGAATGGAAAGCATTGTGTCACCCCGAACTGTCGCGACCATTCTTCATAATTTTTCCAATATAATGTAGACCTTACACAAACTTTGTGTTTGAAAAATATTTCCATTACCTGCAAGGAATCTCCAAATCCATAAAACACGTCCAATTCGCAACCCAAACGGTTTTCAATCTGTTCACCAACTTCTCGCGGCCAATTTCCAGTATGTTCACCAATTTCCCGCGTCCTTTTTCAAACACTGTCCGGTTTACAGGACACATGAAACGGTTTTCAACTGTTCACTAAATTCCCGCGCTCTTTTCCGCACACTGACAGGTTGATCGGCCACCTCAAACGAGTTCCAATCTGTTCGCCAACTTTCTGCTCTCTTTTCCGGATAATGTCAGGTTATTCCCACAAAATCCTCCTGATGTTTCACGAAATGCGCGCTCCACTCTCCAACCGCCTTTACAAAAATTTGCGTTCCAAACTACGAACTGATGCACTAGAGTGATAAAATAATTCGTGGAAATAGACTTGCCGTTGCGATTTCACTTGGAGAATCCACTAAAAATATGTAACGTATTCACGGACCAAACACACGGCGACGCTGCATAACGCGTACCGCTCAGGAAAAAACAACCACAGAAGAGAGCACACTGTTCTTTTTCGCTTCCTTTTGAACTATTGATAAAGTGGGTTGCTGATCCTCCCGCTGCGTCCGTTCACCCTTCAGACAATGACCCATCCGAGACTCGCTCCTCTATTACAGAACTGCGGTATTTGCCGTCTGGTGAGTTTTCCCAACCGTACCAGATCTCAGCACATCTCGCCTTAACTCGCAACCACTGACAGTTGTTGGCTTGGTTTGAGTCGCGAAAGTGGCTCGAATTCGCTGCTGCTCGCCAGCCTCCAACATCGAGTCAAAATTCTAAATTCTAATTAATTCTACAGTTCTTATCTAATTAATTATAGAATTCTTATCTAATTAATTTTATCGTTAAAATGTTTTGTCTAATCGCTACGAGCTTCTCTCCTAGAAAAAGCTTGCTAAACGACGGTCCAAAGTTTGGCCTCCACACCAAGTCACTGGGACCGAAAGGTTGAATCCGTATTCGATGATTGTACCGTTGTGTGCTTTTCCTTGCGACATCCTTTATAAGCCTTACCACCTCCTTTCTTTTTTCGGCTAGTTTCGCGGCTCTGTCTGTTGGATCCTGCAGCATGTTCCCATCCAGAGCTGAGCTTGGCCCTTTTGCGTAACGACCATCTCCCGTCCGAAGTTATTGATATACGGCGTGCTATTAAGGATTCACGGGTATAGGTACGTAAGGCGTATCCGATCTTGGGTAAATGCGCGTCCCGTTTCCAGTGATTATCCCCTACGTAAGCCCTGAGCATCTGTTTGATCGTCTGATTAATCCGCTCAGCGGGGTTGGCCTGTGGATGATAGAATGGCGTAAACTGTATGTGATCTCCGTGCCTGGTCACCAATTTGTCCAATTCTTTGGACTTGAATTGCATTCCGTTGTCGTAGACAACCACCACGGGAACCCTAAACAGTAGGAAAACCCGTTCCTATAGCAATCTCGAAACATGACCCGCCGTAGCTTGTCGGAGGGGGAAGATTAAAGGCATTTTCGCGAAGTAATCGACCACAGTCAATATATGTGTATTTATCACCCCCAAACAGCCACAATCAAAACATTTTTGGGACCGCCCGCAATTCCGTGCAATATGTCCCATTCCAATACAGTTCCAGCAATGGAAATCCATGTTGAACTACTGCATCGGCGCGACAGATACTCTACCCCTAGTCCCAGAGTATGCTTAGTCCGGCTCTTGCAATTTATGCCTCTGTCAGGTTGGTGGCGGAACAAAAGACTGCATTGTCGCTCTCGTCTCCTCCAGCTTCCTACCCAATTCGACGAGTTCCCGTTTGGGAGATATAGCCACCAGGCTAAGTCGTTCCTGATAAAGTGCTGACCGAACTATATTTGTCTCCCGTGAAGCGTCCTCCCCACTTCGTCACATCGTGCTGCTTCCCAAAAGGCTGCAGGATACGAGGGGTTCAACCCCGTTGTTGGTTCCGGTCCAAGTACAGACCAATCTCCCATAACACTAGTGAATTGCCCCATTCCTTCCTCATACCGCCTTGCCGGCAGTTCCCCCACTGCCATCACCAAAGCGGACCTCAGCCTTATGACCTCCTTGGAACAGTTAACTTTCTCTGTAGGTACTCTTTCTAACCACCTTAAAATGAAATTAACTTTGGCGTCAGGAAATCCCCACTGCGAGCATTTCCTTTAAAACCTTTAACCAAGGTTTTAATCTCCTCCAGCTTTTCCTTCGCCGCTTCGATGTCTTCTTGAGGTGAGAATAGGTACGTTCCTTCCACCATCGACCGATCCGTTACTCGCTCACCCCTTAGCGCTGTCCGAAGCTGGCTCCTCACCTCGTCGGATCCTGGTTCCTAATCTGCAGCTCACAACAAAGCTCATCTTTGCTGAGCCTATCCAGGAAGAATTTGCCAGCCGTCGCCATAATATTTTAGAATTAGAAGCACACTTATACTAGTTAAAAGCGTCTTTTTTTAAACAAAAAATGCAATATTTTTCTGTTATTATACAGAATAAAGGTATTCTAATCCAACACTGATTATTATCATAATTCCGTCACTTGCACACTCCCGCTAAAATTCACACTCCGGCAATAGCGAACTTCCACTACACATTTTGCCACTTCCGCACTAGGACTTCACGCAACTTATTCTAACTTTTACTAAAACGACAACACCTTGGCAACTGATCAGCCCGGATTACAAGAATAATTTGCCGATCAATGTACGAAGGTGCCATTATGATTTCCGAGCGGTAGTTTAAAAAAAGGAATTACTCGAATTACTCCTGGACGTTGTTTCTTGTCCCTTATTATTATGCCCCACGTTGGGTGTTACATTTACTTCTTCTGAGCCTGGTTCCTAAGCACTGCCTGGAAGGTAATCGGCTGGAGCCCACGGCCCCGGTAGGTTCTGATCAAGGAATCTCGACATCCAGCCACGAAATAGCTGGAATATTGACTAAACACTTCAGCAGTCAGAGCGATATAGAACTTGTCTCATTAGTTTGGATAAGGCCTCTTTATTGTCATATACCGGTGCCTTGGGACTAGAAACATCCATCTCTAAGCTTCAGCCTTCTCCCAAAAAAAGGAAGAGTGATAACTGAGAGAATGCATACTCAATGAGAGATCGCCGATTCTCTTCCTAAAATGAGAGTTCCCAGTTCATTCCTTTTTTGTTTTAGACTAGAACTTCCTTGTGATTTCTCCATTTTGCTTTTTCGTTTGATTTTTAAACTTGTAAACCTTAGTCTTTTGATTTCAATTTTGTTTGCTACATTATTTATACTTCTTTCTTCGCAATGCCGTATCTTGCTACTATGTTGTTAGCAGATTCTTCTTAAAGTTGTTATTTGCAATTCAACTGTCGCAACAATTTGGAAATTTTTGAAGTGTTTCAATCGAGTTTCAAATTCAAAGTAAATTGAATAAAATGCGTTCTGAACTAAAAACAGCGCAGGAACAGTTTGAAGAGCGCATACTAACAGTGTTGCTTCAAATTAAATTCAAGCAAAAAGAAAATTACAGGAAAACTAATTCGCGGAACTTGCTGTCCCCTGCTCTGGCTCTGATCGGTTGAATAAACAGCATCCGACGATTGAAAATCTGTGGAGGAGGAGGAGGAGCATGGGTGAAAAGACTTGTGAAGATGCCACTAAAACTACTGACGCAACAAGACCTGGGCCTCGGGTTCGTGACATCTTGTTCATTTTCGGCCCATTAACTCCCAATTAGGAAATCAATTCCTAATGTCTCTGAATCAGGGAGTCAAGGTACCGTTTGACTACCCTGTCTAATGTAGCCTGACAAGCGTTGTCTACCCAATTGGTTTTCGTCCCTCAATCATCCTGAGAGTACCCGTATAGGCACTTTCGTAGTGCATCCATTGCAACTTCCGCGGTTTTATAACTTTGGGAACATCTGAGATCTCAAACATAGTTTTCTATATATATAGTCTTTCCATTCAACTTCGTCAGTATATTCCGACCCCGCAAACCTTTGGCATACAACGCGAAAAAAATTCTTCACCCATACAACGAGGGATTATAATTATCCCGTAAAATATTGTTTCTATTCTGTGCAGGTATTGAAAAGAACCTCCAGCTAATGTAAAATACCTATGATCGTGTTTTATATACAATTTGATGCAATTTAAAGTCTTAGGGTTAAAATAACCCTACATTGTATGCCGAATGTTAATTTGTAGCCTTTTCCGCCTTGCATCTATGCTCATAGTCCTCATGATTTCTTCAGGATATGTAGGGAGTATGTTAAGACTGTCTGCGTAGGTTTTGATTGTTCAGAAAGAACCTCGTTTTTTAGAACAGTATATCTCTTCCATCAATGGGCGGTCTTCACATGACATTTCTTAGAGTTTCATGAATCAGCAGTGACGTCAGCCAATCCTGCATCTTTAGTCAAACCTTAGATTCAGAGGCATCATTCATCTGCTGTTTTATTCTGTGTTGCTATATCATCGATGTTGTTGTCACTTACGTCAAGCAAAAATCGCCTTATTGTGCAGTATGTTCCGATTAATACTTCTGTATGTTTTTTTGAAGTCCACGAAGTTATCGTGAACATGAATGTTGAGCTTGCAGCATCTTTCTAGGTCTTGCCGTGACCAATTTAGCGGTAGTCGATGTTTTTTGATGATGATTTTGCGATCTGAATAGTTCTGAATAGCAAAAGGCCCCTATAGTATGTAAATAAATTTCTCTCTTTTCTCAAGCAACCAGCGCCTGGAATTCAAGGGTTTATGTTCAGAATCGTTATCCTGGTAAAATATGGTATCATGCAAGATTCCAAGCTGCTCAGCGAAGGAAAATTGGATTTTAAAAAGTTAATTTATTTGGTTGCACTAATTCTATTGCAATCTACTCAACTCACCAGCTGCAATGCCCCCACACAGCCTCACATCCGCTGCAATGCCCCCACACAGCCTCACATCCGCCCTCATATTTCACAGTCAATGTTAACTTTTGCGGTGACAACCTTTAAATTTTCTTCTGCCAAATTTTGGTTACACCGTCCCACTTTATCGTATTAATTTACCATTATCAGTAAATATTACCCGTTTCCAGAAAGTATAGTCTTTATTCGCATATTCTTTTCAGTACAGTACGAATACGAATTGTACATACTGTAGCTGGCTTGCAATTCTGAATATTCCGTAAGAAACAGTTTTTGCGATTTCACATTTATTGTGGGTCACTGCTTATTTTTTGCAGTAGCATATTTTCATTTTCATACGGCACATTTTCCAAATGAAAAAGGTTTATAATGAAAAACCAATTAGAATGATAAACATTCATAGATATGGAACAAATACCGAAAAAGAAAGTCCGTCGCTCGTTGTTAAAATTCGAAGAAAAACTAATAAGCATCGAAATTACATGTCACAGCCTACATCACGCAGTCGCTAAGAGCTACCGATTTCGCATTCTGCATTCAGTTCGCATTCAGTTCTGACAGCACTTTTCACGTGTCATCCTTGATAACAGTCTTTTAATTGCTTTGTTGTTGTCTGAAGTGTGATTTTGTTATTGAAAAGGTTATGACGAATAGAATTGAAAATGTTCTTCGTACGACAATACAACAAAGGAAATATAAAATTCACTTTCGAGTTATTCGATAAATTTGATCAGAACTTCCGCACCCATGAGTCGTCGCTGAATGTTGTAAGCGAAAATGGAAAAATTGATTTTCCAAAAACTTTTGAAATTGAGAAAGCTTACCAAAGGCAATTTGGGAAAGTAGTATAAGTTCAAGCTGAGAGCAATAACCATAACCATTAAAAATAACCAGACGACATCCACATAGCTGGTAGTGCCAATCGACGCGTCCCGGCCTGTGAGTTGGCACCTGATGAGAAGCGGCAGGGACACGTGTTCGAAACCTTTGAGCTCTTTCCACCTTTGTTTCCAAATATAAAAGAAAATTGCGATTATGGGAAATGTAAAAGAAAATTGCGCTTATGGTAAATATAAACACATGTCCTGTCCAAAAAGTTTTAAAGCGTTTCTTGAACAAAAATCGGGTTCATGATAAAGGAAGAGATGGACCAAACAAAATTTTCAATGAAGCTGACGAGGGATATATTGTGCTGAAAATTAGGGCTAATCCTGGACTCTCCGCGGTAAAATTGACCACCGAAGGGAACGAAAGCCTTGGCAACAAGGGTAATGTAGAAACTGTTCGCCAACTACCACGGGATCATGATTTTCATGGTCGAGTTGTCCGGAAAAAAAACAATTTATCAGTCTTAAAAATAAGCTCATTCGATTAAACTTTGCTCAAGAGCGAACTGATAAGAGCCGGGAGTTCTGGAATTTAATCTATCTGCGTCAGATGGCTCAAATTTACGTATGGAATAGCCAAATACAGAGGACAATTAAGAAAACCTAAGGCCAACTGTTAAGCATGGTAGAGGAAGTGTTATGGTATGGGGCTATATGTCGGCTTCCGGTCCTGGGCAGCTGGATTTTATACAAACAACAATGAACAAGCACATTAATCTTCAGATTCCTAAAGATAATTAGGAATCTGAAAGCAAAGCGCGGAAAATTTGGGTATTCGGTGAAATTTTCAATTCTACCAAGACAATGACCCAAAACATTAATTGTTCAGTCATGGCTGATATACAACTGTCCCCAATTTATGACGCCACCAACACAATCACCAGACATGAATGCTTTTGGAAATTTATGGGCAATATTGGAACAAAATATCATGTATCATGCAATTTCCAACAAGAATGATCTGAAAGGGGCTTTGGAATTTGAATGGAGTAAAATATCAACAGAATTTACCCACAAATTAGTTCATTCAATGCCAAATCGGCTTAAAGCTGTTGTAAACCAAAAGGGGTATCACACAAAATATTAAAATCTAGATAATTTCTACACATATTTACATTTTTTTAATAATATCAGTAACTGCATAAAAATAGCTGAGAGATTGAATTTTGATGTTTCTGGAGATGTTATCTCTTGTTCCTTGTGAATAATAAAAATTGCCATTAAATGAAGTTTATATGTAAAATTTACAAGTTTCTTTTTCAAACAGCGTAAATTTTAAGTTTGAATTATTTCCAGTTCCATAGTTACAGAGTCTCATGGCTTAAAGTATGAACCACATCAAATAAGCTGTGACCATTCAATGGCTCCTTTACTAATAAAAGCAAATAATTTGCAAAGTGACTTCTCCTTTCATATAAAATGAAAATCAATATTTAAATTTTGCATGATGTGTATTATGTTCACCACATTCGTTTTAAGATTGACAGCCAGTTAAGGTTACAGCTAGAAAAGCATTTTTTGTAAAGTGATGATCACGCTTTCAGTTTTAATACTAATCTCTGATAAAATTGGTGTATGGGTCATACACTTTACTAAGTAAAATAATTAACACATGCTAAACGCTTATGTTTAGCATTGTCGCTTCACATTTAGTGTGCTTAGGATATTGATTGCATATTTAATTACTCAAACATACTTCATTAGATTAGTTTTGACATGAGATCAGCTGAAGATCGAATGTTCTACTTCTTCCTCGGCTCCAGCGCATCAGCCTAAAGTTGAGCATCTGTCAAATAGAAGAGAAAGAGATACAAGAAGCAGAGGAAGAAGAAGTTGAGGAAGAGATGAAAGAAACGAGTATTTCCCACCCCAACGGCCCTAAACCCCGCTGCCACAGCCAACAACGATTTTGAAGAAACAAACCTTACCACAACCCACCCCATCTACATCTAAATTTTCACCCAATACAACCGGAACAGACACTACCCAAAAAATTACGGAAGAACGGACTGTTCCAATCATCCAACGAGAGACGGACAAATGGACACTGCTGAAGGAAACAGCCATTTATAGTACAAAATCGGTGTGCCAGCTTATCTGCAAAATGGCGGCCATCAAACCATGAAACGGACAATCGTCATGCTCTGGCTCGTTGTGTGATATGCGATGGCCTACATCACTTCACACACTACAATAAACACTAGAAAAAAAGCCAAAATGCGTAAATTGCGGCGGAGAACTTCCCGCAAGTTATAGAGGCTGCCCGAAAAACCCTTAAATGTCAAGAAGACATTCGCACAGTTTGCTGCACAAAACAAACAGCCCACACAAACAACAACACCGACGACCAGCACTCCACAAACACAAAATCCACAACAAATCATACAATTCACAACATAAAATCACACACAAACATTTACACCTCCAGACACGGGTCAATTGTTTGCCAGCATGCAATCACAGTTCCTACTGATGATGAACGGAAACCTTCTTGAAGCCTGGAATGCGTCTTCACTTTCCTAACTACAATCTATACCGCAATGACAGATTGACAGGCGGGGGAGGAGGAACGGCCATTCTCGTGAGACATCAACTGATCGGTACCCCACAGCTACACACAACAGAAGCAACAGCCATCAAAGTGCAGACGAATTCTTTCGAGTTTGTGGTTATTTCTGTGTACAACCCACCAAAAAAGGCACTTCGAACACCTTATTTGAAACAGAAGGGCCACTTCTGGTCATTGGAGACCTCAATGCCTACCATAGGCAATGAGGTGCTGTGAGAGCTTCACAGATTCATCTCAAGCAATAACGCAAGCCTGCAACTACCTAATGAGCCAACGCATTTTGGTCAGATACGCGGAATATCCTCGACTTTGGGATTTCCCGCAAATTCCAGACGAATATACAGATAAACATCCTCAACGAACTCTCCTCTGTCACCAACCTGTACACTTCCTTATAGAAGAAGTAGGAAGACTGGCAAGCTTTCTACGATCATCTGGCCAGCCAAAGTTTCACCAAAGAAATAAACACAGCTGATGATGTCAAACTATAAAGATAGTAACCAACATTATCCAGCAGGCAAAAGAAGACAAAACAGTCAGAACTCCGGTTGGTTAAATTTAAAAAACACATTCCTCATATACAAACAATGTAACAGACCAACCCTAGTATAAGCCAGAACAGCTTTCTGTCAAACAGAAAAAACACAAAAAGCGGTCCAGTCTCTACAAATAGAGCTTTACGCTGGATTTGCCGAATTCCATGGTATGTGTGGAACACGGACATACACAAAGACTTACGTATTGACACAGTCGAAAAATACATGCGAGACAGAGCACTGAAACTATTTGACAGAATAGACGAGATTCCAAACAGAACCATGAAAATCCTCGAAATCCGAGATGAAATAAACAACAGCAAATACCCAAGCCTCATCTGAAGCGGAAGGAACTGTGCAGGAAACACAATTTGGCTTCAAAAGGCGTCACTCATCGATAGACGCATTGGCTGTTTTCCATGCCAGCATAAAACGAAACTGGCAGTCCAAAAAGGTCGTCTCTTCGACCTTTTTGGTCGAAGCAGTATGTCTCTTCGACGTAGAACAAGCTTTTGATTCGCAAAGATGGGGATGCGGATTAACGCAAAGAACAGCGAGCTGATTGTTTTCAAGGATCCACAGCAAAAATCTGGACATCGCACGAAGAGCATCTGTGACACCGGAATAAAGCTGAGCGGAGAAGTGCTGCACTGCTCGAAGTAAGCAAAGTATCTGGGGGTGATTTTCGATAAGAACAACAACCTTAGTACTCACGTGGACTCTTTATTGAAGAAAACTAGGTATGCATACCATATCCTCTTACCTCTTTTCAGGAAACAGTCAACAACCCACAAGCGGGTGTAGTTCATTGCCTACAAGCCACTCATCTGGCCCATACTCATGTATGCGGTTCTGATATGGCAGGCAACTGCGAAGTACAAGAGGAGCAAGATAGAATTATTAGAGCGCAGAATCCTACGGGCTTGAGCTGGTCTGTATAAACGAAAGGACGGACGGCCCTACCCCAACCGACTGCTGTACCAAAATGCAGCCGTGGAACCAATCAATAAAGATCGAATGACCAGCTAAACGGATAGCGAAGCATGATACCACCACGATCAGCATTGCGCCGAACAATAGAACCACGGAGACAGCCAACGGTTAAAGATAAGCAGTTAATAGAAAGACTAAGCACTGTAGACAAAAATTGTTTTAGCGTATAAGTAATTATAATAAAAATAAATTTATGAAAATGTAAGCAAAAAGATGGATTACACTTAGGGTGTAAGCACTTACGGTGTAAGTGTACCTAATATGTAAGACATTTTAATATAATAACTAATTTAAGGAATCAACAATAAAATATAATTTGTAATGAGCTCTGAGTACAGCCATTAGGCAAAACCTGTAAGTTAAGTTAATAATTGTAAAAAGCAAAAAATTCACGCAATAAATTATTTGAAACTGGAAACATTATTTTCTCAATGGAAATTTCTTAGAAAGTTGTGTCTATATATTGTTTCTACCATAAATTTCTAACTCGACTGCAGATATTTAAGTTGTTGCGAATTCGAATGAATATTCAGCTATATAGGACAGGAGTTTAAACTGTACGCAAACTATTACTGACTAGTGCATATCTTGTATCACTATGAAATTACCAATCCTGCAAGGCACAAATGTTACAAAGTTGTCAATTTTGACATACATCATGCACAATATATTCTTATTGAAAGATTTTACCACATTAAAAAATATCATACTGAAAGTAGTTAATTGTGTGACTGATACTAAAGTCATTCCAAAAAATAAAAACACATCATAATTGCTTCACAATAGTATGAGAAAGACTTGCTGGGTCACCCGAAAACAAAAAACACCCCAGACGTCGGACTATTTTATACATTCACGATTCCACTACATCCTTTATAAGTTATTCGCCTATAAGAATTCGCCTTGTAGAAATTTTAATAATATAATGGAACATGAAGGATAAGTCTTACAAAGAATTTTGTTTTATAGTTTTCGATGCCCATATAAGCAAAGAAAGGACTTCAGCATCATTTTGGGTCGATAATATTTGGTCTTTTCAAAGAGCAAAGCTAAAAACTTTTAATAGCTCATTTGCATTTAAGTATTGACTAACATTTGCAGGGAAGAAAAACGTATCGGCTGAAATCTTTTACTGAAAATCACTGGATCTCTTATATTTGCTTTGAAGAGAAAACAAGCCATTAAATTAAAAAGTATACGATCCATAAAGTCAGACATACATTTAATGTAATACTCTAAACATTTTGAATACATGCATGATTCAAAATACTTTCGCACCATAATAATCACCCCTTTCTTCTCTCCTTCTCCTTTCAGCATAGAGATACTCAGGAAACATTAGCAGTCTTAGATAGATTAGATCTAGATACGGAAAAGCCATCAGAGGAAGAGGTGGCACGTAAATTCGGTTTCGAAGAAGACTATTATAAGGGGACATTGTCGTGGTGGCAGACTATGAAACCTCAGATATGGTCCTTGTTCGACGAGCCATATAGTTCCAATGCAGCCAAGGTAAGCGTATTCGTATAAAAGTTGGTTCAGGTAATGATGAAATATCCATATTCTGTACTGAATGTCAGATTCGGTTACGTATCTATGATGGTTATATTCGAGCTAACGTTATCACCACGAGAGTTATAATCATCTATCGTTAAATTGAATTCTCAGAATGATTTAAAATAACGTTTTCCGACGTCGCATGACATGTATCAAGCGTACTTGCAAAGAATTGTATTTTAAAATTGATTTTGGTAAAATTTGAACATTCGGAGAAATGTCGGTAATTAAAAACTTCTAGTTCAAAGTTTTTTTTTGGGAAAGAGGTTGATTATATTGCATGCACATCACATTCTGGCAAATGATTAGATTTACATAATATCAATTTGAATTAAACTAGAAATTCGGAGTTACTGGAATGAGGCATTTGTGTATGAATAAATTTTGACCTATATTTTGTGTTTTTGCCAAATGATAAAATTATATGAGTATTAAATGAACACACATCTCTACTGCATAAAAGCACATTTTCCGCTTTTCATACCACCGATGTTAGTCATGACATCCTGTATCTGAAAGTGTATGATTATGTCGAATCTTACGCTTGCTCTAGACTTCAATACCAACCGAAACCATTCATCAAGATTAGTTTGCGAATATAAATAGGAAATTTGGACGATGATGTTGGTCTCTGCAGTGGAAATCGTGGACGAAAATCGCCAGGATTTAGTTTTTGTTCCTCCTAAGCTGCGATGAGAAATCATGTTGCTCTCGTTGTGTTGAACTTGGTGGTGTTGTGCTTAGTTCTTTCTGCATTAATCAACCATGTTTGAGTAAAATTAATGTTTTTTCCACATTAAAATGTTATTGCCACTGAATGCGGGGGAAAATCCGCTAAGTTTTATCCTTGGAAAATGATAAGAAGCAGCTAGATTGAATTTAATGAATTAATAATGTGAAACTCAGCAGCTCGGTAAACTTTGATTTATTAATAAATGTTCATTCTTACTTTGTCTCTTTAATGAGTTCGTCGAGAAATTGCATGATTTCCCACTATATTACTATTCTTGATGTCAATTTTATATCTTGCCTTTTTTCTTATTTTATATATTATTTTTACATATATTATATTGCATATTATATTTATATATAGTATATTATTTTAATCTGTTTTTTTTTTACCTTTGAAACATATTGGGTTGATTCACTTCTAATAAGAATTTCCATTTGCTCAATACCTTAAAACACAGCTTAAATTACGTATAAGCTAGCTTTTCATGTATTTCCCAGGTCTCGTTTAGGATGTTTCAGAATAATAGTGATAGGAATTTGCTTGTGTGTTCATTTATGTTTAGATTGTCATAGGTAAAGTTATTTATGTTGTCATTTGACAGAAACTTTATAGGGCTTGAATAACTACATACATGTTACCTTTTTTCTGAAATTATTTTTTCCAAGTTTTCCATCTAAACCAAAACCAGAACACTTGGAATAAATAAACTTATAAAACCATAAAGGCTTATTTAAACACAAAACATAAAAAAGACTAATTGTGAGTAGTGATTAGTTGATCTTTTAGGTGCACAAGGAAAGATTTAATGTATTTTATTTTGCACAAGGAAAGATTTAATATTTAATAAATATTCCGAAATAGAGACAGAGAAAGAACTGATGATCTTTAAATAAAAAAAATAATCTTTTATTTTCTTGGGGAAAAAAAATGAAGTGAGTAATTTATTCATTAAAATAATCTTTTTGAAGCCCCTCAAATATTTTCTCGTCATGTGACATCAATTATAGAAAACTGCGGATCATTCAAATGCCGTTGAAATTATAAATAGCTGGAGCAAAAAGTTATACTATTCGCTCTAGTCTTCAAGCCACCGAAAATTTTATTTTCCTATACATACTTCTATTTTCATAAATACGCAATGAAACTACAATCATTCCTCTCCTACAACTCCAGCGCCAATTCCTAGAGAAGAAAATTTTGGTGTGCTCCTTTATAGCGTCCATAGATTGGTGTTAAAATCCTCGAACATAACATCAACTGAATTGTCGGAAGAGCAAGCCCTCACAAATTTGAGGTCTGCCATCAATGAACATCCACACATTCCCTTCTATGAGAAATCAAAACCTTACCTCTTTTACATTAGAGATCAACTCATCCAACATCTTCCGTACCGATCACACATTCAACAATTAGATAAGCTCATCGTTCCCAGTATTCAACATCTATATCAGCAACGCGTCACTCTACGCTCATTAAAAACCTTCCACGAACTCCAGGAAACCTGCGCTCTACTCTCTGAGGCTTCCAATCACCATTGTTATATCCTCCTTCAAAACATATCGCCAACTCAAAAAGTAGAGATGTTAGCTGATCTTTCCCACACCACAAATCTCACGTCTCCTCACTTCTCATATCCCAACATTGGTTGTGCAATCAATACCACAATAGAGTCCATTCGATCCCCACCGAATTTCCGTAAATTCACGAATCATCTATAAATTTCATACCCGATTGTGATCCCATGCATTTCACCTGTCCCACACAAGTCGATTACATTACCCGTTCTCACAAACACAAAATTTCCACAGGTCATGACCAGACTCCAATCGTTTTCTTCAAGAAGTCCGCTAGCACAAATATCCAAGCTATTCCAAACTATTCAGCCACTGCATCCGCACTGAATATTTTCCCCTTGGCTGCCAAAACTGCAATCACACCTATCCTTTAAAAAAGGTAAAATCCACTAGAGAGGCAAGGTCTTTGAAACCATTATTAAAACGTTCACCTTCCAACACTGCTCGTCCTTCAACATTATTCAAGTCTTCCTACTCGGAAACTAACCTTCGCATTCAGTAGACCACGTTCTATTTACCCTCAAAACACACATCCAATTGAGTGCAATCAAAAATTTCCCCACACGTACCTGTCTCATTGACTTACAAAAAGTTTTCAGTTTCGCCTGGCAAAACTGTCTGCTTACCAAACTTGTCAGTTCTTCAACTTTCAACAACACTTCACAGAACACATGTTGTCCTTCCTCGCTAACAGGAATTTCCAAGTTAATCTCCCGAACGCTCGCTCCTAATGGAAATCAACGGCAGCATGTAACCTGCAATGTTCGGTCATCTCCGCCAGCCTCTCTTCCATTTAAACTGCAGATATTCTACCCTCTTCCCACTCGCTCTATCTATCTACATACTTTAATACGCCGACTATATAATAACATATCTCCTCAATGCCAGCAATGCCTCACTCACTATCTTAACACCCTCTATAAGTATTTCACCAAATGGAAACTTATCCCTAAACCCTCAAAGTGCAGCGTTTGGCACAGGTACAGAGACGAGGAGCTTTGTGGGTTGCGTCTGCATACCGCACTGTCTCTGAGTCGGCGGTGTTGGTGATTACAGGAGTGATACCCATCGCCCTCCTTGCTAGAGAGTAACGGAAAATTTATGAACGAAAAATGGAAGGTTCAAGATATGCTGTCAACCGAGAGGAGAGGCACAATACTCGAGTGGCAACAGTCCTGGGAAGGCGACTCTAATGGCCGCCGGAAGCTGGAATCACGGTATTTTCTCTCCAGGGGAAAGGGACGACGCATGTCACACCTTCTTCAACTGTAGACGGTGGAACAGGATGCGGCAGGACTTGTGGGAGATGATGGGCGAGTTTTCTCCAGACAATCTAGTCGGAGAAATGCTGAAAACTTTCGACAAATGGACCTGTGTGGCACATTACTCTCGGGCAATACTTACAGCAAAAAAAGTGACCATAGATAACCTTGGGCACGGGGTCTAGGGGGTCTTCTTTCCAGCAGTCCTCCATCTTCCTGCCACCTCCCGCTGGAGGGAGATTTATCTACGCTGACGGCGCCCTAGGGCGAAGTAAAAACAGGCCTAGCCCAAAGTAATGTGTCAAACAGTTCCAGGCTAAAGTCTCTTGACAGGGGGGGGGGGGGTGATTAGTGGGTAGTCTGGTAGCATGCGCTGCTAGGAGTCCCACACTCCGGGTGTAAATTGCCTTCACCCCCCAACCCAAAAAAAACCCTCAAAGGGCGAGACTAAAATCATATATGGAAGGCCCGCCTTACCAAGAAAGCCCGATCCGACCCAACCAAAATCCAACTACTCCTCAATGGAGAGCAAATTCCCAACAAGCCACTAGTAACCTTACTTTCTAATCCTAATCATTCGAAATCTCTCCTCAAACACCCATATTCCATCATTCATACAAAAATCCACATTCACATTCATACCCCTCACACCCTGATGTCTAATACGTGTGATCTACCCCATCTCAGATCGAGAAGATTTGACAACAAAGAGAGACAAATTCTCCGTTACATATTTTTACCATTACTTTAAAAAGGAAGACGACTCTCAAGAACACATTTCCAACCAAAGCCAGTAAGACAAGGTTCAAATTCGAAGATTAGACGCAATCCTCATGGACAAGCCCATACGGTTCCTTGAAAGGGCGACTTGTTATCCAAACCCTCATCTGAAACTCTAGAATAAGTGAGGAATGTTATGCTAAGCAATTATAAGTAAAATTCTTATTAGGAGACTAAGGACACTACACAAACCAATTTAACACAAACAAATTTTTCATTGGCATTTAAACTTTAAGCCTAGTTTACAATAGTAGTATTGTTTCCTTGATATCTATATTTAAACAGTAACAATTACCTTAACTCTAATGTTTAACATAATGTAGTTTTAAAAGAATTTTAACTGATATGTAATTTATTTATTTGATATAAATCAAGGGAAAAGCCAGAAATACCCCGTGTAACATGAACTCTTCTTATGAACATGAAATATTTACAATTAAAGATCAGTCGGCTGAGGAGGTGAAATTTTAGTACCTTTGTGGTCTGGTGGATTTTGTATATTGAGCGTCAGAGAAGCGGGAGGCTTGGTTTCTATTAAAATAGATAATTTGTCTTTGGTTATTGAAAACTTTGGTTTGGGGGTAAGGGTGTTTATTTAGTGGACATGTGGCTCCGGATTCGTCAATGTTTCCTATTTCATTGATTAATGGGTTTGCGTGATTTGTTGTTTTAGATAATGTTTTAAGAAGTAGGGTGGTAAGGAAGTTATCTATTTGGATGCACATGGCATCGTCATTTAGGGTTTGGTTAGAAAAATATTTGTGGGAATGCGATCTACGGAACACAGGTTGACAGCATGTCGAAGAAATTGCCTCTCCTTACAACTTATTCGTTCCATTTGGGTTGGGGTTATGTCACACCAAAATCTGAATCCAAAACATATGATGGGTGTGATGAGTGACTTGTAGCAGAAAATTTTGGTTTTACTAGGAAGACGTGAGTTGTACTTTACGATGGGATATAGGGCACGGAAGGCACTTATTGATTTGTATAACGTTTTGTTGCTATGTGGGGTTGCTGTTTATTGTTATTGCGAGGAATGTTACTTGGGAGCGTATGGGTATAGTGGAGTTGTTTAGGTTTCAGACGAGATTTTTGCCATCATTTTTTGCTGTGCTAGTGAGAGGAGCCTTCCCTTTTATTATTATGCTTTCGCATTTCGCAGAGTTTATGACAACCTTCCAGAGCTCGAAGTATGAGTGGAGTTGGTGTATGTTAGAGTTAAGTTTCGACTGTAAACGCTTTACGTTTAGTGATGACGAGAATATAACTATGCAATCTGCGTATTGTATTGGATATCAGCTACGTATAGTGAGAAGAGGGTGGCTGACAGAACGGATCCTTGTGGGACTCCGGCAGTGTTATTGTAGCTTTTAGAGGTCATTGTGCCAACCTTCACTATAGAAGACCTGTTTGTTAGGAAGCTTAAAATTAGTTTGCACATATGGGGGTGCAAATGATACGTTTGGAGTAACTAGTGTACAAGTACATGTTGCCATACGCAGTCGGAAGCTTTGCTGATATCTAACAAGCATGCAACAGTGGGAACATTCTTATTGAGGTGTTTTTAATGCTAACAGAGCATGGTCTACTGAGTCCATTTCTTTGAATAAGGGACGATATTAGAACACGACTATTTTATGACAAAAGTTTCTAGTCACTAATATTTGATACGATTACAAAGACTAAATGTAAATAAATAACAATTGACCTTCACCCTCGCATCAAACAAAATGTCACTGTATCTGTTGGACACTTAAGGGTTGATGAAGTACTATTTTCGTTTATTAACAATAAATAAAAAATTCATGTTACACATATTTTTATTGCACTTTTTGATTCGTAAAACATTGCCGATAAATTAGATAAAAGGCCGATTCATAAAAATAAATACTTACGTTTTTATCAAAACATAAACGCAAAGTTGTGTCCGCGAGACAATTATGCGTTCTTAAGGGTTAACCTTGCTGCAACGAATTATCACTTATTTTCGCTCCCTGGACAGGAAATGAACTACAACACTGAAGAGGAAACTTTTTCAAGGGAAAGGGAGAACATTTTTACCAAAAAAGAATAAAGCAAATAGCAGAATGTTGGAGACAAGTCTTAAATAATAATGTTGATTGTTTATTAGTTTAAGTTTAAATAAATTAGTGATTAGCAAAATCAAACTATTGAATTGGCAAGCGAAAAACCAATACTATTTTACGGTAAAATAGCTTTTTATTGAAATTCGTTTGAATCTTAATGACGAAAAACAGATGATTTTATTATTCAAAACTATTTACTCTTGAATTTTATTGAGGAGTTTGGATAGTTTATTGATGTTCATATGGGAAAAGAAAATGATCGAAAAGAGGTGGATGTCTGTTTGATGATTAATGTAATTTTTTCCCTGAAATCACTATTCCGAAATTTTAAAATGACCTTGTTTCCGAAGCACTGCCCTGCTTTAAGGGATTAAAAGTTAATCAACAGTACAGCTACAGAGTGTATAACAATCTTATGTTACTATGTGCGAATATTGTGCATGCACGAAAATGCATTTCGGAAATGAACATTTCGAAAACGAAATCCCACGAACTTTTGACCGATCCATTTCCACCGAATGTCCTATTTCTCACTCATCAATTTCCAACATGCCAATTCCGTTTGAATCCATTTAAGTACCGAATATGATTGCACCACATGGGGTAGAAAATTAAATATTATTTTTAAGCCCATCTTCCTCTGAACAGTGACGACTAAGCAAAATATGATAATTTAATTAACCGACTTTCGTCCTCTCGCAGACAGAGTTAAAACTGGCTTGTTCTCAAGATTATCGCTGCTTGGTTACCATATCATCACATATGAATTTAGTGTCAGCTTAGAAGTTCGATTTTCCACCATCGTATTGAAATCACAATATTTTCTCGCAGTAGAAGTTAAACATATGGCAATGTTAATACTTGGTTAAGTAGTTAGCACAAATTAATTAATTCAATTTATACGATATCTTCCTGAGAAACTTTTGCTTTATAAATCGAAATGCTTGATAAATTTGGCACGATGAATGGATGACTTGAATTCGTGAAGCTAAAATACGTTATGAAAATAAGATTTCTATTATTAGTCAATTGGCATAACAAGTGTTCCACAAATAGAGTGAACATTTATATTTAATCTTGATAAATAAATTATTTCTTGGATATTTCCATTTGGATTTGGAAGAAATTGGGTTTTAATGCATGAAAAGGATCTGTATATTGTTGCGTTTTATCAGGTACGCGCCCTGTTTGCTTCGCAAATGTTCGCAAAAGTGCATCAAAGACACACGAACTGATTTAAAATTCATTGCCTGATAATTGATTTTCCCAATAAATTTCACTAACACTTTACACTCAATTATAATCCTACTTATTCATTTTTATTAGTTCTCACTTTTAATTTGATTAATTAATTACTTATAATAATCACTTTCACTCGTACGATTGGACTCACTTTTTTGCTATCACACTCGTATGAACGCGCACTGTTGCTTAATCAACAAGACTTCTTTTCGCCGCTTGCTGTAGTCGCTTTTATATATGTTTCAACCAATCCGGAATCTTCCACGTGGATCATTCTCGAGTTTACGTGCTGAGCCACTTGATTGGTGTATTGGTTATTAATACTTGTTTACAAAGTTGCTCTTAAGATGACTGCAGTGGCGCGTGACAATATTCGAACATGTCACAATACATATCTTTCTTTATTGTAAGGGCTGCGACATTCATCACTCTTGGGGAATTCATAGTTTTGATCTGGCGCAATTGATTCGTTAACTTCTTTTCTGTGAGCACCTGTACCCCAACTATCTTTCTAAGAATATGGTCCAGGTGGAACTGATGAAAAATTGCCCAACCGTATTACGGAAACTCTTCCAGATTTGGCTCAGGTTAAACTGTTGAACACGATGTCTAATGGAATCACATGGGTCTTCATCGATACTAGGCTACGGTTTCCTCATTACGCAGTATACAAAGTCTGGATCAATACGTTTAGTCTGTCAATCTGTGGTACGAAAACGATCAATTTTTAATCGAATTATGCGGACGGAGTCCGCGATGAGTTTCACGAACAGAACCGTTTGCTTCCAAATTTATCTTGAAATTAATTAAAAAAAATTTCAAAACAAATTTTTTTTTTGTTTAAAAACTATAAAAATGACGTCGGGGTTAAATTTCGATCATTACTGGTACCAAAAATGAATCTACAACTAGTTCCCGTTCTCTACCCCGTTCTCTCTACTCAAGTGTAGCTAATCATTCCATTATACGTAATTTTCGCAGCAAATTGTATCGGAGAAGCCACCGGCTATAGATTTACGTAATATAACTCACATCTCAAGGATGTTTCTACATCCTTAATGGAACTATAAAATCTATGGTTTTCAAATACCAAAACAGCAGTTCCAGGTAGGGTCTCTTGACAGGGGGGTTGTGTTTAGTGGGTAGTCTGATAGCATGCGCTACTAGGAGTCCCAGACTTTGGGCGTAAATTGCCTTCACCCCCAACCAAACAAAGCAGCTAACCAGTGAAGCTTAGCGACTACTTGCTTCAACCTAGAGTGGCTCAAAAGTCACTGCAACCTTTCAACTTCAATTATGATGACTACTTTCATTTCAATGAATAACATACTCTTTACAATGCAAATTCGTAAAGGAGTAGGTTATCGTCACCGGTATGATAAAAAAATGACACAAGCATTGTGAAGGTAGCGATTGTTTAGTGATACAAAACTCGCGGCGTACTGAGAGCCATAAATATATAACGTAAATTGGGAACATCGCTTTCAAAATTTAGGGTGGACTTCATATCGCTAAATAAATTTCGCAAGGAATATTTAAAAAAAATGCGCTGAAGAAGACCTGAAGATTATGGTGATGTAGTTAGTATTCTAGTTCTGATAAAATTACAATAGAAATAAAAAAGGCATATTAAAAGAAAAGCCTTCATTTTAATCTACTAGACTAACAACGCATTTTTCGCAAGTTTGGATAAGTGGCAATTGCGATCTTGCTAGATAAAATACGTAGACTCACTAATATCTGGAAAATCTTCTTTTTATAATAATTTTTTTCCTATATGACTTTTCAAAACGCTGTTTCAAGAAACCTTATAAATACATACCATCCCTGGGCAGCTGGACTTTAATTGGGAATTGAAATTCAACCGGATTCATTTACATCCAAAATTGTCTCAGTCGAAAATCTCAATCGCAACTCTCAATCGAAAGTACACTGGAGATCTTATCATCCTCCTAAACGTTGACAGCTTTAACCTTAATGCTGGAAGTAGCGCTTGCCTGCCGACAAATGTGGATTGTAAGTTTCTTTCTTTAGGCATTTCAATGAGAGAGAGGACACTTCTCGTACCTTTCATCAAAACATGAATGAAACCCTCAATGAACTGAGGAAATGAGCCGAATTTCTTCCTTATCAACGTCAAGGCTGCTTTCTCTCAAAAGAACTTGATTGGAATTCTTTTCAATTTTTCTTGCTGGTATAACTTAATACAACACAACGTTAATGATAGATGAATTAGATCGTACAAGATTGTACCGAAAAATGCAGAAAACAACAGAAGGCAGGAACGTCAAAAATAGAAAAAGGGATTTATTCTTGGGAATAATCTTTCTCAATCTTATTTGGGAATAAAATATTATAAATTTAATATGGGGATCATTTTAATGCTTCGATTTATAAAAATTTTTAAGAATCATGAGAAGATTCAGGTAACACAGGTGATCCAAAACTACGAAGACAAGTATCCCGGTTAACAAATGAAAGCCAGAAAAGATAAGTTAGGAAGATAAATGTATGTAAACAAAGAAGATGCACAAATTTTTTCGATAAGGAAAAAACGTCAATATTATCATCCATCAAGGTACTTTTGGCTGAAAATTTAAGCATCCACAATTGCAATAAAACTCCTGCGAAACCTTCTCAGAAGACGCTGACATAGATCGGCATAAGGATTATGACACACGTCAGTAAATTTCGCGCTTTGATGGCAGATTCCTGCACACTGACAAAAAAGATGAAAAAACATTCGGGATGTACCGCTCTAAATTTTCAAAAAATGGACGACAAATTTTGCTCATAGTATCTGCCATAAAATTTTTGACATTTACTTGTAACTCCTTTTTTACTCAATGAAAATTCGCCAGAATATTTTGATTTCTTTTGTTTGTATCAGAATGCTTGAAAGAATAGGAACACTGAAATATGGACCAAGGGTATAGACTTGAGCAAATTTAATTAAAGCCTTACAGGTTCGTCCACTAGTGGTATTTAGAATAAAATTTGCTTGATTGAATATCAAGGGCTTATTTTAGGTCGAAAAATGTCATCCGTCAAGTATTATCGATCCAGGAAATAAATTGTACTAATTTTTTATGTTTTTAATGAGTTTATTTGTACTAAGTGATTTCATATGAATTCTATTAGACACTCCCGATTATGCCTTTTTCTCCCAACGCACAGTTTAAAACCTTAGATGTCGAACACTTCCCATTTGATTCTACGGTATATACTTATTCAGAGTTTTTTTTTCAAACAATAGTTAGCTTTTCGGTGTGTGGCTTGAATTCACTGAGTATTGGATCGTAAATATCACTTGAAGAACTTTGACGAAATCGTATGTAAGAACTATGATGTCGTCGTTGTTTGAGGTATACTAACCCTTGCGAGAAAGGTGTTAATGCTGTTTTTTTCCATAGCGTGGGATTCACACGGAGCCCTACTTCCGATGAATTCGTTTTAAAGCTCCAGTCAATTCGTATGCTGTTAATTAATGAGATCCTGATTGACTATCCAATTTTAAAGCATTTTTTTCGACGAGATCTATTTAATACTTGGACATACAGGTTAGTTTAGATTGTCTACGTCGCAGTATCGTCCACTGTGGTTAACTGTTTCTTACTGGCTAACATAAGCGTTTTCTTGCTGTTATGTAGAGATGTGAGATTGAATCATATTTTTATCTCCTCAATTGATGTGTCTTTTGCGTCTGTTCTCTCTAATCAAACTTCAGTTCTCCAAAGCCGGCCCTTTTCTTGCTATAGTAGCTTTTATATGATCGAGTAGATTGCAATAGTGGTCACCTTGAGGAAGGAGTTCTTGAGACACTGAACGTTTCTAGGCCCATGACTTGCCCAAGGAATCCACCAACTGCATACGGCTGGTCTCCATCAATAGCTGTGGAACCCTTCAGCTCTGATAGATGGTGGCGCGAGTTAACTTAGAAGAAGTGCAATTCGACTTTTATCAGGACGATAGGGTTAAGTTTGAAAGGGAAGTCTGAATATAAGAAGGGGTTATATCGACAAAAAAACTGGAAACTTAATTTCAAAATCATAACAATAGAAGTTCTCTGGCAGAAATGTTAAGCAACCAAAACACAAAGCTTCAGAGAATATTTTACAGAATTTTCAGCTAGTTGCCATTTAATTATAATGTTGCGATTCTTTATGTGCGAGTCTTTATGTCAATTTATCAAAATGATGGAAGGTGAAAACTAATCATTGACATATTAGTATTCAACTTTTTTTGAAAACACTTCAAACGGTAATTACAACCTCAACTAATCTGTATTTTATATTAAAATTCAAGTTTAAAAAATACCATTAAAATATAATTTTTAGGCAATATTGCAAGCCTCGAACTTAGATCAATATAACTGTTTTACTTCACTTATGTGTGTAGGTCTTTTGACCAACTCTACAAAGTATTGAAAGTTATGATGATTCTGCTTTTTTTACAGTACCCTGAGCGGTTCTCATGTACTGTCAGAATGACCGTCAATAGTTGACCAGGCTGTTGAGCAAATTTGTCGTCTGACAGCAAGCAATATCCCAGTATAATAATTACATTCTCTGGCCAATAAGAAAGCGAAAATTTGGCTTTGCAATTAAATAAATAGAAAATACGATTAAAAGGGAAAAGATGCTTCCAATTTTTCGTCTAATATTATTTGTGCCAGTTTTTTGAATTACTAAGTGATGGTTATTTACGCCTTGAATGTCAGACTTTCAGTGGAAAAACTTCCTGGACTACCCTTTAAGTATCTTCTCAGCAAACCAAAAAGTCTATCCTGGAACCGATTGACACTGAACTTCAGGTTAAGTTCCAAGTTTCAAGTTTCAAATAATTTATTGGGTGATTTTTTTCTTTATGTACAATTATTTACAAATACTCTTAACCTATTACTTAAACTACGGACTTAGCCTAATGGCTGTACACATATCTCATCACAAACTAAATTTTTTTTTGTTGATTCCTTAAATTATTTATAATATTAAAATGTATTACTTACCGTTTTTTTTTTTTTTTTTTTTGTTTGGGAGGTGAAGGCTATTTACGCCCTGAGTGTCGGACTTACCGTTGGCCGTTGCCGTTGGCTACCTCCATGGTTCTATTGTCTGCTGCAGTGCTGATCGTGGTGGTCTCATGTTCCGCTATCCACTTTGCCGCTCGCTCGATGAACCTCTTAGCATAGAGATTGATTGGTTCCACGGCTTTATCTTGATTCAGTATTCGTTTGGGGCAGGGCCGTCTGTCCTCCCATTTATATAAAACACTGCAAGCTTGAAGGATTTTGCGCTCCAGTAACTCTATATTGCTCCTGTAATGCTTCGCTGTTGTCTGTCATATCAGAACCGCATACATGAGTATGGGCATCTTATATGGGTATCTTCACCCACTTGTTAGTTGCTAAGTGCTTCCTGGAAAGAGGTAGAAGAAGATGGTATGCATATGGGGTTTTCTTCAATACAGCGTCCGCGAGAGCACTCAAGTTGCTTTTCGCATTGAAAATCACCTCCAGATACTTTGTTTGCTTCGAGCAGTGCAAAACCTGTTTGCTCAGCTTTATTCTCGTATCACGGATGCTCCTCGTGTGACGTCCAGGTTTTTTATGTGGATCGTTGAAAACAACCAGCTCGCATTTCTTAGCGTTAATCCTCATCTCCCACTTTTGATAATATGAAGTTAACGAGTCCAGGTCCGTTGGAATCTTATTTATGCAAAGCGGAGACTGTACTCAGAAGACCACACCAGTAAGCCTTCAGCGAAGAAATTCACTTTGAGTCCAGGTTGAAAATTCAGGTTGAGTAAATATATTGAAGAGAACGGGACCAAGAATGGACCCGTGCGCGACCCCCCAACTAATGATAAAGGGTTCATAGCTAGCTCCATCAGACACCGCAAAAGAAGTTGGTCCCCTTATGAAGCTGCCTACAATTTTCGGATCATTAACCGGAAAGCCCAGTTTGATCAGTTTGTAGATAAGGCCATCGATCCAAACCGAATCAAAAGCCTTGCCTACGTCGAAGAGACATGCTGCGATTATATTTTTGGCCTGCCTGTTTCGTTTTATGCTGGCATGGAAAACAGCCAATGCGTCTATCGTTGAGTAACCTCTTTTGAAGCCAAATTGTGCTTTCGGCACAGTGCTTACCTCTTCAGAGAACTGTGTGATACTTAATTAACTTTCCCACATTAGACAAGAGAGATATTGGGTTGCTTCGCAAATATTTAAATATCTTATCTAAAACTTCGCAAATAGCAAATATTTTGGCACATTTCCATTGCTGTGGGAAACAGCAAATGTTTTTTTAAGAAAAAAATTGAATTCAATCAGCCCCAGCTAATTTTTGAGATTTTGCTCAAATACGAGCATCCTGAGACTTTCAGGACTCACAAATGGGGTACTGCCAATACGTGCGTCGAAGGGACTTGAATCCAAATCTGAGTCAAGCACAGGTGCTTGGTCTTTGTCGAACGTTGATATTGTTCCCTTTACTAGTGAATTAAAAGCAGAGTTTTCACTTGCTTTCTCCCGCTGAAAAACTGTCGCAAAATGATTTGCGATGGAGTAAGCAACGGCCTTTCCATCCGTAAGCGTGGAACTGTTATAGGTGAGAATTTTGCGCAGGCGCCTCCGGGAAGTTACTTTACTAATTTCGAGGAACATACAAGCACCCGGTCTGATGTTTGCTAGGGTCTGTTTGGATCTCGCATTGGCACAGTCAGATGTTCTTCTCGAAATCATTCTATTGAGGGACATTAGGCGTATCCGCTGATACACCGAGTTAAACATATTCAAGTTGCGACGGTATATCCCTGAAAGCAATTTCCTGAGGGAGCTACGTCTACGATATAGCTTGAGGATACTTTAGGCATACAAGGATACTAGGCATACTAGGATTTAGGATACTTTTAGCATCGTTATTCTGCGTCTTATACCGCGTCAAATAATTCCTTGGTCCAAGAAGGAAAAACGTAGAAACATCGTCAGAAAATGGGTCCCTCCGCTTTCTGCGCCCGGTACTGCACCAACTTGTAACACCATATGTTAACCTACTAAAACGTCTCACTAGGTATTCCTATCAGGAAGGAGGATTACGCCTCGCAGTTTTTTCGCAAGATCATTCCGTTTTTTCGCTCGCCTTCGGCATGAAAAAAATGAGAATTGCATACGCTATCTTTACCTCCTTACAAAATTATGAAACCTGAGGACTGCGGCTTACTGATCCTCTGGTAGAACTAAATACAGCCCTAATTACTCAAGAGCTGGATGGTAGAAACCAGTCTCACCATGCTTTACTCGGATTTAGAACCAGTGGAAACCACTTCTATGTAAAACATTTTCAGATTTATGGCCAAATTGTAAAAAAATTCAAAGATCTTATTATTAAACATATTTTCAAGCATTTGATTTATCATTTCTACTTATGTATTTGCAGATAATCGGGGTAGTATCAGTGTTTTTTATATGCGTATCGATATTATCGTTTTGCCTTAAAACTCATCCGGATATGCGGGTGCCGGTCATTAAGACTATTACAGTTAATACAGCCAATGGCAGCACTGCTTGGGTCCTGGATAAGAACCAAACCAATGCCCACATCGCCTTTTTCTACATTGAATGTGTGTGTAATGCTTGGTTTACATTAGAAATTTGGGTAAGTAGTCAACGAAATTTACTGATGTGCTTGTTTGTTTATTATTATTCACTTTGCATGAGGCTTCTACAATACCAACTTGACTATTATAATAAATTATACATGTTCTTACCTCCTTTTTTTACGAAAGCTTTTCTCGACTATCTATTTATCTTCTTGTAAGCTCATTGACTTATTTGCTGCAATAATTATTCGTGCGGAAATGGCCTTGAGCATCCTATTATTTTATCCTTGTAATATTTTTATAATTTCCTCAACTCTCTTACACTTCTAAGTTTTTTTTTTTTGAGGCGTTAGTTACGCCTTATGAAAGTTTAATTAAAGCATGAACAAGAGATTTGCGTTCTTTAAACCACAACAGGTTGAATAGGATCTATCTATGGGACCTATTTCATCGCAAAATTCCGATATTTTATCGGGAAAATTGTGTGAAATTGTAAACAGTTAATAATTATGTAAATAGGGCATTTGGAAAGAAGTGAATGCTAGAGCATAAGAACATAAAGCTAGAATAAAAGAGCGAAAGGAGGCGTTTAAAGGTGAACGTAAATCATTTGCCAGCCTTTCGTTCTGGTCAAACGTCAAGCGCAAGTACACACAAGACGTCAAGCGATTAGAGGAAATCCTTGGTTGATTGCATCCGAGCTAGAAAGTGATTTAAATACCGGAAACTGTTGCTTAAAGAACCTTTTCCGATGATTCGCGTGGGTGTTTTCTCAAAATCGCTGACTGAAGAACAGAAGAATCTTCACTTGTTAATCACTCAGGATAACTTGAACGTTATTCCTGGTGATGATCATGAAATTACGGCTATGATCCAAAAGCAGAGGGACATTCGTTCCAAGGAAGCATTCTATAATGCCGAAATAATCACGTTAAAGTCAAAGCGAATTCAGACGAGGTTTACTGTTTTGTTTGATAATACAGGCACCGCAATATGATTCGAGAAGCCAAACGCTCACAAAATCATAAATAATATAGAATAAAATAACAAAATAGAATAAACCACGTTGATGTATTGAAGTAATGGAATGTCCTAATTTGCGGTCAAGCAGTAATCGGACACTGATTGGATTGTTTTCATTGAACCTTGACAAAGCATCACGTCGCACAACTATGATAGCATCCATTGATTCCTCCGTATAACCTTCTTGGCTCGTTTTCACATTAAAAACGCCTCTCAAAGGACTTCGTTTCCATGACAATGAGACGGCTAAAACTACTCTCATAACTGGAAATGTGCGCGCTGAAATGAGCAAAACATTCAATGATAGGCTTATTGCTATGAAACATTCGATCTCTTCTTTCGAAGAGATTCGATTCTTTTATTGCTGTTTATTCGTCAGGTTCGCCCTTCATATAATCCCGTTTAGATACCGCTCTGGCAGAGATTCTTTTTCATTAATTATATAGTCCGGCTTTTTGTCGTAGAGAAATAAGAGTTTTTACGCATTGAGCGTGGGTCACAATACTTCAGGACTACTCACTGAACACAACTCTTGTCAACCTGAGAACGTACCCTAAAATCGTTTGACACATAATTTCGGGCAAGGCTTCGTCTGTCCATTCCCACATGCTGCAAATTATGAGGATCCCTTCTCTAGCGTAAATAAATGAAGTTCTAGACAAAAGATCCCTCAGTCGCCTATGCATCTGCTACAGTATGCCTAATTTAATTGCCAGGACTCTGTAAAGCCTTTTCTGCAACAACAGTTTTGGGGTTTAGGTCTCCGATTTAACTGAATATATCGCCGGATGTTTGGTTTGTCTTTTGGTTGCAAAGTGTTTGCCGCAGCCATGAGCCACCTCTTCTATGTTAATCATGCAGTTGGACGACCGTGACCTAGAAATCTTGTGGAGGCAAGATGCTTACCTTATTTATTATATTTTCACTCTGAAATTTACCATGTAGTGGTAATAAGTAAATAAAAGTAATAAAATAATAAACATAAAATAATAAAAAATAAGTATATAGAAGTAAATTATGTCGCTCTGGAAAATCACGTAAGCCAGACGTAGGTGTGTTGGATTGTAGTAGTAGGTGTAGTTTTGTCCTACATAATAAAGCAATTCGGAAGCATTTTACTCTTGGGGAAATGTAATTAAAAAAAACTCGCTCTTTATACGGGTGTTTTTTAAGACTTCTCACTACACATCTATAACGTCCTTGTACCTCTTAAAAGACTCGAGGCGTACTGTTCGCACGCCGCTTAAAATTTAATGCTTACTTTCACAGAGCCATCGAAAATGCAACTTGGGCTTCAAAGCCCAACCATACCTTACCATACCTTACCTTCAAAGAAGGTAAGGTACTAACCTTCTGTTAGAAACAAACATAAGGTCAACCATACAATAAATGGCCGAGACCAGCTCAACGCGATTAAAGAAATGGGCAAATCACCCCGAAACTATAATAAGGGGATCTCGGGAATATTGCTGAGAATACTGCTACTTCACATCTCTCGCCCATTAAACTACTTATCTTTAACTCTACTGATATAACATATCCTATCACTTTACTCGACCACAAGTCCAATTCGCGCCAGCAATATACGAACTTCCATTGATCACTAAGACCAATTCTGCGAACAAGTCCAGCGGCCCCAACAATCCTCGACTCTTACTTCAGCCAAGACTCTGAATTTCCAGGCCAACAGACTTTTCAGTTGGGGTAAGTTTGAAAAAAAAACTGCACTTATTCGAAGCGAGGCATATGCTACGACCAGATCCATAGAAATAGTTGTTTGACAAATCTATCGCTGTCAAATACTAGAATATTGTTCGCGCTATCAGGTGCGCGACCTGTTTGCTTCGCAAATGTTCGCAAAAGTGAATTAAACACCCACGAACTAATTTAAAATTTACTCTTTTAATAAATTTCACTAACCCTTTACAATTATTTTCGCTTAATTACTCCTTCACTTACTCACTTTAATTTTAATTAATTAATTATAACCAATACCTTCACTTTCTTTTTAATCCGCGTACGATCATGTCACAATATCATATATGAAAAGAAAAACATATGCGTATATAAGTCTCAATAAATATATCTATTTATCTAAAAATATAATTCAGTGATGAATGTCATCCGTTTCGAAATTTCCGGCAGTACATAAGCCTTTAGAATGTCCTATTTCGTTCCTATTTCCTTCTCTAGGTCAATGACTGCTAGTAAAACGCACTGTTCCGGATACAAACTTTAATAATTCTATGATCAGAATCGGATATCTTCTGTTTTTGGGAGAGGTTTCTGCGAATGTGTATTTGTGATTTGATGAGAGATTATCAAATAAGAGAAGGAAAAGGAATAGTAAACATTACAATTTTCAATTTATTGTAAGGATTCTTTCAATCCGTTAAAATGAAGTACCCTGTTTAGTGTTTTTGTGTACACTTACATCCAACTTTTTCTTACAAGCATAAAATAATTCTCTTCTAAGAATATAATTTATAATATAATGATAAATCGGTTATCACATGTGTCATTCTTTCCAAACAGACAGGTTTGATTACTCATATCGAATCGACAGTAAACCTTTGAACAATTTTTTAATATAGGCAAAAAATGACTGAAACTTTCATGCCGAAAAAGGAGTCCTATAAGCTCTTAGGCTTCGCACTAGGAAAAATTAACTTTTCAAATTTTATTTAAACCACAACAAAAACCGAGACACATTAATTAGGAGCACAATAAAATTTCCGACTGGGATTCTACGGCTTTGTGGTCCTTCAATTTGGTGATTGCCAAATCCGCTAGTATATGTCAATAGTAATGACAATTCAATTAAAAAATTTTCACTGCGGTTTGCCTTGCCCATGCTCTGCACTCATGCTCGAGCAAGAGTATAAAAAATTCAGCAGTTGAAAAGCTCAAACTTTAAACAGATTATTCATTTTTAATATTTTTTTCGAATCATTTTGCTCTCTGTTCGATATGAAAATGCATGTACGTATATTGTCATGATTTTAATTGCTTTTTGTAAGATTTTTGAACATGTTTCAATTCAATTTCTAAATTTGCTCACTCACATTTCAACAAAAAAGCGTACTTTTATATTCATTGGTAGATACTTGTAATTTCACTTGGTTACATATGGAATGTACACGGTTGAAACGGGCTCGTCAACATAATTTATAATTAGAGATAAATCAATTTGACTAACAGTTTATTAACATTTTATAAAACATATATTTCTAAAAATAAACAACAAAAATAAATCTCTTTTTTATAAGATGTAAGGACTGGATAGCACAGGTTAAGCAGACTTGCATAGCGTTGATTGAAGAATGTTTTCCATAAAGGAGTATGCGGAGTTGTCTTGTATGAAAATTTCAGTTTTTATATCAATTCTTGTCCTAAGCTCGCTGAGTAAAGATCGGTCTCCTTGTGCGGTTAGCTCCTAAGTGTACAAAGCAAGAACGAGCTGGTTGCAAGTGTGTATGTACTGTTGGAAGACTTTGGCAAGTTTGCTTCGAGGAAAATGCGAGAAAAAATATTACAATTCAAACGATGGCGTTTCACGAAATTTTATGGCTTAGATTTAGCTCATAAATAAACATTTTTGAGGCCCTGTACGTCGTCATGATTCTCTCATGAAATAGGTATAACCATCGGAAAACTCGCCGCAGGTAATAATCGCGCTGTTCGTTGCCAGGGTCTATTATTTTTGTTCTTTCTTCCTATTAGTGCTTCCTCCCAAGCTCCGTTGTATGTATCGCAATACAAAACTTTATTGCATGCATTTACGGTTTTTAATTCCTTATTGGGACAAGATGGGAATGAAGATTTTGTTGCGTAAATTTGGTCACTGTGGAGGGTCTGTGCAAGTAATAATAAGACGAACTTTTTTTTGATATTTTTTTATTACCGATGGATTCGGATGTGGAAAAAACACACAAGCGGAAAATGAAAACCCGGTCGTCTCTCAATAGATTCATTCCAGAGTGAACGTCAAAAGGCCCTCAATCGCCAAACAGTCGTGCAATGGCAGTCTATGCCTCGCGATTGTTCCGTCGAGGAGCTGGCATCGCCGTGAAGGCCTCCCGGGGGACTAGGAGCTATTTGCGCCGACTTGTCTGTGTGCTGCGGCGGGAAGACGGTGGCACCACAGCTATTCAGTACCTAGTGATCTTCCTGATTTGCGAAGCGGATTTAAAGGTTACTTTCCTTTTGAGCTTGTTGGGCTGATACCGAACGCCTGGTGCTGGTTCAGGTATTGGCAACGACTCAGGCATTGGCGATGGCTCGGGCAGTATGACTGAGGCTTCTTAGACTGGTACTGGCAGCTGTATTTTAGCCGGTTGAGCAGGACGTTCCGAGTCCTACGACGTAGCGAGGTAGGCTGGTTTGAGCTGGCTAAGACGAGCGCAATCAGCGAGCACGTTACTTTCGAATTGAGCTCCCTGGTCAGACGTGAAGACGAGAGATGTCCCAAATATGGAGATCCAGCCATCCAAAAGCACGCGAGCGATAGTGGGCGCCTTGGTGTCCTGGACTGGTATCGGTTGTGGCCATCGGGTGTACTGGTCCACAATAGTGAGGCAGTTCTCATAGGTCTCCGATGGTGGCAGCTTGATGAGGTCCACATGAATATGATCAAAGCAACCATCCGGTGTTGTGAAATTTCCCAATTCCGTCCGATGGTGACGATGAACTTTTGCAAACTGGCACGGGACACATTGTTTGGCCCAACGCAGACAGTCTTTACGGAGGCTTGGCCAAAAAAACTTGAGAAATACGCGTTTAGCAGTAGCCCGACCACTGGGGTACGAGGGTTGGGGAACAGTCTCAAAAGCCTGACGTCGGAGCGGTACCGGATGGAACGGCTTGATGGTGCCGTTGAATTCCAAAAAGGCCAGAGGTTGACCGTCTATATCCTGCCGGTGAAGCTTCAAGCGAGGACTGGGTAGAAGATGCGATAGCTAATTGTCTTTGTCTTGCTCTACGCTGATATTGCTAGAACTTAGCTCAGTAGTTAAACTTACATCTCCGAAGCGTGAAACTGCGTCAGCGACAACATTTTCATCGCCGGGAGTGTACTCGAGAGAAGTCTAGAATTGGGCGACAAAGTCAAATTGACGAATTTGTCGAGGAGATGATTTTTCTGGTCACTGCTTAAAAGCACAGTTGAGAGGCCGATGATCGGTGTATGTTGTGAACTGCCTGTCCTCGAGTAAACGTTGGAAGTGCTTAATCGAAGCAAAGATAGCTCTCGGTCGTAAGTGGCATATCTCTGTTCGGTGTCCGAAAGCTTTCTAGAGAAAACCCCCAATGGGACTCAAGCACCGTAGGGGCATTGTTGGTCGGGGACAGCTCCAATTGCGGTTGTGGAGGCATCCGTATTCAAGGCTAGTGGCTGAGATGAAGAGAGAAAGGCTGAAGTTGTGGCGGAGGCGATAGCCTGTGTGCAGTGCTCGAAAGCGTTGTCCTCCGTATCTGTCCAAGCTAGTTTGGCCTTTTTCTTATGTACTCCTCTGAGCATTCAGTTAACGGAGCTTGAATTGAGGCAGCGTCTGGTATACAGCGGCGGTAAAAATTTAATTCTAGCTTCCTGAGAATGTGATTGAAGACGCACTGTATAGATTGCGTCGCATTCTTGAGTCCTGGTGGCATACTCAAAAACTCGAAGAGACCGAAACGTGTTATGACCGCAGTCTTTTCGATGTCCTCTGATGCCACAGGGATCTGAAGGAAGGCCTTTTGGAGATCGATAACGGAAAAAACAGCGTTTTTTCCGTTATCGATTTCTTTCTTCCTTGCATCCTTAAGAAGATCCTCTATGATGGGTAGCGCGTACTGGTCTGGATGGGTGATGGAGTTTAGTTGACGATAATCTCTAGTGGCTCGCCATACACCACCCTTTTTAGGCATCATGTGACGTGGGCGGGTCCACTGGCTCGATGATGGTCGAATGATGCCGCTCTCAAGCAAGTCGTAAAATTCCTGCTTGACTGCAGCGAGGCGCTCGCCGCTGAGTCGGCGGGACCGAGCGAAAACGGGCGGACCATTGGTGACGATGCGTTGATGAACCGGTAAGTCAGGCACTTGCGCCATCTCGCCAAGCTTTGCAAAAGCCTGTATGGAACTGCTGATAAGCTCCTTGTAGACTTCTCCGAGGGGGCCGTTTGGGATGACCAGTGTCGACACGGTGGTGACGGAGTGGAACTCTGGAGTTTATCCAAGCGTGCATAGGGCAGAGAGACCATCGAGTAGACGAAGACCCCGAGTATCACCGTTTGAACACCTGCGATGACGAACTTCCACTGAAAAGGACGGCGTAGACCGAGGTTAAGGGTCAGATGTTGCGTCCCATATGTAGTGATTGGCGTCCCAGTGGCTGCTTCGAGGACTAAACTTTGTATATGAAGTGGTTTCGTGATGTTTGGTTTAGGAACGATTGACAAAACCGAACCCGAGTCCACCATGAATCGAACTGAAGAAGAAAGGTTAGTGACATAAAGGCGGCTTTCAGAAGAAATGCCGGTGACGGCCTCTGAGTACGACGCCGGTCTCTCTAGTTTTCCTGCGCTGGGGAAACTTGTACAGGAAAGGTGCACGGCATTTTACACTGAAGACCGAATGTACCATGCAGTATCCAGTTCTTCCATCTGGACCAGGGATGGAAGGGCGATCACGACTCTGTTGAACGCCACGCGCTGCTGATAGACCACGCTGACTCGTGTGCAGCTGTAGTGTTTTACGAGTGAGGTTGGTGAGCTGTACGATGGCTTGCCTGATTTCAATGAGCTCTCACGTGATGTAATCCGACGGCAGCTGATGTGTGAAGTGTTCTGGCACAGCTGAGCGCATGACAAGTAGTCATGACAGAAGGTCCCATGTCGTGAGCCTCATCAGACACGCAGCCAACTCCTCGAGTATCTGACCCTTGATAAACTGCAACATGCGACTCGTTTGCTGCGGCAAAAGGTCCAACCACTTAATTCGCCACCACTTAAGTCGTCTCCTGTGCATGTACCGGGAATACTACGCATGTGTCGAAGCAGTAGTGACGGGCGCATGTCTGGCGAGTCGGTGAGGCGTGCAATATCAGCCGCTTTTGGCGACGCAAATTAATCCATTGCCGGTGGGTTACGAATGATGTCTGAGCCGTCCGCAATTGTGTCGAAGTCCAGATCGCCGACTACGAGATGGTATTTGGATGAGTCAAACGAAACTTCAAGGCCCAGATACAATACTGCGTGACGGCGATGCGAGAGTGAGATGCGATTCTCGCTCGTAGTCGCGCAACGCATTCAATTTACAATGCAAGCGATACGAGGAAGAATAATGTTCATATGACAAATGTTAAATTGGTGACGTTTTGAATAAACGTCGATTAAAATTATTTTTGATTCAGAATTTTTGAATTTGGAATTTTCCTTCGTTTGGCAAATAATAGCCTCGACAAGCATGCACGAAATTTTCATTCAAAACTCATTTAGAATAAGCCTAGTACTTAAAAAGTAATAACGGCGTTTAAATTTCAAATTTAATTTAACCTCCATCAAGCATCTGACAAAAGTCACGCACCTCGTTGCGAGGAATTTTCGTTTTTCCGAATATTTCTCGTCTCGCAACGACGCATCGCAATCATTGCACGATTTCGTATACAAACGCATGTTACGAATACGGATTGACATTAGCTGCGAGACTCTCATCGCACTCTCGCACTATTGTATTTCGGCCTTTATGCACATTTCCGGACTCACTCGCCAGAAAGGAGGCAGTTTGCACGCTCCGACAACATTGACCTATGTCGGCTCCTGCAGTTGTTCGGCATGACGCTGTTGGGCCTTAGATTAGCCTTCAAGGCTATGTCGCGATGTAGAATCAACTCAGCAGTTGCAAACAGCGGAAAGCCGATAATGCGCGGTACGATACACGCACTATTAGTGTTAGCACACGTTTTGTGAGCGTAATGGCGACACGACCAAAGAATCGGGAACGCAAGAGGCGTACACAAATATCTGCTTTTTCGTTTATCTTTTGAATTGGGCCAAATTGTGTTCATTTTGGTTTTATGGAGTCACCAGTGTGCGAGTAATAATAAGACGAACTTTTTTCGATATTTTTTTTATTTCCGAAGGATTCTTATGTGGAAAAGACTTACAAGCGAAAAATGAAAACGCGGTCGTCTCTGAATAGATTCATTCAGAGTGAACGTCAAAAAGCCCTAAATTGCCAAACTGTCGTGCAGTGGCAATTTAATGGTTCGTAATTGTGCCGTTGAGGAGCTGGCATCGCCGAAAAGACATCCCCTGGGACTAGGAGCAGTTTGCACCGACTTTTCTGTGTACTGGGTCGGGAAGACGGTGCCACCACAAGTCCCTAATTTAAGGAATGTTTATCCACATTAACGGCATCAAAACGAAACGGATTTTGTCGATCAGATTCAAATATTTCTATCCAATTTTCTAGAATTTCTGTCCTTGCTCTAGTATTAAAAATCCACGTATTTTTATCATTCTACATTTAGGAGCGACCACGAATAGGAAATGTTATCAAGGCGGAGTCAGGTGTTCTTTCTCTATGTACCGAATAATGCAAAAATCCAAACATTTTAATTTTGACCGTTGCACGAATAAGTGTTTTGTATCGCTAGCCATGAAATTTTAAGGAAAGTGGTTAAGAACGTTATTAAGGTTATTTGTGTTTTAGGATCCAAAAGGATACAACTTCTTTCTCCTCATTCCATTGCGATACGATAACGTTCAAAACGATAAACAAGACACAATTAGAACTCAATTTTAAGAATACCATCACAACTTTAACCCACCACGCCCAAAATTAATGTCAAATCACTATGAAATACGAAATGAAAACACAACTAAGTACGGCGGATCGTTGTTAAAAGCGAAACATTGGTCGCGTTGATTATGTTAGCAGCGACAATGAGCAACTTCCCGTTTACAATGCGACCAGCTCCTTCTTTTCAACTCCTTTTAGACATTTAAAAATAAACCAAAAATTTGAAAAAATGCATGAAACTAAAATGAGCCCGTTTTCTTGTGTACACTTCATATGTGTGATTGATTTATTAATTTCAAAACTTGATATGGAATTCCCATCATTGCAGGTAAGGTTCATCTCATCGCCGAACAAGTGTGATTTTATAAAGTCATCCGTTAACATAATCGATTATATAGCTACGCTTAGTTTTTATATTGATTTAGTACTCCAAAAGTTCGCCTCGCACTTGGAAAACGCTGATATCCTGGAGTTCTTCTCTATAATCCGTATCATGCGATTATTCAAGCTGACAAGACATTCGTCCGGTCTCAAAATCCTTATACAGACGTTTCGCGCGTCCGCCAAAGAACTGACGCTCCTAGTGTTCTTTCTAGTGTTAGGTATCGTTATATTTGCCAGTTTAGTATATTACGCGGAACGAATCCAGGCAAACCCGCACAACGACTTCAACAGTATACCTTTGGGGCTGTGGTGGGCTCTCGTTACAATGACAACCGTCGGTTACGGCGACATGGCCCCCAAAACGTATATTGGCATGTTCGTTGGGGCCTTATGTGCATTGGCAGGTGTGTTAACGATCGCTTTACCTGTTCCAGTCATCGTTAGCAACTTTGCAATGTACTACTCACATACGCAAGCCAGAGCCAAGTTGCCGAAAAAAAGGAGAAGAGTGCTGCCGGTCGAACAGCCAAGACCGCCAAGGATACCAGGTGAGTTTTTGTGAATCATTCATTTTGCATTCAAACCTATCAATTTAACAAATACAATTCTTTGCATGTAAAATACTTTATATGCTAACACAATTGAAGCTACAATGACTAACGAAAGTCGGAATCAATAGCATTCATTATAATCGTAGTACTGAAATCACAAATTAGTTATATTAAACAAAACATGTAAGCCTTTGGCGTATGGCTAATTATTCGCTCCAACGCTTGATAATCAATTAACGTAGTGAAATCAAAAATATTTAGAAATTAATTGTCAAATTAAGTAATGTCATATTGTCAACATATTTCAATCATTGAAAGCTGTTTATCTCTACCATTTGCACTGATTATAGTTTGAAATTATATCCATTGCGTTGTTAACATGATTGTTTTGAGATGAGCGAGTGTCAAATCAAAATCAGTTTCTCTGCATTGGCTAAGAAATAGGGAGATGAGGGTATGTAACTTGAATCTTCAATCCAATTCATGTTGTAGACCTACATTTTAAGCTCATTTCGAAACATCATTATCAACATTATTACAGCCCAATATAATTGTCACATCCTCACAGTACCTCGTTTTTGCGATTTGTGATTCGAAACACGGATCTCCTGTCTGCTCCACGGTGCCCTCATCTCCACAGGTCCTGCAGGTCCTTTTTGGAACCGTTTGTTAGCGTCCTCAGTGCGCATCATAATCCCTGGACTCCTTTTTGCAGATCCCAAAAATTGAAAAGCGCCACCTACTCAGTGATGTTGCTTCCTAGACACAGATTTCATCGGGCAGGCTTGTTCTGTCTGGTTGGAGTCGTGAATTCGGTTTTGGTTTCGTTTATCCGTAAGCGTGTTTCCTTTGCTATGGAATCTAGCATTGACACCCTTCATCAGGAACTGGAATCATATTTTTGGATCTGAATAGCAATGTAAACATGAAGAATATTGTCTACCAGCGTTGTTCTAGAGCGATGTCAAAATGTTCATGGCCTGAGTTTAGACCTCACACTGTTTTGAAGACACCTGTAATTCTCAAATTAGCTTTATATCGTGTCAGATTTTTACATTGTCTGTTTGATCCTACGGATGGTTTTGATCTGGAAGCAGAATGCAATCATTTTCTGTATAAGGAATGTATTTTAACACTGTCGTCTGCTGATTTGAAATCTATGAAGGCCGAAGGTACGTCAATGTTGAATCTCCAGCAGTTCTCTAGTACCTGATTCACTGAGTATATTTGATCCATCATCATCCCTTGCAAACCAGTTTGGTACTCTCTGATTATGCTTTCATAGGTACATTGTGCAGTTGGGATAGCAAGGGAATGCCTCTTTAATCTTCGCACTACAACTTGTATCCTACAGCTGCAAAGGGCATATGCCTTTTTCACGGCAATTGTGTGGCAATACTTTCACCTCCAATACTTATTCACTTATTAGTACAGGGGTTCCCTAAGTGTGCGCCGCGGCGCCCTGGTGCGCCGTAGAAAGTACAGAGGGGCGCCGTGAGTCGATCCTCTAATTATTAGACACCACAAATATTGGCTAGTAAAGGAACCGTTTCGGGTATCTTGTGATGAATACTTTTGAAATTTTGAACAAAATTCAGACCAACCGCAAAAACAACTTTATAATGCCATACATTTGCGATATATTCATATGGAAAACCAAGTTACTAATGTCGCTGCTCAAAAATTGTACCTATATGTAATTTCGATTTGTTCAGCGCGGTGTCAGAAAATGACTACGGAACCCTACTTTATGCGTGGTCCGACACGCACTTGGCCGGATTTTTTTAGTGTTCGCATCATCGGAAACGAACATACCGTCGTAGAAATCTTTTTTCGCCGTCGCGTTGCCGTTTTTCACTCGCCAACAAATGCATACCTACTTGCTTGAAAACCGTTGAAAACGCGGGGGGAAAGATGTGCGAGGGGTATGGTACCCCCCCCCCACGCCTTTCCCCGCTTGCGCTCGCTTGCTCGCATCGCAATCACGGTTATTGCCCGTTTATTTACCTACAAGTGTGCCGCGCGACCGCGACGGGCGTTTTTTGTTTGTTGTTGTTTTGTTTCGCTTTATTTTTCTTCAAAATGGACAGATTTTTATTAAATAAACAAATTGGTAGTTCAAATGATAGTGATAAAGTATCTACGAGTGGCGGTGCGGAAGCAAAAAAGAGGAAATATCGTAAATACGATGATAGCTATTTGGACTTTGGTTTTACTTCAATAGAAGTAAACAATGAAGAAAAACCGCCTGTGTGCTTTGTTTGAAAATACTATCATCCGAATGTATGCTTCCAAGTAAGTTAAAGCGACATCTCGAGACAATTCATCCATTTATGGCTGATAAAACGCGTGACTTTTTTCACCGGAAACTAGAAAATTTAAATAAAACGAAAAACGTATTCACTCAGCAGGCCTCAGTACCTAAAAACGCACTGTTAACATCATTCAAAGTGGTATACAGGGTAGCAAAATGCAAAAAACCTCATACTATTGCAGAAGATCTTATTCTACCGGCTGCTCGCGACATGGTAAATATTATGATGGGAGAATCAACTGAAAAATTAATTTCCAAGATACCCTTATCTAACAACACTATCAGTCGAAGAATCCATGACATTGCTGAGGATCACAATCACCAATTAATAGAACAAATGAAAAGCAAGGAATTTGGTTTACAACTTGACGAGGCTACTGACAGTAATGATGATGCACATCTTATTTGCTACGTACGCTTTCTGGCTGACAATATCATTGTCGAAGACCTTTTATTCTGCAAAAGCATTCCCGGAAGTGCGAAAGCCCAAGACTTGTATGAAATTTTAGACAAGTTTTTCACAGAAAATTGTTTGGATTGGAAAAAGTGTATCGATGTATGTACTGATGGTGCTCGATCGATGTCTGGCAAGTGTGGGGGATTACAAGTACTTATTCGTAAAAAAGCACCGAATGCTATGTGAACTCATTGCATCATCCATAGGGAAGCTCTGGCATCAAAATCAATGAGCTCTGAACTGAACCAAGTAATTAGTGCGGTAAACTAGATAAAAACTAGGTCTCTAAAGGCCAGACTTTTTAAAAAACAATGCATAGATATGGGAGTTGAACATACAGCCCTGCTGTACTATTGTAATTCACGATGGCTTTCACGTGGAAATGTTTTCTTTCGTGTGTTTGAATTACACGAAGAAATTTGCACTTTTTTACAGCAAGAACGTCAAGAAAATGCCAAATATTTTACTGAAACTGATTTTTTGCTAAAGCTAGCATATTTATGCGATGTGTTTGAGAAATTAATCAATTTAAATCTGTCTTTGCAAGGCAACAACACGCACATTCTGAAACTTTCGGAGAAGATTGCGGCGTTTAGAAAGAAACTGCAGTTGTGGATAACAAAGTTGAAAGAAGGAGGCGGTCAAGATTGCTTTTCCCGATTGTATAATTATGTGGCATCAAATGAAGTGGTTGTTTCACAAGACCTGATCGTCCTTTTCACGGAACACCTAGCGAAGCTCTCCGAATTATTTTCAAAATATTTCGCAAATGATGATGTTGAAAAATTTGCGTGGATCCAAGACCCTTTCCATGCACAAAGTCCACAAGGATTTACATCACAAGATGAAGAGAATCTCATTGAACTTTCTTGCGACAGCAGCCTTAAAACAAGATTCACGAGTGTCGATTTGGTGGAGTTTTGGCTATCGATCCAAAATGAACATCCAAATTTAACTTCCAAAGCATTAAAAATTTTCATTCCGTTTGCAACATCGTATCTATTTGAAGCCGGGTTTTCAGCTGTAGCTGTGATAAAGAACAAATATCGCTCAAAGATCAATGTTGAGCAAGAAATGAGAGTAGCAGTGTCAAGTCTTATTCCCCGCTTTGAAAAACTGTGCGGAGATCACTAAGCTCACCCTTCGCATTGATTTGCCTGAGTAAATATCGTATTTAATTTTTGATTTTTCTTAAGTCTTTCTTGTTTTCCGTTCAAATTCTTTTATAATAAATAATTCAACTTTATATTGTGGTGTTAATGTGATGTTTTAATTTTCGTTACGATCAACCTAACTTAACTACTATTATTGTAGGTACTTATTTCTTTCGATTATTTTCCTCAAATAGTTAACTAGGACAGGGCGCCGTGAAAAAATATTAAGCTTGTAACTGCGCCGTGGGTTACAAAAGATTGGGAACCCCTGTATTAGTATATAAGGCAGGGGTAATATATTGTATAGCAATATCAGTGGCCTTTTTTTGCAAGGTTCTGTGTGGCTGCGGCTTTTTAAAGAAACGTTGGTGATGAAACAAGGACATCTTTTTCAACTTCTGAATCGAAACGATCTTCATGGTGCATTATGGTTTCTGTAAAATGGGTTTCGGAAATATTTCTGCCACCTTTTCTGAACTTTATCTAGCAGCCAATTTTTTTCTATGTGCATCATTGCATAGGCTTTTGTCTCGTGGCTTGTTTCTCCCCGTAAATGTTGATTAAATAATATGTCGAACTAGCCCGGTTGAGTTTTGTATACGCGTTAATGGTTATTATTATATTGTTTATTGTTAGTCGCTGCTCCTTTTTCCACAGTTGTTTCCCTTTCTTCAAAGACGTCTGTTTCTTTGCAGTTTTTATCCGAATTTATTTTTAAATGTTTTTTTTTTATGAGTTAAATTTTGTATGTTTACCACCTGCATGCATTTCTCATCGAATCAGTCATTTCGTCAATTGTCAGCCGCAAGACCTTGCATTGTATTATTTTATCTTTATGTTCTCCCGTTTTGTAGGCTAATGTAGTTAAGCCATAGGGTAAGTCGTACAGCTCTAACACTTCGAAGAAAGTTCCGATCCAAAGGCACTCTTTAAGGCATTCAATCCAAATAAACTTAAAAAAATTCTAAAATTATTAAAATTTTATTTGGGTTGGCATGTTTTCTCTCATTATTGTGTAAAGCATGAATATCCCTTTCAAAGCTTCTCGGGTTAAATCTCTGCTTTATCCGTTCCTTCCTGAGAGAAGTCGGCCAAGCTTGCGCTGTATGTAGCTATGCTGTTGTATAATTTTAAGCGAGGACATGCGTGTGGAGTTTTTTGAGCTGATTTTCGATTTCCTTATGTGCGATCCCCAAAGTTTTCCACGTTTTCTTTCAAGTGCCTGTGAAGCATTCGATCTAAAAGAGGCTACACATATTTTTAACGATTTTTTATCTTGCCATGGATTTAAAATTTAAGGAACTAAACCTACAAAAAAAAACACTAACATGCGGAATAATTTATCCATTTGATGATAAACATAAATAATTTGTTCGTTTCGTACGAAAGAATTTTCACTTTTATCCGTCACTTCATCAGTAGTTGCATCAATGAAACCGTTTTGCTGTTTTGGGTATATATAATTATGCTGGGTGTGGCATCCTTCGTAGCACTTCAATGTTTTTTTTTCGTTAGGAAGATTAAGGCTGTTTGTGCCCTGAGTATGAGACTCCAACACGTGCAATGCCTCAAAGATCACCCCTATCAACCTGAGAACCCAACCTAGAACCGTTTGACATATTACTTCGGGTTAGGCCAAGTATTCCTACCTATATTAAAGGAACCCTTTCTCAAGCGGGAAGTATCCAGACACCTCCAACGCCTACCAACGCCCCAGTATGCCTGTTTTAAGTGTCAGGACTGCCCAAGCATATTGTGCCTCACTAGTCCATGTGTCAACCGTTCTAAGCATTTCTCCGACCATAGTTTTTGGACAGAGCTGTTGAATTTCACTGAAGAGATCACCACGCTGCTTACTCCATCTTTACCTAGAGACAAGCATGCCATCTCGCCTGTACAAGACACACAGTTAGGAGACCGTGATCTGTAATTCTTGTGCAGGTCAGACTGAACATATCCATGCCCGCTTAAGAGCTTGTTCAAGTAAGAGCACGGATTTAGGTCAGGCATTACACTTCTGATTTTGATTCAAGCAGCACGTACGCAACACTGATAGGCCTTACTCTGGGGATTCTGTTCTTCGTCAGGATGACCACTTCGATCACCAATACACGTCAATGAAACTTGATTGTCTGATGATGAATATTTATTCAATAGTTCTTTTCCATCACTTTGAACTTTGCATCTCCATTATTTACTTTGTCATTCAGCGGGTAGCTTCCCAAATTATTAAGAAGCCTCGGGATGTAACAAAAATGTTCTCCTGAAGCATCAAACTCGTAGAAAGCTATTAACAATCTGACAATCAATTTATTCAGCTAAATATTTAATAAGCTTCGTTTTATTAATCACAGAGTCATTCTTCTCATTAATCACCACAATTTGAAACAACTAAACAAGTATTCAACTATGTTTCAATACAATGGAAGATCTATTATTTGGTGCTTATTGGATTAGTCATTTTCCAACAGAAGAAGTCAATGTGAATGCTATATTAACAAAACTGAAATATTTACTAGTTCAAAATGCATCAAACATGTAATTTCATGCAATACTGGCGCAGTGCAATCGAACTAATCATGATGTCCTGTATGCTAGCTTCACGCAAATTTCAAGAACAAGCTATAGCGTATACTAAATAACATAAATCTGTAAAGGCGTATGTGTTGCTTCCATATAACCATCCACTAATCATGAATCAGTTAATTCATAATGGATGATCTAAAACTATAAACGACATTATTTGCCCTCTTTGACTTTGTTTTGACAATTTTAGGCTACCGGCGGAGGAAAGGAGACGTTTTTAATTGTAGAGTTGGTAAGTTATTTATTTCCCCTTTTTCTGTTGTTACATTTTACTACTTTTTTTATGAAATTATTTTAGTTGGATCTCTATGAAATTTTTGAGTTCTTTATCTTCTTTTCGTTTCACATTGATGCACTCCGGTTTTTAGTTAAATTTTCAAAAACCCGTAAACATACTTCTCGGTATTAAGCGCTTTCTATTAAAGCTTGAAGATACTCTGACGGCAAAAAAGTATGTTTACGATGGAATAGATTCTCTTCTTTCTGATAATTTTTGATAAGCTTGTCCGATCATCAACTTCGGGCAAACTTATCGGAATGTCTTGTGGCTTATTGGTATAAGTTTATTTATTTTTCATGAATAGGTTCGGGCTTCAGGCATTGGGGTTATTTTCAGTTCCGGAATGCCCATTGATGTTGGTGGTAGTAGGATATAGATAAAGATCCATCAAGATGTTCATCAATATATCCTTTTTTCTCCAACTGACGGTTTTATCCAACTTTTTCTCCTTTGTCACCTCCATTGCTTCTTCAAATTCAAATTCAAATTAATTTATTGGGTGATTTTTTCATACTATATACAATCATTATTTAAAATATTTTCTTAACCTAATACTTAGCCTACGGGCTTTGCCTAATGGCTGTGCCCAGAACTCTCTACTAACATTTGTTTAATATCAAAAATTATTACTTATATATCAAAAAAGAAAATTATTATTACTAAAATTTACACCTTAAATGTGACCTCTGTTGTTTTTGGTCGTTTTATATTTATTTAATTTAAATCTTGATTTATATACAATAATTATTAATAAAATTTTTGTTTTAATTTTTGTTTGTTAAATTTTTAATACAATATTTTACTTATAACTATTATTAAAATTAATTTCTTAATCTATCCGTTGGCTGCCTCCATCGCTCGACTATCTGCCGCGTTACTAATTGTGGCGGTCTCGTGCTCCGCCATATGCTTTGCAGCTCGTTCGGTCAACCTCTTGGCGTAGCGGTGAATCGGCTCCACATCTGCCTCCCGGTATAGATATCTGTTGGAGTAGGACCGTCCGTCCTCCCTTTTGAACACTCCAGTGCAAGCCCGAAGGATTTTACGTTCCAATAATCCTATCTTGCCCCATTTGCATTTTGGTGCTGCCTGCCATATCAGCACTGCCTACAGGAGTATGGGCCTGATTAGAGCTTTGTAAGCAATAATCTTGACCCGCTTGCTGGTCGTTGACTGTTTCCTGAAAAGAGGCATAAGAAGATGGTATGCATAAATGGCTTTCTTCCAAGCAGAATCTACGTGAGCACTGAAGGTGTTTTTTGTATCGAAAATCACCCCCAGATACTTCGTTTGTTTGGAGCAGTGCACCTCCTGCCCGTTCAATTTTACTCTGGTATCACAGATGTTCTTTGTTCGACGTCCATATTTTTGATGTGGGTCCTTGAACACAATCAGCTCGCTTTTTCTAGCGTTAACCCTCATCCCCCACTTTCCGTAGTACGCAGTTAACGAGTCCAGGTACCTTTGGAGTCTCGTTTGCGCAAAGCGGAAATTGTGCTCAGATGACCACGCCAATAAGTCATCAGCAAAGAGATTCACCTCGATTCCAGGTTTAAATTCATCTCTGATACCGGGAATGTCAGACGTGAATATATCAAAGAGAAAAGGGCCTAGAATAGACCCCTGAGTGACCCCCGAATCGATACCAAAGGGTTCGGAACTAGCTCCACCAGACACCACAAAGGCAGTACCTACTATTTTTATAACACTCACCGGGAAGCCAAATTGAATTAGTTTGTAGATAAGTCCGTCGATCCAAACCGAATCAAAAGCTTTTTCTACATCAATGAGGCACGCTACTACGACCTTTCTGGCCTGCCAATTTCTTTTTATACTGGCTTGAAAAACAGCCAACGCGTCTACCGTTGAATGAGCTCTTTTAAAGCCGAATTGTCTTTCCGGTACAGTTCCTACTTCTTCAGAGAACTGTGTGATGCCTTGTAGGATCACTCTTTCCAGTAACTTCCCTACGTTGGACAGAAGAGATATCGGACGAGTATCGACTACGTCAGTACTGTTGGACTCTTTCGGAATGACAAATATTTTGGCGCATTTCCATTGCTGAGGGAAGTAGCAAATGTTTATGCAGTTGTTTAGAAGGATTGCGAGAAGAACAAAATAAGTATGGGGAAGTGTTTTTATAAAGAAATTTGAAATTCCATCACCCCAGCCGATTTTTTGGAATTTTGCTCTAGTGCGAGCATCCTGAGTCTCTCAGGGCTCACAAACAGGGTACTGCCAATAGGAGCGTCCGACGGATTCGAATCGGAAAATCTAGTCAAGCATAAGTTTTTGTGGTCCCTGTCGAACGTTGATATTGTTCTTTTTACCAACGAATTGAAGGCAGAGTTATCACTTGCCTTCTCCCCTTGAAGAACTTTCGCAAAATGGTTTGCGATGGAGTCAGCAACGGCTTTGTCATCCATGAGCATGGAACCGTTATAAGTGAGAACTCTTGGCAGGCGCTTACGGCCAGTTATTTTGTTAATTTGAGGAAACATACAGGCACCGGGTCTGATGTTTGCTAGGGTCTGTTCGAATCTCTCATTGGCAAAATCAGATGTTCTTCTCGAGATCACTCTATTAAGGGAGAGTATAAGGAGGAGAACCCGCTGATACTCCCAGTTAACTACATTCAAGTTGCAGTGGTATATTCTTGAGAGTAGTTTTCTGAGGGTGTTACGTCTGCGATGAAGCTCCAAAATGTCCTGTGGCAAATCTCTACAACGGTAATTCCTGGAGGAGTTTTTTATGGAGATCTTTGAGATGACGTATTAAGGGTTGAATTTAAACAAACGATTCCCTCTTCGATTTCGGTGGTTGTGAGATTTTTCGATCTGTTGATTGAAATATCGTCAAGTTTTCCACTCTAGTCAGCACTAACTGCTTCCCAGTCGATACGCTTGTATGAGATAAAGAGCTGAGGGTCTGCTATCTCCAGCTTTACACCCTTTTTCACTCTTATGGTCAGCTCTACCAAAAGATGGTCAGACTCGGCGCCGATAACTCCACATTCGAAGTTCCTCCAGCTGTGGGAGATATTTACCAGGTTGGTAGACACAATGAAAAAATCAATAGTTGACGAACTTCTTCGGAAGGTGGGCTCGCTTGGCGCAATCAAAATGAGATCCATATTTGCTTGCACCCAGTTGAACAGAGCCGTTCCATATCCATTGGATACGTGATATCCCCATGAAGGATGTCTTGCATTGAAGTCACCCCCTTTCGCAAAGAAATCAAACTTTTCACACAAAGTAAGGGCTGTTTCCAAGTCTTTAATGAGATCCCCTCCAGAATATCCGTGTTTAACGTATATTCCAACAAATACAAAGGTGAACCCTCCCAGAACTGAGCTAAATATAATGACGTCTGCACAGTTCAGACTTGGAAGACAGTGTCTTTGAATTTTGAGATGCTACCTGAAGGCCATAGCTACTCCAAGGATTCCATCTGGGTCGTCATCCCTTATGACTTTATATTTCCCCAAGTGAACTTTGTGTTTACTTTTCAGTCTTGTTTCTGAAACGAACAAGAAATCTGGTCTATGCATGTCCAAGTATTCTTGAACAGAGTTCCTTTTGAAACGTGGAGCTAGCGAACAAATGTTGACGATGGACGGCTTAATGGAGCTCATCGCGACAACAGATTTTGAAGGCGAAGTCTAAGTACGCCGCCTTTTTCTCACTCAGGTTAGCGAGTTTTTTATATTGTGGAATGAATGAGTCCACTTTGCGGATGAGATTGAGCAAGTCACACCCAAACAATTGCAGATTGCAGTCGTTATTCATGACAGAATTTCTGTCTTTTTGCTGCTGTTGACTATTATTCGCTTGAGCTTGCCGTACAGGCTGGGTTGCAGCTGGCTTGGCTGCACCCCTTGCTATACTAGCGAATGAGACACCATTTCGAATGGTGTTTTTTAAGGAAGCAGTGACGAAGTCCCTCCGTTCCTCCTTTTTCTTTTGGAGATTGCGTCTCCTCTCCTCAGCCTCCTTGGCCTTAGGACAGCCCCTGAAACTCGCGGGGTGGCCTTTGCTGTTGCAATTTACGCAGGAAATCGCATCTTTTCCCTCTTCCTTTTGAATAGGGCAGTCTTTTGACTGGTGGTGTTTGTCACACTTGACGCAACGAGGTTCCATTCCGCAATTTGAAGCTACGTGTCCAAATCGTTGGCAATTGAAACACTGCGAGGTATTTGATTTAGTCAAACGCTCCCATTGTACCTTTTGGTGTAGGAGCGTTTTTACGTTCATAGCCTTATTGACGTCAAAGTCTGGCTTAAATTGAATAAGGAAGGAAGAAAGAGTTTTCTTTTCCTTCCTTGAGGCCACCGTTGAGAACCTTTTGGCTCCCAAAACATCCTCCCCTAGGATGGCTTGGAGTTCTTCCTTGACATCATTGTCTTCGTAGGAAGTGTGTACACCCTTTAGCAACAGCGTCAGTTTTTTCTCAGTTGGGAGCGTATAGGTGTAGCATGCCACCTTGTCCCATTTTAAGAAGTCAAAGAGACTTCTATGGTCATCTATAGTTTTAGGATGTAACGATGTTCGTGTAGAACTGTTGACGGTTACATCAAATTTTGGAGCATCAAGCTGATTTTTCTCACATGCTCGATGGATTCTCTCCCTGAAAGGCTTAAGATTAAGCCTATAGCACACTATTGGTGGAACCCTCTGTTTCTTAGGGGCAGCAATGTTAGTTGGGTTTCCCTTAGCTCCGATAGCTATTCTACGCGCTGGTGGTGCGACTTCAGATTTAGTTATAGCTGAAGCTTTTGAAACCGCAGCCTGAAGCTGCGGGAAACTCCTTTCGCTCACGTTTACCGAGCGTTTTGAGGTTGGCTCCGGAGTTGGAGACACAATTGGCCTTTTCCGACCACCCTCCTCCCGGACCACATCCATTGACTCTTCCTGATCGGACTCACTGTCACAATCCGTCAGAGCGTCTCCTTCTGTAGTCGTACACTCATCTACAGCTAGATCTTCTGCTGGGACTTCCAATTGGAGTTTGCAACTTGCTATGAGATCTAGCAAGAACTCTTCTTTTATATTACCACCAAATTTCTGGCAAAACCTCTTCAGGTTTTTCTTAGTTTTCCGCGTGAAAGCAGCTTTTGCCGCGGAGAGCTCCCCCTCCGCTTCTGAGTCACCCATTCCCGCTATTTCCAAGACAGAGCTTGGATGCGGGGTTAAATTAAAGGGACCCCTTCCAGGCAATTTGATTAATATGTAACCATATTTTAATTAACAGTTAATGTTCAGCAACCTGCCGGCCTCGGCAGGAAATTAAGGGCTTAGGCCTCGGTTCGCCCACTGTCCTAATAATATTAAAACTAATTATGAAACTATAATAAACGAATGAATGGATATTATCAGCTCCTTGCCAGCCTCAGCAAGAATTTAAGGGCTTAGGCCTCGGTTTGACCACTGATAATAATTTCCTAGCTAAATAATATCACTTTTCTAGCTAAAACACTTTCCTAGCTAACACAACCTGTCACTCCGACGGTTGAAACCTATCTCCCCATTGCTTCTTCAATGTTATGGCGGTCTTATGACTGTTTCTCCAGGCAGAATAACGTTCATATCTGACGTTGAAGAACACACATCTTCTCCTTGCGTGGAGAAGATTTCTTTACTTTTTCTGCCGCTTCCCTCTTCTCAAATCAAGCCACCGAAAAATGTAAATCAAGTACACAAATACAAACAAATATAATGTTCCACATTACTTTGCGGTAGTATCGCCCATCATCGAATATGGACGAATATGGACAATAATAATAAGGACAATAGAAAAAACCAACCAAGACCTTGAAGAACAGAATCATGGCAGCAACCATTTCAATTCCAAGGTACGTTAAGAATTATCGCAAATACAAGAATCGACACGTTCTACATCTATTCGGCAAAAGAAGGAAAACATTCTTATAGGGTGATAAGAAAACAAGACAGTAGACTCAACCCTCGCGAATTACCTACCAGAAAATGCCAAGTAAAGTTGAAAAAAAAAGTAGTGGGACTTGTTTTTCCTTGCACAGTTTTACATAGCCTTTGTCTAAGGACTAAATCGATGAAATTGTGTGAGATCTTAAATTTGCTCTATACGTTAATGCTTATAAGTCGTTTCGCTGTGAATATTCTTTAATATTACTTGCTATCCCTCGTGAACGCTTATGTCCTTATCATAGCAATGTAAGAAAATTAATCTCCCTTTGAAATCTGGCGATGATTGCATTCTGCAACATTACTCAGCTCTGTATATACACTGGGGGAAAAAAATACTCGCGGGTGGCTTATAAAAAAATTAATTTTTTAAAATATTAGTCAATTAAATTAAATCATTTGATTCAATGATCGGCTTATATTTTGCGGTTGACTGTAAGTATACAACGAAATCATGACGGGTTCGAATTATATTTTTGGGACTATCACATCCTAGCTTCATGTCAGAATGAAGTTGGCAGCAATTCAAAACGCCAAAAAGATAGTCCATTAATGTATTCACGTGAATTCTGGGAAAGCTTAGTATTGATAAAACTTTTTATTGAAAAACTAGGCCATAAAGGTCCAGAAACTACTCCAGAGGAAAGAAGAATTATTCTTGACTCACGAATCTTGAGTATAAATTCAATTATTATTATTATTATTATTATTATTATTATTATTATTATTATTATTATTATTATTATTATTATTATTATTATTATCATCATTATTTGTATGCCCCCCAAGTGTGCTACCTTGGCGTGGTGGGGGGAGGGGTGGCTTGGCGAGGTTGCCCGTCATCCAGACGTCACTAAAAGTATCCATTAAACAAAATGATGAGTGAAAACAAAAACAATAAACTAGGGGTGGGGATATACAACCCGACGTGTGACGGAGCCTCGACCTCAAGCGGGCTTCTCTCCAGCAATCTTGCTGGGGATAACTCGCCAGGGCGTTTTTCAATGGTGGAGCACTTGGCCACTGAAGAATCAAAAACTTCAAGTGAAAAAATCAAACATGGCAAGCATGCAGGACAAAACTATTGCGAACTCTGCCTCAAAGAGTAACCAAGCGTACCCAGAGCAGTGAGAAACATCGAGCGAACGAACTTCCATCAACCGCTTTGCATTAGCGAAAAAGGTATTTGTCCACAACATACCTCCTGCTCAAGGCGATGGAGCGAACGATACAAGAAGCGTAGTGGAGGCTTTGGGGACTGGAGCCATCGATCCAAAGTGCCATTCGCCGGAGGTCGCCGAAAGTCACAAACCGAACATCGTAGAATGCGAAAACAATGATGCTCAGCAGCAAAAAGACCTTTTGCTGACAGTGTACCAAAAACATAACCTGAGTACGAAAATAGCCATAGACAAAAGTGAGGAAGAGCGGCTGACAAGAAACATCAGCGAAATTATAAATGTGATGAGAAATTCAACGAATGCCCAAAAAAATGTCAACAAGGATATCAAAAATGGGATTGACGAACAAGAGAACCTCGTTGATAGAATCCACCACTATCGCTCAGGTGACTACGGGCAGAGAGTGAGTTGAAAGAGCTTAAGAAAGTTTCTGAAAATAAAACTCCCTTCACTGAAAATACTACTCTATTCGTAAAAGGCAAAAGGCCGGCATGTAGCCCACTAAAACCTGATTGCAGGAAAAGGGCAATGGGACCGACACCAGTCAAGACAGGATACATCAGTCAAGGGGAGGAGAGAAATGTTGACTGCCAATTGGTGCGCTCTAAATTGCAACAAAAGGCTGCGAAGAAACACAGCGGGTGACAGCAAAAGATTAAAAACAGGCGTCCGAAAAGCAAGAAAGCATTCAATGCGATGCTTAAAAAGACCAGACCGAGGTCCTCAAGGAGATCAGGCAAAATGTGGAAGCCAAAAAAACGGTGTCTAAATCCGAACACGAAGAGTGATCAAAGCAGGCGGTCTCCTCGTAGAACTCGGGACGGAATCCACCGACAAGGGTGTGTTTGAGAGTGCTGTCAAGGATCTCCTTGGCTCTAAAGCTGTTATCTCGACATTACAGGCAATGGCCTCTTTGGAAATGAGAAACCTTGATTGCATTGCGGATGCCAAACAAGTAGAAGATTCCGTTAGGCAAACTCTTCCTACGGCAGACAGTTTTGGGGTAAGGCTGACGCCTACCAATCTTAGAGGGCAAGGCGTTGCTAAAATAGACAGACAAGAAAGACGCGGTGGAACTCCTGGCCAAGGAGAAAATTGAAATCGGCTGAGTTGTGTGCAGGATACATCGGAGGGTAGTCCCAACTCGATGCTGTTAGTGCTTTAACTTCGGACACATCTCCTTGAACTGCAAGGGGCCAGATCGAAGCAAACTGTGCTACAAGTGTGGCACTCCCGAGCATAAGGCGAAAGACTACCCAAACGAACCCAGTTTCATCTTGCGCAAAGATAAGGGACGCAAATCTGAAGATCACGCTCATATTCCAGGATGTGGTAAGTGCCAGGAGTTCAAAGAAGCACTCAGCAAGAAAAGAGCAAAGACATGATCTAAGTCCTGTAGATCAACCTACACCGTGGCTCAACCGCACAAGATTTACTCGACCAGGTTGCGAGTGAGGAAAAAGTTGACTTGTTACTGATATCTGAGCAACACCACAAAAAGGAGGAGGCTGGATGGTATTGTGATCGATCCGGCACCCCCGCCATCTGGGTACGTGATAGTGCTCTACCAACAGTTCGGACTTGCATCAGCGGCAATGACTTTGTGCTCATTGGGTATGCGGATTTGACATTCATAAACGTCTATTTCACGCCATATAAGTCAATTTCATGTTTTCAGAGCAGGCTCGATGAACTGGAGGAAGTTGTCTCGAGTACGGAAGGACGAATCCTTGTTGACGGTGACTTTAATGCCAAAACTTTAATGCCAAGATCTCGACGCGTTCGCCGCAGTTCTTATGAGCGGTGAAACTATGATGGGAACGAGGGGAGCCTCAGCTGAAAACATGGTGAACTCCACCATGAGGCGCATCAAGAATGCGTGTGACTGCTCTATGTTCAGGCGACGGCCTCGACACGATAAGCCTGCTGTGTACTGGTGGTCGGCAGAAATCGCTGAAAAGCGAAAAAAAGGTCACACGTTTAACAAATCGATATGAGTCACATTCCCGAACGCTGGCATACAGGTCGGCTAGAAAACTCCTCCTTAGGTTGATTAATGAGAGCAAGGCTCACTGCTGGTATAATCTCGTTGAGGGCATCGACAGGGATCCGTGGGTGCTGGGTTAAAAGCTTGTCTTGCGTAAACTAGGAGTCGCAAGGAGGCCCTGTGTGCTTGGAGTGGAAAAATGGACGAGATTGTTTAAGCACTTTTCCCTATGCATCCTGTTTGTCCCGATGATTCAGATGGCGAATGTTCTGGAGAATGCCAACTTTTTAGTGCCATCGAGCTGCATGATGCGGTGAAAGCTTTAAAAACAAAAAAGGCCACAGGGCCAGACGGTATTCCAGCGGAAGTGATACAGCTTGCACATCAACTTTGCACTGGCAGGATGCTCACTACTTTAAACGCACGTCTGCAGCAGGGCGGGTTTCCAAATTGCTGGAAGGATGCGAAGATCGTGCTGATCCGCAAGGGGAAGGGGAACGCGGAGCAACCATCTTCATATCGGCCCCTATGCATGCTGAACGCCGCTGGGAAGGTACTCGAGAGGCTCATTAGAAAAAAACTTGGAAAAACCATTTGAACTGCCGGGGATCTGTCTCCTCAGCAGTACGGCTTCATGGCTGGTCGATCCACAATCGGTGCAATAGCAGAGGTAGTGAGCGTGGTCCAGCGGGCAGAAGCCCACAATCATTACTCGAGATGAATAGTACTGCTCATAACTCTAGATGTGAGAAATGCCTTCAACTCTGCTAGATGGCCAAATATTCTTGGTACTCTGGAATATTTCAGGGTGCCGAGGTATCTGATGCGGATATTGAAGGACTAGCTCAAAAATCGGAAACTCATCTTTGACACATTGGGAGGCCGGCGAAGAATTGATTTGACATCAGGGGTGGCGCAAGGTTTCTGGGCCCGGACCTCTGGAATGTCTCGTACGATGAGCCTTTGAGGCTGCACTTACCAGGGGAGTCGCGCCTGATTGCCTACGCAGCCAACGTAGCAGTACTAGCCGCCGAACGTACTGTCGAACAGGTGCAACACAAACTGGGTGCAGTACTGCGCCGAGTGAGTGAGTGGATGATAGGCCGTGGGCTTAGCTTAGCGCTGGAAAACACCAAGGTCGTCATCCTGACCAAGAAGCGGATCCCTCGTGTTATGATGAGATGAGCTTCCTCGATCAGCGTCGAGCGTCAGCGGATAAGGCTTCTGCGGGAATGTCAGCTCTCAGTCGCCTTATGGCCACCACGCGGGGACCAACCTCGAGTAAAAGACGTTTACTGATGAGTGCAATGGCGTCAGTGCTCTTGTACGGCTCCGATGTCTGGGCTGATGATGTCAGTAAAAAGTCGCACCGAGGACGTCGGGCACTGGTGCGAGGCATAGAGCTCTACGGAAAGCGGCTGCATATCGCACTGTCACTTAACCTGAGGTGCTGGTTACCTCGAGGGTGATCTTTACGTGTGCAAAATGGACAAGACTTCGTTCGCACCTCTCAGGGAGAATAGGAAGACGGAAAATGATGACATCAAAAGACAATTGGAGCTGCGCATCGAATTACGTACGGACAGTTCATCTTATAAAGAAGGGCATCATGGATCGCTTGGCGATGCAGCGGGCAGTGCTAGGTTCTCGGTATGACAGGCAAGTATTTAGTCGGTAGTACGGTCGCGACTGGCTATCCGACACTCAGTGCGTAATAGCCTTCACCATCCAACTTTTAAAGGAATAATTAATTATTTTTTTATATGAATATTATATTATTTACAACCATTTTAATTATTTTAAGATACTTTTTTAGATGAGTAAGTAAGGAAAAAGAGAGAGAGCTAATGTTTTCTTTTCTCTTTTTTCTAATTTATTTATTTATTTAAAACGGTATCTGAAAAAATAATTAAAATAATAATATAAAATAATAATAATTATAAAAATAGTAATAATAATTATTATTATGGATAATACTTATAATTAAAGTTAAGTTGACATACGTACGCAGGTAATACAACACCATGCTATTAGACGTTAAGTAAAAATGAGTAAATTAAAGATAGGGACGCAGCCTATGCTGTGCTAAGCACGGAAAAATTCACACAGTATCAATTAAAAAATTCAGAAACGGCTTCAAATTTAGCTAAAATTAGACAAAACGCAATGCAACCAAAAGCGCTGGTTATATTTCGAGAGTATTACGATAGCTAATTTGAAAAACAAACCAAAAGAAGTGACTAAATTTTGCACAGGAACATTACAGCAAAAATTTAACATTCTGGGATACAGTACTGTTCGCATATGAAAGTAGATTCTACTTCTTTGATTTCGATAGCAGGCACTTAGTATTGAGAAAATCATGCACAGAAATGCAAATAAAAAACAAAGAAAGAGTGCTAAGTATGGGGGCGTTGAGTTTGAGTGGCATCATCGTGGGTTGGGAAACTTCAAATTGTTGACGGCATCATGGACAAAACTTGCTTTATATACTAGAAGATCCCACGCAAATATTCAGTATATTCTGAGTACGCCCCCACAATACCTATACCTCAACCTTATCGAGCAACTCTGAGATAGTGTGCAAAAGATGATTCGACACGGAACCACATCAAACAGGACACAACTTAAAGAAGTTTCACAGATGGAATGAGGAAAAACTTGCTGTTAGGTGGATCTAATTATTTATTTAACATCTGTCATAAATTAGTTTAACGACATATAACGCAAGAGTTATATTTTGTTATACATCTGAGTCATATATCTGAATAATGCAAGGAACAATGTCATATTTTAAAATTTAATCTACACCGCGAAAACGTATTTCGCCCATGTATGTTTATTTTTATATTTATATGTAAGTGTAGTTTCGAAAACTATTTTGAACCTTCATTGTTTCTTTTAAAACGAACGTTTTTTTTACTCTTTCAGGACATCCAGGAGTGGTGGGTGGCTGTGGAACACCAGGATCTGGACCGCACTCTGGTGCACCTGGATCTGGAGGTACGGGACCGCGTCGTATGAACGCAAACAAAACTGGTGCGAAAGATTTAGTTAGTCCGAAATCAGGTAATTTAGGCTAAGCACTAACAGCTTTTACTTACAAAAAAAAAAAAAGATTCAACCGATTTCACCGAACAGCTTTTGTACAAATCAAATTTATATTATTCAAAAGCGGAACACGTACACCCTAGAATTTTGCAGGAAAGTTATAATTTTTATCAAACAGTGCTAATTCACCGAATCAAAGGCAAAAGGAACATATTGCTTTGCAAAGTTTTTAAAACATCCAAACAGAAATATTCTCTAGACATTTTTGTACATTTTTAGCTTTTTTTACCTTTCACTATGCTCCAACTAACGCAGAACACCTGAACAGATGTTATAAATAATCCAAGAAAAACATACACAAAAACAAACAATTCGCCAAACCAACCCCCTAGTGAAATACCATAGAGTCGGCAGATATATTACATAGCTCGAATTTAATATAAACTAATTTACAAAGCGGAGGATTTATTGAATCTCGAATGCATGCAAAAAACCATCGAAATGTTGAAAGCTTTTAAATTGCATTTTCGAATAAAACACGGCGACGATACGCGATTAGAAAGAAATATTACATTGAACGCAAGGTGAAAGGCCGATCGTATTTCAAACACACTAGCAACGCTCCAATGAACATCCTGGAAAGAGGACCCAGAAGTTATACAGTATTCAGAATTTACGACCTTTCTTGCTTCTTTTTTTGTGTTTATTCATCGTAGATGTGAAAACGGACTCGTTGAAAAAATAATTTCGGAAACGCATGCAAACGAACGAGAAAACTCGAAAATTTCTCTGAAAAAGTAGTAACGAGTGTCCTAATCACCTTAAAGCAGACGTATTGGTAGGAAACATTTGTGCCAATAAATACGTTCAATATTCGGTTCTAAGGCCAGTACCAACTTTGAGGGCCAGCGCTGTTGCTGGATTTTGGGATCGAAAGACACTTTTTTGGTTCATAACTTCTGTGGTTCTTACAAAGCGTGTCTATGAATTTAACAGATACATGTTCTTCAATACTTTTGATTTGAAAAAAAAAGAACTAAAAAAACAAAACATGATTCCATAATATTTGTAGGAATACCATAGACGGAAATCACCACACTGCAGTCCACACATCAGACCAGTTGTCTTCCAAACACAAACATTTACTCGTAAATTTGAAAACAAAAAAAAATTGTCGGTAAAAAATGTGGAATTGCTGATTTTACATTTATTTTTAGATAAAATTTATGACTGCGTGCACTTTGAACTGATATGAACACTCTTATAGTGCACGGATGAAAAATCGATTACGAAAATCGTAGGTTTGCTTTTCTCTGTAGGACTACATACTCTTAAATAAATATTCCTATCAAAGTCATAGCGGAAACAATAAATAAATTTGAAGTATAAAATTCAAAAGGGAGTGACATTGTTTTGAAATAAAAAATCGGATTGGTTATTCTAATTCTATCTATCACCACAATTAGATTTGGTTACATTGCAAACTCTTTCAACCTATGATGAGACATTGCCTTGTTTTGGTTAAAATTGATTCAAACTATATGTTGTGCTATGTGAGCTGACACTTTGACATATTCAAAACTTATGGTGCTATATCAAAATGTCGGCCTATTGCATCTAAGTCTTTCAGTGCACATGAAATGAGTATCATCGACTGTGTCAACTAGCAAGCCACTTTTAAAAGATAAGTACTGGTACCAATAATCCTCTGTTTTTCTTTTTATCAGAAAGAAAGTACTAGCAGATGTATCTACATACTAACTAAAAATCTATAAAAAGTACGATTTTCTTCGACTTTTCGGTATTCCATCAAATAATGTTGAACAAACATAATTAAATGTCGCTTCAAGTATTTTTGTAAATCAGATCTTATGGAACCTTATGTCAGTTTCTCATTAAAGATTGTCCAAAAAATTAAAAGCATTTTAAATCGCATATAATTTCAAGCATATCTTTTAACCATTACCGATTAGAAAAGAAAATGTTCGCCTGAGAAGTAGAATTTCCCCCATAATTCCACGCCCCAATATCTTTGCTGGTCATATTTCCCCTACATGACCAGCAAAGATAGTAACATCGATTCTTGCTTAAAGTTCATCCTTGATACCTGGATAAAAGACGTAAATATATTAAAGAGAAAGAGGCCTAGGATAGAACCCTGGGAGTAAATTGATACCGAAAGCTTCAGAACTATTCCCATCAGATACAATACAGACAGTAGGTCCTCTTATGAAATAGGCTACTATTTGTAAACCTCTGATTGGAAAGCCAAATTGAATTAGTTTGTTATCAATCAAACACTCTTTTTGTCATTCAATTTATTTTTAACAATGGCTTGGAAGGTAGTGATTAAAGCCAAATTCTCTTACTCGCTTAGTGCCAGTAATTCTACTGAATTGAGGAAACATCTAGAAACTGGATTTGATGCTTCATAGGGTTTCTTTGAACCTCTCGTTGGCATAGTCAGCTGTTCTTTTGGAGATGATTCTATGAAGGGAGAATAAAACGCGATGATCCTGCTGGTACCTCAAGTTGAAGCTGTAAGCGGTGCGGTAGTTTCTTGAGAGCGCCACGTTTGCAATGAACTTCTAGAATGTCTTATGGCAAATTCCAATCAAGATAATTACTGAAGGCCTTTCTCATCGCGATTTTTGTGAAGACTCATTCAAGGATTGAATTTAGACAACCGAACTCTCTCTTCAATTGTATTTTTGAACTTCGATCGAAATTTCCTCAAGTTTTCCACTCAACTTGGTCCGCACAATGAAAAAAACAATAGTTGACGTACTTGTTCAGAAGATTGGCTTGTTCTGTCCAATAAAAATGAACTGCATATTTGATAGCCTCCAATTGAATAGAACCGGCCCAAATTGGATACGTGACTTCACCATGAAGGATTTTCTGCATTGAAGTTCCTAATATTGCAAAGAAATCAATTTTTCACAAAGTAAGTACTGTTTCAATGAGGTCCTCTTCCGAGTGTCCGTGTTTAGCGTATATTCCAACAAATGCAACAACGAACCATACAAACACTGAGCTTAGTATGTCGACATCCACGCACTTTGACTTATATGACTGTGTCCTTGGATTTTGAGATACTCCCTGAAAGCCGTAGCTACTCCAAGGATTCCACTTGGGTACTAATTCCCAATGACTTGATATTTCCCCAGGTGTACTTTATATTTGCCACTTAGTCTTGTCTCTGATATGAACAAAAAATCTGGCCTATGCATGTCCAAATATTCCTGGACGAAAATCTTTTGATATTATGGAGCTTGTGAATACATGTTTACTATAGAAAACTTTATGGAGAATATCGCGGCAGCGAATTTCGAAGCAATTTCTAAGTACATCGTCTTTTTCCAACTTAGAGTTTTTTATATTCTGGAACCCACTCTGCGAATGAGGGAGAACAATTCACATAAAAAGAATCGGTTGCGTCGTTTAGTATGACAGAACATTTGAGCTTTAACTCGCATTTCCGTGCCGTACAGGCTGAGTTGCAGTTGTTTTGGCTGGACGTCTTTCTATATAAGTGTTTGCAACCTGATTTTAAAATATATTTTCCAAGAAACATTGACAAAGTCCATCCTTACTTCCATTTTCAAAGGAGACTCTGTCTCCTCTCCTCAGCCTCCCTAGCCTCAAGACAGCCCCTGAAGTCGCAGGGTGGCCTTCTTTTACAAGTTACGAAGGAAATTGCATCTTTTCCTTTTGGCTTCTCGAATAAGGCAGTCGTTACGTTGTGGTGCTTATTGCATTTAACAGGAAAATATTCCATTCCGTGGTTAGAGGCAGTATGTCCAAAACGTTACAATCAAAAAACTGCTATATGCTGGATTTAGTCCAACGCTCCTACTGTATTTTTAGTGTTGTGTTGTATGAGTGTTCTCAGCTCCATAGCCATATTTATGTCAAAGTCAGGCTTAAATTGAATAAGAAAGGGGGTAGAGTCTCTTTTGCTTCCTTGGGGCCACCGTAGAGACCACCGAGAGAGCACTCTCTATAAAACGCTTTTCAAAAACGCTTTTCAAAAACGCTTTTGACGAATAAAAGGTGGAACTCTCGCTATCTTAGTGGCTGCAACGTTGATCATTTCTTCCTTATCTTCAACAGCTATTCTACCCACTGGGGCGGGAGTATTGATTTCACTAATGTTTGCCGAAGCTTTGAAATCCACGACATGTTATGGAAGTTTTTATCGGTGAAATTTACTGAGGCACATGAAAGTCGGTACGCGGTTCTATTCGACCTTTTTTTATTTGATTGGACTTAAAGTCACAATCAGACATGTTTCCCTCTATAGGGGAGGGAAGTAAAGAGCGAATTGTCCTAATCTACAGGGAAGGCCTCTGAAGGGACTGATAACTGAAAACCCCAGAAAACCCAGGAAAAGATTTTCTTGCTCTCTTGATTTGAACATTAAACTCCTTTTGCGTATACTCCTCCAAATACCGGTCAACTTGTGAAAAGCTTCATTTTAAACTTTATGGAAATTCTACTGCCGCATTTCTACATAATTTTCAGTAAGAACAAAATCCGACGACGAAATCTCCCATAATCAATGAATGTAAGGCTCAATCGAATTGACTCACATCCAGCCAAAGCATCTCCTTCTGTAGTGGTAAATTTATCCTCATCTACAAGCAAGTTATCAGAAGAAAGTTGTAGCTGTAATTTACAGCTGGTTAAAAGATCTAGCAAGGACTCGTCTTTTATACATCCTACCCCCTTTAAAATAAAAATTTCAAAAACCTGAAATTGTATAACTCTTTCATTCAGAAAAGGTTTGTAGTTAAACTTGTTTAGTTTCATCATTGTATTTCTTTTACTACCCCTCGCAGATACCCAAACAAAATCTTAACCACTTTTGTATTCTTTAGTACTTCTATGCAAAGTTTTTCGCAGTTTTTAACTTCTCTAATCAGGACAAAGTTCATTAATAAATATATCCCGATATACAAAGTGGACGAAGTGTTTTTTTAATTTTATTTTGTAAAAATGATAACTTTCGGACTGTTTCTGCTTCATTAATCAAAAAGACATTTTAATGCATATGATATAGTGAATTTTTAGGACTTTGTGTGAAGCCATTTCTTTAAAAGGCATTCAATCATGCTTCGTCAAAAACGTTCACACAGTTCGAAAATATCAACCATAAGATACGACCTATTTGTTACTGGCTTTATTTAATGTCGACAAGACCGTGTTCTCTTTAATCTGGCTGTTATCTTTTGAATTAAGATCCAGTGAGCTACCAAACGAACTGATCCAGACCATCGGAAAATACTGTTTTATAATACTGTTAATACAAAATACAGGCTTTGCGAACTCCCTCTTTCATAAATATTGGAGTTACTGCTGATGCGTTTCCCGTAAACATACAAAGTTCAATGTCGATAATACTGTCAACTACACAATTTTCGTTAATTTTGATCAACTCCAATTATCTTTTGGTTTCTCTAATTTCTATACAGCCAATGCCACAGTTTTGAGCCATTGTTTTGAACATACAACTGGCTTTATCACTTATGGACCTGATGACCTTATTTGCTTGTTTGATTAGGGCTTCGTTAGAATGCTGACCTTGCGTTTGTTGTCGCTTGTCCTTTTGGCGTTCATAGACTGACTTTTCGCAGGAATTTTTCCGAAGACGGTTTATTTGACGCAACATAGGCGTATTCTCCCTTTCAAAGACTATTCAAAGAGTCCATAGTTGTTGCCCGGCTGATTCTTTTGGCGCAACGTTGGAGTGTACGCCTCAGAATTTTAGTGACAGTCATACCGTAACCTTATCCTTGACAAATTGTTTGACTTTTCACTTATCTTTCTATTGAATTTATTTAGGTCTCTCTTTTTGGTTGAGCTTGAGCGGTTTACTTGTCGTTCATAACATAACTTTTTTGAAGGAAACTCTAAGTATGTCGCTGATCGATGCTATTTCTTCGTTATTGCAGGTGTTGAATTTTTTCATGTGATTTGATTTTCCATGGTCCTCTGAAAAATGGCCGAGGGTAAATCTTGCTACTACTTTTTGAAAACAATCAATTATTGGTATCAGTTCCTGCTTTCATTTGACTAGCTCATTTATTGGCATTTTGAAAACAAATCTTTCCTGTACTTAAAATAAACTGATCCTTAATTAATTAATTTAATTAGTAATTAATAACCGTATGTTTTAGCGATACAAATCTTCAAATCTTACTAAACGTAACAACCTTCTGAATTTGAACCAAGTTTCAACCTTCATTCGCTTTTATATAACGATTTTCACGGATTTTGCTTCCTGTTGACTATAGGTCATAAATAAGAGGTGAAGTGGGATTGACTTAAAAGAGTAAGACAATTTTAATCGCTCAATTGTATTTCAGTTTTCGCTCATATTCAACTTGCCGCCCAGACTATGGTTGAGGACAGTTTGTTATTTGTACCGTCTTATAATTATGAATTATTCGAAGATGAATCATCCTTCTGGCTAAATTAACGTTCGAATTGTTGTACGGAAGTCCGATAAGTTTTTACTCATGGGTGCATTTCTAGTGGAAAGGAGATTTCGAAGTTCCATACCACCGGACTGTTTGCTGATATGACCTTTCGTAACAATGATTAGATATAAAATTTGGAAAATTTCTTTGAGTTACCGCGACCGTACAAAGTTTATTTATTGTTTACGCTAATTTCGGCATCATATAGTAGATCAACGAGCAAATAGTTTAGTTTTCCTGTAAATACACGTTAATCTACACAAATCATTCTTTAACTGCCTCCAAAACGAGAAACATTTACACCACATACTAACCATATTTACAATGATAACAATTTGTCACAGAATTGTTTTAATTCCACTCACGTTAACATTATTGTATTCATCCCGAAAACTTTAGATGAATTTTCGACGATGATTGGCAAAACACCAGGCGGTAAAATGGCACGGCTTTTATAGATTTCAATACGATTAGTTTTTAATAAACAATACCGTACGAGGGCTTGCATTCGTGGAAAATGAAAAAAAGCACTCTTGTAAACCCAGTTCAATGAAACATAACCTAGAAAAATTAGGATGCGCTTCAGCACACACATACAAACCCACAGTTGAAATGGAACCGGCGTTAAGTGCTTCCGTTTCAACGTCGGCTCGAGGACAAACAAATAAATATCTAAAGTACTTATCCTGAAATAGAGCCTGTGAATGCTTTTTCTGTCAACCTAACTCATAAATCATCAAAAAGCAAATTTATCATTTGTCAACGCGCAAGTCCTGCTCCTGCCTTAAGCGTATGTAAAAGCGAAGCCTCCGTAAATTCATAGTCATGTGCTTTGTCATATTTGGTGTATTTTCAACGTTTAGATGTGATTTTTCTGTTTATTTGTGACTAATGTCTGTGGTTTTTTCGTTACCAAACTCTGAATGCTCCCTTTGATCAAACGCTACGTATTTCCAGCAATACAGAGAATAAGCTTCCGTCCCAGGTAAAAGATCGGTGAGCTCATTCCTAACGATTCAGTAATCAAACTTTTCTATCTAAATATAAGTCATAAACATCCTCACTTGTTTGAAAAGCTTGCAATCCGTTTTGCAATTGCAATTTTTAAGCATTGAACCTGGGAGCTATGAGCTAATTTGCTTGATTTACGGAGCACTTTCGACATTCGATTATGTGTGCTTTTGTTCTTATAAAAATCTTTTTTCTGTGTATCTGTGATATTTGGTTGAAATGTTGGAAAACAAAGTCCTCGCGTAGTGGACTTAGATCGCTAGGCTGAAAAAAGTATACGGTGTGTTAGAGTAAATTAAAGATGAAATGATGATTATAAACAGATTACATAGGATGTTGTCAGTGTAAACAATTATCTAGCGATTAAACTGGGGAACTAGCTCGTTGCGAAATTTAGATCCTTAAGTAAACACTTCATGATTGCATTTCGGCAAAGAGAATCTCTTCAGCGAATTTTGTGTTCAAATTAGCTTGCTTGTGTTCGTTTGATGGTTTTGTTTGTAATTGGCTAGTCACTTGTTAGTTTAAAGTGAAAATTAAGAAACATATTGGATTTTTCGTGAACCCGCGAATAGGAGCTCGAACGAAATGATATGATTGGCGTACATTAGTAAATAGTCTAAGTAAGATTGTAATCCAATAACTGCGCAAGAATAATTGCCTCAGTCAATGTAAATAAACATTTTCGTTGCTTTTGTGTCGTACTTGGCTTAATCATTTGGCAGTTTCATATTTTATAACATGCTTATTATTCGGATAACTTTAAGATTCTAGGATCTTAAGTAAGTTTATTTTTTCAATCAAATGTTAAGTGCAAAATTGTATTAAGATATGGCAGAGACCTCATTTCAGTAAATAAAGTGCATGAATTTTTTCGATGGAAGACTGCGAGATATAAGAAAGTTCAGCTGTTATTTTTATTTGCTCTTAAAAACGTTTATTGCATGGTGGTGAATGGACTTAAAAATTAACAAACAGACTCGCAATTTTTAACCTTATGAACTACTCAAAAACCTCCTTGATCAAATACATATAAATGCTACTGCAGCCACCAGTACCATCAAGTTTGCAATTTTGATTCTAATTTATATTTATATTTCATGCTACTAACATGAAAGTCGACCACTTTTTAGATAATTTTTGGGCTCAGTTAGGACTTTTCATTTACCTTGGCCATACAGCCATATAAGGATAAGGCCACTTTTCAGATACGTTATATATACCATATAGTTGTACGGTTAGTAGAAGTTTTGTGTAATTGTTTGCATATAACACGAACCGACGTTTCGACGAAAAACTTCAAGAGGCCATGTTTCCACAAAGATATCATATTTTCCAAAAATAATTTATCTATGCACCATAACAGGCCTCTTATATTCACATTTAAAATTTCATTGAAATCTGGCGGAAGCTATCAAAAACGTGGGTCGATTATCTGTGGATTCCGCCTTAGGAGGCTCTAGTAGTATAAACGAAGCTTAGCTTTGGAGGGAAATATTTTTTCATTCTAGTGTATAAGAAATTGTGAAACATTGCTTTTAACTCATTCCCGCTCTAAAAATCCATGCGTTCACAAGATGCAGCACTATAGGATGGAGGTCACTTTTTAAACTTTCCTCGGTTCTTCAGGTGAAATTGAACTAAAACTAAAATTTAATTTATCATGATAATTGTCATTGAAAAAATAATTTATCACGAATTCGTAACAACTATGAACGATGCGTTCACTATATATTAGTACTATGAAATTAGAATGATGTCTCTTAAGTTCGGAAAATTAAGTTTTTATTATGTTAGGTTTCTCGGGTCAATACAACCCGAGTATGAAAAAGGTCAGGAATTAATTTCTAGTCAAATTCCAAATCAATTAGCACGTTATTGGTTGGAAGCGACTTTAAAAATATTGTTTATTAACATTTGTATGCGAGTACAATTATATGACTACACGACATGATACCAAATTTATTTGCGTACCAAATTTGAATGTACCACGGAGTTGGTACAACATCTTGAACACGATACAATGTTTGTAGATGACAACTGATGTTATTCATTCAACGATTGTACGCGATTCGTCATATCCAACTCCAACTTTCTCCAGTGTGTGTTCCATTAGTTGTTTGAACTTGACGTGTTTTGTTTGTGTTTGAAATGGCTCTTAACGGACTTTATATTTGAGTTGAATAATCGTCAATGGGAGGACTTCTTGCAGAGTCCAGAGCCACCAGATGTGCCATTTTGGAGACGGGCCAAACACTTCAAAGTGAAAAACAAACCAGTCATGCCACCTATTCATGGCCCCAACGGACTGAAGTTTTAACAAGAGGGCAAAGCTGAAGCGTTTGCAGATGCTTCGAAGGTGCAAGTTCGAGAAAGTGCTGCCGAAGCAGAGTACTTCGAACAAGTTGGCAAGAAGCAGAAACGATACGGCCACTGGACGTGACAGAGATCTAAGACAAGATACAAGGACTTAAAAAGAATCAAGCACCAGGATACCACACACTGTCAAACGCAATGATACAATGGCGCCCAGATAATCCGGTACAGAAGATCACGAAGATCATTAATGCAAACTTTCATTTTTCGCCATTACCCTGAAGAGTGAAAACTAGAAAGAATCATAGTTACCCCAAAAGCAGGCACAAATTTAACCTTTCCCCAGAATTGGTGGCCCATTAGTCTTGTCTCAGCTGTATCAAAACTGTCGTTCAGAGAGTTGCTCATTTAGCTGAACGAAATCATTACAGGAGCGCATCAGATTTCCGGTACACAATATGGCCTTAGAGCATCACAGTCTACGGAACTCCAACGAAAATGGGTGATCCAACACATTGGAGATGAAATAAATTACAGAAAGTCCACAGGATTAGTTATGCTTGACATAACTAAGCCCTCAAAGTTTCACTTCCTATCACTCAACTGACTCCAAATTGATTGACAATCATTTTTCCGACCTGCTCCCGATTCAAGCTGGAGTCCCTCAAAGACTACCCATAACTGCAATTGTCTATAACCTCTATATGGTGGATATGCCTTGTCTCCCAACAAGTGTTTAAACAGCTTGATTTGCTGATGATATATGCATCTAATAAACAGCCAGACAAGCATAATTCATCAGTTTAAAGCTGCAAATTTCTAATGAAATTAAGCTTGGATATATTAATAAATGGAAAATATACACCTTTCATGAAAACAATCGCCTTACAGGAAACGGATGGAAAATAATAAATAAAAATGCAGCTCATTTTTCACATATTCAGCGGATGAGTGATCTGCATCAAGAGCCACAAGGGAGTAAGGGCGTGCTAACACACAAACTCCAAGTACGACCAACGAAAAATGAAACTGCTCACAATTCGAACGATTTAACGGTTTGCCAAATCATAAACAACGATTTCGATTTCGACGATGACACAGTTAGCAAAACGGAGAACAATATTCAGCCTACTTACGACAATGAAAGCAGTAACAACAAATGCCAATGACAAGCCTCTTCTAAGAAACATTACCGACAACAGTTCCTGAGAATCCCAATTATAGAAGAATGGAATTGGAAAACGATAAGAATAGAAACGCAATTGGGTCAATATCTAGGTCTTATATTTCCTGGAGTGTTTAAGTCTAACGATACAAGTTTAGAAAGGTAAAGAGAGACCTATATTTCGAGTATTAATGTGACTGAAGCACTCCAAGAAAATTCCAGCAATGTTAAGGTTTGAAATACGTTCTGAACGATAAATAAAAAGACAGAATGATAAATCAACAGATGTGAGCAACAAATTACAATCCAAATACAAATATTACAATTGATGAACAATTATTTTCATTCAGAGGTCGATGTACCTTATCTCAATAAATTCCAAATAAATATGAAATTAAATGTTGGCTTCTATGTGACAGTAAAACAGGAAACATTGGTTACATTCAGTGTGGTTGGAAAACTTCAGGGAAGCCCCGAGACCCCCGAGAGACCCCTAACTCGATACCAAAGGATTCGAAACTAGTTCCAACAGACACCGCAAAGGCTGTATGTCCCTTCATGAAACTGCCTACTATTTTTATAATGCTCACCGGGAAGCCAAATTGAATAAGTTTGTAGATAAGTCCGTCGATCCAAACCGAATCAAAGGCTTTTCTAGATCAATGAGGCACGCTACGGCGGCCTTTCTGGCCTGCCAATTTTTTTTCATACTGGCTTGAAAAACATCCATCGCGTCTACCGTTGAGTGATGTCTTTTAAAGACAAATTGTCTTTCCGGTACAGTTTCTGCTTCTTCAGAGAACTGTGTGATGCCTTGAAAGATTACTATTTCCAGTAACTTTCATACGTTAATAAAATGTATCGCAAGACGAGCAAAATAAGAATGGGAAAGTTTTTTATAAAAAAATTTGAAACCCCATCAGCCCCGGCCGATTTGTTGGAATTTTGCTCAAATGCGAGCATCCTGAGTTTCTCAGGGCTCACAAACAGGGAACTGCCGAAAGGAGTGTCCGACGGAGTCCGATGGAGTCCGACGGATTCGTATCGGTAAATCTAGTCAAGCACAGACTCTTGTGGTCCCTGTCAAACGATGATATAGTTCTTTTAACCAACGAATTGAAAGCAGAGTCCTCACTTGCTATCTCCCCTGGAAGGGCTTTCGCAAAATGATTTGCGATGGAGTCAGCAACGGCCTTGTCATCCATGAGCATGAAACCGTTATAAGCGAGAACCGCTGGCAGGTCCTTACGGCCAGTTATTTTGTTTGTTTGGGGAAACATCCAAGCACCGGGACTAATTTTTGCTAGGGTCTACTTGAATTTTTCATTGGGGAAATAAGATGTTCTCCTCGAAATCATGCTATTAAGGGAGAGTTTAAGAAGGTAAAACCTCTAGTTTTCCCAGTTAACAACATTCAAATTGCGGTGGTATATTTTTTTAGTTGTAGTTTTCTTACGGTGATACATCTGCGATGAAGCTCCAAAATGTCCTGTGGTAAATATCTATAAAGGTAATTCCTGGAGTTTTTTATGGAGATCTTTGAGGTGACCGGATTAAGGGTTGAGTTTAAGCAAGCGATTTCCTCGTCGATTTCGGCGGTTGTGAGATTTTCCGATCTGCTGATTGAAATATCGCCAAGTTTCCCACTGAAGTCAGTACTAACTGCTTCCCAGTCGATACGCTTGTATGGGATAAAAAATAGAGGTTCTGCTACCTACAGGTATACACCCTTTTTCACTCTTATGGTCAGCTCTACCAAAATATGGTCAGACTGTGCGTCGATGACTCCACATTCAAAATTCCTCCAGCTGTGGGAGATATTTCCCAGGTTGGAGGACACAATGAAAAAATCAATGGCTGCCGAGCTTCTTCAATAGGTGGGCTCGTTCAGCGCAATCAAAACGAGAGCCATATTTACTGACACCCAGTTAAACAGAGCCGTTTCATATCCATTGGATACGTGATTACCCCAGGAAGGATATCTTCCGTTCAAATCACCCCCTATTGCAACGTAATCAAACTCTTCACAAAATGCGGATACTGTCTCCAAATCTTCAGTGAGATCCCTTCGCGAATATCTGCGTTTAACGTATATCCCATCAAATACAAAGGTGTACCCTCCCAGAACAAAGCTAAATATCATGACGTCTGAAGAGTTCAGACTTTGAAGACAGTGTCTTTGAACTTAGAGGTGCTCCTTGAAAGCCATAGCTACTCCAAGGATTCCTTCTGGCTTGTCTTCCCTTATGACTTTATATTTCCCCGAGTGAACTTTGTGTTTACTTCTCAGTCTTGTTTCTGAAATGAACACGAGATCTTGTCTATGTATGTCCAAGCATTCTTGGAAAGAGTTCCTTTTGACACGTGGAGCTAGCGAACAAATGTTAACTATAGAAAGCTTAATGGGGCTCATCGCGACAACAGATTTTGAAGGTGATTTCTAAGTACGCCACCTTTTTCTCACTCAGATAAGTGAGTATTTTGTATTTTGGACAAATGAATCCACTTTGCGGATGAGAGTGAACAAGTCACACCCGAAGAATTGATTACAGTCGTTATTTATGACAGAATTTCTGTCTTTTCATTGCTGTTGGCAACTATTCGCTTTTGCCTGCCGTGCAGGCTGTGCTGAAGTTGGTTTGGTTGCACCCCTTGCTATGTAAGCGAATGAGACACCATATGACAAAATTCCTCCGTTCCTCCTTTTCTTTTAGCAGATTAAATTTCCTCTCCTTTGCCTAAGGACAGGCTCTGAAACTCACAGGGTGGCCTTTACTGTTGCAATTTACGCAGAAAACTAAATCTTTGCCCTCCTCATCCTTTTCAATCGGACAGTCTTGGATTGGTGGGGTTTGTCACACTTGACGCAACAAGACCACATGACCAAGTCGTTGGCAATTGAAACACTGCGAGGTGTTTGATTTAGCCAAATGCTCCCATTCTACCTTCTGGTGTAAGAGGGTTTTTACACTCATCGCTTTTTTGACGTCAAAGTCTGGCTTAAAATGAAAAAGGAAGGAGTTTTCTTTTACGTCCTTGACGCCACTGTTGATAACCTTATGGCTCCCAAGACACCCTCCCCTAAGACGGCTTGGAGTTCTGCCTTGACATCATTGTTTTCGTAGGAAGAGTGCACACTCTTTAGCTTTTTTCTGTTGGGAGTGTAAAGGTGTAGCACGCTAACTTGTCCCATTTTAATAAATTAACAAGGCTCTTATGGTCTTCTATTGTTTTTGGGTGTAACGAAGTTCATGTACAACTATGTAGTTAACCGTTACACCGAATTTTGGCGCATCGAGCTGGTTTTTCTGGCATGCTCGTTTAACTCTTTCCTGATAGGCTCAAGATTCAGACTGTAACAAACAATAGGAGGAACATATGCAGGTAAACATATGCGTTGACAGTGACAGTCCGATCGTTTGAACGTTTAAATTCAGACCGATAATTAAATGTAAATGCCGAACTTGAAATTGAGACATTCTCCCTAGAAAAAATCGTTCCTGAAGCTCATATGGCCTTTGAGACGCCAAAAATCCGAAGTCTTTATTATAATTTTTTTATTATTCCAGACAAATTGAAGAGTGATAACTAAGTTACGACTCATTATTTAAACAATGTCATCATCTATCGGTCCTAGAAATTTTCTGTAATTTGTAACCTATCGTCATCTTGCATCGATGTAAATGCAGGTTCACGTGTAAAATTCTGCTGAATGATTGGTCAGATATCCATGAAGCCCGAGTTTGACGCAAGGCCAAACGGTAGGGGCTAGCATAAATTGCTTTACGTATTCTTCCATGGTGTTCTTTGGTATTTGCCGTTTGATTATCTCCTTGCGCAGTTCCAGTTCTCAAATAACCGGTTCTATGAAGGGTTTTCGATGGTTTCATAATCATTTCAATCTTTGAAACTCGATATTGACACCCATCGTTAGAAAAATTGGGGTATTGTCTCTGCGATTGAATGACATAGAACCCCGTTCCACCATTCAACCCCATTCCAATGCAGGGGTTGAAAACATTTACGCCATGTGCAACACAAGTTCTGGTCACAAAGCTTGGGACACTGGACGAGATTATTAAATAAGGAAAAATGTTAGTGACAGAAATGTTCATATGTGTAAGATTTCTTAGTGCGTAGAAGAAGCAGATTTTTTGTTGTCAGTACTAGAACTTGTGTAAGACGACATGACATTTGTTTTTCCTGACTTTGTAATTAAATGTTTAATTTGCCGTCGGAGATGGTGCACGTCAACTCTTAAAGCTTTATTTTGCCCCCGCTTCCGGTGTGCCTTAATCGCTTCAAGCAGATCGATCTTTCTGAGAAAGTCAATGATCTGCTTCGGCCTCAGGCGTCCCAATTCCTCCCCGAAAGAGATGCAAGTTCCTAAGCGTTCTCTTCTCCTGCGGGACAGTGTGTCGAAGTGTGCCAGCAGATGCACTGGTGTCTCCTCCGAAGTATTACAAAACCTGGACTTGCCATTCACTGCCAAGCCCATCCTTTTGAGATGCCCTTCGAGTGTGCAGTACCCCATGAAGATCCCGGTCAGGACCCTAAGGTTTCTTTTATTCATTTCAATGCACACCCGAAACTTCTTCTCGTCATAAGCGTTGCGGAACAGCTTCGACATTCGTAGCGCTGGAAGTCCATTCCAGAGCCTATTACATTCTCCATCCTGAGTTTGTGAATGAAATTCATTTCAGTTGCACTAAAGGGTTCAGGACCGATGAATACTGTCGATGCTCCTTTCCTCGCCTGCTCATTGTCGTCGATACCTGCGTGTCCCAGTATAGGGCAACTCTATTGTCCGCACTCAATTTGTTGAGTGTATTGCAACAATCTAGAACCATTCTCGATGTATTCACCGGGGATTCTAGTGCTTTTAAGGCTGCAATCGGATATTATAGCTATGGTTTTGCCTTTGTATCCTCTGTCTATGCTGAGTTGTGCGCTTACAGCGATGGCATAGACCTCAGCCAGAAAGATACTTGGCATACTTCCCATCGATTGGTAGTACTTGGTGCCAGGCCCAAATACTCCAATTCCTTTTCCCTCAGATTTTTCCCACCTATTGCATATTGGTTTCAACGCTCCATTCCCTCTGGTCTACAGAACTTGTTGTGAAATCTAAATGCCGATGTTATGCGATCTGACGGAGCATATATGAATAGGGTCACCTTCACTAATTTAACTTTGTCCTTGTGCCCCATTCTGAGACCATTTTCTCTTCCTTCATATAAGATTCTTGACATTATAGATCCCGCTGCTGTTTCTATCACCAAATGAAGTGGCGATAGGTTAAGTATTTTCTGTATGCTGCCGTTGGAGATGACTTTATGGCACCGGTAATACAGACACATGCCTCAATCAACGCTGACCTCAATCGAGTGCAAGCCTCGTGTTGCGTTCCTGGATTTTGTCTGTCCAGGCCATCGCTGCATGAGTGATGATTGGTCTCACCATTCTGGTGTACATCCACCGCACGATTCCCCGGGTTACCCCAGGACTTGCCTGTCATGTCCTGGGAGCTTGCCAGCCAACAGCAGTCCGCGATACTTGATTTCATTTTCATACCCAATCTCCATCCCATTTAGGTATATGGTGCGGAGTTGGTCCATATTTATTCTTCTTGTGAACGGCACCAATGTGGTTTCATCAGGGTTAAGCCTTATACATATCTTCTGGCACCATCTGTTCACAATTCGAAGTGCCCCCTGCACTATATCACGCAGTGTCCCTTCGTATTTTCCTCTGGTTAGAATTGCAATATCATCCGCATACGCGTAACATATGACTCCAGCTTCTGAAAATTTACCTAAGACTTCATCTGCCACAAGAGTCCATAGTAGTGGTGGAAGAACACCTCCTTGTGGGCATCGCCGGTCCGTACGTACGTTGATAGTGCTTGATCCCACTTTACACACGACGGTTCGCTCCGCCAGTGACTGAGACAGGCAGCGTACAAGGGTAGGATTAACCTCCCTTTTCATCAGCGCCCTCTTTACCGCATCGTGGCTGGTATTGTCAAAGGCCCCTTCAATATCAAGGAATGCACCTAGTCCTGCCTCTTTATATTCTATGGATTCTTTGATTCTGCAAGTCAATTTATACAGTGCGGTGTCTGTTGATTTTCCCGTCCTGTATGGCTGTTGATTTGAATGTAGTGGATATTTTATAAGGTAAATTGTCCTAATATAATTATCTACCACTTTCTCCATCGTTTTGAAAATAAACGATATTAAACTAATCGGCCGGAACGCCTTTAGATAAGCTTGATCATTTCTGCCCACTTTGGGTATAAATACTGCTTTCGCCTGCCTACATCCCAATGCCAAGCTTCTTCTAAAGAGGCGTATCAGGTGTGATATAAACAGATTCTGTCCCTTCTGAATAAGGTCTGAATATACCCCATCAACTCCCGGTGATTTAAAGGACTGGAAAGAGTTTAAAGCCCACCTTATACGTTTTTCCGTACATATTGTCGCACCCTCCTTCCACTCCGAGCTGCTGGGTCTTCTTTCTTGTACAATCTCGTCAATCCCTTCATTTATTACAGCGCTTCCCGGGAAATGTGTTTCTATGAACAGTAGGTTGCGCTCTTTTTCATTTCCCTGAAAATGTCGTGATTTTTTCTTAGTGCAATGTTAAAGTTATTTCCTTGCTTAGCCATGGCTTTGTGTAGTCTAGCTGCCACAGGTGTTTCCTTAACATTCTCGCAAAAAGATCTGAAACTGTGACGTTTTGCCGTCCGGATTTCTTTCCCATAGTGTGTTAGAATTCTATGATATTCATCCCAACCGTTGGTACGTTTTGCCTTATTGTGGAGTTTCCGCACCTCCATTCTAAGTTTAGCTAGTCCTTAATTCCACCATATGGATTCCTTGTCCCTCATGATGACGCGTCCAAGACAGCTTTCCTCGAAGCCATTCACAATAGCCTTATTAACCTTATCTGCAGCATTTCCAAGTTCAAAACCATTTTTAGGGGTCCTTTGGACAGAGATATGCTGGAGATTTTTCCGAAAACAGGTGGTGTATAGTGTGCAATCTGTGCGTCATGGGTTCTTTGTGATAATGGGCTCCATCCTCAACCCCTCCATGTCATGCCTCAGAATTTTATTTTCTGACATGGAGGTTTCCTGGAATACATGCCATCTTTTAATCAAGGTTTCCAGAGCCATACTACTGACAGAAATATCCAGAACCTCCTTGCGTATTCTAGTAACAAACGTAGGTGTTCTCCCTACATTGTGTTTAATCATATTTGATTTCAATATGAACTCGTTTAGTTCACTTCCTCTTTGATTCGTGTCATACTTCCCCAAAGCTCATAATGGGCGTTATCATCACATCCGATTAAGACTGGAATATTTTTTCTCTCACAGTGTGCTACTAGCCTTTGTACTTCCTAGGGTGGAATGTTTTCCGCATCTCCTGGAAAATAGGCTGATGCAATAAATATGTCACGGGTTAATACCATAAGAAAGGTCTTCACTACGCAGACTACAATGGAATCATGAGTGTTTAGGCCTTTGATACAATTCTCATGTGTCCAGGGTTCTTGGATAAGTGCTAGTCCTTTTTTTTGTTTTGTGAACATTCGTACCAAGCCAGCTGAAGCCGCCTTGGCATGATGAAGGTTCACATGTGCTGAACGAGTTACATCCTCGTTAATTTCTCTTTGGAAACTGCGGGTGTAAGCGCCGTTTCTTCCGCCGTGGGATCCTTATCAGAGCATATTTCCAGGACTGGGAGACCCAGGTCATCCGACGGCGTTGCTTGATAGGTTTACTTCTCCCATCCTGGAACCGCTGCTATACCCCGTTACACTCTATCTGAGAGCTTCGTTGATGCTGCAGGGATCACAGTCCCCCCCGTGGCGTTTGCGGAATCAGTCGCCCACCGGCAGCAGTCGCGTAGGTACGCTCAGTCACAACCGCCGTATGAGGGCTACGCCTCCTCGCAACAGAGGTACACCGAGCATGCTCCATCCACACCACCGCGAGGGGGACACGCTTCCCGACATTGGCCACGACCGCGGCTGGCCCTCCTGCAACCACCATCGGAAAGACGGGCTCCCTTGCATTAGCTACGGACAGAGCAGGCTCCACTGAAACAGCTGTGGGAGGAATGGTCTCCCTACCAGCAGTCCCAGACGCAGCCAGCTCCACCACAACCACTGCTGGAGGAATAGGCTCCAAAGCAATCGCCCCAGGAGGTGCGATCTGTTTCGCATCCACCAAAGCCGTGGACTTTATCTGCACTTTCTCCACCCCGCGTACATTTATTCTGCCTCACCTATATCCTAGGGAGGCGTTTTGCTTGTTGATGAAGTTGGCTGAACCTTCATCAACTCCAGCGGTCAGCAAATAATCGTTTCCATCAGCGCGTACGCTGAGAACCTTCCATTGCCTCGTACTGAGGGCTTTGTTCGAGGCTGCAAGCGCTCTGAGTAGAGTCTCTGCAGGCCACCCTCCACATTTTGGGAGGTACATATGTATTATGTGGGCTTTAGGGATTTACGCGGTAAAAGTATCATCTGCGACTTATCATGTGGCTGTACTGGGGTGTGGTTCCCCCTGTCCTTCCAGGGAGTGGGGGACCTTTACCAGCTCCCCCCTTCCACTCAGAGGTATTCTCTGTAGGTGTAGTGGATGTGGTAGTTCCACCGTTTCTCCTTGTTTTGTTAAAAAGCACTTTGCCTTGGCTTCTGCCCTTTTGCTTGCGTCCTTCTGCTTCCTCTGTGTTTCGATATTCTTCCCCTCTTGGGGTTCCCTTTAAAGGGAACAGTTATCCATACCGAGTGTTATGTCCTTGGTTTGGATTTGGGTTTCGGTGATGGTTTCCCGCACCCTTTCTGAGGTTGGCGGTGTTCTCATCAAATTATTTCGCCCCTAAAAGGATCCGCCACCTCGTCTTGATTCTGATTTTTGTTTTTTTCGGGTTCCATTTTTGTTCCCACGAGTAAGTCCGAAAAATTGTCCACCCAGGCAGGCCGACATACCGAGGTATAGGTCTTATTTGAAATCGGAGGTGTCCACTGTATCCGGAGGTTACATACAGACTGAGATAAAGATCATGTAATATTCATAAATTTTGAAAACTATCACAATGATTCTAATTTTCTATAGTGAAATATTAATAAGTAAAACTCAATAAATCTCTTCAATTCCGTGCAGGTGCTATTCGTGATCGCCATAAAGATTGTCTTTCTTGATTGCCATGAACATTGATCATAGTGATCGACCTGCGATACCAATCGATACAATAATCAAGATCATGAAACGTTTCTCAAGATCACATCACTTTTTTATAAATACTAGCAAGTATATGTTCCAAAAGAATTGTTTGTTCGTTGATTTATCTTTTCTTTGAATCTTTTCATCTGAAGCTCTGAAATTCAAATAAAATTGTCCAGAAAAGTAAACTTTTGTAACTTGTATTATAGAAAGTACATGAAAGTATATTCAGTACACGAGAAGAGAACTCATATAAAACTTGGATCGGAGCAAAACTTTTCACAACCGGAGTTATCCTTTTGTGTTAAACCTCTTTCGCCTTGTTTCGTGGTTTTGCTTAAGCTCCAGTAAGCACTGGAAACAAAATTTTCGAATAATCTGCTTGTACATAATACATACCGGATCATGAGTCGTAAGGAATGTCTTAATAGGAAGCAAACGAATAATTCGTTGGTGGTTTGGACTAATGACAGTTGATAAAAAATATAATAATAATGAGGATTTATTAACGAGTCTCTACGTGTGGCAAAAGGAACCAAAACAGTTCACTCGAATACAAATTAAAGGAATTCGACTGAAAATCAATTAGTAAGAAAACTCACGCTAAGGCACCGTTCTGACACTTCGAAGGATAATGGACAACAAGACGCAGTATTGTGCTGTGCATATGTGATACATTTTGGATTTCTTTATAGATAAAAAAACTTCCTTATTTAAATGGAAATGCATGCGAAAATTTTTTGATTTGTAGCTCTTTTTAAATGATAAGCTCAGTTCCATCGGAGATCACGAGCCAAATTTTATCGTCTGTTTTGTGGTTCAGATCTTACCGATGAATGTGTTGAGTCAAAGTACATGTGTAACACTATTGTTTGATTTCTCCCCAAAATAAATTGAAGATAAATTTTCCTGATTTATCACCGTCAGGATAAGCATTAGAATCTTTATATTAAATTTTATTCTAATGCCCTTATTGAATTTCGTCTGTAGTTATTTCTCCCTACATTTAATCAATAACAATTTTGAAATATTATTGAGAAATTGAAAATGTTCTCCATGTATGATAGCAGTTTGTAAATGTAATTAATTTTTGAGGGAAGAATTCAACTAGTGCTTGCTTGACATCGGCTTCAGTTTGATTTTTTTTTTTTAGAAATTCTGCAAATAGAGAAACAAGTGATAAACGGAGGCTGCGAGGTCTAGGGAGTAAGTTGAATACGACAGAATTTCCTAGCGTAGCTCTGGGATTTTCTGGCGAGTTGCCAAAGCACCATGTAGTCTTGCAATATTACGATGCAGTATGACGTTCTTCCTATAGAATATCGCCAACCTCTTTCCTCATATTTTTTTTATTTATTTGATCCATTTGCTTACAGTTTTTCTCCGCATTTAGCTTTTCGTTAGGTTTCAAAATCTCGTAATGTATAAGTCCTTGGATACCCCACCATATACACAAGACTGTCTTCTTCATGTTCAAGCTCGGCTTACAAGTGGAAGGGGGAAGGCGGTCTGGCGTCGCAATATGCTCTTTTTCTCGCTTAGATCGTATTTTATCTATTTCTCATGACGAGTTATTATCCGGTCCAAGAAAGGTTCGTTTTTGTATCGAGCAAGCAGAGATATGTATATCATGACTCGATCGATTAAATTTGATGAATTTTTCTCATTTAACATCTATCTAGAATATTTATAGACCAATCCTAGCTTCCGAATACGGTCGGAAATCATTTGTTGATTTTGTTGGACTCAGCTTCTCAGCAATCTCTGATGTTGTCAAAAAATATTTTGCTCTTGTATAGTCTTGATAATGGCGTCATCGATATAAGAATGCCGTCTTTGTCTTGCTTGTCACTAACGTTGAAGTCACGTGTTTCAAATTTTTCAAAAACTGTATCTGCACTAAAACAAGAGATATCTTTGTTACATTTTTAGAAGTGTACATGTGAGTAAATGCAATGATAAGGAGAGATAGTCATATATGCCTCAAACCAACATGTACGTATGGATTGAAACTTGAAGTGACTCTATTGGACAAAACTGTCTGGTAGGCTCAATATTTATAGACATATGTTGTCTGTCCCGAAAGTATTGAGCTTATCGTGAACCTTCAGCGCCACAGTGTGCGAACACCCTCTACTCGGTACCAATTTAAACCACAACTTGTCAGGAAGTCTTTCGATGCCGCAGTTTTTTTTGAGGTGTTTGTTGTATTTTTTTAAGTGCTGAAAATTTGTTGAAAACAACAAATAAACAACAAATTTCTATCAAGTTTTACTAGAACTTGCAAAAACCAGCTCGGATATGAATTAGTTATTTAGAGAAGAGGGTATGAGCGAGGTAAGAATCAAAGAGTGGTACAAGTGGCTTAAAGCCGGCTAGACGTCAGTTAGCAATGGTTCTTACTCTTGCCGAATATCGACGCCAATAATATCAGAAAACGTCGAGCATGTAGTCCTTCCGTTTGAAGGAGATCATCGGTGAACTGTATGTGAACAAGAAGGAGATCTTGAAATAGTTTTAAAAAAGAGAATGAAAGGGTTTCTCTCAAGTGTACATAGGGCAGCAATATGCTAACCTTGAGAAATAGTGCTTTATCTTCAAATAATTTTGGAGATTTTATTCAAATTCAGCGAGCTCTAATTCTGTTTACAAAGACAGGTAATGTTTGTTTGCACATAATTTGTTGTGCTCTTGTCTATATAAAACTTGATTTGAGCATCCAATGTTCAATTCCTTTCCTTCAGAAATTACTTCAACCCCATTCCATACTGACACGTTGCATCCTTTAATGCTGCACATTTATATTGACACATCCTTATTTTTTGTAACAGAAAAAGTTCTTTGATTAGAACCGTTTTTTGTTGTAAAATTTACAAGCAGAAGAAATATCCTGAAGAACTGTTCATTTTCGATTGACGAATAACTTCATGATTATATTTGATAACGGTTTTAAGGATTTTGTATTCTAAAAGCTACTCGGATAACAATTTATTCTGTTCAATCGTCCCTATGCATACAAATGATGTACGTGTGAGCTTATTGTGCAATCGTATTGCTTATGATTTTTATTGATGAAAAAAGTTACATTTATTTTAAACATATTTTAGCACTTAAGAAAGGAAAAAATTTTTTCTGCTATTTTTTATTGGAACTTAATCAAAGTTCGAATCATCGTGGGGAAATAGATCTGCCATAGATCAAGAGTCCGTGCACTGCCTTACGTGAAATAGCTTCTCTTTTATCGCCCACTTTGTAGTCAGATCCTTTTACGGTCATCGGTAAGAAGCACAATGGACTCCGTATCCGCCACAACTAGCTACGCTCTATCAGAAAAAATGCGCTTTGTAGATGAAACCCACAGAGCACTTCACTTCTGCAAACTCACCAATCGTTTCCGAAATGACTTTCTGCTTAGAGTATCAGCCAAACGTCGGAGCCATGTAACAGCTACGACTGGACTACCTCGTCAGAAGACGCATTTTGCCCACGAGCAGTCCCCTGCTGCAGGCCAAAAGACACACCAGCGATACACCAGCAGTTGCCTCGTTCGCGATGTTAGAATTCCTTCGAAGAAACTAATCTTACCGTCAATAATGAAGACACAATAATTAATCTTCTTCTTTAACTCGATTATCGGTTCCTGATCTCGGGATCATTAAAATCCCAAGCAAAATCCTTTATGGCCAAAATTACGTCCTCCATTTTGCAACCTCTAACTTGAACCCACGGTCTGTCATCTACTTTTCAACAAGACGGATTTCCATATTTAGTATAGTTGCACTGTCTGTCAACGCCTACCACAATTAATATGACCATGTCATCAGTGTAGTCCATGAGCCTTGCACCACTTTTATCTCACGCCTATTCTCCGCTTACCATTCAAGGTCTTATAGACTACCTCTGGGTCTTTTGGCTCGCATCAGATACGTAAGCACTCTGAAAGATAACAACGATCTGAGAATCCACCTTGCTGTATTGATGGCCTTATCAAGTCCAATATTCTAACATACGCAATGTTACAATGGATAGTAGAAAATAAAGTTGATAATATTAGGGACATTACTGTTGTCAATATTTGTTTACGACAGTACTCAGAAAGCATCAAACAAAAGACATTATGCCATCCCTTAACCTGGAAAAGATTTAATTTTCCTACAGAAATGGATGGAATCAATCTTTCCAGAACCATATGGAAATAAGCTGAATTGGCATAATTAAATAGGCTGAACGAAAAAAGTGAATAAAAGTGCCCAATTCTGACGGAAATGTGGCTTTCGAGTGCGCATTTTAGTGCTCCAGCATGCAACACTGATCTCACTGATTAGACATGCGATGCATCACAGCAAGCCAACATTTACGTTTGACATACGAGGGGGCGTTTTTTAGGTCGAAGAATAGGGTGTAAAAAGTGAAAATAAAAATAAAGAATCAGTTTTCTTTTTCAAAATGTTCAACCCCCAAACCATTACATTTTTTCAAATTTTTCAATGAGCTTATCTGCACTGATATGTCATAAAAAATATTTTGTCTCTTTCCAATAAATGAGCTGAAATGTCTTACCACGAAGTTCTTTGTTAAGCTTTGGGCACCGATTATAATCACTGGGAGCCAAGTTTAAGTTCCATTTTCAACACTTGCGAAGGGCACTTGTGAACAGACGCCCTATCTCCGTCAAAAATTGACATTTGGTCAATTTTCCCCTTTTTTTTATTGATACATGCCTTTAACGTCTTTATGATAGAAGCATAGTATTCTCCGGCTATGAAGTAACCTGCACAAAGAATATCTTCACAGTCCCAAAAGACTGTTGACTGTTATACATTGAGCTCCTTGGGTAGCGACGTATCCTTTTCGTCCCACTGGATAGAGTACTCAGATTTGACTCAGTTCGTAATGATAAACACAAGTTTCGTCTCCAGAAATAATTCGATTCAATAGAGCATCCTCGTCTTGACTACAGAGGTTTGAAAATGCGCGGGAACAGTCTTGCTCCCGCGGGGGAACAAAACAGACGGGGTATTGCTTTTGAGGTGGCGTGAGCATTTTTGGTTCCCATCTAGTGATGACCTTTGTCATGCCAATATAAGAGAGCAGAATTTTGAAAATTGTTGTCTCCGATACTGTAACAATTTATGCTGGCTGTTTATCCCCAGTCGAGAATCTTGCAAGATAATTTTTTTGAGTTTTTGACACATTTCGGGAGTAGTCACTTTGATTGGCAGTCTGGGCCTTGGGTCATCTTAAGTGAGTTCCTGTCTTGTTTAAAGAAACTGTGCCACTTTTAAACCATAGTTTTACTCGGGAACGAGTCCTTAAACACCGTCTCTTCCAGTATGGGTTAACTGACATTTCTTGCTTGGTAAGGACCTTAATAATGGTGCGGTATTCGATTTATTTCATAATTCACTTCCAGATTGAGATCTTTGATTGATTGATCTTTGATTTTGATCTTTGATCGATACTTCAAGGATTACTGGCCGGATTAATGTAAAACATGCTATATATAGTTACTTAATATGTTAGACTAATTTCTTTTCACTTTCGTTCAATATCGATGATGATACCACCAATCAAACCTATGCGATACGTAGGCTTTGTAAGCGGTAACGTATTAGTTATAAGGGAAATCTTTATTTTTCAATTGATTGCCTAATCATTCCAGGAAGCACAAAATGACATTTACATGACATCTTGCCTTGTCTTTCTAATTAATAGGAGACTACTGAGAGTTTGATATTAAAACCAGATGCTTGATATGCGAATTAAATGTAAACTTCAAATTATAAAACTAAGCCGCGAATCCCTTCCAATAATGTCAATAATGTTGGGTACCGACGTACCGACTCGTAAATGGGTAGATACATATGTTATATATTGAATAATAGATTATATATATAGATTGAATAATATATTGCATAGATTTTTGTTGGACTCTAGCATAAATTACTGCATAATTCAATATTAGAACCAGCGCACTAAATCATGTTGGGAGGAGTGGAAAATTCAGGAGAATTTTATGTATTATATGCTGATCCATGCAAAATATGATTTCCTTAGGTCTAGTGCAGGGCCCTTTGAGCTGGGCCAAAAAGTGCCTGAGATATCAAAAAATGCTTCCTATGATCCTTTGGGCTTTCTGAAATTGGAATATCAGGAGCGTTCTTTCAGACTTAAGAGAAAGTCTGGAGACAATATTCTAGGCTTATACAAAAATTATAGTTCTCATAATTTTTTTAATCAGACATCAGGCTGGCATTTTGTGAAATAATCCCAACTAATACTATAACTTATGAGATAAAGTAGGTTCAATGTAGAGCATTTTTATTGTTATTTCAGAACTCATCAATTTGAAGTTCCAACAAGAAGTTTTGTCGTTCTCTTCTTTTCGGGTAGACTTGTTAGACTATTGAAGTAACAATTTAGTCACTCTTTGTATGAAGTTATTATCAAAATATTCATTTATATCTCGGTGCAGAAAGGTGCAGATGGTTTCGCCGTTTCGTTGTGGTTTAATTGATAACGTAGCATACATATTTTATAATTCTGTGAAATCTTTCGATAGAAATAAAAATTTGTCAAAACAGACAGTTATGAAATTTTCGTCTCCGCCATATAATCATAAATAATTTAGCATTCGAACAAGGCTGTCAAATCGTGAATTTTTTTTTTATATTTTGCTAAAGTTAAAGTTTGATTTTATATAAAAACTTATAAGGCGAAACTTATAAGGCTCTTCGTCCATTTTGTGGTCAATGAGCGTCCGTTTGAATAGGTTATTTGTGAAAATATTGACCAAATCCATATCAGTTATTCAAAGCATAATGTGAGCCACCAACTATATAAAAGAGAGTACATAGGAATGCGAATGTCGCATACCTAATTCCGAAAATTTTGGTTTTTTCCATAGAGATCTTAGTTCTCATCCCTGCAAGGATATATTGGTTTATAAATTGAGCCTAAATGAACAGCTTTCGCATCGAGTGGTCACAGATTGGTCTCATAATTAATTGGAAGTACAGATTGTCAATGTAAAGTTTATTTCAGCGTTGAAGCTCAGGTTAAGTGTCCACAAGCGATATTCATATAAATGGAGTGAGAACAACCCATGGGAATACCTTAAAGATCAACCACATCCATTAAAATTGACTGTGTGCATCATTGATCCACAATTCTTTCAGAATGCGACAGGGATGCCGTTAGATTAAATGGAGGACGTGGTTTGATCACGGTGCTAGGATCAATGATCGAACATTTTTTTCTCGGCAGGATTGCGCTTCATGGCAAAAATACCAGTCTACTTATTCAGAATGAAATTTGGAGGCAATATTATTTGAAGTGATAGTCCAGTCAACTAGGCTCCAAAATCGTGTGACCTGACACCAGTAACCACGTTGATTGGAAGCATACGTTAAAGTAAATCAGCCAGTTGTTCAAAATTGAGCCACTGGTTGAACCGGGAATTAGCTCAAACCTTTTCCTTAATTGCGGTGTTACAAGGGTTTTTACGGATAAAATGTGGAATTGCGATTTTTAAGGGTTAAACGGCCATAATTTTACCACAGCTTAATACTTATTTTCATGATATATATAGTAACTGGAGAGCCTTTTTGTCACTTGACGCGACAATTTTAGCTCTAACAATAACTTAACTGAACGCAATTGCTCGCGTTACAACCGATCAGTTTGCATTTTCAGTAGCGGACTCCAAAAAAAATCCTTCGAGAGCTAGAAAGCCGAGCTCTTCTCAATTAGCTTTTGTTTTTTATATACAGTCTATTCATTTTGCATTTTTAGGGACTTCGATTGAATCATATACGTAGTATGAAAAAAATAACGCATTAAGCTCTTGAAGCTTAGTTTATAAAAATATGTTTCAGTTATCATATTATATATTTAGTATATTAATTTTGTACAATTATTATTAGAGAAGATTTAAGAATGAATGTGCCAGAGGACTATCTAAATCTAAATCGGAAACATAAAATTTCGGACTAACTGGTAACATTAGTATAATTTTTGATGAAAATCTAAATTAATAAAAAAAAATGAAAAGAAATGAATGCCCAAATATTTTTTTCATGAGTTCTAAATTTTCCAGACGATGATATCCGATGCATTACAAACCGATTAAATGGAACACGAAATGAAGTGATGCGGAACTAATGCCAGCGGACGTTTTAGTGGTATTTAAGAGGATTTTACTCTCGGGATGCTCACAGCATGAAAAAACTAACCAAACTAGCCTAGATACATTCTTTCTCTTTGATGCTCAATTCAATGATAGTATTCCAGTTTGACTGGCCAATTGCAGCGCCTTAATGAATAATATTGAACATGGTTTTGATTTAACTTTTCTATTATTCTCAGTAACAAATTCTTCTTAATATACCCCACTAAGCAACTTGCATGTATTCTACTTGCAATTATTGAAATTGCTGAATTAGTTGGATTAAGCCTAATTAATATAGTGAATTTAAGGCCAACTTGATTTGTGGAGCTGCATGACGGTCTAAAATTTTTCAAACATTTCAAAGCTGATGTTGATAGTCTATGTACTTTGCAGATAATTGTTAATTTTGAACCAAAGAGACACGGACTGACAAATTTTCATTATTTTTTTGGGTATACTTTTACCTAATGCTAGATATATTGTGGTGTTTCTAGGTGAAAAAGAACTATCCCTTATATGTGAAATATAACAAAATTCAAGGCAAACACCTTATGTTCTCGTGTTCCGAAAATAATGCAAGAATTAATTGTCGTCTTCTTGGTGTTTCACGCTTTGAAAATAATAATTCCAACGTGTGAGACAATAACTGGCCATAATTACCATTAAAGTATGGTATTTTCAATGTTACTATACAGTGTTCAATTCCTGTCTTTAGTGAGCACTAATGGTAATTATATTTCGGTTATAGATAGTAATTCCAATAAATGGTTTGCATCAAATATGTACATATCACTACTGAAGTTAATGTATATACTCATATCAATAAAATTTTCCTAACTATGTGCTGACAATACCCACGTTTAGGTCATTTATCACTGAATCGATATCTTTTCGGATGTCGGCATGTGAAACTTAGCCCATCAAAAAACTTGGTCTCACATGACAATAGATCTGGAAAATGAGACTATTTGCGTTTTCATGAAAAGAAAAGGTCTGCACAGACGACTTTATCATCTTTTCTTTAAGAGCCAATCCGAAAAATGACATTCATGCAACGGAGGCCAAAAAAGGATAAAGAACATATCTTATTCAGTATCATATAGTCGAGGCATTAAAAATGTTATTCGTTGAACTACTTCGGAGTGGCTAGAGTATAAATGTTACACAAGAACCCCCCTATAGATTATTAAAATTCGGTAATGCAAATAAACGAAAAAACCAAAAAGAAAGAAAGGACATTCCTGCTGATTCTAGAAAAAGTGCACAAAGTTCCAAACTGAAACCAGAACAAATATAAAATTCCTTCTACGAGAGTAAATAACGTTGTGCTTCAAGTAAAAACAGTCCCAGATTCGATGTAAGAACGACAAATACATTTCGACACGAGAAGAAGTCCGAATTTCAGAACAAATGTGATGCAGAGGAGATAAGAAGATATGCTAGTACCGAAAAGATTGCTTCTGAATTCGAAAATATAACTGAAAATGCTCTCGGGAAATAAAAGATGGTCAGAAAAGACTTGATACGATGCGAAGACTTCATAAGCGACAAACATGTTGTAACAACCCACAAACACAATGCAAACCAGCTATGAATTTAAACTTTCTTTGCTTTCGATTCCTCAAAAAGTGCGATTTCACTTCAATACGGTACACTCGAAGAGCCAATCAAAACTAATTGTTTTTGTGTCATTGAGATACCGGCTCTTTCACATTTGCCGTAGAAATTCTAGATGCGCAATGGTTCTGGACTTTACGTTAAACAAATTTGCTGTCAATCTAAGATCAGAAAAGGCCTTGAAACATTTAATAGGCTACATGAATACCTTATCTAAGAGGGAAGAAGTAAGTATAAGGGAATGAATGTTGGAATGATAACCCTCGATTCTTGATCAATGTGCCCGCTTTTAATTCTATTTTAGGAAGCTTTCTCCGATCGTGTTTTCCTGTCAAAGCCATCATTTTCCACTTAAAAAACTTTTTTCGCTTTTTTCATAGTTTGCGAGAAATATATCGTCTTGCAATGACCGGCACTACTGTCACAAGAACAGCTTAATGTGAGCATGTCATTTGAAACACTCTTGGTTTCTGCATAAATGACATACGATAGTCGAAACTGCACGGTGCTCAGCAGTAGTCGTTTCCTTCATGAGTTACGTCCCCCTATTTTAAATACGGGTCGAGTGACTTCCGATACACGCGCAGCAGCCTTATCAATTGGTGCCCTTTATTCCAATCGTTTCGATTGCACGACCGTTTTCTGAACACTGATAATCCTCGCAGTCAATATTCTCTCCTGAGTCGTACGCAGAACTTCGGTTCTTACCATAGCTGGCCTGATTCCACAAAAAGATATCCCAGTGCCACATTGACTTATCTCATCTGTGTTGCGCATGCTCAACTACGCGTCCAGCGACTAGTATCTCATCAAGGCCGAAATACAATACTATGAGACGACGATGCGAGAGCGCGACGAGGATATTATTTGATATATTTGTTTAGGATATTATTTGCCAAACGAAGGAAAATTCCAAATTCAAAAATTTTGAAAAATCAAAAATAATTTTGATCACAGTTCATTTAAAACGACACCAAATTGACATTTGTCATATGAACATTCTTCTTTCTCGCATCGTGTGCATTGTAAATTGAGTGCGTTGCGCGACGATGAGCGAGAATTACATCGCGCTCTCGCATCGCCGTCACGCAGTATTGTATCTGGGACTTCATCGTTCACAAGTCTGAGTAAACATGGCTGATCTGACACCTCAAGTCGCAAGAGTCCATCAAACGACTGCTTCGCAGGATACAGCTCGGCGCAGCAACTGATGTAACTGTCATCATTCAGCCTCAACGTTTGTCATCTATAAATCAATCATCTATAAAATACGAAGCAAATAAAACAAACTTTGGAATAAAGCGAACTTTTAATTCATCCGACTGAGGTGAGTGAAGGGAGAAATTGCGATGGCCAGCTTTCGAGAGAATGTACGCAAGAATAATTATTCCTAGAAATGATATATGAGTCATTATGTATGAATACAAAATTTACAAATTTAAATTTAAAAAAAGGATGACGTGACGTTAACAACGTCTCCTATCGCGGACAAATGTGTATTGGTTTATAGTCCATGACAGTATTATCTTTTGTTTTGATTATGAATATATTACATATTCATTCGATCGACTATTATTGATATGTTAAAAGCTGTACAAACACTATAACAGCAAAAGCTATCATGAAAATCATTTAATAATATTTTCTATATGCTATAGTTTTCAAACCAGACTTCTTCAGAGATAGTTTGATATTTTAGATGGATAATTTTACTTGTATTTTCTACAGCATTTGCACTGTAAACTCTCATCATCTCAAGAGAAGAAGTTGTTGTTTCTAGACAGCAAGATAAACATAAATTCTTAATTAACATTTGATGAGTCTTGTGGTACATTAGAAACAAAAATACTTAACGTTATTCGGATGTAACATTTTGAGAATTCAGTAACCAATATACCGTAAATACTTCACAGCACATCGAAGAAATAAAGAAGCTGATGTTCTTCCAACGATTTCTGATATCATTTCCTGGTTGGTTCTCTTCCATGTCAGGAAAATCCCACTCTGCTTTGATACTGTTCTCAATCAGAAGAGATTCTTCACTGCCAAATTCTTTCAGCATTTGTGCGTTTAATAAGAATTTTGTTTAATAATACTTAGCTTGAACATATATGCCGATCAGTGGAGAAAAGATTTGTCTCATCATAACCACCCATTATAACCAAAATTGGTTGTAGTTGTTATGACGGATAATATACCATATTGCTGGATTGACCGTAAATTTGAAGAGTATTCCAGAAATCTGCTTCAGTGGTTCAGGTTTTCCTGTTACATTGAAAGTAGAACAACCAAAAGTTCCTCTAATTTAAATAGCTAAATACTTCCAATATTAAAAAAAGAAGTCATCTGTAAATAACGATGTCGGAATGAACGTCTGGATTTCTTCGAGTTTCGCTTATAATCTTTGTTGTTAGTACAAGCGTATATCCAGGGAACATATTTATTATTTGTGTGCTCCTGTAAATAACTATCACCTATCATTCCTGTGCAGATAAAATCCAAAACATCCCTGCCTTCTATTGCGTGTTCGAGTAAAACTGAGTTAAATCATCCACAGAATTTAGCCGTGAACTCGCCCTTCATTCCACCTTCTCTTTGTGTTAAAGACTGTTTCCAATCGCTAAGAGAGTGCACATTTTCTTACCTTACGCCCTCTTGCGGCATGATTCCTGCGATTATCAACAATGCTGTCTCGGAGACCGTTTGGTATGCTGATGCTATTGGCAACCCTCCTTGTCTCGGGAGTTGTCCCGATTACTCAGGGTCCGACTCCTTGTTCAGAGCGTCGTTAAATTGATCTGCCCCAGGGATTATAATAGACTGCACTGCACTCATTGAGCGCGAGTAAGCGCCGTTACACGTACTGCTGCCTTGTTAATGATTCGTTTGGAGTTAGATATACATTGAGGAGTGTAGTTCCCGAACACCGAACCCAAACAAAACCATCTCCTCGCCCCCGATCCTGCACTTGTAGGTGAGCACTGCTCCGAACCCAGATGGCGGCTGTACCGGATTCGTGATGTTGCTCGCTCAGCAGTAAAAAGTCAGCTTGATTGTCTCTCGCAAAATGTTCCAGTAGGTCTTGGGCGATGTAGATTGATGTAGATTGATTTGAAGTATACGAATCATTGCAGAAGCGCTTTTGCCTTGCTTAGGGCTTCTTGGAAGACCCAATACTTCCCTGTGCCTGGAATATGTTTCAAATCATCTGGTCTCGGGTTATACTCCTCGCAAAGAACACAGTGTGACTCGTCTGTTCGTTCCTTCTTTTTATGCCCTGTCTTACCGCAATTGTAGTACACGGAGCTTCGGTCAGTTCCATTACATGTCTGTGCGGTATGACCGTATCCGAGGCACTTGAAACACCGAAGGGGAATGGCCCTTCGCCGTATCCGACAAATAACCCACCCTATTCATATTTTGCCCTGCTTCAAAAGCTATTCTGCTTCCCTCTCCTTGAGGTCGATTAAGACCATGTGTTGACCCCTGTTGTTTGGCTTGGCCAGCCTGACTTTCGTCTCACCTAGGGCGGGGAAGTCTTCTATTTCGGGCAGATCCGTAACGCAGTCAATGTCTCTAATTTCTAGTGTAGCCTTAGACTCGAGTGAGGCTACAGTTGCCTTCTCTCCAAGGACTCTTTGCACTGCGTCACGGAACGCGTCTTTATTGTTTGCATCTGATCCGAACTCAATAAGTAGATCCCCCGAGCGAGTTGGCCGAACAGCTTTTATTGCAGTTTGTATGTCTTAGGGTTTTATCGCTCCCTTGATTTCTCGCAGAACATCCGTATAGGATCTAGCGTCGGTGTGTTTAACCAGCAGTGCCTGCCCAATGGGTTTTTGACGCTTCTTAATCTTAGTTTCTTGGGTTATCTGCGGTGATTCATTGTATTTCGGTTCTTGTGGAGGCTTATCGATTTTTAACTTTAGGGCCGCTTTTTTAGATGCTTTTTTGGCAGCTTTGGATACTGCCGTCTGAAAACCCTCCTCAATCGCGATTTGATCGTTCGGCGTCCTGTCCTCATCCTTCCTCCGTTTATCCCAATCCCCTTTGATTGGGCTGCAGGCCAACCTTTTGGTGGCAGTAGAAATCGGGAAGACTACTGCACTGTCAAATGAATTAGCCTGTTGCTCTTCCTCTGCCTTTAGCCACCTGCGTCTATAATGACCTATTCGGGTAAGGAGCTGTTCAAACTCCAGCGCTCCGTGTTTAACCTCTTTTCTAAGGTTCGTCTGTGCGTTGCATGTGGCAGTGATGCGTTTAATAACCCTTTCTGCTCTACGGTATAGCCGCTCTTTCTCTGCACGATCCATGATAATCGAAGTTCTCCGTGTCTGCCGTGCAGGGATTTCTTTATTTGTGTCCCGTGCTTCAGTTTCTTCGGTGGTGATGGCAACAATCATAGGTTTCTCAAACGTTTCGCCTTTCTCTACCCTGTGTTCGTCTCTTCCAGGTTGCAAGAGGCTCTGTTCTTCTTTTTTTGGTCGCTCTGGTGTGCGCATGGTTTTCTTGCTGCGCCCAAATGCTGATAAAATCTCTGCTTGCACCAGATTTCCTACTTTGCGTCCATCCGTTTTTGAATGTTTCAGTTCTGACATATTTTCATTTGTGTATAATTTGTTTGCTATCATTTCTTATGAGTCCCCCTCAGACCCGCTATCTCCATTTGTGTGTGGAGTTGCCTTATTGGTCCCATTGTTATTTTTGCTAAGCAGGGAGGCCATGCGAGGGTTGGCACCAGCCCTTATGGGGACAGGTGCTCAGGGCAAGACCGGCGCTAATCGGGAGTTCGTCTCAACCGAACCTACACCACCAACTCAATGGTGCGAACTTCGAACGTACTCCGAGGCCTGCCAAGGTTTTACCGGGAAGAACCTGAGGATGAATCATCATATCCTGCAGCCTTTTGAGTCTGCATTGACAAGATTTTCAGGTTCGTTTTTGGAATCTGTTTTTAATATGAATAATGGCCACTACAATTTCGTTCATCTTTTGTACCTTGTATGAGCAAGGTGACATTTGCACACTTTGCTTTGGATCCTGGTTCAATTTGTCCGCCAGTCCTTGCCGTTGGCTTCGCCTGAAGGCTTCCAGATGCACCGTAATCAATATCCTAAGTTTTGTATCTGGCCAAGTAATCCTCAAGAGCTCTCCAATTTTAAACCGTTGTTAGTAGGGATTAGGGAGCAAATGTCACGGCTGGTATAGTTCCAACGCTGCCCTATCGGCGGAAAGTAAAGGCATGGCCTGTATTGATTATAGCGAGCCAAAGTCTGGTTGTCACGAGCATCTGAGTAAGCCATGAATCACTCAATCGCTGAAGCGTTGGTATCACCTTTGACGAGTCCATACAGTGCACTGTATTCGAAACAGCGTCTTCATAGCATTCGGCATATGATGATAAATTGCACGGATTCGTTCGACGTTAGATATGCAATAAAGAGCACAGTTCCGATATAGCGAACACAAGTGAAGTCGTCTCCTTGTTTCTGATTATGCACTTGGAAGTGAACACTGTTCAAACCAGAAGGATTGATCGGGATCCCATGTTTTCGATCTTTGTGAGTAATGTTGCTCCTAAAGTAGCAATAAGTTATTTTACCTAACTCTCGGGAACTGATCAAACAGATCAAAATTCAAGGATACGCATTGCGTCGTACCATGCCATAATTGTAACAACAGGTGCTCTTTTCTGTTCCCAATCACTCTTCGCTGTAACCGAAAAATAACTGGCTCCATTCTGATTTTCCCTGATTTATTAGCTTCCTTCTCTGTGAGGTCAACGATAGCAATGCGTTGACTCCTTTTTTCGTTTGGTCTACCAAACATGGGTTTTGCTTTGGTCTCATAGCCAGCGATGGCGTGAAATATAAATTCTACGTGCTTGTTCTCTGTCCATTTAGATCAACTACTGTTAAAAGCGAAGTCCTTAGATCACATGACTCCCAATAAGGAAAAACCTGTCTGAAGAAGCTTAACCAAAATGAAGCTTTATAGAGAAATTTTGTTATTTTTTCAAAAGTCTAATCTTAACACAAACCTATCTAACAAAGCAAACTAAAATCATAACAAAGATTTCCAGCAGACTTGGGACTTTCTTCAGTGAAAAGTTGAGTATCAAACATATAAATCATTAATTAAGAAAATAAGATATATCGTGAAAAGGCTCCGCTTACTGATTCCATTTGGGTAGAAAGCTGTGAGCTGTGTTTACTTCAAATGCGGCCTTACGTTGCATAAATTGTAACTAATTGTGTCTGACTCTTAGGCCTTTTGTTTATGAAACATTTCCCTTATCAAAACTAAAGAGCTGTACCCTCATGTTTGCCTTTTACGCGACAGTAAGCAGAAGGAAGTAGAATCATTTGAGTTTCCATTATATGTAAGAATAATTCGCCCCATCATATAGTGATTTGCTAAATCATTCCAGTTGAAAGCACGTAAATAAATTACGCTTGAAATAATTGCAGTATTTTATCCATATTAAAAGTTCTAACTATAACTGGTTGTGCTTTGGCAACGCCTGTATATCAGCGAATATCATTCCCCGTTTGAAAGTGGACTGATCGTAATTTTCTAAAAAACTTGGAAAATTTCAAGAGTTATTACAACATTTCTAAAATCATAGGTCGTAAGGTTTCTTTGTGGTTTTCTTCCGGGAAATTTCAAGGAATACCATTTCCTCACGAACTTCTTTGGAGAAAGTCGACGGAAATGAAAGAATGAGATGCGAAGTATTAAGCAAAAGGTTTCCGTATCATTTTTTCCTCGTATAAAATGAAACCCTCCGAAAGTAAGATGTTCTACCACAGCTACATAGAATTGGTGTTTCACATGTGGGTTCTGATAGGGACAGGGCTTTTCTTCTATGAAAAATCCAATTTTACGATGAATGCAAACATGTGAAAACTGGGTTGGAGGGATTGAATTTTGTAGTGATTTTTGTCGCATATTCTAATAGGTAAATCACATGAGCCTTCGGTTCTATTTTACATATATTTACAGTTCGTTTCTTTTACCCAGGACAGTTTCAACTTGTTGCTTCACTAGAAATGAATTTCCATCCAATCACTTAACGAAAAAGGACTATTTGATTCGGGAAACTGTCGTTTGAATTGATTGTTAAGAGATTTAGTAGGACCCTAATGAGGATTCTAAAACGGATATTTTCCAGAAGGCAAAGAAGGAAATAGGGTATGCATACATAATTATATGTGCGGTGTAAATAAAGGCGTGGCATATGTCCGCGCTCAATGTAAAATATGGAAGGATTGTTTATAGCACACATTTCTTTGCAACTAATGTTAGCAATCGTTCATTGTGTAAGGTCTTTGCGCTTTGTATCCTGAGATACATAGAAATTGTAGAATAACTAGTTATATGATATAATTCGCTTAAAGCTTTTTTGGTCTGCACTTCGATTTGACATTTATGTCTAAATTACGGTTTTGGAGAGTAAATCTATATTAGTTTTAAGAGTATATCTTGGTTGCTTACTATTTTTGCTACTACAACCGCTCGAATACCTTACTTTGAGTCCTGGAATAACAGAAATCCTTTAGGTACTCCTTCAGTTCCGTATCAGATACTTGACTACTTGGTACTTAGAAACTATATTCAAGCGCTTCCAGGTTATTCGCCCATATAGCGCGTTTGGATGCATTTCTGAAAACAAAAGCAACCAGCGGGATAAGCTATTGCATCGAATGTGCTGCAACCGTTTCTTAAGCCAAACTCCCGTAGGGAATTTCCCAAGTAGTAAGAATCAAAGCAGTGAGGGGATTGAGCTGCCGTACGATTTGTTTGAAATACAGGACTTAAGGATAACCATTCGCGTCATCCACCAGATTTTGTCAACGAATCATACTGCTTTTGATCACTCTGATAAGACACATTCTAGCTGATTTATAAGCTTCTGATCTAATGTGGGACTCGGCCCGGCTTGTCTTCTTGCCGGAGTTTGTCATATTTGTCTTACTTTCAGTGATTTCAGGTGACCACCGCTACTTTTTGGCTTTTTCTCATCGAATGTGCAGAGAAGCTTGAAATTCCGTGGACGGAATACCTCTCATAGTTGAATTTACAACATCCTTAGACTCTTCTTCTTTTGGTGCTTAGCGAACCATCGATCAGTGATGATAAGACCATTAGTACTGCTGTAAACGTCTCGATGTGTATTTTGATATTATCTCACTGGAGCGTGAAAATCAGAGTGAATGAGCGATGAGAAGCAGTGCCGCCAGTTTCATCAATCGTTCGATTGCCGTCGATCTACATTGCTATGTACTATTGATCACTGGTCACGTGGTCACGCTCCAATTTCAACCCTTGATACTAAATAATCCGAATAAAATGTCACGACTAATGTTACTTAAATATCAGGCCTGATTAAAGTAGAGTCATGTCATATGTATAGCATATTATAGCGGAGCCATATCGTTAAGCTGGTGGTTCGTCTATACGAGTTGCACTTTGGCTCCCACATGCTGGATTCATATTTCTCGAGCCTTTGATTGAACATTTCAACATTTGATTAGAATCACCTCCAACGAGCACACTGTATTTGAAACAACATCCTGCAGAATACTGAACTGAGTTGAGCAACAACGGTTTGTTTTATCTTCTTATTTCTTAAGGGATTAGTTCCTGGACTCCGAACATATCGAATCAAGCGAAACAATCACGTCATCATTGGCAATCGGAAGAACCGTTCGAAACCCAGATCGCTGTACTGCAGGAAGTCATATTGACAAAATAGTTCTGCGCGCATTTCTTGTTAATCTGCGTCTTTGATTTCTTGAAGGACATCTTCGTTTGGACACCCTTTGGGTTTGCATCACGTTTTATTTCCGATGAGTCACTTCTAATGGTTCTTGTAAAGATTATCATTGAAATTCAATGCCACTTTTTTAAGATATTCCTACGCAGTATTATCTGTGCGAAAATACACCAAAACATGGATTTCTTCAATGATAATTGTTATATAAACATTAAAATTCAAAGTTGAGACTCATAATCTTTCTAAATTTAAATATCAATAATATCAGATACAGTGCTCTTAGACTAGCAAGAAAGAGGTACTTTTAGGCAGGGAACAATTTGTAACTAATGATAAAAGTAAATCATCGCAAAACGTGGGCTATGCCAAGGGATGCTCGTTTCTCTATTTATGCTCCTCAAATTCAAAAGACCTGATCAACGCTACCTCATGGAAATTACGTTTTTTCCACATGAAGAATAGCGACTAAACGCCGGATTAGGTCTATACTGACTAAAGTTTAATAGGGGCCAAATAATAGGGGCTATACCGAGAGCGTTTGGAATGCTATGTATACGAGAATATACGTAAGGTTGTTTATGAATACAAATCAAAAATATTTGAGTAAATGTTGTGTTGTGGTAAACAATTGAAGTGTTTTCTTCAGTTAGTGTCTCTGAATCATTGTGCGACCATACACACTCGTTGCAAAAGTGAAAAAACTTTCCTATCCTGTGATCGGTTACATATCGTGTTGTTATTAAAGCGCTAAAGCTTAAGAAAAGCTACCGATCCAACGATATACAACCAAATTTAGTTTAGCTTTATATGGATTGGTAAATTTTCTCTCGTTATTATGTAAAGCAAGAATACTGTTCTTTGTGTAAAACGCAATAAAAATATAAATCTGCTTGTTTTTTTTCTATCTCTGTGTAAGAGGTGCCACCCGAGAGGCGTATTGCTATTGTGTAATCGATGGTAAATGTGCAAAAAACAACTCAATAATAAAAATGACAACATTATCCTTTCTTGCTCTTGAAACCTCATTAACATGAATAACAAAAAGCATTGTGATTCCTTAACATTTCACAAAGAAAGCCAACATGAAGAACTTATGCAGTGAGCCGAACTAGAAAACAGGTCCTTGTCGTTGTTGTCATTAAATCATGAGTAAAATGCTAATTTCCATAAAATCCTTCGGGTTTCTGCTTCAGACAGAGACTAATAACTCCATTTGTTGAATGCATAAAAAATTCATTTAGAATTCTTTACAATCGCTGCTAAGCTTCATGAATTGCAAAGTGCCTTGAAGGAGTCGTGCTAAAGACACTAAACTAAAAATTCAACTTATATGTTTGCAAAAATAAGCTCGTATTTCTGGGCATCCTCGCTCCTTTGCGAATTAATATTCATGCGAATAAACATTTTTTTCTAGTACCAGCCTAAGGATGAAGTGCATGCATATGCACATGGGCAATGTGCAAGCTTACAGCAGCAGATGATACGGGGAGCTCTGTAGAGTCTAAAAACCAGCAATGGAAAGAGAAAATAATCTCTTCGGGTGGAACGCAATGTACGACGGCATGTGAGTCTTTCTAAGTCAATTTGAGATACTTATAACATCCGTCTTCCTCTTTTCCTTTTCAAGGAAGTAAATGCATTCAATATATTCGGAACGGCCGAAGCTCCGAAAGGAAATTAATCCTTGCCACCCTACAAAACAAAAGCATCAGTGCGATGGTCTTAGGTCTTTGAAGGTAATAATTGATCCCCTGCTCCGTCAGACATCCTCATCTTCAGACCAATATGCGGTTAAAGTAATACTGTTTACTTATTTAAGTAAATGTTCACCGTTTACCAAAAGCAATTTTCCGAAAGACGATTTACTTCCCGATTGATTGGGTATTAAGGAGCATTGTTCTTAAGATTCCTGAGGGAGCTCAAAGTCTACGTGATTGACTACTTTAATTGACTGCTGATACACAAATCAATTATATGAACCCATTGAAGGAAATTGAGTTCGAGTGCTAATAGTCACGTGATGAAGGTTTGTTGCTCGTGTTCGGGCGCTGTTTTGAAGCAAAAGCATTCAAATATCTTTAAATACCAATCAAATAAAAGGATCTTTGAAATTAGGTGTATAGAAAATTATTTGCTTATCTAAAGAGTTCCAAGCACTTTTGAGAGTTATTAAAAGTATTCTGTGCAGACTTCTAGGTACGAGTTCTAAGAATCCAAAAGAATGGCTCTCAAGTTGATGTCCAAATTTGTATTGTACTGACCGTTTCTCAGTAGTTAGGGATTAAAAAAATTAACAAGTTTTTGTATTTTGAATCGTCATTTTTGGATGACTTCCTCTCCTATCGAAAGGTTTTAGTTCGCTGTCACGTATGTAATAGGTGTATAAATATGAAATGCGGATTTTTTCTGCTTGAAATATGCATTTATTTAAATAACAAAATGAAAGAATTCAATTATCAAAGTATTGGCCATCGTTAGCTTCGACTTTTTCCCATCTTTCTGTCAATTGATGAATTCCGTCCCAATACAACTTCTCATTTTTCAAGCCAACCACTCATCAAGCCAATTTTAAACTTCTTCGTAAGAATGGAAGTGCTGTTCCGAAAGTCCGTGCTGCATCGTTCGAAACAAATAGTAGTGAGAAGGAGCCAAGTCAGGTGAATACGGCAGGTGGGGCAGAACTTCCCAATTAATTTTTCCCAAGTAGTTCAGGACAGGTATTCCAACATGCGGCCGAGCATTGCCATATTGAAAAATGACTTTATCATGTCTTTGGTGAAATTCTGGTCGTTTTTCCGTAAGTGTGTGGTTCAATTTGATCAGTTGTTGTCGGTAACGTTCGCCAGTAATACTCTCACCAGGTTTCTGCAATTCGTAATACAAAGGTCTCTTACTATCCCACCAAATACACAGCAAAGTCTGCTTTCCATGAATATTTTGGACTGTTTGTGATGTTGATGGCTGGCCTGGGTCTACCCATGATTTATTCCGCTTGGGATTGTCAAAATAAATTCTCTTTTCATTGCCAGTAACAATCCGATGCAAAAAACGTTTTCTTTTCTGTCTGGCAAGCAAAATTTCACAAATGGTTTTTCGCCTTTCGATCTCTGTTTCTTTCAATTGATAAGGCACCCATTTTCCAGCTTTTGGATCTTTCCCATGGCTTTTAAACGTTGTGAAATGGCTGCCTGAGTAACTCTCAACGCCAACTCTGCCAACTGTTTTGCAGTTTGTGTGTTGTCTTCATCCAATAATGCTTGCAAATCTGTATCTTCGAATTTTTTTGGTGGTTTTCCACGGTCTTTGTTGATGACACCGAAATCGCCACTTTTAAATCTTTTAAACCATCGTTCTCAAGTGTGATGGCTTGGGACATGTTCACCATATGCTTCCACTAACAATCGATAAGTTTCTGCTGCCGTTTTCTTCAAATGAAAGAAGGTTATTAGACTTCCCCGCAAAACCTCTTTTTTAGCAGTTACTTCGGCATTTTTGAAGCGAAAAAAAACTATGTTGTTACTACAATCAAAACCTATGGCATACTGGAATTTGTTGACAGATATTTACCCTCCAAAATGCCATATTAATTATCCCCGACACAAACCATATGTAATGGTTATGCCATCTGTTCGTAAAATCCAGTTAGTAAAATTTCATATTTATACACCTAATACTAGTCAAGGCTCGCATTATTCACGTACTTCCATTCCTGACATCTCAAATGATATTCAATTCTCTCTTGACTATTTCAGTCTGAGAGAAGTGGAGCGCCATTTTGTAAGCGCCATCAGCAATTTAAATCAAGACAAAAAGATGTAAAGGACTGACATCATTGACTACCAATAATGACAAAATCAGAAAGAAACAGCCGATTGCGTGAGATAACATTAACTAGAGGCTCTCATGAACCGAACACATACAAAAAAGTAAAAGGCACTGCAATTTACGGCTCTCAAAACTTTTGCTGGTAATTTAATCCAGTAGTCTTAGCGATAAAAATATTTTGCTCATTCACAACCGCTCCAGTCCTTCAAAAATGGAACAATTTAGAAGTTCATCGGAACTCCTTGGTACATCAAAAACATAGCCATTATGAAGAACCTAAAATTAAAACTTTTTTACAAATATATACACGGCAAAGGACTAAAGCTGCTTGATACAATTATAAACAAGCAGAATACTCCCTAAGTGTTCATCAGACCTCCGGTAATATATGCTCAAATGCATAATTTTAAGTATAAATATTTACGTGGGATCAACTGTTGGCCGAAAACATATGACAGCATCAACGCATAGTTTATAGATGCTCCACCCTCCCTTTCGACAGATTTCGTCAAATGTTCCAATTCCGCTACGTTGGTACTCTTCAGTCATGTGAAGCGTTTTTGGGCCAGGCAAGCATAATCTTGAAGGAAGTATTCTGTACTATCCTCTTCTTCGCCACAAGTTTGGCAAGTGTCATTGGTTTGATTCGTTTGACATTTTGATATAAGAGATTCTGAGTTGCAAATATTGCCACCAGTGTTTTTGCGCTACTTCTGTCTTTCTCTAGAAGCTGACTTGTCCTTGTTGTATTAGAATACAGCCAGAAGTACTGCTTGTTTTACAGCGTTTCCTGTCATTCCAACCCCTACCTATCATTTTTCAGAAAATCTCATCTAGTTCCCTCATAAGTATTGCTTGTGACACTTTGATGTCTATTTGAATTGCATTTTGATGGGCTAATCCAGGTCTTGCTAGATTCCCGGTCTTTCACTTCCTACAAAAGTAAAACTGAATCATATAAGTCTTACTTTTGCTCCGGTTGTTACGGCTTCGAAGGCCTGCCTTCTGCACTAGTTGTGAAACTACGCGGGTAGAGGCAAGCGCTTACCCCGCCGACTGGCTGTGTGAGAGTATATTTTTGCTCTGTTATTTTGAAACACTAGAATAAGTGAATTTTAAGGAAAGATGGTAGGTTCATTCGTCCCTGCCGATTCATATCAGGTGTCAACTGATGCCCTTGACGTATCGATTGGTATTACTAGCTTGAAAGAATTTATCTATTTATTTTGGTTACTTTTGTTCATCTGAGCTTGAACGACTCCTATTTCCCAATTTGTCTCTGGTCTGGTTACTTGTAGAAGCTTTCAATTGATTGTTTTTACTTCATACTTACACTGCCGGTCAAAAGTTTGAGACCACTAATGAAACACTTTTGTAATTAGTAAATATTTTCAATATTTGGTGATAAAAATTAATCTGCACACCTGCATATTCTCTTGTTTATAGAGATTACCTAAAAGCTTATTCTTTTGTATTTAAGATAAGGAAAGAACAATAAACAACCATTATTTCCAAACTTCAATGTCAGCCGAAGATGAGCTAGTCCGATAATTGACTTTAAAAAATTTATCTCCTCATTACCGCAACTGAAAATTTTCTTATTTTACATCAACTTACAATGCCATCATTCTAAATTCTTAAATGTTTATTTTAACCCGATATTTTCATGGTTATCTACGAATGTACGCAGTTAGTCTGATTTTGTAATTCCTACAGTCAAGACGTCTCTTAAATGGGAAAAGTTCACGAAACTAGTATTGAAACCCAATCTGCCATCGTTGTTCTCCATAATGAAGGCGAATCTGAACGTGAGAACGTTATGAACTGGTTTCCATCGCACTATTGTGCGGCACAAAGAAACTGGGAGTAACCAAAATCGTCCTCGCTCCAGAAGATCAAGAGCTAAGACAAGTTTATTGTGGGAACCAGCAAGCTTAATAGACACCTAACAGCCGCAGAAATTCGTGTTGAAGTCAACAAATCTCGGGAAAAACCTGTGTCAGTTTCTACAGCGAAAAGAAGTTTGCGAGACGCCAAGTTGATTGGTCGCGTTCCTGTTTAAAAACCTCTTCTAAAACCGCAAAATAAGGAAAAACGGATTCAATGGGCCCTAGCCCGTCGAGACTGGACCGAAGAAGATTTCAAAAAGAACTTTGGAGTGACGACCCTAAATTTGAAATATTCGGTTCAAAAAGAAGAATTTTCGTTCGACGTTCCGCCAAAAAAAGTTGATGCCACAGATTGCAGGCCCGACAGTCATGCATGATGGCGGATATGATATAGTCTGAGGTTGTTTCTCATGTATATATTTACATATTTTTATTTATTTACATATTTTTGTAATCAATTCCAGAGTGTGAATAAAAAAAATTGTTCATTTCCTCCATTAAAAAAATCGAATCGCTATATTTAAAAGGTTCCTCAGGAAAAATCATAAAGATAGCATTTTACACTGCGTTCAAAGTAAGATTTTAAAACAGTATTGCGGTCTCAAAAAATCAGACAACTGTTCATCAAATGAACTCAGTATATATCCATTATCGTCTTATTGCATTTTAAACTCTGCTCTTCTATTCAGTCCGCTACAATTTGTTTTACAATGTTAAACGTGTGATGGTTTAACAAAAAAAAAGTGTTCCACGCGCCCTCGGATTCAAAATTGTGGCTCAAATCAAGTGCTTTACGGGTTCCGAAGTTAATTCTTATCTCAATAGGTACAAAGAATAACGCGTATGAAATAAAAGGGTCGACAGCTTCCATTTTTCGGTTTTTGGCGTTTGTCGATACGAACTAAATTTTGCAAATTTTTTCTCTTGCAAATTAAAGTTTCATCCCAAGAGTGAAAAACCGCTAGAGATAAAAGAAGAACAGAGAAGATCAAACAGGCAACAACTCCGGCCAGGGAACGTAATCCCTACGAACTCCCTCAGGACCTTAAAAACCCTGATAAGGAGTTAGAACCAAGTCCGTAGAAGAGGTTGGAGCAAGGGTGATCCTAGACTGAAAACCAAAGCCTGCCGATTGATTAATAGAGTCCGAAAACATATACTTGATTTCCGAAACGATCAATGGGACAGATTTCTACAAAGCTTGAAGTCTGGCGAGAATACCTTCTGGAGGATATTCAAATATTTTCGAATGAGAAACAAAACAGTTGTGTCACCTTTCCACGGCATTATGGACTTAAGTACGATTCCTTAGGCAACAACGGAGAAGAAAGCAATACTTGTAAACGCCAGAAAATTAATATCCTCGCGGAAACATGAGGAGTACATTATACGACCAATGAATTTCCACGATTCAAAGAACATTATTCCAGGTCTTAACTAACGAAAGACGCCTGAAAAGGGACCGAACAAGGAAAGACGTCTGAGCCGGACATGGTTACAAAAACAATGCTTAAATGTTTTCTTAACATCATACTAACGATAATAACGAATATTGTTATCAAAGTGTTTTAACTGTGGAAGAAGCCGGATGCGAGGAGACTGGCTACAATAAAAGTCATACCCAAATCAGGCAAAGATCACAGATTTCCGCAAATTCGGAGACCTATAAGCCTGCTCCCTACGTTCCTAAATAGTTGAAACAGATATTCACGATAGACTACAAGAGACAATCGACGTTAAAAACATCATCTTTGACGAACAATTTGCTTTCCGTTCCGAATATTCCACAGAACTCCAGCTCATCAGGATGGTCCAACCCATACGCAACGGGATGAATCGCACCAAATAGACAGGCATTTATTTGTTCAACATAGCAAAAGCTTTCGATAAAGTCTCTGCATGCAGGACTAATCGCCAAAAATGAATTTCATATGGAACTTCAGGCAGAATCTTTCGTGTCAGGATGGACAATCACCTCTGAAACATGCGACCTATCGAAGCTGGAGCTCCGCAAGGATCATCCATCCCACCAATTCTCTACAGTGTGTAAACTGCGGATTTGCATAGTCTGCCAAAAACCATACGATAAGCTTATATACAGATGATACGTGTATACTCTACCCAGATCGACAAGTAGAAGTCATCACGTCAAAACTTCATAGCTCCAACAATATTTCCCTGGAATACTTCCGTAAATGGAAAATAAAACTTAATAGGGACTAGAAAGAAACAACAACACCCTCGCTTACTACAAGTCGACGACGAACTAATAACATGGAACAGGACAGCAAAATACTTAAGACTAACAATTCACCAACGCCTTACATGGAATGACCTCATACGACAAAAACGACTACACTGTATGCAAATCCTTGCATCCTTACCAATCCGGCCAGTCCTCAAATCTGGCCACCTGAACATGACCAATATAATGCTTATGTACACACATGTAATATGTCCAACGTTACTCTACGGCAGCATTGCATTCTAATAAAACAATGGAATTCCTCAAGATCCCCGAAAAAAGACTAAAAATAACTTATCCATCACCAGATCAATTACAGACAGAAACTAGTAAAACACCTTTTGTTACAAGGAGATCGGAAACGCTTTCAGACAAGATTAAAGGAAGATTAAAGGAAGACTTCAATCGCACTGGCTCCAAGGGATGAACTACTCCAAGGGATTTGCTATGTTTGGTCACACATTTTTTTAATTTTAATTTTGATATCATTGAAATCTTGTTTTTGCAGGTTCGTTCTAACATTTTCTTTCAAAAAAATCTATCTTTCAAATCCTTTTTAACCCCATTTTTAAAAATATACATCAGATTGAAAAACTGCTTCATCACTTATCCTGATAAAATTCGTAGGTAGCCAACCGACGCAGCTCCTGAAGAAGACTGCTAAGTTCTCCTGACGAAACCGCTGAACGTATATTTTCTATATATATTGTGCTGAGAGGTTATTTTTGGGGATTATCACATACAGACTGCTTCAATTCTTGTCACCTCTTCTCATTAGCTACTTATCTCTTACCGTTGGCTGCCTCCATGGTCCTTTTGTCCGCTGGAATGCTGATCGTGGTGGTCTCATGCTCCGCTAGCCGTTTTGCCGCTCGCTTGATCGACCTTATAGCATAGAGATTGATTGGTTCCACGGCTGCATTTCCAACAGCAGTCGGTTGGGATACGACCGTCCGTCCTGCCGTTTATACAAGCCAGTGCAAGCTCGAAGGATTTTGCGTTTCTATAACCCTATCTCGCTAGACAAGAGAGGTATTGGGCGAGTGTCAACTACGGCTGTGATAGTGGATTGCTTCGGAATAGCTAATATTTTGGCGCATTTCCATTGCTGAGGAATACAGCAAATGTTAATGCAGTTATTTAAAAGGATTGCGAGGAGAACAAAATACGTGTGGGATAGTTTGTTTTTAAGAAAAGATTGAAATTCTATCGACCCCAGCTAATTTTGTGGAATTTGGCTCAAGTGCATCCTGAGACTTTCAGGGCTCACAAACAGGATACAGCCAATAGGTGCTTTGGAAGGATTCCAATTGAAAATCTAGTCAAGCACAAGTTCTTGTGGTCTTTGTCAAATGAATGGTCTAATGGTCTAATAACGAATTGAAAGCGAAGTCTTCACTTGTTTTCGCCCCTTCAAGCCTCAAAAAAGTAAGAACTGCCTCCAAGTCTTCAATTACATCCACACCTAAATATCCCTGTTTCATGTATATTCCTACAAATGCAAATATGTACCGCCCCAGGAACGAGTTCAATAGCGCATTTCAGACTTCAAAGAAAGTGTCTTTGAGTTTTGAGATGCTCCTTGAAAGACATAGCTACTCAAAAGATTCCATCTGGATCATCATCCTTTACGACTTTATTTTTCCCCAAGTCCAAGTATTCTTAGACAGAGTTCCTCTTGAAATGTGGAGCTAGCGAACAAATCTTAACGACGGAGAAAAGTGTTAACGTCCAAGTACGCCGCCTTTTTCTCACTCAAGCTAGTGAGTTTTTTGTATTGTGGAATGAAGGAATCCACTTTTCGGATGAGATTGAACAAGTCTCTCTCGAAGGATTGTTTGCAGTCATTGGACATGACAGTTTTTCTGTCGTTTTGCTGCTGTATATCACTATTTACTTAGTTTTGTCGTCTATGCTGAGTTGAAGTTAGCTTAGCTGCATCCCTTGCTATACTAGCTAATGAGATAACATTTTTAATGGTGTTTTTTAGGAAGCAGTTTCGAATTTTCACCGTTTTTCTTTCTTCTTATGGTGATTCCGTCTCCTCTCCTCAGCCACCTTGGGCTTAGGAGGCTGTCCTTGAAACTTGCTGGGTGGCCTTTACTAATGCAATACACACAGAAAATTGCATCTTTTTCGTCTTCTTTTTCCCTGGGGCAGTCTTTTGACTGATGGTGTTTGTCACACTTGACGCATCAGGGATCAAATCTGCAGTCAGAGGTAACATTTCCAAAACTTTGGCAATTAAAACATTACGAGCGTCAAACGCTCCCATTGCATCTTCTGATGTAAGAGAGTTTTATTCTTATTATATAGGTTATATCTTGTGATATAACCTCTTTAGCCTTTTTGACGTTGAAGTCTGGCTTAAATTGAATGAGAAAGGACGAAAGAGTTTTCTTTGTCTTCTTTGAGGCCACCGTTAAGAAACTTTTGGCTCCCAAAACATCATCCTCTAGGATGGCTTAGAGTTCTTCCTTGACATCACTGTCAACATGGTAACATGGTCAGCTTTTCCTCTGTTGGGAGTGTATAGGTGTAGCATGCCACCTTGTCCCATGTTAGAAAGTCAAAAAAACTTTTATTGTCCTTAATTCTTTTTAAATGTAACGAAGTTCGCGTGAATCTTTTCACCGTTACGTCAAACTTGGGAGCATCGAACTGATTCTTCTCACGTGCTTGGTGTATTCTCTCTCTAAAAGGCTTAAGATTAAGCCTATAGCATACTATCAGAGGAACAGTTTGTTTTTTTGATGCAGCAATGTTGGTCGGATTTCTCTTAACTCTGACAGTTTACCTGCGCACTGGGGCGGATGCGACTTCAGTTTTGGTAACATTTTCCGAAGCATTTGAGGCCGCTGCGTACAGTTGTCGATTGGCTCGAAGGCTGGATACACAGTTCGCCTTTTCCAACAAACATCATCTCGGGTCATTTCCATCGACTCTGCCAGATTAGACTCGCTGTCACAATCAATCGGAGCGTCTCCTTCTGTAAGGGGAACATTATCTACAGGTAATTCTTTCGCAGGAACTTGTAGTTTGAGTTTGCAACTTGTAGTAATTTATAGCAAGAATTCCTACTTGACGTTTCCCCCAAATTTCTGTCAAAACGTCTTCAGGTTTTTCTAAGCTTTTCGCGTGAAAGCAGCTTCTCCCACGGAGAGCTCCCCTTCCGGTCCCATGTCACCCATCCCTGCTATTTTCAAGGCGGAGTTCCAAGACTTGGATGCGCGGTAAAATTAAGGGGACCTCTAACAGGCAAATTAATTAATTTTTTTAAGTTTCCATGTATATATTTGTTTCAGCAACTTGCCGGCCTCAGCAAGAATTTAAGGGCGTAGACCCTTAGAAGATTTGTGTATCAGTTGACTCTTTTTCTTTTATGTCATCGAAAAACAGCTTGAATGTCAAATCGCATGTTTCAATAAAATGATAGCTATTACCTGGAATCCTGATAAATTTGTTCATAGATTAAAAGTTATAGAAGGTCTTCAAAAGAATTTCGGGGCCAGAGCCAGGAATGTGGGAATCAGCGTTCGCTGTTTATTTCGTAGGTTCCATGGGTTAAAATATCACACAGATCCACTCAAATAAAAAAATATTCGTTGTTGGTCTATAAATTTTCAACAAAGAGCTTCACACTTGATTGAGCTTAGATTTAAATCAAGTCTCTTTTAGCAAGCATATGCTTTTCTTGAACTTCAAGCAACTGAGCTGGAAAAACCATCTTGGATTTAACACGCGTATCGCGTAAATTATTCACAACGAATTTCTCAAAGTCACTGACGGCTACTGGGTTAAAATCAATTTTTTTCCTTGAAATATTTAGTTCCTTTCTAATGGTGACATGATTCTTGAAATGGCTTTCCATGCATACACACGGGAGTGGAATATACTCATGAGCCCGATACGTATTCATTCATGTACGGGAGAGGATTTTTAAAATCCAATTCGTATCTTGCTTTATTGCCGATAAGCTTGTTCCTTGAAGGAGATTTGCTTAACAGAATTTGCACTTTGTAAGATATGAAGTAGATTCATGAACTGGAGGAATATACGTCCCGGTAGCGATTTTGTATTGCACATGTCAGTAATTGTTAATTTGATGAAGGACACTCAATTGCTGATGATAGTTTTCGAGCTCTGTGATTCATCTATTGCACATCCCTCCGAGTTAGGAGGGCAAGGCACCTTCTTAGATAGACCATCTATAGAGCGACGATGATTTGATAATGTATATAATTTGAAGCAGATTTGGAGCAAGTATGTTAGACATGAAAACAGACGGGGTGTAGTTCTCGGAATAATCTGATTATCTCTTGACGTTGTTGGATGCTATTTGAAGCATAAAAAAGTTGATTATGTAGCCTTTTTAATAAAAATTGATAACATGCGCACAGTCATTACTTTGATGTCTATCTTTTTCAACTCAAAATATATGATTTGTGAAGTTTTCAGTGTGTGTAGCAATTTATTAAAGTATAACATGTTTGGGGAATGGGATATTTTAGCAAAAAAAAATTTAGTTTATGAACGTGATAACTCTGGACATAAAAAAGCAAAAAGTAGCGTATTAGGTGACTTTGTCAATCTTGTAGCACAAAGAAATATCACTGTAAGGCCTACACTGCGACTCACATATTGTACAATGTGTTGATACGATCTGCCACGCTCCTTATCTACGCACCTGCGCCAACCATTTAAGCTATAAGCCTTTTTTAGGTAAGAGTTACTTAAGAGCCGATAGGGCCGCGACAGCTACTCCAACTAATCAATTGCTTTTTTGTACGGACCAACTTTTCCAAAGTTCTTATTCTGGGGATTTACCCGGAGGTTGGTTTATGTATCGCTGAAGATACTTTTCGATATGCTGCCACTCCAATGTACTACTCTAGCTGGGGTTGTCCGTCTTCAAATATGCACTACACATAGCTAGCTGGTCTTAGATCAGAGTAATTGCAGTGGATACTTCGCACTATGAGTCACTTCGACAGTGCCTGCAGCCTAAATAAGAAAAATTACTTTTGAAAGCTTCCCCTGCCTCAGTTGAGTTCGTAACATAGTAAGTATATTTTTTGTGAAAGGAGGTTATGGATATTTCCGCCATGAGTGTAGAGTACGTGACTGGCGTGCCCAGATGCACAATACTTGTGAAACACCCACAACTAAACCTGCATTCCCCTATACCATAAAGCTGGTCAATAGACGGTTGAATTTTGGTACTCCAGTTGCAACCTTTTCCGCTAACACTCGGTTTTGATCAAAGAAGCCCGTTTTCGAGTCAATCATCATTGCAAGGCATTTCATCGTCTTATTAGACTCGATGAAGCATCTCTCAGGATCTGCTTATTTGTCTGAATGACTACTCCTCTTATTTCTTGGGCTAAGCTGAACCAATGGTCTATCATCCAATCGTTCACAATCGTTCACGCAATTTCATACCTAGTATGAGTTATATGTGTGCGACAGTGCGTTCGCTACCTAATTCCGGTCTTCATATGAGACATTACATGCAGCTGGGTCATAAATATAAGCAAAACCAACTTTCATGAGAGCATCTAGAAGTATGGCTCATCCCAGTCCCATCAACTTTTGAAAGGTTGTGTCAGCCACACTCTCTTTGCTTTCCAGCGATATCTGCTGACCACCAGTTAATAGCAGGCTTATCATGTCGTCGCCGGGTAAGAAACGTCGCACGCACCCATGACTAGTCTAATCCATCTAAACCTATGACTAGTCTAATAGGCAAAAAAAAAATTCAAAATGAACGTCACGTCTGGATAACTCCCACCCAATTACTCAGACACAATGTTGGTGTGTTTCTAAAGCTCATGTTAACCAGTCCAGTTCTTGCCGCCATTCTCATGTGTCCTGGCATTAAAGTCGCCACCAAAAAGGATCCGCTCTACGAGTTCGTAACAGCTCATCGACCTATTTTCAAAGCATTACATCGGCGCAAACTATCCTTGCAAGTTATCTTCCCTGCTGCGGTTCTACACGCGAAGCAGAACGCTTTCCCGAACTCAGATGGTTCCATATTCAGGAACGTGAGCCAGTTCCTCGTAACTCAGGCCTATGACCAACCAAGACAGCTTGCTATATTACCGTACCCTTTCAACACATACTACTTCTACCTGGACTCTTGCAAAATTAATATAGGCATCATACAGGCATCATGATCGATTCTTCAAGTTTACGATCGTTGGTTGGACCATTTCGCTGCCTTCTGTACCGTACCACTAAGAACGCAATGTCAGCCTACTGCGCTTTTCTAAGGGCTGTTTTTATGGGCCGCTTTATTTTTATCGTGATTCCGCACTAATGGATTACATGCCAACCTTTGCCTACTTGCACAGAAAGTGACAATTTCAACATTTGGTTTATCAAACACATAACCTCGCAATCCCAACCCATTTTAAATACCTTGTTGAGTTTTCTTCTGAACATTGATCACGTGCCTAATGATTTTCAGAATTATATTTATGTTTTGCGTTAGCAGCTCCTCTTGATTACTGTTGACGACTTTTCTTGTGTCCTGTTTGTATTGAAGGAAAGTTATCGGGGCTTTGTTAGCTAAAAGGTCTTGGGACTTTTAAACTTGTTGTTCCCACTTCCAACAGCACTGACGATTCCTTCCCTGTGCATCTCAGGTACCTTTGTTGAGGATTAGACAACGTCATCTTGAGTTTTCTGAACAGGTGGAAACTTCTATTGAACGCAAAGCGGTCAATAGAAGATAGCATAGGTGTTGTCTACTGGCAGGCTGAGTCATTTTGATTTTCTTTGAGGCAGTGTTGTTCATGTGTTCTACCATTGGAAAATGCGCTGAAAATAAAAATAGAGAAGGTATGGCACTCACTCACACATCGGAGTGTTTTTCTTTTTACTTTCAGTCGACACAGCTACTAAACATCTCCCTTGTCACGTGGAAAATCTAGACTAGGGCTAAATTACCTTGGACTAGACCTCTTTGCTTTCGCCTAGAGTTGACTTCGGGAAATCTTGAACCGCCTTATTGTAGTGGCTCACATAGTTCCATTTGTTAATTGATACTCGCATCTTTTCCACCAAATTATCTATTTCCCTTCTTTCCGGGCAAAACAAGCAATTAAGAAGCTGAATTCCCGTTTTGTGCTAGAAAACCTGCAAGTACCCTTAGACAAAATGCGCCGGTAGGTAATCAGGCTCACCGTGCTTTCGGTTGGGCCACGGTTCAAGGTTCCTATTTAGCCGAATGGTCTACCTGTCTCGTGTTTCTTATGCCCAAACTTCCTGTCACAGAGGAAAAGTTCTTCCTATCCATCATTTGAAGATTCTGCTTTCACAAACCCGGGAAGTTTGGTATTGTAACTAACATAGGTTATAAGGTCGCGATGAAATATGCGCTCGGCCATATGACTTCGATTGATTGCATTATGAAGGACTTGGCAAGCGCAAAAAGATAAAAGCCTTTCATTCCCATTCAAAGAGTCGACTAACTCTGATTCGTCGAACATGATCAAATAGTTAGTATATTCAAAAACTTGACACCCAGTATTAAATTCAGAGTGCAGGGATTAATACCTAAACTTGAGTACTTCTAACTTCATTACATGCAGAATTTATTACAAATTGTAACTTTCAACTAATCCTGATTAGAAAATTTTCATAAATGGACCTTCTATGACAGTTCGGGCAGGGCAAATGCTATTCTTGTTACAAGAAGGCAGTGGGGACCAAATCTCTATCCACAGGTTTTTTTTTTCAAGTTTCAAATAATTTATTGGGTGATTTTGTGTATGCACAATTATTTACAATTGTTCTTAACAAAATACTTAACTTACGGGTTTTGCCTAATGGCTGTCTCCAGAGCTCTATACAAACTTTTTTTTATTGATTCCTTAAATTAGTTATGTTACGAAAAGGTCTTACTTATTATACTTACACCCCAAGTTTGGCCTTTAATATACATCTTCTTGTTTATATTTTCATAATATTATTTTTATTATATTATATATTATATATATTATATTATAATCTTAAACAATATTTGTGTACAGTGTGTAATCTTCTTAATAACTACTTATCTCTTACCATTCCTTCGTTGGACTTACCTGGAGTTGGTGTGATGTCTGTGGGCGCAGATCTCCTGCTGATTTTATCAGTCAAAATGAGCTATACTTTAATTTTAAACAAAAGGGTATACTATTGGTTGATCGATCTGAGGCTCGGGTACGCCTGCCGTCCTCCTGATTGTCTTAGGAATTTCATGGTAGTGTTGTCGTGTTGGTCGAGTTTAACAAATAGTTTCAGTGCGCGATCACGTATGTATTTGTCAGTTGTGTCTGTTTTAATGTCTTTTTGTACGGCTATGTTTTTTACATACCATGGGATTCGGCAGATTTTCTTGTCCTCGTTGTTGCTGGTGAGTTCGTCTGTTGGTTTCTTTTCCTGGCTTTGCAGATGGCTTGCGTTTTGTCTGTGTAAATGTCTATTTTCCATTTATTGAAATATGCCATAATAATATCAGTAGAGTTTTACAAATTTAAAGAGACGAATTCTGCTTGTCTGGCTGAGTAATAGATGCATGTTTCATCAGCGTATAAAGCTGTTTGAACATGTTTGGCAGGCGAGGCATATCCGCTATATAGAGGCTACAGAGAATTGGGGAGATGGGTGATCCTTGTGGAACTCGAACTTGAATCGGTTGCAGTTCGGAAAGATGGTTGTCTATTTTGACGCAAAATGTTCGACCGTGTAGGAATCAATGTATGATTTGGGTGATATGTAATAAAATCTTTAATTCATCATTTTATAAATGAGTCCTGCATGCCAGACTTTGTCAAAGGCTTTAGCTTTGTCAAACATAACTAATCCTGAACATAACTAATAAAAGCCGTTTCGTTATGACGGTTGTGTCCTCTTTTGCCTGCTTTATTTTTTTTTTTTATTTCCTCGATCATTGAATTTAAGTCTCTGACTGTATTTAGACCTTGGCTGAAACTTTCATTAGCCAGAGCGTTTTGGAAAGCTTGCCAGTTCGTTTTCTTCCTTACTTTTAGAGGCTCATCTATATAGATGTCCTCTGTTAGGAAGTTGACCGGTGTATGATCTGATGAGAACTCCTCGAGGGCATTTATCCGCATGTTGTGAAAATCGCGAGTTATAGCAAAATCCAGTATGCTGCCGTGTCTTGGCCAAAAATGTATCGGTTCTTCAGGGTGGGGCAGGCTTATTTGTTCGTTTATTATCAATAAAGGTTATTATGAATAAGGGACCCTCTAGCGTGAGTAACTGTTCAAGATCTTGTTTGAACTGATGGTTTTTTAGGGGATTGTACAAAGAAATCACTGTGAATTCAAAGACACTTGTACTTCATTTTATTGCCGTGGCTTCCATGCGTTGCAATTGTGGCGTGTTTATTTGGTAGTATTTCTTGTTTCTTCTCACAAGGATGGCCTCGCCTCCACTACCAGTCAATCTGTCGTTTCTGAACAGAAAGTTAGTTCGGTACGTTGTATCGTGTTCCTGATTTCATAAACGTTTCCTTGATCAGGACTACATGGAATTTATTAGCTAGATTAAATAGTCTGAGTTCTCCAGTTTTTTCCTTCAGGGAATATACATTCCATGGGAGGAGTGAAACAAGATTCACAGCCATTATTGCTTATTCGCAGTTTGTTGTGCAAACATATTGTTCATGACTGTCTCCATCATCATTTGCTTCATTTGTGCAAATTGATTCCGCATTTGGGTCATAAATTGGTCCATGTTTGGTGCCCGGCTTTTTGGTGTTTGTGTGGTATTTTGTTGATTTAGACTGTTGTTTGGTAATGTTGGTTTAGTTGAGTTTGCTGGTGTTTGGCTCTGGGCTGCAAATTGTGTAAATGTTTTTTTTTATATTTTTCGGATTCTTTGCACAACCCCCGTAACTTACGGGTTATTCTCCTCCGCAATTGACGCATTTCTGTTTTTGTTCTGGTGACTTTTTACACTCAGAGAAGTGGTCGAGCCCGTCGCATTTGACGCACTTTGCTTGTGCATGGCACTGGCCTGAGGAGTGTCCAAACTACTGGTAGTTGGACACATGATTTGACCATTTCGTGGTTTTGGCGCTTTGACCTTGCAGACAAGATGGCATATTTATTTCGTTTCTTCTTTTGCGAGGAGAACTTTCACCAATCTTGAAGACGCTCATTGAACTTTGAGGATATGAACCTGTATTGGGTGGAAGCCTTGTTCTTCCAGATTGGACTTGATGCCTTCGGCCTCTAGGCCATATGGTCCCCTTGTAATAACATTCAGGTTCCTTTCCTCGAGAAGGTAATAAGTGTGGTACTGTCACTTTAGTTCAGTGCGGAGTTTCATTAGTTTTCGGTGGTCCGTTGTTGTAAACTCGTTTGGCTGTTTCCATGTTTATATTGTTAGTTTTCGTAAGTCGGTTAAGCTTTGTCTACTTATCAGGTTCTCTTGGTATGATGGATATCATACGTGGTTTAGTTTCGTCTTTTGAGGGGCCTGCTGTAGGGGTTGGTTGAGGGATTGCTTTTTTTGTTGTTTTGTTGAGGACAGACAATTCAGGGAGTGTTTGGGCTTTGGGTCCTTTGCTTCAGTTTCTGCCTCTTCTTCCATATCATTTTCGGATTGGGTCTCTCGGTCGGTCGACTTCAACTTCTATCGTTCTTCATCTAAAGAAGCAGTTTTAGCCGAAGGCGGTGTTGACTCAATTTTGAGTTTTTTTGTTTTAGGCTTGTCTGACAACCTCATCGTGAGTTCGTCATTTCTGCGACGCTCTTCGGCCAGCTCAGCATGGCATTGGTCAAGTTTAGCACTTGTACCCTTAAACTCTTCCCGCGTTAGCTGCAATTCTCTAACAACTTCTTGCAGTTGTTTTCCATTACTGAGCATTACTGAGCAGTTGTTTTCCATACTGAGCTGCTCGATCAGCATCGCAATATGTTTGTCCTTGTCTTCCATCCTTCAGCCTAAGGCTTCAGGTAGAGTAAGGATAATTGGAACGCAACCTGCCCCAAGCGATCAATATTTCAGGTATTTTTTAATTATATCAAGTAATTTTTATAAAAATATAATTATTATTTTCTTTTGAAATATAGCTCCCCTTATAACAGATAAATCAGAATCAGAATGAAAAATCGCACTCACCCAAAGTAGCCAGTTTTTAAGGATTGACGAGTCACAGAAACTTCGGTGGCCGAGCCGCTCTTTCGGCTCCTCACAGCCGCATATACTGATAGCCGTACCGAACGTCACTTAAAGAGCGGCGTCCTTTTTGGTTCTCACGATTGCATACACTTTTGCTAACACACAAGAGAAAACAACTTTTTAACATTCCGTCGGGTACACACGCGGATATGATGTGCACTCTCCGGTGGTTACTGTCGAACCCTGTACTTTGACGGTATCCGCTGCACTTTGATCCTCTTACCGTTGGCTGCATTGCTGATCCTCGATCAACCGCTTAGCACAGAGACTGATAAATTCCACAGCTGCAACTCGATATATTAGTCGGTTGGGGTACGGCCGTCCAATCTCCCTTCTGTACAAGCCGGTGCAAGCCCGAAGGTTTTATATAATTTTTATGTAAGCCTACCTATAATTTCATATAAACCATTTCCGGTATATTTTGTAACAAAATAAATAATATCACATAACAAACATAAAAAATAACTTAAAGGTACATGGCGAGCTCCAGACGGATTATCTCTTCCAAAATACATAATTGTTGTTCGTATAACGTTAATATACATATTAAATGCATATTAATATACTGTGATTGGGCACAGTAACTTCATGAAATTTGTTCAAAGATTCATCAGTTTCGTTACCGTTCTCATGTTCTAACTCGTGATCACTATCTTCACTATCACTGTATATTCTTCGAGGATGCCGATTAATTACTTTGTGGCACTATTTAATCTTCGTCGCTGAATGTTATATCCATCTGATCAATAATTTCAACTAACTCTCCTTCATCCATGACGCTGTATTTTTTATAAAAAGTCACCGGGAAAATTAAAAAAATTAAAATTAAAAAATTAAAAATAAAAGGATTAAGGTTCAGCCTGTACCATACAATTGGGGGAACCCTTTGTTTCCTATTTGCTGCAACGCTGGGTGGAGCTTAGCTTAGCTCCGACAGCTATTCTACGCACTATGTGCACTGGGTGCAACTTTATTTTTTCTTACGCTTGCCGAAGCCTTGGCAACGGCGGCGTGAAGTTCGGGAAAGCTTCTTTCACTCAGGTTTACTGAGCGCTTAGAAGTGGGCTTCGGGCTTGCAGACCCAATTGGTCTTCTCGGACGATTCCCATCAGTTCCTCTTGTTCGGACTCGCTGTTACAATCAGCTGGAGCGTCCACTTTGGTAGTGAAAAAATCCTCCTCCTCTGCTCGTAATTCCTCTCAAGGAAGTTGTAGTTGGAATTTGCAACTTGCTAGTAATTCTAGCGAAACTTCCTCCCTTATATTCCCTCCAAACTTTTCACAAAACCACTTCAAGTTTTTCGCGTGAAAGCAGCCATTGCCGTGGAAAGCTCCCCCTCCGTAGCTATGTCACCCATTCCCGTTATTCCCAAAACCGAGCTTGGATGCGGGGTTAAATTAAGGGGACCGCTTGCAGACAACCTAATTAATTGTTTCTTATGTTCTAATTATATTAATTTATCTATACGTTTCAGCGTTTTGTCGGTCTCGGCAAGAAATTAAGGGCTTAGACCTCGGTTCACCGCACCCACTGACCTAATAATTCTTAAAATAATTATACCCCAAATTATAATAAGTATTAAATGGATATTATCAGCTCCTTGCAAGCCTTAGCAAGAATTCAAGGGCTTAGGCCTCAATTCGGCCACTGGTAATATATTCTCTAAGCAAATTTTTCCTAACTTACACTTTTGTAGCTAACACAACCTATCATTCCGGCGGCTGTGACCTTTCTCTTATCTACCGATCGAATAGGCTAATCTTGATCTATCGAATCACTATCCACATATAAGTCCCACATATAAGTATAAAATTTTGCGACACGCACCGAAAAAAATGTAAGCTGTGATTGCAATGTAACTTTCAATTGCGTTGTTGTGTTTCTTCCGAATCAAACGAAGATCTAAATATTTCTTTACGTTTCTATTCATTATATTAAATTTAACTTATTCTTGTATCGAAAATACTACATCAATGTAAAATAAATACAATAACCCTCAAATTGCATACTTCTTAGTAATATTCGTGCATACTTCTTAGTAAACACTTGGATGTCCGACATCTTAAAGAATTTTTACATACTTAAAATTCATAACTAACGTAATTTTCAATATTCTTACCTAAAAACTTAGGTTTATATTTTCAAGATACTATACTTTAATAAAAAAAATTGCTGTAATATTGTTGCTTTCAAAAACTATAATTATTTGTCAGATCAAAGAGTCAATTTTATGGTAAAAAAAGGCAAAATAAATGATCAAGTTTTTTACAGTTTAAATCAATTTATTTTGTGAGAATACATGAAAGTCGTGAGTATAGTAATTGATATACAAAAATACAAAAGTGGAATATAAAAAATCATATTTATACACATCCACAGTCAGCGCAAAATCCTGTGCGGTGGTCATTGCGCATGCAAGAGGGTCATAGGGCGCATGCAAGAGCCTCAACGACTCTTAGTTTTTCTGTTGCGCTTCAAGGGACGTAATGAACACCTTGCATAATTATCATAGTTATCCTCTTCAATGCTAGATAACTATTATAGTTATCTAACATTGGAGCTATTGCGAATTTGACGTCGAGTCTCAAAGTGGCGATTTCATATCTTGCTTCCAAATGCGGTTTGCTAAGATTTTCGATCACGCCTTCCATGGCAAATTTATCTTGGTTTTTAAATTTACACATGAGTACTCTTGCATTAACCATGGCTTGATCTAGCAAAAACTCTTCTCAGTGGCCATCTTTTATATCGTCTGGCTGTCGTGAATGAATGGCACAACTGATCGTAAATGTCTGTGCCACCTTTTCTTATTTTAGTGACGAATCATATTTGGCTTACCGTCAGTAATTTCAGATGACGACATAAAAGTCGAAACTAGCAGAACAAATCTATTTTTCTTCGGAGTGAACGAAGCTAATGTTATATTCTCACTAAAGCAGAACTTACTGTTTGGAACCGTCTTAGAGGGTTTTTTCATTTTTGGCGGAATTCCTTTTTTATTTTTCCTAATAGTGCCAGTGTTTGTGAAATTGTACGGTGATTGCAACATTTTTAATAAAAATCGAATTGTCGTGAACCAGTTATCTATTGTGACTGTGATTGGTTCCATGTACGGGTGCTGTAACTGCTCGGAAGGAATATTCGGGCCCCAACCCCACTTTGGACAAACCATTGGTATTTCCCAAGTCAGGAATAGCAAAAATTTAAAAAAAGTAATTATTACACCTCGTATTTACAGTTCCAACAAGTAAAAAAAATTAATAGATAAATTACCAAGTAACCAGTCAGGACATCGTTCAACGTTTTGTCCATTAGTCCGTACCTATCAGGTTTCGTTTTCATGCTTGCAACGTCATACGATGCCTGCAACGTCCTCTAAAACCATGAAGTTGCTTGTCAAATGTGCACATATTGCTCGGCCGATAATTTGCTGCGCAATTGTTAGTAAAAATATCCCAAATTTTTCTTATTGGAGCAAGTTCATCTTCACGATTTCTTGTGCTTTTTATGTCAAACCGTAAATTTTCGGACGAGAACAAAAACCTTCTACAGGACATGATACATCAATAAAATGTTACTCCAATCCCATAACTCCATACCGTTTTTACATCCACTCGATTCATTTTCCACATTCCAGAATGATACCAAATAGCTATAAAAGCATTGATATCCTTTGCATCAGTATGATGTTCGTAAGTTTGATTTTGTTTACCCGCAGTTCTTGCAACAGCAAACTTGTTTTCTATCTCTTCGTTTTTTCATATTCAATATTTTTCATATTCATCATATTCAACAATGATGTTTATAATTTCGTTAGTAAATAAATCTTTCCAAAAATCAAAAATCGTCTCACAATTTGCAGCATTGCCTATTGGTCCAGGTATGAATCTGGCAATAGAGGACCGAGCCGACCTAGAAAAGTGATATATGAAAATACTCAATAAAAATCAATAACATTTGAACTTTTTTCGAATTAACGCGCCGGAATTCCTACTGTGCTGCGAGGGCATAGGGTATATGAAATTATAATATACATACAGTATATTTAACACATCAATATATACCAATGTTTATAGCTACATTCAATATGATCGTTCTCTATGCATAAACTTTATGTAAATACGGAGTGTATGAACACGCACGTGGCATAGCAACGAATGTATACCTACATATACTTTATTTCTTACCTGGCAAACGAGACTGTTGATTCGTGCTCCAAACGAAACGATCTGCCTGTCGTTTTGCCGGCTTACTTTGAATTCTTATGCTAAGCGGAGTTTTATCAATCTCATTTTCACTCTCTTCTCTCTCACGTATTCGCTTTGTTGGACGGAACTCTTCCAACTCTCCAATTTCATCATTTTCTCTCACTTTCTTTGCCACCAAAATCTTCTTCATCGTACTGCGTCTGAATCGATTTCTCGCGCGCCATGCGCTGGCGTAGGTTATAAACCATCTGCAAAGCAAAACAGCATGAAATAATGAAAAAAAGTTTTTTTTAACATTTCAGATGCTATACTTACGTCATAAATTTACCAAAAATCAAAAAATCGATCATTTTTCGGTAAAAATATTTGCTCCAAAATCACTTTATCGACCACTAAGTGCACACTGGGTGTTTCACACCCGGATTTTTCGAAATGTCTACTTTGAGCATGTCTAAAGTTTTTTGCCTGCTTGGATTGCAAATAATTAAGAAAGATGAATGCGCTCATGTTTTTCCACGCACTCAATTACCTACATGCCTACATCGTTTTATTCCAGTGGTTAATCCATGTTACATTCAAGCCTTCCTCATCCTGCAAAAACATGTGTTCACTAAAGAGTGGTATTTTCCATCATCTCCTCTAACTAAAATTCTTCTGCCAGATGTGAAAATAAAAACATTCTCTTTCCCAACAAAAAAAAGGGACTCTTTTCGTAGTCTTCCGACACGATCGGTTTCTTTAGCATCGGCTGCAATAGCCGGTAGAAGTTGATAGCATCGGCTGCACTCCGACACTACTCCTTTCGCGGTCTTCTGACACGGTCGGTTTCGTTAGTCTGGGCTGCGCTTCACTACAACTTTTCGAAGTCTTCCGATACGGTCAGTTAAGTGTACGGAACAGCGTGGTCTTTGAAGGGACACACCATTTGTGTCAGCGTTCCGCTGATAAGTTGGTTGAGCGGAATCGCGTGGTCTTTGAAGGGACACACGGTGTGTGTCAGCGTTCGTTCGATTTACGTCGACTCCTTCACTTTAACAATTTCGTTTTTTCTTTTGCAATGAATTTCCAAGCCCAGCTTTCCAAAGGGACTAGGATTTTGTCACCACACTTTGGGCAGCGAGCACCAGCAAACTGTGTTTAAAAACTATTAAAAACATTAAAGTGTGTTGAAAATTCCGCCGTGTGTTGTACTAGCTATTGATCTCACAAACTTCGGATTCTTAACAGAGCAGCTGCTGTTTGCACACTGACCCTACCCACTTTCCTTGAAGTTAGTGATCTGAACTAATGATTACTGGTGATACATACCCGATTTTGTTCGATACTAAAGGATCTCTGCGTGTTTCAAAATATTGTTGGGTGTCACGCACCCACAATGCACTTTAAAGGTTATAGTTTATTCGACACATTAAGAATATTTGTCCATTCTTTTCGTTGGTTCATACAACACTTCTCTAAAAGCTCACCTTTAAACTAACCAAATGCGAAGAAAAAGAAGAATTAAGAGATTAACTTAGCAAATATGATTTTTCTGTCAAACATTACGATCAAAGAACACATGTGAAATAAATTAGTTTGATTTTAATGATTATAAAATAATTTGAAAAGAAAATTGCAGCATGCGGTGACCATTCGTGTCCCCTTCATTAATAAGTTTTTCTAGTCGCTAAGATTGGGTGAAAATAATTTATTTTTAATGAAATTTTGTAAAACATGTAATGTCACAAAATCCCGCTTCCAAAACTGGTGAAACAATATTGAACCAGTTGACCAGAAGGATATCCTACAGACCAACACAAACCAAATGAATTTCCAACAGAATACGATATACAATTCAAAACAACAGAAACATCTCTTAGCTTGGTATTCATTTCATTTTCGTAGATTGTACATAGGCAACCAAAGCGTTTTGTAGTGCATCAATTAATTACATACATATGTTCATGTTAATTCAACCTGCATGCGATTTCCTTCACATATTATCCACTCACTAACAATATTGCAGTAGCTGCTTCACAAACTTTAGATGGCTGACTCCTTTCAGTAGGATCGTTCCAACGCATGTTTCAGTACTCGCTACAGAAACACAGATAGAGTATCTTTTCTGTAACATAGAAATGTATTTACATCGCGAATTAGAAATATTATTGCTGCGTAGTACGTTCAATACACTGTAAAGGCAAAATTTCAGCAAGGATTAGATGCATTGTTATCTGTTAATGTATCTTGTTGAAGTACGGCAATTTTGAAAAGTACATCTGCATATTTGTAAATACCTGCATATCATGTGTACATAGAATTGCACAATTCATAACAGGCTAAAGTTAATCAATTTTAATTATGAGCTTGAACAGCAAATATATTTATTTTACCTTGAATCAAAATAACTGTGGCTAATTGAATGAATGCATAAATAATAGAAAAGAGATTTGCAGGTGTAATTAACATGCTAATAAATGGATTAGTTTAAAAATGAATACAGAAATACCTATAAATCAGCATTTGAGTATGTCAGGTAGGTTGCTAGTTGTAAGTTTGCAAAATCCCTATTTTCATCGCGGGATTATTCATATATCACTGGAGCTATCGTCAGGATGTTTAGTACCGTGTTTTGTATTCAATGTTGGTTAATATCACTACGTAAGTTATTAATCTACAACAGACAACATGCCGCAATTGCGCTGTATTGTGTCTGTGTATTGTGCGTAGTATATCTGTGAGAGGCGAAAATTAAAATTTTGTTAATTTTCATTATTCACTTTAAGAGCCTTATTCCCACACAAACTTTCATGGTTACAAGCAGCCCTCAAGTGACCAGACACATATATTTTAATTTTTTTTTCTCGTAGTCTTAAGTTACAATTTTACTTGAAAAATAATTTGTTTACAAATATTCAAGATAATGATTTTGACATCACAAATTTAAATTTGATCCTTCCACGGGACTAGTTATGAAACTAACTATTTAAAATCAAGAACAAATCGATAAATACACGTTTATACGTTTAATTTTGTAAAGTTGTTGTATTCGTGTTATTTTTAGGCGTGATTGGTATAGCTTACATTAATTAAAGTATTTTTGTCGTTAGTCTTTAAAGTTCGAGTACAACTTTCCTTCGAATTAAAAAAAATGCTGCAATGCAAACAAACGCCATTGCGTTATAACAAGACTTTTCGGCTTCAATTTTCAAATGATTGTTTTATTTATCCGGGTTTTCTGTCACTAATTTTAGAATTGTTGCTTGTTTTGCATTTATCAATTCTGTTTACAATATTTACAATATTTTTAACCTATTAACTAGCCTTTTTCAAGATAACGGTACCCGGAATTCTATCCTGCTCTACTTAATCTATAATTCTTACTTCATTTTACTATCTAACATTTACTTATTCTTACACTCCTAAGGCAACACCTGCTCGATCAACTTGACTTTGGTTTCAAGGATACTTTTCATTTGATATTCAAATTTTCGACGTTAACACAATCAGCGCGCTCTCAACCTTAACTCTTATGTCCCACTTTTTGAAATAGCAAGTTATCGAGTTCAGGTACCTTTGGAGTTTGTTTCTTGCAAAGCAGAGATGGTGCTCTAATGGCTACACTAGTAAATAATCTGCGAATAGACCCGCCTCTATCCAAGGGATAAATTCATTTCTGATACTCAGGATATTAGACGTAAATAAAATGAAGGGAATGGGCCTAAGCACCTCCCAATTGTTACCAAGGGGTTCGCAACAAAATCCAGCGGAAAAGCAGTACGTGCTCTCCTGACCCTACTTAATATTTTTATTGCAATCACTAAAAATCCAAAATGAATTGTAGAAATGTCCATCGATCTGGAGAAAATCTAAGATTTTAAGTAACATGTTAGTTTATTGGGTGTTTTTTGTTTATGTTCTATTATTTACAATTCTTTTTCTTAACCTTATACTCGACCGGAGAGTTTTGCCTAATGGCTGTACCCAGAGCTTAATACAATATTTCATTTTTTTTCATTCGTTGTTATTAAAATTAATTACTAATTACACTTACACCCTACGTGTGACCTTTAATATCCATCATTTTTTTATATTTTCATAATATTTTCTTAATACAATTTACTTACACTCTGAAACAATATTGAGCTACATTATTACGTCTCCACATTAGCTGCTTACCTCTTACCGTTGGCTTCCTCCATGGTCCTATTGTCCGCCGCATTGGTGATCGTGGTGGTCTCATCCTCCCCTATCCGTTTTGCCGCTTGCTCGATCAATCTCCTAGCATAGTGATTGATTGGTTCCATGGCTGCATATCGATACAGTATTCGGTTGGGATAAACTAGTGGTAAAGGGTTCAGAGCTAGTTCCATCAGACACCGCAAAGGCAGTGCGTCCCCTCATGAAACTGCCTACAATTTCGTAACATTCACCGAAAAGAGTTTGTAGATAAGTCCATCGATCCAAGCCGAGTCAAAAGCCTTTTCTACGTCAAAGAGACACGCTGCGACGACCTTTCTACGATTGCTACGTCTGCAATGGAGCTCCAGGAAGTATTCAGGTAAATCTCTTTAAAGATCATTTCTGGAAGAATTTTTTATAGATACCTTTGAGATGATCGAGAGATGACTAAGAGTTCAGTTCAAACAAGCGATGCCCGCTTCGATCTAGGTGGTTGCGAGATTTCTCGTTCTGTTGATCGAGATTACGCTTCCCAATCGATACGCTTGTATTGAATAAAGAGCTGTGGTGCTGCTACATTCAGCTTTACACCCTTTCTAACCCTAAAGCGAGTTCTACCAAAAGATGATCAAAATTAGCGTCAAGAACTCTTCATTCGAAATTCCTCCAGCTTTGAGAGATATTCACCAGATTGGCAGACACACTGAAGAAATCGATCGTTGACGAACTTCTTCGGAAAGTGGGCTCGTTCAGCGCAATCAAAATGAGATTCATAGTTACTTTCACCAAGTTGAACAGAGCCGTTCCATATCCATTGGATATAGGATTTCCCCAGGAAGGATGTCTTGCGTTCAAATGACCTCCTACCGTAAAGAAATCAAACTTTTCACGCAAACTAAAATCTGTTTCCAAGTTTTCAATTAGATCCCCACCCGAACATTCGTGTTTAACGTAAATTCCTACAAATGCAAATGTGTACACACCCCAGAAATGACCTCAAATTCATAACGTGTGCCCATTTCAGACTTCAGAATGGAACATCACACCGATGATGGCGCACCGCCGAAACGAGTCTGTGGATGAATCATAGAAAATGACGGGGAACGACGGAATGTTCCGAATACAAAAAAAAAAAAAAAATAATTCCATCCACATCGGAATACAAAATTTCATATATACTTCCTTCTGCATAGTTAAAAAGAGCTGTTCCATATCTTGTGTTTTAAGTTAAGCCCATATCCTTGTGAGACATTTCCAAGTTTTGGATGAATGTCTCTTATGATTTTTATTTGTTCCCTGTTCCCTGAAGGATTCCAAATGGATCATCATTCCTTATGACTGTATGTTTCCCCAAGTGAACTTTGTGTTTGCGTTTCAGTCTTGTTTCTGAGATGAATAAGACATTTGTGCAATGTATTTCCAAATATTCTTGAAATGAGTTCCTTTTATAACACATTTATATAACATATATTAATATTCACAACGGAGAGCTTAATGTTACTCACTGGGAGAGGAAATTTTGAAAGCGAATTCTAAGTACGCCAACTTTTTTCACTAATGATAGTGAGTTTTTTAATGTTGTGGTTTGAGGGAACAACGGATGAGAGAGACCAAATAACATGCGGAGAATTATGTAGTAGCTAACGAGTAGACTATCGAGTACACTATCGAGTAGACAGTCGTAGTAGCTGACAGGATTCTTATCTTTTTCCTGTTGTTGGTTAAAACCCGCATTTGGTTGCGGTACAGGCGGCATTGCAGATGGTTTGGCCGGAGTTGTTGCTATATTAGGCATTAAAACTACATTTCCAATGGCGTTTTCCAAGGGAGCAGTAAGAAAATCTCACGTTTCTACCTTTTTCGTTTTGGATATTCCGTTTGCTCTCCACAGCGTTAGAACGCCACTAAACCTCGCGGAGTGAGGTCCCGTTCCGCAGTTAAATGCAAATGGACAAAACACAAAAAATTAAGTGGGATTTGGTCAAATGATCCCATTGAACATTATAATTTAGGAGAATTTTCACCATCATAGCCTTTTTGACGTTAAAGACTGGCTTAGTTTAAATTGAGAAGGGGAAAAAAATTTTCTTTTTCTTCCTTGAGGGCACCTTTTGGCTCCAAAAACCACCCCCCATAAGACGGCCTGTAGTTTTTCCAAGATATCGTTTTCTTCCTACGAAGTATACATACTATGTAGTAGTAGGATCAGTTTTTTCTCTGGTGGTAATGAATAGGTGAAGAAGGCTACCTTTTCCCTTTTTAAAACGTTGAAAAGACTTTTATGGGCTTCGATTGGTTTTGTTTGTAATGAAGTTCGTGTTCACCGATACATCGAGGTGATATTTCTCACATGTTCATTTTACTCTTTCCATGAAAGGCTCAAGATTACGCCAGTAATAAACAAAAGGAGGAACCCATTTTTGGAAGATTTTTGGAAATTGTAACATCGGGTTATATTATGTTTTCCGAAGCTTTTGACGCCGCATCGTGAATTTGTGGGAAGTTGTTTCGCTCAGGATTATTGTGCACTTCGAAACCGGCTTAGAAGTTGGAATCAACCACTTCGCGAACAATTTTCATTGGCTACTATTGACCGGATTTAACGTGACAATCAGCCAAAGCATCCTTTTCCGTAGCTCGTCCTCAAATACAGGCAAGTCATCAGAACGAAGTCGTAGATGTAATTTACAGTGAGCCAAAAGATCTAGGGGGATCTGCTCATTTATATTCCCTTCTAATTTACTAAAAAAACCTGTGCTGGTTTTCAAGGTAGTTGTTAGATATGGAATGAAGATTAGGTAATCCCTAGCAGGCACATTAATTTGCTACTCAAGAAATACTAAATAGTTTTTTAATATTTCTAATCAAATTTAATAGAGTATAGCAACTTTCAGCTCCGTGTCGGCCTCGGCAGGGACAATGAAGGGCTTATACCTCAATAAACTCTTACTATGCATCAACATTTTATCATATTCTTGCCTCTTCCGTCTTTGATCTTTATCGCTGCTCACTCCTCTCTCTTTGTTGTCGTCTACTCTACGTCTCTAACTTCCCGTCTCCACCTCCCAATTGAAAATTTGTTTGTTGGTTTAACTTCATATGCTAGGATACCGATTCGATTAGGAGTATATTTCCTTATGTTCAGTCGATACTACTGTTCTTTTTTGTCTTTCTTGCTTAAGATTTATTTTCCTTCATTAAAGTTGAAGTCTAAGATTGTCGAGTTTCCGTTAAAAATTTCCATAGTTTCTGCGAATTAGAATACTTTCACTCTTACCATCTTTGATAAGTTGCATGAAATGATCCCACCACTTATTGTACACCCAATGTGTATGAATGCCATTCGGCAAATCGGAGATAAACTTTTGAAACCTATTGCACAAATTATAATCGATGCTTCTTCTAGAAAAGTGGATGAGTTCAAGTTGGTCTCGAACATTATTGATTATCGTCAGGTGTCAAGTCCCTGTGTGGTATGCATCAATTAGCAGGATATATACTGTTGAGTTATGTTTTACTTTCATTGATCTTTGCTTGATTTATTTTTCCCGAGCAATTAGTTTTAGATACTGAATTCCTCATTGTTCTGATCCAGGAAACATTTTTAAAGCCAGACACACAATTAGTGTGTCGAACTACAATATGTTTAGAAGCAATAGATTGTCTAGCAGCGAAAGCGTGACCATTATAGTCAGGAGGAACGTTGCATGATTCCTGAAATGTCATGAGAGTTGCAAACTACAAACGAGTTACAAGGATGCATATACTCTGGAAAGCCTCATGTCTATCAGTCAGTAGACAGAAAAAAGTAGCCTCAGAAAGAAAAAGATAAGAATACTCAATGCAGCCAAAACGAGAGCTGTGCAAGAAAGAAAGCTAAGAAATGTCAAACGCTTCGGGAATAATTTTTCCGATGTAATACCATATATGAGTCATTGAATATGGAAAAATATTTGAGAGAGTGGTAATCATTCCTCCGCAACTTCGTCTTTATGTCCCTTTATGTCCTTTATGTCCGTCTTTATATCCTTAACAATTTTTACGTGCAAATGCCAATGCATCTGGGGCAATGACGGAACGTTCTTAGCCCAATTAAGAGGTCACGCTAATCTCTAACAACTGACACATAAACGAATGAAGCTGTTCTACAACTCCGACCCCAACCATTGAATGGTGAGACAACCAATCTTGAGGAAGAGAGAACAATTATGATTGACAAAAAGTAAATTTAATATATATACTGATGAAGTGCGAGAAAATAAACAGAAGCTTTTTCGCTTTTCCTTAGACAAAGGAAAATATTCGGCATAAAAGGAACCAGTTAGAAATATCAAAAAATTGTCATTTTCGCATTAGAGTCTAATTTGTGTTAAAAACGTATTCCCTGTTAAACGCCCTATGATTCTTATTGCTTTGTTGAAAGAAATTATTCAGTATGTTCCCTCGCCAATATATTATACTAAGTCATTTGAAAGGTAAGGAAGCGTTACTTTCAACGTCATCGTAACATGTTTTCTGCCCTCCTCCAGAACAAACAGTAGACAAACTCCTGGTTTAACGCGAAAAGTCAGCGAGTTATATTTTGGAAGTTGAGTATGCTTGACAAATTGCACTTCAGACGGTCTCATTTGACAATAGCTATGGCAAACTACTCAACTTTTGTTTCAAGATAATAGTGCTAATGTTCTGAAAGCTTTGAAGTGAATTAATTTCTGATATGTTATATACAGTAGCCATAATTTATGTATGAACATTAAATTGAGGCCAGATGTGATTTATAGACTCTTACACCGTTTCTATTTCCTATTGAAACTAGTCCATTGCGTCTCCTCATTTGTTATTGTTTTTTGTAAGTTAAGAACGAATTTTGAAGAAAAAACTCTGCAAAGTTGATGCGTCAACCGCAGAAAGAGGTAGGTTTCTCATAATGTGTAGAACGCCGTGTTCAGGCGATATCGACACCTTATTCCAAGTTTGCTAAACATGAGATTGATACTCAAAGCTGATTTCTAGGTATTTTTATGAAGTTAAAAGGTTCTTAGCAAGCTTTAGACTGATGAAAAAAGCATTAGACGAACGTAAAGTAGAGCCTAAAACTGTTAGCTAATCACTGCTCATCCATTCATAAAGCTAACTCTTATTTCTGTTCCCTCTATATCATTCTTTTATTACTTTCCAAAAACACAGGTCCTATTGGTGCAAGCATTGTTGCAATCAGTCCTAGAACAGTTTTGGACTTGAATCCGGCTTTAGCAATGAGTAAACCAAATTTCGAATCAAAAGGACCTCCAATTACTGCAAGGGATGTTAAAACGATGGATAACAGTGGCAAAAATTATCTATAGACTAATATCTTAGATTTATTCACAAAGTAATATCATCTTCAAAAGACTATTTTATAGAAAGATACTATTGAAAAAATAAGCAAAACAATCCTAAAACAAAACTATGAAAACTCTTATCAGAAACATACATATGACGTAAGTTCTACAATCCAGCACTGTGATTACATATATTAGATAATATGCCTCTTTGGAACCTAACATATAACGCTTTATTTGCAAAATATGCTTCATGGATACAAATGACAATTATTTTTAGATGAAAGCAATAAGCAGCAATTAAATAAAATAAAATAGTGCTACATAATTGACACAAAAAATGCTTCCAGCTTTACCAGGAGAACGATGAAATAAATATTTCCTGATTTCATACTTCTTAGAATGCATGTTTACAGTTTTTCTATTACATTAAATGAATGTTCTCTACTTTTGACTAGCTTACATCCAAGAAGGAAAATCGTTTGAATTAAGAAAGGATTCTTCACCTTGTATCGAGTTATTTGATATGAAAACTTATTCTCCAACCAGACTTGTGACTTAAATTTTTATCGAGATTTACCATGAAAAAAGACTGTGTTCGGTTGCATAACATATTACTTTCTTTTATTCTCTTCATTCTTTTATTAGTTGTATGATAAACCTGTCATTTCAGAGTAAACTTGTGACTTGATTTTAGGTTAGGATATTTTGAATTTGATTTTAGCTTAAAATTAACAAAAATTGCCTTATTTTTTGTATTCCATAGTTTTTATTCCAGCAATCAAGTTTACGTTATGACAAGATACATTTTCTGTGTCTTTGAGTCTAACCTGTAACGAATTCTTTATGGCACTAGAACTAAAACTAAAACTAGAACACTAGAGTTTTCAAGACTCCAAATTAAAAGGATCAACAGGAATCAGAAATCCGGGCTTACAAAGTGACAGGAATTCGTGATCATATTAAAATTTTTTTAAGCAATAAGTTCTTTTCCTTTTATTACTTCGCATTAAATGCAGTGTGCCTAACATCGAGTGGGGATTATCAAATTTAAATACTCGTGTAACACTTTGTATTGAATCCTGAGGAAAGGGTGGAGTGTATTTATCCTTTATTCGAACTTTGCTAAGTTATAGTGCACTGTACATAAGTTACTGAAGCGAACTATAGAATCGAACGTTTTCGCGATTGACACATTGAAAACTTGATCCGTTAATGAGTAAAAGTCTAGAGGTAAGACTTCAAGTACACACGAACGATAAACCATGTTACAACCAGCATTCAGGATAAGTTTGTTAATATCTGAAAGAGCAGCAACGTTAAATGTCACCAAATCGACCGTCAAGCAAATTTCCCAGCGGGCTTTGATATATGATTCCTATGAAAGCCTGCTTGTAGGCGAAAACGAGAAACGACTGAAATTTAAACAAAAATTTTGAACGAACACTCATTGAATGATTCAGCACATTGAATATTTTCTTTTCTAATCATGAATATAATAATTTGGAATACAATAATTTAGAAGTTTTTCTACTTTTGTCACACCTCGATCCTAGCAAAAACTTTACACATCGCTTAGTAACGCAAAAGTAACAATGTACGTGCTTTCTTTGGAAACGGAATTATGGAACCTTATTTATTGAAACTGCAAAAGTTGAAACCGAAAGGAAAACTGGGACACATTAGTAAATAATTTCTAAAGTTACTTTATGTTGCAGCCTCTAGGAAAGCCTAGCACACCACATATTCACTGAAGTGTTCATTAGGTTTTTAATTCAAATATTGATGGTTGTTAAGGGGTAATTTGGTTTTCGGTTGCTGGAGATGCGACATCAAAAAACAATGAGTCCAAACCAACGAGTTTTCAGAACGGACCCACATTTTTTTGGAGTAGGTTTAAACCAAAATTCAAATTCAAATTATTTTATTGGGTGATTTTAACATTACATACAATCATTATTTACAATTTTTTCCTATCCCAATTCTTAGCTTACGGTCTTTACCTAATGGCTGTGCCCTCTCGGACACTCACGGTTCCAAGAATTTGGTCCGCTTATGGGAGGTGTCCGTATATAAGAAAGTACCTAACATAAAGCAATGTAAAAGAAAACGTAATTAATCGTTTAATTAACGTGCGCTTACTTTTATTTTAAAAAAATATACACGTGGACATTATATTATCATTTAGAAATACAAAAAAATTATTTTTAAAAAATACCAGGTATTTTCGATTGCTTTATTTTTTCACGTTTTTCTCGCAAAACCAATTTTGAAAATGAGATTCGAACGCAACAAAATCTTCCTTTGAAAACTTTTTTAGGTCTCCAATGGCCCCTAAGGCACTGGCGTAAGAGTTGATTGAACCACGATCTTCATCTTCCTCTTTGTCACTGTCATCTGATACTATATCTAAAGTATCATCTACTTCTGTACTCGATATACTAACTCCGGCTTCTTCATTTTCCTTTGCTTCCTTTTCAATTGATAAAGTGTGATCCAAATTTATAAAGTCTTCATCCAGTTGATCAAATGATTCATTTTCATTAAAGTTCCTCCAAAACTCTGCTAGGGTTGCTAATGGGAGATCATCTTCTGCATCATATTCGATCAGGTCAACTTGTTGAATTAAATACAGATTTTTAAAACCTGCTTTGGTGAAGCATTATTTCACGGTAGCTGGAGTTACCTTGTCCCATGCGTTTTCGATAAAGCACATAGTATCCAAAACGTTAACCGATTTTAAAAGTTGTGAGGTGGAAGAAAAGTTATCAATTTTTTAATGATGTTGATGTTGATGAACATGATCAGAATTAAACTACGATAAAAGAACTTGAAATTTTGAATAATTCTCAGCTCCATGGGCTGACAGACAGATGTGGTGTTAGGCGGTAAAAATATTATTTTAGTGTTTTCCGAATTCAGAACTGTTGGCTGCGACCCAGCGTTGCTAGAAAAAGCAAAACTTTACGTTTTTGAAGTCCCATTCTCCTGTCCATATGTTGAAGCCAGTCTGTCATTATAGTCCTTGTCATCCACGCCTTCTTATTAAAAGTCCACGTAGCAGGCAAACTATTAACTGCAACATTTTTCATTGCCCGTGCTCGAGCAGCTTTCCCAATAACCAAAAGCTTTTCTTTTTCTCCTATCATATTTGCGCACAACATTATCGTCAATCTTTCTTTTACCATTTTTCCACCTACACACTTTTCAGCCTTAAAAGGTAATGTTGTGTCTGGCAAAGCTCTAAAATACAAACCTCTTCCATCTGCGTTGAAGATATCTCGTGGTTGGTATCCTAATAGCATCGCTGGCAATTTTTGTCGAAATTGGTCCACATCTTCCATATTAACGTCAGCTGACTCATCACAGATACACTTGAAGCTAATGTTATGCCTTTTCTGCATTTTTGTAGCCATCCATCTGATCCAAGGCTTTAGTTACTTCTTTGCCCTTTGTTTTTAATTAACGGCCGTGATATGGGAACATGCTGGTTTCTGGCTCGAGCAAACCACTCGAAACAAATGTTGTCAACCTAAGATGTATTACCTTTAACTTTTTTGGTTTTTTTATCTAAATTATCGCTTGATTGCCATTGTCTACAAATGATTTCCTTCAGCTTTATTATTTCTGTCGCTTGAGTTTTACTTATTTTAAACCTAAAATCGATAAATTTAATTTTATGCATTTTAATTTTTTTAACGCCGATTCAGAAAACATACCTTGCGCCCGATTTGCGTACACTTAAATGTTCTTGTTCTGCAACATTAACCACCTTCATTTTCTGTCTTAAAGTCAGAAAGCGTTTGGTCGGTGCTATTGCTGCACTGCAATGCACTGATAAGAAACAGTATACTTCAAGGCACAAATTAAAGTTTCAAAATGATCACATGCGACATCTGGCACTTATGTGCATGCATGTAAAGTGAAATCACACATTGCGGGGAATTACCGCGCTATGAAAAGAAATTATTGTTGTCCGTTGTTGGAGCTTCAAGTCCGCTCTTGAGAACGTTTCGAGGCTGTTGGTGACAATTCATGGTGTCCCTGTCCGTCCGACAGAGCCTCCGCTTACGAGTATACTGAATTATATTTTCGTATTTTACATTTTACATGGAGAGTCATACAAAAACTATGGTTCCAAAAAGCTGTAGCGAGATGTCCGCTTTTGGGAGCTGTTCGTAAAGGGAACTTTCACTGTATTATATTAAATAGTCCTTACCTTATTTCACAATTCAATAATGGTTATTACTAACACTTGCTTCCTAAATGTGACCTCTGTATTTTTTTATTTATTGATATATTTATTTCATAAATATTAATTTACATGCAGTTATTTGATGTTTGGATTTGAACACATCCTATCCATTTGCTGCCTCCATCGCTCGACTATCAGCAGCGTTGCTTCTTTTGGCGGTCTTGTGCTCCGCCATACCCTTTGCAGCTTGCTCGATCAACCTCTTGGCGAAGAGGTGGATCGGCTCCACAGCTGCTTCCCGATATAGACATCGGTAGGGGTAGGGCCGTGCGTTCTCCCTTTTGTGCAATCCAGTGCAAGCCCGAAAGATGTTATGCTCCAATAATCCTCACTTGTCCCATTGGTATTTTGGCGCTGCCTACCATATCAGCCCTGCACACAGGAGTATGGGTCTGATAAGAGCTTGTATGTTCAAAACAAGAATTAAAAATATTGATTGATGTAATCACTACCAATGAAAGTCCACATACGGAAGTCCACGGCCCGTATGGGGCTGTAATGACACCGCCCTAATGACTGAATTATAACCTTAAAAACTCTTTTTTCCATGTGAGTTTTCTTTTTAAGAAAATCGTATGTTTTTGGTATTAAATTGGTTGAGGATCCAATGATTAATCTTCATGTTTTGAGTAAGAATATTGAGTCTATGTACATCAGAATCGTTCGTTCATGGGATCCATGAAAATATTTAGCCATAATTTGTGAACTTTTTATTTCGCCTTGGTGTATTATATAATATATTACTTGTTGATTGGATATCTTTAATGAGGTAGAGATGAAACTTTAGTTTTCATTAGAGCCAGTTCCCCCAGTTCAACGGTCTATAAGCACGCGCTTCCCAAAATATTGGCGTCAATGTTAAAAACTCTTCCTTGGAAGCCACATTCATTTTTATTATTGAACAATGCAGGGATACCAAAAACGTTATTTTCTACGTCAAAATATTCACCCGATTTTTTCTTCCAATCAACTGACTCCACTACTGACAAATAATATTTCAAGCATCGAATTCGCCATAGAAAGGGTTACAATTGATGAGTTTCCAGATACATTTCTTGATGCTCACGGTAGAGCATCGACTAGACGTTCTTTGGTTTTCAGCATAAAAGACTGGCCACTTGCGGCTTTGGGAGGAAAACTATTTTAGTCGTTCTCCAGTCTGAGAGAACATATCTTTTTGATAGAAAAGCACTGTTTATTTCCACTGCGATTCGTATTATTTCATAAGTATGATTAGATAAACTTTTCAAGTTATTGGTGATGGATTTATGGGCCTTTTGTTGGTTAACTCTTTGAGGGGGCCACAAAAAAGAATATCTACGAAAAGTGTTAGTTCAGTTGAAACTGACGTTCGATGTATTGAATAGTCCGCGGTCCACCATTTGTGTGATGCGTGATGTGGTTTTCGTTTTAGATGCCTACTTAATCATGATATCTTCCTTACGCTCTAAATATTGCTGCAGAAAAGTTCAATGATTTCCTAGTTTCACTCCTCAAAGTCGCTTTGAATATTCACAAATAACGCTAATAGTCTTCCCAATCCGTGAGTTGCTCTGTGAGGCCAGCTATTCTGAATAACCTTTGAATATTTTTCATTATCGCATCCAGTTCTCTGTTCTACAAGATTACTTTCCAATGTTTGATGGTAGTGCTTGAACACATTTCTCTGAGGCTACCGGCCAGTATACTTGTTACAAACTTCACTGTTTTGTCTATGTCTTTTGGATAAAGTAATGGGTTTACTTTGAAACTTTGTATCATTGAGTAGCGTTGATGTTGCAATTCTCTTTTACCAAGTAACGGCAAACCCACTGAGTTTCCTTGCCCCACCTTTGTACGCAGGTTTGCGTACAATGTTGTCGTATGTCACCTACTTCTTATCTTCAATCACCATCCCTTTAAGAAAGGGCTCTACTCCATTCCGATCCATAATGCAGTAGGTGATAATTGGTGTGGAACCAAAACAAGAGTTTATTTTTGTTCTAACTTTATGCGAATGGTTCAAAACTTGTTCGATCTTTAGCTCTTAGGTGATCCTACGTGATTTCATCGACATTTTGACGACGCGCCCGCCTGTACGCGGTTCGTCTTTAACATTAATAAATACCTGACCGGAGTCAACGAAAGCAAAATTGCTAATGAATAGCCGTTACAGTACCAGGATTATAAACTCCATTCACAATTTCATTTATTGCAAAAGTGAATTTGCATTTTCACTTTTACCAAAGAAAAACAATATAATAAACCAAATTTTTGCTATGTTGACTTCCTTTTTTAACACCTTTTGTTTAACAACTGAATGGAACAAAAGAACAGCAAGCGAATTTTTTCAGCGCAAACTGTTACCTTGGCATAAATTTGAAATTTCCTAATTGAAACATTCCGTGATATTTATCATTACAGCCATCTTTCGTAAAAATAATGGCATTTTCCCAATCCAATATGTTATCTGAGTCAACTTGCGACATTTAAGACTGCTGCTGTTAACGGTGTCTTAGATCACATATGCGAGATTCATACCATTTCTTATTTCAGTTCTGAAGAAAAATGCAGGTCTTGGCGGATTTAAGGATAATTGTAACATGAACTAACTTTCATTCGTTAGTATATTGTTTTTGCAGACGAAAGTTTGTGCGAACAATGTGCGTCATATTTTCTGGCTTGGCCACGAGAAAAACTTATGCAAGATATTGTGTAAGGAAAATATATTGAATAAAAAAGTCGGACTCATATCTATTTACACTTAAATAAACAGTTAAATAACGTATTTTAGAAAAACAAATGCATTATTTATTTTCTAGCTCAAGACGTAAAACTTACAAAAATAAGAACATTGAAAAGGTAACTCGAATTGGTGATCTTTATAAAAATAAGCCAAATTTTCTAAATTTGTGTCAAAAGGAACCCGGAAACTCGGTGGCAGCACTCTCTTTTCGTTTTCTTCTATTTGATTATAAATAATATTTAAATCATCTAAATCAAAGGAAAATAGGCAAAAAAGTGATCCACATAATATTTTCGAAGTCGGATGAGGAATGGGTTGTACAAAAAATTCACAAACTTCTGAAAGTAACTTTAATATATAGCACTAGTTTTTTGCTTCGTTTGGCGAAAGGCTTATCAGAATCTCGAAGAGTGCAATCTACGATCCACTGTATAACATGGAGATGGCTCGATAATGCTCTGGGGCTGCGAGTCCACTGCTGGTCAAGGTAAACTTTCAGTAATCCACGAAATATTGGACCGAAAAAGTATTTGACCATTTTGAAAGAAAATTTAGAGGAAAGTGATTTGGGAAAATTTGAAATTAAAGGAAACTTACAATGATTGACTATACTCCGTGTTTTGTTCGACAGGGATAGAAGTGTTGTTACGTTGTTAAATGTTTGCAGACGCGTAGGTGAACGTTACATGGAAAGACGGAATTTCCTTTGGAAAACGTGCAACAACCTCCATTACTACCAATATTGGCAGTAGTATAGTTGTCCTTATGTACGAGATACACTTCCACAATCTCCTGAAATTAATGCCTTCACTGGTTTATTTAGAAAGTCAACTAATTCGCGCTATTCAAATAAAAATACAGAGAAAAGTGGGCTTTTTAGGCTAAATTGGTCAAAATCAAGTTTCTATTTGAAAAAAACAATTGGAATCAATGGTTACAAGTTTGAGAACCAGAGTATAAATTAAAGGATTGCAAATTAAATATTGAGAACAATAAGAAATCTCACAAAGAATTAAATGTCTGAATTCTTTTTGACATGAATTTTGGGTGCATTCAGACTATTGATTTTTTTTAAATGTATACCAAAATTGAGTTATGTTTTCAATATCCAAAAATCTATCTTGTTTTTTTTTCAAATACATTCTTCTATCGTTCATTCCCTTTTTCGAGTGTGTATGGGTATTTGTCCCAATGTGGTACGGTATTTGAGAAGAGCGATGATAACATTTCGGGGCCCAAATCAACGTGAGAAATTTTTTTTTCAAAGATGCAAAGGACAACATTTTAAGATAATGTTGATGCACATTTGGCCACACTTGCGTCTTTATTGCAGTGCATTTCGAAATAAATGAGACGAAGGTGTTGATTTGGGAGTCGGTTCAAAAAATTTGAACAGGTAAATAGCTTCGCTATGCTTCGGGTTTGATTCAAGGAGCCGAGTTGTGGCCCATAGCCCAGAGGTCCTTAGATCGAAGAAAGGGTAATGACAAAAAACAGCAAACTGTATTAAGTCAAAAGAATTCTATATTACGGAGGAATGATAATTGTTTCATTTATTATAGATTAATTTTCATTCGACTCCTTTTCTATTTCATTTTTATTTTTCATACTTTCGATGTTTGCCTCTTGTCCCCTGCCACTGGCCTCTGGTTATCTTGCAGAAAATAGATCCTCGTTCAGCTATTCAATTCGCTAGCGTTCAGTTATTGAAAAGTAGAAAAACCTGTACTAGTTACCGGCGAGACGAAATTGTAATTTAAATTGTCTACGTAAGCTACACTTGATAAACTATAAATTAATTTCTTTTATAATTTAATGGAAATGAAAGTTAAGGATTCGTTTATGACGATTTATAACCATTTTGGTAAAAATAAGTTATGGCATTGTAAGTCTAATGACTTTTCATTTGAATGTCTTGCTACGCTTTATCTAACATCAAATTGCTCATTTTAAAAGGTAACTTTTAAAAGCACATAGTATTCAACCACGAGAATTACATAATAAAAATGTTAAATGTTTGTCACAAGCTGCCTATGTTCTGGTTTTTTTAACTGTCCGTAGTTTTTAAATCCTGAATATGTTCGACATTTTTAAGGAAACTTCTCCTTTTTTTCTGCTCCATTTGGTACATTGTAATTAAGTGTAAAATTTTAGAACGAACGAGATTTTAGATAGAACGATTTTCCTTCTTGCTTGAAAAAAAACTACTTTTCTGAATTTATTGCATTCAAACTTATGCATGCTTCTGACTGTTTCTTTTTAAATAATTTTAATGTTGAATAAAGTCTTAAGCTAGCAATATGTAAAAAATTTGAACTAATCAATCATCTTTTTTTCATTTACGATAGCATTACCGCCGATAATACCCTCTGCAGTCACTTCCATCGTCCTCGAAGATAACGAAATCACATCATTGTTAAAGAAATGACAAACAGAATGAGGAAATACGAAAAACAATTTGTAACAAGCGAATCTTTTATACCACCTGAAACTTAGAATAACGAAAGAACCAAAGGAAAAGAAGAAACAAAATAAAAGAAGAACAAGCATTCATTTAAAGAATTTTTATAAGTTATGATAAAAATATATCATTTAATTGTGTTTATGTGAAAAAATAGATATCTGTTCTTCAGATATCTATTCCCTAAATAAATCCCTAAAAAAAGCAAAAGACGAAGAAAGCTATTGAACATTGAATCACTTTTGTAGATGAACATTTCTAAACATAAGACAATGGCTTCAAAGCGGTAATTTAATTCAAGCATAGCTAAAGAATGTATTCATAAATTTATTGATCAAATTTTGGGTAAATGAGAATTAAATGCTAATAAAATTAGTGAATTTGAAACACAATCAAATATGAAGTAATTAAATAGAATTAATTTATAGCAGCAAATCCGAAAACAAGCATAAACAGCAGGGCATGTTTGTTTTAGATAGCAACTTTTCATATTCATAGTAAGGATTTAAGTAAAATGTCCGTTTGAATGTATAAAATTAATGCAATGTAAATAAAGATCCGACATTGATTAAAATTTTAAGGAACTTAACTAATACTGTAAATATTCATATCTATCAGCACAAAACTTTGACGAAATCATCATGTTACAATTTTTGAAAGAAATTTTCAGTCACAGAGTTGATTACTTTTGAAAGTTTAATGTATTATACATATTTAAGCTAAGATAAAAGCACTTATAACTGTAAGCGTATGAATAATTCATGTATATAATAGCAAAGCAATACACAAGGGACTATTACTAATACGTTTCTGATCCTATCTACGTTTACATACATGCGAACAAAATATATTCTTGTTGAGTTTGTAGGATTTGCCTTTTTGAAATTTCTAAAATTTCTAGTGTTAAAACTGTTTATAATTTTCCATTCAGACAAAACTCAACAAATTTACACCGCAAGTGCATCAACTTATGTCCGCTTAATTTTTTTGTGATTAAACTAAGTTGTTGTATTAATTCAAATAAACTACCGCACAAATAGGCAATTGAATGAGGTGTTCTTGATGGGTTATCTTACATATATCTTTATAGCGTATTTTCATTATATTTATTTCTTACTCGGTATTTTACGAATAATTTTGAAAATTTATACACGAATATACACAAAGAGTTTACCGCAACATACAACATACCCTTGAAAATAAGTCAAATATCAAACTTAAATTATGAATCTTTAGCAGCACTCATTATTTGAAAAATTCTTCATTTAGCAGGACCCTTTTTCAAAATTTTCACAAGTTTACGAAAGTCCAGGATTTCTTGGTAAGTAACAACATTTATGTCGTCACTAAAATCTACATTTCCTGACTAGATGCTTACGTTTACTGTCTTTAAAATGTACTTCTTGATCATGAACACAGCGAGCTACGTATAGCACTAACACTCTCGGGCGACTTCTCCAGACAGAGATACAAGACAAAACGGTCGATTCATATTTGTATTGAGAATTTTTGTAAAAGTATTGAGAGGAATGTTTTACGCAAAACAGCGAAAATTTATCAATTAAAACATTGTTCAATATATTCTGAACAAATACCGTTAGAAACGAAGAGCCGCTGCTTTATGTACTCAGGCTATGGTGCATATGCGCTCAACTTGAACATTTTTGAGGGTTGATAATTAGGTTGCTGAAAAACATACAAATCTTGAAATTTTCAAGAATTGATCCTGAGTTGAAACTGATATCTAGCAATTTTCATCATTCATATTGTCGAAAGTGAACCATAAGTAATCACAAGCTTTGCACACAACTACTTCGCCATTTACCCGAAATGTCTTTATGTTGCTTTTTCCTTGTTGCGTACATTGACAAGTCCTAAACTGTAATCATCGAACGAACAACGAATTTTTTCCATATTTTACAATTTCTAAGTGATTGTTTATCGTTCGGTCTTTAGAAGATGTTCAAGTATCATCGGACTAAACGGAACTGATGCTCATGGCGAAGTTTTTGAATTCCGGAATAATATTGTATCCATTAGCTTTATCTTTTATCATAGCTCCGTCAATTGGCCATATATTACTTACTATTATATATTGGTAAGTTAAAAGGTATTGAGCCTTTTTTGTCGTGTTTTGATTGAATATTTCTTTTATTAAAAGTGGATTTGATTTAAGTACATATTGTCCATTATTATCTATGACCTTTTGCCATTTTTCGGGAGAGCCATTATTCTATCTGTGTAGAACTTCTGTGGTTTATCGGCGAAAAACTTGGCCAAGTGATTTTCACAATCCCCTTTGGAAGTGAATTTCTTTTCATTAAGGAAGTTTTGCGGAGACCGAAACAAACGGTAGTGCAAGGTCTGGACTATACGGTGGTTGCATCAAAACTTCCCAGCCAAGCTCTGTCAATTTTTGCCGTGTCATCAAAGACGTGTGTGGTCTGGCATTGTCTTGATGAAAAACAACGCCCTTTCTACTGATCAATCCTGGCCGGTTTTTTTGAATTGTTTGTTGCAATCTGGTTAATTGCTGACAGTACAGAACCGAATTGAGTGTTATGATAAACAATTCCCTTCCAATCCCACCATACACACAGCATAATCTTATTTGGTTATCCTGGTTATATCCTGGCTTTGAAGTCGTTTATGATAATTCAGCTGTTTTTGACCATGATCTTATTCGAACGACATTCTCGTATCTTACCCATTTTAAATCGCCCGTAATGATTTGCTTCAAAAATTGCTCGATTTCGTTGTGTTTTATTAGCATTTCGCAAATTTTTTTGAGCTGATTCATGTGGCACCCACGTCGAGCTTTTTTGTGTACCCAGCCTTACGCAAATGGTTCAAAACTGTCTGGTGAGGGATATTCAGTTCCTTAGCAATGTTATGGCTGCTTATGTGTCGGTCTTCTTCAATTTTTTGTAAGATTTCATCGACTTTTTCAGTGATTGGTCGACCCGAGCGTGGGGCATCTTTGACATCAAAATTTCCCGAAAGAAAGCGAGAGAACCACCTCCTGGCTGTGGCTTATGATAAAATATCTTGACCGTAGACACCACAAATTTTTTCACGAGCCTGCGTTGCATTGTCACCTTGATCTTAGTGATATTGTAAAATATAACGAATTTTTTCAGAAATTTCACTCATTTTTAAATGAAGACAAATTTTGACACGAATTTAGAAATACTAAACTGTCGATATGAAAATTGTAGACTGGAATGTCACCTATCAAACGCATCTCAGTTTGACTTAGTTTGATTAGTATTACCCGATATATGACAACGAACTCCATGTAATAAAAAAAAGGGCTCAATAATTTTTAGACTATCCAATATATATATTAGCTGACAAAAATTGGTATGGAAATTTGGCCAATTTTGTAGATATTGCTTCAATTTTATTGGACGGAGTGGGTGCAGTGATTTCGTTATCACAAAACAGCAAGAATACCTCAAATAAACTATCGATATAACAGCGTTCATCCAAAATGAATGCCTTTTTACATGGATTAGATAATATTCTACAATTTTTGCGTAAAAACACAAGACAAATATAAACTAATTTGTAGTTTTCCATCTTTTTCTGCAAGACTGCCCCCAGAAGTGTTCTCGCTGTCTTTTCTTATGCTACGGAGTGGCCTAAAACTTGAGCAGTTCATAAGCTGTGAACACTAAATGAATCAAGTCTCCATCGGAACGGAAACCAGATTTAAATGAAGCAATTTTTGGTTAAAAAGTTAAATTTTTTTCGCTTTAATGCAACAATAGAATCATTGTACTTTTTCTTATTCTTAAGTGTGTAGACTGTCATATTTAAATGGCAAACTGTGGGAAATACTCAATATTGGTCTTCAAAAACAAAAGACATCTGGTAGAGCAGGCGTATCACACTTACTTTATACTTCGACATAGTGTTACACAAGGTACTTGTAGCGACTTTTCTTGTTTGTTCTATTTTATTATACATAAAAACACATATCAATAGCTTTTTCGATTCGCTTACATAATATCGGTAGTACTATGTGATATGATTTTTCCAGTTGCTGAATCCTAAAGTTTGAATGAAGTTTTTGGTCAGACAATTTATTTCTGTCGTTTTGTCATTTCATTTGAAGATAATCACAAAGAATTTCCCATTTTGATTTTCATTTAATCGTTGCCAAACTTAAACGCTTAAACTTTTTATATTCAACCATAATTTCCGCGAGCTCTTGTTTATACAGAGACCAAATTAGACTTCGTAAAACTTGGCCCTAGCTATGGGTTATTTTATTATCATTACTCCTAAAGCATTGACTATGGGTCACCAGCGTAACGTATGCAAATAAAAGAAAGGCTTTTCTTTACTGTGAAGACGTTAGATTTTCGGTAAGAGTTATTACGCAATCTTTTGATTTTATATTTTTTCTCGCTACCTCAGAATACATCGATTCGAAGTTCTCATGAAATTTTGAACTCAACCTAAGACGACTTTCTTGCAAACTTTGATAATTTTCTAATTCCCTATACCATAACTGTTGACATTGAAAATTTCACTATATCTGACACAAACTGACTGCGTTCTTCGCTTAGATATAACGCAGCAGCGAAACTACTTTGGTAATTAAAGCTTAGGAAAATGAATAATTTCTGATGGTTGAATGATTCAGCACATTTATGCTGCACGCCCTCTTCCCTTGAGATTAATTACTAGCACATCGTAAGAATTTACACCGCAATAACTCTGTCGGGCTACTTTTCAGAGGCAGAAATAGAAAATGCAATGACTTGTTTAACGCAAAATTGAGAGAAAATTTACCTATCCAAATAAAGTGTTTAAGTGTTTGTTCAAAGTGGTAGCGATGTAACTTGATTAAATGATCCTCCTCCCACTTGAGGTACAGCACAAGCTTCAGCCGTGCCTAGAAATTATCCTCAAAAAGTTTTTAAGTAACTTTATTGGGAAATTTCGATTTTCATGTACAAATAGTTACAATTCTTTTTCTTAACCTAATACTCAACCTACGGGTTTTGCCTAATCGCTGTACCCAGAGCTCAATACAATTTTTTTTTGATTCTTTAAATTAGTTATATTATGAAAATGTCTTACTTATTACACTTACACTAAATTTACTTATACTCTTAAACATTATTTATCTCCAATATTTAGTCTTCTTATTAACTAATTACACTCGTCTGCAAAAAAATTTTTTTTGTCTCCTTTACATAACTATGAATTATAATTATTGATTCAATAGTACTAAATAGAAATATGGTATCAAAAATTTTCTATCACTTTTTTAATTTCTTTTATAGCATTATATTTTAATCATATATATATTTATTATCATAATTTTGGATACAGACCATGAAAAAACATTAAAACATTACAATATGTTTTTTACTTATTAATAGTATTTTACTTTGTGGTTTTCTTTCTTTTCATATTTTCAAATGGAGTTTCGTGCCGAATAAACCAGCAAAAATCTGCAAGCACTCCTTCTGACCATTTTCCGTCGTAGCGCCTCTCTATGTGCATAATATCTTGATGAAACCTCTCACCATGTTCATCTGATACTGCTCCAAGGTTAGGTGGGAAGAAATCCAAGAGAACAAGAAACGAATTTTTAAAGAAATGTTACACCCTAGGTATTTATACGAAGAAATAAGTTCTGTGACAGTATCCTGGTAGATTTCACTTTTTTTTGTTTCCTAGAAAATTATGGCACAATTCGACGAAAGCAGTCCCTGCCCTTTTTTCGGGTTCGTTCAGTTTTATTGTAAAATTTGTGTCCTTCATGAGCTCGCGTATTTGGGGACCCACAAAGATTCCTTCTTTTAATTTTGCATCGCTGATTCGGGGGAATTTTGTCTTTAGATACTGAAATCCTTCACCATCCTTAATCATGGATAATCCTTATTCTTTATATGGAGTGGAGGAAGAAAATTTTTTTCACTTGGAACTGAACGTTCTTCATTAACGTTCTTGAAACCAGGCATCATATTCGTTCTTCGTGGCCAGCTTTTTACTACGTAGTGTTTATCTCTTGCCCAACTATCCTACTCACACAAAAAACAACAATATTTTGTATATCCTCCTTGTAGGCCAGTTAACATTGCTACAAATTTAAGATTAGCGCAAATGTTCCACATATACTGTGAATATTTAATTTTTTCCAATAACAACTTCATATTTACATAATTTTCTTTCATATTTGTTGCATGTGCGAGAAGAACTGAAGGATATTTATTGCCATTATGAAGTATGACAGCTTTTAAACTTATTTTAGATGAATCAATGAAAAGTTCCCACTCTTTGGGTTCATCAGGAAAACCTAGTTCTTGTAGAAAACCGTTAGCATTAGTACAAAATACCAAATCATTCTCTTTGGTGAAGTAACTAACAAATTCTTCATGTCTGTTTCGAAAATATGAGACCGTTGTATTTTCCTCTAACAAATTCGATTGTTTAACTCGTGATCCGAGAAATTGAGACTTTGATTTTGAGAGTCCGAAATCTCGAACAAGATAATTCAAATCTGACTGAGTTAGTAGATGAAGTTTTTCTAAGGTTAAAGATGACGCTGAAGAAATAGATATGGTACTTGATTGAGTAAGTTGAGGAGAAAAGTTTCCATCAATCGGAGTTTCATCGCTGTTATTACGCATTCTTTGCTTCGAGGAACTGGTTTTTGTGCAGATAGTATTTCTGGATATTGAATCATATTTTTATTTTTTTTTTTCGTATATCCCTTTGCTTTGGTAATACAAAAATAAAAATCATTTTCATGGTTTTGTGGTTCACTCCAAATTATAGGCGTTGCGAAGGGCATGGTCTTATGACTTCCTCTAAGCCAACCACGAAAGGTTCTTGAGCAACTGCTGCAGCACATTTTCGGGAGCCAACTTTTATCCCTGTCATCAACCGGAAACCCAAAATAACGCCGATAGGCACTTTTAACGAGACTAGATAAACCATTTCTCTGAGCTTTCATAGTAAATTCACCACAAATGTAGCAAAACACATCTGGAGAAATTTTGCAATTCCTTGGCATTATGTACCTGCAATATAATAAAAATTGCTATAAAATCAAAGCAAATCCTATCGTGTGACTTTATTTTGCACTGTAACTGAGATTATTAAACGTATCAAAATTGTTCGAAACTTACCAAAATATTCCGTGTAAATCCAAAACAATCACTATACAACTTTTTAACGTACTGAGCGCCATGAAGTCACAGCGACAATTGCGCATGTATTCGTATAAAAATGACTCAGTTGGTATCGTTCTCTCTCTTTCTATCAGTGCGAGTCGTTTTTTTGTGCATAACCACTATCTCAACTAATTGAAGTTGCGCTAACGCACGAACAACAGTAAAAAATATAGAATTTTAAGCTATTAAAAAAATTTTTTTTTGTTTTGTAAGAATATATATGTGATAGCAAAAAAATAAAAACAGATCTAGATTTAGGATATTGAATACTTCATACTGATCATATTTTTGTTTAAAGGAGTTTTTCGTTGCAGACCAGTGTTATTTCTAACCGTTGGCTGCCTCGATGGTCCTATTGTCCGCCGTATTGCTGATCGCGGTGGTCTCATGCTCCGCTCTCCGGTTGGCCGCTCACTCGATCAATTTTTTAGCATAGAGATTGAATGGTTCCACATCGCCCTCTCGGTACAGTTGTCAGTTGGGGTTGGGCCCCCCGTTCTCCCTTTTGTACAAACCAGTGCAAGCCCGAAGGACTTTTCGCTCCAACAACCATTTCTTGCTCCACGTGTACTTCCCTGTTGCCTGTTCTATCAGAACGGCATACATGAGTATGGTCATGATGATTGACTTGTAGGCAAGTATCTTCATCCGCTTCTTGCTTGTTGATGATATGTATATGTGGTTTTCTTCAACAAAGTGTTCGCGAGAGGACTAAAGGTTTTTTTCGTATCGAAAATCACCCCCAGGTACTTTGTTTGCTTTGAGCAGTACAATACTTGCCTGTCCAGCTTTATGCTGGTATCATAGATGCTCTTCGTTCGAAGTCCATGTTTTTGATGTGGATGACATACACCGCAAAGGCCTTATGAAACTGTCTCCTATTTTCGTAACATTAACCACAAAGCCAAGTTGGATCAGTTTATAGACAAGATCGTCGATCCAAACCGAATCAAAAGCCTTACCAAAATTGAAGAGACACGCTGCGACGACCTTATTTCCCTGCCCGTTTTGTTTTGTACTGGTTTGGAAAACAGCCAATGCGTCGATCGTTGAGTGACCTCTATTGAAGCTTAATTGTTTCAGGAGGGATTTGAATCTAAAAATCTTCGAAATTCGACAATCGATTCGAAAATCTAGTCAAGCATAGCATCTTGTGGTCCTTCTCGAACCTCGATGTTTTTCTTTTTCCTAATGAATTGAAAGCAGAGTCCTCACTTGTTTTTTTCCCTTGGAGAAGTGTCACAAATTGATTTGCGAAAACAGTTATCGGTGAGAACTTTGGGCAGATGCTTGCGGTCAGTTAATTGATTACTTTGAGGGAGTATACAAGCACCTGGTCTGATGTTTGCTAGGGTCTCTTCGAATCTCTCATTGTCAAAGTCAGATGTTCTTTTCTATTAAGGGATATCATAAGAAGGTGTACCCGCTGTTACTTCCAATTAACCATATTCAAGTTGTGATGGTACATCCTTGAGAGCAATTTCCTGATGGTGCTATGTCTACGATGAAGCTTCAGGGTGTCTTCTGGTAAATCTCTATAAAGATAATTTCTGGAGGAATTTTTTATGGATATCTTTGAGATGATCGTACTAAGGGTTGAATTCAAACCTGCGATGCCCGCCTCGATTGCGCCAACCTCGAGCCTCCCACTCAGGTTAGCAATTACAACTTTCCAATCGATACGCTTGTATGAGAAAAAGAGCTGCGGGACTATCACCGGCTTTACACCCTTACTAAGTCTTAAAAATAGTTCTACCAATGTAAAGGTCTACCAAAATCTACAATTCTACCAAAAATAGTTCTACCAATATGGTCAGATTCAGCGTCACCAAGTCTGCCTTCAAAATTCCTCTTGCTGTGGAAGATATTTACCAGATTATCAGACACAATGAAAAAATCGATCATTGACGAGCTCCTTTGGAAGTGGGTTCGTTCGGCGCAATCAAAATGAGATTGATTTTTTCTTGAATCTTGTTGAACAGAGCCGTTTCATATCTATTAGCAACGGGGTTTCCACAGGAGGACGTATTACTTTCAAACCAGCCCCTATCGCAAAGAAATCAAACTTTTTACACTAAGTAAGAACTGTTTCCAAGTCTTCAATGAGATCCTCAAGCGAATATTTGTGTGTGACCTATAATCCTACAAATGCACATGTGAGGTACTCCATTAGAGCCATAGCTACGCAAGAATCCCATTTTGGTTGTCATCCCTTATGACTGTATATTTCCCGCAAGTGAAATTTGTGTTTATTATTTAGTTTTGTTTCTGAGATGAACTAAAAATCTGGTCTATGCATGTCCAAGTATTTTTGGACAGAGTTCTGTTTATAACGTGGAGCTAGCGAATAAATTTTAACGATGTAGAGCTTAATGGAGTTCATCGCGACAGCAGATTTTGATGGGGAAGTTCAAATATGCCACCTTTGTCTCACTCAGATTAGTCAAATGTTTGTATTGTAGAATGAAAGAGTCAATTTTGTGGATGAGGGTGAACCCAAAGAATTATCTGCAGTCATTGGACATAGCATTATCTTCAATAATACCTGGGTTTTACGCTATATTCTGGAATTCCACTTCTTCCCAAGTGATGAGATGGGTTGTAACAAGGTTAGGAAGTTATCTGTTCATATTGCTGTGTAATGTCAATGCCAAACGCTCCGTTTACGCAGGTGTAAGAAATATAAATAAAATAGAAGCCGTCAGAGGAAATATTCAGCGGCGAAATCATACGAACAAAATTTCTAGAGATTGTTAGGCACTTAACGTGATTTATTCTGCTTGCCGTATTCTATAATTCGGTTATTCACACCTAAGGATACCTGTAAACTTGGCAATAAACAAGATAAACTGGCAGGCTATCAGCAATACGGATTCGTTAGTCAGTTATCATTGTAGGATTCCAGCTTTTTAGAATTCTAAGTGGCACAGTAAGTGCGCTGTATAAATATATGGAACGGTGTGTTTAGTTCAAGAACGTTGAAAATGCCAGCCGGAACGACAAACTTTCAAAATGTCAAACATTAGGATTCCAGTCGAAACACTTCTCAAGAAACCACACATTTTTTGCTTTGAGTGAAATTCTACTGTGTGGTTATTATTCCTTATTATTGACCTAAAAGAGATACTTAAATGAGTATTTTACATCGCATCTCATATTCAAGATACAGTCAAAAAGTCAAATGTCAAAAACCCAATTTTCTTTCAAAATTAATCTTACTCGTTCGCTTTTTGACGTTTTGAATGAAAGGCGGGGTCTACTTGGTACAGCTGAATGAAAAACTTGAAGTTTGCAAGACATTTTTCATTTTTTGGCGGACGTTGGCAGAAAAAAAGTTTTTGTCACACCTATCTTAAGATATCTTAGCGTTCTAAGTTATCTTTCAGCATGGTTGAGGATAAATGTAAGAGACGAATCTTCAATCAGTTTTTAATTGCCAAAGCTACAAACACGCCCTCTTTGATTTTCGCATCATTAGCTTGGGAAAATTTTGCTTGAGATATTATAAAGGAGGACCATCTTTGTTTCATCGTTTTGCGAGATTTTTTCGGCGGCTTTATTTAATGGGTAAGCTAGGCAAAATAATTTTATCTGACTCAATAAAGCTGCTTGTAACGAGTCTTTGAAGAATCGATAAATAGTAGCCATCTCTGGTCAAATGATCACGATCAAGTTGCGACAGCAATCTATTCATATCATTGCAGTTCTTGTTTGAGTTTAGTGTTTCTGCTTATTCAATGGCCACTTAACCGTTTCGTATTCTTGGCTTGTTCCCTGAAGATGATGAAAACCATCCGCTCATTATTTGTTTTAGATTGGTTGATTTAAGTATGGTGCTCTCCGTTTTGGCATACTTATTAGCTACAGTATATTTCGAGATTTTCGAAGCTTTTTGGTTTTCGCTATTATATCTAATATATTTATATGCTGTCTGAAAAACTTTTTTCATTTTCTCCGTTTCATGAAAGACTGTAATGTTTGAGGGAAATTGAGACCATACTTAAAAATAAATTAAATTATTGTCATACATGCTAAAAAGAATGAGCTTATTCAAAGCCTCGTTCTGTCAGACAGAAAAGACCTGCCAGATTATTTGGCTTGGAGGACTTACTTTCAACTAATTTGGGAATCTTGCGCTTATTACAGGAAATGCAATGCAAATGAATTTCCAAAAATAAGTTTATCGAACTTGTTGAATTGTGAGAAAAACTTACTGATTTCATTTAAAAGCGAATGGCAATTTCTTTCAATCTCCTCCTTTATCTCAACCAGTGGAGTGTTCTTTACGTGTAGCTAGTGCGATTTAGAACTATTGCTCAATATCTGCCTGTCAATGTCGAACGCTCAACACTACTTCGCATAGGACTTTAGTCTCACCTGACGTTTATTATATCTTCGAGTGTCTAGTTTCGATTTTGTTATTTGCAAGCCATGATTTTGACGTTTTCAAAAGTCCTATTCAGAATTTTGTCTATCTTGGCAAAAAGTTTCAGTTTACGTCCTTGACGTACTTCTGATGTGCTTATTTGCGAGCCATTTTGTATGTCCGTATTATCAACGAAACATAAAACAGTAATTCTACCCTAAGGATGTATATTTCAGAGAACTGAGTGCTTTTTTGTAGGTCTTCGCTGTCGGACAGAAAGTGGTATTGCTGTAGGATAGAGTCGATTTTCTTATCTGCTCGTAGACGGGAACCTTATTTTTCATATCTAAACAGCGAAATCTGAGGAGTGGTTGATGAAATACTATTAGTATATTAATATTTGTGCTTAACTAGATTATTAAAAAAAAATTGTTTTGCTTGTGTTCAGCAACCAATTCCTCTTTTCTGTAATTAACTTCTAACACCAATTAATTGATTGGCTTAAATGCAATGAAAAATAGTCTTTTCTTATTAATTTATTCCAATTTCCCCGGGGCCGAATATATTTCTGGGTTGAAATTACTAAAACTCTAAAAATATTTCACTTTAGTATATTGTTCGTCCGATATCAGTATTAGCAAATACAGTCCTATAATACTATTTCATTTAAAGGACAATTTCATTACCTCAGAATATAAGTTGAACTTACTTTCTGGTCCTCGGATGATAGTACATGAGAGCAGAAACCATACCCAGTCAACTAAATATCATAACTGGAGTGCCATGATCGTAATGGCGTTTGAAGTTTAATAGCTTTAAATTTTCTCAGCACAAAGTAGATTAAGATGGTTCTTGCAAATGAATGATAACTAACCATTTCAGTGCTAAGGATTTCAAGCGTCAAGCTTAAAAGCGCTCGTCGCTATGTCGACGAATCGCACCGAAACGGTTTAAATAATCTTTCAACAAATTCGAACAAAGAAAGCTTTGCGCCATAATGGTGGTTATGATTCCTTCTTGATTCCAACAAAAATTAATAAGTTATGGTGGGATTTGCAACGTATTAAATTAGTATTGTTTGAAAATATGTTAATCAGGTAAGTAAAATATGTCTACAATATCTTATCTTCTCCAACGATATAATTAGGCTTTTCTTTCTTTCTTTTTGGCTAATCTATATCTGACGCACTACATAGACCCAATTTATAGAATTTTTTTTTTAAAAATTTATCACAACTTTTTCTGCATATACAATAAAAAGTATGAGGATACAGAACAGAAAAGGACAAGTTACTGTAATGAAAATATTGTTCTCCCCAAACGCATTTTCCTCCTGATAAACTGAATTTTTTTCTTTTCCTTCAGTCCACGGCTTGCACTTGAAATTGCTCGAAAAGACACCTAAATGGCGCTCGTAAAATTACAATAGAAAGACAAAGCCGGTGAGCGGAAATGGAAATTTTAATTCCGAGTCAGACGAGGGAGACTAATTATGTTCCAACAATTGAAAAAAGTAAGGACTCGAGTCCGGTGCTCCGATGTAAGCCGATTATCATTTCCTGTATTTAGACACTTTACTACTGATATCCTTTTAACGCATCTCGTGTAAGATGGTAATTGAGTGTAGGAGTTTCTCGTACAAGAATTTATACCGTTAGTGTTGCCTACCTATTTCATATCTGAAAGGAGAATTGAGGAATTGTTCTGTCTGGAAGGACAATATGGGCCGTGATTCCTTTGGAGCCACAAGTTCTCTTCGAGATTGGCAGAATGATTAGAAACCACTATAGAAGGTAGAATGTACTTTACTTGTAGTTCTGGTAATTATTCTTTCTTATGAAGGGTGATATGAAAGTTTCCCGTCATATAACCATTAATTTTTGAATTACATTTGCTTAATCAGCAACAGAGCTAAATCGCACTAGCTCCACGTAACCCATACTCCAGGCTTAATTTTGAGCGAAGAAATATATTATGAGATATCTGAAACTTCTTTATTTTATAAATGGAAATTCAAAATGGTACTACCGCTCGGCAGCACTCACATGAACTGCGTTCGGTTGCTATCGATCGAACAATTTATTATTTCCACATTGTTTAACGCTGAAACAATTTTCCCTACTTTCGAGGAAATCAACCGCATGTACTACATTTTGGACTGCACTCATATTAAATGTTTTTTCCCGACGTACAACGAGGAACAGTTCAATATGAGAAAGCATTCATCGTTATTAATTACAACTGTCTTTATGTGTCTGGGATTACATTTAAATTGATTGCAAGGGGATTTCTCCCTTTACTGCACGATGAATTCAATTTCCACAAAACTTAAATTGGAAGTGGAGCAGGTTTGAATATTGTAATTGAGCAACGCAATTTAATTATATGAGAAGCTGCGCTGACTCTCATCAAATTATAGCAGGATGAAATTTAAGGGATATCCGGTCTGAATCTTGTAATTTTTAGCTTTATTCAACAGTGTATTCAATAAAATTCATTATTTTTGCCTACTTGACGGTTGTGGCCCCCTAAACTTACGGTTCCTATCCTTTTAAAAGATGTAAATTATCCTGTCACCTGACCAATTCTGTATCTTTTGATTCCTTAACACGTTGACGACATCAACGCTTTTACTTTACATAATATTTAGACAACGTGCGCCATCGTTGGTACATCGGTTATCTTTATTTGTGGTTCTAGTGTGCGACCAGTAGTACAAAAGAGCGAAAATTCTAGAAGAGCGAGTTCTAGAAATTCCGTTTGGCTTTAATATTAACTTTAATATTAACTTAAATAGCTTACGTCTGTTGAAAATGCAGAAAAACTAATATCAGTCATTTATTTCAAGGATTTTTTTAAATTCTAGTTACAATTCAATATTCATTTGATAAAAAAGAGTATAGAAAAAAAACAAAAGAAGTAAAACAATAGATAATATTTTTTTAATTCTGTGGATTAAAAAACATATTTATTATTTTAATGAAACAAAAAAATTGTCAACAAAATGCACCTCAGGAGTGGACCTCTTTATCACATAGTTTATATCCTATAAAAATATTATTTGATTAATATACTAATAGCAAAATTTTGAAAAAAAATTATCAGGATGGCTTGAAATCATTAGGACATCTAACACCATCTTGAATTTCTTTTCCGAGAGTTTCTCCTATATTTAGTTTTTCTGCAGTAACTTCTTTGCAATTACTACGACGGTTTTTTCTTAATGTTCTACATGAATATTTTTTAGTTATTAACAGTTCTTTGCTCAGCTCAACGCTATTATAAAAGTTATCAGCGAATAATGTTCTGCCCTTGTCAAGAAAGACACTTATCAGCTCCAAAACTAAATCAGAAGCACTTATTCGGCCTATACGGTTCTGTGCAGCGTGTAAGTCTATCCATCAGCAGAACATAGTTTGAAAATTTTCACGCCATATTTCTGAAACTTTTCAGGGAAATATTGTTTGACAAGTAAACGTCCACTCCACTTTCATCTATGAAAAATTTTCTTAAGGAATGAGAGCAGATTTGAAATTTTGTTGTAACGAGCTAAGTAACGGGCTCAATTTAGTTAATTTTTCTTTACCTACGGAATTTTGATTCTCCGCAAAATGAATAGATTTCAACAACATTTCAAATCGAGTTCGTGACATACATTTAGCAATAACTGAATTCTTATACATTGGATTTTTAGAACAATATATAAGTATATTAGGAAGAGGACGAAGGCCAATAATGAGTATCATACAAAAAAAACTTTTTAACATCCTCTTCATTGGTATCCTTCCAAATTGCCATATTTGAGCGTCGCCGAAGTATATGAGAACTGGTTGAATATTGAGCATATTTATTTATCTCCGATACAATAAGTTCTAAAACATTTCTGCTTAACAATAATCCATACACTTGGCTTGGATCAGTGAAATCTATATGAAGTTGCATGCAGCTGGAGTGAGCAAAGTGGAATACTCGGATGCGATTCGTTAGTTCATGCCAAGTCTTCGTTACGGATAATTTATTAGGATCTAAGTTTTCTTCATTTGCTGAATCTGATTCATTATCAGATTCGCTATCGTGATCTTCCGAACAGGATGGCTTATAAGAGCTTTCTGAAGCTGAAAATCTGATAATTCATGATCATCCATTATCTCCTCCTCATTTATTTCTAATAATTACAACAAAATAGATGACGAAATCACTAATAATCAATCATTGTTTTAATTTAGGACGCCGTGTACCACTGATGGTACATTGTTATGGTATGGTGGTACATACAGCAAGTTAATAATACACATACCAATATACTATCTAAACCAGCTATGACCGAAAAGAACCCACAGCTGTTTAGGATCACTCAAAAATAAACACGTCCAGTCAGGATCACAGCTGTTTACCAACTGACGTGTTTTTAGTACACACACAATGTACCTCCGGTAGTACACGATATAGTGAACGTGTTAATTCGAAATATACGTTTAAAGCATTGACTTCCATAAAGAGCAGTTACTTCCTACTTTAATAAGGTTGTTCCGGTAATAATTAGTTGCATATTCCAGGTGTTGGAACGGATTATCCACAAGTCCTTAAGATCCTCTGAGGTACGTTCAGCATTTGACGGCCCCATCTGAACGAATGTCGTACATCTGAACAAATGGAACAAGGAAACAACTAATTTAGCCACTGTCAATGAACAATTGCATTCATTGTTCTTCATGTTAAATTATTCTAGTCTAGAAGTTTTATATCCAGATTATTCTCTATAGCAATATACAGCTGTAAACTATATTCGTAATAAGCTAATAAAGCACCAGGAAAATGAAAATGTCTAAATGGTATTTATTTTTTTATATCGTTTCCCGGAAGTGATGATTACCAGTTTTCTAGTTTCTACCTTTACGTCAAGCTTTCTGGACTAAGGGCAGTAAAGAAAAGTATGTTGTATATGATAGTGTCTTAGCCTTATATTACGATATAATATACAAAGTACTGCATTCTCTGTTTTCACATATTTTTCTTGTTCTCATAATTTATATTTCATCCAGGAAGTTTATATGTCTTCATTTTAACGAAAATCAACTGTGGCATTTCTAAGGTAATATTAGCTTTCATTCACGGAAATAATTCTTCTTAAGTTCACTAGCTAATGGTTGTCGGGGTATATTCGCCTGAGCCTTAGTGAATAAGTTAATAGAGAGACAGAAAATTGAATAAAGGATGCAGTTCCATTTTCACTTTTCTTTCGTAAGCAATAGAAAATTTTCATGTTTCTAAATTCAAGAGAACCGATGACTTGAATTAATCTGATAAGCTTAATCCATAATTTAATTACTGCGATAGATAAGCTACTGCGATAATTATTGCTGTTTAGGCGTTGATACAAGTTAGAAGGACGAAAGGAATACAACAAAGTACACTGGCAATCACGCATAGCTTTGGAAATTTTCCTGAAAGTACATATGCAAGCTACGTGATAGGATAGTAGTATTAGACAAAACTCTGACTCCAAGATTATAAATTCAGATATGATTGTCACATTTCGGGCGCATGAAGGGTATTGTTACACAGACCGTGCGTATTTGACCTACTACATAGTCCGTAGTAAATTTGACATCCGTTTACGAACCCGGTCTGAGTAACCGGGAGCCAGTCAAGGCGCCTCTCTTTCAAAAGATTAAATGTGTCTAGAAAACTTCCTTCTTAAAATAATAACATGAAATTTTTCAGTTTATCTTATATTTCTACTTGTTGTAATCCCTGAAATTTGCATTTCCTCCAGTATCTCTCCGAGTTCAACATTCAGCAAGTAGCCACATTCCACAAAATTCCAACATTCCACAAGTTTTTTCAAAATTATTTATTCCTTTTTCAAATTTTCTACCAGAAAAATTATTTTATATTACTTTAATTATTAACAACTGGTTATTTCTGGTTAGTAATTCTTCCCTTAGTTTATAAAATGTTTACCAATTGTGAAGTTCTTGTCTGAGGTAATCACTCGCTTGATTTTAAGTTTTTAACTAAACATATGATCACATTGTTGATTCCCGATTATCTAATGAACTATTTAGTGGCTGACATAGAGGCTCGCTGGACTCGATTAACACCTTTTTATGTATAGATCCGAGTTCATTGCTTTTTATCATGATGCCACATTGTTTTTCTTTCAGTAAAGACAACTGTTTCTGAAATTTGAATTTGCTTACATATTTCCTCAAGTCACTAGACGTTTGAAAAACCGAAGTTAGTCAAAGTCAAATAGTACTTGAAACGAAAGATAACTCAATGGGTGTCGATCCTACTCTGTTCCACATATATCATATTTTTGGTAGACAGTACTTCCCCTAGAATTTTTCTTCGACGATATTTTTTATCAGTTGGCCGAATCCTCATTAATCCTGCCGAAGTCACAAATTGAACTATTTATTTCACCGCTTCTTCGTTAAAAGGAGTCCAGGAATTCCTTCTTCAAAAAGGTCATCGGACACTCCGACAACATGATTTATCACTTCTTGATAGTGATGTTGATATTCCAAGTATATCTCTCTCAGTATTGACAGATTGCGTCTATGCCTTGCGCAGTGTAAACTTAGAAAAACACTTACGATCTTACTGCACTCAACCGAAATAAGTAGAATTTTGACCTTGTTCGTATTTTTTTGCGTTATCGCACTAAAAAAGAATACTTCTCTTGAAGATTTTGAGTCAAAACACAATATAATTGTAAATCTGCTAATGCTTTTTCTATCTTTGTCTGCCAGAAGCCGCCCGGGGAAGATCGCTGCTTGTGGTTTTGCTGGTAATGTGTAGTATTTATTTTGAACTTTGCTGAATTCTTCGTAACTAGTTTGGGGCTTCCCAGAAAGCTATACGTTTTCGTGGAATTCACAAGAAAGATGTTTTCGTATTATTGTCAGTTCTATCAACACCAAGCCCATGAACGGCAACTGAATTGTGTACGAAGCATACATTTGCTTTGTCAAGCTGGCTTATCAATTTAATTTATCTATCTACAATTCTATTTATTATTTGGATACCTAAGCTGTTGTGTATTTAAAAATTGTTGTGTAAAAAAAATTAATTTTCATTTGTCATCAAATCTGTTTTGCGTAATGTTCCATTAAAGTCTAAAGAAGGCAATGATTTATTAAAAATTTTTTTAGAGATGTCAGTGTCTGTCTGCTAATTTAAAAAGTGTCCTTCTATCTGGCCAGCAAATTTTGAATTTGGAGTTGTCGATCAATGAGAAACATAAAATGACAATCGCTTCTTCTCTCTAACAAAAATTATTTGAAAGTTGCTTAGATGTCAAGCTACTTTTTAAGTCACGTTCTTCTAGTCTACTAACAGGTTTTTTTTTTGTCTTTTGTGCCTTTCAATTACATTTTTAATTCATTACATTGTTTTGTTTTCTTTTTGTGATGTTTTTGAGGGATATTTCACTATTTTTTTCCATCATATCCTTACAAGAGCACGTTATTTCAGTGAGCCAATTGAATACGAACACCCAAACTGACATTGAAACCTCGCTGCACTTTCAGATACTTTGCAAAATGAAACGAAAATATACATAAAACAAATGCATATCGCACGAAACTAGAAATCATATATAAAAATGGATTATCTAACTGTTGCTTTCAGAACTTGTAATATAATCAATTTTAGAAGATATCCTTCACCCTCAAGTTACATTGAAACATCAAATTTTTCAACGGTTTAGTACAAAATTGAACAATGAATAAAACAAAGAAACAGAACTTAATCTTCGAATGTACTAGAAAAATCAAAGTACTTAATCGGTAATAATTTGCAAATATTTTTGCATAAAGGATTTACTTCACTAAAAGTTTTCAATATAATTTCTGTGCAATGAACATAAACATTATAATCATAAATTAAACTCCGGACCAATTAATTTTAGCATGAAAATTGTTGAAAAAAATACGTACATACTTAAAAGTAAATCAAATCAAGATGCATGTAATTGATGAATAATATGTACATTTACTTGTTCGAAAATTTCAATACGTTTTGAAGTTTCCACTCGTATGAGTAGATTTTGACAAAAATTTGTAAAGATTCACATTGCTTGCGTAAAAAGTGGCTACTTAAATGTTTCAGAGAAATGCCTGTTCATAAATATATGTATTACTCATAACTTGCGCAAACTCCACAGCTTTAAGTACATTTACGATGATTGGCTTTATCATATTCTCTGGTTTCTGTAAAAATAATATTTTAAGACCATAATTTTGTGGACGTTTTCATGATTGGTTAATAATTTGTTTTCAAATATATTTTTCAAATTTGTGTAAGAAACAATTTCTCCTTCCTATAATATTTTATTATTAATACATATGCGCATTTTGAGAGATACTTACTCCCTTCTTCAATACTTTTGTTTCTGAAGATGCTATGACTTACAATCGAACTTATATACTAACATAACAACAATAAAAAAATTACACCTTAAACACTTTTAAAGTACTTGTTAACTTTTAATTAATTTTCAATTTATATTATTATCTGTTTACATATCAGTTTTATTAATAGGTGTATAAATATGAAATGCGGACTTTTTCTGCTTGAAATATGCATTTATTTGAATAACAGAACGAATGAATTCAATAGTCAAAGTATTGACCATCGTCAGCTACTACTTTTTCCCATCTTTCTGTCAATTGATGGCTTTCGTCCCAGTACCACCTCATTTCTTGACGCTAACCACTCATCAAGCCAATTTTTAACTTCTTCGTATGAATGGAAGTGCTGTTCCGAAAGTCCGTGCTACATCGATCGAAACAAGTAGTAGTCAGAAGGAGCCAAGTCTGGTGAATACGGCGGGTGGGGCAGAACTTCCCAATTAATGGTTCGCAAGTAGTTCTGGACAGGTATTGCAACATGCAGCTGAGGTCCCTTACTATCCCACCAAATACACAGCAAAGTCTTCTTTCCATGAATACTTCGGACTGGTTGTGATGTTGTTGGCTGGCCTGGGTCTTCCCATGATTTTTCCCGCTTGGGATTGTCGAAATAAATCCACTTTTCATCGCCAGTAGCAATCCGATGCAAAAAACCTTTTCTTTTCTGTCTGGCAAGCAAAATTTCACAAATGGTTTTCACCTTTCGATGTCTCTTTCTTTCAATTGATACGGCACCCATTTTCCAGCTTTTTGGATCTTTCCCATGGCTTTTAAACGTTGTGAAATGGCTACCTGAGTAACTTCTAACGCTTCTGCCAACTGTTTTCAGCTTGTGTGTTGTCTTCATCCAATAATGCTTGCAAATCTGTATCTTCGAATTTTTTTGGTGGTTTTCCACGGTCTTTGTTGCTGACATCGAAATCGCCACTTTTAAATCTTTTAAACCATCGTTCACAAGTGTCTTGGCTTGGGACATGTTCACGATATGCTTCCACTAGCAATCGATAAGTTTCTGCTGCCGTTTTCTTCAAATGAAAGAAGGTTATTAGACTTCCCCGCAAAACCTCTTTTTCTGGCGCGTAATTCTACATTTTTGAAGCGACAAAAAAACTATGTTGTTTGTACAATCAAAACCTATAACATACTGGATTTTGTTAACAGATGTTTACCCTCCAAAATGCCATATTAGTTATCCCCGACACAAACCATAAGTAATGGTTATGCCATCTGTTAGTAAAATTCGCATTTCATATATATGCACCTAATATATTCAATGGATAGTTCCCTGCATTTTCGTTTCGGGGTTGATTATCGGGATATTTTATAATATCCAAAAATTGTTTTTTTTTTCCAGAAAAGATTATAATGTTGATGCGGTCATTATAATAAACCTGAAATAATGCTCAGTCTAAATACTGTTAAGGTAAGACTACGTGCGCAATGTTACCCGCACCAGCTTCACGCAGTCTTAACTCTTTGTCTACTAAATAATAACCTCAAGCCGCGTTAAAAATAAGCATCAGGTGACAATTTACCACAGTGAAACCGGCGAAACCTATGGTTAGAATGTCAAGGTACATCAATATTTTCAATTAAAATAGTTTCAAAATGTTAAAAATTGCATAAAAAGAAATTATACTTAAAAGAACTTACCTAGTAGCTCCGTAAACTCCCTGTCGTTCGCGCACCAACTCACGACTGAAGTTAGGTTCAGATGTCATTCGTATTCCGACTTACCAACGTTCCGCAGTCTAAACTCCTGCACGATCTTGGGAACACTACTCTATATTTCATTTAATTTATTTCATTTATCTTCAGTCGTATTATGTCGCTATTATTTTTAGGGGTCGTGTAAGACTACAGCATTTTTGTTGTAGTATGAGTGCGCTAAGTAAATATTTACGCAACACTACCAGGAAAAATCGTTTGGTATTAAACTTTTTCGGCTTTTAGTGCTGAATTTGGATTTGCCTCGTCACTCATAGATCAAGCGTTTTTCATTATTGTTTTAGGGATTAACATTTTTAAACGTTGAGCCATCAATTGAGTTCAAAAGCACAGAAAACTTTTCCTACAATAAATGTGACATATTTATGCTATCGCTATTTATATCACCACTTGTTTCATTTTTCTATTTTACATTCTTAATCATTTTCGCAAAAAGGCCTGGCCTTAAAATTTATAGGGATATGTCTACCCCAAACATGAACGTTAGTTTTGTATCATTAGATGAAGCTGATACCTTCAACGATAAGTAGTAGAGATCCATTCAACAGTAGGTGAATCAAAATTTTCCAAGTTTTTTCAGCTGCGTTATATTCAAGCTTATTTCGCTCGAACCAATGGCCTTATCCTGGATCCTTAAGAAGTTCTTACTATCACTTCGCCATCGTACTATACATTGTATATTTAGTGTTATCGTTTTTAAACACACTCTCATTGACAAGGCTGATTTACATTATAGGCTTCAGTGGAAGCCACAAATCTGCTATTACTTCTGCTTTTACTATGGGTTGGTGCGTATGAAATGCCGGATTTTTAAGGGAATTTGTAAAACCGCAGATTTTAACCAAAATACGCTCCATCGGCCTAAATAAATTTTTTTCAACGGAACTTTAAAGCAACGATCTCTGTCTTAGAAAATCTGAACTTTAAAATCAATAAATTCCCAATAGTAATGCAAAATGCAAAAATTTTTGACTGCCTTCATTTTCATACTGTTTAGCCCTTCAAAACAGCCCCGACAAGGCTGATTTACATTATAGGCTTCAGTGGAAGCCACAAATCTGCTATTACTTCTGCTTTTACTATGGGTTGGTGCGTATGAAATGCCGGATTTTTAAGGGAATTTGTAAAACCGCAGATTTTAACCAAAATACGCTGCATCGGCCTAAATAAATTTTTTTCAACGGAACTTTAAAGCAACGATCTCTGTCTTAGAAAATCTGAACTTTAAAATCAATAAATTCCCAATAGTAATGCAAAATGCAAAAATTTTTGGCTGCCTTCATTTTCATACTGTTTAGCCCTTCAAAAACAAATTCAAATGTTTAAAAAAATAAAAGTCAGCTTGCTAGAAATCTAATGAAAAGACTGGGTACTGCGAATTTTCATATTTCAATTCTGCAATTCTTGCAATTGTTCTGTTTGCTGTATGATTCATGTATGATGGACGTTTAATTTTCAATATCCATGCATCTCATCAGTGTACCAGCAGTAATTTTTGACCGTGATTGTATCCCCGGTTTTAAGAAACGAGTAATGAAATACACCAGCCACATACCACCGAACTGGTGAAATCTTCCGTGGATCAAGTGATGGCTAGGAGGTATAAGCACAAGGAGCTCAGCCGCCGAGCACACCCTTGTCGAAATAATCCGATCGAAAAATGGCCCGCGATGAAATCAGGTTAGAAATGACGACTATACGTTCAACCGATCCAGCTTATTTCCCTAGCTCATGAGGTACCCGCTTATCCGTGTCGGAATATTGTCAACTGTGGTCAACTTTTATCCTAGTAGCTAGTTTTCTCGTGAATACAGTTAGACTTGCTTCCACCAATATCTTCAGATCATAATTTTTCACGGTTCTTTTGGGTCTTTCTCGCGGATTACTTTGTAGTGGGAATCACCATGATGGTAATTTTCAATCCAGCGCTGCTTCTTTCGATCTTTAACATACAATATTACGATGGACAGAGCGAGTATAAACGAGGTTATAGCAAAATCAAAAAAGCAACGCAAACAGGTAGAGAAACAGCACGAACGTAAAAGATTGAGCACTATCTTTCGTAGTTATTTTCGTATCTTTGCTAGGTGATGTTTTTGAGAACTAGCAGATGTAGCAAGAACTCTTTCAACATTCGTGTGATGCTACGCAAACCTGAGAAAAATTTACCGGGACAAAACTTTCGCTCAAATCGTCATACATAACGCCCAAGTTTTGACACAATGGACTCATCCTAGATGGTTTTTGTCTCGTCAGTTTAAAACTCATGCGTTTCACTTACAATCTCCTTTTTTCATAATTTATACCGATTACTTGTGATTGATAATAAATTGCAAAATAAAAAAAATTCTTTGTCATTCTTTGGTGTAAGAGTTCATAGTAACTCATCACAACTTTTCTTTTCAGGAATTCCCTATTTATATGAGTGTGACTTCAACTCTTTTCAATTTATAAAGCCGAAATATTCCATTTTTAATTACGAGAATTCATAATATATTTTCGTAGAGACTTAATTGTATTTTATTTCACTTTATTTGGTTATTTAATTATTTATTTTCATCCAAATGTCCAATTGTGTTCAATAAATTCAGTTTTTATTTGGGTTAGAAATATTTTGAGTGAATTTAAAATTGCGTTCAACATGTTTCTTTCTACTACCGGGAGAAAAGAAAAGAAAGAATATTATAGTTATGAATTTCTTTGTTCGACTTGACAGCCAAGTATTACATATTATGATTTCCACACTTGCATTTTTCTGAAACATTTTCATCCTTTTCATTATCTATCATCGCTAATCAAAGCCAATTGCATAATAAAAAAAATCCCAATCATAAAAATCAATAAAAATCATTCAAAAAAAATACTGTTAAATATTTTATAAGCAAGTAGTAAATATTTAATAATACCTAGCAATTTAATTAAATCGCAAGAAGTTGAACCAAATAACATGAAAAAGCATTTAATGTGATAAAAGTAGATTCAAAACCACATGTCGGATATTTTCAATCAAACATTAACACCAAGTTATTGTTCAAGTGGAAAAAGCAATGAAGCATCATTAAATGAAATACCGACGAATATTCACTTTTCTATTTGTTTGTTGTTAAAAGAAATATTTGAATAGCAGCCATGAATGAAAAATTAAATAAAAATTATTGGAAATTAAATGAAACAGCAAACGATTATTTTAAGTTTTATAGCTCATAACAAACGCACGATTGCTCTGAATAGCCTTTTATACATCTATTTCAACTACAAATTATTGTTATCTCAAAGAATTGTACAAAGTAAGCTTGTAAAAGTGTTGAAATCTTGTCGAAACATAGATCTATTCTAAAATTCAAAAAAAAGAAAAATTAACATGTAGCAAAATAACAATCCTTCATCTGAAAATTTGTGAAAAAATCAACCACATCTAAACTGGCACATTCAATATTATAGCAAACTACTTACTCATTCATAGTATTGGACCCGTCGACAACGTATCATAGCGTTTCCGCAGTAAATAAGCTTATTTAATCCTTAACATATTTCACATTTTCTGGTTTCATGGAGGGTAAAAGTACCTTATTGGGTACAGGCAAGTAAAATGTTGGATTTCACAGCCTGGTCACCACATCGTTTTATTCCTCATTGGTGTTAAACGTAATTAATAACAATAGCCAGACTGGATTGGATTTACAATATGAAATACCAAAACTAAATTTTTGGCCAGCTTAATCCTTTCCATACTTGGAGACCATTTGCACAGCAAAGTGTTTCTAATTACATGAAATCAAACATTCAGACAAATAAATTACAAGTTTAATTTTTTTTAGAAAATATTTCAGTTTGATATGAAACGAATAAAACGAGAGTTTAATGCAAAAATTGGTTTAAATGTTATCACAATATTTTAATGAAGAGAAATCTATTTTGGAAAAAATCTTATTCAAGTAATTGCATCATATTGTTATTACTAAACTCATTAATAAAAATAAAAACTTCATACGGATTAAAACAGAATTGTTTTATTTCGTCAGAAAATAACCTCATATACACTTTGTCGTTTTATTTAGGCGACAATACAACCAGTGCATTCAACTAACTTACCTTTTAATGACAAAAGGTAGGTCACTAATATGTCACAAAAGTGGTCTAACAACCCCTAGCAATCAATTGCACACCAGCCAACACACGTGGTCGTAGCTTTAGAAGGTTAATCATCCCGCATCCGAGAATTTTTTAACAAAAACTCGAACCGGGCGAAGACAGATTCTCCAGAATAAATAAATACTACCGCACCAACAACAAGATGGTGTTCGAAAAGGTTGGGAAGGCTGATACAGCTTTTACAGACTTGCTTAAATGCAGTTTTGTGAGAACTCTTCTTGGGAGGAGGATATTCACGATGAGGAGACAATACAATACAATACAGTACATTTATTGATGCCTTACAGTATTAATACATGTCATTCTTAATCAATTCTACAGTTGTTTTTAAGTGACTATGGCTTTTGTTTTTTTAAGTGACTATGCTAGTTAGGTCTACTTTTTCTTATCTAATTATACAAAATATTTATCGATCGCATTTAGCTGTTTAAAAGTTTCTTTATATGCGCTTGCATCACGCGCTGTCATGTGTTCATTTAGTCTTAACTTAAATAAATACTTAACCTACGAATCATAAACCTAAATAAGGCTTAAAAACTAAACTAAAGGATTTTCTTATTATCCTTTTACATCTTTGCATATTTAACTATCCTCGATGAAGTTCAGGTCAAATATTTTCAAATATTTTATCCGCTTCTCGGTTGATGATACTGCTTGGCCTGATGAATTTCTCCCGTTGTAGTGTTGCTGCGTGGTTGAATATTTTCTCCATCCGTTCGTTTGGATGCTCACTAAGGCTGTCATAGTACCGAAACGCCAAGTGTTTTATTCTGCTGGGGAGTTGCTCGAGCTTAGCTTCCTCATATAATTTTTCGCTGCGATATCGGCGTTTTGTTCGAGGATTGAAGTAGAGACCAGTACAAGCTCGTAGTACTTTTCGCTCCAACTTTGCGGCGAATCCCATTGCTGTTTTGGAACATGTCAACCAAATTGGTGCAGCGTAGGTGATAATGGGTCTGATCAGTGTTTTATATAGGGTTGACTTTGCATTGGTGGAAAGCCCCGCTTGCTTACGGAGAAGAAACCGAATGCGGGAGAATGCACTGTAGGCTTTTCTTGATGCTGTTTCGAAGCTGAGGGTTAAATCTGATGGTTTCATTAAGAGTTACTCCAAGATACTTTAGATTGGGAGAAGGGCAAATGGTTGCTTCACCTATTTTTAAAGCGAATTTCTTGCACTTTTGTTTTATGAAATTGTGCCCAACGTGCTTGTGAGGATTTTTGAATAAAGTCAATTGGGTTTTATCAGCATTTTTCTTTATACCCCATTCAACGAAGTACTTTTGTAGCTTCACTATGTAATTTTCAATTGATTGAACGGCTTTTACTGGGTTAATATGGGACGAGTAAATTAAGATGTCGTCAGCAAATTGGATAATTTTGGTGTTTTTCCCTTCTGACGGAATTGTAATATCTGCTGTGTATATATTATACAATACAGGACCTGTCACTGTACTTTGCGGCACACCAGATGAAACATATTGTTTCTGTTAATTATTTCTCTGAACGGAGACATAGAAGGTCCTATTACAGAAGAAGCTAATGGCAATTCTAATCGCTTTATCGGGGAACCCTAGTTGAATCAATTTAAAGATTAGTCCGTCATGCCAAACACTATCGAAAGCTTTTTCTAAGTCGAGAGCACAATCAGCTGTGGGAACGTTCCTAGAATTGAGATTTGACACAACATCCTCATGAAGGCAAGAAATTGCATTTAATGTGCCGTGTTTAGGCTTAAATCCGAATTGGTGCTCTGGGATTAATCGGTTTTGTTCACAGTGTCCAGTTAACATCTGGAGCCATATTTTTTCAAAGATTTTTCTTAAGTTGGAGAGCATGAAAATGAAAGTTTGAAGGAGAGAAATCTTTGCCAACCTTGTGTATTGGAATAATTTTTGCAATTTTCCACTGATCAGGAAAGTAACCATTGTTTATGCAATTGCTGCAAATTATGGTTAATAGCTTAACCATGGAGGGTGGAAGGTGGTTTAAAACAATATTTGGTATATTATCAGGCCCACTAGACTTTTTAGTATTTAGTGTTGGAATAAGCTGTGTCAACACTCCTGATCTGATGGATTGTGATTGATCTCGTGGGTGGTCTGCCGGGTTGTCTGTGGTGAAAACAGTGAGAGAAGAGGGATTGCCTTGCTTGTACTGGGAAACTGACTCCAGAACAGTTTTAGAGTGAGTAGAGTTGCGTTCCGGTGGCTGAGAGTTTAGTCGGCACAGGAATTTATCAGCGTGAATGTCAGCCTTAGCTTGAGGCGTGTTAACTTGCTTTTCATTAACTATAACCTTTTCGGCAGAGCGATTGAATTTTCCAGCTAGAATATTGATTTCTTTAAACATGCTGGGGCTTGGTTTTATGTTTTGAAGGCGTTCTATGAGTTGTTTGCTGCGATAGTTATGGGTTAATTCTCTAATCACAGAGCTGAGGCCGTTAATCCTCGAAAGTATACTATTATGAGTAGCATTTGTCCTGTTCCCATACCAATGGTATATTCTTTTTAATTGTTCTCTCCATTGATGCCTAGCTTTTAAGTGTATAACAATGAATTTATGTCTGAATTTAGATGGGTGGACGATTTTGGAGTTTCTGTCAATTGATTGCTGAATGACAATTGCAGAAATATTAACAAGACTGTCAATTTCTCTGTTGCTCAGATTTCTGTTTTTGGGAAAGATGATAGATTGAAGCTTCAACCTGATGTCTTCCTGTTATTTAGACCAATTCGTATGCTTGAATGATAGAAAACTGGTTGGGATGGATTGTAAAAGCTTGGCAAAGGATACGAGTTTGATGGTCAGCTGGATTGCAAAATGATCGGACATACCCGTATGCGTAGTGAAAGTAGCATTCGGTACAGAATAAAAAAAATTTTCCGACATCAGAAAATAATCCACAATTGAAAAACTACTGGGTCTTGTAGGTGAGTTCGGAACGATAAGCTCAAAACCAGCTAGTTGTTAGCTTGAATGGAGCCACTTATACAGGATCTTACAGGATCATATTCAAAGCAATCATTGCCTTAATAAGTTCGCTAACATGATTTCTGCGAACAGAAGGTGGATTTAGATTAGGCTGTTGGTTCGGATTCACCGTTTCAGCATCTAACCCTCTTGCAAATGCTACGAAGCATACACCCGGCTTAATCACATGCTGAGCTGGCTGCCAAGCTGGGCGCCTTAGTGCTGTTGTAGTAGCATGGACCGGTTTATTTTGGTGAGCCTGCATTTCCTTATATGCTGGGCACGCGCAGTAGTTAGCAGGGTGTCCTTCTTGTCCGCAGTTGCAGCGCACAGGTGCTTCGGTTTGATGCTTTGGACATTTTCCCCTATCATGAGAGGAGGTGCATTTAACATACCTGTGGATGATAGTGCAATTTTCTGCAACATGATCAAAATTTCTCTTGGTGGAAGAAAATGTGAAACGGATTTGACTTCTATTGAGCTCACTTCTGATAGCTAATACAAGATGCCACGGGGCTGAGTACTTCGGTGCAACCCTCTAACCAAAAGAGTTTTTGGTCTAACACTGACCGGCGTGGTGGTCGAGGCATGAATTGTGGTGCTTCGATTTAAGTCAAACGTTTTTCCGTGATCTTTGACGGATGCACAAAACACTAGCGATTTATCACTGCTCGTATTTTTCACGTTTACACTCAATCCCTCCCTTGTAAGATCTTTTATCAGATTGGAGATATTAGCTCCATAGCACGTAATAGGTGGAACCTTTTATTTGTTTTTCAACCGATGGGGAAGGTTGGGAACTAGCACTTTTGTTGGGGACACTGACTGCACCATTCTCCGCTACACCAAATTCAGTTTTTGAAGTACCCCTTACCCTTGGCTTACGTTGCACGAAGTTGAACGTATCCACAGTTGAGTGCTGCTCTAAGTTTTTCCTTGTGTCCGTTTTAACATTCGTTCCACTCACTTTGTTTTGGTCTGCCACATCCTTGGGTGATTCTGCTCGAGTATCCTTCTTTGTTCCGTTGTCGTTGACATCGTCATCTTCGTCGTCCATATCAATCTGCAGCAGATCATATGGGTTTACCGATGCCGCTGCGATTTCCCACGATGATACCCTTGTCTTCTTTTTCCAATTTCGCTTCTTTTTGTCCGCATCAAGCCGTTCCTGCAACTGGATGACCAACAGCTCCAGTCACTTGATCTTCGCATATGCCGACGCAAGTTCACTTGCGCCGGCCGCCTGGCCACGCTCCATTTACCACTTTTGGAAACTGTAAAAGATTTTTGATTAGTATTTTCAGCTCCTTGCCTGCCGCGGCAAGGAATTAAGAGCTTAGGCCTCGGTTCGCTCACTGATATTTGCCTCCGTCGATTGACTGAGGCAAGTGTTCGCAAATGAGATTGCCAACTATTATCGTCTTTGCGATCCTCGATGTAGCTCACTCGACGTCCGCAATACGACTTATAGCTCAAAGCCCTCACGATGAGGAGGAAATGTCAAGGGAATATGTGCGAATACTGCGAGTTACAAGTTCTATCTAGTAAAGACACTAAATATCCGAAAATTACCCGGCTACGGTGCACATGCAAACATGATTCTACAGAAATATTCCAATTATTGTATTCAAAAAAATTAATTGAAGAAACTAACTCTATCTTCTACCCGCGAAAGTTTCCAAAAACATGGAAAACATTAATTGTTACAGTTCTACAAAAAACGGGGACAAACCTCATATTTCCCCAGAACTGGCAACCCGTAAGTCTTTTTCCCCAACACCCCAAAGATCTCTAGCTGACAAAATTAATCCAACAGGTATAAAATGGCCTCAATAGCAGAAAATCCACACGCGGAAAAGCCATTCAACAAAGTTTGGCATGCGGGACTAATATTCAAAATCCATGCACTTCACATTGTACTTACTGTCATACAACCGATAGACTCTTTCCTCGAAGGCAGAACTTTTCTACGCCAGAATTGACAATGACCTCTCCATTTTGCAGCCAATTGGATCTGGAGTTCCTCAAGGATCGCCTTGCCTTGGAATCTCGGGAGTTTTGGAGTTGGAGCGATTTAGCAACTTGATTCTCTCATGTCTGTGAGCACCTCTAGTACTCATCTACCTTGTCGGACAGATCTTGGATTTTCTAATGGTATTATTATAGAATTGAAAGTTAAAATTTTACAGTGTTATTTGCCGTAGGGTGGGTTACGTAAGGTTATCCTTGTTCTGCAAAGTTCGCAAGAGAACCAATGTAGTGTTAGTATGGTTGCCGATTGTGTTGAATAGTTTCCGTGCTTTGTCGCGTACGTATTTTTCTAAGGCTCTGTTCGTAAGTCCTTCCGTATGTCAGTATCCTAACATTCCATGGTACTCCTACGACATTTCTTACAACTCTATTTTGGAACGACTGGAGTGCTTTTTTGTTCGTCTTTACCGTCTGGTAAAGAGCGGAACTACGGTAGAGTAGAGTCAGTCGTATAATTTGTTTGTATATGAGCACTCTGTTCTTAAGGCAAAGGGATCTGGATTTGAGGATGAGGTAAAGTGAGGAGAGAAGCCCAATACAGTGTCCTCGTTCATTTTGGATATGTCGTTTCCATGAGAGTCGGTTGTCGAGGGTGGTTCCAACGTATTTCACGGTTAGGGTCCAGTCTATACTATTGTCGTTTACTGTAAGGGTCTGTAGGATTTGGCGCTTCTTCTTTGCAATAAAAAGGGCCTGAGTTTTGTCGGGATTAATCTTAATTTTCCATTTGTAGTAGTTTTCGGTTTTAACCCCCATTAATCTTTGCAATATTGCTTGTCGTGATGTAGTGAATATACATGTATCATCAGCATATAAAGATAATTTCACTCCTGGAGGTAAATGGAGGAGGTCTGCAGTGAATATATTATAAAGGACCGATGAGAGAGGGGATGCCTGGGGTACTCCGGCTTCAATGGGTCTCAGGCTTGAGAGTTGTTTGTTAATTCTGACGCGGAAAGTTCTGCCTTCCAAGAAGGAGCCGATAATTTGAGTGAGCTGCAATGGCATATTGAATTGCTGCATTTTAAAAAATAAGTCCTACATGCCGGATTTTGTCGAAGGCCTTGGCTATGTCGAACATACCTAGGCCAGTTGAACTTCTACGGCTTAAGTCTGATGTTACAGTTTCGATCACTCTTACCAATTGGAGTTCAGTAGAGTGCTTAGCTCTTATGCCAAATTGTTCTTCCGGAATTATATCTTTTTCGGATATTACCTCATTGAGTCGATGTAATAATTACTGCTGATTTCCATGCTTTAGGATACTTTCGCAGCCGGATTATTGTATTAATAACGTCCGTAATTACGTATAAGATGTTGTCTGGAAGCCATGAGATAATGGTGTTTGTAGTTGTGTCGTCTCCAGCTGACTTTACTTTACTGATTTTTACTGTCTTCAGTTCGAGTGCTGTTTTTCTACTAATCGAGAAATCGATCCGGTCTACCGTTTCAAAGTTCTCCTCATCCGATGAGTGTTCTCGGAACTTGTTGGTTGGCCCGTGTATTGGCAGTATCTTAAGTTTGTTGTTGTTTTGAAGTATTTGGAGACTCTCCAGAAACTGTTACTTCCAGGCTCGAGGCTCTGCAGGAAGCTTTCCCATTGCTCGTTTCGGAATGTTTTTATTTTGGTACGAATTTCATTGGTCATCTGAGTAGCGTTTGTGCTTAGTGTAGGGTCACCTGTCCACCTAGCTCTCCTCCGAAGTTGATTCCTTCTCCTTATCAGTGCTTAATATTCTGAGGGAGTTCGTAGGGACTCATTTCCCTTCTCGGAGTTGTGATCGTATTGTCTTCTTTTGCTTGCTTGATTTTTTCGGTTGTTTCCGATAACGTTATCGACGTTGTCGACCGTTTGAGGTGATTCAAATATTTCTTTGGCCAATGCAACTTGAAATGCTTTTCAGTTGGTTGTTTTCTTCTCATGTAAAGGAACATCAATAAAGATATTTTCTATGAGAAAAAGTTCTGGCTTATGATCGGATGACAGTTCATCGATGACATTAATTTGAAGATTTTGCGTGATGTTTCGTGATTTTCTAATGTCCAGTGCAAAGCCATAGGGTATGCCGTAGTGTGTGATTGGGAATATGTAGGCTGAAGTGATTGGCTGTGATGAATTTTTTGAACTCGATCCTAGCTTTATTGCTTTTCACCGTTCCCCATTGGCAGCGAACCGCATTCATGTCTCCAGCTATGAATATTGGGCGTTCAAACGCAACAAGTGTTATATTTCGCTCATTAATGTTCTATTTCTTGCGGGTTGTATACCGAAACCGCAATGAACTCAAGGAAGTCAGTCCTTACTTTGATTGCAAAGGCCTCCAAACGTTAGAGTGTAGGTGAATTAATGAGATAGTGACGCACGTTTTTCCCACGAGAATGGCCATTCCACCTCCCCTCCATGTCAACCTGCCATTTCTGTAAACAGTGTAGTTTGGGACGCGGTATCGACCTCCAGGTTTCAGAAAGGTTTCTTGTATCAATAAAATTTCATATTTGTGAGCAAATATGAATTGATTTAGTTTGCCACTCTGCTGAAGCCAGAAATTCGCATTCCACGTCAAGATTGAAACGTGGCTCGCTAAACTCGTTGGTGTTGAGGGTTTGTTGGCTTTTGTGATGCAGCGAACATGGTTTTTATCATATTCGCCATCATATTTTGAAATTGGGATTGCACTTTTGTGAACATATGGGCCATGTCTGGTGATTGATTATGTGATTAGTTAGTTAATTAGGAGTAGTTTTATGTGAGGGTTGTTTTTCGGTTGGTAGTGTTGGCTGTGCCGCTGCAACCTGTGCGGACGACCTTTTAATAGTTTTGGGAATTCGAGGGTATCCCCGTAATCGGCTGAGTATTCTCCGCTGCAGTTAACGCACTACGGCTTGTCTTCTATTGTTTTGGGACATTTTGAGAAGTGGTGGAGGGCATCGCATTTCACGCATCGAGGCTGTTCTTGGGAGTTACTGGCTCAGTGGCTAAATTGCTGGCAATAGTCGCAAATACCTTGCCCAGTACGAGGACGCTGCGCTTCCACCGTGCAGATGAGATGGCAAAAAGATGTGATATTATAAATATCTGTTTCTGTTTTCGGGAGGAGAACCTTTACCAGCTTTGTTATACCGTCGCTTATTTTTATAAAAACCTCAGTGGGATTACAGCCCTGAGATTCAAACTCTTCCTTCCTCTCCTCGGCTGATGGGCTATACACGCCCCTAATTACAACATTCAACTGTCAGCCCTCATGTAAGATGTAGGCGTGATATTGGATGTTCTTTTCTGTCAGAGCGGTGGTCTCATGGTGTAGTTTGGATAATTTGTATTCTTAAGTAGACACCTTTCGTGGATATGTGCTAAATGTTTGGTATTTTCATAAGGTGTAGCATCTGTGACCATTTCGAAGGCCCCCGCAGATTGACTGCCACCGTTTTCTGTTGAGTAGTAGTGTTGTTAGTTGTGGGATGTGTTGCTGCTATGCCCTTATTAGTTTGGGATGGTATTGGTTTTGGCTTAATTGCCATAGCTTTGAATGTAATAAAAGATTTGGTTGGTGGCAAGGCATAGGAATCTTCAGTCTCTTTATTGCTCTCAGCATTGATTCTACTATCAGATTCATCAAGCTCCTCCGAGGAGTAGCTTGATGTTCTTTTCGAATACGAAGTGCTTCCCACTACTTTTCTTTCTTTTAGGTTAGGGCTTCTCTTGTTCGACTTTCCAGATGTCCCTGCCCCACCACCATACATTATCCGTAAAAGCTCTGCAGGCTTTTGGCGGCTAATCGCTCATTTTTGGCCAGCTGCATTTGTCTTGGCGGGGGTGTTCTGCGTTTTAAGCAGCATCAAAAAAAGCGTCCAACTTAAGAGTGATTTATTCGAGCTGGGAAACCAGCGAAGAAAATTTTTTGTTCTTTGTCAATGTCCGGCTCAGCGGTATGGTCGCTGTCCTTCTACATCCTGACATTTCAAAAAGAGCCGGTATGGTTTTACCGGTAAATAACCCGTGTTATTAAAATTGTAAATATACATGAATACTACAATACAAATCCAAATTAGCCCAAGCTGACAGGTATACAGATACAGGGTCTACTCACCCAGAGTCCCTTGCAAGATATCTTCTTCCTTGGTCTTCTATTTTCCTCTTGCCATCTACAAAGGTCTCTATCTTCTTTCTACTTCGTACACATCCAATTTGTTGGTTTTTTTTTCGCCACCAGAACTTTAGCACTTTCTAGCGAAATTTTATTGTTTTTTTTTTCTGAACACTGCTTTCGAGACACACTCTATTGTCCGCATATGCACGACTTACACGTTCACCGAATATCTCAACGGTCGGCTCTCTTCTCGATTCTCACCATTCAACGTCCATTTTCCCCCGCGCTTCTCGATTCTCACTATCATGATTCTCACAGGTTGGCTTTCGCTGGGCTTTCAGCTTATCATGTAGGATTACGAATGTACTGATCTATTTAACACTGTGTCGAGTACACACGCGACTGTTGTTGATACGCGACAACAAGGATCGTCTCTGTCGCCCATACTTTATAATATGTACATGGAATATCTTCCACAACTACCCGTAAACGTCAAATTATCACTCTATGCCGAAAATACTTGTATTATACATCCAGACAAGCAGAAATTAATATTTTAAAACTGCAACTTTTTTTTTCAAGTTTCAAATAATTTATTGGGTGCAATTTTTGGGTTATATTCAATTATTTACAATCAATCTTAACTTATTACTTATTCTACGGGTCTAGCCTAATAGCTGAACCCAGAGCTCAATACAAACTTTAGATTTTTTTTGTTTTGTTGATTCCTTTAATAAGTTGTTATATTAAAATATCCTAATGATTACACTGACACCCTAAGTATGGCCTTTAATATTCATTTTTTTGCTTACATTTACATGATACTGATACTTTTTTATTATAACTACTTCTACTCAAAAACAACATTTGACTACAGTGTTTCATCTTCATATTAATAACATATGACAAACCGTTGGCTGCCTCCATCGCTCGACTGTCTGCCGCATTCCTGATCCTGTTGGTCTCATGCTTCGCCATACGTGTCACCGTTTGCTCGATCAACCTCTTAGCATAGAGATTGATTGGTTCCACGGCTGTATCTCGGTACAGAACTCCGTTGGGGTATGGCCGTCCATGCTGCCTGCCAGATCAGAACCGCATGCATAAGTTTGGGCCTGATTAGTGACTTGTAGGCAAGTAACTTCACCCGATTGTTGGTTGTTGACTGTTGCGAAGAGATGAAATTGAATGTTGTTCTAATAGATCTTCACGGCCTTTGTGGTGAAGAAATCAAGGAAGACCTAGAGACTCAAGGCTTTCACCCGATTGAAGCCTTCTTCATCAATTTACAGTCAAGTCCTTCTAAACTGTTCAAAGCCTTTCTGCCAAAAATAGAGACAAACATATTTAATATAACAATAGCCTGTCATCTAATCTGTCAGTTTGGGGCGCTGCGGTTTATACATAGTACCCGAAACCAAAACAGACCAAATCATGAAATGGTCTTGCAATGTACAACTATTGCCAAAAATTGGCCAGTTCTAGGGTTCAGGCGAAGTTTGACAGACTTCACCACCATAAAGGGTGTAAGAACCCAAAAAACAAGCCCCAAAGTGCGTAAATTGCACTGAGCACCTCGCAAGCTACAGAGGTTGTCCCAAAAACCCAAAAAAAATTAAGTAGACAATTGCATCAATAGCTGCACGAAAAACCCAAACAAATACCCCAATCATTAACAAACCTACAAATAGACCACAACCACATACAACCCCACTTTCACAGCACCAAACATGAGACAATGCTTGGCATGTATGCAATCTCAGTTAATGATGATGCAAGAAATAATGGCAAAGTTATTCCAGGGCATGTTTTCGGCCCAAGACATGAACAAAATAAACCATCTCAAATAAACAATAATAGATTCGATAAATCACAACTGAGTACCTATTAATTACCTTACCTAAGAATTAAAAAACTTAATAGGAAGAAGAATCAAGCCCGGAGAAGAGCTAGGAACATGAGTGATCCTAGATTACAAACGATAGCTAACCGGTTGACAAACAAAGTAATAAAACACACTTGGAATTCTACAACAATCAATAGGAAGGCTCCTTACAAACCTAGAGAGAATGCCTTCTGGAGGATAACAAATTATTTCCGCATAAAAACAATTGTACAATCTATCCACGACCGAAACGGACTTCAATCTGACGGTTTAGGGAAGGCGGCAGCTTTTGCAAACAAATTAGAACAGCAGTTCCATGAAAACTTCTTCCAGGAGGAGGATCTAGATGATGGGCAGGCTCTCCTGATAAAAGTAAATGAAATAATACCCGCTAAGATACCAACAACAGATGATACGAGCAAAAGATGTCCACGAGAAAAGAAAAACACCTGGGCCAGACTTGATAACCAACACGATGCAAAGATGGCTTCCAGACAATACTCTACAGACAATAACAAACACAACTCCCGGGCATGGATATCGGCTATCATAATTGTTATACCAAAACCAGGTAAAGACCACACCTTCCCTCAAAATTGGATTCAAAATCTCTTCTCTATCGAGAATCGCCGAAAGAATAATGTTAATCAGACTCTAGGAGGTAATAGAAGAGAAACATATAACCCCCAATGAACAATTTGGCTTCTGAGCAGCTCATTTCACCGGACTCCAACTGACGAAGGTGGCCCAACATAAACGTAATGGGTAGAATCACAAAAGGTCTGCGGGCTAAGTTATGTTTGACATAGCAAAAGCCTTTGTTTTGAGTTGTACGGACTCCATATTCCATTCTCAATCTCACAAATAATACATTCTTTTATCGAAGGCAGAACCTTACAAGTCAGAGTAGGCAATAATCTACCTAACATGCGATCAATCGAGGCTTCAGTTCCGCAAGGATCACCCATCCCACCTATTTTATATAGGTTATACAGCACGGATTTGACTAGTTTATCAACAATATGTGTATTTTCTATACAGCACGAGGAGCAAAAGTCATCACATGAAAGCTTCAAAGCTCTATACATGTAAATGGAAAATAAAAATCCACAACGACAAAAACCATGCAATGTTTATCACGAGTTGTAGATTATAACATCCTTCAACGCTACAATGCGATGAAGTACCCATACCATAGAAGGGAACTGCAAAATGCCTAGGACATCATCTGATCAACATCTGACATGGAAAGAACACATATGAAACAGACGACAGCACTGCTTAAGAGTCTCTGTTTCCTTCCAGCCCAGCACAAAATTCAGCTTCCTTAACTTGACCAACACAATTCTAATTTACAATCAGGTAATAATACCAACCTTACTCTACAGCGGAATCGCGTTCTACCAGACAAGACAGTCAAACTAGAAAGCACTGCAAGCATTAGAGAGTAGGACTCTGAAACGGATCAGTTCACCTACATTTAGACATTTAGTATGTTAGACCCGTGGAGATACACAAGGACTTCAGACTCGAGACATTAGATAAACACATACTCGACCGAGCACTCGAACTCTTCGACCAAATAGACAGCCACCCTAACAAAACCACGAAACTCGTCAAGATCCTAGACATAAAACCATCACAAATAAACCCAACTGTAAAATCAATTGAAGACTAGACAGAAACGAGCGTAAACTCTAGGTTCCAGTGAGATAAGGAATGCTCACAGACGAGAATAGAGTTAAAGTGATCAATCGCACTGGCTCCATGAAACAAACTTCTCCCAGAACAACTCAAACAACAGCAAACGGCCTTGAGGAAGGATCTATTTGTGCACTCATTCAATAAACCTGAGGAAATCACAGAGAGATATAATTCAGAGAGATATATCTGGAAGTGTTCCATGTTGGTCCTCATTAGGACGGCCGCACCGCTTCCTCTAACAGGCATCTGTCGCTTCGAATCACATTGACTGAGAAATTTGGGTCACATTTAATCCTTGAAGCTAAGCATTCAATGAGAAAGTTTCTGCACTTTGACGTGTATAAAGTTTTCGCATCTATAAAAGTTGACTTATTGACTACTATTATAAGAGAATATAAACAAAGAATAAAGTCAGGCTTCAATATATGGATTAGATTGTTGGTAAAGGGGGAATAAATTCTGAAAATCTGCATACATTCCGTTATCAAAACTAGACAGCGAAATTCTGGTTTTCTCAAGTTATTATACAACATTGAATGTCTATGTCGACTAGAGGAATGACCTATAGACAAATGAATGGGAGAGATGAAATTGTAATTCGAATCGATGAATTTCGAGTCTGAAAGAACTTGATGTTAACCGCAAAGAATGTTCTTTGCGATTTCACCTGCTCCAATGCAGATAATAAATTTCCAAAAATTTTAACTTATCAAAGCGAATCTTTTGAAGACGGTGCTTATACCCTTGTCATTCACTAAGGAGATTTAACCGAACTTATCCAAATAGAAATCAATCGAAGGATTATTTCAATGACGACTTCAGCCGTCTTTTTTAAAGTTAAATACTTCCACAAAATATTTTATCGTCTGTAGGATAAAAGAAGTTTCCTGTCCGATTACAAAGAACATAATTATCATCCAAGTGATATTCAATGCCGACTGGACATGCAAAACTTTAAGTTGTCAATGAAATTTTTGAAATAACAAAATTAAGTGGAAAGTTCTTAGAAAATCTTTCAAGAAAATGTGTTTCTAGGAAAACTTACGATATTGGATGCTCACGCTCTGTGGAGAGTAGAAAAAATACTGCCAATGTGAATGTAGCGAATGACAAGTGGTAAGCATAAATCATAAAATGTATTGACACAGTTGACAGCAAATGATATTTGATTCAAGCACAACAGATGAAGAAGCTAACAAAAATTTAAAAGATTCTTCAGTAATTTGTTCCAACCATATCGAAAACATTTGAGAGTATTGTGCACAGATATCGGAACTAGCATTTTTTATGTCAATGAGTGACATAAGCCCCGTTCTTTGAGGTGCATGAGAACACTTTTTGTATAGGAAATAATAACTTTACTTTTGTAACTTGAAATCTGTTTCTAAACAAAGCGATTTGTATAGCTTCTAATCCTCGTTGCACTAGGAAAACATTGCCTGCAGGTTTTTTCCTAGCCGTTCACAAACTGGAATAAATAGAGTGCCATGTCCAACAATAAAAAGAGTTCACTTCACGAATCTAGCATCTGTACTCCAAAAAAAAAGAAAAAATTCAATTAAGCACTTAAATTTTATAAAGAAAACTTTCGGACAGTAGAATAAGACCAGACTAATTTTTTACCATACTTTTTCAAACAAACTCCCGAAACTTTTTAATTTTAATGCGATGTAAGTAAAAGGAAAAAACGCTTTACAATGAATCGGTCAACTTAGAACGTATTTTTGGATGATGTTTTTGGGATAATGCTTTAAGTGAGAACGTTCCAGTCCATCAATGAAGGGCAAACCAACAGTGACCGAGAAATTTTCATTCGCTCAACAAATAAGGGAAGATGTAGAAAAATTTCATTTTTAAAACCTTTTGAATTGGTTGTTTACACCCATAAGCAGGAAAACCTAAATAGAGTCAAAAAAAGTTAAGAGGTGCCAATTTCACAGATGTCGAAAGACAGTTTCTGGTGTTACATTTTTTTGTCTCAGTAAAATTTTAAGTTGTACCGTTTATTCAGTGTTTTGTGCGACAGAGATGGAAATGAATTTTCGTTTTTGAAATATGTTTGGAAACTCCTTTGTCTCTCGTTTGTGTTCTTGTATCGATCATATCGTGTTTCAGCATTGTGCCATCTCTCCACCCAATCGCGTGTTAGAAGCGTGCTCGTGTGTACCTGACGCAGTGTTCAACCGCGTGAGAACGTGAAAATCCGGCGCAAGCCGACCATAATGAGAACTAAGAAGAACGGTAGAAAGCAGAAATTTAATTGCGGGAACTAACAAAAAACTCGCCAATCGAAGTGTTCGGAAGTTGTGTATGTCTTGCCTAAGCGGGCCATCTTGTGTGTTCCCAACGCAGTGCTAAAATGTAAAATTGTTAAGTGTAGAAGTGATAGAAGAATCATCACTGATCAAAGAGGTCATAACCGTCGGACTAATCCACTAACCATGCATTTTTTGCACTAAAATCCCAAGTTTGCAAATATGCTAACAATAATGTTCCCACACTCGTCTGTCTGTTAGACATCCGGAAAGCCTTCGATTCAGTATGGTAGAAAGGTCTTCTCCATAAAATGTTAAACGTTTTTCACTTCTGCCATCACATCAGTAAACTAATCTTCAGTTTCTTTTCGAATCACTTTTCCCGAGTAAAAGTACTTGATGCTAAATCCAACAGCTTCTCAAATGCAGCAGGCATTCCGCAAGAACCCGTACTTTCCACAACATTATTCTTCATTTTTACGTCTGACTTACCTCCCGCTCCTACATGCAGCAACCGGATTCAAACTCTACAATATGCAGATGACATCATCCTTTTTATAGTTTCCCGCAATTTGCCTCTTACTGTTTACCATTTTAACGCTTGCCTATCAACCATTGCCGAGTTCTTTGACACTTCGAAGCTTCTCCTAAACACATTCAAATGTGAAACCATACTTATCTCAGGCAGAACACGCCTTGCTAAAACTTTTAAGACACAACATCCCCATCTCTATCGTTAAACGATGTCGAACATTTATCGCTAACTCCAGGTCTCAAAATGAACTCTGTCCAAGAAAACGTGAACACGCATAGACCAGATTTTTTGTTCATTTCAGAAACAAGACAAGAATTTCAGAAACAATCAGAAAGAATTTTAGAAACAAAAATCATTTCAGAAACAAGAAAATGAAAATGAAAATAAACACAAAGTTTACTTGGGGAAATATAAAGTCACAAGGGATGACGACCTAGATGGAATCCTTGGAGTAGCTATGGCTTTCAAGGAGCATCTCAAAATTCAAAGACGCTGTCTTCCAAGTCTGAAGTGTGCAGACGTCATGATATTAAGCTCAGTTCTGGGAGGAAAGACCATCGCATTTGTGGGAATATACGTGAAACACAGATATTCGGGTAGGAATCTCATTGAAGATTTGGAAACAGTTTTTATTTTGTGTAATAATTTCGACTTCTTTGCAAAAGGGGGTGGTTTGAACGCAAGACATCCTTCCTGGGGTAATGCCGTATCTAATGGATATGGAACGGCTCGGTTCAACTGAGTGCAAGCAAATATGAATCTCATTTAGGTTGCGATGAACGATCCCACCTTCCGAAGAAGCTTGTCAACGATCGATTTCTTCATTTTGTCTGTCAATCTGGTGAAAATCTCGCACTGCTAGAGGAATTTTGAATGCAGAGTGCTTGACGCTCAATCTGACCATTTTTTGGTAGAACTCGCTTTAAGAGTGATAAAGCTGGAGGTAACAGCCCCACAGCTCTTAATTCCATACAAGCACATCGATTGGAAAGCTGTTAATGTTGACCTGAGTGGAAGGTTTGAGGATATCTCGATCAACAGATCGAGAAATCTGTCAACAACTGAGATCGAAGAGTGCGTCGCTTGTTTGAATTCGACCCTTACTACGGTAATTTCAAAGACATCCATAAAAAATCCTCCAGAAACTATCTCTATAGAGAATTGCTAGAATACATCCTGAAGTTAGAGACCCCCAGGAAACTGCTTTGAACAATATACCGTCGGAACGTAAATATGGTTAACTGGGAGTATCAGCGGGTACACCTTCTAATAATGTCCCTTAATAGAATGATTTCTAGTAGACCCCAGCAAACATAAGACCAGGTGCTTATATATTCCCTAAAAGCAATAACTGGCCGGAAGCGCATGCCAGGAGTTCTAACCAATAACGGGTACATGCTCATAGAAGAGCCATTACTGCCTCCATCACAAATCACTTTGCGACAGTTCTTCCAGGGAAGAAAGCAAGTGAGGACTCTGCTATCAATTCACTAGTACAGAGAACAATAACAATGTTCGACAAAGACCACAAGAACCTCTGCTTGACCAGATTTTTAGATTCGAATCCCTCCGACGCACCTAGTGGCGATACCCTGTTTGTGAGCCTTGAAAGTCTCAGGATGCTCGCATTAAAGCAAAATTCCAAAAAATCGGCTGGGGCTGATGGAATTTCAATTTTTTCTTAAAAAAAGGCTCCACACGTATTTGGTTCTCCTCGCAATCCTTCAAAGCAGCTGCATTAATATTTGCTGCTTCCCACAGAATTGGAAATGCGCCAAATATTTCCTACTCTGAAGCAATCCAATAGCATAGACGTAGTCGACACTCGCCCAATATCTCTCTTGTCTAATGTCGACGTAGGAAAAGCTTCTGATCCGGTTTGGAGCGACGGACTTATCTACAAACTGATCCAACTGGGCTTTGCGGTTAACGTTATGAAAATTGTAGGCAGCTTCATGAGGGGACTGCCTTTGCGGTGTCTGGTGGAGCTACCTCTGAACCCATCATCACTAGCTCGGAAGTCCCGCAGGGGTCCATTCTGGGTCCCGTTCTCTTCAATATGTGTACATCTGACATCCCAGGGATCAGGGATGAATTTCAACCTGAACTCGAGGTGAATCTCTTCGCTACCGACTTACTTGTGTGGTCTTCTGAGTACAATCTCCGCTTTACAAGAACGAGACTCCGATGGTTCCTGGACTCGTTAATTTCATATTATCACAAATGGAAGATGAGGGTTAACGCTAAGATAAAGCGAGCTAATTGTTTTCAAGAATCCACATCAAAAAACTGGACATTGCACGACGAGCATCTGTGACACCAGAAAAAAGCTAAACGGGCAGGTGATGCACTGTCGGAGGAAACAAAGTATGTAAGCAAACAAATTGATATTAAAGGCCACACTTAGGGTGTAAGTAAAATAATAAGAAGGAAATTTTAATGTTAGCACTTATTTAAGGAACTAACAAAAAAATAAAGTTAGTAATGAGCTGTGGTTACAGCCTTTAGGCATAACCCGTAGGTAAAGTAATAAGTAAAGAATGATTGTAAATAATTTTCTACATAAAACAAAAAAAGCACCCAATAAATTTTTTGAATGTAAAAAGGAAAAAAAATAGTGCTTCAAAGGAATACCAAGATTATACAAGAGATAACAACTTGAAAACCTGAAGCCGTAAAGCATGTGCATTTATAACATTCACGATTTTATTGCCCGTTTTTATAACTGAGCACTTTTGAGTCAATTCAATTGTAAGTTTTATTTACTTTTTGCGGATAAAAACATGGGTCACTCGTTTCTGGAAGAAAGGATGGACCCGATAAAAAATGAACGACAAGCAGATCACTGCTCTGATCGGTAACCTTAACAAAATTACCAATAAGTTTGATATCGCGTTGAAGAAAATCAACGCTTTATCCAATGAGTTGGCTAAGACGAACAAACAACGCGAACCGTGAAAAACTCCAATCCGCGAAAGACCTCTACCAAAAAGTGGAAAATTAAAACTTATTCTTCCTCTTCTGAAAACACAGAAACAGAGGAAAGGCATGTTTACAGAATGAAACCAGCAATTACTTCAGCAGAAGTCTTCTGCCATCGCACCCCCTAAGCCCTCAGCCTCCTTCCCGGAGATGCCCGTTGAACTAAGAAAGCAACCAGCCCTGATAACCACCAAATATATCAAATGTATATACCAAATGTTAACCCACCAAAACATTACCCAATAAACCACGCGAACGGCAAACGGCACGGTTCATTTTATAATCAGGGAACCAAGCAAGCAACCAACCAAGCAAGCAACCAACCAAGCAAGCAAGTACTACATATAATGTAGAGAGATAGCATATCCTACATCACAGCCATAAGGGTTGACCTTCGTATTCAAGTAGTACCCAAGACTCCGACTGACCACAAGCAACTCACAAAATCACTGACAGTACAGAAATATACCACACTTACATGTCACCCGAAGACAGAAAGTTAAACGGGGTAGTTATGGGGTTACACGGCCTAGAGATAGTAGAAACCGTAAAAGACTTAAACGCCCAGAAATCCACTCAAGCCGAAGCATTTTTCCTGAAAATATGAAAAAGTCTATCCAAACTAATCAGTGTCCGAAACTTAGACCGAAATCTTTAATATTAAGGGCATTTGCCAGCTAATCTGCACCGTTGAGGCGCAAAGCCGGCGCAACGGTCAAGCCATGTGCCATAACTGTCAGCAGTTTGGATACAGTGATTCAGGGTGCCACGCACAATCACGTTGCGTCAAGTGCGGCCAGCTCCACCATTTCTCCGCGTGTCCAAAAAAACTGAAGAAGTGCCGAAATGTATAAACTGTGGAGGTGAACACCTCCAGGCTGCCCCAGAAACCTGAAAAATCTTAGAAAATCGCACAAGTAACCGCACAGCAAACAAGCAACTCAACACCTAAACCTCCCCCCCCACACAAAATCGGTACCTATGTAATACAAACCAGATATGGGATAAAAGTTTGCTACAATGCAAACTTAATTCCGAAGCATGATGCAGGAAATGATGGCAAACATGATCCAAACCATCATCGATACAAACCGTCAATGATTTTAAGGCATTGATATTTTTCGATGATCCACTATTCATTCCTTAATGCCAAACATCGCCTATGGGAAGCTATGAGAAGCAACCAAGCCGGGATCAGATTAAGCAAGTGCATCGCAGCAAATCCATTAAGCCTGCACATCCCCAACCAACCAACCCATTACGAGATGACACATTGTCAAACAATAGACATCGGCATATCACATAATTTCGTAAATGAAGTTCACCTAGAAGTCCTCGGCGAACTATCATGCTTTTTCGAATAGAAGATCAGGCATAGCAATGGTCAGGCAGTTGAAGCCGGAAGGGATTTTCCCCATGGTAACTCCTGAGGTGTGAGATGGATCGTTGGCTTGGTGAAACAGGAATTTTTTTTCGGCAAATGTGGTCGTTTTTCCTGAATTTCTGCCTTCAGTTTGGCAAGTCATAGTGCGTAGTAGGCTCCTGTAAATGGGTTTTCCATTCTAAAGATAATCAATTTAGGGGCTATTCTACTTTGTCAATTTCAAAAAATCGATTTTTGTTACGTATTTTGAAAGTATATGATCTCAAGAATATTGTATTAAAATTTCAGAATGATCCGAGCATTCTATTTCATAATTTTACTCGAGCGCGTCTTAGTTAGTTTTGAGGCGTGTACGTCGTTCAACCGCTCGGCCCCTCCCGTCAATTTTAGGCTTTGTATAAGCTCGCAGCTGTTGTTATGATAGATAAATATAGATATATTAGTTTCCTCTTAGTTTATTACATTGATTTTTGAAAGAGAAAGTTGACCCTGAACTCTTATTTGTACGCTTAGACTCACTTCGCATGCCGTAGTAAAAGTATCTTGAACGAATTTTTTTGTATAAAAATGGAAAGAAAAGGATCTCGAGAAGCCAGGGGTACAACTAGACCTAAAAAAAGAAAATTTCGAGATAATAGATATTCTGACGAAACACAAACAAATTATACGAGCAAGTCAGCCGAAAAAATTAGAAAATCGAGTAATCCCTCATTAGACGTAAACATTGATCAGACGTCCAGTTACTGTATTTTAAACTTTTTTTAGTGTTTTCTGTGTTAAAAACGTTTGTTAAGTGTAAAGAATGTGACGGAAATATGTCTTTTTCTCAATATGAGCAACGAGGTTTAGGATTTAAAGTGGGTGTCAACTGTGAGAATTGCGGAGAAAGATATAAAGACTCGTGCCCGATGATTGGCAACGGCTATGAAGTGAACCACCGATTTGTTTTTGTAATGAGATTAATTGGTATAGAAATACACGGTTTACAATTGTTCTGTGGTTTAATGGATTTAGGAAACCGATTCAATATCAAAACATATTATGACATAATCGAACATATAAAGGTTGCTACAAATTGTGTATTTGACTGGGTGACTAGCAAAGCTGTCGATGAAGAAAAATCTTTAAATGTCGAAAAAGGAGGTACTCAAGATATTTTATCAGTTTCTGGCGATGGTTCTTGGGCGGAAAGAGGATTCGGTTCTATTGTAGGCATCGTTTCACTGATTGGAAAATATTGCGGTTAAGTTATAGATGTGACTGTACGATGGTCTTATTGCAAAGCTTGTGAGTATTGGAAAGGTAAAGAAGAATCAGTTGAGTGCAATGCTTGGTACGAAGGCCATAAAGATCAATGTCTTGCAAGTCATGAGGGAAGTGCCGGTAAAATGGAAGTGGATGGTAAAGTCGAAATGTTCATGCGATCTATGGAAAAATTTCAAGTCCGGTACGGATTTTATATTGGTGACGGTGACTCCAAGACTTTTCAAATGCTACTCGATGTTCATCCTTATTGCGAAGATGTTATTGTGCAAAAGTTAGAGTGCGTATTGCACGTAAAAGAAAGAGTGTACAAACGAGCAGTGGAAAGTAAAAAAGCTCTTACTCAGCGTAAAAAAGCTTTGGCAATTGCTCAAAAAGAAGCGGACAAAAAGAAGTTCTGAGAAAAAAAATGTTACAAAAAAAAGATCTTCCAAAAACTGCTAAATTAACTAACAAAGTAATGAAGGAATTGTCGACTTACTATGGATTAGCAGTTATACGTAACAAAAATTAAATTGAAGATATGCGTAAGGAGATCTGGGCAGGTTATTATCACAAAATTTCGACTGATGAAAATCCGCAGCATACTACTGTCCGTCAGGGTCCGATTCGTGGTGCAAATATCAAAATCTCAAAGCCAATAACCGAAAATATAAGCATCGTTCTGCTTTAGATGTAGAAGAACAAGAAATTATGAAGCCTATTTATACCCATTTGACGAAGGATGATTTATTGAAAAGATGCTTAGGCGGTAACACTCAAAATAATAACGAAAGTTTTAATCAGTGCAATCTCAAAGATCATTGGAGATTGGAACCAAAATAGCAGCATGCATTTATAATGAAGGATTTGCTTCTGTATTGAAAATATTGGACATAATGAATGTAAAAACTTGCCCAAACGCCCATCATTATGTCAAACAACGCGGTGACTCCCGTATTACATTAGCCGAGCGCCGAAGCACTGCAGCTTCTCAGAAAGCAAGAGCAAGCCGCAGAGATGCCAGAATGGAACAAAATGAGTTATTTGACGTAGCAGAAGGTGTCCTGTATGGAGCAGGGGTCGCTGATTAGCTGTAAGTATCATTTTTATACAAATTCTCAATAAAAAACTTTAAACGTTTTTCTCAAAATCATGTTTTTCGATACTGTCCAAAGCTTTTCCCAGAAACTAATGAGCCGATCTTCTTGATATTTTTACCACATATTTGTCAAATATACAGCTATGGTTGTTACTAGAATCGTGTCAAAATATTGATTTTTAAAATTTTTTTTTTCAAGAAAAAATCGGTAAAAAACCGGTTTTTTCGAAAAAAATTGTTCAAACAGTCGCCATTTTGTTGATTTTGCATATAAGTTCATGATTCCAGTACCATCCATAGCCGCTATTAAATAAATTTAGAATTTTTTTGAATTTTGTGTTTCTACTCTCCGTTGCTGAGAAATCTTTTGGACAAGTGCACCTCTTTTTTTATGACATGTCAAGAATGTATGCGTCATGAATATAAATAAAAAAAAGAATTTTGTGAAGTTCAAGAGTTTATTTATTCAACGCCAGAAAGATTTATAACGGTGATGTAATGACTACTCAAAAAAAATCGCAAAAATTAGCATTTTTATAGATTTCTAAAGTAGAATAGCCCCTTAAGCTAACGCCATGACCATTCCAAAAAATTATCGCCATCGCTTTTACAGCCGAAAAAACAGTTTTAGATTTTTTTGGAGCCGGTTCCCCCCTTGCAGCTGGTTCTACTGTTGTGAATTTTTTTGTTTGGGGGTTTCCATGATGTATTCAGGTTACATTTGCAGTAATTAATCGGTGCAAATGCTCCGATTTATTGCGCCTAAACTGCGCCAACAGAGCGTTGGAATTGTTCATTTGAAAGCGTTTTTGGTCTTACGTGAGCAAACGCGGCACCCGAGGCCCGGATAGCTTTCTCATGCCTAGATCTTGATTTATTATATGACAAACAAGTTCTTTGAACATTTTCATAACCTGCGCTATCTCTCTTACTTTAAATCGCTGGTGGTCTAACACCATTTGGTTAACTTTAGCAATGTTATCGTCAGTAGTCGCAATTTTTGCACGTCCAGAAAGTTCATCATCTCCCAAGCTCTTACGGCCACATTTAAATTCACCTCCCCAAAATTTCACCGTGGTAATTGATGGTATGGGGACTCCATACGTAATTGATGGTATGGGGTACACGGACGCCAACTCATCTTTGATTTGCGCAAGCATATAGTGACATATTTACTGCTGGGTCAGGTTGGGAAGATCTGCAGTGTATATATTACTGAGGAGCCGTCATCATTGAGAAACTCTAGCTTCAATGGTTCGATAGGTGGTTTGTTACTGTATTGTTTCGTCATCCTCAGGGAAGCTTTCTCCAAAAAAAAGTTGGCAACTCGTCATGTGAAGAAGAGAAGCTCGTAGCTGTTGAGACCAAAACATTGTAAGAATTATAGAATTAAGTATAGAATTAGATAAGAATTATACAGTTAAGTATAGAATTAGATATATAATGTAATGAGAATGATCGCTCATTCTTGGAGGTTGGCGAAGCAGCAGCGAATTTGAGCCAATTCAGTGGCTCAAACCAAGGCAACACTTGTCAGTGGTGAAGGGTTAAGGCGAGGTGTGGTGAGATTCGGTGCGATTGGGTAAACTCACCACACGACAGATACCGCAGCTCTGCAAGAGAGGGTCGAGTCTCGGATGGGTCATCGTCCGAAGGGTGAACGGCCGTAGCGGGAGGATCAGCAACCCGCTAGATACTTAGTTTATAAGAAGCGAAAAAGAACAGTGGGTCACTCTGGGAAAAACCTGACAGTGTACGGAAACAACGCGGGAAGTTGGTGAACGGACTGGGAATTGGCAAGGGGATAATAATGAACCAATTGGAAAACCGTTTTAAGTGTCCGTTAAACCTGACAGTGTGCGGGAAAGAGCGCGGAAAGTTGTTAAATGGACTGGAAATTGGCCACGGGAAGTTGACGAACCGATTGAAAAACCATTTTATGTGTCTTGTAAACCTGACAGTGTGCGGGAAAGTGCGCGGAAAGTTATTGCACAGATTGTAAGCCGTTTGGGGTGTCTGGTTGGATTTGGCGCTGACAAAGTTTGTGTAGGACAAAAGTGGAATTGCAGATGCCAATGTGTGAGTGGAAGCGCCAGGAATAGCGTGATCAATGCTAAATTGAAAACTAGATAGTTGGCAATTGAAGCGACTGCGAGCGGTGCGTCGATTGACTGCGTACGCGGCTTATCAGCATCTATGTGATCACAACAAGGTGTAGTGGAGGCAACGGACAGGCACCAAGTTAGTAGGTTATAAGCCATGGTAAATTAATTTTAACTAAGGTCTGAGATAGCCATAAGATAAGTGAATGAAAAAATAAACAAAAACATCTTGCCGCGGGTTTCTCTCCGTTAGAAAAAACAGTACGTTTGTAAACTTAACCTTTCAGGAAGCGGAAGAACGTCCGAGGAAAGCAAATCGGTTTGCCGCATTCTCGCTTGGCGGCATATTCGGGCTCTGTGGAAGCGAGTGGCGCTCACGCCCGTCTCCGACGGACCTACTGATACCGAGGACTCCGGCCGATTATCTTCTGGGCAGAGATGAAGAACCAGGCCAGTAAAAGTAAACCGTAACAGTTTGTCGAATTGTTCGTATATGCTACACCACCCTTACGAGCTGGAGCTCCAATTTCGTAGAAACGGTGCGGAAAACTAATAATGGGCATTGATTTTCATAATTTGGGAAATTTTCGCAGTTGGAATTTTGTATGCATTACGTCCGTCAGTGTTCGTAGTATATTATTTAGCAACCATGTTAGCATTGTGTTTGCAATTATCCAATGTCCCAGCGCCTTGCGTTTGTGTACTTCTTTTCATAGTCCTTGCATTTCGTGAATGTCTGTCTGCTGTATGGTGTGCTCATTGTTCATTTGTGTTCTCATGACTCTGTCTGCTGAGTCCAATATGCAATCTGCCGAGTCATAGTGTTGCATTGTGTTTGCACTTTGTCTTGCTGCCAGAAGTATTTCGACACTCTCCAAAAGGCATCGGAACCTGGGTCAAAACTTTGTAGAAAGCTCTCCCATTGGTAGTTTCTAAACTCTTTTATCTTGTCACGTATTTCGTTTGTTAACCGGATGGCTTTCACTTTTAATCTAGCGTCACCTGTAAACTTAGTTCTTCTCTGAACTTTATTCCTCCTCATTTGTTTTTTAATGTTTTGTGGAAGTTCGCAAAGATTCGTTTCCCTTCTCGGAGTTGTGATCGTATTGTACAGGGAATTCGCTTTCCACGTGAGTATAGAGGTGTCAGTTATTGAAGTCATCAATGTTTTTTGTTTGCAGCGTTTTTGCGTGGTGGTGAACATGGTTTGGATCATGTTTGCCATACATTCCTGCATCATGCTTTGAAATTGAATTTCCATTTTATCGAAGATTAATCCCATATCTTGGGTGTTTGTATGAGGTACTGATTTTGTGGGGGTAGGTGGGGAAGGTATAGGCCTTTTGTTGTTAGGCTTTTTGTTGGAGTCCTTGTTTGTTGCGCGATTACTTGTGCGAACGATTTTCTGAAATTTTTCAAGTTCCTGGGCAGCCCCCCTAGTTGGCTGAGTGTTTGTCTCCATAGTTTATGAATATCGGCCTTTTTTCTGCCTTTTTTGGACAAGCGGAGAAATGGTGGAGCTGGTCGCACTTGACGAAACGTTACTGTGCCTGACACCCTGAAGGAAAACTTTGATCAGTTTGGATGGACCGTTTCGCATTTTCAGGAAGAATGTTTCGATTAGATTGAACCCCTAGGCTTTGAAGTTTTCTACTATTTCCTCTATCTCTAGGCCGAGTAACCCCCTAATTACCACGTTTAACTATATGTCTTCAGGTAAAATGTATGTGTGGTATTGTATTTTCTGTCCTGTCATCTATTTTGTGCGTTGTCTGTGGTCAGCCGGACTCTCATCTCTGGGAAGGAGGCCGAGGGTTTAAGGAGTGGGAAGGCTGGAAAATCCTCTACCGTTTCTTCTTTTTCTTCCTCCTCTGAGGCGTTTGCTGATACCATACGGGGAAAATTGCTTTCCTCTGTTTTTGTCTTTTCAGAGAGGCATGAAGAAGTTTGCATTTTCCGTTTTCTGGTGGAATTCTTTCGCGGATTCGAGTTTTTCATGGCTTATCGCGTTGTCAGTTCTTTTTTGACACGCATCTACTCGGATACAACTCATTGGATAACGCGTTCATTTGCTCTAACGCGATACCCAACATCCAATTGGTAATTTTGTTGGGCTGACCAAGCAGAGCTGTGATCTGCTAGTTGACTTGCACTTTTCAGATAGTTGACTTGCAACTCGATTTCAGCTTTTCACTGGCTTGTATTCCTTTTTCAACTAAAACTTTAACACTTTAAATTGATGTATTTGTTGAGCTATTTGGTATTCGTTATTCGGTGTTGAACTATTCGGTAACTATTCTCTATAAAACGGAGTCATCTTTTATTAATTAACTTGATATAATGCAAACTTATAATATCTCATCCCATAAGTGGCAAGTATGAACACCATGGTAACAAAACAAAAACAAAGTTTGATTTAATTTCCTGTTTATTTTCATTAGATATTTTCAGCCGGTTTCCGTGATCTAGACCGAGAAAACAGGAATTATTTTTGTACAAGGACTAAAAGTGCATGTAAATATTTACTTAGAACCTCTCTTTAGGCATTTTTCAGGGAAAGGGGCTTCAATTATCAGGCTTTAGTTTCGGAGGATAGGAAAGTTAACCTAAACTAAAATGATTGCATACCGTGCCTGGCATACAATCAAAGGGACTAAAGACTAAAAACTTGGTACTCGGAATTTTGCGGCTCCAAGTCCATTCGTGGACTTACTTTGCCCCGTTAAATGTTTTCACTGTTGTTTGCGCTAATACAGTTAACATTTCTAAAATTTCAGCCTGTGATACTGACGCCACGAAAATGTTATGTTCTGCCTCCGTCAAAATTCTCTTGTTGGAAAGAAGGGGATATGGTACAAAATCCCATGTTTATGGCGGTAACGTAAATATATCCCGCATGTAGAGTGAAGGCCGAATTACTATACCGCGAGACGACGATACGTGAGCGCGACGAGATTTTCGCTCGTTGTCACGCAACGCATTCAATTTACAATGCGCGAGTTATGTATAAGGTTCAAATTCATCGCCGACTTACCTGACACCTAATTGTCTAGACAGATGATATTCTAAATTTTACCTGACACCTAATTGTCTAGACAGATGATTTTCTAAATTCCCCATATTATCTAAATCCTTTCTCACATTGTTCTTGTTATGTATAATCAGCATTATTTACTTGAATTGCATTATTACTTTTGGACTGTTTAACGAAAGAGAAGTCAGTTCGTAGTTATCTTTTGGGCTGGAAACAACCAGATTAGAATAAATAATTTAGAAGAACGAAACCTTTGTCTTTTCTTTTATAAACGGATATGAAGGTTTCGTAACTGGCGCAGTCGATTACGGATTTTTTTTTCGCGACATTTTAACATTTTCTCGGTAGCATATACGAGAAGTTAGAAGTGCGAAAACGAACCAAGTGATTTCGAATACCAAGAAAGTAACGGTGAACCCCGAAGGAATATCGAGCAGTACCGTGAAAATACAGGAAACCGGCCACAAGGATAATCTTCGAAGGATCATCGAATTTGACGGACCACACCTTTATTTTAGCCACGTAAGTCAAAGTTATTGAATACTTTCCTATATTCCTTCATCCTTTCCTTTATTATATAAATTGATTTTACTTTAAAATATTAGTGTTATTGATGTTGAAAATTAGTGTTTTATAAAAAAAATCTTAATTGACAAAGTGCGGTTAACTTAACGAAAAAGTGAACAATACGAACCGCATTTCTTTTACCCCTTATGCCATTTTTCAATAGAAAAAATTACAACAACCCTTATCCGCGCTTAAGAAATACTAACAATTTAAGAAGAGTACCACCTGAAAATATAAGTATTGAACAAATTAGTGGAAGTGAGGTAAATTTGGGTGATTTGTTCGACGCGAACGTTAATATTTCGGAAAATAGTGAGTTATCGGATCGTTCCGCCCCTTTGTTAGACTTAACGATTGATCCGACAATGGCGACCATAGCGGATGTTTTCAACTCCTTAAGAGTCCCTGATGCGGTAAAGGACCTACCGAAATTTAATGGTAATCCCAGACTTCTTCGAGATTTCATCGACAATGTCGAGGAAATTCTCACAGTTATTTCTCCATCCTCACCAGCCTATGGCAGAGTCCTTTTGAGGGCAATTCGTAATAAAATTGAGGGTCCTGCCAACGAGGTCCTTAATATGTACGGGACGTCGTTGGACTGGTCGGAAATCAAGAAAAACCTTAAGCTTCACTACAGTGACAAACGTGATGAAACCTCCTTAATTCGCGATCTGCACAATACACGGCAAAGCGAAAAATCAATCGAGAAATTTTACAGCGAGATAATAGAACTCCTTTCCACGATGATCAACCATGTTTTGATCCACGAAACGGATGAAAATGTAATTAAAGCTAAAAGAGAACTATTTTCGGAAATGTGCCTGAACGTCTTCCTGACAGGACTTCGTGAGCCCCTTGGTGCAACGGTTAGGGCCATGAAGCCAGATGCACTCGCAACTGCTTTCTCGTACTGTATCCAGGAACAGAACATATTCTATGCAAAACACGATTGCTCGACTTTACAAAAGAAACCTCCAACAAGTCCTTTTCTTTTGAATAAGGCTCCAATTTTACAAAATTTAAAATTACCCACATATTCTTTTAATAACAGTAATATTCAACCACAGTTTAAATTTAACCAACCCTCTCTTGCCACAAATCAACCACTGTTCCGTACATTTCGACCCACCCAACCAATGTTTAGACCTCAACAATCAGGACAAAATCCTTTCCCTCAAAGGAATTTTTCAAGCAATAATTTCAACAACTATCCAAATAACCAGCAATTTGGATTACAATTTAATAGACCGGCATTACCTAGGCCCGAGCCAATGGATACAAGCTCAGGGTACACGCATTTACGCAATAACCAAGCCAGACAGGCGCAACAGCCAAATTTCTTAACCAATAATTTCTTTCGGCAAACAGGACCTCCTCGTTTTACGTCCAAGGAACTTCATAACATAAATAAACTAGAACCAACTACCAAAAGTACAAACAACGCCACATATTTTCAACCAGCTCCAAGTGAGACTTACCGACAAGAACTTGACAATTTTTATTACTACAAAGATCCTGAAACAACAGACTACTACGAACCAGAAGGTTACGGACAACACCAATCTAATACAAATTGCGAACCATACATAAGCGAAATAGATGATGAAAATTTTATTATAGCTGCCTCACACAACCTACAGGATACGTAGACATCAATTCACATGGATCAAATTTGCCATATATTAAAATATCTTCTCCATTTGGCCGCAATCTCAAATTCCTAATTGATACTGGTGCTTCGACTTCGTTTATTAACCCTGCATTCGTACACCCTAGCCAAATAGAAATTACCAAACCGGTTATTATTAATACCGTACTGAATAAACATGTACTAAGCCAACAAGTGACGTTCCCAAATTTCGTTGAGTTCAGACAACCAGGTGAAATGAAATTTTTGGTATTCAAATTTCACCAATACTTTGATGGGTTGCTAGGATTGGATATTTTATCCAAACTACGAGCGAAGGTTGATCTTGCAAACAAAATATTGTCCACCAACAATGCCTCAATTCCCTTAGAATTTAAACCCAATATAGTCTCTCAGAAATTTGTTGTACCCGCATTATCAAAATTCATAGTTAAACTCCCAGTTGATGTTCGCGATGGTGACATATACATTAAAGCTACTGAAGTAACACCTTACCTGCGTATTGAAGAAGGAGTTTATAAAGCTAAGGACTGGTACAGTTTAATAGCCATCAACAACACATCAAACGACGAAAAACTCCTTTTTCTAGAACAACCACTCGAGGTCTCAGAACTCTCAAAATTCATCGAAATAAATAATTTTAATATCGATCCTATCACCAACGGTGAAAACTTTTCTGCCGAAGATATTACCAAATTGATCCGTACGTCCCACTTAAATGGAGAAGAGAAAAAACTGATAACAAAATTGTGCCAAAATTATGACGATATATTCTTTCGCGAGGGCCAAAAGTTAAGCTTCACAAACAAAATCAAACACTGCATCACAACAACAGATGATGCACCTATTTACACAAAATCATATCGATATCCGTATATTCACAGGGAAGAAGTGAAGAAACAGATTTCAGATATGCTGGATCAAGGAATTATCCAACCGAGCTATTCACCATGGAGCTCACCCGTCTGGATAGTCCCTAAAAAGAAAGATGCAAGCGGTAAACAGAAGTGGAGGTTAGTCATCGACTATCGCAAACTGAATGAAAAGACGATAACTGACCGTTACCCTCTTCCGAATATCACTGATATCCTTGACAAACTAGGGAAGTGCCTTTACTTCTCTACATTAGACCTCGCAAGCGGGTTCCATCAAATCGAGATGGACCCTAAGGATATAAAAAAGACAGCCTTCACTGTTGATAATGGGCACTATGAATACGTGCGGATGCCCTTCGGACTCAAAAACGCACCATCTACGTTCCAAAGAGTCATGGACAACGTACTACAAGACCTTCAAGGAAAAATCTGCTTGGTTTACCTTGACGACATAATAGTTTTTTCAACCTCACTCCAAGAGCACGGCGAAAATTTAAGAAAGGTTTTTAACAAACTCCGTCAAGCAAACTTTAAAATACAGTCAGATAAATCAGAATTCCTTCATAAAGAAATAGCGTTCTTAGGCCACATTGTCACACCAGACGGAGTAAAACCCAATCCCGATAAAATTCAAGCAATAAAAAACTTTCCAATCCCTAGGTCACAAAAGGAGATTAAAATGTTTTTAGGGTTACTTGGTTATTACCGCAAGTTTATTAAAGACTTTGCGAAGCTCACGAAACCTTTAACTGAGTGTTTAAAGAAAGGTAGATCCGTCCAACTTACGGAAAAGTACGTTCAGACATTCGACATGTGTAAGGATCTTTTAATGAACGATCCAATTCTACAATACCCCGATTTCAGCAAACCATTCGTCCTGACCACTGACGCTAGCAATTATGCGATTGGAGCATTCTTATCCCAAGGTCCAATAGGCAGGGACAATCCTATCAGTTACGCTAGCAGAACCTTAACAGACTCTGAGATCAATTACTCCACGATCGAGAAAGAGTTATTAGCGATCGTATGGGGTGTAAAATATTTCAGGCCGTATTTATTTGGGCGAAAATTTCGAATAAAAACAGACCATAAACCCTTAACTTACTTAATGAATCTAAAGGAACCGAATTCAAAATTAGTCAGATGGCGTTTGAAGCTTGAGGAATTTGACTATGAGATCGTCTACAAAAAAGGAAGTTTAAACTCCAACGCTGACGCCTTGAGTAGAATCAGGTTAAACGAATCTAGTCCTCCTATACCTATCGAAGCCAATGCTAATGAATTACTTGACAGCGAAAATAACACCCCACTTCAAACAGAACATGGCTCCACCATACACTCAGCCACTGAAAACTTGGACGATGGGATCCCGATCTCAGAACGTCCCCTGAATGAGTTTACCCTACAAATTGTTTTAGAAGAAACCGACAAAACACCCAAAACAACACTCGCAATGCCATTCAAAAACAGACAAAGACGCACGATCCAGGTGCATTCTTTCAACGAAAATAACACCCTGGAGCTATTCAAAAAATTCTTAACGGCTCACAAACTCAATGCCATATATACATCCGATGAGATTTTGAAAGTAGTTCAATCTGTCTATTCAAAATTTCTTTCACAATCACGAACTTTCAAGCTCATTCGATGCACAGAGCTGATCACAGATATAACTGAAGCAGATGAACAGGACAAGTTAATCAATGAATATCATCAAAATAGTAACCATCGAGGCATCAATGAAACTTTTCAACACCTTAAAAGAGATTATTATTTCCCTTACCTAAAAGAAAAAATAACGAAAATCATTAACAACTGCGAAACATGCCAAATCCAGAAATACGATAGAAAACCATTAAAAATCAAATTCCAAAATTCTGATAGCCCTCGAAAACCTCTAGACAATATATACATAGACGTCTACACCATAAATGGCAAGTCAATACTCACAATTATAGACCGCTTCTCGAAATTTGCTGCTGCCTATACCTTACCAACCAAAAATAGCCTAAACATAGTCAAATCATTGCGACATTTCATGAGCCTTCACGGCATCCCCGAAAAACTAGTTGCAGATCAGGGCACGGAAATGACATCCACGATATTCAAAGATTTTTGCAAGCAATACAACATAAAAGTTCATTTTACATCATTCCAACAGACAAGCAGACACCTAGATTTAGTAAACACAAAATCAAGACCAACAAACGAGTCACACTAATAACAACAAAAAATCAAAAGTTACATAAATCCAAAGTTAAGGCAAAACGTAAATTTCAAGGTATTGCTGATGGTGAAAGGACAGAAGATAGAGATACAAACACTCAACAACAACCACGGACTTCTGCCGCTTCGGCTGGGCATGACTAGGAACATAATTTCTTACAGTAACATAATTCATGTAATTCAACTAGGAAATTACGAAAGAAACCATAGACAATATCAGGACTTCCATTAAGAATTTCAACCAAAACCATGAAACTTCAGATACTCTAGCTATTACAAAAATTAAAATCACCGAACTTACTCACAAACTCGAAACAAATTCTAAACAAAATTGAACTTACAGAAATCCAGAAAAACCTTCAAAATCAATCGGTCAATGTTCAATCTGATGAGCACATTTATGAATTTCTAAACCTTCAGGCATACTATAATAACACTAATATTATATTCAACATCCAAATACCCACTTTTGCCAATACAACCCTTCCTTTCTTCCATATCATCCCACTACCCAACAAAACCACTTGAAAATCATAACGACACCCTATATCGCCCTAGAGCCTCAAAGTGTTCAATTCTTTGACGAAATGTGTCCTAAAATTGAGGGAACCTTTTATTGCAAACAAAATCGTATCGTTAACAAATTGGCAAGCAATTCCAGATGCATCGCTAACATCATTAATGGAAAAACAACCTCCTGCCAATCTGAACCTGATGCAAATACGCCGGATATTACACAACCAGAACCGAACTATGTGCTCGCCACGAACATCCCAGCGACGCCTTTAGAAACGACATGTGATTCGACAAAAGGATCAATTTCTGGAACTGTATTGATCCATCTCGAAGGATGCAGTATCAATTTAAATGGTATTACGAATAGTAGTACTAACAGCGTGTTTTGGGATACCATAAACATCTTCCCGATCACTCCTGGAAAAAACAACGAGACCGTTTCTCCAAGGATCGAGCTCCACACACTTACCAGATTCAAGTTCCCCGATGCAAGCGAAATCAACTTGTTCGAAACTTCGAAAAGATGCTACGTCTTACAAATTACCATCGTACTCATCATCCTAGCAACAATAACCTTCACATACTTACGCTGCAAGGAAACAAAATTCATCCCGAATCCAAGATGCAATCCTGCGATGGCCACGTCTCCGATGTTCCTGTAACCATCGCCCTTCTAAGGGGGGAGGAGTTATGTATAAGGTTCAAATTCATCGCCGACTTACCTGACACCTAATTGTCTAGACAGATGATATTCTAAATTTTACCTGACACCTAATTGTCTAGACAGATGATTTTCTAAATTCCCCATATTATCTAAATCCTTTCTCACATTGTTCTTGTTATGTATAATCAGCATTATTTACTTGAATTGCATTATTACTTTTGGACTGTTTAACGAAAGAGAAGTCAGTTCGTAGTTATCTTTTGGGCTGGAAACAACCAGATTAGAATAAATAATTTAGAAGAACGAAACCTTTGTCTTTTCTTTTATAAACGGATATGAAGGTTTCGTAACTCGATGCGAGGAACAATAATGTTCATATGACAAATGTCAATTAGGTGACGTTTCAAATGAAATTGTTTTTGATTTTTTAAAACTATTGAATTTGGAATGTTCCTTCGTTTAGCAAATAAAAGCCTTAACTAGGATGCATGACATTTTTATTCAAAATTCATTTAAAATAACCATAGTACTTAGAAAGTAATTAAGGCGTTTGAATTTCAAATTTCATTTAAGCGCCATATTGCATTTGACAAACGTCACGCACATCGTTGCGAGAAATTTTCGTTTTTCCGAATATTTCCCGCCTCGGATCGACGCATCGCAATCATTGTACGATGTCGCATACAAACGCATGTTACAAAAAGTTCTTGACATTTGCTGCGAAACTCTCGTCGCACTCACGTATCGTCGTCTCGCGGTATTGTATTTCGGCCTTGACTTGTTGTCTACTCGCACCATAGTGGCCTGCTTGCACTTCTTTTGAATACGTGCTACTCCAATTCTCGCTGAAGTCCATCAGTATTAGGAATTCTGACTCAGTCATGCTTTTTTCAGATTATCAATTCGCTGATATTGATGGCAAATATTCCTTTCGTGGTCCAGAAAGTTTGGAAGTTCATTTTTGAATGGAGCAATACAATTTTCTATTGTGATGGAAAAATTTTCTTTTTTCGTCTGACTGACAATAATTCCTTTTGATTTTCACTTGAAATGACGACTTCCTTGGATTAAGAGTGAGGGCAATTTCTGGTCAAACAATCAGCTCTCACCACATCGCATGACAACGATTATATAATCTTGTGTGTTTAATTTTCTTTTATGAGCTTGTGGGAAAACAGGGCTAGAACCAAGAATTGAATATTTTCGTGAATTTAACAGGCGCATGTATCCTTCTCTATTACCTTGTGACTTGTGCAATTTTCGGGCTTGTATTTTGAGAAGCATGTGAGGCCGATTGTTTGGTGAGAACTGCGTTCAGAGTAGAATTTAGAATTCAAGTGGATAATTGTCCCGTTTAAATACAAGCGTGAGATTTTTTGGCCATCAATCTGCATACATTTTCTTTTTGCAGGATCAATTGTGGAATTTCTCTTGTAGAAGTTCCGTATATTATTTCTCAAACTTGCTGTCCTAGCCTTTTCCCTATTGGCTGGAAATTTGGCGAGGTTGAACAATCTGTACTCTTTGTTACATATCAACGATGTGATTCTCCAAAATTTGGTCAAGTTTTTGTATTTTCCCACTACTTTTCCAGCCAACATCGCCGCAAGTGAACGTTTCGTGGCATGATTTTTGGAGTCATTGTTACCAGGTTTTTCGAGTTCTCCTATTATCTGAAAAATGGGAAAAATTATCAAACATAGGTAGAGATTTTGATTGAAAGAAGAACAGCGAACCTTTCAAAATAATGTCGGCAGTGTAGTTTTCTTATCACTTTCTTTCTGGTTATTTTAGTTATATTTCTCTATGTTTTTTTAATTTGGCCGTTTGATTTGGAGATCTGAAGTTACTTCATTGCAACCTTGATTCTATAAAATTTAGCATAGCTTGTGTGCATTTTTCTTCATTGAGTGTTATTGAATCTAAATTTTGAACGAAAAAACAATAAACTAAAAAATAATGGTTCACTTTACAACTACCCTAGCCTAACTTAAATAACTTATATCTAAACACATAAGCTTAAGATTAAATAAGCCAAAGATTAAGAAAGCATGATAGCTATAATGTGCTAATATTTAGAAATGCCGAAATCAATGGATTGGGGATGTAGTTAGCCCTGGTCAACATTCTACTTCGTCTTTTAAATGCGAGTTGTTCAATACTTTGTGATCCAGAAAGTTCATGTAGCTTATCTGGAGAAATAGAAAGGTTTGCTGAGAGCCATGTTCAAGCATTGATTTTGCAAAACTTCAAGTTGAATACTTTCTTTCTAATTTCACCCTTGTTTTTGGACGGCTTGAATAACAAGTTGCCGATTTCTTCTTCAAATTACAGGCCTTTCGTATTTTAACCATACCAAGTCTCTTCATTTTATTGTTGAAGGTGTTTAGAGCCGTTTTCAACTTTTTGTTCAACTCTTTCGCTTTTCGCAGATCTTTTTTTTTTGATGTTTTTCTAGCAGATTTTTTAGTTTTTCTGCTTGGTGAGACGTTCCTTCAACTGCTGTATCACCGCTGGAGTATTTGCACTTGTTTCGTTTACATCGCGGGTTTGGACACGCTTCTGTTTGGTAGGGCGATATTTTCTTTTTTTCTCTCTCTCTCATTTCATTTTTTCTCTCTCTCTCTCTCATACCGTCTTCTACCGCGGGCATCCTTCTCGGGAAAATTAGTAACAAGCTTGATTTGCCCCTATCTTACTCGAGTTGCATAACGTTGGCGTTCATTGTTCCAATATTCCCGGTATTTTTCGGGATCATTACGGATTTTTTCCGTCGTTTTCCTTTCGCCCGTAGCGTACCTGACGTATGTCACGCTCATTTCTAGTTTCCTTCTGAAAAATATAAGATTGAAATCACGTCAGCAATGCATGTTTTTATCTGAAAATCTCAAATTTCTCTCAAAAATTTTCAAGCAAAATATTTCTTCATTTTGGGGATACTCACTTTTTCGCATTTGATTGTTATGCTTTTCGCCTTTTTAATTTTTGAAATTCGCTCCTTTCGGGCCGCCATTATTCGATTTATATATATATTGTATGTATTCTATTAATATATGATAATGTTAATAAACTCAATTGACCACGGAGGGAACAAATAAGCTTCAATTAGGTCTCACAGGTCTGTCGAAGTTTGTCGGTAGCCCTCCCGCCCAGATATTCCCAGTTCCGGTATTTTGAACCTGGAAAAGAAGGTTTGGAAGAAGTCACGGAGGGGACAAATCGATCACTTTGTCCTATACCAGCAGCTAAGATGTGAGAACCTAGGGCCGGTAAACCATTGCTGGACACTACAGGCTTGTGCATAAAGACGCCATATTGTGTCCAAATCTCAAAACGGTTTCGTACTGCTTCTGCACACCTCAGGCAAGAAGATCTTGTTTTTCGTGATTTGACCCATATGGTATAGAGCTGAGCTGAATATTTCGATATATTCTACTATATTTGATACATACGATAAAAGTTTGTCCCTTTGCTTAGAAAATTACTGTCTAACACCTAAGCTTTGTCTTGTTAATAGCGAGAATGAGTAAAATGGAATATCTCATTCTTATGGAATAAAATGGAATATCTCAATAATGGAATATCGTATCTTTACTAAGAGTGTCAGCCCAAACCTCAGAGCCAAACAAGAGCACTGACTCCATTGCACTCATCATAAGAGGACGTCTTTTGCTCGAGGTTGGCCCCAGCGTGAGATTAGTAGGTTCACTTCATTAATTCAAAAAAAAAACGTTCTACTTCACCTACATTAATTAAATGCTATTGACTTTATTGGTCGGTATAAATTCATATTGCAAGTGTTTGCAATATTTGCAATTTCGAAAGTATTATAGTGAACTGAAAGAATTTATGTTGCAAACACCTTTGTAAGCAGATTGCAACATGTAAGAATGCATGTTGAAACTGTGCCAATAACTTTTACGGAATTTGTTCCGGCCAATTTACACAGAGTTCATTGCTGTTAAATGTGGGTACAATAGGTAGAGGTATTGATGACGTAACTCGTGTTGGCCATAATGCGATTGAACGTCGATACTCACACGAAAGCCTTATCCGCTGACGCTCGAACGTGCTCGAAAAAACTCATCTTCGAGTCAATCATCAAGCCAAGGTATCTGATTGATTCTTTTGACTCGATGATCATTTCCCCCACCCGAACGGGGATAACACGAGGGATCGACTTCTTGGTGAGGACGACAACCTCGGTCTTTTCGAGCACTAGGCTAAGCCCACGGTCTGTCATCCACTCACTCACTCAGCGTGTTACCGCACCCAGTTTGAGCTGCGTCTGTCCAACAGTACGTCCGTCAACCAGGCGCGACTCCCCCGGTAACTGCAGCCTCAAGAGCTCATCGTACAAGACATTCCAGAGGTCCGGGCCCGAAGCTACAAGTATTAGTGTATACAAGTATTTAAAAAAGTACCACTGAGAAAACGTAATAATCATTATAAACCATGTAAAAAATACAAAAAGTTTTCACGTGTTGAGTGTGAGTGTATAAATGAGTTAATGTTAGATAAGAAACATTTGTAGCGATTACAGAGTAAGTATGCCCCAATAGAATTCTGGATGCAGCCAGTAGGAAAAGTCCAGAAGCTAAGTTTTAGTTTAAACAATTATAAATATTGTAAATAATCGCACAAAGCAATGATGTTGAATCATGAACGACAACGTTGGGCCCTTTACACTCGAAATACCAAAGCTTACATATTACATTAAAGGACATTAAAATACAATAGTCATTGACTCAGTATAAAAATTTTGGTTATTATTGAGAGAGGAACTCTAAAAAATCTACTACCACTTTGAATGCTCAAAATACTAACATCGTTATGCGTAAGTTACCCCCTTTCTCCCTTTCATCCTCTTTCTCCGTACCGAAATTTGATTACCCTAAATCTGTCTTTGTGTTCAAATTAAGAAGTCTAACATATGATAACACGTTCGAACGAATTGGTGATGGCTCCGAATGGCTTAAAGATTTCTTGGCTGAAAATACAACATGGCCCGGTGGACCTTCAAAAACCATATACCCAGTCTGCGTGAAGAAAACGATAAATTTAAACTACATTTATATTTATATTATCTTTTATTTATATTTTATTATTATAATATTAATTACTATATGATTATATACATATATTTATCACTTTTATTTGATATTTTTATTACAAAATTTAACTGGGTTGCATTAGTGACAGAACCTAATATAAATAAAATAAATAAAATAAAAAAATGACAGTTTCCTCTTACTTAGTCAGTACGTTTTATATTAAATAAAATAAACAACAAGTTCATTCGTTAAGCTTTGACTTCATAAACACGCTACTTGACTATATTTCAAACACATCCCAATGTTGTCTTCGGCATATCCTTTACCAATTCCATCCCCAAAGTGTACACCTACTCTGAACGGAGTCACCGTTGACTCAATCCTACAGGCTCCTCTCGACGAAGAACAAAAATTGTTTCCGCAATGGATAGGCTCACAACCCGGGAAAGGCCCCATGCCGCTTTCGATAAAATCTTCAACAATACATGGTATTGTGATTCGATCAGTGCATGTTGACAGAAATTGACGTCCCTTTCGGTGAAATCTACTGGAACTACCGAACCCAAATGTGTTGCGAAAAAAAGCCATTATATCAAATCCGCCAGAAACAGGAATAGGTGTAGATGACTCACTGCCACCAGATCCTTCAACTGTGTCCGGATCGTCATCTTGCACAGAATTTGCATCACCAGTGACTTCTGTCGATGTAGATATTGACTGGGTTGCAGATGGACTTGGGCTGATGAGTTCGGCTGCCTGTGCTGCTTCTGAAAATAGTCAGGATATATTTATGTTGGTCAATAAGATGTGGCAGTGAATATTCTCGAAAAAATTACAACATTAAATTGGGCCTGGAATAATATTGAGACATCGGTAAAGTATAGCTCAAACCGATAGTAGAATGATAATAATTCTTGAATTGAATTGAATCTTTTGATCAGAGAGAATTTTTTAAGTCACGATTTAATCAATTCAATTCAATTCTTGACGATCTAGGCTTCATATGTTGCATTTGAACATCTTTAATAAGTGTCTCATAGGTCGATGGTGTGGCCTTTAGTTTAATTTACAATTGTTTGATGATCGTATTTTTAGGCCCATATTAAACACCTTCCAGTATTCAAAGTATTTGCAGCAGCTAATCTAATTATGCCTGGTGGATAAACATGTAGATCTATTGATAAAAACCCTATCGTAAGCTGCAATGAGCTCTATCTGTAAGATATTTATGAATATAAGAAGAAATTGTAAGAAATTTCCTTCTTTTTTAAGACATTTAATTCTTTTCCATCTTTGCAGGCTGACAATGATCTGACACGTTAAAATTTATTCCCGACTTATAAAATATCAATACGCCAGCTATGGGCGCCTAAGTTTCATCCCGTACCTAAGCTCTACCTCAGTACCTAAGCCCGGCAATTGGAGGAAGTTATTGAGTCTTTCTGTAAAAGGGTCAGCCTTTGTGATCTCTTCAAAAATGCCATGCCGAGAGGCCCATTCATTGCAGAAATGCCATTCTGCAGGATCGGTCTTCACCCGGCTCGAAAGCTTGCAGAATATTCTGTGCCTATCACGGAATACACTGATTTGATCACCAATCAATCTGGCGTTACCAGCTAGTTTTTAGTCTATATGACATTTTTGTAATTTGTATAATTATTGTGTTATAATATTGGCCGTATCGGGTTTTCGCGAGAAATTTTCATTGGTCATTGGTGTACCTTTGAAGGCTTCCAGTTTTTTTCCTTTTTACTTTTAGATGAACTTGTATATAAATGTCTTCTAATGAAAGTACCAGTGAGAGTACCAGTTTTTAAACGCAGTTATTCCTTCGACCCAAATATGTGGGCTCCTTGTAGATATATAGGCTGATGACCTAGTTGAGCTCAAACCCAACATAAATTCTTCGCAAAGCTCCCTTGTTGCGATAATATGCGTCCATATCCCCTGCAATAAGGATCGGACCATCAAATGCCAGTAGAGAACGTAGGACTAATAGTTCATCATGAGGAAGTGAATGTGAGATTTTTAGGTGGTTTCAGGTTCGGGAAAGTTTGCTGTTGGACATTGAAAGTGTTCAGTTTGTTCAGTTCAGTTTGTTGAGACGCGGTGGAATTTATCACATTTAACGCACCTGGACTGTGCATATTACCTGAGTGACTGAATGGCTGGCACTTATGGCATTGGGCTCCTCCATTTATGGATCTTCGGGCTTTAACCTTGTGGATAAGTTTACACATCGCTCGATATTACATAGTTCTAAAGTGTCTGTCTTTGGAAGTAACACCTTGGCCAATTTAGAAAGGCCATAAATAAACTTTGTCAGTAACTTTGCCAGTGATTCTGTTTTGCCACTTTGACAAGAAAATTTTAAATTGTGAAGGAAGACCCTTTGTTGACAAGAACGACTGCAGAATAACCCAAGCTCTTTGGCGTCACCCTAATAAAACGAGGGCAAAACAACGTCTGGGGAAAAACAGAAATGGCGTTAGAACATTAGTGGCAGTATTAATTGGCCATAATCTTCTAGGTCAACACGCCAAACCGAAAATAGGAATCCAAACGGATGACACCTGCCGAGCTTGCGGCGAGGAGGAAGAAAGAACAGAACACTTCCTCCTAGATTGCCCGAGTCTGACCAACAAAGGCCTTATTTGTCTGAGGTGTACTGGCGTAACAGAATTGGAACAGTTGGCGACCTCAGAACTAGGGGAACTCGTTGGCTTCTGTAGGACGACAGAATGGACCACCTGTAAGCAATAGTACTACACATGGGGAGCTAAGGGCCGATTTCCGGCCTATGCTATTTTCCAGCAAGCGGACCCCAGTACAAATAATAATAATTAAACGAAGGGTTGGAGAGGGGCGAAAACTTAAATATCTTTTTACCAACGATCTGATTTCTCATCCTTATTTCTTAGCGGTAGAATTTCGAAACTGGGAATTGTGAAAGTGGTGCTGGTATCAGTTGATGATTGAGTGAAATAAAAAACTAATAATATAATCAAATAATCTTAAGAGAAAATCTTTAAAAAATAAGTTTTTAAGTAAAGATAATTTTCAAATAAAGAATGAATACGGAGGAAACGCAGTGTCGAAAGATCAAACAGTAGGCATGAGAAACAAGTGTAAGAAAATTTTAAAAACATATTGAACTAAAAGCAAAAAAGAAGGAATCGAATCCAACCTTGAAATTCATTAAAAGACATAAGAAAGAGAAGAGTTATTAAAATTTACAAAAACTGCCATTACAGGCGACTATGAAAAACATACCAACGGCATTCACCGCCTGTTATTGTTGAAGTTCTTAGAGAACCAGAATGCCCTCTGTGGATACGGTGGCTGATTAAGAGGGTTTGATACCTAGGTAAGGTATATGTTTGACAGGTAAACAATTGCAAAACAAGGAATGTTGGGCTGGTCAGGATAAATACATACGGTGAAGCGAAGAAAACGTTAAATTTATTTACTGAAATTATATGAACAGGTTCATAACGATCACGAATTAAAGAGCCTTTCAAATGCGTTTAATTTATAATTTATTTAACTTCTTGTTAATTAATTTAATTTTAATTTATTCGACCATGCAATTTCAGTTGATTTTTTTTTCTCGTTTCCACGTAAAACAAAAATACCGTTCTCAAAGTGTTTGCGTAAAAAAGCGATACATGTCGCTCACGAAATGCTCTAGTGGCACATCATCGAAAATCGCAAAATTTGAGTTATATCGTTAATTATACTCCCAGGAGCAAACTGTATAGTGTGAACGAAATCGGCGCTACGAAATTTCAATAATTTGTCCCTATTTTGACACTTGCTTAGTGAGAAGTGAATGTAATAACGGCAGATTTTGAGATATACCAGTAGGTTGAGTTTATATTGTCTTATTTTCTTTTAAAGAAAGTGGCTCAATTTACAATATGCCATTATTGATTAGCAGAAAATCAAATGTTGCTTTTTTATGTCAAGTCACTTTGGCACATTTTGATTCGTGACAATATTGCATACCTAAAATGAAAGGCATATTGAAATGGAGATTTCATGCAGTTTAGGCATATTTCATGTTAAGCCATTTTGATGTAAGAAAATACAAAGGAAGTTAGAAGATTAACCGTATTGAAGTGTATATGTTTTGCAACTAGAAACGAGTCCTGGGAATGCTAGGAATTAAACTGAGAAAGAGAACTACAGAAGCCGATTCAACGTGGGAGGTTGCTGAAAATGTAACTTTAGGACCATCGAATCCTAACAACGTATTTTCAGCTGTTAATGACGATGATGCCGGTTCAGATTTTTCTACTAATTATTCTATAGCAGACGTCAATTACGTATCGGAAACCATTTCTTTTGCACCTTCGGATCACGCTCATAGTGACAAAAAAAACCGTAAGGCGGATGAAACTGATGAGGTAGAAAAGAAAACTAGAAAAAATAATGCCAAGCTAATGAAATAGAAAAGAAATACCATCAAGCAATTAAGGAGCAGCTGAAAAGCATACAAAACAACAAGCACTGGAAAATTGGTACCACCTAGACAAATGCAGGATCCGTGTAGACAGTTGTAGATTTTAATGTTACGCGAAATTTTCGCAGAATGTACAATTGGGAATATTCAAAAATACTGGTGTCTGGCTGATATCAACAAGCAGAGAGTGGTTGTTGCCACTCTCATGGATGGAGTGACGAGAAGCGGCACGATCCGAAACTAGTGCATATTATGGTTTTTAAAGACGCCAGTAAATATAGGGTCTGCAAGCTATTTTTTATTCCAACCTTGGGAGTGATTAATCGGTTTGTAAGGACCGTTATAGCAAAAGAAAAGAAGGCATATTTGAAGTCATGCGAGGAAAACACATTGAAAAAGCCTTACCAGAGTGCGTGAAAAATTATGTGGGAGCACATATTTCTTCTTTATCTTCTTTATTGAGAGTCACTATACTAGAGCCCACACTGAAAAAGAGATTATTGAAGGTGGTTAATCCATCGTGCATCTATATCTTGACTACAAAGCTGATTATGAAGCTTAAAGCAAAAAAAATGATTGTTTTGGGGCGTATAGAAACATATTTAAATATGAATTTAATTTGTCATTTTTCCCTCCAGAAATGTGTTGAGTACGAAAACGTTGATGCTGATGGAAAGAAAATATTGGACGAAAGCTATTTGTGACATCAGACAGAAAAAGTACTAAGCAGAGAAGAAAAATTGAAAGATAAAGGGAAGCCTGCCGTGAATGTTTGCTTCCCTATTTGTATCTAAAGAGTGAATCTTACAATGGTAATGATATGTAAGTTGTCTTGTATTTGGAAAATTGTGCAGGGGAACAAAAAAAATAAATTTAAATTCTATGCTATCGCTAAGATGCAGGTAATGAATCTATTACCCATAAGTATTTCGTCAGTGGCCACACTTAAAACGAAGGCGACAATGTCCATTCTCTGATTGAAACGAACATTAAACGATACTTAAAGGCAGGCCCAATTTATACAGCCAACGATTATGTCTGTATAGTCAAAACCACCAGAAAACAAGGGCTGCCGTACAATGTTGTCGAAATGAGCTATGATGACTTCAACGGCTAAAAAAAAAGTCAATCTGAAACCAATTTTAATTTTGGGAAAGACACATCTGGCCAAGTTGTTAAATTTTGTGATGTGTCGGTATTCAAAGTAGAAAGACAGTATCCTGAGAAATTTTTCTATAAAGTTTCATATTCTGAATTCGAATTCAGAGAAGTTAATTTAGTGAAACACACTAGGAAGCCCGTTGATTTCAAAAATGTCGAGCTCAAAAATGCTTAAGATGCAATTAATATACCAAAGAAAAAGTATGGAGATTTGATGTAGGTCGTAAAATCGAAAATAATTTAAAAATGTCATGAATATGTTTATGGAAATACAAGAGTTGAGGATCACTAATGAGAGCGATAACGAGACCAAAATCTCTATTATGGTTGCAAAAGTAGCGATGATCTAGTACAAATACCTGCTGAAATATTGACATATATTTTTCACTATTTTTTCAAATGCTATTTTCTCGATATTACGCAAAGATACGATGTCTCACTATAGCATTCCGTGAGCGATGTGTTAATCAACTTCTGCCTTTTTCTATATGTCTGAGAAAGGCTAGCCGATAATTTTATCGCAGCGAATACATATGCTATGCATTGCAGTGCTTCGAACAAATTCCGAACTAACGAACTTCAACCACAATAATTTGAACTTTATTTGGATTGGTAAATTTTCTCTAATTTTCTTCTATAAAGAATACTCTTCTCGAAGCTTTTGCGTAAAATTGCAAAACAAATATATATAAAAATATCAATCTATTTGTACTCCTTCTATCTTTGTCTGAGACAAGTCGCTCAAGAGTGACAGTGCTGTAAATACTTGCACTATGGCCACTTACAAAAAGGGTCCGAGACAAAGAGAAGCATGTCGGTTCCCAAGATCACTTTCATCACCAAAAAAATGGAGAAACTGCCGAATTTACTACTGGCCGTAAAAGGACTTAATTATATATCGGACGATGACTTAGATTCTGAACACACACAAGATCATACGAAGGCTGACTCGTTAGAAAATTTATATGTGTGAACCGCTTCAGGAAAAATTAACAACAGCATCGAATTTTTCTTATTTTTGCCTATTGCATGCGAAGAACATTTGCCCAAAGCGTCTCATAAATCAAAAGTGAAAAATATCCACTACATGTGTACGAATCGACTCGCAGAATCAAAGAAACGTTAGAATATAAAGAGGTAGCACTAGGAGCATTTCTTGATATTGAAGGGGCCTTTGACAATACCAGCCATGATGTGGTAATGAGGGCGCTGATGAAAAGGGAGGTTAATCCTACCCTTGTTCGCTGGCTGTCTCAGTCACTGACGGAGCGAACCGTCGTATGTAAAGTGGGATCAAGCACCATCAAAGTACGTACGGATCAGCGATGCCCACAAGGAGGTGTTCTTTCACCACTACTATAGACTCTTGTCGCAGATGAAGTCTTAGGCAAATTGTCAGAAGCTGGAGTCATATGTTATGCGTATGCGGATGATATCGCAATTCTAATCAGAGGAAAATACGAAGGGACACTGCATGATATAGTGCAGGGGGCACTTCGAATTGTGAACAGATGGTGCCAGGAGATAGGTCTAATGCGTAACCCTGATGAAACCACACTGGTGCCGTTCACAAGAAGCAATATGGACCAACTCCGCACCATATACCAAAATGGCACGGAGATTGGGTATTAAAAATGAAATCAAGTATTTCGGATTGCTGTTAGCCGGCAAGCTCAGGTGGAACGGACACATTTTGGCAGTGTCTGCAAAGGCTGTCAGAGCTCTGATGGTGTGCAGGAACATGACAGGCAAGTCCTGGGGTAACCCGGGAAGCCTGCGGTGAATGTACACCATGATGGTGAGACCAATCATCACCTATGCAGCGATGGCCTGGACAGACAAAATCCAGGAACGCAACACGAGGCTTGCACTCGATCGAGGTCAGCTTTTGGCATATGTCTGTATCACCGGACCTAAAAGTCACGTTCCACGGCAGCTCTCCAGAAAGTCCTAAGAAAAAGCAGCGAAATCTACAATGTCAAGAATCTTCCATTAAGGAAGAGCAAATGGCCTCAGATGGGGCACGAGGACCAAACTAAACTAGTGAAGGTGACCTCATTCATATATGCACTCTCGAATCGGATGACGTCGGCATTTCACAACAACTCTTGTGTAGTGCTGAGTGACAATAGGGAATGGAGCGTTGAATCCAATATGCACCTCATAAGACGGAATGCAACCAGGTGGTATACGGATGGCTCCAAGATATCTGAGCGAACAGGAATTGGAGTATTTGGGCCTTGCACCAAGTACTACTAATCAATGGGAAGTATGCCAGGTATCTTTCTGGCTGAGGTCTTTGCCATTGCTGTAAGCGCAGCAGAAACAGTCAGCATAGAAAGAGGATACAGATGGATATAATATCCGATAGCCAAGCAGCCTTAAGAGCACTAGAATCCCCGGTGATTAAATCGAAATGGTTCTAGATTGTTGCACTACACTCAACAAATTGAGTGTGGACACTAGGGTTACCCTATACTGGGTGCCGGGGCACGCAGGTATCGACGAGAATGAGCAGGCGAACCAACTGGCAAGGAAAGGAACATCGACAGTATTCATCGGTCCTGAACCCTTTAGCGCAACTGAAATGAATTTTATTCACTGGGCTCTAAAGGAAACTGAGGATAGAGAATACAATAGGCTCTGGAATGGACTTCCAGGGCTTCGAATCGCAACGCTTAAGACGACAAGAAGTTTGGAGCGTGCATTAAAATGAATAAAAGAAAGCTAAGGGTCCTGACTGGGATCTTCACGGGGCACTACACACTCGGAGGGCATCTCAAAAAGATGGGCTTGGCAGTGAATGGCGAGTGCAGGTTTTGTAACATTGCGGAGGAGACACCAGTGCATCTGCTGGCTCACATGGACGCACTGTCCCGCAGGAGAAGAGACAGTTTAGGAACCAGCTTCCCTTTCGAGGAGGATTTGGGACGCCTGAGGCCGAAGCAAATCATCGCTCTAGGCGCACCGGAACCGGGGGCACAATAAAGCTGTAAGGGTTGATGTGCACGATCTCAAATCAATCCAAATCAATCAAGTTGGATACAAGAATACCCAATAATTGCCTCCTATCATACCGAATTCCGGAAAGTTATTCAAAGTCACGAGTTAAGACACCAGCGCTGCAATTTTGCTATGACGCAGGAACACATAGACCTTAATGCAACTCTTTCATTTACGTGAAATCCTTCTCCGATTAAAATACATCGAATTACTGAATAAAACCAAACATACGCACTTATGAATAATTAAATAAGTCAAATCATACACCGATCAATACTACCAGGACCAATTTCTTTCATATCCTTACCTGTCTGCGAGTTTCCGGTTGGTGTTAGATTAGTAATATTCTCTGGGATATTCGTAAAAGGCATCATATTTGATGCTGGTTCTTCTGTTGCTCCACCCTGGTTGTTAATTGGCTGAGATGGTCCAATGCGAAATGACTGGTCGTCACAAGGTTCGTAGCTGATGGCGCACATGTTACTTTCCTGGCGTATGCAAGCCCTGTAATGCTGATTGGCCAAATGGCGACCATTGTCAGCAAAATTAAAAGTCTGCAGAGATAAAATTCAACAGCCTTCAATTAACTATCGGACATTATATTAAAAACCATTACAACTGAGTCTACAGCATTGTATTACAACACCTTGTTGTACACTGCTTTTAGTCTATACACTTTTGGCTAGATTCATACTAGACCAACTAAGTCAGCGCCTGGTAAACATAATTACCTTAATAGCCCCTTCGACCCCGGTAAAGTATTGCAAACATCCACTAGGAGCACGCTGGCTAAACGGAATCTGGGCTACTCGAATCTCCCAGAGTCGAAGGGACACCAAACTGCTCCTCGTGAAATTCATTAAAATTTCAATAGTATCACTGGCCATTGCTGCTGGCGACGAAGCATCTCCGTTGTTCAAACTGCCCCCAGAAATGTTTCCTGAAGAAAGTTCTGCACTAGCACTCAAATTCATTTGCACCTGATTCACCATTGATGGTAGATTACCTGCTGCATTCTGTGATTCCGCTTGGCGGCTGAGACTGCCTCCAACATCATAGTATACTGCACAATGCAAAAAAAGGATGTAATTATATTTCACCTACCGCACAAGCGCACACATATGAGAACATTTGTACACTGTCGTCCATTCTTTGAATGCAAAAAAGTTTATATAAATTATTTTTATCGATATTTTACTCGATTGAGACAACTGGCCTCCAGCCGGAAAATTCATGAAACGGAATTTTTTACAATTTCAAAAAATAATCTTTTGTTCAATCCGAACAATGGCCAATACTTGTAAATTATGCAGAGTCCTACCACTAAGTGGAAAATCGAAAGCCGACAGCTATGCTCTACTAGAACCACATTAAATATGTTGAGAGCACATTAAAGATGGATCTCGAATGCCCGAGAGTGTACAATTGTTCATAAATTATTGCAAGTGCGGTAGCCAGGATTCACAGTATAAGTAATTGCAGTGTAACACGCCTTGAAGGCTTTAGGAGTATTATTGGGCTGTGATGTGGACATACTCACTGTGTTGTCCACTGTTTTGGCCACATAATGTGAATATTCCACTGAAGCCTCCGGTTACTCTGAAAATGTCGCCGTCGCAAACTCCTGTTGTACGGTTAGGTTGGCCCTGCAAGTATGGACAATCATTTTAAGATGCAACAAGGATTAAACATTGCTGTGTGTAGAGTAGCTACTACATTTTTGTTTTTGTGCTCTGACCTTAACTGCAGTTTTCTTTGTTTGCCATTTGCTTTCAACACTTTTTCTCTTGCTTGTTTTGCTACAGTCGAAACTTTACGAAAACCATTAATATTTTTTTAATAGAAGTAAAGAATTCGAGAAAGACGATTCATAGATTCAAGGATTTTCACTGAAGGAAACAGTAGTACTTGAACTGCGACTTAGTCGCATAAGAATGTAGCTAAATTTATATCGGTATTGTATTCTTTTGAAGCATCACCCAGCACGATTAAAATGTTCTCTAGGAAATAATTTTCAATCCAATCGTTCAAGGTTATATTAAAATCAGAATACTAAGCCCGTTTCACGTTAGTTAAAATTTATACTAGAAAGCTTTAAAAAATCTAACACACGACTTACAATCATTTAAAAATTATGAATTCGAAAATAAAGTACGTATATACAAATGCAGACATTACACACATTTATTTGTATTCATTATTATTTACATTAATATGCTGGGAAAAATGACATGGAATTTACGATACGGATAAGAATTTAAACGATGTCACCAAAATTGGTGAACAGCCCATAACTCCAAAACCTCTGGTGATCCTGCAACAGTGGAGTAAGACTCGAGAATTTCGGTGCCACCAAAGGCTATGTGCGTGGCCACTCTCAGCTTGATTGAAAAGAGCAGCTCTACCGAAAACGATCCAAAACTTCAATCGAAACCCCATCTCGCCGCAAAAGACAAGAACAATTGTGTAGAGGCTGGGAAATGATATCATCAATCAAAACAGTATTTATAATGATGCCAAAAATGGAATCGGAGAGCTCGAAGACCTTGTTGATTGATTACAGCATACCACCACAGGCCTCAACTCTAGCACTGGAAGCGTTAAGTCGCTGTTTCTAGCAGAGATGAGGGGCTTTTGGTCTTAATACTGTTCCATGGAATATGATCCTGGAAACTGCCGGAGGACCTACGCTCGTAGTGATTAACGTAGACAATATACCAAATTTCCGTCGCAGTGTGTGCCAAAGAAGGATCTAAGATTTGAAATTCACTTCGAAGTTTTTTATGCCTATGGTGAAAACATTAAGTATACTGGGCGAGTACACGTTAAGTTATTATCACTACATAGCACGCATGAATATATGTCATCAGCACGTTGTTCAGCGACCCGACCACTACCCGTAGTGTAGAATTTCGGGCAAATTGATGCCAGTGACGGACTCTCCACATTTGGAATATATCAGAAGTGTCATTGAGCACAAGAAAAAGTGCTGCTGAGGGTGTAGTGAACTCTACCATGAACCTCATCACGACTGCCTACCGCACGTCCACGTTGCAGTGATATACAGCGAAGTATGTTACTGGTACGAGCTCGTCTTCGATGTAAACAGGAACCCGCGGGAACCTCATACCACCCACTGTGCATATTGGACATACCAGGTAAGGAGCTTCAGAAGCTTATAAAAAGCTTCTGAAGCTCTGAAGCTAAATCGAACATATCAGCTCGCTTTAACTCATATGGGATATTTTTTAGAAATTTTCTCAAAGACTGCATCTACCCTCGTAACAACGGCATCTAAGAAAATTCACCTAGCAGTCGCGTATGTTCCCGACTCAGGAAATATATTTCATCAGTAAACAAACTGAGGAATGAGCCCTTAAATTCTTGCTGGAGCTGGCAAGAAGGTGATAAAACCTTCCCACATTATTAGAGTGCATATAATTTGTTTGTAATCAAGGAGTGTTCTTCAGAGGACAAACCGAGGCTTCAGCGCTCAGTTTCGTTTCGAGGCCAACAAGGAGATCAACGTTGATACATTTTATTATATTTAAATTGATATATTTAATATAAGTATTTAGTTTCTTCTCTTATAAAAAATGAATTAAGTGCTAGAGGTTCTCTAAAAAATCAGGGGAATAACGGAATGGATGACACGGAAGCGGAGATGGGATCTCCGCAGCGAAACCTGCATTTAGCTGAAATCCAAGAAAAAACTACAGAGTTTTGCCAAAAAATAGGAATGTTATAAAAGTAAAGCACTTGCTCGATCATTTAGCATATTGTTAACTACAGTCAAAAGTTTCTAATGAGGACTTTCCTAGAGATGAGGAAGAATCTTTCACTACAGTATGTAAAATTTGAACGTTGAATCCAATCAGCTGGAGCCAACGAAAGCGATCTGCAATGAGAGTGCTAGGAAAAGACCAATTATGCCTCCAACCCTTGAACTGAATTTCAGGCACTCAGTAAACCTGAACCAAAGGAATATGCAAGTGCTTAGAATAGCTGTTGTGGCCAAGAAAACACTGATCAATTTTGCGACCAGTAAGAAACAAAGTGTACCTCTTATTATCTGTTACTGGCTTGCTTTTAAGCCTTCGGGGAAAAGAGCCCCACTAACATACGAGAAGAAGCAGGCTTTTCATACTAATTACGAAGGCAATGATGTCAAGGAAGAACTATATGGCATTCAAATGACGGATATTTTGGGAGCCAAAAGGTTCTCAACAGTGACATCAAGGAAGGAAATGAATATTATTTCCTGTTTCTTTGTTCAATTTAAGCCAAACTTTGACGTCAAAAAGCTAGTTGGACAAAATCCAATATGTCGTTGCCTTTGAATGTATCTTACTGTGGAATCTAATTCCACTGTGCAAAATGTGATAAACGCCATCTGTTAAATGATTCCTATTGAAAAGGAAGGCGAAAAAGATACAATTTCCTGCGTGAATTACGATTGGTAAGGCCACTCCGCGAATTTCAGGGGAAGTCCGAGGGCAAAGGAGGCTAAGAAGAGAAGACAGCATCTCCAATAGAAAAGAAAAGATGTACATTGTCTGATCTTCCTTGAAAAATACTCTTTGAAAAAGGTTTTTATTTACTAATTTAACAAGATGTGCAGCCAAACAACTGCAGCTCAGCATGTACGGCACGCCAATGCAGATAATAGCCAACAGCAACCATAAAACAGAATATCCTTCTCTACAACGTCTGCAATCAATGTTTCAGCTGTCAGTTGTTCACTCGCATCCGCATAATAGATTCCATCATCCCAGAATATTAAAAATTCACGAATCCGAACGAAAAAAAGGCTTCAAAATTTGCTGCCGCAATAAGCTATCTTTGACATATATAAACCATGTATTTCTTTGTCATTTCAGAAACAAGACTGAAAATTAAGCAATAATTTCGCGTAAGGAAACATAAAGTCCACGACCCGGATGGAAACATCTCAAAATCCAAAAAATTGTCACACAAGCCTGAAATGCGTGGTCTCCATTATACCAAGTTTAGTCTTGCGAGGATATACTTTCCTTTTTATCGTAATAAACATTGAACACGGATATTTAGAAGGGAACCTTGTTTCGAACATGGAAAAGTGCTTTGTGGGAGAAGTTTAATTTCTTTGTACAGGTGATGACTTCAATACAGGATATTCTACACGAGCAAATTTATGGACCTTATTTTGATTGCATCGAACGAGACAAATTTCCGAAGAAGTTCGTCAACTATTGACATTTTCATTACATCGGCCTGCCTGGTAAATATCTCCCACCGCTTGAAGAGCTTCAAATGTGTTATTCTTTACGTCGATTCTGACCATCTTTTGGTAGACCTGGTCTCAACATTCAAAAAGATTGTGGAACTGGAGATAGCAAATCCAAAACTCTCCACCACATAGAAGCGAATCGACTGCGAAGCAGTTAGTGGAAAACTGGGGGTTATTTCAATCATCGAAAAAAATATATCGTAACTCCGAAACAAACGAAGGAATCACTTGTCAAATTTAACCATCAATCTCTAAGTTATCTCAAAGAACTCCATAAAAAACACCTCTAGCATTCATCATTATTGAGATTAACCAAATGACATTTTGGGGTTTCATTGCAAACGAAGCACCCTCAAGAAACTATATTGAAGCAAATTGAATGTAGTTTGCCTGGAATACAAGTTGGTTCACCTTCTAATATTCTCTTTTAATAGAATCGTCTCGAGAAGAATATCTGATTTTGTCAACGACATATTCGAAACAACCCTATCATGCAGTAGAGTCGGTGCCTCTATTTTCACTTAAAATCAATAGAATTATTCGCGTAAGCGGCTGCCAGGGGTATTCACTCATATCTGTTTGATACCCGTTGCTGACTCCACCACAAAACTTTCCTGCGACAATTTTTCTAGGGAAGGAAGCAAGTGAAGATTCTGCTTTTGATTTGCTGGTGAGGATATAACAATGTCAACAATTAATTGTCGTCACAGAACTTGTGCTTGGCTAAATTTCCCAATTCCAATCCCTCGAACGCTCTCGCTCTGAAATACTCAGGATACTCGCACTTGGGGAAAATTCCAAAAATTCCGCTCGGGCTAGTAAAACTCCAATTTTTGTGTCTTCAAAAAGGTTCCCCATACTTACTTTGTACTTCTCTCGGTCCACTTTAACAATTGCATAAACATTTACTACTTTCCTCAGTAATGAAAATCATTGCTATTCCGAAGGAGTCGGATAGTATAGATGTAGTCGGTATGTCCCAATATCTCTTTTGGTCAAATTAATTAAAGTAGTAATGCTCGAACATATCACACAATTCTGTGACAAAGCAGAAACTGTTCCGGAAAGAAAATCCGGCTTTAAAAGAACTAACCCAACGGGAGACATATTCGCTGTTTCCAATTGAGTGTGATAACTAATTCATTTCGCTTTCCAGAGAGTGTTATAAAAAAGTAGGCAATTTCATGAAGAGACGTTCGGTCTTTGTGGTATCTGGTCGAGATTAATGTGAACCCTTCAGTTGTATAACGTAGCCCCTTTTCTGTTAAGGTTATTCTCATGTGGTATCCCGAATATCAGAGGTAAACTTAAACATGGAATCGAGCCGAATCTCTTCACTTATGATCTATTGGTGTCTATCGCAACACAATCTTCGCTTTGGAAAAATTGGCGACTGGAATCCTTAACTTGCTACTAACAAAAGTAGGGAATAAAGATTAACGTTAAATTATGAGCTGATGTGTTCAAGGACCGAGAGCATCTGTAATACTAGAGTCAAACGAGTAGGTGGCTAAACAAACGGAATATCTGCGAAAATGCGATGCGAAAAACATGTTTAGTACAAACGTAGATTTTGCTTGGAAGAAATATATTTATGCATTTCATCTTGATTTGCCTTTTTTCAGCTAGGAATGTGTTAGCTAGGAAAATTTGTTTAGAAAATTGTCAAACCGAAGCCTAAGCCCTTAAATTCTTGCTGAGGATGGCAAGGAGCTGATAATATCCATTTATCATTTTTAATTACTTCCATCTTCATAAAATTTTTGTGCTAGAAATAAAGAAACCTTCCTTTTAATTTTATGTGTTTTTATTTACCTTGCGGAATCGATTTTCGACCGTGATCGATTGAAGACCGAACGATCACGGTCTAAAATCGATTCCGCAAGGTAAATAAAAAAAACATAAAATTAAAAGGAAGGTTTCTTTATTTCTAGCATCCATTTACCCTTCTATTAAAGTTAGGTTACATAATTAGTTTAAGAATTATTAGGAAAGTGGGCGAACCGAGGCCTAAGCCCTTAATTTTTTCCCGTGGCCGGCAAGTTACTGAAACATATTGAAACCTATTTAACTATATATAATTAGAACATAAGAAACTATTAATAAAATTGTCTGCAAGGGGTCCCTTTAATTGAACCCCGCATCCAAGCTGAGTCTTGGAAATAGCGGGAATGGGTAACGCAGTAGCGAAGGGGAAGCTCTCCGCGGCAGAAGCTTTTTTCACGCGGAAAGCTAAGAAAAACTTGAAGAAGTTTTGCGAGACATTTGGGGGGGGGGGGAATCAACGAGGGATTCTTCATAGACCTTATAGCAAGCTGCAAACTTCAATTACAGGTCCCTGCAGAAGACCTACCTGTTCATAGGTTTACCACTACAGAAGGAGACGCTCTGACAAATTATGACAGTGAGTTCGATCAGAAAGAGTCGATGAAGTGGTCCAGGATGACGATGGCCGGAAAAGGCCAATTGTGTCTACAAGCCCGGCGCCAACCTCGAAACACTCATTAAATGTGAGCGAAAGGAGTTTCCTGCAGCTGTAGGCTGCCGGCTCGAAAGCTTCGGGAAGTATCACCAAACCTGAAGTCGGACCCGCCCCAGTGCGTAGAATAGCTATCAGAGCTGAGGGAAACCTGACCAACATGGCTGCCACTAACAAACAGAGGGTTTAACCGATAGTGTGCTATAGGCTTAATCTTAAGCCTTTTAGGGAGAGAATTCATCGAGCATGTGAGAAGAATCAGCTTCATGCCCCAAAATTCGACGTAAACGTCTCCATTTCTACACGAACTTTGTAACACAATAAATAAACGACCATAAAAGTCTCTTTGTGCTCTTCAAATGGGAGAAGGGGGCGTGCTACACCTATACACTCCCAACTGAGAAAAAACTGACCCTGTTGCTAACGGGTGTGCACACTTCCTACGGAGACAATATGTTAAGGAAGAACTCCAATAAATCCTAGGGGAAGATGTTTTGCGAGCCAAAAGATTCTCAACAGTGACGTCAAGGAAGGAAAAGGAAACTTTTTCGTCCTTCCTTATTCAATGGCAAAAGCCAGACTTCGATGTCGGAAATACTATGTATGTGAAAACGCTCTTACGCCAAAAGGTGCAATGTGAGCGTTTGACGAAATCAAACAAATCGCAATGTTTTAACTGCCATTGAATTGGACATATTGCCTACAACTGTCGAATGGAATCCCGGTACGTCAAGTGCGACAAACACAACCAATCAAAGGACTGCCCTATTGAAAAAGAAGAGGGAAAAGATACAAAATTCTGTGTGTATTGCAATAGTAAGGGTCACCCCGCGAGTTTCAGGGGATACTCCATGGCGAAGGAGGCTGAGGAGAGGAGACGGAATCTCCAAACGAAGAACGAAGAAAGGAGGGACTTTGTCAGTGCTCCCTTAAAAAACACAATTCAAAATGGTGTATCATTCGATACCATAACAAAGGGTGCAGCCAAGCCAGCTGCAACTCAGCCTGTACGGCAACCCAAAGTAAATACTGATTTCTGGCAGCAAAAAGACAGAAATACTGTCATGTACAATGACTGCAAGCAATTTTTCAAGTGTAACTTGTTCACTCTTATCCGCAAAGTAAATTCATTCATTCCACAATACAAAAAAACTCACTAATCTGAGTAAGGAAAAGGCGGCGTACTTGGACTTCGCCTTCAAAATCTGTTGTCGCGATGAGCTCCATTAAGCTCCCCATCGTCAACATTCGCTCGCTAGCTCCACGTTACAAAAAGAACTCTGTCCAAGAATACATGAACATGCATAGACTAGATTTCTTGTTCATTTCAGAAACAAGACCCAGATGGAATCCTAGGAGTAGCTATGGCTTTCAAGGAACATCTCAAAACTCAAGGGCACTGTCTTCCAAGTCAAAAATGTGCAGACGTCATGATATTGAGCTCGTTCCTGGGAGGCGGGTGCGAGAGGTACACATTTGCATTTGTTGGAATAAACGTGAAAAATGTGTATTCGGGTGGGAATCTCCTAGCAGACTTGGAAACAGTCCTTGCTTCGTGTGAAAAGTTCGAATTATTTGCGATATGGAGTGATTTGAACGCAAGACATCCTTCCTGGGGTAATACCGTATCTAATCAATATGGAAGGGCTCTGTTCAACTGGGTGCAAGCAAATATGGATGTCATTTTGATTACGCCAAATGACCCCACATTCCGTAGAAGCTCGACAACAACCGATTTCTTCATTGTGCCTGCTAATCTGGTGAATACCTCTCACAGCTAGATCTTTTGAATTTAGAGTTCTTGATGCTGAATCTGACCATCTTTTGGTAGAACTCGCTTTAAGAATGAAAAAGGGTGCAAAGCTGGAGGTAGCAGACCCAGAGCTATTTATCGCATACAAGCGCATCGATTGGAAAGCGTTTAATGCTTAGCTGAGTGGAAGCATTCAGGATATCTCGATCAATAGATCGAGAAATCTCAAACCCACTGAGATCGAAGAAGGCATTGCTTGTTTGAATTCAACCCTTACTACGGTCATTTCATAGATAACCATAAAAAATTCCTCCAGAAATTATCTTCAGAGACTTACCAGAAAACATCTTGAAGCTACATCGTAGACGTAGCACCCTCAGGAAACTGCTTTCAAGGATACACCGTCGTAACTTAAATATGGTTAACTGGGAGTATCCGCGGGTACACCTTCTTATCATGTCTCTTAATAGAATGATTTTGGGAAGAACATCTGACCTTGCCAATGAGAGATTCGAACAGACCCTAGCAAACACCAGACCAGGTGCTTGCATGTTCCCCCAAATTAATAAAATAACGGCCGGAAGCGCCTGCCAGGAGTTCTCACCTATAACGGTTCCATGCTCATGGATGAAAAGGCCGTTGCTGACTCCATCACAAATCACTTTGCGATAGTTCTGCAAGAGGCGAAAGCAAGTGAGGACTATGCTTTCAATTCACTAGTAAGGAGAACAATTTCAATGTTTGAAAAAGACCACAAGAACGTGTGCTTGACTAGATTTTCAGATTCAAAACACGAACATAATTTGGCTTCAAAGAGGTCACTCAACGATTGACGCACTGGCTGTTTTCCAAGCCAGTATAAAACGGAACTGACAAAAAAAAGGTTGTCTCAGCGTATCTCATCGACGTAGTTTGATTTGGTTTGGATCGACGGACATATCTACAAACTGATCCAACTGGCCTTTCCGGTTAATGCAGGTTCATGAGGGGACCAACTGCCTTTGCGGTTTCTGGTGGAGCAAGCTCTGAACCCTTTGTTATTAATTCAGGAGTCCCACAGGGGCCATTCAGTGTCCCGTTCTCTTCAATATATTTACGTCCGACATCCCAGGGATCAGGCATGCATTCCAACCTGGAATCGAGGTGAATCTCTTCGCTGACGACTTACTGGTGTGGTCTTCTGAGTACAATCTCCGCTTAGTAAGAAGATTAAACATTGTAGTCAAATATTATTTTAGAGTATAAATAATTATAATAAAAATTAATATTATGTAAATATAAGCGAAAAGATGGATGTTAAAGGCCACACTTAGGGTGTAAGTGTAATATGTAAGAAATTTTAATAGAACAACTAATTTCAGGAATCAATAAAAAAAATTTGGTTAGTTTTGACCTCTGGGTACCGCCATCAGGCAAAACCCGTAGGTTAAGTAATACGTTAAGAGCAACAGTAAATAATTGTACATAAACAAATAAAAATTTAACCAATAAATTATTTGAAACTTGGAACTTTGCTTTGAAATTTACCTCTTTTCAGCAAGCAGTTAACGATCAGCAAGCGGATGATGATTGTTGCTTATTAAGCGCTCATCGGACAAATAATGTGATATCGCAAGTGCGATAAGATAAGATCACTGAAGTGGAAATAAAATAATAAAGCTCGGATAGGGTTCTGGGTACTACCATTAGGCAAAACCCGTATATTATGGAAAAGGGGAAAATCATTGCAAATATCATAAATGCAATATGTATATACGCAACCAATAAATTAATCTTCAATCGGAATGGACCCGAATTTGATATGGGCTGTGCCATTACGTGAAAAACTGGCAAAATAAAAACGACGACTTGACAAAGTAATTTATCAGCATGACATTACTCGGCCTCATGAATATTTCTTATTTCTCACGCAATAGGCAAAGGCTGGGCCAAAATCGCACAGTAATATCAGAATCTTATCGATCAACAACTTATAATTGGATGCAATAATATCCTTATATTTGATTCAAATATAACTGAACTAGAATAAATTATTACAAAATATAACATATTTTAATAGGCAATACATCCATTGCCTTTGTTTTTGTCCTTCGCATCCAATTCCAGTCGCTGATTCAACCCATACTTTGTTGAAGGAGCTCCCCATTATTTTCTATATTCATTTATTTCTTGAAACGTACAATCAGATAAATTGGTGATCGAAAACTTTGAGACAAATGTAAGTAATTCATTCTGTTGACAGGGGGCTGCAAATCGTTATCCTCCTAAATGCTAATAAACTATTGAGCACTTATTGCTACGGGCAACAAGGAGCATTTGTAACACAACAAATCGTTCGTTCTAACCCAATTCAACCCTTTCAATTCCATTAATCAATGGATGCTTTGTCTCTGAAAAAATGTTCAAAATAGGCGTTCTCAATATCGCCTTGAGCTGACTATAAGCATTTTAGATTTTGTTGAAATGAATATAGGGAAACGTACTCAAATCGTTTTTATGTAAGGCAAAGCAAGTTCAACACTGTCATCATTTGATCTTTTGCAAACTTCGATTATTACACTAAGATTTACGTTTGAAATCGAGTACCATCGAATCTTACCTACCATGGTAAATTCAAATACTTACCATTATAAAATGATTGAAATCTATTCTTAATTGACTGATGTCCTCGCTGATTAAACGCACCTTCACGCGACACGATGTCAAGTTGAGGGTCATAAAGCTGGGAAAGTTTGGAGAGACGATATAGGTGACATTGTTTTTGATTTCCTGATTACACCCTGCCACAACTGAAATGAAAATAAACTTCTTCAATGCGGGAAACAGCAAACCATCGCGCTTTGACAATGTTTCAAATCCATCAGACAATGCTTCAGGGAGGATACTTACAAACACAACAAACACCAAAGCCTAAAGCACATTCCCCACGTGATGATCCTCCCTGCATACGACATTCGTAAACGTTGAGACATATGCCATAACGTCGTCTATCATCCGACAGACATTCTCCGTCCACCGACAGTGGGAAAAAGTTCAAAACTGAAAGATGAAAAACAAAAGGCATGTGTTGAGAAAATAAACATGGCCATAAAGGAAGGTTTAAAAATAATCTGATTGAAGGATTTTCACAAATACCGACGGCGACAAATGAATTCGTGCAAAGCGTTGAACTTAGATACAGATCCTGCCTGTACATGCTATTGAACGAATCATTTAAATTGCAGAAGGAATATTAAATATGAGCACTGAAATTTGTATGGAATTACTTGTTTAGTAAATTGTTAGCATTCATGTTAATGTTTCAATCATACTTTAACATTTTCATGAATTGTAATGCATTACCACTCTTAAAAGATGTTTGTTCTCTCATTTTGTGTATTTATTTAATTGCAACCTTATTCTGGCGTTAAAACATATCTGGATCATTTATTTTACAGTCCTCATTTCTTCTCGCTTGCAAATTAATAATTAGTAAATTAGGAGGAGTTATTGTTAAATTATCTGCCGTCGAATGAGACTAAACGAATAATACAAGCACGGGAAACGATCAAAAGATTCTTCTGTTATTGTTTCCTGTTTCAGTTGATTATCTGGGCGTTTCCAAACATTGGTGTCCTTTTAATAAGTAACAAAACCGCACCCGATTTTCATCACTAAAGCACATCGTTAATTGCTTAGTGCTCCAATAATAAAGTGTTCACTAACATTTAACCTACGATTTTGCCTAATGACTGTACCAAGAATTTTATAATCTAACATTTATTTAGTTCTTCACTTACACCCAAAATGTGACATTTGTTTTAAGTATGTGTACATATCCCTCAACCTGTCAACGTTTTTTTGGCACCTTAAACCTATCATGGGGTGTCTTTGGCGTCTTGACGTTTTTTCAACCTGTTTAAGTCACGCGAAAAATCTGAAAAAATTCATGGAGTTGCTTTAAACCTTCAACTTCAAGAGTCTATCATAAAATTGTAAAGAATTTAATTTTTTTATATATTTTTTATTAAAAAAATGAAGAAAAACAAGGTAAATGCATTTGTTTACTCAAAAATTCATAACTTTAAGACAAATAGAGATATAGAAACGGATAAAAAAAAGAATATTAAAGGAAAAGAGTGTAGCTTTCATGAAAAAAATAAACCGCATACAATTTTTGTTAAATTAACCTTAAGTTTGCAACCTCAAAATTTACAAAAAATTAGTCCCCTATTTCGTATTAAAAACGGCAATAAATATATCATAATTGAAAGATTAGTAATAAAATCAATAAGAAGTCAGTAGTTAAGTGTCAAAATATGTTTTATTATAGATAAGAAATACAATGGTTATATTCGGCAGTTTTTCGGTAACGCGTCACGCAAAGCATCCCGGACAGATTAGGATTCTATGGTCCTCGCAAATCGGTTTACTGCATTTTACGCAGTAATAATTTGTTTTGCGATCTTTTTCCTTAGGGCACATGGTACATCGCTTTCTTTTGGCCATTTTTACCGTAGACAGATTGATAGGAGTATTAGTTATATTGATTGACAGCACTTCCTGCATATGCACTAACAAGTTTTTCTGTATACCGGGTCGCTGTGCGCGCTCTTCAAGATGGGGCTTGATAAGAGCAAACGCGAGGTCTTTCATAAATTCTCTTTGAGATAGTTCGGTATTATTTGGCAAGAAATTGTACAGTATGCAAGAGTTGACCCGGGCCTGGTCGAGCATACCCAAAAAAAAACGAATCGTCCATCGGTTACTTTTTCGGGCACAACTATAACTTCCGCAGAGTTGATCAAAAACATCGGTCCCACATTTTGTCTTATTATAAAAATCGATCATCTCTGGTTTATCGATGTCTTTGCAGTTTTTTCCGACATTATGCTTAGACGATAGCACCAAAACAACCTTTTTTTTTTTTTGGACAATATGAAAGTAGGGTATTATTCCCGTCGTAACCGTATCTTGTTGTACCGATCGAAGCGTTTCTTTTGAAAGATTCCGGAATCTGGCGTTTGTTTCTCCTGAGTGTACCTACCAATGTTAAGCCGTACTCTTTTTTCATCTTGTTGCAAATTTCGATCGAAGTGAACCAATTATCGCAAGTTATATTTCGAGCAGTATTATAAATTGGCTCACTCAATTTACGCACATAATATGACGGTACGCTTTCACCAGGCTCTGGTAGTACTCGTCCGCAATATGGTATAGCATTGTACATATAAAACGTTTTCGAGTCATTCATAGAGACAATTTTTAGACCGTAACGCGCCGGTTTTGATTTAATGTATACACGCGTAGAAAACCGACCGCGAAAACCTAACAACTGTTCATCAATTGTCAAAAATTCACTCGGCGAATAATTAGTTTGGCAATTCGTTATAAACGAGTCCCAAATTTCTCGAATTGGCGCCAGTACATCTGTAGCGCGCCTTTCAGCTCGTGTATTTTTATCATCGTATCTTATTCGGCAGCTGATAAATTCAAATCGTCTTTGCGACATCGCTACTCTACACATTGTTACCCCGTATCTTGGGTCCCACAATTCCGAAACATGAACGTGACCATTTTTATTCACGTCTAGATAGTATAGAGTTCCGATAAATGCTTTTAATTCGTTCATTGTAACATGTCGATAAGGCGCACTCATATCAATGTCAGGAAATCTAGCCACGTATCTATCAATTTCGGCGTTCGTATATTTCAATATTATTTCCACGATATCACTTGTAAATAATACATTCCAGAAATCTAGTGGTGTTACCGACAACGCAGCTGCTCCAATAGCTCGAGGCAAAATTACCACTACGTTCCATCTGCGACCTCGAGTTTCCGGACATTCAAGGCACCATTTTTGTTCATCTTTTCCGTTTATAAACCTACGGCGCCTGTTTGTTATTGTTGTCGTCGTCGGTTGCTCGCTCTCTTCTTCTTCATCGCTCTCTTTGTTGTCGTCGGATTCGACGTCGGAAAGGCTCTTTTCAGAGTCCACACTCTCTTCGTCTTCTACGGCGTCGATTTCTTCTTCACTGTCGTCGTCACCGAAATACACGACATTTTTGCTGGGACGTAGTACCCGTGCAACATCCTCGGCGGATCGTTGCGCCATTTTCTCAAAAAACTAGAGAAAAAAAATTTAAAATAAAAATTTTGAATTTTTTTTTTGCCCAAACTTTTTGTGGCATTTCTATAGCCACAATGGAGGCTTTTAAGATGAAAACAAAAAAAAATTACTTACCGTTTTAACAGCTGCAACCTATCAAGGGGGGTCGTTGACGTCCGGAGCAAAATTCAAGTTCTCGTTACAACGGCTGAGGAGCGACTGGAACATCGGCTCTTCGCAGGTACGTCCTAGAGAGGCTAAATTTTTTTTACATAAGCCTAGTAGCGGCCTCTCTACGCGTATTCAGGAGTTACAACAACATTTAATTTTCGCTCGGACGTAAACGACCCCCCTTGATAGGTTGAGGAATATATATATACATAAAGTATAGATATAAGTATATATATAAACATATATATTTATAAATAAATATACTTTTCTTTATTATTTTGAGTTTACTAACATCCTTTTAAAATATTCTAAAATTCTTATGCACGACTTATATCCTATTTCCATATTTTAACTTTATTAATCCATCCGATGACTGCTTCCATCGTTTGTTTGTCCACATTGCTGTGGCGAAGGGGCCCCGTACGACTCTTCGCGAAGGGTGTATGGGCTTCATAGCTGCCTCCCGGTACAAAAATTGGTTGCAAAAGTTTGTTAGGGTTCGGGCCGTCCAATTTCCATGTTATAAAGTCCCGTGCAAATCCGAGAAGGATTTCATTCCACTAATCCTATCTTCCCCAACTTGTAAATTATCGTTGCCTGGCTAACAAGTACCGCAAGAGAGTTATTGGCTTAATTAAGGCTTTGTACACGATAATTTTTATTCGCCTACTTGCCACTGATGTCCTGTAAAATGACTTAAGGTATGCACAAATTTTTTTCTTCTAAACTGAATCTACCTTAGCCCTGGGGGTGTTTTTCTGATTGAACGTCACGAGAAATTTGCTTTATATGAAGCAGTGCACCACCTGCTCGTTTAGCTTTACTCGGATACTACAGTAGCTTTTCGTTTGACGCCCAAGTTGTTGATGTGTATTCTTGAACACAAACAGCTCGCTCGTCTTTACATTCAACCTCATTCCGCATTTTGGATACCAAGAAATTCACGAGCTCAGTGTACCTTTGAAGTCTCATCATTGCAAAGCGAAAATTGTGCTCTGCTGACCCACCAATAAATCATCAGCGAAGAGATTCACCTCGATTCTAGGTTAAGTTCATCTCCGATACCAAGGATATCAGACATGGACCCTCAGGACCTCCAAATTGATAAAAAAGGGTTCCGAACTCGGTCGATCAGAAACTGAGAAGGCAGCTTGTCCCCTCATTATAACACTCACTGGAAAGGCAAATTGAATTAGTTCCTAAATCAGCCGATTATTTTTCTTGAGGGATTAGAAACTACCTTATTGAGGGAGACAATATGAAGGTGAATCAAGGGGTACTCCCAGATAACCTGCAATATTCATGTTATGGTGGTATATACTTTGGAATAGTTTCGTGAGGGCGCTACGCCTGCGATCTGGCTACAAAATATGTTTTGGTGAATCTCTTTAAAGATCATTGCTAGAGGTGTATTTTATTGAGACCTTTGAGACCGCAGAGGGAAAAGTTGAATTCAGTTAAGCGAGTTCATCATTTTTTATGGTTGTTAAGAGGTGTTATGTTTTCCAATCCTCTTCTAAGGGTAAAGAGCTGAGGATCTTCAACCGTCGGCCTCGCGACTTATTTGCTCGTTTTTACTTGTAAGCTTCACCAGTAGACGGTCAAACTCGGCGCCGAAAACTCTACATGCGGTGATCTTCCAGCTGTGAGGAATACATGCCAAGCTGGCCGAAACACTGAAAAATTGAATAGTTGACGAGCATCTTCGGAAGGTTTTCTTGTTCGGTCCAATCAAAATGAGATATATTGTTGCGTTTTTTCAGGGACACGACCTGTTTGCTTCGCAAATTCTCACAAAAGTCAATCAAAAATACACGAACTACTTTAAAATTAACTGTCTGATAATTTATTCTTCCAATAAATTTCACTAACACTTCACACTTAATTATTTTCACGAATTTCAATCTTACTTATTCACTTTTATTAGTTTTCACTTTTACTTTTACTAATTAATTCCTTATAAAAATCGCTCTCACTCGCCTTTTAAGCCGCGTACGATTGGACTCACTATTTCGCTATCACACTCATATGAACGCGCACTGTTGCTTAATCGACAAGACTTTCTTTTCGCCTCTTGCTGTAGTCGCTTTTATACATGTTTCAACCAATCCGGAATCTTCCACGTGGATCATTAAAGGCCACGTGCATTAGAGTCTCCTATTGCAAAGAATAGGGAAAAAGTATTGCACACATAAAGCACTGTTTGCAAAACTTCATCAAGCTCCACTTCAAAAAATCTGGATTTAGTGTAAATTCCGACAAATTCAGTAGTTTATTACCTCAAAACTAAGCGTAGTATCGGCAATGTGGGCAAATCACAACTTAAATTCAAAGCATCGTAGTAAGCACGGTTTAGTTTTCAAAATAGTAGTGCCCTATGAAAACTATGAACGGACCGAGACACTTAGTGGTTTATGTACGGAAAATTGCCCCGAAATAAATGAAGAAGTTGTATACGACTACTTGGAATTAGCTTGCGCGAAATGAAAAAGATTTGTGTATTCATGAAATCAACTCTTTCTGTGTTTCATTTTTTATACATATAATATGGTTGTCAAAAGAATTTCATTTCCAACTAAACTTGTTTCCAAAAATGTATGATGAAAGTAGCGAAAAATGAGTCAAATATTGCCATTGACAAAACAGAAAATGGAATTCTGGTCAGGCGTCGGTTCATGGAGAAAATGTAGGTTGACGTTCTTTCTGACTACGTAACTCTTATCGGCAGTGAGAGTAAGTGTTACACTTACCCAAACGATCCCACAATAAACAAATCAACCACATTGAATTAAAGTAAACAAAGTAGGCTTTGATATTTTGAATTGAATTAAAATAAACAAAGTAGGCATTGATATTTTGAATTGAATTAAATTCAACCAAGTAGGCAATGAGTGATATAAATAGTAGTGAAATTGTCTTCGAGGCGGAGTTATTTTTTTCGCGTCAAAAGGTACGGACAAGCCTCTGTTCCCTATCACCCAATGTGAGGCTGCATTGGGGTGCCTTTTTGAATACCGGTCCCCATATACAATATAAATTGTATACCGTGAATATAAGAAATATAAATTAATAAGGTTGGTGTAATTAAATGAAACAAGAGTTTTATTTATCTCTCCGTCTAAGAAACATAAATGGCGCAGTCGGTAGGATGCGCTAAGTGAAAGTTCGCGTGATTTTTTAAAATCTTTAAAGCGTATAGACGTCGCGTCCGCAAAAATAAAAACGTGGATAAGAATCCATTTTTTTTATATTGCCGACGAAAAGAAAGTTGTTTCTAAGAAGAATCAGCCTCTAGATGAACCACCGGAATCCCGAAAACAGCAGTGTCCTTTAAAAACAAAAAGTGAATAAAAGAAATATATAAATAGTGAAATACAAAAAAAAAACAAAAAAGGGAAGAAATAACATAAGAAAGTACGACCTACAAATCGAGACCCGGCAGTGTCCTATAAAAACAAAAAGCGAATAAAATGTCACGGAAGTGAAAATAATGAATTCGAAAAAAAAGAAACAGTGGGAAACCCAATCACGAAAATAAAATATATAAAAAACAAAGAAGAGGTGCAAGATTCCAAGAAAGAAAAGGAGAAGTTGTTCCTGCAAGAGGAAGCAGAAAAAAAACGAATATCAAGTATCATAATCTTAAATTAGATTTTTCAAATTTTTAATTATTTATTTATTAAAATTTAAAATTTATTTATTATTTATTAAAAATTGATTTAAAAAAAAGTAATATTTGGAATACGGAATACTGATTTACTTTTTGATATGCTTTCATAGTGCTTGGCATTTCTGGGGCTTAATAACTTTTGTATATTGATAGATATCTTTTATTTATAATCGAAAATATTTCAAAAATTTTGTAAATTTATGAGTATTTGTGTATGACCTTTGTTATAAGGTTGGCTTGGATCGAGAATTAAAATAACTATCAAAATGACGCACGCCGAAATAATCCAATTCAAATAAACCCCCTGAAATATTTGGATTGGATTTGAATTTGGATTGAATTTCAGAATTCGATGGCAAATCCGAAAATTAACAGACCTTCATCAACTTGGTTGAAAGGGTTAATCCAATGCTTTAAGCTTTTAACGAAACATCACAACTTCTATTCGGCGATATTATCAAAAGTAAGCTGGAAGGTAGAACAAGAACAGAAAGCAGAAAACTCTCGAAATAAATTGCCATGCCACACTTTGGGAGGATATCAAGCAAGTCCTCCAAAATAATTTTGGCGATCGCCTCAGCGTAGACGAACTTTACGACAATCTACGCGGCACAATTTTTAAAACAAATACGCTAGATTTCTATAACGAGATCAAAAGTAAGTTGAGGAGACTCAACAACAAAACTTTAGTTGTTTTAGGTGCGGGTAACACCAAAAACGAGTACGCCCGTAATAACATGAGGACGGCCCTTAACATCTTTAAAAATAAAATCCCAGAACCCATGAAGACTATCTTTTTCTGTCGAAATCCTGAAAGTCTTAAAAAAGCTATGGATATTTTATTTATAGCGGGCTACGCCTATTATGGATCTAATGGGCAAATTCATCAACCTAACAGACAAAAAAACGGAACCAGGACACACAGACCCCTCAATCAAACTCACAATAATAACTTCAATGATAGAACACACAATAATAGTAATTCTAGGATAAATAATAATGATTATTATAGATTTAGAAATAGTAATCATAACAATAATAACACCAGTAGACCTAATAATAACAGTTATCACGATGAAAGTGATAACAATAGGTTCCACAACAATCATTACAATAATGGATTTAATAATAATACTTATAATAACAACAATTATAGCGGTAACCACAATAACCAACAAAACAGACAAAGGAATCGCAACCAATGGAAAGACGCATATAGTCCCCATAACTTAAATCAATATGAAAATCCAAATAAGCCTCGATATTTTGACAGGCAGTCAACTCCTGAACCCATGAATATTAATAAAAACGAGGCTGCAGAAAATTTTCGGCTACAGGCCTCGGACAAAAACTTGCTCATATAAACCTCAAATCGAATTCCAAAACTCTGAAATTCATTATTGATACAGGAGCTACATACTCCATCCTAAAGTCAGGTATCTGCCATCTCAAATGGAAAATAAACACCTCCAGTGTCTATCTGAAAACCCTACAACATATGATCAATATAACTGAAAAAGTACGAATTCCTCTCTTTGAAGAGCTAGGCGATAGTACTCAAGAAATATAATTATTCGTATGTCAATTCCATGAACTATATGATGGAATTATAGGAAACAATATAAAAAGACAACTCAACGTAACCATCGACTATAAGAACCAACTGTTACATTCTGGGTACAAAACGGTCCCAAGAATCTTCGAAAAACAAGAAGAAGATCAATATTGTCTTTTCAATAAGGCCAGATTATATGAAGCTTGGTACATTTTCCAGGAAAGACCTCCAAAGATGAGAAGGTCCACCTAGAGGAAGGTCTCTATGACGTAAAAGACTCTCAAATGCCCGTCCTAATAAAGATATTAGGCGATGGCCCTATTAAGGTCAAATTTGGTCCCCAAGAGAGTACACCCGTAACCCTTGAAAATTTCAACATAATAGAAAGTAAACCAAAACTGTCCAACTCTATCGTAAATGAAATTAGAATGGACCATCTTAACGAGGAAGAAAAACAGCAATTAATACCATTGGTCAGGAAATTCGCTGACATATTCTATCACGAAAGGTCAGATTTAACCTTCACTAATGTCATCAAACACGAAATCAGGACAGAAAATAACCTACCAATAGTTGCAAAAACATACCGATACCCGTACATTCATAAGGATGAAGTACGAAAACAAGTCCAAGAAATGTTACAAAAGAATATCATAAGACCAAGCAAATCTCCCTATTTCGCACCAGTATGGATTGTACCAAAAAAAATAGATGCAAGTGGAAAACAAAAATGGAGACTTGTTATCGATTATCGTAAACTTAATGAAATAGCAATCGACGACAAGTACCCTATCCCCAAAATTCATGAAATCCTGGAAAAACGCTAGATTTAGCGAAGAGTTTATATCAAATAGAAATAATTGATAAAGATATCCATACAACCGCCTTTAACGTCGAAGGTGGACATTACGAATGTCATTCGGGCTGAGAACAGCCCCTGCAACCTTTCAACGTCTTATGAATAATATTCTTTCAGATTATATAATTCAATTACACGATTATGAATATATTACACGATATTGAATACACGATTTGATCCTCCGGAAAAAAACAGAGAATTATCAATAAATTGAACCAAACCAGATCTAATAATGAAATTAATGCTGGACTTAATTTTATTAAAGAAATTAGAGGAGGGAAAAATCACTCCAAATTTAGAAAAATCAAGGCAAGAAAGTTAGATGAAGAGCATAAATCGACCTTGAAAATCAAATCAAATACTTCCGAACTCACATTAAAAGTAAGAAGAAAAACCAAAATTTCAATCATCCAACAATTAAAGCTACAAGAAAGAAGAAAAGTAAAAATCACCCTTCAACTTCTCGTCCCCCAGCCGATGACCAAAATACATAAAAAAATATATATCCCCATATCTCTCAGAAATGATTCAACGCCTTATGATAACCTTCTGCACAACGGTAAAAACATCCTTACCAAGACAGAACTAGACCTTTTAGAGACTACGACAAATACTTACCTATAAAAACGGTTGTTTCGTCGATCGATAAAATTATCAAAATCATTTTACCAATACTAAAATTTTCAAAGGAAACCCTTTCGAAAGTTACTCTTGAACCGATCCAAACCACCCACAGTAGGTCATTAATACCAATACAATAATAATAAGCACCTACAATCAAATTTATAATGTAAATGTTAAAAACAATTTCGAGGAAATTAATGATAAACGTATCAGAAGCATTATAGAACCCAGGGAATCTCGATGTTATACGAAAATATTCAATTACCAATAAATTAAACAAATTTTACGAGGCCTTTTAATCTGTAAAAACTTTTATGAAGAAATAGAACATAATTGTAATAATATTTTTTTTTTTTGTGGTAGGGAGGTGAAGGCTGTTTACGCCCTGAGTGTGGGACTCCCAGACGTAAAATGCTTTTGGACTACCCACTAAACACCTCCCCTGTCAACCTGAGAACCTAGCCTGGAACCGTTTGACACATTACTTCGGGCTAGGCCTCGTGTTCCTACGCCTAGAGGCGCCTTCGGATTATGGGAATCTCTTCTCTAATGGGAAGGACGGGAGAGGAAAGAAGTGCTAGAAAAGAGATCAATCCATCCTCGATGCCTCCCAGCGCCCCAATAGCTTTTTTCAATATCAGCAATGCCCCAGCATATTGCGCCACGCGATTCCAATTGTCAACCGTTTTCAGCATTACTCCGACGTCAGTTTCCGGACACAGCTCTCCGATTTCGCTGAGGAGGACCCCTCGCTGCTGGCTCCACCTTTCGCAGTAGAAGAATGTGTGACAGGCGTCATTCGGTTCCCCTTCACAAAACACACAGTTAGGAGACCGTGCTCTGTCAATTTTGTACAGGTAGGACCAAAAACAACCGTGTCCACTTAAGAGCTGGGTCAAGCAGAAATCGGTCTCACCATGCCCTTGACTGAACCACGGTCTCAGGTCAGGGATCAGTCGTGCAGTCCACCTTCCCCTTGTTTCTTGCTTCCAGGACTGATGTCAATCACTGAGAGAGCGACGTCTCTCTTCCCTGGTGATATTTTTCCTTTTGATCTTCGCCTATGCGCAGGTAAATACTTCTGCGCTTTCTCGCAAGGAGGGTGATGGGTATCACCCCTGCGATTACTAGCACTGCCGCCCCGGAGACCGTTGGGTATGCGCACGCTCTTTCTCTCTGCACCCGTGCCAACCGCTTCCGGTGTAACTCCTTGCTGAGAGCGTCACCCCACAATTCTGATCCGTAGAGTAGAAGCGACTGCATAACGCTCATTAAGAGTCATCTCCTTGATGTGGTGGGTACATCAGTACCCAATACCCAGTACTGTCACCCAATATGAGGCTGCATTGAGGTGCCTTTTTGAATACCAGTCCACGTATACAATGTAAATTGTATACAGTGAATATAAGAAATATAAATTAATTAGTTGGTGTAATTAAATGAAACAATAGTTTTATTTATCTCTCCGTCTGAGAAAAATAAATATTAAGCACTCTTGCTCCATTTCTATCTGCGAGTATTGAACACTCGCCACACTTGACGCAAAACCCTATTCAGTCATTTATTCTTGATCGGAGGCTCGGGTAGGTGTTTTGTTTTTCCTCGAGTGGGATTTCAGGAACTCCATGGTACTGTTTGGAATTTTGTCTATTTTGTCGAACAGTTTAATTGCTGAGTCGCGTATGTATTTTTTTATTGTGTCTGTTCGTAGGTCTTTGTGTATGTCTGTGTTCCTAATGTACCATGGAATTCAATGAATCCATCGTAGTGCTTTATTTTGCAGGGATTGGAGCGCTTTTTTGTATGTCTTGATTGTCAGGCAGAAAGCGGTGCTGCCGTAGTTTAATACCGGTCTTATTATTTGTTTAATAATAAGCAGTTTATTATAGGAGGGATCATAGAGATGTTTATATGGAGGAGATCATACCCAAGCAGTGTGCTCGTTTTGTTCACATATGGTCTTTCCATGTCAGCTTGTGGTCGATTGTTAGTTCTAAGTATTTAGCAGTTCTACTCCAGGAAATTGTGTCTGTGTCAATGCGAAGATGCGTTGGTCGTTGTACCAACCAGATGTACCAGTACCAGATGTAGAGGGTAATGACCATGGCTTATGTCCTGGCCTTGTTTATAGCAATCCTCTATTTACGGAAGTATTCTTGCAATATTTCAATTAAGTGTTGCAGTTTTGAGGTGATGACTTCTGGTTGTCTTGAAGTATTATATACCCAGGTATCGTCTGCATTTAATGATACGTGTACGTTGTTTGGCAAGAGGGAAATGTCTGCGGTGTACAGATTTTATAGTGTTGGTGAGATAGATGATCCTTGTGGAATACCAGCTTGAACCGTTCGCAGGCTTACGAGGTGTTCTACTATCTTAACTTTTAAAGATCGACCTTGAAAAATGTGTGAGTGAGTTGTAAATATGGTAGGGCGATGAGGAGCTCATGCATTTGGAAAATAAGTTATGCATGCCAGACTCTGTCAAAGGCTTTGGCTATGTCGAACATAATTAGGCTAGTACTGATGTGTTGGACCGACCTCGTAAGTTGGAGTTCCGTCGAGTGTACTTCTCTGAATCCAAATTGTCAATCGGCTAGAATGTGGTTTTCGGCTATCACTTCGTTTAACCTAATCAGCAGTGCCTTTTCTGCCACTGTGGAGGTAGATGAAAGAAGATTTACTGACCTCCAGTTTTGTGAGAAGGCATGGTTTTGCCTTATGGCATGGAAGGCGTTATGATAGCTGAGTTCCATGCTTTCGGAAATCTACGTAGACGGAAAATTTCGTTGATTGTATCCATCAAGGCGTTTATGAGATTATCTTCAAGCCATTTCAGCATTGTGTTTGTAACTGCGTCTGGCCCGGGTGCTATATGTTTGTTAAGTATCAATATTAAGTCCTCATTTTCCTGTATGTCTAGTGGCCGTACCACGTCCTCAACCTCTATCTCGGTTCTCATGAGCTCGCTCACTTTTCTCAGGATATTATCGTCCTCGTCAAGGTCTGGTTCCCAGAAGTTCTTCCTAGAAAGGCTTCCGCTATTCCGGCTTTGTCATACATGATTCCGTTTGGGCCATGCATGGGTGGCTCACCTATTTTGTTTTGTGTCCGGAAATATTTGGACATTAAGCAGAAGGCATTCTCGCCACGCTGAAGACTGTGCAGGAAGCTTTCCCTTTGCTCCTTCTGGATCAGGAATATCTGGCCCCAATTTTATTTGTCAACCGGTTTGCTTTTCTTTGTAATCTAGTATGACCCGTGCTCCCAGCTCTACTCCGATATTTGTTCTTCCTCCTTATCATGGCCTTAATTTCGCGAGGGAGTTCATAGGTGTTATATTCCCTTGCCGGAGTTATAACTGTGTTGTGCTCTGTTGCCTGCTTGATATGGTTTGTTATTTTCCCTTTTATTTTTTCGACATCATCGGCAGTGTTGAATTCATGTGTGAAACATTAGTTAGCCTGATGGTCATAGAAAGCTTGACAATTTATTTTCTTCTTAACTTTTGACAATTTATTTTCTTCTTAACTTTTGGAAGGTAATCTATGAAGACGTTCTCAATTAAGAAGTGGACCGCTATAAATGAGGACATTTTTTTTGCTAGGATTTCATTCGCAGGAGATTCGAAAGTCAAGAATATTACCTCGCATTCGATCAAAATGTGTTGGTTCATGGGGTTTGTTCAGGCTTGCGTTTGTGCTTGTGATGAATCTGTTTAGCTCAGTCCCAGCTTGATTACTTCTCACAGCGCCTCAGCGCATGTGGTAGCTATTAAAGACTCCAATGATCACAAGTGGTCCTTCTATCTGAAATAGGCTGTGGAGGTCTTGTTCTATTAGCCGATTGGTTTGTGCGTTGTACACCGAAATAAGCACAAACTCAAAGAAATCCGTTCGCACTTTTATGGTTGTCGCTTCTGTTTTTACAAGGTGTAATGTGTGAATCAGGTGATGAGTGACATTACTCCTCACATGTAGCAGAATGGCCGTTCCTCCTCTCGTACCTGTACATCTATCATTTCTGTATAGATTATAGTTGGGGAATTGGAGACGCGTCCCGGACCTCAAGAAAGTTTCCAGGAGGAAAATAATTTCGAATTTATTATTTAGAAGAAACCGTTCAAACTCTCCAGCTCGTTGAAGCACAGAATTTGCATACCATTTGAGAATAGAAATGTGATCACGCTGATTCATTTGTGTTTTAGTGTAGGGGTTTGTCTTGGAACATTTTCGCTATCATCTCTTACAGGAGCTCTGAACTCTTGCATTGAAGAATTGTCCAGAGTCTGGTGGTGTGAATGTTTGTGTATGATTTTGTGTTAAATTGTGTCTGTTTAGTTAAAGTGTGGTTGTATGACTTGTGGCTTGTGTTTATGTGGAATTTTTGTTTTGAGCAGCGACCTGTGCGAACGACTCCCTGATGTTTTCGTGGTGTTTCGAGTAACCTCAGTAGTTTGCAGTATGTTCTTCACCGGAACGAATACATTTAGCTCCTCGTCTTGTTTTTCTTGAATTGAGTGAAATTATGCAAGCCGTCGCATTTCATGCAGCGAGCCTGAGCGTGACAATGAGGAATGTGCAAGCTGCTGGCAGTTCTGACCCAAAGGTTTTCCTTTGCGGGGTTTCATTATTTTCACCTTGCAGAGAAGGTGACATACAGCAGTCGGCCAATAACGCGTTAGTCTTCATTTTGTCATGTTCACTTCAGCCCCACACTCCGGTATTTATTTTAATACTTATATATATGTATATATATATATATATATATATATATATATATATATATATATATATATATATATATATATATATATATATGTTTTTTCAATTCAAATTTATATTTAAATAAGTCATTTGTCTCGGTCCGAAATAGAGTAATTGTGAATCTGCTTTGCTTCTCTCTGAATCACTAACTAACTCATTCTCATTTCAATCTTCACTTCTTTTAACACGTATGTTTCGATGAAATTCTCGATAAATTTCAAAGTAAAGGATATTTCCGCGTTTCCCACTAAAATGCCTTTAATTATGATGTTTCACTTATTTTATTTTTATTTCACTCGATCTAGAAACAACTTATGGACTTCACAAAAAAAAACATTTATTAAACTTCTCTTGATCATTTATTAACTTCACAGGACATTAACTACAAGAGCACTTATCATTTTTCTTAAAACTAATCGGACACACTTCATGGGTTATTTACTCACTGGCCAAGATCTATCCCTTTGCTCCAATTTATACTTAAAATTTATCTGCATGTAATTTGATATTCTTTTAGTATGTTTACATTAATTAATTTCATTGTTTCGGTTTTGTCGTCTTTTGCTAATTTTGATATTTGATGTGTGGGCAATTATTAATATTGTGTTTATGAGATTGGCACGAATCGCAATAATACAATTGTTTATACTTAATTTTCTTATCGTTTCTATTTCCGGTTCTTGGTATTTTTGCTATACTTGAGATATTGAATTTTGATGTGAATGCAAAATTTGAAATGAGATTGAACGCAAATATTAAAAATTGTTATTATTATGGAATGGATTGAAATGTGATATGTTTACTGTGCATAATTTGCGATTTAAAATAGAGTGTCTTGTTGTGTTATAGAATTATTTGGTGGTGATGTCATTGGAATTTCCGAGGATATGACTCTTTGCTCATAGGACAGGTGCATGTTTACCTCAGTTCCAGCCTGATTTCTTCTCACAGCATCTTTATGTCTATGATAGGTACTGAGGAATACATTTTGGTGGCTATTAATTCTGTTGTGTGATGTATTGGTGTTTGGATAAAGTGATGAAAAGGGGGAGTTTGATTTTAATTTAGAATAAATAGTAAATTAGAAAAATTTAGAATAAATTTTTTGGCTCGCTGATTCGTAAAAACTAGGTACAAACATTCCATATGAATGCGGACATGTGACTCAATTCAACTCAGATATGTGTCTTGTGCTGCAAACATACTCTGTACTATTTTTGCCATCATTTCTTACATTATCAGTTGAAACTGTGATTGCATGTTGGCTAAAAAATTGGCCAATGTATGGAGGTGTAAATATTTATTGGTGATTTAGTGTTTAATTGTTTTTATTTACTTGCTTAGGCTATTTGTTTCGAGCGGCGATGTGTGCGAACATTTTTTTATGCTTTTGAGGATGTTCTTCGCCGCAGTTAACGCACATTGCTTTAAAGAGAGCGCAAAGACAAATAAAATGGTAATAAGTGTAAATCCTTTAAAACCCTTTTGGCGAAAGTTACTTGACAACGCTTTTGTGATTACTCTTTTTAATAACGTCCATTTTTTATCCTTCCGCAGGATAAACAGTACTATCCATAATAATTTTTTTCCGATAATGCTAGGAGAGAATTTGGGAGAAGATGAGATGGATTGCGATTGTCGTTTTTAGTGATGAGAATGTGAGAGTGGTCTTTTAACTTCTCTTCCTCAACTTCTTTCACCTCTTTCTATCTACCCCCTTAGAAAAAGCGGCTGAATTATTGGAAGAGGACGAAAAATTCGCAAATTTCGGTTTTTTCTTTTCTCTGGTTTTGCAATTTCAGTCGGCAAATTCACCAAATGTCTTTCACAGCTTTTGCTAATTTAATCAAAAATGCTCCTGAAGAGTTCTCGAAGCATCTCTGCGCCGGGCAACCAAAGCAGGGAAAGCCTATAAGACAATTTGGTCTTGTTCTGTGCAGGGTCTTTAAATAACTCTTGGCGCGGGTACGGGTCTTTCTAAGTAGAGAGGCCGACGCCTGTTTTGCGGCCTTGAAAAAGGCTTAACCTCTTTGATGCATTTGTAATTTGTACGCATTTGTAATCACACGTTATTTTAAAGTATTTTTTTCAATCCGAATAACTAGCTTGCGCCTTGCAAGAATATGGCACCACATGGTTGACAATTATACCAAGCCTGACGCAATTAAGCGATAAAATGATGTTAGAAATGATGGATAGCGTTATTGTTCAAACTTTTGTTTAAACTTATAAATCTTGACTTACTTAATCCTCTCGCAGTTCTATGCCACAAGTACCATAATTCGATTCACATTATTCCAATTATTATTTCTTCACATTTTTTCGAGGCATTGAAACATCCTTTTCATTCCTATTTAATTTCGATGATAATCATTTACCTTCGCTACTAGTCCTTTGCATTTGTTGGAACTCCCATTAGTTACGGGAATGCTTTGAAAAGTTATTCTTCTATTTTATTCTTTCAAATTCTCTTCTCCTTGAACATTTTCTTTTCAGAACTTGACCTGTTCGCGAACAGAAGAGAACTTATTTAAAGTAGTCTGAATGTTTTAAAGAATTCTGAGATATCTCATGGCATGTTGATTCTCTTTTTAAGAATTTAACACATTTTGATGATTCTTCTTTTATTCTTCTTATCAATTCATTATCAAGAGCAATCGAATCGCTTGTATTCTGTCCGTGCATTGTTATTCTACAGAAGTTTAGAAACTCAGTCATTGAGGGGAATATATTAACTAGTACCCACGACGAACTTTCTATTTAAGAAACTCCTTCTTTCGACAATTGAGATATATCTTGATTGACAAAGGCAAGAATTGTCTTCAAGAGAACAATACTTGTAACAGAACTGATTACAACTTATTATTTGTTTTGCTTTTTCTCTCTACTCTATACCCGATACTCTAGGATGCCTTAAATAGTATTGAATTTTAGTATTGATTAATTATTTAAATTCATCGATTATTCCACTTTCTGCAAAAGTGCTTGTCTGATCCGGTCCTGCTTATCATGTATTGTATCTTACTTTTTTCTACAGTACTTATATAAAAGACGTTGGGCTAAGGAGCTGTCATCGCGAGACATACGTCATATGAAAACTGAAAATTTTGAACTTACAGTTGCGGTGGCTTTTATACATAATTGGTGCACAAGAAGATTCGACATTTATTACTCCAAGGATCATAACGGTTACCCCTACTATACAAGATTTACACGGCAGATTTGCCACAATTACCCACAATCGTCGTGTTATCCGTATCCGTATCATATTACCCGTATGATGTGATGATACCTGTACACATTATACATTTAGACAAGCAAAACTCATCAGCCTAAAACTGCAATAATTGATTTACGTAGTTTCCAGATGGTTTCACAAACTGAAGGTAAGAATCAATACAGAAAAAAATTCCAACCATTTTAATCACACGAAAGGAAGACCAAAGACGACCAACATTAACAATACAGGACGAAGACATACACTGGAAAAGACAGCAAAGTATCTCGGACTTACACTAGACACCGTATTTTCTTAGACAGAGATTATCTAAACAAAATGGAGACTGGTTTCCGAGATACTTACATTCCTACTCCGGATGTAAAAATCTAAGCTCAAAATACAGCCTGCTCATTTCTAAACAGATTGTGCGACCGCCGTTCGCTATACGGCAATGACTGTTTTTTGCCAGATGAAGAAAACCAACTAAAAATGCTCCAATCGTGTTAGAACCTCGCTTTGAGAAGAATTTTTCGATATCTTTGGTGTCTAAGACACTTTAACATGAGAGATATTCTTAAATACATACAGAACAGAGTCCTTGAGCTCTTTGATCAAGTCGGCAATCACTGTAATACGGCCTTGTATATCCTGAGATTCTCCAAAAATCAAATCAGACAAACTACGAAAAATAATAGACTGAATAACCAACTGATTTTGGCAATTGGGCCTTAATGTTTCAAATAGCTACAAGTGAAGCAAAGATGGCAACACTAGTTTAATTAACCCTCACATCCTGGAAATCCTGAACAAAGAAACACTTTTCAAAGCTTCAAGAAATTTGTTTAATTAACGCTTTTTTTTAAAACCCACAATTTATGAATGTTAAAAGGGTAATTATTTTGGTATACAACCGAGCATGGTTTATGGTTCAAAAATGCTGCTAGATACCTACACTGAACTACCACCGAGCACCGCGTAGATTCGGTGTATGGGTCGCAGAACAAATTGATGCCGATCCCGAATTTCATAAGAAAATATTGTTTGACGACGAGGAAAGTTATCATGCATTAGTTACTGAAGTCACTCCAATTAGTAACTGTAAATGTCCGTATTTCACGCTTGTTTGCGTTTCCAATAAATGTTTCCAATAAATGAATCCTCGAGAATCCCACTAAACAGATAAGAACAACCTCCGTGATTGCAAGCCTAGTTTTAAACTTGAGCCGTCTTGATCGTGACTGGTCTTCAAACTTTCATTCTCCATTACGAAAGCGCTGAAACCCACGCTGACATCTGTTCTAATATAATATATACTTATCAGCTGCTATTTTTCTCATACCACTGTTTGTCTGGAAACTATCATCCGTTTGTTGCATCCGTTATTCTTTTTTATAGTGCATAAGTAATACAATATATATAAATGAACGAATGAAAGCCTTTTATTGATTGCTGCATTTTTCTTCTTGAAGCCGCCCGATAGTGTGATCACTGTTTTGTGCTTCTCGATGGTTATATTGCCATTCTTAGAAAGCGTTATGTTCGCAGCAAAACGGTATTTAACCAAACTTTGGCGAAATTTACCTGCCATGGCCGAAAAGGATGTACCAATATCTGTCTCGCACGCATTTTTATTTTTGATTTTTTGGTAAAAGATTATCTAAAGTCAGCAGAAATTAATTGAAAATTGGTCCAGCAGTACGGTTATGAGGGATTCTCAAAGACCCAAAAATTGTGTTCCGTATTCCGAAAAGGCCGAGAAGTGGGGGCGATGCAGTCACTTGTGCGGTGACCTAGGACCTATGTCACCGATGAAACCGTAACAATTACCAACGCAGTAATGTTCTCGATATGGCTATAGAATTAGGCGTCAGCATAGGTAGTATTGAGTCAATAATTCGTTAACGGTTAGGTTACCGAAAACGTCAGCCAGATGTGTGCCAAAACGTCTTAATTTGAGCAGAAATACACGCGCTGGGAAGTTTTCCAGCGTCTCCTGAAGTAGTTTGAAGAAGAAAGGAAGAATTCGTTGCAACCAATATTCACCACAAACAAGACATGGAATGGAAGACGAAAGACGCGAGAGCGCCAGTTAAAACGAGGGTCACAGTATCAACTGAGAAGGCTATGTGTGACGTGTTCTGGGACATCAGAAGGATAATCGTGCTTAATTTCCCCACGGAGCAACGATTTGTGAACGCACGGTATTGTAATCGACTTTTAAGACCCCGTAACTCCCGCACACAGATCAAAACGACGCGATATTTTAATATGTAATACTTCAGCTTCAACTGAATCATTTAACGATTTGGGATGGGAAACACTGGGACTCCCTCCAGACTTATCATCCTGTGAATACCATTTATTTGATCCATTGAAAGAAGCACTCGGCAGACAACGCTTCGAAAGCAATGATGAAGGGGAACCGTTTGTGGGCTAATACTTACGTGAAAACCTGCGAGATTTTTAGCAAAAAGGCATACGGCAAAAAGAATCACGATACGCGTGAGAGAGTACCTAGAAAAACTGTAGCTTTAAAAGTTTTTGTCTAGGTACAGTTTTTCTGTACCTAGAAAAACTGTAGCTAACATTGTAGCTCTGTAATTGAATAATAAAATTTTGTATTACGAAATTCCGGGATATATTTAAGCCACTCTCGTATATTTCATGTTTTCTTTGATGTTTACTTCTATAATTTGGAATTCGTAGCTCAATAACCCACATAACTGAGACAATTTATAAAGTTTAGGCAGGTTTAATTTCATCTGTAGTGCCATTTTTTATCAGTTCTACCTAAGCTTTTTTACGAAAAAACGAGTGACTAACTGTACACTAAATTTCAAAACGATCGTGTACATGCTGATTAATTAAAGTCATTATTAGAATATGATACTGACGTACTGTGCACAGAATTTATTTAAAAGTCAACACTTTTGAGAGTTATTCAAAATAATTAGAAAATAAATTCTCAATGTATTGACTGAAAAAGTAAATGAAAAAACTCACGATTAGCAGCGGGCTTATTCTTCACATATCTTTTGGATAAAACCATTACATTAAAGGGGCACCCTTTGGAGAACCGTAGGCAACGATAGGACTGCGCTTATATGCGCAAATACCTTATGATAAAAAGATCAGGAATTCTGAATTTTGACCGGAAAATTTAAATTGGGGTTCGGTCAAATTTTGACGCATTTCGTACGATTAGTGTCCAGTTGGCGTTTATAGGATAAAGTTGAAAAATTGTTATGTGGCGATTTTCATAATGGATGAAAAATTAGAACAATGCCTGTGCCAAAAATGTTGTGTTAAAAATGAAATTTCGTGCGCCGATTTGTTGAAAATGTCACAAAAGGCGTACGGTGAAGCGTGCATGTCAAAAACACGAACATACGAATGGTATGAAAGGTTCAAAGGCGGCTGAAAGAGCCTAAAGAACGATGAGATCCCTGTTCGGCCATCAATATCTGTTACCGTAGAAAAAATAGAATCGGAGAAACACGTGTTGGAAACACGATTTGTTGGATTCGTGTTGGATCGTGTTGTTGTGTATCGATCAGAGAGATTGCTGTGTTCTGGAGCATTTCATATGGATCAGCTGAAAACATTCTAACTGACGTTTCGGGCATGAAACGCGTCGTTTCTCGGCTGGTGTCAAAAAAACTGAATTTTATTCAAAATCAGCGTCACATTGATGTGGCCAAAGAGATAATTTCAGACAGCGACCTAAAATTCATCAAACGCATCATTACTGATAACAAAACACGTATTTATGACTTTGATATGGCAACTGAACAACAATCTACAGAATGGTGCTTCGAAAATGTGCCAAAACCGAAAAGAGAGCCTCAAATTCGGTCCGAAATCAAAGTTTTGCTGACTGTTTTCTTCGATATTGGAGGAGTGATGCACTCTGAATTCCATTAGGGGGGATCCAAACGGTCAATAAAGAAAACTGCGAGTAAACTACGTCTGTGAGAATCATTGATGGATTTCACACCACGATAATCCGCCATCGCATACGGGATTGATTAGTTCGAAATTTTTGGCCGAAAATTTGACCATTGTCATTAGCCAATCACGGTATAGTTCAGACATGGCTCCGTGTAACTTTATGCTACTTCTCAAACTCGTAAGTGATAAGGCCATCGAAATATAAATCTACTAGTTCTGTCACGTTAGGTCTTCTGTCGTAGGGCTGTGTGTACTCATGATACGACTTATTCGTTGATGAGCTTTCATGAGGATTGTCTGAAACTCAAAAAATTATATATGCCTTTCTATATATAATGCACGCAGAACATGAAAAAAAAACATCGATAATAAGTTCGCAAATATTTTCATTGACTCATCTATATAAATCAATAATTACATAAATCTAATACTTTGAGGACTCTTTATTATCACTTTATTATAAAAAACTGGGGAATGCAAAGATACGTTTAATGCAGACTTTTACTGTAAACAAATTGAGCGGCTTCAAAAACCAACGTGTGATAATAGTTTTGCATTAGCTATTCATCGTAGCGTCATCTTTCACAACGATAATGCAAGACAACACGCAGCTATAGTTACCCAGGTCAAATTAACGGAGATTTGGTGGGATCAAGGGATTATCACTCATTTTGGTGCCTGGCCAACTAACTGAATGTAAGCGAATTTATCACGTAGAGATGAAACTTTCCAAAAATATTGCCAACCTATCTCCACCACCCCTTAATACCACAGGAGAAATCTTAGAAATTCGTTTCAAAAATTCTATTAACAACCAAGTCCCATGTAAAATAATCTCAATTTTCAAATACCGCCCATTGCTTTCCACAAAATACCCTCCTCTCATTTTCAAAACACAATCGCATTAAAAAAAATATAAAAAAGTATTCCCATGGCTGCCTGTCTATTAGACATCTAAAGCCTTCGATGCCGTTTGAAAACACGGTTTTATCTTGTTCATCTCACATCTCGTACTGCTCAAGTCAAGCTTACTGCTACCACTTATCAAGCTTCCTCTTTCCCTGCCAGCATCTCTCAGGAGCTGTCCTCATGTTCGCATCTCTTCACAATTTCTAAATTCTCTCCAAACGTCCAAACACAAACATTAACCAAACTGAAATGAAAACTCTCTTTTAACCTGTCAAAATGTGAGTCCATAATCATAAAAGCCACACTAAAACTATTCCCCATTCTAAAAATCGATTAAAGAATTTAATATAAAAGCTTCTCTCATATAGAAAAAATCTAAAATAATCTCCACTGCAAATCTTCATGTGTTACGTGAGTTAATGTGCCCAATCCTCGGAAGGTCAGATGAATGGAAGAATAAGAAATTCGCAATCGACACACAAATTCACAATGGCTGCCTCAATTCTATGAACTGATCCATTTATCATGCTACAACTACTACTACTACTACTACTACTGCTACTACTACTACAACCACTAAGCCTCCTGAGAAAGAAAAAACCATCATAACTCCACGGTTAGCAAATTTCCACTATAGACCATGTATTCTTGGAAATATGATGATTCCCTCGTCTACTCCCCCAAAAAACGATAACCTCTCAACAATCAAAACCTTATCCTCGACTCGAAAGGTAATATTTGGATACGGTTCCGCCTGCGATGACCAAACCACGTATTCCACAACAGAATATGCCACCACCACCTCGAAAACTAATCGGTCTCCCTGACCATCCTATCCCCGCCTCCTTTTTGTGAAACAAAATGAAAATGAAATATAAACAATAAAGGAAAAAAATATTTTTAGAATAGGCCTAAAGTAAGTTAAACAAAACCACAAAAATAAAATTCGAAATCGATAGTTTGGTTTAACGGCAACATGAAGAAAAGAGGATCTCCTTCGTTGTCCGGCGTTTCTTCAATTAGTGGATAGGAAAGTTTCAGAATTTCTATTGAAATCTAGTTTTTCTAAAAGGGCGAATTATAAGAAATAAAGACTATGGTATTGAAATTGAAATTTCGGGCTGGTAAGACCTTAATAGGACTCGAAATACGTCCGATTTTCGCACCAGTGAGTTGTTGCAGTAGGTTTGGTTGAGACGAACTTCCGAATAGCTTCCGAAACGCCTGTATGCATAAGGACTAGTGCCAACCCTCGCATAGCCTTCCTCCTTAGCAAAGATAACCATGGGATCATTAAGGTGACTACACAAACGAGCACATTGAATATCCTATAATTGTCCTACCACATTCGGAACACAAGACGATTATCCTGTATAGTGCAGAGGAAGAACGGCTCTACCGTTAAGTGAAAAGGTTATGGTATTATGGTTATAGTATATATAGGTATACCTGCAGTGCGAAACCCAACATCAGCAAGGAGGTTAAAAACGGTGTCTTGGAGTTTGAAGGGCAAACTCTAATATGTCACTATGGACACAGGTGCCTAAGAAAGAGAAAGAACGAAAGGCTTATGCCTTCTACATCGCAGTAGTCGAGCAAAAAGTTGACCTGCAACATAATCAAAAGGGATTGGGATAAACAGAGAAAGGACGAAGGTAGAGTCTCGGCTGCTAAGAAAGCAGCTAAGTAAGCGGCCCTAAGGTTGAAAATCAAAAAATCTGCACCGGAACCGAAAAGCAAAGAATAATCGTTCGTCGTAACGCAAAAAAAGAAGCAGAAGCGTCGCAAGCCTATTGGGCAGGCACTGCAGGTTCAGCTTATCGACGGTGAAGTGGCTTACTGGTTGAGTTCACACCAGATGCAAACAATAAAGACGCGTTTTGTGACACAGTCAAAAGAGCCGCAGGAGAAAATGCAACTATAGCCTCATTCCAGACTATAGCAACACTCGTACTTAGGGTCATTGACTGCTTTACGGATGTGCTCGAAATAGAAAACGCCTTAAAACGCTGTTTCCCAAACAATAGAGGTCAACGCATGGTCATAATTGACCTCGTAGTCAGGGAACCAAAATCGCTAGTAAAGAAGATCAAAATTAGAATAGGGTGGGTGCGAAAAGGCGAAAAGCGATTTCTCTCTGGTGTTTAAGGTGCCTTGGATACGGGCATACCGCACAGGCATGTAATGGAACTGATAGAAGCTTCTTGTGCTACAATTGCGGCATGACAAGATATAAAAAAGAAGTGCACAGAAAGGACACACTGTGTCCTTTGCTAAGTGTTTGACCTGAGATCAGATAATTTGAAATACATCCCAGGTAGAGGGAAATGTATAGTCTTCCAAGAAACCCCTACCAAAGCCAAAGTGCTTTTGCAATGATCCACATCCTTTAAATTAACCTGCATCGAGGCATTATCGCCCAAGATCTGCTCCAATGAACTCTGATAGACAAGCAAGCCGACTTGTCACTGATCACCGAGTAACATCACACTAGAAACTAGTGTGTCAGATAAGATGTTCGAGGCATATAGATCCTGAACTTGGAAGACCACGACCACTCACTCAACCATGGAATCTCCGATAAAATACGCGGATACTTATAGGTTTCCTGAATTGCCAATGGCACGAACATCGCTGACGGAAGCGGAGAACCTGCGGCAAAATATGAGGTGAACTCAACTGTGAGAATCATTACACCCGCATGCAGGTCTTTCGTGTGCCTACGATGACTCCGGCACGGTTATCCCCCAGTATACTGCCGAAAAACAAAGGCAGTGTCACAAACTACAACGAAATGCTCAGCAAGTACGGATCTGGGAAGAGGCATGTATCAGCAACTTATAAGTCAACTTGAAAATGTCTTCGCAGACTCATCAACAGATGCAAGGTTAGATGTTGGCAAAACTTTTTCGACGTCGTGATCCATGGGCTACAATATAGTGATGGGGAAGCTCGGTGCCCAAAAGAAAAGGTGAACGAAATTTTGTTGGCTCTATGTCCAATACACCCCGCCACCGATTAGGCCGCCCACGATGGCATACCAATGAAAATTCCACTTTTCACAAAGGTGGAAGTACACAAAATCAAGAAATGTTCCAGGACCAGATGCGACTCCAGCTGACGTGTTACCGCTGATCTTTCACGTTCAATCTGACCTGCACATTCAGCGCATGCCTGCGCGAAGGCATGATCTCAGAGTGCTAGAAGGGGGCGAAATTAGTGCTAATTACTAAGGGAAAAGGGAATCCCGAGTCACCAGCTGCATACCACCCACTGTGTATGCTAGGTACGGCCGATAGTGTTCACGACGAAGTAATCACGAGAAGTAATCATACACCATCGATACAATCGGAGAAGAGGTGAGCACGGTCCAACGTGCGGTGTCACAGTCCCACGCGATGCGTTGTCCTTCTGATTAATCTGGATGTCCGAAATACATTTATCTGCGCTAGATAAGCGAATATTTTGGGAGCGCTTGAGCGCTTGTTTCAAGTATCAATATATCTGATGCGGATTGTGAGGGACAATCTGAAGGATTGTAGCCTACTCTACGACCCGAAGGAAGTTAGTCAAAAGATGATACTTACTTCAGGTGTCACTCATCCTCGCCCCGGACTTATGGAAAATCTCCTCTCACAGACTGCTGCCGAATGAGCTAAGCTTGATGGGCTTTTCGGGCGATGTCGTGGTGCTAGTCACTGGACGCACAGTCGACCTTGTGCAACAAGAACTAAATATGCTAATGCGTCGAGTAAGGTACTGGATGACCGCTCTCGGTTTCAGACTGGCACCGGAAAAAGCCGAAGTGGTCAACATGACAAAGAAGAGAATCCCCAGGGTAAAGCCTATTGGTGTTGGGGAAGTGCTGGTTGGATCGAAATCAGCAGTGAAATACCTGAGTGTACTGATAGACTTAAGGATGATTCCTCCTCTACAAATCTATGCAACAGCTGACAAGGCTGCAGCGCGTGTAATGGCATTCACTTAATTAATGAGCAACATAGAACTGTCCACCTCATCAAGGAAACGATTTCGCCAGAGCGGTGTGAAGTCGGTTCTACTCTATGGGTCAAAACTATGGGGGACGCTCTCAGCAAGGAGTTACACCGAAGGCGGATGGCAAAAATGCAGAGACAAATGGTACTGCGCATTGTATGCGCATATCGAACAGTCTCCGGGACAACAGTGCTGGTGATTTCAGGGATGATGCCCATCGCCCTCCTTGCTTGAGAGCACAGAAATGTTTACCCACGCCGGAGCCCAGACAACAGAGAAGGGGTCACCAGGGAAGAGAGAAAACGCTTAATCAGCCATCAGAATGATATCAGTCATTGTCTGGTGTATTGATCGATAGCTGACTAAATAATGTTTCGGGTTTGCGTTTTTTTAGAAGTTTTTGTTTAGAGAATTATCGATAAAATACAAATAAAGCGATATAAATGTCTTGAATGTGTCTAAGAAGAAAATTTAAATTCGTTGACATGCTCACGAAAGATATAAGTTGTTACTGACTGAAAATACTATACTTTATTAATAACTTTATTTTGGGTACTTTCCTTCAATACAATATTTTCTTAGATATTTGAAGCAGCTTTTACTTAAGCTAGTTTGCTACATATTCTTAAGGGTATTATTTTGGGAAATTAAGATATGTTTTTGTTATGCTACCATGTAATAAAATATTTCGGCGACCATAAGTTAACTTTATCGACGAGCATTATATTCAAAATAAAAACACATTTTTAGATTTTCGATGAGATGCAACTTTTTATCCTGTATTAATTATTTACTCAAATATATAATTATTTATATATTTACCTGTTTAAAATTATCTTCCTGCATATATGAATAATAAAGCCGCCTGACTTTGAAATTCGAGAGAAAAGAAAGTATAACACGGTTGATATTCAAACTCACAGCTTCTGAGAAAAGATGCTTTAAATTTGCATTCCGAAGTAATACATAATATTACAAAAAACTCCTTCTAGAGCATTACGTTTATATTTGAAACTCGGCTCCTTTAAAAGCATGGTCATATGTGTATATGTAAAGCAACATCCCAGTGACATAGGTTGACTACCCCTACCGAAGCAGCAATATTATTATGCAGGCCCAGTTCAAGAAAACCTTTAAATCATAATCCTTTATAGATTTATACCTATGAAAACTGAAAAGCCTCAAGGGAGTATTTCATGTGAATGATGATAACGCTCATTCAAAAATTGCTGCTGTGATAAGGAATCGTGAAGAAAATGGACTTTCTGCTGTTCTGCTTATGTAATCTCCTTTTCTGGGTATATTTGATTTCAAAACTATATTCATAGTTATAGCTTTCAGAAATTTTATTACTAGTAAAGACATATGCGTTCAGAATATTTTCCAGATAATGTTTATTCAGTTAACTTGGGAGAAAATCAAAGATATTTGCTGAAATTGCTGTTTTTACATCCATTTCGGGATAATATGCAATAGATGACCAATCTAATCCAAATATATTTTATGCATATAGTTCTATTATCATCTGCTTCATAGTTGGGTTGACGAACCAAAAATTTCCATTGACAAATGGTAAATCATGCTTCTCTTAAGACCTCGAAATTGATAAAATTATTTGATAATATATTCCAAATTTTATCTCTTATATATATATATATTGTTTAAGCTCTTTTATGGTTCAATTAAATTACTAGAAACTAGCACACTGTTGCTCCGTTCTTATCTGTGAGCATCTTTTCCTCGGAAAGAGTTTTCAAGATTTCAACGACTTTTCTGTTATATTTTCTGGAGAGAGCATGCCTGCTTCCTCAGAGAGATGAAAATGGAAGCTGGTCCATGCGAAGATGATTTTCGCATCATATACAAGTAGGACTTATAATGCCTTTGAGAAATAAGTAGTTGCATCAGGAAATAATCAGTCCCACCATGGTTTCTGTAGCACCCGTTGCCTCTTGAGGTAAGGAGCTTAACGGGTAGCATGATTACACGTCTCTTGTTCGAAGTGGGTTCCCCAGTGTTGGCTTCAAGGCGACTGAGAGTTGACGATCTCGCAGCAGCCTTATCCGCTGACGCTCGTACAGTAATAATATGAGTATTTTGGATCATATTTACGCTCTGAGTGTCGAATTCCTAGTATCAACCAGACTACCGACTGAACACCTCCCCTGTTACACCGAGAATCTAGCCTAGAGTCACATGACTTGTGACTGGGCATCATTGGTCATCGTCTACATTTGGTCATCGTCGTACATTTGAGTTAGGGGTAATCTCTCTTTCAGTAAGGATGTAAAACAAGGAAGAGAATTACTACCAGAGAAATCCAGTTCCCTCTGCACTGCCAAGTGAACTATGATGTCTTTCTGTCCTTATAAGAAGAACTGGCCGCACGTAATGTAACACGTAGTTCCAATTGTGTTATTATATCAACCTCTTCCCCGTTATGTTTCCTGGAGCAAGCAAGCCTATTTTCTCTCGTCTATCTGCTGCATGCGAAGAAATGAGGTAATTTGAATTAATTTGAAAAATGATACTCATAATAATAATAATTTTTTCTCTACGAGATGTGCCAACGGCGTCTTGCCCATTTCGCACACGCAAAGAACGTGTGGCAGGCGTTACCTGTCATCCCAGGGCGGAAGACGCAAGCTAGATACGGTGACTTTCTCATCTTATACAGGTAAGACTAAAATACCCGTGCCCACTGAGTAGTTGCTCAGCTAATAGTCAGTCTCACCATACATTCTATAGAACCATGGCCCCAAGTCACTAATGAGCCATGCGGTCCACCTGCCTCGGGCCTCGTTTACCCATAATTGCTGCCACAAAGTAAGGGTCCTTCTCCGTTCCTCTCGGCTGACGGGGTCTCTCGCCGACTCCCCTCTGCCTTAGTACAAACGTTTCCGTTTTTCTACAAGAAGTTTAATAAGGACTATCCCCGAGATAACCAGCACTGCAGGTTCAGAGACAGTGCGATATGCAGCTGCTATACGCAAAGCTCCTTGCCTCTGCACCTGTGCCAGACTTCCTCGGTTAGACTTTACTAAGACCGTCAGCCCATACTTCGGGGCCGTATAAGAGCACTGACGCCATTTTACTCATCAGTAGACGTCTTTTACTCGAGGTTTGTACCCGCGTGTTGGCCAAAAAACTGAGAGCCGATACTCCCGCAGAATCTTTATCCGCTGACGTTCATTCCTGATCGAGGAAGCTCATCTTCGAATCAATCATCAAGCCAAGGCATTTGATTGATTCCTTCGACTCGATGATCATATCTCCCACCCGAACGGGAATAACACGAGGGATCCGCTTCTCGGTCAGGATAATGACTTCGGAACTTTCCCTGATGTCACATCCATTCTTCGCCGATCTATCCATCTAGCAGAGTTGAAGGAATTTCTCACATCTAGAGTTATGAGCAGTACTATTCGTCTCGAGTAGTGATTGTGGGATTCTGCCTGCTGTACCGCACTCACTACCTCTGCTATTGCACCGATCGTGGATCGACCAGCCCTGAAGCCGTACTGCTGAGGAGACAGATCCACGACAGTTCGGATGCCCTCTCCAAGTCTTTCTCTAATGAGCCTCTCGAGCACCTGCCCAGCGGTGTTCAGCATGCATAGGGGCCGAAATGAAGCCTCGCCTCTTTCTAGCAATTTGGAAACGCGCCCTGCTGATTAATGATTTCACCGCATCATCCAGCTCGATGGCGCTAAAAAGTGGGCATTCTCCAGGACATTCAACATCTGAATCATCGGGACGAACAGGATGCATAGGGAAAAGCGCTCGAACAACCTCGTCCATTTCCAGTTCCATTTCAAGGACACAGGGCCTCCTTCTAGCTCCTAATTTTCGCATGGCAAGCTTCTAACCCGACCCCCACGGGTCTCTATCGATGTCCTCAACTAGATTGTGTCAACAACGTTAACAAACGTAACAACGTTTCGTTAATCAACCTACGGAGAAGTTTTCTAGCCGACCTTTATGCCAGCGTTCGGGAATGTGACTCGTCTCGATTTCTTAAACGTTGAGATTCGCGGCGGAGTCTGTGACATTCTCTCCGCTTTTCAGTGATTTATACCGACCACCAGTAAACAGCAGGCTTATTGTCTCGAGGCCGTCGCCTGGACATAGAGCAGTCGCAGGCATTCTTGATGAGCCTCATGGTGGAGTTCACCATGTTTTCAGCTGAGGCTTCCCCCCTTACCGTCATAATTTCACCGCTCATAAGAACTGCGGCGAACGCGTCGACATTGTTTTTAGAAATATTCCAACCTACAGTTGAGGGTTGGGTTGCTACGCATCGAGTAGCACACTCTCCAATTTCGAAAGCAATGTACTGGTGATCGCTCGCCGAGTAGTCCTCCAGTACCCTCCATCTGTTTATCCTAGGCACTAAGGACTCCGAAGCGAATGTCACATCCGGAATAGTTCCCAAGCAGCCTCCCCGTCGAAAAGTTGGTGTGTTCCCAACATTCATGATGACAAGTTGCCTGCTAGCCGCCATTTCTAGGATACGTTTTCCTCTCGGGTCTGGAAGAGGCATTCCCCATTCTTCACCTTGGCATTAAAGTCACTGCCAACAAGGATTCGGCCTTCCGTGCTCGAGACAGCTTCCTCCAGTTCATCGAGCCTGCTCTGAAAGCATGAAATTGACTCATTCGGCGTGAAATAGACGCTTATGAATGTCAAATCGGCGCACCCAATGAGCACAAAGCCATTTCCGCTGGAGAAAGTCCGAGCTGTGGGTGGAGACCTATCACGTACCCAGATATCGGCGGTGCCGGATCGATCACAATACTCTCCAGCTTCCTCTTTGTTGTGGTGCTGCTCAGATATCAGCAACCAGTCGACTTTTTTCTCTCTTGCAACCTGGTCTAGTAAATCTTGTGCGGTTGAGCTACGGTGTAGGTTGATTTGCAGGACTTGAATCATGTCTTTGCTCTTTTCTTGCTTATTGCATCTTTGAACTCCTGGCACTTCCAACTTCCTGGGAGTGTCACACTTGCCACAATAATAATAATAATAATAATAATAATAATAAGAATATAATAATAAGAATAATAATAATACTTCATTGCTACTTCATACTTCATTGCACAACACATTAAATGTGTTTATCCACTACAGTATTAACTTTAGTTTTGATTACATACGATTGAGTATCCTAAAATTTTCGATACTGACTGCTATTATTGCATTCAACTGAAAAATTTTCTACGATAACTCACACCTGACTTCACAAATCTCTAACTTTTTACGTAAAAATAAACGATCACGGAAGAAAGTACAACGTATATTATAACAATATGCCGAATATCCATTCTTACTATAGCAAGTGGAAAAAATTATTCAAAGAAGAAAACTTCTTACCCAAAAGCAAAAATGTTGTTTCTTCGTTGAAGGAAATGTGCATGAACAGTCAGAATTTTGTCAGTGTGTCTTACTAGATCGTTACGGAAAAACTTTTGAAATTGATGACAACTCCCAAGGCATGCAAATTTTCCGTAGCTTTTTCTTTGTTTTTATGGAACATTCTTATGATGTTGGGGGAAAAGAGGATTCAAGTTGAGCTGTGGGTAAGTCTTAAATAATCTTGTTTACTTTGTCATGGAAATATGCTGTAGTAATGATTCTTTGCAATGAGAAACTTTAAAATGAGCGTATTTTGGTTTTTCAGAGACTGAGAGTTGTTTATATTATATGATGTGAGAGAGTTGTGTGAGAGTTATTTATACTATATGATGTAACGATGATAAGATTGAATTAAACGCAATTTCAATGAATACATCAAAAAAAATATTAAAATTTGGATTCGCATCCATTTTTCGTTGTTATGTTCTGAAAGTAACAAATAGCATAATAATATTCCTTGACTGATGAGCGTATGAAGTAGCACGTTATTTTACGAAGACTATCTGGATTTTATTCTGAAAAATGTATGTTCTCTTCTAAAATTCATGCAAGTTTTGGGCTGGGAAGATAGAAATTAATTTTTCGAATTGGAAGTAAATTCGAGTTATTGTACTTTATTCAAGCTATTAGGTCTAAAAATAAGTTTTGAGGGATTTACAAAAGATGACATAACTAGTATGACATCGCCTCGGACTTCCTTGTAATTTATATATTCATGGAAAAAAGTCACGATTTTCCTTTCTTAGTATGTGTCATTTCGTTAAAGTGTCAACAGCACTCAGTTTTTCAGCTCCAACAACTATTCGCTGAGTTGGAATCAAACTGGACGAAGATCCATGTCAAGTTCAAGAGAATCTTCCTGAAAACTTGGGAGTGAAACAATAAGCGATTTATAACCATATCAAGGTCATGGATATGGTGCAAAAAAAAACACATTGGGTTCCACGAGCTCCAGCCAAGAGACGTTGAACGCTTTTTTTTCACGTGCTTCAAACGCGAAATCGGAAGAGTTCTTGCATCGAATAGTGACGGAAGACGAAAATGGACCCACTACGACAATCCAAAGTGCAAAAAAACGTAAGGTAAACTCGGCTATGCATCAATTGCAACGGCCAATATAATGCTGTGCATCTGTTGCGATCAGCTCGGAGTGATCTGCTCGGAGCTACTCCAGCCTAACAAAACTTTCCCCTCGGAGGCCCTGAACTGGAATGTCCTACCTCAGCTGCCGTATTCGCTAGACCTTGCTCCTCTGGACAATCACTTGTTCCTGTCAATGGCTCATGAGCTGGATGAACTTTACTTCATACGAAGAAGTGAAAACTTAGGTCGATTTTTGCATGGCCTCAAATGATCAGGAATTTTTTAAACATTTTTTTAAAGGGGCAAAATTTAAAAAAAAAAACCTTTTTGCACACCTAATATTTTAGTCATAGTATTGCAAGTTGAGATATAGTACGGGGCATCGAGTGCTCCTTTGATGATATCGAACCAAACTAGCTAGGCTCCGCATAGGCTCTCCGCATAGACTCCGCTCCGAAATCTAAGCTGCTAGAACTACGATCTCCATTATGTTGGAAAAAAAGCATATATCGTTATTTGGATTGCAATGGACTCTCTCAAAATTTTGTGCACGACTTCAATGGCAGCCATACTTCGTCGTAAAGTGCCCATTTTACTGACTTTCTTTATTTCCTGGATACAATTTTTGGATAATAAGATGTCCAAAGCATTATCATACGTATTGATTCCACTGGTTTTTAGATGCTCACAAAGGTTGGAAAACTAATGCAGCATTTGTTTTTGACAGCGCTCTAACGCTGGAAGACCTCACGTCTTCCAAAGTCTTGCTGATGGTATTATTGAAACATGTTGTCCGTGTCTGCACCAGCAGTAAGTTAACTTCTTCCTGGCTTACCTCCCATGCCTCAATTGGAAGCTTTTCAATAAACGGCAACAATTTCAGTGATGAAATATGCACCACATTTTTATACCGTGTTTGGCAGGATCGAGTAAAATATACAAAATATCCTTACCAACCTATTTGTTGTACTATGTGCTTTAGCGATAAAAAAAGAGCCGGAAGTACATACGACAAATGATTGGGAACAGCAGAGTAAAATGTAAATGCAACGTAAAAGCAATAAATAAGAATTACAAAAGTTGATTGAAAAAAAACTTGGCAAACTTGACAAACTGTAGATGCAATAGATAAAAATAAACTTGGAGGAATGTGAACAGAGGGTAAATTAGCGGACGAAAATCGAACGTGAACTCTTCAGATTTCAAACGAAAAGCAAATTAGCATTTCTTAGCAACGTTGAGACATCTAGGCAAAAAAGGGTACTGAAGAGAGAGAAACGAAACTTTAAATAGGAAAAGGGTGGGTCATAAGCAGCAAATATCATGTAACGACTTAAATAACTGAGCCAAAACTTTCAGATCTCAACATATAAATAGATCAAATAAAGTAATTCAACTTCAAGATTCAAAACTCTTTAGTTAGGATAGGTCACAGCCGCCGGAGTGATATGTTGTGTTAGGAAATTGTACATAGGAAAAACTTTTTCATGTAAATTATTATCAGTGGTCAAGCCCTAAGGCCTAAGCCCTTAAATTCTTGCTGAGTCTAACAAGAAGCTGATAATATCCATTCATCCATTTATTATAGTTACAGTATATAATTAATTTAAAATAATTAATTTCTTAATTTCTTGCCGAGGCCGGCAAGTTGCTGAAAACATAGATATTTATATATAATTTGAATATAAGAAATTACTAATAAATTTGCCTGCATCCAAGCTCTGTCTTGGAAATATTGTTCTCCAAGTTTTTATTGTTGCATATTTTGTTGAAAATATGTAGATTCTGTGACGTAGGAGCGGAGGGATAGCTCTCCGCGGTAAAGGCTGCTTTCACGTGGAAAGCTAAGAAAAATCTGAAGAGTTTTTGCCAGAAATTTTGGGGAAACATCAAGGAGGGGTTCTTGCTAGACCTCATAGCAAGCTGCAAACTCTAATTACAAGTCCCTGTAGAAGACCTATCTGTAGATGATTTTACCACTACAGAAGGAGACGCCTTGACAGATTGTGACAGTGAGTCCGATCATGTAGATTCGATGCAAGTTGTCCGGGATGAGGATGGTCGGAAAAGGCCAACTGTATCTCCGGCCCCGAAGCCAATCTCGAAAGGCTCATTCAATGTGAACGAAAGGAGTTTCCCGCAGCTGCACGCCGCTCTCCCGAAAGCTTCGGGAAGTATTACTAAAGCTAACCAGCCCAGTGCGTAGAATAGGTATCGGAGGTAAGCAAAATCCGATCAACATTGCTGCCACTTAGAAACAGAGGGTTCCATCGATAGTGTTATAGGCTATAGGCTTAATCTTAAGCCTTTTAGGGAGAGAATCCATCGAGCATGTGAGAAAAATCAGCTCGATGCCTCAAAATTCGACGTAACCGTGAAGAGTTCTACACGAACTTGCGTACACCCTAAAATGGACGAAAAATATCCATAGACGACCATAAAAGTCTTTTTGATTTTTTAAAATGGGACAAGGTCGCATGCTACAGTAATACACGCCCTACTGTGAAAAATCTGACCCTGTTGCTAAAGGATGTGCTCACTTCCTACGAAGACAATGATGTCAAGGAAGAACTCCATGCCATCCTAGGGAGGATGTTTTGGGAGCCAAAAGGTTCTCAACGGTGGCTTCAAGGAAGGAAAAGAAAACTCTTTCGTCAACCCTTATTTAATTCAAGCCAGACTTTGACGTCAAAAATGCTTCTACATCAAAAGGTACAGTGTAAGCGTTTGACGAAATCAAACACATCGCAGCGCTTTAACTGCGAAAATCTCAAAACTCAGAGACACTGTCGTCCAAGTCTAAATGCGCAGATGTCATGATATTGAGCTCTTTCCTGGAAGGGTGTATATTTACATTTGTAGGAATATACGTGAAACACGGATTTTTGGGTGGGGATCTTATTGAAGACTTCGAAACAGTCATCGCTTTGTGTGAAAAGTCTGGTTTCTTTGTGATAAGGGGTGGCTTGAACGCAATACATCCTTCGTAGGATAATCCCGTATCTAACGGATATGGAACGGCTCTGTTCAACTGGGTGCAAGCAAATATGGATCTCATATTGATTGCACCGAACGAGCCCACCTTCCGAAAAAGCTCGTCAACGATCGATTTCTTTATGGTGTCTGCTAATCTGGTGAATATCTCTCACAGCTTGAGGAATTTCGAATGAAGAGTTGTTGACTCTGAGTCTGATCATCTTTTGGTAGAGCCGGCTTTAAGAGTTAGAAAGGATATGAATCTGGAGGTAGCAGCCCCACAGCTCTTTATTCCATACAAGCGCATCGATTGGGAAGCTGTTAATTCTATCCTGAGAAGAAGGCTTCAGGGTATCTTGATCAACAGATCGAGAAACCTCTCACCCACTGAGATGGAGAAGGCATTCCTTGTTTGAATTCAACCCTTGCTACGGTCATTTCAAAGATAAGCATAAAAAAATCCTGCAGAAATTATCTTTATAGAGATTTATCAGAGGTCATCTTGAAGCTACATTGTAGGCGTAGCACCCTCAGGAAATTGCTTTGAAAGATATACCGTCCCAACTTGAATATGGTTAACTGGGATAATCAGCGGGTACACCTTCGTATAATGTCCCTTAGTAGAATGATTTCGAGAAGAATATCTGACTTTGCCAATGAGAGATTCACACAGACCCTAGCAACCATCAGACAAGGTACGTGAATGTTATGTAAAATTAATAAAATTATTGGCCGGAAGCGCCCAGCCAAAGTTCTCACCTATAACAGGTCCATGCTTATGGATGAAAAGGCCTTTGCTGACTCCACTGCAATTAACTTTTTGACAGTTCTTCAAGGGACGAAGCAAATGAGGACTCTGCTTCCAACTGACCAGTAAGGAGATCAATATCAACGTTCGACAACGACCACAAGAGCCTGTGCCTGACTAGATTTTCAGAATCGAGTCCCTCCAACGTACCTATTGGAAGTACCCTGTTTGTGAGCTCTGAAAGTCTCAGGATGCTCGCACTTGAGCGAAATTCCAAAGAATGGCAGGGACTGATGGAATTTAAAATTTTTTCTTAAAAAGCTTCCCTACACGTATCATCTTCTCCTCGCAATCCTTTTCAATACCTACATAAGCATTGGCTGCTTCCCTACGTATTCCCTTCTTTGCTACTTTGCTATTCCGAAGCAATCCAATAGCACAGACGTACTCGCCCAAAATATCTTTTGTCTAATGTGGTAAAGTTAATTGAGAGAGTTAGAAAGTAGCACAGAGAGTAGCACAAAGTAGCACACAGTTCTCTGTAGAGGCAAGAAATGTGCCGGAAAGACAATTTGGCTTCAAAAGAGGTCACTCAACAATAGACGCATTGGGTAGTTTCCAAGCCAGTATAAAACGAAACTGGAAGGCCAAAAAGCTCGTGGCAGCATGTCTCAACGACGTAAAAAAAGCTTTTGATTCGGTTTGGATCGACGGACTTATCTACAATAGGATCCAACTGGGCTTTCCGGTTAATGTTACGCAAATTTCTTCATGAGCATTCATTGCAGCTACATGAGGGAACAAACTGCCTTTGTAAATAAAAATTGAACACTAGCTTCCAGATCATCTTAGCCTATCCAAAAAAACTCCTCTTTTACTCCTGAGGTGTACTTAATAACAGGACTGGCACAATAAGTGATCATAGATCTAGCGGACCTTCTTAGTTAAGGAAATCAATGAGTTACATTCAATAATTACAAAAAAGCTAATGAGTTTCAGATAAATTAATATGAATAGCTCAACTTATATTAAAAGCAGTTCATAGCGCTTTAGATTTAAGTAAAGTGTCTGTCGAAAAATGATGATGAAACATGATGTCATTTTACACGTATAAAGTTTAGTACAACATTTGACATTTCATGAAAAGCAGTCTCATCTTAAAATTCAGTTTAAAACTTCTCTAAATATTTATCAAGAATCAAAAAAAGTTAGTCGATATGGATCGCATGACATAGAAGAATGACCAGAAATATCTCTAAATTTCATTGGAAAGCATCTTTCAAAATTTTTTTGGGCTGAACTGCCTTGAAAATAGGCAAAATGGAGTTTAATGGTACACGACAAAAATCGTAAAGTAAGCTTGCACTATATTTGAAAGAATCACTCTTTGCTGTGGATTGTGGTATGAAGGAACCAAGCAGCCATATTTCCTCGAAAATCCAGGCAATCATATCTTTTCAACTGATGAATAAAGCTTTTGTGATGTGCTAACTCTGACTGGAAATATTGGTAAACACAATATGCTACACAGAGGTATGGTTTGACCGGCTCCATTTCTATCTGTTTGTCACACTTCCCACGAAAAATGACAATTAGTTTGTCAAGTCAGCTGTTATGGATCGGAGTTATTTGGATCGGAAAAGATATTTTTTAGGAACTAAGATGATAGAATTATTTAAAAATAAATCGAATGAAAACCTAGTTCATTAGAAAACTCCCCTCGGAATAGTTTTAAAAAGTGACAGAAAATAATGACCTGGTGTAAAATCACTTATGACGTATGATGACGTATCACCTATTCGAGTCTCTAAAATTGCACTTCCTTATCTCAAACCTTTTCCCATCAGACATCTATGACTGGAGCGGACACCCCTAACAGACCAAGCCTACAGCAAAGAATTAAACACGATATACAAGGTAGCAGAAAACACTGGATACAAGAGAAACCTGGTGAACAAGATACGAAGGAACCTTGAAAGCACAGAAAATATGAACAAAGTGGCACGAAAGCTTGGACAACGCTAACATACACGGGAAAAACAACATACAAATTGGCGACGTTGTTGAAGAAACACAACACAGCATCACGGCTTTCACAACAAGGAGCAACTTGGGACAAATACTACGAAAAAACATAAACGAAGAGGAGCATAAACAAGGAGCTGAATATTCCTGAATTGCGTTTTGTGTTAATTTGAAGTGGCCCAAAATAAAGTTTCAAGTGGCAAAATGGACGTAAGTGAATTGTTCCGAATTAAAAATATGAAAAGACACATTAAAGGAAAAATGGTAAGACATAAACAGTGTTCGCATTGAAAATAAAAAACTAAGTATTGAAAAATATAAGTGGGATGCCGATCGATGGTTCTCAGTGAACAAATTAAAGATATGAAGTGGTCAAATGCGGTAAAAAGGATAAAATGCGGTAAAAACCGACAACATCAATGTTATAAAAACAACAGCGGTCTTAGAAACGAAATCCAACTTCTTAGAAAGGAAGAGTGTGCAAAATCAGACAGGTAACGTAAGAAGAAAGTGACACAACATTCTAGCGGTGATTTCAAGTTAGATGTACCGGCGCCGAATGATGTCGGTCTCGAGAGCGACTGCGGAGAAATGGAGTCCCACCCCGAGCAAACTCATTGTACTGAAGACAGCATTGAAGTAATGCAAGCACAGCTGGAAGATATTCAAACGAATAGTCCTATGTTGAAAGAAGTGGTGAGGAAGCAGAGGAACCAAAAATCTACAATCAACGAAAATCAAGCAAGCGTATCGAATAGAGTAAGTGTTCCTCCAATAAGAGGTCATAATATCAATATTTAAGCCTTAAGAGGTGAAATAATTGCAAATAACGTAGAAAACATAATTCATAATAACAAAAAATATAATTAATAATTCAACATAGTAAACGGGCGAAAATAGAAAAATTCAGCAATTCAGGTGCCATTCAATGCTACAATTGTCAAAGGGTTCGCCATATAGCGGCGAAGAGTTCAATGCAGATGAGGGGTGTTAAGTGTCTTAGCACTCACGAAAGAAATCAGTGTTCGGTCCCCAATGAGACTGAAAATTCTCAACTGGAATGTGTACTGTGCAAAAAGTATGGCCAGACTGCATGCTTTAAGGGATGTCCGAAATGATAAAATTTAGTAGAAAAGAAAACCCTAGCACCCGAGCAGTTTTTCTTGAAAAATTTTCTTGATGAAGCGAGTAGAGAATGCTTCGGCATTGATTATGATCTTCATTTAAGACGAATCAAGCTTATTGTAAAGGGATATAAGAACCTCACAGACCTCTAAGAAAAGAGAAAAGCTTTGAAGAATTTCACCCAAACTGAAATCAATGGAGCTTAGACTCAAAATTGTAACCTTAAATGTCAGCTCGATTTTAGCACACCGAAACAGACACAGCTTGGGTATCTTCCTGCAAACCATCAAGCCAGACGTAGTTCTTCTTCAGGAAACAAGACTGAATAATAAGTTTAAGTTTATTTTAAACACTATGATAAGAAATGACCCCTTGGGTACAGCAATTTTTGTCCGTAGTAACCTGGTATACAAACAAAATAAATTTAACCCCCTGCATAAGACGCACATAGCTACAATAGAAATCCAAGCCGGATTAGGTTGGAAAGCATTGGCGTCAGTTTACATTAAAGCCAATGAGTTAGACACAGATGAAATCAGACACAATTCTAAACAGTACCACGGAAAACGCTGGAATTGTTATTGGAGGAGACTTCAATGCTAGACATCTGAACTGGAATAATTACCGGAATAACATACACGGCTTCACACTGAACCATTGGCCACCTAGTGCAAACCATGTCTTTCACATCAAACATTGACTTCGGAACTACCAAGTAGGAACGGTACGCAAACATACTCTTTCATCGATTTCTTTCTCGTCTCTTAATCTCTCATTACACCTAAGCTGGAGCGAGAACTACTACTGAGAAGCTATGATTTCGAATCTGATCATAGAGCCATAGAAGTAATACTCAAACCGGGTTTGGTGCAATATAAGCCACCAACTTACACGCTCGATTACAACAGAGCAAACTGGCAAGATTTCCGTAAACAAAGCCACTTCCACTTCAAAGAAAACCTTCCACCAAACGATAGAAACTTAAAAAAATTCTTGTTAGATTCCATTTTTAGGTTGATATTTTTATTTTGCAACAGACAGCTGTTTCGAGGCCGATATGGTCCCTTCTTCAGTGTTATGTCTATTATGTCTATAGTTATGTCTATGAAGAAGGGACCATATCAGCCTCGAAACAGCTGTCTGTTGCAAAATAAAAATATCAACCTAAAAATGGAATCTAACAAGAATTTTTTTAATTTTTTAGAAGGTTGCAAACATCCGAACCAACAATTGGAGATAGAAACTTGTCTGAGATAATAGACTCCGTGAATATATTAACAAATCAGAGACGAAATTGACGGCAAACTTTTTTTTAAAGACATTAAGTTCTTGTCTGGATAATGGTCCAGAAAAGCAGGTTCTCTTTTGAACTCTGCCACCGACAAAGTTGAGGGCGCTAATATTTGTGCAAAATATTTTGCTGAGTCGCATAATAACTCTGTAGCGGCCACGGATTTCGCAGCGGCAACTATAAGTAATTTCTACTTGGAATGAATAAATAATCGATAACGAACGAACTTTTCATCTGATGGGTACGCCAAAAATTGTGCCAAAAGAGTACAAGGAATTTTGCACGAAAGAGTATATTAAAAGCATCACAAAAATTCTAAAACCTAACATTTTCTTTGGTGATAATAGGATATCAAACAAAATGATAAAAAGGCTTTCAGAAATATGCTCTATCTAAACCAGCACACTAACTATCAATCCTGTACAATACAGACCTGTGTCATTCCTCTTGTGTGACAGCAAAATCTTAGAGTAACTCCTAAGAGACCAGATTTTTTCGGAATGTGGAAGACTTAAAGTCGTCAAGGACAATGAATTTGGGTTTATCAAGAATAAATCCACTACCCATGCACTTATGACTCTCACTGAAGACGTGAACTTAGGTTTTCGCAAAAAATCCGCGACACTTGCGTGCCCTATTGATCTGCAGAATGCTTTTGATACTGTTTGAATCGAAGACCTCATATTTAAAATGGCTAGTATGAATTTTCCCAAAGGACTATGCAAAACCATTCACCATACCTTTGTGACCGAAAAATGAAAGTCAAACTACATAATTTCTACTCAGATCGGAACATGATTAAAGCCGGTATACCACAAGGGTCTGTACTACGACAATCCTTTCTAACATCTGTTTAGCTGATTCTCAAGTAGATCCTCAAAATGAAACGAAAACGTAGATAACACAATGATATACTCCACAGGCTTGTGGGTGCCTACTCTCCAAAAAAGACTAAACGAATATCTATTTTAAAAGAAGGAAAGCACGTATCTTATGCGTTAGGAAACGCATAAGATACGTGCAGTTGAAGCGATGACTAACTTCCAATAAAACAAGAGCGCAGGTGCATCCGATGGGAGATCGAGACGCGTTGTCTATTGTTCTGTAGTCATTCGTTTGTCATGTCATGTTTTTTACCTGCGACAACTTCTTATAAACTGGTTTATGACCGACTAGATTAGCAAATATTCCTTTGGGCAGCTTATGATTGAAATAGCAAAAGTTAAACAAGGTCTGACATCCAGGACTAGTTTAGAAAATACCCAAACTATAAATACTACTCGCCCACGTTATTGAAATCCTTCATAGAGGTCAGAATGTTTTCGTCAAGTTAGAAAATTACCTGTCGGGCCTGCACTCAACTGAACGTAAAGCTCCACAAAAGTCATCAATCTCCGCGGTCTTTTAGGATAACTTAAAGCCGAAATAAAATACTGCCAGACTGCGATGCGAGAGCGCGATGCAATACTCGCACGCCGCGGTGCAACGCATTCAATTTACAATGCACGCGATGGGAGGAAGAATAATGTTCTTATGACAAATGTCAAATTGGTGACGTTTCAAATGAAATTTGCTTGCAATTGTTTTTGAATTTTGAAAAGTTTCGAATTTGGAATTTTCCTTCGTTGAGCAAATAGCCTCAACAAGGATGCACGAAATTTTCATTCAAAATTCATTCCGAATAACCCCCGTACTTAAAAAGTAATCAAGGCACTTGAATTTAAAATTTCATTTAAGCGCAATCAAGCATCTGACAAGCGTCAACGCATCTCGTTGCGAGGATTTTTAGATTTTCCGAATATTTCTCGCCTTGCATTGACGCATCGCAATCATTGTACATTGTCCTATAAAAATGCATGTTACGAAAACTGCTTGACATTTGCTGCGAGACTCTCATCGCAGTCTCGCACTTTTTTAATTTTGGCCTTTATACAAATCGCTATCAGCGCACTTATGACGTATTTCGGCAAATAGATGCGTGATGATTTGTTCTGATGGAGAGTAGTGGAACCATTCACATAAAAAAATGTTTATGGGACAATCTTTGAATGTCTTTTTTTTAATTCCGACAGAGCTGATTTCTTTTTTCTCAATAACAACTTATTTGTTTAGCAGAAATAAAAAACGACTTTACTTACTTAGAAAATCCATGTTTTTTCATCCAAAGGCAAGACCACATTTGATATGTAGATCCTTAACATTATCAGCACAGCTCAAATAATGTTCTACATCGTTTTGTGTCGACGTTGCTAAACATAATTTGAGTGCATACTAAACATCGGCCACCAATCATGAAGATAATGCCATTCAGACATAGATTTGAGACATGAATTAACCAAACCAAATATTGCAAATAGAACTTTGCACTTTATACTGCAGAAGTAAATCTTCGGTTGTTGCCAACTAATACTACTTTCGCTAGTGTGTTTGAGCTACACCCACAGTTTCATTGCCCTTCATGACCACTTTTGGTATGTAAGGGGTAGGGTAACATGGTAGCGTGTGGGCGTACGCCTATCTAAAATGAATTTTCTCTAAAGGTGCGAACAACTATGAACAACGTAGAACTCAATTCCTTGTGGCAATATAAGGAGTTTAGGATGGAAAGGATTCAGAACATTTGGTTTCATTTACACGGATTCAATATCCAATTTCATTACTCAGTAGGGGTTGCCTGGCCTGTGGTTCGACAAGAACTTCGCAAAAGGACAATCGTCCATTTTGAAAGGTATTCATGTGGTACAGGAAGAATCTCCCGGCTTTATCGAGACGGAATTGAAGCTCTATATATTGTTTCATCTGACGTTTGAAAAGGTCAGAAGTGTTATTATTATACCTTTGAGTTTGTGAACTGATTGAATAAGTTGCAATATAGTGTCTTATTAAATTCTAAAGGTAATATTAAAATCATCAAAAATAGGTTCAATAGTTGTTCGTATTGAAAATTGAATCTATGGTTAACATCAATAAATACTCAGAGTAAAGAGGAAATTTAAATCATACCACTCATAAATAATTATATCAAAATAAATTTTTCGACGGTCAAATTAAAATTAATAGAAGCAAGTGATCCAGAATGCAATTCTTTATAAGAAGAACCGCCTGGACGTAGTGCGACACACAGTTTCATTTTTCTTTTTATATTATTATCTTTCCCACCAAACTATCTGGAATGCTCACGATTCTCTTCACAACGTACAAACGATACCTTTTTAGATATTAAAAATATGTGGCAGACACCACCCGCAATACGTGATTTTTCCCTTTTACTGCGTCGGGTACTAGTCATCTTTAGTATTCAGAGTATAATCACAATAGTAATGAAATACTCTAGAAATTATTTAAGTATCATTAGTTAATCAATATTTCAATACATTACTACACATTTATAAATTAACTATAGAGACAATTCATTCAAAATTTCATTGATTTCTTGTAGCATTAACATTCTTTCGCGCGAGCCAAACTAACGGCATTTACAAGATTCCATTTCAAAGCTTCCTATCGGCAAATGAATCATCTAAGGGCTGAAAATTTTCAGTTGAAAGTTACTTGAATTAAAACAAGAATAACTTCAATCGCTCCTATTGTGTTATCATCTTCGCTTCAGTGAGAACTTTTTCATAAAACTTGAACGAAATTCGTAGACTCGTCAAACTTAAGGCTTTTATAATGATTTCGCGCATCGAAGCCTAACCTGTTGGACCACTAATGGATCAACTTTGAAGTGCGAAGAAGCGAAAAGACCGCATTGTTCCACTCCAATCCTACAAAAGCGGATTAGGACGGCTACAGAATTAGAATAGATTTAGAATTTATTTATTGGGTGATTTTTTTTCAATCTATATACAATCATTATTTACAATATTTTCTTAACCTAATACTTAGCCTACGGGCTTTGCCTAATCGCTGTGCCCAGAACTCTATACTAACATTTGCTTAATATCAAAAATTATTACTGATATATCAAAAAAAGAAAATTATTATTACTAACATTTACACCCTAAATGTGACCTCTGTTGGTTTTGGTCGTTTTATATTTATTTAATTTAAATCTTAATTTATATACAATAATTATTAATAAAATTTTTGTTTTAATTTTTTTTTTTTGTTAAATTTTTAATACAATATTTTACTTATAATTATTATTAAAATTAATTTCTTAATCTATCCGTTGGCTGCCTCCATCGCTCGACTATCTGCCGCGTTACTAATTGTGGCGGTCTCGTGCTCCGCCATACGCTTTGCAGCTCGTTCGGTCAATCTCTGGGCGTAGCGGTGAATCGGCTCCACGTCTGCCTCCCGGTATACATATCGGTTGGGGTAGGACCGTCCGTCCTCCCTTTTGAACACTCCAGTGCAAGGCCGAAGGATTTTACGTTCCAATAATCCTATCTTGCCCCATTTGCATTTTGGTGCTGCCTGCCATATCAGCACTGCGTACAGGAGTACGGGCCTGATTAGAGCTTTGTAAGCAATAATCTTGACCCGCTTGCTGGTCGTTGACTGTTTCCTGAAAAGAGGCATAAGAAGATGGTATGCATAAATGGCTTTCTTCCAAGCAGAATCTACGTGAGCACTGAAGGTGTTTTTTGTATGGAAAATCACCCCCAGATACTTCGTTTGTTTGGAGCAGTGCACCACCTGCCCGTTCAATTTTACTCTGGTATCACAGATGTTCTTTGTTCGACGTCCATATTTTTGATGTGGGTCCTTGAACACAATCAGCTCGCTTTTCCTAGCGTTAACCCTCATCCCCCACTTTCCGTAGTACGCAGTTAACGAGTCCAGGTACCTTTGGAGTCTCGTTCGCGCAAAGCGGAGATTGTGCTCAGATGACCACGCCAATAAGTCATCAGCAAAGAGATTCACCTCGATTCCAGGTTTAAATTCATCTCTGATACCGGGAATGTCAGACGTGAATATATGAAAGAGAAAAGGGCCTAGAATAGACCCCTGAGGGACCCCCGAATCGATACCAAAGGGTTCGGAACTAGCTCCACCAGACACCGCAAAGGCAGTACGTCCCCTCATGAAACTGCCTACTATTTTTGTAATGCTCACCGGGAAGCCAAATTGAATTAGTTTGTAGATAAGTCCATCGATCCAAACCGAATCAAAAGCTTTTTCTACATCAATGAGGCACGCTAATACGACCTTTCTGGCCTGCCAATTTCTTTTTATACTGGCTTGAAAAACAGCCAACGCGTCTACCGTTGAATGAGCTCTTTTAAAGCCGAATTGTCTTTTCGGTACAGTTCCTGCTTCTTCAGAGAACTGTGTGATGCCTTGTAGGATCACTCTTTCCAGTAACTTCCCTACGTTGGACAGAAGAGATATCGGACGAGTATTGACTACGTCAGTACTGTTGGACTCTTTCGGAATGACAAATATTTTGGCGCATTTCCATTGCTGAGGGAAGTAGCAAATGTTTATGCAGTTGTTTAGAAGGATTGCGAGAAGAACAAAATAAGTATGGGGAAGTTTTTTTATAAAGAAATTTGAAATTCCATCAGCCTCAGCCGATTTTTTTGGAATTTTGCTCTAGTGCGAGCATCCTGAGTCTCTCAGGGCTTACAAACAGGGTACTGCCAATAGGAGCGTCCGACGGATTCGAATCGGAAAATCTAGTCAAGCACAAGTTTTTGTGGTCCCTGTCGAACGTTGATATTGTTCTTTTTACCAACGAATTGAAGGCAGAGTTATCACTTGCCTTCTCCCCTTGAAGAACTTTCGCAAAATGGTTTGCGATGGAGTCAGCAACGGCTTTGTCATCCATGAGCATGGAACCGTTATAAGTGAGAACTCTTGGCAGGCGCTTACGGCCAGTTATTTTGTTAATTTGAGGAAACATACAGGCACCGGGTCTGATGTTTGCTAGGGTCTGTTCGAATCTCTCATTGGCAATATCAGATGTTCTTCTCGAGATCACTCTATTAAGGGAGAGTATAAGGAGGTGAACCCGCTGATACTCCCAGTTAACTACATTCAAGTTGCGGTGGTATATTCCTGAGAGTAGTTTTCTGAGGGTGCTACGTCTGCGATGAAGCTCCAAAATGTCCTGTGGTGAATCTCTATAAAGGTAATTCCTGGAGGAGTTTTTTATGGAGATCTTTGAGATGACCGTATTAAGGGTTGAATATAAACAAACGATTCCCTCTTCGATTTCGGTGGTTGTGAGATTTTTCGATCTGTTGATTGAAATATCGTCAAGTTTTCCACTCAAGTCAGCACTAACTGCTTCCCAGTCGATACGCTTGTATGGGATAAAGAGCTGAGGGTCTGCTACCTCCAGCTTTACACCCTTTTTCACTCTTATGGTCAGCTCTACCAAAAGATGGTCAGACTCGGCGTCGATAACTCCACATTTGAAGTTCCTCCAGCTGTGGGAGATATTTACCAGGTTGGTAGACACAATGAAAAAGTCAATAGTTGACGAGCTTCTTCGGAAGGTCGGCTCGCTTGGCGCAATCAAAATGAGATCCATATTTGCTTGCACCCAGTTGAACAGAGCCGTTCCATATCCATTGGATACGTGATTTCCCCATGAAGGATGTCTTGCATTGAAGTCACCCCCTATCGCAAAGAAATCAAACTTTTCACACAAAGTAAGGGCTGTTTCCAAGTCTTCAATGAGATCCCCTCCTGAATATCCGTGTTTCACGTATATTCCAACAAATGCAAAGGTGAACCCTCCCAGAACTGAGCTTAATATAATGACGTAGGACGGCTACAAAAACGCTACAAATGATATATAGGTTCACACCAAGGGAATCCATTCAGAAGTCAAAAGGACATCGACAATGTAGTGAGATACATCCAACTATACTGGTCGAGTTTCAGTGTAAATGTGTCCAACCACTACCGTCAAACAAAATAATGTAAGCTGGTGGAACAAAGAACTGGAAGAAATTAGGAAAAATACTCAAAGATTATTCAGAATAGCTCGCCTCACTAACCGAGATACGGATTGGGAGGACTTTAAGATTGGGAGGACTTTATCTGAATATTTTTAAAACAGCTGTAAGGAGAGAGAAAAGAAAATCCTGTAATCTTTTCCGCAGCAATATTGAGGGAGGAAACGGGACATCTAGGCTAAGCAGGGCTCTGAAAAGAGAACCACATGTGGACATGATGCTTCAAAAGGAGGACGGATCGTGGACAACAAATAAAATAGAACGTCTCAAGCTCCTACTAAACCAACACTTTCTGACAGACAGAAAGACAGAACGAGTAAGCAAGGTGACTCCTTACCGTGCCCCCCCCCCCAAAAAAAATTGGTAAGCCAAAAAAAACGTCCAATCGGTCATCAACAGCTTCCAACCTTACAAATCAAAGTGTTCCAACCTTTCAACCGACAAAGTGTACCCGATCATGCTCATGAAAGCGGATATCACAATAATACGGATTTTGGTGAAAATATATAGAGCTTTCATATCCAATGGCTATATTTCTTTGGACTGGAGAGAAGCTAAAATAGTTTTTATCCCGAAGCTGGCAAAAACCAGCCACTACAAAGCAACGGATTATCGACTTATCAGCTTAACTTTTATCACGCTGAAAACCCTGGAACGCCATGTGGATGGGTACATAAAAAGCACCGTGAACACAACAGAGCTTTGTCACAACGAACATGCAAACCCCCTCCAGGTCGCTTAACAGAAACGGCACTACACGATGTCATAAGCGGAATGGAGGTGAACCTTGCCATCAAAGATTACATTTTAGCGGCCTTGATATCGAGGGAGCCTTCAATAATGTTAAAACTGAGAGCATTGTCACAGCCATTCGAGGATATGGATTAGAGTCATATCTAACTAAATGAATGACGGAACTACTAGCTAAAAGGAAGATTACAGCCGCAGAAAACGCCGTTACCTTGAATTAATGGACCAACAGGGGTACACCACAAGGCGGCACTGGGTACTCACAGTTAACCAAATAGTGGAAGACCTCAACGGGATTTCAAAACGATAGCCTACGCTGACGATATCATTATACTGATAAGTGGAAAGTTCCTGGAAACCATGTCGGAATTGATGCAGATCACACTCTCACATCTTTTTGACTGGGCGAAGCTAAACGGACTGTGCATCAATGCCGACAACGGAGTTTATGCTTTACACCGAGCGCCGTAAACCAGACGCGTTTTCACCCCCGACCATTGACGGAAAACATATCAGTTTAGTAAACAAGGTGAAATACTTCGGAGTAACCTTGGATAGTAAGCTAATTTGGACTCCACACATAGGAGCAGTCACACGGAGAGCTACAGCGGCACTCTTCGCAATGAAAAGACTAGTGGGGAAAACCTGGGGAATAAAACCCAAAATTGCCCACTGGATCTACACAACAGTAGTGAGGCCAATAACCACTTATGGGGCATTGGTTTGGTGGCAGGCATCAAAAAAGAAAACCATTGCAAAAGAGCTAGAGAAGATCCAACGAATGGCCTACCTTGGCATCACAGGTGCCATTAGGACTACGCCAACTGCAGCAATGGAGATAATGATTAATCTCATGCCACGCGACAATTTCATCTTCAGAGAGGCATCACTTGCAAGCTTTCGATTAAAATCCAATTATGGGTTATCTAACCACACACTAACGGGGCACTTATTCATTTTGGAAAAACTGGAGAGAATGGTCCGTCATGTAAAAGGGAGCTGGATAGAATTCAACCAATAGTGGACACAACAATTCCATACAAGACCAGCATACCAACCAGAGAAGCGTGGAAAAAGTTCAGGATTTCACATCTGGAAGTGATATTATGATCTACACTGATGGTTCCAATACGAATGAGGGAAGCGGCGCCGGAAACTTTTGACCAGATTACCCGCAACTCAACCGAAGTTATAAACTGGAGAGCCACACCAAAGTTTTCCAGTCGGAAGTGTTTGCAATGAAAGCGGCTATAGAAGCGGCAACAAACAACCTTAATGGAAGTACACAAATACTCTTGGATAGTAAGTCAGCACTGCAGGCGCTTGCCTCTACCCGTGTAGTTTCACAACCGATGCAGGATTGTAGGCAGGCTCTCAAAACCGCAAAAACCCGAGTAAATGTAGCACTGACATGTGTCCCTGGACACAGCGGTGTAGCGGGAAACGAAAGAGCGGATGAGCTAGCAAGAGCTGGATCAGCCGACCAAAATGCCACTAGAATAGACACAATTAAAGTGCCACTAGCAACGATAAAGAGGGAACTAGACGAAATCCTCTGGAAAGAGACAGATACGGCTTGCAATGACAGGATTGACTGCAGGATAAGCCAAGCTCTTTGGCCTCATCCTAATTGAACGAGGACAAAACAACTCCTTAGAAAAACAAAAATGGCGTCAGAACATTGGTGACAGTTTTAACGGGCCATTATCTTCTAGGTCAACACGCCAAACGAATAGGAATCCAAACGATGACACCTGCCAAGATTGCGGCGAGGAGGAAGAAAGTACAGAACACTTCCTCTTTAAATGCCCGAGTCTGGCCAACAAACGCCTTATTTGGCTGAGGTGTACTAGCGTAACAGAATTGGAACACTTGGTGACCACAGAACTGGGCGAACCCCATGGCTTCTGTAGGACGACTGGATGGACCATCTGTAAACAATACTACTGCACATGGGGAGCTTAGGGCAGATTCTGGCGTATGCTATTTTCCAGCAAGTGCACCCTAGTACAATAATGAATAAACAATAGAATGGTGGTATGCTTGCGCTTTGGAAGATGGCTACCCGGCGAGCAAACAAAACTTATACAAGACCAGCCAATTCTGAAAGTCTAGGATGGTAGATTATGAAGACAATCTTCGTCCTTCCTGTCCTCCGAACAAATACTATTTCCTTAAGCTATTCAGAGCGGCAACCTCTTTGAACTCAACAACAGGATCCTACACTATAACTCTACATGAAATTCCAACAGAATCTACTCTGACTCCTAATACATCAAACGAAATGAACTCTCTTTTTTTCTCTCCAAACTTTAAGACTCATCCTACTTAGGTATATATATTTTATTGTCAGAAGATTAGAAACTAAGATTAAATTTTTAAGAAAATAGATATAGATAATAAAAGATTAAGTTTTCCTGGCAACAGAAAAAGGGGTTTTTTAGTTCCCTCTCGACTGAACTTAAAGGCGCATAAGGTATTCTTTTCATTTAATCAACATCTTAGATAAAATATTGATTGTTGAGCATACAATAAAATGAAATCTCCGTATGAATACAAAAAAAAAAAAAAAAAAAAACTTCTCAAGAACAAACGCAAAATAAAAATTGTTGCATGAATTTTTGATGTTTCACCCTATGGTGAGGACCCTAAATAAAGGGTTTACCATTAAGGAAATATCAATCTTATTCATAAATGTAACACGAATAATGGGTGTTAGTTGAAATTTTCCGGTTTTACTCATAGATGTCGCTAGAGATATGTGTACATTTCTATGATTTAGCATCTATGTCTATCTTTCTATTGACATTAACCTTAAAAAATACACAAATTACAATCTGCCAAAATAATAGCGTCATAGTTCTTTTCCTCAGTGAATATGTCGAGTTTCGTTCCAAGTTAATCGCATTTGCGGCATTCGTTGCTTTTCTTTTTTCACCAAAAGAAAAAAACAGTTGAAGCTCATCGGTTGCTGGTAGAGCTTATGGTGAACATGCTTCAGTGACAAGAACATGCGAGACATGGTTTCGTCAATTTAAAAGTGGAGATTTCGAATTAACAGGCAATGAACATCCTAGTGCAGTGAAAAGGTTCGAAGACGAGGCAGCCGTTATTGGAAGAAGACCCAAACCAATCACAACAACAAATGGCATAAACACTACATGTGACCCGAGGAGCAATTTGCCAAGGTTTAATAGCGATGGGAAAGATCCAAAAATATGGAAAATGGGTACCACACCAACTGAACGATAGACAAATGGGAAATCAAAAAACCATTTGTGAAATGCTGATTCAAACGTTCGAAAGGAAATCTTTTCTGAATCGAATTGTCACGCGGGATGAAAAATGGATTTATTTTGAGAACCTGAAGTGGAAAAAATCATGGCTTTGACCTGATGAGGCCAGCCCATCGACTCCAAGGCCAAATCGCTTTGGCCGTAAGACAATGTTTTGTGTTTGGTGGGATCAGTATGGTGTACTTCGAGTTATTAAAACCTGGTGAGACGATGAATACGGATCGCTACTGAAAAAAAATCCTCAATTTGAATCATGCGTTGATCAAAAAACGGCCGGAATGGGCCCGAAGACATGTCAAAATGATCCTATAACATGACAACGCACCGTCTCATACCGCTATAGTGGTGAAGAACACTCTAAAAGCATTGAATCGGGAAATATAATCGCACCCACCGTACTCTCCTGACTTTCACCTTCTCGCATCGATAGGATACTCACTCGCAGAGCAACGTTTGGCCAATTTTGAAGTCGAATAATGGTTTGTCAAATGGTTTGCCTCGAAAAAGAAAAATTTTTTTTGGAATGGTATCCATGATTTGCTTGAAAGTTGGGCAAAATGTGTAGTGTGTAAGTGTAATGCAAAATTCAGTGTTTTCTTAATTGAAAAACCGGCAAACTTCAACTAACACCTCTGGTATTTCAGATATTAAATTCAAATTTCAACTGGAACGTTGGCTATTTTGCATCGCTTTGAAATCGCATCAAGTTTCTGGCTTGTTAACATAGACCATTGATTTTATATAGCCCCATAATATGAAATGCAATGGCTTTAGATCGCATGAACGAGGCAGCCCTTCAACCGGACCATTTTCCAACATAAAACGTTCACTAAATTTGCGTTTCAATGAATCGATTGCGAGGCATGCTGTGTGACTAGTAGCGCCATCTTGTTTAAACCACACATCATTGATGCCAAGTTCATCCAACTCTGGCGACAAATAATCTTCCAACATAACACGATAGCGCTCTCCATTGACGGTAACCTCATGATCATTTTCAACCACGAAAAAATACTGCCCAATCACTCCTGCGTCATAAAAACCGCACCAAACAGTAATTTTTTGCAACGGTGTCTCAAGAAGCGTATGTGGGTTTGTTTCCGACCAATAATGCATATTTTGCTCGCTAACAAAGCAATTGAACCCAAAATCTTCACCGCTGAAGACAATTTTTTGATGAAATTCTTCATTTTTTTCAAGCTTTGCCCAATCGGAGAAATTTCAACATTTCAAATGATCAACTGGCTTTCATTCTCGAGTCATTTCGATCCTGAACGCATGCCCGCCAAAAGCTTTTCAAAAAATACGTCACAGTGTCGTTTGAATGATGGCCAATTTTTGAAAACTACGTGGAATCGACTGATTTGGCTCATTTTGAATCGACGCACTTACGGCTGCGATATTTCCATTGCTTCGAGCGATACGACGTCTTTTTGCCACCGGAACGTCCAATATTCAAAATGGTGGATGGGTGTCGGGTGGGACGATTATTACGGCGGGGGATTGGAGTAAACACTGCTCAAGTTGCGATTATCGACTCAAAACTTCGGTAACAATTTTTATTAATTTCCAAACGTTGCTATTTCGTTAACTATTTCCCATGATGAAAATGTTTACTTTAACTTTTTGACATTGACAAATCATGAAAAAAGTTTAAGGGTGCGTTCATAGAAAGGTACGAAATTGTTTTTTCCTTAATGATTTGTGTGCCAACTTTGTTTTGATTCTAAAATATCATGAGACATGTTATATTTCCACCATTGCAAACGCTTTTATATAAAAATACTTTATTTTGTTGTTTACTTTATGTTTTGGATTTTTGTAAGTTATTCTGTATCCGGTGGATATTTTTAGCTATCATTACTCGATGTGGGGCGTAATAGCACTGATAGAAAAATTTTGCAAAAACTTATTTTACCTGAATAAGGCTTTTGTTTATAAAATTTGCTGGTAATTATGGAAATTAATGTCACTAAAGCAATTGATATTAAAAATAAGTGGTTGTAACCTGAAAAGAGATTTTTTTCATTTTTCATTGCCCCTAATCCTCCACTCTCCCTAACATAAAATAAATATGTGAGAATTTGATGCAGATAAATTTGCTTTTTTTATCGCATACAAAGGGAAAACTTGCACGTGTCCTTCTTCCGTGATCGAAATTTAACCCTTGAAAGGAAAAGTGTTATGAACAGTGTAAAAATGTTCCCAGTTATGTTATTACTATTATTAACTAATAGAGAAATGAAAAACTCTCTTTATATAACCGTATTGAAGGCAACACCCATAATCAATAATAGCTAAATCTTAGTAAATCTTGCTGGGCATATAATTATGAAAACCGGACGAGTCTGATCGATTCTTAAAGTTGACTGTGAACAATTTATACTGTTAAATATTACTGCATAGTTTCTTATCAAATAACCCAACCACAAGAACTTCCGAATCACATTTTGATATCCTTTTATCCTTCATTATAATAAATCCATGTAAAACCCTTTAAAATATCAATAAATTTAGAACACCATCCACACGCGCCAGTTATTCCTAGCCTTTTCGCCTGCCCACCGTAACATATCACGACAAATCCCTGCCTTGAGTGTGTTCGAATTCTTAAAGTATTGACCTTAATAAATGCTAGCTTTGCTGATTCCGACAGCTGGGCCAAATATAAAGAAAAGATTCGATCCTTCAAATACAAGTCATCTCGATTCGCCTTGAAAAGCAAAATACCCTTACATTGTGTTCCGTCAAAGATATAATATTTTAGATGCTTCTATTTTGAGACAACCGAGAAAATAGAAAATGGCAAGGGTAAGGATTTATCCTTTTAGAATTTTGTTCATTTTTCGTTTGCCGTGAGTTCAAAGAAGTGTTATTAAGATTTAGATTTAGGATTTAAAATGAACTTGAATAGAACTTGAAGTCGAGCTTGAAACAATCAAAGGTGACTGAAATGTTTTGAACGTAAAATATTTGATAAAGATTAAGTACATTACATTCAATAGTTTTCTAATTGGTCATCTTAACGTTTTTCATGTTTAGAATATTTTGGCAATTTTGTATTTGAAAACCGCTTTCTTTCAGGGTTCGCGTCAGAAAACTTTGAGCTACATTTAGGCTGCTCAAATTACATGCAGCTCTTTAATCGATTTCAAATCAATTTGTGATATATGAGCTCGTATGAACTAGAAAGACTTTATTGCGATGCTATTCTAAATTTTTGCTTAAGATAATCGACAAAAATTAACTGAATAACTTCAATTGCTGTTTTATCTTCTACAAGCGAAAAGAAATAGAATTTTATTCATTTTAAGTGAGAAGTAATAAAAAACGGAGTTCGGAAAACGCATGGAAATTACTAGGGCATTCATTCGTGACATGCATTTAACCTATTTACGATGTTCTTTTACTTAAATATTCATTGGCAACCAAATGACTTCTAAAATTTGTACGATAACCAAGTCTCGCTTCTTGCGAACCGTCATCAACCACTACAGTCCATACGTCAGGTTCCAAAGCATTCAAACACTGCTGCAGGACATTAAAGAAAGTCGGGAGAGACGAAAGAACGTTCAAGAATGACTGCAATCTATCATAAATATTAAACCACAAAACACAAAATAAAAAAAAAATTGGTCGCCATCGATCGCGTCAGGCTCCTTTTAAGGGGCTGACGTGGTCTCTAATGAAAAGAAAATGAAGAAGAACCCGACGAAAATGAGAAAACCCGTGAAAATGAAGTGAAATGATCAAGGTTTCCATTTTCCTCACCCGCAAAACCAGTTATCTTTATTAGAGGATTTGAAAATTCCCCAAAAATCACCGAAACTGTTAACGTCTGGAAACCATTCAAATCTACCCAGCACGAAACCCTCAACAACACCAGGACAGAACGAGAACTAAAACGAGGCTAAAAACAGATTACACCGAACATATTACAAAAGCTGTAGTGGACTTCATCAAGGCACAAAGCCAACGCAGTAATATTGGCTCAGCGCAACGGATATACCTCCATATACTAAAAGTCCGCTAAACTATCCAAGACACCGGGACACGACCAAGAAAAAAACTCAAGAACAACTATTCTCCAAGAGCAGGCTTAAAATCTTCATCATATGTAGAGCCAGATAGAGAAGGTTCTCAAATAACTCAAGTTCACGCAAGAGCAGCTGCGAGGCTCGTCGCTACAACTACAAAAGGTTCACGAAGAAACTCGTGAGCAAAGGAAGAAAAATGAAGAGCTACAAAAAATCATCAAAAGTCTAAAAAATACCTCAAAAGGCCAACAAAAAACGAATGATAGTGAACTCTCCCTCACTATTGGCGGAGTCAATATTCTCCTCGTGCAACGAAAAGAAGAGAATGATACCTCTGACGAAGACGTGCAGGCCGAAGAGGAGTAAGAAGCCTATGAAAAGGAAGAAATACACGAAGAGGGGGCTAAAGAGGCCCGCGATGAGGGGTAGTTCCCACCTCTCCCACACACTAAGCCAGCTGTGTGTGTGCTTTTTCAGAAATGAAGATACAGCCAAAACCACAAAACATCCCAAAAAGATGAATTTTGTTCTCCGAACACTTCACGAACTTTGCTATGAGCAAATCAAGGAAGACTTGGAAACTCAGGGCTTCTATTCCATAGAAATTGTCCCCATTAAACTTCAATCAAGACCCACCAAACTTGTCAAGGTCTTCTCCAAAAGGAGGAAACATTAACATTTAATATAAAAATGTCTGCTACCTTATGTGCCAAGTTGTAGCTCTGAAGCCCCGGAATGGTTTGCCGATGTGTCATAACTGATTGACACATACCTCGGGCAATTGGCATTCGCAAACGAGATGCGTAAAGTGCAGCGGGCTCCACCACCATCACGAGTGTAAGAAGCCAAGGGAGCAAACTCCGAAATGTGTGAACTGCAAGAACGTTAAGAAGACGTTTGCACAAATATGACTTCTGCACGAAATAACATAAAATCATCACTTAACCCGTGAAAAAAACACAGCCACTTTCTGCCTACACATCCACAACACAAGAAATGGGACAATCCCTGACATTTATGCAGAATCCGGTTCAACTGATGATGCAAGATATGATGACGAAAGTGCTACAAGGGATGTTCACAGCCACGAACACTAACACGAACACACACTAATGGATCTGGTTAACCGCATTTCCATACCCACGTGGAATGCAAATTCCTTGTCTCAGAAGACTGAAGAGCTATTGTTTAAACTCTCGGTTAACTCTCCAATTTATATTGAATTATAAATTCGATCTGCATTACTATTTGGAATAAATTTTCCTCCCAGGAAACCTTTCTAAAACCAGGAATCCGTCTTGATTTCCCGAACTACACTCTGTATAGAAAAGACAGACTATTCGGTGGAGGAGGTGCCATTCTCCAACAGCCATTTTTGAGAGGCGAAATGTGTGCCATAACCAGACCATTACACCCCAGTTAGAAAAAACAGAAGCCACAGTGACAAACTTCAAACCAGCTCCTTTGAGTTATCCGTGATTTCTCTTAACAACAACAACACCCACTCCCTCAATAAGGAATTTCCACAACACTTTGAAACTATCTTCACCTTCGAAGGCCCACTTTTAAACGTAGGCAACTTCAAGGCAAATCGGCGCGATTGGGAAGCAGTAAGATGTAACCGAGCCGGGCTTAGCTAAATAGGTTCATCACTAGCGCACAAGGCAGCTTACACATCCCTGCCAGTTTACAAACAAAATCCGAAAATAAATACTTGAGCTCCGAAACGAACAAAGGGGAGGATTGCTTCCCATTGGTATAAAGGTTGGAGCCTGGCGATAATGCCTTCTAGAGGATATCCAAATATTTCCGAACGATAAAAAAAAATTCTACCTCCTATCCCCGGACAAAACGGACTCCAATACAAGGTGGAGGCGTTCGCGGACACTTTATAACAATAATTTCGAGAAACACGTTCCTGGAGAAGGACCCTGTGGAGCAGGAAGCAATCCTGATAAAAGCCAGGAAATTATTTTATCCTTGCGGCAACATGAGTAGTACGTTGTACGATCGATCGACCTTCACGACACAAAGAACATTATAATGTTCTTACCAGACGTTTCAGGCATCGATCGTTTGTTTAGTCCCAGGATAGTGCGACTGATCGAACAAAGAAAAATGCAATGCGAAATTGGCTTCTTGACAACATTCTAACATATTGTTGAATTTTGCTTAACAGTGGGCCAATGTGACAAAAATATGTTGAGTGAAGCGATATGTAAATCATGCATTACCATAAATAATAATAGGAATATTATTGTTCAATAGTTACTATACATATTATTAATTATCATTCAAAGTCCGAATCTGATGTAAACGAAAATAAATATAAGAGAAAGAAAATATATGAAAACACTTAAGTAATCTCAACCAGTATGTATAACCCAATTTTGTGAAGGAATACAGGAAGCACGCATGAATTACTCATTACCACATATTCTTTCCTTCCGTCGGACCTTCCCACTTTTCAGGAGGGAAATGATGGCGTACAGGTAAGTGTGTGGTGATGTAGGGCCTCAGGTGTTTCGTTGGTTTGGGTTCCGCAGTGCCATAGCTTGGAATTTCGGGTAAATGTCGTTATATTCGCGTGACAAATTAGTATTCGCAGTAGTTTCCGTAACATAGGTTTATTTTTGGGGACCGCAGCTTTTCCGTTAAAGGATGCGCAATCGTTGTCGTTGCTTTGGGTTTTGATTGATAAAGAAGAGTATAAAGTACAGTAAAGTGTAAAGTCGTATTGCACATGTCGCGATCAAAAAATTGGGCCCTTCAGTGGCTGGTTCAACAATGGAACCGGAACAGAAGTTCACTCGGGTCCGACTCGCGTCCGCATACCTCGCCGCACTGAGCTAGTCGGCCAGCAGCCACCAGTGACAGCCGTGAGTCGTTGACCCTCAGGGTACAACATGTTGCCACGCCCATAGGACTTCAGGTCCGCAAGACAAAATGCAAAACGAATGCCAGCTGGTGCGAAAACTCATTTTGCGATTTCTTAGTATTCAGAGATGGAGTTTCTTGCAATGGCTGGAACCTGGAGGATATCTTACTATTTTCGGAATCAAATAGGGCAATTGCGCCAGTTATCCTTATTCAGATAACAGTTCCCTGAAATTTTCTGTATGGGGACAAAAATAAATTAAATAATATTCTTTTGATAATACCTGGTGTCTGCGGTACGACAACTTGACCTACAAAAAGAAAAGAAAATGATATCGGAATAAAACGAACGAAATACGGCTGATCCAATCATAATGACCAGAACCATGCTTAAACGCGTTCCTGACAATACTACAGGCACGAACATAATTTTCTGTTTACAGAAATATCGTAGGGCATGAAAGCAAAGATCACACTTCATCTCAGAATCGGAAACTTGCTTATACTCTCTTCCATTTCAAATTCCCCAAAGCAATCTTCTACAATTAACAAATGACAATCAAAGCAAAAAACATAATACATTCTGCGAGTTTATTTTGTTTTGAGTTTGACATAGTACTAGCCCATAGTACATTGTATCACATAGTACTATAAAATATAGCACAAAAGGATAAAAGATGAAAATAGTGCAAAAATAAAAATTTTTGAACACAATTGTTTTACAACAAATAGCAACATTTGCATACTATTTACTTTGAGTAGAGGTTGCGGTGAAGTATAACGGGCGTTCACAATTCGAAAAATTGGACACAATTTTTAAATATTTTTTATGGGATACTATAAAGTGTCAAGTTGCGGAGAGCCACACAATTTAAGTGGGAGAAACTCCCCGCCAAATATCTTCAAAAGTGCAAACATTTCTTTCAATTTACATCGTTTTATATATAGATCCTGAAATTTAGGTATGTATATCAATGACTTCTTTTCAGACGTTTCCCAAAAAGTCCATCTTTTGATAGGCCCAACAAAAGCTAAGACAAAATGCATTCAAGCGATTGCGTTGCAGGCAATGAATGGACTTATTGGAAACATTTATGAACAGATGACAGTATATTCATGTTTTAATTTCCTATGATTTAATTTTTTTGATATTTCCAACTTTCTAAGTGCAATAATTAACATACTAATGTAATTGTGTCAGATCAACGTTGCAGCCACTAAGACGCAAAGGGATCTTCCTATTATGTGTTACTAGCTTAAGTCCTTAACTTAAGTCTTTTAAGGAAAGAGTCCCGAGGGTATATGAGAAGCAACTTCATATCCCGCACAGCGTTCAAAATTCCGACAAGAACTGTTTTGGAGTGTTCACAACCCAAGACCATAAATTCCTTTTAGCCTTTAAAATGGGATAAGGTCACTTCAATCTATGCATGCTTTCTTCGAAAGTAATGATGTGGCGGATCAACTTCAGGCCACTCTAGTGGAGTATATTATCATCTTAGTGGAGCCAGAAAGTTCTCAACGGTGGTCTCTCCTCTCCAAAGAAAACTCCTTCCTTTTTTCTTATTCAATTGAAGCCAGACTTTGATGTCTAAAGTCCATGGGGGTAAAAACTCTCTTACACTGAAAGATACAGTGGGAACGTTTAACCGAATCGAACATGTCGCAATGTTTTGATTGCCAACATTTTGACCCCGCTGGGGTAAGAGACATAACAAACCCACTTAAACGACTGCCTCATTGAAAACGAATAGGGAAAAGAAAAAGTTGTATGTATGATTTACACAGGTAGAGGTTGCCCTGCGAGTTCCGCGCTGTCCGATAGTATAGAGGGCTACCAAATTGGGTTTCATTTACTCATATTTCAAAGGAGCAGGTGAACCAACAACAACTCAATCTGTACGGCAGGCCCATGCAGATAAAAGTCAACAGCAGCGAAAGACAAGAGCTCTGTAATTTGCGACGACTGCAAGCAATTCTTTGGGTGTAACTTGTTTGCTCTCATTCGCAAAGTGAACCCTCATTTATCAGTATAAAGAATTGATTTGGGTGAGAAAAGGTAGCTTAGACGTCTCCTTCAAAATTTGCTGTCGCAATCAGCTGCTTTAAGCTCTTCAACGGCAGCAAATGTTCACTAAATCTGCGGTATAAAAAGAACGCTGTTTTCTTGTTCACCTCTGAAACGAGACTGAGAGGTAAACACGAAGCTCACTTGGGAAAACCTAAAGTCATTAGGAAAAACGGCCCAGATGGAATATGTTGAGTAGTTTTGGCTTTGAGGGAACATCTCAAAATAAAATTGTCACTGTGAAACAAGTCTGAAGTATGTGGATGTCATTTTACTAGGCGCAGTTTTCGGATGAAGACTCGTTGAAGACTTGAAAGTCTTTCTGGAAACTTTGAATCAGCACATACTTTGTTTGATACGTTTGGTTTCTATGCAATAGAGGTGACTTTAATACAAGACATCTGTCACGGAAAAATTATGTATCCAGTAGTTATGCAACGGCTACTTCGATAAACACATAGAAAAATCTCTCAACCAACAACAACGGAGACCGAATCACTTGTTCAATTCAACCCTCAACATGGTTATTTCATAGGCCTCAACAAAAACACCTCCGCTAACTATGTTTATAGAGATTGGTCATCAGACATTTCAGAGCTTCATCGCAGACATAGCAACCTCAACAAACTACTTGCCGATATATACCATAAAAACTTGCATATATAATATAATACAGGGAGTATCAGCGGGTTCACTTTCTTATTCTTTCCCCTCATAGATTCATTTCGAGAAGGAAAAACAGCAACCTAAAAAATTTGACTTTCGAATGAGTGTTGTACAAATAGTAGGCAGTTTTATAAGGGGTCCCTCAGGCGTCTATCCTACGCGCCTTTATCTTAAATATATTCACATCTGATCACGTTAGAGATGAATATAAACCTGGGATCCAGGTGAATATATTCCCTGATAGTCTATTGGTGGGGTCATCGGAACACAATCTCCACTTTGCAAGAACGAGACTCAAAAGATACCTGAACTGGTTAACCCTCTTCTATCAAAAGCAAGCTGATTGTGTTTAAGGATCCACATCCGAAATATGGACTTTAAACCAATAGCATCTGTAGTACCAGAGTCAAGTTTTTTTTGGGTAGGGAGGTGAAGGCTATTTACGCCCTGAGTGTCGGATTCCCAGTGGCACAACGGACTTACTGGACTACCGACTAAACACCTCCCCTGTCAACCGGAGCGCCTAGTCTGGAAGGGTTTGACTCATTACTTCGGGCTAGGCCTCCCAATTTTACGTCTTTTGGCGCCTTTGGGTTACAGGGGTTCCTTCTCCAGCGTAGAGGGAAAGAGGAGTAGGATTGCTAGAGAAGGACTACCCAACGGTTGGATCGACTGCGTGCCTCCACCTGTTGGACCGCACTCACCACCTCCGCGACTGCATCTATAGTGGAACGTCCCGTTCTGAAACCATACCTTGGAGAAAGATCCCTAGTGGCGTGGATAACGTCAGCGAATTTTCTCATTATTAGTTTCTCGAGCACTTTCCCGGCCGTGTCTAGCATGAATAACGGTCGGTATGCTGACGGCGACTCGGGACTTCCCTTCCCCTTGCTTATCAGCATGAGTCTTGTCGTCTTCTAACGCTCAGGGAAAACGCCTTCCTGCAAGCAGCATTAAACGCACTGAGCAGCAAGTCAGGGCAAGAGTGATCGACCAGTTACAGTACCTCGGCTGGAATACCGTCTGGTCCCGGAGCCTTGTTCACTTTCATGGAAAAAACTGCTACTTCCAGCGTGGACAGTCCGTGAAGCGTGGACAGTCCGATGTTGTTTCCCTGTGGGTGGCATCAACACAGAGGTAATGTTGGGGGAAAAGTGCCCGTAACATCTCGTCCATCATGTCCGCTTCAAGTACGCAGGGCACCCGTAGAGCACTGAGCTTCCGCATAACTAGTTTATAACCCAGTCCCCAAGGTTCGCTCTTCACGTCTTCAACGAAGATCTAACAGTAGCGTGCATGCCTCTTCCTGGCTTCGCGCTCGTTGAGCTACTCGTACGAGTTGGTGGCACCCCATTCGACGTTCAGCTATTTCATTGGACTATGAATACACCGGAGGCTTTTCGTGTCCAATCCTCCGGTGTAGAGCACTTGATGGTGTTCAGTGTGGAGTTCACCATGTCTTCAGCAGTCAGTCCTCTGATCCTGACGAAGAGCCCAACGGTGGCTCGCCCACCTGCCAAATCACGTATTCCACACGTCCATCTTCTCAGTATTCCACACGGAGGCGGAGCATTGAGTGTCTGGGAGATTAGGAACATTGTCGCAGATCTCGAATGCTATGTACTGGTGATCACAGGCCGAATAGTCCTCTAGAACTCTCCAATCGCATGTCATGGAGGATAGGGACTCCGAGGCAAATGTCACGTCCAGAATGGTACGCAGGCAGCGCAAGCGGCGAAAAGTAGGAGTGTTACCAGTGTTCACTACGGCTAGCCCTACTCTGGCTGCCATCTCCAGGATTCGATTCTCCCTGGGATCTGACTTAGTCATGCCCCATTCAAAACCTTAAGCGTTAAAGTCTCCCCCAATAAGAACATGACCATCTGTGCTCAAGACGGTGTCCTACAAAGAGTTTAGCTTCGCCTGAAATGATGTTATTGGTTCGTTCAGTGTCATGTACAGCACTGGACCCACACGAAACCATATTTTCGCCCACAGCCCGGAACTCTCAGTTGGGTGCCCTTTCGAACCCAGATGGCACAAGTACTAGATTCATCAGGGTACCATGCTGATGAAATTTTATCTCGGTGTCGCTCGCTAAGCAGCAATATGTCGGCTTTCATATCCCTCGCGAACTGGTCAAGCAGGTCTTGGGCATTTGAGATCCGATGTAAGTTTATCTGCAGGACACGGGTCATTACAGAGTTGCTTTGGCTTTGGTTAGGGCTTCTTTGAATACCCGGCACTTCCCTGTTCCTGGAATATGTCCCAGGTCATCATGTCTGGCGTCAGCTTTCTCGCAGAGGATGCAATGCGCATCTTCCGTGCACTCTATTCTTTTATGCCCTGCGTTGCCGCACTTATAGCACAAGGAACTCCTATCAGGTCCTTTGCAGCCTTGTGCCGTATGACCGTAGCTCAGGCATTTGAAACAGCGGAAACGAGCTGCTTTTCGCCGTATCCTGCAGACCACCCAAGCTATTTTTATTTTGCGCATGCATAGGAGTTTTTCGGCTTGTTTCTCGATTAAGTCGGCTTTGGCCATGCGCTGCCCTCTATTATTTTCAAGGGTTAGTCGTAATTTGAGCCCCTTAATTCGGGGAAAACCCTTTTGAGGTTTTCTTCCACCTCGTAACGCAGTCAATGTCCCTGATTTCGAGGCTGGCCGTTGGTCGAGTCAAGTTTAATTTGAGGAAGTATTTGGGGTTAATTGTCGTTAAGAAAAGCAATTTTAGTGCTCACGTAGGTGTTTATGTAGTATTTATGCATACCATCGTCTTATACTTCTTTCCAGGAAACAGACAGCGACCAGCAAGCGTAAGAAGATTATTTCTTATAAAGCCTAAATCAGGCCAATAATCCTGTAAGCAATGCTTGTTCGACAGGTTGTACCAAATTACAAATGGGGCAAGAAACGACTAATTGATCGAAAAATCCTTCGGAGTTGCACGGAACTCTACAAGAAGGAAGATGGACAGCTATGGTGCCAATATATCTATATGTACATGAGACTGCCAAAATCAGCGACGTGGATAGAAATAAAATATTGTTTAAAGATATAGGTATTAGAATATTAATTAAGAATATTGAAAAAAACCCAATCAGCAAAAATTAATAACAATAAAAAAAAAATAAAAATAATAATTTTGCGTGTAGGTGCATAAGTAAGCAAATTTATGATAACTAAATTAAAGGCTACTATGGATTTCTCGGCGCCGCCATTCGGCAAATCTTGTAGGGTAGGGTTGTAGTGCTGATGAATCAGAACGGCCAAAATAATTTCCAAGACAAATGTCACAATTGATTAACAGCTGCTATCATTCCAAAGTGCGAATTCGGGATGTTTATTCCAAAAAAGTTCGCCAACTATAGGGTCAAGCCCGAAATGATTTGTGACAGTGGAACACAGTAAATGGCCGACAGCATGCATACCTTGGCAATAGGAAGTACATCAGCGGTATGCCATTGGCAGAGTACTTTGTAAATTTCTTTGGTTCTCGAAAATCTCGAGATTTGCTGTTCTTAAAATATCACCAACAGAAATATTACAACGATTGGCTCACGTCAGTATTCCCCCCATGGAGGAATCAGATTTCAGCTGTTTTTAGTTATTTTTTAATAAATTTATGGCACCACTTGCAAAAAAGTCACTTCAGTAGTCCTCCAAACTGACCATGTTAAGATCATTGTGATCAAACGAATGGGAAATTTCAAGGGACATGAAGAACAAATAAAAGAAGGAAAACAAAGCTAGCAACACGGTCAGAATGGTTAACACATAGTTAACACATGTTTGTATATGATTGTTATGAAGAAGGAGTGTGCAAGGAGCGAATTAAAAAACAAATACTTTCAGCTGAAGCAACGCTTTTTCGAAACACGTGCCCAATTTAGTTTAATTGGTATATGATCTTTAGATAATAATTTAGATAATAATATGATTGAAAGATATTTATCGACTTAAATTCTATATTTGTAAGAAATTCCAAGTATGAATTTCATTTGCTATGCGTGGGCCTAAATCTTGTAGATCGGGCTGCAGGTTTTGGATGGATAGATAATTCCTCAGTTTCCATGTTTCAATTTCGTTATATCTTTTAGTAACTTGCAGTTTTTTCGGTTGTTCTTACTTCAGATTATCGATCGTAATTTCAAGGTTTTTATGTAAGTCCATTCCTAAAATCACTGAATATTTTCCATTAAAAGACCTTTAACTTTCTATCTGACCGTTCGTACCGTTCCTACTTACCCGTCTTGATTTAATTCCTTCTTGGGCTGGTGTGTGGATTTCATACTTAATAACAGCACTACTTGTGAGCATTATGAAATAAAAAGGTTCTATTTGAATTCTTCAAATTTTTTTTAATTTTTCTATGGTTAAACTGAAAGATGACCCGGTGTCAATAAGACCAATAGATTTATCTTTGTTAAAAGTAACTGAGGTCATAGATAAGTGACTCGATGCTAGCTGAGAAAAACGGAGCGCTTCAATTAGTGTTTAATTCTGAATTGTTCTGGGTTCTAGTTTAGAAGAACTCCGTATTCATTAATTGATGATAAAATTGGCCTGGAAGTCGGTTTTATTGGTTTCCATAACTTTGTATATATTGTCTGCTTGCAAAGACTCTGGTAAATGTGATTGTTATATGAATTATTGTGTAAATTATGGCTAACAAAATCTCGATTTTGTCGTCTATTTTTTTCAATATGTTATTATATTGCCAAAGATTTTTCGGCTGCTTCAGTTATTTGTCTGTCTTTTATACTGTTCTGAAGTATGGCGATTGTGATTGGCTTGGAACCTTGGATAATTTTAGGGAAAACCTCTGGATTTTGAAAAGAATAATTTACTTTATCTGGGGATAATTTCTCTTCTCTTCTCTTCTCTTCTCTTCTCTTCTCTTCTCTTCTCTTCTCTTCTCTAATATCTTGAATAATTTTGCTTTTTTTCTAAATTTTAGACGAAAACAAGAGGCTTCAACCCTCTTTGTGGACATTATATTTTAAATTTTTTCTGAGTTCACTTATACTTCAGACATAGACAACACAGTCGAAATTTATACATTTATCGTCAAAATAGTAAAATTTTGATACATTTGCCTTTTACCTTAAATGTTGAAGTTTGCTTACCATATTGGCTATTCTTTTTTCTATTTAATTTCGTACTGGATATTGTCTTTAATATTTCTGCCGGCTAAAGATCAGGTACACAGCTGATCAATCAGCTGATCGCAATACAGACTGCGATTTGAGTTGGTTTTTTATCATGTTTTATCTGAGTCCTTTGCGGCGGGAACTGAGTCCTTTGCTTCCCCTTGAATTTTCCAAAGTATACTGTCCTAACTGATCCCGTCTGTTTTCGTCATTACAAATATTGCTCAGGTAGCACAAAATGACAAAATGGAGTCATAATTTTGATTTCTTTCAGAATTCTTTCTATAAATTTTATTCTGTTCTTACGCCAGAAAGAAATTTTTTGTAATGCTACCGTCATCTGCTCCATTTGGCTATTACGCCCTTCAATTGCTGTTTAAGTACCAAAATTGGGCTTTCATTTATTCCTCCTCTTTGCAGTTAATTTTCCGAATTGAGTTGACCCAACTTGTCTCTTATCTTTCCTTTAGCTCATAAATTTTTTTCACTTTAACGTTTGGCTTTATTTAGCATTCTTCTGTCCTTAAACATATATATATTTTTTCAATAATTGAATTCGATTGCTTGATTTGAAATGGTTTCTTTCTCTTTTCTCATTACTTTCCTTAATCACTTGCATTGATTCAACATATGTCACTTCCGTTTATCATTGATTTAAGATTTAACATCATTTGTTACATTATTGTTGCTGTTTGGTTTGATATCCAGTCTCAAACATAGGTTGTAGAACCGAGTATGAATTTTATTGGCTATGCATGTGTCTAAGTCCTGCTGATTGGGCAACACGTTTTGCACAGCTGGGTGAAATAATTTTTTGAATTTCTGATGACTATCGTACATAATCAGCATGCGTTATCAGGTATATTGTTTAATTTCACAACGTCTCTGATTTTGTCTTTGAAGAAAAGTTTATAAAATAATTTTATTGTTTTATTTAAATGTTAATTTGTAATAATTTTATTGCTTCAAAAATTTATTGCCCTCTTTAAAGAAAAACAGCTGGTCTTTTATCTATAGAATCAACAAAAAAAAAGGTATGAAAAGGTATATTTTGCACTTAAATCAACGCAGTAAAAAATTTTAGTTTGGCTAGGCTTCATGGAATGTGAATGAACATTACGTGTAAAGGGATAAGCCCAGCCTCAGTAACCTGACTATCAAAATTAATGTATTTATAAACAAATCAATAGGATTGGGCCAATTCCGTGGCGTATTCAAAACGGTGACAAATACGTAAGGACCTCTGACTTGAGACAGTAGACAACTGTTGTTCATTAGTGACGGAGCACTTAAACTTTCCAAGCAACTAAATAGACTCCCAAATAAAACTATGGGGTCCCTCCAATATCCTTCAAGGCTTTCAACACGAGAAAATTTACACCAATTCTCAGCCAAATTTAAGACTACACAGAAACTAGTATGGAATGCCAGGTTGCACAAGCGTAAATAGTAATATCCTACTTATTTCGTATAAGCATTTATTATTCAAATATTTAGACAGCATAATTTAAATGGGCTGCACCAATTCCTTTTGCTAGCGCAATTTATTTGAAGGAGATAGAAATTCATTTCACAACTGAGCAAATGCAATTGGGTTATGTAAATGGCATTTTTTGCCAGCTAAGCATACGCAACATGACTTGTTAATACGATTTCATTGATATTCTGCCTTTCCAAATCCCACTTAAATTATTCTTCCATCAATCCATTAAAAATAATAGCTACCGGTTCTTTGTCATGCTGTTTTCTGGGGAAAACTTTGTATGCCATGAGTGTATGTACATACATATGATATATTAGAAATTCCACCGCTAAAATATGTTAAAATTCTGTACCATCTCTACACTGTTAAAAAGAAGGTACGACATCTTCGCGTCACAGTTAGCTAACAAAGGTAGTGTACATAAAATTGATCTAGTAAATGCTCTATATTTGCGTTGTGGCTAGGTGATTCGGATAATGAGAAGCTAAACAGTACTATGCTAAAATGTACTATGCTATGCTAAAAGTACTATGCTAAAAAAATTCAAATTAAAATTTCAAATCTTGATAAGACCACATTAGTTCAAGCTTGTTTGGCGTGTCGGCATGTGGAATACAATTTAATTCAAATAGTTGTCATGAAGTTGTTTTCAGTTTTCAACACTTTACTGTTCAATGTTTTCCATGAATTCTTAGCAACTTTCGACCAGTTTCCCTCAACCGCTTTATGAAACATATTTTGTCAGCGTTTAATACTGAGGAAATATAATCACATGAAAACTGTAGGAACAAGTCGAAGATAAATAGGCCAGATTTGGAATCGACCATGAGTTCAGGAAAAATAGATCCAGTATGAAAGAATCCCGTATATTCGACTTATAAGCTGGATCAAAGATCAAAGATAGGATCAAAGAGATAGGTCACAACCGGCGGACTGAACGGTTGTGTTAGCTAGGAAAAAAAATTGTTTAGGGAATATATTATCAGTGGTCGAACTGAGGCATAAGCTCTTAAATTCTTAGTGAGCCTGGCAAGAAGCTGAGAATATCCATTTAATATTTATTATAATTAAGAGTATGATTAATTTAAGAATTATTAAGTCAGTGGACAAAACGAGGCTCAAGCCCTTAATTTCTTTCCGAGGCTGGCAAGTTGCTGAAGTATTTATTCATAAATATATTTAATTAGGATATAAGAAATAATTAATTAAATTGTCTACAAGGGGTCTCCTTAATTTAACCCCGCATCCAAGTTCGGTCTTGGAAATAGCGAGGATGGGTGACGTCGGATTGGAGAGAGAGCTCTCCGCGGCAAAGGTTGCTTTCACTCGGAAAGCTAAGAAAAACCTGCAGAGGTTTTTTAAAAAGTTTGGAGGGAATGTAAGTGAGGAGTTCTTGCTAGACTTACGAACAAGTTGCAAGCTCCAACTACGACTTTCTTCAGAGGGATTGCGAGTAGAGGAGAAGGATTTTCCCATTTCCGAAGGCGACGTTCCAGTTGATTTTAACAGCGAGTCCGAGCAAGAAAAGCCGGTAGAAATGGTCCGGGAAGCGCATTCTTATTTCAAAAGACCAATTTTGTCTCCGACCCTGGAGCCCACTTCTGAACGCTCAGTAAACCTGGATGAAAGAAACTTTCCCGAACTTGAAGCTGCCGTTTCCAAGGACGAAGGAAAGGACGAAAGAAAGGACGAAGTTGCATCCACCCCAGTGCGTAAAATAGCTGTTGGAGCTCAGAAAAGTCCGCCCAGCGTTGCAGCAACTAGGAAGCAAAGCGTTCCTTCTATTGTATGTTACAGGCTGAATTATAAGCCTTTCACGGAAAGAGTTGAACGGGCATGTCAGAAAAACCAGCGTACTAAGACTTCGCCTTCAAAATCTGTTGTCGCGATGACCTCCATTAAGATCTCTATCGTCGACATTTGTTCGCTAGCTCCACGTTATAAACGGAACTCTGTCAAAGAATACTTGGACATGCATAAACCAAATTATTCGTTCTTCTCACAGACAAGACTCAAAAATTAACAATATTTTCACTTGGAAAAATATAAAGTCATGAGGGATCACGACTCAGATGGAATCCTTGGAGTAGCTTTGGCTTTCAAGAAGCATTTCAAAATTCAAAGACACTGTCTTCAAAGTCTGAAGTGTGCAGACATCATGATATTGAGCTCTGTTTTGGGAGGGTACACCTTTGCTTTGTTGGAATGTACGTTAAACATGAATATTCGAGAGGGGATCTCACTGAAGATTTGGAAACAGTCCTAGCTTTGTGTGGAAAGTTTGATTTCTTTACGATAGGAGGTGATTTGAACGGAAGACATCCGTCTTGGGGTAATCCCGTATCTAATGGATGTGGAGCAGCTCTGTTCAACTGGGTCTAAGCTAATATAGATCTCATTTTGATTGCACCGAACGAGCCCACCTGCCGAAGAAGCTCGTCAACCATTGACTTTTTCAATTTGTGTGCCAACGTGTGCCAGACCGAAATCGAAGAGGGAATCGCTTGCTTAACTAGAACCCTTAATACGATCATCGATAATATCTCCAAAAAAAACTTCTCCAGGAATTATCTTTATAGAGATTCACCACAGGACATTTTGGAGCTTCATCGCACTTCGTAGCACCCTGAGAAAACTACTCTCAAGAATATACCACCACAACTTGAATATATAGTAAACTGCGAGGAGCAGAGGGTTCACATTCTTTTACTCACCCTTGAAAGAATAATTTCGAGAAGAATATCTGATTTTGCCAATAATATCTGCCATGAATGCCATGAATATCTGATCTGACTCAAGTAAACATCAGACCCGGTGGCTGGATGTTTCCATAAGCCATAAGCGCCTGCCAAGAGTTCTCACTTATAACGTTTCCATGCTCATGAATGACAAGACCGTTGCTGACTCCATCGCAAATCATTTTGTGAAAGTTCTTCAAGGAGAGAAGGCAAGTGTGGACTCTGCTTCCAATTTGTTGGTTGAAAGAACGTTATCAACGTTTGACAGGGATCATAAGAACTTGTGCTTGAGTAGATTTTCCGACTCGAATCCGTCGGACGCTCCTATTGGCAGTACCCTGCTTGTGAGCCCTGAGAGACTCAGGATGCTCGCACTTGAGCAAAATTCCAAAAACTCGACCTGGACTAATGGAATTAAAATTTTTTTATAAAAAATCTTCCTCACACTTATTCTGTTCTCCTCGCAACCCTTCTAAATAACTGCATAAATATTTAGAGAAATTACGTGGGAAGTAGTTATACGTAGGGAAGTTACTTGAGAGAGTAATCCTTTAACGCATCACACTGTTCTCTGAAGGTTCTGTACCGGAAAGACAATTTGGCGTCAGAAGAGGTCACTCAACGGTAGACGCGTTAGATGGTAAACGTTCAAGCCAGCATAAAAAGAAAATGGCGGGCCAGAAAGGCCGTCGTAGCGTTCCTCATTGCTGTAGAAAAAGCTTTTGATTCCATTTGGATAGACGGATCTACCCATAAGCTCTTTCAATTTGGCTTCCCGGTGAGTGTTGAGGTAGTGAAACTGCCTACAAAAAAAGTAGGCAGTTTCATGAAGGGACGTGCTACTTGTGCGGTGTTAGGCGGAGCTAGTTCCGAACCCTTTGGTTTCAATTCAGAGGTCCCTCAGGGGTCTACTATAGACCTCTTTCTCGTTAATATATTCACGTCTGATATTCCGTGTTTTAGAGATGAATTTAAACCGTCTTCGCTGACAACTTATTTGCGTGGTCATCTTAGTGCAAGCTCCGGTTTGCGCGAACGAAAATCCAAAGGTACTTGGGCTCTTTAACTGCATACTATGGAATGCGGACGATGAGGGTTGACGTTTCGAAAAGCGAGCTGATTGTGTTCAAGGACCCACATCAAAAATATGGACGTCGAACGAAGAACATCTGTGATACCAAGGTAAAGTTAAACGGACAGGTTCTGCACTGCTCCAAGCAAGCGAAAGATCTGAGGGTGATTTTCGAAAGGAAAAACACCTTCAATAGTAGTGCAAGCTAGGGTTATTGGGGAAAAAAAACCTTCGGGTTTGCACTATATAATCATATATGATTATATACTCTATATATAATATATATATTTACTCTATTTATACTCTATATATATAGATATATGATTATATAGTAGTGTTAGTATAGAGTTCTGGGCACAGCCACTAGGCAAAGCCCGAAGGATAAGTATTAAGACAAGAAAACTTTGTAAATACCTTTGTAAATTGTATTTTTGTATAAAATAAAAATAATTTGAATTTTACGTTTAAGCTGTTAGTTTAGGGAAGTCGTGTATACGCGATAATAAACCACTTTATATACGAGGGAGGACGAGGAATAAAAGTCGATGTTAACTTTTTGATGCAGTTTTGAGTTTTTTTAGCAATAGTTAGATTAGTGGGTAAAATGAGGTATAAGGTCTTAATTCCTTGGAAAACTTTAGTCTCATTCCGCATTTTCCACAGCCTCTTTACTGTTCTAAGAAATACCAAGAATGGGTAACATAGAAGCAAATAGGATTCTCTACGGCAAAGGTTCCTTTAATTAAACAAGAAAAACCTACGTTTGATGAAACATCCGCGTAGAATGTAAAAATAGATTTTCTGTTCGATTAACTAGCAAGTTGTGAATTTTATGTACAGGTTTCTTCAGAAGACTGCCTGTGAATGCGGACGGCTTTCCCTCTTCAAAAGTGGAGTTTGAAAGTAAATTTTAAATTGGCAAGCAATAAAAAGCAGATCAAATTGACTACAATGTGAACATTCCTGGAGTTGACCTTTAAGTGCTCAGTAGCCTGACTGAAAAAGAATTTCCCGCAATTTATACTGCGTTTTCCAAAGTCTCGAGAAGAATAAGCAAAACTGAAGTTACACTCGTCTCAGTGTATAGAATAGCCGTCCAAAGTGAGGAAAATCTGACCAACGTTGTAGCTGCTGATAACAAATAGTTCTATCTCAATGCTTTCTGAGAAAAGATTCCCTGGCATGAGAGAATAATTGGTTTAATGCTCAAAATTCTTTATGAAGGTGAACCGTTCTGCGCAAACTTCGTTGCTTCTAATAATATTGAAGACCGTATATGTCTTTTAAACCTTTACAAATGGGCCAAGGTATGGTGTTGTACGTATACCCTTCCAACGAAAAAATTTACGAAAAGAGTCGAGTCTTTCTTCGTCGAGTCGAGTTTTCTTTTGACTCAAGTCAAAAGATTTACCCATTTAAAAGGAAGAAGAAAAGATGTCATTTTCGAAAGTTTATAAGAAAAAACTATGCAAAAATAAAAGTAAAATTTTAAAGGAAAAGACCTCAGTGAGTTTCAGGCACTATCCTAAAGTCAAAGATGCTAAGAATAATAAACCGAATCTCCAATAGAAAAAAGAAGAAGGAGGAACTTTGGCACACCTTAAAATAAATTTGAAATAGTGTTCCATTCGCTTATAATCAGCCTATGCACCAAGGTATGGTGGGTATTCAACAGCAGCAAAAAAGATACGTACTAGGACTGAGATTAATTGTTTCGTCATGAATTATTCACTTGCATCAGAAAGCAGAACATCAAATCTCTCTTCATATCAATGTCGCTTTCTTCGCCCCACAGTTTTAAAAAAGATTCTAATCTAGAATAATCGAATTATAATCAAATCCTGATCGCTCTATTGTCATCCATTTATACATTTCTTATCCATTATATATATTAACCATTACTTGCAAAAAGACCTCTGCTTTGGATATGCTTGAGCCATATATCCTTGATACCACCGAAATAAGATTGAAAAAAAAACAAAAATTTCGCTTGGAAAAATATAAAACCGTTACATATGACGACATGATCGATGGAATTGAATCCTTAAAGAAGCAAAATTCCTAAACAAACGTCTCAAAATTCAAAGACAATTCCTTCCAAGTTTGAAGTTCGCGGAGATCATTGTATTAAGATGCGTTTGTGGGGGGCGACGCTTGCACATTTGTTGCAATATGCATAAAACATGGATATAAGCAAAGGGACCTCATTAAAGACTTGGGGGCAGCCCTTACTTGAATACAAGTCATCCTTAAAGGAGAATTCACGTATCCAATGGAAATGGCACGAAGCTCTTCAACCTAGCTGAAAACAAATATGGATCCTATTACGTCGAGCAAGCCCATTTTCCGAAAACACTCGGCAGCTATTGATTTCTTCGTTGTGTGGGCCAACCTGGTAATCAATTCAAACAGCTGAAGGATCTTTGCATGTGAAGTTCTCGACTCCAATTCAATCATCTCTTTGACTTCAGATAACTTGAGAGTAAAGGGGTTATGATGGTAGCACGTACGTAACGGAATTTCAACTCTTTACCATATAAAAGTGTATTTACTGGAAAGAAACCTAACCTGATTAAAAGAATTGATGATATTTCAACCGAAAAATCAAAAATTTCTAAACAACCCAAGCCGAAGTGGAAATCGTTCGTTAAAATTCAACCTTCAAATACGGTCATCACTAAAACCTCCATAAAAACTCTTCCAGGAATCACATTTTTAGTGGTTCCAAAAACATTTTGGAACTTAATTATTAAGCCGGCATCCTCAAAAATAATTACACCATCGTAGTTTTTAATGGAAGATAGGAAATAAGGACAGTTTTTTCAAAAAAAATTAACGTTCTTAATTAGAATCATTTATCTGACTCAAACCCCTTGAAAGAGCTATGATAGGATCCTGTTTGTTGGCTGTTTTAATAGTTTCGGCCTAGTCGGTACTCATCTGATATTTCTTCTGCGGATGTTACTTGAAATAATAATGCAGAATAATAAGATATCACCCAGTTCTCCGAAAAACCAGGAATTATGTCAGAAAGATACTTTGACTTTGGAAGATCCTACCTAATCGAGGAAACCTTGATTGCTTTCCAAACCAGTCTAAAAAAGAATTTACTAAAAATTAAGAAAATAAAAAATTAAGCCAAGAAGAAGAGAATCTGAAAAAATTAATTAATTGAATAGTTATAATTAGTCATTGATAGGTTTACAAAAATCAAGAATACTACAAATTGTTCCGGGGGATGTGAAAGGCATTTTTGCCCCATGTGTCGAACTTCCAGTGGCACACAGGAACTATAGCAGCGAATGAATGCCTTCTCTATCCCACTGCAACATTATCTAGACCTTTTTGCCACATAACTACAAATTAGTCCTCATTAATCTCGCTAAGCGGCGCCTTCAAGTTAGGGAACTCCCTTTTTCAGTAAGGATGGATGGTTAAGTGAGGATTACTGTGAGGAAGATTCCGCTTCTGTGAGAACCGGCAATTGATCCATGATGCCCTTTTTTAACTAAAGAAAAACTGTCTACACATGATTCGAAACGCAGTATAAATCGTCTTCGAATGTCAACATCTTTTCTATCATTTCATCTTTTCATCAACATCTTTTCTATTTTCTTTCTTAAGATAGCACGTCTATTCTCACGGAGAGATACCAACAGTGCATAGACCATCTTCGGCATGCAAAGAAGGTTTGGAAGGCATCATCTGTGGTCCACAGCAAAACAAGCAATTAGAGGAACATGACTGCCCCAGAACATGACTGTCACATAAGATTGAAAATGCCCCGTCCAATGAGTAATTACCAGTAAATAAACGCTAAAATAAAACAATGCGTTCAGTACTAATCAGCTTCATCATACTATATACATAACTACGGCCCCACACTTTCTCTATCCCCGTTTCTTCCCACAAAGCCATGTCCTTCTTCTTTCCTCTCGACTAACAACAATTATTTAAGAAATAAAATTAGTACAAATATACCAAATAATAAAAGATAGTTGTTTGAAAAAGTTTGATAGTAAAAAAACTAACAAAATGGACTGCACACAGGTTTAGAAGTTTTATTCATAATGTTTCAACTTTGAATCTTTATTTAACAATTTTTGGTCACAGTTTTCTTTCTTGATGGTTATCAGCTTAAAGGTGGTGAGAAGTTTCACCCAGACGGTGTTGATGGTAGACGTATGCTCCCACGAGTTTGATCCAGCGATGCTCTACGGTATGATAGGTTACCTAGTGAAAATCTGGGTCCACCAGCTAGGGTGGAATGAGCTAACAGTCACCAGCGTGGTTGAGATTTGCTCAAATCACCAGCGAGGGTGATATCAACACTGATCACCAGCTAGGGTGAAACAACTCTATAACTCCAGCGAGGGAGATAATCCTTCAACGTCATCAGCGAGGGTGATAATCACTTGTAGACAAATAATCACGATCCTATATGCGCGAAGGTCTGTCTCTAATGAGAGCCAGAAGAAGACTGACTGATAGAACGATGGCGGAAGTCCGTAGAGAAGGGGCAGCTCTAGAGAAGAGTCAGTCTCGTGATTGGTTGAAGAAACTCTACTGGAACGGGTGTCTCACGTGTTGTTGTGAAGTATGGAAAAGCCCGCCATAAAACGACGTATTTAGTTCTTTGTGAGGCTGAGGACCTGGGAAAACCCAACATCTGAGATGTTAAGCCTACCCAGATGCTCACCTCATCTGGTTAGGAATTTTCCTTTGTAAATAGTGATAATAATTTTTATTATATGTTTATTTTCGGGCTTTTCTCTTTTTCTTTACATATCTCAAACAATAGTTATGAAGTTCATCACTGATCACACTATAAGTATAAATATTCAAATGAGAAATACAACTGGTGACAGCGATGTTTGAATTTGTGTTTCTGGGTCAAATTTTCGGTTCATCTAGCTGTGACATATCTTCCGGGAAATTTACAAAGGTATTGTAAAGAGTAGTGATATTTGGTATATACTTGTGTGATGAAAATGGTTTCAGTTTTGTCTGTGTTGATTTTTACCTTCTATTGGCAAAAGTATCTAAAAACAACGTTGATGAACTATCGCAGTTTTAAAGTTATGATCTCTGCTTGTATTATTCAAGTGTCATCGACATTGAGGAATATTTTGAAGTTGTTTGGTTGCCTGGAGTTCTGGGGCAGGAAGCCTGATAGTTCCTCAGCATTAATTTGATTTTTGTAAACGACTGCTGACAATCTTTGGAGTATTGACTTTTCTACAATTTTATTTAGTGGAAATAAAAGACTTATATGTCGCTAGTTTTCGAGGAATGTGATTTTTTTATTGCTGCTTTCCGTACCTTTGGGAACTTTCGCAGATGGAAGAAAGAGTTAGTTACGACAGTCAGTTTACGAAAAAATAAAATTTGGAAATTTTCTGTAGAGCCATGTTTTTGAGCGTATCGTAGTTGGGTGATTTTCGGGTGTTTAGTGTTTGCACAACGTCTTTTATTACCTGAAAGCTAGTTGGCAGCATGCTATCCTCCGGAGAGGTTTTTGTTTGCAGTATTCGCGCACATTTCCTAGGTATTTCCTTCTCATTGTCAATATCTTCTTCAGACGAAAAATCCTCAGGAAACGGCATCTCAATTGTGCCTGCAAAAACCTTTGCCTTCCGAACCTTTTCGAACATCATGCCGTTTGGGCTTTGAATGGGAGGAACAAGAATACTGTTTTGAATGCGAAATTATTTTGTCATCCTTCAGAATCGGTTTTTACACGGTTCAAGATTTTGTAAAAATTTCTCCCATTGCTCTTTGCGAAATATATTGATCTGATCACGAATGATGTTTGTTAGCCGTTTGATTAGTTTTTCAAAGTTGGGGTCGCCTGTATTCAAAGCTCGTCTCCGGACTTCATTCCTCCTGCGTATCAGACTTTTAATTTGCTGATGGATTCCATAGCAGTTTTTTTTCCTTTGCCGGAGAAGTCCTAGCTGCCGCCTTTTACCTAGGTAATTTTGCTTGTAATTTCTTAAATTACTTTTCCAATGTTGCAGACCGTACCAGGTATTTGCGTGGACTTCATTGCCAATGCATCTTCAAAGATCAGCGCACCTTTTCCTTTTTTAGTTTACGGGAAACATTTATGTAGATGTCTTCTACTAAAAAGATTATCGCTTGCTAATTATATGATAGCTGGTCATGAACGTTTAACCTGATAATGTGGTTGAAAGTGTATGATACCACAATATCTAAAGAGTAAATGTTCCTTGGACCAAAATGTGTGAGTTCCATTACTCTCCATGTTAAATTGGTTGGGTTCAATTCCTTCTCACAGCTCCGCGATGGCGATCGCATGCACTCATGTCTCTTGCCATAACGATTACGCCATCGATTCACAAGAGCGTAGGTTTTGGGAAAACTTTCGCAACAGTGGCCAATTGTACACAGACGCAAGTATAAACTCGAAGGAAGTCGGACACATTTTAATAAGTGTAACTTCTGGGGACTGAAAGTTAGGTTAAAAACTTCTTCCTCATGTTATTCGGGTACTTTGAACAATCGCCATAGAGAGAGAACGGAGAGCTGCCGGGTCCTCTCCATTGCAGTGGACAGATCTTTGCTTTTCTTCCGGCGGTTATTTGAAGGCTGAGAAGTGGTGAAATTCATCACATTTAACGCATCGGGGTCGCGCATGGCAGTTTCCGGCAGAATGACCTAATTATTTCCAGTTATAGTGTTGAGTTTTTCCATTGCTTGGTCGTTGGGTTCCGATGTTGAGAACGGGATTGGAGATGGCATTGATAGTGTAAAGTTCCATTTCTCTCCTTGGAAGGAGCACCTGGACAAGTAAGAGTGATTATAGCTGAGTTTTAGGTATAATACTTCTATTGGGTGGAAAAACTGGACCTTTAGGTCTTCTTGTATCTCCGATACAATGAAACAATATAGGTCTATATATACATAAAACACAAGCTCAATTTTACGCACGCAAAATAACAAGCACGATGCAAAACTTCAGATGCAAACTTCATATGATAGACAGTTTTAAATAGAAAAGACAAGGAATACGATGAAGTCTTTACAACTGAATATCATTGAAATTAATTTTGCATTAAATAGGCACTGTCGGAAAGTAATCGAGACCAATTTTTGACGTATATTTATAATTCTTAAGCAAGACTGAAGAAAAGGTACTTTTTTATATCAATCAAATTTCAGCCTATGTTGATGCGCGAAAATAACTGTCATCAACTAAGTAACCAAGTAAATATATTTACGGATCAACTGTGCCATTATTTACGTAATTAACCAGCTGAGCCACTTCAAACATTCATGATTGAAATCATAAGCCATTGTATATGCTGTTAAGGGTAAACATTGTTAAACTTAAAGAGAAAAGTAAAAATATTTGACTTTTCGGTTGACCATTTAAAAATGTTTACTTCTTCGATTAAGAACAGTAAATATAGACAAAAGAAACATCCTGAAGTCATGTAAACAAGAGTGAGCATTTGATATTTGTTTTGAGATCGGGCAATTTAGGTACATTTCACTATGAGTAACTACCTCACCTTTACTGTTCCGAGAATCCAATTGTTTTCTTTGGTTCTTGATACGAAGAAAAGATTCTTTTTGCTCGCTGCCAATCGTTGCTACGCTTTTAGTGGAAATCTGATTTTTCGTTAACTCCTGTGTGTTCCAAATATCATAAGACTTCATTGGGGGCCAGGATTTCGAATACGTCGGAGAAGCTGTTAATAGATACCCGGAAGTACACAAAACTACAATTGCACTTTTTAATAAACACACTCCGAACATGATTATTGCATTTATAACATAGTAAGCGCTTTACTTCTTTCTCACTGGAATAACTTCCACATCACAACTTATCGCGCAGAACAAGGTTTTTTCAACAAATTTTTGAACAAGAGAATCCGCAAAGAAGTTGCACTTTCGTAGTGCATCTCTTGTTGCACATATCACGCGATAACGCACAAATCTTAATGATTTCGTGCATCGCTGGATCCCGCACAAACGAGAAACACAACCATCGTCGAGTTAATCGACCTCCAATATGCACTCACCCAGCATTGGGAGGCTGAATTGAATGTAAACCGTGGAAGTGTGCCAGCAAGAAGTTATGTAGGCCAGGTGACTTCCTACCGTCTTTAAATGCAAGTAAAGATGTAACGTTTTCAGTTTACTTATCACACAACCATGGATGGAATAGGAGAGATCTGGCGCAATATAACGAAAGATGGCAGAGACCTGTCGCTGCTTTTTTCGTCCCCGTATGGGGAATCATTAAAATAGATATCGCAAACAAAAAAATTTCACACGGACGTGTGTAATGATTCATGTCCATATATTTTTCTTCTTTTCAAGCCCTTTAACCAGTAATCCATTGTTTAACTATTCCATTAACTCAAGTTGAATGTATGCTGCGGTACAGATGAATTGTCATCACCAAGAAAAGATATATCAACAAACTCACGGTGAATAGCTGGTTATCCAGACTACTCTACCACAGTACAAGTCTGCATATTAACTACCGCATATAGTGAAAATGGATATGATAGCCAACCGGCTTGTTGCACCTGAGATTTATTAGCCACCGTAACAAGATCATAGGTAACGCCTTTTCAAGAGAATCTACTAAATAGTATCAAGACAAAATTTGATGTACAGAAGGAGCGGCAGAAAATCCCAATACCTTTTGTCCCCAATCTGCATTTGAAAATTGCAGACCCTAACGTCCTTGAGAATATTCCCATACGTATTTCAAAGATCCGAAACCAGTGTCGTTTCCGTTTGCATGACCGCCAGTTCGTTGAGTCTTAGAGCTTCACGTTCGCGGATGCCATCATCCACGCTTCCATGCTCATACATGTTTTAGTTTCCCGATATAACGTTTAGTTCGAACTAAGACAATCGAGCATGTTTGCTCATTTTTATTACGTGCGCTTTACTGTGGCTAGCTTGTCATTTGATACTGATCCTGTGGCAGTTCAGCAACCAATCAGAGCCTTACATAAATGTTAAGACAGTTCTATTCAGTGTTTTTTTTTTCTGGCCTATTACAATACACCAATACCTCATTTTGCGTCGTGGTTACGTTCCAAAAACAAAAAAAAACACGACGCAAATTGAACGACGTAAAGTGAATTATGATTTTCTATAGCAAACCATGTAAAGATCGAAGATAGGTTCCAGGGTTACGAAAAAACTACTTTTTAAAAAGAAAATTGAACAAAGTAAACATTTAAAAAACAAAAATAATATAAAATTTTATTACATGCACACAAAAAACAAAAAAACCAACAAATACAACTAAAAAAAAATAAATGATTCAATTAATTTATAAAAAAAACTTTAAAAGGGACACAAACACAAAACACTTTAAAAGAGACAAAAACACTTTTGGACACTTTCAAACTCCTTCCACTGTCAGGATCGTTTTCAAAAAAAAATCTCTATAGCTTCGTCAATCAAACATGGCTTTGGAAATTTGTTTGGAGGTTAAATTTTGTTCTTCGGAGATTTCTGTTGCACGGTCACTGCCATTTTCTTCGTTAGCCACTTGCAATTCCATTTGCAATAGTTCTTCATTAGACAATTCTTGGTTGTGCGAGGTTAGCGATTCATTTATGTCAGTCTCCTCCATACCTTCAAAATTAGACTCTCTAGCTAAATTAGAAAATGCATGTCGAACAGCTGGTGTACTATCACCTTCTGCAGTGCATATTCTGTGAACACATTCAGGTCATATTTTGCGTCAAACACCATTCATGCAAGATGGTTTAACATCCTCCCACGAATTGGCTTTCATAATGTTGAACTTTTTCCAAAACTCTAGCATGGTAGGCTTAACTTTTCCATTTGTCTCACTTAAAAGAAGTTTAAATGTTCGTCAAAGGTAATAACTTTTAAAAGTCGATATTACCCCTGATCCATCAGCCAAATAGCTTATGTCGTATTAGGCTGCACAACTGGGTGGCCTGGAGCATTGTTTACTAGGACCAAAGCCCTGAAGTTTAAGTTTTCCTTGTTGCAATAAGCTTTCATTTCTGGAATAGCGCAAGTTGAAAGCAAGTTCTGAAATATTGATGCTATCATCCATGCTTTTTTGTTTGCTGGCCAGCTGACAGGAAGCAGATTTTTTGAACGACTTTTATTGTTGTTATTATTATTATTATTGTTGTACTGGGGTCCACTTGCTGGAAAATAGCATAGGCCAGAATCTGCCTTTAGCTCCCCATGTGGCGTACTAATGTTTACAGATGGTCCATCCTGTCGTCTTACAGAAGCCAAGGAGTTCCCCCAGTTCTGCGGTCGGGAACTGTTCCAATTCTGTTACGCCAGTACACCTCAGCCAAGTACGGCGTTTGTTGGCCAGACTCGGGCAATCTAGGAGGAAGTGTTCTGTTCTTTCTTTCTCCTCGCCGCAAGCTCGGCAGGTGTCCTCCATTGGGATTCCTATTCGTTTGGCGTGTTGACCTAGAAGATTATGGCCCCTTAATACTGCCACCAATGTTCTAACGCCATTTCGGTTTTTCCTAGGAATTGTTTTGTCCTGGTTTTATTACGGTGAGGCCAAAGAGCTCGGCTTATCCTGCAACCGTTCCTGTCATATCAAGCCGTATCTGTCTCTTTCGAGGATTTCGTCTAGTTCCCTTTTTACCGTTGCTAGTGGCACTTTAATTGTGTCTATTCTAGTGGCATTTTGGTCGGCTTATCCAACTCTCGCTAGCTCATTCGAACTTTCGTTTCCCTCTTCAACGCTGTGTCCAGGAATCCATGTCAGTTTTACATTTACTCGAGTTTTTGCAGTTTTGAGAGCCTGCCTACAGTCATGCAACAGTTGTGAAACTAAGCCGCAAGCGCCTGCAGTGCCGACTTATTGCCAGAGAGTATTTGTATTCTTCCATTAAGATTGTTTGTTGCCGCTTTTATTGCAAACACTTCCGACTGGAAAACTGTGGTGTGGCTCTCCAGTTTATAACTTCGGTTGAGTTGCGGGTAATCTGGTCAAAAGTTTCCAGCGCCGCCTCCCTCATTCGTTTTGAAACCATCGGTGTAGATCATAATCTCACTTTCAGATATGAAATCCTGCACCGTTTTCCACGCTTGTGTGGTCGGAATGCTGATCTTGTATGGAATTTTTGTGTCCAATATTGATTGAATTCTATCCAGCTCCCTTATACTTGACGGGGCGATTCTCTCCATTTTTTCCAAAATGCATGCGCGCCCCGTTTGAGTTTGGTTAGATAACCCATACGTGGATTTTAATCTGAAGCTTGCAAGTGATGCCTTTCTAAAGATGTCGCGTGGCATGAGATTAATCATTATCTCCATTGCTGCAGTTGGCATAGTCCTAATGGCACCTGTGATGCCAAGGCAGGCCATTCGCTGGATCTTCTCTAGCTCTTCTGCAATGGTTTTCTTTTGTAATGCCCCGTAGGTGATTATTGGCCTCACTACTGTTGTGTAGATCCAGTGGGCAATTTTGGGTTTTATTCCCCAGGTTTTCCCCACTAGTCTTTTCATTGCGAAGAGTACCGCTGTAGCTCTCCGTGTGACTGATCCTATGTGTGGAGTCCAAATTAGCTTACTATCCAAGGTTACTCCGAAGTATTTCACCTTGTTTACTAAACTGATATGTTTTCCGTCAATGGTCGGGGGTGAAAACGCGTCTGGTTTACGGCGCTTGGTGTAAAGCATAAACTTCGTTTTGTCGGCATTGACGCACAGTCCGTTTAGCTTCGCCCAGTCAAAAAGATGTGAGAGTGTGATCTGCATCAATTCCGACATGGTTTCCGGGAACTTCCCACTTATCAGTAAAACGATATCGTCAGCGTACGCTATCGTTTTGAAACCCTTCCCGTTGAGGTCTTCCACTATTTGGTTAACTGTGAGTACCCAGGCAAGTGGTGATACTATGCCGCCTTGTGGTGTACCCCTGTTGGTCCATTAATTCATACCATATCCTTGAATGGCTGCTACTCTGCTCTCAGTTTTAACATTATTGAAGGCTCCCTCGATATCAATGAAGACCAGCAAAGCGTAATCTTTGATGGCAAGGTTTCCCTCAATTCTGCTTACGATTTCATCTAGTATCGTCTCTGTTGAGCGCCCTGGAAGGTATGCAAGTTGGTTTGGACAAAGCTCTGTTATGGTCACGGAGCGTTTTGTGTACCCATATACCAGGCTTTCCAGAGTTTTCAGCATGAAAGGCGTTTAACTTATAGGTCGGTTATCCGTTGCTTTATAGTGGCTGGCTTTTGGCGGCTTCGGTTTAAAAACGATATTAACTTATCTCCAGCCCTAAGGAATATAACCTTCGGATATGGAGGCTCTATAGATTTCCACCAAAATCCGTATTATTGTGATATCCGCTTTCATGAGCATGATTGGATACACTTTGTGGGTGCCTGGTGATTTGTAAGGTTCGAAGGCAATAATGGTCCAAAGGACCTTTTCTTCGCTTACCATTTCTTTTTGTGGGAGGGGGGGTACGGTAAGGAGTCACATTGTTTACTCGTTCTATCTAATCATCCGTTGAGCCTAGAAACTGTTGGTTTAGTAGAAGTTTGAGATGTTCTTTGCTGTTTGTTGTCCACGATCCGTCCTCCTTTTGAAGCATCGTGTCCACATGTGGTTCTCTTTTCAGAGCCCTACTTAGCCTAGATGTCTCGCTTCCTCCCTCAATATTGCTGCGAAAAAGATTACAGTATTTACTTTTCTCTCTTATTACAGCTGTTTTAAATATTTTCAGATTTCACTTATAGTCTTCCCAAACCGTATCTCGGTTTGTGAGGCGAGCTATTCTGAATAAACTTTGAGTATTTTTCCTGATATCTTCCAGTTCTTTGTTCCGCCAGCTTACATTATTTTGTTTAACGGTAGTGGTTGGACACATTTCACTGAAACTATCGTTCTTGATGACCTATCAAGGCTGACCTTGATGACCTATCGACTAGTGATGTATCTCACTTCAGTGTCGATGTCCTTTCGACTTCTCAATGGATTCACCTGGTGTGAACGTATATATCTTTTAGTAGCGTTTGTGTAGCCGTCTCAATCCGCTTTCCTAGGATTGCAGTCGACCAATAAGGTCTTCTCAACTCTTCTCACTTGAAACCGGCAGGCTGGTAGTCGGACAGGCTAGGTGAGTCACATACTCTCCAGCCGTGCAGATCCTCCAATGCCTCTGTTGTGATTAGAATAACGTCAATCACTTCCGCTCTATTTTTCGTCACAAAAGTCCGTGTGTTACCCTTCTTTGCGAAGTTGAGGTTAGTAATTAATAAGTAATTGACTAACTGCTCACCTCTTTCGTTGCACTTGGTGCTTCCCCAGAGTTCGTGTTGCGCGTTCGCATCGCTTCCGATGATGGCCCGCTTCCCCGGGTATGCTCCGATAGGCTGGGGAATTCGGTGGTCGGCATCGGAGCGTCAAACGGTGGGTATGCCGAGGCCAGTGTTACCTGCCCGTCTCTTCCGTCGAACACCGCTGATGTTAGATCCATGTTGCTGAACTGCGGTAGAAAAATTAAATTAATTTCCTCCCGACATATAATCCAGCTACGGATTTTATGTACTCTGCTTGTGGCAAAGATTTAAAATTGTTTTGCACTGATTCCAAGTATCTTTCCATGAAGTTGGTAACGCCTTTGTATCAGTGCTATATCGGTGCTCCCATCTGCTAGATGTTTAAGCAGCTGTTGCAGCCCTGCTGTGGTGCAGATTTGCTTGGGTCACCCGCATCAATTTTTCGGTAGCCTTAGCTCTGGCTGTCACCTGTGTGAAACCAAAATTCCGTCGTCCGTTTTTGTCCCTTAGAGTGCTGACGTCTTCTTTTTGCATGCCCAGTACCAGGGCCATGCCTTTGTTGGTGACTTCTTTTTCTGCGAAGAGATCCCACCTTTTCGTTTCATACCCCGTGTTTTGTACTTTAAGCGTCTCGAAGGCTTCCTGCGGTGTCTGCTCCGTTTCGGGTATAAATACCTTGACGGTGCATAACCGCGGTACCTCCTTTATGGGGACAACTCTAAACTCCTCTTTCAGGGTGGCGTTTATCTTGACAACTGCAGTCTTTAGATATTCTAGACACTGCTCGTCGCTTACAGGTTAGCAGGACAGCCTGCTGTCGGTTTCATTCCTCTGAATATTGGAATTTTGTCTCGTTTGCTGCGTAAGTGCTCGAAGAGGACCTTCTTCATGGCGGTTTGCAGCTTCACGAGTTGATCATCCTAGATCTTACCAGTCTCATTGAGGTAGTCTATCACCGCAACGGTTAGTGCATCGGTTGCGGCCTTTCGATAGGACTTCCTCGCCAGAGTTTGGGGATCGGGGCTTACCCTCTGTTCCTTTTTACCAGTGCCTTGGTTGCTGTCGTCCACTCTCATCCGCTTAGGTCCGGTTCTACCCTTTTCCTTTGCGGTTGATGGTTTCCCTTGGTTGGCTGCTACTTTTTGGCTGGTGCCAGGGTTCGTAGGGAAACTCTTCTCCCCGATTTTGTTATAACGCTTCAGTTTCCTTTGCGCCTTTTTTCTTAGCGTTCTGGCTGATGCTCCCGTCTTCCCGGTGGGTGCGGTAGCTGCCATTGTGCTTGTTTTGTTGCAGTCACTCGTCAAATGCACGCCCTGCTCGGTCAAATGCACGCCCATTTCGATCTCTAATAGTTCTGACAGTTGTTGCAGCCAGACCAACAGCCTTTGCTATCTCCACAGCATTCTCTTCCTTATCAAATCGTCGCAGAATATCTAATTTTGTCTCCAAGCTGATAGTTTTTTTTTTATTTTTGGTAATTCTACCAGCAACGCTCTATTTTGGCTAAAAAATTGCAAGTGTATGTAAAAAAAATAATAAATCTGTGCCAATAAATATGTTGGATAAATATTTACCTGTTTTTGTAATCAGAAACAACCCGCAAAAATTTATAAGACTATTTTATTCTCTTTTGAAAGAAAGCACAGCGCACTTATTGAAACTGAACTCTAAAATCAGCAAAAAAATGTGAAAATAAAACTGTTACTTAAAATTGCGTTGATTTTCAGTTAGAAAGGGAGTCCCCGAGTTTCGATGGCATGGCGCAATCAGAAACAAAAGTCATGCCATCTTTTAGAAAAAATAAGAAAATTTCCATAAATTTAAAAAAAAAATTAAAGACCCGAACCCAAAACAACGCAACTTCGAAAATATAACGACGCATAGTGAAAATCAGTACTAATGTTATGGATCCCACGATCCATATACCGATCCGTACACCAATCCATACAATCGCACTTGCCCAGCACTCGATCGCGATTTAATGTAGCACGCATCAACGAAATTTGATCCAATAATCGACTCAAAGAAAAGCCATATAGATTCCGCGAATGTAATTATTAACCGAACTCCATTAACGAAACCAATTAACGGAAGTATAAACAACACCATTCTTAAGAAACAATTTAATAGGAAATACCACAATAAATTTCGCGTACACAATTAATATTTTACTTGTCCAAATTCCGTTAATGTAATCAATTTAGGAAAACGTAAACAATGCCGTCCTCAGGAAATATTACACTTCAGTCAAATGACGTTTCCTATCAAATATTGTATTTTTGCCACACTTGCAAATTTAATAAACAATTCTCCAGATTTGTGTTTACAATGGAAATCGCGATGGTCCTACCAATTCTATGCGAAGCAAAATCAGCAGTAAAATTAGTGAAATATGATGCCTTAATTGAAGTGTGGAATTTGCGTGCTAAATCATTTAATAACATAAAATATAGACATTTTCTGCCTATAAAAGGGCACTTTGCCAGTAGTCAAAGATCAGTTGTAATTATCGAGCTAATTGTGTTCATCAAGTCAGTTCTGATTTTCGAATCAGGTGTGACCAGTTGTATTTATCGAGTAAATTGTAATTTTCGAGCATTCTAGCGATTATATTAAACAATTTAATTTTTGTTCAAAGTTAAATGATAAATGTGCAAGTGAACTGTTAATAAAGAAAAAAGATTGAATAATTGTGAAAATTGACTTTTCCTTAAAGAGCCCATAACAGGCAAAATATAAAAGTGGTGTCAGAAATTGGATGGTTGACAAAAAAACCATCTAGTGATTAAAGGAAGGTCTCAAAGTTTCATAAAAGTTTTTTTACTTTTCACAGTTTAAATCCTGTTGCACTAACAAACTCGCAGAAACACTGCATCGAAACAGCTCGACCAACATACAGAAAATCCTGCAGCACTGATCAACACGTAAAAACACTGCATCAGGACAGCACGACCAACACACACAAATCCTGCGGCACTGACCAACGCATGAGGACACTGCATCGACAACTCAAACCAAATGCTGCACCGAGTCAATACGCTCATCTGCTGGACATTAATCATCAACACCAGCACAAGCATCATTAACAGGAGATTGCTGCAAACCAAATGTTCTTCGCACGTAAGCCAAACATTTTCTTCACTGCACATATTTCAAAATTGATTTTTTTTAATTGTTAAAAAAAAAATATAAAATAGAAGTAAGTCGAATATTTGTAAGATGGCACACGCAAGTTCCACCCAAATCGGTGTTGAAGAGGTCCAATCCGATTCGGGAAGTGTATCCGAAACTTCCCACTTTGAGAAAGTAAATTATAACATTTTGCTAAAATTCATAAAACCATTCGACGGGAATAGAGAAAAGTTAAACTCGTTTGTGACCGGATGCAACCGTGCGTTTAAGTTAGCATACCCCGAACAAGCTCCTATCTGGTTGGACTATGCATTGACTCAGTTAGAGGGTAAAGCCGAGTTGGCCGTATCAAATCACACCTTCGGGAGTTGGAACGAACTTTGCGATTTCTTGAAGTTTCTATATGGGGATAAAAAGCATTACAACCATTTGCTCATTGAGCTGCAGCAGTGCAAAGAAGCTGCAAAGGAAACTATTTCCCAATTTATTGTCCGACTCGAGACGGCCGCGAAAAATCTTATTATTTAAACAATCAGTCAAGGATGAAGGAGAGTTGAAGGGTCGCATTGCAGCAATGGACAATCTCATCCTACATACTTTTATCCTCAACATCGAGCCAGCCATAAGTAACATACTCCGTGCTAGAAACGTTAAAACATTGACAGAGGCTCTACAAGTTGCGATTGAGGAAGAAAAGCTAGCGAACCTCATAAAAGCGAAACCAATAAATTCGGCTCCCATAAATAACAGGACAATAAAATGTTGTAACATATGCAAACGTAAAAACCATTACACTCTTGAATGTTATCATAAAAATAAACAGACTTCTCCTCAACGTATTCCTGTAGCTAACGAAAAGGTCTGCAATTATTGTAAAAAGAAAGGTCACGTTATCCAAGAATGTTGGAAAAGGGAATACAATAATAACAAAGCAAAATCCTCTCAGTTTAATCAACAAAATGTTAACCATTCAAAAAACGGAGTAACATTCCCGAACCCAGGCGTTCGGACTATTTCAGAGATCCTGGAAAAGAAATAACTCCGCCTCATTTGTTCTATTACGGTGATGCCTTAATGCCTTATTTAACCGTTACTAGCCCTAATTCAAAAAAGTCGTCATTTAGGTTCCTAATCGATTCTGGCGCAGCTATATCAATAATAAAAGGTGAATCATTGACAGGGAAAACTCTTGTAAACGTGGATAATGCTACTAGTTTTCAGGGAATATGTGGAACTACTTCAGCAGTAGGCTCCTCCCACATAAGTTTGAAGTTTCCACAAGACCTAATTCACGAGTTCTCAATTATCACCGAGAATTCTAATATACCTGTTGATGGATTATTGGGATGTGACTTCTTATGCAAACATAACTGCATTATAGACTTTTCGCGAAGATTAATAACAGTGAACTATGAAGAAGTCAGAATTGAAACTCGTAAACTTCCCGAAACCACCTATGAGATCGATGACGAATCTTTAGCAGGTTCACATTTCGATCCTCCACAATTTCTAAAGTCCGAAACTCCGGCAAAATTAGAGACATCATACGATCAATCCACACCAAACCTAAAGTTCTATAACAAATTTCTAAGCCTACCAATGCTAACAATCAAGTCTCGTTCAATTAATTTTGTCAAAATCCAAGTAGAAAATCCAGAAATCTTGGAGGGCATCGTGAATCGGACTGAGTTATCACCTGGAATATTTTTAAGTGAAGCTCTCACTTCGGTCGATAATAACCAACAAGCTCTTGTCTCAAACCTAAATATAAACGAAGAAGACCAAGAAATAATAAAACCTAAAATCTATCTTGAAAGATTCAACTCCAAAATCCTAAATCAAAACGGTGATCAAAATAAAACCAAATCAAGTAAATCAAGCAAATCAAACAAATATCTAAATCTCCATTTCAAAGAGTTGGAAAACCCAACAAATTATCAATCTAAATCTACTAAATCCCGAGAAAGGAAAACTTTGCTTGACAAATTTTTGAGACTAGATCACCTCAATAAAGAAGAATCTCAATCAATCCAACGAATCATTGCTGAATATTCCGATATATTCTACTTGGAAGGAGATCAATTGACAAGCACAAACTTGTGTCAACACGAAATTAATCTTATAGATTCCCGACCTATATCAGCGAAAACTTATAGATATCCCGAAATCCACAAAGATGAAGTAAGCAAACATATTGGGAAAATGCTTGATCAAGGTATCATACAACCATCAAATAGTCCTTGATCGGCACCTCTTCGGGTTATCCCAAAGAAACGAGACGCATCAGGAGAAATTAAATGGAGAGTGGTCATAGACTATAGAAAGTTAAATAGCGTCACTGAGTCAGATGTTTTCCCTATTCCAAACATAACGGAAATATTAGATCAACTGGGTCATTCTAAATATTTTACAACCCTTGATCTCGCGAGTGGGTTTAATCAAGTCAATATGCGACCAGAGGATCGCAATAAAACGGCTTTCTCTACACCTTTGGGTCATTATGAGTATTTGAGAATGCCTTTTGGACTGAAAAACGCTCCAGCAACTTTTCAACGTTTGATGAATTCAGTGTTTTGTATATCTCGACGATATAGTTATTTACGCCAGTTCCATTGAAGATCACCAATTGAAACTCAAAAACGTCTTTGACAGAATCCGTGAAAGCAGATTAAAATTAGAACCAGCTAAATGCGAATTTATGCGACACGAAGTCATGTATTTGGGTCACATTATTTCTAGCGAAGGAGTCTCACTTAACCCTGAAAAAATAAAAGCCGTTAAAGAATTTCCTGTTCCAAAGAACCCAAAATCTATAAAATCCTTTTTAGGACTCTGTGGATATTATAGAAAATTCATAGAGAACTTCTCTTAGTTAACAAAGCCACACACAAAACTTTTGCGCAAAGATCAAAAATTCGAATGGTTAGAAGATCAAAATAATGCATTCGAAACTCTTAAAACAAAGCTTATTACTGCTCCCATACTTCAATACCCGGATTTTACAAAAGAATTCATTCTCATGACCGACGCATCTAATTATGCAGTCGGCGCAGTTCTTAGTCAGATGGGTAATCAAAAGGTAGACGTGCCTGTCTGTTACGCAAGCCGTACTCTCAATAGATCCGAATCAAATTATAGTACTACAGAAATAGAACTTTTAGCCATTGTTTGGGCAGTCCAAACATTCCGACCGTACCTGTATGGAAGGAAATTTAAAATTGTTACTGACCATCGTCCCCTTATTTGGCTTAAAAATTGTAAGGATCCTGGAAGCAGGTTGATAAGATGGAGGCTGAAGCTTGAAGAATTTGATTATGATATTGTGTACAAACAGGGCAGAGTTAATTCAAATGCCGATGCTCTTTCTCGAATTGAAATAGATTCCGATAATCCTCCTGTTCTGCATACTCAAATAGATGATACATTTCAGGACTATGTTAAATTTTACTACAACTCCATGTCTCCCAATATTTACGAATATAATGACTTAAATGGTGCCATTGACACTACAAAATCACCTATCGCGTATCTTACTGCAATAGACAAGGATGATCAAAACCCTCATACCACTGTATTTCTGGATAGGAGCCTTAACAAAGAAATTATTTTAAACAAAAGCTATGCACTTTATGACGTAGAAAAATCAGTCACAATCCATAAGCAAACTATTTATCATTGTTTCATAAAGCATTCATTTTTCGAAAAACCTTTATATCAAGACTTCATCTACTGTATCCTAAATTTAAAGAAGAAACTCGTCAAAGCTCGAGTAACCGAAATAAACATTCCAAATCATGTAGACTAAATCAATCAGTTTAATTACAATAAACTAAGAGACATCATTCAATTCGTTTTTCGAAATGAGAAAATTAAGATCAACATATATCACAATAAAATCATTACAGTAAAAGCTCCTTATTCGCGCTTCCTTTATTCGCGTTTTCACTATTCGCGGATTAAAAAAATGCGACCCAATGTCTATATTCGCGACTAAAAAATTTTTTATTCGCGGATCTAATAAGTACATACATAATAATAAAATTATTCCAATAGGTATCCAATCCAATATCCTTGTCAAATGGACTAATAAAAAAGTAAAATAGATCTTATTACAAGTGTTATAGTACAAAAGATTTTGTTTTATAGACACGATCCAGCCAACTTGCTGACGCGCCTGCCGTTCGGTCAAGACTAGCCTGCCATCAATCTTACATTTTCATATATCCTTGCATGCCTAAGCATTCTACTTTTATTTACACAGATGCACTATTTCATGCGATGGTTTATTAGTTCAGGATATAAAAGCAACATTACTGGAAAAGGTAAACAATATACATTTCTACTTATCCCATAAGCGAGCATATTTGACAGTCATCTAATCTTTTACAACAACCATGCAATTAGAACGCATTCACACCATTTGCATACCACTGTGATTGATCCATTTGCCGACCATCTGCATAAACATTCAATGCTACCTAGGCATGCCGAACCGCGCCAGCAAGAAGACACATGACTTGTTTTATATTGTTTATAACATTATCATTACATTCAGAGCCAGGCTTTTGCTCATGTAACACAAGTTTGCCTAAAGTACATGATACCGCCGAGGACTTTGACACAAGCCGCCTTCGCCGCGATCGGTGTGAGATTGTAAACAGACTGAAAACAACCTTATAACTCAATGAATAAAGTATATTTTCAAATGTTGTTGTTCCGTTTATAGTAAATGCCGCTTTGCGTGTTTTATTGTTTCGTTTTTCGCATTCGTTACAAAAATTGTGATCGAGTAACACGTCTCTACTGCAATCTTCCTAGTTTATAATGTCGACTAGAAAAAATGAGAAACGAGTTTCGACACGAAAAAAATCCGTGTTACCGCTTAAAGTGAAAATAGAAATGCTTGATCGTTTACGCCTTGGAGAGTCATTTGCATCCATATCACGCTCATTCAATGTCAACGAATCAACTGTACGATCGATAAAAAAAACCGAAGATAAAATAAGGTCGTCTGTAGCTTCAACTTCACTGTCAGCGAAAATTGTTCGTGATCCAGCAATAGAAAAAATGGAAGTGGCGTTGTCATTATGGATCGAAGACCGCAACCAAAAAAGGGTGTCCCTAAGTGGCCCAATGATCCGGGAGAAGGCAAAGCGTCTCCACGTTCATTTTAAAGAACCTGATGGTAGTTTTAGTGGTGAATGTACAGATGGAGGATTTCAAGCATCGGAAGGTTGGTTCAATAAATTTAAGGTGAGACAATCATTGCATAACATCAAAATCATTGGAGAAGCAGCATCTGCAGACACTGCTGCAGCCGGACGATATCCAGAAGAATTTGCAAACCTAGTAGCTGATGGAGGATACAAACCTGAGCAAGTATTTAATGCAGACGAAACTGCACTGTTTTGGAAGAGAATGCCAAACAAAACATTCATTTCTAAAAGCGAAAAGTCTGCTCCTGGATTTAAGGCAGCAAAGGATAGAATTACACTGCTGCTATGTTCTAATGCATCTGGAGATTGTGTCATTAAGCCACTGATGCTTTACAGATCGCTTAATCCTCGGGCTTTAAAAAATCAAAACAAGGACAACCTGCCAGAGTTTTGGCGTGCTAATAAGAAAGCGTGGGTTACAAGCGCAATTTTTTGTGACTGGTTCCGAAATTGTTTTGTTTCTGAAGTCGAAACTTATTTAAAAAAACAGAATTTAGACTTTAAAGCGCTCCTAGTTTTGGACAATGCACCAGGTCATCCTCGCGAACTTGAAACTATGCATCCAAATATAAAAGTGACATTTTTACCTCCGAACACGACGGCTTTGCTTCAACCTATGGACCAAGGAATAATCCAGGCCTTTAAGCTCTATTACATTAGACGAACCTTCAGAATAATATTGGATAATATGGAATGTAATCCTGATACGAATGTTATGGAATGCTGGAAGAAATTTGACATAGCAAAATGCATCGCAAACATAAAAGAATCGTTGGAAGAACTGAAGCCACACACATTGAAGTCATGCTGGAAAAAACTGTGGCCTGCTCTGACTGCGGAAAATGTCGAAGAATCTATGCAAGCTCAAATTTTGACAGCAAACATAGCCGAAATCGCGAATGGAATAGGACGAGATGGGTTCGAACAGATAGAATCAAGTGACATTCAGGAATTGCTTGAATCGCAAGATGAAGATTTGACTGAAACCGACTTGGAGGAAATGTTAAATTCACAGCCCATTGAAGAAGAGGCTTCAACAAGCACTGGAAAAGTGACATTTAATTTGAAAAATCTTAGTGCAGGTTTAAGAATGGCAAATGAGCTTTGCGATTTCTTTATGGACATTGATCCGTCTATGGAACGAAGTCTTATTTTTAAGCGGCAAATTGCTAATGCGACTGCTGTGTATCAGTCTGAATTGAAGGAGCTTTTGAAAACAGCCAAGCAAGAAAAAATTACAAAATTCTTCAAACCATTGCCTAAGCCTTAAGATAATTAATTAAAATGTTCAAAAACTTTTATTAAATTCATTTTTTATATATATTTTATTTTTATTTTGTCACCTAGGAACGTATCCCCTATAATCTCATATAAATTACCATTCCGTATTCGCGGTTTCTGTATTCGCGGCATATTTATGGAACATATACCCCGCGAATAAAGAGCTTTTACTGTACTACGACAGCGGAACAAATCCCTGAAATTTTAACTCAGTTTCACGACTTCCCAACTGCTGGACATAACGGATATCATAAAACTTACAATAAAATTAAGCAGTATTACAAATGGAAAAATATGAAGAAGGATATTAAGCTCTACATAAAAAATTGTGCATCATGTCAACTTAACAAAACATCCAGAAAATTAACGAAAGCACCAATGGAGATCACTTCAACAGCTGATACTCCCTTCGAGAAGATTAGTTTGGATATCGTAGGTCCATTACCCATTACAGAAAGCGGATATCGATTTATTTTAACCCTCCAAGATGATCTTACCAAATTCTCTGATGCCTATCCAATTCCAAATCATGAGGCTACCACAGTGGCAAACCAATCATTACAATTCATTACAAGATTCGGAATCCCAAAACAAATTCTCACTGACCAAGGCTCAGACTTTACTTCCACTCTCATGAAGGAAGTGTCGAAACTTTTCCATATAAAACTCCTACATACAACGATCTATCATCCAAAATCTATTGAAGCCCTTGAAAGATCCCATTCAACACTGAAAGATTATCTGAAGCATTACATTAATAATCAGCAAAATGATTGGGACGAATATGTTCCACTAGCAATGTTCGCGTATAATACGGCAGTTCATACTACTACCAAATTTACTCCTTATGAGTTGATCTTCGGAACAAAACCTTCATTACCAAATTCAATAACTAGTCAACTGAAATACAAATTGAACAGATCATTCCAAATAGCTAAAGAGAATATAATCAAATCAAAACAAATAAGCAAAACCTATTATGATAGGAATATACACAATCCACAATACAGAAAAGGAGACCTTGTTTTACTAAAGAACAATACAAGTAAACCTGGAATTTCTAAAAAGCTTTCACCGAGTTGGAAAGGTCCTTACGAAGTCGCAGAGATCTGTGACAACAACAAAAATATTGTCATTAAAATTACAAGTAAGAAATGCCTCAAAGTTCATAAGAACCAACTAAAGCAAGCTTCTATTCCAAAACGCTCTTCCAATTGAAATCTCTACTACAATAAAATGTATTAAGACTGTCTTATCTTACCATCTCAAATATCTCAACTGTAAAAAAAAATTCAGTACATCCTTCATGAACTGAAATAGTTCAATTCTAAAACCGATTTCTCTTTCAGGATGATTCCCTCAATTACAATTCTACTTAGCTGTTTATGCCTATCCCAAATCCAAGCCAATGGCGAATATGAAATCAAAAGGATAGAAAGCGGAAGCGGACTTTCCTACGAACACCTAAGGACCACAAAATTCTATTCCGAATACTTTAAAATCGTTACTCACATAGATATCAAATCATATACGGAGAGATTAGGTTTAATCAAAAGAGTAGCAAAATTATCTTTTCAATTATGTAATAAAATCACTACAGATCATGTTAAACTATTTTGCACGCAAAATTCCGACATTTTTAACGTAAAAATGCCCGAAATCATAAACAAGGATGAATCGGTCAGAGATAAAATAGGAAACCCAAAATATTGTAGAGGAATCTTAAATATTGTAGGATCCGTAGCAAAGTTTCTATTTGGAACAATGGATTCCAATGACGCCGAGTATTATGATGACATGATTAACAGTGTCGAACACGATGAATCTGAATTACAACTTTTAATTAAAGATCAAATAAACGTTGTTAAAACCACAATCACCAACTTCAATAGTACCATATCTCAATTAAAGGTTTCGGAAAAGGAACTTAACAGAAATATCGATATATTTAATGCATTCTTGAAAGAACGAAACAAAGTTAATACTCAATCTGATTTAAATCAAAATATTGTCGAACATCTGAGTACTCTTAGCTTTCTGCTAAACGAAATCGACTTGAAATTAGAGGAAATAATCGATGTGGTTATGGCCACAAGGAAAAATAATCTTCATCCAAGCCTCATTAGTCCTAGGAAATTGATTGAAGAACTCAATAAATCTAACCAATACCTTAAAAGTGGACGCGAATACGCAATCAAACCGGACATTAAAAACATTAACCAGATTCTGGATGTTATCGGAATACAATACTCATTCAAAAAACAACGGATGATCTTTGTCATATCTTTCCCTCTTGTCGACAGTACTGATTTCAACTTTTACCACTTAATACCTTTGTCAATACCTCATGCCGAACGGAAAACATATGCATATATTGATCCCAGCTTCAAATACTTAGCAATCTCAACCAATAAGTTGTTATATGCACAATTTCAGACGATTGACTCTTGTAAGCAATTGGAAAATAATAAATACATTTGTGAAAATTATATCACTTATTCAACTCTTAATAAGCCCATTTGTGAAGTTTCCCTTCTTACTAAAATTAATAAGAAAATTCCAATCGACTGTGTAACAAAGTTTTTGGCAGGAAAAATTGAAATCTGGCAAAACCTGGCAAATAATAATTGGATATTCGTGGTGAGTGAACCACATATGCTTACAACCCAATGCAACAATACAATAAAAGATGTTGAGATATCTAAAACCGGCATTCTAACTCTCGCAAGAAATTGCAAAGCATACTCTTCGCAGACCCAATGAATTACCCATAATGAATTCATTTCGTATTACGAAAATATCATCCCAAGTCTTAATACAGTCGAAGATGACTGTTGCGAAGAAAAGAAAATAAACAAAACAAACTTTGATTACCATCTCGATCAGATACATTTATCCAACATAAGATTGGACGATCTTAATATTGCATCTCATAAACTAGATGATTTGAACGAACAAGTGAACAGACTACACTCCTCCTCGCAACCTCACATTTATAAATATGGAAATCTATATAGAATTGTCATCACAACAATATCGATCCTCGTCCTCGGATATATCCTCTATAAGCTATACAATTGTATAAAACCTTTACTCCCCAATTCGATGAGAATTGATCGAGGATGTTGCTGCAAACCCATTACAATTAATCAATACAATTCACCTCCCTCTTTACGTAGGCATCACGTCGAAATGGAACTTACATCTATACCTAGTGACGCCCCGGTTGTCTTACCTCAGGATACGGACGTTAGAGTCCCTTTAAGAGCTTTAAAAAGCAAATCTCGATTCAGATCTTCCATAGGTAGACTTAACCACGACGAATTCTAAAAAACGAAATTCGTCTTTTCCTAGGGGGATATTGTTATGGATCCCGCGATCCATATACCGATCCGTACACCAATCCATACAATCGCACTTGCCCAGCACTCGATCGCGATTTAATGTAGCACGCATCAACGAAATTTGATCCAATAATCGACTCAAAGAAAAGCCATATAGATTCCGCGAATGTAATTACTAACCGAACTCCATTAACGAAACCAATTAACGGAAGTATAAACAACACCATTCTTAAGAAACAATTTAATAGCTGATTCTAGGAAATACCACAATAAATTTCGCGTACACAATTAATATTTTACATGTCCAAATTCCGTTAATGTAATCAATTTAGGAAAACGTAAATAGATGTAATATTTCCTCAGGAAATATTACACTTCAGTCAAATGACGTTTCCTATCAAATATTGTATTTTTGCCACACTTGCAAATTTAATAAACAATTCTCCAGATTTGTGTTTACAATGGAAATCGCGATGGTCCTACCAATTCTATGCGAAGCAAAATCAGCAGTAAAATTAGTGAAATATGATGCCTTAATTGAAGTGTGGAATTTGCGTGCTAAATCATTTAATAACATAAAATATAGACATTTTCTGCCTATAAAAGGGCACTTTGCCAGTAGTCAAAGATCAGTTGTAATTATCGAGCTAATTGTGTTCATCAAGTCAGTTGTGATTTTCGAATCAGGTGTAACCAGTTGTATTTATCGAGTAAATTGTAATTTTCGAGCATTCTAGCGATTGTATTAAACAATCTAATTTTTGTTAAAAGTTAAATGATAAATGTGCAAGTGAACTGTTAATAAAGAAAAAAGATTGAATAATTGTGAAAATTGACTTTTCCTTAAAGAGCCCATAACACTAATTCAGCAGCGACGCTACTTGGAAATAACGCAAAACGAAACGACGCAAGGCGAGGTATTGGTGTACACTGTAGCGACAGTGATTGGCTTGCTGGCCGTTGAAGAAGAGAGACGTGTGTAATAGTGTGTGAGTTCAACACGTTATAATTATCGGTGTTGATGCGATATAACCGCCATTTTGGAAGCCAAAGGAAAAAAAAACAACTGCCATACCCATTTAGTTTGGGATATATAAAAGTTGAAGCAAACATAAGCGTAGCGCTGCCGCGTAGTATTAATATTGTTCGAAAAAAAATTTTTTTAATTTTACTTTTTCTCTCATTACATGATGAAAAATGGCAGCAACGATTGTGGCTGATGGATCGCCTGAGCAGAAACGAAAGAGAATAGAACCTTCAACAGATTCTTCAACGAAGATAGGAAACAGAAGTAAGATCCTGCCATCTGAGCTATTTCCCAGCGCCGACATGGAAGGCCTACAGCAATACGAGGTAATGGAAACGACAAGCAACAAAATCATCATCGACGTGCTTAACACGGCTGCCGATGGATTCAAAGAAGTCGCGAAGAAAAATGCGGCTAAACCAAAGAAGCAGATTGTCCAAGAACTACATACAACGTCGAATCGTTTCGCCGAACTGCAGGAATATGCAGAAGAAACAAATAAGAATAGTGCTAACAATAAAATTAGTAAGGAGTTTGAGTGGTACTCCCCAATATTTGTAAGCAAGGTGAGTGCTAAGAGTATTATAGATGCCATCAAAAAAATTAATATAAACACTAAAATCAGAATTGAAACTCTATCAATTCTGCACAAAGTTCGTGTCAACTCTGTGGAAACTCACTTGGAGTTTCTTGAGTGTCTGAGGAAGTCTGACCCAGAGGCCTTCTCCTTCATCGTGACTTCCCTACTTCCCTAAGTACTCTGTTGTACTTAGGGAAGTACGCGAATTACGAGATCATCGCCCTAACATTTTTTAATCCACCTGAAACGGACCCCACGTGCCGGAAGTGCACACAAATTCTTCACAACAATTTATATAATTGCAGGTGTTTTCCTTCACCTATTTATGCACGTGAATTACGAGATCATCGCCCTAACATTTTTAATCCACCTGAAACGGACCCCACGTGCCGGAAGTGCACACAAATTCTTCACAACAATTTATATAATTGCAGGTGTTTTCCTTCACCTATTTATGCACGTGCTAGCTATCTTAGCAAATTTCTTAGAAAAGTAAAACTGTAGTTCGAAGAACCGATAGATATATTTTTGCACATGTTAGCTTCAAAGGATATAAAAACCGAAAAATTGAAGAAGAAAGGGAGTTGTTAATTAGACTTTGGAAGAAATATACGTTGTATAATTTAAAATTGGTTTATTTTGAAACATAGTTCTATTTGAACTATAACTGGCGCAGTCGATACTTAGGCGGTGGAGATATTAATAGTGATCCGACGGTTTATCGGAAACAAAGTGGTGATCCGACGGTTTATCGGAAACAAAAATAGTGATCCGACGGTTTATCGGAAACAAGGTGGCGATACGACGGTTTATCGGTCAAGTGTAGGAAAAAATCGGCATTTGCAATTGTTGCTGTAGCAGAAATTCAAGAAAATTGAATTATCCCAAGTATGTGGATAATAATTATCTGGTAAGTCGAGACTTTTTTTACTCCTATGCCACTACCCACTCCACAAAAACAGAAATCCGCCCCTAACCCGTATCCTACTCTCACACGTAGGCTAAGAAATTTTACAAATTTTACCACAAACTTAAGATTTATCTCGGAAAGTGAAAGTGTGAATAGCGTTAGTCGAAATATAAATAATATCGGTAGTGATAGTGAAAGTATAACAATTGATAATAATTATAATACCGATAATAGTAAAAACATAAATAACATCGATAATACTAGTGAAAATATAATAGTTAATCATAATTACAATACTAATAATAGTGAAAATAATTTAAATAACTCGCGAACTCCAATGACTAATAAAGAAGGTGAAACTGTTACGACAACCATTGATATTTTTAACTCTCTCCGCGTCCCGGATGCGATAAAAGATCTACCAAAATTCGACGGAAATCCGCGGCTCCTCTTTGATTTTTTGGACAACGTTAATGAAATTCTGTCGTTAATCAGTATAACAAATGGCACTGCTTATGGGCAACTCCTTCTGAGAGCCATAAGGAATAAAATCGTCGGCGAAGCCAACGAAGTGCTTAACATGTACGGCACTCCCTTGGAGTGGAACCAGATTAAGGAAAATTTAATCTTACATTATTCGGATAAGAGGAACGAAACCTCTCTTATCAGAGACCTTCACGGTCTACGGCAGAATAACGACTCCGTACATAAATTCTACAGTAATATCGTAGAAATACTTTCTAGCATGAATACCCACACAAATATACATGAAGTGGATCCTAACGTTATAGCCGCCAAAAAATCTTTATTCTCGGAAATGTGCCTAAACGCATTCCTTTCGGGCTTGAAGGAACCACTGGGCTCGACCATTCGAGCTATGAAACCAGAAACCCTTGCAGCAGCGTATGCATGTTGCATTAAAGAACAAAACATGTTTTATTCCAAATCTGACTCTGATAGGCATCATTTTGCTAAATCACGACCGCAAACAAACGAACAAATGTTATTAAGGCCCAAACCACCACAGGTTCACATACCAACAGGAATTTATGCTAGACATCCCCACAACCAGCCACATACATTCCTCCCACTGAAAACTATGATGCCAAACTATCAAGCGCCAAATAATAACAGTTTTGGCCTCCAGCGTCACAGTGCTCCAAATCAATCTTTTAATCGTAACCAATTTATGTTGCCAAATAATAATTTTAGACCAAATCATTATCACAATACAATTACTCCTCAAAATAAATCATTCTTTAGCAGACCGAACAATAACATTCAGTCAAAACCTGAACCGATGGAAACATCAGGAACAATAAGGAGACCTCTACAAAGACCACCTATCCCACAAGCAAATAACTTCTTTACTCCTCAAACAGCACCAAGAAACACTGTGAGAGAATTATTTAATATTTCGGAACAAAATCCTCCAAATTACTACACAAACAGCGACAACCAAATTCAATTCGAACCCCAACAGTTTATGTTGCCAACGGACTATTACCCTATGGATAATCCAGGATCCGTGATTCAAAATTATGAAAATCTTTACGAACCTTTTAACATGGATCGCCAGGACTCTCATTCTGACCAGGATTCATATCCTCCTAACACTGAGGTAGACGATGAAAATTTTCAGTTGAATGCCTCCACAAACCCATCGGGTACCTAGACGTAAACAAACATGAGAACACTCTACCCTACATACAGATATCTTCTCCTTATGGAAGACCCTTGAAATTTCTCATAGATACCGGCGCATCTTCATCATTCATCAATCCTGAATATGTGAATCCCCATGACGTCAAACCAACAAAACCAGTTTCAATCTGCACAATTCTAGCAAAACATGAAGTGAAAGAAGAAGTGACTCTTCCTAATTTTATCGAGTTTAACAAACCAGGAACAATAAGGTTCCTAATTTTCAACTTTCACGGGTATTTTGATGGCCTACTAGGCATTGACACATTATCTCAGTTAGGCGCTAAAGTTGATTTCAGTAAGAACGTACTCATAACACAAAACGCAACAATTCCACTCAACTTCAAACCAAACTTCATGTCTGAAAAGTATACTGTACCACCTCATTCAAAATTCATCGCAAAATTGCCTGTGGATGCACGGAATGGAGACATTCTTATAAAACCCATCCAAATTACCCCAGATTTATTCATCTCTGAAGGCATATACACAGCTGTTAATTGGTACGCCCCCATAGAAGTAACTAACGTGTCTGGAAACGAGAAAGTGCTCTTCATCGAACAACCCTTAATGGTAGAACAAGTTTCAGACAATTATGAGGAAATTAACAACGTGGAAATTAGATGCGAACAAAGCTCTCCATTCACGGACTCAAATGATCTCATCGATCTTTTACGAGTTTCCCACCTTAATCGCGAAGAAAAGAAATTGTTATTTAAAATTTGTCATCAGTACAATGATATTTTCTTTAAAGCTAATCAGGATCTGACGTTCACCAATCAGGTGAAGCACAGAATCAACACCACCGACGATTTGCCAATTTATACAAAATCTTACAGATATCCTTTCGTGCATAAACAAGAAGTCCACAGACAAATCGAGGATTTGCTCAAACAAGGCATAATCCGTCCGAGCTATTCTCCTTGGAGTTCAAGGAGTTCTAAGAAATTGGACGCTAGCGGTAAACAAAAATGGAGACTGGTAATTGATTACCGGAAGTTAAACGAGAAAACGATAAGCGATAGATATCCACTTCCTAATATTAACGAAATATTAGACAAATTGGGCAAATCTATGTATTTCACAACACTGGATCTCGCTTCCGGTTTCCACCAAATGGAAATGGATGCCAGAGATATTCCAAAAACTGCTTTTACAGTCGAAGGCGGTCACTACGAATACGTTCGTATGCCTTTTGGCCTAAAAAATGCGCCTGCCACCTTTCAACGTGTCATGGACAACGTACTAAAGGACCTTCAAGGCAAGGTGTGCCTAGTATGCTTAGACGACATCATCATCTTTTCGACGTCCTTACAGGAACATGGCGAACACCTTCGAAAGGTATTTCAGAAATTACGAGAGGCAAATCTGAAGGTCCAACTGGACAAATCAGAATTCTTGAAGAGGGAGATCGAATTTTTGGGTCACATCGTCACAACAGAGGGTATTAAACCCAACCCCGAAAAAATCCATGCGATAGCCAACTATCCTATACCAAAAACACCAAAGGAGATTAAATCCTTCCTCGGGTTGCTAGGATATTATGGCAAATTCGTAAAAGACTTTGCAAAATTGACAAAACCCTTGACAGAATGTTTGAAGAAAGGACGTACCATAGATTTAAATGATCGCTACGTACGCGCCTTTCACGATTGTAAAAATCTTCTTATGAATGACCCGATCCTGCAACATCCTGATTTTAGTAAGCCGTTTGTTTTAACAACAGACGCGAGCAATTTCGCGATTGGGGCCATTCTATCACAAGGACCCATCGGCAGTGATCGTCCCATTTGCTTCGCAAGTAGAACCTTAAATGACTCAGAAACAAATTATTCCACGATCGAAAAGGAGCTTTTGGCCATTGTATGGGCCACTAAATATTTCCGACCATATTTGTTTGGAAGGAAGTTTAAGATCGTGACCGATCACAAACCACTCACCTGGATAATGAGTCTTAAGGATCCTCATTCCAGATTAATACGTTGGAGACTTAAACTTGAGGAATATGATTACGAGATAATTTATAAGAAAGGCTCCCAAAACAGTAATGCCGATGCTTTGAGTAGAATAAAATCACCGGCAACCATGAAAGCAGCGTCCGTGGAAATATATAACAACGAAACCACAAACTCACCTTCCAACATTTCAGCTCAGAGTACAAGAGGTACTACCATACATTCGGCAGAAGAAGACATGAATACCGGTATACCAATTTCAGAAAAACCTTTAAACGAATTCTCGCTTCAACTAGTCCTGGAAAGAACTAATAGACAACCTTCAACCTCCGTCGAAACACCGTTTAGGAACAAATAGAGACGAACGATTAAAATGCAGGATTTTTCAGAACCCACGCTTACGGAAATCTTTAGAAAATATATTCCCCCTAATAAAACTACGGCAATTTTCTCAACAGACGACATCTTTAGAATAATTCAAAACGTTTATTCAAAACATTTTTCACAATCCGGATGCTACAAATTAGTTAGATGCACTGAGCGTCTTAAAGAAATCATTGAAAGCGATGACCAGGACGCTCTGATAAATAACTATCATTTGAAAAATAACCACCGTGGAATAAATGAGACTCTAGCTCATCTCAAAAGAGACTATTACTTCCCTTATTTAAAAAATAAAATAACGCAAATTATAAATAATTGTGACAAGTGCCAACTTCTCAAATATGAGAGGAGTCCTCCCAAACCTGAATTTCAAACGTCTCAAACACCCAACAAACCCTTAGAAATACTTCATTCAGACATTTATACCATAAACAAACGTTACATTCTAACCATCATCGACAAATTCTCCAAATTTGCAGCAGCATACCAATTACCCGCAAGAAATAGTTTATCCATTATTAAAGCACTAAAACACTATATCAGTCTACACGGCACCCCCCAAAATTTAATAACTGTTGTTACAGATCAGGGATCAGAGTTTGAGAGTGTGGAGTGTGGAGTGGAGTGTGGAGTGGAGAGTACCTCCACTCTCTTCAATGATTTTTGCAAACAATTCGGCATAAACCATTCCACGACGTCATATCAACAAACCAGTAGTAATGCACCAGTAGAAAGGTTATATTCTACTTTCACGGAAATCTACAGAATAGTCTACGAAAAAAATCGTGAAAATGACCCGGAAGACATTTTAAACGAAGTTATAATCACTTACAATAATTCTATTCATTCCGCTACGAAATTCACTCCCTATGAATTATTCTATGGTAGAACATACAAATTTAATAACAGTCTAACACCCTGTCAAACGCACGAATATCTCGAGAAACTTAAGGAATTCCAATCTAAATTATACCCCCAAATAAAGCAACTACTAGAAGAACAAGTTAATAAAAGAAACGAAAAAGTAAATACCTCTAGAGAAAGCCCTGAAACATACAACGAAGGATCAATAGTATATAGAAAGGAATGTCGTAGAAACAAATTAAATCGAAGATTTTCAAAACATGAAGTAAAACAAAATAACCATATCACTATTATCTCAAATAAAAATAAAAAAATCCATAAAAGTAAACTAAAGAAAAAACGCAAATTCCAGGCACATGCTCATAGCACACGGACAGGAACTGGACATACGGGACTTGACGAATAACAATGGAGTCTTACCCATAAAACTTGGAACAGCACGACTTATCACATCCTACGACAACTTGATACATATCGTACGATTGAATGACTATCGAACAAATATCGACTACATACAAGACACACTCGCAACCTTCAAAACATCTCAGAACTCAAACTATCCTTAGACATGACAAAAGCTAAAGTGGCAGAGCTTAATAACAAACTACTTAACCTTATACCTATTAATCGAACAAATGATAAAACGTTTTGACAAATCACATTAATCAACAACAAAAAATTATTACAAACTATTTGAACTATATAAACGAAAATCCTAAAAACCAAGTTACTAAGGAACATAATAATTTAAAATACATACAGTATTAAAATCAAGTAAACTATAACATTGACCTACTAAACGATCATATCACTAGCATTTCGGAAGCAATCATCTTTGCAAAGCTAAATATTATATCAAGAACAATTCTTAGTCCACTAGAACTATCCGAGATAAATTTCATTTTCGAAAATCAATAGCTAGACATAAAATCCAATGAACAAATTTACGAATGATTGAGCCTACAAGCCTACTCAAACGATTCCAATATAATCTTCAACATTCGAATCCCTATTACATTAAAAGAACATTACTTTCTATATCACATAATCCCTCTCCCGATCAACAAAACCAAAACCATCCTAACACAACCCTATCTCCTTTCGAGTCTTAACAACTCACATAGTCTCGACGAAAAATGCCAAAACATTGAGAACGTTTGCTATTGCTCAAAACCAACTACAATGAGAAGAAGTACCGAAGAAAATTGTACTGCAAATATCATAAGCAACATACCTGCAAATTGCGAACTACATGACCGCGACTTCGAGATGGAAATCTTCGAGCCAGAACCTAACCACCTAATGTTCGTGGCACCACCATCACAACCACCTGTGGCCAAGACGAATTGAAGATCGAAGGAACCTTTTTCATACGCTACAATAATTGAGAAATAACCACAAATGGAATTACATACAGCGCCAAAAGACCAATCCATTGGGACGAAATTCATATCGTTCCAACCTTGTTTCAACAGTGAATTTCACACCCGCCAGTACCAACAACATCCAACTAGATGAATTACAGAAACATCAATTCATCAGGAGGAAGGCCGCTACTCTCGGCAATTATACGTACCAACAGCAATTCTATACAGCACTTACCATAATGTCCTGTTTAACCATCATCGCAACTGCCTGCACAATCTGTTATCTGCAAAGATCGCAAGTAATACAACTCCAACAGGATTCACGAGTCGTAGCTCAGTCCAACGAACCTGCAAGGATCCAGTTTCTATGGCCATCGCAACCTTCTAAAGGGGGAGGAATTACGAAATCATCGCCCTAACATTTTTTAATCCACCTGAAACGGACCCCACGTGCCGGAAGTGCACACAAATTCTTCACAACAATTTATATAATTGCAGGTGTTTTCCTTCACCTATTTATGCACGTGAATTACGAGATCATCGCCCTAACATTTTTAATCCACCTGAAACGGACCCCACGTGCCGGAAGTGCACACAAATTCTTCACAACAATTTATATAATTGCAGGTGTTTTCCTTCACCTATTTATGCACGTGAATTACGAGATCATCGCCCTAACATTTTTAATCCACCTGAAACGGACCCCACGTGCCGGAAGTGCACACAAATTCTTCACAACAATTTATATAATTGCAGGTGTTTTCCTTCACCTATTTATGCACGTGCTAGCTATCTTAGCAAATTTCTTAGAAAAGTAAAACTGTAGTTCGAAGAACCGATAGATATATTTTTGCACATGTTAGCTTCAAAGGATATAAAAACCGAAAAATTGAAGAAGAAAGGGAGTTGTTAATTAGACTTTGGAAGAAATATACGTTGTATAATTTAAAATTGGTTTATTTTGAAACATAGTTCTATTTGAACTATAACTCGCGCTGATTTCTCTTGTGAAGAAATCATAAATGACATTATGTCGAATGTTGCAGGCAGAAATATCGAAAATACTTCGAATCTCTCCACGACTTGGTCAAAACAGGAAGAAATAATCCTAGACCTATTCCGTATAAATCCAAAAACATAAGAGGACTTAATTGAACAGGACAAACATTACATAATTGAAACAAACATAATTGAAAACATAAGAGTTTTCAATTCAACATGACCGATTAATTCTTTGATTTTTGTTGAATTAAAATCAGCAGTAAAATACTTGGGAAGATCGATAAACTCGAAAATGTTGTTTTCCAATGTATCATAGCCAATCGTCGCGTAATTTTTTCACAAAAAAAGCGTATGAAATATTGAAGAAGCATCTTAAATTTTATTTCTTCAAAATTCATCAATTATTGGGAACTGTAACTCTTATTGTCCTATGATTAATGACTATTTTCTTCTTTTTTCTTTCTGAAGGTTTTCCATTACTGCACACATTTTGAATACAAATGGCTACCATGGCTCTTCTGCGCCATTTTATTGCTTAATGAACGGCTATCGTCCGAATACCATCTGATGCAGACCCCGATATAAATCATGCGTTTCGAAAATAAATCGTTAATAGATATGTGTGTATTTAACGAACCTTAATTAGCTATTGTCATGATGGTGAAACCAAAATGCTGTGCTGGTGGCTAGGAGATGAATATTTGAAAAAAAAGAAAATAAGTCCATGTAAGTACAATTTACAGTTGCTTACGTTACTTACGTTGCTTACTAGGTTGCATTAGGTTAGTGAGTAAAATAGGTTTTGACTTATATATTATATATATTCAACACCATAGGATATGCCCTTAAAATAATTTTTTTTTGTGAGCTTTTCACACTAAAGCAGCCTTCAGTAGGAGTGCTTTTCACATGGGTATTTGAGTTTTTATTATTTTCAATAACATTGTGTTGCATTAAGTTATGATAATAATATCGTTTAAATTTCCTGCACCGTTTCCTAAATCCTGTCGTGACATCCATAACTTTCATTCATTGACGTACGTACGTAGAAAGTTAAATGTAAGATCGCGAATCACGCTTATTTTCGTAGAGAAACGATGGCAAATACTCACACCGGAGACAAAACTTCACAGCCATTGCTTGCATAAAAAGTTTGCAATTTCGTCCACAAATATCCGGCGTTCTGAACATTCGTTTCGTTGTTGATTCTAATCATAGAAGTCCGAAGAACTTGACTTTTCTCTTTTTCGGTCCAATCGTACCTGAAGTCAGTAATATGTAACATGATATCTGATACCCTGCCGGAATCTCAATGATTTCAGATCGATTACAAGCACACGTATTAATAAATGGCTAATATTCACAATTTATGATTTGTCCAATCATAGACAACCAAAAAAGAAAACTACATTCATAAATCTATGATACGACATAAATCATAAAAAAAACTACTGAAAAATGTGTTACTGTTTAATGTAATGCTGGAAAACATTTATCTGCCATGAACTTGGCAATAATTCATCAAAATCATTTCTGAAAATTTCACATAAAAGTAATTCAACTAATTAATACACATACACAGAATGAAAACATTTTCATACATGGTATGCAAAATTTTTATCAATATTCACATATTCCATAATCTTCGACCACCTTCGATTTCAAAATTGACAGTCAGTTAACATTACAGTTAGAAAAGCAATATATGCAAAGAGATGGTCATACTGTTTATTTGAACATGAAAAATGTCAGGAAATCGGTCGCTAAGTAATGCACTTCACTCATTCAACGTTAATTAATAATGTATTTATTATTATTTGTATTGGGGTCCACTTGCTGGTAACAGCATAGGCCAGCATCGACCCTTAGCTGCCCATGTGTAGTACTATTGTTTACAGATGATCCATCCTGTCGTCCTACAGAAACCAAGGAGTTCCTCCAGCTCTGTGGTCGCCAAGTGTTCCAATTCTGTTACGCCAGTACACCTCAGCCAAATAAGGCGTTTGTTGGCCAGGCTCGGGCAATCTAGGAGGAAGGGCTCTGTACCTTCTTCCCTCTCGCCGCAAGCTCGGCAGGTGTCATCCCTATGACTAATCCTAGTCACCAATTTTAACGAACTTCTTAAAATAAAAAATAAAAGCAATCGCTTCCTTAATAGTTCGTTGATTTTTTATTACTGCAATCACCGCGAGTTTCAGAATAAACACCTATTCCATCCTCAGTCCATATTTCCTATTTCTTACCTACCTATTTATACACGCTTATTTTTCTATTCTTATATTTCACAACAACTATTAATCAGAAATCATTCTGCCAACACAAATTACCTCCATAAAAATTGATCTTCATATTCTCCGTTAAGTGGCTCCTTCACTTCTTTGCTTTAATTACTTACACCATTCACTTCATCCTTATCATTACCTGGGTTTCGTTTTTTGCTGATTTTGTTCAGAATATCCATTAAGGGGGAAATAATTCCAGATTTTGTGATCAATAAGTCTAGTACAAAGTTTACAAATGCTGAAATGGAGGTTTTAAACAGGGGCCTAAATTTTGCTATCAAGAGCAGGCCACCGATTGATGACATTATAGTGGACTTGGAAGCAACAATAAAAAATTTCAATCAAGGTGATAAACAGAATATCCGAACAACAGTTACCAAAGAATTGGTAAAACAACAGCCACATAATAATCGAAGTGACAACATATGTAAAATAATTAAGCAGCTTACAGTTAAACAAGTTTAGTACTTAAAAGCAGACAAGGGCAACAGAATCGTAATTATGGATAAAGATGAGTATGACAAACTAACGTACGAGAAGCTGTCATCAGGAAATTATGTAGAACTAAAACGATATCCACTGCCAGAATCCACTAAACGAGTTGACAAAGCATTGAAAGAAGTGAGCACTACTTTTGAAAACATGGGTCGCTTAAAAATGCCGAACCCGTCCTTACAGGGAAAAAGGTGCCAGCCAAAAATTCACAAGCCAGAGAATGAATTACCAGAAATCATAGCCGACACAAATTCACCCACATACAACATCGCGAAATGGCTAATCAAGGAAATCGAGAACATAGGTATGAATATAGGTGGTAGAGCAGTAAGAAACACCGTGAAACTTATCGAAAAACTTCAAGGGATCAACATTAAACGGAATGAAAAGTTAGTTTCATTTGACGTAAATTACTAGTAAATTTCATTCGACGATTCATTAACCGGGATGTTAGGCTCTTTTTCCTAACATCCCGGTTAATGAATCATTATGGATATTCGAAGAATGGCTCGAAAAAAGAAGTGGTACCCGAGATTGGAAACGAAAAGTAAGACAGTATTCTAGATTAGCGTCGATATGTATGAACGAGAATTGCTTTACCTTTACGGAAAAATACTTCAAAACGAAGGCGGGCACTGCCATGGGTAACCCCTTATCGCCCCTTTTGAGATATGTATGTAGATGATGTAATAGCGGTAGTAAAAGAGGAAGAAATTGATCAAATCAAATCTGTGAAAAATTAAAAATAATCCACAAAAGCATACAATTCACGTGTGAAGTAGAAGTAAACTCTGAACTACCATTCTTAAGGTAAGGAGTCACGTTGTTTACTTGTTCTGTCTCTTCATCCGTTGAGCCTAGAAAGTGTTGAGCTTGAGACGTTCTATGCTGTTTGTTGTCCACGATCCGTCCTCCTTTTGAAGCATCGTGTTCACATGTGGTTCTCTTTTCAGACCCCTACTTAGCCTAGATTCCTCGCTTCCTCCCTAAATATTGCTGCGAAAAAGACTCCACGATTTCCTTTTCTCTCTTCTTACAGCTGTTTTAAATATTTTCAGATTTTGCTCATAGTCCTCCCAACTCGTATCTCGGTTTGTGAGGTGAGCTATTCTGTATAGACTTTGAGTATTTTTTCTGATCTCTTCCAGTTTTTTGTTCCACCAGCTTACTTTTTTGTTTGATGGTAGTGGTTGAACACATTTCACTGAAACTATCAACCAGTATACTTGTGATGTATCTCAGTTCATTGTCGAGGTCTTTTCGAATTCTCAATGGATTTACTTGTTGTGAACCTATATTTCTTCTTCTATTCGCTTTCCTAGGATTGTGGTAGGCCAATGGGGTCCTCTCGCCTCTTCTCACTTCAAAGGTGATCCGACAGGCAAGGTGAGTCACATACTCTCGAGCCGTGTAGGTCCTCCAATGCCTCTGTTGTGATTAGAGTGACTTCAATCACTTCCGCTCTATTTTTTGTTATAAAAGTCGGTGCGTTACCCTATTTGCTAGGTTGAGATTAGTAGTTATTAGGTAATTGACTAACTGCTCCCTCTTACGTTGTACTTGGTGCTTCCCGAGAGTTCCTGTTGCGGGTTCGCATTTCATCCGATGATGGCCTGTTTCCTCCGTATATGTTCCGATACGGTGCGAAATTCGGTGGTCGGCATCGGAGCGCCAAACACTGGCCTCAGCAACTAATAATATAAAAAATGCTTATGTTTACCATTGCCAATTATCATTAAGTATAAGGACATTCTTATCAATTACATTAACAACAGAATTATTGATTTTAACTAATCACCTAGTATAGACTTGATTCCAGCTGAAGGTTGAATTTTCCCCATGATTTTTCCAGCATATTAAACTGAAGTCGAGGATTTGTCAAAATTCTATGGAATGAGCTGGGCTTAATTCTTCGGGAAATGATGGTTGTGTGATGTTAACATCGCAACCCATTAAATCGATAATCTTGTATCCCAAAAATTTGTTGATTTTGGGGTACTTCATGCAATGATAATTTTTCGTAATTCCATTAATTTAATGACGAAATAATATTTCTGAGTATTTGAATACTCCATGCGAATCAAAACAAATCATATGTTTGAATCATAGCAAGTAAATATAATAATTGTTTTGTTGTTTCTTGGTTCCACCGGGCCTTGTTTTCTTGTTGTTATCGAGAACGCATTTCTACTGTATTCAACTGTATTCATATGTCTGTATTTCAGACATATGGATTTCAACTTATTTCAAAACTGGCATAACTAGAGTCTTGTAACCCATGAACAATCAAAAAACACTAAACTGGTATCATTCGATATCAAAGATCTATATCCATTAATACCGGTAATAGTATCAATGAATATACTGCAAGGAGCACTACTTGATAAAAATAAGGACAAAGACTTTTCTACACAGCTAACAAATCTCCTCAAAACAATATTACAACAAAACGACTTCCGGTTCAACAACAATATCTATAAACAAACAAACGGAGTAGGAATGGAAACTCCAACACCGGCTATCCTTATGGAAACTTTCATTCAAAACCTAGAACAATACATGGAGGAACTAACATCTAGCTTGGGAGTGATACTTTATGCAAGATACGTGGAAGACATAATATTTACAACGACCAAGAATAACGAAGAAAAAATTCTTGATTACATCCACAAACAACACAAAAATGTAAAATTTTCAATGGAGACAGAGAAAGAGGGGCAAATAAATTACCTTGAATATGAGATGTATAAAAAACCCACAGCCACACGCAAACACAATAATACACAACTCGTCGAACCATCCCCAACAGCACAAAACCGCAGCAATAAGGCAATTTATTACAAGACTGGAGCAGACACCCCTAACAAACCAAAGCCTACGGTAAGGAAGTAAACACGATAGCACAAAACAATGGATACAAGGCAGATCCGGTGAACAAGATAAGAAGGATTTCCGAAACACCCAAGAGACACAGGAAAGAAGAACAAAGCGACAAGAAAGCTTAGACAACATAAACATACATGGGAAAATCAGCCTACGAATTGGTGAAATTTTTGAAGAAACACAACATCAACACAGCTTTTAAAACAAGGAGCAATTCGGGACAAATACTACGAACAAACATAAATGAGGGGGACCCGCTGGACGGGGTATCAACCTGTGCATGCCAACATGGATACGTCAATCAGGACGTAAAATAAGGACAAGATTTGCGCACCTAAGGGACTTTAACAATAGAGTACGTAACTAAGTCCAACTTCCCAAACCAGATGATTAAAAACAAATGTATACCAACTCACGTAAAGGAAATTGTGAAGGTACTACATGTACAACACAAAGGACGTCGGTTGAAGGCACTAGAAAACATGGAAACATATAAAGTAAGAACATTTGGCAGACGCAACTTTAACGAACAAACAAGCACTCAATCGGATATAATTTTCGAGCCATTAAAACTGCTCTGCAAAAATCAAAACAAGTGTCATACGACAGCTACAGACAAAGAAGCCCGGGACCAAATCATAAAAACCCCTCAAAAATCACGCTCTTTTCCTTAACGATGGACTTATAAATAAGAACACTGAAAACCGACAGAACTCAGAACGGACGGAAGGACGGAATCTTCACATGACAAAAAAAAATGTAACACATAACTTTGAATTTTTAATCCATTTTTTAATTTATCTGGAAAGAATGATTCATCGAAAATCTATCACTACTTTTTGTGCTATACTGAATATGATTTTGACATTTTTATTGTAGTGTAGATGCTCATCTAGATGAACACCGAGGTATCCAGCACAGGATTTTTGAGTAGCTCCTTTGCAACTACCTCATCTGCCGTAATGAGGAACCCTTACCGTTTCAGCGCCTGACTGGCTGACAGCTCCTAATTGATTTACACGTTTGTGCATTTGACTTTTGTTTGCCAATTTCCAGCATTGAGCCCGTACATTATTAATTTTTTGTAGATCTGTGAACTATTGTAGCTTTTCGATCTGAGATATATAAATTATAAATCATCAGCGAACGCTACCAATGATTGCGTTGGCTACACGACGAAATGAAACACGTCCAATAGATTGCAAATGATTATACAATTGAGCAGAGGCGTAATAACTTTTTCTTGATGTAGACCATTCAAGACCTACGAATCACGCATTGCCCTCAGTTTTCATCTGTAACAAGATATAATTTACTGAACAAAACATTGCTTATCATGGCGACAAGGTATCTGAGAAGCCTGAGCTGACAGTGTTTAAAAATTAATCCATTCAACCAAACCTTCTCCATATTATTGAAACACGCTCCAATGCATTCGTAGTTCTTTTGTTTCCACAAGAACTGTGAACAGAAAACCAAACTGCCGACCCGGCCTTAACTCATATCCCTCAATTTGGATGTTTAATACTTGGTTCAAAACTAACACACACAGTCAATCCACGCGATTTCTTGTTGCTTAACCTGTCAACACAAACTAAAGTCTTTAAAGCTGACAAAACCATCAAGAAGATTTCCGCTCAGTTTAAGGTCAGAAGTCAATCAATCATTGAATTAAAGAAAGGATCGCCACACAGGCTTGATTTTAAGTGGGATACTTTTCCTCCACGACATGAATTCATTGGAGTCCCTCTTTCCAGATTGATAAGTGGATCAACCCGGAAAGGGTTCCGATCTAGCCAAGCCAACTGCATTCAAACATATATATTCCTATTTCCATTTGTGTACGAAATCGTAATATGCCTTTTGTTGCCAACCATAGATCCTCCTTGATACTGATATTGATCACAAGCCACATAAGGTTTTGACATCTTACCAAATATGCTATTGACTTTCGTGAAAATGCTTTCGAACCAGTTGTATAGAGCGTGGCAACGGATAGGTTATCCCCACCTTACCGCAAAATTCTGAAAAATGACACGTCGAGAAATCCAAAGTTTTTGAATTCAAATTTATCGATATTTTAAACACAATAGATTGTACTAACATGGTCCCAGTAACATCTCGCCCATCATAGTTGCCCCTACTTTCACCGACGATGTACTTAGACGGGGCTTACCGGTCGATTAATGGTGGCGGCGACGCTACGTGGAGCGACTCGAAGTGGGCCAGGGGAGGTGAAGGTTGGGATGGTGTTAGGAGAATCGCTATTCTGTAGTCCAATTGCTCCACTTTCGACTTACGTTCGTTTAGACTTCAACTGAAATCCCGCAGATGAGGGTTTTTAGAGGATATTTTGATTTAGAAATAATGATGTGGACTGTTTTGGAAAAACATGCACTTCACATTTTTTGACAGTACAAAAAAGACACCCACAAGGAATTTGAGATGACTTACGTCAGGGACAGAAAAAAAAGGGCATGATCGAAGAAGGGCGCTTTCGAAAAAGGGCATAGTAGAAAAGGTCGCAACTTAACATTCCGCCCGCCCTGAAGCCTCGCTTCAGTGGTATTAGATGATGATGAGTACACCAGGAGTGAAGATGAAACGATCTTCATTGGGAAGGAAGGGGGAACTTGGCAATAGGCCGAATTTGGCTGAACTTGGCAATAGGCCGACGAAGAATTCCGGGGGACGTACTGACCTTAGCTACCCGCGTGATGGTGAGAAAGTCACCCGAGTCACATCCGGGAAAAACTGATAAAATGCGTCCCAGTGGCCACTTAAGAGTTTGGAGATTGTCTTCATGAATGATGACAACGGTTCCGACGCGAATTGGCGTAAACGGTCATTTTTGGCGCTTCTGTAACGTGTGCAGATACTCCGTCCGCTAAGGCTTCCAAAGTCCAGCAGCAAATGCTGGACGAGCTGCCAACATGAAAGACGATTGAGGGAACCACAAGAGCGTGATCTTTAGGCGAAATAAGGGGGCGAAAAATAAGGAAATGACCAGGAGTGAGGGCCTCGGAAAACAGATGGATCAGAAGACGGAAGAATTGAGGATTTCTCGCACTTGGGTGATCACAGTGAGAAATTCCTAGACACAAAACACTATGTTTGGCAATGTTTGGCAAACTTAACTGCGATGGCCCAAACACCCCCAAAGTGTGGACTAGCGGGCGGAATGAATCGCCAGTCCGTACAAGAAGACGAAGCGGCGTCACATAGACATTGCTGATGTTGAGGAATCGACAACAAACGTCTTAAATCACGGAGATGATTGCTGGCTTCGACAAAATTCGACATCTTCTGAGAAGATGACAGAGTAATTGCCCCTACGGGACACGAAACAACGATAAGCAGCAATAAAGGCAGACGTGGTGGGTTCAGATGCCAGTTCCAGATGAACAGCCTTGGTAGCAAAACAGATGAAGACCACCAAACAGGCTTTCGTACAGAGCGCTCCTCACAGTCTAGCGCTGGTAGCATAGAAGGGTCCAGCATAATGGACTCCAGTGGTCGTGAAGGCGGCAATTGAGGATACTCGATCAAGAAGAAGACTGCCCATCGGCTGGATGATGGGTCGAGGTTTACAGATGAAGCACCGATTGTATTGGCGTCCATCGAGTACCTTGAATTGGTACCGGATGAACGAGTTAGTTGCCCAAACCCAAGCGTGAAGGAGACGCAGATGAGCATCGTCAATCATTAGAGTGATTCACTTTTAGGTGATTTACTTTTAGGAGAAGAACAGGATGTTTATGCCGGTAAGGCAGGAGAGATGAAGAGAGACGACCACCCACACGAATGACCTTGTGTTCATCCAGAAATAGATGAAGCTTCATGATCAGAATATGCCGAGAGGGTGCTTTCTGGAGTTCCACGATTTCCTCGGCAAAATGTTGCGCTTGGACCAGACGAATTGCGCAGCATTCTGCCTCAAGGAGTTCAATAGAGGATAAGCAGTAAGCACGAGGTTGTTATAGCCGCCTTGCGCTTAAACCGAAGCGGTGACAAAACCCGTTCGCGCGCTTAAGGCGAAGGAAAGATGAAAATCGATCAATGACAGCTGGCTCATATGCAATCATTGCTAGAATGAGAACTGACGCTGGTTTGGCTTCGGAGTTCACCCTGCTTAACGAGGAAGAGTCACACGAGGAAATCGGCCAAGGCAATGGAGGAGATGAAAGCCAACTTGGTCCGTGCCACCACAAAGGATGGTGATGAATTTCATGGGGTTGCAGCTCGCGAGACGCACTGTCAGCTGGATTTTATTCAGAGACGACATGGCTCCAGTGACTGGGTGACACCAGGTATTGAATCTCGGCGACACGATTGCCTACAAAGGTTTTACATTTGGGGCTTTCACCGCGGATCCAATCGAGGACAACAGAGAAATCAGAGAATCCCATGAGCCCATGAATTTAAATGTTGAAGCACAGCAAATGGACAATACATAACTCCAATCGTGGCAGAGGATTGCTTTGCAGGGAGCGATTTTGGACTTGGCTGCTGGAAGACTAACATGCCGATGACCAGACGAATCGGAAGTATGAAGAGAGACGACGGCTGCATAGCTGAATTCCAATGCATTGCAGAATCCGACCAGATGGTGAGTAGACGCGCAAGAATCTTCAGGGATGAAACGTTGGACTCGTACTTCCGCCAAAGAGGGTAGTTGAGATTGAAAGTCTAACCAAGGTGCCTTTAACTCAAGAGGCAAACCTTGATCCCAATCTAGATGGAGTTGGCATAGATGACGAAAGAAGACATTGGCAGAAAAGATAAAAGGTGCGAGCCAACGGATCGGAGACTGTGCGCTTGGTAAGTGCAACTTCAGTCAATCGCACTGAGTAGAAGAAGTGATTTGCTAATGGATTCCAGCCTAGACCTAGAATTTTGATACTTCGGTTACGATCAAGCAACAGAGAGTCGACAGACGGCGAAAGAAGCAGAGGTCTGAAATAGGGATCGGATGATACCCCATAGGTGACTGTGTTCAGGCGATATGATTGAATGGGGTCATGTTTTAAGTAGCGCTATATGATACGCTGATAATCTCTATGCTCCGGGCTTACAGGGACCTCCCGATAAATTTGTTTAATTGCAACAGTAAAGATGAACTGATGCAGCCGGAAACGTAGCAGAAGACTCGAAATGTCGGCTTGAAACTTGGGACCAATTAATAGGAGATCGTTGGGAGACTTGCCTTCACACAGCTCGGGACGCGTGAATTGTCACCTAGCCACGTTGATTGACACGCCTAGGTTCCGATAGGTTAGAGAAAGGGCTACTACATACCAACCGGTGGACGTGTGAGTGGTGGTAGTGCTGTATAGTGCCTCATACTCTTCTTCGGCTGGGATTAGAGGAAGGATATCCGGATCTCGATTGAGTTCCCAAAAGCGGTGAACAAGGTCATTGAGCGCCGCAACAGGTAGCTGAGACTGAGCAGAAGGATAAACAGCTGAATCCAGTGTCGGTAATTGCGCGCAAATGGCAGGGGACTGCACTATTTTAGGTTCAGACGATGGTGATGGGTTGACAAAGTACGAGGAAAAGTGAGATGACTTGACGACCGATGAAGAGAACCCGGCCGTAACTCGGTTTAAGTGCCGTATGCACTTAGGGCGTTGAATGCTCTCACTCACTGTGTCAGCGGGAAGGTAGGGTACTTAGAGGGTCGGCGATGTCGGGCATACAGTCTGTAAAGGACCCAATCCAGGGCGGTGGATATGGCACCGGGAAGCTGAGAGGTAGGACGTGCTACGCCAGGGAGAATTATTAATGGGAGGACATCCGAACTTAGCAAGAAGTTGATGGGTCGTGTCATGTTATAGGCGAGATCAGCTAAACCCGACCTGGTCATCTCAGGCCACTGTCGAGCAAATGGCATAGGTGACATGATGTCAATAAGGTTGCTGATGACATAGGTTATAATGGGTAATAGAGGAGGATCCCCTGAATGATGAAGCATAACACGAATGTACCTGAGGACGCGTAAGGTTCCCGAATTTTCAGGAGTTCGTAGATGGATGATGTCAGATTCAATCTAGCCACGCATTCGGAGGTTATGAGAGTGTGTTGACTCCCTGAGTCCAGCAGAGCGCGTCTAAAATGGCTGTGACGACCGTTTTTGAGTCTGCCCTACGTAGTGGGCCTGTGATGGTCCTGGTCAGATGTGTGATGGTCCTGGGAGCAGATGGAATAGAGATGAGAATTAGACGCAGTTGGATGGAGAACTGGATGCTGTTAGCAGTCAATCTGAACGGGATCTAGAAGAGTGCGCTGCCCGGTGATGGTCTTTCGGATCAACATCGGGTTTAGACGAAGATGGATTCGAGGTGACAGCGGAAGGAGAAGGAGAGCGGGGCCATTCCAGAACGGTCACCAGAGAGCTCGCCGACGAAGATGAAGACAATGATCTAATAGAATAGGGTCGAGAAGAAGATGGCAACTTTGCAGCTACCGGCCACAGATGCCTCTGGCCACAGTTGTGACAAGAGTGAGTTGAACCGCAAGCGTCTGTGCGATGACGATTGGACAGACAGTTGCGGCATAGATAAGCCCTGTCAACAAATGATCGGCGCTCCTGTCATGACATCGATTTGAACTCGGAACAGCTGCTACGAGAATCCCGGTTGCACACTACCGACGAGCGCGACTTAGCCGCCGCGTAACTAGGTTTGCGTGGCGAGGACGTTTGCCTTTCAACGGGTGAAGCGGCAATGCGGCAAGTGCTCGGCGATGAATTTCGTGGGGTGCGACCCCACGATTTAGGTGTAATGGAACAGCAGAGGTGGAGGCCGTGTTTTCCGACACGCGGAGTTGCTGGGTCACATAGGCGAGAAGATTATAGACTTGGGGCAACTTATCTCAGGCGCTAAAAATAAAGAAAAACCTTCCTTTTAATTTTATATTTTTTTATTTACCTTGCGGAATCGATTTTCAACCGTGAACGTTCGGTCTTCATCAGCGATTAATTTTCTTAACGAGATCTGGGCCTCAAATCGCTGTCGCATTTTGGGGCTCAAATTGCTTCAAGTTAAAGTCACCCAAGTCGGGGATGCTAAGCACCCTGAATGCTTCCATGGCGCTGTGGTGCGTAATGGCAAACTACTTTAGATCTTCCAGAGAAGAACCAGATGACGGGGGAAAGTCTAAAACTTGGTTTATGTACATATGGGCCAGACGACGCGTATGTTGATAATGCTTACAAAGAGCATTATAGGCCAGGAGATAGTTGACCGCGGTGAGATCAAGGTTGGTCACCATGGCAGCGGCTTCACCCAGGAAGGACGAGCGAAGGAAGTGCAATTTTTGCACATAAGTCATCGATGGATCGTTGGGCACCGGAGCGTCATATAAGGCGACGAACTCCGGCCACTGCTCAATCTGCCCCGTAAACGTAGGGATCTTAACATTTGGATGGGGCAAATTGAGAAAGGAGGTGGATGACGCTGAAGAAGGCTCCGAGATACGCCCGATGAGCCCCTTCAAAAGCGGTTTGAATTCGAGGCATATCTCAAACAAAGCGGCAAACTTTGATGGAGGATCCGCTTGATCCTCCACCGGGATTTGACTGTTTAGGCTAACTATTGCGTCATCGACCTCTCAAAATTTCTGCTCGATTTCGCAGAATTGATCCAGCCATGCTTCCGCGACGTGTAGCTGGATCGCGGTAGTGCTCCTGGCTTTGTCGAGCAACATGGTGGCGGTCGCGAAGAAATTATCGCGACGCAGGGGCACCCAACCGGCGAATGCAGTAATGGGCACAGTAATAACGGGTTTCGGCACCAAAATGAAAACGCCTTTGCACTTTCACCGACGATATACTTAGAGGACTTATCGTTCGATTAGTGGTGGCGGCGTCCTGACATGGAGCGCCTCGAAGTGGGCCAGGGAAGGTGGAGGCTGGGATGGTGTTAGGAGAATCACTATTCTGTAGTCCAATCGCTCCACTGGCTATTTCGGCTTACGTTCGTTTAGACTTCAACTGAAATCCCGCAGATGTGACCTTTTCTAGACGATATATTGATTTGGAAATGATGATGTGGACTGTTCTGGAAAAACATGCTCTTCACCTCTTTTGACAGTTCAAAAAAAGACACCCGCACGGAAGATGACTTGACCTACGTCAGAGACAGAAGTAAAAAGGGCGCGATCGAAAAAAAAGGGGCACGCTCGGAAAGGTCGCGACTTAACACCTACCGTTTCTTACGAATCCAAAATCTTTGAATGCCATGAGGGGCCATGAGGCCAATTGTGATGGTTTCAGTTCAAAGCATTTTAAGTCTTTTCTTTCACGACAAATGCCAGGAGATATGATTGAGATGAGACGGAACCCGTCCATAGGAATGTGCCTGTGGGAATGTGCCTTTTGGATAAAATGCTAAGAACTTCATGCCAATGCTAAATATGTAGACTTAGGATTAAACCTGACTAAGAAATAAGGAGAGAACTAAATAATATACGGACTGGATGTAAACTGATGTCCAAGTGAATGAAAAAAGGAGAACCGAGAACGATAGATTGTGAAAGTTGCTACTTGTAGTGTACTGTTGCAAGACAGATAGCTGACTTGATATGCTAAATGTAACCGACCAAGTGCTAATTACATGTAGCAAGTTGAACAGCTCGCATTGCAATACCAATTATGTTGATGGGTTAGATTCGCGACTAGTCCACGTGTGTTCGACAAAAGTTCATCTATGTTGAATGACATATGACATGTTGTGACGGTTTTTAACCCGGACCTATAGACATGTGCTAAAGGACTGCGCGTAGCACAGGTGATAAGTCTGAGGTACAACTTAGTCTCTTGAGTGTTTGAGGGATGCTGTACCCACGTACCAGAGGTTTTGAGGAAGGGCAATCACTTCCGTGTGTCTGAAGCAAAAACTGAGAATTTTTCTCGGACTGCAGAAAAACGCCACCCAATCTGAGGTTTATCTGAACCGCGGGTTATGGGATGCCCACTACAAGTTACTGTCAGCCCCCCGAGCGGCGAGGGACCCTATCCTGGTTGAAACGTGTTGGTTGTAAACGAAACATGAACCAGATAGCTTCAATAAAACTGGGACCCCCAAGACTGAAACTTATTTCAGATCATGGGGAAGGTGGATGACTGCGACTTCATTTTGGAACTCGAGGGCATCCTCAATATGATGCTAGATTGTCAAATAAACCGCAGTTTGCATAGTATTTTTTTTTATTTTGGCACTTTATATGTTTTTATTTTATTGACATATTTTTGGCTGACCTGGCGCAGTTTCTTTGTGTATTTGAAGGAATTCGACCGTATCCCCACCGTACTCCGGACCCTTCAAAAGGAAGGTTTCGGGGATCCCCCTTTTTGGGGTATAGGTGAAGTGTAGAACCCCGTCAGAATTCCAGTATCACGTGAAGTCAATCAGATATTATGTTTATATGATGGAGTCTTTGATTATAGTTTTTCAGAATTTACTCCTTTAGTTTGAAACTCGGTTAATTTATAGTTGCGCTACCAACTTACGAACCATGTCCCCAGTACGCTACCCGAGGACATTGATTGACGGGACATTTTCGGTGTTTTTATTAATACTTCCGGACGAACCGGCAGAAAAAGCAGTTGATATTTACTCTTTTTTTACTTGCCTTAAATATTCAATAAATTCATAATTTTTGATATTATGTTTCAAACAAGTACCACTATTTTGTAACTTATCGTTTTCCATAGAATAAAAACGTAGTTGTTGGTAAATGTATAGGAGTCTATATTGATACAATTTCATGAACAATTCAAATGTTTATAACATTGTACAATAAGATCTTTCAATTGAAAGTCAACTTTGAATGCCATACGAAAACGTGAAATCTGAAGTAAATCGAGTAAATTTACTGCTTGCAAGAATTAACTGACTATCGGTCCAACCACATCCAACACCTTGAATAGTGTTATAAAAACTTGCCAATTTTGTTGTAAAAACAAGCCTATATTGAGTCTTTCATACATCAAAACTGCAAAATAGCAGTGAAACTTGTTCGTAATCAACGAAAATTTAACAAACACCAAACTTTGCCTTTCCGTACGCTGAAAGTGTTGTTCCTAAGCAAGTTTTTATTGAATTTTCACAAGGAAGTGATTGATGCTATTTAATTAAAAGTTTGAGCGATAATCCGCTATAACATCGCACGTTTCGTATGCCATTTCTGAGGGTCAATAAAAGGAGCGATGCGCATCTCGTGGTAAAACCAATATCCAGAAAAGAATGAAAGATATTATCTCATGTATGGAAGCAAATTCATTTATAGTTGCTGTAATAAACAAAATCCAAAGAAAAAACGACTCAATTGACCGATTTTCAAGGAAGTCTCATATTCAATGTTTTTAACAAATTTTATAAAAAGTCCATATAACAGAATATTTTACAATTCAATAAATATAATATATAAAAATTTGTACAAAATAATACTAAATATTGCTAAAGCTTCTTGGCAAGTCAATTAGATGTACTCTAAGTCTACATGCTCCTTAAAAATTACATAACAGAAACAAACTTTAATAAATTAACTTATTTATATTTCCTAAAAAACAGTGAAAGTGGAGAATCTTTTTAACTTAGATTAACTAAATTTCGCCACACTTGATATATTCTCATTTTTGAGGGAAGGAGTTGAGGAAAAATTCAAAATAAATCAATTCATTGATATGACATGACTAAAACAAAAGATCATGAGCAAAAAGCGAGCGTACACATATGCGATTCATCTTATTTTATTATGGAGGTCAAATTAAAGCCATTAAATAAAGATTACTTCTACAATTCCTTGTACTTTTAGTTGATTGTCATCAACACCTTTCATGTGCTTTAGAAGATGTCTTTGGGGCACTTACTTTGTTACAATTTCTACTATCTTACAATTACATATGTGTAACTTCAAAATTCATTGGAACATTGCATAATTTAGGATTCAGTTGAATCAAAGCTTCTCTAGTAAATAGAATAGGAAAATAAAAGTAATTATATTGCTTCTAAATGTAATTTTTCAGTTATTGTACACTCAATCTCTGTGCTCACAGGTTTTAAGGAGAATGTAGGCTGGTATTAGATTGTCTCGATGTTAGAACCGTTCGAACCATCTTCCAACTTTCGCCAGACAACGTTGCACATTTCGCGAACTAACGCTTTTTCGCCGTCATCCATTTGTTCAGTATTTTCACCTTTGCCTAAGTTCCCATGCCGATCTCTTTCCAATTGTTCACGCACTTCAAGTACTTGTAGAGCTCGCACAACAGCCTCAGGACGGTTTGAAATTGGATCTGAAACTATGTTTGCCATCTTTTCGCCATTAGCAACACGCTCCTCCTCAAGTTGACGAATTCTCCGCTCGAGCGACCGGACGTATTGCAATGTCTGGTCGCTGAGGGTTGGTCTCATATTCAAGTCCTGAAAAGAAATGAAGTCATGTTTCAAGTTTCTTTTTTTAAACACAATTTAATTTTTTTAATGAATAAAATGGCAACAAGTTGTAAGGAAATCACAAACAAATAAAATTTATAGAACATGTGTTTTAAAAAATGTTTATTGAAACATTATGGGAGAAATCCCAACAGATGCCAGATATGCACTGTGCGTTCCGCATTCCCAACTTCACGCTAAAATACTATATGATGCACTGCATCACTGATTACCAATACAGGTATTGGTAATCAAGTTCCCAAATCAAGAATTTTTTATAAAAAAACCAATTAGTTTGCTGTTATTATATCAATATATTTATCTATTTTATCGCACGACGCGTTTCACTGAACTAGTCAGCATTATCAAGTGCATTCAAAATTCTTGTCTAGGAATGGATCAAAAAGTAAATCAACGTTACATCGAAATCCTGAAGTTACCAAATGTTTTTATCCAATCAGAAAGTGGATCTTGGAAAAATAACGCTAACTAAATAATAAAAATAACTGCGTACTTTACTAATTACGGCTCTTATCGAATATGCAAAACTGGATAGACCGTTTCGTATATTCGAAAGTCATAGTTAGACTACTATAAGCTATATTTCTTCAAATAAAGTTTGAGTCAACTTTGACAATATGTCCAACAAAACAATTACGTAAAAAACAATTAAGTAATCAAACGTCAGCACATACATAAATGATATGTTTAAGTGATCATGGTCCAGAGGAATAATAATTGAATAGATGGCTAATGCAAGAATTACGTGTACTTTAAATTTTCTCCAATTCTCTTTTCGAGTTTTATCCGAATCCTTTTGTTGTTATTATATAAGATTTGAAATGAAAACACTGTTTTCATTTTTTTAGATACATTTTTATACCAGGATATATATAAGGCCTCGGCCTCTGTTGATGTATTGTCTGGAAGTTAAAAGCGGTTTCAATTGTTTGGTGCTACTGCTTTCAAGGATATTTGATTGACAAAATTACTTGTATGAAAGTCAGGTTGTTATTATTAACAAACAACATAATTTTTATATCGATGGGGATAATTGATCCCATGGTATGATAGCAAGGCAACCAAAATGACAAAACCCACCAAATTGGAGCTATGAGCTTGCCATCTATTAAAAGGAGTGGAAATCTTTTCACTCAATCGTATGAATCTGGTTGTGGGCAAAATCTAGGGTGAAAAGAAAAAATGTGACTTTGTAACTAGTAACTAGTATCAAGTAACTTTGCTTGAAAGGATGGTGGGGAGAGTGCAGTCGATCTACATCGAGTTTTGTTCTCCCACCCGTCCGACTACAAAGCTAGAGTCCATTTCTTGTTGTGAAACAATCTCTCCATCCTGCTCCTATGGAGGTAGGCTCGTTAATTCGCAGCAACGGCACAATGGGCAGTTATCACCTCGAAGACAACCAACACTTTTCCCAAAGTTGGTGCTTTATGCAGACGAAATGTATAATGCTCTTCACTACAACATCTGTAATAGTGTCTTCCGATACGGCTCTCTATCTAAATGTTAACCCAAAGCTCGAATGCGTATAACTATAGGGGTCTCTTATCAAGACGAATCTTTTGATGTTAGTCAGCAGACGACTATGATAACACCTCAGCTGCCGACTTGTGTGCCGACGCAATGGTTTCAACAAAAAAGTTCCTCTCAGAATGGCTTAAGGCCAGGTATTTTATCATCTTGTTGGATTAGACGCTTCCACTCAGTGTTGAAATAAGTGTAGTGATCACCAACTGGTCCAAATTTCGTAGCTTCATCTACTAATTACAACCAAAATATAATCCTAAAGCGGTTTGTGGCAAAAACCTGGACGCAGCTTCTGCACGAATAAACCATTTATTCACTTGTACTTATAAAATAAAATCTTGGAAGCCACCGAATGAAGAATTCCGACATCCAAGAGAAAAATCCAATATCTTCAACTACATAAAGGATGTTACAAACTGATTAGGACAAGAAACTTTTTCCAACGGGAATATAAAAAAAAGCATGGCTTGCTTCTACAAACAATAGTATTAAAAGCCTTTCTACTTCAATTCGCAGCAAAATCACTTCATTACGCTCTAAAATCTAGCCGTTGATGGTGAAAAGATTCTTAGAAATCTGCAATTTGGGATCAAACAAAAATATTCCACTGATCATTCCACTATTTTGACTAAGCAAATAAACTAAGGGTGCGCTAAAAGAAAAAAATGGTAAGCGTGGTGGTGTTTAATATAGGGAAAGCCTTTGATACTGTTTGGCTAAACGCTATAGAAACTTGAGCGGGTAGTTTCGATCTTCAAAAATCTTCTAGTTGAGAATGTACTATGAAAATGTTAAACCCATACCCTTAGTAATTTTAACGTTACAGCTCTAACCTGCGGTATTATTTGCGACCCAGTAGCCATGTAAAATTTATATCTGTAATGTACAATAAGAAAAACAAAAAATGATCACCTGAATTTGCGAGAGTTGCTGAAAATCATGCTTATGGAGAAACCTAAGGTATCCTGTACGAGCCATTAATGGATGATTACATGTCTTACACTCACTTTAAAAATATTTTTTCATAAAATGATTGAAAAAATTTCTAAGCCGCACTCCCTACAATATTTAAACTTCGAACTTCCCAAGAAATATTAAGTGTCCAGTAGCAACTTTTGCTGATGGTAGGTGCTTTTAGGCAATAGCTACATAACCGAAGTCAATAATAAGTAGTTAGGTCTAGATAAGTCATACAAAAATTTAAACAAATGGAAAGTTAAAATCAATAAGGACCAAAATTGTGTTTACTTCAGAAAAGATCGAAAACTCAATATGCTTCCTGGCAAATGTGTATATTTTTTACAATAAATACTTTGGGACAACGAATTATCTTACCTTAAACCACATCGAATACATACACAATAGGTCATTAGGTTTCGTCATAGCATTACATCCAATTTTAAATCGGAAGTCTAACATCATCTCCAAAAACAAAATACATATTGTGAAATTGGGGCAATAAGCGACCATTCTCTAAGGAGCTCCAACTTAAACCCAGTGAATCGTATTTCTCAAAGCCAAGCTTCAAGTCACCAAAATAGATTCCAGAAAATGGTGCTTGAAAAACCTTTACTTGAACTTGCTAACATTGATCCTTAAAAAGACATCGGAAACTCTCGTCTTATAAATTAATGGCTTCAGCCTGTCGAACCCTCTTATTGCATTATTTTGCTTTTGACGGCGCTTTTCAGAGTGTTAGTGTTCGTAGCCTTCAATATATAATCTATTATTGATTCTCAGCAAATTGTATTAATTCATTCATAACTTTAACTTTATGAGAACTCATGTCCACTCAAAGTTTTCGGTCGCTTTTTGAAAAATTAATTAAAATTAATTACTACACATTATTAGCAGAGCTCAATCATTATAGAAGAAATAAATTAACGGACCTTCAGCACTGCAACTTAAGTGACATGTTGGTAATAGGAATTTATTTTTATCAATAAAATTTATTCAATTATGTTTAAAAAACAAGGATGGGGATGTTAACACATTATGAGCGGCTAGCTTAGGATATCGGACAGTGCTGCGTAGCGGGCCAATTTGCCAGCTAAGCAAAATATATGCGTGTGAAAATAAACTTGATAACGGTAATGGTAAACGGTAAGGTAATGGTTAGATTCTTGCTATATTTGGTAATGGGTCTTATCTGCAACTACATTTTATATACATTTATTTATATTTTTATATTTGATAAGTTTATTTCAGAAATTCGTGAGATTCTGCAGGATTCATATTACTGGTCGAGTTTCTTATGAACAAAATTATACAAAAATCAAAACAATTAACATTTCAAAAATATAAAACTATATATATACTAGTTTACAATGTTACGTGTAGTCAAGGCTAGTTCCTTATATTTTTCTTGGATGTGATATTTGAAGAAACAATCTCCCCGATACAGCGAAACTTTACAAAATTCACACATATAACACGTTAAACTTTTTTATGTGCGGCACATACGCGACACTGTCTTTGAAGTTTCAATTTCGTTCCACCGGTGGTAATTTCAACTAATTTATCCCTTTTGGGGTCTTTTGATAGCCTCCCTGGAGAATCAACTGCTGCTGGACGTAGCGGATGTACCTGGTACAGGATCATCTGATTGCCAAGAAGAGCTTCGTTAATCCACTCCTTTGCCACATCATGTAAAAATGTTTTTTTAAATGTGGATTTAATACTTTAAAAACTCTAAAAGTATTAAATAACCCACAATTGATGAAAAACATAACAGCGAGTAATACGATAAGTATTTGTCAGCGCGATCAACACCTTTCATGTATTTGTTATAATCAATCACGCATATTGGCTTCGAAATTCTTTGTTTTTGACAATATTGACTGTTACCCAGTCAATATTTTGGCTTTTCGCAATGTCAGCTGAATGTATAGTTGAAATCATTCGGACTGTTCTTTTTGATTGCCAACATTGTAATAAAATATTTTGGCGGCGACGAAATATAGATTCCCGAAATATAGGATCTTTCAAATAACTGGAAAGGCCTCTGTTTACCCGAATCGTGCTGCAAGTCCGAAAACTATGCGTTAAAAGTAATTCACAAGAGGCAACATTATTATAATAATTGTCCATATATATGTGATGCCATAAGTTGGAATAGGGTTCGAACTGATTTAAAATTGTTTCTTGCAAATGACTTCCTTCACCACAATACATGCGAAAATTACAAATGTATCCCGTTTTAGCTTCACACACCATTCTTATAAGTAAACCATACTTCATAATTTTTGATGCATTATAAACTTTAAATGATAAACGGTCCCTCGATGGCATGATACTCTCATCTAGTGATAACTCTTTTTCTCTGGCTTATAAACCTCCTGAAATTTAGGTAAGAAGTAAGATATAATGGGCGAATTTTTTCAGGCGATCTCTGTCGTCATTATTGGAGAAATGCCACGCATACCATATCAGTCTAAATCTATCTCTGCTCATTACTTCCGCGAAAATTGGAATTTGGGTAGTTTTATCTGTAGACCAATATTCGTGTCTTGTATCTTTACGATCTCGTCCCATTAGGAGAAGGAGTCCGAGCATTTTTTTTAAATCTACCACATTCACATCCTTCCACTTCACAGATTTTGCTCTGTCTCGAAATGCATCTGGGTTTTGTTCGCCATACCGATTGGTTTCCGTTGCCATATATTGAAATAAGTCATCTCCAATAAATAGCTTAACCACATCTATTACACTTTCTGAATTATCTGGCATTACAAAAGCTTCACTTTGTCCTAAGAATATTTCAATAATTGGTACATTATCAGTTGTTGATCAATCAAGCACTTCGTCATCACTGTCTTAGAAGTCGCTGGATGATGGTATTGGCAAAACTCGATTTTTTCTAGATCAAAATAATTTCTCGTCACCTTCACTGTCTAAATCAGGAAATTCTGCGGCACTTGGAATCTGCGACAAGTCATCTGCATATAAATCACTATCACTATTAGAACCCATTGTCTTTGAATAATAAAATTTAAATAAATTTATACCGCTTTAAAAAGTATTAGAAAGTATGAGAGTTGTTTTAGTATTAGAAATACGAGTTGTTCTGAGAATGCAAACTCTCCGAACTCTTATCAATGAAACTATATGAAAAGTCGGAAAAAAAAATATTATAAGACCTGTGTAAATAAAAAATAAACATTCTGACGGATGTTTATTAGACGGATAGAATTAGGGAGACTCGAGACAACTAATATTTCGTCGAACTGTTCCATCAAAGAAATTGAAACATTATATACCTATTATCATAAGGGTAATAAACCAATCATCATAATAAACGAAGCTCGGAAATATAAACCTAGTATAAGTGAAATTTGAAAGACAAGCAAACAAATTTTGACATAATGACTTTGCATGTTATGTGTAATGCGTTCCTGATAAAAATACACTTATACCTTATCCTTAAACTTAAACGGGTTCTAATACCTGTACCAGTACCAGTACTTGTCCCGCTTATAAGTGGCAATCCTCGCAACGGGTACAAATACCCGTCCCGCTCATTATGTGTTAAAACTCCAGGTAAGAGTATTAGAATGTTGTCCTCAAAGAACAAATTTCAAACCTGAACAATATAATTCTATTTTTGAAAATTCTCTCCAAGAATTTAACACAGTTAATGTTAGGGGGATGTTAAGAGATATAAACGTTATCAATAAAAAAGGAATATTGCACAACATAGGGTACATTCAAAACATATGCAAAATCTGTGAATTACACTTCACAATTTTCATGAGTATTTTAAGTTAAGATAAATTGACATTTTGTGATTAGCTTCAAGTAGAATATGCAATGGAATAGATTGTGTCGGCCTTTCTGTGGATCAATTTTAATAATATAACTTTGGTATAGAATTAAACGTGCATTGTGATGAATATAATTTCGTGCCTTTCACAACAAGATTCTTTAACTAAATGAACATTTCCCTGGAAAAACCCTGAACCTTTTTCACAAAAATATTACTAAATTTTAGGTTATTGACAGGAAACTATTAAGGGCTTGATTGAAATACCACAGTTTGTCGTTGGTCTACTTAAATGGTAAAATATACTGATGGAAACTTCAATTGACTTCTAAGCATAGATTACAAAATAAAAAAATTTATAAATAGAAACATATCCGGTAAAACGGGGCAAAATGTCTTCCTTAGGCTGCTTTATATCAAGAAAGAAAGAATACAAAACTTTCTGTCTTTTGTTTTAGCAAAACAACCGGAAAGTTTAAAGAAACGGTTAGAACAATCGTGCATATTTCAGTTATGATTTTATATGTATAAGAAATAAAGGAGCTTTATAAGTTTAAAAGAAGTCCCACTTCAAGTCTTCAAATGCCGAGCGCAAGAAGACGACAGAATCGAAAAAGACAGAATCTTAAAATAGGTTTCACATGCATTGCACAAACTCCTTTTTGATTGCAACTTTACTACAAATATGTATGCAATTTGTATTAAACAGAACCAGTTTGTCAAACGAACCATTTCTAACAATTTTTTTAGGATACGCGCGAAGGTATTTTGTAACTTTGGAGGTGTGAAGTGAAAGTAAGAAATTTCCCAGTTCCTTTCAAGTTAAATCCTCGACATACTGTTGACTACTGTCACAAATCATAAAAACACAGCACTTATTATTTAAATAGTTTATATTTTTAAATTTGCGTTTTTTTTTCCCGCAATTTTATGTCCTCTGTATAATAAAGGCGGTAATAGCCTATGTGTCCTCTACAACGTATCCTTACTTCTAGAAAAATATACTCTTGCAGCACATCTTCCTATGTTTTGATAACCAATAACAGTCCTTCATTTCTGCTAGTATGAATATTTGTAATTACTGATATTTCCTCAATTGGCTGAATGTAAATATATGATATAACTGTCACCAAGAGCAGCAGTATTCGATTAAAATCTCAACCACTAATCTTAACTGGTAATACTTTATTTATAAAGCACATCCAAGTTATTTCTTGAATGAGTTTCGCAAGGTTTGCACAAATTTTTCAAACAATGAAAATAAGATTTAACGCAAACAATGAAAAAAACAGTTGCTCTTTGCCTAACTCCGAGAAAGAAAAGGCCAACTTCAACCAAAATCAATAAGGCAAATTTACACATCCATGAAAAACAAATAGTGCTCACGTGAGAATATAAGAATACTAACCTGCACAGGCAACAAAATAAGACGTGTAAAGAACGCAGTTATACAATTGACAACATTCTGTACATAGGAACTCTCTTCGGATATGAACAGTTCAGAGATAACACTTTGTCCAGAAAGAATTTATAACGATAGGTTGGAGATCAGCCACAGGTCTCTTGAAACAAACGGATATATCTTTATGTCAAATAGGACGTATCAAAAAGAAACAAATAGATATTCCCAAGAGTATTGGGACCGGAAAACTTATTGGTTTTAAAGACTACTTTCGTCGATTTTGGTGTTATACCACTTCTATATTTCCGTGTGTTGCTTCAGTCCTACGTTACTAGGCAGGGGTCCCTTCAATCAGGTAAAATGAAGTCCATGTCAGAAACAGATAATTTTAGTAAATATTAGCTAATTTCACAGATTTAATATAAACAAATAAATTAACATACTTTGGTTATACTCCCAATCTGTCGTTCATATTGACGCAAATTGTTTACAGTCTCATCGGCGTTTGTACTCGAACTACTACCATCACCATCATCGCGGAGGGTGGGTCGAGTTGGCGCGCCACAATTTACACATAATGTATTTGCTGCCACATGAGCTCTCTCTTCATCCAAATATAAACAAAGCTCTTTTAGCTCCAAATTGTCGCGAATCAAATCCTGCTGTTTATCATCCAGTTGCCGAAGCTTATTCTGTTTAAAGGTCACATTTAAATCTTGCCAATTCAAAAAAAATTACTACTTTTTACCTGATATGCTGAAACTTCCTGGCGCATAACACTTGCTGTATATCGGCCAAAACGCTGCCATTCTCTTGCCAGTTTTCTGCCTTTTTGCCGATCGTCGTCCAAAAAACAACATAGGTCACGTAGTTCTTGATTGTCCTCAGTTAACCTTTGATTTGCTTCCTTCAATGTCCGCAACTCTGCTAGAAGGTTCTGTAAAGAACTCAAACATTTATTTAGGGATTCAAATTAGGAAACATAGGAACATTAAAAAAAACATTAATGTATGCGTTCGCTTGTCATATTTAAAAGAATGTGTTTCGAAATACAATTTTGAACATACGCCAGAAGAAGCATGTTACGATTTCGTCAAAAAAGGAGGTAAGATAATTTTGAAATGAAATTCAATTAATTTGAATGAGATTCAACGAGAACTTTGTATCACTTAAATTTCAAGTTGAAGTTCTCCAACCTAAAGTAACTTGCCTTTCTGTAAACAAATCCCTGATTTGCACTTCTGATACAGATATAATAGGAGAACCAGTACGGCTTTCTGTAAATAATCAAATTTTACAGAAGTTTTGTTAACATTTCTAGCCAAAGATTGTATTCCTTTACGAAATTCTTGGGATGTTTATGCACTGCGTTGATATGAAGAGGGTATTAAATCAAAGATAATACATTTAAAAAATTTAATTGAAAAATTACTGAAATTTAAGGATGGTTCTAATTTAGAATATTGTGTTAAACTCATGAAAACTGTAGAGTTTTGATATCTGGATTAATCAACATTTTGAATTTATAGTTTCTATCCAGGCTTATTCAGCTCCCGGGCTTACGTAGATTCTAGGAACGAAACAGTGATAACTTTGCACTTTACTATAAAAACTCTCACAAAATCAAGAGCACGTCACGATTTTGCTTGTAAACGTCAAATTCATTTTGCGTGATCAAAATCAGATCAACTATCAAACGTCTAGTGATTGCCTATTTTTTTGAAAACAGAAGTATTGTGAAGGAGGAGTACCATTATGATATTTTCTTATTATTGTGTTTAAATATTTTCTTAAAGTATATTAGGATAAATTTTAAATCGGAATTCCGGAATTCGACAGAGTTACAGTCATTTCATTGAGGTAACATGGCTGTCTCCACTAGACGTGCTTTACGGACGCCTAGCGGCTTGGGTACTCCAACATTTTTTTATTGTTAAATATATTTTTTAAGACAGGTTTCTGGGTTTTCCGCTAACATGGTTTCGTACCTACTTTAAAGGATTCCAGAGCTAAAAATTTCTGCTAGTAACCCAGCCCCTCTCAATTTACTAATTGTACGATGCCTTGTCGCGAGCATCACTATTTATTTACATTATAATTATATGATGCTTCGGGAACTATAAGAACAGTACAATACTCAAAATGCAAGATTTAAAAAGTCGTGGCATGACAATTAAAATAGCCTTCTTTCATTCAATTTTAGCGTTCCACAAAGGATCACAGACTGTACTGAAAATTGGCAAATAATGGGTTTAAAAATTTGACCGACTATTTTTCGCACATGCATATTATAAAAATCACATGCATATTATAAAAATTTAGAATGCTAAGACCTGGATATCCCAAATTTTATGCAACATTTCGAATTTTCCAAAATACATAGCTTTAAATCAAGAAAATACTTGGAGACTGTTACCACGTATTTCCCGAAACGAGTTTAGCATATATTTCAGCAAAAATCATACTTCTAAATTTTTTATCTTCGAAATAATAGCGGCTTCAAAATAATAGTATATATATATATATACTATTATTTATATATATATATATATATATATATATATATATATATCACAATAGGTAGTAAAGATTGAATTTTCATTACAAACGCAAAAGTCGGATTTAGTTGTTAATTGCCATATATTGGTAAGTCTAAAAAGTATTAAGCCTTTTTTTGTCATTTTTCGATTGAATATTTCATTTAATTTAAAATGGATTTAATTTAAGTACTTATTGTCCATTAATTATTATCTATGGCCTTTTGCCATTTTTTTGGGTAGAGCCATTATTATATGGTATATGGTTTATCGGCGAAAAACTTGTTATTTTCCAAGTAATCCAAAACCAAGTGATTTTCACAGTTCCTTTTTGAAGTGAATTTCTTTTCATTAAGGAAGTTTTGCACAGACCGAAAAAAATGGTTCTCTGGTGGTGCATGCTCTGAAAACGCCAAGCTCTCCCTTCCAATCCCACCATACACACAGCATAACCTTATTTGGTGTCAATCCTGGCTTTGAAGTTGTTTGTGATGATTCACCTTTTTTTGACCATGATCTTTTCCGAACGATATTCCCGAATCTTACCCATTTTTCATCGCCCGTAATCATTTGGCTCGATTTCGTTGCGTTTTATTGGCAGTTCGCAAATGGAGATTCGGGATCACTCTAAGAAGTATTCTTTCCGAGGCGGCGTGAGCATTCTCGGCACCCATCTATCGTAACCCTTTGTAATGCCAAAATGATCGTTAAAGAATTTCAAAAGTTGTCTTATCCGATACTCAGACCATTTTCGCGACCTGTATTTTCTTTAGTCTAGCATCTTCTAATATTAATGTTTCGACTTTTAGAATCACTACCTTAGTTCGATCTGCCGCTTGAGCCGAGCTTCGTCTTCATGTTAGTCCCTATTTTCTATAAAGGAACTGTGTCCCTTGTAAAGCATGGTTTTACTCAGACAAGAGTCGCCGGAAATGGACGTCATTTCTTTCATCATAGTTTTTAGTAGCTGCATGGCCACAGTAACTGGTAACAGTAACTTGCATGGCAACGACACAGTACTCGATTTTTTCCATAATTCATCACTTACTTCCAGCTTGAGATGTTTGGTCGACGATAGTTGAAGTAGATTTTAAAGCCGGTAAAGTTGGAACAGTCTTATTATTGTGACCCTCCGCAGGAATATTGAATAGCAAAGTATTAACAAAGGCAGTTAACGTTAAGGTTACTTAAAAGGACAAAAGGACTGCTGGAACAAAAGCATTCTATAACTGATCTGATCTGTCATCGTTTTAGGAAAAAAGTATTGCGTTTCTTCGCAAAAGCTTTGAGAGGAAATTTAAGAATGCAAAAAAAATTTACTTAAGTATACTGTTACGTATTCCGATGTGTAGGCGACATTCAACAATATATATATATATATGAATAAATGAATAAAAATGAATATATATATATGAATAAATGAATATAAATGAATATATATATATATATATATATATATATATATATATATATATATATATATATATATATATAAATGAATAAATGACTAAATAAATAAAATAACAATTAATTTTGAATATAACAATTAATTGTTTTGGTTAATTTTTTTATATGTACTCCTATTTTTAAGTTAAAAGCAAATCATACGAGATAAAATAGAACTAAGAATAAAATTAAAATACAAACATTTATAGTTAGATTTAGGTATTAAGTAATATTTAGTTAAATAATATTAGTAACAAGCAAAATAATAAAAAAAAGTCACAGTAAAAATAAAATGTCAATATCGCGCCGATTGCTAACATCTGCAGCTGGCGCACTAAAGTATTCTTTTCTTATCTTTCGTCGTTCCTGTTTCCATGAGTGATGTTGACTGTCGCTTCCGTAGATTTCGACTCGATGAGTTTTGAGACGGAGCGTTAAGGGTCGACAAAGGAGATGGTTGTATATCATTTTAGGATTTGAATGCCTCTCCTGATGTTGACTTGGCTGACATTGCGCACACCCTCTTTTGGGGGGCGTTTGCATCTGCTGATTTTCGGTAGATTTCGCCATTCGTTTTTGGTTTGAGCGGAAAACAGGCGGATGCACACGTAACTCGAAATACCAATTATTGTTTTTCTATGCTATCTTCCATAAATATGTTTACCTTCCGGTGTTGTTGGCTCTGTGTCGACTGATATTTATCGCTCTATGAGTTTGAATCAGAAGCCAGATGAGAATCAGCAACCCTTGGAATTGCTCACATACTTCCATTTCACCTTTAACTTTCTCAGCCTTCACGTCCTGATCCGAAAACACATGTTCTCTGACGCACACATGCATACACATTGCCAATTAAAAAAAATAGTAATAAAACGGAAACTTAAAATTCAAAGAAAACAGATTAATTAAATTGGAAAAAGATATACCCGTAGTAAATAGCATTATACCCATACAAAAAAATTAAAATTTGAAATTTAGAAAAACAAAAATAAGAGAAGCTTAAAATAAACGTAAAATCATTTGGAAATTATAGAAATAGAGAATTAAAAAGTAAATAAGGACAATTGAAAAATATAAAACAGTCAAAATATGTCGTCTCCACCACCGGAAAAATTTTTGGCGTCAGGACACTCTACGCCTCAGGTCTTCTCCATTAACGATGTCCCGGTGAGGACAGGAAGACGATTTGCAGACACTCATCAACGCTCGAGTATGCAGACTAATGATTGTCCGATTGATCAAAAAAACAAAACTGAATGATTCAAACCCCTTTCGTCATTTGTCTTATGATTCTGAACAACCCCACATTTTCACGGCAGAATTATATGAAACTATGTCACCTGTGACCACCGGTCATAATCCATTCATTTCGTAACCTAACATAGAGCACCTGACGAAGAAATCCAGCGGCTGGAACAAGCTCTGGGATCAGATGTTCTAGGCCCCATGAGGCAATCACTGAATGTTAGTCCAGCCTCCCGTTCAGTCCATGCTACCACTACAGCACAGATTCCCCGAGACAATACACGTGATCTTGGTACGCGCTCTCCCGCGCGCTCACGTCCAATAAGCCAAATCTCTATACCAATATCCAAATGGGGTATTGGGTATGATGGCAGCCGATCTAGCCTGAGAGCTGACTCGTTAGATTACAAGCTATGGGAGACTCTCAAGAGGTGCCGCTTAACCAATTGGCAGAGTGCTTCCATGTTTTCCTGAAAGGACCTGCTCTCGAATGGTACTGGAAATATCACGAAATGCACCCACATTCCTTAGATTGGGATACTCTCACCCATTCTTTCCTAAATCGATTTTCCCGGGCTTGAGCAGAAATAGATATCCGGCGTCAAATGGATGCACGTCACCAGGCGCAGGGTGAACCCTTCATTGAATTCTTCGATGCTTTAGAGACGTTGTCGCTGCAGTTAAAACAAGGCATGCCTGATTTGGATATGCAGCACTTGTTGTATCTTAATATGTATCGTCGGTTGAGAGACCTCGCAGGTCGTCAATTTAAATAAGTCTATGAGCTGTTACAGTGCTGCACGTCAGTAGAATCTGTTTGGAACTTGAGAAAGTAAGAACGACCTTTCGGTCCTGTCCACAATTCCACGCCTTGTCTCACACACGCTGCCAAAATCTCCCAACAGAAGTGCCCGAAGAAATCATCAAATCTCTGGACCCTGGTAGTGATCCCGAATACCGTTTGTGTTGGAACTGTCAGGATACGGGTCATTCCTTTAGCAATTGCCAACTTCCGTTCCAGAGGGTGTTTTGTTTTGGTTGCGGTACTCCGGGAGTACGAAAGACTCAGTGCCAAAAGTGTAAGCCTCCGGGAAACTTTTCCAGGAGCGGCCCGCATATGAGGGGTCGGCACGCTCGCCCGTTCACCACTACACGAAGAGATAGAAGACAACTTCGCGCTATCACCTACTTTCGCGCGAAACGTGCCCTTCATAAACTAGCGATTAGTTCGGTAGTGCCCGATCGCGATCTGAACGATCTTCGTCCCTTTTGTGACATCATCATATTAGGTTATCAGCTCACCGGTCTTATGGACAGTAGAGCTAGCATCAGTGTCTTAGGACACAGGTCCATTGAGTTACTCGAGACTTAGATCTCAAAATTCACTCCCTTAAAACAAGCGTCCAAACATCGTCTGGATAGCGTGTTCTAGCAGCAGGATACGTGAATGCTCCAGCGTGAAATAAGGTACCTTGGATACATCGTTAGCGATGTTATCCTGAAGACAGATCCCTCTGAAGTCTCCAGTATAGTAGATTACCCAACTCCTCGCTTCACTATAGACATTCGTCGTCGATGGTACCGCCGATTCATACGTAGGTTTGCCTCCATTACCGCCCGTCTAACTGACCTGCTGAAAAACGAATCGTCCTTTAAATGGACTGATGCTGCTCAAAATTCTTTTGAAAAAAAAAAATAAAGTGTGTGACATGGAAGGATCAGGGCTTAAATAATCTCCTAAAACCCACATGCCCGCGCGGTGAGCTAGTCGGTTAAAAGTAACTTCCATCGGCCGCCATTATGCGGCCTTTGTATTTTCAAATAACCCTCTGTCATTCAATCTTTTTCCGTTCTTTCGCTGCAGGTGTGACCTATCGGTTGCCCCAATATTTTTTTTATTTTTATTAGTTCTTAAATATATAATTATTTTTAATTTTGAAAATACATCACAATACAGGGGACAACAAAATCACGAAAGAAGATTTAAAAGTAGCATAAAAGGTAAGATAGTGCCGAAAATTAGACGTCATTGAGAATACTTGAGATATTCAAAACATGTTCAAAAACATTTACGTTATTCGAACAAGCGTAAACATCTCAGACTCATCTCAAAGATAGATAAGGCACAACTAGATGAATTGGACAGCTATGGAAGAGGTGTTGGGTTTTTACACAAATGAGAGAAAATGTACCAAAAAAAAAATTTTCAGCGTTGAGCGAGCTCAAAGGTAAAGCTCTCACCAAATTTGAAAGGAAGTAAAATGATTGATATGTTATTATTTATGCATATGTTTTGAGCCGAGAAAGTGATCATGTTATAATAACTTAAAATCAGTAAAATTGCATAACTGGCGATGCGAAAAATGAATGAATGCAATTAATAGAAATTCAGGAACCCGGAATCAAGAAAATTGTTTCAATCTTTTCTGTTTTTATTATAAACTGATCTACATGCATAATAGAAAATTGACTAAAATATTAGCAATAAATCAATCGCAAGAAGCATAACGTCACAGTATTTATGTTAATATATAAGAAAAGAATAAATTTACTGATTTTCGAATATTATGCACTATGATATGCGAATATTAACTAATAGCACGGGTAAAAGTTTTATGTTTTAAACATTTCTTTTTCAAATTTACGTAGGTGAACTTTTTCATATGTGCATACTAGGTTTTAGACGTTTCAAAATGCAAACTAATGAAATTCACATAAGTTAAAGAAACGGTTTTAAACAAATGGAAAAATACAAAACAGAAAACAACCAGAATTTAACGGTCTCCAGCATGTCCTTTTGTCATATGTCACAAATGCTCACAGCTAAATGAATTCAAGTTCATTACAAAACTAGCAAGAAGCAAAACATTTCTGCTTACAAAATCAAAGCGTTTGCGTGTTTTATGTTGTTAGAGCGTATTAAATAAATGAATAAATGTTTATCGTGTATATGTATATTCACCGCTTCCTTACTAAGTCTTTGGGACATACAAACGCTACAGCTTTTGCTACTGATAGAATACGAGGATTCAGTCTAATGACATTTCAGTTACTTCACTTGTCAATTGACTCCTGATATTTTCACTAAAATATTGTAATATTGATGTTCGCTTTGAGAAATTTAACGTCACAGCCGTAATAAAAATTGTTTTGTTTTCTATTAATACATACTTTGACAACAAATTAGAGCCAAACTATTTGCCATTCATTTCATATTTAAATAACTGTAAATGTTTGTTTGGAAAATTTTCCAATTTCAAAGCTGGTTGCTCTATTACAATAGACACCCGATAACAAGGATTGCTAGTAGAAAAGCTTTTAGGAGAACTACACACTGTAAAGACAAACGGGTTTAAGGATTTATATCCTTTTTCGAAAAATCACGTATAAGTAAACGATAAATTTGATACTAGGGACTTTTGTTGCTCTACTCTAGAACATTGCTAACATATTTCCCTTGGAAAAAAAATTAACGAGACATATGTCATATGCAGGCTTGTTAATAGTTCTTATTTTTTGTATGTGTCATCTTATCGGAAATAGATGTCAACAGTCCTGATATCACAAAATCTATATTTCTACGAGCTTCTTCAAGTGTCATTTCAGCATAAGAATGGAATTGGTTATCAAACGAAATGAGCGGGAAAACTCGGGATGGACATGATATGGTAGTCGCAACCACATTTACATAACATTTGGCCTTTTCGTGACTCGTGACTTTTTGTGACTCGTATGGTATTGCTGACGAGAGAACGTAGCTTTTTCTAAGAGAACAAGTGCTAGTGAGATCCCAATTTTATGTATATAATATTTATGTATATAAACATTCGTAACGAGATCGAGAATCAAGTGAAAACCAGCTGACTACGACACAATTTCAAACTATTCTGACCTCATTCTTGGCGATGGAATTGCTGGAATTTTCCACCTGACAAAATAATTATTTATTTCTTTATTTCAAAATAATTATACTTTCTTTTATAATGAATATGCCTGGCAGTCTCCGCACATATACAGCAATAACAAACGCGGTGGAAACTTGGATAGAAGTTTTGGATTTTATATGGCCACGCGTGGACCGTGCTTCAAAATACTTATTGATATTATCGGGATACCGATGAGAAAGTCATGTTTTGGGAAGTGATAAAGAAGCGACTTTAGTGAATTCTTTCGTGTGGTTCTTACATTCAATGGCACCCTGATTTCGCTATAACGTGTACAAGTTCGTTTGGAAATAAAGAGAGGGGAATACTGGCGTATGTTTTGTAATTAGAGATTAAAATTTGAAAGTACCAAAACGTGCAGAAAATCGAATTGAATAATGGATATTAAGACCAAGGTGGAGATAAATGCGCATTAAGGGTGTTGGAACTTTGACATACAAATCTCATATATGCGATAATTTCTGCTCGTCGAACCTTTATTTCATTTACATCTATTACATTTGTACCAATCTTTTTGGTGCTCCCGAGAGCATTAGCGTTTGTTAATATTTATGCTATGACTACACATTTTTAGAAAATTTATGATGCATTTGTTTTCTTCAATCCTTCTTCGAATTTGAAATTGTAATTGAAGAAAAAAATTTTTGCAATTTTACCATTAACAGACTGAAAATATCAACTTTATTTATTGATAACACATCATTCTGACATGTTTTCAAAAATCTGAGGCTCACCCTAGTTAGAGTTTTGCAGGTTGCCTTAAAAAAAGTTTTCTATTTGCTTAGTCGACTAAATAAAAAATAAAATTCCTTTATATTGTGCTTTATTAATTATTAATGCTCAGTATTTTTATTTTTATGTGTTTAATGTAATTGTGTCTAGTGTAAACTTTGCGTTCAACGCAATCATTTAGATGGGCGGTAAAGTTTCCAATAGCGACTCGGCAGGTCTGCTTATTTCAATATTTTCTTTATAATGTGCCAAAGAAATCGGTCTTCTGTTATACGCTTTTGGGAACCCATAGACGTGCAGACCAATTTTTTATCGTCGCTCCCGGAACTCAATTTTGCCGGCGAAGATCTCACTTAATTTAAGCTTAGAAAGTTTCTTAGTTCTGGCACCATGCAACTGTCTAACATTTCCGCATAAACCTCTGAATTTAGAGTACGCGTACGTCCTCGCGCATCTTCAAAAACATAACGGCCAATAATTCCTCGCGCAGAGATCGCCGCCCACTTAATCACTTTTAGTAAATGAAGTTGCCCTTCACGCTTGTGCTTCGGATTCGTTGCACACCAGTAGCGGAAGTTTTTCATATTTACGTCCCGATTAAGGTTAAAATAAGCTTCGCCTAAAAACAAAATATTGCTATATGTCGAAAAATGAGAACCATATAAATTTGGTTGAGATCATGGTTTAGATCTTTGGCCCTGGCCACCCTGATTATCGTTTTTATGTGTTGCACCAGTCTCTTCTAACTTCATAATAGTTTCAGTTTCGAACGAGGGACGCGTGGTGCATCATTAAATTGATGAAAACATCGAATACTGTAGAATCTTCTACGCATTACAGTCACTGAATCACCGTTTCTGTAAAACTCTCACACGCACAATGCACTCCCGTAGAACACGCATGCCCCTGCTTCCCTCCAATTCGATGTTTTCGAGTAGTCAGCTATACAAATGTAAATTTGCAATTGAAACACCTTGTGTATCCAAAACTTTTAGCAGATGTTAGTCCTATGTATTTGACTGTCTTTCTATACGGTACGTTCAGGAGCAGGTTCAAGTTAGTGCTAGTCAACTTTTTTCTTCATATTTTCTTCTCCTTGTTGATGCCCGTATTTTTTATATATCGCTCACTTGAAGTTTCTCACTTGAAGGTTCTGTTTTTTATTCCTAGGAAGGCCTTATCATATGACGTCTGGCTCAAGGCAGTCCTTCCGTATTGTAACTTTAATTGTATAATCTAAAGTTTCATTAAAAGCTTTTTCTTTATGTTCAATACACCAGATTTTAGGTTGCACGATATTAAAAATATCCGCAGGGATATTATTTTGGTCATATGAATTCTTTGTATTTCTGTCGGCGGCCAAATGAAATTAGATATGCCACACAATTCAATTGTGTACAAGTAAAATTCAGTTTCGTTAGATTGATTTTTTATAGAGATATTTTACACATTTCAATTTATAAGTCAAGTAAAATTCAGTTTCGTTTATGTTTATGCTATCTTGTTTCTGTTGATCAAAGTATAAAATTAATCTGGTGTAGTTTGAAAGGAAAAGTCCTACATGCCACAGGTTGCCAAACATGTTCGCTATATCAAAGATAATTAGCCCGGTTGCTGTCAAAATCTCAAAAATAACTAGGGAGCAAAAGCAAGTTCTACATCTACCAAATCAATTTGTCATGCACTTAGGCAATGCATTGATGATTCCACAGCCATATTTGTACAAAGCCCAAAAATAGAATTTCACAAATTCACAACTTCAAAGGGTGGAAGCTCGCTAATTGTTCATTTTGGACTCAGTTATTGAAACAAGATGCAAAATGCTTATTCGCTAATCTGTAAGCCTTAATTTTTGTTTTAAAATCACCCGTATTTCGAAAGTCTCTCCAATTATCATGATTCAAGGCAGCCAATTGGCGAAGGGGAGAAGGAAAATGGTTACCGAAATAATATGGTAGTAAGTACATGGAATCATCGGGGACAGGACAACCGGTATCTCTACACCAAGTACCAGTTTCAAGATCCTAGAGTATAAACTTTTAAAACTGTAGAACGGCCCTGTACAAATATCTCTGAGTTTCTACCAACGAACCTCAAAAAATCCATACGTTAAGATTGTCTATACCGTTATCGGTCTACCTGGTAGTGACCTGTAACGACGTGCAGTCTCTGGAAGACCTGACGACTGAAGATGTCAAACTACCATGAATGAGCAATCACGGCTATGTAGAGTATTTATACCCGACAATAAGCAGGTCCCGCAAAAATTTTTTTGACATGTTATGATTACACAGCTGGGGAGGTACCCGGACACGGCTCAATTGTTGTCCTGGCTGCTGTTATGCGACAGGATCACTCCAGTGGCATAATAGCAAACCTAAAGGTATATCTAAGAGCTGTGGCATCAACAAAGCGATGACCCATGTTGTTGCAAAACCATTTAATATCTTCGCCGAGCTAAATAAAATCCGCAGTTGTCTTTTATGTCGCAACGAGATTGATCTAATTTAGCACTACAAATTTAACTACAACGATATTTCGAAGAAGAAATGGCGAGCAGATGAATATCCATGGCAAATCTCCCGTTTTAGAATTCGATGGTGCCGATGGAAAATGAACATGGGAACATAGGAAACATGGATGCGATGGTTCAAAGCGCGGACAAACCATATTCAACAAAACGCATAAAACCGAATGAACTATTATCAAACCAACGCTTTACAGTTTAACCCATGAAGAGATCCAAACCAACGCGACTCGTCACCGCGACCCTTTCCGCTAGTGAATTTATAACCGATGAAAATATCTTCTGGATCATTTACACTTCCGGAAAATATGAGTCACGGGAAACCGACAAAATTTTACCACATAAGGCTTATGTAAACGGATACCATAATAATTCCTATCCTGATGAGTGTACAGAGCTTCAAAAGAAGCTCTTTAAAAAGAAAAAAGAACGCGTTTGATAGAAAAATTTAGAAAAACTTGAGAGAGGCGAATATAAATTGAATACCAAAATCGACAAAAGCCAAGCTAAGTGTTCTTTGAGCTGATTACAGTGGAGTACCTAGTGGCTGGTTACATAAAAAGCATCATGAATATAACCAAACTGTGCCTCAATTAACTTTCCAGGATGCTCAAAAGAGACGTAACAAAATGAAACTGTGAGCAGAACAGAAAACCATCATAAATTAAACATTGACAACCTTCATCGAAATAAATGATGCCTTTAGTAATGTTACATCGGAAACAATAGTAACAGGCATCCAAAGGAATGAAATAAATCAATCTATAATTAAATGGATGATACGGCAACCAACAAAAATGAAGAAAACAGCGGAAGATAACAGTGTAACTTCGAATAAATGTAGAAACATACACCACAGGGTGGTATTGGCAATGAATACCACCTACTTGGCTACTCACAGTCAACGAAATAACGATTTCAGAACGACAGCGATTTCGGTTTTATGAAGGTCCTTGAAAACAAAGTCAGACCCCTCTCATTGCTTATCATGTGGGTGGACTTAAGCAGACTATGCATTAATTGCGAAAGCACAAAACAGAGCGCCGAACATTGAGACCGAATCGGACCTCTGATTGTTGAAGAATATATAAGCTTTGTAAGAATTGTGAAATATCCAAGAGAAAGCTTGTATAGCATCTTAACTTAGACCCTACACATTGGAGAAGTCAGAGAGAGTGCGACAGCGGATCTCTTTCAATAAAAAAACTGACGAGAAAATTCGCCACTGTTGACTTATAAACAACTGCAATATGCATGCAACAATAAGGCCAAAAAACTCTCCAGGGAGCATAAGCATGTGGTCGGCACTACAGAACAGAACCTCAGTAAAGGGGCCCTTGAGATCTCCAGAGTTGGAGTATTTTTTGGGTTCGTAACGAAGGCAGAATGAACAACCTGTAAACAATAGTTCCATAAGCGAGTAGCTTGATTCTACAGTGAATTTTGGGAAATATGGAATTATAAAATAATTTTTTTAATTAAAGTTCGTATTGTTCGCGATGCAGGTTAGGGTTAGTTTGAATTCATGACCGGTAAAATATTGACTCAAATTATTAAACAAGTAAATAAGCAACGCAATCATTAAAAATTTGGGCACGTCCTGAACCAACCGCTATAATTGAAGGGTTTATTTATGATTATAGTAAATTAATAATTGCGTCTCAATTACAATTTATAATTTTTGCAAAATACATTTAATCGCTAGAAATAAAGAAACCTTCCTTTTAATTTTATGTTTTTTTATTTACCCTGCGCAATCGATTTTCGACCGTGATCGTTAAGTCTTCGGTCTTCGGCTGATGCAGACCGAACGATCACGGTCGAAAATCGATTGCGCAAGGTAAATAAAAAAACATAAAATTAAAAGGAAGGTTTCTTTATTTCTAGCACAAAAATTTTATGAAGATGGAAGCAATTGCAAATACATTTAATCGTCGTTTTCAGTTAATTAACCGATTCATATAGATTATGCTCATATATATCACTCGTTATCGTCGCTCATATATCACATTTACTCATACATCACTTTTTCAACCGAAGTTTGATTAACGATCATTGGTCAACCCTTTGGTAGTCAATTAATTCATCCTTTTGTAGAGGATGCAAGTCATGAATATTTACTTGGATACAAGACCCAGTCAATTCCCATTTAGTGCACAATAAGCTGTGACGCAATCTTTATTCCATTGCTCCCAACAGCAAAACCTAATTTCCTTATGCACACTGTAAATTGACATAAGGTGTATTTCCGTTACAATTCAAAGTGATCAGACCGAACAAATCAATTTTCGTTACTTTTTGAGACACTCACGGCAATCGGCAAGGTTGTACCGAACAGCAAATGACATCACAAACGAGTCAGCCACTCTTGAAAGGTATTTTTCACTTTTGTTTGCCAATTGGTATTGTTGCAAAGATACCGGATTGCCCACTATCTGAGTCTATCACTCAATAATCGATCAGTTGCGCAAATGATGTTAGTGTTGCCAGTGAGTTAAAGTTAATTCAACATTGCTTACCTGTAAATGGCGATTTTGCTCTGCTGAAAGTCGGCCCGGCAGCATCCCCGCCATCGCTCCTACCCCGGCCACTCCGCCCGGCCCGGACACGGGATCAGGGTCAGGCTTTCTAACGAACTTTAGCATGTCCTGCTGAGATTGCTGTTGCTGCTGCTGAGTTTGTGGAACTGCTCTTCCGTGGTGATCCGGATCGTGGTGAACTTGTACATGTCCTGCCGACAACCTGTGAGGTGGCGGCCGTTGTGCGAATCGCGACACTCCGGGACCCGCTTTAACCGATTCCGGAATATAAACAGAAGCCAGCTTCGGTATGTCAGGCGGATACTTGATATTCAAATGAGGCGGGATGTTAGCGTCGGGATAGTAACTCGTCCCCGGCTTAGGGTTGGGATTGGGAATGTGTTTTAAGATTCCTCCAGAGGGCTGAGGTGGTGGCTGGTATCTGGGAGGTATAGAGTGAGCTGCACTTGTTGCGTTTCCGCTAGGAATGTTGCTGCTGGTCGTGTGGAAATGGTGAAGTCCGGACGGAATTTGAGATAAAACTGTCGCGGAAGACGAATTGGCAATATGCGGCGACTGCTGCTGAGAAACTACTGTCGACAATGTAGGAGCTGGCGATGGCTGTGGATGCTGTGAGTGCTGCGGGAGAAGATGCTGCGAATGCTGCTGGAGTTGCTGATTCGGATGCTGTGTCGACTGTTGGATCTGGATAGCTTGTTTCGGGAGCCCAACTAAATTACCATTCAGCTTCAGGCTATTATGGCTAGAAGGCATTTTTTTCATCGGAATGTTCGTTGGTGATTTCAAATTACTCCGCGATGACGCGGATGCCATGACGTCTGCGAGAGATTTGTCAGCTGAAATTAACCGTCGCAACCACGCCGCGAAGAAAACTGAGCCGGTTTCCCCAAGATCGTGTCCACAAAAAAACTCTATTTAATTTTGTTAATCATTTCCAATGAGTGTATCACCAATCGCACTGCATGCGTTTACTTTCTTTCCAGGTCACAAATTTATTGACTAACTCAAAATATTCCACTTCTCGCATACATATGCATATACGATAAATATTTTCAAGCTACTTTGCCCGCACTCGCGACGGCGACCAAGTGGAATCTGGATAGAGCGCCAGCGTGTTTCACATTGTCACTTTTCACCTGATTCAAGTGGTCAAGTCTTAAGACGGGTTCAAGAAGAAATTAGTTTGATCCGAAGGTATCTAAAGATCTTTGGAACCTGTTCGACGACGATGTGCTGCACTCAACGGCGACTTTTAATCCGAACGCGCTGAAATGAAATAAGCAGACTCCAGTCAATGTCAGTCTAAATTGCTCCGTATCATGGTAAATGGGTATAAATTCAGATGTAGTTCATATTCAGTTTTTCAGTTTTTTTCCTGCTTCAAATTTCAGTTGCCTAGTACTAAACTGAAGGATGTGTACCTGGTGGAGGAAGTGTCTCTAAGAAAGTTGCTGGTTAAGTATTCAGATCCTGCTAATTAGGGTAGTGTTGCCAGTTGATTGCGTATCGCCCAATGAAGAACTATTAGGGAATATTTCTTGAGTAAAGAACATTGAGAGCAATGAAAAGTGAATCTCAAAATTTATAAATTATCGGCTTTGAACACGGCTCTGAACTCTGAACACTAATGTATCATAATGACAAAACAGCAATTACCCACCGGAGTAACTCCCGATCTAAGAGTATTCAGCCAAAATTAAAAGAATTTTATTTGTATTGGAAAATGTTTTAGTTTGGCCGCATGCCAGCTTCAGCTAGTGATTTCAAGCAAAAGTTCACAATGAACTGATAAAAATCCTTATCTGGTTTAAAGTTTGAAAATTCTAGATTTTCACGAAGTTTTGATCACATTTTCAGGAAGTATTGTTGGTCTTTCTGAGACCAGCAAGGATCTGACACTTACATATTTTAAAATTTTTAAGCATAATAAACTCGCCTGTCAGGCATTGTCCAAGTTTCATCCTGCAACGATGCCGTTCATGGAAATAGAGGGGACGGAACGCTGCATGAAAGCGGAAATGCAAGTTAAACCTCAAGATGTGAAAGATGTGTAGGGCGGGGGGGGGGGGGGGGGTGGGATTGTATGTAGAAGGATTTCGTCTTTTAGTTACTAGCAAGTCAAAAATTAAATTTGAAATGCAAATAGATAATGACAATATCCACTACGGAAGAGGTTACTCCGCCGGGTTATGACATTGGTTGATGGGTTGGTCGGGAAAGACGACTTTTATCTCCAACTCCCAAGCTATCTTCTCAAAAAACCCGAGGAAAAACAAACTTTGGCCAAATTCACGTTGTGGTCTCGAAAGCTAGACGATGATGTCGAAAAGGGTAAGAATCTAAAAACGATCTTATATTAAAAGCTACATTATGAGCTATTGACTTAAACTGAACACCTCGAAATATTTCCATTGCCGAAGGCTTGGGTATGCTGTCTTGAAGTTCGAAATGGAAACCTCGCTGTGTAAAGAGTGACACAAGCTAGCACTCAATAAACTGCCCCATTGAAAAATAAGAATTAAAAGATACAATTTTCAATTTTCGACCATCTTTTGATTTTCTGCTGCTATTGCTAAGCCAAAGAGCCTAAGGAGACGAGACGGAATCTTAAAACGAAGAAAAAATTAAGTCGGAACTTCGTCATAGCTTTCCATGAAACACCATTTGCAAATTTAGCAAGGATGCAGACAAGCCAGGACGCGATCACCCTGTGTGGCAACTTAAGGATAGCGATAACCAACAACAACAAAAAGGCAGCAATTCTGTCATCTACACAGACTGCAAAGATTTCGCTCTCATCTACAAAACTGAATCTTGAGAAAAGATTGAGAAAAGGTTGAGAAAAAGATTGAGAAAAATCATCGATCTTAGACAAAACCTATATCTGTTGTCGCGAATATTTCCATGTCCCTCTCTAGCGTCAACAATAAATCGCAAGCTACGTTACGAAAAGATCTCTCCTTAAAATGGTTCGATTAGATTTCTTGTTTATCATAGAGTCATATACTGAAAAGCAAGTACAAGTTCGTTTGAGAAACATAAAATAATGACGACATACCTGGAATTCTTTTAGTAGCTATGGTTATCAGTATCTTTTTATTAAAAGACACACCTGAGTCTGGAAAGAGATGCGAAGACATATCGACTCTATTTTCGAGAGGACTTTTGAAAACTATGAAATAGGCTTTAGTTTGTATGTTGGATTTCTTTGCGAAAAAAATGGGACTCCAGCACAAGATATCCTCAATAGAGAAATCAAGTGCCTAATGGAACGACTCTGCTCAACTGGGTGAGAAGATATATGAAACTTATTTTGGTTGCGTCGAAAAAGCCTATTTTCCGCAGAAGCTCGAATCTAAAAAATAAAAACTTTCGAAAACCACCTACCCGCTGAAGGAGTCAGAGCATCTGACAGTTGAGCTTACCTTCATAGCGAGAAAGTGAAGAATCTCAGCTCTCTCTTCGACACAAGCGCAGCGGCCCGGGAAGCAGTTAATGTTAAACTGAATGATAGAGTTGAGGATAATCCTATTCACTGATCGGAAAATCTCCTAAACACTGAAAAGGAAGTGGGAATCGCTTGTTTAATTCAACCCCTATCCCCATACATTTCAAAGCACTCCTTCAGGTATTAACTTTATACGGATTAAACTGAAGACATTCTGAAGGGAGAGAGACTTCATTGGAAAAGAACTACTTATACTGCAACTTGAATCTAGGCAAAATAGTGGCTTACACACTTTCCATCTATGGACTGATCTCAAGAAGCACATCTGATTTTGAAAATGAAAAACCCTTGATTGAGTACCAGCAAGCATCTGACCAGAAGGCTGTGTGTTCCTTGGAGTAGACAAAGAAACTGATCGCAGACGGCTGTCCGGATATTTCACTTATAACGGTTTCATGGTCATGGATAAGAAGATCTTCGCTAACTCTATCACAAACTATTCGTCCTAAAACGTCAGTTTTTTTGAGAAGAAGACAAGTAAGAACTTTGCTATCCATTCGTTTGTGAAAAGATAATTATCAACATTGGAGAGTCATCAGAAGAACTTGTGCTTCTCTTGATTTTCCGGTTCGAATTCCTCGGAAGCTCATCTTGACAGTATTCTGTTTATGAGCTCGAAACGAGTTCGGATGTGCGCACTAGAGCATTGCGATAAATCGGCTCCTAGGATTTTAAATTACTTTTTACTGTTGAATAAAAAACATTTCATACTTATTTCTACACAACTTCTTTAATATTCGTAATCCCACACCTATGGAAGTGCGCCAAAATATTCCGAAATAATCTAATAGAACACATGTAGTCGATACTCCTTCGGTACACCCAATGTTAGGAAGTTACTTAAAAGAGTAATCGCTAAGGCATCCCGAGCCCTTGCCGAAGTTATCAGTTAAACAGTCAACAGGCTAGGTTTGAGCTAGGAGTTCCAGCTAGGCGGGAGTAATTATTGTGTGCCTGGAAGTCCAACATTCAAGACGTAAGACCTCCTCTTCAACACAAAAAAATGTCACACAGTTCTTTGAGCGCACTCGACGGTAGACGCAGTGGCTGTTTTGTACTGCGAGAGTGTTGAAGCAAAGAAACGATTGTGTTCAAGGGCCCACATTAAAAATATGAGTGTTAACGGGGCAGTTGGGACACTGTTTTAAAAAAAGGTATCTGGGCTAATTTGGACTCTGTTTGAAAAAAAAACACCTTATGCATAACATCTTCTTGCCGTGATCCACAAGGGAATGAAGACTACATAGACTCTGGTATACAAGCATCACAGATCATAAATCATATAATAATTTTTCTAAATCATACAAATCAATCTCTCATAAAGCATACTCGTATGCTCCTCGGCATATAGTGCTGATAAGGCAAAAGAATAACTACAAAGAAAGGTGGAAAGAGCTCAAGCTGGTTTCGAACACGCGTCCCTACCGCTTCTCGTCAGGTGCCAACTCACAGGCCGGGACGCATCGATTGGCACTACCAGCTGGGTGAATGTCGTCTGGTTATAATTACGTTTTTTTATCATTTTCGCTCTCAGCTTGAACTTGTCCTATGTTCCAATTTGCCTTTGGTAAGCTTTATCAATTTTTGAAGTTATTGGTGAATCAATTTATCCATTTTCACTTAGAACTTATAAGTGATTTATACCCCTGCTAGCTAACTTAGCTTATAAGTGATTTATACCACCTTTCTTTGTAAATTCACTTTCGAGGTATTCGACAAATTGATCAGAACTTCCGCACCCAAGAGTCTTCGCTTAGTTAGCTAGCAGGGGTATAAATCACTTATAAGTTCTAAGTGAAAATGGATAAATTGATTCACCAATAACTTCAAAAATTGATAAAGCTTACCAAAGGCAAATTGGAACATAGGACAAGTTCAAGCTGAGAGCGAAAATGATAAAAAAACGTAATTATAACCAGACGACATTCACCCAGCTGGTAGTACCAATCGATGCGTCCCGGCCTGTGAGTTGGCACCTGACGAGAAGCGGTAGGGACGCGTGTTCGAAACCAGCTTGAGCTCTTTCCACCTTTCTTTGTAAATTCACTTTCGAGGTATTCGACAAATTGATCAGAACTTCCGCACCCAAGAGTCTTCGCTTAGTTAGCTAGCAGGGGTATAAATCACTTATAAGTTCTAAGTGAAAATGGATAAATTGATTCACCAATAACTTCAAAAAAAAAAAAAAAGAATAATTGTCAATAGAAGTGGGGCGAAATTAGATAAGCGAAGCGAAAAATTCCTTCTTCCTTTCTGTACCAAAAGCCAGCGGTTGAGACGATTCAGATGATTCAGCTTCTTAAAAGGAGTCTGCAAAGCATCAAATTCGAAACATTTATTGTCTATTTGCAGTTTGATGTACGCATAGATTTATTCATCAGGGGCTCAAATTTTAACAACTTCTATTTGCTTTAAAAAGCAATCATAGCACAAGAGCTTTTAATTATTAAATAGTTGAATCTGCAGCCTGAAAAATGTTACGATTTCGAGGAAATTGTTGGATTGAATTGAACCGTTTGGAAACTTTTATGTTTATGAACTCTGACGTCGAGTTGAGACATTTTAACCAGCTTGGCAAGGAAAACGAATTTTCTTCATCCTAGAAAAAATTAACCTAATGGTCAATTTTATTAGCTTTAACATACGATTTATTGAATTATGCGATTAATTGATTATGTAATCTAAAATAATTTATAGCACGTTCTGCGTTCTTTAAGCAACTTTCACTTCACGGTAACCTGCAATCAGGTATCAAGACCCACTCTCGTGTGGAACTCTAACTCGAAGCCTAAATTGAAGGAAGTTTAGCTTACGTGCTTAACGTTGGTAAAAAATCAAGATGCGGATGCAGAATTTGGGCATGCATGAAAAACGACTAAAGGAGTATATAGGATATTAAAGAAGAAATGTAAAAATTTCTCCTTTCCTATCTCTTTCTTTATTCAAGGAGAACGACTTTTCAAAGTTAATTTTGAAAAGTGAAAAAACATTGAAGTTATTGTGCTGAAGCTAGAAAATAATAAGGTTCTACGTTTTATATGTTTCAGCTATGTTAGTCGCTAGGCAGACTTTTGAGTTCTTAGTTAAGTTTCAGATTGATAAAATAAAGATTCGTTCTTTAATTATTTCAACAGATTATTTCCCATCGCGAATGTAATTCAAATGTAGATATTCGCTGCGCAAATTAACCGTAATCTTTGAGTCCTTCAGCAATAATGCAATCTTATAAATCAAGAATTTTCTTGATTTATTTTGACTTATTTGGTTGCGTGGTTCTATTCTAAATGGTTCTATTTAGAACCATTTAGATATGCGAAAAAGAATTATAACGGTGTGCTTTAAAGTATAGTCATTCATCGTCTTGAATTTAAATGATTCCTTTCAATCAAGATCCATTAATTTTTATTTATCAATGGATATACTTTTCGTAATGTATTGAATTTAATCTTAACACCGTTGCATGTTTGTTTCAGTCTAAGTTACTCTTTCAGCGAATTAGTCTGAACTTAAACTGAAACATAATTTCAATCTTCCCAAATGAAAAATGAGTTGCTTACCACTAAATCGCTGCATCAACAATATACAAACCCAAACAAGATTACTGATTCTAGACGCGAAGCATCTTACATTCTGAAGGCAATTAAGTTTTTGTTTGAACACGTATTATATATTCAAAAAGAAAATAAACTTTTACCTGTTCGTTTATTTTATCCCAAAGTCACTTCTGAATGTGTTCCACCATTTTCATTTTACATATTCCTCAAAACGTTCAAAGAAACGTTCATAATGAAATCAAACGCTTTAGTTGTCACCGACCGAATGGGCACGAAAGCTAATTACCAAGTCACGCATTTTGTTACTTTTATAACATTTGAATTCACTTTTAAATTTCTAAATCAAAAGTGTTTGGTTCGTATAATTCATTCTAGGCTAGGCGTGCAGCGATTATAAACAGTGAATAAAAATTGAAAGTATCTGCTTTGAATACAATAACTGTCACATATGTCGACAGAATAATTAATTTTATTGTTGGACTATATAGAGACATGTTTGTAAACATTCCTAGACCGATAAACATTATACACGCACATTAGAATAGTCGAAAGTGCGAAATTCGTTCTGTTCGCACACATAAAAATCCATATAAGTAAACATGTGTATGCTTAATGCAAATATCTTCCACTAGAAAGCATGATAACTTGGGGTTTAGAAATAGCATTGACAATTTCATCAAGTTTGTTGACATTTTAGAAAATTCGGTGAATTTATTGATATGATTCGGCATAGTCATTTCGAAAAAAAACACTAAGATAAATGAATAAACCTTCAATAAGTTTGAATAGAAACCGCAAACAAGATTTCCCTGTTTGCAGAGACGGTTTCGCTTTCTTTCATTCTTCTACGATTTCAAAGGAACTTATTGAAACGTGTGTTTCTTACTCACAAGCAGAATAATCTTTGATGACAACCTCGGAGAGGTTTTGTCCATCAATAAATCACGAAAAGAAGGGATGAAAACTGTCATACTTTGCAATGCTATGATGGAAGGCATATATCTGCTTAAGAATTTGAACTAAATGCACTCTCCGAATTTATATCTAACTTTATCATACATGAAATGCAAAATTCTAAAAAAAATATTAAAATATTTATATTAATTTGCACTTTTTGCAAAGGACAACCCTTTTAATTGAACGTTTCTCAATGACTTGAAAATTTACCCAACAAGCAGTAATTTACACATAACAAATGCTCATATTTTGCGTTCCCAGTTCACTTTATGTATGCCCAAGACATTGATTACGTTATTATTTATACAGATCTCATTAGCTCAATGTAGCCTCGATATAATCTCATGAACGAATTTTCGCCATGATCATACGGTTTCAGCAAATATCTGAAGTCAGGCATCTGTCAACGTTGTGATAAATAGGCGGGACTTTTTTCTTTTGGAAATAAATTCGAATTAAACAATTTCAATTGATTGAACACAATGTAAGGGTATTTTTTTTATAATATTCCTTTATAATTATATAATTCATTGGCGAAATAATAATTTTAAATTTTGATATTAATAAATATTGATATTGTAAGACTTTCCAACATTACCTTCGACAACACCATTGGTTTCATTGAAGATAAACTTTAAAAATCATTCCACAACTCCATTCAAATCAAACATACCGATATAAAAACAACGGAGCGAAACGTAGAATGATGGACGAGAAAGGCAAAAACAAGCTTCTCTCCGGCAAAAGGGGTCATCTCAAAGTTCAAATATAATGGATAGTCTAAAAAGTATTGAGCTATTTTTGTTACTAGATGGTGTTCGTGGGCATATATCGGGCAATACCAATCAGATGCGTTTGAATCAATGCGCTTGAAAAGTGACATTCTAGTCTCCAATTTTCAAATAGACTGTTTTGTATTTCGTCATTGATGTCAAAAGTTGTATTTATTTAAAAATGAGTGAAATTTCTGAAAAAATTCGTTATATTTTACAATATCACAACGATCAAGGTGAGAATGCATCGCAGGCTCGTGAAAAAATTTGTCGTGTCTTCAGTCAAGATATTTTATCCAAATCCAGAGCCAAGAGATGGTTCGCTCGCTTTTGTTGGGGAAATTTTTGTGTCAAAGATGCACTTCGGTAGGTCGACCAATCACTGAAAAAGTCGATGAAATCTTACAAAAAAATAACTAAGGAACTGAATACCCATTACCAAACAGTTTTAATGTTATGCTCCTTTATGTGCACTACCACGCATAAAAATTGCGTGAGAAAAAAATTGGTGCAACACTTCGAAAAAAAATAAAATGTGATTCGAGCCTTGTCATTTACAGGTATCCACGTGACGTGGGTGTTCCGTCTCCTAACATGCATTCATAGAACTACCTCTGGATTGTTCTAGGATGATACTATCTATAACTATCTATAACTAGATACTATCTCATTAGAGATAGTATCCTTCACCGATCTATTTATTTATTTTGTAACTTTACTACTTCGTTGCAAGTAATTTAATTACAACCTGGGCCGACATTCCAAGAAAAACGCGACGCATAAGCAGCCATGACATTGCTAAGGAACTGCATATCCATCACCAAACAGTTTTGAACCATTTGCGTAATGCTGGATACACAAAAAAGCTCGACGTTTGGGTGCCGCATGAATTAACACAAGAAAAATTTGATCGACCGAATTTCCATTTGCGAAATGCTAATGAAATGCAACGAAATGGAGCCATTTTCGAAGCAAATCATTACTGGCGATGAAAAAAGGGTAAGATACGAGAATGTCGTTCGAAAAAGATCCCAGTCAAAAAAGGGTGAATCATCACAAACGACTTCGAAGCCAGGATTGACACCAAATAAGGTTATGCTGTGTGTATCGTGGGTTTGGAAGGGAATTGTTTATCATGAGGTGCTAGAACCTGGCCAAACACTCAATTCGGCTCTGTATTGTAAGCAATTAACCAGATTTCAACAAGCAATTCAACAAAAACCGGCCAGAATTGATCATTATAAAGGGCGTTGTCTTCCATTATCACATTGCCACACCACACACATCATTGATAACCCAGCAAAAATTGACAGAGCTTGGCAGGAAAGTTTTGATGCATCCACCGTATAGTCAAGACCTTGCACCATCAGACTACCATTTGTTTCGGTCTCTGCAAAACTTCCTTAATGAAAAGAAATTCACTTCAAAAAGGAACTGTCAAAATCACTTGGACAAGTTTTTCGCCGATAAACCACATAAGTTCTACACAGATGAAATAATGGGTCTACTCAAAAAATGGCTAAAGGTCATAGATAGTGATGGACAATATGTACTTAAATAAAATCGATTTTAAATAAAAGAAATGTTCAATAGAATGACAAAAAAGGCTCAATACTTTTTGGACTTACCAATATATGAGTCCCGATCTTCATCGTAATGCCAAAGTTATACTTTATCTAACTTATCCCCCACCGGATAACCAAGAACAGAGAGTCGTCTCAAACAAAATTCGATTAAAGAATATAATGATGTCCAAGGGTTGCACTTAATGGAAGTCTTCTTCAAAAAAACAAAAAACGATTTCCTTAAGCATGTCGGTACACTATTAAACTAGGATACGACCGGGATATATAATATCATAGGTGGGTACCAGTAGGAATGCACCGTCAAAGACCCTTGAAATTATCCAAAACCCTCGATATAACCAAACCATGAGCAACAATTGTCAAGAATTAGAGACACCATAGTTTGCTGCCATGCCCAGGCACGGCATATCAAAATGTAGTAGAATTTAGCGCTTCTTGGTTTGCCTGCAAAGTAATAACCAAAGCAAAGTGCGTCGTTTGTTTTGGAAAATACACTGAAAATAACAAAGCAAACATCAGTCAGTCGGAAAAACAATGTCTAAAAATGTCCCAGGGCATGATGGTTACCCTGTTTGGAAAAAATAAAACAAGAAAAGTCGAAGAGTCTGAAAAAGTAATTATATAAGCAAACAAAAAAGGTTTATAGCACATACTCCTATGAGACGAACAGAACAGGTTTAGGGACTCCTTGGTTCATACGAAAAAAGGACTTTTCTGCGGACATAAGAATCAAGACAGTAGAAAAGTACATGCGAAGCACAACTCTTAAATCATTCGTATTAGACCAACACGGGAATAGTTCCGGACGGTCTTTCTTATTTAACTGAATAACTGTCAACCGTTAATACATTAATATGACTATATTTAATTGTCAACATTAGTGCATAAACTTGACACCAAATAGAACGGACCAGTATGCAACGTCGGATAGGATTATGGGAAAATTGCTTGTTTCTCGATTTTTTTTCAATCAACGAAAGATAAAAACAGATCGCGAACATTAGTTTTTGGTTTGTTTTGTAATAAATTACGAGAAACATTTGTAGAAGAAACTGCTTTTAAATGAAAATGTCGCAAAACGGATTTCAACGTAATTATAATTAATATTCCCATGTTTGGATTCCATGGGAACAATTCAAACTGTCTCTTAACCTAGTGATTGGTAATCCCATTTGGGATATGAAATAAAGAATCGTCAAATGAGGGAATTATAAAAACAAGAAACACTTGCTACGATTTTTCAAATCAATCGTGCGCTTGATCGAATAGATAATACTTAACAGGGTGGAAGTTGTGAAAATGGAGCATATAATAAATCATACACGGAAATTAACATAAATTACATAGGATTTCAGCAGAATCAGTGAAACATGTATTAAAAAGATTTTAAAACAGGGAAAATTTGGAAGCCTGGTAAAGGGCATAAATATTAACAAGTCGTGAGGAACGCAAAATCATATTTATGACTGCACTGATCCAAAGATTAGTTCAACGCCAATAGAAGCACAGTTCGAGTCTCGAAGGGCCATAAATCGGTATGATTCCCGAGTTGCACATGGGAAACAACATATAAGCAAAACTAGTCGGAATAAAATTTAAATTCGTTGATCAGTATTTAAATAAAGACAATGAATTCAGGAAAGATGTGATTTATTCAGATGAGCAATAAATTCAATATTTTCAAATCAGATGGACGAATCAGGGTATAAAGAAAAAACAATGAAAAATGGTTACCGAAGAATAGGCAAATTTGTATAAAGAACGATGGCAGATGATATGAAGTTACTGATTTGAGGCTGCATGGCTTTAAATGAAGAAGGGGACTTGAAATTTATCGAAAACATCATCTCGCAAGGAGGGTGATGGGTATCACCCCTGCGATTACCAGCACTGCCACCCCGGAGACCGTTAGGTATGCGCATGAGATTCGCAATGCTCCTTGTCTCTGCACCTGTGCCAACCGCCTCCGGTGTAACTCCTTGGTGAGAGCGTCGCCCCACAGTAGAGCGTCGCCCCACAGTATATATAATATAACTTTAGAAGTGATTCACCTAGAATTCCAAATAAATGATGTAATATTTTTATTCAGTTATGATTACCTGCAGTGAAATTCGAAGTTAAATTAAACATAATAAAGCCTCATATTGTGTGAACTTGTTTAAGAATTTATTTCTCACCTTTTACTTATAAGTAAAAATATGGCAGAATAAGAACTGTGCCCACAATTTTGTCCAGCACTGTAACTCCGAAAGAACGTGGCAAAGGTGTCAAGCAGTAATCATATACTCAAAAAAGGAATAAAAGGATTTAATTTGATGTCAATTGTGCACAATTTTTATCTGGTTATTTAGTTCTACGTTGTTAAATCGCAAAATCGTTGAAGATTATTAATTTGTTTTAGAAATAGTCACATTTGTTGTAGGGAAATGTGGATTTCAAAACCTGTATTTGACTACAGTTTTAACTTTTTTATAACTGTAACATACACTGAAGTTTAATTGTAAGCTGGGGTGAAATTACGATTATTATAGAGGAAAATTATCTAATAATTAAAAATCATAGGCCATTTTTATAGCAGCGATTACTTTTTCACATTCAATGATCTGATTTCAATACAAAATTCATGACGAAGAAACGGTGGAGCCGCTTCAAAAACAAATCTCTAAAAAACAAGTGTTTAGCTCTGAAAACTCTAAATTAAGAACATAATATGGCACCACTGTAAAACATATAACACAACAAAAATGCATTTCCTCTATTATAAAGCGTTCAATCGCGGCCGTTTTTTAATCTAGATTTAAAGAAAACATTTATCTGTAGATTAAGATTCGTCAAATAACTACACTAATTTATCACACAAAAAAACGACCATTCGTAAAAATTTAATAAATTTAGTATTTACTCTTTGAAGCTAAACCCTGCGAGCGACACAACTGGCATTCGTCACATACTGCTATTAAGCAGCATTTCCAATAGAGCCTCTGGTTTCAGAAATGCCATTCGTTCTTCAGTTAATGACGTTGGTCATAAACATCTAAAAAACGTTCAAAAAGACCAAATGCAGGTCAAAGTCAAAGTGGAGGATTCAATACAATACATGTATCTGTACCTGCAACCTAGTGTTCAATGAAACGTTACAGAATAGACGTGTAAGATAGATTGGAACGCACTTGACTAGAATAACAGTCCAGCGTCCGGTCATTAAGAAGTCAATACCTGCTGCGTCCATTACGGTGGAATCAGTGCTGAACTCGTCTCCGAGAGAAAAACGAAACTGTAAAGGAAATGTGACATTGATTTTCTATTTGCGGTTCTTCTCGCTGAGAAAGTTTTCCATACAGGTTTCATTCATGTGTGAGATCGTATGTGCACGTATACTTCGAAATTAATATGACACCTTTCACATTCCAGTAGTGTTGAGACCACCATATAAACATTTTCTCAATTCGCGGATGCATGGATAACCAATCAAGAAGAGGTTGAGTGGAGCAGATGCAAATAAATTGTACTTTGGTTTCTTCATTAAAAAGCCACAAAATTTGACGGCTTTTCCCAGGCTGGATTCAAATAACTGGTTACCTAGAAAGATCAATGAATCCGCTTCATGTGAGAAATAATTTAATGAAAAGAATATGTTGCTTTTGCTTGTGACTATACTATACTTGTTTTCTTTCTTTTGGTCACGTTCACCGTGAACTTATATTATTATACTATTAATCGAAACTTGGTTACTCCAGTCGATTTCGACCCTATCGAATTGAATAACGTAAGTATTGTATTATAAATATATGTATAAATATAAACATATGTGTACAGAATTATACTGTATATATTTATTTATTTATTTATTTATATATACTACACTATATATTATAAAAGATGCAGAAAAGTTTTTCATTACTTTCTGATTAAATGTTTTATTTGAGATCAACATTTTTTCAAAATAAATTCCTAGTAAAATGGCAAAAACAATTGCAACACTAAGTTTCGCGAAATCCGGGAAACCCATTCAGTCTTCATCACAGAAGGAAATTTGTTGAGTTTCGATACAAGAAAGAAGATTTTCAATAGGTAAGCAAACTTAGACAGATACTCGAGAAATTACATGCGATTTGAGTTTTAACAAAAAATAAGCAAATCCTTGCGTGAGATCGGTAAAACTGTTTGCGGAAATTCACTGAAACACAATAAAGATATCGTTGATAAAAACGCAAAGTATCACGATGTGAAGAATTTACGGAACGACTAAAGAGGGAGGAAGAGACAGAACGTAATTCAGGACGAATTCGCCTTTAGGTGCAGGGAAAAGATCAGAATGAACCCACACAATCGACATCGGCAGAACCAGTTAGCGTTAGTATCAACATAATAGCCCTTCACATAAGGGACTTGCTTGGCAGAACCCCATGCAAGGAGCCATGCATACCGAAAATAAATCTGGAAAAATCAAAAGTACAAAGCAAGATGTTTTTTTTTTGGAAAACATATTGTACACTCGTTATACCCGACTTGGAATATTTTATGCGAAAAAAACGTCAAAAATATGGGGAACAACAAATGATGTATTTGAGAAATACATTTTTTCTGTGGCAGGGAAGTGAAGGTTGTTTATGCCATGAGTGTGGGACTCCCAGACGCACAATGCTTTTGGACTACCCACTAAACACCTCACCTGTCAACCTGAGGTCCTAGCCTGGAATCGTTTGACACATTACTTCGGGCTAGGCCTTAGAGGCGCCGTCGAATTATAGGGTTTTAAGGGAGATTATTTATTATTATAAGGGAGAGGAAGGAAGTGCTAGAAAAGAGATCCATCCATCCCCAATTCCTTCCAGCGCTCCAATAAAGCTTTCTTCAGTATCAGCACTGCCCGAGCATATTGTGCCAAGCGATTCCAATTGTCAACCGTTTTCAGTTTTTATCCGACCCTAGTTTCCGGACAGAGTAATCCAATTTCGCTGAAGAGGTCCCCGCGCTGCTGGCTCCATCTTTTGTAAGAGAAGAATGTGTGACAGGCATCATCCAACTCTCCTGCACATAACACACAGTTAGGAGACCGTGCTTTGTCAATTTTGTACAGGTAGGACCGAAAACAACCGTGCCCGCTTAAGAGCTGGGTCAAGTAGAAATCGGTCTTACCATGCACTCGATTGAACCACGGCCTCAGGTCAGGGATCAGACGTGCAGTCCACCTTCCCCTTGTTTCTTACTCCCAGGACTGTTGCCAATCGCTGAGAGAGCGACGTCTCTCTTCCTTGGTGATCTCTTCTCTTCGATCTTCGCCTCTGCGCAGGTAAATACTTCTGCGCTCTCTCGCAAGGAGGGTGATGGGTATCACCCTTGCGATTACCAGCACTTCCGTTCCGGAGACCGTTCGATATGCGCATGAAATTCGCAATGCTCGTTGTCTCTGCACCTGTGCCAACCGCTTCCGGTGTAACTCCTTGCTGAGAGCGTCGCCCCACAGTTCTGATCCGTAGAGTAGAAGCGACTGCACAACGCTCATTAAGAGCCGTCTCCTTGATCAGGTGGGCCCCCCTCCGTTGGCCATTAATCGGGTGAGTGCCGTCACACGCGCTGCAGGCTTTTCAGCTGTTGCCTTGATTTGTTGGGAAAAACTCATCTTCGAGTCTATCAGGATGCCCAGGTACTTTACTGCTTATTTCGATTCAACCAGCCCATCCCCAACACTGATAGGCCTTACTCTGGGGATTCTCTTCTTTATCAGGATGGCCACTTCAGTTTTTTCTAGTGCCAACTTGAACGGTGAGCGGTCATCCAGTCCATTACCCTCCGCATTAACATATTGAGTCTGAGTTGCGCATGGTCTACTGTGCGTCCAGCGACCAGCGCCGTGACATCGTCCGCATAGCCGATCAAGCGTGACTCATCCGGCAGTTCAAGCTGCAGCAGTCAATCGTAGGATATGTTCCACAGGTCCGGGCCAAGGAAAGAGGCCTGAGGGACATCTGAAGTAAGAATTTTTCTTCGCCTACCTTCCTTTGAGTCGTAGAGTAGGCTGCGGTCCTTCAAATAATCCCTGAGAATCCGCATCATATATTATGGTACTTGAAAACGCTTTTCTAGGGCTTCCAGAAAATCCACCCATCTAGCGCAATTAAATGCATTTCGGACATCCAGAGTAACCAGCAGGACGACCCGTTATGCGGAAATACTGTGTGACTCCGCATGTTGGACCGCGCTCACTACTTCTCCAATTGCATCGATGGTTGAGCGACCTGCTCTGAAGCCATACTGCCGTAGAGATAGATCCCCGGCAGCACGAATCACGTCAGCGAGTCTTTCCCTGATAAGTTTTTCAAAAACTTTTCTGGCCGTGTCAAGCATATACACTGGGAGGTATGCAGCTGGCGACTCGGGATCCCCTTTTCCCTTAGTAATAAGCATAAGTCTCGCCACCTTCCAGCACTCTCGGAACAGCCCTTTGCGCAGGCATGCGTAAAAAATACATTGCCAACAGCTTTAGGCATGGTAGCAGACAACGGTCATGGGGTTTTATGACGGCAATTGGCATCGGCGATTTCGTTTTACTTTCGTCTAATATGAGCAGTATATACTCTTTGGACATAATAACGGAAAAGGTTGCACCCATTATACTCCTATTGAAGGAGAATTGAAACTTCCAACAGGATAACGATCTAAAACATACATTCAAAAGTGTGAAAGAATGACCATTTTATCGGGTTCCTCAAACGCGTCATTCTCTAGATCTCATCTTTTGCAAGCATCTCACCAGAACACCACTCGATAACGAGAATCTAAAAATGGTCTTAAAGGAATAATGGGCTCAAATCACTTAACAGCAAACTGTTAAACTTTACTGTTTGAATTCCCATTTCTACCATCTGTTAACTTTATCTTTTACCATCTGGATATTGTCTGTGTGTATATCAAGATCGTGAATTTGCACATTTATTGTTTGACCCAAAGTAAATTGCCAAAAATATTACGCCTAAATACGTATATGAACATTAATTTTTTTTTTGTTGTGTAATGAAAACTTCGAATTTTCAATAGCCTGATAGTACCTACTAATGCATTGTGAATAATTTTTGAATAATTAATTTTTATGCTTGGATGGCAATACTTCTGGTACTAATTCTACCCTTTATTCCTTCATGGAACATGAAAAGTTGTATCTAGTGTCACTTAATAGTGGACCCATAGAAATGGAATGTGATACGCTCGAAAATAGAAAAAAATAAAGTTTTTTCCAGTTTATCCGCCAGAAAATTGAGCACATATAAGAAGTTCGGCAAGGACAAATCCATTTCCCTTTGACGTGAGTCACATGACATAATACGACTTTACGGGTCTTAATAAGTTTCATTTATATCTTATTAAACATTCCATGGCGTAGGGTTTACTGGCTCCGATAAAAAAAGATAGACCACACACTTATTTCTACAAAATCAATTTCGAAGTCGATTTTATTGTCATGAAAATTAGTTTTAAAAAAAGACTTACGGTCGCAAACCTTAAAAACGCTAACAAATGCCTTGCCTTCTTCGGAGCAAAACAGAAAGACCTGATAAAAATTTGCGAGGATCTCGCAATTCCGAAAGCTTCCCAAAATTTAAAACTCATTCAGCTAATCGATTGCTAACCAGACTAGACCAAGACTAAAGTTGAGAATATGAATAAATTAAATTTTTTTTGAAATTTTCTTACAGATAAACATTAACATTGTACATTTTGTAAATAATTAAAAAGAATTAATTTCAATCAAAAGATTATTAATGCGTCGATTTTCTTAAAAGATGAAATAAGTTTATGCCAAATAAATGAATGCTCTAATTTTCTACTGAAATACAAAATCAGCATAAGTACATAACTACGTAAAAACACAAAGCTATTAGTAACTTTATTCAAGGAATTTATCGTTTATATTGTCCAAACCTGATTAACAGGAAAAACTAAAATAATACAATATTTTCTTAAAACGTCACTTTTGTACTTTCGGTTTGGCATTAACCGGAAGATTTTACCATCCTGATCAGATACTTCAAATGAGAATTTAATTCAGACAAAAATTAAAAACAATAATTCACTGAGCTTGCAAAACGTGATAGTTCATTTCAAAGTTATTCTCTTTATTCAAGATCTCAAATCTAGGTTTGTCATTTCCTAGCGAATATCTTAAACGTGCCAATTACTTCAGTGCTTCATGATACACATTTTTTGGATCGATGTCTTCAGGGATCTGCAAATTACATACCAAATTCGATGATAGGACCCAATTTCAAAGTTATGAGTTTCAATGTTTACCCTTTCGTTGACGTTGGTATTACACGTAATTTTGATGCAACCGACCCATTAAACAAAAACGTGTGCCTGCTTACTAACTGTAAACTAATTAGCTGTTTGTATTTTTCATCATATTGATGAAAAGGACCATCTTAAAAAAATTGGCTTCTACGAAAATAAGTTGCGATATTCCTCCGTACTCCAGATCGTGTAGTAGTTCTCACCTTCTATGAGATGCCTTCAGACGCCGAGTTAAAATCGCACTGGTGGCAGAGATATTTGAATTTGTGTTCTTGGTATCAAAGTGCCAGCCCACTTAGCTGTGAAAGGAACCTTTGGGGAAATTAAAAAGGTCAAACGTGATTCTTGCCAGACATGAAATAATATGGTCATTTCAATGAAGTGGCTTTAATCGCCTCACGGCTTCAGTTCGCGGCTCAAGTTCTGAACTGTTGCACCACAATACCAAGATAATTTGCAAAATAGTTTTCCAAAGCGTGACTAAGGGAGTCGAAAGCTAACTGAAAACACAAATTAATCTGGTGACAGAAAGAGTATAATTGTCAAGGTGCTCTCGGTAGATGTCGATACCAGAAAACGGGTTGTGTGTGTTGAAAAAGTACGCACTACAAAGTAATATGGTGGTGCTTCGTATTTAGCACATCAAATTCGTTCGTTTGGGATGAATTTTATACATGTATGTCCTAAGTATGAGATGATGACTAGTTAAATTTCGTGCCTGGAAAGTACTTTATTGCTGGAGTATTATTATTGCGAAGTAAATGCTTGACAGCATCAAATGGCAGGATAACCCATATCAGCTAGACTATTTAGTTTGACATTCACTTTCAGTGAGACACTTGAACAAACAATTGGAAATGCAAATAATAGTTAAATTTTTAATTTTCTAACCTTCTTTTGAAATTGTCTTTAAATTTATTTTTCCATCCATTTTTATTTTTTTGAAATTTATACTTCCATCGTAATAAGTAGAGCCTTATTATATATCATATTTTATCAAATTGTATTATAATGGTGATTTATTGGTTCCGTTTTCAGTAAAGATTTATTACTACGATAGCGATTTTATTAACGATGAGGCTGTCTGATAAATTGATCTTTCCTCGGTCTAAATTGTTTAAAACATGTAGGATTCTGTTCACCAATAGGATCTATTCTCTACCCAATAAGATGCTATAATGCTATGTAATATGAATAAATTAATTGGCAATAGACTAGCATACCCACAACGACTTTGTTATACAAGCAAAATTTAAATTAATTGCAGAACTATCTTTTCACTTTCAAACACCTTTTTGACTCGAGAAGTTGTAAGGAAAACGATGCACATCGTATTCTGTTCAATGTTTTGTTTGATATGAATAAAAATGGAAATTTATTTGAAACTTTTGCTGGAATGCCTATAAAATATGATAAGAATCGGTATAAGGCCAAATTTAACTTTTATGATTTGCAATAAATTAAAATTATTGTTTCAAGTCAAATTGATTAAGTCATCGATGCTTTTCAAGTCAAAACTTGAATGCTGCACACCTCCCATAAACATTAAGCCAATATTTGAATGATTCATGATTCGGTAGAATTTATTAACTTAGAAATCACTCAGAATGTATAAATTTTGGCTTTTGCTATTCGAGACAAGGTAATAAATAAAAACTCGAAAAATAGATACAAAGCGCACTAGGAAGGCGGATAGAATCGCAATGTTGAAGTCCTTCCAAATGTCGATAATGATTGCACATTGAGTTATGTCAAAGGTCTTCCTGGTCGCTCCGTTCTAGAAAGACTTGACCTCTTTTTTGATAATCAGTTCCGTTTCATAGAAAGTGGAGGAACTATGTCGTTCTTACATATCGTTCAATCCATTCGTAAATAAGAATTCCGTTTCCGAAATCCGAACTCCGGTCTAAAGCTTCTCTGTTTTTGATATGGAATTTCACTATGAAAGCCAATTGTTAGCAATATTCGGTCCTTCAGTTCACCGTTGAACGTCATTTTTGTTATGAAAATTGAAGAAATTGTCTGCACCTTATCTAAATTGATTTGATTTAATTGTAATTCTAAATTGATTTATGTCAAGTAATGAAAATGCGGTGGTAATGAAAGTTTCTTACTATTTATTTCCATCCGAAAACAATATTCAGCTACCGTGATTTTTACATTTTGGGGAAAATTGGGGACATCTCCAGTAAATAAGTTATGTAAAATTAGTGACACCAGATTAAATGATTCCTAAAGAAGTTCTGCTTCAATATATCAAAATTACGTCGCCTGTGTGAGTTCTGAGACCTATCAGTTAAAACTCAGTAAAGTTTTTTGTTGGAAACAATATTATTGTTCCAGAAAAGCTTTTTTTGTAACTGGGAGTTGGGAGAACGTTGTTTACGCGCTGAATGACGGACAAACAACACTATGAAACCCCAGCCTAGAACTGCTTGACTTAGTTACATCGACCTGGAGCGCTATTTTCTCGACTACTTGCGGCGCCTTTGGTTTGAGCTGTCGATGAATCCTTTGTCCTTCAGAAGGACCATTTGAGCGTAATATGCCACGCAGTTCCATTTGTCAACCGATGATGCAATTACCTTCACGAGATCATCGGAGTTATTCCAGACTAATCTTTTTTGACTCTTTACTATCATAAAATCTAGTTGCATAAACAACATTTCAACATAGAGATAAATAAAAGATTGAAGTTCATAATACATTTATACTGTGTGCTAGACATCAAGCAAGATGATTTCCATTGTAAATGTTTATAAATAATTAATATTTTGTTTTGATTTATATATTAATATTTTTATTTTGAACATGATTCTTTTATAAATTTGCGACGTTTTCGTTGTAATTGTTAATCCTTATACTGACGTTCCACCACCCTGCGCTATTTGGGGTCGGTTTTCAAGCGACACTTTATTGATAATCAAGTCCTTCTCATTTGATGAATTTACTAAAAACGGTTGTTAAAAAGTTTTCACTAATTCTTAGGACTTTCTATTAGCATTTTCATGATCGATGTTTGAAACAAATCATATAGGCCAGTATGATTATACTTTACTAAACTCAAAACGCTTTCTTACATTTTAAAAACAATCAAAACTCTGTTAAAAAGTGGTCAATTGTTTATTCCCGGAATTCAAACAATTTCAAGTTTTTGCAAGCCTTTCTCCTATTATATACCAAAAGTGTTTGCAGCTCTTCTTTAAATTCAAAGTATTGATGGGGAAAAGCTAAATTTTCTCAATTCTATCTGTATTCTTGTTTTTTTTATTTTACTCACTTCTTTTTCGTATTTTTCTTTCTTAATTCTTTTTTGTATGTTTGCTTCAAAATGCACTTCAAACTACGAATATTTTCCTCGAATTTTAATCACCGTTATCGGAGCCCAATTCGTCTAACTTTACTTCTGAATGAGTATTACAAGCTTAGACGAATTAGCAAAAAAATTTATATCTTATAGTGTCTACTGCTACTAAGATCTTTCTGCAGATATTGCAGATATGAGTTGATAATTCAGATGAACACGCTACGAAATTTTAATTTGAAGCTGTCTTACGCCGCAAATCGCGTTGCTGTTTTGATAATAAAAATTCTAGAAACAACATAACTTTATTTTGTAAACCAAATAATTAGACAATTTTAGAATTAGAAGACAGAAAACAATTAGAAGACAAATTAGAAGAATCTTTTTACTCTAGGTATTATTGCGTGAAATAACTTCCGTAGTCAGTATATACAAAATTCTGTTCCATTTCTATAGAGAATTCCGATCCATAAGCAATATATGCATTAAGAAAAACAAGAGAAAATAAGAAATTGGACTTAAAAAAGAAGAAAAAAATATAAAAGTAGAAGAATAATACGAGCAGTTGATCATGGTTGATTCACAAAATCCATGGGAATATCGACTAGATCGGATAAGCTGCATTGATACTTTCTCGAATCAACGTTATTCTCTCTCTAGCATATTTTCTTAGTTTTAATCAACAACGTCTAAGTTTCCGCCCTCTATTATGTATGAGTTGGCTTTATTTGCTATATGGTTTTATATTTGAACTCTTTCTTGTATTAATAAGCTATGGTTATATGCTTCGATTGAACGTTTAATCTTTTTCACCTTTTAGAGGAGTTCTCGATTCGGTGCTTTTTATCGACTCTTTTTGACGCTGTCTCGGCTCGGTTGTTATTTCGTGGATGCTCTTTCTTATTAATTTCTATATTTATTTCAACAGACAATACTGGAAATGGCAAATGAATCACTTGGGAAAGCACAAAAACCTTCGTCAAAGTCAGAAGCCACACAATTATTGAGAAACTGAAAGGAAGGTGGCAAAGAACAAGTCCAATAGGATAACTGTTAAAATGAAAAGAAAACACCTGGAATGGGGCTCCCAACCAAGTTTAATGTTCGTGACTTTTAACGCAGGACTTTTTCGGAAACCAAGATCCGACATGGCAGCCGGAAAATATATAAACACAGCTTCAAACTTACTCTTATTATATTCCATCATGATTATTTGTCATTGGGCTAAACCGTGAGACCAGCGCTCAAAACTAAAAGAAACATTCGATTTTTTTTTATCGTAGAATAGTTACCTTAAGCATGACTCTTGTCTAGTAATTTCGTCAAGAACAGTTTCGGTTGAGACTTTTTAAAAGTACAAAATTTAAATTTCTTCTCATACTGTCTTCGTGGCTCTTCTATGAAGAGCCTTCTTCTTTGAATTTCAATGAATACATACTTATATAAACGCAGCTAACATAATACACAAACTCAAAGCCATCTTATTCTTCGGAATGGTAATATTATGTGTATTTGAGCTATCATAATGTAAATTAGTTCTGTTTCACAAAGTCGTGCACTTTTTTGCAAAAAAAACATTTAACTGGACAAACATTACATTGTCCATTCCCTCACTTGTTATCTAATGTTTTTTGATACTCGGCTGAGTATTTCAGACGAAGCTGCAAGTTCTCAAGATATAAGTATAGTTTTTCAAATTTTGCAAAAAAAAATTTGTACATTGAAAAGAATCTAGAAGCCCCGAAATTTTTTCCCGAAATGATAGCATAGCATTTCCATTCTTGCTTGGCTCTAAGCTCTCATGCAAAGTCTCAGACACTCAAGTTGAGTGCAATGGAGGTATGGTTTGAAGGCGTTGTTATATTTAATGGTGAATCATGGTTAATCCTTCGGAATACTTCATGGAATGCAATCGCAATAAATAGCACACCCCATTAATTTGCAACTGAATGGTCCCTTAATTGCGTTTTCACAAGTAAAGCACAAACATTCCAGTGAAATTCAATCTTAACTTTGAACAGGACGAAACCGCATTCCGGGCGATTTGTCAAAGGACTCTTTTTCAATGCGCCTTGTTTCCAAGTTTGTTGGTTGAGTTGAAATTCTTTCGAAATGACGTCACGCGCGTTGAAAACGAGAAACTTCTTTATTCAAGGCTGAAATACCAAAGCGACATGCATTGTTTATTTGCAAGCCAAACACAGCCAAGACGTTATCCCTTCCACCCACTAATGGAAACATTTCGTGGCTATGGCTGAATAGACATTGTGGAGCACAATAGGCTTCAATAAGAACGGAAAGTACGACAAATATACGCTAATATGCCCATAAGCGAGCAGGCAAGTGTGTACATATGTTTGTTTGCAAGCTTGTGTGTACTCGTATGCATAGCAAACGAGTATGTAATCAAGAAAGTTATTTCTGTGGTCAGCCAAACAGCGTTCCGCGATACCTACAAAATAAAGCAAATCCGAAAGTAAACAATATCGTGGCATTGTAATCAAGAATGAAGAAAATACACTTATGAACATGCGGGAGTTCCGCGATTGTTACGCTCCGCAAAGACAACTCCCTAACGCACTTCCTCAGCCGATAATTCCTAACAGTGCGGAATAAATTACTGAGTAACGAGGTGCGAAAAGCAAAAGACTTCAACAAGCAATAACCATAATGCACAAACCTGGCCTATTTTCAGCGCTGTTGAGCGGAACTGCTACAGATTATGTTTGAAGGTGGGCGTCGAATTTTTTAAGGATTGCCGCGTAGGCTGCGTCGCTAAGCAATTTACAGATCGCGCATGAAACGACTTTCTAGCTAAGACGCAAATATGGCTGGTCCAGCTTGCACGAAAAAAGTCAAAAAGGCACTTGTTCACCGCCACTATTCGCAACTCGCATTTGTTTGGTTTCGATCGCGCAAACACCCTTTTCCGACTAATAAGCCAATAAACCGATCACAAAGCTGCGCGAACAAGGAAACACTCGAATAATATACTAATCAACCGAAAACCAGAAACCTTTTCAAATCGAAGAATTCGAAGAATTTCTGCTCAGTTTCATTCATCACATCCGAACACAAAAATTGATCTGCGCGATCTTGGAGATCTCCAGAAATCTTGAAGGTGGAAACGAACGAGAAAACGCGAAGTCGCGAAGCCACTTATGTCGAAGGTACATGCTCTCGTACGTGCACAGGTAGTCGGAGAGCGGGCGGCCGATAAACCTTAGCATCCGTGCAGGGAACGGGTATTTCGCCTTGCCACTAAATACCAACTTTAGAAACAGATTGCTGCCCGTGTGTAAGATAAGCGCGGGGTCCGAGAGCAACTCTTTGGATTACCGTGGGCTTACCTGCGCGCATATGTGCAGACTATGCACACGTACCACTGTGTTTCACCTCGAACTGGAATGGCTTCCAAACTGTACTGGAACTTGGAATTGGACTCGACGACAAATTCGCATCGAAATAGCAAACTAAGGTACGTGTGTGTATATACCTACGTACGTATATCTCCATCGTATAGTCGCGAAAACTAAGTGTGCAAGTGAATACAGCGCCCTATCGACGCTGCGCTACGTATTGCCAGAACTTGATACTTTTTGGCCGTTTCGAAATACTTTTCAGTTGCTCACTACTCTCGGTTAGAAAACTCTCAGTTTATATTCCGTATACATTGAGTTTTCACTGGCGGTTTGCTAAAAAGTTCAATCTAAAGATTCGTTCCGAGAAGCTACAAGATACAAACTAAGTGCTTTTGCAATTTATCTTTTTTTGGTACTTCATTCAGAATACAGAAATACATTTATAGCCAAATATTTAGATTTAGAGACCCAAGTACCTGTATAAGATATAATGTATGAGGGTCTTCTCTCCAAATTCAAGGTGAGATTTGAAAGAAAGAGATGAAAGAATGCAGGTTAGATAACTTCAAAATTTATCCCGAAAGGATAGAATAATTAAAACTCTCCGTCGATATACCGACAATGTTACAATACAACGTCACATATGGGCTGCCTAAGTATCGACAGGAGCTGTAGCGTCACAAAAACGAAAGACAGAAGCGATCTTAATGAAAGCTCCTTAAATCCCTGCTAACCGCTACTAGCGTGAAAAACAAATTCACGGAACCAGAGGAGATATGTGTTGAGTTGGAGGCGACAACTAGTTTCGACTATAATTACCAAACTATATATGGTTTTCCCATCCTATGAAACATATGGTCCTTCGACCGACTTTATAAATAAAAGAAATACAGTTTTTTCGGGGAAGCAATTCAGCAAAATAATCACTTTATATGTTACCGGTTACAGTTCATACTTTACAATGATAGGGACCAAACCCTCCAAAAAAACTTTATGGCATTGTTTGTTCAACGAGAACATGTTATTCCTAGTTTACGAAGCAAGGAACGCGCAAGAATTTTGGGCATGTTTTCAACGCAAGCTACCACACTGAAACAGTTAAGTCATATCTCTAGTCTCACGTGGAATGCTTATTCCTTGCTTCAACGAATCGGTTTATTCAGACAATTTTTTCTTAACAAAATTCAAATAATTCTTATTGAGGATCCTTCCTGATGACTGGAAGACGTCTCCACTTCCCCAATTGTAGTCTTTATGTAAACGAGAGATAAAAAGAGGAGGAACGACCATTCTGGTGATGAAAAATGTGTGTCACCACCTGATTACAGTCACCACCTGATACAGCAGAACACAAAAAATTAGCAACAGACATCAAAGTGCAGACACATTCGTTCAGGTTTGTGGCTATTTCGGCGTACATTCTACCTAATACCAAAAAACTTCAATCTAACAAACAACAGACACTCGGTGATGAAACTTAGACACGTGAGTAGGTCACACATCAAGGCCTACTCTCAAACGAACAATCGGAGAGCTTCATGCAGAACCTCGAGCTAAGTGAGAATTCCTTCTGCGGGACGCAGGCATAAAATTTTACAGTTTCGGAAAAGTGGAAGCTTTCGCTTTAATTTCATCCCAATACCTGTTGGGATGAGGATATTGATGAGGAGTGCACCTGAAAAATATGCCACAGGCGGATGAAGTGATACGTCCACTTGATATGGAGGAAACATACAGCCTTAATACTAAGACTAGAGATGCAGAAAGCACCAAGACCCGACACAGTGACTTATACAATGCTGAAGAAGCTCCCAAATAACTTTTTAAACAATTTCACGGACTCAATGAACATCATTTTTCATTTGTGGAGGTTACCTACGGCATGGAAATTTTCTTTTGTAACAGAAATATCTAAGCCCGGAAAACCCGTGCCTTTCCTCAAAACTGGAGACCAATAAGTCTTTTCTATTCAATCTCCAAAAAAGCTGAAATATCATTACTGTTTCACCTTGGATCACCCATTTCATTAATACTGTACACCGCAGACACTCAAACCTTGTTAAAGAATGTTCATGTATCACTATATCCGAAAGGCATTTGCATATATTAAACTTCAAAACAAGCAAAAACCATCTCTTCAAAACTGTAACACTCAATTGAAATAAAACAAGAATATTTCCTTAAATGTAAAATGAAGTTAGTCAAAGACAAGATCCAAGCAATATTCTTCACAAGACGCAGATCACAACAGTCAATATGTATAGACTCTGTCACCATATCATGGAGCAGAACAGCTAACTACTTATTGCTCACACTCGACCAATGGATAATTCGCAAAGATTACAAACAAAACAAAAGAAGACACTACGTAGGCTCTCCTCCGCATCTTCTCATTCTCGTCGCAAAAACTTGAAGAATAAGACGCATCTACTAACTGATGATCAAAACGATGATCAGAAGCGCTCTAATCCTTCAAAAAAGAGCCTTACGGAATTCCATGGTACGTTCGGAATTAGGGCTTACACAGAGACTTACGTGTCGACACATTTGAGAAATACATTTAGAACAGAGTACTGAAACTATTTGTCACGATGGACGACATTCGGTACAGAACCATGAAAATACTCAAAATCCCAGATGAAAATATCAAAACGCATCTCTAAGCCTCAGATTAATAACAAATAATTAAATAGAGTATAGTGGTGTATTAGGTTGTGGTTTGTGTTCAAACCTCACAGACAGGAATGGAGCAAGAGCTTAATCGTACTTATTGACTCAATACATAATATTCTCTAGAAAATGTGGTATTCCTCTCTTCGCATGAAAATACAAGTGGATTATCAGAATGATCTCTACCACTGATGACACTTCTGTCTCGGTAACTGAAAAAATAGAAAATTAGGAAAGAATATCATATAACCACATTTAAGGGTTTGACCGGTGGATCAGTTTCTTTTATATTACCCAATTCTGAGGAAAACTATCAGATGGACAAAAAAAAGCGGTCCTTTATCTTATTAACTATGAGCTTTTCAATTCCTTTAGAGAATACAATGAACTCAATCCACGCAAAATAATTATGTACAAACAATTTTATCTCTCGTTGGTAAGACACTGGATAACGGCCGAGAATAGTGAAACCTATCTGGAACCAGAAGGATATCCGTCTAACCCTTCCACTGAGGGTGCAGGGAGAGCATCACGTACATATGCACATGGTGGGTTACTTTTTTCTATTTACATATTTTCAATAATACCTGAAATACATCCTATTGTAGAATTTCTGAAAGTTCAACATAAACCATTAATAAGTAACAAAGTATTGTTGATCTTAGAATGCACAAGTATGCCCAAAAACTTGCAGTGATAGGCGTAAGTCTTGCAGAGATTTCTAAGGTCCTTGATGTGTTAATAGTTTTGTTAAAAAATTTGTATTTATTCTCGCTGTGTTACTTATGCGACTCAACAGGAGAATTTTGGAGAAAAAAGATAATTGAGTAGACCGTGATGCGTTGCTGCACCACCAATAAGAGGTGAGGAAGTTAGAAACAAATATTTCATAAATAGAAAACGCAATGCCAATTGTGACATGCAAAAAGTATATAAAAAGGCTAATAATGAATTTCTGGAACGAGAAAAACTTTTAGACTGCAAGGCACAGGACACTTTGAGTTAAACGCAGAGAAAGAACTAATTGGTATACCTGCCAACGAAGCTCAAGGGCCAAACACTGCACTAAAAGTAATAATTTTGTCGAATTGACGAAGAGCTTATAAAAAGAAGGGAAAAAAATTTTTTTAATAGACTCGTTGACTTAGATAAGCGGTTTAAGAGTTGTATCTTTGGCATCATACTTTCCGTCCTCTCAAGGATTGAACCGGAAATTTCTTTCTGACACATTATCACCATTGCATGAAATGCTGCCATTTTCAAAGGAGTTTTATCCTTTCCTGAAATAAAACTTCTATTGAACTATCGAATGTCTTGATTTTGTTTAAGAATTGAAATGCTCTAACTTGTAACTGTAATCAAAATTCACATGGTTTTCTTTATATGCGAACATATGCTTGAAATATCAGTTGTCAAATGTGTTTAAGAAACTCCTAGTTGCAATTTTGTTACCAATACAACCATCTGTAAAGGCTCAGCAATAATTATTTCGATAGACAGTCACCGGAAAAATTCCTAACACAAAATTTCCCATCACAATGATATAAAACAAGCAAATCTTTTACAACAACACTTGCAGTTCACCGAGCCATTAGATCTTTGCTTTTATTGCACCCAGTAACTTGGGACGCTGTGACGTATGTACGCATCTGCGTTAGAGTATCAACATACAGAAAAAGAATACATACGGGTGATACGCGTTCAGACAACTAGCAGCACATCAGAAACGGATTCAACTGCAGGAAGTCAACAGGTCTAGTAATGTTTGACATAGTGAATGCCTTGGACAAAGTGTGGCATGCAGGACTTATCTTCAAAATGCATGAATTCTCTATCTCGCTACTGTACATTCAACTCATATACACCTTCCTAAAAGGCAGATATTCCAGAGTTCGGGTGGAAGATCATCTCTCGAGCCTGCGGACGATCCAAGCAGGAGTTCCACAAGGATCACCCATTTCACCAATATTGTACAATCTGTACACCGCAGACATCCGAACCCTTCCAAACAATGTCCAAGTATCATTATATGCGGACGACACCCGCATATTCTATACCTCAAGAGAAGCAGAAGTCATCACTTTAAAACTGCAACATTCAATCGAAATTATGCTAGAATACTTCCGCAAATGGAAAATCAAGACAAACAAAGATAAGACCCAAGCAATATTCTTCACAAGACGCAGAGCACAACATCCAACGACTCTACACGTAGAATCCGACACAATAACATGGAACAGGACAGCTAAATACTAACGACTTACTCTAGACGACAGGATGACTTGAAAAACCCACATACATAAAAAAAGATCACAATGCATAGGCATCCTCTCCTCCTTACACCCACTCTTCGCATCCGGTCGGTTAAACTTAAAAAACAAAATCCTAATATACAAACAAATCATCAGACCAACTCTACTATACGGCAGTACCGCTTTCTGTCAAACAGCAAAAACAAATAAAAAAGCGCTCGAGTCCCTACAAAATAGAGCCCTATGGTGGATTTGCCGAATTCCATGGTATGTTCGGAATACGGACATACACAAAGACTTACGTATCGACACAGTCGAAAAATACATATGAGACAGAGCACTGAAACTATTTGACAGAATAGACGAGAATCCAAACAGAACCATGGAAATCCTCAAAATCCGAGACGAAATAAGAATCGGCAACTGCCCAAGCCTCAGATCAATAACCAACTAGTAAGCTAAATAATAGAGTGTTGTGTCAGGTTATGGTGAGTGTTTAACACTCACAGACAGGAATGGAGCAAGAGTGCTAAATCGCACTAGCTCCCCGTAACCCATACTCCAAGAGACAACAAGCGATATAGTCCGGTTAGAGAATCCTTGTAGTTCGCAACTTAAATTTATTGCTGAAAATTAATGTCTAATGAACATTGTATTGTTGAGCATTGTTTGTATTGAAAATTGTATCATAATCCCTTTGACAAGTAACAAAAAACGGTAGCTTCCGAGTGTCATTTATTGCCACCAAAATTAAAAGAATAACTTGGCAGCAAAAGTTTCTGAATTATCCATAGATTCTTCCAAAACTAACATATTTGTAGTCGATCATTGTTGAAAACGGTGTGCCTACGAATGGGTGTTTCGTCAATTCAATGGTTGCAATCCAAGTCTACTTATGTGTTCACCAAAATGCCTAAGGTTTCATGAAATTGCACATTCCATTCAAGTTTCCAATAAAGAGCATGGTATCATTTTAAGATCAATGAGTTTATTTTTCGTCCATTCTCGCCGATAAGCACTCACTTTAGAACCTCTCAGTCATTCTTAGTCATCAACTGAAACTTCTTTCGCTGGAGTATTCTTCATATATCGAACATAACTCAGTTATATTACGTTTAAGGCGCCTCGCCTGTATGTAAACTCCAGAATTTTCTTAAATTTTTCCTGGAGCGTGATAGCCTCCTGCTTTCGACTCCAGCACCTTCCTAATGGCATTTGTTTTGATGGAAAAATATTTTGATCACACGTTGTATCCTCCTAATAATTTTTTATGCCTATACCCTGCCAATAATTGGCCTTTTTAGAAGGGCATTCGTTGTTTTGCAGAAAAACAAATGAAAGTAAGCTATCGTTACCTCCGTTTGCTAGAAGATGTAGGTGTCATTTTCTCCTGGTCCAGTTCAAATGGAATACAAAACATCATTTTGCCATTTGTAGCTGAAGGATAGTTTCGAACTTGATTCCTACTATTTGCAACTCTTTCAGCTCGTTTTCTACCCTCAATCAACACTGATGATTTAACTTGATTAGGTGAGGTGCGTGTGTTCGCTGATCTGGTTTTGAATGCGCATTGATTATGCTGCTTATAGTTTTTTCGACGCTGATTTTCTGGGCTATCAGCTTGATCGTCTTGTGACTGTTCCTGCTTCCGGCGGTTTCCGATGCATGAATATGGACCTACATTTGTATATCCCAGCCTTAGCTTTTCGATCATATTTTTTTGTGTTAGGGAGGTCAAGGCTGTTTACACCCTGATTGTGGGACTCCCAGATGCGCAATGCTTTTGGATTACCCACTAAACACCTCTCCCGTCAACTTCATAACCTAGACTGGAACCGTTTGACACATTACTTCGGGCAAAGGCTCGTGTTCCTACGCCTAGAAGTGCCTTTGAATTATGGGAATCACTTCTCGAACCGGAAGGAAGGGAGAGGAAGGAAGTGTTCGACAAGAGATCAACCGATCCCCGATGCCTCCCAGCGCTCCAACAAAACTTTCTTCGGCATCAGCACTGTCCGATCATATTGTGCCTTGCGAACCCATAGTCCGTTTTCAGTAATTCTCCGACCATAGCTTCCGGACAGAATAACCCGATTTCGCTGAAGAGGTCCCCGCGCTGCTGGCTCCATCTTTTGTAAGAGAAGAATGTGTGACAGGCGTCATCTAACTCTTCTGCACAAAACTCAGTAAGGAGACCGTGCTCTGTCAATCTTTTAGAGGTAGGACCGAAAACAGCCGTGCCCGCTTAAGAGCCGAGTCAAGTAGGATTCGGTCACCCTGATTTGTTGGAAAAAACTCATATTCGAGTCTGTCAGGACGTCGATTCAGGACGATTAAACCAGCGTTTCCCCAACACTGATAGGTGTTACTCTGGGGATTCTCTTCTTTGTCAAGATGGTCACTTCGGGTTTTTCCAGTGCCAGCTTGAAATCGTGAGCGGTCATCAAGTACATTACCCTCCGCATTTACATATTGAGTCTGGGTTACGGATGATTTACTGTGCGCCCTGCGACTAGCGCCGCGAGATTGTCCGGATAGCCGATCAAGCATGACTCGTCTAGCAGTTCAAGCTGCAGCAGTCCATCGTAGGAGATATTCCACAGGCCCGGGCCAAGGATAGAGTCCTGAGCGATACCTGAAGACAGAATCGTCTTTCGGATACCTTCCTTCGAGTAGAGTAGGCTGCGATTCTGCAAATAGCCCTTCAGAATCCGCATCAGCTATACTGGTATTTGAAAACGCTTTTGTAGCGCTTTTAGAATTACCACCCATATAGCGCAGTTAAATGCATTTCGGACATCCAGAGTAACCAGCAGGACGAGCCGTCGTGTGGAAATACTGTGTGACTCCACACGATTGAATCGATGGTGAAGCGGCCTGCTCTGAAGCCATACTGCCGTGGAGATAGGTCCCCGGCAACACGGATCACGTCAGCGATTCTTCCCCTGATAAGTTTTTTCAAAAACCTTGCCTGCCGTGTTTAGCATACACAGTGGGCGGTATGCAGTTGACGTCTCGGAATTCCCTTTCCCCTTAGTAATGAGTACAAGTCGCACCACCTTCCAGCACTCTGGGAACACCCTTCGCGCAGGCATGCAGTGCAAATGCGGAGGAGCAGGTCAAGGCAAAAGTGAAAGACCATATCATATCTTTTCCATGATATTAGCATCAATTGTCTATTCATTGGTGTTGAAACTTTAACTTGATTTGCAATGAAAATTAAACACCGTTGTTATTTGTTTATTTATTTTATGATTGTACTTTTGACCGACCGATATAAAATATCCAAAGAAGAATGCAAATTTCGATAAAATCACACTCTCATACGTCCTGGTATTACCATTTTTGTTTCAAATGGACAATTTTTAGCACGTTTTACTAAAACTTTAGAGGTAGAACGATACACAAAATTAGTTGGACCTTTTTCGAAAGTTTATTTATTTGCAATGTAACTCACCATATCCAAAATTGTGTTACCAGTGTAAGTATACCATTTATAACTTTGATATCGGTGTTCAGTGACAATAATCTTCAAAATCATTTTTCGCGGTTACCAATTTTTAATCACATTTATATATCAAGTATAAGTGGGACTTAAGAAAACATTCAGCGCCTATGAATAGGCTATTTATAAAAGCACTTCATACGTTACATGTTTACATTTGATGGCATAACATTAACAAATGTTATGCCGTCAATCTCCTGCAATTAATGATTTTGCATTGTACTGAAAAATAAAGCAAATAAGTAATTTTAAGAAAAATGAAAATACCAGTTGTTGCCGCTGAGCAGAGTTAGCTTAGACGATAACTGAGACGATTCTAACTTAAAAGAAATTTTACTTGCAAAACAGCTTTTTTATAGAAAACATACTATGTAATATAATCATCTTACATAAATCAAATCATTTTTAAACAATGTTTTTCGTCACTAACATGGAGGAAGGCTATCAATCCTTGTTTGTTCGCACAAACCTGCTAACAAGCAATGGCTAACTCTTACAACAAATTCTCAAACTGATTTCGTTTCCACTGATTTATTCTTTTCAGTTATTTGTATAATTTGTAAATAAAACTTGGTTATGAGAAAATACAACATCAAAGAGTCGAGCCAAAAGATTTTCGTTTAGCAACTAACAGACGGGTCTAGTTAGCCGCTTACAGGGCATTCTCTAAAAGATAAGTATATTTTGCTTTTGCTTAGAGCAGTTCGCCAGAGAAAAGAGGGCTTATCTGCTGCTGCTGAGCGAACAACATCGAAACAAGATTTCACCAGCATGGTTTTCGGATTACTACCATACTGCTGCCGTTTGGGCTCGGGGCTGCATGCGACTCCAGATCCAGGGTCATGGCCAAGGAGATAGTTTGTCTGGGTTCGGTGCCCGGGTATAACGTTTTTCAGCGTATACCTGACGCGCGAATGAGTCAATGCCATTTTTTTAAAGTAGACTGGACGCGCTGGAGGATGTTGTCCTGAATACAGATGGCAAAGTACTCGTAGCAGGAGACTTCAACGCCAGAGCCGTTGAGTGGGGCATGTCTCCAACCGATTCCAGAGGGCAACGCATTCTGGACATGTCGGCGAGGACTGGGTTGGTGGTTTTAAATACCAGTAATGTACCGACCTTCCGGCGCTGGGGCTGCGAAGGAACAATCCCAGATGTGACATTCGCCTCGGAGTCCCTCGCTTCGACGACGTTGAACTGGAGAGTACTTGAGGATCATTCAGCAAGTGATCACCAATACATCGTGTTCGAGATCGGCGATACCACTCCTCGCTCGTCTCAACGATCTTTCACTCCTGGGTGGAACATCGGAAAAATGAACGTGGAGACTTTCGCCGATGTGAGCCTCAAAGGCGGAATGACATCGGGGAGCTCTCCGAGGAGGGAAGGGCTTCAGTCGAGGGAATGATGGAGTCAACCATGAACCTCATCACTTCTGCCTGTAGCGTATCTATGCCTCGGCAGAGGCCCCGACACGACAGGCCTGCTGTACATTGGTGATCAAAAGATATCGCAGACAAATGAGGTGAGAATTGCAGACTTCGAAGCGCAGCTCAGCGTTCGAGAAGCGAAGAGGAAGCATCCAATAGCACATCAGCATACAAGACTCCATACAGCAGCATACCACTCCGAAGGCTCATCAACGAGAGTAAGGCGCGCTGCTGGTAAGAACTTGTGGATGACGTGAACAAGGACCGTGGGGGCTCGGCTATAAGGTAGTATGGCGCAAGCTCGGTACCAAACGGAAGCCCTGTTTACTTCAAGCAGACAAGATTGACGGGATAGTGCAGGCGTTGTTCCCAACTCACCCCTCCGTGTTGACGCTATCCACGAGGAAGATTCAGTGAAATGTCCATTGTTTACAAAGAATGACCTGGAGAATGCGGTGTTTTTTATGAAAGCTTGAAAGGCACCAGGGCCAAATTCCAACCGAATTGCTACAAATGGTGTTCCACGTTTGTCCAGACTTGCTGTTCAATGTGTTATCCCTTGCCTGAGAGAAGGCGTATTTCCATCTCGCTGGAAGGTGGAGAGGCTCGCATTTATCAGCAAGGGGAAAGGAGACCCCGAGCTGCCTTCTGCATACCGCCCGCTTTGTATGCTGGACACAGCCGGGCAAATAGTGCGCTGGGGCCTATCTCCTCGGCTGTATGGCTTCTGATCAGGGCGATCCACTTACGATGCAATCATGAAGTGGTGAACGCAGTCCGTCTAGCCGAAGCGCTCAAAAATGATTCCAAACGAGTTGTTCTGCTAGTGACGCTTGACGTCAGGAATGCCTCCAACTCCGCCAGGTGTGTTGGAAACTTGTCGCCAGGTGGGTTGAAATGTAATGTAAATGAAATTTCAGAGGAGTAACTTGTTAATGATGAGGTTTTCCCACATCAGGAAGAGAAACTCTCTCCGCCTGATTTTTACCGTGAGCACGGTCAACGGGAACTTATCGAAATCGACTGTGAGGAAATGTATCAGATAAGAGCAATTGTGTTTGCAGCCTCGGAGCCGGCTTCTTTGCGCTCCATTTAGTTCTTAAGGAAGGAAAGGTAACTTTCAATAATAACACTCTAATAGCATTGTATAATCATAAGACAAATTAATTATATGTACATATATAATCAAAATATATGTGTGGTTATCATTCTATAATAAGTAATCCTATCTTGTTCAAATAGACCCAAACTTTGACATCAAAAGACTATGGATGTGAAATTATCTTAAAACAAAAGCCAGAATAGAAGTGATTGCAATGTTTCAATTGCTAATGATTTTACATGTGAAAAAATATGCCCAACCCGCAAAATTCCAGGGGCAGCACAAACCAAATTTTTACCATGACCAGCGTTAAGTCCCGATCCCAATCGTATAGAAAATTCGTGAGGTATGTTAGTGAGGAAAGTCAACGTGCTGGAGAAAACTCGTTTTGGAAATTTTTCAGAGCTGAAACAAAGAATTATTGAAGCCTGGAATGAGATATTCGACAGTTTATTAAATTTATTAAAAGCCTTCTGATTCGATTTTTAGATGCAATTAAAATATTAAATAGTACTTTAAGTATCACCAAAAAACATATCAAATATTATATTGACTTAATACTTTTTCACAGAATTTAATCTGCATTTTTATGATATCCTTTTTATTTAATAATTGCAACGAATATAATCATCATCTAATGCCAACTAAATTTTCTTAAATGTGTTAAATTCAATAAAATATACAGTTAATGGAAATAAAATCTCGCTTATATAGGAGAACCAAAAATGTGAGTCTAATTTTTTACAGTATGTGAATATATATACAGTTAAAACCGGATATACCGACATTGAAGGGACCACATTACTTCGGACGTTATATCCGATAGATAGTATAAGCAATATACAAAAGTACTCATATTAAGGGTCTGATGTACATTTAGAATTATAATAAAATTATTGTAGCATAATAATGTTACATATTCGAATAATGTCGCACGCCACTGTAGTTGCCAAAAATACAACATGCAAAACAATAAACACAACAAATACATGGATCATTTTCGAAAGGGAAAAGGCCATTATATACGTGCATTGTGAAACGTAGTACGAGAATGCGTGTGCAAATGATTTAGTGCGTGAAGTTGGGAATGATCCACGTAGAAGGTATGAGAAGATTCCGGATTGGTTGGATCAAGCACAGTGAAGTAGCTCTTAAGCGGACACCCACGGGACCGAAAAAGTTGTCCGTTAAAGAGGGGTGTCCGCTCAAAAGGAATTTTTAATAGCAGTCAACTCCTCGAAAAAAACGGTTTACTTTTGTATACAAATGTGTTTATTTAATATAACTAAGTAACAAAAATTTATTTCTTTCCAAAAAACAATCAGTTCAAAATCAACAAAAACATGTAAAGGCAAAGTCAACATAAGCAACCATGGACTTGTATGTACATACACATAAATTATTTTGGAGAAAAAAACTCATTTAATGAGGATTGACGGACCATTTTACGAATTCCAACATCCTGATAGTGGGATTTTAAATTTGACAAAAGATTGTATGCATAATAGCCCCCTTGATTTCTCGCAAAATTTTGCAATTTATATTAAAATTTTGCTAGCTTCGCGTGGAACTCATGGTTCTTAATCTGACTCATCTGAAAATTGTAATTCCTTATTCTTTTCCATCTTCACAAGACAATTCATTGTCAATTCCGAAATTGGTTTCGATGCATTTCGTAGAATTGTTTAAAATTTCTGGTGTAAGTGCGTTACACATTTCAGCCAGTACAGCTAGTTGTATATCATCTTCTGCAGAAATTGGTTTAGAACAAGAATTCTCAGTATTGTCTTGAAAGAAGCCTGCTTGGCGGAAACAGTTACAAATTGTGTCCTTTAAAACTTTCCTAAGCATTTTTATGAAATGTATCACATCTAGCAAGTTTATGCTTTTTGCAAGATCATGTGCCGAAGTAGCGGTGTCTAGATTCAGCAAAATTTGCTTCACTATTTGCATCCTGTAAAAAATTTTCAGCGATTATATAACACCTTGGTCTAATGGCTGGCAGACTGATGTGCAGTTTGGGGGTAAAAAATTAGCTTAATATTTGTAAATTTTAAATGCGTCGGGTGTTATGCGGCATTCTCTAAAAACAATAGTATGTTTCTATTTTCTCGTCCAATTTTCGATTTAAAATCTTAAGCCAATTCGTCATTATTTCACCAGTCATCCATGCTTTTTTGTTGGACAAATACGACAGTGCACAGAGTAGTATCGTTATTCTTTCCTTCGATAACTTTCCCCGAAAACAGCGCTCGTTTTTAAGCGTTAAGGTTTTGTTAGGCAATGTGCGGATGAACAATCCCGTTTAATCGGCATTGTATATATCTCGGGCTGATTAGCCCTGAATAATCGATAGAAGCCTTTCTAAAAATGATTTGACATCGACAAGAGTAACGCTAGATGCTTCTCCTGAAATTGCCTTAAAGCTAATATTGTGTCGAGTATGGAACCGTCCTAGCCACCCTGCAGATGCAGAAAAGGTTTCCAACCCAAGGTTCGTAGCAATTTGTTTTGCTTTATCGCGAACTATTGGTCCTAAAAAGCAAAATCAGAGAAATCGCTGTAAGCTATGAAATTCATTATACCTGACAAAGGAATTCCTTTGTTTCTAGCTTTGATGAACCATCCATAGCATCTCTAGTCGATTTGTAATCCGTCATCTTTTAAAAAACTCGTATTTTCATTCATGTTATAATTTGAGTGAAATTTTTCTTCTAAACTACCACGATTATTTAAAATATCTGCAGCCGGAGTTTTTCCGATATTAAACATTTTTGAAAGTTCGCGGACACTCAGCATTTCTTTTTTTGTAAACGTTTATTATTTCAACTTTTTCGAATTCCGTTTCGTCGTCATTTTATGCTAGCAAAACGCGAATACTACTCTGTATACTAGTTAACACATCACCTAGAGTAATTTACTAAGCAAACTGTCAAAAATACTACACTGATATGAAAAGCAATGTGTTTCATGCTTCGTTCGTTGTTGTAAAGAACTTCTTGGTGCCCGTTCAAGAGAGGTTTTAGCTCATAGAAATTGTTCTACGGGCACTGTCCGCGTCCGTTCAAGAGAGGTATCCGTTCAAGATTAAGTGAGTGAGGTTTCACTGTATATAAACGACTACAGCAGGTAGTGGCCGGGAGCAGTATTGCTGAATAAGTGGAAAGTAACAATGCGCGTTGAGAGTAGTGCGATTATCAAATAGTGTGGAAGCGAAATAAAATTGTACGCGGATCAAAAACGTTCGGGTTGATTTTGAAAAAGTGATAATTGACTAAAGTAATGAATTAACAATGAATTTAGTGAAGTGATAATTTAATTAAGTGAAGTTTATTGAAGTGAATTAAGTCGTGTTCTTTCAATTGTAAGAAATTTAAAATTTACGAAGCAAAAAGGGCTCGCACCTCGCAACAATAGCCTTGCATAATGTTGTTGATTTAAACTGCTTTTGATTGTCTCCTTTTTCTTCGTGATTGTTACTATTATTACTTATACCTTCTGCAAAACTCTCTTTCTCAGTAACTATGCGCACACGGAAATATTGTCATCTATTTCAATTAATGGTGCTATAGTAGTATATCTGTGTTACTGAGCAGTCAATTGAGTAAGTGGTACGAAGTCATCTTCACCTGTAGGAGATTGTATCATTCTAGCTGGCGGAATCTCATCATCGTCCTCCTCTTGTGATTGAGAGAGATCTTTAAACTCTGCATGGCGAAAGCAATTCGTAATGGTGGTCTGTGTGACCTTTTCCAAAGCTTCCGATATAATTAGAATTGCATCTCGAACGCTAAGACTTTTTGTTTCTTCGTCGTTTTCAATATTCTGAAGCATTTTGAGGACTTAAAGTTTTCTGTACTGTGTTTATAAAGTTTTTAATCAGTTTTGGTCCAGGTGTTGTTACACTGAAGTGGCATTGGGAGGTAAAACCACAAGTTTTATACATTTTAGATTGGGGACTACATGGTGAGTAGAACAGTTGTCTACTAGGAGACGAATTTTGTTTCCTCCACATTTGAATTCTGCATTCCAGGTTCGCACTTATTTAGCCATATTAAGATACATAATGGACGATTATCAAGTGTTATTTTCATATGTTACAGGCAACGAGTGTATGTTCTTGAAGCAACGCAGTGTTTTTTCTCATCCTAACGCCAAAAGTTTTTTTAAGCGATGTAGTCATGTTCGTAGCAGCCAATACTGTAATTCTGTTAGTCAACTTCCCATCCCTGCATTGTTCACCTTTGAATTTAAGTGTACTGCCAGGCGTTTGGTTCGCATTACAGGTTTTCTCAGGTTTGTACTTTTCTTATAGTGCAGGTCCCGCTAGCCGCTTCACCACAAACTTTTGAAACCACAATATTATGACAAACACGGAAACGACGAACACTTCAAATTTTTCTGCCCCATAAGATGAGCTTTTTGTTACAGGATCGGACTTCATATTGGGTCGTTGTTTGCCCTTTGATATTTAAGCCATTTTAACAAAGTCTCTTCCGTAATTTTATATTCAGATGTCCTCTATCGTTTAATTTTCAAACTAAAATGATATTACTTTATCTCTATTTTTCCAAATCGTTGATATTGTGGACTGTGAGATTCCACATTACTTTGCAATTTCACTGTTTGACTCGCCATTTCGTAATCTCCATATAATGTGTGATTTTTCTTCATTACGAAACACTTTTCACTTTATTTGCGACATGGTACAGCGAAAAAAACATGTTCAAGACCACAAAGTCAAATCCAAAACTTATCAATTCAACCTTCCATTCACGCTGTTAACTATCGCACTAAATAAGTCGTGGAACATGTCAGATCAAACAACACAGAGCGCACGAAAGTGCGTAGGTAATAAAAAGTCAAAACATTCCTTTACAGATTGAATAAGTTTGAAAATTGTTCGTATTGTCTTGTTTTGCTGGTATAAGCACAACGATTGGTTGTTATGGCAGTTGAATATGGATAAAGTTTCTAAGCGATATGTCGCTGTATCTGATGTTGTTATAGGCGGAATGTTCACTTAACTGTTTATTACGGATTCGGCCGGGACCCTGTCATTCCGTCGTTATAACCGATTTCGACTATATATATACAGAGGAAATTGTTTAGTAAAGTATCGTATAAAAGGCATATCGCTTATAACGTCTCGTTCTAGATGGTTGTTTGGGCCTGCTATCCTAATAATGTTAATATGTATCGGTTACAATAGTATCGTTTAGAACGAAATATTGCCTATAACGTCCATATTTTCTGGCTCCCAGATCGAATTTTATCGGGTACAAAGGCAGTCACGTGCCATTATTAAAATGTTCTTCGAATCAGCGAATGTTTTGATGTTCCCGCTACAAATTACCTCCTGTTTTGCGTATTGAACTTTGCTCCAGCCTTTTCTTTAGGCTCTGGTCGTGCATATGACCTGCGTGTTATTCCGTCTGTGAAATTTTTTAAGATAAAGTGTTGTGAAGTATGACGTGTCGTAAAGTATTCACAATGGGGGAAAAAGCTCACATCCTATGGCGTTCGAAGGCTGGAGAGTCAGACGCTGAAATCGCCAAAGACCAAGGGATAAGCCACTCCACTATAACCTCAATCAAGAAGAATCGAGTGGCGATAGAAAATTCTTTTAATGGGGGATGTGCAATAAAAGCGCTAGATGCAGTACACATGCCGATATTGAAGAAGCTCTTGAAGTGTGGTTCAAACAACAAAGGTCAAATAATATACCAATAAATGGGCCAATTCTACAGAAGAAAGCGAATACGTTTGCTGATATAATGGGGAAAGATGTTAAGATTTCGATGGCATGGATACAAGGATTCCGGAAAAGACATAGCATCATAGCAGACATAGCAAATTTAAAGGGGAAAAGTGCAGAGGTGGAAAAGTTTCCAAAGAAAGGATTACAGTTATGGTTGCAGCCAATATGAGCGGTACAGTTAAAAGGAAACTTTTAGAGGTCGCTAAATACGCAAAGCCAAGATGCTTCAAAAATGTGAAAACTTTGCCGTTGCTGTACAAGAATTGATAACGCGATAATTATTTGCAGGTTGGTTAACAGATTGGGACAATGTTTTGAAAATGAAAAAAAATCTCCCATTTTTTGATAACTGCCCAGCGCATGATAAAATCTCTTTGAAAGCCATCAAGTTAGTTTATTTTACCTCCAAATACAAAAAAAGCTGGGTGATAAAGTTAAAAGGGGTGATAAACCTACTCAAGACCAATTACAGGAAACAGATTATTACAAAATTAATTCATGATCTTGACAATAATAATACAGAAACAAAACTTAACAGGTTAAACGCGATTTTAATGTTGGACAAGGCAAACATGCAAGACGGTAAAAGAACACATCACTATTGAATGACATAGAACGAAGCGAAACCTTAGCCGAATGGGCTGAGAAGCCCGACCTGGGAATTCCAGAGATTACATTAAATGAATTGAAAGCATCGATACTGAAGTCTACATATCCACCAATCTTATCTAACGCGATGGAAACAAGTAAGGATGTCAAAGTTTTATTTTGATTGCATAAATTTCATACTTTTGCTCTTTCAGAGAATTCAACGGTCGAATCTGATCCAGATGAGGCAGATGAAAACTCCGAAGTGCATGTTGTACCCACTTTGAGCGATGCTTGTGTCATTACGAATTTCATTACTGTTCAATGATCTCGAAATATCGGATAGAAAGTCTATCGGTTACAAAGGCGAAAAAGGTCTGGTCCATTGGAAAACGTTATAAGCGATGTCATAAGCGATATATGAAAATTAGATTTCAACTCGTTTCAAAATTAGATCCTCCAAGATCATTCCGAATGCTTCCAATAAACTTATTGGCTCATAGTTTCCAAATGAGTGAGGATACTTTGCCGCCATCAACATTGATATAATAATGACATATTTTCCAATTAGATGCTTAGGTTAAGCCTTGAATATTTTGGTCTTCTTGAGCTGAGAGCTTGCCATATTTTCTTTTTAAAGCTTTAAATGGATGTATCTATTTCTTCAGTAGAGTTCAAAGATTGTATAGTTATTCTGGTTGCTGTGAGCTTATCGTTAATCTTTCCTCTATACTTAGGCCATAGAGATTTAGCAAAACGGAACAATTCAAAGTTTACTTTGTAGGGTATTAATGTATCTCCAAGAGGAAAACCGCCTTTTTATCACTAAGGACTAGGTTCAGGGTAGAGCCATCGTTGACTCATCAGGTGCATGTATAAATATGTTCCCTGTCTATGTGTTCGTCTTGTTGATTTAATTGCGAGCCGTGCCGGGCGTTCAAATCAATGCAAAGTAGACTTCTAACGTCCCTATCGAGATGTGTCAAATTATCTGTCGTGAGTTAAGTGCGCGGGAAATAAACTCCGTTTATTTACGGGGTTTATTATTCCCACGCATATGACGTACAACATATATTTTCAAGATTGCCTAGCAGGTTTGTTGGCCAGACATTCTCATATAATGATTTCCTTCTATTCTCTAAGTCTTTTTAACATCAGAACTCGAAGTGAATCCCCGTCATTAAACATTTGATTTTCACTCTGATCACAGAATGGTTCACACCATATTTAAATCAGTTTTCACATAGTCTGCCTATCTATGTTTTTGATTATAGAAATGCCAAATGGAGTGAATTTAAAAATTCTACCAAGTTAGGAATTAGCAACGAAATGCCTGAAACCGATGAAAAGATACAAGCCTCAATAATTAACATCAATACCGTGATACCCTCAGCTATGACAGAGGACATTCCTAAAAGAATGGTTGGGAAAAACAATCTTATCTAACTGAATGATATGACTTTGCAATTGATTTAAACTAAGAGGTCTACATAAGAAACATGCATAAAAAGCATCTTCTTGACTGCGTAAATGAATCGTTGCCCGACTAGAATTTCTTGGTTCGGTCCGGATGAGGTTAGCCTAATTTGACTGATTGGCCCTAATGTGGAAGCCTAACCAGGCCCAGAAGAAAAGTGTAACGCTGTTTATCTATTACCGCCGAACTAGAAAAGCCTTATGAAGGCCATATCAGGCAAACATGAATAGGGCCGTATGATAAATGCCTATCGTAGATTATGTGAGGCATGCCCTAAAAAGGCCTCACGATATTTATAATGAATAATTAGGGTGTAAATTTATTTAAAAATAAGACAAAAAACAAATATTGATTATTTGTATTTTTCCCGCATATTTATTAACCCATAACCCATACACAAATAATTAAAAGAAATTTTCTTCAACACATTGTAAAATAGTATTAAAAAAATAATGTAGTATTAAGATAGTATTAAGCACAATTGTTAGAAAGTTAATAATAATAATAAGAAATTAATTGGATAAAAAAAAATAATTCATGAATCAGTTTGATTGAATTAATACTAAAAAAATTAATAGAATATTCCATTAGAACGATATAATAATAATTATAGGAAATATAATTGTTTAAATTGGATAATTTTTTTTTTTGGGTGAATATTAAGTTGAAGTATTTTCTGATGATGGTACATTTTCTTTTGTATTAGTTGACGATTTTGAACGTAAGTCGTTTTTTTGTTGTTGAATTTTTTCATCATCAGATTCGCTCACATCAATTTCAGAGCTAACTTTATTAAAAGTTTTGATGGCCTTCTGAGTCATTCTCTCTTTAATTTTTTTTGATTGTCGTGGTTGGGCTGTTGAAATTCAAATATTTGTTTTATACCAGTAATGATAATATAATAATTACATCAAAAAATATTTTGTAAAACTCCCAAAACTTACTTTTATTATTATGATTTCTTGCATTCTTCCTTTTCTTTGAAGACGTAGCATCAGAGTTATTCTTTTTTTCTGAAAAAAGTCATATACTTATATACTTTGTCAATTGTATAAACATATTCTATATTCAATTTAAATTAAAAATTGATAGAAAGCTATATTTGTTTTCACCTCTTCTATATAAGGTATTCGAAGCTTTTTATTTCAAATAGGTGAGAAATTTAACTATTCTTCTTATGATATGAGAAATTACAAAAAATTTGGAAAAAAAAGAGTTTGTTTTACATGAATTAGAAAATTATTTTCTTCTGCGTGTGGTAACTACTTACGTTCAATTATATCTTCATTTAAATCTAGTTTACTATTTTGAAGAGCTTCGGATAGTGTAGCTTTCACGTTTTTACCAATGGGAAATGATTTAGCATCTTCTATTGCCTTTTGTTTTGCAGATTCTTCATTATCAGTGGAGTACACATATGGCTGATATTCTAGTGAAAGAGCTAATTGATCAGCTTCTTCATAAGTTCCTGAACAATTGAAAAAATAATAAATTTTTCAAATAAAAAACAACGATTCAAATCATGAAAATAACAAAAAAACATTTTTTTATACATATAATAGTAAAATTTTTAATATAATAGTAAAATACTTTTCCTCTAAGTTCTATTGAATAAGTTGGCCAATCATCAGAAGGGTGTTGACAATTCATGACCATATTATTCAAAAGTGCTGATTTTTCTTTATCATGCCGTTCTGGCATAAATTTACATTGCACTTCATTTGTTTCTGGATTGAGAAAAATCCACTCATTCGGCACTATATCAATTTGTTTTTTTATTCCTTTCTTATCACTTACTTTCTCATTTTTTTTAAACACCACTAGTCTGTATCTATACGCCATATTTAACAAATAAAATCTATTCACTCCACTTGATGTTTGATAAAATTGTTTTTGTTTCTTGAAAAGTAATAGTTATTATAATATCATTGTATGATCAACGTTTTAAACTTTGAAACCGTTTGTCTCGACAACTTGATGCACTTTGGTGTCCAAAATTGTTGTGACCTCTCTATCCTCATGAAGAAAGGTTTGGAGAGGGTGTTTTGAGGACCAATCGCATCAAATATGAAAATATTTTCAACACGTCTTGAACAGTTGTCTCTTTATGCTCAGTTTGTTTGTTTGTGTTATAAATCATCTCAGACTAATGCCTATACCATAGCGTAACAACAAACAGCGATAACACTCCGACCATCGACCAATCTAACGGATTTTGCAGAATTGTATGAGTGTTAGTAAAATTATTTATTTTTTGCTCGTTTTGTTTACAAGCACAATGTAAACAGATAGACAAAATAGAGAAAAATAAACATTTTTACGAACACCAATGCAATTCTCCAGAATTTTTTGAATACCGTTAGATCGGTCGTTTGTTAGCGCTGTTTGTTGTTACGCTATGCCTATACCATTCTGGATTTTCCCTGCTACGGGTAAAGACTTTTTTTTTAAAGACACGTTTTTTAATATTTTTTTTATGAAAAAGGAGAGGCTTGAAGTTTTTAATATTTAAAAAATATGTGAAAAATATTTTCATTGTTCAATTATATCCACTAAAATTTGATGTTTTTTTTTTAAAGTAGATTATTAATGTGCACTTGTATTTACATATGGAGCAATGGCATCACATAAACTTTTTCATTCTCTGCGTCACTGAAATCAAAAATGACCATTTTTTTTAACGTCACTCGTTCCGCACGTTTTCGCGTTGGTATATCTTCTACTAACTTTCCACATTTGAAAAATACTAGAATCACATATAATGATCTAGTTTTTTTCAATATATTACCTGATAATTTTATTGAATTCAAATTTTCACCGTCCATATATACTGTCCTTATCTCTAAAACTTTATTATGATCTAATAACACAACATTATTTGGAGACTCTGTTGTGAGAACAGTTCCGTTGAGTAGTAAACGTTTTATTACTACTCTACCCGTATTATCTGGTTTCTATTGTCTCAATATTTCAATGGCTGGCGGTAATTTTACTTTTTCAGCCCAAATGTAAGAAATTTCATTAAATCGACGACAAATTTGAGAAAGAGGTCTGTTTCCATTTCGAATGAGCTTTTTCATCTTACGCAAAGCATTTTCAAATGGATACCCAGAAACTTCGGATAGTGCACAATTCATGGACCTTACATCATCAGCGAGATGTATGAGACTATGAACATTACCAATAATAAATTCCCATCTGTATATAAGTGGTGATATTGTCACAAAATCTCTTAAAAGTGAATCAGCGCAATCACATTTTACCAATGCCAACTCTTTCGATGATAAGATCCGGCAACCAGCGTGAAGCAGTGTGAAATGTTCATAAACTTGGCGTTGTTAAACTTTTTTAAATATAATTGGCACAGCATATAATAGTAAAAAATGGAATTCAGTAGCTTTGAATCTGCGAAAGTCTACTAACGTTCTAGTTGTTCTTTGAAATTCTGCTGGTACTTTGATTCTCAATAACTGATTTTCTAATTGTGTTTTAGAGGTCTGACTTAACTTCAGTTCTCTTATCAATTTGCCATCAACCCAACATTCTAATAATTTTTTCATTATCCATAGATGAACCAAGTGCATAGAATCAAATAAAAATTGTTTAGCCATATCAATTTCGGGGGTAATACGTAGTAACGGTGTTGTTCCTGTATGATGATGAGGCTGACTCTGATCCCGAAATGATTGATTTGTTCTCAAGTCACAATTAAGAGGTAAAAAAATATTTCGATTTGCATAACGCTCTCCATGTACTGTACATCTTTCACATGACTGATATCCATTATGAGCGATAATACATTTCACGAGTGACCGAGCAGGTCTATCGCATATAAATCCTTTAATCAATATCTTAAATAATCGATTATCAATCACAATTCCAGTTCTTTGAAGATCATTTATTTCATGAATAAAATTCGTAAAATATTGTTCAATATCCGTTGGTTTTTCATCCCCGCAATAAATAGCAATAGGAAACGGTTTATATACATTGGAATTGTGAAAAATGCTTCCAAGAATCGGCCAAAAGCTTATTTTACTAGATTTAAATAATAGTAAACCATCAACATTAAACAATAATTGTATCTCATCACTTTCATGAATTTCAGGATTTAAACATTTCAAGATATTATTTTTAATTCCAAAATATACAAATTCATCTGTACCATTGAAGCTTATAATATTTTAATCATTTGATGTTGTATGCAAAAAAGTTTTGGCACTTTTTGGTAGCTGTGGATAAGCTCGTCTTCTTAATATTGCAAGTAATGATTCTAATTTAGTGTGAGATATGGGAGGGTCCGTTAATGCCCATTGACGAACATCTTCTATGTCGTTCAACGTTTCATTTTCTGAATCATATTCAATTCCATTATACTAACAACGCAGAGAATAAACACTTTCCTGAATGTCATATATGACTACCTCATGAATTGGAAATTAGAAGTGAATACTTCCAAATCAAAATGTATACTCTTTAGAAAATATGACAAAAACATAAGATCCAAACAATTCTCCTAATAGTAATAGTAATAGCAAAATCCTAATAGTATCAACATATCTATAAATAATTTTTTTAATGCTTGGAAGGTAAAGGCTATTTACGCCCTGAGGGTTGGACTTCGTGGCAACCAGATTACTCACTAAACACCTCCCCTGTCACACCGAGAACCTAGCCTGGTCTGTTTGTGAAATTACTTCAGACTAGGCCTCGTTGATCGTCGCCTAGCGGCGCCTTATGGTTATGGAAAATCCCTCTTACAGCACGTATGGATGAGAAGGAAGAGGATTGCCGTCAGAGAGATCCCCCCTCCGTCTTCGCCGCCTAGCGGTCCATGACGCCCTTCCTCATAAGAAGAACCGTCCGTACGTAATGCGAAACGCAGTTCCAATTGTCTTTTGACTCCATCATTTTCTCCGTTACGTTTTCTGGGGAAAGCAAGCCAATTTTCTCCGAGAGATGCAAACGGAGTCCACCTTCCGCATGCAAACAACGTGTGGCAGGCGTCATCTGTCAAATCCGGGCAGAACGAGTAAGCTGGGGACGGTGATTTTCCCATCTTATACAGGTAAGACTGAAAATATCCGTGCCCACTGAGCAGTTGCGTCAGATAATAATCAGTCTCATCAAGCGTTCTGCAGAAGCACGGCCCCAAATCACTGATGAGGCGTGCGGTGCACCTGCCTCGCGTTTCGCTTACACCAAGTTAGGGTCCTTCTCCTTTCCTCTCGGCTGACGACTTCTCTCTCCGACTACTCCCTACGTATGTACATTCATCTGAGCCTCGATCCTACGTAGGAACCACCCTCGAGTTAACTAACACTGCTGGTTCAGATACAGTGCGATATGCAGCTGCAATTCGCAAAGCTCCTCGCCTCTGTACCTGTGCGAGAAGAACTAAGAGCGTCAGCCCAGACTTCGGAGCCGTAAAAAAGCACTGACTCGATTGCACTGATAAGTAGCTGTCTCTTACTCGAGGTTGATCCCCCCGTGTTGGCCATAAGACGACTGAGACCTGCCACTCCCACCGCAGCCTTATCTGCTGTCGTTCGAATCTGCGAGAAGAAGCTCATTTTCGAGTCAATCATAAAGCCAAGGTGTTTTATAGATTCTTTTGACTCGATGATTGTTTCTCCGACCCGGGCGGGAATGCACTTCTTGGTCAGTATGACAACCTCGATCTTTTCAAGTGCTAGACAAAACTCACGGTTTGTCAACCACTCGTTCACTTGAGGCATCATCGCACCCAGTTTTCGTTGCGCCTGTTCAACATTACGTCCGGCGACTAGTACTGCCACATCATCTGCGTGGCCAATCAAACGTGACTTCTCTGGTAGCTGCAACCTCAAAAGCTAGTCATACGAGACATTTCATAGGTCCGGGGCAAGAATGGAGCCTTGCGCCACCCCTGATGTCACTTCCGTTCTTCGCCGATCCCTCATGTACCATAGACGAGCTTCCGGTCTTTATACTTCGGGACCCTGAAATATTCCAGAGCACATAAAGCAGAATTGAAGGCTTTTCTCCCGTCAAGTGTTTTTTTTGGGTAGGGAGGTGAAGGCTATTTACGCCCTGAGTGTCGGACTCCCAGTGAACCTACTGGACTACCGACTAAACACCTCCCCTGTTAACCGGAGAGCCTAGCCTGGAACCGTTTGACACATTACTTCGAGCTAGGCCTCCCAAATTTCCGCTTTCTGGCGCCTTCGGATTACAGGGATTCCTTCTCCAGTTCGATGGAAAAGAGGAGGAGGATTGCTAGAGAAAGAAACCCTCCACCCTCGACGCCTCCAGCCGATCAAATATGCCTTTTTTCATTAATAAGATTACCCGAGCGTAATGTGCCACTTGATTCCATTTGTCAAATGATTTCATCATCTCTTTGATTAGGCTATCTGGATGGAGCTCTCCTACTTTTTCGGCAAGATCACCGCGCTCTTTGTCCGATGTTCTGCATGAAAAGAAAGTATGACAGGCGTCAGCCTTCACATCAATGCAGAATATGCAATCTGGAAACCGTGACTTACCTATCTTGTGCAGGTAAGACTGAAAACAACCGTGTCCACTCAGTAGCTGGGTCAGGTAGAAATCAGTCTCACCATGCGTTCCACTGAGCCACGATCTCAAGTCTTTGATGAGCCACGCGGTCCATCTTCCTTTTAGCTCACGTTCCCATGATTGTTGCCATTCGTCGAGAGTGCATCGTCTTTCATCGCGAGCAACTTTTTCTTTATTACCCTCGTGCCTTCGGAGGTAGACTCTATTGCGTTCTCTAGCAAGGAGAGCGATTGGTATCACCCCTGAAATTACCAACACCGCTGGCTCAGAGACTGTACGGTATGCTGATGCAATCCGCAGTGCTCCTCGTCTCTGCACCTGTGCCAGCCGTTTTCAGTGCAGTTCCTTGTTGAGAGCTTCACTCCATATCTCTGCTCCATAAAGAAGCGTAGATTGCACTTCACTCATTAGCAGACGCCTTTTTGTTGGACTTGGCCATTAGTCGACTAATTGCCGAGATCCCTGCTGCGGCCTTGTTTGTCGTTGCCTTAATTTGCTCCGAGAAACTCAACTTAGAGTCTCTCAGCAAGCCGAGATACTTGACTGATAGTTTCGACTCTACTAATGTGTCCCCGACTCGGACCATTCTTACTCTGGGGATCCTCTTCTTGGTCAGGATGACCACTTCGGTTTTCTCTAACGCTAGGTTAAGCCCGTGAGTGGTCATCCAGCTCTCGACCCTGCGCATTAGTACATTCAGCCTTAATTGCGCTTGATCGACCGTGCACCCAGCCACTAGTGCCGCAACGTCATCTGCATAGCCGATCAGTCGCGAATCTTCCGGCAGTTCAAGTCTGAGCAGTCCGTCGTAGGAGACGTTCCACAAGTCCGGACCGAGGATGGAGCCTTGGGCCACACCTGATGTGACTAGCATACTCCGACAACCTTGCACCGTGTTGTAGATCAGGCTGCGATCCTTCGAGTAGTTTCGGACTATCCGCATCAGATATTCTGGAACTTAAAAAGAGTTTTCCAGGGCTTCCAGAATATCCGTCCGTCTAGCGGAGTTGAAAGCATTCTTTCTGTCCAGCGTCACTAGATGGACTACCCGACGGTTGGATCGACTGCGTGCCTTCCGCGACTGCATCTATAGTGGAACGTCCCGTTCTGAAACTTGGAGAAAGATCACCAGTGGCGTGGATAATGTTAGCGAGTCTTCTCTTGATCAGTTTCTCGAGCACTTTCCCGGCCGTGTATAGCATGCATAACGGTCGGTATGCTGATGGCGACTTGGGATTTCCCTTCCCCTTGCTAATCAACACGAGCCTTGCCGTCTTCCAACGCTCAGTGAAAACACCTTCCGGCAAGCAGGCATTAAACATACTGAGCAGCAAGTCAGGACAACAGTGATAGGCCAGTTGCAGTGCCTCGGCTGGAATACCGTCTGGGCCCGGAGCCTTCTTCGCCTTCATGGAGAGAACTGCTAGTTCCAGTTCGTTTCTCGTGAAGAGGGGACAGTCTGATATTTCCCTGTTGGCGGCATTAACGCGGCGGGATGTTGGGGAAAAAGTGTCCGTCCTATCTCGTCCATCATGTCTGCTTCAAGTAGTTCTGCATAACTAGTTTATAGCCCAAGCCCCACGGGTCCCTGTTTACGTCTTCGACGAGGTTCTGCAAGCAACAGGCCTTACTCCTGTTAATCAGTTTGCTCAGGCATTTTCTGGCCGACCGATAAACTGTCATTCTGGTGCATGCCTCGTCCTGGCTTCGCGCTCGTTGAGCTTCTCGCCGGAGTTTGTGACACTCCCTTCGTTGCGCAGCTATTTCAGTGGACCACCAGTACACTGGAGGCTTTCTGTGTCTAAAAGTCCTCTAGAACTCTCGAATTGTGTGTCATAGAGAAGAGGGACTCTGAGGCGAATGTCACGTCCGGGATGGTGCCCACGCAGCCCAAGCGGCGGAAAGTGGGAGTGTTACCAGTGTTCACCACGGCTAGCCCTACTCTGGCTGCCATATCCAGGATTCGATTCCCCCTGGGATCTGACTTAGGCATGCCCCATTCAATGGCCTTGGCGTTAAAGTCTCCCTCGATAAGAACATGACCTTCGTTGCTCAAGACGGTGTCCTCCAAAGTGTTGAGCTTCGTCTGGAAAGATGTTATTGGTTCGTTCGGTGTCAAGTACACACTAAAGAATGTTATTCCTGGGCAACGGACCCACACGAAACCATCTTTTCGCCCAACTCTCATACAGCTGGGCTGAAGATGGCTGTATACAGCCGAAACACGTCCTCGAAACCAATCAAGCATGGCCCGGCGGACCCAAGCAACACAGAGTTCACTATGCTTTCAAGTGAGACTCCTCTCGTCCAAGTCATGGTTTCGCCGCTTATTAGGACTGCGGCAAACGAGTCAACATCTATTTTAGCTATGTTCCAACCTACATTTGAAGGTTGGTTTGCTACGCGTCGAGATGCACGCTTGCTGATTTCGAAAGCAATGTACTAGTGATCGCTCGTAGAGTAGTCCTCGAGTACTATCCCACACCCAGATGACGGCCCAGATGGCAATAGCAGCTTGCCTCCTCCTTGTTGTAGTGTTGCTCATATATCAGTAACAGGTCGACTTTTTTCTTTATTTGGGCACTCCTTCGCCTTATGGTCGGGAGTGCCACATTTGTAGCACAGGTTGCTTCGATCTGGCACCTTGCAGTTCCAAGAAATGTGTCCGTAGCTTAGGCACTTATAGCATCGAGCTAGAACTACCCGCCGGCGTATTTTGCACATGATCCAGCCGATTTTAATTTTCTCCTTGGCCAGGAGTCGGACTGCGTCTTTTTCTGCGATGTCGACTTTTGCCACCCTTTTCCCTCTGGGATTGCTAGGCGTCAGCCTTACCCTAAAGCTGTCTGCCGTAGGAAGAGTTTGTCTAATTGACTCTTCTACTTCTTTGGCATCGGCAACACAGTCTATGTCTTTTATATCCAAAGAGGCCATTGGCTGTATTGTCGAGATAACAGCTTTAGAGCCAAGGAGGTATTTGACGGCACTCTCGAACAGGTCCTTGTCGTTGGACTTCGCCCCAAATTCTACAAGGAGGCCGCCTGTTTTGGTCGCTCTTACCGCTCGTATGCAGGCACCGTTTTTTTGGGTTCACATTTTGCCTAATTTCCATGAGGACTTCGGCGTAAGTCCTCCTATCTGCAGGCTTTGTTAACAGAGCATACATACGCTGCTTGCGTCTGTTTTTTTTTAACATCGCGCTGAGTTTTGTGCCGTCGTGCTTTTCGGGCGGCTGTTCGATCAGATCTTTTCTTCGCTTCGTAGCCTTCTGTTGCGATTTGGAGCGCAGCAGTTGGAGGTCAGCGCATCTCTCCTCCCCGTGGCTATTGTCTGTTGCCACGAGCCCCTTCAACCTTTTCCTGCGATCAGGTTTTAGAGGGCTACATGCCGCTCTTTTGCCCTTCACACAAGGAGTAGTATTTTCGATGAGGGGGGGGGTTTGCTTTTGGACATTTTCTTCAGCGCATTCAACTCACTCTCTGCGCGTAGCCAACTGCGGCGGTAGTGCTGGATTCAGTCAAAAAAGTCTTCCAGTTCGTCAATCCCATTTTTAATGTCCTTATTGATATTTTTCTGGACTTTGGTCGCATTCCTCATTACCTTTAGTACCGCGTTTATATTTCTTGTGAGCTGCTCTTCCTAACTTCGGTCGACGGCTATCTTCGTAGCCAGCTTGTCCTCAGTTGACGCTTTCGGTAAATTGTGGTTTGGAGTGTCTGGTAGCTACTTAGCATCGTTTCTTTCCCTTTCCACAGGGTCCTATATTTTATTTTTAACAGTCCCTGGCAAAAGGCACTTGGTGTCGATGACTCGGGTCCCTAGCGCTTCTGCTACGCATCTTGTACTACTTGCTCCGTCACCTCGAGCAGATGCATCCTGGGCAAGAGGAGTAGTTTGGGCAAGTGCCTTTGACGCTATCTTAAAGCGATCAATGGAAGTTTGCTTCCCCATTTTCTTCTCGCTGTTTTGGGTAGGGTTTAGTACATGTTGAGGCGAAGTCCTCAGCAGTTTTGGACTCCGGGCGAACATACCTGCCTCGGTGATCTGGTCACTTGTAGCTTTTGATTCTTCAGTGGCCAAGTGCTCCACCACTGAAGAATCTATAAACAATATCTATAATATATATCTATAAATAATAGCAAGATGAAAGTTGTTAATAATCTGAAGTACTTAAAAGGAATCGTAAACTCCAAAGGGAGCCCAATTAGACACGTTGACAGTATGCCGCTAAAAGCAAAATTTGTAATAGTCAAGATGAGACATCTGTATGATAGATTTCGCAACTTTGTTCCAATCGATGAATTCCTCATGGGCAAGTTTGTTAAAAGATTTGCTAAGCTCACGTATAACCACGAACTAGCGGACATTTAGCTATAAAACTAGCGGACATTCAAATTCTAGATAGTATACATTGTAACTATCAGGATAAGTACAAATATAAAATATTTCCTCCTTCATTCCTATTTAATTTTATAACGTCAACCTCAGTTTCCTAACCTTGTAGCTTTAAGTTAGCATATCTTGATTGTAAATAGATCGCCTTCCACCCTTGTCTCCTTCCATATCCCTTAATCCTATATTTGTATCTAACCCTATCATTATAGTATCAGTTCTGGCGGGGTTTTCGAGGCGTTCCCCGGCCAAATACAAATTATAATTATTATTTGACATGTTCGAATAAAATAAAACAATTGTCGAGATCGATGCACCTAATATTAAGCTATCTATTAATTTGTTTTCACTTCAGCTGGTGATCTTTTACTGTCGTGCACTCTCCGCTTATGGTCGACATTTAAGACCTTTTTCAGTTCAATGCAGCTGATGACCGGGCAATTAATTAACCATCGGGAATGTAAGTAATTGTTGGATTTTAAAATGATTCTCCATTTCGTCTAGATATGAAATATGATATATATGAAATAAATTTTTCATATTTTGATTCAATATAACAATTATTTGTTTTATACGAATAAGAAAATTGCGAAAGAAAAAGGCAACGCGGAAAAACTGCTTAATGCTAGCTATTATTATAAAGCTATTATACTTTAATTCACTTCTGTTAGGAATTCAAGAAAATCATATTCGTATGGACATCGATTCGAAAAAAAATGAAGGATTTCTGCAAATTTTCAGAGAGAATATAATAAAAATTTCAGTATGCAGAAAAAACGAACCAGAAACCAACTATTGGTCATACTAAAATCGGAGGTTGGCAGCAGTCAAAATAAATTTCAAAATATAACACATTTCATGGTGTTAGTCAGTCCACATTTCTGGAATAAATATTTGTGAGATTTGATGTCCAATGCAGCACTGAGCGCCACGAGCGTAGTAGGTCGGAACTGCCAACTATGGAGCCGAAGTTAAAATTATACTGTGCAAGCTTCGGTGCGATCGGTCCTCCAGAATTGTATCGATATCTCTGATATCAAGATGGCAAAGAAAAAGACTAATCCGAGGTAAATCCAAGCACATTACAATAATATACCTCCAAACCATTGTTACGTATTCCGATATGTAGGCGACATAAAAGCAAAAAAAATATATATATATGTAAAAAGTAATGAATAAATCAATAAAATAACAATTAATTTTGAATATAACTATAAATTGTTTTGGTTAAGTTTTCTATTTGTACCAATATTTTTAAGTTTAAAGAAAATCATACGAAATAAAATAGAACTAAGAATAAAATTAAAATAAAAACATTTATAATTAGATTTAGGTATTAAGTAATATTCAGTGAAATAATATTAGTAACAAACAAAAAAATAATAAAAAAAGTCTCAGTAAAAAAGTCAGAAAAAAAGTCTCAGGTAAAAATACCCAGAAGAAAAAAAACAAAAAAATTTCTTGGAAGTTTTTTGGGAAGAAATTTTCCATTGATATGATTCACTTGTTTGTTGTGAAGATATCGCTATAGGAAGGATAGAAATTGTGACTTAAGGATGGAAAATAAAGTAGAGAAATCCAGTATCAAGTGATGGAAAATAAATAATAGACATCCAGTATCAAGTGATGGAAAGGATAGTAAAGGATATAAATTGTGAATTTAATTATTGGGCATAATAAAGAGAATCTGAAATATTAGCAGCTTTTTGTAGTGTTTAGCCCCAGAAGTCCTCGAGCACTAAATCTTTGAATCACAAAGCCCAAGAGAACATTTTGATCGAGGCCAAGAAGATCGTAAGCGGGCAGCAGAAGTGGTCAGGACGCAGCGCAGCAAGTGAAGAAGCAAGTGAAGTCCCGAAATCAAGCAGAGATGGAGATTTGTAGGTGGAGATTCGAGATCAGCGTAGCACAATTCATTTAAATTAAATATTTTATATTTTTTATTTGATCATTTCTATTTACTTATTAATTTTATCTAATATGAAAGAGGAAACTCTTTCTGTGTGTATGTGTATGTGACATAGAAGGATCAGGGCTTAAATAATGTCCTAAAACCCCCCACGCCCGCACGGTGAGCTAGTCGGTTAAAAGTAACTTTCTTCGGCCGCCATTATGCGGCCTTTGTATTTTGAAATAACTCTGCCTACTTTACCTTGTTCTTTTTCTTCGCTGCAGGTGCGACCTATCGGTTGTCCGATTACTGTTATAAATTAATTATTAATTTTATTGGTATTTTTTTGAAAATACGTCACACCAATGAAGCCCTGAATAGTTGCAACCGCCACAAAAGGACTAAAAGAAAATATAAAAAATAATGTGAGCGGCAATGATTGACTGTTTCTGACCATTATGCAATTGCTTGATTGATCAAGCGTGACAGCAAAAATATGTTTATTCGTCAACATTTAGAATTTTCGGGATGTGGACCATTGAATCTATGCCAACATTATTCACTCGTACAATGTTTGTGCTCGATCAACTCCTTGTACAATCGTCATGGTTCATCGCAGTTCCAACAAAAAGCCTCATCAAATCTCTATTTTCATAGCGAAGTGACTGCACTTTACAACCTATGCTAAACCCATCGATACAAACCGTTGAGGCGTTGCGCCTCTCTTTCGTATCTACTGGCCTCCTCGCATGTTAGACCATGTCGCGGTAAAATGAAGCGATATATATTAGTTTATAAAGCTTATGCATATTTTCTTCTGTTGTTTTATATGCTTTTATAGCACATAAAATACGCGTGGCAACGTTTTAATTTGTAACAATAATAACCTGTAAACAAATTGAAAATGTCATTTATAATTTTTGATCCTGCAACCTGCAATAAATCTCAATACTGGACCTGCTAAGACAAATATTCAAAACTTTAAGATACAATGGAAACAATCCTCTTGAGACTTACTCAAGCTGAGACAAATTTATTTCTTTTTTCGAACTGACATCCAGTTAGTCTCTGAGAGCTACCTTTCCGGGAACGTTTATGAAATTGGATCTGATAAGGAACTGTCGTATCAAGCATATTCTTATCTGTCTGGTTTCATTTGCAAATCCTATCTGTGAACGATTTTTTGATTAAATTGTTCCCCTGAAACAACGTCGTATTGCTTTCCATAATATTTTGTTTAGTGACAATTCCCCAATGACTCTCTAAAATGCTTCTTTAAACCATGCAAAGGGAGTAGTGCGCGGTATAAGGATTGGATGGACTCATACAATTCCATTCAATTTCTTAAAATAGTACCATCTTATCGACCCACTTTGCATATTGTTGCTTTTCGTCGCACAAAAGAGTCAGTTACTATAAATGGATTGTTATGTTGTATCTTTCGAATGCTGGCATGGAAGACAAAATAACAAAAGGTACAGACATGCGATTTCAACTTTAGATTCTTAGGAGAAAGGGCATTTTAAGAAATGAAATTCTGTATTTATCAGTTAATATTTTATTTATTTATAATCATTATATTAACAGATCGAATAACGGCAGGTAAAGTCTTCCAGCTATTCCATAGTTTATTCACAATCTTAGATTACTTTAATATTGAAGTTTATTACGCATCGTTTGCTTCGAAGCAAACGAAATTCTTGGTAGCTTAAAAGTACAAACAAAATCACATTCTGTGTTTATATAATATAAATCAAAAGAAACTGCGGCAAAACTAGCAATGTATGTATTATTTTGTAATAGTACTGCTAACTTAAAAAGCTTAGACCCAAAAATGTTGATATAATTTTCCAATATTTTTAAATTCATTCCATTCACGGAAGATGTACAGTGACATTTAATTTATACTTTGATTCCCACCCTCTGAAGAATGGACACACAAAATTTCCAAGATTTGAGGTTCATGGTAATTCCTGTAATGATGACATTCAAGAAGTTATCGGGATCGATCTTGTTCGGAGGATGAAACATCGATAACGTTTCTTTAGCGCTCGCAAGAATTGACAAAAAGGTAATTTTAGACCTTCTAGCATCCGCGAAAAGATGCAATATCACACTGGCCGCTGCGGTGCCATCCGTGCTGGAGGTGGTGGAGGTGGAGCCGACCGCATTCGATGCATAGATCCTGAGAGCTGGGGTTTCGTACCACCACCTACAGATGATATGTCATCCTCTTCGCCAGACGATACTGAGTTGCCTTCCGAAGGAGATGGTGATGGCGAAGGTGGCGACAACGCTTCTTGCTCTTGAAGCATCGTCCTAAATTCTTGGATGGATTCGTTCAGAGCCCAAAGTTGTGAAAGTAGCGACAGATCAAGTTGGCGAAGCCCAAACTAAAACGAGAAAGAAAACAACTTTTTAGAAATTTTGCAGACTGAATTGGTGAATCCGCATTTTATTGATTATATATCGTATACTAACCTACATTACACTACAAAAACATATATCATTATATACTACAGCATAAAACATGAAATATGTTAACAGTATTAGAACAAAATTTGCTTAATTTGACGGGAAAATTTAAACTTACAAAACTTTCAGTCAAAAACTTGTTAGCCATAATAACCGATTTGTTTGACGTTAAAATCAAAACTAATTTTCAATACTTTCAACAATCAAAACAATCATGCCCGGAGGTACGTTGTCCTTCAATTTTTGTCAAAGACACAATTTTTCATTGTTTTTTAGATTGAAGGATGCTTAGGCTTCCTGAAACAACAGAAACGATGCTCAAGCTTAACAACTAAGTTCGTCTTTAAAAATCATACGCCATGTACCAAATAAAGTGAGCATTGCAACATAGATAACTTAGAAATCTAATGACAAAAGTGAATGGAGTGATCGCGAATAGTTTTCTGAGCGTAAGTGTATGTGAGAATAATTTTTCTGGACTAAGAGTAAATCTGATTGAATGCGAATCATTAATGCCCATCTCTGCGCAACTGCGTCTCAGGTTGAAAGTTTGTTGAAGGTGTAAGCGTTCTCTTAAGTAAACATACTTTACATTACTTCAAACTTTAGTAGAAATCTTTGTTTGATTTGGAATATTTTTGCTACTTGGAATAAAAAAAGGCATTATAAAACGAAAAACTTAATTTACATATGCTATACTTCAAGACAAGCAGAAGTCATTGCCTAAAAACTGCAACTTACAGTCGAAATGTTACAAAAATGGAAAACTAAGACCAATAAAGATAAAACACAAGCCATTTTTCTCATCAAACGTAGAAGACAACTCCGAACGGCATTACACATAGACAACAACACAATACCATAGAATAGAAGATACAATACCATAGAATAGCCAAATACCTAGGACTCACACTAGATCAATGCCGTACCTGGAAAGCCTTATCCGCAAAGAACGAGCCTACCTAGGAATACTCTCATCCGTCGATCCAAACCGAATCAAAGGCTTTTTCTACATCAATGAGGCACGTGTAGTGACTACCGACCTGAAGATGGTGCCACCATCTTTTCCCGCAGTCGGAAGTTCAGCGGACAGGTCGAAAGTCAGCTGACCTACGACCTGGCGACCACTTCAGGTCAGTGGAGAGAGATTTTTGATTTCCGGAACGGGGGGTTCTCGATTCGCGCATGGTGTAAAAAAAATCCGAATAGCATTGAATTGAGTGAAAAAAAAAATAAAAAAAAGAAAGAAAAATCAATAGACAGAAAAAAAATTTTAAGTGACGAGTGTTCAAGTGTTCCTTAAAATATAGTTTTGCTTGAAAAATGATGCGTTCCATGTCGGCTATGCAATGGCGTCCATACGATTGAGATTTGCTATAAAATTTTGATTACTCGCCGGCTGCTTTAATTCGTGCAAGTTCTGTGAACAGTGGAATCGATCGTTGGAGTTTGCGCGGCGATTTAAACCACGCGCTGTGGGGTGTCCATTATGCAAGACCAGGGCGTCCGATTCGAATGTTTGCCGTATTGTAATCGACCCGACCGAGCCACCACTCGATCGGCGGCGCTCAGCATCAAGAGCAGAAAAGTGCAGGGGCCGCACGACGGGCGCAGCACGGACGGTTGACTTGAGGCTTGTAACCATTGGAATCTGCTTCCTGTTTTCAGACTGCAAACTGCATTGAAGTCCATCTGTCTGAGTTGAAATTGAGGAAGCTTACCACTCATAAAATTGCTGAGGCATTCGAAAATAATCAAATCGCTCAAATATCTTCAAGCATTAGCTCTTAAACAAAAGCATGGATCCATACAACCATCACGCAACCCACAAAGTCTACAATGATTTCTCTTCTTATTCGTGAAATGCTGCCACTACGTTGAAACAACCAGTGCAACAACTGAAAGCAGTACAGTTGTTGTAATTGCGGCGTAAGGTAAACCTAAACTATTAAGTATTTAAACAATTACTAAGCCAGGTTAATTTGTTCATATGTTCATATGTATATTTTTATCAGAATTATATTTAATTTATTTAAAATTTCCATCGAACCGAAAAACACAACATACTAACTAACAACCTTAACTTTTCCTTCCCAATATCATTCTTGAAATAAATGTAACGTTAAGCGATAAATTTAACAGTGAAACAAGTGAAAAGGTAGATGGAAATATAAACAACGCATTGACAGTTAAGAAACTTACGCTCTATTATTTTACTAGTACTCTAGAATAGAAACCTCTTAGATGCAACAAAAATTAACATACATTATACTTTAACAGAAAAGAAGCAACATTTATTTCGTTTTAGTTACTCTCCATTTTTGTTTTATTATTCATAAACTAGAAGTATATATATTCAAATAAAATTATTTAAAAAAAAAAAAATGAAAACAATATAACAGATACTAAACTAATTGCTTAAGTTAGTTAAATTTTAATTGTAATTTAAATATTTAAAAGAGCCAGGAAATAATTAGAAGTAAAAGAAAAGGAATAAATAATTCATTGGATTATTCAAAGTGTACAAGCGATTTACTCGAGTTGGGATTTATTTTTATTTTATTTTTTCAAGCAATTTTTGTTTTCATTTTTTTTTCTCTTAATTTCCTCCTATCCAGTTTTTTTGTAGTTTGTAATCGTTGCATTTTTTTTTCTTGGAGAAGTAATACGTAAAATCAAAATACACTCTTTGTATTTATAAAATTGATAAAAATACATATAAAATGAAGTGCTGAAAAAAAAAGCCACATTCTTTCCTTCCAGCAGCCTTTTTTCTTTCAGGAGGAAATGGCGCGAAGGTAAGTGCATGAGGATGTAGGGCCAAAATTGTGTTTCGTCGCTCGGGTTCCGCGGTGCTGTAGGTTTGAATCGGGAGTAAGTGGTAGTCGTGTCGCGGACTACTTGTTCGGTTTTCAATTCTGTGACGGTCGCAAAATTAAAGTAGTTTGTTTTTAGGCACCGCTGTATATCGGTTCGCGAATGCGCGTTTGTCGTCGGGTGTATTTAGATTTTGAATGGTAGATCAAAAAAAAAAAAAAATTTAGAGTAAAGTAACGTAATCTGTTTAGAAACGTCGCATAGTAAATCGGGCTTTTCGGTGGCTGGTTCAAATGGAACCAAGAGCGGAAGTTCACTTGGGTCCGACCCACGTCCGCACTCCTCGCAGCAGCCACCACGCGAGTGAACTTCCGAGTGGCCGAGTTGTTGACCCGCGGGGTACGACTCGTTGCCACGTCTCAAGGACTGCACGTCCAAGTGTCGGTGCGAGGCCGACTTTCATCCCGAGTCGTCGCCGTGACGACCTGGGAATCTAAATCCATTACACACGCTACTCCGGCCTTTCTGGCTTGCCAATTTATTTTTATACTGGCTTGAAGAAAGCCAACGCGTCTACAGTTGAGTGAGCTCTATTGAAGCCAAATTGTCATTCCGGTACAGCTGCTGCTTCTTCAGAGAACTTTGTGATGCCTTGATGGATTTCTTTATCCAGTAACTTCCCTACTTTGGACAGAAGAGATATTGGACGAGTATTGAATACGTCAGTACTCTTGGACCCTTTCGAAATGTCAAATATTTGGCGCATTTCCATTGCTGTGGGAAGTAGCAAATGTTTATGCAATTGTTAAGAGGGATTGCGAGAGGAACAAAATAAGTATGCGGAAGATTTTTATAGAAAAATTTGAAATTCCTTCAGCCCCAGCCGATTTTTTGGAATTTCGCTCAAGTGCGAGCATGTACGAGTCTCTCAGGGCTCAGAAAGAGGGTACTGCCAAAAGGAGCGTCGAACGGATTCGAGTCGGAAAAATTAGTTAAGCACAAGTTCTTGTGGTCCCTGTCAAACGTTGATATTGTTCTTTTATTTGCCTTCTTTTATATTTGCCTATTATATTTGCCTTCTCCCCTTGAAGAACTTTCGCAAAATGATTTGCGATGGAGTCAGCAACGGCCTTCTCATCCATGAGCTTGGAACCGGTATAAGTGAGAACTCCCGCCAGGCGCTTAAGGCCAGTTATTTTGCTTATTTCGGGAAACATCGAAGCATCGGGTCTGATGTTTGCTAGGGACTGTTCGAATCTCTCATTGACAAAATCAGATGTTCTTCTCGAAATCATTCTAATAAGGGAGAGTATAAGAAGATGAACTCTCTGGTATTTCCAGTTAACAACATTTAACATGCTATGGTATATTCTTGAGAGTAGTTTTCTGAGGGTGCTACGTCTGCTATGAAGCTCCAAAATGTCCTGTGGTGAATCTCTATAAAGATAATTCCTGGTGGAGTTTTTTATGGAGATCTTTGAGATGACCGTATTAAGGGTTGGTTCCCACTCAAGTCAGCACTAATTGCTTCCCGGTCGATACGCTTTTATGGGATAAAAAATTGAGATTCTGCTACCTCCAGCTTTACACCCTTATTCACATTTATGGTCAACTGTACCAAAAGATGGTCAGACTTGGCGTCAATGACTCCACTTACCAGGTTGGGAGACACAATGAAAAAATCAATGGTTGACAAGCTTCTCCGAAAGGTGGGCTCGTTCGGCGCAATCAAAATGAGATCCATATTTGCTTGCATCCAGTTGAACAGAGCCATTCCATATCGGGATTACCCCAGGAAAGATGTCTTGCGTTGAAATCACCCCCTATCGCAAAGAAATCAAACTTTTCACACGAAGCGGATACTGTTTCCAAGCCTTCCGTGAGTTACCCTCCCGAAAATCCGTGTTTAACGTATATTTCAACAAATGCAAAGGTGTACCCTCCCAGAACTGAGCTTAATATCATGACGTCTGCACACTTCAGACTTGGAAGACAGTGTTTTTGAATTTTGAGATGCTCTTTGAAAGCCATAGCTACTCCAAGGATTCCATCTGGCCCTTATGACTTTATATTTCCCCAAGTGCACTTTGTGTTTAATTTTCCGTCTTGTTTTTGAAATGAATAAGAAATCTGGGCTTTGCATGTCCAAGTATGGAGTATATCGAGCAAATGTTGACGATGGAGTGCTTAATGGAGCTCATCGCGACTGCAGATTTTAAAGGCGAAGTCCAAGTACGCCGCTTTTTTCTCACTCAGATAAGCGAATTTTTTATATTGTGGAACAAAAAACAGATTGCCTTTTGCTGCTTTTTGCTGCTTTATGCTGCTATTCGCTTTAGCTTGCCGTACAGGCTAAGGTTAGTTTGGCTACACCCCTTTCTATGTCCGCAAATGAGACACCATTTCGAATGTGTTTTTTAAAGAAAGCAGTGACAAAATCCCTCCGTTCCTCCTTTTTCTTTAGGAGATTACGTCTCCTCTCCTCAGCATTGTTGGCCTTGGGACAACCTGTGAAACTCGCGGGGTGGCCTTTATTGTTGTAATTTACGCAGGAACCGGCATCTTTACCCGCATCCATTTCAATCGGACCATCTTTTGACTGGTGGCGTTTGTCACACTTGACGCAACCAGGTTCTAGACCGCAATTTGAAGCGACATGACCAAATCGTTGCCAATTGAAACACTGCGAGGTGTTTGGTTTAGCTAAACACTCTCATTCTACCTTTTGGAGTTGGCGATTTTTCACACTCATCGCCTTTTTGACGTCGAGGTCTGGCTTCAATTGAATAAGGAAGGAAACGAAAGATTTTTCTTTTCCTTCCTTGAGGCCACCATTGAGAACCTTTTGGCTCCTAAAACATTCTCCCCTACAATGGTTTGGAGTACTTCCTTGACATCATTATCTTCGTTGGAAGAGTGCACACCCTTTAGTAGCAGGGCCAGCTTTTTTCTGTTGGGAGTGTATATGTGTAGCACGCCACCTTGTCCCATTTTAAGAAATCAAAAGGCTTTTATTGTCTTCTATTGTTTTTGGGTGTAACGAAGTACATGTAGAATTGTTAACCGTCATATTTTGGGGCATCGAGCTAGTTTTTCTGACATGCCCGTTCCACTCTTTCCTGAAAGGCTTAAGATTCAGCCTGCAACATACAATTGGAGGAAACCTTTGCTTCCTAGTAGCTGCAACGCTGGGTGGACTTTTCTTAGCTACGACAGCTATCCTGCGCACTGGGGCGGATGCAACTTCGTCTTTTCTTACGCTCGCCGAAGCCTTGGAAACGGCAGCGTTCGGGAAAGTTCCTTACTGAGCGCTCATAGATGGGCTCCGGGGTTGGAGGCACAATAAGTCTTTTCCGATGACTTATAACTGTTTCCATGATTCGATTACCGTCACCATCGGCTCCTCCAGCTCGGACTCGCTGTTTAAATTAACTGGAGCGTCCTCTTCGGTAGTGGGGAAATCCGCCTCCTCTACTGATAATTCCTCTGAAGGAAGTTGTAATTGGAGCTTGCAACTTCCCTGTAACTCTAGCAAGAACTCCTCCCTGACATTCCATCCACACTTCTTACAAAAAATTTGCAGGCTTTTTTTAGCTTCCCGCGTGAAAGCAGCCTTTGCCGTGAAGAGCTCCCCCTCCGCTCCCACGTCAAACATTCCCGCTTTTTCCAATACCAAGCTTGGATACGGGGCTAAATTAAGGAGACCTCTAACAGGCAAATTAATTATTTCTTATATTCTAATAATATATATTTATAAGTTTCAGCAACTTGCCGGCTTCGGCAAAGAATTAAGGGCTTAGTTGTCGGTTGGCCCACTGATAATATATTCCCTAGACAATTTTTTTCTATAACTTTCCTAGCTAACATTTTCCTAGCTAGCACAACCTTTCAATCCGGTGGTTGTGACCTATTTCTCTTGATCTTTGATCTAACTCATGTCTCACTCAAGATAGCTGTGAATGACTTTTCACTATCGCCCTCTTCACTTTCACCGTCCCAGTACGATTCGTACATACGCTGATAATCCTTGGTGGCGCCTCACTCGCATTTGACATATTGACAGTGACCTTCACAACTGGGAACTGACTATTTCATGGAAATTCCAATGAAGACAGAATATTTTAAACGAACAGTTCAAAACTAGTATAATCATTAGAAAAAGGCTTAGCTAAGGCTTATACTAATCATAAGTTAAGCATTAGCCTGATATGCTTGATCGTTCTTTTTGCTGATATGGCATGTAATGTATGCAGCCTAAATTCTTTCTGCAGAATCTGAAAAATTTCGTCGAGTCGGGGCAGCGCCTTAATGTAACAAACGTTGTATCTTAAATCTATATTTACATAATTGCTTCCCAGATCCTGCGAAATGCCGTAAAACTAGAAAAGCAAAAAGGATGCGTATGAAACGCGTAACTATAAAGGATTCTTGTGGGATGCCGACGATGCCATAATAGGATGCGTATGAAGGCGCGTGCGGATTACGTAAATGTACGACGATCTGTGTGTACGAATGTCGCCTATAGACGACATCCGCGTAACGGCCTGTGTAATGTGCCATTTTGAATATATAAAAACTTTTTTCATGCAACCAATTGAAATTTCTAAGTGCTTTTGCATAACACTTAAAGAATCGTATGATCAAGAGAAAGACGAAGACGCACCGAACGATTTACACTATACAGACGTGCTACTACATTCTTACACTATTGTACTTACACTTTTTGGTTTCTTGTCAAACGTTTTGTGTAATACACATTACGTTAAATTGTTTTCTAACCAATGAAATGGTAATATATTCGTCATGTAATGCTTTGGGCATTTAACATGTTGACAACGGCGCGGATATTCGCGGAGCGTTCTGTGTGGCGGTACTTAAAACTAGCAGTACCTAATTGTACTGCTTAAAGGCCGAATACAATACTGCGAGACGGTGATGCGACAGCGCGATGCGATTCTCGCACGTCGCGGCGCAACGCATTCAATTTACAATGCACGCGATGCGAGGAAGAATCATATGAAAAATTTCAAATTGGTGACGTTTTAAATGAAATTTACTTGCAATTGTATTTTATTTTTTAGAAGTTTTAAATTTGAAATTTTCCGTCGTTGGGCAAATAAAAGCCCAAACAAGGATGCACGAAATTTTCATTCAAAAGTCATTCAGAATAACCCTAGTACTTAAAAAGTAATTAAGGCGTTTGAATTTCAAATTTCATTTAAACGCCATCAAGCATTTGAAAAATGCCAACGCATCTCGTTGCGAGGAATTTTCGATATTCCTCGCCTCGCATCGACGCATCGTAATCATTGAACGATGTCGTATACAAATGCATGTTACGAAAACGGGTTGACATTTGCTGCGAGACTCTCGTCGCGCTCTGGTATCGCAGTCTTAAGGGGTAACACGACTGTAAATTTTTCAGAAAATCGATTTTTTTTAGGCTTAAAAAATACTTGTTATTGCTTCCATCTTCATAAAATTTTTTTGTGCTAGAAATAAAGAAACCTTCCTTTTAATTTTATGTTTATTTATTTACCTTGCGGACTCGATTTTCGACCGTGATCGTTCGGTCTTCTTCGGCTGATGAAGACCGAACGATCACGGTCGAAAATCGATTCCGCAAGGCAAATAAAAAAACATAAAATTAAAAGGAAGGTTTCATTAAAAAATACTTTGAACTTTTTAGAATATGGGGAAAAATATTTCATACCTCAAAGTATTTTTTTTTCTTGTAATTTCGAGCTCTTCCCCAAGCGCGTCGGACTGCTCCGAAACGACACCTGCTTCAGATGAATACCTGTTGGGAAGGTACAGCCTAATGTCCTACCTTTTGATTTCTATCTTCTCAATTACACTAACAGATGTCATTATAAAGCATTTATATTCAGGTAGAAGCATTTCTACACGTGTACAAAAGGACATAATTTCGTCGCATGAAATCAAGATTTTTGTGTGAAGTGCTGATTTTTTACAGTTTATTTGTAATCTCAGAGTGCTTATAAGTTACAATGAGTAATGCAAAAGTGTATCAAGAGAGCAAGAAAGGTACGAAAAAAACGTATCCAACGCGGCGTCGAAGCAACGCGTCATCGAGACGACCGTTGAATAGATATGAGACTGAGAGTGATTCGAAAATAGTCAGTGCTTCTGCGAAGAAATTAAAAGTTAGTGATGAACATTTAGATATTAATTATGAATTTAGCTATAGAATTAAAGGAAAAAAGTAAATAAACTGCCAAATTAATTGAGCAATTAACAATTTATTATTGTCAACCGACGAAAATCCGCAGCACGAGCAGTGCTCAGAGTCTTGATGTAACTGGAAGAAGGCGCAAGCAGCTAATTCCTTGGACCCCTTCCATCATAAGCCGCCGCTTCCTGAGGAAGTTTTTGAAGCCATCAAACCGATTTATGAAGAGTTGAGCCGAGACGAGTTGCTAAACCGTTGCTTAGGAGGCTATACGCAAAATAGCAACGAAAGTTTTAATGCTACTGTTAGGAATTTGACTCCGAAATCTTATTTAAGCGGCAAAAAAGTCTTGAATATTACGACTGATATTGCTGTGTGTAATTTCAATGATGGTCTGAGTAATATTTTACAAATTATGAAAGTTTTGGAGATTGATGTTGGCGTCCAATCATATAATTTTTGTCTTGAAGCCGATGCTAAACGGGTTAAGCACGCTGCGCGTTCTTTGACAGATGCGGCAAAAGCACGCTCTAATATAAAATCATCGAGGAAAGAGAATGAGGAAGAAAATTTAAACATAGAAGGGACGCTGTATGGTCCTGGGATAGCAGATTAATGGTTAAAAAAATTTAAACTGTCGAATTTTTCATTTTTTTATGTCTATAATGCATTTCAAAACTTTAAATGCGTTTTTCTCGAAACACGATTTTTCAAAACGGCACGCAGCATAACTCCAACAATTTTCATTCGAATTTGTTACAATATCTTGAAAATAAAATTTTGAAGAGAAATACGTAGGGGATTTTTGATAAGTTAATTCAATCATTATTTATTAACAAATGATTATCTTTTTTTTGTTGAAAATTTAACGGTTTAATTCAAATACTCGCCAATCACACAAAAATCAATACTTTTAAAATCCCCTATGTATTTGTCTAGCTATAAGCATGTACAATAAGTGTCTTTTGTTTTTTTTAGAAAGATCCAAATGTGCAGCAGCTACAGTGCGTGCCACAGAGCGCCTCAAATTCTACGTGCCTCGCGAAAAGGGCGGTGGTGCCGTCATCTTTGAATATTTTTTTATAATAATTTTCTATTTTGTTACTTAAATATACGCTTCATAACTTCCTCCAATATTATAATTTTATTACCTTTTCTTTCATCCCAAAAATATGACAACAAAACACGTTTTTTTAGGCTGTTACAGTGGTGTTACCCCTTAATGCTTGTGCCCTCAAGGCTGAAATACAATAGCGCGAGAATGCGATACGAGAGCGGGACGACAGTATCGCAGCAAATATCAAGCACTTTTCGTAACATGCATTTGTATGCGACATCGTACAATGATTGCGATGCGTCGATGCGAGACGGGAAATTTTCAGGGAAACGAAAATTCATCGCAACGAAGTGCGTGACGTTTGTCAAATCCAATATGGCGCTTAAATGAAATTTGAAATTCAAACGCCTTAATTACTTTCTAAATACTATGGTTATTTTAAATGAATTTCGAATGAAAATTTCATGCATCCTAGTTAAGGCTTTTATTTGATAAGCGAAGGTTTATTCCAAATTCAATAGTTTTAAAAAATCAAAAACAATTTCATTTGAAACGTCACCTATTTGACATTTATCATATGAACATTAATGTTCTCCGCATCGCGCGCATTGTAAATTGAATGCTTGCGTGACAACGAGCGAAAATCTCGTCGCGCTCACGTATCGTCGTCATGTAGTATTGTATTTTGGCCTTTATATATTGCCGGGCTAAGTGGCCGAGAACTCCCGCGTAGTTTTCTAGAAATCGGTTTGTTTTTCCTTTGGGAAATTGCGGGCTTTAGTTGGGCGAACATTGGCTCGCCTCTGGATCTTCGGCGGCCCAACCAGAAGTATAGGGCCGCCCACGCATAGTGGGCATAGTCACAAAAATTGGGGAAGCAAGAGCTACCAAATTTTAAAATTTAGAGAAAAAATTATTGACTATCTATTGTAGAGTGTTGAGAATCCACCCAATGAAGAACTAATAGTAACTAGACGGAATTTTTTTTAAGTTCATAATTAGGGTCCGCGAAGAAGATGAGGAAAAGATGTAAGGACTCTTACAAACGCTTAACCAACTTAAAAGGTACACAGTACGCTACAAACAAAACCAAATCAAAAGGTAATGACCATTGTAGCAGTTGTCCGAAGATGCTGACACTTTGTTTGAAATGTTTCAAAGAATTGCATCAGAAACATAAATAGATATTTTAAATGTTTAGATTAAATTACAAGTTATGTATTTCGGGTTGAATGTTTAATTATAAGGTTTAAATGTCAATGTATAATGTTAAATCAATAAAATAACATTTTGTACAACGTATTTTTTTATATACAAACGTGGCCCATCGGTGATGCATGCCGCCCCACGGTACAATCCAGCATGGGACAGCAGTGGGTCAGGCCGACCCATGGAACAGACAAGCATGGGCCACCGGTGGGTCATGCGGGCGTCAACATATTTAACAAGTCAATATTGCTAAAGCAAGAGCGAAAAACAATGTAAAATAATAAAACATCGACCTTACTGGGTATATGGCTTTAAAAGACGAACTGAGGGCAGGACTTCCCTCTGGCTATGAGGACAACCTTTTAAAGGCAATATTAGAGAAAAAGTCATGCTCATCACAATATGTATCGTAGAAAGATTATACTACGAATTGTTGAAGGCAAATTTAATTACTGCCGAAAGATACGTTCAGTAGTTACAAGGAGCTCAAGAGAAAGACAATGAAAAGCGCACATACTGCAAGAGTAACCTAAGAAAAAATTCTTGAGCTTGTTTGGTTTGTTTTAGGTCATTTCTCTTTGTCTCCGGATCTCAGCGCGATAGAATTCCACCTATACTATCCCTTTCAAAACTTTTGAATTGGAAGAGCCGTCAATTCTGCAAAGCAAGTCAGGCAGGCTGTCGTATGCTTCTTCTGCCTCAAACCAATCACATTTTACAGGGAAGGAATTAATAGACGGTAAGAAAGGCGGAAGAAATACATAGATAATAGTGGTGTTGTTGTTTGATGAAAGCTAAATAAATTTCATAAAAAAATAGCGGAGGTTATTTATGACTCGGCCTAATATCTGATTGTGTGAAAATATTCAATAACACATTCAGTTTAATTGAAAAGATTTTAAGTCGTAATGAAGATATCATTGTATGGAGGCTGTTCTTAGTGATTGAACGTGGCTTTCCGTCCTACACTTACTACTCATCGAAATCATTTATTTATGAATTTAATTCCAATCAGTCAATACGAATTTATAATTTTAATCGGTCGAATCGGGACGATTTACAGAAAAATGTTTGCTACTGAGCATGTAAACATATGCTTCGAACCTTCATACCCTGCATCATAGTTGAAATTCATAACAAATACTCATAGTATTTCGATGGAACGCTGCATCGCATATCAGCAATAGGAAAAATAACAATGTACATATAGGAAGCAAACAATCGAGCTCAGCAACCGTTTCACTTCTGATCGAGAAACCTCAATTTCCTCACTGTATCAAAATTTTACCGAAACGGTTCACCCACACTACAGACATATAGGTTTGTATCTTTCGCACGACTTCTGCCGCATCAGAAAGTAAAGTACGCGAAATACGAGTGAACTCGAGCTGCCGCTAGAGATTTGGATGAAAAAATACATATATGTAAGGCATCATTTGATGGCAGTTTATAAGCCCCCTTGCACGTAAGTGGGTACTGATGTACACAGCCTACAATATGTTGCAAATTGTACTTGACCGACTATCCAAACCATTCGCTAGCAAATCTGCGTATAACTTTCGGTGTTGGGCACACCTTATCTGATAGCGATGCATGACCAGCACACATAAGTACGCACGTTTAATTTGCATTACTGCTGATTAGTACCTGTTCTGCAAAAAATTCAAATAAATTGACACTGTTCCATGCTTTTGAACCAGATCATTCATGTCGCGAATTGTAATGCTAACTTCCAGACGGTTAGTGAATTGAAGATGGTTAAGAGTTACTGAGGCAACAATTGTTCCGAAATTTCTTCGAAGTAAATGAATCATATGTGAACAAAATTCGTGCAATTGTTGATTCAATAGAAGCCGAGAAACATTTTAATTGAAAATCATCATCGCACTGGTGATGTCCTTTACCATACAATGAGGGACATCCTTCAAAGGAGTTTGATTGAACAAACCGTATCGAGTTATGGATCTACTTCGATGCCTCGATGCATTCTTCGAATTAGTTTCAACCGTCTCTTTATCACCGGACCAATGTAATTTGAGTTGAATTTATTGTGAAGTAGCCAAAAGTCGCACAGAGCTTTGCCGGGACTGTGGATGTTAACGACGGTGGAGCGCTTGATATTTTGTCAAGTATTGCTTAGGGGCATTCACGAATTTTCGTGGTGGAGCAACCAATCACCGCTAGACCAAAAGTATGGACGTTATCTGCTTATTGCACCACACAATCTTTCAACGAAATATTCTTTAATGACTGTTTGACCTCACGGAGCACGTTCGCGGTGCATAACATCTCCATAATCAAAGAAAACAGTCACCATCATCTTAACTTTGCTCCTATTTTGACGTGATTTAGGGTTAGGATAGATTGGTCACAGGATAGGTCACAGCCGTCGGACTGGTAGGCTGTGGTAGCTAGCAGTGTGAGATAAAGTTAGGTGCAAAAGGGAGAAATTTATTTAGGTAACATTTTATCAGTGTTCGAACCGAGGCCTAAACCCTTAAATTCTTGCTTAGGCTGGCAAGAAGCTGATAATATCCATTTGTCATTTATTATTTATTATAATTTAGGATATATAATCAATTTAAGAATTGTTATGTCAGTGGGCGTACCGAGGCTTAATCCCTTCATTTCTTGCCGAGGCTGGCAAGTTGCTCAAACTTATAACTATATATTATTAGAATATAAGAAATAATTAATTTGCCTGTTAGCCTTATTTTACCTATCTCCTTAATTTAGCCCCGCATTCAAGCTCGGTCTTGGAAATAGCGGGGATGGGTGACGTGGGAGCGGGAAAGCCTGCGGAGATTTTGCCAAAAATTTCGGGGGTATGGGAAATTCTTGCTAGGCCTTATGGCAAGCTGCAAACTCCTGCAGAGGATTTATCTGTAGATGATCGTCCCACTACAGAAGGAGACGCTCCGACTGATTGTGACAGGGAGTCCGATTTTGAAGATTCGATGATGTCGAGATGAGGGTGGTCGGATAGAGCCAATTGTGTATCCAACCCCAAATCCGAGAGCGATAGGAGCTTCCTACAACTGTACGCTGCGGTCTAGAAAGCTTCGAGAAGTGTTACCCAAGTTGAAGTCGCATCCGCCCCAGTGCGTAGAGTAGCTTTTGAAACAAAGAAAACTCCGACCAATATTGCTGCAACTCATAAACAGAGGGTTCCACCGAAAGTGTTCTATAGGCTTAATCTTAAGCCTTTTAGAAAAAGAGTACAACGAGCATATGAGGGAAATCAGCTCGATGCCCCAAAATTTGATTTAACGGCGAATAGTTCCACGCCAACTTTGTTGCATACAAAAACAATTGAGGTCTACAAAAGTTTCTTGAACTTCTAAAATGAACATTGTGGCGTCCTACACCTATACTCTCCCATCAGATAAAACTTGATTATATTGTTAAAGGGTGTGCCCACGTCAAGGAAGAACTAGAAGCCATCTACAAGGAGAATAATTGGATGTTTTATATCAAACGATACAATGGGAGCGTTTGACGAAATCAAACACCTCGCAATATTTTAATTGCCAACAATTTGGACGTATTGCTTCTAACTGTGAACTGAAAACCCGGTGCGATGAATGTGACAAACACCACCCGTAAAGAATCTGAGGAGAGATTGAAGTCTCTTAAAGAAAGAAGAATGGAGGGACTGTTTCCTTAGAAAACACCACCATTAAAAATCGTGTCTCATTCGCTAACATAGCACGAGGTGCAGCAAAGTCAACTGCCAACTGCAGCTCAGCCAGCACGGCGAGCAAAAGCGAATGAAAGTCAACAGCAGCAAAACGACAGAAATTCTGTTATGAATAATAACTGCGATTTATCCTTCGGGTATCACTTGTTCACTCTCATCCGCAAAGTGGACTCATTTATTCCACTAAACAAAAAACTCATTTATCTCGGTAAGGACAAAGCGACGTACTTTGACTTAGCTTTCAAAATCTTTTGTTGTTATGAGCTTCATTAAGCTCTCTATCGTTACCATTTGTTCGCTAGCTCCACGTTTCAAAAGGAACAATGTCCAAGAATACTTGGATATGCATAGACCAGATTTCTTGTTTATTCCAGCAACAAGACTTAAAAATAAACACAAAGTTCACTTGAGGAAATATACAGTCCTTTGGGATGACGACCCAGATGGAATCCTTGCAGTAGCTTTGGCTTTCAAGCAGCATCTCAAAATTCAAAGACACTGTCTTCCAAGTCTGAAGTGTGCAGATGCCATGATTTAAGTACACCTTTGCATTTGTTGGAATAAACTGTAACATGTTTGGGAAAAAAGGTTACGCGCCACTGTAGTCGTCTTAAGAGTTAAGCCGTTATCAAGTTTAAAACTACCAATACATCGATAATTCTCGAAAGCGTAAACATAAACACGTTGCGTGCATTGAGTACAACAAATCCCGGTGCAAGCGACTCAGCGCGTAAACACGAGAACAATCCACATGGAAGATTCTGGGTTGATTGGTAGTTGTATAAAAGCGACTACGGCGAGCGACGAGTAGAGTCTTGTGAATGAAACGAAGCAGCGAGCGACAGTGCGCGTTGAAAATAGTGCGGTCAAGTAATTAAATAACGAGTAAAACTGATTACGTTTAATAAGTGCTTATGAAAGTGATTGATTAATTAATTTAAAGGTGGACTTATAAAAGCGAAATAGTGATTCAGTAAAATAATTGCAAAGTGTAAAGTGATTTATCAGAATAAAATTTTAAGCACCTAATTTTAAACTATTCGAGTGTGTTTTATTCACTATTGCAAATATTTGCGAAGAGCAAAGCGGTCGCGCACCTGGCAAAGCGCAACAATAATTTTTTTTTTGTTGGTAGGGAGGTGAAGGCTGTTATCGCCCTGAGTGTGGGACTCCTAGACGCAAAATGCTTTTTGGACTACCCACTAAACACCTCCCCTGTCAACCTGAGAACCTACCCTGGAACCATTTGACACATTACTTCGGGCTAGGCCTCGTGTTTCTACGCCTAGAGGCGCCTTCTCATTATGGGTATCTCTTCTCTAACGGGAAGGACGCGAGAGGAAGGAAGCGCTACAAAAGAGATTCATCTATCCCCGATGCCTCCCAGCGCTCCAATAAAGCTTTTTTTAATGTAAGCACTTCCTAAGCATATTGCGCCATGTGATTCCAATTGTCAACTGTTTGCAGCATTACTCCGACGATAGTTTCCGGACAGACCTCTCCGATTCCGCTGAGTAGGACCCCTCGCTGCTGGCTCTACCTTCTGCAGTAGAAGAACGTGTGACAGGCGTCATCCGGTTCCCCTGCACAAAACACACAGTTAGGAAACCGTGATTTGTCAATTTTGTACAGGTAGGACCGAAAACAACCGTGCCCGCTTAAGAGCTGGGTCAAGTAGAAATCGGTCAGGATCAGACGTGCAGTCCACCTTCCCGTTGTTTCTTGCTCCCAGGAGCAAGAGAGCGACGTCTCTCTTCCTTGGTGATCTCTTCTCTTCGATCTTCGCCTCTGCGCAGGTAAATACTTTTGCGCTCTCTCGCAAGGAGGGTGATGGGTATCACCCTTGCGATTATCAGCACTGCCACCCCGGAGACCATTCGTTATGCGCATGAGATTCGCAATGCTCGTTGTCTCTGCACCTGTGCCAACCGCTTCCGGTGTAACTCCTTGCTGAGAGCGTCGCCCCACAGTTCTGATCCGTAGAGTAGAAGCGACTGCACAACGCTCATTAAGAGCCGTCTCCTTGATCAGGTGGGCCCCTCTCCGTTGGCCATTAATCGGGTGAGTGCCGTCACACGCGCTGCAGCCTTGTCAGTTACTGCCCTGATTTGTTGGGAAAATCTCATCTTTGAGTCTATCAGGACGCCCAGGTACTTTACTGCTGATTTCGATTCGACCAGCTCGTCCCCTATACTGATAGGCCGTATTCTGGGGATTCTCTTCTTCGTTAGGATGACCACTTTGGTTTTTTCCAGCGCCAGCTTTATTCCGTGAGCGGTCATCCAGTCCATTACCCTCCGCATTAACGTATTGAGTCTGAGCTGCGCATGGTCTACTGTGCGTCCAACGACCAGCGCCGCGACATCGCCCGTATAGCCGATCAAACGTGACTCATCCGGCAGTTCAAGCTGCAGCAGTCCATCGTAGGAGCTGTTCCACAGGTCCGGGCCAAGGATAGAGCCCTGAGCGATACCTGAAGTAAGATTTGTACTTCGCCTACCCTCCTTCGAGTCGTAAAGTAGGCTGCGATCCTTCAAATAGTTCCTGAGAATCCGCATCATATATACTGGTACTTGAAAACGATTTTCTAGCGCTTCCAGAATATCCACCTATCTAGCGCTGTTAAATGCATTTCGGACATCCAGAGTAACCAGCAGGACGACCCGTCATGTGGAAATGCTGTGAGACTCCGCACGTTGGACCGCGCTCACTACTTCTCCAATTGCATCGATGGTGGAGCGGCCTGCTCTGAAGCCATACTGCCGGGGAGATAGATTCCCGGCAATACGAATCACGTCAGTCTTCCCCTGATAAGTTCCTCAAAAACTTTTCCGACCGTGTCAAGCATACACAGTGGGCGGTATGCAGCTGGCGACTCGAGAACCCCTTTTCCCTTCGTAATGAGCACAAGTCTCGCCACCTTCCGGCACTCTCGGAACAGCCCTTCGTGCAGGCATGCGTTGAACATGCGGAGGAGCAGGTCAGGGGAAAAGTGGAACACCATTTGTAGCACCTCTGCCGGAATCCCGTCTGGTCCTGGAGCTTTTCTGGCCTTCGTAGACAAGACTGCTTGCTCCAATTCTATCTTCGTGAAAAATGGAATTTCCATTGGTGTTTCATAGTGAACGGCTTTAACGATGGCGGGATGGATGGGGAAGAGAGCCCGCACGATTTCGTCCATCTTTTCTTCCTCGTATGAGGGAGGTGACCTTTGGACACCGAGCTTCCGCATCACTATTTTGTAGCCCAGGCCCCATGGGTCTCTGTTCACGTCGTCCATCAGGTTTTGCCAGCGGCTGGCCTTGCTGCTGTTGACAAGTCTACGGAGGCATTTTCCAGATGATTTGTAAGTAGCTAATCGGATACATGCCTCTTCCCGGGTTCGAGCTCGCTGTGTCCTGCGTCGTAGTTTGTGACACTCGCTTCGTTTTTCGGCAATTTCAGGTGATCACCAGTATACTGGAGGCTTACTGTCCCGGGGTCTTCGTAGGGCCATTGAAGACCTGCAGGCGGATGTAACGATCTCCATAGTTGAGTTAACATCTCTTGCCGCGGGTTCTCCGTCCTCTAGCGTTGCTTCCGACAGCGGTGATTGTGCCATAAGCACTTCAACAAACTTCTCAATATCCGCTTTCTCAGTATTCCACCGGAGCGCAGAAGAACAAGCGCGTGGTCTTCGGGAAGCATCGTGGTGGATCTCCAGAGCTATGTACTGGTGATCACTGGCCGAGTAATCCTCTAGAACTCCCCAATTTTTAACTGATTGTGCTAGGCACCCCGAAGCGAATGTCACATCAGGTATAGTGCCAACGCAACCCCATCGACGGAAAGTAGGGGTGTGGCCTGTGTTCAGTACGACGAGTCCAGTTCTTGCTGCCATTTCCACGATCCGTTTGCCCCGAGCGTCTGACTGGGGCATGCCCCACTCGATTCCCTTTGCATTGAAGTCCCCTCCGAGGAGCACATGGCCCTCAATACTCGAAACAGCCTACTCCAAAGCATTAAGCCTAAGTTGAAAGGACGGCAACGATTCGTTCGGAGTTAGGTATACACTGAAGAGTGTAGTTTCCGAACACCGAACCCAAACAAAACCATCTCCTCGCCCCCAATCCTGCACTTGTAGGTGTGCACTGTTCCGAACCCAGATGGCGGCTATACCGGATTCGTCAGGATACCATGTTGGTGAGTTTCTGGTGTGATGTTGCTCGCTCAGCAGTAGTAAGTCAGCTTTCGTTTCTCTCGCGAACTGTTCGATTAGGTCTTGGGCGATGATGCTTCGATGTAGATTGATTTGGAGTACACGAATCATTGCAGAAGCGCTTTTGCCTTGGTTAGGGCTTCTTGGAAGACCCGACACTTCCCTGTGCCTGGAATATGTTTCAAATCATCTGGTCTCGGGTTATACTCCTGGCAGAAAACACAGTGTGACTCGTCTGTGCATTCCTTCTTTTTATGCCCTGTCTTTCCGCAATTGTAGCACGAGGAGCATCGATCAGTTCCATTACATGTCTGTGCGGTATGACCGTATCCGAGACACTTAAAACAGCGAAGGGGAATGGCCCTTCGCCGTATCCGACAAATAACCCACCCTATTCTTATTTTGCCCTGCTTCAGAAGCTGTTTTGCTTCGCTCTCTGTGAGTTCGATTATGGCCATGCGTTGACCTCTGTTGTTCGGTTTGGCCAGCCTGAATTTCGTCTCACCTAGTACGGGGAAGTCGCGTTTTAAGGCGTCTTCTATTTCGGGCAGATCCGTAACGCAGTCAATGTCTCTAATTTCCAGTGTGGCCTTAGGCTCAAGTGAGGCTACAGTTGCCTTCTCTCCAAGGACTCTTTTGACTCCGTCACGGAACGCGTCTTTATTGTTTGCATCTGATCCGAACTCAACAAGTAAATCCCCCGAGCGAGTTGGCCGTACAGCTTTTATTGCAGTTTGTATGTCTTCGGGTTTTACCGCTCCCTTGATTTCTCGCAGAACATCCGCATAGGATCTACCGTCGGTGGGTTTGGGTTTTCGACGCTTCTTAATCTTAGTTTCCTGGGTTATCTGCGATGATTCATTTCGTTTCCGTTCCTGTGGATGTTTATTGATTTTGAACTTCAGGGCCGCTTTTTTAGCTGCCTTTTTGGCAGCTTTTGATAGTGCCGTCTACAACCCCTCCTCCATCGCGATGTGATCGTTCGGTGTCCTGTCCTCGTCCTTCCTCCGTTTATATCGATCCCCTTTGATTGGACTGCAGGCCAACCTTTTGGTGGCAGTAGAAATCGGGACGGCTACGGGCCTGTCGAATGAATTAGCCTGTTGCTCTTCCTCTGCCTTAAGTCACCTGCGTCTATAATGACCTATTCGGGTTAGGAGGTCTTCCAACTCCAGAACTCCGTTTTTAACATCTGTGCTAAGGTTCTTTTGTGCGTTGCATGTGGCAGTGATGCGTTTAATAACCCTTTCGGCTTTACGGTATAGCCGCTTTTCCTCTGCACGATCCATGATCATCGAAGTGCTCCGTGTCTGACGTGCAGGGATTTCTTTATTTGTGTCCCGTGCTTCAGTTGCTTCGGTGGTGATGGCAACAGTCATAGGTTTCTCAACCGTTTCGCATTTCTCTACCGTGTGTTCGTCTCATCCAGGTTGCAAGAGGGTCTGTTCTTCTTTTTTTGGTCGCTCTGGTGTGCGCATGGTTTTCTTGCTGCGCCAAAATGCTGTTAAAATCTCTGGATGTACCAGATTTCCTACTTTTTGTCCATCCGTTTTCGAATGTTTCTGTTCTGACATATTTTCTTTTGTGTATAATTTGTTTGTTATCATTTCTTATGGGTCCCCCCTCAGAGTCGCTATCTCCACTCGTGTGTGTAGTCGCCTTATTGGTCCCATGGTTATCTTTGCTAAGCAGGGAGGCCATGCGAGGGTTGGCACCAGCCCTTATGGGGACAGGTGCTTAGGGCCAGACCGGCGCTAATCGGGAGTTCGTCTCAACCGAACCTACACCACCAACTCAATGGTGCGAGCTTCGAAGGTACTCCGAGGCCTGCCAAGGTTTTACCGGGACGGAGACGGTATGATCGTTAGATTGGAGCCGCTCACATTCGAGTCACCTCGGTGCTACCGTGCGACACAACTAGGTCCAAAACATCATATCTGCCAGCCCAAAGCATCAATTTTGGTTAATCAGTCGAATCGTAGTCCACAATTGGTTCAGGGTCATATTCCGTGATGTCCTCAATTTCCTCGGGTACGTGAGGGCGGCACTCCCCAAAGAATACTAGCTTTCAGGAACGCTCCTGGTAACCAGCATTCTCCCTGCGGGGAACAATACTTTAAACACAGATATTCGGGAGGGGATCTCACTGAAGACTTGGAAACGGTCCTTACTTTGTGTGAAAAGTTTGATTTCTTTGCGAAACGGGATGATTTCAACGCAAGTTATCCTTCCTGGGATAATCATGTATACAATAGATATGGAACGACTCTGTTCAACTGGATGCAAGCAAATATGAATAATATTATGATTGCGCCGAACGAGCTCACCTCCCGAAGAAGCTCATCAACCATTGATTTTGCCAGTATTGGAATCTGCCATTGTACAAATTTTAATCCCCAGTTTAGTCGGTTTTTGGGGATTATATGTGATAAAAGAAATTCGACCTTTGAATTTTACGAGGGATACGTCGACACAAATTTCTTGGCTAGGTGTAAAATAATTGAAAAGTTTCGAATTTATATAATCAAGATAATCAGTGATGAGCTGCAAACGTGTAATGCTGCTACCTTGTGCCTCTTCTGTTTATACATGCAACATCTAAAAAATTGGGACAAATAGATCTCTTGTAAGGGTGTTTGCAAAAAATGGAATGCGGCTTTTATATTGCCGAGTGGTATTATTCCCATATTTACAATCACTCCAACAAATGCTCCTAATTCTCCATTCTTGATATTGTAACAAGTATCCAGACCGACCTTGATGAAAGTGTCTTTCCCTCTAACTTCTTTGCAGTATAGTTATTTGCATCCATTATTATTCGATCGACTAGATCTTCTGTAAAGAACATCTTGAAAAAATTCCAAGGTTCTCTCACATCGGAAGGTACGTGTGGTTCTGCAGATCTTTCGCCCGGTATGAGTTTTATTCTGGGTGGTACTTCCTTAGATTCATGAAAAGCTTTCCATTCTGATTTTTCGGAAATTTCTGCGACATCACTATCACTTTACTCCGCTTTTTCGAGTTCTTACGTCTTCTACATCACCATCCTCATAGCTGTCGTCGCCTTCCGCCCCCTCTGATTTTTTTAATAAATACGTTGAATTTCGCCATGCAACATATCAAAACAAAATTAGTCTTCACTAGAGTTGAGTTCATTTGTGAAATCCATTTTTGTAGGGGTTTACACAAAATCTCGAAACAAATTTTTTTTGACGATTTTGCCACACTCGCCAAGTCTCAACTGAACTCAGAACTCTTAGAATTACACTTTTTGAAAAACCTTTAATGATCTTAACACTGTTACGACGTATTATTTCAGACATCTTATATCAGGATCTAAGCAACTCAGTAACTTTTTTAAGAAACGAGCGATCCAATCGATTAGAGAAAAAGGGAACATAAATATACACCAACTGCCGCCTCTTACTCGCCACTGGTCCTGTCGCACGAAAAGCCGTGGCGAGTGACGCCTCTCGTTCGCAAAATGTTAAAAATTGGTTTTATGAATTTTACGAGCACGGTCGGGATCGGTAGAGAAGGCCAAAGGAGGCAGTGAATGACTCTAGCTAGTATTTCTTGGGATGCATGTGTATTATCTTCAAAGACTATCTTCAACATAGAAAAACAACAGATAATACAACAAAATCAAGTCGTATCGATCTCATTTAGCATGCAAAAATCTTCTTTCACCAATATAAGGTTCCAGCTCATTCTGCTCGCCATATGAGTGATAAGTTGAAAGAAATAAAAAAATATGTTTTTTATTTTTATTCAATATTTTTATTATATTCATTATCGGATACATTAGTAATTAATGTGGTTGATTGTAAGACCGAGACAATAAGCTTATGTTATGAGAAATAAGATACATATGTTTCCAATGAAAATTAGAAAGATATCTAGAGAAAACTGCATTGTTGTTCGATGTCTTGTGGTAGGCTCATTTCGGTTATTATTCATTTGTAGTTCTAATTTATCTTGTAGAAAGTTTACCAAGCGTTGTCTATCTTCGGACGCGAAATTAACATTGAAATCTCATTTTAAAAATTAGTGGCAAAAGAAAATGTGCGCGCACACCTCTCTCTCTTATCCCTACAGTAATATACGAGACGTAACTCTCTCTCTCTTTCTATCTTTACTAACTTATATCTCCCTTTCACCTTCCGTTCGCGTCGCCCGATCACACTTTTCGTAACGTTCTCGTCACGCATTCACCAGCTTACCCCCCAAGTCAAACGTCCCTAAAGAAGTTTTACTTCAAAAACTCACTTGAAAAAGACTCAAAATCATTTTATGAGATTTTGCGCAACCAGTAAAGAATTCAAGGAAGCCAATTTTAATGAAAAGCGTATAAGAGCGTTATATGCTAAGTACTTTCCACAGGTCGGAGATGGCTTTCCTAGTGTTTTGAAAGTTACATTTTGTGTACCGATTACAATTTTATTGATAATTGAAAAAAATGCGGAAATCTACGATATTATGATAAAAGATCAGTGAGTGAAAATGTACAAAATTGCTAAGTGTGATATTGGTCGGGTATTATTCAAATAATGACACAGACAAAAGAACATGAAAGAACTTTCGGCAAGATGCGAAAGCTGCTTTATGCTAATGCTGCTTTAACTCACGGCCGCGAAAAGCACAGAAATATTACAGCTTCAAAAGAACGATTAAGTTAAAGATGGATTCATTGTAGCACACTGGGCGCTATGGAAGAGTCGAAATAATAGATAAGTCTACGGATAAGTCAACCTTTCCCGCGAGTAAAGTCTACATGGCTTCAGTGCCATGTAGTGAAAAATCCAATTTGGCCATAAAACAATCCTTTTTCCCAATTCAATTCCCCTGTATACACTACCATCGTTACAGCGTAATTCGATGGGTTAGGATCTACTTTCTTTTCTAGAGCCATATTTGCCGGATTTTACACCTGGCGATTATTTTTACTTTCAAAATGTAAAAGAATGCTTTGACGGATAATGAACATTCGCGTTCATTAATTAATTAGTCATTAATGAAATATACGCTTTTAACGGATTGAGGAATCTTATTTTTTGGCGAGGATACGAAAGATAGAAATAATGTGATGATATATTTCATAAGTTGTAAATGTTGAAGACTGTTATAATGTATATTATCTTATGATATATGTCATAAATCTTGAACATTTGTAGTTTATATTGGTTTCCAGATCGCAGCCTGCTTGAATGAGGAAAAAATAATAAGAATTCAATAATACGAGTCTACCGAAATTACCTGTGCTGAAGAATTTACAATTTCAATACCAGTTGCATGGCCACAGCCTATTTCCAAACACAATCATCATACATTAGCTTTGCAATGCGCCATTAGTACCAACTAACAGCCACGGGTCGATTGGAATTTATGAGGTTCACCTTCTGATTAGATTCTCTCTTTTCTAGCAGTTCCTTCATATGTTTTCAATCCCAAGTTCAATTGTTGGATTCTGCAGCTCTAGAAAATTACTTTCCTACGAAACAAATCGTGAGTTACATTACCAATTGCAAAACTCGTTCTTTGTGGTCACAGGTAAAACGACAATTAGGTACCATGCCGATACGATGGTGAAAGAGAAAACTTAAGGAAATATTAGACAATGGGGCAAAACAGAAAGCAATAGCATTAAAAGCTAAACGTCATCTGTTCTAATCTGCTTCGTGGTAATTTTGAAGTAAAAACTGGTAGCACGAGAGTGAGCAAGTACTGCTTGCGAAACTATGAACGATTCCTGGCCTTCGATGGGTAGCGTTTGTGTGACGCAAAGTTTTCCAGTTGCGCGAATATTTTATAGAAGTTTAAAGTGTTGTTGCTAACAAATACTGTTCTACTAGCGATAAAATTATGCATCAAGCAGGTGCAGCAGAAACTACTAACTCTTTGTAACAGGTAAATTTGATTATTACGAAATTTGAGGAATGCGCATATTCGACGTAGTAATGTAGGAGATAAAATTTACAGAGTTACAGAAGCCAAATCCCTGTACATTTGCTGTTCCAAATTCTCAAATGCAGACATTCTTTACTCCAATCGAACCAAGTATGTCTCATAAACTTGCCCATTTTATGCTAAAATAGTACCACTTAGAAAGGTAATCGGTAATCCAGATATTAAAAAATAACAGCTTCAAAAATTTTAAACATAATTAGTAATTTTAACCCTTTGCATTCCGATGCCTCTTCTCAGGGGACATCATAATTCTAGCATATCACCCGGATGTCCCCTCTCAAGTGACAGTAAAGTTTCTAAGTGATTTCGAGGAATTAAGTTATATCAGCACAACTAGTTGAGAAATGCATGTTTCTCCGATGTTTTCCCTTAAAATGGCGCAGGACATCAAATCGAAATACAATAAAACTCCTAAGACAAGAAAATTTCCTAAGAAAAGAGCGATAAGGGGATTTTATAGAAGAAAGAACGGTATACGAACATAGCACGCACTGTATTGTGAGATTTATTAGTACAAATAAACAATTCTAAATCTTTTGTTGATGCGGAGGAGGATACCCTGACTAATGTAAATGATATAATATCAACGAGACAACAACAACAAGAATGGATGATACGACCAACGGACCACCACGAGACAAAGGACGTTATATTGGGTCTAAAAACAGATAACCATCTGGTCCTGACCTGATAACCAACATGATGCTGAAATGGCTGCTGGGCAATATTTTACGGACAATAATAAACGCAATTCTTCGCTTGCGAAAAAACCCCAGGGCATGGAAATCGACTAACATAATTGTCGTTCTGGAACAAGTAAAGATCTCACCTTCCCTTAAAATTGGAGACCTATGACTTTCTCTCTCTTCTCTATCAAAAATCCCCGGGTGGGCAATCTTATTTCGAGTCCATGAGATAATATGAACAATATAATCCCCGATGAACAATTTGGCTTCCGAGCAGCTCATTCCACTGAACTCTAGTTCACTAGGGTGGTCCAACATATAAGTAATGGGATGAATCACAGAATGTCAACGGGCTTAGTTATGTTCGATATAGCGAAAGCCTGGCATGCAGGACTTATCTTCAAAATGTATGAAGTCGATATCCCCCTCTCAATCTTACAAATTATATATTCATTTCTCTAAGGCAGAACTTTCCGAGTTAGAATAGACAACAATCTCTCTTACATGCGATCAATCGAGGCTGGAGTCCCACAAGGATCACCCATCTTATTTACAAACAGGTAAAAAAACCTACTTTACTCTACGGCAGTCTTTCGTTTTGACAGACATCAAAGTCAAACAAGAAAGCACTGCACACATTGCAGAATAGAGCTCTGTGACGGGTCGGTTGGATTTTATTTTTTTGGTGAATAAATTGTTTGATAAAAGCTCATTTGAAAAATATCATCTTGTGAATAAGTAATAATAATTAGAATATTTCAACCCATATATTTATTCGTATTTTTTATTAGAACAATAGCAAAACGTTTAACAGCGAATAAGAATCATGACACAAGTACTAAGGAAGTATATGGACATGTTAGAAAGAGTACTTTAGAGGAGAAAACGACAGTAATGATGGTGCGGAAACAAGACCGCGACGGAAAGTTCGCATAAATAACGTCAGCAGTAAAAGTGATGCGGAACCAAAAGATAGACAAAGATAGAGTCGATCAAGATAGGTCAGATATAGATAGGTCACAGCCGTCGGACTGATAGATTGTGTTAACTAGATTGTATAAGCTAGGACAAATTTGTTCAAGGAATGTCTTTTCAGTGGTCGAACCGAGGCATAAGCCCTTAAATTCTTGCTGAGGCTGGAAAGAAGTTTATAATATCCATTTAATATTTATTCTAGTATAGGGTATAATAGGATATAATTAATTTAAGAATCATTAGGTCAGTGGGCGAACCAACGAGGGCTAAGGACTTAATTTCTTGCCGAGGCCGAGACCGGCAGCCATGTGGCAATCATATGTAATTATTTATATTTATATACTGAAACATATATACATACATAATTAAAATATAAGAAATAACTAAATTGTCTGCAATGGGATCGCTTAATTTAACCCCGCATCTAAGCTCTGTTTTTGAAATAGAGGGTATGAGTGACGAGGGAGCGGAAGGGGAGCTCACCGCGGAAAACGTGTTTTCACGGAGAAAGCCAAGAAAAATCTACAGAGGTTTTGTGAAAAGTTTGAAGGCAAGACTTACTATCAAGTGCATCTTGCTGCAAGACTCACTATCAAGTCGAAAGCTCCAACTGCAAATTCCTACATAGAAATTACGAGTAGAGAAGAAGGATTTTTCTACTACCGAAGGGGACGCTCCAACTGATTGTAACAGCCAGTCCGAACAAGAGGAGCCGTTGGATAAGACACGGAAAGACACTTCTCATCAGAAAAGACCAATTGTGTCTCCAACTCCGGAGCCCACTTCTAAACCTGGAAAACCTGGGTGAAAGAAAGTTTCCCGAACTTCACGATACCGTTTCCAAGGCTTTGGCAAGCGTAAGCAAACATGCGATTGAACCCGTTGCAGTGCGTAGAATAAGTGTCGGAGCTCAGAAAAGTCCACACAGCGTTGCAGTAACTAGAAAGCAAAGGGTTTCTCCAATTGTTTGCTATAGGTTTGAACCTTAAGCATTTCAGGGAAAGAGTTGAACGGGCATATCGGAAAAACCAGCTCGATGCCGCAAAATATGATGTAACCATAAACAGTTCTACAGGAACTTCATTACACCCAAAAACCACCGACGAAAGAAGAAAAGAGAAAAGAAACAAAGATAAGTCCTTTCGACTTGATTTTGACTTGAGGACAATGATGTTAAAAAATAAATTTAAGCCATCCTAAGGGAGGATGCTTGGGGAGCCAAAAGGTTCTCAACGGTGGCCTCAAGGAAGGAAAAGAAAACTTTTTCGTCCTTCCTTATTCAATTCAAGCAAGACTCTGGCGTTAAAATGGCTATGAATGAAGAAAAGGTAGAATGGAAGCATTTGGCTCAATCAAACAACTCGCAGTGTTTCAGTTACCAACTATTTAGATACGTAGCGTCAAAACGTGGAATGGAACCTCGTTGCGTCTAATGTGACAAATACTACCAGTAAAAAGACTGTCCCACTGAAAAGGAAGAGGAAATAGGATGCAATTCTCTACGTAAATTGCAATAGTAAAGGACACTCCGCGAGTTTCAAAGGCTGTCCTAAGGCTGAGGCGGCTGAGGAGAGGACAAAGCGACTTAGACTTCGCCTTCAAAATCTGTTGTGGAGAGAGCTCCATTCACCTCTCCATCGTCAACATTTTTTTTTATACCCCACGTTATAAACGGGACTCTGTCCAAGAATACTTGAATACGCATAGACCAGATTTCTTGTTCATCTCACAAGCAAGACTCAAAATTAACAATGTGTTCACTTGGGGAAATATAAAGTCATAAGGGATGACGACCCAGATGGAATCCTTGCAGTAGCTTTGGCTTTCAAGAAGCATCTCAAAATTCAAAGACACTGTCTTCCAAGTCTGAAGTGTTCAGATGTTATGATACGAAGCTCAGTTCTGAGAGAGTATACCTTTGCATTTGTTGGAATATACGTGAACACGGATATTCGGGAGGGGATCTCACTGATGATTTGGAAACAGTCCTTGCTTTGTGTGAAAATTTTGATTCATGGGGTAATCACGTATACAATGGATATGGAACGGCTCTGCTCAACTGGATGCAAGCAAGTATGGATCTCATTTTGATTGTGCTGAGCGAGCTCACCATCTGAAGAAGCTCGTCAACCATTGATTTTTTCATTGTGTCTGCCAATCTGGTAAATATCACCCAAAGCTGGAGAAATTTTGAATGTTGAGTCATCAACGCCGAGTCTGACCACATTTTGGTAGAGCTAACCATAAGTGTGAAAAGGGGTGTAAAGCTGGAGGTAGCAGACACTCAGTCCTTAATCCTCTTATCTTTTGAGCTGATTTGGGTGGAAAACTTGATGGTATTTCGAACAACAGATCGAAAAATCTTACAACTACCGAAATCGAAGAGGGAAGTGCGCAAACCATTTTGCGAAAGTTCTTCAAGGGGAGAAAGCAAGGGGAGTCTTTCAATTCATTAGTTTAAAGAACAATATCAACGATTAACAGGGACCACAATAACTTGTGCTTGTTTAGATTTCCCGATTCGAATTCGTCGGACGCTCCTATTGACAGTACTCTGTTTGTGAGCCTTGAGAGACCCACGATGCGACTGGCGTGATGTAATTTCAGTTGTTTTTATAAAAAAAAACTTCTACATACTTATTTTGTTCTTCTCGCAATCCTTCTTATCAATTGCATAAACATTTGTTACTTCCCTCAGCAATGGAAATGCGCCAAAATATTTGTCATTCCGAAAGAGTCCACCAGTAGTGACGTAGTCGATATTCTCTCGATATCCCTTCTCTCCAACGTAGGGAAGTTACTGGAATGAGTCATCCTTCAAGGCATCACACAGTTCTCTGAAGAAGCAGAAACTGTACTGGAAAGACAATTTGGCTTCAAAAGAGCTAGGCGCGTTGGCTGTTTTTCAAGTCATTATAAAAAGAAATTGGCAGGCCAGAAAGGCCGTGGTAGCGTGCCTCATTGATGTAGAAAAAACTTTTGATTCGGTTTGGGTCGACAGACTTATCTACAAACTTATTCAATTTGGCTTCCTGGTGAGTGTTACAAAAATAGCAGTTTCATGAGGAGACGTACTGCTATTGCGGTGTCTGGTGGAGGTAGTTCCGAAGTCTTTGGTATCGATTGGGGGGTCCCTTACGGGTCTATTCTAGGCCAATTTCTCGGGTGGATCTTCTAGTAAGCACCAGAATTCCGCTACATTAGATTAAGTTCTTAATGCAAAAGGATACCATATGTTCACTGACAGGTCCTGCACGAGCACCCCTTGAGCGGAAGAATAACGAAAGAAGAATTTTCATCTTGCAAGTGCCATAATCGTTAATCGATAAGGCGTATCGACACAAATTTGGCTGAATTTGGTTTAGGATACACGGCAAATGTCGGTGGTGTGGATCATGCGGATCAATTCGCTTCAACGTATTGTTTCCTCCATAAATCGCTGAATCGGTGGAAGGCTGCAATGCTTATTGGGGAGTATTTTAAAACAGCATATATAATATAAAAATTTAAAAAATATTGATTTTTTGCAAATATACATTTCTCGCTTTCAGCCTATTCATATAAGACCAATATCATTATAATAACTCTGGGTGGCTTGGGTCCGCCGGGCCTTGCTTTGTGGGTCTCGAGGACGCGTTTCGGCTGCATACAGCCATCTTCAGCTCGTTCTGGTGTCTTTGTCGCGGTATCCATCTTTTTATATGTGAAACTTTTATTGGAGGGGTAGGTCTGGTTAATTAGCTGTTAACGAGGGTCATTATCGAGGGACATTCACATATAAAAAGATGGATACCGCGACAAAGACACCAGAACGAGCTGAAGATGGCTGTATGCAGCCGAAACGCGTCCTCGAGACCCACAAAGCAAGGCTCGACGGACCCAAGCCACCCAGAGTTAATTTTGGCCTGCGGCAACACCAAAACGAACATCATTATAATAATTTATGTACTTGCAAAACTATACTAAATGTCCGTTGATTCCACAACGTGGCGCTAAGTGGTTGAAGACCAACGTCCAAAATGGTTCGGAGCGCAAAGGGTTAGGACTTTTAATTTTATTTGAATTTATGGAAAAAAATATCCTCCATTCAAATAATATTTTTGAATGTAAAACGCGTTGCTAAAATTGATTGAAAAATGTTATTTATTATATAAAGTAACTATGTTAAATTTTTCATAATAAGTTTTTCTATTTTAGCAAGGAATACTAAATACAACTGCTTTCATTATTTACCTATCATGTAAACTTTCGAGAAAAGAAAGCAATCAGTTAAGTTTATTCGAGGAAGGCATAGCACAATACTATATTTTATGTTTTACCTTCTTATACCCAAGATTCTTGAATTCAAGAATACAACGCGTAACTACTAAACTGAATCCTAAGGCCATCAAAACAATATCTTTTTCAATAACATTTCCAAGCTTTTATGTTGGAAAGAGTGATTGGGATTAAGGGGTAGTAGATATATGTATGTTGCAAAATCTTAAGAATTATTTCGTGATGCAGTCATTCGTATACTTTTGGTTTTCATCTGCTCCAAAATTTTCCGACAGATCGGGTTTCTTTCAGTTTTCACAAAAACATGTGATTCCAGTAGAATTTACTATTAACAAATATGGCTACCCTTACACATTAGATACAAAACTTGTATCTATTGTGTGTGTGTGGGCGAGAAGACTGAATTGACGTAAGTTTTCATATCTGTGGCAATGTTCTACGAAGATACTATTCCGAGCAGTAACGATCGTGCCGGCAAAGGGTATTCTTTTGTCCCATGGAATCTCATAATTAATTAAATAGATTGAAAGGTAATATATTTCAAATATTTCAATTATGACAAGCTCTATGCTTGCCATAAAATGAAAATTAGCAAAAAATTAGAATTCTTAGCAGAGTTTTTACACAGCAGCTAGGGGGAATCGCACTCTCCGCCAATCACTACGCTCGTGTCAAAGAAAAACAACAAAAAGCAATGAATTCACACGAAACTGTCTTAAAAGTATTGAGGAATGCCTCCTAGATTCAAAAAACACTAGTGAGGTTAAAGACTTCCGAATAACAGAAGGGTATATGAAAGAATTTCTGGAATACATAAACGTCCTTAAGACCCCTAGTAAGACAGCGGAAACGACAAGCACTGCAATCTCGTACTAACAATCTCTACTAAAAGTCACAGCAGACGTCTCCAACAAGGGCTCATTTCCGAATGCAGTCAAGAATCTCTGAATAAAAACCATTGTTAGAAATAGAGGTACAATTACTTAAATATAGAGGTGAAATAATCAATTAGGCAACCTTTTGCCAAGGGGAGCAGATTCAAAATGAAACTGTATATCAAATAGAGGAAAAATACACAGTCGTGACCTCTCACTAAAGGATGAATTCTCGCTATCGGAAAAATAAAACAAGCTTGACAGTCTACGAAGCTCACCGAAGAACTGTCTTCTATGAATACCTTCCTTTCGGGCACATCTGTTTGAATTTCAGAAACTGGAGGGTGTTTGATGTTCAAAGGGGCAATAAGCAAGCCATAAGCCAGGAAACCACTCGGGTGTAACAGGTCAAGCATGCAGTATTTTTTGAACATGTTGGGAGCGGCAGGGGAAGTGATGATCCCTTCAATGCTTGTTTCACCTAAAGACTACATATGATGCCTGTCAAACATACTATTCATGCGGTAGTTTGAAGTATCATTTGAATTTACGACGAAGTAGGCGAGCTCTCCGCAGATAGTTCAGCGGATTAAATGTCAACTACAAAAGATAAATGAAACTAAGTGTTTTACAAAAGGAAGCACGTATCTTTCGACAATACTGCCTCACGAGTTAAAAGGTCCTAGACAGACCGATGCTGATTAGTTCTCATAGTGTGACGGATGCTTTTGGATAATAGTCCAGTTGTTCGGTGCTATTTAAAATTCTTAAGTTGGATTAGAAAAACCCGTAACTACCTTCCAGCAAAAATATGATTCTTTCAGCACAATTGTTGTCTAAAAACTATTTTCTCTGCAGCTTTATGACCTGGCGGAAACAATTTTGCCATATTCAGTTTGATGGGTTGTATGTGGTTAATATCGATATTCTGTGCTTTAAAGAACATATTAAGAGATAGAATTTCTTTTGGGTTGGGGGTGAAGGCAATTCACGCCCGGAGTGTGGGACTCCTAGCAGCGCATGCTACCAGACTACCCACTAAACACCCCCCCCCCCTGTCAAGAGATCCTAGCCTGGAACTGTGTTACACATTACTTCGGGCTAGGCCTCTTTTTTACTTCGCCCTAGGGCGCCGTCAGCGTAGAGAAATCCTCCAGCGGGAGGGGGCAGGATGAAGGAGGACTGCTGGAAAGGGAACCCCTTTAGACCCCGCGCCCAAGGTTATCCATGGTCACTTTTTTTGCTGTAAGTATTGCCCGAAAGTAATGTGCCACACAGGTCCATTTGTCGAAACTTTTCAGCATTTCTCCGACCAGATTCTCTGGAGAAAGCTCTCCCATTACCTCCCACAAGTCTTACCGCAGCCTGTTCCACCTTCTACAGTTGATGAAGGTGTGACATGCGTCGTACCTTTCCCCTGGGCAGAAAATGCAGTCTGCGGACCGTGATTTCCCAATCTCGTGCAGATAATGCTCGTGGAGACTGAAAATACCCATGCCCGCTAAGAATCTGGGTAAGGTAATAATCAGTCTCACCGTGCCTTCGATTTAGCCATTAGAGTCGCCTTCCCAGGACTGTTGCCACTCGAGTATTGTGTCCTGCCTCTCCTCTCGGTTGACAGTATATCTTAAACCCTCCACTTTTCGGTCATAAATTCTCCGTCGCTCCTTACCAAGGAGGGCGATGGGTATGACTCCTGCGATCACCAGCACCGCCGAATCAGAGACAGTGCGGTATGCAGACGCAACCCGCAAAGCTCCTCGTCTTTGTACCTGCACCAAGCGCTTTCAGTACAGCTCCTTACTGAGAGCTCCGGCCCAGACCTTAGAGCCGTACAGTAGCACTGACTGTACAGCACTCGATAGAGTGCGAAGAGAATAGATATTATAACAGTGTTTGGATTAATATCATTGATTTATATCCTACCAGTATGGTTAAAACAAAAGGACAAACAGAATTTGACCAAGCATAGGTGAAAAATTTAGATCAATAGGGTTAGTTGATTTTTATATGTGACAAGTTCCAGTACTTACGTGCTTATTAATACCAGAAAAAAAGTTGGCACTCACCTGAAAATATTAAAATGGTATTAGAAGTATGGTTTACAATGAATTCAAAACAATTTAAAAACAAAAAAAAATGCATCAGCCAAAAAAATTTTAACAGCTAAACAAAGTGATCAAGTGATCAGTTAGGGGAAACTAGGCCAGTTATCAAAATTGGTTGTATTTAATAGTAGCCATATAGTAAGTTTCATGAAAGAAACCATATCATGAATAAGATCCTTTGCCCTTGACTTACTTTATAAGAATCAATTAAAAAATGTTGATTGGAGTCCGAGCATTGTTTTGAGTAAGTGATTTCAAAACAATTTGATGATATGTATTTTTTAAGCAAACATTTGACGCTTGGCACCAACAGTTAATTTATGCCACATTTAACAAAAGGAGGGTACACAAACTTCTATCGGCCGGAAATTCTCAGCGTCTTCTTAGCCATATATCAATCGCCACACTCATGACAATGAACAACGGCCTGCCTGTTTAATTTAAGTTTACTGTTTCTTGGAACATTCCAACGAATCAGCGACCATGATGTCATGGCCCTGCAAATAGCTTAAAAAATTCCATCGTGCTGGCCCTTTCTTAATATCTATTAGGCTGCAAATTCGCAACTTTCACTTGTTGGACGGTTTTAAAATCAAAACTGCCGGGGCGGAATGTAATGAGCTGATAAAGAAGGGTGTCAGATCACTATCTTCACGAAGTCTTCGGTACCAATCGTCAAAAATCAAAATTTATAGAGAACTATTTGATATAAGCATCACCCTTTCTACCTGCTATAAAATAAAAATACATTCAAAACTCCACTCTCCTGGAAGAACTGTTAAGGGAGCAACTATAATGCTATTTTCTTTTTGTAAAAATGCCGTTTTTCGCCACGGAACTGCAGATCTGCGTGTGTACAAACCCATCCGCTTTTGACAGAGTTTAGCAAACATGAAAGACCTTCTTATGGGTTGGAAAATCTCCCAGAAATTCAAACCAAAACTTAGTCCAGCACCTACTAACACTTGTGGGACCACACTCACTAGTTTGCCTAAATACAGCACTAGTACATAAAATAATACAGCACCATATCAACCCCTCAACAGAACATCTGGTCAGTACCACAATTAATAACACCCCCACAATGACAGCAAAAGAATCGATTAACCTCTGCTTTCCTCTGCTCAGATGACGGCATACCCGACTTAAGAAATGCCGCAACGGCATTTGTCTATTCCTATCGATTTTATTTAATTCCTGTTTCTTCACGGCATAATATAATCCTTGAGAAAGGATCCTACAAAAACCGTAATCCTACCGAAATCCTATCAAAAAACTTCTAGAAGGGATACGTTTTTCTGAAACACACAACAATATCATTAAGTTCGGGATAAGGAATGATATTGTTGTTGAGGAATTAACTTTTGCATCTTGATATCCGGTGTATCCTCGATATGATGCTGGATGACCTATTACACTGCAGTTTGCACAAGAAAATTTTCTTTGGCTCTGTCATAGCTAATTTTCATTCGTAACATGATTGAATTTCTCTGCAATCAACACAGTGGTTGCTGGCAGCCCAATTTCCGCAGTTTTTTCTGGTATTCTTAAAAATTATTACTTGTTTCGTAATTGTTGACGTTTTGTTGTTCATTTAATTCCTTGACTGCAAGAAAAGAGCGCAATAGTTGTATTATTCATATCTTGGTTTTTTATCATCAGTTTCTTTTTTTGAATTTGATTTTTCGATTGTTTTTCCAAGCCGAGGCGATAGACTCTATAAAAAAAACATTTCTAAACAGGTAATTTGCTTCAATACATCCTCTCTTTTCTTTTTTAAATTATTTATTGCTTGATATGATACAGAAAAAAACATTTTGATTATCGATCACTCAGAAGATTCGTGTAGGTTATCTTAAATCGCGGATTTTGCCATTAACCATCAATGCAAAACGATTGATGTGCATTAGGTCCACCAGCGTTCTTAGAATAGGACATGAACATTCGGCCGTTAATAAAATTTTGCAATCGCTTAAAAAATACTCATGTGCTTTAAAAAACATTCATAATATCTTTGCAGGTGAAGAGTCATGGATTTATGCATATGAGCCCTTAACATAACAGCAGTTGACTGTGTAGAACTTTCAAAACGAACCAAACTCAACAAAAATTCTTCATGCACTGCGAAGCAACAGTTCCGCTAGAGCAACGTAGAACGTTGAATCCTGGATGGTACACAACGGTTTCTTTGTCCGAAGTGTTTGGTGAAACCGAATTCACCAACAATTCACCATTATAATGCGAGCTCTCAGGCATCTCGTCAAACAATATCGAATTAATGGCTCATCGGGTGTACAGTCCTGATTACGTCAAGTGGCCGCATCGCGTCTTCCATCTGTGACATCGTTTTCCATCCGCTTTTGGTTCCGCTTGGTGCCTGTGTGGATAGCATACCTCCCTCTTTAGTAAAGCCTAAGTTTTGCCAGGCCTTAGACTTTTCTGCAAACTCTCCCAACACATTACATATGAGAACATATGAATGCGGTTTCCTATTTTCCCACTGCATTTGTAATAGATTTTGAGTTATTGTGCGCTTTTGCAAAGTACTCAACGAACATATTTGCACTATCCTTTTCACTTGTAGCGTTACTCAATATTGGTATAGTTTTACGTTTCAATTGTCCAGAGAGTAATTTGAGTTGTTTGAACATAGTTGGCCCTTTCTTTACATCTTTGATTTTAGTGCGAAGCTGAGTTTTGTAGAGAAATTTTAGTCTACGTTCTATTAAGGGTGGAATAGGGTTTTTAAATTTTTTTTCCGATTTTTTGGATTTATTTTGGATTAATGCATACCATACAATGAATGTTGTGTCCGAATTGCAAGTCAATCGAAGCAAAATTGACGAAGTTATAACTATACCTGTCGGATTTTTATACCTACCTGACTCGAGCGCGCTATTGTTACCTGCTGCAGCTGGTTCGATTTCTATAGAATTCCTTAACTCCACCCCTCTCTTTCTCTATAGAAATTCGAAAACGAGTACAAACGTGTTTGAATCTGTATTATAACTTTAGTCAATGTAGAGTATATAATTTAGTGTAGCAGTAAACGTTCTATCGAGCAGACGTACTCACACTTTCCGATTTTTGCATCATTTGAGCTCCATTTTCGTTCAGTTTTGTGTTAAAATATTGCTAAAATGCCTAAAAAGTTACAAGATCTGCTAGAACATCAACTGGTGCAAGATTATACCGATCTAAAAAAGTTGTACCTCCGCAAAACCGTAAAAACAAAGACATTTCAACAAGTAGCGCCTCAGCTAAAAAATTAAAAGTGACCATAGAAGATCAAATTACGGAGGATCTTCAAAAACACTATAGGATAATAGATTTTTTATTAGTCTTCTCAACAATTGCCACGCTAGTGAAATGTATAAAATGTCATGGAAAAATAAATTTCCATTCGCCTAAAAAAGAAGGCCTTGGATTTAACATCAAAGTGTCGTGCGAAAGCTGCAAACTGAATACAAATGTTCCGTCTACTGCAAGAATAAATTCAGGTGTTTACGAAGTTAATTATCAGTTTGCTTTCGTGATGAGGATGTTCGGCCTTGGATTAGCTGGCTGTGAAAAGTTTTGCGGCTTGATGGATTTGTCTAGTAGTTTTTTTATAAAGTTCAACATAGATTTTTTTTTATCTGCTATAAAAAAGGAAAAAGCAGCAACAGCCAAAGAGAAAAATATTAAAGATGAAGACGAACTCACTATATCAGGCGACGGAACATGGAAAAAAGGGGTTTCTAATCTTTATTCGGTGTAACCTCGTGAATTGGCTTCTGCACAGGTAAAGTTCTTGACATTTTCGTCAAAAGTTCTATTGCCACGAATGTTAAATTTGGGAAAGTAAATTAAACTCTGTCCAATACGAAGAGTGGCATGAAGATCATGTAGCTCCTGGAAAGTGTCAGGCGAATCATACTGGTGCAGCTGGAAATATGGAAGTGGAAGCGATAAAAACCATGTTTAAACGTTCGGTAAGGGATGGTGTGCGATATCGGAATTATATCGCTGACGGTGACTCCAAAGCTTACTCCGGGTTACTGAATTGTAAACCTTATGGTGATGATTTTTCAATAATGAAAAAAGAATGTGTAGGACACGTTCAAAAAAGAATGGGCACTCGTCTGCGTGTAATAGTCAAAAAGACCGTTGTAGATATTAAAAATAAGGCTGGAAAGACGGTCAAAAGAAAGAGACTGTCTAGTAAAGGGAAGTTTACGGCTAAAATGATTGATAAATTGGCGGTATACTACGGTTTGGCTATTAGACGTCACTTTGATTCTGTAGAAAATATGAAGAATGCTATCTGGGCAACCTTCTTCCACTACAGTTCGACAAACGAGGATCCACATCATGAAAAATGCCCAAGCGGTGCGGACTCCTGGTGCGAATGGCAAAAAGCTGCAGCTGCTAATGCATTAAATTCGTTCAAACATACATACAGTGCTGTTCCCAAGGATGTTTCGAATGCCATCAAGCCCATCTATGAAGATCTAAGCAAAGACGCCTTCCTGGAGCAGAACTACGCAGAACAACAATGAGAGTTTGAACCATCTTATTTGGAAAATCTCACCAAAGCACTTGGGTGGAACCTCTGTCATCGTTGAGATTGCAGCTTATGTGGCAGCCTGTGTCTTCAATGAAGGTGCTTTTATTTATTTAACCTTCATGCAAGACATGGGAATTAGCAGCGGACCAAACGCTCATGAGTGGCACGATCAACTGACTCGATACGTATAGGCCGAGCAGAGCAGGCAGCTGGAAAACGAACAAAAGGAGGAAGGATTCGTCGTAGACAGGAGCAAAAAGATGCTTTAGACATCCTGGATAATTGCAACATTCTTTATGGACCTGGCATCGATGATTCAGTGTGAGGTAAGTCGATAGAACTCGCTTATGAACGTTTGATCTTAAATTTTTTAGTGTTCAAAACTTTAAAGCGGTTTTCCCACAACTCAAATTTTCAAAGCCGGTGCCACTCATAACATCAAAACTACGGCACCGATCGTTTTCAAATCTTGAACACTATTTCTGTACATAATTTACGAAGTAACGCTGGAGAATTTTTTTCAAATTTATTAATATTTTTCATTTTACAATAACAAATTAACCGATTTTTTCGCAAAAAATCTTGTTTTTACTTTCAAAGTGTTCCCAAAAAATGTAAAATTTGAAATTTTGGAATTCCCCTTCCAAGCTTACCAAAGCGATTATGTAACGATATAATTTTGGTTTTTTAATTTCAGATGATCCAGCACCGAGTTCGGAGTGTCACTGCCATTCAACTTTTTTTTCCAGGCGCTCCAGAATAATTGCTGCCATTGCATTATTTTTCAATATTTCTTCATAAAAATTTTACACAATATTCTTCAAATGTCATACTATAATGAACCATAATTTAATAAATAAATTTCAACTGTTCCATAAAAAATAATCACAAAAATGTGCCTTTTTTCACACGAATTAACCCTATTCCCCCCTTAAATCATTACTATCATAGGTGATCTCCTTGATTAATTGGTTTATATGCCCTCCTCGGGCGAGACATCTTATTAATCACTTCTTTTTGTTTGACAGTTTCATGGTGGTATCGTCTAAAATAAGTAAACTGTTACCGTTCACTCTATATTTGGGAATGAACTTCTCCATTGCTTCGAAAATAAAGTGGTTAGACTGATTAATGAGTTGACCAATCTCCTTTTTAGACAGATTTATATTTCTGGGGGGCATGAATTCACATGCCCCCCATGAATTCACTCACAAATTTTTTTTATTTTCCCCATGTGGGTCTGAAAATCATACTCAAAACATTCCTGCGTAGCCATATCGAGAAAGGATTTTGTGCTACTTTGGCCTTCATTAGTGTCAGGTATTATAGACTTTCCATCAACTATATTTTTGCCCTTGAGCTTGTCTGCAAAAGGGATGTTTATTGAAATAAGACTGTTAACATCCACTCTATACTTGGACACTGGACACTTGGACATTGCTTCAATATTATTTTCATTGCTGACGAATATTTTTGAGAGTACCAGCCGGGTAGCTGGGTGAAAGTCACTATGGGTTTCAAAAACGCTCAGAAACAAAAATTGAACCAAAATGCTTAACCACACTAGCTCTACGTAGAACTTTTTACGATTTTTGATTTTCGACTCTATTCACTAGCATCCGTTCTAATTTAGGTCACCATTTGGTATATTTAGAATGAATTCATTCATCAACCCTGATAACGCTCAGAAAACCAATTACATCACTTTTTTATGAAGGGAAATTTTGGTACTTATGTGAACGGTATCTACTTTGAAAACTAAGAAATGGTCAATTATTTTTGAACACATATTTTCCACTTTTCCTTTCATTCAAAACAACTTCAATTCAACGCATGTGGATACGTTAGTATACCATTTCACGCTCATCTGCATATGAAACAGAATATTTTAAAATACAATTTCAACAGAGTGCTAGTTGTCCATAAAAATAAAATCGATTCAGTTGTAGTATCTAGTTTTGATCTGCCTCAAGAACAGGGGTTCTCTGTTAGACGAGTAAAATATACGATGGGAAATAGAATCAGGGAGTATCTATTAGCATAATTCTTGAATTTAAATTCTTCTTTATCCATCAGTGAACCAACTTGAAAAATTGGTATGGATCTTGCCATTGGTGTCACCAGAGGACATGTCAGCATAGTTTGATGGAGATAATGTCTTTAAAACATTTAATCTATATCCAATAAGTATACGGAAAAAGGTGATTACTGTGGGTGAAGGTCTAAGCCTTTTGCCAATAAATTCCAGCAAAAACATGAATTTATTTTGTCCACGGAAACCCTCCTCTACTCACGAAATGATTCAGCTGAATATTGAATTGGCAACATAAAGTGGGCTGTAATTGATTAGTCAGAATGACGATAGAAAGAAGAAAGAATGAAAAATGAGGGGAGGAAATCTTCCGAATAAGCGCTGCGTAATTAATAAGGGCAATCTGATTGATGCTGCTTGATAAAGGATATGTTTTTTGCCTATCGTATTCTGCAAGGAAATTATTGATGTCGTCGAATTAGGTCCCGTTGATGGACACTAAAATACAACTGCGAGCTCAACCCGAAAACGGCCCAAGGCTGTGAAACTCCAACTATCACATCATGTGGTTGTTGATTTCATTTATGAGACGAATCCTTGCGTATAAGGATGCAAAGAGTCAGCATCTATTTATTTTTATTGGAAGATAAGCTTCTTAAAGCAGTTACTTTAACCAAAGTGTGTGTGAGCACAGTTTTCTATAGACATTTGTGTAGAAATACATATATCTTTAGTAGACAATCCGAGAGGGTTTGAGATGATATAATGTAAATTGGATACTGAATTTATGATGAGGATTTCTCATGAACACCTTAAAGTATTAAGTATTGTATACTGGTAGTGCTACTTTAACGATGAAAAGAGAATCCAATATATATAATAATACCAATGTACTTCGCCGAGCAATATGTAATGTCTTCTGCGTTATTCTATTATTAAATAACCTCAAAACAAAAGGACATGTAAATATTACTTCTCGTGTAAAATATCTGCCATCAATAATTATACATGAAAATAAAATTAGAGTCAAATAGAACCAGAACGATTCTGATAAAAATCCAGAGTTCGATTGATTTAAAGAATCATTTTAAATAATGAAATAAATAATCGGCTTAAATAAATTCAAGTTGATAATGGACTATACTCTTCGTAAATTATCATTATATAAAGTTGAAAATCGCAGAGTAACTAGTCTTCGCAGCTCAACTTTTAAGAGTTTTAGTAAGAGCGAAACGAAGAGTAACTTGGATTAACCCCTTAATGACGGGCAGAGCCCGCGTACGATGGTCGGGCCAGAAGTGAATATTACGTGGAATATTTGATATGCAATTACAGCCTGATGCAATAATTGTTTATTACAAATTGTTTATTACAAAATGTTTATTTATACAATAATACAAAATTAGTAATTTTGCAAATTAGCAAAATTATCAGGACAATTCTCACTGCTTTCATCACGAAATCTCTTTCTTGAGAACATCTTCTGGGGTTGCTTTTCTAGAATTTACGAACGTAAATTTCGACGTTCGAAAGTGACCAAGAACAAATTGACACTGATCACGATCCAAAGAGATAACAGAAATACAGCACGAGCCTTGTTTGTGTTATCTACAAACCGCGATCGTCCTACCACGGGCGATGGCCGTCATGTTTACAATTGAGGAGCGTTTACACAAAGCGATACAAAAAAAAATTTGTTTTTTTTTCAGTAGATGTTTTTTTTATATGCTATTCTAATTGTAAGGCATTGAAATGAAATAGCAACATAGTTTAGTAATTGTTTTAAATACAATTGGGAATGCGCTACAAAAATTTGGAAATTATTGTGTTCTTATGAAATAATGAGACCTGAAATCGGATCGTTTTCTCAATTTTGATACAACTACAGAAGTTGTATCGTTTTGAGAAAACCCCCATAGAATAAAGTATGGACTGGGCTGTTATGTTGGATGAAGACCTAGTGTGAGGTGAGATTCATGCTCAGCTGTTGGATGTACATGGGTTAAATAAATAAAATACTTTTTGGTTTTATTTCTATTTATTTAGAAAAAAAAAACAATAAAATTACATATAAATCTTTGGGATAGAAAAAAATTATACGACTGGCTCTTCATCATCATAGTTCCGTCTAATATTGTCCTGGTCAGAACCTGAGCCCTGAAGCACGTCTTGATAAAATAATTCTGCATCTGGATCGTCGGATATATCACAAAACTTTAATAAGCTTTAAATATCAATTTTCTTCTTTGAAGATATCATATTCGTCTTTGGCAACTGGATACAATCAAATCTCATAAATGATTTTTTGATCTTTTTAATATCAGTAGTCACTGGTGAAGCAGAGTAGGTATCTTGAACACCAACTTCGACATCCTTCGAATTATTTCGGGATCTAACGACAGTAAAATTTATTATACGTGTTTGAGATATTTTAAACGGCAGTTTAGATTTAACTATTTCTTTTGCCTTTGTTTTCATGTCAAAAGTAAACCAATCTCTACCCCATTCGTTGACTTGGCCATGTTTCTTCAATATCTCAATGTATTCCTTCGGCGAAGTAATAGTTTCACGTCGACGATAGTCTTTTTCGACTCTTCCAAACACTCTGTCTCGCGGCATAAAACTATGTCCTCTAATAGGAAAGAAATGACTTAGCTTAGTGAATACCTTGCTAGAAGCCATGAAACTTGCAAGCATTGTTACCATTATAAAATTTTTGTTCTGACTAGAACAAGAATCTGAGTATAGCTCAATCTTTAATTTTTGTTTATTTTCTGTTAAACACTTTGCTTCCAACTTTTTCAAATAGTTTTGAACGGCTGAGGCTATCTCATTGGCTCCGCGACTACTTTGATTTTCTAGCCATACATAAAACTCTATATCATTATGTTTGGTTTTTGGTTTATGCTGCATTATACAAAGGTTATATAACCAAGCTTGACGAGAATAGAATACCTCTCCAACGCTCAACTTTGGAAGCGGTTGATTTTGCTGGCAATCAAAACAAATTTTTATTACTGTTTCTCCAGTATATGCACTCTCATTATCGTAGCCATTCAATAAAGAAAAAACTTTTTAGCTCTTAGTTTATGAAGACGATATTCGGTACGAATGTTGTTTTTAGTTTCCAAATCCTTCGCATTTTTTATTTTAATCAAAAATTCTTTGCAGGCTGAGCATGTATCTTCATGAGGGTTTCCAAATCCTAAGTTGAAGTTTTTATAGAATACTGATTTATATTTCGATAAAGAACATGTTTTTCTGTAAGTTATTTTTTGATTTTCTGTAAATTTGTCGTACATCGATTTCAAATTTAGTTCGGGAGGTAAGTACGATCTGGAACATTTATTTCGTGAATAATAACTTTCGTGGCATTTATATTTCATAATGTCTTCTTTTATTAGCTCAGTCATAGCTGCAATATCTGCCAGTTGTTTTACATTCTTACCTCCTCGCCGCTCCTTTGGTTGTGATCCAGTTGCCAAAAAAGCATTGGCCACGCGTAGAAGGCGCATACGTTGAGTACCGGTGATTGAAGTAAACGTTTTAGAACAAACCTGTACTTCCTCACCATTCTCCTTGAGCACAAAGTAGGTGATTGACATCTTACGAAAGTTTGCCGATTGCGTCACTTTTGTTCGCCTTTTGGGGGTAGCCACACGCATAAACTTCAACAAAAACATGTCCTGCTCGATTTTCGTAGCATTTAAGTACAGTTTTCGTCTGAATTCTGTAACAAAAAAAGTGCTGTGTACTTGTGGTTTGTCGTAGCTAGCCCAAACAGTTCGCTTGGATGTACAAATTCACATCAAAATGCGGCGGAGCAAATTGCGATTAGAAATGAGACGGTCGCCATCTTGCACCCTGTTACCTCTCATCGCGTTTGTTGTGTAAAGCACAATAAAAAAAACAAATATTCACTCGGAAAATATTGCGCTCTGAATTAATCAGTTAAATAGGAAGTAGTTACCTTTCATATCATCTAACGTTAGTTTTGACGACTGACAGAAAGTCCTTTTGTTGATACCGGTTATTGATATATCTAAATGATGATCGCAGTTGAAATCAGGGTCTCCTTTGCCTTCAGATGTGTATTTGGAGGTATTACAACGTTGGTGATGTTGCCTATGCTTTCGTCCTCGGTTGATTGTAATAACAGGAGAATTATACTCTTCGTTATTCATGTTAATTAGTTCACAAAAACAATGAGCGTGCTTTCTCAATGACGAAATAATCAACACTAACATCTATCAAAATATGAATGCAAACATCACGTGTCATTTTTAGAAAGGCAAAAAATTTAAATTGAAGGAATCCGTCGCCTACCGCGTTTGTTGTATCGCTTTGAGAAAACTCGCCCTTGGTAGATGTTTCACTTTGATATAACTCCGCAAGTTTGCAATACAATTTCAATGCCTTGTGTACCATTTCCTGAAAATTCATTGATACTATCGTATGCAGCTCTAGAAAAGGTGTCCGAAACCGCGAAAAACCCGAAAATTAAAATTTGTTGGTTGTATCGCTTTGAAAAAACGCTCCTCAATTGGCCCGATCAGCGTGTTACACAAGTTGTGCGAATTACCCGAACGCTGCGCGAGCTTGTATACGATTTCGGCCCAACATCTTCGAATCTCAATCGTAGGTTAAGGGGTTAAGCACAGCATGGTTATCCGGAGCTTTAAATAGGTGAAGGTGAAGCCATTTGGGGAATTTTTTTTGGATAGGGAAACACCTGTTACTAGTAAAACTTAAGCAGGTTATACATTCCTTAGTCTGTAAATCTTGGAGATGCAGTGAATTTACACCAAATCTATGGTTCGGTTGAGTTATTTCAGGCATTTCAATCAGTGTTTCCAAGGAATTTTTTTTTCTTTCGAAACAGTGTCATCTTAAGATAATTTCCCAACGAAACCCAAAGGAGGCAAGAAGTCATGTATGGTCTTGCTGCTAGGCATGCGACACATCAAAGTCCAAAGCTACACAAAAGAAAGACTGTATAATTGAAAAATAAAATGAAAATTGTTTTTGTTTCTTTAAACATTAGATTAATTTTTTATTATAGTATAACGTTTTCGTATAACTTCAGTACTGAAGAAGACCACAAATAGTGGTCGAAAGCGTTATACCATAATAAAAAATCAATCTAATGTTTAAAGAAACAAAAACAATTTTCATTTTATTTTTCAATTATTTTACACATTAGAAACCGACGGACATAACACCTACTTAGAAAGACTATGTTAAGAAAGAAAGACGAACCCTTAGATCAAAAACGAACGTGATGCGTGTGATCTAAGCGAATCTGCAGAACAGCGCAACACGAACCTTGGGAAGCACTAAGTGTAACGAAATAGTTGAGCAGTTAGTTATTTATTTCATGACTGCTAACTGTTACATACCGATTTTTATTAACAAGAATAGAGCCGAAGTGATTGACAAAAAGCCTCGGCTGTTCTAGTGCAATCCATGAAGAGGGTTTAGAACGACTTCATGAACGCTACTAAAGGATATAGGTCTTCACTTCATGCGAACCCGTTGCAAATTCCAAAAGAAATCAACATAAAAGTGAAACATAATATACTATAATTAATATACTAACATATAGTTACAGAGAAATGGTAAAATGGAAGAAAAATGGAAAATGGAAATCGAAGGTAAGCTGGGGGAACGGAAACTGGGAAAGACAAAGAAAAACGATATAACTAGGCTGTTGATCCGATCATAGAGAAACTCCCAGCAACTGACAAAGTGTATTCGATCCGCTGATAAAAGCGAATACCATTATAAAACGGGTCTTAGGGAAAATATACCGAACCTTTCCATCTATAGCTTCAACAGTGGTATGCATTACCTACAATTTTATGCTCTCAACCTCGTGTATACATAAAACATAAATACATAAAAACAGCGTGTACACCCCGGCCTTTGTTCCAACCATACGCAAACCTTCCAGAACGCAGGCCAGAGAGAGAGAGAGAGAGAGAGAGAGTAACCTTGTCATCATCATACAGCCTTAATAATGTTAAAATGAAAAATATAGCTGCTGGATTTTGAAGGTTTATTTAAAAGATTCATATACTAAATTAGATAGATAAATATACTAAATCAAATGGATGATGGAACTTCTAACAATAAGGATAATCTCGCCTTTTGCCAAGGAAAATGGAGAAAAACTTGAAGATAAGGACTAACAGTCATGCACCAGATAGTGATGTAACATAGTGTCACCGTTTGCCTGGGTACACAATTAACGTTAAGTGTTAAAGAAGTAAATAGGGAGAATCTCAGAACGATAGCATATGCTGACGATAAACTGCTATTGATCAGTGGAAGGTTTATGAAAACTAAATTTATGTCAGATCAATATCGCGCTCTTGGTTCTTTTAAGGTGGGCGTAATTAAACGCTGAAAACTAGAAAACACAATAGCTTGGTGAAAACGATAAAATATCTAGGAGCAACTTTAGATGAAAATTTTTCAGACAGGCAGTCAGAGTGCTAAATCGGCACTGGTATGGTGGGCAATGCTGCGAAAGGAAACCATCACAAAAGTTACTGGAGAAGATCTAGCGAATAACCTGCCTTGACCTGCCAGGCGCCATTAGGAGTACGCCCACTGCTGCAATGGAGGTAATGCTCCATCTTATGCCGCTCAATAAATTGATTTTTAAGGATGCATTACTTGCGAACATCGTGTGTAATGACAAAGGAAATGTCGAAAGAAGAAACCCAAGAGACACTTGCCCGGTGCCAACTTCATTTAATCCTGATTTTTTCTAATATACAACTTTTCCACAGAATGTGAGTATTCCAACTCTACAGCATCCGAAGAACTTCGCGATTTATTATTTTATAAAAAATTCTTGAAATAACACGCGGAGAAAACTTGCATTTGATTCAATACCTTTAATCATTCAGACCTTCAATAAGAAAAGTTATCTAGATATCCGTTCAATTAAAGAAAGAAAAAATCAAAAGAAATAAATGGTTTACCCAGCGTTGCCAGATTTTTTTTTTTTGCCAAGTCGGGATCTTGGAACTTTTTGAGTAAAAGAAGCGGGATTTTTTTTGTCGAAAACAGGACATAGTAAAAAAACGTATAAAATCAAAAGTTTTTGAATATTTATCTTTTTATTTGAATTCAAATTACGTTTACGTGACCATAAATAGCAAAAATATCCATAGAAAATGTATTTTAATAAAACTATGATATTTTAAATCAGATTTACCCTATTATTAAATAGTTGAGTCTTATTCGTCTTCTTAATAATAAAAAAAAAAATAAAAAAAAATAGAAATTAAAATCAAAAAAGTTTTATTCATTAGAAAAATATGGAGTTTCAAACAATAGTCTGAGAAATGAGTGTTACAAATTGCAACTAACAATAAGAGAATAATTATTTATAAGAATTATTTATTCATGATATTGCTGTGAAGATTTAACTTCTGTTAAAGTATCCCTTTTCTCTTTCATAAAGATGAAGAACTCTTCACAGGATAGCTGTAGATTGAACTGGGTGAGTAATTCTGCTTTCATTAAATTTACGTAGTATTTATTTCTAGCATCCGAGCATTTTAAATTCATCTGGGAAAAAACGCGTTCAGGAAAGCAGTTTGATGTTGGGATACTAATTATGAAAGACACTAGTTTAAACATATTCCTGGTATCTTTTTTGGAAACTTTTGAAAGAGTTGGTGCCATTTCTGTACGGTGGTGGCAGTGGTGTCTTTGCAATTTCCTACTAATACGTCCGAGAATGATTTCAACAAGTTAAATTCTTCATATGAGTTATCTACCGAAATATTGTCTGTCAATTTTATTGAAGATACAGCATTTTCAATCATGTCGAAACTAATTTCATTTTTGATTGTTTTTCATTTAATATATTGTTTGCGATTTGTGTAAAAAAGTTTAAAGTTTTTGATGGCTTTGATCCGTTTAGATTGAAGCAATTTCCCATCCTTTAGCCTTTGAGTCAATCTTGAGTGGAAGAGGCATAATGACCCATGCATTTCTGTTATGGCAATATCATTTCCCTGAGACTCTTTTATTAATGTATCAAAAGCACTCATCACATTATAAACAAAATGCAAGCAGACTAGAGTTTTGATTTCCTCGGCTTCAGAGTTAAAAATTTTTTCAATGGCTTTCGCACATGATTCTAGTTTATCAAAGTAGCTTTTTAAAGCAGGACAAACCTTGATTACTCTCTCAACAGCAGGACAGAGCGACAGAAATCTTAAATTTACGTGACGTAATAATTCGACCCACTCCATTTCTATAGTTTCAAATATCTCCATCATATCCGCTGGACGTTTAGCAGAATGCGAGAAATGGCCGTATATTTTTAAGATAATAGCTTCTACATCGATGTCTAATTTATGACATGCAAATTTGCTCATGTTATGCAAGATGTGAACTGAACAGTTAGCTTTTAATATTTTAAAACAGAATGATTTGACCCAATGTTTACATTTGCATTGTCAGCACCATATGATGTTACTTGCATTAATTTTAAATTATGTTTATCGATTGTTTCACAAAGTACCTTTGTTATTTGGTCAGCAGTTTCGTCATTACTCTCCACAAAATCTATTATTTTGTTTTGTATTTCTTTGTCCAAACTGAAATATCGCTGAATTATTGGAAACATTTTCCGGTTTCCTTTATTGCTGGCATCCGTAGAAATCGAAAAAATAAATAAATCTTCCTTTAAATTTAGAATGACGTCCTTCAAAGGTTCTTTTGCCAATACTTGACAAACTATTGCTTGACACTTTGTCCTACCACATTTAACATTCTTAGCTATCTTAGAATTGGCGTACATGGGAGGTAATAACTTTTGAAAACAATCCATACTATTGTAGCCGTACGAATGTTTAACGGTGTGATATATAGAAGTAATTTCTGCAGCTGACGTTTTGTACATAATATCATCGCGATCAGATTTGGAAGTACCCGGTGCCTGGAAATAGCGAGTTATGTTTCTTGCAGCGCGAGAACCAGTGATCTTCGAGTGAATACTTGTTTTTGAATGCTTCACTACGTCGTTTAATCCGCCATGAGAAATAGTAAACTCTATTTTACACAGTTTACAAGTTTTACACTCATTAAGTTTTACATAAGTTTTACACTCATCCGATGTCACAATAAGCAACAAAATATAATCATTCTGCCAATTTGTACTGTATTTCGTGAGCCGATGTTTTCCTAGTTTGGCTTTCTTCTTGAGTGCAATGTCCTCCGGTTCCGAGCAATTCAAAACATCACTATCGGTTTCATTCGTCTTTAAACGATTCTAATAAGTAAGTTATACTAAATAACGCACGAAACGCAACTCAATATCGGCTCACTGATTTCTAAGCACTAAAACAAATCGTATTCGTTGTTCCTTCGTACGTAATCTCACGTTCTCGCGAAGTATCTATAACTTTATTCGTGCGGTTTGCTATGAGATGGCATAACTTGTATAATATTATATCATTCCAATATTGCGAACCTGCGTTGGGAAGCTACTGTCATTGTACGTCGTTTCAGTGTATGTCATTTATTTGAAACGTTAACAACAATTTTTTTTTTTCACTCAAATATGTCGAACTTTGTTCCTGAAAAAGTGTTTTTGCGGGGAGTTCATCTTCATTACTTTAATATGAAGAAAACTGCTGCCGAAAGTCATCGTATTTTGGTGGAAGTTTATGGTGAACATGCTCTAGCTAAGCGAACCTGCCAAAAGTGGTTTGCACGATTTGAATTTGAATTGAATAAAGCTTTATTGATAGTAATAAGTTTGTGTTATAACATACATGTCACTTAATTTAGAGTTCTGAAAAATTCATTAATTCATTTCTTCTACGGTAATTGTTTCAGCTGTGCTGGTATTAATTTTTCACGGTTGGTTTAGCAATTTGAAGGAAAAAATGAACAAAAAACCTTGGCTGTGCCTAATAATACCTAAAACTAAATAAAACCTATATCCTATACTTATGTACTACTTATATTCTAATTTTAAAGTTAATGTACTCATACAATTTTCTGAGCATTAAGAATTTATCAATAACAGAAGACATTGTTAAGGCAAAACTTACACTATAGGAAAGTGCTTTCAATTGCTAAGAGAAGCTATAAGAGGGTTAGATGAGTTGCTGGCTGAAGCCATTAATTTAAGTTGCCGCGAGTCCGCGAGCTGTTTTATAGGATCAACTCCAGTAAGTTCATGTAATTTCCGAGTAGAGAAATAGAAAGGTTTGTCAAACGCCATTTTCAGGAATCTGTTTTGGGTGGCTTGAAGCTTGGCTTTTAAGTATTCGGCACATTGATTCCAAGTTGGAGCTCCATAAAGCATGATTGGTTGTAGCACCATTTTTACGATGAGAGTCTTGTTTTTTAAGTTAAGGCTGGACTTCCGATTTAGTAGTGGATATAATGCTATGGCGGAATGTAATGTCTTATTGCGTATGTGTTCGATGTGGTTTCGAAACGTTAATTTTGGATCTAGCACCAAACCGAGATAGGATGATTCGTTGTCCCAAGGTATGCATTGGCCCAAAAAGTTTAAGCATCTGCCAGGAAGCATAGTGGGTTTTCGCTTCTTACTGAAGTAAATTGCTCTCGTTTTGCCCACATTGATTTTAACTTTCCATCTGTGGAAATATTGGTATGAGCTCTCTAGTCCTTGTTCTATGCTATTTATAATAGTCTCCGGTTCTGTTCCTATTGCATAAAGGCAAGTATCATCTGCAAAGGTCGCTATTTGGCAATTAATGTTTGTTGGGAAGTCCGAAGTATAAATGTTGTAGAGAGTGGGACTTAAGCAAGAGCCTTGCGGGACACCCGATGGAATGTTTTTTATTGAGGAGAGTCTGCCTCGTATTTTAACTTGATATTTCCTTTCGTGTAAGAAGGAAGCTATGAGGCTTGTCAAGTATTGCGGAAAGTTAAATTGTTTGAGTTTATAGAGAAGCCCTTCGTGCCAAACAGTATCAAAGGCTTTCTCTATGTCTAACACCACCATGCCAACTGATTTCTTTTCATTTAAGGCTGCCTTAATTTCTTTGGTTACTCGAAATAATTGATGCTCTGTGGAATATCCTCGCCTGAAGCCAAATTGGAAGTTAGGAAGGATCATTTTATCATCGGCGTTTTCGGCGATTCTTTTTAGGATCAATTTTTCGAATAGTTTTCCCAAAGCTGACAATAAGCTTATTGGTCTGTAGCTCGCAGGTACATGTGGGTCTTTACCTGGTTTCAATATTGGGATCACAGTAGCATGTTTCCAAGATAAGGGAAAGTAGCTTGATCTAAGACATGCGTTAAATACATGGCAAGTGAGAACTATTGCTTTCTTTGGTAGATTTTTCAATACGATGTTGGGTATTCCATCAATACCTGGTGCTTTATTATTACTCAATTTTTTCAGTGCAGCAGTTATCTCTTCGGTGCGAATAAAGTCTTTATGTGGTATACTTGAAGAGCTCATCTCCTTTTCAAATGATTTTTTGACCATCATATCGGTGATGGAATTATAACTGGATTGTGCTAAAGAATGAAAGGTGAGAAACTTATCGGCAAGGAGTTCGGCTTTTTCCTTATTGGAATGTGCCTGATATCCTTTATCATCTGTTAGTGGATAGGGCAAACTGTGTTGCTTTCGTTTGAATATTTTATTTAGTTTCCATACTTTCCGCGAGTTGAAGTCTAAATGTTCCAACATATTGTTCCATTGGCGATTGCGTAACGAAGAGATTTTCTTTCGAATTGCAGTAGTAAGGCTGTTAACACCATTTTTTGTAGAAGCAAGTCGTGTTCTTTGCCATTCTCGTCGGAGCGAGTTTCTTGTCCTAATGAGTTTGTAAGTTTCATTATCAAGCTCTAGCCACTGGAGTTTACTCTTGAATTTTGGGACACTGCATTCGATAGCTTCCCAGATAGTCTTTTTAAGAGAATCAACGGTTTCATCGATATCTGAGGCTGAGTGCAGCTTTTCGATCGTAAACCGATTTATGGATAATTTTTGGTTGATGTAACTGCGAAACTTGGGCCACTCAGCTTTTTTAAAAAGAAAGAACTGATTTGGCTGCTCAATGGAGCGTTCTGCAGTTCCAATTGTAAAATATACAGGCAAATGTGGAGAGGAAAGGGCTTGCATTACACTAAGCTCAGACAAATGAACATTTTCGTCGCTCAACACTATATCGAGGGTTGAGCCGATACCTTTTGCCGAGTAGTATGTGGGTTCATCTGGCGAGTGTATAAAAATGTTGTTATACTCTATAAGCTTATATAGTGCGCGTCCTGTAAGATTGGAGCGAGTGCAGTTCCATTGCTGATGACGAGCATTCAAATCACCACAAAGCAGGTATCTATGGTTTTGTTTGCAAAATCTCTCTATATCTCTCACGAAGTGATTTACTTTATCCTTAGTGTTTTTGGTACCCGGAAAATAGACGCTGTAAATTTTTAAATTCAGCTCTTCAATAAATATTCCGACATTTTCTATAATGGACGAATTCATTTCTGGCATGAGAGAGTGACGGATTGACTTTTTTATGGCGATCGCTACTCCTCCACCGATTTTATTTACTCGGTCTTTCCTATAAATGTCGTATAAGGGATGTTTTAATTTATCTTTCGGCCCTAACCATGTCTCTGTTATTACAAAAATATCTATGTTATAATTAGTTATAAAATTAAATGTTTCTAAACTTTTGTTCCTTATGCTCTGAGCATTCCAAATTAATATTTTGATCAATTCAACCCGTATAAGAACTTAATTGATAGATTTACTATGACATTGAATTGTTCGTTTCTAGATTTACACGATGCTAAATTTTTAATTAGTTCCTGGGATATCTCCAGTAGCACTGCTGGTGGAAAGAGATTGCAGTTAGTGGAATAAGGTGCTGTTGCAGAGCTCTGCTGACTTATTGAGCAATATGTTGCGCGCGGAGAGTTATGTGTAGAGGTTGTTGTCTCTGCTGATTTGGTTGGAAGCTTTGGGAAATCCGTTTCCGAAAAATTGAATTGCTTTTTCCTCGGATATGTAGTTTTAGGCTTGTTATTTTGTTTTAATACTTTGCCTTTTATTTCAATGTACTCTTTCCTGCTCTGGCACTCAGGAGCGTTAGAATAGTGTGGACCGTTGCAGTTGCAACACAAGATTTTGTCGTTTTGTTTATCTGTGAGTGTGCATTGCGATAGTTGATGGGGGCCACTACATATAGCACATCTTGGTGGAAGATGGCAATGACTCGAGCCATGGCCAAAACGCTGGCAGTTTCTACACTGCGTGGGCCCTTTGCGTCGGCTAGAGTAATAATCCCATCGTACTATTGTGTGCATAATTGTGCGAATGCTTCGCAGCTCTTGCATTTTGACATCTCGTTGCAGATAAAGAAGATAGAATACATTCTCACGTGCGTCTTTGTTGGAATTAAACTTTTTGATATCATTCACGCTTAGGTTGTGATCTGCTTTCAGAATCTTTTTTAAGTCTTCACAGGGCATATCATGCAGCCCTGATAATGTTACTTTTAATGGGCGGAGATCTGCCCGTTGGAAAGTAAAAAAATTTACTTTTTTATTTTTCAAATGTTCTTCCAACTTCGTGTAGTCTTCATTTGATGTCAGGAACACTCGTTTGCCAATGGACATCAATTTGATTGAGTACTTTTCGATTTTCAATTCTTTGAGAATTGCATCGATGGTGTCACGGGGAAGATCAATAAAAGTAATCGGCGGAACTCTTACCTTGGCTTTAGATTCGGTGTCTGCTTTACCACTGCTATCATCACCATTCGGGAGATCGGCAAGGGGTAGAAATCGGTTGGCTGGTGATAAAGTTGTAGTATTTCGCGGCATTTTAAAGTGATCCCTAAGTAGGGAACTTGCCGGCGAAGAGTCCCGGCTTCTTTTCCTGTTTTCCACAGGAGTAAAGTTATCCGATGGCTTCACACTCAACTTAAATATTACTTCAATGACTAGTCTTTTTAAAGAATATAACGTTCAAAACAATTGAAAGTAACGGAGAAAAATTAATGTCACTATGAATCACACTGGAAGAAAATAGAAACACGTTTGTACCGCTCAACTGTCGATACAGAAGTGCATTTTAGCTTGGAAGACGATGAACGTCCTGGGCAGCCAAAAAAGTTTAGAGATGAAGAACTGGAAGCATTACTCGCTGAAGATTGTTGCCAAACACAGGAAGAGCTCGCAGAATCTTTGGGTGTCACTCCAGCAGCCATTTCGAAACGTTCAAAAGCAGCTGAATATATTCAAAAGCAAGGAAATTGGGTTCCGCATGAACTCAAGCCGAGAAACGTCGAAAGGCGGTTTTGCATGTCCGAAATGCTGCTGGAACGCCACAAAAATAAGTCATTTTCGCATCGTATAGTTACTGGTGATGAAAAGTGGATCCATTACGACAACCCAAAGCGCAAAAAATCATATGTGAAATCCGGCCAACCAGCCAAATCAACGGCAACGCCGAATACCCATGGCGCGAAGGTAATGGTCTGTATTTGGTCGAATCAGAAGGGTGTGCTGTATTATGAGCTGCTAAAACCGGGTGAAACCTTCAATGGAGCACGCTACCGAACTCAATTAATCCGTTTGAAGAGAGCAGTAGCCGAAAAACGGCCAGAATATGCGAGCAGACACGAGGCAATAATTTTCCATCATGACAATGCTCGGCCCCACGTTGCTTTTCCGGTTAAGAACTATTTGGAAAACTGTGGATGGGAAGTTTTACCCCACCCGCCTCATAGCCCAGACCTTGCCCCTTCTGACTACCATTTGTTCCGATCGATGCAGAACGCCCTCATTGGAATACGGCGCTATATATACTCAAGCCGGCGCAGTTCTTTTGGGATGGGATCCAACAATTGCCAGAAAGATGGAAAAAGGTCATAGCTTCAGGATGGGCAATACTTTGAATAATACTATTGTACATGTTCTTCTTAAATAAACGTTCAAATTTTGAAAAAACAAACCACACGAATTAAGTTATATACCCAATAGATGTTTAAAACAAATTAGAATAAGAAAAGAGCGATAGAGACAGAGAAGATGTCGCAGTCGCACGCACCGATTTCGTGACGCACCCCTCTCTCTCTCTCCTGGTCGCTTATGTTCATTACGCGCCGGGCAGGTGTCTACACTTTTTTGAACCAGCCGCCCGCGCTTTCTCAGTACGCTGCACGCTCGGTCGAGTTATTCCCGAAGAGCGGGACTGAGCCTGCCCCGCGAGGGACATACAATTTTGATTTCAAAATCGGGACATCCTGCCAAAATCGGAACGTCTGCTAAACAATTTACGCCACTACACAATGATTTTGCAAATGTGTACGAATTTTATAAGCCAATATGGATTGTAAAACACCGATTTATAGTGCAATAATTTGATCCAATAACAACTTAAATGTGATAAAAAAATTATTAACACGTAAGGTAAAGAGAAACTGTCGTTTATTGATTGAAAATTCTTAAGGGGGCGTCAAGTTGTCATCACATATTTGCAAGATTTGCGACTTGAAATTATGATAGTCATATTTTTTTTGGGGTTAGCAACATTGAGCAAACGCAAGTTAAATTAATAAAGTTTCCATCGACTTCATCATTTTGTAATACCCCAGAGCACATCGTTTTTTGGTAGAAATTATGATATTTTGTAAGCAACTTAATCATCTTTCCATCAATAAAAGTATTGCTACCTAATATGAATAGGAAAAAATTTGTGAGCTTCAAATTTGAATAGAAGGAAGAAAGAAGTTTGTGCTTTCCGGGAAATTTAAGAGTATAATATTTTGAAAATTATGAAATGTCCACACCAAACAGCTGCTATTTAAAGAAGTTTCGTTAATGAGTGCTTACCGAAAATAATAAAATAAGTCGCGGCATACAATACCATAAAATGTTATGCAGATGCGAAATGGAGCAGAAACAGAAAAATAGTATTTTTCATCTAATTTCCCTGCTAATTTATGCGTTCAATCTACTAACAACCATACATCAGCCCTACTATTTGTTTATTTATCATTCAGATTGAAAACAATCACTAACTGATTTTCTATTTTATTTAAACTATTTTCTTTTCGGGAATGAATCAACAATGTACAAACAGCACACACAGCCTTTCATTGAAAATTTGTACTATGGAGTAATAAATTATTGATTCCTGAAATGTACGAATTAACCTATTCAAGTTGACCAACACCTTCTTACCAATTTTCACATGGAATACAAATGACCCGCAAGGAAAGCGCATCATATTTTATTTTAAATGACATCATTGGACTGAATGGAGCATATGGAAGTCTCGATCCAATCAACTTTATACACCTTGATTTCGCAGGGTTGGGGAAATAACAATACAAACGAAAAAGTGCGATTCAGAAGCACAACTTAGAATAAATTCACATTGTATTAATACATATTATCTAGTTGGGACTCTGGCACGACAGGAAGCATTTTGGAATTGAAATAAGACAAGCGATTCGAAAAAAGGTGTGAGAAGTTTGCATCATTGCAAACGCAATTGTCTTCAATTTTTTCACTTTTTCAATGTTTTTAGGATAATTTGATTGAAAATTTTATTCGCACAATTGAAATTTGCACTCTACTAAATTTTAATTTAATATTCAGCCGTCTTCTAAAAAGAAAAAGGGGGAAATTTATGAACTTGCAAAGATGCAAACTTCGGACACGTTCCGAAATAATCGGTTGAGTTGGTATTGCTTGATATTGTGGAGCAACAACTCGATCATCGTTGAAATTGAGTTTTCATCGATCCATCGATTGTTTTAGAAATGTTTTTGTTTTGAAAAGGGTTTGCTTCAGGATTTCTTCTTCTTTTTGTTTATCAAAAAAGGCTTGATGGTGCACAGATTTTTGACATTAACATGCCCTTTTTAAAGTTGTTGACCTGGTAAGGCAAACGTCTCCTTAAATGTTTCGTAGACAACACTCGTACCTGTATCTTAAACTCGGTCTGCTTCTAAGTTTTCTTTTCAATAAGTTCAAGAAAGTTTACGTAATTCAATCTTATTTCGAAACATTACATTACATTACATTTCAAAAATTATGAAATACAAGATTCGTTCGAAAATGAATCGAAATTCTACCATTTAAATAAAGCACTTCAAAATACATTATTTTAGGTTAAATTTCCGATACTATGGTCGGATAAATGCTTAGAACGGTTGACAAATTGAAACGCGTGGCACGATATGCTCGGGCAGTCCTGAAACTTATAAAAGGCATACTGGAGCGTCAGGGATGGAAGGATCTCTTTTCTAGTACTTCCTTCCCGCTAGAGACGGGATTTCCGTAATCTGAAGTTGCCTCTAGGCATAGGAACACGAGAACTAGCCCACTAATGTGACAAACGGATCCCAGGTAGGCAGGGGGAGATCAGTAGGCAAAAACAAAAGAAGACAGTGAAAACAGTGAGTGGCAGACAGTGAGCAGCAGAGTGAGCAAGAGAATGGCATCGGACTTCGATGCCAAACTCGCAAAGGAGAGGGATTATTTTGCGAGAAAAGCAAAAAAAGCGTTAAACTTCTCTGCCGGCAGTTTAACGTGGATGTACGTGAGGATTTTATAGCTGAGCTCGGAGGCGCCTGCAAGATGCCACTGGATCATATGGCTTTTGAGGAAGACGAAGCGAATAACGCTTCGTTCGCTTCGATAACGGATAACGCTGCTAACACTGTTTCTAGATCGAACCGGTGGAAGCAAGCCTCATGGACGAGCAAAAGTAATCAGACTTGGACAGCAGCGATGAGAACGAAACAAAAGAAAAAATAAGTAAAAGCGTAACGTTGCAGATTTTCCCTCTTTTGAAAGAATTTTCTAAAAATGTGTGTAATGCCAATGAAAACAACTCTCGTAGCACCGAAAATGTAACAAATGCTCGGAATAGTAACCCAAATAGATTCATAGACGTAAAAGATTTCGTTCTGGTTTTTCAGTCTCTAGAAAACCCACGCGAAAAACGGGATGCATACATTTCGCTAGCATTCAAACTTTGTGGTAGCAATGCGTCAAATTAAATTTGCTATATTGGATTAATGTTCGCTTGTGCCGACCTACATACGGAATTCCATTCAGGACTTTTTAAAAACTGAAAGACCAGATTTTTTGTTTTTGTGTGAAACGAAGCTTAAGCCCCATTATCGAGTGCTCATGGATCACTACAAAGCCTTTCGAGAAGACGCATCGGACAGTAGTTTGGGAGTCACTATCATGACGAAAAAATGGATAAAAAATCAACGTCGCTTCATCTTTGGACTGCACGCTATCGAAGCAATGTGCGTCAGTGAAACGGCGAAACTTTTGTAATTGTAGGTGTATACATAAATTACAAACATTTAGCATCCGACATCGTCGATGATCTTGAACTTATTCTCAGAATTACTTCCTCAAACATCACGCAACTTTGCCTACAGAGACCTTTCCCAAGAAATTATCGTTTTACACGAAAAGCGTAAAGCACTGAGAAATAGACTTACATGCTTATATCACCGCAACCTGAATACGGAAGGCAATGCATATAAGCATATAGCGACGTCTATAAAATGGCTTAACATTTCCATCATTAACAAACAAGAAAGTACCTGAACGGTAAATTCGAAGACCGGTTAAGTCGAATCACACCTGGAGCGGATATGTTCAAAAAATAAATATAATCACGGGTCGAAAGCTCTGCTCTGGAAACTATACGTTAAACGGGATTCCTTTCGTAGATACCCAAGTGACCGCAGACGCTGTCGCAGAAGAATTCTCTGAATTGTTTCGATCAGGTCAGCAGAGCCGTGTTGCAATTTGAAAACCAAGTCACTGAAGGTAGCCTTACAAACTTCAACCACATCAATCTCACTGGAAACAACGTTGACCACAATTTCTTTGTAGATGCGGACTCAGTCAAATTGCTTGCAACTTCTTCTGTCCCCGAAATGTCAGCTGGTGAGGATAAGTCCCCAACTTCATCCTTCAAAGGATCCCACTGTCCTTCTTTAACTTATTAGCTTGTTACAGTATAGGTTATTTTCCCCGTTCCTGGAAAATAGCAAAAATGATTCCGATTCCAAAAACCTCTGGTCAACGTGAAATCAGCAACTCAAGACCAATCTCACGTCTCTTCAATGTCGGAAAGCTCCTGGAAAAAACCATACAAGCTAAACTCTCCTTAACCATTGAAGAAAAGAATTCAAAGCCAAATGCTCAACGGTTGGATGCTCTGTCAGTGGTACATGCGACAGCAGAAGAAAGCCTCCGCTCAAACCAAGTGTTGGGGATTTGCACGATTGATAAAGAAAGAAAGCCTTTGACTCTGTATGGATTTATGGCCTTGTTTATAAACTCATCCAACTTGAAATACCCAGTCATCTGGTGAAAATTCTATCGAGCTTTTTAAGAGAGAGACTCGCATACATAGGAATAAATGGGGCAAACTCCGAGAAATTTCCGATTAACTCTGGCGTCCCCCAGGGGTCCATACTGGACCCAACTCTATTCAACCTTTTAGGAATAATATTCGATTTATATATGCGCTTCTCAAACCATGTGAAATACCCGCTAGGTAAAGCAACGTCTGCATATTACCAGCTCAGTTGCATATTCAGTAACTTTTCCTGCGCAAGTACCCAAGTAAAGGTCCTGGCATATAATCAGCTGATGTGACAAATATTATTATATGGAGCAACGTAAATGCCACAAGTTGGAATAGGCTTTATTATTTCGAACGACGAATTCTGTGCACCTGTACAGGACTACACTACAGACCGGGTGGGCGGCGAAACTCGCGAAACATTTTTAAATCTACATGAAAATAAACAATTTTAAAATTGAAATTGAATTGATTTCTGCAACAAGGGGACTTATCGTCAAACTTTATTTTTTTAAATTTATTAATAATCTGACGAATACGAAGAATTTTCAATTTAAATGTTTAGTATGCTTCATTTATTCTGAGTCGTAAAGGTGCATTCAAGAATATTCTTTAAATTTCGATATGTCGCGGTTACTGCTCATCCATACTCGAGCACATGTTCGAATATATTCCACTTGAATGTAATAAGCACCAATCGAGCAAGCACCTAAGCCATGGTAAACAATTTGTATCAGTTTAATCTATGTGAATAATAATCCATGTGAAAGTAAGTTCACATGAACAATTTATTATGTTGATAGTCCACCGAAGTCTTCACAACCTGAGCGTAGTGTCTTTGTCGTGGTCTCAGGTGAACAATAACCTCTTATTTATTTGTCATTCAACTAATACCTTGCTGTCGTCATGCAGAATTCTTCCCTTTGCGCAAGACGTGCATTGTTTATAAAATTTCGATGAAATTCAGACGTGGGTATTAACATTTTAAGCAGCACAAGAAGCAGGTACGAGCTGATGGTGACTATTAATTATTCCTAGGATACATGGGTTAACGACATCATGACATCAGATCCCCAGCAATTTGAAAGACTATCTGGTTCGCGTACCCGTTTGTTACTTTATGCGACGACTTCGTTGTCATTTTCATTTCGAACTTTCCTTTTAACCGCGAAAATCAGAGCAATATGCAAATAGCAAATTACCGTCATAATAGATGTTTCCGCAGGCTTAAGACATGTAAAAATGGTGCTATACCGTAGAAATCAGAGAATTTGAAAGGGTTCACTTAGCGTGATTGAGTTGTGGTTGGAATTTCTCATATTTCTGACAGATTTCCATACGCTACCAAACAAAGTCAGTGTTTTGTTGCCAAAGTTTATTTCGTATATAAGGTTGCTTCCATCGCTAAACATACATACGATATAGACAAAATCGATTTGTATTCAAATGAAAAAATCTACCAAAATTAAGATACCTCCAAGTTTTGTACAGGGATTAAATTAATAGAAATGATATAATTAAAATGCAAAAAGAATATAACAAAACCATTTGGATTGTCATCGGACTAAATTTTTACGACGTATTTTTCTTCTTTCACATGTTCGTCATTTTATGTTTCCATATATTACATAATGATTTATTCTGGACGTAATCCCTGAAATGCATATACAGTCAACTCTCGTCAATTTGAATCACAAAAAAGTTTAAAATAAAGATGTTACAATAAATCTAGAGACGACTCCCGTTTAGCATTGTCTCATTAATAACCACTCGTTAGCCTGAGGGCGTAGGAGATAAATCGCTTAAAGGATATAAAGTTGGTAATGCAGTTGTTCTCAATTAGTTTTTCGAGTTGTTTCAGGCAAAAGTCAAGTATCGCTTAAGGTACTAGTGCATTACTATTTTTTCCGAAAATCGTTTTTTTTATTCATAGATTTTGATTTTTAATACACTCAATAATCACCTCCTAAAATTTTGTAAAGAAATTCAAAAAAATAACAAAATTGGAGCACTTTGTACGCGCACATATTTTCGACTTTTACTACGCTACGGCACGCTCTCGAAGCTGTCGGCGCGTGTTCATCTCTCCTCTTCAAAATATCGTTGTTATACATCAAGACTAAGATATTTGGCTGTTATCCCGGCTTTCTTTTCATGTTTAGTACATCAGTTCACGTGTACAAAAGCGCTTCATTTTAACCCTTTGCACTCGAGTCCGTTTTCGTGCAGACCATCCAACAACTCGAGACCTTTCGTAGCGCTTTTGATGACCTTATAACCTCTAAAATGCTGCCAAGGAAGCTGTACCACCAACCGCAAAGGAAAAGGGTTAAACCGGACCTAAGCGGATGAGATCGGATGACAGCAACCAAGGCACTGGTAAAAAGGAACGGAGGGTAAGTACCGAACCCCAAACTCTGGCGAGGAAGTCTTATCGGGACGCCGCAACCGATGCACTAACGGTTGCGGTGATAGACTACCTCAATGAAACCGGTAAGATCCAAGAGGATCAACTCGTGAACCTGCCAACCGCCCTGAAGAAGGACCTCTTCGAGCACCTACGCAGCAAACCAGAAAAAATCCCAGTATTCAGAGGAATGAAACCGACAGCAGGCCATCTGGCTGTAACCTCTAGCGACGAGCAGTCTCTAGAATATCTACAGACTGCAGTTGCCAAGGTAAACACCTCCTTGAACGAAGATTTTAGAGTCGTCTCCATAAAGGAGGTACCGCGGTTATGCACCGTCAAGTTATTTTTTCCCGAAACGGAGCAGACACCGCAGGAAGCCTTCGAGACGCTTAAAGTACAAAACACGGGGTATGAAACGGAAAGGTGGCATCTCTTCGCGGAGACAGAAGTCGCCAACAAAGGCATGGTCCTGGTACTGGGCATGAGAAAAGAAGACGTCAACACTCTAAGGGACAAAAACGGACGACTGAGTTTTGGCTTCACCCACGTGATTGCTAAAGCAAAGGCGACCAAGCCCTTGGAGCAAAAACGAAAAGTCAATGCAGGTGACCCAAGCAAATCTGCACCACAGCAGGGCGGCAACATCCAACCTGCTTAAACATCCAGCAGATGGGAACACTGACATAGCACTGATACAAGAGCCTTACTAACTTAATGGAAAGATACTTGGAATATGTGCAAAACAATTTAAAATCTTTGCCACAAGCGGGATAAATAAAATCCGTAGCTGCATTATATGTCGGGAGGAAATTAATTTAATTTTTCTACCGCAGTTCAGCAACATGTACCTTACATCAGCAGTGTTCGACAGAAGGGACGGGCAAGTAACGCTGGCCTCGGCATACCTACCGTTTCACGGTCCGATGCCGACCACCGAAGTCCGCACCCTATCGAAGCATATACGGGGAAGCGGGCCATCATCGGTTGTGATGCGAACGCGCAACACAAACTCTGGGGAAGCACCAAGTGCAACGAAAGAGGTGAGCAGTTAGTCAATTACTAAATAACTACTAACATCAATTTAGCAAATAAGGGTAACACACCGACCTTTATAACGAAAAATAGAGCGGAAGTAAATGACGTCACTCTAATCACAACAGAGGCATTGGAGAACCTACACGGCTGGAGAGTATGTGACTCACCTAGCCTGTCGGACCACCAATGGATCACCTTTCAAGTGAGAAGAAGCTAGAAGATCCCATTGGTTTTCTGCAATCCGAGGAAAGCGGATTGGGATGGCTACAGAAACGCTACTAAGAGATGTATAGGTTCACACCAGCCGAACCCATTGAGAATTCGGAAGGACATCGACATTGAAGTGAGATATATCACAAGTATACTGGTCGATAGTTTCAGTGAAATGTGTCTAACCATTACTGTCAAACAAAAAAAGGTAAGCTGGTGGAACAAAGAACTGGAGGAGATGAGAAAAATACTCAAAGATTATTCAGAATAGCTCGCCTTACAAACCGAGATACGGATTGGAAGGACTACAAACGAAATGTGAAAATTTTTAAAACAGCTGTAAGAAGAGAAAAGGAAATCGTGGAATCTTTTTTGCAGTAATATTGAGGGAGGAAACGGGAAATCTAGGCTAAACACGGCTCTGAAAAGAGAACCGCATGTGGACACGATGCTCCAAAAGGAGGACAGATCGTGGACAACAAATAGCATAGAACGTCTCAAGCTCCTACTAAACCAACACTTTCCGGGCTCAACGGATCAGGAGACAGAACAAGCAAACAACGTGACCCCTGACCGTGCCCCCCCTCCCCCCTAAAAGAAATCGTAAGCGAAGAAAAGGTCCTTTAGGCCATTAATACCTTCGAACCTTACAAATCACCAGCAACTGGCAAAGTGTATCCGATCATGCACATGAAAGCGGATATCATAATAATATGGATTTTGGTGAAAATATATACAGCCTCCATATCCAAAGGCTATATTCCTCTGGACTGGAGTGAAGAAAAAGTAGTTTTCATACCCAAGCCGGCAAAAGCTAGCAACTACAAAGCAACGGATTACCGACCTATCAGTTTAACGTCTTTCATGTTGAAAACCCTGGAACGCCTGATGGATGGGTACATAAAAAGCACCGTGAACATAACGGAGCTTTGCCCCAACCAACACGCATACCTCCCAGGGCGCTCAACAGAGACGGTACTACACGAAGTAGTAAGCAGAATAGAGAGGAACCTTGCCATCAAAGATTACACCTGGGTGGCCTTCATTAATATCGAAGGAGCCTTCAACAATGTAAAAACTGAGAGCATAGTAGCAGCCATCCAAAGATATGCAAAATGCAAAATGGATGACGATGAAAATAGCTAAAAGGAAGATTACGGCCGAGGAAAACGGTGTAATCTTGAATAAATGGACTAACAGGGGTACACCACAAGGCGGCATAGTATCACCACTTGCCTGGGTACTCACAGTTAACCAAATAGTGGAAGACCTCAACGGGAAGGGTTTCAAATCCACAGCGTACGCTGACGATATCGTTATCCTGATAAGTGGAAAGTTCCCGGAAACCATGTCAGAATTGATGCAGACCGCACTCTCACATCTTTTTGAGTGGGCGAAGCTAAACGGACTGCGCATCAATGCCGACAAAACGGAGCTTATGCTTTACACAAAGCGCCGTAAACAGGAGACATTTACACACTCGACTATTGATGGAAAATACTTAGGAGTAACCTTGGACAGTAAACTAACTTGGACTCCATACATAGGAGCAGTCAGACGGAGAGCTACAGCGGCGCTCTTCACAATGACAAGACTAGAGGGGAAAACCTGGGGAATAAAACCCAAAATCGCCCACTGGATCTACACGACAGTTGTGAGGCCTATAACCACCTACGGAGCATTGGTTTGGTGGCAGGCACTACAAAAGAAACCCATTGAAAAAAAAAGAGCTTGAGAAGATCCAGCGAATGGCCTGCCTTGCTCAATCTCATGCCACTCAACAAATTTATCTTCAGAGAGGCATCACTTGCGAGCAACAGATTAAAATCCACATATGGTTTATCTAACCACACACAAACGGGGCACCTATGCATTTTGAAAAAAATGGAGAGAATGGCCCCGTCAAGTAAAAGGGAGCTGGATAGAATACAACCAATATTGGACACAACAATTCCATACAGAATCAACATTCCGACCAGGGAAGCGTGGAAAACGGTGCAGGATCTCATCCTGCATTTCATTTCATTTATCGAAGAATAAGAAACATGTTGATCTTTCTGATCTCATCGGTTGTTTTTACAGTCATTTAATCCATGAACGATTCGCAGTCTTAGTTATATTTACGATTCTCCTTTGTTTTTTACAATACGATGTGTTTGAAGAAGTAGTTGGGCATCGAGACTGCATGCAGTCCAACAGGCTTGACAAGGATCTTCATACGGTGTTGACTTTAAAACATAAGTTAATATATGATAAAAAATACATATATTACTACATGAAAACATAAGGCTGTAATTCATGAATCACGAACATTCAACTTTTTTGCAACACATTCTAATTCATATCGTTAGCCGTAACATTCTCTTCTTAAACGTTTCCAATAAGGACTCCGAGCTATCGCCATAAATATGTTTAAAAAATTTGAAATGTTTGTCCTATTGACACTGGACATTTTGACACTTTGACTTTGACATTTGGACTTTGGACCAAATGAAACTTTATTCGCGATGCAGGAGTCTGTAGCCAGGAGACTCTTGTAGTCATTCCTGAATCTTATCATTGACATGAGAGTTTAGATCGCCGGACGTGATCGTGAAAACGTGAATTGAAGAAAACAACGGTTCGTCTATCAATCTATCGATAAAATTGAAGAAACATATTCAGTCGCCAATGAATTAAATCACATGAATTCTCGAACCACTATGGAAGCGATGAATATCGCAGTTGCAATCTAGTTTGTAAATCTTTAAGTTCCACATCTGTCTTTCGTGAAAGACAACGTAAAGGTTGTATGCAATGATTTCCATTTGAAGGCTTTAAAGGTTCGACTGATTCGGGAACTCAAAACTTGTTGACCTTAGTTTGGGTCGAAATTTCAGGACTTGAACTTTGGAGCAGTTCCAAATGCTGCCAATTCAGATTTCGGGATCAAAACATATTTTGAAATAAAATGCACTTCTGGCTCGAAATATTCTTGAATAAGCAAAACCAAATGATCTGGCTGAGGTTAACCATCTCTTCTTGCTCGAACAACCACCATTTGATGTGTACGTTGAGTTTCGGACATGCTCAGATCTTTCTTCTTCGAAGAAATAGAAGGAATCACGGGCGAATATGTTAAATTACGCCCTGCATCATTGATGCCGAACTTCATATACTACTGTGATCAAAAAGTAAAGTGAAATTGCCATTTCCGGACATTAGGAAGGCAGGCAAATTATCAATGAGTTACACGTGTTTTTGCAAACCGTTCTCAGCTTCCGTGTTCTGCCCGGGGATGACAGATGACGCCTGCCGTACGTTCTTGTCATGCGGAAGGTGGACAAGACTCCGTTCGCACCTCTCTGAGAAAATAGGCTTGCTCTCTCCAGAAAACGTAACGGGGAAAACAATGGAGTCAAAAGACAATTGGAACTGCATGTCGCATTACGTACGGACGGTTCTTCTTATGAAGAAAGGCATCATGGGCCGCTTGGCGGCGCAGACTGAAGGGGGATCTCTCTGACGGCAATCCTCTTTCTTCCCATCCATCCGTGCTGCAAGAGGGATTTCCCATAACCAGAAGGCGCCGCTAGGCGACGATTAATGAGGCCTGGTCCCAAGTAATGTGACAAACAATTCCAGGCTAGGTTCTCTGTGTGAGACTGGAGGTGTTTAGTCGGTAGTCTGGTTGCCGCCGGTTGTCCGACACTCAGGGCGTAAAAAGCTTTCACCTCCCAACCATTCAAAAATAACACTTCGACAGAACTAAAATCTTGAAGAAATGGTCAAAAGTATTTTGAAGGGGTTTTTTGCGGTGTACTTTGGTTTGGTCTACTTTTACTTTTTTTTGCTGTGTAGATTCGAAATTTATAGCAGCTTTTCCAGCTTTTTTTTGCGTTTTAGCAGAGAGAAGTATGTAATATATAACTATATATACAGTAATATTCACAGAGCACATATTCTGCTCTAAAGCCATACTGCCGAGGAGAAAGGTCCCGTACAGCACGAATTGCGTCAGTGAGTCTTACCTTGATGAGTTTTTCGAACACTTTCCCGGCTGTGTCCAGCAGACAAAGCGGGCGTTATGCAGAAGGCAAATCGGGGTCCTCTTTCCCTCGCTGATCAATGGATCCTCGCCACCTTCCAGCGAGGTGGATATACGCCTTCTCTCAGGCAAGCGTTAAACACATTTAGCAGCAAGTCAGGACAAACGTAGAAGACCATTTGTAGCACCTCCGTTGGAATGCCGTCTAGTCCTGGTGCCTTTCGAGCTTTCACAGAAAGCACCGCATCCTCCAGCTCATTCTTTGTGAACAATGGACATTCCAATGAATCGACCTCGTGGACAGAATCAACACGGATGGGATAAGTCGGGAAACGTGGTGTTCCGAGTTTGCGCCACACTACCTTATAGGCTCATCATTGAAAGTCGAAAGTGGAAAGTCTTGAACTTCAAGTGAGATCTTGAACGCGATGTATTGGTGGTCACTAGCTGAATAATCCTCACGTACTCTCCAGTTCAGTGTCGTCGAAGCGAGGGACCCCGAAGCGAATGTCACATCTCGGGTTGTTCCTTCGCAGCCCCAGCACCGGAAGGCAGGTATATTACCGGTATTCAATACCACCAACCCGGTCCTCGCCGACATGTCCAGAATGGGTTGCCCTCTGGAATCATTTTGAGATATGCCCCACCTCATCGGCTCTGACGTTGAAGTCTCCTGCTACGAAAACTTTGCCATCTGTATGCAGAACAACATCCTCCAGCGCGTCCAGTCTAGTTTAAAAGATGGCATTGGCTCATTCGGTGTCAGGTATATGCTGAAAAATGTTATACACAGGCACCGAATCCAGACAAATCCATTTCCTCAGCCATGACCGATGATCTGGAGTCGCATGCAGCCCCGAATCCAAACGGCAGCAGTGTGGGAGTCATCAGAGAACCAGGCTGGTGAAATCTTGTTTCGATGTTGTTTGCTCAGCGGCAGCAGATCTCTTTTCACCTTTTTTCTTCGGCGAAATGCTCTAGCAAATTTTGTGCATTTCTGCTACGGTGCAAGTAAATTTAAAGGGCCCTAATCATCAACCCAGAGCTGGTTTTGCTTTTGTTAGTGCCTCTCTAAAGATTGGGCAGGGGCCTGAACCTGAAACGTGAGAGTGCCCTGTCGGTTGAAAGTTAAGATGATTACATAAAAAATAGCGCGGATTGTCAGTGCACTCTTTTATCTTATGCCCAGACACTCCACACTTTAAGCAAAGATTACTGCGGTCAGGGCCCTTGCAATTCGAAGTGGTGTGCCCGTATCCAAGGCACATGTAACATCGAACCGGGATGGCTCGACGGCGAATTGTGCACATCACCCAGCCGATTTTTAGTTTTCCTTTGGCCAGGAGTTGTGCAGCTTCTTTCTCGTTACGTCGGGTATGGCCAGTCTTTGTCCTCGGCGATTCTCTGGAGAAAGCTTTACTTTTATTAGAGTTATTCCAGGGAACTCCTTTTGAATGGCTGCTTTAATCTCAGCCGGGTAGGCGATGCGGCCCCGGCCGCTTGCTTCCAACAAAGCTCTTGGCTCCAAGGTAGAGACGGTGGCTATTGCCCCAAGGACGTCCTTTATGTTATACCGGAATATAGATTTATCGGAGGAGGCGGCTCCAAACTCGACTAGTGGCCCTCCGGACCTCGTCGATCGAAGAGTTTCAATAATTGTTCCTGTTTCCTCTGGCTTGACATTCTTAACGATATCGCGTAGAACGTCAGAGTAGCTACTTCTTGCGTCAGTGGGCTATACAAGAATGGCGTCCCCAAGGACTCTTCGCCTTTTCTTTGCCAGTTTGTCCACGCTATTTGTTGCTGTTTGAGCAGACACTGTTTGCTGGCTAAGCCTTTGTTCACGTTTTGCGGCTTTTTTTTGCCGCGTTAGATATCATAAGTTGGAAAGTGCCATTTCTTTGTGACGTTTAATTTCTGGCTCAGCGTTCTCCTTACGCCTTTTTTCCTGTTCGCTCTCAAGAGGGCTAGTAGCAGTCCTTTTGATACTGAGAAGAAACGGTTGGGTGACTTTAACGTACACCATTTCTTTCACCGTCTTCTTTCAGCTACTTCCAGAGCCTCCTGTAGAGGCGGACTCGATTCAAGAGGTCCTAGAACTCAAACACTAAATTTTTACATCCTTACGGTAGTCTTTTGATTTATGCACGCTCCTTGCATACGTTCGAGGATCGCATAACATTTTTTAGTCAACCGTTCTTCCTCGGAACGGTGGTCGTAAACCTCCGGACCCATATTAACTACCGGCCCATCACCGTTCTTTCCGCTTGGGACTAAATGGGACCGTGGTGGTGTACGCAAGGTTTTCCCACCACACACGAATGCACCAAGATAATCGTTTTGGTTATGTGAATTCGGTCCATCGGCTTGTTTGTTCGTCTCGTCTGTGTTATTCTTTTTGTTGTTTTTGTTTTGAATCATTTTGTTCTTAAGGGTCCCCCCTCAGAGCCGCTATCTCCGCTCGGACCTTAATGATCCCATGGTTATCTATGCAAGCAGGGAGGCCATACGAGGGTTGACACCAGCCCTTATGGAGTCTGGTGCTTAGAGCCAGATCAGCGCTAATCGGGAGTACGACTCAACCGATCCTACACCATCAACTCAATGGTGCGAGCTTCGAACGTACTCTGAAGCCTGCCAAGCTTTTATTGGGACGATGCAGCGTGATATTAGCCTGGAGCCGTTCGCGCACGGGTTTCAACCCAGCGGTACTGCGCAAGAAGCGACTAAGTCCAGAATATCATAGCCGCAAGCCCATATGCGTCAAATGCAGTCGAGAGTCAAGTCGTTATCCGGGTTCGGTGCTGTTTCCCATTAGTCGCCTCTTACAACAAGTTGGGTTGCTGTTGATGTATTTTAGCGTCCCGCATCCACGGGGGGTATTCATTAGTTTTTTAAAGCCGAATGACAGTCTAATCTAACCTGTAATTGACCCTGTAATACACGGAGTACATCGACAGGTATGGATTTGAATATGAACAATTTGAACAAATTTTTTGATAGAATTTCTAGTTTAGCTATTTAGTAGCAATAACGAAATAGTGTTGTAGTAGAAGTTGTTGTAGTAGTAGTAATAGTAGTGGTAGTAATAATTCTAGTAGATGTAGAAGTCTTGTTTGATGGTTCAGATTAGGGTTCATCGATTCAAAACATGTAAGCATGTGTGTACTGATGCAGTTAACTAAATTTATGGTTTAATAAACCAATTAACAGAAAATAACAGCAACTAAAGAGAGCTAAAATTCGATCATGAATCAAATAATGACTGTCAAATTGTAATGCCTCCTATAAGCAAAGATGATATCTAAGATGGATTCAAATTCCAATATTTCTACATCAAAAACCATTAGCTCTAACGTATGGCGATAGATCTTTGTATGTAAGCAAAATGCTCTTCGATAAATTTTGAATTGCTTAAATGAAATTCAATACCAGAGCATATCCTTGAACAGATGTCCATCTATGCCATCTCTACATTTGTTGGGAATAAACAGAAAATTCATTTACTTTGAATGTGTAGAGCAAACTACGTCTACGGTTCAAATGAAAGTCAATGTTCGCTTTGAGTTGCAGTTTGTCGTTGACAAGTTCGCAAACATTACATTTGAATTTATGAATTTTTCTCTATATTTTATAGAATTTATGAAGTATTCTAGTTGACCTATAAGCAATATTTAGCTCATGAATAAATAAATTTATTAGTTACGTCATACTTTTAGCTTAGAAACACGTATTCGATTACGCTTATATTTTCACATTATTATAAATGCAGAAAATGTTAAAAATATACGTTACTTCTTAGGGCATCAAATAGCTTTTTCCATGAAAAGTTTTTATCTTCCGTTTCACTTTCGCCTTCAATTTCGTTAGCTGTTCCTTGTAAAAGACAACCAATCCCGAAATGTATGCAATAAAATCAGAGCTTCAATTTCAGAGATAGTCGATTTAAAATTTTTCGTTTCACGTAAAATGTGCATCAAGGGAACCGTGAATTAGCATATTCGCAAACACGATTGTCCGACATAAAATGCCATAAAATTTTTAATCAAAAGCAAATTTTCCACCAGCAAATGAAGGTTCTTGCAAACAAACCAACACTCTGTCGCATTATTGGTGTCCCCATTAAAAGTGGGAGCGTTGAATAAATAACGACAACGGAATCAAAGTGGTTTGCTTGGTAAAATTAAAATTAATCACAATCTCCTGGGAACTTCGGTAGTACTGACAGCAGGTCGCTTAGCTGCTGAGTCAACTCGAAACAATAAATCGTTGACAAAATTTAATAATTTGAACATATTCTGCTTGCAGATATTTTCATACACAGGATTTTATGCGTGTTTCACCCTAGAACGGAAATTGTATGTTTATATAAATGACTCTTCATTGTTCGGTTTCCCGGGCAGTTTTAATGCATTTTCGGTAAGACTAGCATCATGGAATCGCGATGTCAACGTCAAAAATATTCAAATATTAAACCCGTTTTCTATTTTCATTTTCTGAAATGTTTAAAATCAATTGCATTCTTGAGGCATGTTTCTATACCGGTAAACTTCGTAGAGCATTTTAAGTCTGGCAGCCATAGCGATTAGAAGTGTTTGTAGTTCGCTGCTGCCATTCATTTGCAAAAAATTATAAATTATCTTGTCATTAGGAGTTTATTTCATTTAGTGGGAAAACCGTTATCATTATATCGTCGAAACATTCAAACATTTTTTTTGAAGACAAAATTGACAATGAAGTCATCGCAAATAGTGGGCGAAGACTTAATATCATGTATAATATCATAATATCATGTCGAATAATGAAGAAATCGAATAATTAAGGAAGGAAAATGAAGAGCGGAAGCCGCTCGAAACCGAGCCGAAGTTGGTCGAAGAGCATGTACGTATCAATACTCCAAGCAAAGAAAAAGCTAAAGTATAGGAGAAAAAAAAACAAGAATTGTATCGCAAATAGTTTTAAATTACGACGGAGCCCACGAATGCAGCAACTAAATTGTAATGGTGCAGGAATTCAATACGGAAATTGAAGAAAAAAGCGTAGTTTTGTTATAAATCATAACTAAGTAACCTCAAGATACACAAAGTAACGCAAAAAAAAAAATAAAGTGTGATTCCCTCTAGCTCCATCAAGCCCGGGGTATCATTTGCACTCGCTACTAGGGGATCACCAGACAATAATCTAAATAATGTAAGTGGCAAAGAGGAACTGCTAATTAAAATATCTCGACAACTTGTTCGCTTTCTGCATTAACTACAAAATGAAAAAAATTAATTTTGTATTGCAACATTTAGGACTACATGAATTCAAACAACTTGTGATTCAATCACCTACCCATTGATGAGCTCCGTTTCATCTCGATCAACGTTAACTCCATTATAAGTCTTCATCGACGTAACTGTCTCCTGAAATTCCTCATCGAGCAAATGCCTGATAATATGCTTCTCACTGAAACCCACCTTATTTAATGACACATGAGGGCCTGGCCCTTCAGCAATTTCAAATTCGTAAGAAGCGATAAGATAAATTAGGGGCCAGATGCCACTGGGATGAGGAATTTTTTTTTGGTTGGGGTGAAGGCAATTTAGGCCCGGAGTTGTGAATTCCTAGCAGCGCATGCTACTATCCACTAAACAACCCCCCCCCCCTGTCACGGGACCCTAGCCTGGAACTCTTTGACACATTACTTCGGGCTACGCTTCTTTTTTTTCTTCGCCGTAGGGCGCCGTCGGCCTAGAGAAATTCCCCCCCCCCCCCCAAACGGGAGGGGGCACGATGGAGGAGGACCGCTAAAAAGGAGACAACCCCAGAACCCGTGCCCCAAGGCAATCCATGATACCTTTTTCGCTGTAAGTGTTGCCCGAGAGTCATGTGCCATACGGGTCCATTTCTCAAAAGTTTTCAGCATTTCTCAGACCAGATTGTCTGGAGAAAGCTCTCCCATTTCTTCTGACAAGTCCTGCCGCATTCTGTTCAACCTTCTTCTCGTCGTCCGTTTCCCCTGGACATGAAATGCAATCTGGGGACCGTGACTAACCAATCTTGTGCAGGTAAGGTTCAAAATTTCCATGCCCGCTAAGAAGATTGCTGTATGGCCCGCTCTGAGCCATACAGTAGCACTGACTACTGTCTACTGACTACTGTCTGAGTCTACTTGGAGCCGAAACGACCTTCCCGCCGTTGCCCTGATCTGTTCCGAAAAGCTCATTTTCGAATCGATCGGTAGTCCCAAATACTTTATCGCAAGTTGTGACCCGACAGTCGCATCTCCGATCTGCATTGGAATTACATGCGAGTGGTCATCCACTCACTCACCCGACGCATTCGCATTCCCAGTCTGTGCTACGCATGTTAGACTGTACGTCCGGTGACCAGTGCTGCTACATCATCCGCATAGCCGACCATCTGGCAGCTCAAGCCTCAATAGCTCATCATATGAAGCGTTCCACAAGTCCGGTCCCAGTGTGGAGACTTGCGCTACACCAGACGTTATCTCCAGATTTCGCCACCCATCTTGTGTGTCATAGAGCAGACTGTGGTCCTTCAAATAATCCCTCAAAATCCGCATCAGATACCCTGGCAATAGGAAAGAATTTCCAATGTGCCAAGAATATCCTTCCATCTGGCGAAATTGAAAGCATTCCTGACGTCAAGCGTCACTAGCAGAACCACTCGTTTGGAATCATTTTTGTGCACTTTGGCTCGACGGACTGCATTCACCACTTCCATGATGGCAGCGGAAGTGGATCGCCCTGCTTTAAAGCCATACTGCGGAGGAGATAGGTCCCCTACACACCGAACTGCTTCAGTGAGTCTTCCCTTGATGAGTTTTTCAAACACTTTCCCAGTTGTGTCCAGCAGACAAAGCGGGCGGTATTCAGAAGGCAGCTCGGCGCCCCTCTTTCCTTGCTGATCAATGCGAGCCTCGCCACCTTCCAGCGAAATGGAAAGACGAATCTCTCAGGCACGCGTTGAACACATTGAGCAGCAAATCAGAACAAACGTGGAAGGCCATTTGTAACAACTCCGTTGGAATGCCGTTTGGTCCTGGTGTCCTCAGAGCTTTCATAGAATGCACCGCATCCTCCAGCTCATTCTTTGTGAACAATAGACATTCCACTGAATCGACCTCGTTGACAGCATCAGCACGGACGAGATAAGTTGGAAACAGCGCCTGCACTATCCCGTCCATCTTGTCTGCTTGAAGTAAACACGGCTTCCGAGGGGTACCGAGCTTGTGCCATACTACTTTATAGTCGAGCCCCCATGGATCGCTGTTCACGTCGTCTACAAGTTCTCGCCAGCAGCGTGCCTTGATCTCATTGATGAGCCTTCGGAATTATTTCCTGGCTGATCTGTATGCCGAAGTCCTATTGGATGCTATCTCTCCGCTTCTCAAGCGCTGAGCTACCCGTCGAAGTCTGTAACTTTCACCTCAATTGTCTGCGATATCTTTTGACCACCAATGTACAGCAGGCCTGTCGTGTCAAGGGCTCCGTCGAGGCGTAGATACGCTACAGGCAAAAGTAATGAAGTACATCGTTGACTCCACCATTCCCTCGACTGAAGCCCTTCGTCTCCCCGAAGAGCTCCCCGATGTCGTCCGACCTTTCAGGATCACTTCGGCGAAAGTCTCCACGTCCATTTTTTCGATGTTCCACCCGGGAGTGAAAGATCGTTGAGACGAGTGAGGAGTGGTATCGCCGATCTCGAACGCGATGTATTGGTGGTCACTCGCTGGATAATCCTCAAGTACTGTCCAGTTCAGCGTTGTCGAAGTGAGAGACTCCGAGGCGAATGTCACATCTGGGATTGTTCCTTCGCAGCCCCAGCGCCGGAAGGTAGGTACATTACCGGTATTCATTCGATGTTTTTCGCTCACCACCAGCAGGTCACCTCTTGTCTCCGGTGAACTGCTCTAGCAAATCTTATGCATTGATGCTACGGTGCAAGTTAATGTGACAGGCCCTAAACATCACCCCAGAGCTGGTTTTGCTTTTGGTAGTGCCTCTCTTAAGATAGGGCACGGGCCTGTGTCTGCAACGTGAAGGTGCTCTGTCGGTTGAGAGTTAAGATGATTACATAACAAACAGTGCGAATTCTCAGTGCACTCTTTTATTCTATGCCCAGATACTCCACACTTAAAGCAAAGCATACTGGGGTCAGGGCCCTTGCAATTCGAAGAGGTGTGCCCGTATCCAAGACACCTGTAGCATCGAATTCGGTTGGCTCGACGGCGAATTCTGCACATCACATTTTCCTTTGGCCAGGAGTTATGCAGCTTCTTTCTCGTTACGTCGGGTATGGCCAGTCTTTGTCCTCGGCGATTCTCTGGAGAAAGCTTTACTTTTATTAGAGTTATTCCAGGGAACTCCTTTTGAATGGCTGCTTTAATCTCAGCCGGGTAGGCGATGCGGCCCCGGCCGCTTACTTCCAACGAAGCTCTTGGCTCCAAGGTAGAGACGGTGGCTTTTGCCCCAAGGACGTTCTTTATGTTACACCGGAATACCGATTTATCGGAGGAGGCGGCTCCAAACTCGACGTCCCTGTTTCCTCTGGCTTGACATTCTTGCGTATACCGCGTAGAACGTCAGAGTAGCTCCTTCCGTCAGTGAGCTTCACAAGAATGGCGTCCCCAAGGACTCTTCGCTTTTTTCTTGCTGGTTTGTCCACGGTATTTGCCGTTGTTTGAACAGGCACTGTTTGTTGGCTAAGCCTATGTTTACATTTTGCGGCTTGTTTTGCAACCTTAGATATCACGAGTTAGAAGGCGCCTTTTCTTTGTGGCGTTTCTTTTTCTGGTTCAGTGTTCTCTTTACGCCTTTTCTCCTGCTGGCTCTCAAGAGGTCTAGCAGCAGCCCTCTTCATACTGGGGAGGAAAGGTTGGGTGACTTTAACGTTCGCCATTTGGTCTGCATGTTCTTCTTCCAGCTTTTTCAGTTTCCTGTAGTGGCCAACTCGATCCATGAGGTTCTCGAGCTCAAGCACTCCATTTTTACATGCTTACTGATAGTCTTTTGACTTATGCATACTCCTTGCATCCTTGCATCAAGGACCCGAGAACAGCATAAGCACAAAATAGCGTAAGCACTGCCGAGCAGCTTGTGGCAAAAAGAGATAGAAGAAGTGATATGGAACTTTTAAAGAAAAAAAATTAAGGTGCTTTCTATTTTATATATCTATATTACATTACTCACGAGAATTCTAGGGTCGTTAGAAAGTTCATTTAAGTAATTTAAAAAGAAGAAACCATGTTAAGGGAAACTTGATCTGAGTTAAAGGAATTAATGCTTGTTATGGGATTTAGTGAAAACTTCTGAGTTAAGTTCGCTTACTAGAAGGTTAAGGTTGTAATTATTTTTATCGGTGAAAAAGCAGCTTTATACTAAGTTTCTGTTATCGTCTGATTACGTCCATGATTTAAAAATGGTAGCGAGATTAGGCATTGCTGTTTCCGGATATTTTTTGGGTGATTGACGCACAACAGAGTTGTATTGAAGGAGCGATTCGCTCAGCCCATTGATAACTTTGGAAATCGGAAAACTATCATTTGTAGGGAAATGAATTTCATCAAACTGCTTTCTTGACAGCGCGCAGTTTCCTGGGGTCGAACGTTCCTAAAGGGAAGTGTTGATAGTATTAAGGTCTTAGTTATGGCTCAAGAGAGAATTGTTGATTCGCGATGTCTGTGCAGAAGTTTAGGCTAGCGATCATTCAAGTTTTATGTCTAGTGATCTTTTTCTGCCATTCTGGTCAATGTGTGACGATTTTCTGTGAGACCCGACCTTCAATACAAAATTTTTATTTTTTGATCGGGTCTTAAGCATGTCCGTGCTTCGGCGTCTTCAGCACAAAATTCGGCTCCATACTACCCTTTTTTGAGTTGTAGAGACCCTTTCGTCTCTATCTGCCCGCACTGTGCATCTTGGTTCTCGCTGCGAAGAATCCTGCGCATCATCCTCTCTTATTTTTGCTTCACAATTTATTTGCAAACTCTACGGTACAAAACGTGGACTTGCAATTAACTGAAGTATCTGTCACTGGTCGGGTACGTTCATGCGACTAGCTCTGAGATGGTTGTGATCGATATCGGCTCCTGGAGGTGCTTTAGTACTTTCTCAAAATATTCATGCAGACAAAATGACCACACAATCATTTACACATGTTGAGAACATTATTATCTAAGAAAAAAACGTCATGGAAATAAATTCATTCGTGAAATATAAGATTAAACTTATTTATCCTAAAAATAAGTGAGTCCCCTGACACAGAATGAGCAGTTCCGTACGCCATAATATCAGATTAAAAAACTTTTTTCCTTTCCTTTTTCAAATGTACTTACTAGAAGTTCACTCGTATCAATTCAGCGCAACAACTTACCTGAAAATATATAAAATATAATTATTTATAATTTTACGTCTTATCAATGATCACTGTTTTTAAATTATACGAAAACTATTTAACTGTGGAATAAGATAGTTTATTTGGACCTTAGCTTCGATAAACTAAATAATTAGAAAAGTTTTTTTAAGACTTTTGTATACTAGTTGTGAGATCTATCACATTTGCAACACTATCAGTCCTGCCATTCTCCAGGATTCAAAGGTGTGAAATTTTATTATTTCAAATGCGTTCCCTTCATGTTTTAATCTAATGATTACAATAGCACACGAGTAAGAAGTTCAAACTGGCTGCAGCAAGCAGTGATTGTTGACAGTGACAGAGACAGTGACAGACAGTGACAGTTGAAAAAAAATTATTGAAGAAGATAGAATCGGCTACAATCCATTCGCTACCGAATCTAGACTTTTTCAACACTTTTAACATAAACTTTGACTCCTAAATATGTAAAATCTATACCGTTTCAACGTAAGCTCCTACAAAATACTATCAAATTTAAAAATAAAAAGGTTTACTTTGACTCTTGATACCGAATTTCGTTTTTAAGCGCAGTAAAACCTCTATTGTATCTCGAATTGTTCCTGGAACGATTGTAAGGCCCTCCATTTAGCGAGAATTGGAGCCAACCAAGAGTAATATTATGAAACTGACATGGTCGACAGAACGTTAATACTCTTCTTTTCTCAGTTCTGCGCATCTTGAACAACAAAAAGGGTCCTGAAAATGTAAACTGTCTGCGATTGTTTGAAGCATCCGTTTCTTCCGAATAGATCGTCCTCATGATTTATCCGATTTAATTTCACACTTCTTCCCAGCGCTATTTAATCGTTTAATATATTTTTAAGAAATTTAGATATATTTTTATATTTAAGAAACAAAATCGAGGAGAAGAGCTTCCCAACGAACCCTGGCATTAGAAGTCACCAACAAAGGCATAGTCCTGGTACTGGGCATGCGAAAGCAAGACGTCAGCACTCTAAAGGACAAAAACGGACGATTGAGTTTTGGTTTCACCCAGGTGACTGCCAGAGCTAAGGCAACCGAACCCTTAGAGCAAAAACTGATACGGTTGACCCAAGCAAATCTGCACCACAGCAGGACGGCAACAGCCAACCTGCTTAAGCATTGCCTACAACCTGCTTACGCACTGATACAAGAGCCTTACCAGCTGAATGGAAAGATACTTGGAATCAAAGAGGTGAGCAGTTAGTCAATTATTCAATAACTACTGACACACCGACACACCGCCTAACCGACTTTAACACACCGACTTTTATAACAGAAAATTGAGCAGAAGTGATCGACATCACTTTAATCACAACAGAGGAATTGGTGGACCTGCACGGCTGGAGAGTATGTGACTCACCTAGCCTGTCGAACCACCAATGGATCACCTTTGAAGTGGAACGTGGCGAGAAGACCCCAACCGCATTCCTAGAAAAGCGGATTGGGACGGCTTCACAAGCGCTACTAAAAGACATATAAGTTCACACCAAGCATGGATTCGCTTGGAAGAAGTCGAAAAGACATCGACAATGAAGCAAGATACATCACAAGTATACTGGTCGATAATTTCAGTGAAATGTGGCCAAACACTACCATCAAACAAAAATAGGTAAGCTGCTGGAATAAAGAACTGGAAGAGATCAGAAAAAATACTCAAAGACTATTCAGGATAGCTCGACTCATAAACTGAGCTACGGATTGGGAGGACTATAAGCAAAATCTGAAAATATTTAAACAGCTGCAAGAAGAGAGAAAAGGATACCCTGGAATCTTTTTCGCAGCAATTTTGAGGGAGGTAGCGAGACATCAAGGCTAAGCAGGGCTCTGAAAAAAGAACCGCATGTAGTCTCGATGCTTGAAAAGGATTGTGGGCAACAAACAGCATAGAACGTCTCAAGCTCCTACTAAACCAACACTTTCCGGGCTCAACGGATCAGGACAATGAACAAGCAAACAAAGTGACCCCTGACCGTGTCCCCCCCTAAAAGAAATCGTAAGCGAAGAAAAGGTCCTTTGGGACATTAATACCTTCGAACCTTACAAATCACCAGCAACCGGCAAAGTGTATCCGATCATGCTTATGAAAGCGGATATCACAATCATACGGATTTTGGTGAAAATCTGGATTTTGGATTTTGGACTGGAGAGAAGCTAAAGTAGTTTTTCTACCAAAAGTCAGGCCACGGATTACCGACCTATTAGTATAACGTCTTTCATGCTGAAAACCCTGGAACGCCTGGTGGATGGGTACATGAAAAGCACCGCGAACATAACGGAGCTATGTCCCAACCAACTTTCCAGGGCGCTCAACAGAGACCGCATTATACTAAGTCGTAAGTAAAATCGAGCGGAACCTTGCCATCGAAGATTACACATTGGATTACAACCTACCAAGGTTACAACCTTCATTGATACCACGGTGCCTTCGATAATTTAAAAACTGAGTGCTTAGCAGCAGCCATTCAAAGCTATGCAATAGACCCATATCTAACTAAATGGATCACGGAACTACTAGCTAAAAGGAAGATCGCATCCGAAGAAAACGGTGTAATCTTGAACAAATGGACCAACAGGGGTACACCACAAGGCGGCATAGTATCACCACTTGCCTGGGTACTCACAGTTAACCAAATGGTGAAAGACCTCAACGGCAATTTCAAAACGACAGCGTTCGCTGACGATATCGTTATACTGATAAGTGGAAAGTTCCCGGAAACCATGTCGGAATCGATACAGGCCGCACTCTCACATCTTTTTGAGAGGGCGAAGCTAAACAGACTGCGCATCAATGCCGACAAAACGGAGCTTATGCTTTACACAAAGCACCGTAAACCGGAGACATTTTCACCCCCTGCCGTTGACGGAAAACACAAAAGTTTAGTAAACAAGGTAAAATACTTAGGAGTAACCTTGGATAGTAAGCTAACTTGGACTCCACACATAGGAGAAGTCAGACGGAGAGCTACAGCGGCGCTCCTCACAATGAATAGGGAATAAAACTTAAAACTGCCACTTCATTTACACAACAGTAGTGAGGTTTGGTGGCAGGCATTACAAAGGAAACCATTTCAAAAGAGCTAGTGAAGATCTAGCGAATGCTCTGCCTTGGCATCACAGGTGCTATTAGGACTACGCCGACTGCTGCACTGAAGATTATGCTCAATGCCACTCGACAAATTCATCTTCCGAGAGGCATCACTTGCGAGCATCAGATAAACCGAACCGAAGTTATAAACTGGAGAGCCACACCACAGTTTTCCAGTCGGAAGTGTTTGCAATAAAAGCGGCTATAGAAGCGGCAACAAACAACCTTAATGGAAGTATACAAATACTCTCGGGCAGTAAGTCGGCACTGCAGGCGCTTGCCTCTCACCGCGTAGTTTCACAACTGGTGCAGGATTGTAGGCAGGCTCTCAAAGCCGCAACAACGCGAGTAAATGTAAAACTGACATGGGTCCTTGGACACAGTGGTGTAGAGGGAAACGAAAGAGCGGATGAGCTAGCGAGAGCTAGATCAGCCGACCAAAATGCCACTAGAATAGAGACAATTAAAATACTAATAGCAACGGTAAAAAGGAAACTAAACGAAATCCTCTGGAAAGGGACAGATACGGCTTGCAATTACAGGAACTAGTGCAGGATAACCCGAGTTCTTTGGCCTTACCCTAATCAAACGAGGACAAAACAACTCCTTAGGAAGAACAGAAATGGCGTGAGGACATTGGTGGCAGTATTAAAGGGCCATAATATTCTAGGTCAACACGCCAAACGAATAGGAATCCAAACGGATGACACTTGCCGAGCTTGCGGCGAGAAGGAAGAAAGTACAGAACACTTCCTCCTAGATTGCCCGAGTCTGGCCAACAAACTCATTATTTCGCTGAGGTGTACTGGGGCAACAGAATTGGAACACTTGGTGACCACAGAACTGGGGGAACTCCGTGGCTTCTGTAGGACGACAGGATGGACCATCTGTAAACAATAGTACTACACATGTAGAGCTAAGGGCCGATTCTGACCTATGCTATTTTCCAGCAAGTGGACCCTAGTACAAATAAGAATAGTAATATACTAAAGAATTATATGAAAGTGGTTATTTGATATTGATATTGAGAATATCTATCATATTTGTGTTTTGAGAGTATTTTCTGCAACATTGTACTGCTAATACTCGTATATTGATCCATTGTGATAGTGGAGTTGTCTGCGCTTTCTTGATTATACGGGGGGATCCAAAAAGAACGATAATCGCTTTAAGTCACTATGTTCAATAAGTCGTATTTTATTTATTTGCCAATGCAATTTTCTTGAAAACTGATTGGTTTGGTCAATATTTTCTTTACTGCGAATCGCAATTGAAAAAGATTTTTTGTTGATTATCGCAAAATATGTCTGTAATTGTGGAAACTGTTTATCATATTTAAACTTCTGACCACTGGCACTTTAGCTCGAAATCGTCCCCGCTTTCATTCTTGGCGGTTTTCCGCAATTTCCATATTTGGACTACGTGACAAAGTGTCCATATCACGAGAGATTTTCCTGTTTACTCTGGTTTATATACTTCGTTAAATTGGTTAAATATACTTCAAATTTAGCACGTCTTAAGGAATCATACATGCAGAGTGAAAATTAAGCCAATTTATGAAAACAGCAGTTGAGCGATAAATGATGAAGTAGGCATTTTTTTGTGGTATGGAGGAGGAGATCATTTACACCTTTGCTTCCAGACGCTGCTTCTGGACTACATACTAAACACCTCCCCTGAAACAAGAGAATGTAGCCTGGAATATTTTGGCATATTACTTTGGGCTACGTGTCGTGTTGCTGAGCCCTTTTCGAGCCCCTAAAGACGGGTTTCATCCACCACATGTCTTGACGCTTCAGCATGTTTTGTTAGTAGTCAGGACTGCCTGAGCATGATGTATAAAGCGGATTCCTTTGTCAATCGTCCTAATAATTTTTCAGGGAGAATTCTCTCATTTTGCTGAAGAGGTCACCAAGTCGCTTACTCCATCTTATGCACTTAAAAAAATTGATAAAACGCGTCCAATTGCTCCCCGTTCAAAGCTGTCTCTTGAAGATAAACTAAATATTCTCAATAGATTAAAGTGTTAGGTGTACAATATAAACGAGTTTCAACTTTTCACTGGCTTTTCTAAGCATACTTGAGTTTGAAGCTATCTAAGGAAAAATGTTTCTTGTGTCGATGCTTTTTGTCGATGTCGATGCGATTACATCATCGATGAGCAGTGACTCAGGGTCGATCCGGAGAAGGTGGATTGCATGCTGAAAATTCCGAGGCCCAAGACCGTAAAGCAGGTTCGCCAATTCTTGGGTACGGTCTCCTGGTATAGGTAATTCATATCTTACCATGCTTTTCTGGTGGCGCCGTTAACTGATTTACTTCGCAAGAATCGACGATTTGATTGGTCACCACAGTATGAGTTGACTATCGTCAGATCCTATTCTGACGTGCCCGGATTTCAGCCTCCCGTTCAATGTGCAGACGGATGCTTCCGATGTGGGGTTGGGAGCCGTGTTGAGCCAGACTTTTCCGGAGGAGAAAAGGCCATCCTTAGTCATAAGACCGAAAGAAGATACTCCGCCACGGAAAAGGAGTGCCTTTTCCGTGGTGGAGTGTTATGAGTGTTATGGACAGTGGAGACACTTCGGCCTTATATTGTGGGAACCCAGTTTAAGGTCATCACGGATCATCATTCCTTAGTCTGACTCAGCAATCTAAAGGACCCAACGGGTAGGCTGGTCCGTTCGACGGCGAGACTACAGCAATTCGATTATGAGGTAGTCCACAGGAAGGGTAGAGATTATTTAGTTGCCGATGCACTGTCTAGATCAGTGGTAGATGAGATACCTGGAGGGCAGGAACCGGAGGACAAATGGTTATTAGATATGAAAACAAAGGTGGAATCGAATCCAGACGCGTTCCCAGACTAGCGCATCGAACGAGGGAAATTGTGAAAAAGGATGTCAGACCAGTACTCCGGACTGAGAGGACACACTTGGAAGCGTGTGGTTCGGCAGGCGGAACGAAATGAAATCGTGTTACAATGTCATGAGGATTCCCTCCGGTGTCACGTCTCGGAGGACGTGCGACAGGGTGGCAATGCACTTTTATTGGCCCAAGATGAAAGCGGATATTGTACGCTACGTGGTGTGGTGAAAAGTTTGCCAAGCCGTAAAAGTAGAGAGGAGATCTCTCGCAGGTCCTATGGCAATTATGTTCGGACAAGCCAAGGAGCCATTGGAAATGCTGTGTGTAGATCTGATAGGATCTCTACCAAAATCTTCGCAAGGACAAAGCTTCACCCTGACCATGATGGACTATTTTAGCAAGATGCCATTGTTGTATGCGACAATGGGGTCCAGTTTAAGTCCGTAGAGTTCCAGAAACTGATGGCGGCTTATGGAACCGAAATTCAATGCACCGCGCTATATCACCCGTAGACGAACCCAGCAGCGCGCGTGAACCAAAACATTAAGCGGATGCTGCGGTTATACATTGGTGCCAACCACCGAAAGTGAGATCAGAATCTGCCAAAGATCGGGTGCGTATTGCGTACGTATACGCATGAAGTTATGAGTGTCATCCCTTAATTCGTAACCTTCGATCGAGAAATGGTCGTCTCACGAAAGGGACCAAGAAGCACAGCTGAGGGCGGAATCACCGACCCAGCAGAAAGCGCAACACTTTTAGAGCAGGCTAGAAAAGACATCACCAGACGTTTGGAAGAGGCATCAGAGAAGAGCGGCGAGCGGTACAACTTACGAAGGCGAATCTAGCCATTTAATATCGGTGATTTGGTATGGCGAAGGAATTTTCCGGTCCCGGACGCGGGGCAATTTTACTCGACGAAACTGGCGCCAGAGACAATCAAGGTTACTCGAAGGGAATCACCCTTCATGTATCGTTTAGCTGACTTAGAGGGGCGGGAGGCTGGACTGTGGCATGTCAAAGATGCTTTTTCTTTCGGTGATTGTAGTTTGGAGATACATTGGAAGATTAGGACAGGTTAGGGGGGGGGGGGGTTGGTGAACAGAATAATCTGCATTGAATTTCATTCCGGTAGTCATTAGCCTTTAAGTCAACATTCTAATCATAATCATGTTGAGCGGATTTCGCGGAAATCCACTTCCAGTAGGAGGGCGGGGGGGGGGGGGTATGTTGCGGGTCGACCCCTCTTCTCCATGAGGTTGCTTCTTTCGTACTCCCGGTACGCGAGTTCTCGAATAAATTAATCCGACGCTTATTAACTGATCAGTTAATAAGCGAGCGAGCTGTTCTCTGATAAAGGCTACAGAAATAATAAAATGATAAAATAAAAAATGAATAAAATAAAATTAATAAGAATAAAAATAGTTAGTAATGATAATGATAGTAGTAAGAATTATATTAATAACAATAATAAAATAACCCGTAATGATAGAAATAAGAATTATACGAAGCCGGTGAATAACACTTGCGACGACTCGTAGCTGTCCCAAACGTATTATGAGTAATCTGCGATGGATAAGAGCGGCGGTGTAGGTGTCCGCGATCATCTCTGTGTGTGCGGAGACAACGTGGGTGGGGCGGAGTTTCGGATTCGATGTTTTTCCCGCCATGCAATCAAGCTCTTGAGTGGATTTGGTTCCGTATCGACAGCCGCCGCAAAAACAGCGCCACGACAAGAAGAAAAAGCTTTGGAAGTGGTTTTCGGCTTCACTACGTGCGGGTTACTTAATCAGGGGAATTTCCCTCTCGCGGGCGATCACCTTAGCGGGCGACAGTTGGGTGGAAGAAGATAAAACCCCGACGAGCAGGAATGGGGCTCTCTTTCTTCCTTCAGTTGAGGTGGCGGAACCTTTGGGGTAGAGGTGTTCGAGTACAAGGCAAGAGGAGTTCGAGCTCAAGGCAAGAAGAGTTCGGGTACAAGTGGACAGAGAGTTCGAGCACCAAGAAAAAGGAGGACAGGGATTGTGCTCAAACACCGCCAAGGAACCATCGGCACATTTTTTTAATAAAAGCTTAGTTTTCGTAGCCATTCAGGGTATTCTTTTTTTAAATATTTTGTTGATAGTGATAACGTTTGCCTGTGTGTGAACAGCTCGCGGCAAAGTGTTTCGCGTTCGTCCGTTTGTGGCGCGGTGGAAGCTTGGCGGCGGCAGAACACCCGCCAGTAGTTGCAAGTGTCCAGCTTCCGAGCTGAGCTCAACTCTTCTCAGGGCTCGGGGTTTCTAATTGGGTAGAGGAGTGGCGCCTACGACGGGGCTTATCCGGGACCTAAATAATCCCACCTCGGAGGTAGATTATTTTAAACCCTCTTGTTGGGCAACATTTTCAGTTACGCCTGGGAATTAAAATAATTGCGGGGGTAATACTTCCCAGAAAGCGAATGCGACTGTAACCCTAGGGCCGGAAAAAAATTGTCTTGGTAAAAAGAGCCCGAAGTTTAAGTTTAGAGTTCTAATGGACAGCTTACGCCCTGAATCAGGATTGAAACGAGGATATGAGTTTGCGTCCACGCCTTCTAATATCGCCCAAAAATCAGTTGCAAATAAAATTCTAGCTGACTGATATTCAATACCACGCAATTAGTAATATGCCTGTATTTCACAGTTTCACAATTTAGGTTGAAACCCGAAAAATTATTTCTTTGTGAAATGCCAAATATTAGCAACATTTTTTTCAAGTGCCGGGTTCTTGCAAGTAATGAAAGACTGTTTCGATTGCGAACGAAAAATTGGTCACGCTTCCCTGAACAATTTCTCTTACGTACTCCCAGAATAATCCCATGTAACCAATATTCGCCATTATTAAGTTGCTTTTCTTTTCTAACTTGAATTTATTGGTTATGATTGTTTTCCTTTTTTATGAATTACTTGAAATAATCTTATATACTCTCTGAATCATAAATAAATGATAGTCAGCAAAACATCTTCGTTTCTTTTGAATGTGTTCCAAATGCAAACACTTTTTTTAAATAATGGTTTTGCATAATGGGTTAATAGAGCTTTCATTGCCATAGTGCATGAGAATGAATCGTGTTTAATATCATTTCAACTGCTGGACGCAAAATGATTATGTATAATTTCCCTAATGATAATAAAGTACTGCAAAGTAATTCGCTGGTAACCTTGTACGCACCTCCTAACGACCATGCGATTTCACTTTGAAAATGGACCGCAAAGAAATCTTTATTCATCTAATGCAAATATCAAACTTAGTAAAGTTTATTAGAGTTGAATTTGAAATGAAGTTTCAATTGAATAAAATAAAGTTGCGCTTCAGCGAGTTTTATGAGAGTTTCGGTTAATAGCGAGTTAACTGAAAGCTTTACCATGGTTTGTCTTGTATTGTGCAATTTTTTGACGAAGGTTGTGTGAAATAGTGGAGAATAATATCCAGTTGTATATTTCGAAAAAATTAACATTTATGACCTTTGTTATAACGTGTAATACGAGAATAATAAGTCCTAAAACTCTGCATTTGCGTAGAATGTTAGTCTGGTGCATTTTAAATTACTTCCATGTTTACCTTCTGCTAGGCGAATGCCTAGTATCATTTTTCGCGATTTAATAAATTTGGCTGTTTGATTCCATAGAAAATGTTTAGAAAAGAAATTGAGAAAGGAGAAGAAGAATTTGTTTATTCAAACGAGTTTCGTGATTTCGCATAAAATCATTTAATTGCACCCACTCAAGGACTGCACTTGTTCCTTAAATTGTTTCAAATTTTTCATTGCAACTAGTCACTTCAATGATTATCAAGCAAAAATGAAGCAGAGAATAAGTTGAGCATTATCTTTTTCAACCGCTGCAGGCACGCAGGGAGTAAAATGGATTTTGTAAGCTATAAATTATTCATTTCAGCATGCGGAATTTGCCCATTTGCAACCAATCGAAAATGCACCCAAACAATTGTACGGAGAAAACAATATCAGTCTTTGCAGCCGTGATGAAAAATATGTAAATTTATTTAGTTGGAATCTAATTACGATTTCTAACATCCACAGCAAAATACCAAAAAATTTTATTGGATTGATATTCTAACTTTAAGTTAAAAAATAACCGTGCTAAAAGCAAATGTTTATGTATGTATGTTGGAGATTAACATAAATTGAAACTCTAGATACTAAATCATTTTCTTGTGCAAGTAACACATTATTCTCAAAAGATTAGCATTTCGAAAGCAAAAGCCATCAATGCAGCGTACCACTAGATAAACCTTCGAAAATAATACAAAACGCAAAACGAATCCCTGAGAAGCTACATACATATGTATTCAAAATCTGTCTGAAATTCGACTTAAGGGAATATTTTTCGGTCTTATCGAACCGACCTTCATGTCCCCACAGTTTTATTCTTCAGGATGCAGTGATTGACATCTTTCAAAGGAGTCCCCATTTCACAACACACTCCCAGCGGTTTTTTCATTTCCAGAAATAATTCTCAAAGTCAGTTTTTGGCCTGTGCTACATTTAATTCGTCGTAATTCGTTTCAACTGTCGCGTTGTCATTAAACTGACATACTTTTATCACAAAGAGCCAAAAGTTGCAAGGAGCCGAATTTATGTTTTGTCAAATATTGCTGCACAAGGTTTCATCAATGCGCTGGCGCATGGTGCTGATGGAGCTGTTATCATCTGGAGCTGTTATCAAAAGATGGAGCTGTTATCAAAATATTAGTAATGTTTAGTGATCATATCACTTAGTTCTTGACAGTAGTTTTTAGGATATGAAAATCGCACCTTTTTCGATACCTCTCTCAAGCGAAAATCGCACACGTTCAACGTTTTCTGATGTTACTGCGCTCGAAAGTCGACCAGAGCGATAATCACTGTTAAGTCTATCTTCCACCACTCCTATCAATCTGAGCTTTGCCACCAAGAGTTTTTTTCTGTCTTTCCAATATTCAAGTAAAACTTGATGAAAATTCATTTGCGCTACTTTTCTGTCATCTAAAGCAACAACAAACTTGTGCGTAGCACAACTATGTGCGTAGCAAAAACGCATTGCGCGTATCAAAAAACAGTAAAACAGCAACATCGTAGGTAGCTTAATAGTTTATGATGGTCCCCGATAGAGGGCACTCGAACGTTGTGGTGTAGCGAATCCGTATGGCGACCCCAAATAACAGCAAGTTCGAGAGCTCGCCACTACTGCGCTAAAATCGCAATAAAGACGTTGCGATTTTTTCTTCCTCCATCATTGAGATCAGTCCTCGAGTTTTCAATCTCTAACGAATTTGTGTCTGACGTTATTTGTATATAATGTTTTAATAAATCAGTGGTTTAAGTTAATTTGTGTGTATTAATGAAAATATAGCAAGTTAAATTTCCCCACAATTGGTGACCTGACATTGACTCACGTTAACCCACGCGTTCTGAATAGCAAAAATGGCGACCGGTGACGAACAATTAACTCCAGGTGAAAGAAACAACGTGGAAACGCCAAAAACGGAGTTAAACCTCGCGCGTGAATTGTGGCCTGGTAGTGAAGCCCCTCCCTTGAATGAATCTGTGCGCGATGTGAAATAACCGCCATTTTAGGAGTCACAAGTAGAACTCAGGTTTTCGCAAACTGAAGCGACATTTGGACATTACAGAGTTTATTCAGACACAGCCAAATTTAGCGCGGTGGTGGCGTCCCTCGACATTACCATCCTAAAACAAGTCGCGGAGGTAGTAAAAAATCCGCCGGCAGTAAATAAATACGAAAAGCTGAAAACGCAACTGATTGCTCGAATCGCTGTGTCACCTGAGCAGCAGCTAACGCAAGTTCTAACGAAGCTAGAATTGCGCGACCAAAAGCCATCACATCTATTTCGACAGATGCAGAACTTGGCAGGGTCCCAGCTCCCGGAGGATTCATTACATGCCTTGTGAATACGGCGTCTACCACTCCACGTTCGAGCCATTATGTCCGTTTCAACTGAAAAATAGATTACGAAACTTCTGGAAATGGCTGTCAAAATCGTTGAGGAATTTAATGCGTCTCCAGCTGTGATTGCATCCACATTGCATATTCCTGCTCCGAATTCGGACCTACTTTTTTTGGAAATTTTAAACCGACTCGATCGATTAAAAGCAAGCACAGGAAGCAAAGGTTCGCGCTCCAGAAATCGATTTTCTTCACGCAATCGCCAGCGCTTACGATCGCAATCAATAGTAAAGCACGGCAAGGATAATAGCTTCTGTTATTACCACCGCAGATTTAGGAAAAAGGCGAAAGACTGCCGCACAACATGTCAATTTCCCCAGCAGGGAAACTAAAGCCATCATCGTTAAATGCGGTCAGCGATGACGTCCTCTGGCAAAAGAGCCGTTTATTAATTACCGAAAGGCAAACATAGCTACGATTTCTGGTGGATACAGGAGCAGAGGTATCAGTTATCACAAACCAATCTAGTGTCTAGTGTCGAAGTGCAATGTCGGCAAAGCGGAAGTGCTCGATTTGGGATTTTTAGTCAGTAGTGACGGTATCAAACCATTGCCAGGAAAAGTTAATGCGATTTTGAAATACGAACCATCGACAATACAAAATCTCCGAAAGTACCTTGGAATAGTAAATTTCTACCGGAAGTTCCTGAAGAATGACTCTGAAGTACTGGCAACCCTCAATGAATTCTTGCGTGATTTGCGAAAAACCATAGAAGGCCTGTAAACTGGACACCAAAAGCTGTTAATGCTTTCGAAAGCAAGCAGTTGTTGGCAGCAGCAGCAAGTTTCAAGCATCATGTTAAAAATGCTAAGCTGGCCATAACAACAGACGCTTCAGATTTTACGATGGGAGCAGTTCGTCGACGGAGAATGGGTACAAGAATTCTTCTCAACAAGATTCAGCGACGCGCAACGGAACTATAGCGTCAACGACAAAGAACTTTTGGCGATCTACTCAGCCATCAAATACTTTCGTGACAGAGTAGAAGGACATCACTTCGTGATACGAACGGACCACAAGCCACTGTGTTATGCTTTTCCTCAAATCTTTTCCTCAAAAGCATCACCGCACTTAATGCGTCAACTGGAGTATATTTCCCAATTTGCGACGCATATACTCCATGTTAAAGGCGAAACAAATACGGTAGCTGACACGTTATCTCGACTTAAGGCAGTAACAGCAAAAGCAATCGACATGGAAGACTTAGCGGCAGAATAACGAAAAGATAGTGATCTACAAATCCTATTGCATTCGGACACATCGTTGGATTTACAAAGGCTGTGAATGAATGGAGTATATTTATACTGTGATATTTCGACGGGAATCGCACGGCCTTACATTCCACAATCACTACGATGGCAAGCATTCGACTCAGTACTTCACCTGTCGTATCCAAGTGCAAAGGTAACGAGCCGTTTGTTGCGTGAAAAATTGCACAATTGCACCTAGGACATCGCAAATTGGGCGAAATCATGCATCCAATGCCAACTTTCGAAAGTCAGCAGGCACGTTACAAGTTAGCCACTACAGTCCGCTGCTCCCGATTAGAGATTCGACCATATCCACATTGATTTGGTTGGACCACTGCCAATTGTCTAATTGGAAATAAATATAGTCTTTCGATGATAGATCGTTTCTCTAGATGGGCGGAAGCCATCCGCAGAACCGAAATCACCGCAGAATTTGTCGCTACGAATTTCTACCATCATTGAGTAGCACGATTTGGCGCACCAAGGATTGTGACAACGGATTGCGGTGTTCAATTCGAATCCATGTTGTTCGGTTCGCTATCAAAAATAATCGGCTGCAAACATGTCAGAACGACGGCATATCATCCTTCTGCAAATATGATGGTGGAACGCTTTCATCGATCGCCAAAGGCAGCACTGATGTGCCGTGATGATGAAAATTGGCTTCAGGCACTGCCTACAGTTCTTCTCGGACTTCGGACGTCCTATAAAGAAGATATTGAGTGTACTGCAGCAGAAATGATATGTTCTACTACACTTAGAGTCCCAGGCGATTTTATCGACGATTCAGATTGCACGAGCGACCCATCAACATTTGTGTCCAAATTCAGGCAAGACATGAGACAACTGCGACCAACACTATTTCATCATCACCGAAATGGCATCATCTTCATTTTTAAGTATTTAGCAACATGCATCCACGTCTTTGTACGATTCGATGCGATAAAAAAAGTCTTTTCAGCAACCATACGTTGGTCCATTCCCCATACTGGTGCGAACGACCAACAAGATCTTCAATATTTGCATGGAAGGCACAACGACACAAATTTCTATCGACAGATTGAAACCCGTGTAAATGCTAAATCCAAGCATCGAGGACGGAACACTAATCCCGTTCTTCAATTACGAGAGCAGAAGACCACCGATCACAAAAACTTACGAGAAAGCAAACATAAACAAACAACCGAGAGTGACGTTTAAAGTTCGATAAATCTAAGGGGGGGAGGGTTGTAGCGAATCCGTATGGCGACCCCAAATAACACCAAGTTTGAGAGCTCGCCACTACTGCGCTAAAATCGCAATAAAGACGTTGCGATACCTTCTTTTTCCTCCAACTATCATTGAGTTTTGTGTTTGACGTTATTTGTATATGCTGTTTTAGTAAATTAGTGGTTTATGTTAATTTGTGTGTATGAATGAAAATAAAGCAAGTTAAATTTACCCATAGTGACCCGTAGATAAAGAGATAAACCCGGTACTTTTTGGTAAAGTGCTGTTCTTAGAATGTTTGACATTTGCTGAAATTATCTTAAAAACAGATTTTTTGAAGAAAAAACATATATTCAATGTTATTGTGATTGTTTTGTTATTTCGATTTTTATCAATAAGCTGATGTTATTATACTTTCAAAAAAAGAACATTTTGTACATAACCATTCATTGTATTTTGAATGATTCTTTCTTGCTTTCTTCATTCATAAATTTTCCCAGTTTAATGACATTTCTCTTGTATTTTTTTTTAGTCTCGCGGTAAATAACTAAGATATTTATTTGATATTTCTTCTGACCAAGATTGTAGCAATGGTACTGCATCGGCAGGGTTTTGTTAGTATGAGACAAATGTCAAATAAGCATTGAAAGTGATGGTATCAGTGACTTTATTTTGAAACTTTGGCAGTTTATAAGCTATTTTTCTTTAATTAAAATGCAAAGTACCTTCGAATGTCAATTGGTTGGCATAAAGGTACTTTACAAGAGAAAGCAAGTGATCTACTTGTCGGTTGTTCTATTTCTTTTTGAACCGTGTGCAGCCTTGGTTCGAAATACGTTCAAAAATCTTTACCAGGTAACAGGTCAACTTTTGATTTTGACTGGGTATCCCCGTTTACTCTTTATTCATTCCATTTTTCGACTTTATAATACAATGGGGGTCCTCAGATGAAGACCTTGAGATTAGCTAAAAGCGAGTGTCCCGTCCTGCTCAATGGAGTAGTTCAAGAACAAACAACTCCACATTTGTTTCACCAGCTGAAAAACATTATGCAGTAGATTATGTTAGGAACTGCACTCGATCCAGTCATTCTATGGTCTCGTTGCCATGAGACTAGCAACTGTTGAAGGAATGGGAATGGAAGAGAGCTGCATGAGGGCAGTGCGGAAGGTGATGATGCTGTAAAATGTTTGATGAGTGCATTGGTACATTAGTAGAATACCCAATTCGAATAAATAAATATTTTCGAAATTCCATTCCCCTAAACAAATAGTGGTCATCGAATATTAGATGAACTTTGATGTGTTTGAGTTAGCTGTCAACAGATACACCGTTTGTCGAAAAATTTTTGACGTTTTAATATTTTATTTGAAATATACATTTAAATATCTTGTTTTGAGCGTTCCAGCCGAGGTGTTTCAAGTTTTACTGAGTCTAGATCTGTGTGGTCTGGCACTGGCATTGCGAATGACAACGCCTGTGCTTTTAATCAATTCTCGCTAGTTTATGATTTGCTTTATGTATTACAACTAGCTACAGTGTCCAACCTTGAATAGAAATTGATTGAAAAGGTCTGTCACCTTTCATGCACACAATTGTCATATATAATTGCATATTCATCATCTGTTATGATTTTTCCATGTAATGATTCGATTACGCTATGTTTTAGCAATGCTTTGCAGATGGGAATTGTATCGATCGTTTGGGAGATCGCGCTTCGCTTTGACTTTTGACTTATGTAAATGGTTCCCAAACATTCATGGAAAACTTAGTAAATTCGAATCCTACCCTACACTCTACCTGATATGACACTCAATTTCATTGTTGCTGAATAATTTCTATACTTTAAAGTATTTTGGAATTGCTTGGTAACATGTTTCATGAAGTTTCTATGGAGATCTTACTCTTTATCTTCCAGCGCCATAGCGACTTCTGACGTCAAAATTAAATTCTTGAAGCATTCGCAACCGAGTTAACCGAAGCTCATAGGATTTTGTATTGCGTTTTGATAAATAACATAAGTAAATTGATTGAAATAAAAGTAAATTGAAAATATGCATAAAAAAAGGTTCCAGCTTCATCTTTTGACATCTTTTTTGTTTTCAGTAAAATTTAATTTAAAAAATCTTACATACATGCCAAACCATTCCATTAGTCGCTTGGTTAAATTTTCGACTAAGCTGGTTCCATTTCACAAGCCATTAAAAGAAGGCACTTCGTTTGCCTACAATATAAATCCTAACAGTAACTTTACATAAGAATTCGCAAGGACGCCACATCTTTCTTTTTCTGCTTTTGTAAATAAAGTCCATTTCTTTCACATTACTCCCAAAAATGTGGTTATCAGTTTAAGTTATTAAGCATCCTGTTTGCCAACTGGTCTTTAAAAAATCATCGTTAGCATCATCCTCATCGTCATCTTTTTCCTACGGTAAGCAAAAGAGAACTCCAAACATAGCTATTATCAGCAATTGATCCCAATGATTCCTATCTTTTTCCATTAAAGCAAGCCATAAAGTGGAGCACAATGTAAGGAAATCTCATAAAATGTTTAGTGTGTGTCTGAAACTTCCAACATTTTCTTCGCAATGTTCTGAACCCTTGGGAAAATCATGAAATTTGTCGCCTTTACCGAAAATATCTAGAATAGAATGAATCGTTGCAGGAGGATTAGAAACTAGGACAAGTAAAACCAATAAATAATCGATATGTGTACAGTAAGGGGAATTTCTAAAGATATGATTGCTGAACTCTAGATGAATGGTTAAACATTAGACCATTAAGACGATAATCGAAATTTGATGCGCGATTTTGAAATGATTTCAATTGAAATGAAAGAAATGTTTGTTAGAAAATGAACATTAAACAGCAGTGTCTGATATTCGCAACCAAGGTCATATGTAATGATTACCATTAAACAGAGTTTTTGGTTGCAGTCAGACTCGATTTCATTGTTAAGTGATGTAAGGAAACTTACTCGGCTGTTGCGCAGCATTATGTTGTCGTTATTAAATTTTGACTTTTTATTCATCAAGCGTTTCCGTGTGAATTCATATGGCCACTAAAGTATGTTGGTAGTCTCTTGTGTCATATCATTTACAATAATTAAATGTGCCTTTTCGATGCATTATTTCAAAACACAATCAACCTATTATTCAACAGGGGTTGACCCGACCCAGCAAAGGATGGAATACATCCGAAATGTCAACAAAAGCCACAACTGATTAGATTTAAAATAGGTCGAACACTTAATTTGTTTCTGGACACGTACCAAAAAGGTTCTAATATATTTTAAACATAATTGGAAATTTCGCAGTTTGAAATGCATAAATACATATAGTTATAATTGAAATCTGTGATTTAGAATCATTAAATAAATTGTTCGAGGGAATACAGGAATTTATAGTAGTCCGACACACAAATATAACACATATATAAAAGTCCAACAAACCTGAAATATGCATCATAACAATTTGGAGTCTTAGAATATTAGGCGCGCCCTGTTCACGCCCTGAGTGTGAGACTCGCAGACGCACAATGCTTTTGGACTACGCACTAAACAACTCCATGACAACCTGAGAGCCTAGTCTGAAACCGTTTGACACATTACTTCAGGCTAGGCCTCGTGTTCCTAAGCCTAGAAGCGCCTTCGGATTATGGAAATCCCTTCTCGAACGGGAAGGAAGGGAGAGGAGGGAAGTGTTAAAAAAGAGATCCCCCATCCACGATGCCTCCCACGTGATTCCATTGTCAACCGTTTTCAACATTTCTCCGACCATAGTTTACGGACAGAGCAATCCAATTTCGCTGAAGAGGTCCCCGCACTGCTGGCTCCATCTTTGACAAGAGAAGAATGTGTGGCAAGCGTCATCCAACTCTCCTGCACAAAACACACAGTTAGGAGACCGTGCTCTGTCAATCTTGTGGAGGTAGGACCGAAAACAACCGTGCCCGCTTAAGAGCTGGGTCAAGTAGAAATCGGTCTCACCATGCTCTCCAATGAGCCACGGCCTCAGGTCAGGGATCAGTCATGCAGTCCACGTTCCCTTTATGTCTTGTCCCCAGGACTGTTGCCGACCGCTGAGAGAGAGTCGTCTCTCTTTCCTAGTTATCCCTTCTCTTCGGTCCTCGCCTCTGCGCAGGTAAATAGCCGGTTGCAAATAGCAGGACACAGTCGGTGCTTGGCATCAGGAATACGTTTAACCCCACTAGATGGAGGCATATTTTACATGCTTTGGCAAATTCATTTTAAGTACCAGAATATCTGCTGCGGATAATTCGGAATTACCTGAAGAATCGCAGTCAAATCGAGGTAAATCGAGGTACGTCCGTAGGTTTTTCGATCCAAAATTGTGGAACCTCAACTCAAACGGGCGGCTCAGACTCGAACTGCCGGAGGGGTCAATACTGATAGGCTGTACGGATAATGTTTCAGCACCGGTCACAGATGAAACAGTCGATTAAGCGCTACATAAAGTAAAGTCTAAATGCCCTAGAGTATCTGTCAAAGAAAAGTCGGCAACACATTAAAGTTGAAACTATCAAATAAGCTGGATCGGCTGCTAGAATCTAAACAGACTTTATTTATACTTTCTTTTCATGCAGAAGATGGGACAGCTTTTGTGGTGATCTAGTTGAAAAAGTTGGAGGGCTCCGCCCGGATAGCCTGATTCAAAAGATGCTGAAGTCGGCTGACAAAATGAACCAGGTGGTACATCACGCTCAGCCAACTCCAAAAACGAAAAAGACATACTTGATCAGCTGAAGACTTTGAGGATGAGGTTAGAGGTTAGATTTACAGGGTATTACATGCTAAGGGATGACGCACTCAGTGGTACAGCCTTTTTAATAAAAAATCACTTTGCCCTTGAGGAAGTTCCCATTGCAGGCTTCATCTGTTGCTCTGCTATTGCTGCTGTTTGGTTAAAACAGAGGACAATCCTGATCATCATTTACATACCTGCCTCTGTCTCAGCAGAAGATTTGAAACCCGATCTTGCAGTGCATCCAAAACCTTACATTGGTGCATAAAAATATAATCATTGCCGGAGATCTCAACTGCAGACACACCGAGTGGGGAGACTTAGCAGTTAACCCCAAAGTTAGAATCCTGTATAACTGGCTCCATTTAAGTAACCAACTAGCTACATTTGAGCTTATCATTCCGGACTGACTTACAAGACCCAGTAGTTCTTCAATTCTGGATTATTTTCTGAGGTCGGAAATTTTTTTTTATTCTGTACCGAATGCTACTTGCACTACGCATACGAGTATGTCCGATCATTTTGCAATCCAGCTGACCATCAAACTCGTATCCTTTGCGAAGCTTTTAAACCACCCAACCAGCTTTCTATCACTCAAGCATACGAATTGTTCTAAATTATGGGAAGACATCAGGTTGGAGCTTAAACCTGTCATCTTTCCCAAAGACAGAAATCTGAGCAATAGGGAAATTGACAGTCTTGTTAATATTTCTGCAATTGTCATACAGAAAGCAATTGACAGAAACTCCAACATTGTCCACCCATCTAAATTCAGACACAACGTCCTCCCTGAAGACATTGTAATACACTTACTTAAAAGCTAGGCATCAATGGAGAGAACAATTAAAAAGAATATACTATAGGTATGGGAACAGGACAAATGCTACTTATAAGAGCATTCTTTCGAGGAATAACGGCCTCAGCTCTGTGATAAGAGAACTGACCCATAACTATCGCAGCAAACAACTCATAGAACGTCTACAAAACATAAAACCAGAGCCTAGCATGTTTAGAGAAATCAATATTCTAGCTGGAGAATTCAATCGCTCTGCCGACAAGGTTATTGTTAATGAAAAACAAGTTAACACACCTCAAGCTAAGGCTGACATTTTCGCTGAAAATTTCCTTTGCCAACTAAACCGGAACGCAGCTTTACTCACTCCAAAACTGTTCTGGAGTCAGTTTCCCAGCACAAGCAAGACAATCCCACTTCTCTCACTGTATTCTCCGCACACAACCCGGCAGACCACCCACGGGATCAATCACAATTCATCACTTCAGAAGTGTTGACACAGCTTATTCTAACACTAAACACTAAAAAGTCTAGTGGACCTGATAATACACTAAATATTGTTTTAAAACACTTTCTATCCTCCTTGGTTAAGCTCTTAACCCTTATTTTCAACAATTGCATAAACAATAGGTACTTTCCTGATCAATGGAAAATTGTAAAAATCATTCTAATAGTCAAAAATCATTCCAAACAAAATTGGGAAAGATTTCTCTTTTTCTAACTTCCGGCGCATTTCCATTCTCTCCAACTTAGGAAAAATCTTTGAAAAATTATGGCTCCAGATGTTAACAGGACACTGTGAACAAGAACCATTAATCCCAGAGCACCAATTCGGATTTAACCCTATGCACAGCACATTAAATGTAATTTCTTGCCTTCATGAGAATATCGTGTCAAATCTCAATTCTAAAAACGTTCCCACAGCTGCTTGTGTTCTCGACTTTGAAAAAACTTTCGATTGTGTTTGGCATAACGGACTTATCTTTAAATTGATACAACTTGGGTTCCCCGATAAAGTGATTCGAATTGCCATTAGCTTCTTCTGTAATAGGCCCTTCTATGTCTCTGTTCAGGGGAAAAATTCACCGAAACAATCTGTTTCATCCGGTGTACCGCAAGGTTCAGTGTCAGGTCCTGTATTGTATAATATATATACAGCAGATATCCCAATTCAGTCAGTAGAGGAAAAACACCAAAATCATTCAATTTGCTGACGACACCTTGATTTACACGTCCCAAATTAACCCAGTAAAAGCACGTTCAGTCAATTGAAAATTACATAGTGAAGCATAATTACATAAAGTACTTAGAAAATTACATAGTTCTTCGTTAAATGGGGTATAAAAGTAAATGCTCAAAAAACACAATTGACTATATTCAAAATCCGCTGTAAAAACAGGTGAAGTAACCAGCTGTCCTTCCCCCAATCTAAAGTATCTAGGAGTAACCCTTAATGAAACGATTAGATTTGATCCTCATCTTCGAAACAGCTGCATAAATGCCAACAGTGCATTCTCCCGCATTCGGTTTCTTCTCCGTAAACAAGCAGGGATATCCACCAAAGCAAAGTCAACCCTATACAAAAAAATAATCAGACCCATTATCACCCACGCTGCACCAAGTTTCAAAACAGCTGTGGGAGGAGTCGCCAAGTTGGAGGGAAAAGTACTACAAGCTTGTACTGGACTCTACTTCAATCCTCGAACAAAACACCACTATCGCAGCGAACAATTATACGAAAAATTTGAAGAATTGAATTTGAAGAGCTGTACACCTACAAAGGTCATCCTGAACTTCATCGAGGAAAGTTAGACAAGCAAAGATGTAAAAGGATAATAACGAAATTCTTTAGTTTTTTTAAGCTTTATTGTACATAGAAGGTTAAGTATTTATTGAGGTTTATGATTAGTAGCTCTAGTATTTATTTAGGTTAAGACTAAATGAAGACAAGACAGGGCGTGATGCAAACGCGTATTAATAATTACAGTAACTTTTTAACCATTAAATGCGATCAAGAATATATTATGTATATATGCTAATAAAAAGTAGAACCACTTTAGTAATTGCCATGATTACAACAAGTGATCGTTCCCAGACCTTAATATTTTGAATATGAGAAAATTAAAATCTTATTAATTTTTGACATGGGAACGCATTTCTGATAGTGAGCTATTACCTACCCAAAAAGCATTTGGAGGATCATAATTAATTGTCATAATTAGTACTTCATGTACTTCAATACTTCACATTTACCACATCGCACTACATGTATGTTTTACGAATTCCACATGAAGCTCGTTTTTTATTATATTAGCAGCTGTTGTAACCTAATTTGCTGAATGATCAAGTAATCATCAAAGAAAAACCAACCTGGTCAGGTAGGGTGGCAAATTTACCATTTTAAATATGAAGTTAATTTACGTTTTGTTGCAATGTTTTGAGACAATATGACCTTTACTTTCGTAGCAAGTTTGTGGAACTAGAACATCCTTTAACACGGCGTACATACAAGCTCGTGTACACGGTCAACCATGTAATTTTTTACATGTGACTATGCTGCTTTCTTTTGAGTTTCAAGTAAATTAAATAGTTTCGAGGCTGAAAACATTAAGCTATAAAAAAGAGGCCATTTAAAGCAGAAAATGTATTTAAATTAGGTAGAATGTATAAAATATAACGATCGCCGCATTGTTAATATATAACCCCATGGTTCAGAGCACCAGCAGTTGCGTAAAGTAGGTCAGATCCCAATATTAGACGCTGCCAACAGTCCTTCGAACTTCGAAGTAAATTTATTCTTGGAGCGTACTTATGGCTGCTGCCTAATAAACTCTCACCAACGAAAATAATTCGTTGGCTGGATTTTGCCTGAAATTAGCAATGAGATTGCTTATGATGAAGAGCTCGACAGCACCTGTCTCAAATAAGATATCTGGCGATGAATTACATTAGTAATTCTGTATCTGCACCGAAGAAGCGCACAACATAGCACTCCAAGAATGGCGAAATGTCTTAAAGAGTTTAACACTAAATGCAGAAAATCATGTTTAAAGCTACCATCTATGTACCAGCTTTGCGGTGCACCTACACACGTACTTTCTACAATGATTTTATCACGTTTGAAAATGCTAGAGGTAGTACAAGCGCTAATTTTCTAGTTGCGAGAATGAGGTTAAACATTTCGTGGACTTACCTGCGAGTTAAACCACGATAGTTCGATTCAAAGTATTAAATTGCGCAAACTGGTTGCGATGCGAACTATGTACTGTTATTGTACTATGTATGGTGCAGCAGTGCCAAGAAGTTTGTGTGAAGATGTAAAGTGTATCCTATTGGCAAGCAGCAAGCCTGATATACATACACATAAGCAATCAAGAATAAATTGCTTGATTGTAAAATAAAACCTTTCTAATTATAATTGAAAAAAAGAGTTGAGAATTTGAAAACTTTTTCGTTTTTTTTCTTTCTCTCTTGCATTTCTCCTATCCTGTTAAGTCACGTAACGATTGCTTTCATAGATTGTTACGTATTCCGACGTATAGGCGACATAAAAATAAACAAAAAAATATAAAAAAGTCTCAGTAAAACAAGTGTCAGAAAAAAAATTCTCAATAGAAAAAAAATTTCTTGGAACGCTTTTGGGAAGAAGTTTTCCATTGATATGATTCACTTGTTTCTCGTGAACATATCGCTATAAGAAGGATAGAAATTTTGTCAAGTTTTCAGGTATAGAAATTGTTACTGAAGTATTGACGATTATAGAAATTGTGTATTAAGTATCTAGGAAAACAAAGGATAGAAATTGTGACTTAAGTATTGAGGATAATAAAGAGAATCAAGAAGTATTAGCAGCTGTTTGAAAGCCCCAGAAGTCCTCGAGCCGCAAAAGCTTTGAATTACAAAGCCCAAGAGAACAAGCAGGCAGCAGAGGTGGTCAGGACGCAGCGCAGCGGAGTTCATTGAAGTCCCGAAACCAAGCTGAGGTGGAGATTCATGTTGGAGGAAGCGAGGTGGTCAGAGGTAGCGCAACGGAATTCATTGAAGTCCCGAAATCAAGCTGAGGTGAAGATTCGTGTTGGAGGAAGCAGAGGTGGTCAGAATCAGCGTAGCCGAAGCAAGTAAAGTCCCGAAATCAAGTAGAGGTGGAGATTCGTGTTGGCAGCGCAGCAGAATTCATACGCTCAAGTGAAGTCCCGAAATCAAGCAGAGGTGAAAAGAATCAGCACAATTCATGTAAATTAAATATTTTATGCTTACTTACTTTTATTTGATCATTTCTATTTATTTATTTTGTCTAATATGAAAGAGTACGCTCATTGTGTGTGTGACATGGAAGGATCAGGGCTTAAATAATGTCCTATTAAACCCCACGCTCGCACGGTGAGCTAGTCGGTCTAAAGTAACTTCCTTCGGCCGCCATAATGCGGCCTTTGTATTATCAAGAAAACCTGTCTTTTAACCTTGTTCCTTGTTGTGGCTGCAGGCGCGACTTATCGGTTGCCCCAATATTTATATTATTATTAATTATTTATATATTTTTTTTCTTTGAAAATACATCACAAGACAATGCCAGGCACTTGAAAGACTATATTCTCATAAAAGATCATAAAGCATTCAATTATAAAATTTCAAATATTTAAATAATACATCCTTAAAACAATACATCCATAATAACCTACAGGATAGGATGATAATCATTCACTAAATTGAAATAGAGCAAGGGTAGATACTAAAAGAGTTTTTCATTTGTAGATGTATCAAAATCTTATATTTCTGTAAGGATCGCTGAAGGCAGGTACTAAAACAGTGTTAGAGATTGACGTCTGGATATTTTTCAAGGATAATGATACCAGTAACTTCATTATGAGTGCTTCAGTATACAACAGATAAAAAAATATGTTTCACGCGCCTGTATCAAATCCGATAAATGCAGTAAAACTAGATGAAAAACCCCAAACCGCTTAGATTGATTTAGCCGCGTTTCTCAATACATGAGAAAAGCCGGACGCTTAGTGAGTACTTTTCAGAACATAAAATGATGAAAATCATAACTTCAACTCTCAGTTGACGCTAAGATTTGCACTTGACGTTATCCAAAAACCGAAAGCTTTTTGACGAGCATCCAGTCATCAAGGGCTTATGGTGTGTTAATCTTTATTTTTTCACTCCTTAAGGGGTTAGCCCACTTTAGAGGCGGAAAAAATATTCTTTTTTGGGATTTTTTCTTTATAAATACTCAAAAATAAATCGAGATTCCAATTAAGGATATTGACTACGCATATAAACAACTGTATACAATAGTTTGAAGTAATTCATTTCAAAATGGCAACTGTGTAGCATTTTCCGATGACGTCTTCGACATTTCAAGCCTCACGGCCGGACAAACAACTCCTATATTTTTTTAATTTCGATTGGCCAATTTATTTTGTTTTATTTTATACTCTAGCAGCTAGAGAAGTACGTAGGTTTATTTCCGATATTTTAATTTTGGGCCAAATACCGCACTTCCAAAGTGAAAAGTGGGAAATTTGGTTGAATTATCATCAGATAATTGTTAATAACAAATGAACTACGCAATTTAAAAATACCTACGTACTTCTACAAACAATTTATTTTATATCTTCAAAATTTCGAGTAAATTGATTGAAGATTGTCTGCGGTATGTTTTCGGCGAACTCAGAAACTACAGTTTTGAGATAAACGCGTTTGAAGTTTAGAGTAGTAGAAAATCATAAATCATCATTTTTCAATACCTTCAATCAGCGATGCCTGCACCATTCAATTGGCCTTCCAGGTTATCGTCCTGCTCTTGTTTTTCTTTTTTGCTTGCCTTTGAAGCGATCCTAGCATCTTTTACTCGTTCAGAAATCGATCGCTCTGAATGCTTTTTACGCTCTTTGTCGATTTCCAGGCACATATCGTAGCTTCTCGATGCAATTTTCAAGTTCATTTGGACTTGACCCGAAATTAAATCCAAATTGGGATCTTCGTTACTATTTTGTGTGTAACCGCCGACGCATCGAGTTAGATGATTTTCACTAGTCAGTTCTTCATAGGCTGGTTTTATAGTTTTGTCATACATATCTTCCGATTGTTTCTGTTTTTTTGTCGATGTACTGGTTTTCAAATCATCTAGTGCTTCTTACTTAAGACGATTCAATGGTCTTCTTCGAGATGCAAATGGTTGCTTGCTGTTGCTACATACCATTTTCCCTCCTTCCTTTCCACTGTACACCTCTTTGTCACTCACTTGTCTAAATTAATAATTATACAGGTGAAAAAATTATCTTACAGAAGTATCGATAAAAATAAGCATGTATCACTACAAGCGTGCGTAGCGTCCTTCTCAAATGCTTGACTGTGCCTAACAGACTGAAAAAGACGTTAGACAAGTTTGAACTTGTCTAGGATTGTCTATACACAAATGGTTTCAATAACGTCTGCCGTATTCCTGCTCCGATCACCTAACGTCTCTGTTTTCGAGCGGTCACAAGGGCAGACAAGGGGGCCTTGTACTTAAATTTGGAAATGGCGTACTTTGAAATTTTTACCGACTGTAATGTTTTGACACAGCATTTTTGAGGTCTTAAGGGAAAAATCGGAAAACCGATTTTTAGAAAATTCTAGATTAGCCTGACGGCTTACCATTAAACCTACCCGCATTCCATATATTCCTTTTTCTCCCAAGTGGGTCAATTGCCGTCGAATTCGATTCTTGAATTTCATACGGTGGTCTCCCTTCATGTGTTTACTATTGTATTTCCGTTACTATCATCTATGGCTGTCTTGAAACCGATAGGTCAGTAGTGTTTGTAATATATATGCCTCCTGCAACTTTCATCTGTACTATCTTCATACAATTCATCATCATACAATACATCTGTACTACTACTATCTGTACAATTCATCTGTACTATGGTCGTTTTGACTTGTGCTCAGTTGTGTCATCATCATTTCCAACATTTGTGTATTACTTATACCAGACGATAATGATATAATATTGCTTATACAGGGTGGATCATCTGTTTTTTTTATTGTGAAAGAAAACACACTTTTTGTAAGAGGAGATCGGAAATTTTTATTGACTATAAAAGGTTGGTCTATGGCAATTATGTATGGAACACAACATCGCACATATGTCCACCGCGGCTCTTTTTACAGGCTCTCATTCGAACATCAAAATTTTCGATGAATTTTTCCAGAATTAGCGTTGGTATGGCCGCAATTTCAGCGCGAATGTTCTGCTTAAGGTCTTGAATCGTGCGGGGGGGGGGGGGGCATTCGCTTATACTTTACTTTTCAAAAACCCCAAAGATAATAATCAAGAGGTGTTAAATCACACGATCTTGGTGGCCAATTGACCTCAGAATTCCTCGAAATTATGCGGTCCGAAAATTTTTCGTGCAATAAGTTGTTGGTTTAGCGAGATGTGTGAGCTGTGGCTCAGTCTTGTTGAAACCAAAGATTGTTAGCACCCATACGATTAATTTACGGCCACAAAAAGTACTTTATCATCCGTAGCCCGATAACGTTCACCATTGATGGTAGCAGCCTTTTCTTCAGGGTTTTCGAAAAAAACGGCCCAATGATTACGCCAGACCAAAGACTACACCACACAGTCACTTTTTCGGCATGCAATTGTTGTTCATGATATTCATGAGGGTTTTCAGCCGCCCAGATCCTACAGTTTTGCTTATTAACATGGTCACTGAGATAAAAATGAGCTTCATTCGAAAAGATGATTTTGGCTGAAAAACCCTCACTTCTTTGAAGCATCCAATTAACGAAATTTCGACGCTGCTGATAGTCTGCCTAGACTAGATAATCTAATTGAATCTTGTATGGATGTAGGTGAAGATCAACATGCCAAATCCTCAATAATGTGGTCCCAGCAATGCCTAATTCCTGTGAACGATGTCTTGTGGATGTGGATGGCTGCTGACGGACACTTTCAGTTACTGCGGCAATATTTTCAGGAATTCGTACCGGACGAGCATGTCGATATGGTCTACGACCCTCTACGGAACCAGTTTCCTCAAAACGTTGGACAACTTTACGTATTTCAAGCTCTGTTGGTCGTAAATGTTAACCAAAACTATCCCAAAGTTTGCGAAAGGTTTTTTTTCTACGACCGTTTTCGTAAAAAGTTTGCATAATTTAGATGCGTTGTTGTGTTTTTAAAAAGTCCATGTTCACAATTGCCAAACCTTTGACAGTTGATACATGCATACCACATGACAGCTCTCACAAATGATATTTCAAATATAGTTAGTTTAAAAAAAAACCAACAGATGGACCACCCTGTATCAAGTATTCCTCTGAGTTCCACCGAGATTTCGGTCTAGTTCCGCGGACTTCTGTGGATTGAGCTCACACCAAATGTATGTAAATGTAAGTTTAGTATGTAAACCAAGTATGAAAATGGTAGAAAACGGATCTGATGAGATTTTCGTAACAGGAGATTTTGACTTTTGTGAATACAACCAGGGATATAGTCGCCTAAGGCACCAGTGGTTTAGCCAAGGATTATTGTTATCTGTGTAAAGGAGTCAATCTATTAATGATGGCAATAATGAGTTAAATGACTTTCAGGAGTGATGAGATAGGTGTATTGATTAGCAAGGCAAGGTTTTTGCCATTAGTCAAGCATTTCCGGGTAAGACAGGCATTTGCATTTCATGTAAATGTTTTCACAATTTAATGGAAAAAAAAATCGCATGACTGAGACTACAGAGCTTTGATGAATTACTGCAATAAATAGGAAGTTATTTGAAGTTGTTGGTTATAGCTTGACGTTTGACGTTCTGCTTGATAGGAACTTTAACTTTAGGATTAGTGAGGCCAATAGTCTTCTTCATTGCCTTCAATACTATTCACATTGCAAGGTTCGTTCAAGTTTTGCTTAAATAACCAAAGAAAATGTGGTTTGTTTCCACTTCCCAAAAGAAGACAATGCAAATTTAGAAAAAATGCGATCACCGTAACAGACAAGAAATATTATATGTCACTTGATCAATTTGCAATCAAATTTTAAATGTTTCTACATCGTGTTTCCACATCGTTGGATGAAATTGTAGTTTTATGTGCTGCCATATTTCCAGATCCGAAAGAAATTCATCAGACGATAGATAAGACTTTGGTGAGCAACTAACTTAGACGTATATAATTTCTTTCTTTCAATATATGGTGGCAGTTACATATAAAATAATATACATTATAGTAGAAGCTTTCTGCTTCCAATCACCATATGATTCTATGATTCTGTTATAGATTAACAATATATAAAACATAAAAACGTTTTTTAATACCGTATAGCTTTTTCATGGAATTATTCCTATTTATTTCAACATTTTACGTAATTTTTTTCGGGCTGGATCATCTCCAAAATCACCGATAACTTTTGAAACTTTAATTTTTTAGTTCGTTTTTGGTTGCGCAGAGCGCAAGACAGCTGTAAGAGCTTTCTAAATTGGCAGAAGCCTATGAAAAATGTTGTAAGTCTTGAACCACTATGAAAAAATTTCCAAGGTGTTTCAACATATCCAAACATTTTATGTCTTTTACTATTGCAACAAAGTGACCATTTTTCTTTTTTCATTTTCCATTCTACTTTTTTAGTTTACGAATATGCCCACCTATTAAATGAAGTGACTAATGAAGCGCTCCATATAAAGCAACACTCATCTTAGACAAAGTTCAGATGATGACAACCAATGGTTTATTTACCTATAAAAACAACAAGAAATTTTTATAGCCGAGTCCACCGGCAAAAGAGACTAAAGATGAGCAAAAAATTCAAGCGAAAAAAGATGCCCTGTCAAATATCACAAGTAGTCGAATTTTAATATTATTATTAACAAATTTGCATGCATGCATAATCGCACTGTAGGTTACTAGATCAGCGAGAAGTGAAACGATTTCTTATGTAATTGAACCATTTTGAAGGTCAGAAGGGGTTCGATAGATTGTTAGAGATATTGATACCAGGCATTTATGCATATGTAAATAGAAAAATTTACATGCATTCAGCCATGTAAACATGCATTTATAAACGCTAACTGACTTTGTTAGTTAGAATTTTGTAGTCTAACATCTTCAAATATGTTTAGTAGATAGTCAGCAACAAACACAAGGACGGCTGTAAATAAATATCGGCCAAGGGCAGTCAAATAGAGAGATATTATTAAAAACTTTGAAACTATTTAATTCGAATTAAACATTCGAAGTTATGTTCATAATTTATTTACGTTTTGATGCAGATTAACGCAATGTCATCGAACAACAGATAATGATTTCTAAGAGTCACAAATCGCGTTCGATCAACCCAATTTTGAACAAATTTCCAAAAAAAAAAACTAATCATGTTTCCCCATTGGCACGTCGAATATTTTTCTTCAATACTACCAAAGTTGTTGCTTTGTTAGCATAAACCAACGACTTGACAAAACCCAAAGAAATTCATTTGTAAACTGTATGAAACTCTATGATTTGGAAGACCGACCAACTGGACGATTTCATGAAATAATGTTAGTTCCGAATTTTGTTTTCAATACGATAGAGTTCGACTTTGACAGGTGTAGCGTTCGGACGCTTTTGCTCTGAAAGTTTTGACAGCTGTTACGACGATCGTTTTGCGTGGAATACCACAAATTTTCGATTTTGACATCTGAATCAAAAGTGGAAGTAGAAGTCTTCCCCACGAGGGAAATCAATAGGAGTATTTTAATCTATAAATAATAAAAAGAAAATCATTTCCCGTTTTAGCTCTCTGAAGGCAAAAGTGATAAGTGGCAGTCAATATCCTGGCGAGAAGCAACAAGCGGCTAGACAGCCGCAAAATACACCAAAGAAGTTGAAAACAATCAGGCGAAATGTCAAGAGAAGCATCTTGCTTTCTACAGAAGTACAAAAGGTGATTGAACGAGAACTTAAAGTTATCATATCGAAGCAACAGTCTCTGGGCGCCACAATCGAGCAGAAATTAGATAGCGAAGGAAAATCAGGACACGCAATGTCAGCGGCACAAAAAAAAACGACCATCGATGGGGCAACCATCTAAACTCAAATCGCCAGGCGATAGCGATGCGCGCAGCGTTGTGGAAATGAAAACCTACGTACGCAACATCAGCGAAGAAGCGCAGCGAGCGATAGCAATAACACCGAAAAATTCAGGCTAGCAACGGGTAGACTAATGATTAAAAATAGAAATAACAGTAGTAGTTATAACGTAGAAAAAGTACTAGGCTTAAGAAACAATAGATTTAAGGATCTGTCCCTCCCAGAAAATACCCCAAGCCCGATGCAGCCCTGCGATCCAAACGTGACAAACACTCGAAATTGGCTAGCCCCCATTTATATTAACAATACATCACACCCCACGGTAAAACTGATGATGCACAGTTTGCCGGAAGCTAAATACCGTATCAAGTCTTCTTCAGACTCATATCTGAAATTAATCGTAAATCACTATGACGCTTATGATGGAATAATGAACATCATAAGAGAAAAGAACCTAGGTGGCCATTCATTTACTCCAGCCAACCGCAGAAAACCGTTGGCTATTTTAAAAGGTTTAAGCTGTTTTTTCATCCCTTCCGAAATAAACCAACTCCGGAAATAAACCAACTCGATATTACAACGATGTCAACTGCCTGGTCTGCCGAGACCAGCGAAAAATAGCGCTTAACCTTTTTAGGGTTAAGCCCTTATCCGAAGAAGACTTGAAAAGACTCACAAAGCTGAGGTACATTCTGAACCGTGGAACTACTTGGGAAAAACCGATTAAAGGAGATGTCACACAGTGCTTTACATGCCAACGTTTTGGTCATGTAGCCGTGAACTGTGAGTACTCCTCTGGATGCGTAGCATGTGGGCAGGAACATCAGGGAACGGATTGTCCCCGAAAAACCCTTGCCGACCCCCGGGAAGAGGCCCCAACAGATGCTTCGATCCCTCCAGTTTTTTGCGTACTATGCGCTTCAATAGGCCATCCAGCCAATTATTCAAAATGCCCTGAGAGGCTCAAACTAAGAGCCCGTATCGCTGAGAAACGCACGCGTCATTTAAACAACACACACAATCAACCTGACCGACTTTCAGCCAGTACCGCAGCCAAACCGCAACATTCCAAATCAAAGAACTGAGGTCAATCGCGAAGTAACAAACGCGACTCTCTATTCCTCCGTTCTAAAGTAAACGAGCGGACCTTCTCATAGCCATCCTCATGATAGCACAGTGTCAAGTGAAAATGTCCTGATCCTAATTGCCCAAGAAACAATTAACCAATCCGGGATCTCCTTCATGGTACTCTAAAAAAAAGCGCGGGAATTCTGGCCTGTATATAGAAATCTTCCCGAGGAAGAGAAATCAAAAGCACTTTTCAACTTCTGTATCCATGTCTCCGGATAATAGCCTCAAGATCTTAGCGTGTAATATAAATTCGCTACAGGGACAAGACAAAAGAAAAGCTCTCAAACATATGCTGGAACGCTATTCTCCTGACATGGTGTTTCTGAATGAGACTCGGCTTCACGCAAGGCACAGGCCACACTTACCGAACTACACTTTCTTTCGCAATGACAACGGGCGAGGAACAGCAATTCTAGCAAGATTCAAGCACACCGCTCATCAGGTTCATTGCCAGGCAACTAATCTATCTTGCACTCTAGCCTCTCTTTACCTGCGAAAGCCTTGGGGAGCAACTCACAAAATATTGTTGGGATCTATATACATACCCTGTGGGACGGGTCAAACGATAGAATCCGAGCTCAATAGTATTTTAAACAGAGACAGTGGTCACGATGGAGTAATTTTAGGCGGAGACCTAAATGCGAGACACACTCACTGGAGAGATCACATTACAAAAGCCAACGGAACCTCTCTCTTCGACTGGATCTTCTCAGGTAACCAAAGTTCTCAGTGCGTTATCAATGCTGGGGTGCCTACATTTCCCAGAGGAAGCTCCTTCCTAGATAACGTCCTGGTGTCCGCAGCTCTCATCAGCCCGGACACGAGAAACATCAACTGCATAAGTGTGCCGGCTCCCTCCGACCACCATGCGTTGATACTCAACATATTTCTCCCAGAAACCCCTCCAATTACTCCCCCCGCTACGCTCATATAACAGTGTGGTTTGCAGCAGACTAAACAAACAACTGTCGCTCCAATTAGAAGGTAAAGTCGCGGTAAATCAGATATACAGTGAGCAAGATATAGAAAACGAGGTTCGAATGCTATCCTGGCATATCCGCAATTCGACCGATATGCATGCTCCAGAAAAGGCGCCCCTGTTAACAAAGTTCGGAGAAGTCTCCCAATGCATCTTATATCTGATACGCACCCGGGCCAGGTGGCATCAACGATTAAAACGTAAAACGGAACTGGAACCGTGTGAATAGCGAGTATATGACGGCAAAATCGCAAATTAGCTGTCTAGATACGCTCATCAGAATAAAAGCACGCACCGAGAAAAACGCGGCATTCAAAATTCGTCTGGCCGCAATGAAACCTGCCCCTCAAGTTTTCAGAGCGATCAACTCGCTGACAGGACGCCTCACTGCAGAGTTCAACATAAACAAAGACCCAATAAAACATAACGGTCAGACATATACCACCCTTGAGGAAAAGATAATCGTTTGCTCATCCTTCTACAGCCAGTCTTTCCGCGAAAAGGCTCCAGAAGATGAATCAATTACTGCTGCTGCCGAAATGAAAGTGCGCGCCTTCGTCAATGGATATCATGCCTTCAAGGAATTCTTCGCAACAGCAGATGAATTACTCTTCTATCTGCAATCTCTCAACAGCAAAAAGTCGGCCAGCCCGGACGACATTCCCAATTACGTACTCAAAAAATGTAGCAAAGCCATTTGCAGACCACTCACCACGTTCATCAACCATTGCATCAACAAGGGTTATTTTCCTAATGCCTGGAAAACTGCTACGCTTCTTCCTATCCCCAAGAAAGGGTCGAAAGGGGAGCTTAACAAATTCAGGCCAATATCACTATTTTCCAATTAGGCAAAATACTGGGAAAGGTAATATTCAAACCTTTCAAGATATTCGCAAAACCCCTAGTCCCCTGCGAACAATTCGGGTTCAAGGATAAAGTCTACCAAACAAGCTTCTGTCTTCTTACATGACTACACCTCCACCGACTTAAGAAGCAAAACTCCCACCGTAGCATGCACGATTGACTTAGAAAAGGCTTTGGACTCAGTCTGGTCAAAAGGACTTATATACAAACTTCTCCAGGCTAAATGCCTAATCCCCTCAGTCGTATAATCATCAATTTCCTGCAAAAACGTTCTTTAAGGATAAAAATCGCTAACATCATTTCAGAAGCTATCGATGCTCGCTCCGGAGTCCCGCAGGGCTCGATCATTGGACCACATCTATTTAATTTTTTCCTACACGATATGCCCACAAACCTTCGCCAACTAGCTGACAGGAACAGCACAAACCACATTCCTCGTAGCCTGGTATCTCCCCTAGCAATTTGGTACGCCGACGACGTCCTTGTGCTCTCCAAGCACTTTAGCCCGATAGTAGCTCTTCACACGTTAACTTCGCTCATCGAATCTCTCCACAACTACTTCAAAAGATGGGCTCTAAACGTAAACGTAACTCATATATTAGATTCTAATACGGCCTATAATTACGTACTGTTTCTCCTTGTGGATCACGATATCCCCCTCTACTGCGGAAACAATACAAATCTTCGAAAGAAAAATTCTTCGGAAGTGCCTTTCGAAATATAGGCGGCCAATGAAAAGCATTTTAGGAGCTACTTTCTCTACAAAGAATCTAAAATAACCCCTACCCTGGAATATATGATCGACCAGGCAGCAAAACGACTGAAAAAGTGGTTTGACCATCCAGAACCCATGCTCAGGGAAATCTATGATCGAAATCTGTCACTAAACAACTCGTCATATTACTTATCACCCATACAACTTCTCGGCGCCAACCAATCCGAGTTTACTGCACCTCTCCTGAGGCATTACCTGAAACCATCCTTTTACACAAACTCAAACCAGGGTGATCGAGGATAACTTCATTAGGGCAATTCACCTATTCCAAACACTCCCCCACTCACTTAAAATTCTGAAAATTGTACAGAGTTATTCTAGATTAAGTTAGGAATAAGCTCATTAATGTAAAAGCCTGTGAGCAAAGGTAATGTATTTAGCACATTGCCATAAAAAATCAAATCAGCATCGACCACGGTCGGATTTAGAAAAATACGGTACTTGACTATAGAGTCGCGGTCAAATAACTATACTACATGTCAAATAACAACACAATGTACGATAAAGTCTCAATAAAGATATCTATCTATCTTTTTAATAAGATAATAGTTTCGGTGGCTGTGTGATCTTTTTGAATTCTCATCGGCTAACGAGACAAAATTCGTAATTTCAAACCATACCGAACACAAATGAAACTTAATTGTAACTTTTGACATGTCATACACAATTTATTCCTATTGAAAAATTTCGTGCTCCCAAACACAAAACAAAACAACAAGATTCGAAATGTGCTTGGAGCTTCGAGTCTTTACTGAATGAACACAGAAATCAATTTTCCTATTGTTTCCGACGCAGATGAAACTATATTTATTATTTCTAAATTTATATATTATTTACTATATTATTATTTATTATGGAACGATTTTCGCCGTTCTTCGTCGGTTTCCGATTATCTGCAATATGCACTGCGGCAGTGTGTCGCAAGTTAGTATGTAAGTGTGCCCCATTACGAAAGCAGGTCAGAGTCCTCCTGTATGGTTTGGAAGAAGTCCGTGAATTTTTTTTTGTTTCTTTCTTTATTTTTTGTCTGACGGGTTTTTAACGTTTAATCTCTTTGAGCGGCACACAGATTATGTCGGAAAGCATGTTTGTCTATGATACTTGGAGTATGTGTTACGGGGAGCTAGTGCGATTTAGCACTCTTGTTCCATTCCTGTCTGAGAGTGTTAAACACTTACCACAACCTAACACAACACTCTGTTATTTCTCGGTTACAAATTGTTTATTGATCGGTGGCTTGAGTATTTGCTATTGTTTATTTCATCCCGGATTTTGAGGATTTCCATGGTTCAGTTTGTAATGTCGTCTATTCTGTCAAATAGTTTCAGTGCTTTGCCTCGTATGTATTTTTCGACTGTGTCAATACGTAAGTCTTTATGCATGTCCGTATTCCGAACATACCATGGAATTCGGCAAATCCACCGTAGGGCTCTATTTTGTAGGGACGGGAGCGCTTTTTTGTGTGCTTAGCGGTACTGCCGTATAGTAGTGTTTGTCTGATAATTTGCTTGTATATGAGGATTTTGTTTTTTATATTTAACCGACCGGGTGCTAGGAGAGGGTGTAAGGAGGAGAATATACCTATGCAAAGTGATCTTTTTTAGTGTATGTGGGCTTTTCAAGTCATCCTATCGTCGAGAGTGAGTCCTAAGTGTTTAGCTGTTCTGCTCCATGGTATTGTGTCGGAGTCTACGTGTAGAGTAGTTGGATGTTGTGCTCAGCGTCTTGTGAAGAATATTGCTTGAATATTGGTCTTGTCTTTGTTTGTCTTGATTTTCAATTTGCGGAAGTAATCTTGCATAATTTCAATAGAGTGCTGCAGTTTTGAAGAGATGACTTCTGCTTGTCTTGAGGTATAGTATATGCAGGTGTCGTCCGCATATAATGATACTTTAACATTATTTGGGAGAGTTGGGATGTCTGCGGTGTACAAATTGTATAATACTGGTGAAATGGGTGATCCTTGTGGAACTCCAGCTTGAATGTTTCGCAGTCTCGAGAGTTGATCTTCCACCCTTACTCTGAAAGATCTGCCTTTTAGGACGGTGTTTATAAGTTGAATGTACGGTCGAAGGATAGAGATTCATGCATTTTGAAGATAAGTCTTGCATGCCAGACCTTGTAAAATACCTTCGCTATGTCAAACATAACCTGACTTCCTGCGGGTAAATCCATTTCAGATATGCTGGGCCACCCTTACCAGTTGGAGTTCCGTCGAATGTCCTTCTCTTAAACCATATTGTTCGTCCGGTATTATGCGTTTTTCGCATCACTTCATTGAATCTGGTCAGTAATGCCTTTTCGGCTACTTTCAAGATTGACGAGAGAAGGCTTATGAGTCTCTAATTTTGGGGGAAGGCATGGTTTTTCCCAGGTTTGGATATGACTATTATGATAGCCGATTTCCAGGCTGTAGGAAACCTACGCAAATGGAAAATAGTGTTGATTGTGTCTGTCAAGGTGTTTAAAAAGTTGTCTGAGAGCTACTTCAACATTATGTTCGTAACTGCGTCGGGTCCTGGTGCTTTCCGTTTGTCAAGTCTTCGTACAACATATTTTTCGGATGATGAATAAAAAAACTACGCCCTTCAATTCTTGGTGAAACGGAGGTCTTGCCCAATTTAGATTTTAGTTTTTAGACAGCGTCATAATAACGGGCAAACCGATGCTTAATGCATCAACTCCTTAGAAAGGATGTCAAGGAACTGAGATAAACAAAATTTACCCACGCTTGCAACTCCAATTGATTGACATAAAAACTTATGGAGTCTCCAACCACAGAGCCACTGGGGAAAGAACAGTAACCACGATTAACATCAACCTCGAGCTAAATTTTTTGGATGCATTATGAAGCAAGTGCAAACTTATTCTGCAAAACAAATAATAACATGTTTAACAGCTTTGAGTTACTCCTATCAATATTACAATCGAAATTTTTATTTAATTTTCCCCGAAATATTGCATTTTTACTGTTTATTTAATTATTACTTTAACCAAATCAATTTTATCCGTGAAAACACGGAGCAAGAGGTTTAAAATACCGAAATCAGATGGCACTAGAAGAATTAAACTTCTAGATTGTACAAATATTTAACGTACATCTAGAAAATATTCTTGTAGAATAAAAAAATGTTTCTATTAAATTAAAGGGAAGTTCTTTATTTGTGCTCTGCGATGTGATTATACCAAATACTTTTGAGTTTGGGTGGGAGCGCTGGAAACTTATCGTCCTCCTCCATCTCTTCAAATTCTACTTCTTCGTCTACTTATTCCCATATAGAAGCCATATTGTTAGAGTCCGACGTTTGTTTTTATTTGATTTTTCGATTTTCAAGTTACATGATATTTTTTTTTAGTTTGGCTAATTATTTCGTCCGCTCGTCATTTCATAACGAAAAACAACATTTTATTAACGAAAAAATTTTATTTATTGGCGTGAGTACATAATTCATCTTAATTCTAACAAGAATTTTTCCTGAAATTACTCATTCAACAGTTCTATTTCTTGCATAAAATTCGCTACTTGTAGTTATTATTTGACATTGGAAGGAAAACCAAACAAAACCCCCCAAATTGATTTCTGTGGTGAAATTTTTTTCTTATTTATAATAAATTAATAAATGCTAGTTACAAAACAAATTTTCCTTCAATGAGGACTTTGTGGATGGGTGTATGGGGTGTATTGGGAGGTGGAGCATGATTTTTTGTACCAGGATATTCATTTTGCTGGGTCAAAGATCCCTCTTTGATCAGCGAGTAGGCAAAAGGATTGAGGTATTTCTTGGGGACCGATCAACTGGAGTGTGAGGGCAATGTCGGTTTTTATGATTTGATGGTGATGAAAAGGTTCGGATGATAGGTCGCTTTTTTGGGGGTAGATCACACCTGAAGGCAAAACCGAAAGTGATTAGTGGTCGGATGAGGGATTTATAGCAGGCGAGCTTCACCTTTTTAGGGAGCGCGGTGCGAACGTGCATGAGGGTGGAGAGGGCCTTAAATGCGTAAGTGGCTCTTTGTAGGATCGTTGTGACGTGGGCGTTTGGGGAGAATTTTTGATTAATTAAAATGCCAAGGTAGGTTATTTGTGGTTTGGTGGGGATTTTCTCTTCGTTGAGGAGTAGTTGGACTTTGGTTGAGTCAGATCTGGCTTTCTTAGTAAGGCGTGCCTTGCCATATATTACTATAGTCTCGCACTTGAAGGGGTTGGGGATCAGCTTCCATTTGATGAAGTACTTGTGGAGGATGCTGAGGTAGTGATTAAGGCGTTGCTGGCATAGCGGAATTCTTAACGCTGAGTGATATATGATTATATCGTCGGCATATTGCAGAATTTGGATAGTTGAGAGCGACTGGGAAGGAGGTGACATATCGGGTGGGTAAATGGAAAAGAGGATCAAAGAGATGACCGAACCTTGTGGGATGTCTGCTGGCATTGATTTCCAGGGGGAGCAAGCTTAGGGAGTTTTATTTCAAATTTCCCGCTAGTGAGGAAGGATGATATGAGTTTTCTGAAGAGCATATGGAAGTTGAAGAAACTAACAAGTTTGGTAACGAGACCGAGTAAGGCATGGTCTACTGAATGCGTTGATCGATGAACGTTTTGATCACGGTTTCAAAGATCTTGCTTGTTGTGAAGAGCAGCAAAATGGGTCGGAAGCTAGATGTCTCTAGTGGATTTTTACCCTTTTTGAGGATCGGTGTTATTGTGGCGTTTTACCAGGCGAACGGGAAATATGCATTTAGAATGTAGTGGTTGAATATCTTGGATCTGGTATGAACCTGTTGATTTTTCGTTCTTGTGGGAGCGGTGTTCGCAGTCAGGTATTTTGAAAGAAGACGGTTGAAAAGAGACAGGTAAGAGTATGTGAATGGATGGAATGTGAGGTAGATATGAAGGAGCACATTAAAATTTTCTTTCGGAGCGAATTGGCGGTGGAGTTATAGACGGAGAATAATTGTTATAGTTTCGCGTCAAGACCTAACATATTCATCCCGAATAGGGAGGGTATTTCATTTCGAAATAGTGACGGTGGTGAAGCTTTAGTTTGGAGGTTGGTTTTGAGAGCTGTTGCGTTCGAAGCCCCTGGTTGAACGAGATTGTTGTGGTTGAGGGTTTCATGTGGGTTTGTATAGAATTTTTTGGTGTAGCTACTGGATGAGACTGTCTGAATTTAACAAATGCAGGAGAGTTGCGGTAGTTTGCAGAGTGGGAGCGACAATTAGCGCATTTTGGCTTCTGTTCGGGGAATTTCTGAACGTTTCCGGATCCATGAGATAGGCTGCATTTTACGCATTTAAAGGTTAGATAACAGTTGGTAGCAGCACGAGCAATACGCAGTTTTTACACCGTACAATGGACTTATTTTTAATTGTTTCAAATTTAACGATAGTATGTAGAATGGCGATAACCTTGCTATGAGTGGTTAGGTTGAAGTTAAACCGAAAGTGATTAGCCAGAGGTCTAATTTTATTTATTTATTTCTATTATTTCTAATTTAGCCGTTGCCGTTTCGAAAGGCTTAATTGAAATTATGCCGTGAATGCCTTAATCCCTTACAGATGTCCTCTTCCGTGTACGCACTGTCAAGTCTTCGTATGACGAGGCTTATAGATTTTTGGTCGGTTGAGGTGTACGTGAAAAATTGGTTATTGTTCTCGGCAAAATACTTTTTTGTTGCCTCGAACTCGGCGGGCATGTTAACAAGAATTTGGATAAAAGTAGGGGTCGGTTTTTTGAGGAGTTGTTTTGTATAGATTTAATAGTGCTGTTATTTTCGACAGTAACGATTGGGGGAACTTTTGAATGACGTACCTTCTTGTTGGATGGTTTTGGTGACGGTTGTTGTTTGTTTCCGGATGTGGTTATTGTTCTATCTGGTTGCGGCTGGGGTACTGGTTTTGTTTTCACTTTGCTAGCTGTACGTGTTACTTCGGTAGTAGCTTGCTTCGCTGCCATCTGCTGCAGTAGTGCGGTCATATAATTCAATTGTCCATCAGATCATCTATTTTTTTCCTCAATTCATGGTTCTCCTCTTCAAGCTGTTGCAGTCTATTGGCGGATATTATCGCTATTTCCATCTCCTCCTGTTCGCTGTAGTCGGCATCGAGCTTCGTATCGCGTTCGCTATCCGATGCCGTTTCGCTCCGTCTGTACTGTCGTTTGTCCGTTCATTCACTTTTTGGGGACGACGAACCGCTGTGCGGCTTCTTCCGCTTCGGCATCTTAATCTGCTCGGTGGCTGGCACTCCGTCCACTTAAACACTTTAGCTGCGTAACATTTTTACACACACACTTGAGGTATATAAAGGTACAATCCTAACTGACGTCTATTGCGATAATTATTTGCATTTTGGTGACGCGTGAAGTGGAGTATGTCACTTTGTCACTGACGCGACAATTGTCCTACGGCATCAACTTTTTCTGAGACTGTGTTGATGCCTTCGCAACCGTGAATTTCCCATAGTACCAAATTCAAATGGTCATCTTATAACTCAAATAACACACTTTTTATCAGATTATACAGATTAGTTCAGAAACTATAAAGACGCATTTTTAAATGGGTGAACGTGAAATTAAGCTGACAAAGTTGTAGCAATAACTATGGAGAACAGTTAAAGCAAGCGTCATTAGATGTTGATCGACTGCCAACTGTCAAAAAGTTGGAGTCCTTCATTTCCATAAAATTTCCAGTTTCAACCAGTTTCAGAATCCCAGAAATGTTCGTCAACAACAAGCTCGTTAAAAATCACTATTTCGGATAACCAATATACTCATTGCCTGAATGAGGAGCGAAGATTGTAACTTTCATTGAAATTGACCTACGGGTAATATTCATATATTTGGTCAGTAAAGATTTGATATATACCAATATTCTATCATTAATATAACATTTTTGTATAATAAAGGTTCCTTTTTACCAAAAAACTCAACGGCTGCAAAATCTTCTCAGCTAACACAAATATCTCAAAAGTGAAATATTTTTTCGAATTTTCCGAACACTAATAATCACCAGGGAAATTGAATTTCCAGAACAACAGTGAACAATGTTTGGGAAAGAACTTTAAATGAAATAAATCGTGACATGAATAATTTGCTGTATAGTTTTTCATGCAAATCGTTCGGAACTCGAATCGATTTTAAATGGATGTTACTTTTACTAAGTACGTGAAATGACGCTGCTTTGAATGCCATCTTTTTTAAATTGTAACACAGCTCATTTAGTGAAATACTTCATTTTTTTACAATGTGTTCTTGCATTCTAAAATGAAGGTTTTTACTTTCTTTCTTTCTATTTGTTTCCAGCTTAAATGTTAATGGCAAAAGAGAATATAATTTGATTAAGTTCTATTAAAATTCACAACACATTTCGTATGTTGTAAAGTAGCATTTAACGTTGAAATTTGCAGAAAAAGAAATGTTTAAATTACAAAATAAATATACATTTATTATCAAGAATGTTTCGCAAGTGTTCCTGAATATTCGCAAAGTAAGGAAGTAAGCATAATTTTCTGTACTTTAAAACATTGGCAAGCATATTCACGGGCATATCATGATCCAAAAACCTATTCCAAACCTATTCCTGATCCAAAATCTATTTGGACAAAAAGAAAAGAAATGCATTAGTTCAGCCATACTTTAATGCAGAAAACTCATACCAACAACACGGAATAGTACATTGTCACTAGAGTGGAACTCCCTAGATGCCAGACATGTCTTCCGTACAACTCCAACTCCACATTTCTTCATATACAGAGCATATGTTCCAGAACCACATTCATATGGAAGCATTCGGCGAAACACCTAAGTACTGGCTTGGCCGTTAGCATTCTGGGAAAAATGGTTCGCAGTCTTTCACGAACTGCATAAGCTCTCGAACTGCGAAATTTGGTGCCTTTTTAGTTGTCATTGTTTACTGTATTCTCCCATAATTTTTTCTGTATTGATATGCATGGTTCGCAGCAGAATATGAAATCCCATTAACCTTGGTATAATTTTTACATCAGCACAAGCAAAAGCTGAAGTCATGCGGAACGCCGATGATAAAGGTGAAATAAATTCGAGAAGTGGGATGTTAAGTGCCTGACGTCATTGACTGAAATCATCGGCTTGAAATATTCCTCTCTAGATTGGAAATTTAGAACCAAAAGATTTTATAAACGTCACTTATCAGCTAAATTTTTGAATGACTAATCATGCTACCTTGATGACGCGTTAGACATTTTAGAATACTTTCAGCCAAAAGTTTGATTTATGAGCCCAAATCCGTATCCAGAGTAATGATAAAGGCATCAAATATGTGTTATATGTTGACATTATTATATGTCGGGGTGTTATTTTAAATTTACATGTCTAATTGCTTAGCTAGCAATGTAATGAGTTATAGTAAATGTATATATTACAAAGGACATTTAATGAACTCAAACAATCAAAGGAATTTCTAATTCATCAAAATTTCTTGTTTAAACAAGTTTAAAAAATGACATTCCATTTCATTTAAAAATCTCGAACTGTGCGAAACCGAAACTAACTTATAAATAACTTATAAATAGAATAACTTATGTTACAAAGGGGAGAGGCATTCCATAAAATCTGGCATGAGGGTCTAATGTTCAAAATGAATGCACTCCACGTACTCTTTGCTATTATAAAAACGGGAAACTTTTTCCTTCAAGACAGAATTGACAACCACCTTTCCAACCTGTGACAGATTGAAGCTGGACTCCGGCAAGGATCACCACTGTCACTCATATTGTACGTCTTCATCTTTACGGTGGATCTTCCTAAATTATCCACAGACTTCACATTATCCTTTTATGCTGATGATACTTGTATATTTTATACATACATGAGATACTTCCCAGCAATAAAGGGCAAAGAACCATCAATCCTAATTTTACAAGAAAAAACATGCAATAGAAAATTACAGTTAAGTACCTCAGAATAATGCTAGGAAACAGACTTACTTGGATAAAACATACACAAAGAAAACAAAGACTCGTTTGTGTAATCATTACATCCCTATTCCCTCTAGTAGAATGGAAAAAGTTAAGTTTAAAATACAGGCTGCTCATTTTTAAACAGGTTGCCGATGCTGCTCGGTGGCGGTATCGGTTTTAACCAGACGACAAATATCACCAAAAAAGCGTTTCAATCGTGTCAGAATGTAGCTTTAAAAAGACTTCTCATAAAAAACTGTTGACATACATATAGAAAAACCACAACAGACAGTTGGCAAATGCATAAATTTTTTTTGAAGTACTGAATTTCCTACTCAACTAAATGAAGGAATGATGCCTAGTCCGGCAGAATATTTTGAGTGTTTCCTAATGAAAGTTTAAATATATGTTGCTGTCGCACGTAATAGTTTTTACAGGTCCGATGAGTGTAGACACATACTCCAGCTTTATAATAGCTGTTTGAATATATTTCTACATAGTTTCGAGTGAAAACGAAACTATGTAAAGCACATGGAGAGCATGCATATATCAATAATAACATTGAAAAACAGTATTGATTCCGGCATGTTAAAAATGGCGACTTTGACATCAGTGACAAAGAAGGCCAAGAGAGGCTAGTAAAGTTTGAGGACGCTGAGTTGGAAGCAACAAATTTCGTGCCAAACTTAAGAGGGGCTTGCTGAAATATTGGAAGTGACTCAACCAACGACTTCAAGCTGTCCTAAGGCAATGTTTCGGTGAATGGCTCATGGGTTGGCTGAGCCGCAGTAGGAAGGGTCGATTTTCGGATCGCCTCAAAAGACGAGGAACTGCTGCCCACAAGGTAGATGACCTAGAAAGTAGCAGAAAGAAGTAAAAAGCAACGGGCAATATTTAGAATCATACACATTGTACGAGTCTTTCTCCTTAAAATTTCAAAATTTAAATATAAAATCCCTTAAAACTTATTTGTACACTGTAATATATAAATCGAAACAGTATCGACCAAAAAAGTCAATTTTAAAATCAAAAAGCTATTTTTAAAGTTTATCGAAGGCGAACAATAGAACATAATTCAGATACTGATTCTGTTTTTGACGATTGCTTCTGTTTTTTATCCTTCAATTCATTCGGAGTATGTATGAATCAAATCACCTGATCTTACGAATTTGTCGTAAGGCCAAAGGTTCCTGCAAATTTGCCAGCCAAAAAGGTAAACGAAATCTATGTCAAATGATTAGCAGACTCAATTACATTATCTTATAATGCTCGACATAATTATCATGTCAGTACTGACCGCAAATCACAGCTAGACGTTTCCTATATTTATTATTTCTACTTTATTTTCTTTCATCAACTTGGCGCTACATTTTTTTTTTTCAGATATAAAATTAGGAATATATTGACATATATTTATAATGATTTGAGCTTCGTTACATTCAAATATGTTCAGTATATCATTGAAAATTTGCTTTCAAGAAGAATAAGGTTATTGATAATTTTATTTACTTTTAAAATTTAAAACTCAGAGATCTATCTACTTTGTCAACATGGGAAAACCAATTTCCGTCTTCAGAAAAATTCAACTTTATTCGACCATACCTGTATAAGGAGCTTTAACGGCGTTGCATTTCCCTTCAATTTAACAGCAGAAGTTCTTCCTTTCAACAAATACCATAGTGGTACTACTTAAAAGCACTTTGACCAAACTGTAAATCTAAGGATATTCGGTCAAAATTATCCAGGTGCAATATTATTTGCAAGCAAAATTTATTGGATATAAAACAAAGAGACGAAGGTGAGGTTAAATGCGCTTTATATTTCTCTTAAATGTTATCCTCATGCACAATTGCTCACATATACTATTACGCGGGGAAAATTTATCTCACATATATTAAAACCCAAAAAGCTAGCCATCGCGATGTCTCCACACACCTAAGTCGTTTAATGAACAAGCTCTCTAACTTGTAAAGCTCGCTTTTTTTAATTGCATGTGGTGCCCCTCCAAAATATGAGCGATTTTTAACGCTTTTGCTATGATAAAACAGTTGCGTTGGACTCTGTTGCCGATTTTTAAAAGTTTGTTTTAAAATCTTGAATAGGGATCGAAATAAGATAGATGCTATTAATAAATATATAAAAAGCGGAAATTTCAATGTAAGCAATATGATGACGAAGAAAACGATGATCTTAACTATAAGTCTATCGAAGTATTGAACAATTTCGATATTGAAAAAGAAAATTAACATTCTACGTACGATGTAAAATGCGATCAGTTTTTGTAATTGTGTTAATATAATTGTAAGATTTTGTTAATATAAAATGTGTAATGGTGAAGTGAAGTGAAGTGAATACGGTTTCAAAGCATAGCTTTTAATATATGGATAAGCTGTACACAATATACAATTTGTAAAGATTCAAGCCCGATATTTAAACAAGTTTTTGTATTTGTGATGTGTTTGCATGTTAAGATTCGAGTTAATTACTTGGTTAGATCGACACTTATTTACTTTGTTCTTTTCCCCCTGGATGTGAACAATGTTGCTGGTGTATCCCGAAATAAAGCTTAGTTGTCGACTTTGACGTGATGTTTCTTCGGTTTTCTTTTGGAACCCAGACGTCAGGGGTTTGAGATCCGTTTGTACGGAGAACTTCTGGCCTCCAAGTAATGTCTGAAGTGCTGGATGCTGTCATGCATGCCGGAGATCTCCCTATCATAGACGCTGTACCGTTTTTCTGTGCCCAAGTGCTTGCGCTGGAAAAAGACTGGTGGTAGCCACCGGTTTTCTAGGAGTGTACGAGGAGGGTTGCTTTTGCCAATGATTCCTTACAGTCTAAGTATGCTTTTTGTGTCCTGGATGTCCATTTTATTGCTGTTTTGTCGCCCTTCTTCGTGTGGGTCAAGTAATCATTCAACGGCGCTTGGAGTTTTGCTGCATTTCTGCTTTTCGCCTTTGCTTGTATTTCTGAAATCTTCATCTTCAGATGACATTTTGTATACTTGTCGTACTTCTGTTGTTTATGATGATTTCGTGTGTTCCTTTTCATTTTTCTGTGGTCACCAATTTAGCGTGTGCTTCTTTGCACGCGGTAATTGCTTAGCTAGAGACAGAGTCTGTATGTCCCTTTTATTGGTGACTATTGCTGCATATTATTTCCCGTGTCATCTCTAGCGGCAGTACCTTTTTAACAGCTGTGCTTGCGCAGCTGTGTCGCTGGGCTGCCACAAGCTCTTGTGCGCGCTATTTCACTCCTTTTTTTTTACTGGTCTTTTGTGTCAACAGTTACCAAGCATTCCAAAGCATGTTTGATTCGGAGCATGCATTTTTTTCCGATCATTATGTATAAATATATGTTCATATTAAGCAACTGTGTTAACATTACTGATAAAATTATTCATTTTCTAAAATAAAGTCGTCTTTTTGACCCAATGTTTCAGCAGCGCCGCTTACACTGTGTTAGATGACTATACGCGCCATCGGTTGATTGTCGCGACACACAATGGTGCGTGCTTTGCCAAAAGGCCGCCACACTTAACTGGTTAAAATGCAGTTACAAAATGTCGTTATTTAATAACGAAAATACCAATAAGTAATATTCGAAAATATATTGTCAGAATCTAGTTTTAATCTTTTGCTTATTAACAAGAACAAAAAAATTTTGCCGACAGTGTATGTCAAAATTTTCACTTTTTAATATTTTTTCACCCAGGAAATTATCCAGTAGTTGGCCGGAAATTGTCCGGTTTAATATTTTACTTTTATGAAACGCCAAAGTTATTGATGTTTCTAAGTTTACGGTATACTCTTTGTCATAAAAAACTCAATAATTTTTGTTTCTTTGTTTCAGATGCTTCTATTTTGCTGAATCATTGGCACCGTTTTCATTACGTTTTTTGGACATGTGTGAAAGTGTCTCCATTTCCGGAATATTTACCGTCTCAAATAAAATTATTTTTCTTCATGTATTTCAAAATTACGTTTATTAAACCTATCTTTATATCTTCCTCTTGCAAAGAATCATGAAAAAAAACCAAAGATTATGCTTTTGTGGATGTCAAATTGACAGATCCCGTAATTAAATAACTTGTGTGAAAATAAAAGGAACGCTTTTGAGGAAAGCAATTCAAATTTCTTCTAGCTTCCAGATAAATATCCCTTTATTCTTCGTATTTGTTCAAATTTGTAAAAGATAAATCGCCCAGGACAATAATTATCATAAAACTAGTTCAAAAGAAACGTTTTATAATTTAAAATTGCAACCCCTGTAACACATTAATGCATTTTTGTAGTTATATACAATTATATTTAAATATATCCTTGGTCGTCATGTAAATATCGATTTTCCAGAGCGGGAGCTCCGGGATGATGTTATTTATACATATGTTTATAATTATTTGTAAACTTTCTAAAGAATGCCTTAGCAGTCGTACATATCAAACGTATGCGGAAGGACACTTACCATTTCTCTGCGCAGCACTGCCAACTGAGTATCAAGTGTACTAGTTGTTGTGTTATTTCCGCCCTGTGATGGTGTCATTCTGGTAAGCGGTGTGATAGTCCGTTTCGACTCGAAAGATTGAAGGTTTGTGGCTGTACTATTGTGAACTGAAACACCTGTTAGCTCTAGGCCACTTAAACTTTTCGGTAGGGGTGGTAAATCCGGCAAAGACATTCTGAAAGCATAAAAACAATAATATTACTCTCTAGGCAATAGAATTTGCTTGGTAAGTACAAAGAGAAAAAAATAGTGCCAGGGAAGCATTAGCTTAGTCGGTTTCGGGAAATGGTTAAAGGCGATGTGGGACAGCAGATGATGTTGCGTTCTGGGTACTTGCTACCATGTTCACAGTACTCAAACATATAAGTGGGTATTTAAACTCGGGATGGATACAGACCCTCGAACATTATGTAGCTTATGAGTATTTGTATTCACATGTACAAATGTTCCTATTCCCCTTCTTTACTTTAATGTCAGAATATAAAAATCGTATTCACTGTTAACAATGTTTAAGGGAACATTCAAAGGAGTTAAATCGGTTAATTTTTAAAGCTTCATGCCAAAGGAAATGCAAAATTAAGGCAACCATCAATTATGTTGCAAAGTTGGTCGAAAAACGTTCTTGCTGAAAACTATGAGAAAATATTATGTTTCTTTTTTGTAGTCTCTATTGCCGACAAACTTGAAAGCCGTTTATCTGTTTCAACGAAATAAAAGTGTGGAGATCTTTCTGAACTTCTTGCGCTTAGTCACGTATAAGTCATTCTTGGTTCCTAGAATACACATTTATATTGCTATACGAAGCAGTTGATATACCATACTTATATAGAATTTCAGGTGTCATTTATAACACTTGAGTGTAAACACACATATGAAGAGCGCATGGGTCTTGATTCAATAGTTTGTGTTGCATGTAGCATTCCGCTAAAAAGCTTTTGCTAATTCTGAATTGACTGACTAACTCCATAGCTGTTCCGATTAAAACGTAGATATTTTGTCTACTTCTTCGGTCAATTTGTCTTATTAAGTATTATTTCCATAATTTTTTTCCTTTACCTAAGAGCTTAACTTGCACTACTCCCTTTTGTACAAATGTCAGAATAATTGTGATATTCGAATATTTCCGCCGCCAAATTAAAAAAATATAGTAAGAAGTCTTAATATGAGCGTACGCGAATTACAACAGAGCGCTTACTTAATAGACATACGGTTAAATTTGACTACTTAAGAAATTATGTAAGGTATTATATACGACTAAATGTGAGGTTTACATAAGTGTTGCTTATTAGTATTTACAAAGTAGTTTGAACCTTAATTAAAGAACAATTTTCTAGTGTGAAATTTTCCGATTCGTATCATGGAAGGCACATCTATGCATTATCCAATGTAAAAATTATTATAAATTCGAAACGGATGAAGATGGCTTGGAAACCGTTGAAAAAAACTGCGCTAGTTGAATAATCGACTGACTGAAATCGTTGTAAATGTATATGTAATATACATAATGATAATAATTAAACGCATGTTCTTACAACATTTTCTTATTTACTTACTTACATAAGAACTTACTTAGTTTATTGAGAGTTGATTCAATTGAAAGTAGCTGAAATCGGGTCGTAAAAGTGGCTATAAACATTTATATTGCTACATATTGAAAAAAAAGTTCTCACTGCAGTCACATTCTTACAAAATGTCAGGATAACGTATCTCATTTCAGCAATGGTTCAAATCTTTTTACCATGGATCGTCAGTTGTCTTGTCGCGTAGTCTTGAAGAACATGGATACATGTAAGTGCATCTGCAAGTGAAGAGTTTACCTTGGAGAAAGCTACGAAAAATCTAAAGAGTTTTGCCAGAAATTCGGGGGAAACATTAAGGAGGAGTTCATGCTAGACCTTATAGCAAGCTGCAAACTCCAATTATAAGTCCCTGTAGAAGACTTACCTGTAGATGGGTTTACCACTACATAAGAAGATGCTCTGGTGGATTGTGACAGTGAGTCCGATCAGTTAGAGTCTATGGAAGTGGTCCTCGATGAGGGTGGTCAGAGAAGGCCAATTGTGTCTCCAACTCCGGAGCCAACTTCAAAACGCTCAGTAAACGTGAGCGCAAGGAGTTTTCCGCAACTGCAGGCAGCGGTCTCGAATGCTTCGGGAAGAATCACCAAAGCTGAAGTTGCACCCGCCCCAGTGCGTAGAGTAGCTATCGGAGCTAAGGGAAATCCGACCAACATCGTTGCCACTAACAAACAGAGGTTTTCACCGATAGTGTGCTTGATTTTAAGCCTTTTAGCGAAAGAATTCATCGAACATGTGAGAAGAATCAGCTTGATGCCCCTAAAATCGATGTGACCGTCAAAATTTCTACACGAACTTCGTTACACCATTAATCCATAGACGACCATAAAATTCTCTTTGACTTCTTAAAATGGGACAAGGTGGCATGCTACACCTATACATTTCAAACGGAGAAAAAACTAACCGTGTTGCTAAAGGGTGTGCCCACTTCCTACGAAGGTAATCATGTCAAGGAAGAACTCCAAGCCATACTAGAGGAGGATGTTTTGGGAGCCAAAAGGTTCTCAACAGTGACGTCAAGGAAAAAGAAAACACTTTCGTCCTCCCTTATTCAATTTAAGCCTGACTGCGACGTCAAAAGGCTATGAATGTTGAAACGCTCCTACACCAAAAGGTGCATTTAACGAAATCAAACACATCGCAGTGTTTAAACTGCCAAAGATTTGGATCTGTTGCCTCGAACTGTGGAATGGAATCCCGGTGCGTCAAGTGCGACAAACACGACCAATTAAAAGACTGCCCCATTAAAAAGAGAAAAAAGATGCAATCTTCTGTGTGAATTGCAATAGTAAGGGTCACCCCGAGAGTTTCAGGGGATGGCTCAAGGCCAAAAAGGCTGAGGATCTAATGTATCTATTCTAATGAATGTAAAAATGTATCTAATTTAAATGGAACGGCTATGTTCAACTGGGTGCAAGCAAATACAGATATCAATTTGATTGTGCCGAACGAGCCCACTTTTCGAAGAAGCTCGTCAACGATCGATTTCTTCATTGTGTCTGCTAATCTGGTGAATGTCTCTCACAGCTGGAGGAATTTTGAATGTAGAGTCGAGTAGAGTATAGACTGGGAAGCTGCTAATGCTGACCTCTTACCCACCGAGATCGAAGAGGGCATCGCTTGTTTGAATTCAACCCTTACTACGGTCATTTCAAAGATATCAATAAAAATGCCCCCAGAAATTATCTTTATAGAGACTTACTAGAAGACATCCTGAAGCTCCATCGCACACGTAGCACCAATAGGAAATGGCGAATACACCTTCTAAGAATGTCCCTAAATAGAACGATCTCGATAAGAATATCTGACTTTGCCAAACATTTGTTGACCAATTTTGGCCAGAATTGACCAAACTTTGTGTGTTGGCAGGCTTTGACTGGTGAGATGTGTGAAAGCATCTGGCTAGCCATACCAAACTTTATCCAATGCCTGTTTAGCAGATGTTTCCATCTCCTTCCCGATGACTATAAGCGAGCCCAAGTTGTTATACTGCTTGTATACTGTTGTCGCCGGATAAGGATACAACCCATTCTGGATTGTATCGGGGTACTTCCATCGTTTGGTGAAGCGTTGGAGCGGGTGATGGTTCGGCGACTCGAGAGGCTGGTTTCTGACTCCTTGTCGGATAGGCAGTATGGCTTTCATGGGAGGCGTTGCACTAGTGATGCATGGCTTGATGTTCTATCTAAGGTTCGAGCAAGCCGTCATAAGTACGTGTAAGGTTTGCTCTTAGATTTCAAAGGCGCATTTGATAACCTTAGCCGGCCCGCCATTTTAGCCAAACTGGTGTCGGTCGGCCTTTGGAAAAGCTACTTTTCTGGCAGGTCGGCGTTTGTGCAGAGGACAATGTGATGTTGTCAATGTGCCGGTAGAGAAGGGTTGTCCGCAGGGAACCATTGCTGGACCATTTATGTGGAACCTGGTAATAGATGATCTGCTGACTGAGCTAGTGAATGTATGTTATGTGTGTGCGTATAGTGATGACTTGCTTGTGTTGGTGGAGGGTGAAAATCGTAGGCAGTTGGAGGATATTGTTAATTGCTTCCACCTTCATAAAGTCGTTTTGCTCAAAATAAAGAAAATCCTTCCTTTTAATTTTATATATTTATTTACCTTGCGGAATCGATTTTCGACCGTGATCGTTCGGTCTTCATCAGCGATTGATTTCTTAACCTAGACATTCTGCTTATACACTAATCTTAGATAGAATAAAAATTAACTCAAAAGGGAAATCTCACTTAAGCTAAGTAATTAAGTAATTAAATTTTAATTAGGCAATCAGCCTAAATAGCCAAGTCTTACAGTTGCCTGCATCACTGTTCATTAGGGCGTTCCTTTCCCTGAATATCACTAGGCGTTCTAAGGCATCCAGTTCCCTCGTGTCTCTAGCCTCTCTAACTGGTGTTACGTCTTTGATGGTGATTTCTTGCCCTTACGTGATGATGTGTTCCGCTATTGCTGATCTGAAATTGCTCTGCTTTCCTTTCTTCTTCGCTTAGATGCTCTCGGACTCTGGTGTTGATCAATCTCCTTGTTTGCCTGATGTAAACTTCCCGGCAGTTAGAGCATTCGATTCGGTATATACCCGATTTCTCATCATTCCGAATTCATCAAACCATACTGACCGTCTTGGTTGAAAAGATGTCGATGATGCTCCTGAAAGGAGTACTCAGCCCGAGTCGCCCACCATGGGTGAAATATGAGGGAAGTGCTCTTAAGTACGTGACTTCGGTCACATACTTGGGAATTCGTATGCGCGAGAAACAGAACTTTTGGGAAGCCCTCAAGAAAGTATAGTATGGGTTGTTTTTTGCAGTAGCGACATACGGCTCTCCTATACTGCTTGAAGGTGCGATGAGTGCTACTGGAGGAACGCTTATTGCGCGCGGTCAAAGAGCGGTGCTAATTGCATCCCTGCGTGTATGTCGCAGAGTTTCGACTTGTGCTTTGAAGGTCCTCATGGGGGTCCCACTGTTGGATCTGGAAATCATCCGTAGAGGACTGATTTGCAAATTGCGGAAGGGCTTCCCCGTGGGGGAGCTTCGATGGTTGCGTGGTACAAATCCTGATGGAGTAAGTCGGGCCGCCATTTGTGGAATAGGGGTTGATTGCTGAATGGCAATCCGGATGGAATGAATGTGCGGAGGGGCGTACCACGTATCGGTTCCTACCAGATGTGATGACTGCATTGAAAATGTGCATTGTAATTTTTGTTTGGAGTTAGTGTATGTACTAACTGGACATGGTAGTTTTAATGAATGGTTGTGTAGTCATGGTATTGGTGTTTATCATGGGTGTCTGTTGTGTGGTGCGGAGAGCGAATGAACATGTCTTGTTCGACTGCCGAGCATATGCCGGCGTACGTGTTGCGCGGGGTAATGATGTTTTGAGAACCCCAGAAGATGTTGGGGATGCGTTGCTAGAGGAGGAGGCCTTTCAGAGGATCAATGGCTTTGCGCGTGAAGTCTTCCGATTGCGACTGCAACACACTAAGCGGGGAAATGCGGGTTCTGTTGCTGTCTGCTAGTCCCTAATTGTTGTCCCCTTAAGTGCCCTAGCCCTAGTGTCGTCATCTTAATGTCTTGTCTGAACCTACTGTCTTCATTGTACTGCTGTCCTAAGGGCTACTGGGTCTCACCAACCCATCGAATCCCACCAACCCTTCGAAATAGGAACGTAAATTGGAAGTAGAACAAGTCTATGTTCTACAAAAACCTGAGCAGAGGTTTGATGAGAGAGGTTAGAGAGAGAGGCCCATGACAGGTGACTGTCACCCCCTACACGATAAAGAGCCTATCCTGGCTGAAACGTGGTGGTTTGTGGTTTGCGATGTGGCTAGAAAGTAGTTTTTGAGTACCAACCAGTGTAACTTGGGTTTCCTATATTTCTGTGTACTGGGACCTCATTTATAATGATGGGCTATGGTTGACGCATCAAATCAACTCAGTCTTTTGTGACCGTGAGGTAAGGCCTAATGGTGGCAGGTACTCACGTTAAACACTTCGACTTCATTTAACGAAGAGTGTGAGAAGTTACGAAAAGCAGCTCAGCATATGCTAAATCTAAATGAGGCAAGCACTACACTAGCAGCAAAAAGGTCTGTCTGTAAGTGTCTGCAAATACTCATCAACAGCAGTAATTCCTTCCCGCAAGATTTCGTAGAATACGTAAAACGAATCGCGAAGGGTCCAGAATTCAGGGGGTTCATATGAAAACCGGGTGCCCAAGGCAGCCTCTCTCGAAAAATCGAAAAAGCAGGCCTGCCTAAGATGCCAAAGAGGATACAAGAACAAAATAGTGTCTTAGCTAAGGGGCTGATTATCGGGAATTCTTATGGCGGGATCACTGGTATTATTTTTATCAATACTATCACTTGTGATCTGTCCTTTCTCTTTTTTGTCGTAATCTTGACAGGTATCATCTACATAGATACCGATTTGATTGGCGTATAGAGCTAGAAGATAGTGACCCGGTAATATTTTCACCCATATTTGTACACCAAGCCAACCAAAAAGGATGTTCCCAGAGTACTGGAACATGGCGAGACACGTGCTGATTAGCAAGGATAAGGGCTGTCTCAAGGCGTCATCAGCATACCGCTCAGTCTGTATGCTAGACAGTTATGCTAGCAGTTTTCGACTCGATTCATTCCGAGTTGGATCGATTTCTGTGGCAGTATGATTTAAGAAAAAATTGATCCACCATCGATTCAAAGCACTTTTCTGATTGCATAGTCCAAAGAGCGGAAACATGTAGCAGGATAACCCGTCGTCCTGCTAGTTAGTGTGGATGTTACAAATACATTTAACCGCTCGCATGTGTTGGACAAGCTGGCAACGATGCAACGCGAGTAAAGGCACTAATTCATTTAATAGCCAAACAGGGGGCCCAGCGCATCAAGGTGACGACTCCTAATGAGCAGTGTTTTACTCTAAGTAGCGACGCTCTGAGCAAGCAGTTACACTTATACGTGAACTTTTTCACTTTCATTACCACTCATTTAAGCAGCGTGATAACCTCGCCAGTGAATTTCGAGAGTTGCAGAACCGAAGTCGGAGAAACGATTACAAGAATTTGCAAATGCACAGCCAAGCTAGCACGTTATGCTCGGGCAGTCCACACAGCTAAAAAAGACATACTGGAGCGTCAGGATTGGAGAAATATTTTTCCTGGCTTTCCTTGATTTCCCTTGCTGCTTGTTAGATTCGAAGTGATTTCGAAGTGATAATCTGAAGGCAATTATAAGCGTATGAACACGAGACCTATCCCGGAATAATGTTTCAAATGGTTCTACGCTAGATTCTAAACTTAACAGGGGCGGTTTCAATAGGTAGTCCCAAAGCATTGTGCGTCTGGGAGTCCTACACTTAGGACGTTCCCAAGAAACAAATATTTTGCACCAGTTCTGTTTCTGCTTAAGAGTTTTTGGTCCTCATTTTGTGCGGGTTAGGCCAAAGGTCCCGGCTGACCCTGCAAGTGTCCCTCTCATTCTAAGCCGTATTCTCTAGTGGGTCTCTAAGTTTCTTTTTAACTCTTTTTAACAGACAGTGGTACTCTGATCGCGTCAATTTTATAGTCAGTTTGATCGATTGATCCCGTCTTTGCTTGCTCATTCGCTATGTCAACTTTACGTTTACTCGGATTGTTGCAGATTTAATGGCCTTGCCAATAATCCTGTTGTTGCGTGTGAAACTGTCCAGTTAGTGGAAGCGCCTGCAACGCTGACTTGCTGTCCGAACGTATATGAGGTTGTATCTTGCTGCTTACGTGGCCACTTTGATTTTAAATACTTCGTGGACAATCTCGGGAGAAGATTTATAACTACCGGTTTGCATCATAATTTAGATGCGAAGTCCTGTGAGGAATAATACTACATGTTTCTTTCTATTCAACTCTGTTTTCCTTGACGCATCGAGGTATCTAGATACCCTATATTAAGGTGGAACGATAACTGATTTGTTAATTTAATCTGATACTAGCAACTAATAACTCTATGAAGATGATTTTTTTGAGCGGCACAGGCTGCGCATTAATTCTATTGCAGCAGTTTTGTTGCCTTTATGGCATCGCAAATACCAAGTGGTCCCGGTTATTAGTTTTTTGGGGTTCTTTGGTTCGTTTTTTCAGTATCATGGAACATACTAATGCTCCGTAGGTGGAAATTGGACGCGTATGTGCAGTGGACGATTTTTGGCTTTTGACTTTCCGATGTATAAAATTAAAAAATAAAATAATTATCTCAAGTTACTCCTAGGTATTAGGATGCTTATGCTTATGATGCTTTCCTAGGATGCTTATATGTTTTTGGCACTATGTATATAGCATAAGCTCCATTTGGTGGACATTGATGAGCAGACTGTTTAACTTCGCCGACCCGTAAAGCAGTGAGATTGCGGTTCGGATCACTTCTGCCATGGTTGCCGGTAACCTTCCAATAATCATTTTACCGACATCATCAGCTCATGCTGTCGTGCTAACAACCTTCTTGTTATTTTGGTTAATGTGTCATATGACGTTTTAAAACGAACTCATGTAATTAAATACGAAAATGAGCCGAATACAACTTATCGCAACTCATCGAAATCGCAAAAATAAATTGAACAGAAATGACTGTGAAAAATTGCACACTTAAAATGTTTTGAAACATAACCAATAAAAACTGCAAAGTTGTTGTCGAAACTTCCTATTACTTCTTTTGATGAAACGATTAAAAGCTTTGTTCAACCAAAAGCCAATTTTTTTCATGTTACATAATAAAAATTAAGCGGAAAGGTACGACAAAAGTAAAAGATTTCCAGTATGATTTAATGACGAGATAATGATCCAGTTACCTACATATCGTGACTCGTACAATTATTTTTAAGAAACACAACGTCTTGACTGCGATTCAAATGAGAGAGATTTCGGCATCGAGTTCACAAGCGCCATGGCATTAGGAAAGTCAGTATTAGTTTCCTTAATTATATGCATCGAACAATACTTCACGCTATGCTCATCGCAACACCAGATCAATAGTATAATAGGCTTTATTTTCATTACCGCCAATTTCAAATTCTGCTCGAGTTTTCACTAGCTCGATTTTGCCTGATTTTCACCACACGGTTCCGAAATCTTTACATTCCTCCGAATTCTCTTCATCGTAACCATGCAGACGAGGTCATGCATGGTATGAAAGCAACAATTAAATACGTTATTTGAATCCAAACAGTTTTTTGCTTCGTCCATTTCACTTTTCCTCGTAAATAAACAGAGTTGGAGGTTTACGAGATTTCCAATATTCGTACGTTCTACTAAGTGGGAACCTAATATACTTTTGTTACGTAATAAACAACAATGACTACCGTTCATAAGACCGTGTTCAACGGGTTTTCCGTGCTTGATTCGTTGGGAAACGGCATAAACACCTATGCTGCATCTAATGCAGCTGCTCTATAAAAGTTTGCGTCGCTTTTTGACTAATTATATTATATAGATACGCATAGTTATTTATTCATTCCTCATAGTTCTTTTACACTTGTTTGATAATATTAAGTGAGCAGATTATTCTTCACCACTTTGATCTCCATTGCTTTTAGCTCGATTCAGATAAAAGGACAGGGAAATGTAATGTATGTGGTACAACACAAGCCAAAAAACTGCCCTATTGAAATGTAAGAAACAGAAGATGCAATGTGAAGTCCGCTCCGCAAGCTTCAGGGGCTGCCCTTAAATAAGGACGTTGCGGAAAGGAGACAGAATTTCTAAGCAAAAAGGAAGAAAGGGGGTGTCTGTCGTTGATTCATCAAAAATTAACATTCCAAATTGAGTTTCATATGCTAATATAGAGAGGATTGACACAAATCAACGACAACTCAATCTGTATGGCAAGCTAAAGCGGAAAGTCTTATTTCTTATTACCGACCGAGTTCAATGTAAGGCACCATTCATGCAGAAATCACGTATTCAATGGATATGGAATGTTTGTATTTAACTAGGTCCAAACATTTAATTTTGTCTGCGCCGAACAAGCCCGCGTTCCGAAGAAGCTCGTCAATTATTGATTCCTTCATTATGTCTCCGAACCTGGTAAATTTCTAATACAACTAGAGGAACTTCGAATGTGAAGTACTTGAAGAGCCAGTCCAACTCTTGGTAAAGCCTTTCTTGAGAATTAAAAAAAGTGTGAAGCTGGAGGTAGCAGAACGTTAGCTGACTATGCCATATAAGCGTTGCGAACACGAACCCGTCAGTGCTCCCTTTTGTTTGCATAAATTCTATCGTAAAAGATCAACCGGAAGATTCCTATACAAAACTCCGTCAAGAATTACCTTTACAAACTCTAACCAGACAACGTTTTGAAACTTCATTGCAGACGTAGCGTCCTGAACAAACTTCTTTCCAGGATATACTATCACAACTTAAAAGTAGTTGGCAGGGAGTATCATAGGGGTAATTTTCTCCCTCTCCCTTATTAGAATGATCGCGAGAAGAACATCTAACTCTGTAAATGAGGTATTTGAACCTACCCTAGCAATCATCTGATCCAATGCTAATATGTCCCCTCAAATAAACAGAATTACCTGCCATTAGCGGCTGCCGGGAGTTCTCCCTCGCAATGGTTCCACACGCATGGATATAAAAGCCGTTACTGATTCGATCGCAAACCACTGTGCGCCTGTTTTATGGGGAGGAGGCAAGTGAGAACTTTACTTTTCATTCTTTGGTTATGAGAACAATATTAACGTTTGACAGGAACCATAAGAACCTGAACTTAACTAGAATTTTTGATTCGAATTCTTTGGATGCCCAAAGATGGATCAGTTGTGTCTTATTTGAGTCGTGAAAAACTGAAGGTGCTTGCACAAGACGGAAACTTATTAAAAAAACGGCGGAACCACACCCATAATTATTTGTTGTTCTCTCAATCATTCTCAAAAAAACTCCATGAGCATTTCTACTTCACTCGACAATATAAATGCGCCAAAACTTGCAATATTGAAAAAGTCTAATAGTACAGACGTAGTCGATACTCGTCCGATATCTTCTTTATTCAATTTGGGCAAATTAAACGAAGGAGTTATCTCTCATGGTATCATACCACTGAAGAAGCAGGAACTCTTCCGGAAAACCGATTTTACTTTAAAAGCGCTGATGCAAATTTTCCACGCCAATTTAAAAACAACTGCCATGCTTGTGTGTCCACTGATGTAAAAAAGCTTCTAATACTGTTTTGATACATGGAATTATCTACTAGCAAACTAATTCAGTTTGGCTTACCAGGGAGTGGTTTAAAAATAGAAAGTAGTTTCATGAGGAGACGTACTACTTCTGCGGTGCGAATTGAATATCCCGCAGGGGTTTATTCTAGGCCCCATTCTCTTTAACCTACTTTCGTCTCATGTAACAATTCTCAGAGATCAATTTAAGGTTAGAATCGAATCGAATCTCTTCGCTACTAAGTACTTAGTATAGTCATCAAAGATGCACCTCTTCTTAGCATGGACGAAAATTCATGAAGGTATCTGAACTTGTTAACTGATTATAGCCAAAAATGGGGGAAATACGAAAAACACCCACAGTTCTCACGTTGCTTCTACCAGCAATGATCATACATTTCAGAGGTTGCTTTTTACAATATGACAGCTTTTTTTAAACGCATTTCAACGACAATCAATATAAAATCGATTTTATATTTTAAAGATACTTCAATAACCTTAGGGTATACCATTCAAGCAAACTTTGGAATCAATGCAAAACTATGCCAAAGAGGTAAACAAAGGAAGTATGTAAAAATATATGTACAGTATAATATGTGGGAGCAACCCTCGATTTAGGGAGGAGTCTGAAGTTTGCATCGAATTTTTTCACTTTTTCAAATTGTGTCCACGATTCGATTCAAGTGAAAAACTAGTATTATCTTATAAGAGTCGAATCCACTAAAAGAAATCACAAACATTTGATTCGAATTATTCGATAAAATTCAAAACGTGGAAAATTTCGAGACCGTTTCATTTGCAAAAAACAATGCAAACTTTAAACACATTTGTAAACAGGACTCCGAAAAATCTTTATTGTTTGCAGCGCCAGTGAATGAAAACAGAATCTGTTTTCCTTATTTTTGTTGTATGATTGCCGATGAATGGATTTGCTCAATTATTAAAAACAATTTAAATTCTAGTGCTAGGGCAGTTGGTTACAGAAAATATTGACGTAATTTTCGTTCTAAAAAATAAATATCATAAAGAAGAATCACTCATAACTAAGGAATACAAGTCCTTGATTTTACGAGAAAATAAAACGTAGAACCACCATGAAATTATTTCTTGAATTTTTTTTTGTTACAAACTGTGCCAGTACCATTTTTTATAAATTTTCTATGGCGGTAAAAGTATTCCAGTCCTTTAAAAATCTCTTGCGATTGTACTTTTACAAGCTCCGCTTTAAAATTTTGCCCATCTGTAGCTCAGATCACTGTTAACAAGAAATAAATTCGAGAAATTCAATGCTGTGCATTTGGAAATATTAGGAGGATATTAGCAAGGATAAGAGACAGTGTATTTATACTTTCTATCCTTGTATACTTTATTCTTGGTCAGGATGGTTTTTGCTCTATTCTATGTTCTGTTTCTCTCTATTTTTAGATTGCCTTTCCCTTACCCTTTCCAACAAGCTAAATTTGAAATACTAAAGTACATAAAGCAGAAAATTTTTGCAATTTTTTATATGCAGCACGAACCGACGTACCTCAAAAACATCTGTTTTCGCAAATATGCCACAATTTTCAAAAATATTTAATTCCCGTTAATAAGTTCACATCATGTTCATAAAAATTAAACAAAACTCTTTCAAAATAACTCTGAATGTTACTCAATTCACTGCATTCATTCGTTCTATTTCCGACTGATTCACATCATTTTAGCCCGCCATATTTCAATTCCATCAAAAAAAACTCGCCTATTGACAGTGCACATAGTCACAAAATTCAAGGCACTAGCAATAATTACGAAAACTCTTGATGATATGTCAACTAATGTCACTTTATTATCACAATTTTTTTTAAGTTTTTATTAAATTGAAGACTAAAAATACAAAAATGAATAACAAAATTAATTAAATTCAATTTTTTAAAGAAATAAGTAACATAAGAACAAATTGGCGAAAAATTCAAGGCACAAAATTAAAGGCAAAAACTTCAAGAACACTAGAAAATCATAAAATAATTTATTATTAGTACTTAGATGGATATCCTTTGGCTTTTATTAGTGCTTTTAATATTCTAGGCATACTTTCCGCTAACTTTTTTGTTATGGTCTTTGTTTGGTATGTTTTTGGCAATGGGCTAATATTTTGCCATTCTCTTGCTATTATTGACTTCAACTCGGATTTATTCGTAATCGAAAATTTTCGGATTTGTTGCTCAAGTACTGACCACAAATATTCAATTGGGTGAAGGTCTGGTGACTGAGGTAAAGTTTTTAATTGTTTCAGCGTACTATAAAGCCACCACATCTTTACAATATGTGCGGTGTGCTTTGGATCATTATCTTATTGCAACAAAACATGTCCGATAGTCCTAATTTAAAAGCACTTGATTTTAAATTGCTTTTCAGGATATTGAGGTTTTTAAATTTGTTTATAGTGGTCTCAATAAATTCCATGTTGCCGACTCCTCCTGAAGACACGCAGCCCCAAACCATCGCATTACCTCCTCCATGATTTACGGTTCCGCACAAATTTTCTGTCTTTAGCTCGTTATTTGCTTTCCTAAAAACTATTTGTCTTCCATCAGAGCCAAATAGGTTGAATTTACTTTCATCACTGCAATTTGATTTTCTTCCAGAAATCCAGAATCATTTACGTAAGTTTTCGCAAACTCTAACCGTTTTCTTCTTTTTGCTTCTGATACAAATGGCTTTCATATAAACCATGGTTTCGCAATGTTATTCTAATAGTTTCCTTGATTATCGGTTTTGAATCATATGAGAAACTTCAGCTCTCACATTATTAATCGGCGTCTTTGGATGTTTTTCTATTTCCCGTCGAATGTATTGCTCATCTTTAACTGACAGTAACTTTGTTCGTGCGCGTCCCGTTTTATAAATTAAAGGTCCGTCATTTTTCCATTTGTTGACTACATTTCTTACTGAAGAAAATGTTCTGCCAACTATTTTTCCTACTTCCCGATATGTTTTACCTTGACAAATAAGCTTAATAATAATCTTTCTTTCCGCAACTGTGGTTTCTTTTCTCCATTTATCCATTTCAGCTTTTTTTATTTATTAATGTGAAAATACTTAATTTTTTCTTGAAAAACAGAACACACTTAACTCGACTAGTCACTAACGTTCACCTAAAAATCAATATTTGTTAAGAATGAAAAGTAATTGCATCATCAAATTCCCAGAAATATCTTGTTAGATGCAGGTGTGCCTTCATCTAACATCTAACTGATTTTGCGTAGCTCGCAAGTGGTTCTGTTGACATCAAAATAGAAAAATTTGTGATAGAACCAATTTTTTTGTATTAATTTAGTGTACATTATGAAGACGCACTAACAGAATAAAATACCAATTCGACATTTGTAGTTAAAATTGTAGTAACATTGAATAATATTTTGGCATTTATATAGATTGTGCCTTATGTGTATGAATGTGGTTATATCCTGTAGAATGAAGAAGATAAGTCTACGCAATTCTTTCTATTTCATCAACCGGGGCCAATTAAGTTTGAATCGCATCTAGTTAGTACAAACCAACCTGTACCCATTTGAAAATGTGCAAATATGTATATACGTATATATTCACACATCTGATTATAAGCTTAGAAACTGGTTAGGCGTGTATAACGGCCTAAAGATATCATGAATAAACTTATAACGCAATCTATATTTGCATATGCACGTTACATTCGTATTTTAATCCGGAAAGTTCGCTCATACTGAATTTGAAGTTAATATGCCAGAGAAAAGCGGAAATTAAAATTCGTACTGAAAAGAACTTTATTTCAGTTTCTATCGCTCAATTGCATGAATGAACAAACAGACTTTGTCATTGCAAATATTATAGATTTAATAATCAATTCGCCATGCAAATTGATGCTGATCTTCGTGCGCTTTGTATCTATTTATAAACGACACAAACTAAACGTATCGAGTTTGCTACCGGTTACTTTGAATCATACGGAAGTTATGTTGCTATTCATTGAAAGCGGACAACCATGTAACTGACATACGAAGCTATCGTACAACTTTCAATATGTGCCACCGTCCAATCGCATACGTAGCAAATGTGGCTTTTGATTTCGAGTTTTGGTGATATTTACGAACTTCTACCAATTTGCTTGCGGTTACTGTCCTTTGAAGGACATTTTTAATAATATACGCTTGTTCGTAGAATAAGTTCTTTGAAAGACAAAGATTTAAATTATGCATACAGAAACAGAAGCAAGTTAAATAAATTGTTCAAAATATTACTAACACTTATGTAATAATAACACACACTAACTATGTTATCATGAACCAAAGCCGTAAGTTCTCGCTAACAATTTGAAGTCGAAAGCTTTCGCGTCGACAGTTGAGTGGTGAAAACGGGTTTTTTCCTCCGTTGTGGATCATAGTGTCATTAATTTTTCCTCCGTTAATGCCAATTCCAAGTATTTCGAACGTTATATACTTAATTTGAAATAATATTTAAGGACAAGAAGCCCGGACTCGGCAAATGTCCTGCATAGGGATTACTTTTTTTTGGGAGGTGAAGGCTATTTACGCCTTGTGTGTCGGACTCCCGCTACCGGACTACCGACTAAACACCTCCCCTGTCACACCGAGAACCTAGCCTGGAACTGTTTGTCACATTACTTCGGGCTAGGCCTCATTAATCATCGCTTAGCGGTGCCTTCAGGTTAAGGGAAATCCCTGTTTCTGCACGGATGGATAGGAAAAATTGCGATTAGAGAGAACTGCGATTATTAGAGAATTGCGTTACAGAGATCCACCCTCCCTTGCCAAGCGATCCATCATGCCCTTCTTTATAATAAGTACTGTTCGTACGTAATGCGACACATAGTTCCAGTTATATTTTGATTGCATCATTTTTCCCGTTACATTTTCTGGGGAAATCACGCCAATTTTCTCCGAGAGATGCGAACGGAGTTTTTTAAATCTGGTACACGTAAAGAACGTATGGCAGGCGTCATCCGTCATCCCCGGGCAGAACACGCAAGTTGGAGATGGTGTCTTTCCCATCTTATACAGGTTTACTAGGAGCGTCAGCCCAAACCTCGGAGCCATACAAGAGCATTGACTCCATTGCAAATGGGATTACTTTAAAATGCCGTGAAATTCTACAAATTCAACACCAACCAATCGATTCCTACCGCTTTCCGATCTCCCACTGAAAGAAACATTATTAGGGCTGCATGATATGCCCTGTGAAGATCTAAAAAAGATTCTGAAAGCAGAACACAATCCAAGCGTGAACGATATCAAAAAGTTCAACACCAACAAAGAAGCTCGAGAGAATGGATACTATCTTCTCTATATGCAAAGAGGTATCAAAATGCAAGAGCTTCGAAGCAATTGCACAAGTACACACGATTGTTCGTTGGAACTACTACTCTTCCAGGCGTACAGGATCCACACAATGCAGAAACTGCGAGAGATATGCGCATGGTTCGAGTCACTGCCATCTCCCAACAAGATGTTTGATTTGCAGTGGCGCGTACAACCGCACGGAATGCACACTTACTAACGAGCAAGATCAAGATTATGTGTAGCAATTGCAAAAAAAATCGCCATTTTTCGAATGCACCAGAGTGTCAAAACAGGAAAGAATAAATCTCTATTAAGCAGAGAACCTTAAACAGAAGCAATCCTCAAAAAGGAGTGTCAACAAAAATCAAAAAGCATTTAATCTGCTGGAAGCGGATTTCCCTGCATTACCATCGGAATTATCTCAGGTAAGAACACCCACCCAGGTCGCTCTAAGCGCTACATTTAGCATGGCTATTCAACAGAGATAACCTCCAGTATTAGACACTAACAATAGTAACCTTTTCCCACCAGAAGTTCTGCTGCAAATTTCGAAAGACCTGATTCAAAGCAGCGAACTGCATAACAGCAAACTGCAAAACTAAACAGGAGCAGTTTAATGCCATTGTGAAGCTCTCTGTTAAATTTTTGTATGGTTGAACCTTTAAAAATTTTACTTTGGAATGCCTAAAGCAACAGAAACAAGAGCTTAGAAGCTTTTGATTTTATTACCGATTATTCAATAAATATATTTATAATAAGTGAGACATGGCTAAGGCCAGAGGATCAACTGAAACACCCATTATATGAGCTTTATAGAAAAGATGAAAACAACAATTTTGTACACTATTCGAACGTATCCACTGTTTACTTCCCAAGGTGAACTGTGCCCGACCTTCATATAGCGCTTAGTGACGAAAATTTTAATTTGTCCGAATTAACCGTATTACAAGCACTCTCATCTCCCCATCTGACAGTCTTTTTCTCAAAATTGCCACCAGCCCCTCAAAGCATTCTACTGCTTTAGAAAAGTTAATTGGTCTAAATTTCGAAACCACATTAATGAAAAAACCGATTTAAATTAACATTTAATCGGAATACCCTAAATTCAATGAACTCTATAGAAGTTTGAGAATAGCGCGTCAAAACCTTTCGAAATTTAATTTTCGAAGCCACCGACGTTAGTATGCCGAAATTCAAAAAGGAATACAAGGGTTTTGAATTAGACAACGAAACGTCTAACTTTTTAAAGGAGGAAACACACTACGCAGAGAGTGGCAAAAAATGCGACAGATAATATAAAAACTGTGTAAATACCCACACAACAGCAATTCGAAATAAAATGTCTCTACTCCGTAACCATCATTGGAATGAGTTGCTTAAGAATCTAGATTTTGTATAATTATTGCCTTTTTGGTAAAAATAACTATATATATGGTTCATTTGTGGCTGCCCAAGGCCCATGTAGAAGCCCCTGTGACGGGGTAACTCCGGTAAAGTTTGGAAAATTAACAAAGTTCTCAAAAAGAAGTAGCACTGCTTGCCATATCCACTGAGCCGCGGTGACGGTGACTACATTTTCTGACGGAGGAAAAACATAGATTTTCGCTGAAAAATCTCGCTCTTTCTACAATTTCACTCAAGACGCGTCAAGTTTGACTACGGAAATAATTACGAATAGATCCTTTGAAGAAACAACGTCTTTCTTGAACGTCCCCCACATCGAGCTAACCAAGTCAACAGAAATTATAGACTTGATAAAAAAAATTGAAAAACGACGAAATTCCGAATAATGCACTGACAAACCTCCCTAGAAAGGCAATTGTTTTTACCTGTTTGATATTTAATACATGTCTCAAGTTGGGCCACTTTCCCTCTTATTCACTTATGCTTTACTTTCCCTACTTATTGCCGTTGTTATACCGATCCCAAAACCAAGAAAAGATTCCATAAACCCGAGAGTTACCGGCCCATAAGTCTATTGCCAGCGCTTGGCAAGCTGTTCGAAAAGCTGATCTTAAAAAGAATAACGAAGGTTTGGATAGTAACAAAATACTCCTAAACTTCCGATTTGGCTTTAGGCGCGATCACTCCACAGAGTTCCAACTATCCAGTCACCAAAGATATTAAGATTACATTAAATGACAGACACTCTGTAGGAATGGCGGTATTGGATATAGAGAAAGCTTTTGATACTGTTTGGCATAAAGGGCTGCTCTACAAACTAAAGCAAAACAACTTCCCACCATACCTAATAAAACTCATTGCATCCTTCCTGCAAGAAAGGAAATACCAGGTGAAAGTTCGAGGATTTTTATCATCAATACAATATATACCTTCGGGAGTTCCACAAGACTCATGTCTGAGCCTCACTCTTTACAATGTGTATACTTCTGACTTGCCCACGAGCAATAAATGTCAGATAGCGGCCTTTGCAGATAACACAGGCTTTTGCGTGAAAGGAACTGACAAAAATTCAATTCTGGCTAACTTAGAAATGATGCTAGACAAGACCTATCAATATTTCCATAAAGGGAAGATCAAAATCAACGTCAGCAAAACTAGAGCAATATTTTTCACTTGGAAGCGAAAACCATCTATGTTTCCCGACAGATGATTGAATTTTCTGGGCCAAAATATTCCATGGGACGCAGAGCTAACGTATCTCGGAATAGCGTTAGATAAAAAATTAACTTTCCGTCATCATACAAAAAATATATATGCAAAAAGACACTAACATCAATCTTAACACTGTACCCGCTCCTTAATCGAAGGTCTCGGCTCAACACAAAAAATAAAGCTCTGATGATTAAAATGGTCATACAACCAATAATGCTTTGTAGGAGCACCTACATGGAGCAGCTGTGCTGAATATTTTAAAACCAAGCTCCAGATCGCCCAAAACCGATACTTGAAAATGGCACTAAACAAACCACTTTATTTCTCTACTCGGCAATTACACGAGCTTAGGGGTGTCGGCTTTGTAAAAAAAACTCGCATCCTTGCGCAAAAATAAATTTATGGCTATAGTTGAGCGCTCATTGAATCCTCTCGTAGCTTCAATATGTGATTGAGTCGTCACTCAAAGTATCCATTTGCCTGAGCTTGGCTGCAGTTTTATACTTAGATAACTTCTTAGCATATGTAGGTTTGCATAGATTGTAAATAGTCCGTAATGAATAGGCTTTAAGTTTCAATTAGGTGTAAATTCGTCGCAGGTTTTTTGCAAATTTTCCTGCAGACTATTGTTAAAACTCTAAAGAAAAATAAAGCAAACTCAAACAAATGTTAAATAATAAAACCGTAGCAGCAATGAATTCTTATTCAGATCTCTAGTTATAATCAATTTCAATCAAAAGTGTTTGGGGTAAAAGTGATTAGTTTGACAAAGCAAAATGTTCTAACTTTTTCATAGTCCATTGGATCGTTGCTTACCTTCATTGGCCGGAGAGGGACAGATACTAAAACAAAATGGAGAAGTGTTAAGCATTATCATTCCAACAACATGCGTTACTAACGACCAACCGCTTCTTCAGTGACACGAAACAATAAGAGCACGGTGCAGAGTACTTTACAGTCCTGGACGGAATAGTTTTTCAGGGCATGATTGTATTTTGCACTCCGTCGAACTGCCAGTGGCAGAAACCTATTGGACTACTGACCAAAAACCTCTCCTTTCAACAGGAGTACCACACTTTGTAGCGTTACTCATTATTTCCGGTTAGGTCTCCATATTCTATGCCTAATGGCACCTTCGGGTTATAGGAATTCTTGCCCCAGGTCGAGAGGAATGAGGAGGATTGTTAGAGAAGGGACACATCCACTCTCAACGCCTCCTGCCAATCGAGTATGCCTTTTTTGTTTTCATGATTTCCGGAGCGTGAAGTGCCACCTAGTTCCATTTGTCAGCCGATTTCAGCATCTCGTCGATTAGGCCATCCGGACACAGCTCCTTAACTTTTTGGGCAAATTGACCGCGCAAGTTGTTAAATCTTCGGCACGAAAAGAAAGCATACCTGACGTTATCGTAGTTTAAGCAACCTGGAGATCGTGACTTATCAATCGTATGCAAATCAGATTGAAAACAACCGTAATCGTTCAAAAGCAAGGATGGAAGTCAGTCTCACCATACTTTCCACTCAGCCAAGACCTCAAATCGTTGATAAGCCGCGCGGTCAACTTTCGTACGGACTAATGCTCCCAAGATTTTTTGCCACTCATTAGGATTGTGTCTTCTAGCATTGTTAAGAACTATTTCTTTCTTTCCGTCATGTCTTTGGAGGTTGATTTCTTTACGTTCTCTGGCAAGGAGGGCGATGGGTACTACCATTTCAATTACCAATGCAACGATTGTCCGGTATGTTAATCGAATCCACAGGGATCCTGGTATCTGCACCTGCGCCAGGCGGAGGAGTACACCGGCTCAAACGGACTGAAGAATAACACAAAAACCCGCAACATCCGTTTATCGACTAAAATAGCACAGTATCTGGTAACCGAAGGAATATTTATATCGTGGATAACACTCAGGGGATGACTGAAAGTAGCTAACTTCATGCCAGCTAACGAGCAAAAATACGAAAATGAATCCTTTCATTGAAGACTTCGAAAGTTAATGTACATTTTGTAATAATCTTCTGCTGTTCTCTCCCTTTAAAGTTCATTTTTCGAATTCGGAAAACGCCACATGAGCGATATAATGAAGATTCTATTATGACGACCATCAAGCATACACCAGCCGTTGTGATATGAAATTTAATTTCAGCAGATGGATGTGGGCTGCAGTATTTTGTCAACGGGACAATGAATACTCTCCAATATGTGCGATATATATTTGATAGCGGCAGTGTCCCTGTTCATCTCTGGCCAGGCTATTCCTCGGGACAGGCCGTTTCCCCCGAACTATATTTTATATGGCGCCGCATGACACCCCAGTTTTTGCCTCTTGTAATCCCAAATTCGCTACAAGAAAGAAAATTATTTTTTGTCCTTCCTATTTATACATGTAATATTTTTAATAAACATGATCGACAAGTGAATCGAAAGTATACAGGAAAGTATAAACTACGAGGACTGGCTATTTAATAACGAGACTGCGCGCCTAGAGGGCGCCGTAGAGGGGTGGGGAAAAAACGAGTAGTGCGTTGGGTATCTAGATATCTTATCTATGCACGTACCAAAACACGTTCTCGTCACTATTATTGTATTTGTGCAGTAGCGGTTTGAAATGAACGAGTTTTTTTTCTCGTGCCGAAAACCATGTGTGACGAAAAACAGGAGTATCAACGTATCAATCTCAAATTTCTCGTTAAATTGAAAACAACTCCGACTGAGTGCTATAAATTGTTGCAAGGGGCCTATGGGGACCATTCTCTATCTCGTGCGCGTGTTTTTGAGTGATGTAAGCGCTTCAGTGAGGGCCGAGAGAGCACTGAAGATGACCAACGCCCAGGTCACCCTGTCACTGTTTCAACTCCGGAAACAGTGACCAAAATCAACCAAATTGTGCGTGCAGATCGTCGAATGAGCATCCGTATGATTGCCGAGGCTGTAAACGCCGATAAAGAAACGGTTAGACAAATTTTACACGAGGAATTACACATGACAAAAGTCTGTGCGAAGTTGGTGCCAAAAAACCTGACTCCTGACCAAAAGCTCTTGCGTCAACAGGTCTGCTCAGATTTCCTCGAAAGATTAAAAAAAGATTCCGGACTGATGAAAAACATTATTAATTGCAACGAAACGTGGATTTTTCAATACGATGTGGAAACAAAGCGGCAAATTATGCATTGAAAGACGCCTGAATCGCCCAGAATCAAAAAAGCAAGGATGTCTAAATCAAAATTCAAGGCAATGTTGATCGTTTTTTTTTCGACATTAACGTTATCGTGATGACTGAATGGGCTCCAGAGGGTCAGACTGTCAACCAGACTTACTATTTGTCAGTTTTGGAAACACTGCGAGAACGAGTTCGTAAGAACGTGGATTTTGCACCAGGACAACGCACCTGCCCATAACGCGCTATCTGTGAAGCAGTATTTGGCCGGTAAGCGCACTCCAGTGCTCAAATACACGCCGTACTCGCCAGATTTGGCACCGTGCGACTTTTTTTTGTTTCCGAAGATAAGATCTGCTTTGAAGGGACCCGATTTGAGTCGATGGAAGCGGTAAAGCAAAAAACGGCAGAGCTCCTAAACGCCCTCACCAAAGAAGACTTCCAGCACTGCTTCGATCAATGGAAAAAACCTATGGAAAGGTGTGTGGCGAGGAAAGGGGAGGATATTGAAGGGGAGCATTCGATTGCAGAATAATTTTTATAATAAAATCCTTTTTCGTAACCAGTCTCGTTATTTAATAGCCAGACTTCGTATTAACCCTCAGCATACAAAGTGGGGTTATTTTAACTTTAACTAATGCATCAAATTTTATCTGAAACAAAACCAAATGAGTTGAATAGTATATTATCTCGAAGTTGAATGTTGGCGCGTCCGTTGACAGTTCTAAATAAGTATTCCACGCATATGGGTCCCATCAATATAAAAGACAAAAATTACTTTCTAGTGCTTGATATTTCTAATAAAATAGAAGATTAGAAGTTCAGAAGATAAGAAAAATCCTTCAATATGAAAAGTTAATGATTTTGTGATATTATTTAGTAAGCGTTAGAGCAAGAACAAGGGTATTCGAAGTTTTATTTCATAAAAGGTAATTTGCAGAAATTTTGAGACCATTCAGACCATTGACGAAAACTAGTCTCATTTCGAGGAAAATACTCATTAATCTATTGCTTCCGCTTTTGGTACTGTTGGCTGCTGTTGGTACACTAAGATTGAACAAGGCGTGCCTTCCACCCCAATTCAAGGCGTGAAGAAAAATCTGTATTTTTGTCTAGAAAAATTCTATATTCAAAAAATATTGTATGTTATTTATTCAATTAAAGTTAATTAACTATAATTTTTTAATTTCGGTTTTCAATTTGTTTATACATTGAAAGCACAAAAAACTATGGTTGAGTGCATTCTATTGAATACATGCACAGAATAAAGACAATATTATATCTTAAACCACAATGTATGGGTGGAGAGTTTTTTCGGAGTTTTACGAAATATGCGTACTCTAGCAGCTTGTATTTAGCTTGTTATTAATAAATACCAAAAAGGGAATACCAAAAAGAATTAAAAAAAAAGAGTTCGCAGGTGCTAAAGAGTAAAGTTTTGCACAGAACTTAGTGTCCCTGATTGCTTAATCAGGGACTGAAGTAGAAGGGGTTCGTTTTATGATTGCACGTAATATGATTGCACTCTTCTCCATGTATTTGCAGACATGTTCGCTGGTCAAATTAATTTTAATTATTAAAATTCGATATCAGTTGCATTACTAAACATATATTAATCGTTATTACAGCAACGAATACCAATTCACTTGCATATAGTAAGTACCTATATCATAATAATGCATACATTCGATTAGAAGGGTATAAAACTGATTAGTTTTTTTTTAACTACATGAACTACACATTGAAACTGAAAAATTAAATATTGTTAAACATGATTCAAATTGCAATAGCGAAGATAAAGTCGATGCATATTTAGTTTAGAATGGAAAAAGAAGTTACGGAATATTAAGGCGTAAGAATCATTGTTCGGAGTAAAATCAGAATACTTGCACCATGAACTTTAACACAAAGTGATATAAAATGGATGCTGTTTATTTTAAGTTTATGTTGTTTGGCACATGAAATATCTGATAGTTTGGATATTCTGTTAGTTCTAAAAAATGTTACTAATCTATGATTTACAATGAGGACGTCGCCAGTTCTTATATGTTCCAATTTATGTGGCATAAATTTGAATTTTATCACGTGTGAACCTGATCCATTTGATATTATTTTGTTTTTTGTATTACTTTGAACAAGTTACACGTTTTCTTTAAGATGTCGCCCTTCTGTTGGGGAAATAATGTTATAAGAATTTGAGCTCGGACAGAGTTGGAGCTGGATGAATGCAAGCAGCATTTCAGGGAAAATTCTAATGCTTCCTTAATTTCTTCTGGGATGTGTTTTGGAGTTGTGTTTATCGAATACAATTCTAAGATCTAATTTATTTTTTGGAATGTTCCTGTGATATTTATCGTCAAGAGGGAAATGTTTACGATTCACATTTGCTTTGGAAATCCAATTTTCTTTATTGCTTTGAATATTTTTCAGTATTTTTCTTCGCCCAATTTTGTTCTGTCAATAAATACTGGTAAGTCTAAAAACTAATTAGCCTTTTTTTGTAATTCTTCAATTGAATATTTCTTTTATTTAAAATGGATTTTATTTAAGTACGTGTTGTCCATTATTATCTATGACCTTTGGCCATTTTTTGGGTAGAACCATTATTCCATCTGTGTCGAACTTCTGTGGTTTGTCAGCGAAAAACTTGGCCAAATGATTTGCACATACCCTTTTTGAAGTCACTTTCTTTTCATTAAGGATGTTTTGCAGAGACCGAAACAAATGATAGTCTGATGGTGCACGGTCTGGACTATAATGTGGATGCATCAAAACTTCCAAGCCAAGCTCTGTCAATTTTTGCCGGGTCATCAAAGATGTATGTGGTCTGGCGTTGGCCTGATGGAAGACAACGCTCTTTCTATTAATCAATTCTGGCCGGTTTTTTTGAAATGCTTGCTGCAATCTGATCAATTGCTGACAGTACAGAGCCGAATTAAGTGTTCGGCCTGGTTCTAGCACCTCATGATAAACAATTCCCTTCCAATCCCACCATATACACAGCATAACCTTATTTAGTGTCAATCCTGGCTTTGCAGTCGTTTGTGATGTTTTTGACCATGATCTTTTTCGAACGAACTTCTCGAAGCTTACCCATTTTTCATCGCCAGTAATGATTTCCTTCAAAAATGGCTCCATTTCTTTGCATTTTATTAGCATTTCGCAAATGGAAATTCGGTCGATCAAATTTTTTTGTGTTAATTCATGCGGCACCCAAACCTCGAGCTTCTTTGTGTATCCAACATTACGCAAATGGTTCAAAACTGTTTGGTGATGGATATTCGGTCTTCTTGAATTTTTCATCGACTTCTCAGTGATTTGTCAACCTGCGCGAGGTGTATCTTTGACATTCAATTTCCCGAACGAAAGCGAGCAAACCATCGCTTGGCTGTGGCTTTTGATAAAGTATCTTGACCGTAGCCACCACAAATTTTTTTCACGAGCCATTGATGCATTCTCAACTTCATCGTAGTAATATTGTAAAATATAACGAATTTTTTCAAAAATTTTACTCATTTTAAAATGAATACAACTTTTGACGCGAAAGATGAAATAAAATACTGTCCGTATGAGAATTGTAGACTGGAATGTCACCTTTCAAACGCATGTCAGTTTGACTCAATCTGATGAGTATTGCCCGATATATGACAACGAACACCGTCTAGTGACAAAAAAGGATAGTATAAATACTTTTTATACTATCCAATATATTGAACGGTGTTTCATCGGTCGTTGAGTGGATGTTATTATTATAATTATATAAACATTCTTCTATTGGATCCAATAGTTTTAAATCTGGATCTTCTGTATTTTGCCTTTGTTAAAATATTCGCAGCTGCTCATTTAGGGTTCTATGAGCAACTGCAATATCGGAATTTCCCGTTTTATAATAAGATGAGCATAAGTGATAAGATAAAAATAGATTTATTAGGAACCTTGCTTCTTTGACGGTGAATCCTTTATGTTTGGGTCGTGCAACGAACGCGTTTTAATTTTTTTATAACTATTTGTAATTTAAAACAGTCCTATGGGTTTCGGGAAGGCTGATATAGTTCGTGTTATCTTCACGAGCTGTATGCTGTGTAGCCATAGCGTCAGATCTTTTAATCATCACTTCTGTCGCAGTTACTTCAATTCTTGAAAGTGCATCTCCTACAAAATTTGCTTTGCCTTTTATATATTTGATAGTAAAATCATACTCATCCAATTTCAGTTTCCATCTGAAAAGTTTAGCTGTATCCTCTTTTATTTTTTGCAGAAATTTAGGAGACATGTGATCAGTTTCTTATACGAATCTTCATCCGTGTAAATAGGGTCTCAAATATTTGACCGCCCAAACTACCGCTAAAACTTCTTTCTCGATAGTTGCCATGAGTGTTTCAAAATCATTTAGAGTTCGTGATGTATAACATATTGCGCTAATTCCTTGAGATAAAACAGCTCCCAATGCAAAGTTTAAGGCATCAGTTTTCAGAGTAAATATTTTATTAAAATCTGGGTGGGTTAAAACAGCTTCAGTTAAAATATAATTCCTTGATTGCGTAAAAGATGCAATATAATCTGGGTCTTTTATATTTACTGAAAAAGTTTTTTTTTAAGTGAGTGTAAGTGGTTTTGCTATCAAAGCATAGTCTTAAATACAATTCCGGTAAAAACCAGGGAGGCTTAAAAAGGATTTGACCACTGTAGGTTCCGTAACTGTATCTGTTCTCGTCCTGCATACACAATTACTTGAGACTTTTTAGTAGAGAATGACTTCTATAGTTTTGATTCATTTGTAGGATATATTTGTGAATTAAGAGCCGAATGTTAGCGCTGTTCAAATACAAGCTATAATCCGGCAACTCTGATCTGTTTTCCAACTACAAAAGAGACTTGATGTGCGAAAGTGGACTCATTGTTGAGATTTTTCGCTGCGAAATTTATCACGAATTTGAAGTCAAACACATTATAACGTTTAAAAAATATGATTTTTCGGTTTCACGACCATTGTGTAAAGATATAAGTGATTCAATGAAATGATTGTTTTTAGGATGTACGAAAGCAAACTTTATAAGTACTTTTTATACTGTAACGTTAGATGTCGAATTATCAAAACAAAACATGAGATTTTTAAGCGACACGAAGTACACAATAAAACTGTTAGTTGTATTGGTTGTCGGATAATTGGACACAGGTAAAATTATTGTTTTTTTTTTATAATTAATTATATTCCATAGCAAAAAATCATCCGACAACCAATACGGCTATCTGGCCCAAATCGGATAACCATGAACTATCAAAACTCAAACAACAACTTGGTTCAGTCAACGAGGATATACGATTCCTCTGACTATGTCTACATTTCAGAGTAACACCAAAAAGCCACACAGTAAGAATAACCAACACCTTAAGGTCCTCAATGCAGCAGCAACAAATATTGGAACGATATCTAATCAAGAGCAGCGTGAAATCCTTGTGTCAAAAACAAAATTACATAACGTTGAAAATTTATGCCATACGTCTCAAAATAGCGAATACATCAAATAGGAATAGCGATACCTGCGAAATATTAGACACAGTGAATCACTCCGTTGAATGCATCAAAGCCAAAAAAGGACGATTCTCACGAAGAAATTTAATGGACTTGTAGAACGTAGGACTGTAGAAATAATCTCTGAGTTCGTAGTGAACAAATCTAGCGAGGTATTCTCCGATGAACAAATAGAACTTTTGGACTTAGGGCTCAATTTTGCAACCTCAACCAGTCGCGGTACATTAGAAGACTTCACATAATAGATGTGGAGGCAGCCAGAAAATTTTAAAACATGGAAACCAAAAACAATGTGAGGCACCAGGTGGCACAAACCTTCCAGAAAATAAAAAGTAGACCTAATATCCTACAAGAAAAATTGATCAAGAAATTAAACAGCAAGCCGGTCTATTTCATTCAGGCGGATAAAGGCAACAAAATTACCATGAAAAAACAAGAATATGATGCGCCTGTCTACAAAATACTCAACGAGGAAAGTTACTTGAACTAAGGAAGAACCCCCTTGCAGACCAAAAGAACCAACAAGGCCTTGAAGGACTGCGAGTGTATCATCGAAAATCCACAACAGCTTAAAGTCTCGAATCCATGGCTGCCACGAATCAGATGTCTACCAAAAATACATAAATCAGATGAGAGAAATAATTGCAGCGATTAACTCACCCACTCACAAAATATCCAAATGGCTATTACACCAGTTTAATACTATCTTGGACAACAAGTACAACAAAAGTACAAGTACAACAGTAAGTACCGTCAAAAACAGCGAGGAAGTGGTGGCTAAACTTCAAAACCATGGCCAAATACTGGATAAATAACTCTTAGTGTCCTTCGACGTCAAGGCCATTTTTCCAAGTATTCCGGTAGGAGAAGCATTGGTTCTACTGGAACAATACCTTTCGGCAGCCAAACAAAATCCAAATGACTCGGAGTGGAGAAAGAAGGTGTGTTACCTAATGAAGCTCACACATCTATGTATGAATGAGAACTGCTCCACCTTGAGAGCACGGTATTTCAAAGGTACAAGTGGGGTTGCTATGGGAAACCCGCTATTTCCGTTCATCGGCGACATTTTTATGAACAACATCGAAGCAATTCTGGAAGGACTTTGTCTGTTACCTACAATCTGGATCCGGTATGTCGACGATATGCTGGCTATAGTTGACAAGGACAAACTGGAAAAAAAAACACTAACTGACATAAACTCTATCCGCAAGAATATACAGTTCAGCATGGAACCTGAAAGCGAAAACACTCTAGCGTTCTTGGATTTAAAGATCACCAGAAATGATGGGGAATTCAAATTTGGCATGCATAGAAAAACAAAGCTGGCTCAAAGGACCATTCTTACAATTTCGCCACATTCATTTGCCCAAAAGATGGCACCATACCACAGCATGATATATCGGATGCTGAACATTCCATTATCGAACGAGGAAAGACGCAGATAAGAAAACTAGATAATGACAACAGCAAAAAGCAACAGATATAGCAATGTCATCCAAAACATAATAACCAAAAAGAAAATTCTCTTTTCACAAACCAAACGGTTAGATGCGACCAGAAGAGCAGCTGTTCGACATACAAACATCACAACAAAATTACAAAAAAAAACTCAAATCGGTAAAAATAGATGTCATACCAACGTGCAACAAATTTAAATTAGAAACCGGATTTACTTCCGTAAAAGACCCACCTAAACTGGAAGAGCGGAATGGAATATATTGTATGACTTGTCCTGAATGCAACACGTGCTATATTGGACAAGCAAGGCGCTCGGTTATGGTTCGCTGTAAGGAACATTTGACAACTCAACCAAAAAACAAATGAAAACCATCGACATCAAATCATCTGTAGCCAGGTTCATAGTGGAGACAAGACACACGATCTTGTTCGAGGACCTCAAGGTGATTCGCCGGATAAAACAATAAGACACTGTACGGAGTCTGGAAATTTATAAAACCAAAAAAGACAACAGAATCAACAATGATTTAGGCAATGATTTAGGCAGTTCTAAGATATCTGACGGATATGAAATGTGATTCATGAAATATAAGAAATGAATATAAGAAATGCACAAGGCACCTCACCTTTTCATTCAAACAAACAAAGCCTAGAAATGACTTACAGGCAACTTCATACGAACAATTACAGAAAATATTAAGGCTATTTTGCGTTCAGAGCAGTACACCAGGTTATGCAGAAACCAACTGTTGCTATATGCATCCGTAAATATGACAAATATAAACGCTTCCCGCAGGATTGGAGACTCTGCATTCTTCTATCTTATTATCTATCTATCTGTTGAACGGAATAAACGAAATACCTTGTAAAATCTACTTTTATCCTAATATTTAATTCAGCTTTGGAGTCGAAAACAAACTCGCTTGGACATTTTTGACATGGCGAATGTCGACTTTCGAATTATATGCCAACGATGCAAGTACATTTTACATAACAAGACATACAATTCTCATCCCACTAGCTCTGCCAACCTCCATCCATATTTTCTTAGAATATTTTAATTAGTGGAAAGCCAAACTCATTAGCGAAGAAACATTCGACATATTTATAAACAAGGAAGACGACAGTGAGCACTATTTTTACAAATATATATTAGCGTAATATAATATGAAAAAGGACTGCAAAGTACTTTGAATTAATAATTTACTCCTAAATAACGTGAAGGAATACCATGAGACTCTAACGAAAAGACTACATACACATTCTCTCATCTTTACACGACGTCTTTGAATCCGAGAGGCTCAACATGAAGAATAAACTTATTGTATACAAGCATATTTTACAACCGAGGCTTCTCCATGTCAGGATAAATTTCTTCCAGACGACAAGGAATAACAAAAAACTGTTCCAATCACGGCACATGGAACTAGAAGGTGGCTTTGTTCAATTGCTTGGTACGCTGCTAGTAGTGGTGTTTACAAGGTCCTTTGGATTCCTGGGAAATGAACAAGATTATTGTTTCTTAACCTCAGGGCCAAAAACATTACAGGAAAAAAATGGTATGAAAGTGTTCAACCTCACCTACTTCATATGTAAACCACTCTCGGACTTTTTACGGGGAGTATCGAAATGGTAGGGTAATAAAAAATTGATGTTTGGCTTTATGCTGAGGCCATGGGATTTTTGAAATTGAGGCGAGTTAGCGTTTATATGCGTGCCGAAGGGTCATGATTCCTCATTTTCGAATTTCTCGTTAGTTAGAAGGAGTTCGTGTGAGTAATTCTTGAAAAATTCCAACTGAAATTGGTTATAGTACTGAAAGATTGTTGTCGATTTACTGTGCTTTAAGGATAAGTTCGACGAGCCGAACTCGGGCAAATGCTTTTTGAGTCACATTCATTGGACCTGTTGAGGTTCTGCAGTTAAGCCCGTTTGTGATAATATATTGACTCTTGTTGCTCGCGGTAAAGTTTTCATTCTAAATAAGCTCACATAATAAACAGCACTTCTCTGCAGTTTCCAGATGCTCTTTTGTGGTTTAGAAAAATTAATTATTGCTGACTCCAAATCTTTCGATAGTCGTATAGCCTTTTTCTTGAGAAAAAAGTTCAAAATACTTCTGACTCCTTATATTTCCCTTATTTGTTTTTATACAGAACTGTTATTTGCAAAATAAGAAAGGTGAAGAAAAAGAGTTCAAAGAGGTGAAAATATAACAGCGACAATAGAAACTATCAACAGAATCGCTATGTACTCTAGAGCCTGATCAGAAGAGAAAAACGAGCCGAGTTTCTAAGTTCTAATTCTAATTTTCTAAGCTCGAAAGCACCATAAGGCTCAGCGACGATTCTACAGTGAGTGAGAACCAATCTCAAGTCCGGCAAATGCAAAGTAGTTGAACAAAGCCCACGATCAAAACGAACAAGCTCAGGGAGTGTAATCATGCTCTTCTTGTTGAACTGACAAATAAGAGAACTCATGTCAATATCCTTATAGAAATAAGAAAAAAATTCTGATCAGGAAAAGAAGTTAAGAAGAACGGCTTATTTCAACTACATCATGCACTAGTAGAGCCGAAAGTTGTGGTCTGAAATGAACAAGCTATGGTATTTTTTAGAAATCAATGAGATGGAGCATGTCGCGGAAGCCAATCAACTAAAAAAGGATATCAAACAACTTCAGCTATAAATCCTCCAACGGAAATGGCGCTGCGAAACTGCTGACCCTAGAAGAAATAGGTAATGGATAACTCCACGGTCGATTTGGGTTCGGGACTGGACAGACCTCTGAGTTCAGAGCTATGCTCTGGCAGACAGTTTTTAATAATAAGGCACTCAAAGATGGCCAACTAAGGCAAGTCTACCGACTAAATCGGGAACATCTTTCCAGATCAAGGTCAAGCTTCCAGAGCAACTTATTGAAAGGAACTGGAATGCTAAGCCAGTTGAACGAAGAACATCCACCTCGATTCTTGCAGCAAATTCTAGGAAAATGGACAGAACTCGTCGTTATAAAGGTGCGCAGCCATGTATTCGGTTTACGCCTAATATACGTAATTCAGAAATCTGCGTGATCCTGGTCCAGTATTGGCGGATGTAAGAGAGCTGCTCAGTAAGGAATCATCATTACATACTATCGATGACTATATCGATGACCGAGCATTTTTAACTCTACGATTACCCGTACTTCTTCGTCGTCGATGTGTTTTTGGATAGGTCCATGACGAAGACCCTGTCGATGTGAGTCTACTACTGAATAAATTGTAAATTTTACAAACTCCGACATTGGTTCCAGAAGTCAAACGCTCGAATAATATCACATAAGTCGGGTCCACTGTAAACAGAATCTCGTCAAAAACTCAGCAACACTTGCTCCACTGTCCGCTTTAATGAACGCGAAAAAAAGACGCACCAATGCCTTCTCTACTGGTTTACTGGCTTCACCTCCCAACTGAGGTGCTTTAATTACCCTGAAAAGTTTCATCTCTGCCCTGAAAAGCTCTTCAATGCAACAATGCCAGTCCAAATGAGAGTGTGTTTCCTAGATGCTAAAAGGAGTATATCAGCAACAAAAACCCGGGAGTCATTAACTGTCTTCGATACATTGGCGTTTATGTATGATACAGAAGGCAAGCTGTTCGACAAGCAGTTCACTCTTACGACGTTTGCTCTGATTTCTTCACCTCGAGAAGATTGCCGATATACTTTTGAGGGGTGAAAAAAATTCGGAATCGCAACGTGGACTAGAAGGATCACACTTGAAAGCATAGTGAACTCCATGAACACATGAATCTTACCACGTCCACAAAAAATGTTGAAATGCAAGGAGCTAGTCACGGGCTTCGCTAGTAACCCCAGTCGTTTTAGGGTTCGCGTAATGGTTTCGTTAAGTCCAGATAGGAGAAGCCATCAGTCTAAGGAATGAATAGAATATCTCTGCTTTATGAATGACTTGCTCATGAGGATGTCCGATCAAATCAGCGCGATACGAAGCAATGTCGCTGCAATGTGATCGGTTTTCAGTCCTTTCATGGCCAACACTGGGGGATTCATTCGAAAAGAAAGAAAAGTTGACAACTAATAAGTACTGCGGGGTTTGTGCTTCTGTATGGAACCGAAAATTCCGGTGAAAGAAACTCTACAAATTGTAGCATATTGCACGATCTAAGTCGATGGCTTCTTGCTTAGAAGCAAGAGGTAGAATTGGGGATAGGTAGGTTTACATAGGTTGAATTGGGGAATTATTTAGATAATGAAGTTGACTCCGGTGAGGAGGGAAGATGAGACGTAACTCCGAAAAACTGTGTAGACGAAAGGCGAATCCGGGTAGATTGGATGTGTTTCGAACGAGATTGAGCGCATAGTATTGTTCGTTATTATTCAGCACATGTCAGCAAAAGGCACACGTATTCTCAGTATCAACTGTATAAACGGAAATGTTGGACGTTGTTGACTGGACTCTTTTCAAAGAACAGACAAGATGTTAGCATTGAAACGCAAATTTTCTTGGTGATCACATTACGTACGACGATAAAACGTGCAACTTGTCAGTTCTAAGTGACTCGATTCCTGGTGACATGGTGGAACCTAGGCAAAAAAGACACCGCAAAACTCACCGGTTAAATAAACTGTGTACTGATGATCAGCCAAAACTGCTGAAAACCGAAGACTTCACTGAAACTTCAGAGAAAGAGGCCAACGTTGCAATAGCAAGTATTGTCTCTCATGCCATGTGAATGCTATACACAGAAGATTGCTTCAATTTTTGTAGAAATAATAAGACGAAATGTGTTCGTTCTATGTCTAAGCAGAATCTGGACCCCTACTTGTTCGTTAATGAAAAAGAAATAGAGGAAGACAATAAACAAGCGAAAATGTACGGGAATATCCTTACTAAAGTTCCATGACTTTTGCTTTTTAAATTACTATGACACATCACTTCACCACTTGCCCAATTAAAGCTAAACTAGTCACTACCTTCCCAGTATCGTATATAATCCACGCTACAAACGTGCATTTCCAAGTTCGCGGAATGGAGGATTAGAACATTAGTAAATGCAATTAACGAAGTGATAACGCATTCACCCATTATAAGTATAAGTAGCATGTTTTATCTTATTCGCGTCAATAATACTAAAACTTCCATCGACCAATTATCTTAATCTGTAAGTATCTGTGAATAGTGGAAAGTATCGAGTACCGCGCCGGTATCAAGTTCTACACCAAGAAAGGAAAGTGAGTTGTGACCATCCTGGAAGAGTTGACGTTCATTTACGAGGACTTTGTCCGATTGAAACGATTATTCAGTATACCAGTGACTCTGGAAACAAGACAGCGACTCACTTGAAAACGAACCACGGCGAAACGAAGTGACTACTCCGGAATTGTTTCTAAAATCTAAAAATAAATCGATAAATCAGTAGTCGAAGATGCTAGAAAAAGAAAACTGCCCAATAAGTGGCAGCCAACCAAGGGAAACCTATGAAATTGGCTGCTACTGCCAAGGAAGCTGTACCACCAACCGCAAAGGAGCGGGGTAAAACCGGACCTAAGCGGATGAGATCGGACGATAGCAATCAAGGCAATGGTAAAAAGGAACGGAGGGTAAGCCCCGAGCCCCAAACTCAGGCGAGGAAGTCCTATTTGGACGCAGCAACCGATGCACTGACGGTAGCGGTGACAGACTACTTCAATGAGACAGCCAAAATCCAGGAAGATCAACTTGTGATGCTGCAAACCGCCATGAAGAGCACCTCTTCGAGCACTTACGCAGCAAACCGGACAACATCCCAACGTTCAGAGGAATGAGACCGACAACGGGCCGTCTGGTTGTGAACTGTAACGAGGAGCAGTCTCTAGAATATCTAAAGACTGCAGTCGCCAAGGTAAACACCACCCGGAACGAGGAGTTTCGAGTTATCCCCATAAAGAAGGTACCGCGGTTATGCACCGTCAGGGAATTCTTACTTGAAACGGAGCAGACACCACAGGAAGCCTTCGAGATGCTTAAACTGCAGAAAAAGGGGTACGAAACAGAAAGCTGGCATCTCTTTACGGACATAGAAGTCGCCAACAAAGGCATGGTCCTGGTACTGGGCATGCGAAAGCAAAACGTTAGCACTCTAAGGGACAAAAAAGGACAACTGAACTTTGCTTTCACCCAGATGACTGCCAGAGCTAAGGTGAACGAACCCTTAGAGCAAAAACGGAAAACTGATGCGGGTGACCCAAGCAAATCTGCACCACAGCAGTGCGGCAACAGCCAACCTGCTTAAGCATCTAGCAGATGGGAGCACCGACATCGCACTGAGACGAACCTTAACAGCTGAATGGAAAGATACTTGAAATCAGTGCAAAACAATTTAAAATCTTTGCTACAAGCGGGGCAAATAAATCCCATAGCTGCATTATATGTCGAAAGGAAGTTAATTTAATTTTTCTACCGCAGTTCAACAACATGGACTTAACTACAGCGGTGTTCAACGGAAGGGACGGGCAGGTAACGCTGGCCTCAGCATACCTACCGTTTGACGCTCCCATGACGACCACCGAATCCTGCACCCTAATTGAACATATACGGGGGAAACAGGCCATCATCGGATGCGATGCGAACGCGCAACATGACCTTTGAGGAATCACCAAGTGCAACGAAAGAGGTGAGAAGTGAGTCAATTACTTAATGACTACTAACCTCAACCTAGCAAATAAGGGTAACACATCGACATTTATAACAAAAAATAGAGCGGAAGTGATTCACGTCACTCTAATCATTACAGAGGCATCTGTGACTCACCTAGCCTTTGGGACCACCAATGGATCACCTTTCAAGTGAGAAGAGGCGAGAGCACCCCATTGGTCTACTGCAATCCTAGAAAAGCGGATTGGGACGGCTACACAAACGCTACAGAAGATATATAGGTTCACACCAAGGGAATCCATTCACAGTCGTGTAGTGACAGCGGTCCGAGCAAAGAGTAAAATCCAAAGAGTAAAATTTATACCAAAGAATAATATAGTTAAGGGACGTGCTCTGACCATAAACGGGTGTGGAAACAAGCGTTGCTTCCTTCAAAAGTCAAACAAAAAGTGAATATTGGTGAATTAAAGCTTGCATCTAGAGATGGATGGGAATGAGCTGTTCAGAATCAACAAAGAATTAATAGGTGAAAATGTGAATTTAAAGGATAAATTAAAAGAACTTAGTGAAAAAAGTGTGGAAATGAGTAAAGTGATTGAAGAACACAAAAGACTTGTAAACGAAAGGGAACAATGGAGAAGAGACAAAGACTTACTTGGTGCCGAGTGCATACGTATGAGTGAGGAGCTAAGCATAGTATGCAGTGAAACAGAAAAAGTAATAAAGGATAATCTAATACTAATAAAGAATAACAGTGAACTTATAATAGAAAATGAAAAAGTGAGAAACCGGGAAACTAAAAGTGACCGCGAAGGAGCTGAGCGAAGGCGGAAGAAAATCAAAAAGACGAAAGCGACTGCAGATGAGAACAATGAAGAAGCACGAATGGAGGAAGACCCGGCGGTAATTCAATATGAAATCCCACTAGATAGCGATTTCGAGCAGGCAGCTCTGGAGAGTGGACCAAAAAGCAGAAAAACAACTGAACGGCAACTAACCACGAGGCAGATAGAAGTGATGGAAGGGCCAAAAATGGAAGAGTGGACGGAGGTCAACAGCAAAAAAAGCATCAAGAGGAACCGGCAAACTGGTATGCATGCAATTGAAAATCAAAGCTCCAAAATAACGGAAGGAACCAACAAAAAAATCAACAATGTAATCAACACAAACGTAAGTGGAAAAAATAAAAATGTTCCACCAATTATTGCCTATGAAATTAATATTAAGGAGATGAGATGTGAAGTAATCGCACAGCAAATTAAAAAAGAAGCCTTTCAGATACAGCAAGGCTACAATAAAAATCGATGTATTATATATTGCGCGGATATGGAAACACGTGCCAAGATGATCCAAATCCTGAAGAAAGATGCGTGCAATTACTTCATACACTCCAAAAACAGAAAAGACTGTAAACCTATTGCTTAAGAATCTCTCAGAGGGCTACTCTACGGAGGAAGTGGAAGAGGCTATTAAGGAAATGGGGTATGATGATCTGGAGAGGGTAGTGCAATTTAACTCTAAAAGAAAACCTAACCTAAACTTTTATGTTCTCAAACTAAAACCTCAAGCGCAAGTCAATGAGTTCATCAAAATTAGGTACTTACTAAACCAAAAAATTCAAATTGAAAAACTTGGGAACCCAGAACTGATACAGTGCTACAACTGTCAACGGGTGGGACACGTGGCAAGGAACTGCGCCATGCAAAGGAGATGTGTTAAATGCCTCCAAGTACACGAAAGAGGTGCATGCTCAGCTAGTAACGCAAATGAAGTAGCATGCGTACTATGTAAAGAATATGGACACACAGCAAATTTCAGGGGATGCCCTAAATGGCAGGAAATATTGGCCAGAAAGAAGGAAGGGGGGAGAACGAGAAACACACAGCTCTATAAACCAATGCTGGTCCCAAATGGAATTACCTTTGCACAAATGGTAAGGAGCCAAAATAGAACAGATAGCAATGTGAACGTGAATACAAAATATACCAACACGTTAGGAGCATTCCTAGATAAAGCTACATCTGAATGCTTCGGAACATCCTTTGACAACTTTATGCAAAAAGTGATAGATTTTGCAAAAACATACGGAACACTGAAGGATATTGCGTCAAAAAGGAAAGCACTCATAGACTTCACTCTTCAAATGGAAATCGATGAGCTCTAGGATCAAAATTTTCTCTATAACTGTTAGATCTATTATAGCACATAGAAAAAGGATAGAGCTAGATATGGTACTCAAACAAAGAAAACCAGATGTAGTACTATTACAAGAAACAAAAATAAACACAAAATCTTCTTCAAAGACTATGACTACATTCAACCAATAGAGAACCACCTTGGGACAGCAATTCTCATCAGATCATGTCTCCAATATAGAAGGAAAAACCTCGGAAACAACACATTTAGAGACATAATAGCCATAGAAATCAGAATAGGAGAAGACTGACTAGCTGTAGCGTCCGTACATATCAGAGATGGAGAATTCTCGAGCCAACTGATGAGAAACTTTTTCTGTAACCTAAACAATTCGGCAGTAGTGATGGGCGGCGACTTTAATGCGAAGCATACAAGCTGGAGAAACTATGCTAACAACTCAAATGGGGTTAGACTTAGAAAGTGGCTAGATGACGAAGAGGACATATTTAATGTAAAACAACTCTATTCAAGAGCTCCCAGTAGAATAGATGAAAATTCGTACTCATATATAGACTTTTTTGTTATCTCTGATACCCTACTAACCCAAGAATTGCTTAGAGACCCTCTATTAAATACATTAGATTTCAAATCAGACCACTGCATTGTGGAACTCAATATCAGACCAGGAATATTACATCAAAAGCACCAAAACTTGTGTTCGATTACAGTCGCGCAGACTGGAATGGTTTTAAAAGAAGGACTAGAGAGCAAATAAAAAGTATACATATCTCTAAGGAAGAATCTCTCACTAACTTGGAAATAGATGACTATATCCAAAAGATAAACAATATTATTGCACTATCAATGCAAGAATTTATCCCAAAATATACAATTTCCAACTCAAACCAAAATATACTGGGCGACGCAACATTACAATTAATTAAATTTAAAAAATAATTAAGAAGAATATTCCTTAGAAGGGGACGTCAGAACAGAACCATTAAGGACAGAACCATTAAGGAGTTGCTTGACTGTGTTAACGAAAGGATAAGTGAGCGTGTAACAAACACCAGAAAGGAAAAATTTAAAACAAGAATCCAGAATCTCAAATATGGGCCAGACTTCTTTCGTCAAATTAAAGGACTTACAGGGGAATGGTACAGGAAAGAGATACCACTAATGGAAGGAGCTAACTCAGAGAGAGACAATGCAAACATCTATGCCACGTTCTTTGCTAAAATTAACAACGAATGCCCAGCGGCCATGGCGAGCAGTACGGATACAGGAAGTAATGTGGAAAACATATACAGGGACATAATAACTTCTAACATAGATTGTTTCAACTTCGACAGAACCTTCACTGCAGATGGGCAGGCAACTGATTTCGGACACGATTACGCCGAGTTTGTCAATGTCCAACAGATAAAAAACATCATTCAGGGTATGAAACCCAAAAAGTCTGCCGGATGCAATGGTATAAATAATAAAACCATAAAAATGTTGCCAGAAGTGTATGCGGAAGCCATAACTATAATAATTAACAACTGTATCAACAATTGTTACTTTCCGGACGCATGGAAAGAAGCGGTAGTAGTACCATTACCAAAAAATGGGGATATGGCCACCTACCCAGCCGCATACAGGCCTATCTCGCTCATCCCATGCGACAGCAAGATCTTTGAGTACGTTATTAAAGAAAAAATTGTAAAGGTGTGGGAAGAAAACACGGATATCATTAGTAGGCAATATGGTTTCAGCAAAGGAAAATCCACAGCGCATGCTCTAATATCATTAGCTGAAGACATTCACAAGGGCTTCGCAAAGAAAATGACAACTCTAGCATGCGCTATTGATCTCCAGAAGGCGTTTGACACAGTGTGGACGGCAGGGGTAGTACATAAAATGACAAACATAGGGTTTAGTCGTAATATATGTAAACTCATAGCCAACTACCTAACTGGAAGGAGATTTAAAGTTAAATACAATGATATTCTCTCTGAAAACATAAACTTAAAAGCTGGGGTACAACAGGGATCAATTTTGGGACCACTACTTTTCAATATTTATATGTCTGATTTCCCAATCGACACACAGGGAAAAGTTAAAACGATATTATATGCGGATGACACGATGATCTACTCATCGGGTCTTTCAGTAAAAACCCAACTAACAAACATGAATGGTTTTCTTAAAATTATTGAAAAATTCGTAAAAGACTGGAAACTGACAATCAACACAACCACGTCAAGAAGCATCCTATTTAGAAAAACAGATAGACAAGTTAAACCAAAACAATTTAAAAGAAACGCGAATATAAATATAAAAATAAATGGGGACAATTAAAAGTGTCGCACCACCTGAAATACCTGGAAATTATTTTGACCAACAAGTGGAGTCCTATTAGACATATAGACAGCATAGTAAGTAGAGGGAAATTCGCCTTGGGCAGAGTGGAGAAAACCTTAAAAATCAGGGACCTCCAATACAACATGAAACTTACTGTCTACAAACAACTTATACGACCAATGCTGGCATACGGGTTTGTAGCCTGGTGCAACGCATCCTCTAACCAAATGAAACGACTCCGCATATAAGAAACGGGACTTAGGGACGATATTTATGTTAAGATTAGCATAGAGCAAATGTATAAGAAATTCAAAAAAATGATTAAAATTGATGAATTTTTAATAAACACACTAAGAAAAACGTTTTACAAGATGGAATTTATAGATATAGAAGAATTAAGACAACTAAGTAATGAAAAATAGGAGTAATGAAAAATACAAATATAAAGTCTTTCCACCTTCCTTTTTGTATTATTTAGATTCAAAGGGACTTACAAAACAAGAGGGAAACCTAACCTTTTAAAGGCGGAAGTACAATTTCAACAACCTAAACGACCTTGTCAAAATGAAATAATAGTATGTAAGCTAAGCTAAGAACTAAATTAAGAAATAGAATATTGAATATAATTAAAACACCACAAGTTATAGATGTATGGGGTTTTGGAGACTTTCCCCATAGACTAACTACCAAAATCAAGCAATATTATAAAATATCCAAATGCAAATAAATGTATTAAGTAAAAGCGCTGAAAAATTATATCAAATAAATGCTGCGCTACACACACACAATATCATTAGGAATATGTGCTAACGTATATATGTTTCATCCTTATATTTTGCCTCAATAAAAATTGTTTTCTCTTAAATTGTTTTCTCGGGAATCCATTCAGAAGTCGAAAGGACATCGGCAACGAAGTGAGATACATCACTAGTATACTGGTCGATAGTTTCAGTGAAATGTGTCCAACCACTACCGTCAAACAAAAAAAAGTAAGCTGGTGGAACAAAGAACTGGAAGAGATCAGAAAAAATAGTCAAAGACTATTCAGAATAGTTCGCCTCACAAACCGAGATACGGATTGGGAAGACTATAAGTGAAATCTGAAAATATTTAAAACAGCTGTAAGAAGAGAGAAAAGGAAATTCTAGAATCTTTTTCGCAGCAATATTGAGGGAGGAAGCGAGACATCTAAGCTAAGTAGGACTCTGAAAAGAAAACCACATGTGGACAAGATGCTTCAAAAGGAGGACGGATCGTGGACAACAAATAGCATAGAACGTCTCAAGCTCCTACTAAACCAACACTTTCCGGGCTCAACGGATGAAGAGACAAAACAAGTAAACAACGTGATAAGCGGAAAGTTCCCGAAAACCATGTCGAAATTGATGCAGACCGCACTGTCACATCTTTTCGAGTGGGTGAAGCTAAACGGACTGCGCATCAATGCCGACAAAACGGAGCTTATGCTTTACACAAAGCGCTGTAAACCGAAAACATTTTCACTCCCGACCGTTGGCAGAAAACAAACAAGTTTAGTAAACAAGGTAAAATACGTAGGAGTAACTTTGGATAGTAAGGTCACTTGGACTCCACACATAGGAGCAGTTAGACGGAGAGCTACAGTGGGGACTACCTGGGGAATAAAACCCAAAATTGCCCACTGGATTTACACAACAGTAGTCAGGCCAATAACCACTTACGGGACAGTGGTGAGGTGGCAAGCATTAAAAAAGAAAACCATTGCAAAAGAGCTAGAGAAGATCCAGCGAATGACCTGCCTTGGCATCACAGATGCCATTAGGAATACGCCAACTGCTGCACTGGAGATAATGCTCAATCTCGTGGCCCTCGAAAAATTCATCTTCAGAGAGGCATCACTTGTAAGCATCAAATTAAAATCCACATGTGGGTTATCTAACCACACACAAACGGGGCACGTATGCATTTTGGAAAAAATGGAGAGGATGGCCCCGTCAAGTAAAAGGGAGCTGGATAGAATTCAACCAATGGTGGACACAACAATTCCATACAAGGTCAGCATACCGACCAGAGAAGCGTGAAAAACGGTGCAAGATTTCACTTGAGAATATAATCTATACCGATGGTTCCAAAATGAATGAGGGAAGCGGCGCCGGAACCTTTTTCCCAGATCACCCGCAACTCAACCGAAGTTATAAACTGGAGAGCCATACCACAGTTTTCCAGTCGGAAGTGTTTGCAATAAAAGCGGCTATAGAAGCGGCAACAAACAACCTTGATGGAAGTATACAAATAATCTCGGACAGTAAGTCGGCACTGCAGGCGCTTGCCTCTAACCGCGTAGTTTCACAACTGGTGCAGGATTGTAGGCAGGCTCTCAAAACCGCAACAACCCGAGTAAATGTAAAACTGACATGGGTCCCTGGACACAGCGGTGTACGAGGAAACGAAGAGCGGATGAGCTAGCGAGAGCTGGATCAGCCGACCAAAATACCACTAGAATAGACACAATGAAAGTGCCACTAGCAACGGTAAAAAGGGAACTAGACGAAATCCTCTGGAAAGAGACATATACGGCTTGGTATGACAAGAACGACTGCAGGATAAGCCGAGCTCACCCTAATAAAACGAGGACAAACCAACTCCTGGGGAAAAACAGAAACGGCGTTAGAACATTGGTGGCAGTATTAATGGGCCATAATATTTTAGTTCAACACACCAAACGAATAGGAACCCAAACAGTTGACACCTGCCGAGCTTGCGGCGAGGAGGAAGTACAGAACGCTTCCTCCTAGATTGCCCGAGTCTGGCCAACAAACTTCTTATTTGGCTGAGGTGTACTGGGGTATCAGAATTGGAACACTTGGCGACCATAGAGCTGGGGGAACTCCTTGGTTTCTGTAGGACGACAGGATGGACCATCTGTAAACAATAGTACTACATATGGAGAGCTAAGGGCCGATTCTGGCCTATGCTATGTTCCAGGAAGTGGACCCCAGTTCAAATAATAATAATAACCTAGCATTGGAAAGAACTAACGTGGTTAAGGTTGCTATGAAGCGGATCGCCAAAATCATTTACATCCAAATCGATGTGATAATTGATTAGTGGACGATAAAATTTAGTTAAAACTCAAATGCATATAAATTTCCAACAGAAAGCCAGTTCGAAAGTCCATCTCCAATCAATCTTTACATTTGGCATGTAATGCTTGCACTTGCCCTATCATTGTCCGATTCCAAGAAAAGTTCCACGCATAAAACAAGCGAAACATTCATGGAATTCAGTCTTACGTTACGTTCCTGCATTACACGGAAAAATGCGAAATGACTAGTTTTACAAAGGTTTCATTAACAGCAACTATTGAAAATGGCCTCGTGCCAATTGCATGTAACCGTAACTACCAGTCATCGATGGTTACGTTATTACGGAGTTTTCCTGGCCGTATTTTAACTTACCAATTGCAGGCGCCGCTCGTGAAGTGGAACCATGTGCGTGTTCTCGTAATGGTGGACTACCAACAAAAATATACGAGGGAGATACGAATCTCGGTATCTTGAATAAACGATTATGACAGTTAAAGCTTATAAAATTTGACCATCGATTGTAATAATACAATCGAGTTTGGTGACTTGGATTGATGGACATCGTAAAATTTTCAACTCATTATATTTTCTCTTATTTTTACTTAATGGTTGCAAGCAAGCACTCATCCTTCATACTGCATAGCTAATTTTAAACGATGATTGAGCGAAAATATATGCTTTGAACCGTAATGGAGGAAATTCGATTTCCCGTTTTACTGAGGAAATGGGGTGAATACATTGATCAAAACCGACCAAGTATTAATCTCATTATTCCTATCTCCATTATTCTAATCTCCTATAATTAACATTAACTGCACCGCGTTCACCAATACCGACCTTAACTAGGTCTTAGCTTAGGACTAAGATGTAAGCTTAGTCATATTTCGAACATCGAAGTTTTCAGATAATGCCATACACACGCAGAGATTATCTTTTCTCTTTCTTCTTGACAGCTTCAAGGAATTGAAGCCGCAACAACGCAATGTTCTGCGAAGTTTTTAGCTGCATGCGAATTTTACGCTATACTATCGGGGAAATTATATGAATGATTCGAATGCAGTTTTTCATTAACGATACATGTAATCTTATTCTTAATATTACAGTTTTCATTTACGGAGTATTCGGAAGTTTCGACGTAAATATTTTTGTATTTATCTAGTTTAGAAAAGTTGAATCAATGGAATACGAAGGTATACAGAAAGATTCAACGTGAGAATGGTAGTCATAGCTTTGGTCGTATTTATTATATCATAAGCGCATTTCCTGTACAACACAATTGAAGATATCCCTTTACATCAAATATTATACAAAGCAAATTAGTTAAGAAGTTAGCAGTCACGGCAGAACACCACATGGAAAACATGGTAGTGTTTGGATTCACAAGCCAAAATTGCCCATTTTTTGTTGATTCCTGAAATTAGTTATGTTATTTAAATTAATTACTAATAATACTTCGACCCTAAGTGTGGCCTTTAATATCCACTTTTTCGTTTATATATTGATATTGATTTATATAATATTGATTTCATTATAATTTACTTATATTCTTAATAAATATTTAGTCTTCTTATTAAGGCCAGAAGTACCTTTGGAATTTTCTTTTTACATATTTCGAACGTATATAGCCCAAAGAATATACTGACCAAAGGAAAACCGGAAATAATTAATATTTGTGGAGTTATCATATAGTGTCGAACGGAGGGACAGCTTGTGGTCAGATAAATAGCGAATCGGGCGCTCGGACCGTTAGAGGCAGAGCAACTCTTGCTTTACTCCCTTTGCTGTACTCTCCTAGCAACCTTTGCTTTCTGATTTACCTTTTTTACGACCAGGCAAATGTTATACGGGGGACATTATCACTACAATTAATAGTTTTCACAAGTTAAAACTTGAAACGCGATTATCTCGAAACTACGTTTTCAAAAACTTCTCGTGTTGTAGCTCAAAAAGTTATCGACCGATTTCGATGGAATTTCAGGAGATTACTCTCAGTAATATTATCGGAAGAATACACCGAAATACGTTTGAATACGTTTGAAAGGTAACGTGTAAATAAATCATTTTTTGGGGTCAAATATGTCGAAAAAATGGTCGAAAATTCGAACTTTGGAGTAAAAAGGCTCTCAAATTTTCATGATTTTTTAGGATTATCGTTCCCCTTAATATATCAGTAAACAAGTCACAACTGCAGCGGATGTCACGGAGAACAGGCGTCCGAAAACCCTTAGCCATTTTTCGGTAATCTCAAAAAAAAACTTGTCACTAACTTGAACGCCATAATAAAATTATGTCAAAATGTGAAAATGATTAGATTATTGTATCCCCTCTAAAAAGCATTCTCGAAAAATACATATTTTTCACACTTCTAAAGGGATTTCTGGCCTTAACTACTTAGCTCTAAGCGTTGGCTGCCTCCATGGTTCTATTGTCCGCCGGATTGTTCATAGTGGTCTCATGCTCCGCCATCCGTTTTGCCGCTCGCTACATCAACCTCTTTGCATAGAGATTAATTGCATCCAAGGCTGCATCTCGGTACAGCAGTCGGTGGGGGATAAGGCCGTCCGTCGTCTCTTTTGTACAACCCAGTGCAAGCCCGAAGGATTTTGCGCTCCAATAACCCTAAATTGCTCCATTTGTACTTCGCTGTTGCTTGCCATATCAGAACCGCATACATGAGTATGGGCCTAATGAGTCACTTATAGGCAAATATCTTCACCCGCTTGTTGGTTGTTGACTGTTTCCTTAAAAAAAGGTAGAAGAAGATGGTATGCATATGTCGTTTTCTTCAAAACAGCGTCCGCGTGAGCACTAAAGTTGTTTTTCTTATCGAAAATCATCTCCAGATACTTAGGTTGCTTCGAGCACTGCACCACCTGCCCATTCAGCTTTATTCTGGTATCACGGATGCTCCTCGTGCGACGTCTAGATTTTTAATGTAGATCCTAGAATACAATCAGCTTGCTTTTTTTGGCGTTAACCCTCATCTCCCACTTTTGGTCATATGAACCACACCAATTAGTCGTCAGGGAAGAGATTCACCTCGAGTCCAGGTTGAAACTCATCTCTGATCTCTGGCATGTCGGACGTAAATATATTGAAGAGAAAGGGCCCCAGAACGGACCCCTGCGGGAGGAAGGGGTTCAGAGCTAGCTCCATCAGATACCGCAAAGGCAGTAAGTCCCCTCATGAAGCTGCCTACAATTTTCGTAACATTAACCGGAAAGCCCAGTTGGACCAGGTTGTAGATAAGCCCGTCGATCCAAACCGAATTAAAAGCTTTTTCTACGTCGATAAGACACGCTGTGACAACTTTTTTCCCTGCCAGTTCCGTTTCATACTGGCTTGGAAGACAGCCAATGCGTCTATCGTTGAGTAACCTCTTTTGAAGCCAAATTGTCTTTCCAGCACAGTTCCTGCCCCTTCAGAGAACTGTGTGATACTACGGAGGACTACTCTCTCCAGAAAATTTCCCACATTAGACAAGAGAGACATTGGGCGAGTGTCGACTACGTCTGTGGATTGCTTCGGAATAGCAAATATTTTGGCGCAATTCCATTGCTGTGGGAAGTAGCAAATGTTAATGCAGTTATTTACATTGCAAGGAAAACAAAGTACGTGTGGGGAAGTTTTTTAAGAAAAATTTGCAGAATTTTTCCCAAGTGCAAGCATTCTGAGACTTTCAAGACTCACAAACAGGGTACTACCAATAGGCGAGTCGGGAGGATTCAAATTGGAAAATCAAGTCAAGCACAGGTTCTTGTGGGCCTCACTCTCATTCTCACCTTAAGTTCTTTAAGGTGAGAATGAAAGTGAGAATAATGAAAGAATGAAAAGTGTCGCAAAATGATTTGTGATGGAGTCGGCAACGACCTTTTCATCCATGAGCATGGGAGCGTTATAGGTAAGAACTCCTGGCAGGCGCTTCCGGTCTGTTATTTGATTAATTGGAGGGAACATACAGGCACCTGGTCTGATGTTTGTTAGGGAAGGATGTCTTGCGTTGAAATCAATCCGTGTCGCAAGGAAATCATACTTTTTACACAAAGTGAAGAATGTTTCCAAGTCTTCAATGAGATTCCCTCCCGAATATCCGTCTTTCACGTATATTGCAACAAATGCAAATGGGTAGCCCCCCCCCCCCCCAGAAATGGGCTCAATATCATGACTTCCGCACATTTCAGACATTGAAGACAGTGTCTTTGAATTTTGAAATGCTGCTTGAAAACTTACTCCAAGGATTCCATCTTCGTCATCATCCCTTGCGACTTGATATTTCCCCAAGTGAACACAATGTTCATTTTTGAGTCTTGTTTGTGAGATGAACAAGAAATCTGGTTTATCCATGTCCAAGTATTCTTGGACAGAGTTCCGTTTTTAACGTGGGGTATAACGAACCAATATTGACTATGGAGTGGTTAATGGAGCTCATCGCGACAGCTGATTTTGAAGGCGAAGTCTAAGTACGTTGGTTTGTCCTTACTCAGATAAGTGAGTTTTTTGTATAGTGGTATGAATGAGTCCACTTTGCGAATGAGAGTGAACAAGTCGCACCCGAAGGATAAATCGCAGTGATTATTCATAACAGAATTTTTGTGTCTTTTTGCTGCTGTTGACTAGCATTCGCTTTTGCTCGCCGTACAGGCTGAGCTGCAGCTGGCTTGGCTGCACCCCTTGCGATGAGACAATGAGACACCATTTCGAATGGTGTTTTCCAAGGAAGCAGTGACGAAGTCCCTCCGTTTATCCTTTCTTTTTAGGAGATTGCGTCTCCATTCCTCAGCCATCTTGGCTTTAGGACCTTAACTGTTGCAATTTACGCAAATAATTGCATCTTTTCCCTTTTTCTTATCAATGGGACAATCTTTTGACTGTCGGTGTTTCTCACACTTCATGCAACGAGGATCCATTGCGTAATTTGAAGCTACATGTCCAAATCGTTGGCAACTGAAATACTGCGAGGTGTTTGATTTAGCAAAACGTCCCATTGTACCTTTTGGTGTAGTAGCGTTTTTAAGTTTTTAGCTTTTTTGACGTCCAAGTCTGGCTTAAATTGAATAAGCAAGCGAAAGAGTTTTCTTTTCCTTCCCTGAGGCCACCGTTGAGAACCTTTTGGCTCCCAAAACATCCACCCCTATGACGGCTTAGAGTTCTTCCTTTTCTTCCTCTTCCTTCCTTCCAGTTCTTCCTTCCTCTTCTTCGTAGGACACCTTTTAGTAACAGGGTCAGCTTTTGCTCTGTTGGGAGTGTATAGGTGAAGTACGCCACATTATCACATTTTAAAAACTCAAAAAGCACTTTTATGGTTTTTAAGTTTAAGGAAGTTCGAGTTCACCATTTCATCTAAGCAGTCTTTGCCGCGGAGAGCTCCCCTTCCGCTCCCACGTCAGCCATTCCCGCTATTTCCAAGACAGAGCTTGGATGCGGAGTTAAATTAAGGGGACCCCTTACAGGCAAATTAATTAACTTTTTTTTGTATTCCAGTAATATATATGTGTATATATATGGTTCAGCAAATTTCCGACCTCGGCAAGAAATTAAGGGCTTAGGCTTCGGTAAATCATAGGTACATTCCACCCACAATTAAATACAAATAATTGTTTATACTTTTTGTCATATTTCGAATTGATTCCAATTGATAATTGATTCCGTGATTCCAAATAATTCCAACAAACTAAATGCTAAACGCTAATTTCACATACTAGTCGTGATTTCATTCTCACGTCTAATCCGAGTTCTCGATTTTAGAGATCTAGTGAAAGTGAGGTCATTTTCAACTCAAATGCAAGTTTGTGCAACAAAGAACGGAATATACAGTATCCCACTTTTATGATAGGAAATGTGGTCAAATATGCCATTTTATTACAGACACCACGATAATTAGAGCATTTTAATTTACATAGACGAATTTTTGGGATCTTATTTCTGTTTTATTACCCTGTTTTCTGTATAGTACTGTTTAGTTTTTGTAACATTTTTCAGAAGGTGTAAATAACCTCCTAGAAAACCAACATTCATAGTCTGAATCTTAGAAATTATCTAAACTGATAAGATGCCATGAAAAGCGATTCAGCTAACAAAGTTCTAAATTAATTCATTACAAAAACAACTGCATCGGAAGTTCACGAGATTGTATCAATAAATTTTTTTATATGTTTTTGAGATTCGTAAAATATTCTAGGCCCCCTGATTATAAATCGATTCGAATGGATACTGGAAGCAATAGATCATGGCTGCATAAGTCTGCAAGCAAGTAAGATCATTTGGTTAATATAACTTTGCGTTGGTTTGGCTTTCTATTAGATAACATGCACTAAAAAAGCTTCATGCAATTGCAAAAATCTTAGAACTTCCTTGTTTTGCACCGACGTCATTGTAAAATTATAAATTTTATACATATATAGATATATATATATACTTATATAAATCTATAAACAATGAACGATGTGAGAAAAACAGTAACTCGTATCTAATATAGTAACTAGTGATTTGTTTGCGATTGGACGTTATCACGCGAATGGTGCGGAACTAGAATTGACGTTGGTGGCCAAAATAAATTGTGTAGACTTTTGTTGATAACAAGAAGTCGTTAATTAAGTGAAACTTTCTTTAAAATAAGTGAGAAATCAATTACATTTCTTTGTAATTTGTAAGACGGAAGAGGATGACAAACTCTGCAAATTCCATTTAAAAAATATTCAGGCTGTTTTTTAACGGCACCTTTTTCAGAAAAAAATCATTTCAGCCCGAATCAGGCGTGCAATTTATACCAAGCCATTGGTATATCAATCTCCGCCGTAAAATATGCATACTTCAAAAAATTCGATAGGTATTTGAGTATTCTTCTCTTATAAAGAATAAGTCAAAACACAGGTCAATAAAAATTAAACCGAAGCTAGTACCCACCCCAAATTGTTCAAAAACTTCCGTCGAACACGCTTCGTTCCCACCTGGTAGACTCAGGTTACCGAAGATGGCATTGCTGAAACGTTTCAACGTCTGCTGATTCTCATCATCGAGACTTGGTTTCGTCTCGAGTAAAAAAAGTGAATTTGCTGTAGAAACACTATCAGTGTTTTAAAGAAGTTAAACTATGAAGCAAAATAAGATGTTAAAAAATATTTACTTTCGGCGCCCAAAATAAAATTTATCATTTATATTGTTCACATGTTTTATGAATCACAAATTTGCGTGGAAACAGGGTAAAATGCTAGGGAATTATTTTAACTAAGCAACACTTTACTTTAAAAAGCCAAAAAAATGTGGAACATATGTGAAACTGAGGAAATGAGAGATAAATTCTCTTGGCAAAATCAAAACAATTAACTGTAAAGAGCTTTTCAACGAAATGAAAATCGCATTTTTAATGACAGGAGGCGAAAACCCATTAAAATTTGAAAAAACCTCTTTCAGACAATTTCCATTAAGCTCTCCCATTTCCGCATAATCATCGATGACTAATGGATTTTTTTTCGTCACGAATTGACTCATTTTCATTGATTGAATCTATTCACGTCGTTGTCATGCATTAATGCAAATTAATTTTTATAAGAAACGATAATAGCATACATTTAAAGACCAAGTACGTGATGGAGCTATGCAAGCTTCGAAGAATGGTTCTTAGATGATCGGGCTAATGGGAAAACTTTACTTTTTGTTGTACATAGAAACCTAAATATTATATGTTCTACAGAATATTCTTTTCCAAGGAGAGAAAATTGTACAATTTAGTGCAGGAAGATCAGAGGAATTCGTATTGTACAAATGTTCTTATAGCAAGAAAGTTTTTAATGGTTTTTCACTTTTTTGTGTGTTGGTTAGTTCTGCTTTCAACTGGAATTGGGATGCTAGTTTCGTAGAATATTATCAAAGTTCTTCCAAATAATTAAAGTATATTAGTAAGAATGGAAGATTATAAAATAATATGTTAAATGTCTTCTAAAGTCTGTTGCATAGCGGAGGCTGGTCTAAGAGTACGCGTACGTTAAGAGCATTCACTCTTAAGAGTAAAGATGATTGCGATATGCGTGTTGCTTCAGTGTTACTACAAAGTGCACGCTAGTGAGGAGTGCTGTGCCAAAATGACACATAACTAACACAAAAAGACAAGTTTAAAAGCTTACTCCCATATTCTTAAATATTTTTAGTTTTGTTTTTATGTTTTTTATGGTTCAAGCATAATCGTTTAATCAAAAAAGGTTATACGATTTGGTCCCCAAAACAAAATAACGCCTTCAACTACCAGCGCAAATTTTGTGTCAATCTGCGTTACAGTTCTATTTTGGTCTGCATTTGAATGTTGTGAGCCATCAAATTTAGACGTGAAAAATTATTTGTGCTTCATCTACTTTTTTGTGAGTTTATAGTTTGTGTTTTGTGGTAGAAAAAAATAATTCGTGGTTAATACACATATCTGGAATATGGTAATCCGAATTGGATGCCATTGGATGACATCGAGTCAGAGCCTGATGATGAGAAAAGAGGAGATTTCGAAGGAGGCAGCTATAACAATATGCAAGATCACGAGGACAGTTTCACACTCCCCCGACTATATGATGTCACCGGGGCTTCTGTAACGGATTCGAAAGGAAACGGTAGTTCTGCTATTCAGTTGGCAAGAGACACATCAACTGGATATTTATCTCAGGCATTTCGTGTGAAGGCCTCAACCTCAATACAATCGAGTCTATCAGCCTTCTCGCCTGTCTCCAGTTGCATCAACATCTACAACAACACATCGTTAAGAGATAGTGATGTCAAAAAAATCAAAAACGAACCAAAAAAAAGATTGCGTTCTCCGTTGCCATTATATGATCTATATGGCCCAAATTTCGAACCGAATGATGGTGGTTTTAATGGAACAGTTATGGATATCAGCGCGAAGTCCACTGTATTTACAAATATTAAGTGCCAAAAAAGCACATGCAGCTACATGAAAATAAAGTGGCATTTCGTGGCACTACTACCCCACCACTACTGGGCACCACTACACCACTAGGCACCACTACCCCATATACATGCTTCAATTTTTTTTTCACCGATGCATTTTTTTAACAACTTGTGCAGTTCAGCAACCTAAATGCCAGAGTAGGAAACATCAACACACAGTTTTTAATATTTATAAAGAATTGTGGAAAGAGCTCAAGCTGGTTTCGAACACGCGTCCCTGCCGCTTCTCATCAGGTGCCAACTCACAGGCCGGGACGCGTCGATTGGCACTACCAGCTTAGGTGGATGTCGACTGGTTATTTTACTAGTTATGAATATTGCTCTCAGCTTGAACATGTCCTATTTTTCCAAATTGCCTTTGGTCTGGCTTTATCAATTTCAGAAGTTTTTGGTAGATCAATTTTTCCATTTTCACTTACAACTTATAAGTGATTTATACCCTTGCTAAGCTAACTCAGCGAAGACTCATGGGTGCGGAAGTTCTGATCAAATATTTCGAGTGTTCGAATTTCACAATTTTTATACATCATTACTACTGATGGTACTTCTGAGGTCGCTTGGAATATATTCCCTCTGTACTGTCCGTCGTGAACGCATCCCAAATTGCAAACCTCCAAATGACAAGGACACCAAAATGAATCGCGATGAATCTTTGGATTTTGTTAGCAGAGCATATGGTATCGACATAACTAGCGTGCAATAGAAAACGAAGAACGCGCGGTTGCTATGGGCGTATGTTGGAGTTTTACCGTTTCCTACCATTTCATCGGAAAGGCTTTCACCACGGCAGGCCATTCGATATGACCGGAAAAAAAGCAATACTTGGAATTGGATTTACCGAATATAATCAAAGATCGCTATAACTAGTCATTCTTGAAATGTAAACCTCATTTCGTTCCTTTTGTTTTTACCGGAATATAATCATCATATGGGAGGAGTCGGTCTCATGAATGGGTTCCTTGGGCGGTACCATATTCGAATGCGGAAGAAAAGTTACTCGCAGCGCATTTTTTGTCATTTAATTGATATGACCATGGTAAATGCTTACCTTTTGCATCGTCGTATTCATGAGCAGACAATGATGTTACTTGATTTCCGAGAAGCTGTTGCTGCCGTTTTATGTAATTTTCAAACCACCGAAAGGCGGTCTGTGAGACGCCCTTCAAATATTGTTGAAACAGCGTCTGAAAGAGGCCGTAAAACACATCTTCCTCCAGAAGGCCTTCGCTTCGATCAAATAAGCCATTGGCCTACAAATCTCGATCGAAGCGCTAAAAAAACTTGCAAGTCAGAAAGTGGTTCTAAATCAGAAACTCAAGTAATTTGCCTAAAGTGCAATGTTAATTTGTGTCAACCTGCTACAAATAACTGTTTTTATAAATACCACAATGTAAATAAATAAAGTATTTTTTTCTGAAATTCATTGGTCTTTTATAAATGCTCATTATTCCAGAGCGAAAGGAAACAATGCACCAAAATACGACAGCAATTGCACACTATGGAAGTCGACGTGAAGCTTGGAATTCTCCATGGCGTCAGTGGCAAAGAAATCGTGTAACGTCTTTGAAGACTGGTGTTAACTCTCTAACGAGAACTATCAAAGTCAACATTATAAACCTCCGAAACAACTACTAGAACAATCTTGTCGGCAACCTTGATCAGCACGCACAAAAAGTCGGGAAGCTGACAAAAATACTGAAATGAAAACACATTATTCACATTTATAATTGTGAAGGGAAACCTCCCATAGAATAAGCAACATGAATGAATAATAGTAGCTAAATCACTGCAAACACTGCCAATTCATACCGTCATAAACACGAAACTTACGATTGAACAAATTAAGAAACTAAAGAAAGGTAAAGCCTTTGAATCCGAGAGAATACCCAATGAAGCTATCAAAAACCCTCCGAAAACGCAAACAATGCCAGAATAATACCTATCCTGAAGGCTGGTAAGGATACGACGCGTAGTAAACTTTTTAAGAAGTTTATCTTGCTATTCCATAAGGTTCATGCCTGAGTCCAACACTTTTCAATTTATACACGTCTGACATACTTACAAGCCAAAATTGCCAACAATCAACTTAGGTGGACGAATCGTACGACTACATTTTATGCCACAAAGTGCATTATTTTTGAGGCGGGAAAACTTATTCAAACTACATAATGAAAAAAATAAAAATAAGTAATTCTATTACAAAATAAAGATTTTTCAGCTCACAGAGGAAGCTATTTTGATTAAATTCGCAACAATCATCAGAATTGTATAGAAGAGTATAACATTCATATAAGTTTAAATCAAATATACTTGGGTCTTCAGGGGGCTTCCAATGCATCCTCAAGCACTCAGTTTTGACTTTGTCTTGAGTCATGTACACCCATATTTATTTTTGGTTTTTCGCACGCAACGAAGTGCAACAAAATTTGTCTTTACTTTCTATTTCACGAATTGTCATTTATTCCTTACAGTATTCCACCTATTTTCGCAAGGATTTCCTTTACATAGACAGATGTTTGTTGGCAACTATTTCCGGAGATTTGTTGAAAGCGACTGACAACGGACAAGAAAAATGGATCGGAAGGATTTCAACACCAGGATGGAAGACTCACAGCTGAAGATATTATTACATTGACGTTAAGGTTGAAACCCTGTTATTTTTAATACTATCCAGAAAATAAAGGAGGCATCTGTGTGTACTAGAAAGGTGAAGAGAGTGTGCTGAAAACAGCAAGTAAATGTCACGACAAACAACAATTTAGAATTTAATTCAGTCGTCATGATGAATCGCAGAGTCCAAAACAGTTATTATCTAGGCAATAATAGGGTGAAGTAGAATCATAAAAGCAAAAATTCATTTCTTTGGATTCTTTTCAATTTAGATTAGAATTTCATGTCACAAGCGTCAAGATGATTTCCTATCTTCTGTCTTGAAATACTTCTTCTAATGAACTTAATATTGCAGCAATTTAGGTACGACTACAATTGAAAGTATTGACGGATTCAAATTCGTGCTTGAGTAAAGCATGCTTGAAAAAAAGAAGATAGGAGCCTTTCTAACTGCATTATGACTTATACAAACTAGCCGTAGAAGGGCGATAATCGCAGAAAAAAAAGCTCTTCCAAAATTGATTGGAGCCCTTTTTGACACAGACTCTAGCATAGACTCATCGACTGGTCCTTGCTGGCCGACTGGTACTTGCTGGCCGACTGGTACCTTACTTACTTCTTGGTCCTTACTGACAAACCTTTACCAAAATTATATAAACGTATGGAGTGACTTTCTTATTGGTGGTTTACCGGTTTAAATTCTTTTGAGCAACAATCATGCAAAAGGAAAATACCGTGGCGAATCTACAATTCGAATTTCTCGCCTACTTATTATTGCCAAAAGTCAATTAAAATTAAAATAAAGGAATATTAATATTAATAAAAAAATTGACATGAGAACAGAAAAACAATACACGTGTTTTATTCCAGCGAACATAATTTCATTCTTTTAACTTTATATTCGGTATCATCTCTACTAGAGGATCCAATTCGGGATCCATAAATAATACTATTGTTTTCTCTGTCATTGCTTTTTTAAGTCAATACTATACACATGTAAAGCGAGGGACTAAATTTTTCACACAAAATCATTTAGTAAACCAATTATTTAAAAATCAATAAGGAAGATATTGAACTTATTCTTTTTGGAAACAAATACTCCTGTTCAGGCTTTTCAATATCACAAAAATGGAATGGATACAATTTTAACTGATTCCTGTAAAACATCAAAGAATCTTGAATGGCATCTTCTGGCAAAATGTTTACCAAACCGGGGATTTACTGGTGTGCTAATGGAGTTTTATAATGAAAATGACACCTTTTGTCAGCATTGATTTTGGCAGTATGCAAATTTGGGAATTCCCAAAACTAAGGAACACCAAACTTATGGTTTTGGGAATAAAAACAGATTTTTAAGAAAATCCATAAAATATCGCAGAAGTGTAAAATTGCTGCACCAATACATAGCATACAATACACAAGTAAAAGGACGACAAGGGTTCTCAAATCATACTATTTCTTCTTAATATGACCAAATTATGTCCGGGAATCGCTGAATGACACTTGCAAAAAGGCTTTACAATTGAAGAAATTGTTTTTTAAACTATGTCAATTTGTTCCATCTGAAAAATTAATTGAATCTGTGGATGATATTACCTGAAAGTGGCAATTATCCAAATCACAATTATCACAAATTTATTGTGTTGGTATACAGGCCCTTGAAAAATGAAAAAATTTTCTTTATGAAAAAATTTTCAGCCATATTCACTGTTTACTTTGTCTGTGGTAATCGCTAAGGTTCGACGTGTTTTTATGAGCTCGGCGATTTTTGCTTGTTTAAACAATGGAAGAATTGAAGAGTCAAAGAATTTGTTTTAAATTTTGCGTAAAAACTGAAACAAAGTGTAACAAAGTGTGTGAAATATTACAAAAAGCCTATGGTGAGTCCACTATGAAAAAAACAAGTGTTTACGAGTGGTATAAGGATTTCCAAGATGGCCGCGAAGACGTTGAAGATGACGAACGCTCCGGTCGACCCAGCACGTCAATAATCGATGAAAATGTGGAAAAAATGGTTATAAATGATCGCCGAATAAGAATTAGAGAAGTTGCTGATGAAGTTGGCATATCAATTGGCTCATGTCATAACATTTTTTCAAAAGTTTTGGGCATGAAACGAGTGGCTGCAAAATTCATTCCAAAACTGCTGAATTTTGACCAAAAAAACAATCGCATGAACATCGCTCAGGAGCTGTTAAATGACGTCAACGACGATCCAAGTTTGCTTGAAAGGGTCATAACTGGTGATGAAACATGGGTGTACGATTATGATGTCGAAACCAAAGCACAATCGTCCACCTGGAAGCATTCAACGTCACCAAGAGCGAAAAAAGCACGTCAAGTTCGATCAATTATTTCTTCGATTATAATGGCATAGTGCATCAAGAGTTCTTACCACAAGGTCGTACGGTTAATAAGGAGTATTATCTTGAAGTTATGCGACGTTTGCGTGAAGCAATCCGAAAAAAACGCCCCGATTTATGGAAAAAGAATTCATGGCTTTTGCACCACGATAACGCACCTGCTCACTCGTCGTTGCTTGTTCGTAATTTTTTGGCCAACAACAATACCGTAGTCATGCCCCAACCTCCATATTCACCAGATATGGCTCCGTGTGACTTTTTCCTGTTCCCAAAGTTGAAGAGACCCATGAAAGGACGGCGTTTTTCCTCGATTGAAGAAATAAAGGCCGAATCGCTGAGAGTGCTCAAGGACATACCAAAAAGTAAATATCAAAAGTGCTTCGAAGATTGGAAAAAACGCTGGCATAAGTGTATTATATCTGGGGAGACTACTTTGAAGGGGACCACATTGATGTAGACGAATAAATAAATATTTTTGTGAAAAAACGAAAATTCCGGGTACTTCTTGAACAGACCTCGTAATTAATTCAATGTTTATTTTTCGTGGTTTGTCCCTTAGATCCTAATTTATACTAATAAATTATCACACTTTCTTCCAATGTTTTGTAAGTGAAATTCTTCAAACCTTGATATCTCAAAACCAAAAGCAGATATCGACAAATTTTATTATTTTAGAGTGATTTTAGATTTTAGATTTTTATTTATAAAAACAAAATAACTGATGGGAGCACGGAAATCGTACTCGCGCGCTAGATATAGGCTCAACGGTTTTAGTTCAGTTGCAAGTTTGATAGCGATGCAATTTCTACATTTCTTGTTTTCCTACATCAAATACTTATGATATCAATGGGAGCTGTTTCGAAAGATAAGATTGTAGTAAGATTCAGTAGCTAGAACTGAAATTTTGTGTTGATGCGTAGAAATGATGGACAGCGCATGAAAATCTTAATAGAAATTAATTTTTAACTGTCGTAATTTTCAAATTTCGTGTGCCAGCTTGGACTGTATTCGTATTTGTCAGAAACATTGAGAATTTTAGATGGTTGAAAATTTTCATATCTGATAATTAGTTGATATCGCAATATCTTATCATCGCGCAATCAATCGTTGGAACATCGTATTCTGCTACATGCACTGTTTCATATCGATAATATGAAAATACTACAATATTGATTTTTCAATCAAATTGAAATTTTATGTACTGAATAGATTGTCTGAGTCGGTGTACAATATTTTTGCATCAAATCTTAAACAATAAAACGACAAAATCAGATTAGATGAATAGAGGGACCATGCAATGAATTAATCATAAATAATTTTACATTTTACAATATAAAAATAACTTTACATTTATTCTGTAGGAGCATCAACAATTTTCTCTCGTTACCTGTCGAGGTACCCTGTTCAAAAATTCACTGTAGTTTTACACAAGACAAATGGCTTAAAGCGTAGGAAGATCAAAAAGCTAAAACCTCGACCGAAGCGCAAGTGATTCCCGCGCATAGCGCTATCCAAAGATTTGCCAGCAGCCCAATCCAAGGAGACCGAGACAAAAGAAGGAAAGACGAAGCAGCGAACGGACAGGCTACGTCGATTGAAAGATTCCAGGTGGTGACAACCAAGGCCACCAAAAAAGCGTCCAGAAGGCTCCTCCTCGAAAAAGTGACCGATGATAAGATCCTTCCTGGGAAAAAGGCAAAGTAAGCCCAAACAAGAACCACGAAGTAAGCCATGCCACAAAGCCCTAAAGCATGCATTGCTGGTGAAACGGACAGATGGGAAAAATAACGCAGACGTTTTGCGGGATATCAAGGGAGCTGTGAGACCCGATGGCACTCAAACTGCCATCAGAGCAGTCCGGCCCTCCAGATCTTGTGGCCTCCTTGTAGAATTTGAACCTGAGACAACAAATAACTTCTCATTCCGTAACGCAGTTAAAATGGCTCTTAGGGAAAAGGCAACTGTGGCCTCACTTGAACAAATGGCCACCCTCAAAATCAGGGACATTGACTGCGGACATGACGGAGGTGGAACAGTGCCTCAAAAGGGTTTAACCCGAATTAAGTGGGCTCAAATTACGACTAACCCCTGAAAATAATAGAGGGCAGCGCATGGCCATAGTCGACTTAACCGAGAAACAAGCCGAAAAATTGCATGGGCAAAATAAAAATAGGTTGGGTAGTCTGCAGTCTGCAATACGGCGAAGAGCAGTTCCTCTCCGCTGTTTCAAATGCCCAAGCAACGGCCATACAGCACAAGGCTGCAAAGGGCCTGATAGGAGCTCCTTGTGCTATTACTGCAGCAACGCAGCGCATAAAAGAATAGAATGCACGGGAGAGACGCATTGTATCCACTGCGAAAACGCTGACCCCAGACATGATGGCCTGAGACATATCCCAGGAGCAGGGAAGTGCCGGGTCTGCAAAGAAGCACTAACTAAAGCCAAACCAGCACTGCAATGACACGTGTCCTGCAGATAAACTTACATCGGATCTCAAATGCCCAAGTCCTGCTTGATAAGTTCACGAGCGATGTGAAAGCCGACCTATTGCTGCTTAGCGAACAACACCCAGATTAAAATTCATCAGCATGGTACCCTGATGAATCTGGTACTTGCGCCATCTGGGTTCAAAACGGCACCCAACTGAGAGTTCAGGGCTGTGGGCGACAAGATGGTATCGTGTGGGAATCGGAATCGGAGAATATTCTCTAGTGTTACTTGACAACGAACGAAACAACAACATCTTTCCAGGTGAAACTCAACTCATTGGAGGACGCTTTCTTGAGCAAAGAGAGTCATGTTCTTATCGGGGGAGACTTTAACGACAAAGCAAATTGAATGGGACATGCCTCACTCAGATCCTAGGGGCATTCAATCCTGGAGATGGCAGCCAGAAGAGGGCTAGCCATGGTGAACACTGATAACACTTCGACATTCCGCCGCTTGGGCTGCGTGGGTACCATTCCGGATGTAACATTCGCCCTGGAGTCCCTCTCCTCTATGAAACACAATTGGAGAGTTCTAGAGGACTATTCGGCCAGTGATCTAGGATTATCTCAGCCGAAATTACCTGAAGGATCACAGCCTGATCTACGACAGGGCGCAAGGTCGTCGGAGGATGCTAGTCACATCAGGTGTGGCCCAAGGCTCCATCTTCGGCCAGGATTTGTGGAACATCTCCTATGACGGATTGCTCAGACTTGAACTGCCGGAAGTCGCGACTGATCGACTATGCAGTTGAAGTTGCGGCGCTAGTGGCTGGGCGTACAGTCGATCAAGCTAAATGTACTACTGTGCCGGATAGGTAGCTGGATCACCGCTCACGAGTTTAAACTAGCGTTAGAGAAAACCGAAGTGGTCATCCTGACCAAGAAGAGGATCCCCTGAGTAAGAATGTTCGAAGTCGGGGACATATTAGTAGAGTCGAAACTATCAGTTAAGTATCTCGGCTTGCTGAGAGACTCTAAGTTGAGTTTCTCGGAGCAAATCAAGGCGACGACAAACAAGGCTGCAGCAGGGGATTCGGCAATTAGTAAAAAGGCGACTGCTGATGATTGTCGTGCAATCTACGCTTCTATATCGAGCAGAGATATGGAGTGAAGCTCTCAACAAGGAACTGCGACGAAAGCGGCTGACACAGGCGCAGAGACGAGGAGCACTGCGGGTTGCATCAGCATACCGGACAGTCTCTGAGTCAGCGGTCTTGGCAATTGCAGGGGTGATACCCATCGCTCTCCTTGCTAGATAGCGTAAAAGAATCTATCTCCGAAGGCACGAGGGTAATAAAGAAAAAGTTGCTCGCGATGAAAGACGATGCACTCTCGACGAACGGCAACAATCTTGGGAACGTGAGGAAAAAGGAAGGAAGATGGACTGCGTGGCTCATCCACGATTTGAAATCGTGGCTCAGTGGAACGCATGTCGAGACTGACTTGTTTTCTGTGACTGTGTGTGTCTATTAGTTTCAATTACCCAGGTTACACTGTACTTCATTTAGTATGTATTTCGTATAGAAGCCATCTTATAGCAGCTCCATGTTTGTAATGTATCACCATTCTTTTTCGTTTGCGAAAATAGTTGCATTTGGAATGGTATCGGACGATTATCGTTAGATTAGAAGCAATACCACTTTCTTCTAGTTTCGGAATATCATAATTACAATATACCAAGAACACACTCTTAACAAAAGAAACATTTTACAGGATTTAACCGAGAGGACTATTTAGGGGAATTTTATCATTCTACTCTCATTGATTCAGTTTATGAAGAATAATACACTATCAAGCTACTTGAGTTAAAAGGAAATGAATTTATACAGCTAGCAATCTTGTATCATTTTCAGTACATTCTTATTTGAGAAAACAGCCTTCAGGGTCTCTCTTCTAATCTACAGTGTTTAATTTTCGTGCTTTGTTATGCAAGAGCTCGCTTTATTGGAGTTCGCTTCATGGAGTATTCGAACCGCATTCTCATTCTGGATACTGGAAAACGCAATTCGAATTTCATTTATGGAAAAACTCGCTACGTGTGGTAAGTTTATCGCGGAGGTGTGATCGTTCTTGAAAACGCAAGAGTTATAAAGTCGTTGAGTAAGGTAAGTATCCGCCGTGGGTGTAAATCTGTTAGTATGAGTAAACATTTAAAGTTAACTTAAGTCACAGAATAAAAAATTCAGTACTGTTACTCCTAAGAAGCATAAATAAGTATGTGTAGAATTTCGAAAGGGACTTAACTTGCTTCGTTGAGCAGGAGTGTTTATTTTTTCGCTAGTGCTGTTCATTGTTTTCCACTTTAATTTGACCGAGAACCACTCCTCACGTTTCAACGTAGCCCAGATACAAGACAAATACGCAAAGAAAGCTACTTTTGATAAACATTTTCAGACTTTTTTGACCTTATATTGATCAGACAAATTCAAGACACGAAGGAAGCATTAATTTCTTCATTAAAATTTAAGTATCGTTTTATTTTTTCGGATACATACGACAGAAACCATTGTATCAGCGAAAATCCATGGTTAGTCTACTTTCATCCACGGAAGACGTGCTTAACTGATGTGACAGATGTACACCGACAATGGCCGTGAAATACATTTTCCATTGGGAATTGCAATGCAAAATTAGAGAGAAAAGCAACGAAAACGAACCATTTTACTTGCTCCATGCAAATTATCATTCTCCTGATACATTCTGCAATTTGCATAGCTATTTAATCCAATCCTGCTAATCCAACGACCGTACAAAGTTGAGATTAGATTTTGAATAGACGTGGTGACGTGAAGCAGGACTAGAAACTTCAATTCGTATTGGTTAAGGTGACCTAGAATTGCGGTATAGGAACTTGCACGCAATATTATGGGTATGGAGTGGGAATACTATTTTTTAATTTAAAGAAATTCTAACATTTCCGAGATGAAGTTGGTCATTTTTGTTAGAGAAATACACAAAAACTTATTCAACGTTCTAAGATTAAGGGTTTTAAAATCTTTTTCAAGTCATTAAAAATATAATCAAGGAGCTGAATTGATGTTGGCAGTGAAGAAGTTATAATGATTGATGATCATTATAACTTGAATACATCGTATCTAAAGCAATGTTTTAAATGTATAACTAAATATCTTTATATAAATGAATACATGCGTTCAAATGTCAAAAAATACCTAATATTCTGTGAATAGTAAATAATACTGACACAAACACATGTTATTTTTTTTTTTATTTTAATTTTGATTTTAAATATTTTTTACTTTAAAGTTGCAGACATTTAAAGTTTTGGCAATGCTTGATAAATGAGTGGCAATACAAGGTCCAAAACATAGAATAAATTCACAATCCATTGGGTTTCGGCCAATGTACTTCTAGATGAATTAGTGTTTGTAAAAAAGATGGACACTGAATATAAAAACTCACTGAGATGCGCACTACCAGTTGCGAATCGAAGTGACAGTTCTAAAAGTTCTAGACTGCCACTAATTCTATACAATATTGAAGCTGCGGACTTGCAGCAACTCGGCACATGCGTCAAAATATCCAGTTATGTTGATTCCACTTGTACATATACTAGACATCAAATCAAGCAGGACCCTTCACTTTGATATGCAAGAGCCCGTAAAACATTTTCGAGTTATAACCTCAGGTGGATAGTCAATGCGGACAAAATTTAGACAATTATTTTTACTCAAAATAAACCAACGAAGATACAAGGTGGAGAAAAAGAATAAAAACGGACAGCCATATATGTACTTAAAACTGACACTTTTTACCAACTTATGTAGACAGACTTTAATGGGAAGGCGAGTCTCTTGAAGCCTCACTTCGTTAAAAAGGCTTCTCATTTATCAACAGACCGTATGTAAGGCCGACGTTACGTTACGAACAAAAAGCGCTCCAGTCGTGTCAGAAAATCACTTTGGTGAAAATTTTTGAATATCGTTGGTATTTAAGGGACATAACGCACTGGCCAAAATTTCGCGCACTTGAGATAATTTCTGTTTAACCATCCTAAAAGATTTGATATAAAGTCCAAATCATTTTGTTGGAGGATATGCTCCATGTCATATTTTGTTAGGCAACCAGAAACAGCATTTATCTTTTATTTATTGTTTATTATAATGTAAACAGTGATCCAATACGAGGTACTTTTTTCAATAGGGATTCTCGGGCATTTCACGCGTGACAATTTTCATATGACATTTGTGTTCAGTATTCATTGACATTTCACCATGAATAGACTTACGCCTGAACAACGTTTGCAAATTGTGGAAATTTATTTCCAAAATCAGTGCTCAGTAAAAAATGTTTTTCGTGCTCTTCGACCATTTTATGGTGTTCACAATCGTCCAACTGAACGCACTATTCGCGAAACAATCAATAAACTTCGATCGAGTTTTACGTTATTGGACCTTCATCCACCGACTAGAGTGCGTAGAAGCCGGTCTGTTGTGAATATTGCTGCTGTATCTGAAAGTGTACGTGAAGACCGCAATCAATCGATTCGTCGCCGTTCTCAAGCTTTGGGTCTCTCGTATGGCACTTTGTGGCGAATTTTGAAAAGAGATCTTGGTTTCAAGGCATACAAAATACAGCTCGTTCAAGAATTGAAACCAGCAGACCTTGGTTTGCGCCATGAATTTGCTCTATGGGCCTTGTAAAAACTGGAAGATCCGCTTTTTTACAGAAAAATTGTGTTCAGCGACGAAGCTCATTTTTGGCTGAACGGATACGTCAACAAACAAAATTGTCGTATTTGGGCTGATGAGCAGCCAGAAGCGATCCAAGAGCTTCCAATGTATCTGGAAAAATGTACTGTTTGGTGTGGTTTATGGGCAGGTGGCATCATCGGACCGTATTTCTTTAAAAATGCGGAAGGAGTTCGTGTAACCGTGAATGGCGCACGCTACAGAGCAATGATCAATGAATTTTTGTTGCCAAAAATTCAAGATATTGGCGTAGCTGATTTGTGGTTTCAACAGGATGGTGCAACATGCCATACAGCACGCGAAACCATCGAATTATTGGAAGAAAATTTCGATGAACAAATCATCTCAAGAAATGGACCTGTGAATTGGCCTCCAAGATCTTGTGATCTCACGCCGTTGGACTACTTTTTGTGGGGGTATGTGAAATCACTTGTTTATGTTGATAAGCCACAATCGATTGCTGCATTGGAAGCAAACATAACACGTGTTATTAACGGAATACCGGCAGAAATGCTCGAGAGAGTGCTCGAAAATTGGACCCACAGAATGGACTATCTGAGAGCTAGTTGCGGACAACATTTAAAAGAAATAATCTTCAAATATTAAATGTCATAAACGAAACTAATCTCTCAAATACAATTTTTGATTATTAAATTGATTTTCATGTGTTTTATTTAAAAAAAACTTTCGGAAGCTTTTATTGGATCACCTTTTATAAAGAAACATATATTTGACTTAAAATATTATATAATATTTTATTCTCGGTTTTTTTACTGCTATTTTATGAATTTTCTAATGAGGTGAAAAGACGATATAAAGTATAAAAAAGTTCATCTCAAAGCCTTTATAGCACTTCCGATACGTTTGAACATGTTGCAGCGCAGTCAGGTACATAAACAAGAGTTTTTGCATGAAGTATAGCGGAATTATTAAAGCGAATGTTTTCGATCAAATGCTTTAGTCCCTTATTGTTATAGGTTTCAATTATCTCTTTTTGTGCTCATTATCAATCAAACGTTTTTGTTAAATTCTTATCGGGACTTTTTTCAGGCAATCTCTGTAAATTATCAACGGCGTGTTGAACGTTATGTTCGAGGTGGTAGTCGAATGAAACTCGAATTACCCAACTGTCACTAGGAGCGTAAAGTAGCACCATTCGCGAGTCATTGCGCCAATCGTAGTTGCTAAATAGAATCTTCCATTCGGTTCTTGTGCATTTTTTAATGAAAGCCGAGATACAGTACTGCGAGACTGCGATAAGAGAGCGCGACGAGAGTCTCGAGGCAAATGTCAACCAATTTTCGTAACATGCATTTGTATACGACATCGTACAATGATTGCGATGCGTCGATGCGAGGCGAGAAATATTCGGAAAATCGAAAAATCCGCGCAACGAGGTACGTTGACGTTTGTCAGATGCTATGACATGACGATGGCGCTTAATTGAAATTTGAAATTCCAACGTCTCAATTACTTTTTAAGTAGGAGGGTTATTATAAATGAATTTTGAATGAAAATTTCGTGTATCCTTGTTGAGGATACTGTTGAGGAGAGAGGTTTTCGCGTTTTAAAAATGATAAACATTAATTGACGACATGCCTCGCCCACGGTCCGAACCGACGAAAATCATGAAAAAACTCGCTAAATCATCCTGGGAGATCGACAGCGGTCTAGCTAGGACTTGGAGAACTGGAGTTCAGTTCAGCGCATTTAAATGGAATATTGGAGGATGAAAAGGGTGTCTGAAGCGTGAATAAAAACAAGGCGACGTGGAAGCTTTGCTTTGAAAGAAGATTTGCAATATGATCCAAATGTGTTCCGATATAATCACACGGGACGAATAACAATGCTACGCTTATGACCCCGCAACAAAGCAACGATCGTGCCAGTGGAAGACTTCAAAAACAGGCTTTCCATCTATAACTTTAGAAAAGATTGCACAACAGTTTGTTTGAAGATTTGATTTGTGGCTGACGGGTAATTGTTTTTCCGCCACAATAATGCCCCCGCTCACAGTTCTATTTGTTCGCAAATTTTTGACCAAAAATGGTATTATCTCCTATGGACCATTTCCCTTGCTTACCCGACCTTGCCCCCTTTTTATTATTTCACCGAATGAAAGATACATGAAAAGATATAGTTTTGCTGCCATTAGTGAAGTGAAGAAAAGAAACAGATGAAACTGCTGCCGGGCATCGGAAAGGACGAATTTTGAAATGTTTTGAGATACGGAATAAAATTTTGGGTATCTTATTAGTGCCGGCGGAGAGTGCTCTGAAGGAGATTAACGGTTTGATGTTTGAAAACTAAGTACATAAATTGAAAAAAAAAAAACATTTTTGTGCTTAACAAAATATCTATGCGTGGTATAAACGTTCACCTTTCTCTGACCATTCTCTAAACAGCACTGTGTTCCAATCCAAAGCTGGTGTTTTAGTTTATGATCAATGTTTTTTTAGTGTTTACAAACAATTACGCTAGTTGACATTTTTGACGTCGCTATTGATATGCATTGCATTAACAAAAAATTACGTGTCCAGTTTACGAAACAACTGTTTAGCAAAATTTCAGAAGAGAATAAGGATAAGAAGTGAAGAAGATAGCTACAATGCCAACAGAAAACATTTTAAAAATACGCTTATGCATAACGTTATATCAGAGGTTTCGCAATTAAGCAATTTTCATAGACAATAGGAAAAATTAACCACTAAAATTATAAAAACCAGCAAGTTTGCCAGAGCGTATGAGTTTGCGTGCGGAATTATTTGCCTGAACTTCGGTGGAAGATATTATCTTATTACTTTTCTGTGATTCAGTCCTGTAGATATGATTCACTTGGTAACAATATCGAACTATAAACACTACTTCGACGTAATAAAGCCCCCGTTGCCCTTCAGGATTTCGTTATTCTGTCGCTTAAGCGTATTTATTTCTACGTTACTTTGCATTGTAAATTAGTGCGGATATTCAAGTTTATTCGTTCCGTAAAAGAAGAAAAAAGAAAGAAAAGATAGAAGCAGAAAGAAAAGCCGCCAAGAAAAGTTCAATACCACGAGGAGTTTTACATTTTGAAGGATTGCAGACCACACAATCATCAGTTAGTGGTTTTTAAGAAAATCTCAACTTTGAAAATTTTGTTACATATTAACATAATGTAGCTTTCGTTACCTTTCAAAGGCAGAAGGACAGTGCAGCGGATACCGTCCAAGTGGTTAGAAGTTGTGTTACATTAACGTTCAATTCGACACAATTCAATTAAAAATCAAGATTAAATGGCCATAGAGTCGCGTGTGTACCCGACTCAGTGACAAATAGTTCATTTTTTTACGTTAATGCTATGTGAATATCCTCAGTCAATATATAAGTCAATATAACCTCATCGTGGCAAACACACGATGAGGTCGTTGGACACTCAGAAGCCTAAATCCAAAAAGCTCAAAAACCATAAAAAACGCAAAATCGAGTCACCGCTGCCTTCGGCTGAAACGGCGTCTACAGGTTTAGAAACAATTGAAGTTGAAGTCGATCCACACATCATCACAGAGACCCAATCCGAATATGATATGGATGAAGAAGAAAATGCAGGAAATGAAGTCGAGGATGATGAGGAATTTTCCCTTCTCTTCCTCTTCCAAAAAAGCTCAAGTTATCTCCGAATTATCAGACCTCGAAAAACCACAAAAAAAAGCAATCTCTGAACCGAAACATGGAAACAGCTAAACTTTTATACCTGGGTATACAAATTACGCCTAAGACAACAATGGAGCACCGAAGACTAACGGAACTCCTCACTCAACTGAAGTGGCAGCACCACAGGTACTACCTTCCCGAGAAAAGGTACCGGAACGTAATTATAAGGGGACTTTATTGCCTAGAGGTCGAAGACATCAAGCCCGAACTGGAAGAACAAGGCTTCCACCCAATACACGTTCACTTCACCAAAGTGCAATCAGTGGCCCCCGAATTAGTGAAGGTCCTTCTTACAAAGGAATAAACACACATCTACTACATCTCCGTCATATGGCATCTCGTCTGCAAGGTCGAAGCGCCAAACCCACGAAACGGTCAAATTAGGAGTCACGACTACCAGTAGTTTGGACACTTTTCAGGCAACTGCCATGCGCAAGCAACATGCGTTAAGTGTGACGGGTCCCACCACTTCTTAGAGTGTAAAAACTCACCAGAAGAAAAGCCAAAATGTGTCAATTGCGGAGGATAACATGCCGCAAGCTACGGAGGTTGTGCGAAGAATTCTATAAATATAAGGAAGTCGTTTGAACAAGTTGCAGCCCAGAACCAAGCATCAGCAAACGCAACTAAACCAACATCACCAAACAGTAGCCGAAATCACCAAATCACCAAACAGCAGGGGAATTTATGGCTCAAACAAACAATTGGACCAATTAATGGCCCAAATGCAAAATCAATTTGCACAAATGATGCGATCGATGATGAAGACTGTGATGAACAATATGTTCGCAGAACACATATACATTATAATCATATAAATATTCCACGTCAAATTAGACAACCATCTTTCCGAATCGATTCCGAAAGCGATCGAATCAAGCTGGAGTTCCACAAGGATCATTTATCTCCCCAATTCTCTACAACCTCTACATAGCGGATATGCCTTGCCTGCCAAATAATGTTCAAAAAGCTTTATACGCTGATGACACATGCATCTATTACTCAGCCAGACAAGCAGATGTCATCTCTTTAAAATCGCAAAACTATTGATATTATTATGGGATATTTGAATAAATGGAAAATAGCCAAAGATTTACTCGACCATGCAGAATGAGACAATTTTATGTTTTCAAGCAGGCACGACGAACTTGTGGGCGGTGACTTCCAGCTTGCTTGTTCTGCCGGGGGTTCACAGATGACGTCTGCCACACGTTCTTTTCGTGTGCAAGATGGACAAGACTCCGTTCGCACATCTGGGAGAAAATAGGCGGGCTCTCTCTAGAAAGCGTTACAGGAAAAATGATGCAATCAAAAGACAATTGGAACTGCATGACGCATTACTTCCCGACAGTTCTACTTATGAAGAACGCATCATGGATCGCTAGGCGGCGCAGATGGAAGGGGGATCTCTCTGACAGCAATCCTCTTCCTTCTCATCCATCCGTGCTGAAAAAGGGATTTCCCTTAATCAGAAGGCGCCGCTAAGCGATGATTAATGAGGCCTAGTTCGAAGTAATGTAACAAACAGTTTCAGGCTAGGTTCTCTGTGTGACCGGGGAGGTGTTTAGTCGATAGTCCGGTTGCGGCTGGAAATCCGACACTCAGAGCGAAACTAGCCTTCACCTCCCAACCATAAAAAAAATGGAAAAAAGATATTAACACAGACAAAACGCAAGCCATCTTTATAACTTGGAAAAGAAACCAACAACCGAACTCACTTGCATATCTGGATGCAACATATACATAAAATACGAGAGCAATGCATGAGCATCATCAAATCCCTAGATCCCCTCCTAAACAAAGGGCACTTAAACAAGAAAAACAAACTCCTGATCTACAACCAAGTCATAAAACCGACACTACTGTACGGAAGTACTGCACTTAGCTCGAAACCTTCCAGAACAAGGGCATAAGGGAAATCTTCCGAATTCTATAGTGCGTGAGAAACATAGACACACAAAAAGACATTAAAACAGACACAATTGACAAATGCATACGTGACGGAGCACTGTCACTATTTGAAAAATTCGACCAACACGACAACACTACCATGGAATTCCTAAAAAGTACGGAATCGGTAGGACGGCAGGTGTACTCGAGCTTCAGGTCGATCAACTATTAGTATACCCTTTTGCTTAAAATTAAAATAGAGCTCTTTTTAATTATATGATCAGCAGGTGGGAGATCTGCACCCACAAACATAAGGGAGTAAGGCCGGTTTATCACAACAACTCCACGTAAGACCAACGAGGCTTTTAAAGGTGCTTTCATGAAAAAATTAATGTGCTTTATTGAAAATTTTCATGCGAGTATACACTAGTGTCCACATTAATAGAGAGTGTTTATTTGTTCCTATGAAATTCGCATAAATTGAGTACTTTTAATAGGAATGTGAATAGAAGACTGACAAAATACATTAAATTAAAGGCTTTATGTAAATATTACCACGGGGATTTATGGTTAAATTTTACAATTAATTAATGACAGTGAGCACTCGCACTCCACATGAGACGAGAGCCATTTTTCAACTTCCTAAAACATTTCCAATAAAATCACACAATTTTTGGCATAGTGAAAAGTGTGCGAGCGGAACAGTATCTATTATTTTAGATTATACGGTCTTTATATACTAGGTTTATGTATATAATATGTTCGTCCTTCGAAATCAATAGAAAGAATTTCCTACAAGCTTGATAAATTTAGCGCAATTTTCAAGCTCAGCGTTTTTCATTTTAACCCTTTCGCTACGAGCGTCGTCTATAGACAACATCCGCACGACGATCTGTGTGTACTAGCGTCGTCTATAGACGACATTCACGCTACGATCTGTGGGTACGAGTGTCGCCTATAGACGACATCCGGGTAACGGCCTATGTCAAGTGTAATTTTTAATTTATGAATACATTTTTATTATTAACAATTGAAATATCTACAAGTGCTTTTGCATCACACTTAAAGAATCGTATGGTCAAGAGAAGGAGGAAGATGCACCGAACGATGTAAGTTCCAACACCAGTTTACCTAGCCGCGATACACACTTTTTGGCGTTGTGCTCCGTACAGTTCCGCTACTCCGGCTGCACGGTGGCCCGTAGAACGGTGTTACTCCAACGGAGCACACTGTCGTAGCGAAAGGATTAATGAATATTTGAGTTTTGAGTATGGAAGCAAGGCTTTCCGGTCAAATCTAAGAATACTTTTTAAAGTATACGTATTAGAGTCTCTATTGAGATTTCAACGAGGCAATGGCCATCATTCATTATATAAAGTAAATGTTGAAAAAATCAAATACACTTCATTTATTTAGCATTTGATTTTTTGAACACTCCCGCTAGTCTTTATTCACTTGAATAAATTAAATTTCATTACAAGGATGTGTTTGCTATGTGAAATTGCTTCTCAAATATATCAGAAATACTAAGACAAAATAAACTGAAATCGTTTGAAAGTTTTTGCTGCATTCCGATAAAGTAAACTTCAAATACCTTAAACGTAAGATCTTTGAAAATTTTGCCCTAACTACTTCAGGATTCCTACAGAAAACAAAACAATATGCCGAAAATTACACAATGATAAAACGCGTTTGTTTTTGTTGGATTACATTCCAAATGGTACGAGAAAGTGATCTGGTTTGAGTCAGCTTGACTTTGATAATGTATCCCGAAGGATACTATCACAACTAAAAAGACTGATATTCCGAGACTAAAAACACCAGAAATCACCAACGGGACTCGAGCATGTATCCTGTTATACCAACGTTGGGTAGCCTAACTTCTAAAACGTGAGGACCAACGAACAATTTCGAAGTCACACAGGATCTGATTACTTATTCATTGGATAGATTTGTGCTGGCTCTCCTCGGATATTGACTTGAGTATCAAGAGGTGGCAAAAATGGGGAATTATTTATACGCTGCGTAAATCACCAGTTTTGAATAAGTAATATTTGACATTTGATCCGAACAACCTTCAAAATTGTAGTTTCAGATGGATTACATCACGCAACAAACGAAGAAACCTTAAAAATTTGCGTCGACATCATGGTCAGGAAAACGAAGAAGAATAAATATCCGAGGTGACATAAAACACAAATTCAATTAAACTAAAATGAATTTTAAATAAGAGCTGCCACATTATGGCCATCTAACACACTTTTCATCCATAGCGTTATCAGGAATCGATAGCCGGATACACATTACACGTGCATATTTTCTGTGATCAGCACATTATGTTGTATTATGAGTTCATGGCCCACCTACTTCTCGCTTCAATTTAATCTTCTTAGCATTTCTATGGCTCCTCAAATTCGCGCTTGGCTTGACGTACATATCTGTAATTTGCTGGTGTTATCTGACAAATCCTATAAATTATAAGTACATAAATACAGTTTTATTTTTTTGAACAAATGCTTTCGAACGGAAATTTGGGAAACGTAAATATGTAAAATACTCGACAAGTAAAACGAAGAAACGAAAATTCATTTCAATGTTAAATAAATTTCTACTAGCGTCCTGATACGAAGCCATTTTGCTTGACAACTAGAAAATTTACTGCCACCTTCACTCCTACACCTAGAATCCTTTCCGTGGTTTAAATTCCAAACTATCAGAATCCTAAGTTTCGATCGTCAATACAGAGCTCACAATGCTGAAGACTGCAATGCAACTGTAATGTTTGAATAATTACAAAGGGTGGATTTCCATTTTCTTGGAAAAACGCGAAACTATTTGCATTACGTTTGAACTGAATTCATTAACAACCATTTATACATGCAAATACCACGTCGAAAATAGAAACAGGCATGGCACTTTTCAGTAAGAAAACAACAGAAGCCAAATCATCAGCTGCAACTGGAAGCAGAGTTCATTGTGCCATTGCGATTCAAAAATTTATATTACTGTTAGGTAAACTATGCTATTCACTACGATATATTGATTGCAGAAATCATGGCTTTAGAAGCCACTTAGAAGCCTTTTGGATCCACACGACGTGAAAAAAAAGAAAAATGAAATGTCATAGTTCCTCATGTTTGTTATCGGTCATAATTTGAACTATATATTTCATCAAATGTTGGATATGTCGTTATTATCATGAATAATAATCTGTGATAAAGAGAAACTCAATAAAAAAAATAAGTCCATGTGACGAGATCCAGATTAATTTTTTGACAATACCAGGTGTATGCGTTTCTTCCGGTTTTGCTAAGAGATGGCGCCGGCGAAAAGTACGCAGCGTATTAATTTGACATCTACGCCATTTCGATTGCCTGACGTTTAGGTACAAACACACACAAGTAAAGTCTGCCAAAACTGGCGTGTTTATTTTATCGTGTTGATAAATTATGTCGAAATTTGTGACTGAAAAAAAAGGCATTTGCGGCAAGCATTGCTTTTCTTGTTTAACTAAATGAAAAAAGCTTTTGAAAGTCATTGTTTGCTGGTAAAAAAAATGGTGGACACGCTGCCTAGAAAACTGGGTATTTTTTACCAAAAAAACCCGAAATAACATGCATAGTTACACCTGGTAATCTTTCTTTGATAGAGAAAAAGTTAATTATAACACAAAAAGTGATCGGGCGAAGTCCGAAGAAGACACTGATATATGCAATATCCACAGGATTGCATTTTTTTTAAATATTTAAACTTCTATACTACTAGAATCGCAGTTAGTGGATAATTTTGACACTGGAACATTTTAAAGGGTTCTTTATATACATGGAGATACCTATCTGAATCATTTTTCTAGATTTTTTAAGAAAAACTGGGTTAGTTTTCAATACATAAGATAGAATCTCTGAATGCTGACACTGGCAATTAAGTGTAAGAAAACTAGCAAATAAAGCAAGTGTGTACTAGAACAATGTATGAGCCATTTTTGACAACTCCACTGTCAGTTTGAATTTTGAGGACATTTAATTCAAACTATGTTTAAAGCTGTAATATGTTTCACACTGATTTTAAATCTGTACATTTCTAATATGGCATTGCGTGTAAATATGACAAACGTGTCAGAATCGGAAAAGCCCTCTTGAAGTTTATTCAATTTTCTTGAAAATCCTATCACTCTACGTCTCGAATTTTTTAATCTTTTGTTTTTAAATTTGATGAATTTTGTGAATAACGCATGGAAGTACTATTCGCCCATTATAAGTTAGTCAGGGAATCAAGTGTGGAAGCAACACCAAACGGTTAACTTGGAAGCCAGATGCGCAATTTGTTGTATAGCTTTGATTTGTTGTATGGCAAGCGAAACAAATAGAACTACTAAAATTTGAATAGAATTTGTTTAAAATTTGTTTAAAACAGCTTAACTAGGTTTCGCATGTGAAAACATGAACTTTACTTTAGATGTGAAAGCGTGCATTGGACCTTCACCTTGAATTCATTACAATAATGAGTGGCTCGATCTTTCAGATTAAGGTATGCGATGAAAACACTTAATTTGAAATTCTTTATAATGCTGCTTAATATCAAAGAAATGGAAAAGGTGTCTGGTGTTATACAAATAATTGACTGTCAAACAACTTTGCCCATGCATAAAAGCATACGAGATAGAAATCGATCGATCAGTGGAAAGACCGAATCTTGCTTGTCTGTCACAAATCGGAAAAAGTTCACTGGTTCGCAACTATTGAAACCGTCTTTTATGTGTTAATTTTTTAAGCTTGTTGATATTGCTATGTCGTAGTTCAACACTTATATTTTATATATATTTTCTGCTGAGAAGCGTTGAAGCTATTTATATGTAATTAACGAACCAACACCATTAGCGAACTCTGGCATGAGATAGAGCGACCGAATCTAACGAAATAGCAACTACATCAAAGCGTATGTCCGAACAACGCTAACACTTCGAACAAACTCATCTGACGGTATTCAACCAAAAACAGTGGAATTTCATTTGTTTCAAATAGGAACACCTCTATCATAACTTTTCCGCTAAAACACCAATACAAATATAAACCCACGTATGCCTTTTCAATCCACTCATTATGGTGAAAATGGTTCTCCATACTAAATCACGCATTAATCAGATGGGTCACTACTCTATACCCATGCTGATTCCTAGCATCAACGAACTGGAGAATTTACGACAATAAATTCGAAATAACTCACATTCAGGAAACTTTCTTGAAGTCAGAAAAGCGTGTCCACTTGCGTGACAAATTACCAATAAGAAGTCAAACACGAGAACTGTCATTCTCGTGAAGTTCAATCACCATAACAAACACATACTTCAATTTCTTTTTGACAACACAAAACACACATTATTTCAAATAAACGGGCCACTTTTGGTCATTGGAGACTTCAACACCCATCTGGGCATTGGGGTGCAGTGGGAAGACATCGAGCTGAGACCATGCTAAACCATTTATCATCAACACCAATCCAGGCCTGCACCTTTCTAATGAGCTAACGCATTTCAGACACGCAGAAACATCCTAGACTTCGGAGTCTCTCTACTCCAACATACGAATAGATGACCTCAACGAGTCTCGCCAAATCATCAGATACTCTTGTTAGTAGAGTATGTTTTTATAGACGAACCTACAATAAGCAAGAATAAAACAGGCTGGCAAGCTTTCCATGACTATCCGGCTGATGAAAGTTCCACCTAAGAATTGAATAAAGCCGAAAACATTGATAAAACTATAGAAATACTAAAAAAATATACCAAGCAGACAATCAAGACTGCTTGACAGACACTCAGTTTTGCCTGTCAGACAGACAAAACTCCGAAAAGGGAATATGCCCATGAACTTCTGCGCGAAATTTCAATCATGATAAGGATAAAGAATCAATATTAAAGAGTTAGGAGAACGGGTGATCTTAGGCTGCGAACGAAAGCTGACCGGTTGATGCACTTTGCATATAAATATAATGTAAATATATAAATAAATAAATATAAGATACAAATAATAGGAGGGTTTCCTGCGAGAATGTTTTTTAGAGAATGCCCAAATGTTTCCGCATACGCAATACGGTAGTTGTACCAACCATACACGGTCCAAACGGTATAAAGTATGACAAATCTGAGAAAACGGAAGAATCTGCAGCTACGCTGGAGCTAAAATTCCAGAGAATTACCTTTTGGGCGGGAGACCTCGGCGAGCTGGGTTACATATTGAGAAAAAATATGCCAAAACCAAGCTACAGATAGAGGACGGGATTCAGACCCTAGACTTAAAAGATCTAATACAGAGACTAAATAAACAAAAAGCAATCGGACTTGACACAGTGTCCAAAAGAATGCTGAAATCGCTGCCAGGCTGATGCTTTATTCCCCTACCGTACATTCAACTCATTTGAATCTTCCTAAAAGGTTTGATCTTTCAGAGTAAGGCTTCAAAAACCATCACTGGAACCTACGAACTATTAAAGCTGCAATTCAAGTTCAAGGATTCAAGAAGATTATTACTCCAGCCTACAAATTATAAAAGCTGCACGTCAAGTTCAAGGACCACCTATTTCATCAAGGATCTCCTGCAGAAAAAAGCCCTACGATGGGTTTATCGAATTTCATGGTACATTAGGAACACGAACATACACAACACAGAGGACTGGAACTATTTGAGTAGATAAGATTTCTAACTGTACGATGGAAACCCTCAAAGTGACAGATAATCGAAAGTCAAAATAAATATCCAAGCATGCGATCGATCACACAAGCCAGATAAGACTTTAGTTTTTGGTTATGTGGTTGTGCTTGTTTTTATACTAACTGACAATAACTAACGCTTTTATTAAATGTTGAATTTAAGACAATAGAATCGTACTTAACATTTAACTTGTTTATTCAAAATAGGAAGAAAAGAAAGCCAACAAAGACGTTAAACCTACCTTTCCTCAGCATCTTTTACACTGTCCCATGAATCTCCAACACCTGAAGATGTATCGTCTAAACGCTCCTCATCTTCCATTCCCGAATCCTCCAAACTGATATGGCAACTGGTTAATGTGACCTCTTTGCCATTGTCGCCAACTTCCACCCAATCGGATGTTCTAATCCTTGCCGAGCGTTGTGTTCCGTAAGGCGACGAATCTGTCGAGCACCCCGAAGGATACCGTTTCCGTTGAGGTTTCCTCCCGGGCTCCCACCTCTCACGGTTATCCTTGTCGTTTATGGTTTCCCCGGGGACCGGCAATTCGGAGTCCGAGTCGTGCTCAAAGTTCTGTTTCCGCATGGCTGCCAATTCTGAGATGAGTATCTCGTGAAACGCAACTTTTTTCTCCGTTGAATGATGCACAGCTTTATATGAGTCTGCCAACTCTCCTTCTTTGGACGTAGACGAAGTGTTGTCTACCTTGCCACCCTCGTTTTCGGGTGGTTTTTTCAAGCTCACACACGCGACCACAGGCAGCGAAAGCTCATTAGTAACCGTACTGTTTATATTTTCCGTCATAGTTGCTGTCTGAGCAGAGGATTCATTGCTGACGGAGATGTATTGCTCCGTTTTGCTGTTGGTCGACTGCGTCTGATTCACTACGATTTCCGTGAAGAGACGCTCTGCGGCATTTTTCAGATTATTTTCCACCTCGATGTTTTTTACAAATTCTGTTGCGTTGTTTATATGTGCATTATTATTGATCGTTACTTTGTCAACATGCAATTTGGTATATTCATAGTTGTCGATAGATTTCGATTGCTTGGGGAGCGTTAGTGTCCTGGGTTTCGGAATCGGCGAAACCTTCGTCACCGGAAAATCTGTAGATAGTGTGTTGTTTGATGTAGTTGTGGCAACGAGATCATTTTCCAGTTCCACCCGCGTTTCGTTCAATTTAGTAATTTTTGTTGCCCTTCGTTCTAAACTTTCATCGTTTTTAATGTTTGTAATGGCGATTTCCGTGCGATTGGAATTATTATCAACTGTGACAATGTTGCGGTTTTCGCCAGGGCTTTTATTATTATTGAACTCATTACTAATCAAAATCTGCGGTTTTCGCTGCTGCTTCTGCCACTGTTCCTCTGTGGAATCGTCTGTCTTTGTGCTTATTTTACAATTGCTGCCGCTATCTACTAGTGAGGGTCCGCATGTCTGCTCGCCTGCTTGCCGTTTCTTAAGATCAAATGAAGGCGACTTGTAAATAACGGTTCTACCAGTCTCCGTAGGAGATCCAGCAGTCACCGCGAATGCTTTCGTAGATACAGTCGTAGACCGTGCAGTAATGGGAGGATGGGATTGGGAGGTCATGCGTGAATCACTGTGCGATCGCGCCGAGATGGTAGACGCTGGGGGACGAGGGGGGACCGGCGGACCAGGTTTTTTCGCTACCATGTTAACGTTATTCATTTTGAATAATCAAAACATGCCACACTGGACTTCGATATATTGAATAATCACAGACATGAAACTATTGATAAACACATTTCGCGATGGACACCGCTTGCCTGTGAGCTATAAGCCGCGGCGCCAATATTGAATTCGGTTTAACGTACTAACGACAGACAATAGTTAAGGACAACTTTACCACGGGTAGCACGTCAAGATATTTATCTGTTGCTGATTGAACTTCACTCGTGAATCTATCCGCACAAAGTAAGTGTGTAGTAAAATAACACTGACTAGCTACTCGGCCGGTATTCTCATATGTGGAGAACGACGAACGACACACTCAACTCACGCTCGTACCCGCTAGAGTAGATACACCGCGATACCATCAGTCGGATTTCCGAACTCGTACTAAAAGTGGCAAATGCAGTAAGAAATCAACAGCCAGCAGCAACGGTACAATCGCGAAACACGAACACAAAAGTTAAACCGAACACGCAGCAGACCGCAAACATTGCATCCAGTGTACACGTTACGGTGTAACCGCCATCACACGAGCGATTTACCTGTCGACACACTGCCTCCAAAATTGTTCAATGCACATGAGTTAAAAAAAAAACATCCGAAAATAATGAGTCAAATCGGCAGAGTAGTTAATGGTAAAACTATTGGCAGATTTTTTTTTTTTGCTAAAGCATGTAAAGTTAATCCTTTTTCATTATAATCAATTTAATTCACAATCATACATGTGAGAGCAGGAGTGTGTATTATTTGTGTTACATAAAATTGATTAATTTTCGGCATACAACGTGAAACTCCTCACCCACACAACGTGGGGTTAAATTTACCCCATAAAATATTATTTTATATAAAGATACAGAACCCCGATCTAATATAAAATTCAATACATTTGGTTGTGTCGTACATAAAATTTGACGCATTTTAATAGTCTTGGGGTTAAAATAACCCCACGTTGTATGTCGAAGTTTACGAAGCTTGAAAGGAGTCGCTTTTTGCTGTAAACGGCAAGAGGGTTCAAATATCGAAACTAAAACAAATTAAAGTCGTCAATTCACGATTTGGATTTTGAACCTTCAATTAGTGGCAGTGACGATAATTAATAAGAACAAACCATTTGTACTGAAACTCAAAATGAAAACTTCAAAAAGAGCAAATAAACCCAAGAATTAATGAGAATAAATGTTGTCAGTAATAAAGTGGAAAATCCGTTCAAATTGCTTGTAATAATGCGTAAGCTTGTAAGGCCATTTAAATTATTTAAATACTTTTAAAGCACATCCATCAATTGTTTGTCTAAATCAACCCTTTAACCTACGATTTAATTTTCGAAAGCGTGGACCAAACTGAACACTTCAGTCAGTTGTGCATCGGGCCACTTCATTGTTCCACTGAATACACAGCTTGGAAGTCCTTTTATATGCAAATACATTTGTAACGCATTCGTTTACGCTAACCACCTGATATGCACCAGCTTACGCATATTCATATACAAAAAATAGGGAAAGAGTTTTTTTTTTAAGTTACACGTTTCCATATATTCCATTGTAGGATATCTTTCGAAGCATATTGGTAAATGTAATGCAACTTTACATCTTTTGCAATCCCACCTTGTTTCGCTACGTTTTTTTATTTTTTGAACACACTTTGGAGGGCCTTGTTGGCTTTGATTTCGATGGAGTTGGGACTATATACTTGGAAAAATTGCTCTAGTTTTTCCCCTGCAGGCTCTCTGATATATCTTCGTTTGGTAATCGTCACCGTCTGTTATATTTTGGTGTCGGTAAAATTTTTAACATTGCTTCCGCTATTTGACTCCTATATTTTAAACAACTTTGTTTTTTCATAAGATTCAGTTTATTGCACAAAAAAACAGAAGTTATACAATGCAATATCAAAAAGGTAAAAAAAGACTTTCCGGTGTCCTTTGATATATTTCCTCATAATAGGGTAGCAAGCTAGCATTTGGTCTTCGTGACCAATCCCATTCATTCCTATCCATGCACATTTTGGTTTTGAAGTAGGTCTAAATTGATTTTCGCTTTGATCAATCATTCCTGCTGTCTTATGTTTTGTGAGAATAATATGAACGTCTCACTTGTCGTTCCATTTTATTGTTATTAGTCCATTGCAGCTACGCATTATACACACTCTCTTTTTTAATTTTGCTTTTACAAAGATTTTTGGCATATTTTTCTTGTTCGCACGTACTGTTCCAATAGCATTAGTTTTATTACTAAGTAAAGTTGTAAAAGATTAGGAGAAAAGTACCAATTGTCCAAATACGATAACATAAATACTTGGACAACATTTTCAGGTGCACCCTCATGAGGATTTGTTATATCACTACCTGTATATATTTTTAATTCAAAGCAATTACGGGATTCCGATTCACATAATTTTTAATACTTTATATGGAATCTCGCCCTTTTATATAGATTGAATTGCTTATAATGTATGCACCCCTTAAACTTCATCAACGATTTATCGATAACAATGTCCTCTTTCATTGTATACACTTCCTTAAATTTTTGGTTAAAAAACATTTTTACGGCTCCCATTTTATGTAATTTATCCCTGTTATCAATGGCATCGTTATTTGCAAAATGCAGAAATTTGGTTTTCTGTGTAAATCTTTTCAGTGGCATGGTATTCGCGGATATAGCAGTTTCAATAACGGCCCTCGTATACCAGTTTATTTGTATTTTTAATTTTTTCATTTGAGACATTATAACACAGAATGCAAAGTAAATTTTTATTTTCACGTAAATATTTAGTAAATATTTTTATTTTTATAATCCACGGGAAACCACAATCCATCTTTTTTTCAACCTTTGTTTTTCATAGGTTAAGATTGAATCTGCCGATCGATTCGTTTCTGTTACTATTTTTTGCCAGAAAGTATCATGAAATATTGTATTAAAAATATCTAGTTCCTTATTTTTTCAGTCTAACTAATACAATATTAGCGCTTTTATCCCAGAGGTTTCCGATTAATTCCAAATTTTGGGTTATTCTTTTTATTTTTCCAAATCCATTGCTCTGGTTGTTGGACCTCTATCTGATTTTCATCGGCGGTGTAATATTCTAGAAACATTTGCCGTGAATGTTTTCGCGTAACATGTATATCACTACTGGTACTTTCATAATCAACAGTATCCACCAAATCATTAGTATTAGTGGAACCTTCACTGATTTTATTATTGCAAACCAGTCTTTCTAAAGACATTTTTAAGGGTTATGGTTATTGACAAAATATAATAGCGTGCGTATACAGCTAATGGGAACTTCCACTAAATATAACTATATAAGCCCACATAACAACATGAGAACGAAACAAAATATGCTTCTTTCCTTACTGTCCCATGTGCACTAAATGCCGAAATCGATGCTATCATTTTTGCCCCAATTGACTTATCAGGCGCCAGACTCCATGTTTTTATTTTGGCTCAATTGACTCATCACGATCAAGGTTCGATGTTATCATTTGAGCACAACAGACTCACCACGAGCAGGGCTCGACGTATTTACTTTTGGTCCAGTCAACAGACAACGAGCCAGGCTCTATATTGTAGGTGAAGGGGTTAAGAAGAATTTATATAGTTACTGATATGCAGATACAAACGATATGGGTGTGTAATAAATAAAAATAAACTGCTGCGTTTTCGTTTTATTCTTCAAATAAGTATTGTAGCATAACGCGTTTAATATATGCGATTCATTATTGACAATGCGCCAAATTAATAACGAATGTGATATGTTGAGGGCAAAAGAAAAAACGGAAAGGTTCCCGACTCAGAACATAATCACCAAGTCTAGACCGTAACAGAAAAGCATTCATGTTCTAAAATATAGAATTCCGCCGTAAAGCGTGTGATCCCATAACAAATTGTAAAGTTGAATGCTTAGGTAGCGCATGACTCATAAAACGGAACCCCAACAATTTAAATTCAATTTTTAATAATAACTAAGTGAGAGCGAATAATTACCGTCGGGTGTTCTTACCACATGGTAGTAGTGTTAAGTAGTAAGCAACCTTTCGCGGTAGAGAAAAACGTACTCTGGCTTGTCGCAAAGCTACTATGTGAAGGTGGGAAAAATGTTGAAATGCATCTCATCAATTACTTAAATTAATTTAATTTAATTTTATGAAATACTCCGCATAAAGCCTGCTTCTTGTTTTTGTGCTCTCAAGAGGAGCCTGTTGCGAGCCAACTCGTAAGAGGGCCGCACACAGTTCAATCAAACAACGAGTATGATGTTGGAACCTGAGTCAACCGCTTCAGCTACTTTTGCTAGACTTTCAACGAGAGTTCCGTACAAGTTCCTTCGCAACCTGTCATATGTTGCCCATGCATGGAAAAATTCTTACAGTCTATCGATCGAACCAAAAACGCCAAAAACCCTTCGTCTTAATCTCCGCTGAGATTGTTTTCACGCGAGACTCACAAATAACCATTCCATAATCAATGGCAAGCTCAATCAAAGGATAGTTGCTGGCTTTTTCAAGGTTTTTGTGTTTTTTGGTATGGGCTGCAAATACAATTGAGATCAGCGAGCAAAAACGGTTTGGGCATAAATTAAGTCGGAAAAGTCAAGCGATTATGAATGAAACATTATTATGCAACGATCTAGTGGGAAGATCTCACGCTTACCAAATAAAAAGCCAAGGACCGAATACATAAACATTTACGAAAACGAGTTATACAGGGAATGATCACTTTATTAGCATTTAATATGAATTGGACACACTAAGATATAAGAATGAAGCCTGCAGTTGACTCAAAACGACAAGAAAATGAGAAATTGTTGACCTTTCCAAGTGGTTAAACATAATTTATGAACCAAAACGGTCAGCTCTACTTTAAAGAACGTAACAGCCAAGCACAAAAATAACAAAATTGGAATAGTAGAAGAATTGACAAATATTGAAATAAAGTCTTTCTTATCAATCGCGTTTGTTCTTCAAATCATTTGTGCTGAAATTTCAATAGTGAAGTAATAGTGAAAAAAGTTCACAGTAAACATAAGTAAGTAACACAACAGCATGACTGGATCAAGTATAATACCGAATCATTATAAAATATATATTAAGTTAATAGAAAAATGCGTAATAAGAGATTATTTCGTGCCGGACTACCGCCTGTGAAGCAGGCCGGTGGATTCTGGACAGGATGACTTCTCGAAATTGGTTCAGAGTGCAGGGTGGCTTAGGAATTATCTCTAAGCCAGTACAAACTCTAACCTCCTCTCTTGCGATTAATCAGGTTGATGAACGATAATTTCCTCGTTCCTCCAGTGATGTTGCGTATTTCGTCCTTCCAAATGCTACTTTTATCTCCTTTTGGCCTTGTACTTGATGACAAACTAGGTAAATTTTTTTGTTCATCAGTGCTTCCGTAAAAAAAACGACTTGCTTCGATGAGGTATAGTACTCAACTCCCTTGATTTCATCAAATTCTTCCTTTTATATACAAATTCTAATTCTTATCTTAATGCAAACTATACTTATCCCTAATAAAACAAGAAAACCTACCCTTAAAACAACTAACTAATCCTAAGAGCAATAAATAAATAACTTTTTCCTGGTGCGCTAACATCAAAGAAATCAATGAAAGGATTATCATGAAATTACCAATATGTTAATTTTATTTATATTTATTTTTATTTATATTTATTTAGATATTTTCCCGTTGACCCTAATAAAACCCTTTCGTTTATGCTCAGGTGTGGAAGTTAATGATTCATCTATTAAAAAGTGCCCTGGGGTGAGTGCGGCCAAGTGGTTGGGATCTGCGGACATTGGAATTAGTGGTCTTGAGTTTAGAACGGCTTCTGCTTCCGCAGCTACGGTACTCAGCTCTTCGAATGTCAAGGGAGCCGGGCTTACTGCATGCATGAATAGTCTCTTTGTTGATTGCAGAAATGCGGAGCTCGCGTAGTAGCGAAATGAAATTGTACACACGTTTCGGCACAGATTCTATTTATTTTCTCGTTTTGCAGATCTGCCTTTAGGAGAGCAGCAAATTCAATGAGTTTATTCTTGACTCGCAGTGAAGATCCTTGCCATATTCATGCCGGGCCATGAACTTTTGTAGAGCGCCTATAAAACCTTCAGTGGTTAAATCGGACACTACTTCCAAGTGTACTGCCTTCCTTGTAAAGCGGCTGAATACTGCTATATAGCCCTTCGTCGGTCTTTTGCCCCTTAGATCATAGTGTGTCCATATGGGCCGCTAAAGTCAACACCAGCCGACGAGAACGCTCTTGTAGGTAACACTCTTTCTCTCGGATAGTTTCCCATATTTTGGGTAAGTACCTGCGAGTTGGTTCTGACGTTCTATGTGCAGTGAGCTACAATAGCCCTGATCAGCGTCCTACCTTGGAGGATCCAGAATTGCTGCCTTGCGATCGCTAGTAATGCTAATGGCCCGGCATGCAAGTGTTGTTTGTGTAGGTGTTCTAGTATCAGCCTGGATGCGAAGTTATTCCCTGGCAAAAAAACTGGATATTTGGCCTAGTACCCTATTTCTGCGTTTTGCAGTCTACCACCAACTCGAATGATTCCTATTTCGTCTAATAATGGTGAGAGTGTGCTGATTAGACTATATTTTTTGATTGTCGAACCACCCTTAAGTTGCTGCAATTTCTCAGTGAAATGTGCATTTTGAATTGCCTTTACAACTTCGACTTGGGCTTCCTTTAGTTCGATGGTGGTGAGCCATTTATCAGTCACAGGTTCACCCTTCATTCTCCGTTTCGTTCTTATTACGTACGCCATTACTCTTTGAAGCAAAGAAAACGAATTGCAATGGTCTATAGCAAAGACAGGGTGCTGGGTGGCATCTCTTGTTTTTTCGCGAGTTTCAAGCAAGCTTGTTTTTCGCTCTTCTTTTTGCAGTCTGGTGTATTCTATCTCTCTGCTTGGCCATTGTTTCTCTTGTTGGGTCAGGAATTTTAGGTCACAAAACCACAGCTCTGATGCCTCTGGATACTATGTCTGCTGGGTTCGATTTTGTATTTACATAATTCCATTGTGATGCCTGACTTCGTTCCTGTATTGCGGCTATCCTATGCGCTACATAAGTTTTGACGTTGACGGTTCACCCATTATCCACGATAGGACAATTTGCGCATCGGACCAGAAGTATGTTTACGTTCGCCTTCTTGGCTTTGCACGTTAATTCTACTGCTAGTTGGGCCACACACAGCTCCAACTTTGGTAACGTTATTGTTTTGACTGTAACAACGCGGGATTTAGAGCATAAGATTCTGGTGCGTATATTTTCTTCCAGATCTATTACTGTTATTTAGATAACGGCTCCGTAAGCTGCTTCATTTGCATCAGCAAAGGCGTGCATTTCTATTCTTCTTGATATGCTTGTACCCAGAACCTTTCTGCCCATTTTAATCTGAAAAAGCGCGCTTAGTTCTTGACGAAACTTCAACCATTCCTACTTCAAGCCATTTTCAAGTTCCTGATCCAGTCTAATTTTTGTTTCCAAAGCTTCTGAATAAATATTTTGGCCTTAACTATAACCGTGTTCACCAACCCCAATGGGTCAAATAATCGAGCTACTTCAGACACTCATCTCACGCTTAGTGATTTTCTATGGTATCTCAGGCCAGGTTGTAGTGAACGTAAACTAGTCTTGAGCTCTTTGCCAGGACAGCCCCAGGGTTTTGATGTATCCAGAGTCTTCATCGTCAAATAGTTTTTCTCTTTCTCGGTTCTCGTGTGGTATTCCTTCTAATAATCTTTCGTCCCTTGCTGCCCATTTGGGCAATTCGAATCTTCCTGCTTTCAGCATGCAAATTACCTCATTTCGTTTCTGCATCGCTTCGTGTAATGTATTAGCACCCGTTATTATGTCATCCATGTAGAAGTCTTTTATAGCCTTTGATCTCATCGGGTACCTTATTTCTTCTTCTTCGGAGAGCTGCTGGAGACATTTTGTAGCTAGAAATGGAGCTGCCTTGGTGCCATACATTACCGTGCACAGTTTATAATAGTGTATTGTATAAGGCCTGGTCCTCTGGAGCGATCTCTCTAAATCTGATCAATATGTTCATGAGATAATCTTGGATTTTTGCTCCCTTCATCATGATGTCGTTTAATGAGATGTTCGACATTGTTTTGCATGACGCATCGAACACTACTCTCAATCTTGTTGTGCTCTTGTCTAGTCTTAATACTCCGTGATGTGACATAAAGTAGTGTGTTTCTGGGATTTCACTTTCATATATTTCAATCATGTGTCCCATTTCTTGGTATTCTTTCAAGAACTCTGTGTCCCTTTGTAATTGCCGTTCCAGATTCAGGTATTCTATTCTTCTTGAATCTCCTATGGTGTCAGAGGATCCTAGTATTGAGAAATCTTCCATTTCCTACGACTTAAGCAATTGGTCCTCTAATTGTGCATTGGAAAGTCCTGCAAAGGCCTTTGGCTGAAGCGGCTGTGATACCTTGCCCAAGATCATCCACCCAAATATGCTGTTGTGGAGAGTTGGTAAGGTTGATTCTATTTTTATTAGTCCGGACCGCATTATTTCCCCATACTTTTGTGCACCAAGTAGCATGTCTACCTTCTGTGGTTTATTAAAGTTGGCGTTAGTCAATAATATATTTTTAGGCCATTTCCAATGTCTATATACTTTTGTGGTCGCATGGTTGCGATGCTTCTTATGACGTGTGCATCGATCGATGTTTTGTAACTGGTAGTTCTGGATTGAATTTCCACCGTTATCCTGTTCTTGGATAGTGACGATGTGTTACCGATGCCGTAAATTGTCGATTGGCTATCCTTCTTGTCAAGCTGAAATTGTCGTTGAAGTCTCGCTGATACAAAATTGACCTGAGAGCCTGAATCCAATAAAACTCTGCATTCATTCAGCTGTTGGTCTTTGGTCCATGCTGTTTCCATTGATGTTGCCAAAAAAATATATTCCATCGCTCCTTCCCGGTTCGGTGTCACAATAATGGCTGAAGCTTGTATTGCCTCCTCTACTCTCGGATCTTGATGCATTAACGTGTGATGTTTTCGGTTGCATTGCGTACATCTTTTCGCCTTTTAGCCTTTTTTCGCGTAGCGGTTGTTTTAACACAACCTGTTTTTTGTAGCTCTCTTGGTGCATCCAATGATTGCTCATAACGGGCATTTGACGTGCGATGCCGTTTTTTAAGTATGATGTGCAATAGTAAAGGGTCCCATGAGCCATTCACCTTTGCATCATTGTGTTCTAATATTAACACACTTTCCCATGTAGTATCATACAGCCTCTTTAAGCTTTTTGCACAATCTACCGCAGCAATTGGTTGATTGAGCAGCCATTCCAAAATTGAAGATACAATGAGCCTCTTGTTGCTGTATCTCTCGCTTAGCATCTTCCATGCTGTATCGTAGTTTCAGCTGATATATTTAGATGTTGTATCAGTCTTCCTGCTTCTCCGGTTACATTCATCATTAAATACCACTTTTCTCGATATTCTCTATAGGCTGTTTGACGATCATTTGCAGGAACATATCGCAAAATTGAGTCCACTTTAAGTAATCTCCGTCGAACTGAGGAATTATTATTGTGGGCAATTTTACTGTTGCCCTTACTGATCTGGCTGTCTTCTGTGGCACTTCACCTTGAGTGCAGCCTTTGTTTCAAGCTGATGATTATATCCTGGACCTTTATGTCTAGGTCGTCAGTTTTGTTGTAATCAAAACCATATTGTGATGGATCATCAACTTCTCAGCATTGTCTTATTTTTCCTCGTGAATGCTAGCCCAATCTGCCTTCAATCTTTCAATCTTTGCTTTATAATACTGAGAAGGTTCTGTTTGCATGTTTTATCGCTCAATAATATTTTCCATTGAGGATTGTCTCATTTGGCACTTTCACACTGACTGCAGTATTTCCGGCCTTAGACTGGGTTCCATATGATGTTCGCTGATCGTAATTTTGACTCAAGCTCTCTCTTTTAGCCTTCGTATAATTTCATCATTTGTCCCCGCTTATCCTCCGTAAAATAGGAATGGTTGTGACGGTCTTGATACTTTTTACGGATTTGATCATCCGTTTCTTCAAATGTGGCCAATGCCTCCTCAAGGGCCTGTAGGTGTCCTGTGCTTTAGGCGTCCATCGTTCTTTCACCAAACGTTGATATGAGAGGTAGTTCGCGTCGACTTTTTTCATTAGCGCTAATTGCTTTTTAGCCAATTCACGTCACTTCGCGCTTTTACGTGTCCCTGCCTTGATTTGAAGAGCTGCACTGCTCGCTTATGTCTCCTTGCTTTCACTCTGCTCATATCGATCCGCTTCTGGTTGCTCTTCACTCTGAAATTAGTTCAGAGTGCAGGGTGGCTTAGGAATTATCTCTAAGCCAGTACAAACTCTAACCTCCTCTCTTGCGAGTAATCAGGTTGATGAACGATGATTTCCTCGTTCCTCCAGTGGGTTGCGTATTTCGTCCCGAAATTTCGTCCTTCCAAATGCTTCTTTTAACTCCTTTTGGCCTTGGAGTTAATGACAAACTATGTAAATCTTCTAGTACATCAGCGCTTCCGTAAAGAAAACGTTTTGCTTCGGTGAGGTATAGTACTCAACTCCCTTTATTTCATCAAATTCTTCCCTCTTTATACAAATTCTTATCTCCAATACAAACTATACTTATAGAACAAGAAAACCTACCCTTAATAAAACTTGCTATTCCTTAAAGCAATAAATAAATAACTTTTTTCCTGGTGCGCTAACAGTAAAGAAATCAATGAAAGGATTATCATGAAATTTCCAATTTGTTAATTTTTAGGTATTTTCCCTGTGATCCTAGTAAAACACTTTCGTTTATGCGGTGCCGACAGCGGCTTACAAAGGTCATCACACTAACATGTTAATGCACCTATTTTTTTCATTATTTTCTTTTTCATTTTAATTGCTTATGATTATATTAAGTTTAGACTTAACACCTAGTTTGCTTAATATATTGCTAGTAATTATCTTAGTCTAGACTTAACAAGTTTGTTATCAACAACTAGCTACTTTGTCAACAACGGCTTTTCGGCTATCTCTGATAGCATTCTAGAGTTTCTATGAGCCATAAAGGAACGAAGTGTTGTGCGAAATTGTTAGTAAAGATCTATGGTTATTATTTTCAAGTTTTTATACATTATACGCGGGTATAGTGCACTTACAAAGAGTTATAATTAATCAACAGAAATAATTTTACTTTCCACGGTAAGGTTACACTGGTCCTCATTTATTAATCGCAGCAACACTGCTATTATGCGGACGAAAATATATCGGAATTAAGTAGTTTAATGTTCCTGTACTTTTGCGTAAGAACAAGTTATTAATTGGCGCAAATTTTATGCTCCGTCCGCTTCAAGGAATTCTTATCACATGTCGATGTTAGTTTTGATCATATTTTCCCCAAAGAATTAGCACAAAACAACGAGCGGACCCTATCCAAAATCAGCAAAATTGTATTTGTCTCGGAAAATGTTTGCTCCTGATTCGCTCAGAATCGAACGCCGCTGTGTTAAATAAAAACCAGCATTCAAAGACTACCCTTCATTTATCTTAGTGAGGTGACGTGCTTAGGAATCGCCTTCATAATTTTCTGCCGCTATTAAGCTCTCCATCGTCAAAGTTTGCTCGCTCAAATTTGTGGACGCCATTATAATAAGCTCACTTTTGAGAGGGTACACTTTTAAATATACACATTAAAGAGGGATATTCGGAATTAGGGACTTCATTGAAGACTTCAAAACAGTACTCACTTTGTGTGAAAAGTTTGATTTCTTTGCAATATGAGATGCCTTCTATGCAAGACAACTTTCACGGGGAAATCGCAGATACAATGCATGAAACGGCATAGTTTGGTTGAGTATAATAAAATATGGATCAAATTTTGATTGCACCGAACATATCAACGTCCTCAAGAAGCTCATCAAATATTAAATTTTTCATTGTGTCGGCCAACCTGGTAAATACCTCCCAGAGCTGGGGGAACTTGAAATGTGGAGTTCTCCACACCGAATCTGACAGTCCTTCGGTAGAGCTGACATTAATAGTAAAATCGGGTGTGAGGCTGGACGTAGCATCCTCAAGTTTTTATTCCATACGAGTGGAACGACTGGGAAGCAGGTAGTGCTCACTTGAGTGAACAACTTGAAGATATTTCGATCAACAGATCAAAAAAGAATAAGGCCGAAATACAATACTGCGTGACGGCGATGCGTGAACGCAATGCGATTCTCCCTCGTCGTCGCGCAACGCATTCAATTTACAATGCACGCGATGCGGGGAACATTAATGTTCATATGACAAATGTCAAATAGGTGACGTTTTAAATAAAATTTGTTTTTGATTTTTGAAAATTTTTGAATTTGGAATGTTCCTTCGTTTAGCAAATAAATGCCTTAACTAGGATGCACGAAATTTTCATTCAAAATTCATTTATAATAACCCTCCTACTTAAAAAGTAATTGAGGCGTTTGAATTTCAAATTTCATTTACGCGCCATATTGCATTTCACAAACGTCACGCACTTCGTTGCGAGGAATTTTCGTTTTTCCGAATATTTCCCGCCTCGCATCGACGCATCGCAATCATTGTACGATGTCGCATACAAATGCATGTTACGAAAACTGCTTGACATTTGCTGCGAGACTCTCGTCGCGCTCTCGTATCGCAGTCTCGCACTATTGTATTTCGGCCTTTAATCATCGAAATCGACACCACCGCAACTCGAAACTAGTTGACTGGGAGTAGCCACGGAGGGTGTACCTTCGTGTACTCTCCGTTAAGAAAAATTTCTGGAAAAGAACATCTGTCTTTTTTGAAGAGAGACCCGGATACATCCTATCCCTATCGGTCGGACTTCTTCGACCGAACGAAAATTCATATTTAAAACGTAAAATTAAAACGAAGGTCTTTCTTTTATTCTTTTATTTCAGAAATATTTTGCCAAAATGGAACCAATTAAGATCAATGAACATGGGCCTAAATGTTTTTCGTTCCGAAAGAGTCGAATATTACACATGTAGCCGATATTCGTCCCATATTGCTTTTGTCCAATAAGCACAAATTACTCGAAAGAGTCATCCTACAAGGCTTCAAACATATCTCTGAAGAATCAGGAAATGTTCCAGAAAGACAATTAAGCGTTTTAAAAGAGCTCACTCAACGGTAAACGCATTGAGTGATTTTGGTACAATAAGAATTGTGGTAACGTGCCTCATAGATGCAGATAAAGCCTTTGATTCAGATATCTACAAACTAATTCAATTTGGATTTCCAGTGAGTGTTACAAAAACAGTAGGCAGTTACATGAGTGGACGTACTGCCTTTGCGGTATCTGTTGGATTTAGTTCCGAACCCTTTGGTTGGAACCCTCAGGAGTTAACCCGCTTCACCTTTATAAATTCACCTCTGATGTGCCAGGTATCAAGGACGAACTTACACCTACGATGATTCCAACGGTTCTTTGCATAAAATCGTTGATTGTTGCGCTATTGTGTTGCGATATATTCTTACAAAATTTGAGTTGAGGAGAAAATTATTTGAATTGTTCCCGTTAAGATGTAATTGTAAGCCTGCAGAATTATTCTCTTTTATACATCTGTCTACGAACTAAAGCAATTAAAAATTGATTGTTTTTGAAACCGTTTCTTTGCCGTGTAAATTCTCCGCTATTATATTGTTTTTATAAATAAAATCATATTGTTCAAGACAGGTAATTTGTAAAGTTGTAGTTAAAGTTAACACAAACATAGAGTAAATGTCTACAAAAAAAGCCAACAAGATTGGCCTATTTTTTTATCTTTCATATGAACGCTCTATGAAACTTTTAAATAGAATTGCATGACAACCTCAAATTACTGCAAAATATTTACACATCAATTTTGCTTAGCTTATTCTGACTTTTGATTTTGACATGGTCTCTGAAAATTCTCGAATTGATGACTGTTTGGGAAAAATATTTAATGATGCATCAATCAATTTTTGCAAATAGATGGTGATTTTTTTGTGGTACCTGCTGTTTAATTTTTTTAATGAATAAAATGCAATAAATTCTATGTGTTTTATTCACTTTCGGACAGTGTGAACTTGTACAACATGTTTAGTCACTTTTTGACCTATAATATTTTAACAATAACACCTATCATATTTCTTCCACCAGTAGCCACACCCGTATTGGCCCTTTGCTGCATTTTCCATCATTTGCTGAAGTACTTCGATTGTAATGTCGGCAATTGCTTGGCCTATGTTACTACTAAACACCACAGCTGTCAACCTGAGAACCTTGGGACTAGGACCATGCTGAGAGCGTCAACCCATTGCACTAACCGATAGAGAAGAACCGATTGCACAGCGCCCATTAGAATCGTCGGCTTGATGTGGTGGGCCGCCCTATGTTGGCCATGAGTCACGTGAGAGCCGTTTCACCCATTGCAGCCTCGCCAGCTGTTACCCTGACTTGTTGGGAAAACTTATCCTCGAGTCTATCAGAACGCCCAGGTATTTCACAGCTGATTACGATATAACCAGCGTTTCCCCAACACTGATAGGTTTTCATCTACCTTAATGAATGGCCCAATGACTCTTTCCGAGCATACACCGCACCATATATTGAGTTTTGGTGCATATAAAGTCTTCATTCATTTGTGGATTAGTATGGCCCTGATACCGAACAATTTGTTTATTGAAAATTTCATAATAAAAATATTTAGTTTATTTACTTATTATCAAACTGCTCTATAAATCAGGACCACGATTGAACATACCTCTAGGATTAATTTTCGTGTCGATTGCATTTTGCATGGAACGCACCATAATTTATTGAATTTCGCCACGAAAAGTCGAATTTTAAAAATTGTACTGACTCGAAGTTTCCAACGCGTTTTGTTATATGTCGATCTGACAACGGGCTGTCAAGATATACGTATTTAACACTGTGAACTATAAATTTAACCCTGTATAGTACAAATTGGACGCAGCACGAAATTGTAAATGTTTGAATATTTTAAAATCAAACTTTTATTGAACCCTCAAAATTTCGGTTCACAAATTTTTCATAGAACATCATTTTCATCATTTCATTTTCAATCATTGTTACTTCGTATCGGGAACATGAACTAGAACAATTGTTCTTATCAAAATTCTTAACTTCTCTGCCATATCTTATCTACACCTTGGTATCTTACAAATTTGCCACAAAAAGTGTTTTGGGAGACCTATTTCGAGTTAGTAAGTTTTGACAGAACAATTGGGTTTACAGATGACGGCTATTCTAGAACCGCGGCTTTAATATACTTTGAGAAATACCATGAAATTAGAACTATTATCAAGCGATTGATGTCCAATCTACATGATGTGTATTTATGATTCTGTATGATACATAAGATCTGAATTTATTAATTTTGGCTGAATTAAATAAATCCTGTAAGTACAATCCTCCAAGTTTAAATGAAAAATGAACTTATGATAGGTAAAACAGAGATTTTTGTATAAAAAAAACCAAATAAAAGAACACGACAGCAAACTTCCGCTTCCAGCGCAATTCTCACGTTGATAAATTCATTTCTGAAAAGTTGATCTACATAATTTATCAATTTTCAGAAAACAAAGCTTTGTAAGCGTTGAGAAGAATAATTTACATATTTTAAACGACACCTTGGCAAAGCATTCATAAGGAAATAGAAAATTGGATTGTACGTCGAATTTGTAGCGTGTAAAAGGGAACACTGGTACCCCAACTTCTTTCGAAGCTTTTGAATTTAATTCTCTTTAGTCTTCTTCGTGCTTCATTGAAAGTACTTATTGTTTTTCCACAACGCAGATAATATTGATTTTTCATCGCATTTGTTGATAAGAGTAACATGTACGTGAACATGGAAAGTTAGAATGCAATAAATCAAGTTGTTAAACAAATTCAACCCAACGACAATATTTTCAATGGTCAGTATTCAAAATTAAATGTGTTGAACTCTAGAATTCCATCAGGTTGTCACTTAGAATACCATTGATGATGTCTGATTAAGTGAGGAATTGATTTCCTGCATGCTGAAGGACTTTGGTGAAAATTATGTGAAGTTAACCAAGGACAGCCATTGCAAGTATACAAGATGTAATTTAACACTAGGATAATTTTTTAATAAGCCTTATTATTATATGACACGTAAAGCCAAAGTCACAAATCTTATTTGTTAGTTATTTATACATCTTTCTTTTAGCTAACAGTATTTTATTGAGTGCCTTATGCATGCATGCTTTTCACGCCAAAACCTTTGCTCAAGTATTATCAGTTGTGTAAGACGGGATCCAATCCACTTAATTAAAAGTTTTCGTGGTAAACCCTGTTTAAACGGACAATGCACCCGTGGCTCCGCGGTTGAGGTTTTGCGTGAACAGCGAGACTAACGCACTTATTTCAAAGAGCTCCTTATTATATCCAAAAAAATTCTTTTAAGTATGTGAACGCACAGCTTCCAACTATTATATACTATAAGTGTACTGTGCACTGAGCATTTACACATTTTTATCTTTCCATGGTATCCTCTCACTGTTTTCATCTTCCTATGTTTTTAGAGTTTGGAAAAATTTTCCATCTTAGAAAAAAAATTCAATAAATCTGATAGATATCGTCTTCCAATTTATGAATCCTTTTTTCTTTCTTACATTCGCATTCCTAGTCAGCGGTTTTTTTTTTGGGTAGGGAGGTGAAGGCTAATTATACGCTGGGTTTCGGACTCCCAGTGTCACAACGGACCTACTATACTACCGACTAAACACCTCCCCTGTCAACCGGAGCGCCTAGCCTGGAACCGTTTGACACATCACTTCGGGCTACGCCTCCCAATTTTACGCCTTTTGGCGCCTTCGGGTACAGGGATTCCTTCTCAAGTTGGATGGGAAAGAGGAGGAAGATTGCTAGAGAAGGAAACCCTTCACCCTCGACGCCTCCAGCCGATCAAGTATGCCTTTTTTCATTACTAAGATTACCCAAGCGTAATGTGCCACTTGATTCCATTTGTCAAATGATTTCAGCACCTCTTCGATTAGGGTATCTGGATGGAGCTCTTCCACTTTTTCGGCAAGATCAACGCGCTGTTTGTCCCATCTTCTGCATGAAAAGAAAGTATGACACGCGTCATCCTTGACACCAATGCAGAATATGCAATCTGGAGACCGTGACTTACCTATCTTGTGCCGGAAAGACTGAAAACAACCGTGTCCACTCAGTAGCTTGGTCAGGTAGAAGGCAGTCTCACCATGCGCTCGACTGAGCCACGATCTCAAGTCGTTGATAAGCAGCGCAGTCCATCTCCCCTTTAGCTCACGTTCCCATGATTGTTGTCATTCGTCGATAGTGCATCGTCTTTCATCGCGTGCAACTTTTTTTTTATTGCCCTCATGCCTTCGGAGGTAGATCTTTTTACGCTATCTAGCAAGGAGAACGATGGGTATCACCCCTGCAGTTACCAAGACCGCTGACTCAGAGACTGTACGCAATGCTGGTGCAATCCGCAGTGCTCCTCGTCTCTGCACCTGTTCCAGCCGTTTTCGGTGCATTTCCTTGTTGAGAGCTTCACTCCATATCTCTGTTCTATATAGAAGCATAGATTGTACTACACTCATTAGCAGACGTCTTTTTGTTGGATTTGGTCCCCATGATTGGCCATTAGTCGACTAATTGTCGTGACCCCTGCTGCGGCCTTGTTTGTCGTTGCCTTGATTTTCTCCGAGAAACTCAGTTTAGAGTCTATCAGCAAGCCCAGATATTTAACTGATAGTTTCGACTCTACTAATGTGTCCCCGACTCGGATCATTCTTACTTTGGGGATTATCTTCTTGGTCAGGATGACCACTTCCGTTTTCTCTAACGCTAGGTTAAGCCCGTGAGTGGTTATCCAGCTTCCCACCCGGCGCATTAATGCATTTAGCCTTGACTGCGCTTGATCGACTGTGCGCCCAGCTACTAGTGGCGCAACATCATCTTCATAGCCGATCAGTCGCGACGCTTCAGGCAGTTCAAATCTGAGCAATTTATCGTAGGAGACGTTCCACAAGTCAGGACCGAGGGTGGAGCCTTGGGCCACATCTGATGTGACTAGCATCCTCCGACAACCTTTAGCCGTGTCGTTGATCAGGCTGTGATCCTTCAGGTAATTTCGACCAACTTTCCGCATCAGGTATTCTGGTACGTTCTTTGCCAGCGTTAAATCATTGAAAAGCCAATGAATTAATAATGCGCTCATAAGATAAACATTTTTTAAACATAAGGAGAACACTGCTCAAAATTTTCGAAAACAATTTCAATAAAACATTCTAGAAGTTGAAGAAGATAAACTTGTTTCAATCTTTATGAAGGTCAGCTTTAATATGGCAATTCTATAAAAAGAAATTCGTATTTTGAGCCTGAAGTAATAATATATCCGGGTTTTGAAATTTTGGAACTGAAGAGGAATATAACAAACCATTATTGATGATTTATATGAAAACCAATTATTCTCAGGAAATGTGGAGAGCGTTGTTAAGTGTCAGGTAAAAATCAATAATATCTGTACAAATCTGTTAAAATCTGTAGAAGCATTCCGAAAAGTTTTATTTTTTAGATCGAAAACAAAAGCTTACAAAAAAGTGAATTTGTTGAGATAAAAGTTAAGTTTGTCATAAATGATCACCATTTAACTAAGCTCAAAAAATTAAATTTGATTTCCACTCTAAAACATGGTTTGAGGTATATGACAGGCAAGTGATTGAGGCACTGAGTCAGTAAGTCTGTGTCAAAATTTATCAAAAGACGACGTTGAATATTCATAGTTAATTCATGATTGACCTAAAAAAGTTCAGAAACTATTCAACACGCCGCCCCATCGAAAACCGCTGGAATTGACATTGAAGGAAAAATTCAAGTAAATTATAGACAAAGTACTACTAAAAAATGGAGAATCCAGAAATATTAAAACAATTCGGACATTTTTTTCGTTTCTTGTAAGGTGCCTAGACTGAACCCCTTTTTCACCTTACTCCCAGCAACGCCTCATTATTCGACGCGTTATGACTTCGTTCAGCCATAACTTCTCCAGCAGAAAGGGAAGGAGAATTGCTGAAGAAGAATTCGTCTACAACGCATCGATACCTTTCTTTGTTGTCAGGAGAGCTTGAGTGTAACTTTTCATTTTTAAAAATGCATCAACATTTTTAAAAAACGGGGGTAGAGTCGGTCGTTGATCGTTAAGGAGTGAAGAACTCCCTGCAGAGAAAATTTGATAGTTCCAAATCAGTCATAGGTTGTGTCGGTGTGTGTCTTGGCTAGTTTGTTGTACAAGTAAAGTCAGCGATGTAAGTGCGCGCTTACAATCGTGGAGTATATAATTTTTTTTTTTGCTTGGGAGGTGAAGGCTATTTACGCCCTTATTGTCGGACTCCCCCGCTACCGGACTACCGATTAAACACCTCCCCTGTCACACCGAGAACCTAGCCTGGAGCTGTTTGTCACATTACTTCGGACTAGGCCTCATTAATCATCGCTTAGCGATGTCTTCAGGCTACGGGAATTCTCTCTTTCTCCACGGATGGATAGGAAGGAATTGCGATTAGTAACTATAATATTGCGTTACAGAGATGTTCCCTCCCTCGCCAAGCGATCCATTATGTTCTTCTTTATAATGAGTACTGTCCGTACGTAATGCGACACACAGTTCCAATTGTCCTTTGATTTCTTCATTTTTCCCGTTACATTTTCTGGGGAAATTACGCCAATTTTCTCTGAGATATGCGAACGGAGTTTTGTGAATCTATTACACGTAAAGAACGTATGGCAGGTGTCATCCGTCATCCCCGGGCAGAACACGCAAGTTGGGGATGGTGTCTTTCCCATCTTATACAGGTAAGACTGAAAATACCCGTGACCACTGAGTAGTTGCGTCAGCTAATAATCAGTCTCACCATGCATTCTGTAGAACCACGGCCCCAAGTCACTTATCAGCCGTGCGGTCCACCTGCCTTGCGTTTCGTTTTCCCATGTTTGCTGCCACAAGGTTAGGGTCCTTCTCCGTTCCTCTCGGCGGACGGTTTCTCTCGCCGACTCCCCCCTAGGTGGGTATAAACGTTTCCGTTCGTCTGCAAGTAACTTAATTGGAACCACCCTCGAGATTACCAGCACTTCAGGTTCAGAGACAGTGCGGTATGCAGCGGCTATCCGCAAAGCTCCTTGCCTCTGCACCTGTGCCAGACGCCTTCGGTACGTCTCTTTACTAAGAGCGTCAGCCCAAACCTCGGAGCCATACAAGAGCACTGACTCCATTGCACTCATCAGTAGACGTCTTTTGCTCGAGGTTGGCCCCTGCGTGTTGCCATAATGCGATTTAGCGCCGATACTCTCACGGAGGCCTTATCTGCTGACGCTCCAACCTGCTCGAAAAAACTCATCTTCGAGTCAATCATCAAGCCAAGGTATCTGATTGATTCTTTTGACTCGATGATCATTTCCCCCACCCGAACCGGCATAACACGAGGGATTCGTTTCTTGGTGAGGACGACAACCTCGATCTTTTCCAGCGCTAGGCTAAGCCCACGGTCTGTCATCCACTCGCTCACTCGGCGTATTACCGCGCCCAGTTTGAGCTGCGTCTGTCCGACAGTACGTCCGGCGACTAGTACTGCTACGTCATCTGCGTAGCCAACCAGGCGCGACGCCTCCGGGAACTGCAGCCTGAAAAGCTCATCGTACGAGACATTCCAGAGGTCCGGGCGCAGAACGGAACCTTGCGCCACCCCTGATGTCAAATCAATTCTTCGCCGGCCTCCCAACGAGTCATAGATGAGTTTCCGATTTTTGAGGTAGTCCTTCAATATCCACATCAGATACCCCGGCACCCTGAAATATTCCAGAGCACCAAGAATATCTGTCCATCTAGCTATACATATCTATAGCTATCTAGGACATACATAGTCCATCTGATATACATATACTCTGATATACATGTGGAGTATATCATAGAGGTCGTCGAAGCTTTCGCTGTACAATTATCTCCTGGAGTATGGGTTACGGGGAGCCAGGGCGACTTAGCACTCTTGCTCCATTCCTGCCTGTGAGTGTTAAACATTCACCATAACGTACCACAACACTCTGTAATTTCTGGGTTACTAATCGGTTATTGATGTAAGGCCTGAGTATTTTCTGTTGTTTGTTTCATAACGGATTTTGAGGATTTCCATGGTTCTTTTTGGAATCTCGTCTATTCTGTCAAAGAGTTTCAGTGCTTTGTCTCGTATGCATTTTGTGCATGCAGACTGTGTCAATACGTAAGTCTTTATGTATGTCTGTATCCCCAACATATCATGGAATTCGGCAACTCCATCGTAAGGCTCTATTATTTTGTAGGGACTGGAGCGCTTTTCTGTTCGGCAGAAAGCGGTACTGCCGTATGGTAGAGTTGGTCTGATAATATACTTGTATATGAGTATTTGGTTTTTTAAATTTAGCCAACCAGATGCTAGGAGAGGGTGTAAGGAGGAGAGTATACCTATGCAAAGTGGTATTTTTTTGTGTATGTGGGCTTTCCAAGTCATCCTGTCGTCGAGAGTGAGTCCCAAGTATTTAGACTTGGACGTGTAGACGTGTAAAGTCTTTAGATTTTGTGCTCTGCATCTGGGTCTTGTCTTTGTTTGGCTTGATTTTCCATTTAGGGAGGTAATCTAGCACAATTTCGATTGAGTGCTGCAGTTTTGAAGAGATGACTTCTGCTTGTCAACTTCCACTTCTGCGGGAGTTGTCCACATATAATAATTCTTGGACATTATTGTCGGCGGAGTATGTCGGCGGTAATGGTAAAATGGATGATCGTTGTGGAACTCCAGCTTTAATAGTTCGCAGGCTCCAGAGATGATCTTCCACCCTAACTCTAAACGAACTGCCTGCCGTAGGAATGCTACGCAAACGGAAAATAGTGTTGATTGTGTCTGTCAAGATGCTTTAAAAATTGGGAGTCTGGGAGCCACTACAACATTATGTCCGTAACTGCGTAACTCCGTTTGCCAAGTCTTAGTATTATGTCTTTCGTTTCCTGTGTGTCAAGTGATCGTATCGCCTCTTCCGCTTGTGGTAAATTTTTGAGAAGATTTCTTACTTCTTTTAGTATTGCGACCTTTTCGTCAAGACCCTCGTCTCAGGAGGTATTTTCGTAGAATTGAAGCTCCAGCGTATCTGCAAAGGCTTCTGTTTTACCGGTTTTGTTGTATTTTATTCCATTTGGGCAGTGTATTGATGGTACAACTACCTTGTTCCGTGTCCGGAAGTACTTCGACATCCTCCAGAAGGCATTCTCGCTTTGGATGAAACTCTCCCATTATTCATTTCGCAACTGGTGGATACAGTCTCGAAATTTGTTAACAACCGGTTAGCTTTCGATCGTAACCTAGAATCACCCGTGCTCCTAGCTCTTCTCCGATATTGATTCCTCCTCCTTATCTTAGTTTTGATTCCTCGCGGGAACCGGTAGAGATTGTGTTCCCTTAACGGAGTTGTGACTGTTTTGTCCCCTTTTGCCTGTTGGATAATGTTGGTTACTATCTCTATAGTTTTCTCGACATCATCGGCTGTGTATATTTTTTAATCAGATCAGTTGATGTCTTACGTTTCTCCTCACAAGAATGGTCGTTCCTCCTCCTCTGCCTGTCAATCTGTCATTTCTGTATAGATTGCAGTTAGGAAAGTAGAGTCGCGTTCCGGGCTTCAAGAAGGTTTCCTGGATGCGAATTATTTCAAATTTATTATCGAGAATAAATTGTCTAAACTTTCTAGTTCGATGAAGTAAGGAATTAGCATTCTATGTGAGCATGGAGACGTGATTCAATTGGTTCATTTGTATTTAAGAGTGTTAAGTTGTGCTGTGAACATGCCCTGGACCATTTTTGCCATCATGTCTTTCACCATCAATTGGTACTGTGATTGCATGCTGGCAAAAAATTTAACCATGTCTGGAGGTGTGTTTTGTGTGTTTGTGAAGTGCTGGTGGTTGGTGTTTGTGAGGGCTGTTTGTTTTGTGCAGCGATCTGTACAAACGCCTTCTTGACATTTTTTGGGTATTTCGGACAGCCAACGCAGCTTGCGGGATGTTCTCCACCGCAGTTCACGTATTTTAGCTTCTTGCATTGTGTGAAGTAATGCAAGCCGTTACATTGCACACAACGAGCGTGAGCATGACAATTGCCCGAAGAGTGTCCAAATTGTTGACAATTGTGACACATTGTCAACAAACTGTAGCTGTCTGTTCCGTGGTTTTATGGCCTCCAATTTCCAGATAAGCTGCCATACAGATTTTATGCTACAAATAGCTGTTTCCTCGTTGGGAAGGAGAACCTTCAGCAGTTTGGAAGGCCCAGTTTGAGTTTTGAGCCAGTTTATTTCCAGAGAATGGAAGCCCTGGGACTCAACGTTTATTTTTGATACCCTCCAGTTTTAGGCCGTGGATGCCACGAATTACAATATTGAGGTTTCTTTCCTCCGGGAGGTAATAAGCGTTATGCTACCACTTATTCTCAGTCAAAATTTTAGTAATTTTTCGGTGATCATGAGATGTCTTTTTGCTGCAACTGTCTTGATGTTGTTCTGTCTAATTAGCCTATTCAGCAGTGTCCATTTGTCCGTCTCTCGTAGCATGATTGGTACTGTCCGTTGTTCGGTATTTTTTGGGGTGATGTCTGTTCCGGTTGTGGTAGGTGAAAATTTAGATGTAGATGGAGTGGGTTCTGGTATGGATTTTGGCTGTGGGTGTTTCACAGCGGATTTTGGGACCGGCAGGGGTGGGAACTCCTCGTCTTCTTTCATCTCTTCCTCGACTTCTTCTTTCTCTCCTTCTTCTAACTCTTCCTCTTCTACTTTGTACAAGTATCATATTGGTCGAGCGTTAAACGTCCAGTGGAAGATAATAGTGTTAGTGCTATCTTGTTATGTGTTGCGCGTTGAGGTGTAGCAATCAGTAACGTTAAAAATGGATGAAAATGAGTTATTTGGAATAATGAATTATTTGGAATTTTGAATTATTTGGAATATTGGTGTTGAGTCCGTGAAAATGAACGATGAAAAAAACAAACTTGTGGAGGAAAATTTAAAAATGAAAAAAGACAACCTCAATTTAATCGAAAATAATACAAAGTTATTAAATGAAAATGTGGAACTAAAGAAATCTAAAATTGACAAAGTGAAAAGAAAAAAAGTGAAAGAGAAAAAACAATGACTGTGAAAACCTATAAGAATTTAGTGATATTAATGAACCTAATTCAGAGAAAGACCGTGCTGAGAGTTACGCTTATACGGAACTAAAAACTGAAAAAATGGTCTGTGAAGGAAGCAAACCAATGCAAGATGTAATTATTGAGTCCCAGCAAATGGAAGGCAGTGAAGTTATTGATAAGAGGCTGAAAAAACCACTTTCGATCAATGGAAATTTTGAAACGAGGACGAAGAACTAGCCCCAGGAGACTTGGTTGAGCCCAATCCATAGGAGTAAACCTTCAAAAGCAACAAAATTAGCGATGAATCCAGTCACGTGAAGCCGGCGTGGGAATCAGGATCAGCTAAAGCCGAATGACGACCAAAATGTGTTTCTGACAGGTGGTGACATCCAGTTAGAAAACCAAGCGACGAATACAACTGTAATTAATACAGAAAATAATACAAAACCTAGCATATCATCGTAAACACAGGTAAGAAATCTCTTACACATTCCACCGATTATTGCTTACGGAATAGACATCAAAAATCTAAGAAGTGAAGTCGACCATTGAAAAAAATGATTTTAATATTTTACAAGGATACAATAAAAACAGGTGTTCGATTAATAGGTGATCAGACCCCAGAAATAAAATAATTTCTATTTTAAATAAATATAAGGCTAACTACTTCACTATTACTCCGAAAGGTGAGAAAACAATAAATTTAATTATAAAAAACATCTGTAAAGGTTACTCCACGGTGAAATACTGGAAGCATTTCATGAGATAGATCTGAAAGACACTGTTAAATTTATACCTTTCTACAAAAAAAAAATAATAATTAAATTTTTTTTTATCTTGAAATTACCCAAGAAGCTAATATAGGTGATTATATGAAAGTAAAATTTCTTCTAAGCCAGAAGGTAACCATTGAAAAGCTGGGCAATCCATACATGATACAATGTTTTAACTGTCAACGTGTAGGACATGTGGCGGTGAATTGTACCATGAACACCCGCTGTGTAAAGTGCGTAGATGACCATGAAAAAGGAAAATGTCCTCTTACGGGAAACAAAGTGGTGTCGTGTGTTCTGTGTAAAGCAAAAGGACAAACAGCGAACTTCAGAGGGTGCCAGAAATGGGAAACTATGCTACAGAGAAAAAGAGATAATGAAAAAAACAATATCCAAGGACATAGAGTGGATGTTAACAGTCTTATTTCAATCAATATAGTTGATGGAAAGTCTATAATACTTGACACTAATGAAGGCCAAAGTAGCATAAAATCCTTTCTCGATATGGCTACGCAGGAATGTTTTGGGTATGATTTGAAGACGCACATGGAGAAAATAAAAAAATTTCTGACTGAATACAGTAGATTAAGCTGCACTGAAGACAAAAGAAAGGCCTTATCAAATTTCACATTGCAAATTGAACTAGGAGAACTATTCACTTCAAAAATATGATGAACCCAACTAAAATTCTAACTGCTAATGTTAACTCTCTAGTATCACTCAGGACACGACATGAATTTCAGGAATTTCTTAAAAAACACTGTCCCGATGTTTAAAAGTAAACTTTTCTTTTTAAAAATTATGACATCATCAACAATGTAATGGAGTTGGAACAGCTGTTGTTATAAGAAACACAATCGAGTACAGAAAGAAAGCGATAACGAACACACATGAAATGAATATTACGATAGTTGAATTAACAATTGGCGTCGGATGGTTGGCTGTTGTATCCGTGTACATAAAATGCAACGAACTAGTTATTGAAGACCTAGACATGGTTTTTAAAGTACTAACCGGCTATGAGGCGTTCATACTTGGGGGTGATTTTAATGCCAGACACTCGGATTGGGGAAATACAAGCAATAAAAATGGTACACTCTAAGCAACCTGGTTGAGAGATTTCAAAGAAAGGTTATAAGTAGAGCCTTTTTTAATACTTCTTTATAATATCAAAAAAATTAATTAACGCTCAACCGCAAGCAGATCCACTGTTGAAAACATTGGATTGTAACTCGGATCATAAGGCGGTTGAACTAATGGTGTAGATAGGTGTGTTGATCCGCAAACCACCACATAAGAGACTATACCAAGATCAACTGGCTTGACTTTCGAAAGGAAACTTCTAAGAAATTAAGAGAATTTATGCCCTCCAGAAATAGAAATCTTTCTGAAGCGGAGATTGGTCAACTCATTAATCAGTCTAACAACTTTATTTTCGAAGCAATGGAGAAATGCATTCCCAAATACAAAGAGAAAGGTAACAGTTTACTCATTTTAGACGATACCACCATGAAACTGTTAAATAAAAAGAAGCAATTTAGAAGGCGTCTGGCCTGAGGAGGGCATAAAAACCAATTACTCAAGGAGATCATCTATGAGATTAATGGTTTAATAGATGGTAGACTAAAATTTCTCTACAAAACTCAGCTTCTCGCTAAAATCAAAGATTTAAAGAAAGGACCAACTATGTTCAAAAAACTGAAATTGCTCTCTGGACAATTGAAACGTAAAACCATACCAATATTGAGTAACGCTACAAGTGAAAAAGATAGTGCAAATATTTTTGTTGAGCACTTTGCAAAAGTGCACAATAACTTAAAATCTATTACTCATGCAGTAATGGAAGACGAGGAAGTAATAAGGAATGCTCAAGAGAAATTTACATTCAATGACACATTTACAGCGGAGGTAATGTCCGAACATCAGTATACAAAGATTTTCTAAGCATAAAATGCATAAAAGATATTATCAAAAGCATAAAACCGAAATACTAACAGAAAAATTACTAGAACATTGCGATGCAGAGAATGTTATTAAATCTGATCAATTTGGATTTATCAAATAGAAATTCACCATACATTCGCTGATAAGTCTGTCAGAAGAAGTAAATTCGAATTTTAGAAAGAAATGTCCAACGCTCAATTGCTTCCTCGACCTACAAAAGGCCTATGATACAGTTTGCATCAAAGGTCTTATTTATAAAATTAATCAATCGAAATTCCCAGCATATCTTTGTAACCTCATGGCAGAGTATCTCAATGACAGAAAGACTGTGATGAAATTAAACAATACTTTATCTGAATCCGTAGAAATACTCGCAGGGGTCCCCCAAGGATCGGTTCTAGGCCCGATTCTCTTCAATATTTATCTATCTGACTTTCCAATGGACGGTGAGAATGAAATAAAATCAATTCTTCTCTACAGAATCAATGTCTGTACAGTATATTAACCGTTGAAAAAGCCTACCGTAGGTCAAGTTTCGACCAGAACATATTTATTAAAATAAGCAAAAAATGTTTATACAGTAAGCCGAAGAATCGTACACCGATCGACGAATTTTTGTGTGCATTATTGTTAAAGAACTATAAGAAATTAACTGATATAGATTCTAATGAATTGAAGAAGTTAACAAATATGGATTATCTTCACAATATATATGGTAACTTTAATGAAAAATTCTTATATAAAATATTTTCTACATCCTTCTTATATTATCTGTATGCTGATGGAAAAATGCATATTAAAGGAGTTCTAACGTTTTTTAAGCGAAGATTCAATCCTAATAACTTAGAGGATTAGAGGAGAATAACTCCCAAACAAAAAAAAACATGTACACGAAGTGTGGAATTCTTCAAAAATGAATCACAATATTTTATATTTATTATATTTAAAAAGCTGTTCATTTCTAGTTTCAAATGTCTGTTGCCTTTCTAATTTTTAAATATAACACAACTTTTATAGTGTTTACACGGAAAGATTCCTGATCCTAATTTTATGACCAAAGCACTTGCGTCAAACAAGGAATCCTTTCTTGTATTTGTTTATTAAGATCTTAAGCCGTGTGTCCATTTATTTGAACAAGAAGGAGAAGGGTCTAGGACTCTATGGTTGTAAAATTACGTGTTAAGTTCGGGACAGGAGTCAGTTGAGTATCGTCTCTCTGACCAAAACGATTCCTCCTGATGGAATTCTTTTAAAATAAAAAATATTAGTTATCAAATCAACTGTATTATAATTTTTATTACGTAAATTACCTATCCTTAACCCCCAACAGATTATGGGCCCAGGTAACGCGAAGTGATTAAATAGTTAAGTGTAAATATTTTAATTTGTGAAAACTTTAAAAGTGGCATTGGTGAATGATTCTCAAATACATACTGTTTAAACAGAAATATTGTTGCGGCAAAAACAATTTCCTTGGATTAGTATTTATAATTAATGAGTTAGTGATAGTCTATTAATTTTGTGTGTGTGTGATTATACTATTTTTCTAAAAAAAGGAAACATCAAAGCGACAAAGAGGAATCATTCCTTCCAATGGACTGAACAATAGTGTATGGAAAAAGAGAGTGCGATTATTATTAAAAGAACTTAATTTGCTTAAAGTTATAGATTGAGAAATTCCAGTTAATCCAGACCGTAAATGGTTGAAGAAGAATAATATAGCGCACAGCATTATTGGTTCACATTTAGCAAATTCGCTGATTAATTTTACTAGATTCTATTTATTGGATTTATTTATTTAATAGATTAGATTCTATTTATGATAGAAAAAGTCTTCCCACACAGATGATCATAAGAAAAAGACTTTCAGAATTAAAATTAGGAAGTGAAATGTCGCTTATGGAACATTTTTCAATTTTTGACACTAACGTCAACAATCTCCTAGAATGTGGATCAAAGTTTGACGAAGCTGATAAAGTTCTTCATTTATTAAATACTTACCCCTGTGGGTGGGGGAGGCTAGAATACATCCACAGTAACCCAACATGTCGTAAGAGGCGACTAATGGGAACACAGCGCCGAACCCGAACTATGATTTGACTCTCGGCTTTATTTGACGCATGTGGGCTGGCGGCCATGATATTCTGGACCTAGTCGCTTTCTGCGCGGTACCGCCGGGGTGAAACCCGTGCGCGAACGGCTCCAGGCTAATATCACGCCGTCTCCGTCTCGATAAAACCTTGGCAAGCCTCAGAGTACGTTCAAAGCTCGCACCATTGAGTTGGTGGTGTAGGTTCGGTTGAGTCGTACTCCCGATTAACGCTGATCTGGCTCTGAGCACCTGACTCCATAAGGGCTGGTGCCAACCCTCGTATGGCCTCCCTGCTTGCATAGATAACCATGGGATCATTAAGGCGACTGCACATTCGAGCGGAGATAGCGGCTCTGAGGGGGGACCCTTAAGAACAAAATGAAGAAAAACAACAACAACAACAAACAAAATAATGCAGAGGAGACGAACAAACGAGCCGATGAACATAATTCTGACAACCATAACGATTATCTTGGCGTGTTTTCCCGTAGTGGAAAAACCTTACGTTCACCACCACGGTCTCATTCAGCCCCAAGCGGAAAGAGCAGTGATGGGCCAGTAGTAAATGCAGCTCCGGAGGTTTACGACCACCTCACTCCTAAGGTTGCTACTGTTGAATCGACGTCAGTAGGAGGAATGCACAACATGGAACGTAAGCTCCCGGAGGAGAATGTCGGCGAAAAAGACCTGATTGTTAAGGAGGTTATCGCGGAGATCCGTCCCGAGGAAGAACGGTTGACTAAAAAATGTTACGCGATCCTCAAACGTATGCAAGGAGCGTGCATAAACCAAAAAACAATCAGTAAAGATGTAAAAAATGGAGTGTTTGAGCTCGAAGACCTCTTGGATCGAGTTTGCCACTACAGGAGACTCTGGAAAAAGCTGGAAGAAGAACATCCAGATCAAACAGTGCACGTTAAATTCACCCATCCTTTGCTGCTAGCTATCTTGAGAGCGAACAGCAGAAAAGGCGTAAAGAGAACGTTGAGCCAGAAACAGAAACGCCACAAAGAAAAGACGCCTTCTAACTCGTGATATCTAAGGTGGCAAAAAAATCCGCAAAACGCGAACACAGGTTTAGCCAACAAACAGTGCCTGTTCAAACAACGACAAATACCGTGGACAAACCAGCAAGCAAAAAGCAAAGAGTCCTTGGGGACGCTATTCTTGTAAAGCCCACCGACGGAAGGAGCTATTCTGAGGTTCTACGCGATACCCGCAAGAATGTCAAGTCGGAGGAAACAGGGACGATTAAAACTCTACGATCGACGAGGTCCGGAGGGCTACTCGTCGAGTTTGGAACGGACTCCTCCGATAAATCGATATTCCGCGATAAAATAAAGGACGTCCTTGAGGCAAAAGCCACCTACCTTTCTACCTTGGAGCCAAGTATTTCATTGGAAGTAAGGGACCTGGATTGCATCGCCAATCCGGCTAAGGGCGAAGAAGCTTTTCTAAAAGAGTTCGCTGGATTAACTCTAGTAAAAGTAAAGCTTTCTCCAGAGAATCGCCGAGGGCAAAGGCTGGCCATACTCGACGTAACGGAGAAAGATGCTACACAACTCCTGGCCAAAGGAAAAATAAAAATCGGCTGGGTGGTGTGCAGGATTCGCCGCCGAGCCATCCCAGTTCGATGCTACAGGTGCCTTAGATACGGGCACACCACTTCGAACTGTAAGGGCCCTGACCGTAGTATGCTTTGCTTTAAGTGTGGAGCATCTGGGCATAAGATAAAAGAGTGCGCTGAGACTCCGCGCTGTTTGTTATGTAATCATCTTAACTCTCAACCGACAGAGCACCTTCACGTTGCAGACACAGGCCCGTGCCCTATCTTAAGAGAGGCACTAGCAAAAGCAAAAGCAGCTCTGAGGTGATGATCAGGGCCCTTAAATTAACTTGCACCGTAGCATCAATGCACAAGATTTGTAAGAGCAGTTCGCCAGAGATAAGAGAGCTGATCTGCTGCTGCTGAGCGAACAACATCGAAATAAGGCCTCACCAGCCTGGTTCTCCGATGACTCCCATACTGCTGTCGTTTAGATTCGGGGCAGCATGCGACTCCAGATCATCGGTCATGGCTGAGGAAATCGCTTTGTCTGGATTCGGTGCCTGTGTATAACGTTTTTCAGCATATACCTGACGTCAAATGAGCCGATGCCATCTTTCAAACTAGATTGGACGCGCTGGAGGATGTTGTTCTGCATACAGATGGCAAAGTACTCGTAGCAGGAGACTTCAACGTCAGAGCCGATGAGGTGGGGCATATCTCAAAATAATTCCAGGGCGCAACACATTCTGGACATGTCGGCGAGGACCGGGTTGGTGGTATTGAATACCGGTAATGTAGCTACCTTCCGGCGCTGGGGCTGCGAAGGAACAATCCCAGATGTGACATTCGCCTCGGAGTCCCTCGCTTCGACGACGCTGGACTGGAGAGTACTTGAGGATTATTCAGCGAGTGACCACCAATACATCGCGTTTGAGATCGGCGATACCACTCCTCGCTCGTCTCAATGATCTTTCACTCCCGGATGGAACATCAGAAAAATGAACGTGGAGACTTTCGCCAATGTGATTCTGAAAGGCGGAACGACATCGGGGAGCCCTTCTGGGAGCGGAAGGGCTGGAGTCGAGGGAATGGTGGAGTCAACGATGAACCTCATCACTTCTGCCTGTAGCTCATCTATGCCTAGACGGAGGCCTCGACACGGCAGGCCTGCTGTACATTGGTGGTCAAAAGATATCGCAGACAAACGAGGCGAGTGTCATAGACTTTGATGTGCAGCTCAGCGCTCGAGAAACGTAGAGGAAGCATCCAAGAGGACAGCAGCATACAGATCAGCGAAGAAAGAACTCCGAAGACTCATCAATGAGAGCAAGGCACGCTGCTGGCGAGAAATTGTGGACGATGTGAACAGGGATCCTTGGGGGCTCGGCTACAAGGTAGTATGGCGCAAGTTCGGTACCTCACGGAAGCCGTGTTTACTTCAAGCAGATAAGATGGACGGCATTGTGCAGGCACTTTTTCCAACTCACCCTGTCCGTGTTGATGCTGCCCACGAGGTCGACTCAGGCGAATGTCTATCGTTCACTAAAAATGAGCTGGGGGATGCGGTGCTTTCTATGAAAGCTCGAAAGGCACTAGGACCAGACGGCGTTCCAACCGAGGTGCTACAAATGGTTTTCCATGCTTGCCCTGACTTGCTACTCAATGTGTTCAACGCTTGCCTTAGAGAAGGTGTATTCCCATCTCGCTGGAAGGTGGCGAGGCTCACATTGATCAGCAAGAGAAAAGGGGACCCGGGGCTGCCATATACATACCACCCGCTTTGTATGCTGGACACAGCCGGGAAAGTGTTCGAAAAGCTCATCAAGAGAAGACTTAGTGACGCAATTCGTGCTGCAGGGGACCTATCTCCTCGGCAGAATGGCTTTAGAGCAGGGCGATCCACTTCCGATGCCATCATGGAAGTGGTGAATGCAGTCCGTCGAGCCGAAGCGAACAAAACTGAAAAATGCCTTCAACTCCGCCAGATGGTCGGATATTCTTGGCACATTGGAATATTTTTTCCGATTGTCAGGGTATCTGATGCAGATTTTGAGGGATTACTTGAAGAACCGCAGTCTGCTCTATGACACGCAAGATGGGCGGCGCAGCATGGAGATAACGTCTGGTGTAGCGCAAGGCTTCTCCTGGGACCAAACTTGTGGAACGCCTCATATGACGGACTATTGAGGCTTGAGCTGCCAGATGAGTCGCGCTTGGTCGGCTATGCAGATGATATAGCAGCACTGGTCGCCGGACGCACAGTCGAACATGCGCAGCGCAGACTGGGAATGCTAATGCGTCAAGTGAGGGAATGGATGACCACCCGCGGGTTCAGTTTGGCACTAGAGAAAACCGAGGTGGTTATTCTCACGAATAAAAAAATTCCAACGGTAATTCCTTTGCAGATCGGAGATGCGACTGTTGAGTCTAAACTTGCAATACAATATTTGGGACTATTGATCGATTCCAAAATGAACTTTTCGGAACAGATCAGGGCGACGGCGAAAAAGGCCGCGATAGGCGTCTCAGCTCTAAGTCGGCTAATGTGCAACATCGGTGGGCCCACACCGAGCAAACGCTGACTTCTCATGAGTGCTGTACAGTCAGTGCTACTGTACGGCTCTGAGGTTTGGGCCGGAGCTCTCAGTAAGGAGCTGTACCGAAAGCGCTTGGCCCAGGTACAGAGACGAGGAGCTTTGCGTCTGTTGCAAAGCTGGAGTTGCGTCTGCATACCGCACTTTCTCTGAGTCGGCGGTGCTGGTGATCGCAGGAGTGATACTCATCGCCCTCCTTGCTAGTGAGAGATGGAGAATTTATGACCGAAAAGTGGAGGGCTCAAGAGATGGTGTCAACCGAGAGAAGAGGCAGCGCACAACACTCGAGTGGCAACAGTCCTGGGAAGGCGACTCTAATGGCCGCTGGACTAGGATCGCGACTCTAATGGCCGCCTTAGAAGGGACGTGGGATCGCGGCTAAATCGAAGGCACGGTGAGACTGATTATTACCTTACCCGGCTTCTTAGCGGGCATGAGTATTTCCAGTCTTACCTGCACAAGATTGGTAAGTCACGGTCCCCAGACTGCAAGGAAGGATCGTTTTAGTTCTTAATCTTTACACAATGTGAATCTAATTTAATAATTTGTTTAATTCTATAGAATATTGTTATTTAGACCTTATTTGAATTTATTTTATAAGGGATTCATTTTTGAGGGGGCGTATTGAATTCTTCAAAAATGAATGAACCATGCTTTATATTTATTATATTTGAATAGGTATTTATTTCTAGTTTCAAATGTCTGTTGTCTTTCTAGTTTTTAAATATAACAAAACGTTTATAGTGTTTACAAGAAAACATTCCTGATCCTAATTTTATGGCCAAAACACTTGCGTCAAACAAGGAATCCTTTCTTGTATTTGTTTATTAAGATCTGTACATAAGTATGGCATGTGTTTATCATCTACGCATTTTTCTTAAGCCGTGTATCCATTTATTTGAACAAGAAGGAGAAGGGTCTAGGACTCTATGGTTGTAAAATTAGGTGTTAAGTTAAGGGATAAGGAGTTGAGTAACGTCTCTCTGACCAAAATGATTCATCTTGATGCAATTCTTTTAAAATAAAAAATATTAGTTATCAGATAACTGTATTATAATTTTTATTACGTAAATTACCTATCGTTAACCTCCAAGACGAAGGTATTCAATCTTCCCTCTCTCTCTTTTCTTCTCATTTCCCTTTTTCATTTTTTTTCTTTCTTTCTTTATCTAATTTCTACTTCCATTCTTCTTTTCTTTCTCTCTCTCCATTGTATATAGTCACACACCCGAATCGTAGAGTAGAAGTGGTTTTATGGGGCTTTCCCCTTCAAAATATAAACGTTATCTAAGATTTAGGCAAGACAACAATTAACAACATAGTATGCGTGAAAGAATGAGTGGTGAAAAATTTTCAGTACCGATGTACAGATTTAATATTAAGATTAAAATAAAATATCTTTGTAACTGTAAATTTTCAATATTTTGCCTCAATAAAGAACTTATCTTCAAAAACTTGTCTTCTTTTCAAAAACGGTCGACTCTGAAAATCTGCAGCGAAAATAAATGTACTGTGGACGCGGAATTCCATTCATTCAAATTCACAATTTTCATTCGTTTATTCGAAATTCATGAAAAATTAGACATTATATTTTACCAAGGTTTATACATTGTTAATTTATTCTTTGCAATAAGATGTCTAAAATCTCATCAAAACAAAACTTTAAAATCCGTCTGCCTTTCAAAAATGGTTGGGGCAATTTTATTTTTTAAGTGATGTTCGAGATCCTTTATTATTCACAGGTATTATTGAATGCAGAATATGTCTATAAAATTTCCTTAAATCTTTATTTTTCCACTCTTGTTAGAAACGTTTAATTGTTTCCAACTAAATGGTTTTCAGTAAATTTCCGGAACTTTTTTTATTTTTGTGTGAACTCGGACAATTTTTCTCGGTTTCCGTTTTCTACTTTCTGCGTAACATTGAGAACAGTACCCAGTATTTCGACAAGTTCGCTTCAGTACAGAAAGTAATCCCTTATTAAGGAATCAATTTTACTTAGGACACTCAATACCGTCACTTGGCAAACCAACGACAACACGACATGCTTAATTTAAATATTAGAAATGTCCGTTTTATTCCGTACCCGAGGTTCCAAAGTGGCCTTTTCCTAACAACTTAATTAATTAGCATTCCGCGCTTGGTGTTCGAGAAACAAAAGAAATCATCCTGCAGCCTCATTTTTCTACCAAAAAAATAATAATATCCTGAGAGCCCATAAGGCTGCAACAACTTTACTTTTTTACCGCACAAAATTATAAATTGCTCCGTATTATGCCAATGCTCCCAAAAGTTTAAGTGGGCGTCTGGTCGAGCAGATGAGGAATAAGAGCGGAGGATAATATACTTCCTTCCTCGTTTAAGTACAGACCTGATTCATTCGTCATTTCGTCTTGTAAAAAGTCCTTCAGATTGCCATTTCTCGTTTGAAATATATGCATGATACCGAAGAAATTTGAGGATTAGACAATGTTCAAGTTTTTATATCCTCATCGCGTCGGCGAAAAGTACGTTCTATTGTTGCATTATTCAATTTTAACGTGTAGGTGTTACCGTTTTGTTTGATTTAATAATAGTAAAATTTCTTTATTGTTTGGAAAAATTTACAGCACTTAGCTAATATATTAAAGTTATCTACAGTATTGTCCTATATATTAAATAGATGTTTTTGTTTTTTTGTAAATGTAGTATATTTACATTAGTAGAGGAAATTTTGAACTCTAACGTAAACTGCTACCTATCTGAAAATCTATTTAATTATTACTTTGGAACTTTTAATAATTTATTTTTTATAGTTATTATTGTTTTCACTCGGCTGCGAACGCATAATCGATTTGATCGACCTGTTATTCCAAATCCTGAAGATGTATGGATTCGACTCGTTTTCAGCTTTAGCTGGCAGATTTTCTCTGCGCGAGTTCGCGAGTTTGTTAAAACGGCTCATGCAGTTTGCGTGATGAGAAATAAAAAGGTTTTTTTATACGAATTTTGAATACCGATTGACTTGAAGCTTTGCTTTCAAATATTTAACAAAATGGCTCCAAGTAGGCGCTCCGTATAATATTATAGGCTAAATGACCGTCTTTAAAATTAATATGTTATTTTTAAAAGCCCGGACCTTTTATTGGTTAGTGGGTATAATTGCAATACCTAAATGAAAACCTTAGTTTTACCAACATTGATTCTTCTTTTCCATCTGTGAAAAACTGGTACATTTTTTCTAAGTGGGCTATTATGGTACGTGAGTCAGTTTCTGAAAAATAAATCAGGCATTGTCTTCAAAAGCAGCTATTTGAAACTGCTCATTTACACGGAGATCAGACGTATAGACATTGAATAGCGTTGGGCTCAGACTGGAGCCTTGAGGTACGCCGACAGGAATACTTCTCACAGTAGATATACTACCTCGAAATTTCACCATGAAAGTTCTAAAGGAAGCTATTAGATCGGAAGCTATTAGATTAAGCAAGTTTAAAATTGAAGTTCTGTTTTTTTTTGGAGTTTTGCACTATTATAACATTAATAGTAAACCTTCGTGCCAGACTTGCAATTATCGAATGATTTCACAATATAAACGAAGTCCATTAAAACTTGTTACTTTATAATCAGAGCAGACTTTACGTCATTCGATACGCGATACAGCTGGTGCTCTGTTGAATATCCTTGCTTAAACCAAACTAAAAGTTTGGAATTATATTGCTATCAAAACCTGGTAATTGGCTTATTGGCGTTCAACTTTCTGGCGCATGTGGTTCTTTCCCAAGCTTAAGAATTAGTAAGACAACTGCTTGCTTCCAGAAAAGTGGCAACTGAGAATAATTTCTTTCCTTGGAAGATTTTTCAACGCAAAATTCGGAGTCTCCTTGCGTTATAGTCCAAGCTATTGAGCATATGGTTCCAGGATGGATTCTGCAGGTTTGTGATTTTGTTCGAATGGCTGTAGTTAGTGTGTTTACGCCAAACTTCAAAGCTGGATCTCTTGATCTTTGTCATTTTCTTCTTAGCTTGTTTCAAATGTGAATGAGCATCAGAGCTTTTTGACCTAATGACAAGCTTATAAATTTTACATTCACTGTTGACACACTTTCTATAGCCCACTAAATAATGTTTCTAAACCTATTGACTTTTTCTACCACATGCACTGTATACTGGGGATTTAAAGTATTACAGGTGTTCGAAATTTCCTTCAGCTCGCTTTTTAGAAGCAGAAGGTTTGATCGGGCTTATGACGATATACCCTCATTTAGTCTAATTTAAAAAGGACTCTTAAAAGAGAGGATGATAGCGTTTGTAATAAACTAATATCAGATGGGCCATATTGTCATCACCAAATATAATATCAAGCGTTGAGCCGGAGCCTATAGCCGAATAAAATGCAGGTTCATTCGCGGAGTGGATAAATATTGGATAGTCTAAAAAGTATTGAGCGTTTTTGTCACTAGATGGTGTTTGTTGTCATATATCGGGCAATACTATATTAATACAGATTGAGTCAGACTGACATGCGTTTGAAAGGTGACATTTTTGTCTACAATTTTCATATGGACAATTTTGTAATTCGTCATTCATGTCAAAAGTTGTATTCATTTAACAATGACTGAAAGGGTGTAGCCGGATAAGTATGACGAGTTGGCCCCAAAAAAGGAATCTATATCGAAACCTACGTTTTAATATTTATTTGATGTACAAACGTGATTTATGTACATTTCGTGTCCGGCTTCGGCTTTGACCTTGAGATATAGGAAAAAAATAACCGTACGCATAACAATTTTTCAAAAAAATTAGTCTCAAAAACTAATTAAGCTAGAGAAGTGAAACCAACGAGAGCCTTTTTTAAGATTTTTAAGAATAATTTTTCATAAAAATAAAATAAAAAGTTAATTAATAATAATTAATTATTAAAAAGTCTCTGTAAGTTACAATCACGCAAATAATATATGTTATGCTCCTTTACGTGCACTATCAAGCGTAAATTGCGTGAGAAAAAATTGGTGCAACACTTTGAAAAAAAATAAAATGTGATTCGCGCCTTGTCATGTACAGGTATGCACGTGACTACTTTTACGTGGGTGTTCCGTCTCGTAACATGCATTAGAGATAGTATCCTTCACCGATCTATTTATTTATTTTGTGACTTTACTACTTCATTGCAAGTAATTTCATTAAAACCTAGGCCGACATTCCAAGAACCAAAAAGTGCAAAATAATCAGTGATTGTTATTTACATTGCTGGATGGTTTAGAAAATATGTTTTGAATTTTTAATTCGATCAACATAATCAAATGATAACTGAACAATTTAATAGAGAGTAGAACTATAGTGAGATAATAAACTGAAACTACCTGAGAAAACCGCTTTATTCCATATATGTTTAGACGCGACAGTGTGCAAGGTTGTAAGCAAATACGTTCGGACTTAGTTTCACGTTGTTTATTAAAGCACATACCTTACCAACATCGCATTGTCATCGATATTGTTCTAAGAGGTAGCTTTGTGAGTTGGATTCTTTGGTATTTTGTTTCAAGATTCTAAAATTCGTAACAGCTAAGCCAAATTGTTATTAGTAATGTCGGACAAGTGTAAAAACTGTAACAAGTCCCTTTGTGTAATTAATGATTATAAAAAAGTTATAAGAACTGAAAAGATGCTAAACTCATCCTATATATTAACAAAAAAGCTTCTCGTTCAAAATGCACATCGTTTGCGGAGGTGCTGTTAGGCACGGAAGTATGCAATGAAGAATCAGCGACTACTGGAGTGACAGAAGAAACTTATGTTAACTCCAAGGATTCAAATACAGCGACAGCGATATTACTTATTAATATCATCTGTGCGAAGACTATATTGAAATTCCATTTCAACGTGTTGCATCTGCTCGCAGGTTTTGCATTATATGTAAAAAAAAACAACTGATCTCAAGACAATATGTTTAGAAACACGAATACAAATATTCATAAAAAAATATTCATATCAAAAAATGATCGGTGATGTTCGCCGTATTTAATAGGAAAATATGTTTATGAAGGTGATTTATCTCATCTACGTATAGTTTCTAATACCGTTGCAAAAGAAAAAACAGAATTGACATTAGATTTTGTTTTTTGTTGTTTATTTATATATATATATATATGTATACGGAGCGTCTTATCATACTTTTCTTATTTTATTCACATTGAATACAATTTTTAATATAGCCCCTAATAAAAGTTTTATTTACACCGTCAATGGACGAACCAATATTTTGGTTTATCTCACCAGCACTAGTTGAATTTTAATACGTTAAAAAGGGCATATCGCCTTTCCTCCAGTATAAGTTCATTGGTCGGTAGAAAACAACACTAACTAACTGTAAAATACATTGCGGCATTCGAGATCTTACAAGCCGTACACGATATTTGTTCTCTTTGTGTAATTCAGTACACATATATTTCCCCTTCAAAATGGATTTTGATAGATTAGTGGCAGTCAGTCAGAATAATGACAATGAATTTGAATTTACTAATATAGATGTGCGATATAATAAATAATAAATGAAATATGTATACGTTGAATTCTACCACTGTAAATTACTTCAACTCATTTAGCTACAATTAATAACAAATTGACACGCAACAGCTTTGAGAATAAATCGAGTGCAAAGGTTCATATAATTATTTTAAGACACACTTCTATATCGGCAACACTTATAAGCAAAATCAGCAACTTGGAACATGATTTAGGTGTAGGGAGTCTACTCCGGCAACATTATTGAGTTGTTTCGTGCCTGTAGGAGCACTTTGGATGCGAGTTTTCACGCGGAAAGTTGAAATGGAAGGGAAAGCGACGTCTGTCTTTTCATTTGTTCTGGAAATTTTAAGGGAGCTTTTTTATTCACCCAACTAGGTTACAGCAAGACCAAATCAATGCTAACTTGGAGTAATCCAATTTTCAAGATTTTCATATTGAAATCGACGCTCTTATCATTACAACATAGAATTTGAGAGATTGAAATTGAGATGATAAATTCAAAACGACGATCACGATGGGGTGTACTGAGGAGAAGACGATTCAACAGCAGGAGCTTAACGTTGTTTAGCATTCTCAGCGCAATTTAAATTTGCGATGAGTACAAGGTTTACAATCAAGGGATTGCCAAAATTTATTTACATGAGCATATCCCGGAAGTTTTTGATTAATGTCAAGTTATAACTCAATTTGTTTTCAAAGGAATTTTCAAAATCTTTAGGGTTTCATGGTACAGATTAATTTTGCAGATGCATTTTCTTGACTTTTTCAGTAGTTTTTGCTAATACATAATTATGGTAAACAGAGTATGCCAGGTAAATTTTGGTTTTGTGTTAGCGGAAATTTAAAATGATTGAAATGAAATAATTTATTCATATTATTTTTTAATTTTTAAATTACTTTTAATTTTTTATTACTCCATACCTTTTTTGGTTATAGAGTTCGATTTCAATAAAATGAACTTCAGTATAACTATCGTATAGTCATTGTACTCAATTTTTTTTTTATTTAGCCTGTAAAAATCTTGGTGGTCTTTGTAGCGAAAGTATCTACTTGCCATTATGGTCTTTGAATGATAGTAAATATTTTTCAATGAAATAATTTCAAATTAAAACATTTGTTCAAATTCAAATTAAATTAGTATTTTAGTTATGTTAAAAACCTATTAATCAATCCCACTATAACAGTATGCATAAAACATCCTTTATTGAAAATTATAACCAATCAACGAATACTTGCGACAAGGAAAAATGTTTTTCTTACTTTTTTACAATCAAACCTCTGAATCTTTCTTAACCCTTTGCACTCCAGACCATCCACAGACCCTCCATTTACAGACGCTCGTATTATTTAGTGCAGCTTTGGAACTAAATAACGGATTCTAATGATATTGGACTTGTATCAATTGGTTGACATCGAGAAATATATATTTGCAAAAAAACAATCAATATTTTATTTTTTATAATTTTGTACAGTATGATAGAGCTTAAAACCCTCCCCAACATGGATTGCAGGCTGATTTACGCACGTTTGACAATAATAAGTTGTTTGACGTCTGCCACCGAGTGTTTTCCTGACAGCACAGACAATGCAATCTCTTTTTTTGTGCCATATCGGAAATATGTAGTTTTTATCTAATCTATTTTTTACAGAAGATGTGGATGGACGCATTCTCGACTCACGAAAATCACCTCGGAGCTGGTCAGTGAGTGATTTGACGAACTTGTAGTGCGTCATTGGCTTTTGATTGTTTCCTCTGAGATATGGTACATAATGTATGAATCAATCACACACATCTCCAACTCCCAAAAAATAGTTTCCTCCACCATTTCAGAGACTTGCGTAGAAAACAATACGTCGAAGGGTAGGTACTGATCCGCAAGATCAACTACACCCGTATTTGCTGTATATTGTAATACCATTTCAGGCTTATTTACTGTTACAAAATCTCCACCACGTAATATTCTGCGGATAGATTGCATACTTGTGCTGTAATAATTAGTCAGCATTGTGATTATGCTTTTATCTTTCCACGCAAGGAGCACAGTTCGATTCTTTCTATATGCAACTGTTTTTCTTGTTAAAAACTTTGGTTTTTTATTTTTTTAGGCATCAATTCATCTTTAGCAATTTTTCTGCTAAGAGAATGCTGGTGTAGTACCTGTCAGTATACATGTGGTATCCTATTGCATTAGGAATTCTGTCTAACAGCTTCTGATATAAGTGTAGTGGAATCCTGGTTGTTACTGGAAGATCAGGCCGGAGAATATTGACGGATGTTATGATTATGGCATCATAACATCCGAAGTATTGTAAATAAATATCCAGTTTTTGAATCCACTAGCGCTTATATGCGTACACCCCATTCCGATGGCTTGCTTGAATTATAAGTAATAAATGCTATTTTGCTTTTGAATTTTACAACAGATTTATCGACAGTGACTGCTTCATACAGTATAAAATACTGTCTAAACTTGGCATCTATGTATTCTAAATAATTGTTGACCTTTTGCATATGAGTTCTAAGCGTCGCATTCCTTTGTGTGGGTTGCGCCAAATGTAGCATCCGGAATATTTGCATTAATCTGACCCTAGTGAATGTTTCCTAGTGAATGTCGAGTCCCCTAAAAGTTGCCTATTTCTAATTTCTTTCTTGGTATAATTGTTCGTTTCTTTTATTATGCTCTTTACTAGTTCATCTGTAAAGTATAATGTAGAATAATATATGTGATCTTTCACACTATTTGGCATCACTATATCGGGTCACTTCTTCTACTCAGTGCGATTGACTGAATCCGCACTTACCAAACCCACAGTGCTCAGTCAAATGGCTCGAATCTTCGATCCGTTGGGCTACCTCGCACCAGTTACCCTCTCAGCCAAAGTATTTTTTCGTCGTCTATGCCAACTCCATCTAGATTGTGATCAAGGTTTGCTTTTCAAGTTAAAAGCACCTTGGTTAGATTTTCAAGCTCAACTACCATCTTTAGTTGAAGTACCTGTCCAACGTTTCATCACTGAAGCTTGTTGCGCATCTACTTACTACATGGTCGGTTTCTGCGATGCATCGGAATCCGGCTATGCAGCCGTCGTCTATCTTCATACTTCCGATTTGTCTGGTTATCGGTATGTTAGTCTTCTAGCAGCTAAGTCCAAAATCGCTCCTTGCAAGGCAAAAACTCTACCACGATTAGAGTTATGTGGTGCCCATCTGCTGTCCAAGCTGATGCACATATGGCTACTCAATTGCTTCAACATCAGAACTTCGGGCTCATAGCATTCTCCGATTCCTCTGTTGCCCTCGCTTGGAACCGCGGTGAAAGCCACAAGTGGAAAACTTTTGTGGGCATTCGCGTGGCTGAGATTCAAGATCTGGTGCCACCCAGTCGCTGGAGACATGTCGTCTCTGAAGAACATCCAGTTGACTGTTCGTCTTGCGGACTGTTACCCCGTGAAATTCATCATCATCCTTTGTGGTGGCACGGACCAAGTTGGCTTTCACCTCCTCCATCGTCTTGGCTGCTTTCCTCTTGTGACTCTTATTCGTTAAATAGCGTGAACTCCGAAGCCAAACCAGTGTCAGTCCTCATTCTAGCAGCCATTGCATATGAGCCAGCTATCATCGAACGATTTTCATCTTTCCTGCACCTTCCACCTTCAACGCGTTATCGCATTTTGTCGCCGCTTCGGTGTAACGCAAGGCGGCTAGAACCACTTCGTCCTGGCTGCTTATCCTCTTTTGAACTCCACGGGGCAGAATGCTGCGCAATTCGTTTGGTCCAAGCGCAACATTTTGCCGAGGAAATCGTGGAACTCCAGAAATTATCCTCTCGGCATTTTCTGATCATGAAGCTTCATCTATTTCTTGTTGAACACTAGGTCATTCGTGCGGGTGGTTGTCTCTATTCATCTCTCCTGCCTTACCAGCAAAAACATCCTGTACTCTAATAATTGACGATGCTTATTTTGGTCACGTTCACGCTGGTGCTTTGGCAACTCCCTCGTTCATCCGACGCCAATTCTGGATACTCGATGGACGTAATGTGGTTCACCTTCGTCTGCGTTAATGCAATCGGTGCTTCACCTGTAAGCCTCGACCCATCATCCAGCCAATGGGCAATATTCCTCTTGAGTGAGTATCCTCAATGGCTTTCACAACCACCTGAGTTGATTATGCTGAACTCATCTACGTTACCATTGCGAGACTGCGGAGAGCCGTCTGCAGGAAAGCCTATTTGGTGGTCTTCATCTGTTTTGCCACCAAGGCTGTTCATCTGGAACTGGCAACTGAAGTCTCCCCGCCCGCCTTTATTGTTGCTTACTGTCGTTTCGTTGCCTGTAGAGGCAATCCCTCTGTCATCTTCTCAGACAATAGCTTGAATTTCGTCGGAGCCAGCAATCATCTCCGCGACCTAAGACGTTTGGACTCGACTACTCAACATCAGCAATGTCTATGTGACGCCGCATCTTCTTCTTGTAGAGGCTGGTGATTCATTCCGCCGGCTAATCCTCACTTTGGGGGTCTTTGAGAGGCCGGAGTAAAGTCCGCGTCAGTGATATTTTCTTATTTTTCGCCCCCTTACTTCGCCTCCACATCGCGATCTATCCTCTGGTTCCCTCAATCGCCTTTCACGTTGGCAACTTGTCCCAGGTTTGCAGCAGGACTTCAGGCAGCGCTGGCGAGTGGAGCAACCGCACACGTTACAGTAACGCCGAAAATGGCTCCACCCATGTACACCCATTCGCGTCGGGACCGTGGTCATCCTCCATGAAGACAATTTCCCTCCTTTTAAGTGGCCAATGGGACGCATTTCATCTGTTTTTCCCGGGCTGAGTTCAGTACGTCCTCCGGAACTCATCGTTGGCCTATTGCCAAGTTCTGCTCCCTTCGTTCCCAATGAAGATTCGTTTCATCTTCGCTCCTTGTGTCCTTATCATCATCTAGCATCTAGCTTCAGGGCGGGCGGCATGTTAAGTCGCGACCTTTTCAACCGCCCCCTTTTTCGATCGCGCCATTTTTCGAACCCGCCCTTTTGGCGTCTACCACGCAGTTCAGTCTAGTGAGCTGTCAATCTGAATCATTTTTCTAAAGAAGATCAAGTGAAATTCCAAAATTATCTTTTCAACCCAAAATCGATTCCAGTTTGTTATTCATGCAATTCCTCCAATTGCGGACGAACTAAGATTGAACAAGTATGTATGTCAGTACAGTAATGTGAATATGCGCTGATGATAAACGTGATTTTTTCTTCTTTATTATAATTTCATAGTTTTTATCCTGATGACATGAAGAAGTCAATGCATGTGAACTCTTATCAATCAATATTATAATGGTAAAAGAAAAAGCAATATATACCCAAATGCTTACAATACTCTACGGTTGGTGAATTATACGATTTGTTTGGAGTTACGATTGAGCTCCTTGACCTTATCCTTTCTATGCCGTTGCTTTCTTATGCCGTTGTATGCGATCCTAACGTACCATGGTGCTCAAATGATCTTTCTAATTTCGTTAATTTAATTTTGTTCCCGCTATCAATGGCGTTCCCAGCAGTATGATAGATAATCGAGAAGAACCACAGGATTCCCTTCATCGAAAAAGTTATTCCTAAACTGCAACGTATGTGAAAAGGCTTCAGCTTCACTCAATTTTCCATGAAGACCACTTGTCAGGGGTACCATGACTATATTTCTTAATCAGGAATATTCTGAGACACATTATATTATGCGATCCAGACTCGAGGCTCTATATGTAGCCTTGCTACTATTCGTTTCGTCTTGTTATTACATTCGTTATGTTCTTTTACTTACTATACCCTCCTTCTTATCCGGTTTTTGATTTCCTTATGGAGTTCAGGGCAATTAATTTCCATGCCATGTTTGAGACAGTGTGTTGTCCTCCTTTGCTGTTTTTATTTGTTTATTCTTCAATTATAGGAGTCAGTCGCTAACCGTTTCAGTTGTTTAAGATATTTTCTATGTTTGCTGCGACTTAAAATGCGTTTGATTCGTATTCTACTTGTAGGAACATTGTAAGAACTTTAATGAATTTCTTATAATCTGTGTGCGTTTCAGAAATGAGTTACACTTCCAAGTAAAGTACACTTCCACTTTTGGCAAAGGTTTTTTATATTTCATTATTCCTCGACAACTCCAGTACCTTGGTCATCTTGAAGGCTCTCTTATCATTAAAGGGACTGTGATTTTCAGATTGAGTTGCTGAAGCACAGCTATCTTCTTTGGGGGAACGGGCATGGAATCGACCTACAGTTAAGGTTGTAAGGCGTGGACACGGCGGGAATATCTCATCTTATTCCAGATATAAGAATAAGACTATTGCTTCAGAAAAAAAAAACATATTTATTCCAGAAAGGAATAAGTATTATTTGCAAAGGATATGAGGCTCTCTAGTAACTAAGTTAGTTACTAGAGTTACTCTACTCTAGTTACTCTAGTAATTAAGGAAAATCACTAGCTTTGAAAATAACTAAATGCAGCACTCACGGAACTCAGTCGGGCCAATCTGTTTGTGCTTCAACGGACATTCCTGATTTTTCACAATACAAGAATTTATATACAAAAGATATTTAAGAAAATTTCAGAAAAAATAAAATTTATAGAGTTAGATACATTTATGCGGACGAAAGCAAACATGAAAGAAAACGCATTCACTACCATCTTCGATACTTTCGATTTAATTAAATTATAAAAAATTTGTCGAAAGATTTAAAAAACTTTTTAGATTAAACGTTAAATTTTGCGTTGCAGGAATTTGTTATCACTTGTTAACAAGACTCATGATAGAATAAGAATAGCTTAAAATGAAACGTCATTCAATTTGGCTCTATTATTTCTAACACTAATGCGAGACATTTTACCCTATAATGTTAAGTTATCTATGGCATACATAGAGCACTACGATATTTCGTTGTTAGCAAACGACTACAAATCGGTTCAATATTTCTACATATTATTTGCCCTCCACTCCAAGGTGGATCGGATCATATGCTTTGAAAATGCGCTCAATATTTCTACTTTGAATCTTTTCCTATGTATATTGCCTCGAGTTCTCTCTTGATCTTTTGGTTTTTTTCCTGTCTATTCAAAAAGTTGCTTCCTTCCACAGAGGCAATTGCATTGAGAAATAACAAGTCGGAAGTTTGTGGCTACCTCCACTTCAAATCTAGATGGAATTCTCATTCTTTTCGACAATTGGTTAATATTTATAATTTATTAATTCTTTTATGCTGTACTATCCGTTTCCTAGGTCTTCTCTGAGTTTCATGATCCAAAATGTATCTGAATTCCCTAGCTTTCTCATGATTCAGATCTGTTAATTATCCTTAATTTGACTTAATTTCTATTTTTGTCCCTCGTAAATTTGTTTGCCTACCGATTATCACTTCACTTTGTTTGTGTCTCCTGATTTTACTTCTCTACGTTGTCTTGAAATATGATTGGACCGTTTGGCTCATTAATATTTTCGCATTCGGCTTACCTCCTGAACCATTTAGGTCTCATTTAGTCCGCGATGAATGCGTATCAGCAAATACCACCTTACCCACTGTTACGAACGATTTCGCCTTGCACGTGTATTCTGTTACTACTGCGTACGACAGTTTGTCCTAAGTATCGCGATCCTATCCTATCCTAAGTAGCGCGAAGGAAAAACTCTACTTCGCACGGGGCGCATGCACCGAACTTATTGTCACTGCATAATATGACTTTGACGAAAAAACCAATAGCAGTTGATTATTTTCAAAAGTTTTAAGGAAGATTCAGAGACCAATATATCGCATTAAACGACAAATGCCATTTTTCGACTTCTTGTATGTTATTATTGCGGACATGCTCCAAATTAACCGACTGTATAAACCCTATATTATACATATTATTATAATATATTATATTATACTTTTAAGAGGCATAAAGTTTTAAGATGTTATAAAATACAAATAAATTGTTTTCAGAACGAAAAATTATAGGCTCATCAAATGCTTCTTTCTATAAGTCAATGATTGTATGGCATGTCGCAGCATCCTGTGCAAACCATAGGTCCTCTGCATTACGCCGAGTCGATTCCGGAATGAGCACGTCTTGATAATGGACTTATAGCAGTCACCATTGACTGTTCTGTTATCGCCAGCAGTATTTTTGAAGACATATGGACCAATTATTCCACCGGCACATAAAACACACCAAAAATTTTGAAGTGAGCCTAATTGGTACACACCCAATCTACGTCGTTTCGTTGGGCTTCAATTTCAATTCCACGAGTTGGACTTTGAAAGCCACTAAACCAATCTCCTTCTGTAAAATCTTCCATTATGTGGATGGGCACAGGTGTAATTGTTGCGCACGAGGTCGAATGTCTTTCTTGGGTCTTAATCGATGCCACACTCTGCAGCTGCTATGATTTCTTCATAAATTGGGACGTGGTCTGGATGGATTTGCTGAATAATTTGCTGTTTTCATTTTTTCATGTCTATCAAATGAAAATCACGGTCATTCGGTAGAAAGGAATGACCCGATACCAAAAATTTGTGGTCTATCGTTTCAATATTATTATTCGATGAGTGGGCAATTTTCAGCTATGTCAATGCTACTTTAATGTTGCGATTAAGGCCTGAACAAGTATCACTGTAGGCTATTACGTGTTTTTGAGAAGCTAAGATATCTTCCATATGCGCTAAAATGCACGATGCTACTTCCTGTGCACCTCTTGAAGCTGTTGTTTCATCCCATACATACATTTTGACATTGTCACCATTGAAATTATGGAAACCCAAGTTGGAAACGTGCATGTTTCGCGTATAATAGGCTAAGGAAACAGACAGTTTAGGATACGGTAGTGCTTTTTGCAAATCAAATGAGAATCCACAATGTTCCGTGGAATTTTCTTTTGCTTTCTTTTGGTCCTCTGCAAGACAGTTCGTAGCTTCTTCGGCATTTTGGAAATGTACATCCTGGCTTTTTCTAAGATGTAATTTCTCTTCCTCATTATTGCAAGCTTCGATTTATCCTTTGAGTAAATAACACTTTTGGCATGTGTCTTTTCGAGGAGCATGGAAATTTAAGTTAAATTCAGTGTTAAATATTTTCCTGTATATCCATTCCTTAACAAAGGATTGGTTATTTTCTTCACATTTCTCTACATACAGGCTATACATTTTTCGAATATCTAATTCAGGACTCAAATTTTTTCGACCAGGAGTGTGATGAGCCCGAATATAGAGGCTCTCGTATGTTGGGAAACTTAAAATATGCTCTCGTACAGCTTTTATTTTAAATTCATTTATTTTTCGAGAAGATCCAGGCATCTTACCACGACGATCAGTTCCAGTAGTTTCAGCATTCAGAGCTCGAGTAAACCACTGTACAGAAATTTTATGGGTGTCTAAAAGAACTTTCTGCAAACCGACACTACTTCTGACTTATTGGTTATTGACACAAACTACTTGTTCTGGGCCACCTTTGTTTAATTAATTGTTGATGAACTGTAGAACACAGGTATAGTATCTGAGTACAAAATCTTTAAGTTTCCAGAAATTATCAAAATTAAATTTTCTTTCATTATGTTCTACGCGATCTAAACATTTTTTTAAGCAAAAGCAATCCTTATTTTCAAAAATTTTGGCACTCACAAGTTTTGATTTTTTTGTCTTGTATTCTTCGCCACTATTTCTCTTAATTATTCTAATACGTTCCGTGTGGAACGTATTAGTGTACGGACGTGCTAAGTGATTTTCCCGGAATTCTGTTATTCACTAAAATGAATTTGACAAGAAAAAAAAAACACAACAAGTGACAGATCAGATCCGACAAAATTCATACCGACAACAACAATTAAAATTAAATTTGCAGGTAACACACTCCCTGACAGTGTTAAAACGGCATACATTATAAACAAAGTTGATTACTTTAAATTTAGACCACGTCAATGCCAGAACTGTGGTAGGCTTGGACACTCCAACATTTTGTGCACAGACAAAAGTAAAACATGTCTCAAATGCGGGGAACAAACCTGCAACAGCCATTGCAACATCATTAAGTGCTTATTATGTTAGAATACGGAAGGCGACGCGACAAACCGAAAATGCATAAAATGGTCACAACATATAAGCGAAGTGGGAACAAGCTCAATCTTGAACGTTTCTAATAGGGAAGAAAGGGCAATTATTCACAAAAACAAATATGCCAGTCTTGATCTCCAAGATATCACAGATATGAACTTCCCACAATTTCAATTAGTTAAAACTTATAACAATATTCAGAGAAACCCGATAAGGGATGTGCAAACAAAACCAATGAAAGTTACATGTGCCCAAATCACAACTATCCTTGCAAATAATGTGAAACATACTGATATTAATATTAGATAACAGCCAATAAAACCGTCACCGGAAGTAACCACACACACAATCCAACCTATAACTCAAAATCCACACAAGACAAACGAGTTAGAAAGAATTCTAGCCAAACTTGTAGAAGGCATTAAAACATTTATAGAAGACAATAAAGAAACCCAAGTATTAAACACCGGAAGCTTAATAAAATTAGTGGAAAACACAACAAACAAGACAAAAGAGAAAGAAAAACCCATAGACATAATATAAGAAACTCATAACAAATCAGACAACTTATGGAAATTCTTCAACTAAATATACAAAGTCTAACCACACAAAAGGATAATCTTAAACACAGCCTACAGAAGAATAATATTACAGCGGCCCTACAGCAAGAGATTCTGGGCAATTATCAATACCTTAACAAATTCTTTAATTACAATGTAATCTATCAGCGCAGAAGGGATAATATAGGAGGCGGAGTTGCAATCGTATTGAAAAATATAAAATTTAGACAAATAATCCATAATAGCAAATTGGAAGCCGTTATCTTCGCCACAACAAACCTGAAGAACAATATCACGCTGGCCTCACTTTATGCACCACCGTCTTTAAATTCAAAAGAATTCAAAACAAAACTCGAAAAACTGGACGGTGCACTTAACTAGGTGCACTTGACCTAAATGCTAAGAATAAAGCATGGAGAAATAATATCAACAACGCCTTGAATGGATAAACTACAATATACTTAACACAGGCATATTCACATATAGGAGAACGACTAATGAAGGAACCATCAAACAATCAGCCTTAGATATCTCTTTCTCCAACTTGCAAAACTCGAACATTATTTGGAAAGAACTTAAAGAGGATACTTGCAACAGTAACCATATACCTATACATATTAGGATACCTGTATCAGCGGACACTTTTTTTAGCATGACAGATCATTGAAAAATCAATCAAGAAATCCAAAACAATAGCCCGGGCAATAACCTTAGTGACATCTACATGAATTTACAGGAGATCATTTACAATAACACGGAAAAAAGAAAATTCAAATACCCCTCCGACTACTGGTGGAACAGCACGTTGAAAACATTATGGAAAAATAAAAATAAAGCTCTTAAAAAGATTTACCAGGATAAAAGTCTTAAAAACTGGTCTGAGCTACAGGAGCGAAGGCATGAATGGAAGGTTAAAGTCCTAGAAGCTAAGAAATTAAGCTGGGAGGCCAAAATAATGGACATATGTAGAAGGAACAACTCAAAAGAACTGTGGAAATTGATAAACCAATGCAAGGGAACAAACAATGTAAAAGAATACACACCACTCGATGACACACAGATGAAGAACTTCCTTGTAGGGATTAAAAACGAAAGTTATCATGCAACTCATCTCACCCCCATGGAAACCCCCCCCCCCCCACTAAAGACACCATTACTTTGACACATAACGAATTAGAGGACGTACTGACTAGATACAACAAATCTACTGAGGACTGTATTTAACTATCACACCAACGGACTTCTTAACGCATACAACGATACAATTAACAACTGCCTGATCCCTGAATCGGCTAGACACATCAGAATTGTACCAATACTAAAACCCCACAAAGACAAACTAGACATTGACAGCTAGAGACCGATTTCGGTTTACTACCCAGTACCCCCAACATGTACAAGTTTGACATAGCAAGAGAACTCTCGACCAAAGAAAGAGCCGAGTACCTAACGGCCAAGGAAATAGACAAGCAAATTCACTTAAATGGCCTCAAAAAAGCGGACATATACAACGACCCGCCCTCTAAAAATAGCTACAACTACATACTCACAAAGTATCCCATACTCTTAACACATCTAGGCCCACCACTAAACATAAAAAAAACCGCCAAACATGAAAATTAGATGCCCCCCCTCAGAGACCCCCTTCTACAACTACATAAATACAGAAGCGATAGAACTCAGCAGTATTTTCAACAGCTACATTCAGGAATTAAAAACAACAAACGCAAAAATAATAATAACAGACGCGGCAAAAAATACGTTCGGGACTGGTATAGCTTATAAAGAAATTACAAGCAACATCAGTAACTCATACAATCTAAGGAACTCAGTCACAGTCGTCAATGCAGAATTAGCCGCAATACACGCAGCCCTCACAGAAATAGATTTATCCTCGACTACAAACTGCTATCTCTTTACGGACTCCTATTCCGGATCAACAAACATCAAACATTAACAACATAGCAAAAAATCAGTTGAAGATATCTGGAATTACATGAAGAAACATGCAAATGTATTTTTCAATTTAATCTGGGCTCCAGGACATAGAGGTATCACAGCACTCCATGAGGTGGAAAAGTTAGCCAAAGAAGGAATCCTAAAACAGACTCAGCTACACACACACACTATGAATTGGATGATGTCCTGAGTGACATTTACTCCGAGATTCACACAACATGGCAGGAAAAAGTTTCTCACATTATTGGTAATTTCAAAGCTAGCACTTGGACAAACGCCCCACACGTAAGGGATTCAAACAGACCTTGGTTTCATAAAAGAGCAATTAACCAAATCTCCTGTAAAAGCATAAATAGACTCCTAGTAAACAGATCCTATAATAAAGAGAGGCTACCTAAAATAAACAAATCAACGACGGATAAATGTCAACATTGCCAGGAACTAGACACGCCAAGCCACAAAATCTTTTATTGCTCTGAATATAACACACACAAGAAGAAATTTGAATTTTCCAACAAATACAACAACATAAATGAGTTACTAATAAAAAATGACAATAAACTCCTTGATGCACTCTGCAGCTTCCATGAACAAACAAAGATCTTTATAAGAAACACTTCAACAAAACTACACATACATTATTCCTAAAGTCACTATCAATCCTCAAGTTCCTAATATCCTAACCTGAATCAGGAATGATCATAAATACATTTATTTATAATCTTTTCCCTTTACGAAGCAACAAATAAGAAAAACGCTGGCATGTGCCTAGAGTGCCAGGGCCAACTTCTTTCTTCGGACTCCCAACCGAAGAACCACGAGAATTAAAAAAAATTTTTTTTCATTTCTTGCCCGTTTGCTTTTCTTATCTTTTTCTATTTGCACCATTTCTATTGTTTCACCTTGCACCATTTCTGGGGTTTCTAAATTTACAGTGATGTCTTGGTATGATTCATCTGAAGATGATAATTGCCTTATTCTTTTCCATTTCTTGGAAGTATTACGTGGTCGCATAACAACGCAGGTCGCAGATCAACATATTATCACATCACATTATCCGAATATTCATGTATTCACATAATAAGTACGCTGGCATTAACTTACCTGAACCGCTATCTGTTGACATAGTGGCAAAATATATAAACTATTTGCCGCCAATAATACAAGTTCCGAAGAGCCCAACTGAATTATATTTTTCAGAAGTTTTTGGTAGATCAATTTTCCCTTTTCACTTACAACTTATAAGAGAATTATACCCTTGCTAAGCTAACTCAGCGAAGACTCATGGGTGCGGAAGTTCTGATCCAATGTTTCGAATACCTCGATAGTGAATTTAATATTTTATAAAGAATTGTGGAAAGAGCTCAAGCTGGTTTCGAACACGCGTCCCTGCCGCTTCTCATCAGGTGCCAACTCACAGGCTGGGACGCGTCGATTGGCACTACCAGCTTAGGTGGATGTCGACTGGTTATTTACTAGTTATTAATATTGCTCTACAGCTTTGAACTTTTTCCTATATTCCAAATTGCCTTTGGTCTGGCTTTATCAATTTCAGAAGTTTTTGGTAGATCAATTTTCCCTTTTCACTTACAACTTATAAGAGAATTATACCCTTGCTAAGCTAACTCAGCGAAGACTCATGGGTGCGGAAGTTCTGATCCAATGTTTCGAATACCTCGATAGTGAATTTAATATTTTATAAAGAATTGTGGAAAGAGCTCAAGCTGGTTTCGAACACGCGTCCCTGCCGCTTCTCATCAGGTGCCACTCACAGGCTGGGACGCGTCGATTGGCACTACCAGCTTAGGTGGAAGTCGACTGGTTATTTACTAGTTATTAATATTGCTCTACAGCTTTGAACTTTTTCCTATATTCCAAATTGCCTTTGGTCTGGCTTTATCAATTTCAGAAGTTTTTGGTAGATCAATTTTCCCTTTTCACTTACAACTTATAAGAGAATTATACCCTTGCTAAGCTAACTCAGCGAAGACTCATGGGTGCGGAAGTTCTGATCCAATGTTTCGAATACCTCGATAGTGAATTTAATATTTTATAAAGAATTGTGGAAAGAGCTCAAGCTGGTTTCGAACACGCGTCCCTGCCGCTTCTCATCAGGTGCCAACTCACAGGCTGGGACGCGTCGATTGGCACTACCAGCTTAGGTGGATGTCGACTGGTTATTTACTAGTTATTAATATTGCTCTACAGCTTTGAACTTTTTCCTATATTCCAAATTGCCTTTGGTCTGGCTTTATCAATTTCAGAAGTTTTTGGTAGATCAATTTTCCCTTTTCACTTACAACTTATAAGAGAATTATACCCTTGCTAAGCTAACTCAGCGAAGACTCATGGGTGCGGAAGTTCTGATCCAATGTTTCGAATACCTCGATAGTGAATTTAATATTTTATAAAGAATTGTGGAAAGAGCTCAAGCTGGTTTCGAACACGCGTCCCTGCCGCTTCTCATCAGGTGCCAACTCACAGGCTGGGACGCGTCGATTGGCACTACCAGCTTAGGTGGATGTCGACTGGTTATTTACTAGTTATTAATATTGCTCTACAGCTTTGAACTTTTTCCTATATTCCAAATTGCCTTTGGTCTGGCTTTATCAATTTCAGAAGTTTTTGGTAGATCAAATTTTCCCTTTTCACTTACAACTTATAAGAGAATTATACCCTTGCTAAGCTAACTCAGCGAAGACTCATGGGTGCGGAAGTTCTGATCCAATGTTTCGAATACCTCGATAGTGAATTTAATATTTTATAAAGAATTGTGGAAAGAGCTCAAGCTGGTTTCGAACACGCGTCCCTGCCGCTTCTCATCAGGTGCCAACTCACAGGCTGGGACGCGTCGATTGGCACTACCAGCTTAGGTGGATGTCGACTGGTTATTTACTAGTTATTAATATTGCTCTACAGCTTTGAACTTTTTCCTATATTCCAAATTGCCTTTGGTCTGGCTTTATCAATTTCAGAAGTTTTTGGTAGATCAATTTTCCCTTTTCACTTACAACTTATAAGAGAATTATACCCTTGCTAAGCTAACTCAGCGAAGACTCATGGGTGCGGAAGTTCTGATCCAATGTTTCGAATACCTCGATAGTGAATTTAATATTTTATAAAGAATTGTGGAAAGAGCTCAAGCTGGTTTCGAACACGCGTCCCTGCCGCTTCTCATCAGGTGCCAACTCACAGGCTGGGACGCGTCGATTGGCACTACCAGCTTAGGTGGATGTCGACTGGTTATTTACTAGTTATTAATATTGCTCTACAGCTTTGAACTTTTTCCTATATTCCAAATTGCCTTTGGTCTGGCTTTATCAATTTCAGAAGTTTTTGGTAGATCAATTTTCCCTTTTCACTTACAAACCTTTTCGAAACCAGCTTGAGCTCTTTCCACAATTCTTTATAAAATATTAAATTCACTATCGAGGTATTCGAAACATTGGATCAGAACTTCCGCACCCATGAGTCTTCGCTGAGTTAGCTTAGCAAGGGTATAATTCTCTTATAAGTTGTAAGTGAAAAGGGAAAATTGATCTACCAAAAACTTCTGAAATTGATAAAGCCAGACCAAAGGCAATTTGGAATATAGGAAAAAGTTCAAAGCTGTAGAGCAATATTAATAACTAGTAAATAACCAGTCGACATCCACCTAAGCTGGTAGTGCCAATCGACGCGTCCCAGCCTGTGAGTTGGCACCTGATGAGAAGCGGCAGGGACGCGTGTTCGAAACCAGCTTGAGCTCTTTCCACAATTCTTTATAAAATATTAAATTCACTATCGAGGTATTCGAAACATTGGATCAGAACTTCCGCACCCATGAGTCTTCGCTGAGTTAGCTTAGCAAGGGTATAATTCTCTTATAAGTTGTAAGTGAAAAGGGAAAATTGATCTACCAAAAACTTCTGAAATTGATAAAGCCAGACCAAAGGCAATTTGGAATATAGGAAAAAGTTCAAAGCTGTAGAGCAATATTAATAACTAGTAAATAACCAGTCGACATCCACCTAAGCTGGTAGTGCCAATCGACGCGTCCCAGCCTGTGAGTTGGCACCTGATGAGAAGCGGCAGGGACGCGTGTTCGAAACCAGCTTGAGCTCTTTCCACAATTCTTTATAAAATATTAAATTCACTATCGAGGTATTCGAAACATTGGATCAGAACTTCCGCACCCATGAGTCTTCGCTGAGTTAGCTTAGCAAGGGTATAATTCTCTTATAAGTTGTAAGTGAAAAGGGAAAATTGATCTACCAAAAACTTCTGAAATTGATAAAGCCAGACCAAAGGCAATTTGGAATATAGGAAAAAGTTCAAAGCTGTAGAGCAATATTAATAACTAGTAAATAACCAGTCGACATCCACCTAAGCTGGTAGTGCCAATCGACGCGTCCCAGCCTGTGAGTTGGCACCTGATGAGAAGCGGCAGGGACGCGTGTTCGAAACCAGCTTGAGCTCTTTCCACAATTCTTTATAAAATATTAAATTCACTATCGAGGTATTCGAAACATTGGATCAGAACTTCCGCACCCATGAGTCTTCGCTGAGTTAGCTTAGCAAGGGTATAATTCTCTTATAAGTTGTAAGTGAAAAGGGAAAATTGATCTACCAAAAACTTCTGAAATTGATAAAGCCAGACCAAAGGCAATTTGGAATATAGGAAAAAGTTCAAAGCTGTAGAGCAATATTAATAACTAGTAAATAACCAGTCGACATCCACCTAAGCTGGTAGTGCCAATCGACGCGTCCCAGCCTGTGAGTTGGCACCTGATGAGAAGCGGCAGGGACGCGTGTTCGAAACCAGCTTGAGCTCTTTCCACAATTCTTTATAAAATATTAAATTCACTATCGAGGTATTCGAAACATTGGATCAGAACTTCCGCACCCATGAGTCTTCGCTGAGTTAGCTTAGCAAGGGTATAATTCTCTTATAAGTTGTAAGTGAAAAGGGAAAATTGATCTACCAAAAACTTCTGAAATTGATAAAGCCAGACCAAAGGCAATTTGGAATATAGGAAAAAGTTCAAAGCTGTAGAGCAATATTAATAACTAGTAAATAACCAGTCGACATCCACCTAAGCTGGTAGTGCCAATCGACGCGTCCCAGCCTGTGAGTTGGCACCTGATGAGAAGCGGCAGGGACGCGTGTTCGAAACCAGCTTGAGCTCTTTCCACAATTCTTTATAAAATATTGAATTATATTGTTAGATAAACCAGAATAAATTGGCATTTCTGTTATTTGTTTGTCATTTATTTTATCGATTTACTATGTGGTTCAGAATCGCGATAAAGAGGGCCACGCGGTATTTTCAAGTTATGTTTATATGATTTTTTTAAATTGTTGACTTAGACCACTTTAATAATTAACACTAAATGAATTCCGTATAACGTTGTAATGACAACTACTATTTAAAGGTTCATTTTTGATGATATCGTAAAAATTACATTGAATAAATTTAGTTGAAAATAATGTCGTGTGAAATAAGTGATAAGTTCATTTTTTTTTTAATTTTGACTTAGACCATTTTCATAATTATGGGCACATATATTTTACATATTTTATGCCTGTAACACAGTGCTGATGAGACGGCTTTAATTTGCTGATCCAGCATCATGTCGAAGAAATTAATGTGAACCAATGACCCAATTTATTTGGATTTATCTTAAAGAATGCCAGTTGCCTTATAACTCAAAAGGATCTACAAGAAGAACGTTTACATGGCGCATGTTCTTAGGAATGAAAATCCGAATTTCTCAATAGCTCAGTAATCGATGGTGGGAAAATTTTCATTTTCTCTAAATATGTCATTCTCTTTGTGAGAATTCACGATTGTGAGTTGAATCAAAATCATTTGGAAATTATTTCGGTAAATAATGTATTGGCTTTTTCGATAATTCATACAGTTTTTTTCTAATAGATGATGTAAACTGCATATTTCATGTAATAGTGATTTATTGGCTTATATTATTTTGCACTGTTTTAAATATCAGACTTTAGACTATCATCAATCAAAGACTGAGCGGTATTAGGATGCCAAAAGTTGGTTGAAATCAAGCTTGGAAATGGACAATCAAGGAGAACAATATTGGTGTATTTTATTGTTTTACTTTCGAAAGGGCAAAATGTGGTGTAAGCTTGAGAGACGCAGTGTGAAGTTTATGGCGAGGAATGCCTTACTAAACTAAAATAAAGGCGTGAATCGAAATTAACCGTCGTATGACAACTTGAGAATCAGCAGAGAAGCTCGACATATCGAATACAGCCGTTCGCGTGCACTTATAACTCCTTGGTTACGTAAAAAAATGGATGTTTGAGTTCCTAACGAATTAAAAGAAATCAACATCACTAAACGCATTAGCATATGCAAATCTTTCGTGAATAGTAACCAAAACAACTAATTTCTAATAGGAATCACAACGGGTGATGAAAAATGTATTGTTTATGATAAGGTTCGAAGCAATTATGGACCATGTAAGATGAGCAACCACAATCGAAATCCATTGACAATATTCCCCAAAAGAAGATTATGCTGCCTGTGTGATGGAATTACAAGGGTATAGTCTACTTTGAGTTGCTTCCAAGAAACCAAACAATTGAATCCAATGTCAACTATAAAAATTGAGCGCGGAAATCTATAGAAATCACTCTGTACTGGCCAATGGCAAAGGCGTGATGTTTCATCAAGATAACGATAGACCCCACACCTCTTTGATAACCCGTTAAAAATTAACGGAACTCAATTGGAAACCGATTCCACATTCAACCTACAGTCCTGACTTCGTACCATCAGACTATCATTTGTTTCGCTCCCTTCAAAACCATTTGAATGGTAAGACTTTAGATCCCGATCAGGCTGTTAAAAATGATTTGGACCAGATCTTTGCTTCTAAAAACCACGGTTTCTGCGAACGTGGAATTTTTCAACTTACCGAAAGATGGCAAAAGATCATTCAACAAAATTGTCAACATATAATTGCTTAATGTTTGTTGAATCCATAAATTTGCTTTGAAAAACTTGAAAAAACGACATTTATTATAGAACAACCCAATAAATAGGGGAGATGGCATGGTTGCAATATAGATTGTTGTGATGGATAAGGTTGAACGGAATGCGAGGATTCCCATTTTAATTTTGATCAGAGGAAATTAGGGTAGGTTCCAAGTAGCAGACAAAACATATACATGCTAGGCGCTTGGAATGTAATGTTTGGCATAGCCAACTGATAGAGGAAGAAATAGATACAAGAAATACATAAGATTGTATTAGATTAATACGGAAGTTACTTCACAATTTTTTTCTTAGATGTTGAATATCAATGAGATAAGTATACTAATGCCATATCAACAATTACCTTTCTCACCAGCTTCTTTTTGCTTTAAACTTTCCACGTTTGGCGGGGTTTTGTTTATAATTTTTCTATCACAACACAGCCTCACTCGTTATTACACAATTTTATTCATTTTATATTTTAGTTCTTATAAATAATCACTTATGTAATACTTATATGTATCAATTCGGGGTCCTTAGAATACTTATTGAATATTAAATTTCCAATTTTGTCGACACATAGGACACTGCTGATTTATAGGTTGCGAATGTAGCCACTTAACAATACAGTGCATGTGAAAACAATGGGAACACGCGCCCCAGACCAGCGGGCAGTCGTCACCGGGGAGTGAACACTCTGGGCAGCAATTTTCAAAGGACATCCGACAGATCCCACAATTTTCATCGTTCGCAATCCAACGCCATGTCGCAACGCCCATCCAACCTGTACGAATATTCTTCTCAATTAAGTGTTCTTTTAATTTCTATTTTATAAAAGCAGATGCGTCAATCTACGGCGAATGTCTAGACCCAAGATTTACAACCGCGCGACGACTTTATCGATTGGAAAATGAAATGGCTCAAGTCACTTACTTTTAATTTTTACTTTCATGGTTGTCTATGTTGGGGCGGGCAGCAAGTAATTCGGTTCAAATAAAAATTTCTAACATACACCGAATCAGAAAACCCGCTACAGAACTACTAAACTTCAGAAAAATCAATTTTCCTGCACCGGTAATATTAATGTCAAAGTCAGCTTGCCAAAGTTGCAATATGAAGTACGATGTAGTTCGTGTTCGATTACTTTGTAAACATTTGGCTTGGTGTCATTTTGACAGCAACTTTCAAAAGCCATTCGAATATCGCTCTCGCTTGCTCCAATGAATATAAACTCAGTGACGTACTTCTCAATTCTCTTCTGTTCCATAACAAGCTTTGACATTTCTATTGGCAAGTGTTCGCGGAAGTTCTGTTCGTTTCCTTTCCCGATTAATGCGTAAAACGTAATTCATTGAATAATCTAAGAACAATCGCAATAAGCTCTTAGAAATCGCTTGCCTGTCGTCATTTCTTCAGACACTTTTGGCAAAATACGGGAAGTATTGCAGGTCTGCTGCATTTATGCATATTCGTTTAAGCTGGGAATTTCTGTGTGGCGATTGTTCGGATCTTTGCGAAGGCCTACGATAATTTAGAAAATGGGGAATGCTGGCAGTGCTAGCGTTTCGCGTGAGAGGCACAAGTCCAGCTCCAGTGACATAATTCCGGGCTCACCCGCTAAGGAGGGCCAAGCCTTCATGTTCGACAAGAAGCCAGACGCGCGCCTAATGATGCAAGGTTCGCAGGAGGACGAGGAGCCATACTACACCAAACCCGCCGCCGCCGCCCAGGACCCGTCCAATCCAACTCCGTTGACCCGACACCGCTCCAGTACTCTGTCGGAAGGCACAATGCCAACATCTGAGCCCGAAGTAAACAAAAAACCTGCACTGCCAACTGTGTTTAAATGGGACGGCGGCGGTCAGCAAGTTTTTATCAGTGGTACCTTCTCAAACTGGAAGCCGCTACCAATGGTGCGAAGTCACGGCGATTTTGTTACCATCATAGACCTTCCCGAGGGCGACCATGAATACAAATTTTGCGTGGACGGCAATTGGAAACATGATCCAAAGCTGGTCAGTAAATCTATGGCAGTTGCTATCAAGTGAAAAATCAATAGCCATTGTCCCTTTCCAGAAAAATATTGAAAACGATGTCGGCACAAAAAATAATTTAGTGTCAGTACGCCAATCCGACTTTGAAGTGTTCCAAGCCCTGGCAAAGGATAGCGAGGACGCCGCAAATCAAGGTCAGAAAGAATACTCGCAAGAGATCCCCCAAGTGAAACCATGGGAAAAGGTATCCGGGCCGCCAGTGCTGCCACCCCACCTGTTGCAAGTCATTCTTAACAAGGACACTCCGTTGTCGGTAAGTAAAATTTGGCTTAATCAATTATTAATTCCTGTTCACACCTAAAATACCGTGTTGACGTTAACATTTATTTTATTGATTTGATTATGGATTCTTTACTTGCAAGCGCTCTTCGACTATCCCACATTGTTATCATTAATCTCCGAAATTGAAATATGTGTGTTTTAATACATTGGGAGCGGGCAAAAAATTGTGTCTTGCTTTTCAGTAAACACTTCCTTCATAGGCAAGATCATTGCATAACGATACGCAGCGTATGCATTTATGTGTTGTATTTGTTTCTTGTAGTGTTGAAACGTTCGTGACTGATATAGCTGACGTGCAAAACTAATCTTAGGTTAAATTATATTTGATTTAGGTATATTTAAAGAACAAAAAACAAGTCTTAAATTCAGATAAATTAATATGTTTTGTCAAGAAAATGCTTTGTGTGTATTTTTGCTGCAACAACATATAAAAAGCACGCATTACTCTAGACTCTTTAAGATGCATCGATTTATCCAACAATTTAGCGCGCGGACTGTACACAAGTTGTAACTCAACCGTTTCATAGTTTCCTTTTTCTAATTAAATTCAATTTTACATGTGCATTGCCATTCAAGTAAAATCAAGTGAAATTCACTATTTTGGCTTTTGCAAAGAAAAGTAGACGTAGTGTTCACACTCGTTTTCCCATCGCTCGGAGTTCATCGCGCCTGTCGCGCAATAACTCCATTCCAATGCCGCTTATGTACGTCTTCCGGCGACCCAGTAACTTCTTGTTCTCTTATATTATCAATCTTATATTATTTGTAAAATTTATAAAATTTAACGTTTGAATGATTCTAAAAATAATGAGATAAGTATGTTGGAATCATTTATATATAGAAACCAGTAGTTACTCGTAATGTATTCACGTTTAAATCGTCAGTTGAAACAAATATATACTTTTGGTTGCTTTGAGTATACTTTCACGGATGAATATACTTTGAATAAAGAAAACGAAACGTGTGAACAATTCATTTCTAGATTCATTTTTCAAATGTAATAAAATTTATTAAATACCAACATTATTTCACAGTCACTTTCACGTTATCGGCGAAAAGACGTGCTTAGCTAATGGCTCTACAAATAATTTTCAGTATGTGAGCTCGAGATGAGACGTTCCTTATGTAACAGAACGTTACATTACGTTCCAAAACGAAGATGGAACGCGTTACTTTGGAACGACAACGAATAATGCTCCTGAAAGTTTCATCGCTTCGCGTAAGCGTTTTCGTTCTTTCAGTCGTTCTCGTTCTTTTCGTTTTTGACGGAACGAAAACCTTTTTGTTATTTCAGGCGTTATCATTTTTCGAAACGCTACCGCGTTTTGTCACTGAGACCTTCTCTCGTTCCGTGTAACGTTTTGTAACTTTCGGTAAGCAAATAGTCGGATCAAGCTATTGTGCTTTTCAAGTTTTCATCTGTTTGTTATTTTTCTATGTTAGGTAGGATTATGATATGATGAATAGAGTTCGAAGAGAAACAAAAAATTTTCGATACCTACATGGAAGGGTTGATTTAAGTTGAGGTTTGAATGTGATTCTTTGATAAATAAGTGAACATTAAATAGCGAATTGGATTTCCGTAAAGGCAACATAATGATGGATAGTATTTGAATTTTAATTTGAATTTCAGAATAGAAGTTTACCTTATGTGGAAGTGGAGAGTAATTTATTACGTAAATTTCTCCAGAGGAATTTGCCTATTGCGCCGAGAAATTTGTATATATACATATTACATACATACAGGATGTAACGAAATTTGTAAACACAGCGGAGGTCGTGTTTTTTGTTCGATTTGCACTAAAACTCAACTATGTTCATTACCCAGCAAAATAGCTCGAGCGAAAACGAAATAGCGGCCATTTTAGACGATGGTTCGTGATTTCTAGTTTGACCAAAAAATATAGCTCCGATTTGGACGAAATTTCACATAAAGGTTTATTGAGGTGTATAATGAAGCTGACAACAAAAAATCCAAAATCGTACGAGCAGATTCAAAATGGCGGCCGACTAAAGTGCAAAAATTGTTCTTATTGCTCTGACCACACCTTTTAACCGATGTTGATGAAACTATGTTGCATGGTACAAACAAAAGGTATATAGACTGTTAAATAAAAAATGTTGAGGTCAGATCTCAAATTTCAAAATGGTGGTTGGTCAAAATTCGAAATTTTAAATGTCTATAAAAGTCACAATTTCTATTGGGTTTTAACCAAACTTTAAACCTAGATGATGTCAAGATCGAATGAAGTTGCAATTTTGGTAGTCATATAACAGTGGGTTACAAAATGGCAGGAGTTTAATAACGCAAGTTTTTGAGATTTTTGAGGCTCTCTAGTGACCAAACCACATAACATAGTATTGTACGTTATTCGATAAGTCCTGTAATCGTAATCGTGAAAATCGAACGATAGCTAAAAACGTCGAAAATTTTCGTAATTTTATTAGCTACTATTTTTCATTAAAAATTGGTGATTTTCATTCCCTCAAAGTATAACTCTGATATGAACAATATCTGCTGCAATGGTTGATGAGACTAAACGATGGGTCTACGCACCATGCGAAATCAAATGAACACATTCAAAATAGCGAAATTTATCATTTTGAAATAGCAATCAAATCAAAGTGCTCACTAGTTCATAAATTTTTATAAAACGGTTGAGATTATAGGTGTCCACAGAGCAGAAAATGTCTTGTAAAGATTTGTTCTCTAATTTCAAAATGGCGGCTGACTAAAATTCGAAATTTTCAAAGGATGTTGAACTTGTGATTTTATACGATTGAAACACATTTAATACTAAGATTCGATGTATATAAGATTTCATCATGTTAAATATTGAGGCAGTTGGTTAAATATTGAGGCGTGTTTCAGGTTTTTGGGATCCTGTGCGGCGGCTATACCTCAACATATTTTATTAAATATATGTGACTCAAATTCTACATGAATGCAAACTTTGTTCTTAATAGGATCGGAATCTAGTAGCGGACAAAACGATTGGTTTATCGAAACTAAAGGTACCTACAAGGAATTTGCCGTTCCGGCTGGTGGTGCCCACAGCGATAATTTAGAGTAAATTGGCGTGGTCTAAAATAACAAGTTAAAAAGTATCTACTTCATCTTTCATATGTGTATTTAAAAAAAATGATTATGTTGCATCGAAAACGATTAGGATTTATTGAATAATCACCAATAAGATTATATACTTTCACTCACAATCAAATGCTTACCTGGTTCCCTCTACGTTGCCATAAAAACAAAGTAATTTTGCCGTCCACGAGCTTAACATCATCATAATAAAATTTTCTGAAGACAATAATGAAACATTTTGACCATGTTTTATTTATGTAAACTATTTAATGCACTTCATTTTTTGTTAATCAAGGGAAAAAAATAGAAATACTGTAAATCGCACTTGGTTTGAGAACAAAAATTACTATATAGGTTATATTACTTTCGCAAGGAACAGAAGTAGATACAGTTATAAATTTTTCCTGAACAATTTGGCTTAAATGTGGATAATTGAAGAGGTTTTTTTTCGACCAATACGCTAGATTTTCTTCACGCGATATAATTGGTTCTTCTTAGTATCGCTGAATCTCAATCACTGCTTTAGATTCTGAACTTCCACTTGGTTGTATGGAAGCTCTTTTTTGGTCAAAAACTTTCCATATACTAATTTCATTGAAACTTCTTACGACTGGAACCGATTTTGAACTCTGTGTAATATTTTCCGTAGTTTGTTAGCGTATGTTAGCAGCGACCAAGGACGTAACAGATTTTTCACACACTGTCCGACACTTTCATCGGAAAAGCCAACCATTTTAAACCTTTGGTCCAAGAATGTTGTCACGGTCAATGAAGTTATTTTTTCTAAGCCACCCAATCTAGATTCAATTCTACTTATAATTGAGTTTATGATATCACCTTGGATCTTATTGAAGTTTTTGGTTTTAAGTTCGTTATAAACTCCGAGAAGTCTATCTGTTAAGATAATAATCGAAGATGCTGTTACATTCTTTTCTCCACTCATCAATTTGGTGACTGTTTCGAGTGATTTGAGAATTTCAATGAATCCTTTGAGGAAGTCCCAGTCTTCCACTGATATATTAGGAAATTCCTTATTTATTGGGTTTGTAATCATGGCTTATAACAATAGGTATTTTAAAAATGCCCATTGTTGCACGAAGAGGCACTTCTAGTTCGACAAACCATTCCACCACATAAAATGTGGAATTCCATCGCGTTTGCACGTCTTGAATTAGCTTTTTTGGTTCAACTTTTAGTTGCTTTTGCTGTTCCATCAACTTGGCCATTCCTGAGCTACTGCGCTTGAAAAAATGAACAATAGATCTAATTTCTTCTAGTATTGCTGATATTGGTTTTATTGCATATAAAGCAACCAAATTTATCGTTAGGGCAAAGCATCCGAAATGTTCTAACCCAAGCACTGACTTTATGGCCTTTTTCATGTTGGATGCATTATCACTAAGCACCATGATAACTTTTCCTTTTGAATTCCATTCATTAATTATTCTGTTAAGTTCACTATCCAGGTTTTAACTTGTGTGGTTCGCGTCGAATGAAACACAGTCCAATAACAAGTTCTGTACATTCTGTACAAAAATGTTTGGTGTTCGTCGATGTCCAGCAATCAGTTGTTAATGTAACAGATCCAACTTCAACTATGTATGGTGTGGCAGCTGTTATGCGTTTTAAAGTGATTTTAGTTTGAGTCTTTATCATAATAAAGTTAACGCCTGAGCAGCGTCTGTGAATTGTGCGGATTTATTTCGGTTCTGTTGCAGAAACTCATCGTCAATTTGATAGCCGACATAAGCGTCTATCAGAACAATTAATTCGATTAACCTTGGATCGTTTCTGCACCACGTTAACTCTCAATTATATTATATATCCATCAGACGTGGTACAGTGCATACTGAAAAAACAGCAGCTGTTGGGCGTAGTATCGATGAAGACTCAAGTGAGTCTATCAGGCATTGTGCTCAACAAATAAACCTGTGCTCATTCCCATTATGGAAAGTTTTACGGAAGGATTTTGGTTTGAGGACTCATCAAACCCATGTTAAAATTGAAGCCGAATGATCATTGAGTAGATTCGATGTATGGGTCAAAGAACAAATTGATGCAGATCCCTAATTTCATTAAAAATAATTTGCTTAGCGACGTGGCTCATTTCTGGCTGAATGGCTACGTCAACAAACAAAGCTGCCGCAGTTGTGGTGATGAGCAAGGTGGTGGTTGTCTAAACACCTTTACATCCGGAGAAAGTCACTGTTTGGTGCGCTTTATGTGCCGATGGAATAATTGGTTCATATATCATCAAAATACTGCTGGGAATAACATTAACATCAACCGTGACCGTTGTAGAGCCATGATCACCGACCTTCTTTCCAAATCGACTCGGCATAATGCGGGGGATCTCTGGTTTAAAAAAATGGTGTGACATGCCATACAGCTCGTGCAACCGTAAACTGGCACGTGAACTGGTTTGTAAGATCTTGTTATTTAACTCCACTGTAGTATTTCTTGTGGGGATACCTAAAATCCCTCATCCATGCCGAGAGTCCACTTGCCCATTTGAAAGACAACATTTGTAGTGTTATACGTGAATAAGACCACTCATCACGACGTCCTCCTTCCTCTTCCGACTAAAACGAATTTGACGGATATGATATGAATGATAACATCTTCGCAAAGTGATTCTGAAAATAAAAAAAAACCCTTGACGCTTCACTGCCCGCTGTTTATATTTATTCGTCTCGAAGATATTCCTCATTCCCCATGAAACATCAGAATTCTTTCGTCCCAACCCTTCTGATTTTCATTTAAAACTTTCCTTAAATATTCTGCTTAAACTTTCGTGAAGTCATCTGCCTGAGGATATAACGGTTTTGTGCGCATCTTATAACATCATAGGAACTGCAAAACTTGCTTAATGATTCAGTTCTTACAAACGGCCAAACGTTATTGCTATTGTTACGAATGGGGCTTCGACATTGTACTGCATTTTTCTGCTAGATTTAATCTACATTGCGATATGGAAAAATTGATTGCACTTAGTCCCCTTGTTAGTTATCCATTCTTCTTAATTTATTTGTGAAATTTTGTTGTTACTGGAAGCATAGAGGCACAAATACATTCGTTGTACATGTAGAATTTGCTGTTCCATCTCGTAACACACTCTTGAATTATCTTGAGCTTTGATTGATTAAGTTTTTCTTGCAGATTAGCAAGTACGTCTTGAGCTACATTCGAGTGGTGAAAATATGTCCTAATCTTTATACATTTATTGATGATTACAATGATGGATTCCTGTGATTTAAGCCCTTTCTTAATCACTAGTTTAATTTGGTAAGGTACAAAGAAATACTTTTTTTCACGTTAGTGCCGCCATCCCTAACAATACATAATTACCTTTTCTTTGGTAATTTTCCATGATAACTACATTGCTTCCAGCTTTACGGTTATATTTTCTCCTGCGTGTAGTCCCTCATTAACTACTTCTGCTTTTAGAGCAATTCTTTTTTATTCAAAAATTTTTGTCATTCCCTGGCAAGCCAAACATATCAGCGATTGCCTAGCGCAAGATTCAGACCAGATATGTGTTGTCAACGCTAATTCTTCAAATGATTTAATATATTCCAGAATTTTATCTTTGACTTTACCACATAAATTTGCGCAAATAAAAGATGTAAAATATTGCCGAGTTTTTGAACTATACGAGGGGCATATTTGGTTGATCAATGGCACAAATCCAACGCATTCCACAAAACTAAATGGTAAGTGATTTTGGTCGGTTTTCATACATAGTCGCCTAGAGAACGGAAAAGAATTTATTTTTGCAGCACCTTGCTTTTCATTTTCTCGTCTCTTTAAATTCGTCATTTTCATTTTTAAGTTTGGTTTCCAGGTGAATTTGCATAGTACTAAAGGTCCTTCCTGCCTAATATTTTGCGCGCGTTTTATTTGAAAGAAAACATTCGCATTTGCGAATATTTGAGACGAATATTCGCATTGTGAAAAACCGATATTCCTTACTTTGTTAATCGTTGGCAGTTGCAGCTCCTATCCTCGTAACTGCAGTACTATTGTATTGCAGTTAACAGTTTAATTCTTGGTGCCAAGACTCTTCTTATAATTGATTAGGAAAAAACAATATGTCGCTGGTCCTGGTTTTTTTGTTCGTGACTAGTCGTCAGTTTGTATGAAAACTCGGATACGTGATTATTGCCGCGCGTTTAGATTACACGTCTCGTATGTCAGCGAAAAGGTTTCATTGTTATAGTGTTAAGGTATTTTGGTCAAAAATCGGCATACGCTAGATAACTAAGTCTTTCTAATGCAGTGGTACATTCTCGCAGTGAATCACTATGTCGTTCATTCGGTTCTTGAGTTCCTGGCGGTAAATTTGCTTCATGTGTTCACTACAATATTCATAAGTAAAACACGTTATTGCAGGATAACAACTGTCATTTGTTTTATTTGAAAAAATAAACACCTTGATATTGACAGGTTTGTTTACATAATTATCAACAGATTATGTACTATTTTGATATTACTTGTCACACCCCCACTATATCAAAATGACAAATAAACTTATACATTATTAATAATAATCAATTTACTTTTGAACAATACCAAGTGTTTGCATGGCAATCCTTTCGTAAGCAGATTTGCAGGCATACTAGATGTTGGCAGGCATTTGTCTCAATCTTATCATTGTTTATTACATCTCTAATGAAATTATATGTAACATCAATATGTTTGGAACAAATGGGAATAATGGTTGCTTGCCATCTTCAATTCACTCTGATTATCATTATGCAGAACAATTTTATTGCAACCACCTATCAATTCACATTCTAAACTCTGTAAATATAAAGCTTCTCTGCACGCTTCTGATAAAGCAGTATATTCTCCTTCACAACTACTGAGAGCTGCAGTTCTTTGCTTTTTATTTGCCGAAGCAGATCCAGATTTTATGAAACAAAATCTCATTATTCATTATTGGAAAAAATTATAAAATCATCCACATATATACCAACAATGGTTTTCTTATTGTTATTACGACCTTTTATAGAAGCACAAGGTTCAAGTTTACATTTACTGTACCCTTAATTACTCAATGTCTCATCTACTCTTTAGTACCAAGTTAAGGATGATTGTATAAGACCATAAACAGCATTTTTTAATTTTAGTACTTTGTTAAAATCTTTAACAGGAAATCCTTATGAAAAATGCATAAAGATACTTTCTTTTAGATAGCCATTAAGAAATGCTGTTGTGACGTCTAAGGTGAGTCATAGATCCATATCTTATTGCACACTCAAAGCAAACAGTAACCGCAATGTTAAATGCTTAATCACAGGTGAAAAAGTTTCCTGATAGTCCGCACCAGCCTTCTGCGTGAAACCTTTTGCAACCAGTCTAGCACGGTGTCTCACTTGATTATCACAATCAATTTTCTTTTTTAAGACCCACTTGCATTGCACCACACTAACACTATGTGGAGTATCGACAGTTTCCCATGCTTGGTTTTCGTTGAATGACTGTAGCTCTTTTGCCATCGCCTGCAAACTCTCTTATTTCTCCGGACCGCTGATAGCGTCTGCATACGTCAGATCATCTTTTCCTTTATGTGTAGTACTCAAATTTGCAAGTCCATATTTTTCTAGTATTTTCCTTTGCCTTTTCTTTGGTTCTTCATAGTTTGCCTGAGGAACATTACTTGTTTCATCTTCTTGCTTTTTCCTGTCAATCTCTTTTCATAATCAAGTCCTTCTACCAATCCACAGTTCTTCATTTTGTTCATATCCGCGCTATTAATGTGACCAAGCCGTCTGTGCAATGTATCTCTATTGACTGATTAATTCTGTAACGAAAACGAAAACAAAAACAACATTTTATTTATTAGCGTTATTACATGATTCGTCTTAATTCTAACAATAATATTTCTTAAAATTACTTAACTTTAACAGTCTTTACTTATTCTAGAGTTTTATTTGTTGCTTATATTTGTATTAAAATTTGCTGAATATAATTATTATATTAAATTGGAAGGAAACCAAACAAAACCTCCCCAAATTGGTTTCTGTGATGAAGAAATAAATAAATACTATTTACAAAACACTTTTCCTTCAATGAGGACTTAGTGGATGAGTGTTCGGGGTGTATTGAGATGTGGAGTATGATTTGTTGTTCCATTATATTCGTTTCGGTTGATCAAAGATTCTTCCTTGATCAGCGAGAAGGCGAAAGGATTGAGGTATTTGGTGGCGATCAGTCAACGGGAGTGTGAGGTCAGTGTCTGTGCTCATGATTTGTGTGTTGAGACGGTTTGGATGATAGGTCGCTTTTTCAAGGAACCGTAGGAGTTGTTCCATGAGGATTACGTCTATTCTTTGAATTTGCGCGGTGTTATAAAGGATTTGGTTGGATATGTGCTTCTGGGGGTTCGTCTTAATGGATGAAGATTCCGCAGCAGTGGCGGAGAATTTGTCTCTCTTTGCGGCGAATCTTCTCCATCTGAGATAGAGGTAGATCACACCAGAAGGCAAAACCGAAGGTGATTAGTGGTCGGATGAGGGATTTATAGCATAGGAGCTTCACCTTTTTGAGGAGTGTGGTGCGTACATGCATGAAGGTGGACAGGGCTTTAATTGCGTACGTGGCTTTTTGTAGGACCGTTGTAATGTGGGCGTTTGGGGAAAGTTTTTGATTGAAAAGGATGCCCAGGAAGGTTACTTGTGGTTTGGTGCGGATTTTCTCTCCGTTCAGAAGTAGTTGGACTATGGTTGAGTCCGATCGGGCTTTCTTGGTTAGGCAAGCTTTGCCATATATGACTGTAATCTCGCACTTGGAGGGGTTAGGGATCAGCTTCCATTTGATGAAGTACTTGTAGATTGAGGCGTTGCTGGCATTGAGGAATCCTTAATGCTGAGTGAAATATGATTATATCGTCGGCATATTGCAGAATGTTGAAAGGTGAGAGCAACTGTGGAGGAGGTGGAATATCGGCAGTATAAATGGAAAAGAGGGTGGTTGAGATGACTGAACCTTGTGGCATGCCTGCTGGCATTGATTTCCAGGGGGAGCGAGCGTTCGGGAGTTTTACTTGGAATTTCTTGTTATTGCCTTCTTCAATAACGAAATGTGTTTGCTGAGGTGCGGGTGGAAGTTGAAGATGCTGACAAGTTTGGTAACGAGACCGTTTTCCCAGACGGAATCGAAGGCTTTCTGGATGTCAATGAGACAGGGAACTGTGAATGAGATAGGGAGGTTTTTGTTTGCACTTATCTGGATGTGCGTTTTCAAGGTGAGTATTGCATGGTCTACGGAATGCTAGGGTCGATTGGCGTACTGGAAGTTTGAAATAATGTTGAAGTAAGTGCAGTGTTAATCGATGAACGTTTTGATAACGGTTTCAAAGATCTTGCTTGTTGTGGAGAGTAGTGAAATGGGTCGGAAGCTTGATATCTATAGTGGATTTTTGGTATAGAGTGTATAGTTGTTCTTGGAAAGTGTTTTGATTAATTTGTATGTTAGATAGGCGTAGGGTGAAGTGTTGATGATAGAGGTGCTGAATACTGGAACGGATGTGGTAATCTAACTGTCGGATTTAGTCGCAAATTGTCGGATTGAGTCGCAAATTGAAATACATGCATATCAACTTCCTACCGTTAGTCAAACATATTGAAATGAAATATACATGCAATGAATTTTATAAGTATTTATATCAATTGTTTTGTATAATAAATTTTAAAATAGCGGCTTTTCGTGAATTGGGTTTCTACTTTGTCTTTTTAGCATTCTAATTGAGCACGTCGAATACTTTATCTGGTAGTTTTAAGCATATTTCTGAATGTGGAAGATATGAAAAATATTAGGAATTCTGAAAATTGATTATTATATTACATTTTGCACATAATTATTATGTTTATATAATTTTTTTCAGTGCGAGCCGACTTTACTACCGGAACCAAATCATGTCATGTTAAATCATCTGTATGCACTATCTATCAAAGATGGTGTTATGGTTTTAAGTGCCACGCATCGCTATCGAAAGAAGTACGTGACAACGCTTCTATACAAGCCAATATAGTTGTATTATAATTGGATCAATACGTTTGATTTATTACTTCTTTTGACAAAGATTTTTGTGTCATTTGTAGTCGTTCTTCGGAGTCTAATGTATAATATAATTATTTGTGTTTGCTGATTTGTTAGATGTACTTTGTTAATGTAGATGATTGATAATTGTAAAAAGGAAATTAAATATTTTATTATAATACATAAAATGTATTGTAAATGATGTTCTTATTTAGGAAAGATTATTATATACACAATAACTCGATGTATGCCAACGTTTGGAAGATAAAAATATTAATCTTATTTCCTTTATAATTGCGTTGATGCAGCAGATTTTACGAACATTGTTTACCTTTTAAGTCGATTTAAAAGAAAGACGATATTTAAAACTTCTTTAATAATTAAAATTTGAACATTTTTTTAGCATTCGAGTACACATTTTCTATTTTTTTTCATTGTCTCAATCCCAAAATGAAACTAGTTCCTAGCGAAAAGTCGACGCGTAGAATTAAATTGAGAATTGATTCAAATAGTCAAAAAACCATGTTGGTCTCAATATTAATCGTATTTTCTGGCATTCGCTTGATTTAAAAATGGAAAAATCTGATGTCCGTAATGGATATTATTAAAAGAAAAGAAAAGAATTTTATGGGGAAGTTATTTATGTATAATGATTGCGTTTTTTTGGATAAGTGCATTTCAGGCCAGGAAATTAAAGAAAAAGTATCAACTATTGTTTAAAAAGTATCAACTATTGAAAATTATCACAGATATCATCAGAACTGAATCAGTCCCAAATGTCAAACGTGGCGTCATGAACTAGTTCAAAGTATTCAAAGAGTAATTAATCTCCAAGTTAGATTTTTTGGGACGAAAGTGAACGCAGCCTACGGATTGAATATATTGTTGCGCTTAGCCAAGTGCGCGGCCTTTAACTTAGTTAACTTTAAATTTCTTGCAATTAAAAATTCAAATTTAAAGTTAATTAACATTGTCATAACCATACCAAAGACCCTTTAATGAATTCAACTAACACTTTACTAAATCACTGTTAATCTATCACCTTATTTCCTTTACACAGTTATTCACTTCTGAATAAAGTGATTCCCAAAGGTACAATGCTTCTATGCTACCTACTAAACATAGCAATATTCGTAACATTTACTACATATTGAGGCACCTTCAAGTTACAGGACTCCCTTCTCGAACGAGAAATGTCTCCTTGATGAGGAGACATTTCCTCCTTCTAATCAGGCTGGCTCTTTCCAATAATGATAGTCCTTACTCTGGGGAATTTTTTGGCAGACCACTGATTTCCTAGTGGCAGCCTGAACGCACGAGCAGTGACCCAATCTCAGGAACGATCATGGGTGTGCGCTGAGATTAAGCACGACTGAACCAGCCAGAGGCATTTTCTGGCTGCCTAATAATACTATAATTGGTGCCTACCTATTGGAAGACCGTTTCTGCGGTGTCACTCATCTTTTGACTTTAATATTGATTTCAGATGCACAATTAAACAATAAGGACAGTTTCTTCGAAGTAAATGTTGCGTCCGGGATGGATCTAAAGCAGGCTTCTTCGAGACAGAGTAAGGCGGTGGTCAACTTTTATTGGGCTCAGTTCTAGTCGTTATATTCAGAATGTGTTTACACCAAGCATCTGGTTGAAGAGTGCCCAGTTCAACCGCTTTGGTGTTGAAGTCGATTCCGACATGTATATATTCTTCGGTGCTTGTAAAATTATCCTACAAAGCATCGATTCTGTTTTTCGAAAAATTGTAATGATTTTTATGCGCTATTTCGTCGTTAAAATGGATTTCTTCTTATTCCGTGGTCTTGCGTTATATTTGGTTAGACTAGTTTGAAATGGCGAATCCATGTGAAAAATGTTTGCAATTTGAAATAAAAGATGACGGATAGAGAAGCGAAGCTGTCAAGAAGTTTTCTATTATATATGGCTCAATATGAAGAATGAAAAATAGATGAAAACCTTTAACTTGTCGTGGTTGATTTCTTCATTAAGTGGCGACAAAATGACTAGACTGATGCAAAAACGAGGAAAACGCTCCTTGATGCCCTGTCAGATGGAATGATCGAATGATATAACGACACGCTTAAGAAAATAAGATGGTTTATATATTTTTGACGAACACCAAGGTAGGATCGATGTATAATTACGGCAACTGTCCTGCACGTGATGAACATCGCTCTATGCTAGACGCTTAGCCGTACAATTCACCCTCATAAAACGAGGATGTAGATCTGGGTAATTCCTTATCTGAAAGATACGAATAACATTTGTATCTTTCAATCATAAACAACCTAATAAAAGGATTAAGCCAGGCATGTTATCCTTTAAGACCATAAAAGTATATAAATAGGTAGATTTAAGTGATATAAGTTAGTCGTAATAGAAAAGCGAATAAAGATGCATCGAAACGAAGTCCCAATCTTTTTTTTGGATATTTGGAATATTTAAAACTTTATTATATTTATAATATACAAATATTTGGAACACGATACACACACACACATGTACACATAATTGTGTATATGTGTGTGTGTGTCGCACTCGGCGGTCCAATAATCAAGGACTTAAAACAAATTTATCTGAAGAAACTGGCGTTGGCACGTGATTTATTGGAAGCTCTGCCAAACATAAGTGAAAAATCTACAAAAGGACCAATAACGAACGAAAAAAAACGACAATATGGATTTTAAAACGATGCGTTCATACATTTCTTCTCTTCCTTACTTCACCGGCGACCAACACGATGTTTACCGCTTCATAAATACGATCGACGCTATTCAGGAGATGGTAAAAAAAAGAGCTTAAGAAAGCTCCTAAAAATAAAACTCCCTTCACTGAAAATGCTACTCCTCTCGTAAAAGGCAAAAGGGCTGCATGTAGCGCACTTAAACCTGACCGTAGGAAAAGGGCGAAGGGGCCGATAACAGTCGAGACAGGAGACATCAGTCAAGGGGAGGAGAGAAATGCTGGCTTTCAATTGGTGCGCTCTAAATCGCAACAGATGGCTGCGAAGAAGATATACCGCGTGACAGCAAAAGATTCCAAACAGGCACCCGAAAAGCAGGAAGGCACGAAGCACACCGCAACGCCAAAAAAGACCAGGAGCAAGCAGCGCCGGGGCGCTCTACTGATGAAGCCTGCAGACGGGAGAACTTACGCCGAGGTCCACAAGGAAAACAGGCAAAATTTGGAACCTGAAAAAACGGTGTCTGTATACGAACGGTAAGAGCGACCAGAACAGGCGGTCTCCTCGTAGAACTCGGAGCGGAGTCCACCGACAAGGGACGGTTCGAGAGCGTTGTCAAAGACCTTCTGGACTCTAAAGCTGTTATCTCGACATTACAGCCAATGGCCTCTTTGGAAATAAGAGACCTTGACTGTATTGCGGATGCCAAAGAAGTAGAATATTCTATAAGGCAAATTCTTCTTACGGCAGAGAGCTTTAGGGTAAGGCTTTAGGGTAAGGCTAATCCCAGAGGGCAAAGGGCGGCAATAATAGACATCCCAGAGAAAGACGCTGGGCAATTCCTGGCCAAGGAGAAAATTAAAGTCGGAAGTGTACCAGTAAATTACCAGGAAGTGGTACGTACCAGGAGTTCAAAGAGGCACTAAGCAAGAAAATAGCAAAGACATGATTCAAGTCATGCAGATCAACCTACACCGTAGCTCAACCGCACAAGATTTACTAGACCAGGTTGCAAGAGAGAAAAAAGTCGACTTGTTGCTGATATCTGAGCAACACCACAACAAAGAGGAAGCTGGATGGTATTGTGATCGATCCGGCACCGCCGCCATCTGGGTACGTGATAGGACTCTACCCACTGCTCGGACTTGCTTCAGCGGAAATGGCTTTGTGCTCATTGGGTGCGCCGATTTGACTTTCATAAGCGTCTATTTCACGCCGAATGAGTCAATTTCATGTTTTCAGAGCAGGCTCGATGAACTGGAGGAAGCTGTCTCGAGCACAGAAGGCCGAATCCTTGTTGGCGGTGACTTTAACGCCAAGGCGATAGAATGGGGAATGCCTCTGCCAGACTCGAGAGGAAAAAGAATACTAGAAATGGCGGCTAGGAGGCAACTTGTCATCATGAACGTTGGGAACAAACCAACTTTTCGACGGGGAGGCTGCTTGGGAACTATTCCGGATGTGACATTCGCTTTGGAGTCCTTAGTGCCTGGGATACACAGATGGAGGGTACTGGAGGACTACTTGGCGAGCGATCATCAGTACATTGCTTTCGAAATTGGCGAGCGTGCTACTCGACGCGTAGCAACCCAACCCTTAACTGTAGGTTGGAATGTTTCTAAAATAGATGTCGACGCGTTCGCCGCAGCTCTTATGAGAGGTGAAACTATGACGGTAACGGGGGGAGCCTCAGCTGAAAACATGGTGACCATGGCACCATGAGGCTAATCAAGAATGCGTTCGACTGCTCTATGCCCAGGCGACAGCCTCGACACAATAAGCCTGCTGTATACTGGTGGACGGCAGAAATCACTGAAAAGCGGAGAGAATTTCACAAACTCCGCCGCGAATCTCAACGTTTAAGAAATCCAGACGAGTCACATTCCCGAACGCTGTCATACAGGTCGGCTAGAAAACTTCTCCGTAGGTTGATTAACGAAAGCAAGGTTCGCTGCTGGCACAACCTAGTTGAGGACATCGATAGAGATCCGTGGGGCTGTGTTACAAGCTTGCCATGCGGAAATTAGAAGCTGCAAGGAGACCCTGTTTCCTTGAAATGGAAAAAATGGACGAGATTGTTCGAGCACTTTTCCCTATGCATCCTGTTTGTCCCGATGATTCAGATTCCAAATTGCTGGAAAGAGGCGAGGCTCGTGCTATCCACAAGGAGAAGGGGAACGCGGAGCAACCATCTTCATATCGATCCCTATGTATGTTGAACGCCGCTGGGAAAGTGCTCGAGAGGCTCATTAGAGAAAGAATTTGAGAGGCCATCTGAACTGTCGGGGATCTGTCTCATCGGCAGTACGGCTTCAGGGCTGGTCGATCCACGATCGGTGCAATAGCAGAGGTAGTGAGTGCGGTCCAGCAGGCAGAAGCCCACAATCACTACTCGAGACGAATAGTTCTGCTCATAACACTAGATGTGAGAAATGCCTTCAATTCTGCTAGATGGACAGATATTTTTCGTGCACTGGAATATTTCAGGGTGCCGATGTATCTGACGCGTATATTGAAGGAAACTCATCTATGACACATTGGGAGGCCGGCGAAGAATTGATTTGACATCAGGGGTGGCGCAAGGTTCCGTTCTGGGCCTGGACCTCTGGAATGTTTCGTACGATGAGCTTTTGAGGTAGCAGTTACCGGAGGAGTCGCGCCTGTTTGGCTACGCAGATGAAGTACCAGTACTAGTCGACGGACGTACTGTCGGATAGGCGCAACTCAAACTTGGTGCGGTAATACGTCGAGTGAGCGAGTAGATGACAGACCGTGGGCTTAGCCTAGTGCTGGAAAAGACCGAGGTCGTCGTTCTGACCAAGAAACGGATCCTTCGTGTTATTCCCGTTCGGTTGGGGGAAATGATCATCGAGGCAAAAGAATCAATCAGATACCTTGGCTTGATGATTGACTCGAAGATGAGTTTTTTCGAGCAGGTTCGAGCGTCAGCGAATAAGGCTTCTGTGCGAGTATCGTCTCTCAGTTGCCTTATGGCCAACACGCGGATACCAACCTCGGACAAAGGACGTCTACTGATGAGTAGAAAGAGGTGATGAGATGAAAGAGGGATTTCCCGTAACCTGAAGGCACCGCTAAGCGATGATTAATGAGGCCTAGTCCGAAGTAATGTGACAAACAGTACCAGGTTAGGTTCTCAGTGTGACAGGGGAGGTGTTTAGTCGGTAGTCCGGTAGCGGGAGTCCGACACTTAGGGCGTAAATAGCCTTCACCTCCCAAACAAAAAAAAAGCCCAAGAAACTCAGGAAATCATCAACACAGTGGTCGGCGGTGAGGAAAGCGCTTTTGTTACATTTCGATGAGCCTGAAACGGAGATCCGGCTTATGGAAAGAATACCACTCCTGCTCAACTTTATTATAACCTAAAGTAAGTATTTGATTCTAGTTTGTAACAAAATAAAAGCATACAGTGCATACACAGTGGAGCAAATTAAAAGTGAAATTGCGCAAAGGCGCAAAATTGTGAAAAATGTTTACATCGACAAGTGTCCCGAACCCATTAGAGGTGTGCTTTGTGCTCATAAACCAACTCTCTAGTTTTCGCGTTTTCAGTGCTAGTTAACGCAGTTTATTTACATATCGGTTCGAAGTCTATACAAACAAACCGGCCTAATGATACTTCTTAAACCCGTTTTTCTAGATCTCGGGAGAATCAGCCCGATCAAAGGCAAAATTCGGGAAGCTTTTATCAAAAGGCACAAAGTCGAAATTTGCGGAAAAATGATATTTCATTACCGAGCGATATTTCAACGAATACTGCGGTCTCTTCAGACTCGTCTTTGCACATTAGAAACGAAAATTTTCGGTTCGTTGCCTCGGAAAACTCCCAATAATTCGACTGACTTTCGAAGGAAAATCCTTCATGTGTCTCATGGACACAGGCAGTACCCATTGTTTCATGAATTCAAAATTCGACAGCCCTCGCCGACGATATTTGTTAGATAATCCCCTGTTGATTAATTCAATGAATAGGTCCGAATATGTGAAATATGGCTTTAAAAGTGAGTTTCCCTCCGAGTTTTGTACCAATCACTTTATTTGTTAGAAGCTAATAGATATTATAAATCGTGGATTTGATTGTATTATTGGCCAAAATGTGCTTGCTGGTACAGGGGCAAAACTTGATTTTACGCAGAATACCACCCCAATCAATAATATTTTAAATGAGTTTTGATCAAGAAGGTGAAAACTACTCCATAATAGCAAATGAAGTGTAAGAATTTTTAACTAAAGAAAGTTCTCATACCCGGAATATCGATAAATGAAAATGAAGACACCATTGACACAAATGAAGAAAAGGTAATGATAGAGAAGATTAAAGATGAATTTTCTGATATCCAATATGTTGAGGCAAAAGCTAACCTTCACTCACGAAGTAAAGCATGCATTGAAAAGTACAACTGCCGAGCCTATATATCAACAAAATTATAGGTATCCATACTCCCTTAGAGATTTTGTTAAGCAACAAATAAAGGAAGATTAATAAAGTTTTTGCAGTCACAGCAGATGCTTCGAATTTCACCGATTTGTTTCGCATCCAGAACCCTTAATTCTGCAGAAACAAAACTTTCCACAATCGAAAAAGAATGATTAGCTATAGTATACGCTCTGAGCTATTCCAGACCTTATGTTTATGGACGGAAGTTTGAATTGCATACCGACCATAAAATTCTCACATTTTTGAAAGATCTTAAAACAGATAAAACAAAACTGCAGAGATGGAAGTTAAAATTAATGGAGTACAATTTCCATATTAAATATATCAAAGTTAAAGACAATGTTATAGCAGACGCCTAGTCCCGCGTAGAAATAAATGCATTAGAGGCTGAAAGTGATATAGCAACGCAGCATACATCTTTTAAATATAACTCACATTATATTCCTATATCAGAAGAACCACTCAATTGTTTATTTACCCAAATTATCATAAAGATACAACAAAAGTAGTAAAGAAAGAAAAAATCAAAAGGAAAACAAGAATAACGTTTTACTTTAAAGAGTTTACCGAAACCCGAGCAAAATATATCCTCCACAATCATATACCCTTAATAGGAACCACAGGAGTTAAAATACCTTGTTTGTTTGTTTAAAAAGCTTGTTTGACTGTACTCCAGAAAGAATACAACATTTGGAGACAAACAAATACGAAAGTTTCTCTAGTGAATGCTAACACTCTACTTCATGATTGTGCACTCAGCGAAATCATGGAAACCATTGCAAAAATGCATGAACAAACTAAACCCATCGGAATTTATAAACTATATTCCGAAATCCGAATCAAATATTATTATCCGAAACTATTGGATGGGTTACGTGGTATAACAAAGTTATTGAAAGAACGAAACAATAAATTTATCTTCTTAACTTTAATTTATTTATTAAAGAAAGACTCTAGGAAGGTGACTACGATTACACAGATTGGATTAAAATTATATTCCAGACCTTATACTAATTAACTACATTTTAAACAAATATGATGTGTGACCTGCAGATGTAGAAAGGATTTCAATGAATCCTGTGTATTATAAAAAACACATGTTTTATTACTCTTAAAGAAAATAAAGTGTAAGAAAATAAAGAACTTTAAGTGGAAATTCCAAGATAAATTTTATAGCTGTTCTGGTTTGGAATACATGTGAGAAACATCTTTCAGCCGCACACACAACTCTCTCTGTAGATTTAATTTTTGTTTACTAGATACATATTCAATAAAAACTGAAAAATTTTATTCAAAACTATACCAATAGTTGCTCGATTTGTCATCAGAGTAAATATGCCAGAAAACCACCTAAGGAACCCTTCAAAGAAACCTCAACGTCTACTAAAACCAGAGAAATTTATCACATAGATGTATGGCACAAAGCCATACAAAGGGGTATGGCCCCAGGTATGGCAAAAACCACATGTATCTTACCTGTATAGATAAATTTTCAAAATTCCTTTCAGTTATACCGCTTAAAGCCCGGCACAATGAAGAAATCGATCGTTGACGTGCTTCTTCGAAAGGTGGGCAAGTTCGGCGCAATCAAAATGAGATCTATATATGCTTGCATCCAGTTGAACAGAGCCGTTTCATATCCATAAGATACGGTATTATCCCAGGAAGGATGTCTTGCGTTCAAATCACTCCATATCGCAAAGATATCAAACTTTTCACACAAAGTGAGGACTGTTTCCAAGTCTTCAATTAGATCCCCACCCGAACATCCGTGTTGAACGCATATTCCTACAAATGCAAATGTGTACCCCTCCAGGAACGAACTCAATATCATGACGTCTGCTCATTTGAGTCTTGGAGGACATTAGTCTCTTTTTTATATTGTGGAATGAATGAATCTACTTTGCGGATGAGAGTGAACAAGTCACACCCGAAGAATTGCTGGCAGTCATTTGACATGACAGTATTTCTGTATTTTTGCTGCTGTAAATCAGTATTTACTTTGGCTTGCCGTAAAGGCTGAGCTGCAGCTGGCTTGGCTGCACCCCTTGCTATACTAGCGAAGGAGACACCACATTGAATGGTGTTCTTTAAGGAAGCAGTGACGAGGTCCCTCCTTTCTTCCGTTCCTTTCCTAACCCACAGCCTTTCCACACTCAGCCTCAGCCTCCTTGGCCTTGGGACATCCCCTGAAACTCGCGGGGTGGTCCTTACTATTGGAATTGCATCTTTTACCTCTTCCTTTTCAATAGGGCAGTCCTTTGATTGTTCGTGTTTGTCACACTAAACGCACCGAGGTTCCGTTCCACAGTTCAAGGCCACCTTTTCAAATCTTTGGCAGTTAAAACATTGCAACATGTATGATTTTGTCAATAGCCCCCAATGCACCTTTTGGTGTAAGAGCGTTTTTACATACATATCCTTTATGACGTGAAAGACTAGCTTGAATTGAATAAGGAAGGACGAAAGAGTTTTCTTTTCCTTCCTTGAGACCACCGTTGAAAAACTTTTGACTCCCAAAACATCCTCCCCTAGGATGGCTTGGAGTTCTTACTTGACATCATTGCCTTCGTAGGAAGTGTACAACCCTTCAGGAACAGAGTCAGCTTCTTCTTAGTTGGGAGTGTATAGGTGTATCATGCCACCTTGTCGCATTTTAAGAAGTCAAAAAGTCTTTTATGGTCTCCTATCGTTTTTGCGTGTAAAGAAGTTCATGTAGAACTGTTGAAAGTTACATAGAGTTTTGGGGCATGAAGTTGATTCTTCTCACATGCTCGATGAATTCTCTCCCTAAAAGGCTTAAGATTAAGCCTATAGCACATTATCGGTGGAACCTTCTGTTTCTTAGTGGCAGCAATGTTGGACGGGTTTCCTTTAGCTCCGATAGCAATTCTACGCACTGGTGCGGGTGCGACTTCAGCCTTGGTAATACTTCCCGAAGCTTTCGAGACTGCAGCCTGCAGCCTGAAAACTACTTTCGCTCATGTTTACTGAACGTTTTGAGGTTGGATCCGGGGTTGGAGACACAATTAGCCTTTTCCGACCACCCTCATCTCGGGCCACTTCCATCGACTCTACCTGTTCGGACTCACTGTCACAATCTGTCGGAGCGTCTCCTTCTGTAGTGGTACACCCATCTACAGGTAGGTTTTCTGCAGAGACTTGTAATTGGAGTTTGCAGCTTGCTATAAGGTCTAGCAAGAACTCCTCCTTGATGTTTCCCCCAAATTTCTCGCAAAACCTCTTCAGGTTTCTTGGCTTTCCGCGTAAAAGCAGCTTTTGCCGCGGAGAGCTACCCCTCCGTCAGAGCTTGGATGCGGGTTTGAATTAAAGGGACCTCTTCCAGACAATTTAATTAATAGTTTCTTATATTCTAATTATATATATATTTAAATATGTCTCTGCAACTTGCCGGCCTCAGCAAGAAATTAAAGGCTAAGGCCTGTCCTAATAATTCTTAAACTAATTATGTAACGTAACTATAATAGAAGGATAAATGGATATTATCAGCTCCTTGTCAGCCAGGTAAATCAATTGTTATAGTTAATATATTTTTTGTTGCCATGCAAAGCTTGCGTCAAACCTAGCACGGCTTGTTAGGTGATCTCTGTTTGATCCTTTGCTACAATCTAAATGACAATTACAAAATTATCCATTTTGCCGGTTTATTGGCAAATCATCAAAAATGAAGGATGTAAGAATGGTACTGGTATCTTTTCCATAGTGGTATATTCACTTTGGTAATATACTCTTTGGTAATTTGATATATTATATGATATCGCAGCTAATTTGTCCGTCTCCTTCCTTTGTGCCCTGTCAGCCCCATTATCAAAACTTGAAAATTAAATTTAAAACCTAGTTTTGGACATTTGTAGCAAAAATAAAATCTGCGGCTTGATGATTGAACTTTAAAACAGCTTTTTAAGTTAAAAGCCAAATGCAGGCTCGAAATTTAATTATATCAATACTTATAATTCTGGTCGATAATAGTTTGCATATTGTAATCTATATTCTGATAATTTAGAGTTATTTGTGATCATAATCTCCAATAATGTTTCATCATCTATATTTTGTTTCAATATATTGCACCATCACTTTCTGTTGAATTGGAAGTGGCTACCCGGAAAATAATACTATGTTGTGGTATTCTGACTGAAATTAAGTACTTTATTCGTATAAGTACTTAATATTATCAGAGTCGGGAATGAAGGGCCGCCGAACTGGCAGCTAATGATGAGCGCCGGTCTCTCATACGCTGGGAAGGGGTAAATTTAACACATAGAGCTATAAGATGTATCCGTGTACATGAGTGTCCGAATGAAGTTTTAAACTTATCTTTTCCCCCTCATCAGCTATTCAAATGTTCGGCTCCAGTCGTTCTTGCCATTTCCCTCATAATATAAGCAACATGATATCCGAAATTCTATCGAAATATCAAAGTTGTTACATTCATAAACCACTCATAAAAGCTAAAAATGCATCAATTTAACATGTTTTGTTGGTGGGCATATATCTGCCTTGAAATTAGAAATTATCCATCAATATCATTATCGACACTTTTACATAAAAGTTTACTAAATACTAAGAGCATTTAATTAGAAAGTCGAAAACATTTTCCTTCATTAAATTTCAAAATAATACAATATTTACAATTTCAATATCCTTCGGTTACTTTCGGTTTTAAATTTGGCAGTGAGTAAACAATACAGTTGGAAAAGAAATTTCTGTTAAGGAGTGGTCACATGTATGAGTCCAGTGTTGAAAATATTATCATACGGTCGCTAAATCATGAATTTCAATGAGCAAACGGTAATTAAAAATGTGGAAATGCTTATATTGACCATTTCTTTTGCGCAATAAACACAAGGACATGTTCATTCGTGACAATAACAACGGAATTATGTATTTGAATATATTTGATTAGCTTAGTGTAGCCTTGAGATCAGCTTCAGATTGCAATTCCCCCATGTTCATTCGGCTCCAGCAAATAAAATCCGAAGTCTCTTGACGATCTCTGAAAATTGTAATGGATTTCACAACAAACACCTCCCAAACTTAAAATTCCCCTGAACAATCCACTCCAATTTACCGTGTAACAACTCTTTGCCTCTAGAAGCAACGGTTAATAAAGTGCGACGACTTCCTTCGAATTTATTCTCATATCGGTGTACAAATGGCTGCGGTGCGAATCCTTCCCCAGGACCTACACCCTCTACTGGAATTCGCTGGTCCGATTCTTTTCGAAGCATATATGAATGCATATCATTGCAATTGGGGAGCTGAGAGAAGCAATCAAGCTGGTATTGAGCTCAACCGATTAATCACAGAGACTAATGGAAGGCTGCATAGCTTAAACTTTCAACCACAGCATATGGTTGAACGTCCTCGACGAGTTTTCATCTGATCTCAAACTGGTACTCCTTTTAATAGAACACATCTACAAAGATGATCCTCTGAAACTAAAAAAGAAAACAAACTGGAAAGCCTTCAAAGACGCACTGGGCAATGAAAATTTTACGCTAACACCTGATACAGCCAGAGACATAGAAAAAATAATTTGGAGAAATTACCAACAAAATTATCCAGGCTAAACAGGACGACACAATCACAACTCCGACAAGGGAAAGCAACTCCTACGAACTCCCTCAGCAAATTAAAAGTCTGTTACGGAGAAGTGATCAAGCTAGGAACACAGGTCACAGTTTTACCAAAACCGTTGAAAAACCTCAAATTCCTCCAGAACTGGTGACCCATAAGTGTATATCTTCACTTGGCAAAATTGTGGACAAGGCAATACTTCAAAGATTGTCAGAAGTCGTATTACAAAACAAAATTATCCCAGAGGGAATATTCAGCTTTATGCTCCAACACTCCACAGACGTCCAGCTGACGAAATTAGTACAACACGTACAAAATGGCCTCAACGACAGGAAATCTAGCGGCCTTGTTATTTTCGACGTGGCAAAGGAATTTGACAAAATCTGTCATGTGGGACGAATGTTCAAATTGCATGCACTGCACAGACTCTTTTCTATTATACAAACGAAAGGCTCTTTCCTCCAAGGCAGAACTTTCTGCGTAAGAATTGAAAATCGACTTTCCAGAAGGTGGCCAATTGAAGCTGGAGTCCGAAAAGAATCGCCACTGGCACCCATACTTTATGACATCTACACGGCACATCTTCCAAAATTACAAAAAAAAGTCAAACTATCCTTGTATATCGATGATACTTGTATATATTATACATCCAGATAAGCAGAAGTCATCACTTTAAAATTGCCAATGGAAGATAAAACTCAACACAGAGAAAACTCCAAACATTTTCACCACACGACGAATACAGCAAAGACCACGATTCTTAACAATACAAGATGAACACATAAATGGAAAAGGACTGTTAAATAACTCGAACTAACGCTAGACAGTAAACTTTCTTCACGGAGCACATACAAACAAAATTAAAAAAAACGAAAAACTGGTTCCTAAACAAGTTATACGAACGACGCTACTTTACGGCAGTACTGTTTTATGTCAGACGACAAAAACCAATAAAAAAGCTCTTCAACCGTGTCTGAACCTCGCGCTCAGGAGAAACTTCGGAATCTTCGTAAATGTTGACATTCACAATGAAGTTCGACTAGAGACAGTTGACAAATACATATGGGACAGAGCTCTTAAGCTCTTCGACAAAATTGACAAGAACGATAATACTACCTTGGATATCCTAAGATTCTCGACAAACCAAACTAGACAGACGTACAAACCATTACGACAAATAATTGACTGAACAGACCACCAATCCAACTGATTGCTAAATCTGAAGCAAGAGTGGCAACACTATCTTCAATCTCTCAGATCTCAAAAGTCTCAGATCTCCTTTATGAAAGGACTGGATAATGTTCCAATTTCGATACCTTAGTTACCGGTTCCTTCAAAAACTATTATCAAGACTGCATTCTCAAAAAATTTTATTTAGTATTAGTCTAGAAATCGTTCGGGTCTTTTCATCTTTTAACTGTAAGATTAAATGTTTATCATTGGAAATATATCGTATGTAAAAAAATACTTTATTTGATAGAAATGTAGCTGCACTATGACTTACAGTTTATTACCTTTACTACAACGCGGTCAGATTGAAAAATGAATAGTTATACAAAAAAATTTTACTTTTAGTCTTTATCGGATAAGTTTAGTCTATTCAAAACCTAATGGAAATCTAAACTATGAACTTCATTCAAACAGGTGGCCGATGTACTAATACACTTGCAGCTCTTTCCTGAAGGCGATTTCAAGTTAATGAGGCATAAACGATCTTCAGAGCAGCCTCCGTTGTGCGTTATACATGGGCTGTGATGAACAGGACAAATGTCTGTTATAGCAACCATCCCAAACATTTTATGACTTCCAAAAATCGGTGTTCTTATGCTCGCCTGCCTTGACCCGTAGATATCAACGCTTTCTATACGTTTTCTGCAATAAATAATTATTAACGAACTTTATTCGCACGTATATATGTAGCTTAACTTACGTATTCCAGTCAGTCCAATAGAAATGTTCGGCGGTGCTTGATAGTCCAAATGGATAGCTCAAATTTGCCGCAACAGTTCTTAAAGTTTTTGAGTTAACTGATAAACATTCCACTTTATGCGTTCCAGCGTCAGCAAAGCAAATGTCTCCCGTGGATCGATGAATAACTAATGAGTTTGGAAGAACTACAGAAGGTTTAGTTAGTATAACCTCCCGGCCAGTGCCGTCCAACTCAGACATTTCAATTTTCGGAGCCTCCCGATTCCAATCTGACCAGTATAATTTGCTAAAGGGAAAATCAAGTTAAATTTTCCAGGTTATACACGGAAAGTTGAGTTCACCTTCTCAACGGATCCACAGCAATGCCACGAGGGTTTACCAAGTATTTATTAATTATAGTTGCCCTTTGCTCGGGATTGTCTAAGTTGGCTACTTCTATAGTATCCTTCATTGAATCTGTCCAATATAATCGGCGTGACATCCAATCCACTGCTATACCTTCAGGTGACATTATATCTAGAATGATATTTATGGTCGTAAAAAATTAACATTCAACAATATTTCCGCTATGAATACTTTCGGTAATAAATGGTTTAGCGTCAGTTCCATCATATTTCGAACTCATTATTTTTTTTGCTGCAATGTCACCCCAGTATATACGACCTTCGGCACAATCGTTGTCTAACCCTATTGCCATTTGTGCAACAGAAATCGGTTTTCCGATTTTCCCATCAAATGGCAATCGGAGAATTACAACTCCTTGACTAATCAACAAAAATCCTGACTCATGGTTTGAAATCAATTTACAGAAGGATCCATTCCCCAAAAACCCTGCAATAAAAGACATTGTGAAAGTAAAGTTTTATGATGTAAAGAAAATGTTTAATGTAAAGTAAATGTAATGTTTAATGTAAATAAAGAATATTCACTGCCGATCAAAAGTTTGAGACCACTATAATAAAAATTGAGAAATGAAAAAATCTCAATATTTTTAAAAAATTTTGAAAAACAGGTTTTATTTTTATGTTGCACACAAGATTTAAAATTAAAAATTACATAAAGTCTTGATGAATACAATGATTTGAAAAAATACACAAGAGATTTTATACACATTTTTCATCAAAATAGCCTCCTACACATTTTATGACCTGTTTAACCAACCTTGGCATGCGAGCAATTTATTTATTTGTGGTCTCTTGTGGGATATTCCTCTAGCTTTCTTTTAATACATTCAACATGGCCTGCTGTGAAGAAGGACATTCTTCCCGAAAATTTCGGTCAAGCTCTTCCCATAAAAGCTCTATAGGGTTAAGATCGGGGCTTTGGGTTGGCCATGTCATGTTTTTCAACACTTTTCTGACTGTTTCTTGTCTAAATAGCCCAAAGAATAATTTTTTAGTATGCTTTGGATCATTATTTTGTTGAAAATAAATTCTTCGCCGATTAACTTCAGCCCAGAGGGAATAGCATTTTTCTCCAAAATTTCTTTATACTGCTCCTTTTTCAGAATTCCTTTAATTTGGACTAGATTTCCAGTTCCATAGCCCAAGAAGCAGGCTATGGAACCCAGACCATAACCTCAGAACAGAAATTTTTTTTTTTGAACCGAATATTTCAAATTTAGATTCGTCACTCCAAAGTACTTTTTTGAAATCTTCTTCGGTCCATTCTCGATGGGCTAGGGCCCATTGCATCCGTTTTTTCTTGTTCTGCGGTTTTAGAAGAGGTTCTCAAACAGTAACGCCGCCATACAACCTGGCGTCTCGCAACCGTCTTTTCACTGTAGACACTGACACAGGTTTTACCGAGATTTGTTGACTTCAACACGAATTTCTTGAGCTTTTAGGCGTCTATTTCACTTGCTGGTTACCACAATAAAAATTTCTTCACTAGAAGTCGTAGCTCTTGGTCTTCCGGAGCGCGGACGATCTTTATTACTTTCAGTTTCTTTGTGCCGCACAATAGTACGATGAACACCAGTCTTCGATAACTTGAGTTGAGATGCAATCTCACGTTCAGGTTTGCCTTCATTATGGAGAACAATAATGGTAAATTGCGTTTCGATACTAATTTTCCCATTTTAGAAATGTCTTGACTGTAGGAATCAGAAAATCAGACTAACTGCGGATATATTAGGTCTCTTTTTACTTCGTCCTAGGGCGCCGTCAGCGTAAACTGGAAAGGAGACGACTTTAGGACTGCTGGAAAAGAGAACTCCTAGACCCCGCGCCCAAGGTTATCAAAAGTAACTTCTTTTGCTGTAAGTATTGCCCGAGAGTAATGCGCCACACAGGTCCATTTGTCGAAAGTTTTCAGCATTTTTCCGACCAGATTGTCTGGAGAAAGCTCTCCCATTACCTCCCACAAGTCCTGCCGCATCCTGCTCCACCTTCTACAGTATATACAGGTGTGCAGATTACTTGTTATCACCAATATTTTGAAAACATTTACTTATAACAAAAGTTTTTTTTATTAGTCGTCTCAAATTTTTTGACCGGCAGTGTAATTAAAACCGAGACAAACATCGTTTGATTCGATTTAAGTTAAAAATTTCAAGTAATATATTTGATATATTTTTGTGACTTCAAACAACGAATCACTTTTTTATTCTTTCTACAAACTCCGAACGATCGCGGAACGTATGCGCAGGAAAACCAAAAAATTATTATCGGGTCTCTCTACATTTCTTATGGCGTACATTCGACGCTGACCATTATTCTCGACAGCTGTTAAATATCGCTGGTAACTACGACAAGATTATCTGGGTGGAGACCTCAATGCACGCTACCAATGGGAAGATCACTTCTTCTATTGCAACGGTAATATTATCGTTCAATGGCTATCCTTAGACCATCTAATATCTTATGGGTTTATCATTCAGTGACTTGACTACTTCATATTGTCTGGAGCACCATGCTCCTCTCATGCACATACCCTTAAATAAAATCCAACCTTAGGTCCGCAAAACTCTTCCTTCCCGTTCCTACTAGATAGTCCATAATAGGCAATTTGAGGACGATCTGGAGCAAAACCTTCATAAAAGAGCCCTTACTGATCGTACCCTCTTTAAAGGAAAAAAATTAATGGAAATCAATAAAGCATTCAGAAGTTTTAGCAGCATGGATATAAACGCACCATAAATGAAAGATATATTTTCCGCAGAATCATAAACACCATCACACTCATACAAATACATTACTATGAATTCAAATAACCTGCTTGGATACCATTTTCCTCGCAAAAAGGCCTGTAGGGCCAAACACCCATTCAAAGTAAACTTTCTTGACGTAGTAGTCTTAACGCCCTGTACAGTCCTAATTCAATAATCACAATCCTATTAGATGCAAGGATTCGTCATAGAGCAGCAAATCTCAGCCTTCAGAGCATTATTACAGATCTCTCTACAATCGCAGATCTTACAAGGATCAGCTTACAAACGATCTAGTTAATGAAAATACTGGAAAGTACGTAAACGGATATAGAGGGTTTTTTCTGCAGTAGGGCTTGGAGCTGATATTTAGCTGGAAGATCTTATGATACATTGCAGTTGGCAAGAAAAGTAAGCTTCAATATTTGTTTCTCTTCTTTGGGTTCTACTTCCGCTCAAAATTTCATCCAATTCAAAAAAAAAAAAACATTTGGCTCGGATGCCGTATTTTAGCGGAGGAAAAAGTATAGACATAGCAAAATGTGAATTAATTGCAAAAAATTAACATTTATACGTAAAAATGCCATGAAATTTTAAATCTGGTAACACTCTTTTTTCGACACACTATTTATCCCTGAGACGAGAAAGATGATCGGCTTATATTTAAGAAAATTGAAGTGCTAAAGGGTTAGCGAGGCCGATAACGCGAATAATTATGTACTGAAGGAAGTAGTGAAGGAGATCAGGTTACTTCGAGAGAATTTGGGAGTAGTAATTCAGGGATGACCACAAAAAGAACTGGATAATCTGTTTGAGGGAGAAAAACAATAAAGATAGAAAATAAAAATCAGAACCCAAAAAACAAAAGAAATATAAATAAGAAAGAGAGGTGTAATGTATTAATTTACTTAATTACAAGTTGTTGATTACAATAACATTTCTAGATAACATCAGTTGTCAAACGTCTAGATACTTTCTATGGAGAAGTGAGAGAGATAAATTTCTCGCTGCCGCTTTTATAGCTCCATCACCTAGTGACGAAATCTAACACTAATTTGTTATATGGCAATCACTACAGAGGGTTACAATATTGTCGTCTTCCCCCAATAATTCCGCCTCTTCTTCCGAAAGAGATGTGGAACAAGAAGAGGTAGAACTAAAATAAATGGAAGAAGAAATGACGAAAGATTCAAAATAATGATGAAGAGTTAACTCCCCGACCACCCCCAAAATCGTCTATAGCAATGTCCACACTTGTACGCTTTCTTCTTTGCATCCATTTTCAACTTCACGCTTGGTCTTTCACTTTCAACATGCGTTAACGCATGGCAGAGGCATGACATGCAACGACCTGCCCACACACATGCATTAGTTGCATTTAACCGTTATGTCGGATTATACGAGGTGTTCTAAAAAAATACGGTGAATAATTTTTTATTAAAAAATGTAATACGCTTACATATAATCTGATGTAATCTCCTTCAAAGTACTGTCCTTTTCTAGCAATGCTCTTATCACAACGTTGACACCATTACTGGAAGGCATCTTTCAGAAGGGCTCGCTCGTGGCACTCGCAATGTCAGCAATGGTGTCAAAACGTTTTCGTATTACTATTACTATTACAAACGTATTACTTTGATTTTTTGTGACAGAATGGAATTCAGCAAAACATGGTTCAATGCATAACGCAACTTCATAAGTTGAACACCAATATCGCGCTTCTTTGCTAATTTTATTATTAAAACAATGTACACACCTTCGTGTAAGTGTGGCTCTAGAAGTAGAGGGTATATAGTCAGGGAAACGTTGCCCGATTATACGGGTAGAATAAGATTTAGCTCGTCGACTTACTGTTAGTGTTACCCTCTGAATTGGGTATGACTCAATTGTTTCTTCAATGCACTCCAATAAGAAATTTACTCGCGGCAATTTTCCTTTATTTCTCTTATATAATATAAATGAATTTAGGCAAATAATATCTAAAAATGAAGAAACATTTTTAAAAATATATTTTTAAGTCTATTCCTTGTTGATGAGTATGTAATCATTATGTCGTCATTTATGTCAACTCCACCCATCTTCTTATTGTAACCAACAATTACTTCAATTACATTGTTCGTTTTCTGTTTTTCTCTATGTTTATCATACTGTCGTTATTAACGGTACTTAGAAAGTAAACTTTTTCTTTTATCCTACCATTTCATTATCATAATTTTATTTTTAAAAATAGCACTGCATTTCCCTCCCCTTAGAGGTAATGTTTTTAGTTGCGCAGTAAAGCCAATCCTGTTTTTTTTTATTGTGCCAATCACATCTTTTTTATGGGCGCAGAGTTTTTCTGTAAGTGGTTTATTAGTATACCAATCGTCTAAATGTAATCTATATCCGCGATCTAAAAGATCATGGCATAATTCAAGAACAATCCGTGCAGAATGTTTGTATTCCGGATAATGTTAACCATAATCGCTATCCTTTCCTTTTTCCATATATACCCAGATGCACTTTCACACAACACATAACATTTTTTTCCGAACCAACTTCTCTTTGATGGTATGTATACACGATACACGATATACACTTACACGATAAACGACCCTTCCACATTAGCAATGACTCGTCAACACAAATATCCATTTCGGGAATGTATAATGTTTTACATTTTTGTAGAATATTTAAAAAACGGATTGAATTTTTGCAACTTTACTAGGTGGATTTATACAACCAAAACTTGCGTTGTCTTCGAAATGAAGAAATTTACATAACAGTCAAAATCTCTTTGAATCAATTATTTTACTAAAGAAAGAAGTACTAATACTTTCTTTTGTAGAATAATGTATCTGTAAAGCTGGTTTTTTTACAATTCCTTGTAAAATTAATAAAGCAATGAAACGTCTCATTTCACCATGAGCTATGGGGTACCACTTTCTTGTTCTTGATCGCGGTTTCAAATTAGGGTTGTTATCAAAAAATTGTTCAGCATATAAATTAGTTTGTTCAACTATAATATTGATCAGGTCGTTGTCCAAAAATTTCTCCATGTAACATAAAGACTTATGTCGGAATGATCTAGCTACGAAGAACATATGTCCAGGATTGGCAGAAAATTATAAAGGTTCTCTGTTACCTCTTCTTGTTCTCCATTCAACATTTTCATTTTCCTTACCACTATCACTATCTCAGAGCCACTATCGTCAGATTCATTATCCCCGATCTCGCTATCATCAGGCTTGATTTCTGCATCACTAGACTCATCAGGAACCTTATGTAAAAGCTTACACAATACTCTCCTTACATAAATACCGAATTTCAAAGTATACATACTGCTTCAATTATTCTGAGTAGGACGCAACATAGCAGTCCGATATTTATGTACGTATATGAATCCGTAACCAGATGATAAAATGTTAACAAAAATGTGTAGGGACATTTCTTAGCAGTTAGGTAAACCACAGCTCAAACAACTCTAATCCCGCAGGCGAACCATAAAAAAATGTCGCGTGTTGAATATATGTAAAAAGGAAACAAAAGAATCCTCATTCCGTTTTTTATTACCAGGAACGCCACTGATTGCAGAGTCTAAAACAATATATGAATCCGTACTTGCTTCAGTGATTGCTAATAAAAGGCAACGATACATTTATGAAAAATAATTCATAGTACAATATATCTAAGTTTTATTAGTTCTTTTATTTCGACATGGCCTCAAAATATTCCAAACTTCTTGCAGTTTAGGAATATATTTTAGTTTTAACTAAAATAGCAAAATTAACCACCAATGGTTGCTACTTAAGCCGCATAACGAATATATTCGTGATAACACAACATTTTACAATATTTTTAACAAAATTTCATTTCAATTCATTATGTATAAATAAAGTTAATTGAAGGTTACTTATATTGTTTCAGTTTCACATTGAGTTACGAAATAATAGCAGGTGACATGAATAGTTCCCTGAGCAAATTCCAAAAAATTACTTACCTGCATTACATATGCACTGTAGGCCCCCGGGGGTTGTCACGCATTTCGCATTGCGGTCGCACAAACTTGGTGTGTTTCGGCAATTCCTCTCTTCGACACACAAATACCCATCGCCATTGTATCCTGGGTCACATACACATTCGTATTTAGTGTATTCATCGCTGCAAATTTTATTGTAATTACTCTTGCAATTGTAAAAAATGTCAAAGTTACTTACTTTATTGCTGCACAAGACGCATGAAGGCCGCAAGTATTACGAATATTACAAGGAGGTGGAACACTTTTACAACTTTGAACTCCATCGCCTACATATCCTTCCATACATTCGCAATATGGATGCTGCTGAAGAGAATCAAGTTTACACAATGCATTTTCAGCGCAATAAGTTCCACCACAGGATCCAACTGGCACGCAAAAATCGGAGATGTCACGTTCATATCCAGGTAAGCATAAGCAAACACCAGATTCGCATTTGGTATTTAGACCGCAATGATCGTCCACTGAACATTCGGGAGCTAATTGGCAAAAAAAGCCGTCACCTTCATATCCTTTGTCGCAACGACACTCGGACTTTCCTATAATCTCGTTGTAGACACATGATGCGTGGACATCGCAAAGGTCTTCTTTCTAAAGTAAGAGTGTCAAGAATTTCAGATACACATACAAAATACATCTTTGCCGGAAATAGCCGGAAAAAAGAAAAACTGAAGAAACTCGGGAATGTTATGTTTGCGACGATGCAAAGTTCAGACACCCGTTTTAGAAGGATAATTTCTTTTAGAAGGATTCCAAAATATGTTACTGCAGGAAATCAAACGGACACTCAAGAAAATCGGTTTACTATGTGGAACACTGTTAAGATATCCTGAGTCTAATGATGAGACTGATTATAAATTAAGGTTTGGTGCTTATCCTTGCGATTATTTGGGAAATGTGCAACTCAATTAACAGAACAATTTTCTCAAGTGCCTGATTTCTAGTAGTGCCTTTTATGTGTTATTTTTCATTTGATTAAAAGTTTGGTTAGTTTGATGGAAGAGCTGATGAGCCTCTGATGTATATTGAAACTCGTTATTTCGAACTCACAGTTGTGCACGATACTTCAATCTTAATGCAAGTGATGCCGTCTCCTTCATATCCTCTCGGACAGACACATTTATAGTTCTGTTCATCGTCTGAATATTCACAAGATGCGTTCGGGTGGCAATTGAAGTCCTGATCACACGATGCTAAAACACTCCATTCAGTTAATTCCTTCTACACTATATGAATAAAAGTACTAACATGGCGACAATTCTTCTACTCGTACGCACGTATTTCTTTCTTCTTCATATTGATATCCCTGCGGGCAGTAGCATACACTATCACGATTACAAATATCAAGTGTCTCGTTCTCTTGATATTGATCTTCAAATTCAGGCTTTAGGCAACGGTCATTTATCCAAATTTCTCCGGGCTGGCATGCAGGATTACATTCATAACCATCACCTGAAAATCCGTCGTTGCAAATGCATTTGTTATTAAAACAGAATGCGTATTGATGACATTTCTGAAAAATTCAAAACATTTCTCAGAATGGTAGAAACAAAGTACTTCTTATCACCGCCTAGAGTCTGCAATAAGATAGTGTGTAAATTGACTCTTCAGTTAAACGAATTTTCAAAAATTTAACGTGTTACTTGTAGAGGCAAGGATAGTAGAAGGTAGAAATAAGGATTTTAGATGTTCCGAAATACAGGACTAACTAACTGACTGACGAAACTAAAATGGAGGGATGCAAACATTTATGTTTATATTGGAAAGCAAATATTTTAGTTTGAGCCGACCAATAAATGGAAAAAATTATATATATATATATATATATGCATATATATATATATATGAGTTTTATCGTGTGTGTTGTTCCTATCACACTCTTCCTAAATAGTACCTTTGAACGAAGAAGTGAGTTGAGGACTGACGCTTCCACTTGGGGGGACTGAAGATACACCAGAACCTTTCGATTGCAAAAATAGATAAGCAAAGGCAAGGAAGGCAGATCGCATGCAATTAATGATACGAGGACGTGGTTTCATAGTGACCTTGTTTTGTACTGGGAAACCATAATATCTGCCATATTTTCATTGCATGACCTAAGCTTCAAATGAAACTTACCGAGGGAGTTACGAGGGTGGTCCGATAAGTACTTAGCCTCACTTCCCGATGGTGCTACTGTCGCAAGAAAAATACACTATAGTGCAGTACCTTCCTGTAGACGGCCACTGACGAAATTTCAGCCGGATCGGACTTGCAGTTCTGTTTTGAGAGCGTGCCGGCTGATTACAAAAAAACGGGAAAGGAGCAATATCGGTCGGTGATTCGATTCTTGTTTTTGGAAGCGAAATTGCTCAGTGAAATCAAAGAGTGTATGGGGACGTGTATGAGTCAATTGGTTCAACGAATTTCAGTCACTCCCAGCTTCCCCGAAAACAGCAAACACAGATTTCAGTTAACCAACCTGGAGCTTAACCAAAATCCACAATCTCGTTTTAGCAGACCACCAACTGAAGGTGCACGAGATAGCTGAAATAGTAGACATCTGAAAAGAACACGTGGCGCATATCCTACATCAAATTATGGGTATGAGAAAGCTGTCGGAAAGATGGGTGCCGAATTTGCTCACTCCGGATAACAAGCGCAACTGTGTGACCACTTCAGAGCAGTGTTTGGCACTTTTTAAGCGGAATCCGAAGAAGTTTTTGCGTCGTTACGTGACCGTCGACGAAACATGGATCCACTGGTACCCAACAGAGATCATAGAACACTCGAAACAGTGGAATTTACCCGGTAAACCTGCCCCGAAGAAGGCGAAGACTGTCCCATCGCCCTGGAAGGTGATGGCCACCGTTTTTTGGGATTCGCAAGGTGTGATATACATTGACAACCTGGAGAAGGGCAAAACGGTCACAGGGCAGTAATATGTAATTATTGAGCCGATTCGACGCCCAAAGAAGCCACTCGCCGGACAAAAATTTTACTCAAATCAGGAAGTAATCGCCGCCACGGAGGCGTACTTTGTAGAACTTTTTTTACAGACGGGTTACAGAAGTTGGAGCATCGCTGAGTCAAGTGCATCGAACTAAAAGAAGATAACATTGAAAAATTACTTGCATTTTTTAAAAATTTTTGTTTTTCCATTTGTAGGCTAAGTATTTAATGGACCGTCCTCGTAAGTGAAAAGGATGTTGAATTCGAAAAAGTTAAGTAAGGAAGGCCTCATCCCGATTTCCGAGGGAAATTAAACCAGATGGAAAGTAGATAGGAAAAATTTGACAACGCACGAATGGAGTGACAAATATTCCAGACACGACGTATGCTTCGGAGTTGTTGACACCAGTTATGCAGAAATGGCTATTGCTAAGCTAAACAACTAGCAAACATCAGTAGAGTGCAAAGACCTTGAGGAGTGCGATAATGAAGGAAAAGAATGTCATAGATTCCACTAAGAAGCCCAACGGTCAGACATCGGTTTTGGTTATGGTCCCCAAACCAGATATGAAAGGCGGAAAAACAATTCCCAATTTGGGTACTTTTATAATAAAAAAAAAAACAGTTTTTAACTCATGTGGTTAATTTATTTTAATCATCGTTTAAAATATAAAAAGACTTTGGTCCATCCTGTATGATAGGCAACAGAAACGGATAGCGTGCCAGTGGAAGGGCTACGCTTCATAATTCAAATCAACTACTTCCATGATAACATCAATAGTCGATCGAGATAGATCTCTTCCACTGTAAGCCACCTATATATTTTCACCACCGATGTGACTTCGCATCTTTGATGAGGTTCTGCCAACAGCGGACATTGCTCTCGGCTGCCAAAATGCCGCTTCTCCTCCCTATTAGCCATCTTTTAGGTGTGGGATTCATCCGACGTTTGAACATAAGACTTTTAGTCAGTGGTTATAACATTTTTTTCGTTTTTCAGCGATTTCAACTGTTCACGGAAGACTTACTGGGTCCTAGTTCTCGTTAAGACATAGAAGAGCAATAACAATACGTAATGTGATTCATAATGAAGTTCACCATATTTTCATTCTGGGAATTTAAGTTTCCGTTGAATGTGTCGGTTTTCACAATGTCCCACCCAGTGGGTAAAGCTCAGCTCACTGCACGTGGTTGACACGACTTGAAATGGAACAAACTTGCGCTAAATTGATGTTCCAGACTCGTGCAGTGTGAGGTGGACACTGAATATTAAAGTCATTTCGTAGTCGCTTTTCCCCCTCATGGTTACCCACCTTGACGTGGCGAAGGCCCACTAATTCCAATGAACCCGCAACTACACTGCAGGAGACCTTCGGACCCAAACCAGCAGGTAGGCAAAGAGCGAGAAGTGAAGCGAATAGGTAACCAAAACAAAAACATGGAAGTACAACTCGAAGAAGTACCCTCAGTACTCGGCACACGAAGAGGAGAAATCTTCGGGGACCGGACAACTGGCGTGACGGCACCAAGCACTATTTGCCCAGAGCTATTGGGCCGGAAATGTACGCTGAGGGAGCAGGGCGTGCATTTGACGAGTGACTGCAACAAAACAAGCACAATTTCAGCTATCGCACCCACTGGGAAGATGGTAGCATCAGCCAGAACGCTAATAAAATAGGCGCAAAGGCCGCATATTGGCTGCCCAATAAGTGGCAGCCAACCAAGGGAAACCGAGGAAATTGGCTGCTACTGTCAAGGAAGCTGTACCACCAACCGCAAAGGAGAGGGGTAAAACCAGACCTAAGCAGATGAGATCGCACGATAGCAATCAAGGCAATGGTAAAAAGGAACGGAGGGTAAGCCCCGAACCCCAAACTCAGGCCAGGAAGTCCTATTGGGACGCAGCAACCAATGCACTGACGGTAGCGGTGACAGACTACTTCAATGAGACAGGCAAGATTTAGGAAGATCAACTTGTGAAGCTGCAAACCGCCATGAAGAAGGACCTCTTTGAGCACTTACGCAGCAAACCGGCCAAAATCCCAACGTTCAGAGGAATGATACCGACAACGGGCCATCTGGTTGTGAACTGTAACGAGGAGCAGTCTCTAGAATATCTAAAGACTACGAAAGAGAAAAAGATCGAGTAAACAACGTGACTCCTTACCGTGAACCCCCCACCCCCTAAAATAAATAATAAGCGAAGAAAAGGTCCTATGGGTCATTAATACCTTCGAACCTTACAAATCATTAGGAACCGACAAAGGGTATCCGATCATGCTTATGAAAGCGAATATCACAATAAAACGGATACAGCCTCCATATCCAAACACTACACTCCTTTGGACGGGAGAGAAGCTAAAATAGTTTTTATACCAAAGCCGGCAAAAGCCAGCCACTACAACGCAACTGATAACCAACCTATTAGCTTAACGTCTTTCATGCTGAAAACCCTGGAACGCCTGAGAGAAACTGAGAGCATAGTAGCATCCATTCAAAGATATGCTATAGACCCATATGGAATGGATGATAAGTGGACCCATATACTAAATGGATGAAGGAACTACTAGCTAAAAGGAAGATGATAGCCGAAAACGGCGTAACCTTGAATAAATGAACCAACAGGGGTACAGTACAAGGAGGCATAGTATCACTTGCTTGGGCGCTCACTGTTAACCAAATAGTGGAAGATCTCAACGGAAAGGGTTTCAAAACAATAGCGTACTCTGACGATGTCGTTATACTAATAAGTTGAAAGTTCCCGGAGACCATGTCGGAATTGATGCAGACCGCACTCTCACATCTTTTCGAGTGGGCGAAGCTAAACGGACTGCGCATCAATGCCGAGAAAGCGGAGCTTATGCTTTACACAAAGCACCGTGAAAACAAATAAGTTTAGTAAACAAGGTAGAATACTCAGAAGTAACTTTAGATAGTAAGGTAACTTGGACTCCACACATAGAAGAAGTCAGATGGAGAGCTACAACGGCGCTCTTCACAATGAAAAGACTAGTGGGGAAAACCTGGGGAATAGAACCCAAAATTGCCCACTGGATTTACGCAACAGTAGTGAGGCCAATAATCGCTTATTGGGCAGTAGTTTGGTGGCAGGCATAACAAAAGAGAGCCATTGCAAAAGAGCTAGAGAAGATCTAGCAAATTACCTGCCTTGGCATCACAGGTGCCATTATTACTACGCCAACTGCTGCAATAGAGATAATGCTCAATCTCATGCCACTCCAGCATCAGATTCAATCTACAAAAGGGTTATCTAACCACACACGAACGAATTCGTGTGTATTTTGGAAAAAATGGAGAGAATGACCCCGTCAAGTAATAGGGAGCTGGATCCAACCAATAAAAATCCAACCGATAGTGGACACGACGATTCCATACAAGATCAGCATATCGACCAGTGAAGCGTTGGAAACGGTGCAGAATTTCACATCTGGAAGTGAAATTATGATCTACCAAAGTTATAAACTGGAGAGCCATACCACAGTTTTCCAGTCGGAAGTGTTTGCAATAAACGCGGCTAGAGAAACGGCAAAAAAATAACCTAAATAGAAGAATACAAACACTCTCGGACAGTAAGTCGGCAATTCAGGCGCTTGCCTCTAACCACGTAGTTTCACAATTGGTGCTGGATTGTAGGCAGGCTCTCGAAACAGCAACAACCCGAGTAAATATAAAACTGTAATGCGTTCCTGGACACAGCGGTGTAGAGAGAAACGAAAAAGAGGATGAGCTAGCGAGAGCTCGTCGGCCGACCAATATGCCACTAGAATAGAAACAATTAAAGTGCCACTGGCAACGGTAAAAAGGGAACTAGACGAAATCCTCTGGAAAGAGACACATTCGGATAGGAACGACTACAGGATAAGCCGAGCTCTTGGGCCTCAACCTAATAAAACGAGGACAGAACATTGATGGCAGTTTTAACGGGCCATGATCTTCTAGGTAAACACGGCAAACGAATGAGATCCAAGCGGATGACACCTGCGGAGCTTGCGGCGAGGAGGAAGAAAGTACAGAACACTTCTTCTAGATTGCCCGAGTCTGGTTAACAAAAGCCTTATTTGGCTGAGATGTACTGGCGTAATAGAACTGGAACACTTGGCAACCACAGAGCTGGGGGAACTCCTTGGTTTCTGTAGGACGACAGGATGGACCATCTGTAAACAATAGTACTACACATGGGGAGCTAATGGCCAATGCTGGCCTATTCTATTACCAGCAAATGGACCCCAGTACTGGACCCCAGAATCCATCTATTGTGTATAAAATACAACTATATCATGCCTCCAATCTGTAGTGCGTCTGATAAACTCTTTCAGGCGGTGATAATCGTTTCACGTATTCAATAATACGAGAACTGTACTCGTAAATACTGAGAACAGCTTGAGAGTCTTAGAAAGCAAGTCCCGATCCGCAACACTTAAAAATTGTTTTATTTTAATATCGCTAAACTAACATTCTCATATGAATACATTTACAATTGTTTGGTTATGATTGTTTTTGACGCTAATATTTGTTCTTGTGCTTCAAAATAGTACTTTTCTTGGAAATACTGAAACTACAACATATTTCTAATATCAAACTATAATAAAGTACACTTCATTCAGATTCATGTCTTTGCCCATTGCAGTTGCATTAGATTTTTTGTACCTTGCAAGTTGACTTAAAATACTATATGCCAGGTTTTCTGGCATTTTTACTTTATTCTCAAAAAAAGAATAAATAATTTCATAGAAACAAATAATATAAGACTATACGTTTGTTCAAATAATTAAGTTATTATAAAAATTAAAACAATGAATCCATTTGGCACTTACATAGCATTCTGACTCCCTTATGACGGCCTGCTCATTCTCCGTTGGGGTTTGCGGTGCCGAGGGATTATACCCGGATGGAGGCTCATATGGTGGATACGGTTCATACGGTGGGGAAGGTTCATATGGTGTTGAAGGTTCGTATGGTATGGAAGGTGTATATGCTGTGGTGGTATCAACTCTCTGCGGTATCACCTGTTCAATATTTGTTTCGGTACTTCCAATCTTCCGGCAGTCGCGTCCGTTTCCCCAAAAACCCTCAATGCATGTACAACTATATCCTCCAGCTTCATTCTGACAATAAGCATTTTCATCACATGCATTTGGACCTTGGCATTCATCAATATCCACACAAATATCAATTGGACTGTCAGATGGATAAACCGTGAAACCGTTTTTACAAACACAATCGAATTCATCTCCACGTGGAATGCAAATTGTGTTTTCGCCACAATTTGCTGTGCCATCAGTGCATGGATTCGATTCAGGATCGACACCAATTTTGTTAAGCATTCCAATGCGAATTGCTTTGTCCACATCGTGGAAGTCTAAGCTGATTTTCGAGAGTTTCTGAAGGACTGGAGGCAAAGTCTGCAGACCTGGTTCATCATCAAGACGACAACGTTGGAATGTTATTCTCTGGTCTAACGTGTATTCTATTGTTTGTGATTCAGATATACGAATTTGAATAGTCCCTCGCGATTGAATTTCATTATCGGATATGTACCTATATTCTTCCATAAAATCTGTCACCTGTGGTTTGCTGCCTACAGGTATTGAAGGCAAATTACCAGAAAGTTCCACTTTAACAGTCAATTGATCCCAGTAGTTTAATCCTTCAAACGTTTGATTAACGACAAATAACTCATTCGTATCATCGAATGTCATAGTAGAAAAGTGATTCAAGATTCCACCAGTCAGCTCGTATCCGTTTTTGCCTGATCCGTAAGGCTTAGCGAATAACCAGCCTATCGCTCCCCCAATCGGCAAAACGAGCTCAAGTTGGTGACCAAGCTCAGCGTTAATGGGATTAATAGCGCTGTATGACCTACCATCCGCCAAAACCACGTACGATTGTAACTTCGTATTGTTGTCTAATCGCTGACCATTTATTGTTCCACTGATAGTACCGGTTACCCTTCTTGGTATTGTACTCTTAATGCACTGTATTCCATTGCCGTAATATCCTTCGTGGCATCGACAACAAAATCCACCTGACTTGTCCATACAGGTGGCGTGAACATTGCACTTGTAACTTCCTTCTGAACATGATTTAGGCTCCGGTGGCTCTACTGTGTTCTCTACATTCGGCAATCCTATATTTTCATCATAACCCAAAGCTCCAACACGGAATAGCCATACACCGGGTATGTCAACGTTGGAAAGAGCATTCAAGTACCTAACCTTGAAGAGTTTAATTACAGTTAAGGAGAGATCAATGGTAACGTCAGAAATGTGGGAAAGAAAAAAATTACATTGTCCGTCCCAGAGCCAGGAAGAGTATAATATCGTGCATCCTCCGACATAAATCCAGCTTGAGCTCGTATGTCAGGCATTCCCAGTTCACCCACTTCGGCTTGTAACCAATTCAATCCGTTCGGAGGATAAATTAACTCGACGTATGACTCTTCCTCATTGCAAATAATGGCGACCTATAAATGAAATATAACTGTTATATCATTTTATATGTACACATATATATTAATATATTTATCATATAATCTTAATGAAGTTAAAACTTTATGAAAATTTATTTTGAAGTAAAGTTTTTGAATATACATATGATTTTGTAAAATGTCAAAAGATTGGTATGAATTTTATTATTTATATTATTATAAATATATTTTGTATATTTCTAGCTCTTAGTCTTATTTGGCCCCACCTAAGACTGGTAAATTATTTTTAAGGCGCTATTCCACTTAAGTTATGTCAGTAACGTAATTAATGGCCTTGAATTTGGAGCTTTCGATTCAAGTGAGGAAAAGAATCAAGGCTGGAGCGCTTTTTTTGATGCCGTACTGCCGTAAAGAATATATCGGTCTGATATTAAGTGTATAAATATGAAATGCGGATTTTAGTAACAGATGGCATAACAATTACATATGGTTTGTGTCGGGGATAACCAATATGGCATTTTGGAGGGTAAAAATCTGTCAACAAATTCCAGTATGTCATCGGTTTTGCTTGTACAAACAACATAGTTTTTTTCGCTTCAAAAATGTCAAATTACGTGCCAAAAATAGAGGTTTGCGGGGAAGTCTAATAACCTTCTTTCATTTGAAGAAAACGGCAGCAGAAACTTATCGATTGTTAGTGGAAGCATATACTGAACATGCCCCAAGCCAAGACACTTGTGAACGATGGTTTAAAAGATTTAAAAGTGGCGATTTTGATGTCAACAACAAAGACCGTGAAAAACCAACAAAAAAATTCAAAGATACAAATTTGCAAGCATTATTGGACAACACACAAACTGAAAAACAGTTGGCAGAAGCGATGGAAGTTACTCAGGCAGCCATTTCACAACGTTTAAAAGCCATGGGAAAGATCCAAAAAGCTGGAAAATGGATGCCGTATCAATTGAAAGAAAGAGACATGGAAAGGCGAAAAACCATTTGTGAAATTTTGCTTGCCAGACAGAAAAGAACAGGTTTTTCGCACCGGATTGTTACTGGCGATGAAAATTGGATTTATTTCGATAATCCTAAGTGGAAAAAATCATGAGTAGACCCAGGCCAGCCATAAAAATCACAACCAGTCCGAAATATTCATGGAAAGAAGACTTTGCTGTGTATTTTGAGGGATGGTAAGGGACCTTTGTATTACGAACTACCGAAACCTGGTGAGACTATTACTGGCGAACGTTACCAACAATAACAGATCAAATTGAACCGCGCACTTAGGGAAAAACGACCAGAATAACACCAAAGACATGATAAAGTCATTTTTCCACATGACAATGCTCGGCCGCATGTTGCAATACCTGCCCAGAACTACTTGAGAAGCATTAATTGGGAAGTTCTGCCCCATCCGCCGTATTCAACAGACTTGGCTCCTTCTGACTTCTACTTGTTTCGAACGATGCAGCACGGACTTTCGGAACAGCACTTCCATTCTTACGAAGAAGTTAAAAATTGGCTTGATGAGTGTTTAGCCTCAAAAAATGAGAAGTGGTACTGGTACGGAATCCTTCAATTCACAGAAAAGTGGGAAAAAGTCGAAGCTTACGATGGCCAATACTTTGATTATTGAATTCATTCGTTTTATTCAAATAAATGCATATTTCAAGCAGGAAAAATCCGCATTTCATATCTCGATTTTCAAATTTAAGTGACCACATATAAGGAAAGGATGTACGGAGGAGAGTATACTTATGCAATGTGATCATTTTTGTTTTTGTGGGCTTTCAACGTTTCAAGTTTCAAGTTTCAAATAATTTATTTGGTTTTTTTGTTTATCTACAATTATTTGGTGCTGTATTGAAAACGCTTGGCCCAGGTACAGAGACGAGGAGCTTTGTGGGTTGCGTCTGCCTACCGCACTGTCTATGAGTCGGCGGTGTTTGTGATCGCAGGAGTGATGCCCATCGCCCTCCTTGCTAGAGAGCGATGGAGAATTTATGACCAAAAAAGTGGAGGGTTCAAGATATGCTGTCAATCGAGAGGAGAGGCAGCGCACAATACTTGAGTGGCAACATTCCTGGGAAGGCGACTCTTATGGCCGTTGGACTGCCCGCCTTATAGGGGACGTGGGATCGTGGCTAAATCGAAGGTATGGTGAGACTGATTATTACCTTATCCAGCTTCTTAGCGGGCATGGGTATTTTCAGTCTTACTTGCACAAGATTGGTAAATCACGGTCCCCAGACTGCATTTTGTGTCCCGGGGAAAGGGACGACGCATGTCACACCTTCTTCAACTGTAGAAGGTGGAACAGGATGCGGTAGGACATGTGGGAGGTGATGGGAGAACTTTCTCCAGACAATCTGGTCGGAGAAATGCTGAAAAGTTTCGACAAATGGACCTGTGTGGCACATTACTCTCGGGCAATACTTACTGCGAAAAAATGTACCATGGATAACGTTGGGCGCGGGGTCTCCTTTCCAGCAGTCCTCCTCCATCTTGCTCCCTCCCGCTGGAGGGAGATTTCTCTACGCTGACGGCGCCCGAGGGCGAAGTAAAAAGAGGCCCAGCCCGAAGTAATGTGTCAAACGGTTCCAGACTAGGGTCTCTTGACAGGTCTCTTGACATGGGGGTGTTTTGTGGGTAGTCTGGTAGCATGCGCTGCTAGGAGTCCCACACTCCGGGCGTAAATTACCTTCACCCCCCATCCCAAGAAAAAAAAACAATTATTTGCAATCATTCTTCATCTATTACTTAACGTACGGGTTTTGCCTAATGGCTGTACCCAGAGCTCATTACAAACTACATTTTTATTTGATTCCTTAATTAAGTTATATTAAAATTTCTTACTTATTATACTTAAACCCTAAGTGTGGCCTTTAATATCCATCTTTTTGCTTAGATTTACATAATATTAATTTTTATTATAATTGCTTGTACTCTAAAACAAGATTTGACTACAGTGTTTAATCTTCTTATTGACTAATTATTTCTAACCGTTTGCTGCCTCCATGGTTCTATTGTCAGCGGCATTGCTGACCGTGGAGGTCAAATTCTTAGCATAGAGATTGATTGGTTCCACGGCTGCATTCCGGTACAGTAGTGGGTTGGGGTAGGGTCGTCCTTCCTCCCGTTTATACATCCCAGTTGCTCAATTTGTACGTCGCTGTTGCCTGCCAGATCAGGACCGCATACATTAGTATGATCTTGTAGGTGACTTGTAGGCAAGTAATTTCACCCGCTTGTTGGTTGTTGACTGTTTCCTGAAGAGGTAAAAGCAGATGGTATGCATATCTAGTTTTCTTCAATACAGCGTCCACGTGAGCACTAAACTTGTTTTTGTAATCAAAAAACACCCCCAGATACTTTATTTGCTTCGCGCAGTGACCAGCCTGTCCGTTCATCTTTATTCTTGTGCCACAGGTACTCCTCGTGCGACGTCCAGATTTTTGATGTGGATCCTTGAAAAAAATCAGCTCACTTTACTTAGCGTTAACCCTCATCTCCCACTTGTGATAATATGAAGTTAACGAGTCTAGGTACCTTTGAAGTCTCGTCCTTGTAAAGTGGAGATTGTACTCAGAAGACCACATCAGCCAAGATATTCACCTCGATTCGAGATTGAAATTCATCCCTGATCCCTGAAATGTCGGACGTAAATATGTTGAAGAGAACGGGACGCAGAATGGACCCCTGTGGGACACCCGAATTAATGATAAAGCGTTCAGAGCTAGCTCGACCAGACACTGCAAAGGCAGTTCGTCCCCTCATGAATCTACCTACAATTTTCGTGGCATTAACCGGTAAGCCCAGTTGGATCAGTTTGTAGATAAGTCTTTTGATCCAAACCGAATCAAAAGGTTTTATTACGTTAATTTGTCGATTGGACACGCTGCAACAACATTTTTTGCCTGCCAGTTTCGTTTTCAACTGGTTTCGAAGGCAGCCAATGCGTCTGTGTCTATCGTTGAGTGACCTCTTTTGAAGCCAAATTGCCTTTCCAGCACAGTTCCTGTCCCTTCAGAGAACTGTGTGGTACTTCAGATGATTACTTTCTCAAGTAACTTTCCCACATTAGACAAGAGAGATATTTGGCGAGTATCGACTACGTCTACGCTATTGAATTGCTTCGGGATAGCAAATCTTTTGGCGCATTTCCATTGCTGTGGGAAATAGCAAATGCCAATGTAGTTATTTAGAACGATTGCGAGGAGAACATAATACAAAATTTTTTCAAGAAAACAACTAAAATTCCATCAGTCCCAGCTGATTTTTTGGAATTTTGCTCAAGTGCGAGCATCCTGAGACTTTCAGGACTCACAAACAGGGTACTGCCAATAGGTGCGTTGGAGGGAATCGAATCTGAAAATCTAGTCTAGTGGTCTTTTTCGAACGTTGATATTGGTTTCTTTACTAGTGAATTAAAAGCAAAGTCCTCACATGCTTTCTACCCTTGAAGAACTGTCGCAAAGTGATTTGCGATGGAGTCAGCAATGGACTTTTCATCCATGAGCATGGAACCGTTATAGGTGATAATTCCTGGCAGGCGCTTCCAGCCAGTTACTTTATTAATTTGGGGGAACATACAACCACCTGGTCTGATGTTTGTTAGAGTCCAGTTAACCATATTCAAGTTGCGACGGTATATCCTTGAAAGCGATTTCCTGAGGATACTACGTCTACGATGTACCTTCAAGACGTCTTCTTGTAAATCTCTATAAAGATAATTTCTGGAGGAATTTCTTATGGATATATCTTTCAAATGACCGTAGTAAGGGTTGAATTCAAACAAGCATCGTCTTCTTTGATCTCGGTGGATGAGAGGTTTCTTGATGTGTTGATCGGGATATATTCAATCCTTCCACTCAGGTCAGCATCAACAGCTTCCCATCCTATGCGCTTGTATTGGATAAAGAGCTGTGAGTCTGTTACCTCCAGCTTTACACCGTTTCTCACTCTTTAAGTGAGTTCTACCAAAAGATGGTCAGATTCAGCGCCAAGAATACTACATTCAAAATTCCTCCAGCTGTGAGACATATTCACCAGCTAACCAGAAGAATAAAGAAATCGAGCTTCTTTGGAAAGTCGGCTCGTTCGGCGCAATCAAAATGAGATCTATATTTTCCTGCACTCAGTTGAACAGGGCCGTTCAATATCCATTAGATACAGGATTACCCCAGGAAGGATGTCTTGCGTTGAAATCACCCACTATCGGAAAGAAATCAAACTTTTCACACAAAGCAAGGACTGTTTCCAAGTCTTCAATGAGATCCCCACCCGAATTTATGTGTTGAACGTATATTCCAACAAATGCAAATGTGTACCCTCCCCCTCCATAGGAACGAGCTCAATATCATGACGTCTGCGCATTTCAAACTTGGAGGACAGTGTCCTTGAATTTTCAGATGTTCCTTGAAAGCCATAGCTACTCCAAGGATTCCATCTGGGTTGCCATGCCTTATGACTTTTATTTCCCCAAATGAACTTTGTGTTTACTTTTCAGTCTTGTTTCTGAGATGAACAAGAAATCTGGACTATGCATGTTCAAGTATTCTTGGACAGAGTTCCGTTTGAAATGTGGAGCTAGCGAACAAATGTTGACAATGATGAGCTTAATGGAGCTCATCGCGACAACAGATTTTGAAGGCGAACTTCAAGTACGCCGCCTTTTTCTCTCTCTCAGATAAGTGAGGTTTTTGTATTGTGGCATGAATGAATCCACTTTACGGACGATACGAAACAAGTTACATCCGAAAAATTGTTTGCAGTCATTTGACATGACAGTATTTCTGTCTTTTTGCTGCTGTAAATCAGTATATACTTTGGCTTGCGGCACAGGCTGTGCTGCAGCTGGCTTGGCTGCACCTGTTGCTATACTAGCGAATGAGATACTATTTTGAATGATGTTTTTTAAGGAAGCAGTGCCGAAGTCCCTTTTTTCTTCCTTCTTATTTTGGAGATTCCGTCTCCTTTCTTCAGCCTTGGGACATCCCCTGAAACTCGCGGGGTGACCCTTACTTTTACAATTCACACAGAAGATTGCATCTTTTCCCTCTTTCTTTTCCATGGGGCAGTCCTTTGATTGGTGGTGTTTGTCACACTTGACGTACCGGAGTTTCATACCGCAGTTCGAGGCAACATGTCTAAAACTTTGGCAGTTAAAACATTGCGACGTGTTTGATTTCGCCAAACGCTCGCAATGTACCTTTTGGTGTAGGAGCGTTTATACATTCATAGCTTTTCTGACGTCAACGTCTTGCTTGAATTGAATAAGAAAGGACGAAAGAGTTTTCTTTTCCATCCATGAGGCCACCGTTGAGAACTTTTTGGCTCCATAAACATCCTTTCTCTAGGATGGCTTGGAGTTCTTCTTTGACATCATCGTCTTCGTAGGAAGTGTGTACACCCTTTAGCAACAGGGTCAGTTTTTTCTCAGTTGGGAACGAATAGGTGTGCCACGCTACCTTGTCCCATTTTAATAAGTCAAAAAGACTTTTGTGGTCGTCTATGGTTTTAGGGTGTAACGAAGTTCATGCAGATCTGTTCACGGGTACATCAAATTTTGGGGCATCGCCTATGGCAAGCCTGGGGCAAGCCTATAGCACACTATCTGTGGAACCCTCTGTTTCTTAATGTTGGTCGGATTTTCTTTAGCTCCGATAGCTATTCTACGCACTGGGTCGGGTGCGACTTCAGCTTTGGTAATACTTCCCGAAGCTTTCGAGACGGCAGCCTTCAGCTGCGGGAAACTCCTTTCACTCATGTTTACTGGGTGCAACAGGAAAATTGATAAGTTTTTTCGTATATTTTAATTATATACAATATGAACATTTTTTATGAACTAAATGGACATATTGTTATTTAAATCTCGTTACTTTAAATTACGCAGTTCTATTAAAAATTTTTATTATATCTGATAGTTGGCAGCACTTGTAAATTTTAGTTCTCATTCTTGTCTATATGATTCAGTATGCGATCTCGTGCAATACCTTACACATCACCATGTGACATTTAGTTAAGTAATCCTTTCCTGAATTTGATTAAAGTAAATTAAACAATTTTGTATTCCACAAAATGTGTATTCTTAATATTTACACCCTCGCGATATAACAATATATGAATATCTATGTTTTCAGCCACTTGCTCGCCTCGGCAAGAAATTAAGGGCTTAGGCCTCGGTTCGCCCACTGACCTAATAATTTTTTAATTAATTATATAACCTTAGTATAATAAATGATTAAATGGATATTATCAGCTTCTTGCCAGGCTCAGCAAGAATTTAAGGGCTTTGGCCTAGGTTTCACCATAATAATATAATTCGTTTGATAATAATTTCCCTAAACAATTTTTTTCCTAGCTTTCATTTTCCTAATATAACCTGTCAATCCGACGGCTGTGACCTCTATAGCCTATCTATCTTTGATCCTATCAGATCTGATCATGGGCTTTCACGTCATCCTGTCGTCGATTATAATTCCTGAGTATTTAGCTATTCTGTTCCATGGTATTGTGTCAAAGTCTACATGCAGAGTCGTTCGTTGTTATGCTCTGCATCTTTTTTTTTTGTTTTTTTAGATTCACACTGGAAGGATACCAGCTTAAGATTGGCCCGGGCTGCTATGGCACTGGCCAGCGTTGTCGATCCTGAGTATTATATCATTATTACTTGTTCATAGTTAGTCTGTGGCTTAGTTATAGATTGATTGTGTGGGTATGAGTGATATGTCGTTGGGTGTTATATGTTAGGGTTCGCTTCTGCTAAGAACGCTCCAAAGCTGTCAAGTAAGTTACTGTCGTTTTTGAGAATTAGGTCTTTAATATTATTGTAAATAAGAAAAAGATTGTGATTTGCCCTGATCCTTTCGTATTTAGTGCAGTGAAACAATTGGTGATCTATTGTGTCAGTTTTGTTGCATTGTATGCATAGATCGGTAGTGCTTTTTTTTAATTTGAAGGAGACGAAGTATATTGTAGGCTCTGTTTATGAGGATTCTGTTGATGGTTTTGATATGTTTGGGGGTGATGTTGCTTTTATGAAACCATGGTTTTCCTTTGTTGTTGATATGGTGTGCCTCTTTCCATATGCAGGGTGCGTAGTTGGTTGTTTGAGCTCTAATTCTGCCCTTCCACTTATCGTCTATTTCTTCTTTTATTAAGTTTATTATTTCGTCCAGTTCATATTGTGTGTCCATGACACTATGGCTTAAAACACCTATTTTGGCTTGTTTTTCGGCTGTTTCTAACGGCATGATGCCCGCGTGTCCCGGGATCCAGATGAAATTGAAGATCTTCTCAAGGTAATTTTCAATGAACTTCCATATATCTTGTGTGGTCTTTCTGTATTCTTGATTTTCCTTTAGACTTTTGATAGCATTATTGGAATCAGTGAAGACAAAAATCTTATGGTGGTTCTGTATGTTGTTCCTATTTAGGGCCGACAGGATGGCGTGTAGTTCCGCTGCTGTAGTTGTTACGCTCTTGCGGAGGCTAGAATTGTATGTGATGTTGTTGTTAAGGTTCAGGAATCCTATCCCTGTGCCAAAGAGATTTTTGGCTGCATCGGTCACCAGTATCAGGGCATTTTGTTTTATAAGGTTATCTGTATACTTCTTGAAGGTAAGGTTGGGTTTTGTTTGGTTGTGGGTATGGAGGAAAGAGGACGTTGTTGAGAAAGGTGTGGTGAACAGGTTAGCTGGTCTTTTAGTCCGGTGAGTTGGGTTGAGCTTTCTCAGGTGGTGATTAAATTTGTGGAGGATGTAATTGTAGCTGCTTTTGTGGACTGGATCCTGTTCAGTCCATGTTGGTCTGAAAGTGTTGTTGACAATTTGTTTACCTAGTTCTTTCGCCGTTAGTAGAGCTGCTCTATCTATAGATTGATGTTCGGGTGCCATGTTAAAAGCATAGAGGTTGGGTGTGCTAGGGGGTAAACCTAGGCATTGCTTGAGAATCTTTGCTTTGAGCCTGTCCATGGTATTGAATAAGTATGCTAGTGCATGTGCCATTGTAGTTAGTCCGTATTCTATTTTGGGCCTGACTAATGATTTGAAAAGATTTAGAGCCAAGGTGGGGCTAAAGGGATTGGTGGGTCTGTTCAGATATTTTATGATGTTGCCTATGTTGTTAAAAGTTTGGATGTGTTCTTACTGTGTTCTGAAGGTTAGATTTTTATTTAGATTGATGCCTAGGTATTTTATGCTATTGCTCCATTTGATTTGGGTGTTATTGTGTTTGAGAATTATATCTGTGTTCCTACTATAGTGGAAATTAATGGCTTGTATTTTGTCCGGGTTGAAAGGTAGCTTAAGGTTGTCACTCATTGTGGAGAAGAGATTTAGTTTAAGTTGAAGTAGGTTAATCGTGTGCTTTAAATTAGTTCCCTCAGTTAGGATGAGGAAGTCATCAGCATATTGTAGAAGAGTTGTGTTGCTGTCAGAGATATTGTGCAGTTTGGAAGTGTATATATTGAAAAGAAGTGGGCTCAAGACTTGTGGCAGACCATTGGAGATTGTCGTGTGTTGTTGGTTGAGGTGGAGTATTCTTTCTTTATATATATTTATGATCCATGAGGTGTAAGTTTTTGGGATGTTGAGGTCTGAAAGAAGTTTGTTCAGGATCTGTACGTCGATTTTCTCATATGCATTTGAAAAATCTATAACACAGGCAGTTTTGAAGGGGAAAGTGGATTTGTTTTCAAGTTTTTGTAAAAGGGTGTTATAGCATGTTGTCGAGGATTTGTTTTTGTGTAAGCAAAAGTAAGGGTTGGTTGTGGATTTGTGTTTATTAGGTGTGTTTCGATTCTTTGTTTTATAAGTTTATTTATGATTTTAATGGGAACACTGAGGAGGGATATGGGTCTATAGTTGTTGAGGTCTTCTAGATTTCTATTGGGTTTGGGAACGGGAACGATTCTGATATGCCTTCCAGATGTGGGTATGTCACATCTATTGACTGCATCGTTAATAGCCTGTAAAAGATTATTCGGGTGATGTGTGAGTAAGGCTTTAATTAGATTGTAATTAATGTTATCAAGACCAGGGGTTGTGGATTTACGTTTCTCATTTATAACATTATTGAGTTCTTCCTGTTCGAAGTCTGGTGGGTGTTCCAGTGGATTGTGTGGCATCATGTTTAAGGTGTTATCAGGGTGGTGCTTGGATTTAATCATGTTGAGGTAGGTTTGGGTCTGGTCCTCATCAAGGTTGTATCGTGAGGGGGGTTCTTTATTATTCCTGATACTGTTGATAAATCTCCAGAAGTTATTTATGTTTCCGCTGCCTCTGATTTGTTCTAGTTTGTCTGTCCAGCTTCTCTGCTTGGCCTCTTTGGATCTTTGCCTCCAGTTTGTTTTTGCCTCGTGGAGAATTGCCCAGTTGGCATTTGATTTGAGTCTGTTGTAATTAAGTAGTGCCTTATTTTTTATTTTCCAGAGCCTTGCTTAATCCTTGGACCACCAGTGTTTGGTTGTGTGCTTGTATCTTATCGTGTTTGAGTTTAGGTCTATTAGGTGGCTTAGTTTATCGTATATACTATTGAGGTTTGGTGAAAAAGGGGTTTTATTTATTTCTTGAGCGATGTTCCTATATTTGATTTTCTTGGTGTTTGAAATGGGTGTACTGGGCAAGCAGATTTTAATTGTTATATGATTACTGTTGTTGATGTGTTCTTTGTCTTCCATCCAGAGGATACTATTCCTATTCATGTTACTAAGAGTTATATCCGGCGTTGACTGTAAAATTTTGCCGTTCTTGTTTGTTGTTTTATAAGTGTATATGCCAGTGTTCAATGTTTTGAGGTTGTGCTCCGTCATCCAACCTTTCAGAATTCTGCCTTTAGCATTGTTAAGATGATCTCCCCATGCCTTGTTTCTTGCGTTTAGATCTCCTCCGATGAGTATGTCTTTGGTGTAGTCTAAGATGTTGGAAAGTTTGTCTAATTCTTCTTTGAAAAATTGGGTATTGATAGCGGGGGGAGCATATAGGGATGCTAAAATTATGTTGTGTTTAAGGTTTAGGGTCTGGATTACTACATTTTCTATACGACTGTTCGTGAGGATCTGTCTAAACTTAATGTCCTTTCATATTAATATTGCAACTCCTCCTCCTATGTTGTTGTCTCTGGTTTTGAAGATTATATTGTAGTTGGTAAACTTCATATTAATTTTGAAATTACTGAGTATTTCATGTAGGAGTGCGAAGGCTTTGTTATTCTTGTATAAGTAGTATTCTAGATGTCCTTGTGCTTGTTGATACTTTGGATGTTTAGTTGTAAAATGTTCATATGTTAGATGATAATGTTGTTGTTACTCTTTCTTGTGTTACTGTTCTCATTACCAGAGTTGGCGAGGTATTTCTGTAGTGTTTTTGCCCATGCTTGAACACTAGTTATGAGTAAGTCCTCGTTTTCCTTGTTGTCTCCGGTATTTCTGTTGATTTCATCTACCATCTTTCCTAGGAGTTTTTCCAATTCAGTGGTTTTGTGTGGGTTACATGTGATGGGTTTGCTTGGTATGGTGAGAGTTTCAGTAGAGGGGAAACTATTTGTAACGATGTTTCTTGATGTGTTGGGTTTATTGTTTATGCCAGCGATTTGAGCAAAGGAGCTTTTGAATAGTACCTTTTGCGTGTCCTGTTGGGGGTTTCTGGTATTGTGTCTTTCCGCGTTCGTTAGACTGGGGAAGTTGGCTTCATTAAGTTCCACTACATCTAAACTCGCAAATTTGTTTCTGTTGATAATAACTCTTGCTTCTCTGTTTGTGATGTTCAGGATAGAGCTAACATCTACCTCTTGTTTATATGCTACCCATTTGGGACATCTTCGATGTGTTGCCTCGTGCTCCTCGCTCTTACATGTGTCTTACATAATACACACATGATTTTTGTGCATTTGTTGTCGCAGTCGTCCGCACCACATTTAAGGCAGGTTTTCTTTTTGTTTTTTCAAAACTGCGCCGAGTGACCTAGGAGGCCGCAGTTTGTGCATTGTCTTGGTCTGAATTTAAAATAGTTAACTTTGCTTATTATGTATTCAAATTTCAGAGAGTCCAGGAGGTCAGTTCCTGCGAAGGTTAGCTTGAGTGTTGTGGTTGGGATGAATTTGTTAGGGTCGTTTCTATCTCTGGTATTTAACGTTTGTGCTTGTAGTATCTTTATGTTTTCTAATAGAATTCCCATTCTGTTACAAGGTTTAGCTGAGTTGACGATCTCTTCTGCGTTAATTTCGTGCGGGATGTCTCTGATGACTCCATATCTATAAACAAAATTGCCGGGGATAAAGGCCCTGAGGTTGAGTTCTTTCAACTTGGTGTTGTCGACTGCATTGTTTGCTTCTGTAGCAGTTTCAAAGATTACCCTGAGTCTATTGAACCCAGCTTGCTTAATATCTTTGATGCCTTTGATGTTTAAGCTTTTATTATAGACGAACATCTTCATTGGGGTTAGTCTAACCCTGTCACCATTTATATCCACACTATCGATAAGGATTGCAAAGGATTTACCTTTCGCATCGGGTTGATATTTATTGACTTTCATGTTGACTAGCGGGGCTTGAGATTGTGTGGCACATGGTATATCTACGGAGGGGTTTGAGTACAAGGATGTGTTATTTAGTACAAAGCTTTTCAACTCTCCCTTGCTTTTGGTATTTCCGTTGTTTTCAACTAATCTTCTTTTTTTGAGAGTTTTGGTGTTTGGGTCCCTTGGGTCTGGGGGTCTATCCTCAGAGTTTTCTTCCATGTCAAAATTCACATAATGAAATATTAAGGTGCTAGATGTATGCTATATTATGTTCACCAATTGTTCACTTCACTTAAGAAAGTAAAAGGGTACTCACTGTTCTTTTCTTTTGTAAAAGTATTCCAGTGTGTCAGCCAAAGTCCAAAGATCGTAATTACGCGAGGAACCAAGGTATGGCGTTCGTAGGATTCTGAGAAAAACAATCGATGCTCGGGGAAAACCCTTCACTTCACTGATCTGAATACGTCCTTCCACTATCACGTTCCACATAGGAATGTGCTCTGCATCTTGTGAAAAATATTGATTGGGTCTTGTCTTTGTGTGTCTAAATTTTCCATTTACAGAAGTATTATTATTTATGTATGCAGTATGCATTATTTCAAATAATTGTTGCAGTGTTGCAGTAATGACTTCTGCTTGTCTTGAGGTATAGTATATGCAGGTGTCGCCCGCATAAAATGATACTTCATCATTATTTGGTGAACATTTATCTTTACACCGCAGACATCCCAACCTTATGGTTATAAGTGATCCTTGTGGAGCTGCAGCTTCATAGTTCGCAGGCTTGGGAGACGATCTTCAACCCTAACTCAAAAAGATCTTCCTTTAAAAATGGTGTGTATTATTTGAATGTATAGTGGAGGATATAGAGAAATATAGAAGTTTAGTAGAGAAATTAGCATTTTGAAGATGAGTCCTGAATGCCTGACATAATGGAAAGCTTTCGCTATGTCAAACATAACTTGATGTGTTGACTTGATGCGGTTAAATTCACTTCTTAAGTGCTGTCACCCTTACTAATTGGAGTTCCAACGAGTGTGTTTCTCTGAAATCATATTGTTGGTTTCTCTGAAGTCATATTCTGATTATATGCATTTTTCAGCTACCAATTCATCGCAATGACTTTTCGGCTACTTTGCACATTCAAGAGCTAAAACTTTTTTGGTTTGGTTTTCCGCGCTTTGGTATTAATGATATGATAGCCGATTTCCTGGCCCTAGGAAACCTTCGTAAACTGAAAATTGTGTTGATTGTGTCTATCAATATGCTTAAGACGTTGTTCGGGAGCCACTGCGTATTGAGCATTGAGAACCACGGGAGCATTGCATTTGAAACTACGTCGGATCCTGGTGGCTTCTGTTTGTCAAGTCTTTGTATTAAGCCATTCGTTTCTTATGTCATAAGTGGCTGTGCCACCTCTTCCGTTTTTGCTATATTTTTTATAAGCTTTCTAAGTTTGTTTAATATTACATTCTGTTTATCAAGATTCTCCCAGGAGGTATTCTTGCGAAATTGAAGCTCCAGCGTATCTGCAAAGACTTTCACTTTTCTGAATTTTTCATACCTTATATTGTGTGGACCATGTATGGGTGACACAGCTACGGAAGTATTTCTACATCTTCCAGAAGGCATTCTCGCAAGGCTCGAGGCTCTGCAAGAAACTCGCCCATCGTCATTTTGGAACTGATGTATTCGGTCTCATATTTCGTTTGTCAATCGGTTAGCTTTCGTTCTTTGCCTAGGATCATTCGTGCTCCTGTCTCTTCTACACTGTTGATTGGGTGGAGGTCTTATTTAAAATGTCAGTTATTTGGTTAATTGTACACCGAAATAACCGAAAAGTCAAACGAATTAGCCTGCGCTTTGTTGATGATTGCTTCTGTTCTGTGTAGTTCTGGTGCATGAATCAGGTAACGTCTGTCGTTTCTCCTCACGACAATATTCATCCTCCCCTTTCAGTCAATCTGCCGTTTGTGTATAGATCGTAGTTAGGGAAGTGGAGACGCATTCAGGGCTCCCGGAAAAATTCCTGGGTGAGAGTTGGTTAAAATTTATTGTCGAGAGTAAATTATCTAAACTCTCCAGTTCATTGAGAAATGACATAGCATTCCATGTGAGTATAGAGGCGTGACTCAACAAATTCGTGTGGAAAGTGTCGTAAGTTTTGCTGTAAAAATGGTATTTACTATTTTTGCCATCATGTCTTACATGATCAGTGGAAACTGAGATTGCATGCTGGCAAAATATTGTCCAAAGTCTGGAGGTGTAAATGTGTGGTTTTAAGTTTGGTTTTTTTTGTTTGTGGAGTGTTCGGGGTCTGTGTGGGCTATTTGTTTGGTACAGCGATCTGCGTGATAGTCTTCTTGAAGATTTTGGGGCAGCCTCCATCATTTGGAAGATGTTTTCCCCGCAGTTCACCCATTTTGGCTTTTCATCTGTTGTTTTCTTGCATTGGATGAAGTGATGCAAGCCGTCACATTTCACATAGAGAGCCTGAACATGGCAATTGCCTGAGAAGTGTGCAAGTTGTTGACAATTGTGATATATCAGCTGTCCCTTCCGTGGTTTGATGGCCTCTACCTTGCAAATAAGATGGCATACAGCTGTTATATTGTAAATGGCTGTTTCTTCCTTTGGGAGGAGTGCCTTGACAAGTTTAGACGGCCCTATTGTAGTGTTGAGCCAGAATTCTCCCAAATGATGGGAGCCCTCGGACTCTAAGTCTATTTTGATGTTTTCTAGTTCAAGCCCGTGGAGGTCACGAATAACAACATTGAGGTTTCTTTCCTGCAGGAGGCAATATGTATGGTATTGCCTTTCATTCTCTGTCATGTGATGTCTCAGCGATTATCTAGCTACGTAGATATATCCTTTCTGCTGAATTTGTCTTGATTTTGTTCTGTATTATTAATCTATTTAGCAGTGCTTATTTTTCCGTCTCGCGTAGATTAATTGGTATTGTCCGTTGTTTGGTAGTTTTTGTTGTGGTTTCTGTTCCGGTCGTGTTAAGTCATGATTTAGTTATAGATGAGACGGGTTTTGGGGTTGGTTTTGGTTTTAGGATTGTTACAGTGGGGTTTTGGGGCTGGTAGTAGTGGGAACTCTTGGTCTTCTTTCGTTTCGTCCTAAACTTCATCTTGCTTACCTTTTTCTATCTATTGCTTTTCTAATTCTCTCTAAGATGAGGATGTTGAATTATTTGAGCCGGCAGAATTATTGGAGGCAGACGGGGAGTTCGTAAGCCTCCGTTTCTTGTTTTCTTTTCTTTTTTGTTTTCCAGGTCTTTGATTTTCTCCCTCAGAAAAGTATTTTCTCGCCACTGGTGCTATTTTATGTATACATATAACAATTGTTATATGTTATATATATATATAGAATATATATATATATATATATTCGTTATTTATCTTATTCGTTGTTTGTCTTGGTTTGGTTATTTGATCATTGCTTACATTCTAGGGGCTGTTGTTGTGATTTTGTAAGGCATCTGTGTTGAAGTATACTCTCTTGGAAGCGCTTTCCCCTCATGTGTTTGTAGTGACGTCAATATTTCCATGGGATCTGCAAAGTAGGAGCGCAATGCCAGCGTTGTCATCAGCTCTTATAGGGATAGGTGCTTAAAGACCAGACCAGAGAAATAAATGAACAATTCACGAGAGCTTGTTGTTCTATACTATTCACATGAAACTAAGGGCATAAAAAAGATGAGATCTGGTGATCTCATCCGGACCCAAAAAAGCAACGTCGAGATAATCAAGATATATTCAGATGCGAAAGAAGGGATTAGAAATTGCATTCGCCTGGTGAAAAAACAGAAAAAACACTATCAGAACGATAAATGGTTTGATTCTATTCATCCTTCAATTTGCATTAAGCCACATTAATCGGAACGTGCTATGGCTGAACTGTTTGTTTTGTCAAACCTACCATTTTTAAAATATCCGCAGTCAATGTGGAAAGTGCGATCAATGTTGAGGTAAATGATTTTAGTTGGTAAAGATAATTTGTAATAAGTTTTCCTCTAATATTAAAAACAAAAAGCTATTAATAAACATAAATAAACATAAACCCAATATATGTACATACATAAATCCAAATTAGTGTTCGCAAGAGCACTCTTATATTATTCCAACCGGGTGTAAGAAAAGAAAACCAATATTTCTGTCTAAATATTTTTGTTTCCAAGAAATATGCGAATTCAAAAAAAAAAAAGAAATTTCAACCCAAAAAAAAATATTTTTCAAATTTTATAAAAAATTATACTTTCTATATTTTCTCGTAAATTTACAAATGAAACCAATATTATTAATTATAGTAGATAGATAATTATAGAAATACAAAATTTGAAAGCAAAAGTATAAAATTTAATTTAACTTGTTGAACTAAAGCACAGAGGTCTGTCTGTATGAAAACCTTTATCCACTAAATAACCTTTATCACTAACGATGAGTAGGAAATTACAGTCGGAAGTATTTATAAACGGCTACTGCAAACAGTCGTCGTCACCTCGTCGACTCCTCAAATGGGTTGAAATAGCCATTTATTCTGATGATAATTGTATATACTATACAGCTAGACACACAGCTCGACGGGAGTCATTACTTTATAGCTGTAACAGTCCAATAATACACTAACAAGATACTAGGGATGTGTCATTTGATAACTTTTGTGTAACGAATGATTTGACTCAAGTATTATGCGTAAAGCGCGACGGGCTCCACCGTCAGAAAGACTGTAAGAAGTCAAAAGAGCAAGCTCCAAAATGTGTTAATTGCAAGGACGAGCATTCGGCTAACTTCGGGGGCTATCCTATGAACCCAAACAACGTTAAGAGGACGTTTGCACAAATAGCTACACAAAATAACACAAATTCACAAATCAACTCTCCAGTCAACACTAAACCCGTGAAAAAAACACAAACACAATCTGCCCTAACACCCACAATACCAGAAATGGAACAATTTCTCACATCTATGCAGAATCAATTTCAACTGATGATGCAAGATATGATGACGAAAATGCTACGGGGGATGTTCACAGCCACAAATACTAACAAAAATACACACAAACACTAATGGACCTGGTTAACCGCATTTCCATACTCACGCGAAATGCAAATTCCTCGTCTCGGGACACTGGCGAGTTTAAAAAATTTACTCTAAATTATAAACTTGACATTTTTCTCTTTCCAGAAACCTGGAATCCGTCTCCATTTCCCTAACTACACTCTGTACAAAAATGACAGATGAGGAGCTGGAACAGCAATTCTCGTCAGGCGAAATGTGTGCCAGCACTAGATTAGTACACCCCTGTTAACAAAAGTAGAAGCCACAGCTACCAACGTTCAAACGAGCTCCTTTGAGTTCCCCGTAATTTCTCTTTAAAACGACCCCCCCCCAAAAAAACAATAAGGAATTCGCACAAGACCTTGAAACTCTCTTCACCCTCGAAGGCCCACTCTTAATCAGAGGCGACTTCAACACATGTCACCACGATTGGGGAGCAGTGAGAGGTAACCGAGCCGGGGCTGAGCGAAATAGGTTCATCACTAGCGCACAAGGCAACGTACACATCCCAGACGAACCAACACACTACGGACGAAACTCAGTAACCATTTTAGACTTCGGAATCTCCAGAGAATTCTACCACAACATCAGAATCGGAGTCCTCAACGAGCTCTCCTCTGATCATCAAGTGGTGCATTTGCTTTTGGAGGACGTCTTCATAGATGTACCGCTTTGGAAGGCTTTCCGAGGTAGCAAATGAAAGATACACCCATGAGTTAAAAACAGCTAGGGATCTTGAAAATTAGAAACAACAAGTAACAGAGAAGATCAAACAGGCAAAGGAGAGCCACACAGCCACAACTCCAGGCCAGGGAACAGAGTTCCTAAGAACTCCCTCAATACCTTAAATACCTGATAAGGAGCAAGAATCAAGTCCGGACAAGGGCTAAGAGCACGGGTGATCCTAGATTAAAAACGAAAACCTGCCGGTTGCCTAATAAAGTCCGAAAACAAATACTTGATTTCCGAAACGATCAATGGGAAGAATGCCTACAAAGCTTGAAGCCTGACGAGAATGCATTCAGGAGGATATCCAAAAATTTCATCGAAGACAAACAAAAAAACACTCCACGCAAAACATATTAAGGCTCTGAGATGGGTTGGATCAATTCCATGGCATATTAGAAACGTGGACATACATAAGGACTTTAGACTCTGCTCAATAGAAAAATACATTTGCGATAGAGCACTAAAACTTTTCGACAAAATAGACAGACACTCTAACAAGACCATGGAATTCCTCGAGATCCCCGAAAAAGGACCCAAAATAAGTTATCCAACATACAAATCAATTACTGACTGAATCTAGTAAATAAGCTTAGGTTACAGTGAGTGCAGAAACGCTCACAAGCAAGATTGGAGCAAGAGTGCTCGATTGCAATGGCCACTCCAAGAGATTAAGGTATTCGGTATGAATTATTCGATACAGGGCAATCAGTTGGATTTTTTGCTTTCATACCAATGGCGGGCATGTGTGAGATATTTTCAGCGGGTAGTAATAGTATTAAGACCATTGTGAATAAACAAGGCCCATTAAGGAAGGATAATCTAAAAAGGAAACAACCTTTAGGGTAGCCAATATTGTTTTAAATTTCTACTGATTCTTGTGGAGCTTTGGACTTCTGAATTTATTTCTTCTGTATCCCGCCTACTTATATAAATTACTTGTTATTATTAATAATTAATAATAACGAATAAATATTTTTCGAATTCGTACTTCTTTATGTAACGTTGATTTTGACTGACAACGGAAAGTTGTCCGATCGCCGAAAAACCAATCGCTTTTTTCCCGATCGGGACGAAACTCAAAAAATTGCACAACACAAAATTCATATTTCTAAAACAACTTTATCAAGTGACGAATTTTTATTGTGTTTATTAAAATACTTAAAATGATAAAAAATTTATAGTATTGTTTTAAATAAGAAATTAAAGAATTTGTTAAAATAAAATTCAAAGTTTATAACGAAGCCATTCCCTTCTTTTGTACAGAGATAATGTATGTGTTTTGTTGTTGTTGAGTTTTTTTGTTCAGAGCTAGAAGAGTTTCAGACGACGCAAAATTCACGACTCTAAGCTGGCTCAGTTGAACGCATGGTAAGACTGACTTCTACCTGACCCAGCTGCTGAGCGGACATGGTTGTTTTCAGTCTTACCTGCATTAGATTGGTAAGTCACGGTCTCCAGATTGCATATTCTGCATTGGTGAGAAGGATGACGCCTGTCATACTTTCATTTCATGCAGAAGATGGGACAACCAGCATGGTGATTTGTCGTAAAAGTGGGAGAGCTCCATCCAGATAGCTTAATCGAAGAGATGCTGAAATCAGTTGACAAATGAAATCAAGTGGCACATTACGCTCGGGTGATTCTAGCCACGAAAAAAGCACAATTGATTGGCAATTAAAAAAATTTTTAACATAAATTTTAAAAAATTATTTTCAGCGAAACGTATACAGTTAGGTCTTAAATAACATTTACAAAGGGTCATCGGCACATAACGTTAATTTTTATAGAGCTGAAGTGGCAGTTTTACACTAACTATCTCCCGGAAGAAAGGACCATTCTGGGAGTTGAAAGTGGTATCACGCGAGGAAACTAAAGAAAATCTAGACGTCAGGGGTATCACTGGCTCTCAAATTTCTCATATTAGATCCGAACGATATCGTCCTGTGAATGAAGGTTCTTCTTCTGAAAGAAGGTACTTCCATACACCATTTTTTCCATACAACAACAGTAGGTTGTTGTTGAATGGAACTTTTGCAGGTTAGCTAGTCTTTCAAGTCCATTATTTTTGATCCACTAAGGTCCAAACTGGCAACAGTTTGAACATGCTTGAGTTAACTGCCACCAGTTCTATCATTGCAAAGAGTAGCAAGTCAGATACAAATACAGCCTTGAACCCCAGAAAAAGCAATCATTCCAAAAATACACCAACAAACTAACAATTTAAGACACACAATAATAGACAGATACTTTAACAACTTTGGCAGATACCTAACTACTTTTACACCCCCCCCCCCTGGGTTTCGCACTCCAGAATCCAAAGTCAGCTTCAAAGTTGATGCAAAGATGAGAGTGTATTTACCAAAAAAATGTTCTCCATTAAACCAACATTGAAACAATGATGATCCTGTAAATCATATTTTCGTGTAAACTTGGAAAGTGAATTCCATGTTCCAGATGATCAGAAAACTTTAACGATACTTACGCGTAAACCTAACATAACCGAAAATCCATAAAATACTCCTTATAGAAAAAACGAATCAAAGTTCTCAACGAGTCTTCGTTCGACAATCAACTGATCCTTCTTAAAAGAAGTTTATGGAGGAAAACCTCTGAATACAAAGAAAACTACAAATTGACAAGCTTTCTATGAAGCACTATCAAACGAAAGTTTCACCCAAAATGTTGACAGACCTAGTAGTCCCAGCAGTTGTATAGAAAAAGTAACCAACAAATTAAACAGACAAAAGAAAAAAATTTACATGAAACATCGGCAAGAGAATACTGCCATACAAACTGCAAGTTTGGGAGACTAGAGAGAACTCCCTAACCTAGAGGACAGGTATTGAAATTCAGAAACGCCCAATGGGAGATCTCCGTATTTTTGGAAAATATCTGAATACTTTAGTCGGAAAAGTAAATCAGTTTCACCACCTGAACATGAACCCAATGGAATGAAATATGACAATGAGGAAAAAACAAGTAAATCAACCTTCCAGAAGAGGCGTCTCACGACGAAGAGGAAATAATACCCGAGCGTAACGACGACATTTAGATGTGACCAAGAAACAAACACAAAAAACATAATTAATGGACTTAACACATTACGGATGGTTCACGAGTTTTCTCTTGTTTCGCGTCCCATCTGTTACGGACCGCTCGATCACGACATAAAGGCCGAAATACAATAATGCGTGACGGTGATACGTGAGCGCGATGCGATTCTCCCTCGTCGTCACGCAACGCATTCAATTTACAATGCACGCGATGCGGGGAACAATAATGTTCATATGACAAATGTCAAATTGGTGACATTTGAAATGAAATTTGCTGGAAATAGTTCTTGATTTTTTAAAAGTTTTGAATTTGGAATGTTCCTTCGTTTAGCAAATAAAAGCCTTAACTAGGATGCAGGAAATTTTCATTCAAAATTCATTCATAATAACCAATGTACTTAAAAAGTAATTAAGGCGTTTGAATTTCAAACTTCATTTAGGCACCATATTGCATTTCACAAACGTCACGCACATCGTTGCGAGGAATTTTCGTTTTTCCGAATTTTTCCCGCCTCGTTATGTTACGAAAACTGTTTGACATTTGCTGCGAGACTTTCGTCGTGGTCTCGTATCGCAGTCTCGCACTATTGTATTTCGGCCTTCACTCGTATTTTCGACACGCTGTCTTTACATGCCACTTACATTCATACATTGTATCCAGGGGCGGCTCGTTACTGTTTGTATAGGGTGGGCACGGTTTGGGGAACACTCTATGTCAGGAAGAGTACTCAGGTTAAGCATTCTATTCTATAAGCATTCTAACAGCAAGTAAAAATGTGAAGGGATAAAGCTCCTTCAACATGAAAAGATGGAGTAAAGAAAAGAGTAGATATTTAATTCAAAATAATTCATTCATAAATGTTTATATGTAAGTCAATTTCGTATATGTAAGTCAATTTAGCAAAATGATCAATAACTTTATCATAAAATTTGGTGTCTGGATTTTATTTAGTTGTTTCACCAGTTCCTTATCGATAGTAACTAAAGAAAGTTTGCTCAAACGCATTCGACTCATAGAGTTTCTGGAGTAATTTTTGGTACTTTTAAGACCAGAAAAACTTCGCTCAACTAATGCTGAAGTAGCCGGTGAAGACACAGTCAAGCACGAGAGCTTATAAATCTCATAATCACTAGTTTTTAATTATTTTTGAAGTAAATTTTGAAGTTTCAACGTTATCTGTTGAAGACCAATAAAACTGGGGGCAGAGTAACAAACTGAAAGTTCATTATGAAGCTTTTGTTATTCAAACTTTATCTAATAAATACGTCCGTTTGTTAGAGTACCCAAAAAAGTAGAAAAACAGTAGATTAACAATGCTTGTGGAGCAGTCTCTCTGATTTTTTTTTTTGCAAACCATTTAAGTCACCTGACATTACAGCTGCTAGATCGTACGTTTAGGCATCTAACTTTTTACTTATACTAATGTAAGTAAAATTATTATTTAAAATTTGAAATAAATCGTGTGCAGTTTCGCCCGCGGGAACATCAATAAATCCAGTAATTCTATCCACAAATGCACCTTCCTTTGTAACATATTGCAAAATCACAGATAGTTACGGAAAATTCGAAACATCAGTGGTTTCATCGATTTGCCATGATAAGCTAGGAGCTTCATTTATTTCAGAAGATATGAAATTTTGAATTACTGAGCCGATACAATTAATTAAATCATTTTGGATAGTTTTGGAAACACCACATAAACGGAAAATGTTTCCAAAAAGTAAAATCGTTATAGTATTTGGCAATTAAATATGCTAGTTCCCGAACACTGCCCCGAAAATTGAAGAATGCTTTATTCAATGTTTCACTACCAGTGAGCCAATCACATTTTGCGTACCGAGCACAAGTAAAAGATCGCGATTTGTTATTATTCTCCAAAATAATTAAATTTTTGGATATGTTCGGCTATGTTCGTCATTTTACAATAAATAATTTATTGTCTAACGATAAGGAACCGCATTTCTTATCAAAAAGGACTATATCTATATTATTTTTAAGTTCAACCTGGTTGTCCTGTTCCTCCAAGTTATACTTTAGTTTTTCCACTTCAATGGCGATTGAGCGTTATTGAAAGATTAACACTCTACGAAAAATTTCCGAAAATTTCTAAGAAGTCGTTAATTTTTTTGGATACTTGGCGTATCATCCTGCCAATTCAATGATTAAAATATAAGATACATTAATCGTACAATTTTCTTGAAATTTTCTAAGGTTGGGCTTGCCCATCAGAGCAACGAAAAAAAAACGTATGAAAGACAATCGAAGTTTCTAATTTTCTTTCGGACACAAAGCAAAACGTGTATGCTGAAGTCTCTGGCGCAACGGGCCAGCGAAAATTTGCCCACCCTTGGGCCGTAACGTTTTATCTACACTTCGGACACTGCTTTGGCTAACGTAGAGGACGGGCTCGCCCAGTGCCATAGTTATGAATGAATTTAACTTTGATGTGTGAATTTGTATGCGTTGTAATGCGTTTCAAAGGAAAATGTTTTGCTATTATTTGTATGCAATTATGAATGAATGACGGTATCCATAGGAAAATATTCGAAAAGTATGACAAGATCAAAATTTTAATTGAAAGTTCAAGCTGAACTTTGAATTATTGTAATTTTCTTTTAAATTTTTCTAAATTGGAATCAAATATATTAACATTCGAATATTTGAGATTTACAGGGTGGGCGACCCCACCCTCACGAGCCGCCACTGATTGTATCCTACTACCTACCTACTATGGCTTACATATTTCTTTGCGGTGCTTAATGTGTTAATAAGTGACCAGACGAAAGACAGTCGGCCCATAAATAACATAAAGTTATGGATATAATATTTTCAAACCTCTATCCGATTCTTATCTGAAAAAGAAAACATTCCGAACCCAACAACACGACATTCCAACGAACTCGAAATACTCGTGTTTCTGAAACCACATGAGATTATTCAACATTTGTTTATTAATTAACCCTGGAAAGCTTTTTAGAAAGCTACACTTTTCGCATACACAAAATTGTTCTCCAGCTCTTTATCCTTTATCCTTTTTTAGTTACCTTTCATTTTAACACTCACTACACGTGATATTCCTTTTTAATTGTTTGGTATTTTACTGTTTCGCTACATGTCCTTTTCCCTTTGTTCACAAGCCTGTGACCAAATTTTTTTCTTTCAAATAATGGGTGATTCTTATGTATTTTGGTACGCTGAGCTCAGAAATGCCCTCAGTTTTTTTCCAGCACGTAAGCATTTTCCGCAAAATGTATTTTTCTGCGGGATATTTATGAATATGCCGAAAAAAGTTGTTTTTCCACTTTAAGAATTTAAATATTCTTAAAGTGTCTTTCAAAATGTCTTCAAGAGCTTGTGTTAATAATCCTGATAGTTTCTGTTACATTTGTGGCGAACTTGTATTAGAAAAACAAACTCGAAGTATTACGGAGTTTATTAAAAAAGTGTACTTTGCTTATTTTGGTGTGAAGATCGGAGATCAAGAAAAATCTTGGGCCCCTCATAGAGTGTGTGCAAGCTGTGTTGAAGGACTTCGCAATTGGGTTAAAGGAAAGGTGAAATCTTTTCGTTTTGGGGTGCCTATGATTTGGAGAGAGCCGAGAAACCACGGTGATGACTGCTACTTTTGTTCTTGCAACATAAAAGGGTACAATGCTAAAAATATAAAAGATAAATGTTACCCAAACATACAATCTGCACTTCGACCTGTGCCTCATGGACCCGGTATTCCAGTACCAGTGCCCCCACACAATTTTGACGATTTTCCAGAGTCTTCAGAGAGCGAGTCAGAGCAGTTGGACGATGAGTTTCAAGTCGAAGACTGTGAACCCCAATAGTTTTCACAAGAAGAATTAAACGACCTCGTTCGTGATTTAGGGCTTTCTTAAGAGTCTGCTGAATTACTGGGCTCTACACTTCAAGAAAAGAACTTGTTGAGATCTGGAACTTCATTCTCTTGGTACAGAAGCAGAGAAAAACAAATTTTTCTCAAGATGGCGAACTTGTATATTGTTCTGATGTTCCCAATTTGATGTCAACGTTAAACAATCAACATGTGTCAGATGAATGGAGGCTTTTTATTGACTCGTCGAAAAGAAGTTTAAAAGCAGTTTTGCTACACAACGGCAATAAATTCGCTTCTGTACCCGTGGAGCACTCTGTGCATCTAAAAGAAAAGTATGACAACATGGCTTTTATCCTTGATAAATTGAAATATAAGGAGTTTGGATGGCCTATCTGTGGTGATCTCAAAGTCATCTCTATGGTGCTTGGACAACAAGGTGGCTATACAAAATTCCCCTGTTTCCTATGTGAGTGGGATAGCCGGGCAAAAGCACAGCACTGGAGCCAAAAAGTGTGGCCAACGAGAACTTCGAAGGTTGGAGAAAAAAATGTTCACTTTGAGTCTTTGGTTGATCCCAAAAAAGTGCTTTTACCCCCACTTCACATCAAGCTTGGACTGATGAAGCAGTTTGTCAAGGCATTGCCAAAAGATGGCGAAACGTTCAAGTACCTTGAAAAGAAATTCCCGGGACTGTCTGAGGCAAAGTTAAAGGAGGGTGTTTTTGTTGGCCCGGACATTTGGAAACTAATGAAAGACAATTAGTTTGAAAACGTGATGAAAAAAGCTGAGAAAGAGGCGTGGATATCATTTAAAGAAGTTGTGACTAAGTTTTTGGGGAACAATAAGGACCCGGATTATGAAGAAATTGTAAATAAAATGTTGAAATGTTTTAAAACCTTGGGGTGCTCCATGAGCTTGAAACTTCACTTTTTGAACTCCCATTTGAATTATTTCGCAGAAAACCTTGGTGCTGTAAGTGAAGAGCAGGGCGAGAGGTTCCACCAAGACATCAAAGAAATGGAACGGAGGTACCAAGGACGATGGGATGTGAATATGATGGGAGACTACTGTTGGATGCTCCATAGAGAACTTCCAGTCATCTCACACAAATGGAAAAGCTCAAAACGGAGTTTTGAGGGAAAAAGATGCAAATATTATAAAGAATTATAAATCCTTATTGTATATACATATTATTTTTATCAAATTGTATTTAAAAATCTAAATAAACCACTGGTAATATATATTTTGTTTTTTCATTTCAAAATGCATTTTTACCTATATGTACTGCTGGTTTTGCATAACTTTCATTTTCATTTTGCGGAAAATCCCTACGTGCTGGAGAAAAACTGAGGGCATATTTGGACTCAGCGCACCAAAATACATACCAATACATACATATATACATATTCACCCATTACGGTGAAAAAAAAATCAAAAAGTGTCAATTTGCAGGCCTGTGTAATTGTTTTATGAGGTTGTCGGCATTTCAAATATCTTATGAAGATCCTGTAGACAGGCTAGACTAATGATCACTTTCGGTTATGGTGCATCATTGCTGATTTCAGGAATATGGTAAAAACCCAATATATATATAATAGAAATTAGAGGATAAGCATAATATAAAAAGCCAACAATGTTTTGTAATTAGTCAGTAAGGATTTAGACGCAGTGAATAAATATTTTAAAGTCTTCGAAAAAGACGAGTTTTATTTAATAATAATAATTTTGTGTTGTGATATTTTTGTGATTGCACTCAGTTATTATAGCCAACAAAGGTTTACGAGACGATTAAATCCTGGATGATCTGTTAGAAAGAGACGATGATAGTCAGTTCAGTTATACTGATAGCGAAATTGAAAGCCATACAAGTGAAAATGACATTGAATATGATGAAGAAAAAGCCTTTGAAGATGAGATAGCTGAAGAACTACTAGTTGATGATTATGAGTCGCGGGGTTCATTATCTGCTAATCGTCGAGTTATATCTTTGTCGCTGGAAACTATAAAAGGCAAAAATAAATATTGCTGGTCGACTTCGAAGCCTTATAGGCACAGCCGCCGAGTTTCTGCATTGAACATTGTTACAGCTCAAGGAGGTCTGACACGCATGTACCGTAATCGATGTGATCCTGTGTTATGCTTCGAAATTTTTTTCACTGAAGAAATAGTCAGTGAAATCGTAAGATGGACGAATGCCGAGATATCATTGAAGCGAAAGGAGTCTATGACTGCTTCTACATTTCGGGATGAGAAAAGATAAGTACGGATGAGCTTTTCGACCAATTGTCATCAATGATTTATGTTTCGGTGATGAGTCGCGATCGTTTTGATTTTTCAATAAGATGTCTTCGGATGGATGGCAACCGCACATGCTCCACACATCGAGCTACTGATATCTTCAGTCCTATAAGCAAAATATGGGATCTTTTCATTTACCAATGTGTAATCAGTTATACTCCGGGAACTCACGTAACAGTTGATGATCAGTTGATCGGATTTCGAGGTCGGTGTCCGTTTAAAATGTATATACCCAGCAAGCCAAGTAAGTATGGCATTAACATCTTGATGTTGTGCGATAGTGGCACAAAATACGTGGTTAAGGCAATACCTTACTTGGGAAGAGGAACTCAGGCAAGCGGCGTACCTCTCGGAAAATATTTTGTGAAAGAGTTGTCGAGGCCCCTAAATGACAGTCGTCGTAATATTACATGTGACAACTGGTTTACGTCGGTTCCGTTAGCAAAAAAAATGCTTAAGGAGCCATATGAGTTGACAATTGTTGGAACTGTGCGGTCGAATAAGTCCAAGATAACTGAAGAAATGAAAAACAGCCGCTATAGCCCAGTGGGAACATCAATGTGTTGGTTTGATGCGTCCCCCACTCTGGCATCCTATAAACCTAAAGCAAATAAAATGGTCTACTTGCATCATCTTACGATGAAGATGCTTCCATTGATGAAGTTTTCGGAAAACCTGAGATTATTATGTATTATAATTAAACAAAGGGTGGAGTTGACACACTAGATGAAATGTGCGCACTTATGTCTTGCAGTAGGAAGACTAATAGATGGCCTACCGCTGTGTTTTACGGAATGATCAATGTTGCATGTGTAAATGCTTACATTATATACAGCCATAACGTAAGCAGCAAAGGTGCGAAGCCCTTAAATCGAAAAACTTTTATAAAGAAGATGAACACGGAACTTTTATCGCCATTTATGGGTACGAGATTACAGGCACCAACTTTAAAAAGATGTCTGCACAAAAATATATGCTAAACTTTGACAAAAGATACTCCCGGTTCATCGAGAGATATCGTAGAGGAACCGGAACCAAAAAAAGGTCTTTACTGTACGTATTTTCCTTATCAAATAAGGCGCAAGGCAAGCGCATCCTGCAATAAGTGTCGAAATGTGATATGTCGCGAACACAACATTGATGTGTGTCAAAACTGTGTGTAAATAATTTTTATACCGATATACATATATTCTTGAGATACTTTTAATGTTTAGTATTAAAGTGTAAAATTGGGATATTTAGAAAAGCTAGAGTTAAGTTTTGTTACTTTTTGGAAGAGTTTAGAAATTTCCTGTATTGTTTGTTAATGAATAAAAATAAATTCACTAATTATCATGAATTTTATTTGATTTGTATTTAAATATAAGAACTCAATTAGTTTATTCACATCAGTAAAGAAAATCGTACACAGCAGACAATTGAAACTTATTCGTGAAATTTACGCATGATTATCTTTTCCGTACAACTAAATACGATTATCTTTCCAGGGCTAAATGTGGATTATATATGTAAACCAATCGCAAAAAATATCAACTCTGAATTCATCTTTATCTGGCAAATAGCTTCAGACGTTTTTATATTTATGTTATGTAAAAACTTACTTGAAATGTGTTTAATTTGTCATTCTTTGCTTCGTAGTAGCCGACATTTTCCCAAGTTGCCACATAAATTACGCTAGCTTCGAAATCTTCAGACCCAATAAAAGCTCTGCGAACCATTTCTGAGGCAGTAGCCAATTTTTCGGGATTTTCTGATTTAAAGAATAAAATCAGTGTCGATTCATTTGCCGCACTAGTGTCCACATTGGAATAAAATGCCGCTATTGATGGGTACTCAAGAGGTATTGGTTGGTTGAAATACTCTGCGTACTCTGTGATAAACGTTAACAAGCCATTTGTGTTAATCTGAAACAAAAATTGCATTAGGTTGTAATTAATTAAAAATTGTATTTAATTAATTAATTACATATTAAATTTAATCGTTATAGAATGTGCTTAATTCTAATGCATTAAGATTATAATATAATCATCTAACATCTAATAATCATCATCTAACTAAAAAAACGGAAGTCACTAATGTGTTCAACTGCAATTCTGATCATAATATTATAACAATATTATATCATACACAAGTAATCGCCATAATTGAATGACATCAATAAATGGTAAGCAATTTCAATGTCTACTTAGTATATTATATAATGAGAATTAGATTCTTCCCAAATTGCTTAAATCATCTACCAATTTTGATATTTACAATAATTAAGAATACTTCGAAAAATAACTGCTTTAAAAACTTTTTAACCTTTCTAACATAGTTTAGTTTGCAATATTTTCTGAAACAAGTATGTAGAAAAATAAATTTGATTTATACGACGAAAGGTTCATACAGTTAATTTTTTTATCTGGTACTTCATTAATATATCCACGCAATGGAATCCATTATGAGTTCGATAATAGAGTCCATTCAGAGTAAGATCCCTCGTCCATTTGAAGCTATAATGTAAACTATGATAATGGCGAAATTTTAGTGACATGTAGGTTATATGCGTAAGTTTTATGTTCATACATGTAGTTAAAGTGATAATAGTATCTGTTCGAACAGGAACAATTTTTCTGTTTGGCTCTTCTTTTGAGAAATGATGATAAAACTTAAAAATATTTGAAATATAAAATAAAATAGTTCAAAAACTTCACTTAAATACAGACTGTAACACACATCTTTCCATGAGATAAAATAAACAAATGATTTCAAAAAATGATCTATAAGGAATTATTTAAAAAGATTGAAATATTTAATCAAACTAAAATACATAAATGGATGCATATGGATGAAATACGTATGGATATATGTTAACTTAGAATTTAGTGTTGTAAATCTGTATTAATTTTTTTATTTGTTTTGTGCGAATGAGCTTCATCTATTTAATGATTACTTTGACTCATAAGGATACTAGTAAAGAGTATAAAATAATGAAAAGTATATTGTTATGGCAATGTTCTATTAAAATTGCTTCTAAACTTCAATCTAACTTAACTTTATTGATCAAAAGATAGAATGCTTCCGACTTCAGCGACGAAGTTGCTGAAGAAGACCGAACGATTACGGTCGAAACTCGATTTCGTTATTTAAAGAATTCACAAGATTAAAAGGAAGCATTTTTTTTTTGATCAGTTTGAGCATTTTATGAAATAAAAACTATTACAAATATTAACTTTATTGTCGTAAGTCTACCGACTTTATCTAAAGCTAATTGATAAGCTTGCTGGTATATCACTAACAAACATAATTCAGCTACACGAAATGTCATAAGATTGCTGTCAATTCAGTAGCCCCTGCCTGTAAGGGTTGCATACATTACTGCCTCTGGAGAGTAGTTTGTCTTTACGTGACTTTGCGAGGTTATTAATTAGATCTTACCCCGAATATATTGGAGGATAAAGACTTACTCGGGATATTTTAGATTTCGAAGCTGTAAATGTTAAATAATATGAGATCCAATCAAGAACCTTTAGGGACGCCTGTAGACACTCTAGATTTGGTTTCACCATGTCAACTGATGATCTTTTATTGAGGGCAGCTTTGATATACTTCGTCACACGACGACTTCACTCACAACAGCTTTACAACAGTAAAGTTATTGTTCAGCCGAAAAATCTTTTCTAACACCAATTTGGAAATTTGGCAAAATTTTGTTATTTTACACAAAGCTAGCTAGCCTCTGTATATTTATTAATTTTTCGAGAAATTTTCGGAGGGTGTGTAGCAGACTGATTGGTTTATAGCTTCTTCATTTTCTCCGTGAGATGGTATCTTTACTAGGCTTAAAAATAATTACCGTTTGAAAGATGTGAAAAAAGATAAACCTTAAATCCGCAATAATAAAGATCGATTTTATTTACTTTCATTCAATTGTGCAGCGACAATATCGTTGAAATCCGTATTATCTTGTTCACATACTAACTAGATCTGTAATTTCAAAATATTCCTGCGGAAAAGTTTACAGACGTTTAATCAAATGATAAGAGTGGTCGAAGAAACATACCCGAGATTGAGATTCTTCCGGTAAAAGGAGGAATTCCAAATCTCTTTAATAAATAGTGAAACCATCGGTGGGTTAGTTAGGAAAATGCTTAAGATTATTTTTGAAATTTTCATTGTAATCTAAGTAATAAAACTGATTAACAGAACTAGAAGAATCAGATTGCTAAAAGCGAAAATATGTCATTGGTCACTTTTTGGACTAACTTGCACACCATGCATTCGAAGTAATCGTTGGTCTGACGAGTTTTCCAGTGAGTTTCAGTTTCCTGATGTTATAATATTTCAAATATCTTATACCAATTCTTTTTTTAATTTTTCAGAAGGTTGTCATCACCCGAATCAACAAAAGTTGGAGTTATATTATATCGAACCTTTATTGTAATCATTATTTTCTTTATTCATTAGCGTAACTAGTAATGAACGCCATATGTTAAAAAGTTAGATCACTTATGAAGAAATCCTCTCACCGATTACTATGATGTTATGATGAAGTTCTTGCTAATTAGTTAATATATGTGTTCAAATTACAAACGACAAGAATTCGAGCCGGAATAATTAGTTTAAACTCATGCCAGGAACATGGCTCTCGGAGTGAAATAAGTGCTTTATGAAATCCAAATAAGTGCATATGAAACAAAAAAATTTTGTTGATATCTGCAGTTTAGCTACGGTTCACATAGCAATATTATTTTATTACTATCCATTATTTTGCTAGCGCCACATTCATGCAAAATTAAACACGCAACAATCGATCTCTAGTTATAAGGAACAGCAGAAGTTGATAATAAGATTCAAAATCATAGCCATTCAGTTATCTTTTACAGACGAATAACCAAACAACGAAGCAGCTAGAACATTTCGACTGAATTTGTAACCTAATGCGATTTAACCGAGAGTAATAGAATTTTATTTGCATAAGTAATCTTTTCTCAGTCCATTCTCATTTCTTCGATTTATCAAGCATACACTCTCAAATTGCTTGAGCTTGTGATAGAACTATAAATCTAATACCGCTAGCTCCATCTCTTTCTTCGAAATACCTCCCGAAAGTGATAGTGCTCTACAGATTACGCTATGATAAAAGCAAAGCGCAACTGCAAGACAGCGACAAAATGTGTTGTCCCGAGTGCATTTTCAATTTTATGCAAAATTAAATGATTACGCGTATATTAGATACGTATTAACACTTACTAAAAACTTCAAACTTTGCAATGTGTACATCTTTCCTTGCACTTTGAAGTCTTTACACAACAGCCTTCACATGAATTCGGCAAATTCAGGCTTGCAAATTAGTCTAATTCACAAAGATCGCGTTCTTTCTTTTAATCTACGTTAGAATATTTGGACACTGTATTTCATGGTATTAACTTTATTTGCTTCTTGTTTTTTTTTCTATTTCGAAGCATTGCTGCCTTCGGCTGATATAATTTGTGTTCTTGTGTTCACTTATCTGTGAATTTCAACTTTCAATGAAGTAATCACGTTTATAAATTAATGAGTGATGAAATATTATTAGTATTACTAAAAGCAGAAAGGTAAACAACACATGCATGTAATACAGTTTTCCCCGTGCTTGTTTACACCTACAATTGGTATAGTTCAAAAAATGTAAATGTGAGATGCACAGAATTGAATGGGAATAGTGCAGGGCATAAATTCATTACTTCGTCTTATTTGCAACTCAGAGAAAATAGAGAATAAGGAAAAAAGCCTCAATTATTGGAATTTCGATGAAGCTTTAGAATAAGATTCAGATCCATTTCAGTTGCTTCAAAAAAAAAAAATCCAAAATTCGTCTATAAAAGTTCGCTCATTTAAAAACGCTTGCTTCCCAGATGAGAGGTTACAATGTAAGAAGCAAGTTTATTCATTGATTCTTTGATTAGGGAGATAAAATTAAAATTACATTAGAAAACCGTCTTGATGCACATATCAATTTAATTTATTATACATTTTCATATGGCGCTATAAAAAGGTCCTAATGGAACGTTTATGGACAAAAATAAATCTCCCGCGATAACCGCATATGACCCCATTTTCCGACAAAAGTTTGTTATTTGAGAAGCGTTGCATTTCGATTAGCGAAGAAACCAAATGCCTGGGCACTAGCATAGTTCTGAACTATTTTGAAAGAAGAAAACAGATAACCGGCAGCCAAACACCATGGCAGCATCGATTTATGATCTATTGTTAAAACGACTCGACTATTTTTCTTATCAAAAAGCAAAGCTAAAGGTCAAGCCTAAGATCCCTGCAAAATACTTACATAGATGTGGTCGTACTTTTCGCTATAGAAATGGATAGGCGTTTCTAACTTAATGAAATCGGATTCACTATCACCCTTTCTTAAGATAGTGCTATGCTCATCATAGTAACTGTACAAATCATTAGTATCCTGCGATTTCACATTGCTCAGGCACAAAACTAGTACCGCATAATTTAAAATCCTCATTTTTGATAACATTTTAGATTACACACTTATAGTTCCTTGCTACAAAACCGCGACGAAGCACATCACTCTCACTTTCCGTGTTTTCGGGCTGAAAACGATGAATAAAAGGGTTATTTAGTACTGAAGAATGTGAAACGATCCTAAAGATAACGCGTAATCCAACAGCAACACTCCGAGCAAGTCCGCGTCCAAAGTTGAGGAAGAGTTCATGAAGACTGCTAAGAAATATGGACTCTCGTTTTTATCATCTGCAAAGATGAGCGCATTATTAAGATGTCGATTGTTGGGTGGAATCTTTCATGAAAAGTGTGGTAGTATTATGTGAAGAAAAAGTCCGAAAGTAGATTGAGCTGTAAAGAAGCGGGAGGAAAATTATATTGATGGAACTTCCGTTTGTTCAGCATTATCACTACTTCGGGTCAACAATGTAAAAAAAAATGAAGAATGATAAGGAGCTCCACCGCGGTAAAAAATCACTACAAATTTTGAAACTTCCGTCCGTTATTACAACCACTGGTATAGTTCTTGTAATATGGTCCACATCGGTTGCTAATTTGAGAAATTTTCTAATGTCGGTCACTATTGCATAACCAACATTTTTATATTCTAGACATTCAGCGGAACCTCAATTCAAGTGTCAAACGTTGGTTTTTTTTCAGTTTTTGGTTTGGAGCAAGTTTATTACAAGTCACTAATAAGCTAGGTTATAATACACATATTAAGCTGTTAGTTCCTTAAGGAGTAAAGCGACTAGATGATGTTGAAATTGATTTATCAAAGTTGGACAATTTAATGGTTTTCATACACGTTATACAACTGTATCATAAGACTCCGTAAAAGTTCCATAGGTATATGAGATATTCGAGGACAATTCATCGAAAATCACTATCATGAGTGGAATTGCAGACGTAGGTTGCAAATGTTTCAAAGCATCACTCGAAAATATAAATCATTAATGAACTTCTCATTAATCGAAGCAAGTTATCTAATCGATGGGCTACAAGTTACTCTTAAATGCCAGGCAATATTCGTATGTTGTTTCTAAATAATCTCTTCCCTTCTGAAATCCTATCTAGCAAAACAAACTAACATTGGGAGCGGGAAAATTGACCGCACTAATTACGTAGCTCCTATTTAGTTGAGCGAAAAAATAAAGTACAAGTAAGCCACACCCAGTGACAATTCAAGAAAATCTTCTATTTATTAATTACACGAGTTCTTTATTGTAAATCTCTAATGCGATTTCTGCATCAACTCGGTTTGGTATCTAGATTCGCGTCAACTGAGTGGAGAAGTTATAGTTTCCCGGATTTTATATTATCCAAAACTGCCGACTAAGCGTCTGGCTTTTCGCATGTTTTGAGAAACGCGGCAAAATCATTCCAAACGGTTTCATTTTCCTTGTCTTTACTGCATTTACCGGATTTGATGTAGGTACGTGTAACATTTTTGTATTAATGTTGTATGCTGACGCAGACATAACATTACTTCTTCGCACCGAACTTCTCCCTCCTTTGACCTTGAATTCTCCTGAATTCGATTTGCAATTAGAAGTCTTAATTATTTTGCTTTCTAAAATACAATACAATCAACAAAATAACTATAATTAATATGAATATCATGCTTAAATTCAATCCTATGTTTACATTTTTCTGGATTTTTAGTTCCTTAATTTTTTTTTTGTATTGTGTACATTATTTACAATTATATCTTAGAAGATTAATTTATCCTTAAAAATAAATAATTCTTTGTTAGAATAGTAAAACCGTTCGTTTCTTCTCTCTTCAATATTCGAAAAATAGTGGTTCGAAACGTCAATAGTACAATTATTAAAATGTATTCATATATTTCCTTTTACAGTGAGGTTTCTGATGTCACATGTTTGATTAATGGCAAGTTTGACAGCGTTCTTTATAACAATGGTTTCTTTATCTAATTCCAACATTTCGGTACATAAATTCTTAATTAGTTTACAGGTATTACTATAGATACAATGTTTACTATTTGTGAGTTCGTTAAAATACTTATAAGGCTCATAGATGTATACAGTGTTGCTAATTGAGGCAATAGTTTCTATTGGAGAATCTATTTCTTTGGAGTGTTCGTTTGTTATAGGTAGAATTATCTTAAGTTGCATGCTTATATAACAGAGATTTTTTTTGGCAAAGATCAATACTTTATTTTATGCTGTACATAATCCGACTTTAACATATTGCAATTTATTTACGTCAATTTTATAAATTTTTATCTCTTCATCGGTGAGAATAGTAGGGTCTAACTTGCCATATCTCGCGGATGCAATATTATCCTGTATCAATCCTACTTTTTAAAATTCCAATTTCGAAAATTTGATCATACATAGTATAGGTTATTTGCCAAGGTGGTATTCAATATGCTGTTTCCTCTACTAGTCATTGTATGTCTGCCTCGGTTAGTCAGCGAATCTGCCAGCGATCCGAATTGAATCGTCTGCGCACAATATGTCACTTCGCAGACGAATCGCCGCGCTGTATCGCAAACGGTTCGCCGTGGCTTATCGCAAACGAATCGGCATGGCGATTTATTAGGGAACTGCACCGGCGATGTGTTTATAATCCGACGTGGCGATTTGTTTCCGTTGTGCCGCAGTACTTCAGATCGCTGTTGAATTATTTGAAAAGGCGGTACCAATTCACATCGTCGGCAATCGTTTTGTTTGCTGTATGTTCTGAAATAAAAGTTTTCCAGGTTATTTCCTGAAAGTTAATATTGCCTGAAAACGCACTAAATAAAAAAATATCCAGAAAAATTAAAAAAAACTGACTTGAAAATGACCCAAAACCTATGAAATAAATTTTGCGAAATCAGTTTCTCCGTTTTGTGACTTTGTTTGTAACAACTCAAAAATCAATCGTACGTAATTTTGGGAAATCAAATTTGGCATTGATTTTTTAAAATTAGGTTTATCATATTTAGGGCATTTAAAGCCAGTTTTGTTTTGGAAGTAAAGTCGCATTTAAAGTCGGTTGTAGAGTTTGAGTCTAATAGGATATTTATGTTATTGAATTTAAACGTAATATAATGTGGTGTGATTAATGGGACTGCTCTTTAAACTACGTGAGACCATTGGAACGTCTTAAATGCAGTGCCCTAGAAATTTTAACGCTTTATTCAGTGTCGAATTATTTACTAAATATTTTGCAGCTCACTCTGCCAATTCGGAAACAATATTATTTTAATTCTACTATCGACATTACTTCGAACGGTAAAAATATAAGTTGAAGGGACTGAAATATATATTATTCAGTCCCTACAACTTATATATAAATGAAACGTTATCGTACGTAATGTCGGCATAACTATTAAGGAATGTCGAACCGGAAGGAGTTTATGGAATGGAGCTGAAGTCAATCGTCATATTATGCATAATATTTCAAGCTTCTTTTTGAACTGTGTTTCGCAACATTGTCATCAATACGAACTGGCTTCCGTGGGGTAATTAATTTTCGTATTGAAGAAAACATGGAATTGTAAAAGAATCATTAGATAGAAAAATAAATTAACGTAAATAAAAACATATCAGGATCTGTGGACTAAGATTCATTCAAAAATACTGCAGGGAATAATATTACAGTCAATGGCGACCGCTGTAGAGACATAATCACTGACTTTCTGCTTTCGGAATCCGCTCGGCAAAATGCGGAGGACCTCTGCTCTCAATTAAATGGTGCATATGCTATACAACTCGTGCAACTATCGACTTATTGAAATTATTTGGAAGCACGTAATTTCTCGTTTTCGACCTGTAAAGTGGCCTACATGACCTTGTGATTTAACACCGCTGGACTATTTCCTTTGTGGACTACGTCAAATCACTAATACTACTGCTTCTACTCCTGCTTCTACCACTTCTCCTGCTATTATTGCTGCTATTTCTGCTGCTTTTACTACTACTACTATCAATACTGTTGCTACTTAAACAAAAATAATATATATATATATATACCATATCATATAAACAAATATGTAAAACTTGCAATGTTTGTATACTGATTTTATTGGTATGTAAAATTTCTTGTTGATTGGTCTTTATTTTGAATGATAGGAAGAATTTACTTTTGATTTAGGACTTAACCTTTTGCAGTCGTGTGTCACACTGGAGGTGACAATACTATTTTACTCTACAACTCGTATGTCACATTAGAGGTGACAGTACTAATATGTCTGTAGACAATAGCACTAAATAAGTGTTTCTCGTAGAACTATTTCTGGGCATATATGGTCGCCAATTACACAGTGCAAACCCACATACCTTGCATGATTGAGTTTCATTTGGAATTTGAGATTCACGAATGACATCCTAGTTTTGTCAGCAGGCGGACGCGCCTGCAACCCTTTCTCACAGGGAACCACTTGAGTCGTTATTATACGACGATCCACAGATTGTGCGAGTTCCGGAAATTCGGCGTTGGCCCTTTGATGTGCACATACCATAGGTGCAATAATCCTTGGAAATCCTTCTGTGCATATTGATGTCTGTGCCGATCCTTCACAATAATCTTAAAAAATATCGGCATCGGCCGGTCAATTAGCACATAGGTGCTAATGGATTTTACGGCAGGATCGTCTGCCTGAATGATTGTAGGCGCAATGTACTTAATTGCGTTCGACTAAAGGACGCCACGAATCCTCTTTTACTTTTCGACAACGCTTAAAAAGAAGCTTTCGACCAGTGATCGTCTCACTCTTTGGACAAAATTGCTATTGACTTGTGATCCGCATTCTGATGTTATTGTCGTTCATCGCAAAAATAAAGTTATAATTTGCCAAGTTTTACTAGCCGATTGTAAGTCGTGCGCGGAATTTGTTCTTTTTGTCTATTTCAGCACACATATATTTCCCGCTCAAAATGAATTTTGAAGACAGGCAGGATGATAACAGTGAATTTGAATTTACTAATAAAGATATGCGAAATGACAATATAAATTATAGTAGTTTATGTTCTTCCGATAGAGAGACAAACGATTTGTTACAAAATAATAAAAACGAGTTCCAGGGTTACAATATTTATCTGATATTGAAAGTGATACTGTACGAGAGCCCGATATTGATAATGACAATATATCAGAATCAAGTTGGATTGATGTAAGGAAAGAAGAGGATGAACTGGCAGCAGAAATTAAATTTAGTGTTGGAGACAAGAATGTTGGTCTTCAGTTTCAAGACAAAGACTTTATGCCAATAGATTTTTACAAAATGTTTTTCACTGATGAACTTATTGCAGATATTGTAAAGCAAACCAACACATATGCAAGACAGGAAATTAACTCAAAAGTTTTAAAAAGAAGGTCCATGTGGAATAACTGGAAGGAGGTTACCGTTACTGAGATGTGTGCATTTAGAGGCGTCAAATTGAATATGGGGAATATAACCCAAATAAACCAACAAAAGGGATAATTCGATTATATGTACTACCAGATTCCAATACCGGCTACGTATATTCCGTTTTGTCATATTATAGTGCTCTAACAAGTGAAATGTTGATTTATCCAGAATTACCGGTGTCTTCAACAATAGTGCTTCATCTGGTCAATAATCTACTAGAAAGTGTACCTGGTGCCAAAGGGTACCATATCTTTACAACGAAGTTCTCAAACGAAAGTGTTATATAACAGGAACAATACAAAGTAATAGGAAGTTCTTGCCAATAAAGTGTCGAACTCAAATTTTGTTGCAAAAAATTTGTTGCATGCCGAAAGAACGATTTGTTAGCCTTGGCATGAAAGGATAAACGTGTCGTGACTATGGGGAGGGGAGGTGTCAGTGGCGTTGGTCTTTTGTTGAGGGAAAGCGTTGTGAAAAAAGAAGTGACGACAGACGTACGAAAGAACGATCTATGTTTGTGAAAAGTCCGCGAGATAAAAAGTTGAAACCGTTGTACGGGAGGAAGTGCTGTATGAGAGGAAGGAGTGGCAGTCGGAAGGACCTGACTATAATTAGTACCGAAGACGTCGCTTACGGGATTTGGCCCTTGCCCGTAGTGTACCGAGGTAAAAGTATAGCAACCTAGCCGCTGTTGTTGAACGTGAGAACTGTTGAACCGAGGTAACGATGTGAAGATGTAACGGACGAAAAGCGAGGACTCGAGGTCTATACTGCTGAGGAGAGGTTGATCTAATGAGTGCCAGTGACGTCACCAAATAGGGGTTCCAAATGCTGGGAATCATGGGTGTACTATGAGAAAGTTAAGTGAAGCTGAACCGAGGGGTGGTAGTTACCGAGATGAATTGATGACCATGATGATTGACGAATAGACCATTGCCTTAGATGAAAGCAAGGCGTGTACGGAAAATAACGGGCTGCATGTTGACTGTAGTGCAAGTGTCTGATGTTCTGAAGGAAATCGTTGGATTTGCCGGAAGATGGTGATGTAATTGAGGAAGTGATGTAGTGGAAGAAGGTGAAGATTTAATGAATGGATTAATGAAGTAGTTGAGAGTCGAAAGAGTTTGTAAATGGAATTGATGAAAGAGATGCAGATGGAAGATGAAAAATGGAATTGACGGAAGAGATGGAGAAACTGATGAACAGTATAATTGTTGCTAATGATGTAATTGGTGACAATGATATGTGTTGCTGGACTGACTGATGACTTTGAGAAACTGAATGTAACTGACTGAGTGTTATGTAGACGAAGTGAATTAAATGTGAATGAAAAGCGCGTATTACAACATCAACTATGTTGATGATGTGGATACGAGACTAGTACACCTGCTAAAAGTGAAATAGAAAGTCTTGAGCAAATGGTGCAGTAAATGTTGTTCTTATGTGGTGACTGTGTTAACCCGGACCTTATAGCCTAGTGCTATAGGAATCCGGGTGAACGCAGTGGGGCTGATGGTTTAGGCTCCGGCTTGTTCCATTCAGTCTTTTGGGTTTACCGACCCTACGTACCCGAGGTATGAGAAAGTGCTATCAGGCCCGTGTGCCTGGAGCAAAAACTGAAAGTTTTTCTCGGACTGTAGAGAAGTGCAACCTGATCAGAAGTTATCTGAACCACGGGTTAGGGGGACGCCCATGATAGGCTACTGTCAGCCCCTACATGATGAGGAGCCTATTCTTGGCTGAAACGTGGTGGTTGTGGTTTCGAAGGCTAGACAGTGGAGGAGAGCACTCACCATTTGTGTTCGGGAATCCAGGTAGCTTAAATAAATTGGGACCTAGGACTGAGACTTGTTTCAGATTCTAGGGGTGGTGGTTGACACATTGTTTCGACCCAGTCTATGGAGACCGTGGGATTAAGCCGTCAAAGCAAGTGTCCTCGTTAATCCACGAGACTTCATGTTTCCTTAGTGGAAGATTTCAGACAAAGAGCTAAAAACGCGAGCGACCATCAACACCAGATTCAAAGAATCGACTTGATTTCATTTCAGTCATCTCCACATTTCAGTGCCTCATCCGAAAAAAACGATTGTAGGGTCTGTTCTAACAGAAAAGCTAAGGGCGAAAGGAAGACAACTGTTTATTTCTGCGAAACATGTGAAAGACATCCTTTTTTGCACGTTGGAAATTGTTTTAGAACACTTGAAACACTGTGAAAGACTCCAAAAAATAAAACATTTTATATTAATAATTAATGAAATAAATTTAATACGTCGAATTCTACCACTAAATTACTTTAATTCATTAAGCTAAAAAAAATTACAAGTTGACACGCAACAACTAAATCGAGTGCAAAGGGTTAAGATTGTTTAGGCTATTTTTGTGAAGTGAAAGTTGGTACGTTGATTGTTTTATTTCTTTTTGGAATCATCATCATAACATCAAAATATTTTACCACTTCATTGACATATTTTTTGTGCAAATCGTTTGTACATTCTGTGCGCGTTGAAAATATTCCATATTTACAGCTTCTAAATTTGATCTCGATCAACAAAAGAATGTTTTTCATATATGGCCAAAGAAAAAGATCGCTTAATTAGAACCATATGTGAACTGTGGGAAATAAATTTATCTTGTAGAGTATTGTTAGCAATCCAATTATTGCTTTCGTTCATTTACCCTTTCAAAATATCATTAATTAATTGTGCATGCTTCAAGTACTGCAAAGCAAAAAAGAAATGTGCATTCACATGAATCGCATGCTGTGAGAACTACATAGAACATATGCGGAAGCCGACCCTTGTAACATATAAACAGCGGCTCGTTCAAATTAACCTACATTTATATCTGCGTTAAACAATTAATAGTTTTTTGCAGAAATATCGTTGCAATTAAAATGTATTCGCCTTCAACATCACCCTTTAATATGGGATGGTGTTATCATATTTCATAATAAAAGCAATTCGTTTGCATTCAACAAATGTATCTTGTGGTTAATTAATTTCGGGCGACCGAACCGAAACAATATAACGGAAAATTTGGATTGTTATGCTCAGTGTTTTGAGCCAAGGGCCTCCTGATGATTTTCTAGTTTTAAGAAACGCTACCATAGCTTGCGGGATGAAACTATGAAGACTTTCAGATTTTACGCATCGGGTATGGGCGTGGCATTCACCGTGCGGAGTGTCCAAACCATGAAGAGGATGAAGATATAGCGAGGCGAAAATTTCATGATCTAAACTGTAGTCACAAACCTTACAATATTTGTTTGCTACATGTTTTCATTCGCATTTGATTATGCAAATACTCATAAATAATATTTTGTCCATAAATCAATAAAATTACGAAATAATATCATTACATTAAGTGCCCTGTCATTAACGAATTTGTGCTGCAAAGGACACAACAGAATCGACTTACCGGGAGTTTTCGGGAAGAAAGAAAGTTTTCCTATTAATTTTCCGTTTTTATTTTTGGTCGAATTTGCGAAGTCGACTTTCTACCTTATTCGTTCGCTGTTCTTCAGCTACAAAAGAGGCTTAACTTAACATTAACTTATATACGGTGTGTTTGCTTAACCGAGTCAATTAGAACTCACTTAGTGAATTGAGTAATTAAGAGATTTAAATTGTTCCAATTTTAGGTGATTAGTCGGAAAAGTCAGGAATCGCAATTACCCCTATCTTGGTTCATAAGAGTATTCTTCTCTCTTAGAATCGTCAGGCTTTCCAAGGCATCTAATTCCGTGTATCCGGTGCTTCCCTTACTGGTTTTGCGTCTTAAATTTTTACATCATGTCCTTTTATGATAATATGCTCGGCTAAGGCTGATCGGAAGTTGCTCAGCTTTCCTTTCTATTTTGCTGCTACCACTTCACATATGTGTTCTCGTATTCTGGTGTTTATTAGTCGTCTTGGCATTTCGAGCATTCAGTTTTGTAGATTCCTGAAGAAGAGTCTTCAAGAGTTCTTACGGACCTCGACAGACCACACAAGAATATCACTTTCACAATTGAAGAGGAAAATAACGGCGAGCTAGCATTTCTGGACACGCTGGTATCAAGAACGGATGACTGATGGGGGTGGTCCGGACTGAGTCTCCGGTCCAGGGGTGCCTCCAAATCATGATTAGTTGTTTAAATCAAATTCTTTAAAAGTTGATTTGAAAAGTTAAAAGTACACTCGACTTGAACACATTTTATCCATTCTGAAACGTAAAATTTGTGTTCAAAGTGTGTGTTTGAAGCAAATTATCTTGAATTTTCTTGTAGAAAAATACTTTCAATGCAGGTTGCATTGAAAGTGTCGGTTATGGATGATTCATCTGTATACCTCTTTATTCCAGAACGTCAGGTAACTTTCCCGGCATCCGTATACCAACCTGAAAAGGGATGTCGGCGGCCATTATAAAAGGTGTAGTGTAATTCACATGTATTAAGTCTGTTGGAAAATATTGAAGTGTAAAGATGGTCAGTGAAACTGTAAAAGGAAGGTGTGCTCTCTACTACGAGTTCAAATTACAGATAAATGCAGCAACGGCTGCCCGCAGGATATGTAACGCATTTGAAGAGGAAATTGTGTCAGAACGTACAGCTCAAAGATTATTTGCACGATACCGCACCGGGATGACAACCTTGAAGATGATGATCACCCTGGAGCGATGTTTCGGATAAATGACATAGAGCTTCTTGCTGACATAGAGGACAATCCCCGCTAAACTTTGCACGAATTAAGCGTAAAGTTCGAAGTTGACAAAATCACCAATCTTCGACATCAATGTGTTCAACGCTTGCCTGAGAGAAGGCGTATTTCCATCTCGCTGGAAGGTAGCGAGGCTCGCATTGATTCCGATGCCATCATCGAAGTGGTGAACGCAGTCGGTCAAGCCGAAGCGCACAAAAATGATTCCAAACGATTTGTTCTGCTAGTAACGCTTGAAGTCAGGAACGCCTTCAACTCCGCCAGATGGGCGGATATTCTTGACACATAGGAAAATTCTTTCTGATGTCCAGAGTCCCCGATGCGGATTTTGAGGGATTACTTGAAGGACCGCAGTCTGCTCTAAGACACACAAGACGGGTGGCGAAGTATGGAGGTAACGTCTGGTATAGCGCAAGGCTCCATACTGGGACCAGACTTGTGGAACGCCTCATATGACGGGTTATTGAGGCTGGAGCTGCCACATGAGTCGCGCTTGGTCCGCTATGCGGATGATGTAGCAGCACTAGTCACCGGACGCACAGTCGAACATGCACAGCGCAGACTGGGAATGCTAATGCGTCGAGTGAGTGAGTGGATGACCACCCGCGGGCTCAGTCTGGCACTGAACAAAACCGAAGTGGTCAATATCACGACCAGAGGGCCGGAGCTCTCAGGAAAGAACTGTACCGAAAGCGCGTGGCTCAGGTTCAGAGACGAGGAGCTTTGTGGGTTGCGTCTGCATACCGCTCTCAGTCGGTGGTGTTGGTAATCGCAGGAGTGATACCCATCGCCCTCCTTGCTAGAGAGTGACGGAGAATTTACGACAGAAAAGGGGATGGTTCTAGATATGCTGTCAGCCGAGAGGAGAAGCAGCGCACAATAATTGAACGGCAACAATTCTGGGAAGGCGACTCTAATGGCCGCTGGAATGCACACCTTATAGAGAATGTGGGATCGTGGCTCAATCGAAGGAACGGTGAGACTGATTATAACTTCACCCAGCTTCTTACCGGGCATGGGTATTTTCAGTCTTACCAGCACATGATTGGTAAGTCACGGTCCCCAGACTGCATTTTCTGCACAGGGGAAAGGGACGGCGTATGCCACACCTTCTACAACTATAGAACACGATGCGGCAGGACTTGTGGGAGGTAATGGGAGAGCTTTCTGCAGACAATCTAGCCGTGGCAATGCTGAAAACTTTTGGCAAATGGACCAGTCCTCCTCCATCCTACCCCCTTCCGCTGGGGGGAGATTTCTCTAGGATAACGGCGCCCTAGGGCGAAGTAAAAAGAGGCCTAGTCCGAAGTAATGTGTCAAACGGTTAGGATCTCTTAACAGGGGGGGGGGGGTATTTAGTGGGTAGTCTGGTAGCATGCGCTACCAGAAGTCCCGCACTCCAGGCGTAAATTGCCTTCACCCCCAACCAAAAAAAATCTTTTCGACATCTGAGAAATAACCGACGGCTTGATCAGTGGGTTCCTCATCAACTTACCGACAAAATCAAAAGGCAGCGTATAGGGATCTGTACTTCGCTCTTCTTGCGCAACGAACGGGAAATATTTTTGAATTGAGTGATTACGTGCGATGAAAAATGTATTATCTATAATAATAGCCGACGCACTTGTCAGTGGTTATCGCCAGACGACCCAAGTGTACAAGTGTACAGTCAGCAATTAAGAGAAGTTCATCAGGAATTGCGACGTACTCATGCAGCACTCGTGAATGGGAGGGGAGTCGTGTTCCTCCAGGACAACGCAGCATCACATACAGCGGCATTCACCAGGGACACCATAAAGGAAATTGGCTGGGACACTTTACCACATCCTTCATATTCTCCCGACATTTCGCCATCAGATTTCCACCTATTCCGGGCGATGGATAACTTCATGCGAGGACGATAATTCACCAACCGGGAGGACTTAGAAATAACATTACGAAATTTCTTCGACGGGCGAGACAGACTTTTATCAAACAGGAATATATTCATAAAAAATCTAATCTGCTCTCATCCAACTTGTCTGCTACTTTACATTTATGTCTGGTACTTTACATATATGTAAAATTCATTTCGGAAAAGCATTTCAAACCAAAAGAAATTTATTCAAGCTCGACAACTTCTCAATTTGTAAACTAAATTTGTAAAAAAATCTGTACGGGAGAATGGAAATGCAACGAATAATGAACGTTTTAAGGCATTATGAGAGTTGACCAGATAGCTGCCATTGAAAACTAGTTTTGCGTCCATTTGATTTGCGTCCATATTGCGCTGCAACGAATTTTGTTTACACAAATTCAATTTCATTTGAGCATGCTTTGAAAAGTTGAAGCGTTGTTAAAAAATCTGTGTTATTATATGCTTCAATCGAAGCGGTATATCCGGGAAACCGAGGCGTTATAACGAGATTATTTTCAATAGAAAAAGCCACATTGGGACCAGGGCCAACAAAAATAAGCGCTTTAAGCAGGAAATCAATATAAGCGGGAGCGGTATAACGAAGTTTTTACTTCGTTAAACGCTTGAAGTTTTAAACGCTTACACAGTAAGTGTTTCTCACATTTTTAATTAAAGTTGACTTAGTTAAAGTGCATGATTCAGCGACCGATTTGATTATATTTGCAACATTCAAAGAATATTTGTGATTATCCCTTTACAGAAAATTATTTTCTAACTGTAATGTTAACTGTGAAATTTGAAATACCACGCCTTTGTGTGAGTTCGCTTTGTGGTTCCATCATGCCAGTCCCAAGTCTGTATAACGTTAGAGGAAAAATGGGATGGAGTCTGTGTTGTCCAACAATGTCGAAATGAAGCCGTAGGGTAAAATTGAAGCGGAGTTGAGACGGTGTATGCGTTTTGCCTCTTGTAGTGTGAACTTGTTGAGAAGATGAAAAGACGACAGACGAACTAGTGGACATGATTTATGTTTGTAGACATCTAAGTTGCATTATTGAAGATAACCGAAGTATAGTTGGAGATGTCGCCAAGTGATGGGCGAGAAGAAATGCGGGGTGAAGAGTGAGTGATTGATGGCAGTTGGGAAGGATTTACGGAAGCAAAAACCGAAGACGTCACCCTTACCTCATGGGGGATGTAACCTGACCACTGCACGTCATACTGGTGAACTTATTGACGAAGAAGATTAGAAGGTGACGGACGAAAGAAGAATCGATGTACTCTATATCGCAGAGGGGAGGATGGACTGAGACAAGTACCGATGACGTCGCCACAAGGAGTTGAGAATGGTTGAGAACCTGGGACGTACGGAGGGAGAGTTGAGGAAAGCCGAATCGATGGATGATAGTTCCGGATATTATTGATGTATGAAGTTGACCGTATGAAGTTGACTAGACCTGACTAGAAGTAGGAAATGATCTGAAAAATTGACGAAATGAATGTAGGCTGTTGAAAATGATGCGTAATTGTCGATTCTGTAGTATATTGCTGAGACAGACGATATTACTGAGAATGACAGACGACTAGTTAAACTGAATGTGACGAACTGAATTTTTCTGTTACATATAGACGAAGTAATGCTGAATGTGGATAGCAGGTCGAAAAGCTCGCTAAAATGTCGGACTATGTTGATGGGAGGGATGCGAGACTAGTACACCTGCTAACACGTGAATTTTAAATTGTTGAGTAATATGTATATTTCTATGTTCGCAGAATATGTCATAACAGTTGTTAACCTGGATCCTATAGACTTTTGCTATAGGACTCCGGGTGATGCAGGGGGCTGATGGTCTAAGCTTCAGCTTATTCCATTCAGTCTTCGGGGAATGCAGTCTCCATGTACCTGATGTAATAAGGAAGGCCTGGAGTAAAAGCTGAGAATTTTTCTCGGACCGTAGAAAAGTGCAACCTGATCAGAGGTCAGCCCCTCCCCACACGGTGAGGAGCCTATCCTTGGCTGAAACGTGCTGGTTGTGGTTTCGAAGGCTAGAGAGTACGATGAGCTTTCACCAGTTGTGCTCGGGAATCCAGGAAGCTTTAAATGAATTGGGACCTGGGAAGAAATTGGGAAAGGTAGTTTCAGTTCTTGAGGATTGTTTCAACCCCATCTATGGATACCTTGGAATCAAGACATAAAAGTAGGCATCCACGTAAAACCTCTCGAATTCATGTCAAATTTAAAACCGAAGGAAGCCGAAGATTGTGGAAAATGCAAATATTTAAATTATTTTTGCATTTCATGAATGAATAGGTTTTCATTTTGCAGATTATATGCTTTAATTGGTTAGGAAACTTTAATATGAAATTTTCAGAAATCATATTTATGAATTTCCATTTATCATTTCCATTACCCTCACAGCAGGCAAAAGAGAACAATATGGTCACACAACCTTTTATTTCTTTTCTCTCTTACTATGGTCTGCCAAGTCCTATTTTAGTGCGTTACAAAGTGTATTGGTCCGACATAAAATAATTTTTCGGAACAACTCTACTGTTAAACCAATCATGTCGTGGACGGCTAGTGGTAGGATCATATGTGGCAGATAACTTTCCTCGACAAATGTATGAACAAGGAAGAAAGGGAAAGCGATAAGAGTTTATGTTCAATCCTTTCCTTTCAGAAAGATCCTGTTACGTTTTGTGTAAGTGGCATGAGAAATAGAAACAAAAAAATAAAAGAGAGCAGTACGATTATTTGTTATAATAAAGTTTTGTTAGAAATGTTAAATTGCATGAATAATATTTTAAGTTATAAGAAAATTATACGAAATAAAATGGAACTAAGACTTGAATTATGATAAAATCATTTATAATTAGATTTAGGTATTTAGTAATATTTAGATAAATAATATTAAACAAAAAAAGTCTCAGTATCCATTGAATTCTCGAAACGCTTTTAGGAATATAAATCAGTTATTAGTTGTGATTAACCACCTTTAACAAGAAGAAAAAGTGAAAAGAGGATAAATCGAATATAAAAGAGAAGATTAAAGGTTAAGGAATCAGAATTAAAGAAATAAAAAGAAGATAAAAGGTTAAAAAGGTATAAAAAAAATTTAGAAGAAAAGGAAGTGAAGAAAAAAAATAGATACAATGTTTGAGATAAAAGAATTAAAGAAGAAAAAGTCAATAGAGTAAATAAGAATAGAGTGGAGCAAAATAGTAAAGAAATAAAAGGAGAAGAAGTGAATAGCATAAAACAGTAGAGTAAAATAAAAAGTAAATATAGAAGAGAAGATAATAGGTTAAGAAAAAAATTAAAGAAAAATTTAAGAAAAAGCAAATATAAAAAAAAAATTAAGAAGAAAAGAAAGTAAAGGAAAGAAATAAATATAAAGCTTACAGAAAAATAAAGGGGAACTTGAGAAGTTGTCTGTGGTCAGGGAAATAAATCAAATGAAGACGAGCTTGTATGCGCATGCATCATATTTCCCCAAAACAAGCTGTAATACTTTTTATCCTTCTGATCAACGGATGACGGAAAATTGAATAGGAAAAAAAACTTTTCAGAACGTGAATGGAGTCTTTTGATGTTGACTGACTGCCGAAGTATCTTGTAGACATATTAATTTGCGTGATGTTATTTGCACATCAAAGGACGGTACGTCCCTGGCGGATGCCATTAAGTTATATTCGAGAGAGCACAATCCAATACCTTCGAATTCCAGACGAAATTAAGGGTATAGTGAAAGAAGACGCTCAGATGAAGTCCTGAAATCGAGCTGAGATGAAACCTCGTGGACTTATTAATGTAAATTGACTTTTTATATTTATTTAATTACTTGTATAGCATTGCATGATTATATTTGTGTTTATATTTGTAATTAGCATTGGTATTTTCTATTAAAATTTTTATAAATTATCAAATGAAGTAGTAAGATTTTGCATATGTTTGTGCTGAGTTGTGGAAACGTCAGAGCTTTCATAATGTCCCAAAAAACCCCACGCCCACGCTAGTCGTTTAAAAGTAACTTCCTTCGGCCGCCATTATGTGGCCTTTGTATTTTCAAGTAACCATATCTTTCTAACCATATCTTTCTCCTTCTTCGCTGTAGATCCAACCTATCGATTGCCCCCAATTATAATTATTATTATTTTGAAAATACATAAAAATCGTGAAAGGCAAGCAAAAAAGAGAATTAATTTAGAAACAAACATTGCCTTAACAGGTTGACAGAGCATATATACAACGAGCAACTTAAGAAAAAAAACCGATTCAATTCAATTGAGTTCAGAACATTCGCTTCGAGCGATATAAATAAAATTCCCAAATCATTATTTTTGAAAAGGAAATACATGTGGAATACAGGAAAAATTGATCTACCAAAAACTTCTGAAATTGATAAAGCCAGACCAAAGGCAATTTGGAATATAGGAAAAAGTTCAAAGCTGTAGAGCAATATTAATAACTTGTAAATAACCAGTCGACATCCACCTAAGCTGGTAGTGCCAATCGACGCGTCCCAGCCTGTGAGTTGGCACCTGATGAGAAGCGGCAGGGACGCGTGTTCGAAACCAGCTTGAGCTCTTTCCACAATTCTTTATAAATATTAAATTCACTATCGAGGTACTCGAAACATTTGATCAGAACTTCCGCTCCCATGAGTCTTCGCTGAGTTAGCTTAGCAAGGGTATAAATCACTTATAAGTTGTAAGTGAAAATGGAAAAATTGATCTACCAAAAACTTCTGAAATTGATAAAGCCAGACCAAAGGCAATTTGGAATATAGGAAAAAGTTCAAAGCTGTAGAGCAATATTCATAACTTGTAAATAACCAGTCGACATCCACCTAAGCTGGTAGTGCCAATCGACGCGTCCCAGCCTGTGAGTTGGCACCTGATGAGAAGCGGCAGGGACGCGTGTTCGAAACCAGCATGAGCTCTTTCCACAATTCTTTATAAATATTAAATTCACTATCGAGGTACTCGAAACATTTGATCAGAACTTCCGCTCCCATGAGTCTTCGCTGAGTTAGCTTAGCAAGGGTATAAATCACTTATAAGTTGTAAGTGAAAATGGAAAAATTGATCTACCAAAAACTTCTGAAATTGATAAAGCCAGACCAAAGGCAATTTGGAATATAGGAAAAAGTTCAAAGCTGTAGAGCAATATTCATAACTTGTAAATAACCAGTCGACATCCACCTAAGCTGGTAGTGCCAATCGACGCGTCCCAGCCTGTGAGTTGGCACCTGATGAGAAGCGGCAGGGACGCGTGTTCGAAACCAGCTTGAGCTCTTTCCACAATTCTTTATAAATATTATATTCTTGTCGGATTTTTGCACTACAATCATCCCTCGTTGACTTTGTTGAAATTACACCTGAAAAATGCCCGGAACTTAATCCGTTCATACTTCAGGAGTGAGGTCAGCTATCGATGGGCGGAAAAACTGGGGGATATTGGCCCACAGGACCCAGATGGCATTTTCACGAAAGTAAAAAGTTTATTCCGTAAGAGGTCTCGAATCATCGAGTCACTGGTGATGAGATAAATCTTCTCGATAGGGCTGGTATCGAAATTGACAGTAAGACTCCGCATAGAAACGGAAATAGGATTATATGTGATGGTTTCCAGAATCCTACCCTAATTGGAACACATTTCGAATTGGTTCACCAAATCCTGCGAGATGAAATCAACTATTTTCAGAGGTCGTTGAAGCAAAAGTTTCCGACTTCAAATTAAGACTGCACGGCGAACCAATTCTTCATTTCAATGATATATTAACATCTGACTTCATACCGAGTTTAAATCTTCTTGATTATTTTGTCAGCTATGCAAACCAGCTTGAGCTCTTTCCACCTTTCTTTGTAAATTCACTTTCGAGGTATTCGACAAATTGATCAGAACTTCCGCACCCAAGAGTCTTCGCTTAGTTAGCTAGCAGGGGTATAAATCACTTATAAGTTCTAAGTGAAAATGGATAAATTGATTCACCAATAACTTCAAAAATTGTGTTTCATATTTGGGAGGATAAACAACATGCCAGGCATTCGACCATACATGCGACACCGACAGTAACCTCAGACATCTTTTGGAAACTGAATAATAGAGACTGTATTGGAGCGTGTCTTATTGATGGTCTAATTGATAGTGTGTTGTAGATGGACTTATTTTTAAACTCTTCCAAGATAAATTTCCCCGACACCGCATCGCCATAATGTGCAGTATGTTATACGGAAAATCATTTGTTGTAACTGATGGAAAACTGACGGCAATGTGCGACTTCAAGGTCCTGAATGGTCTACAACAGGATACAGTTACTGCGCGTCTGCTATTCTCAATATTAATTCGCAGAATATTGAATGGCTTTGATTTTAATGTCTCACATACGCGATCATTGGTGGCGTTTGCTTATGATCTGATCATCCGTATGGCAGACCGAAAAGCTGCAATAGTCCAGAGCAATCTCCGAAAAATGTTTAATGATGTGCAGCTCTATACCGATAGTTGGCGAATGAAAATTAATGCGCAGAAGTGCGAAACAATTTTGTTTCGGACCACGCTGCAGGGGGCCAGCCAAGACCTGAAACGTAGTTGGAAGCATTTACACATCATGGCTGGCAAGGGTAGTTCAGAAAGGGTTCCACATAAATCCTATGTTCGATACCTCAGTGTTCATCTCGACCAATACTTGTACTATACTAATCATGTCAAAGTTATGCTGAGTAAAGCACAAAAAGTAGTCATGGCCCTTCGTCGACTCTCTCATTCTAGACACATTCTTCAAAAGATAAAAGTTATGTTACAAGGCTCTGGTTAGACGAATTTTGACATATGGATGTCAGATCAGGTGCAATCAGAGTGCTAGTACTATGGAAAGATTAAGAGTTTTCGAAAGGAAATGACTTCGTAAGCCTAAGACGGTTTGGAAACGCCATGTATCGAATAGGAAGATGTATCAGACTACTTAAGTGACGAGCGTCGATAAGTCATATTGAGACTTCTTCGCATTCATATCGCAAGATCTGTAACTGTGAGTGAAAATCCCTGGATCTCACAGCCGTACCATCATACAGATAGATATATTGCGGCTCGAGTCGCTACCAGCTGTGTTCCTCCAGAAGCATTCAATGGTATTTAGACATGAATCGAAGTTTAATCCCCAATTATATATCATATATATAGACGGGCCACCGATAAGAAGATAAAATATCCTCCAAATTTGAGTAAACGAGACCAACGATTCCAATGGAGATACTCATTTGCTAAGCTTGTTGAGACTGGTCGGGCTGAGATGGAGCAGTCTAGGTATTGGTGGAATGACAATGTCTAAATTATTCGTGTTTTATTTCTGCTTTTGTACTTTTTGTTACTTGGTTTTTGAGTTTTAGTTCATGGTAGCTACATTTAGCGTTTTTGTTTTATTAAAAATTAGGCATAGGTTTTCAATATTTAGTATAAGTATTTCTTATATTAGGCTTCAGATGAGGTTTCATATTTAGGCTAGGAATATTGTAAGCATTACAATAGTATAAGATAAATTGTTTCGATTGAATTTGATTGAAATTAGGTTATGAATTTCGTAGGATAAAAGTTCACTGTTGTGTTAACATTATTATTGACTTTGCTTTTCCTCCTTTTTCCAATTGAATCTACAAATATGTAATAATTTTAATTAAACTGAATTTGAAATTTTTCTTTACATTATTAAATGATAATGTTTAAATTTAGAGAGCAATTTGGGCCCTTAAGTTTTTCCGTATTTTTATTGTTTAGAATCAGCTTTATTAAATAAAGATCTTTTGACTTTGAATTAGGATACAGGACACAAAACATAAGCATTCAATGTAAATATTGGAAAACAACTTAGATAATGTAATTTATCCTTTTATATTTTTTTTACCTTTTACAGATGTACTTTTCCAATAAAACGAAACAAGCGTTTTTTATTATTGAAAAGAATTTTTTTAAATATAAAAATAGCTTTATTGCTATATTTATAACCTGACGCTACTTAACTTTAAGTCATGACTAAGCTACAAAACTTTGTGCTTATTGCTATTGTCGCTAACAAAGCCAACGTGTAATCAAGTACACTCTATCGTTAAATTATTATATCTATGTATATACATAATATATACATATATAAATAATAGGCGAAGCTAATTATCGACCTTATTTTAATAGCTTGAAGCACCAATAACTTTCCTTATGTGTTCAAACGACAGCCAAAAAGTTAATGACCAAGGAGCCATTCTTAACCAACACGGCAAAAAACCTTTATATAAAGCAAAGAAACCTTCTTTTTTCAATGCTTGTGTAAAGCAATCGATAGCACCACGATAATGAAGGCCCCTGCAAATGATTATTCGATTATATCAATATTTACATACAGATTATAATTAAGAGTTCACCTTCCTTTCTCATCTGTCGGTTGATTCATTACGCGAGTTTTTATCACATCTGCTGGGGTTCCGAGAATAGCTGCAGCTAGTCCAGCGCAAATAGACGAGAGGATATGTACAAGGTGACAATCAGGTAGGTGAGTTTTACGCATGATGAATCTTTTGGCGACATCGTATGTCGTCAAGTCACCTGTTAAATAACAATAATGCTTTACACATAATAAATAATGCATAGCAAAAAACGTTAGCGTTTACGTATCGGTTACCAAAAGGTTATACCTAAATTAACCATAGCTGCTCGTTGAACATTTGGTAAGCTTCCTTTCCATAAACTAGTTACCCCTCCCCTCCGAACAATTTCTCGAAATGCATGGTGTGTACCATGCACTCTTGCCTCTAACCCCATAAGCCGACGTTTGCCTTCCATTTGTATTTGCACTTTAATTAAGTCTGCTGGCGAAGCTAACCATTGCGCAATACAACCAGCAACAATTCCACACATAGCTGCTTTCCATAACGGAAGTGTATTCGTTACATCTTGAGCAGCAAAATGTTTCCGGAGCGAGTCATATGTAACAATACGTACACCACTGCAATTTGTCCTAAGTATTTCAGTGATGGAAGATTATTTTGTATTACCTATAAACGACATGACGGTAAATTGCTGGTGTCATACCTCGCCATAGAGAAAAGAATCCTTCTTCGCGTACGATACCCATTGCAGTAGCAACCATTCCTCTATATTGCACCTATAAATAAGATAGATTCATTGAAAACTTTTTGAAAGTGCTAACTGAAAAAGTAGATAAAATTCACTGCGATTAAGTTTTAAGACTGAATTTGTAGATAAGTGACGATTAAAGAAAATTACCCTCACTAGGATAGTTTGCAGATACTTGCTTTCAATAGTTAGGGAACATTTATGTAAAATTGCTTAAAATGATTTTTGTTAATTATTTCGAATTCCACAGCACATACAGTCCGCGATAACACTATAGGACATAGTGATGATAAGAAGGAAAAACGAGAAGGTAAAGGAAAACTGAGTATATGGAATAATTATTTCATAAAGGCTGAGGTAAACTGTAAAATATGATTAACCTCCGGTAACTACTTTTTCATGTCCCTGGGCTTTCAATGACGGTGCGTCACAGAAACGCATCAAAATTGTAAAACCATAAACATTTTTCAAGTGTTGTTAGTTAATTTAAAAGATTTTGCAATAAAACTTCAGAAAAGAAACTAAGTCCAAATTAAACCTGAATAGGAAAGAAAATAAAGTTTTTTCTGAAATTTTGAAAAATGATAAAATAGGGCGAGGCAAAAAATAAAATGAAATCGAAACAAAGCTGTTAACCCAACTTAAAAAGGACTGAGAAACTATTTTCGAAGTTGGACGGATACTGAAGGGGAGTCGAACAGTGACCTCAAATTATTGAAAGGATAACCAATAACACTCGTTTCCGCTCGATCCCAATTTGCATGAGGGCACGTTCAGTAGACGGAGAGGCCTTTAGAGGTTTAGACCTTTAGAGGATTTAGACACTAAAGGTTTAAGGAATTATTTCCACGATTTCCTTAAGCAGCCTCTAATCTTAAGCAAACGACCAGTGGGCGGCGTCGAAATTGCGATTTGGTCAGGCTTGGCTTTAATGGCATAAAAGATGCAGTGTGCGTGGACAATCAAATCCTTTACACTAATCCAGAGCAGCTAACGCATCGTGCTGTAAACATTTCTGGAGAAAATTACATTTTCCAAGATCATGTGCTGGTTCCCAACATCGTTATTGCGCGCCGATACTTCAGAGAGCGAAATCAGAACGGTCTCCGCGACCAGCACATTCTGCGGAATTAGACATATTTGAAAACGTGTGGGAGAAACGGGCCACTTCAGTTTACGCTAATGGACATCGGTTTACAACAGTAGACGAGCAGAAGAGTGCTATCATTGAAACTTGGGCGCAAATCGACCTAAACCGATTAAGTAGTTTGTATTCTTCCTTGTCAAATAGGATGCACGGGGTGCTGAGTAACAAAGAAGGGTTTACCAAATATTAAGCCACATGAGTAGATTGTTACATGAATACATAATGTGGAAATATCCTGTGATATGCATGTGGTGTCTTATAGGTTTGTCGCGTCGATTGGAATGAATATTTTTTTTTCTCGAGTTTCTTGAGCTTAAATTTATATTCAGCTTCTTATTATATTCTATATTATAGGCCTTTTGATTTACAAAATATTTGTACTAATAAAAAAATCATTGTTATAAGCACATATTTTTCATTCTTATTCCCATGCCTTGAAGTCTTGACACGGACTGTATATGCCTTCCATGATAACATATAAAAACAAAAATTGTTCAGCCGTTTATAATTAATAAATGTATTTTCTAATGAATGTTTTATTCACCTTTTCGCCTATAATTGAACACTTCGTTTCGCATGTAACCATTTACATGTAACCATTTATAAGCTGATCATCTGAACAGTTAATGAGGGGAACATTCCACTACTATCATTCAGCGCGAACGTACAAGCGAATTTTCCGAGTGTCAGAAGCAATAAATTCCATTATCGATCTTTCAAATTTAATATATAAATTGTAACATAAAAACCGAAGTGAGGGTTGATTGTTGTGAAGACTCCTACCCTGCCCAGCGCAGGAAAAGAAGACAGAGAATCACCCCGTTTGGAACGCTCCTCGGGGACAAGTTCAAGATGGCGCGAAGCACATCTAAGTCATCCATTTCCTACAGATTTCTGCCATTAGATGACCTTGAGGATAGCAGCGACATCGGTCAACAACCCAGCATTGAGCAGCAGATGAGAGTCCCCCTAATCATCTTTACTGATCTTCCCCGTGATACCATTGAAGCCATCCTCAAAGAGCTTAAAATTGAAAAGTTTTCAATTAAATTAATCTATATTGGAAAACTACTTTTTCTACATACGTATGAAGATTATAATAACATTGCAAAATATCTAGAGGCCAAAAAAGTGAACTTTTTCACTTTCCACCGGCCAGAATTACGCCCATTGAAAGTAGTTCTAAGAGGAGAGGAGAGAGAGTCCTAAGAAAGAGTCCTAAATCCTGAAAAGCGATCATGACTTTAACTCATTCGATATAAAAAAGTTCACTTCCAAGATAGGAGGAAGTGATCAGATATATTACTTTCTCTAGCTGCAAAGAGAGACAAAAATGGCAGATCTGAGGAAAATTTAAACAATTCTTCACACAATTGTACGTTGGAACTACTACTCCAACAATCGTAAAGGCCCGACACAATGTCAAAATTGCCAAATGTAAGGGCATGGCTTCTCACGTTGTCACCTACCCACTAAATACGAAACGAGCACAGTAACAAAATAGTATGCGGCAATTGTAATGGTCCACACTTCTACAATGATCCGGAATGCAAAAACAGAACATAATATATCGCGCTTAAGAAAAGCTACGAAAAAGGAAAAACAACCCAAAACCTCAAAGTTCCAATACGTTTGCACGTTCGAAGAAAAATCTTTCGAAAAAAAGTCTTTCCATACTCTAATCTAAGACACCAACCTGTATTGAAAACATTCCAAACTTGCCGACAAACTAAGTAAGTCCAACGAACTCAATTGGAATTTCACCTCAACCTCAACTATCCTATAGGGCGACCAAAACCTTCCAACAATCTCTGGTAAAACTCGTAACGAGGAACTTTTTTTACGCGAGGATTTATTAAAGCTCTCTCATGAACTGATTATGATTTTATCTAATTGTAAAAATAAACAAGAACAATTCAATGTAATAGTTAGCATTCCAGTTAAGTTTCTATATGGCTAAATTAATGAAAATTTTAATATAGAAATGCACAAAGCATTAAAAATAAGAAAATTGAATTCCTTGACTTTGTCACTATAATTAAGGTTGATATTTGCCTTGATAATCTAAGACATGGTACTGTCTAATCTAAGACATGGTACTATCATGGCCGCATAATAATCTAAGACATGCTAACTTCCGTATTTATCGAAGTGATCGCGAAAACAAAATAGGTGGCGGAGTTGCAATTGCAATTAAAAAATCAATTAGGCATACACTAAAGCCCCCTTTTGAATCGTCTGCCATTGAAAACATAGAGCTAATGTTAGATGAATCTCAAATCAAAATATACGCAGTTTACTTCCTGGGACAAAACTTACGAAGGTAAAAATAACTAATTTTAAAAACAATTTAAAAAGGTTTACGCGTCAAAACCAAAAGAACTTGCTCTGTGTTGATCTAACCGCGCGTCATAGGCTTTGGAACTGTGTTCGAGCTAATAAAATAGGTCAATATTTGTATCAAATGTTGAGTGATGGGAATACATTAATTCAATCCCCGGCCTAACTCACATTCTATTCGCCTCGAGGTGCCGGATCTACTCTTGATATTATGTTAGACGATGATAATATTGGCCCTTTAGATATTAGTGTATTACAATCGCTATCATCTCCTCATTTACCAGTGCTTTTACACTAGATTCAAAGGGAGTTTATCGTTAAAAACCGAATCAAGCCTTCCTCTTTAAACAAGCTGACGAGGAAATTTTGAGTACATATTCACGACAATATATCGATTTCGCAAAATACGTTGAATTCTTTGAACACAGCGCATGTGGTCGACGAAAAAATCAACGAATTTAAGAACACTATTTGGAGGGGTATAGAATACAGTGTGCCAAAATCCAATGCCAAATATACAAGCTTCGAATTAAGTCAGGAAGCTCTGAAGCTTATTCGCACCCGAAACAACCTAAGAAGACAGTGGCAAAGACCTAGGGATCCGGCCTTGAAGTTAGGTGTGAACACAGTCACTACAGCAATCCGGAACAAAATCACAAACAGTACTGGAATCAAATGTTCCAGAGCTTAGATTATAACTCAAGGGGACTTTGGCGCTTAAATAAAATATTCAAAAGTAAATCTCACAACCTCCCATACCCACTTAAAGACGCAAGTAGACAGCAGATTTTCTCATGTGAAGAAAAAGCAGAAATTCTTGCTGATAAATTTCATAATTGCACAACATCTCAAACAAAATGCGCAATGATATCACCGAAACGATGATAGATAACTCTCTGCAAAGCATATATAACACATCTGACTTGCCCCCTGGCGCCTACATCAAGACTAGAGAAATAGTTAGACAAGTAAAAGAAACTTAAAAATCGTACAGCTCCTGGGACCGATGGAATTTTTAATTCTGTGATGAAAAATCTGCCAAAGAAAGGGATTGTTCTCACTTGCCTCTTATTTAATGCATCCCTCAAACTTTGTTATTTTCCACTCGCCTGGAAATAAGTAGTTGTAGTACCAATTGAGCCACATGAGCCAGATAGCTATAGGCCAATAAGCCTATTGTCACCCTTTGGTAAACTCTTTGAAAAGTTAATCCTCAAAAGACTAACAGACTTTTTGGAAAATGCCAACATACTTCCTGACTTTCACTTTGGTTTCAGACACAATTAATCAACGGAGCACCAGCTGTATCGCGTCTCAAAGGACATTAAGACAGCTCTAATAGGAACACAATCAGTTAGAATGGTCACCATTGATATTGAGAAAGCATTCGATAGAGTCTGGCGCGAAGGTTTACTTTATAAGCTGCAAGAGTACAAAACTCCAACATACTTACGTAATGTGATAGCTTTCTATCACAAAGATAGATCATTTAAGGTAAAGGTTCGAGATAGCACCTCTACTGTGAGAAGCATCCCTGTTGGTGTTCCCCAAGGCTCCTGTCTGAGCTCTACCCTTTTCAACATATATACCTCCGATCTTCCTACAAGCGACCACTGTCAAATAGCAGCCTTTGCGGACGATACCTGCTTTTATAGTTCAGGAACTCAGCTAACTTAGAGAAAATGCTTGGAAAAATTTATCAGTTCTTCTACAGGTGGAAATAAACATCAATATTGACAAATATAAGGCAATATTTTTCAGTGAAAAACGTAAACGTTCCTTGCTGCCTAATTGACCGATTAACTTTTTAGGACAAACCATACCATGTTCCGAAGATCTGCAGTAGCTTGGGCTAATGTTGGACAAGAAACTCATGTTCAAAGACCACATTGAACGAATAGCATTAAAGCCTTAAATTCTGTACTACAACTGTATCCACTACTCAACAGAAGGTTCTAATTGAACATAAAGAATAAGATAATAATTTTAAAGATGATCATTCAGGCTATAATATTATACGGAGCGCCTTCTTGGAGCCAATGCGCCAAATATTTGAAATCAAAGCTTCAAGTCACACAAAACAGGTACTTAAAAATGGCGCTAAATAAGCCTTTTTATTTCTCATGACGCAAATTAAATGAGCTTGCTAATATTAGCCCTATCAATAAACTCGCGCTCTCACGCAGAGATAATCTACTAGCTAAGGCAGAACACGCGTCGAATCCGTACATTCATGTACTTAGGATTTAGATTAATAGGTCATCCTAGATAGATCCTAGATAGATCATGCGTCCTCAACAGAGTGTTGATAGTTATTACTAAGATCCAATATAGTAAGTAAATAGGTTTTAACATATGTAGTAGTAGTTTAAGTTAGAGTTAAGTTTTTAGTAGTTAGTTAGGGTTGTTTTTACTTATAGAGTTTGAGGATGTTATTTTTGATTCAACATTAAATGAGTATGAAATAAGAAAGTATTCACGAATACAATTGTATCCTCCTAAATTAAGAGTTTGTTGTGAGTTTAATCGATATGTGGTTATTACGCTATGCTTGTGGTCTTAAGGTAAATAACACTTCTATCCAACACGCTCCCATTTTAAACATCAAAACCAGAATCATAAAATCTCCAAAAAATACTAATATAAAAAACTTCATGTTTTTAAAAGCTTTTTTAAGTTCCCCGTTATTCGTGAATATGGAAAAGATTTTTTTGCCACGATGATTTTTGTTTATGTAAACATAGTAGTGTATTGCTCTTTTGCAAGTTTTTTCGTAGTTTGGGAGATAATCTTTTGTAAGATCTTGGTAGGGAATCAATTTTTCGTCGCTGTATCCAGTATATATGCTCGTTCCTCATTAAATTCATCTTCGTTTATCGGGATTGTAATTAGTCTATATCCCATTGCGTGATATGCCGTCTTTTTTTTTTGTACGAATGTTCGGAGTCGTAAGTGATTGTCCTTTGAGTGCTTGTCTTTTTTCTATATATACCGAATTCAAGCTTATTGCCCCTTCTTTTAATGAGAACATCTAAAAACGGGAGTTCTTGGTTGGCTTCTACTTCGCAAGTGAATGTTATTAATTTTTTCCAATATTAATTCCATTTCGGTCGCTTTCACTATCGCTACCACATCATCTACGTATCTCCACCATATTTTAGGCATTATTTTGAGGATATCCATCTTTCCTTCGAAGTGGTACATAAATACTTTACTTATTAATGGTGATAGGGGGTTGCCCAAGGCGATGCCAGTCTTTGTTTTGAAGTATGTACCCTTAAACATGAAGTAGTTTTCGTTCATGCACAATGCCGCTAATCTTGTGTATTGTTTTGTTTTCCTTTTCCATTCACGGCTACAGTTGATTCTTTCCTGCCATTTACCGATCTATTACTCAAATTTATACCCGTGTTTTCAACTTCTTTGATTAGCCATTTTGCAATGCCATAGATCGGTGAATTCGTATCGACTATAATTTCCCTTACTTAGTTCCCTTCTTTACAGATTTTTGGCTGAACCCTTATTCGTGGTAGGGATGGCTTGGGCATCTTCAAGCTTTTTTTATTTTCAAAGATCGTGCTCGCTTCTATCAGTGCTTTATCAACTCTTTGATCGATTTCGTTAGGTGTCTTATTTACTTCCACATAATTTCCTGTTACCAGTTTTTTCATACGTCAACCTATCGTATTCGTTTTTGTCCAAGATTAAGATTTTATTACCTTTGTCAGCTTTGAGATAGTACACAGGATTTTCTTTAAGCTGTTTTGTAATCCTTTTATTTTTCCTGTCTATTTTTCGATAAAGATAAATTATCAGACAGATAAAGAACGCTTTAATGTAGGAGAAGGACATTGAAACAGTGCTGCACGTCTAAACTCAAATGGAACGAAACTATAGTTACAAGGTAATTTTACAAATTTACCACGTAGAAGAGGTTATTTGACTTATTTTGAGCTTCGTAAGCCAGTCTATGCATTCATTTGTCGGTATATGGATATTAAAAGGTTTATTTACCGGTGATCCGAAACAATTGAAATAAAAGGGAGCAAGCAGTAAAATGAAACAAATTATGCATAAGGAACACAACTGAGTATCATGTCAGCTCATCGGATATATTGGAAATACAATTGAAGACATCAGAGATTATTACACGATAATAAACCAGAGGACAATGTATGAAAAACCCGATAAAAACAACATGAATGCGAGAAAATCAAGACACACCAAATGACATGATAAATATACCAGTAGTCACGCTGGACCAAAGATTGACTAAGAACTATTTGATTCCGAGAACTTCTGAGAAGAATGTGGAAAATATTGAAATTGCGGCCTTTGAGTTAGTTAACTTAGTTTGCAGTGATGAGCCTAGAAGAGATAGACAACATTAAGCGATGTTACCATACCGATTCTAAAGCTTAGCTAATGTCGGCTCAAAAAAATTGTGATATTTTTATTGAGGCTTTACGTTTTTAGCAATAGGAGGCCATATAAACAAATTGACGAGGGTGGTTTGCATCCCTGGTATTATTCGACGGGATCAAAAGCCAATGGCATTCGGACCGAGTAGCATTTCTTTAAATATGACAGGGATCGCTGAGAGTGTTGTCTTTCTTCTCTAGTGGCCTCTTTTCTATTATCTTCTCTTCTGCGTCGGTAAAAGTTTATCCGCTCTGTAGCATGAAGGACGAAGAGAATCATCCTTGCGCTCACCAACACTACCATCCCTTAGACTCTTTGTCTATGCATCCGTGTTAACCGCTTTCAGTGCAACTCCTTGCTCAGAGTGTCGCTTCATATTCCTGCCTAAGACATTAAAACAGAAAGCACAGTGCACATTGCAAACATCGTTGCTTTCTCATTACAAAAAAAAACCTTTACATGCTCGGAAAAACTCATCTTCGAGTCTGTTAATACGCTCAGATAGTTTACTGCTGGTTTTGATTAACACTAGATTTATGGAACAATTTTACGGGATTCAAACTTTGCAATGAAATACCTCGAAAACCGCATGATCGATTTCAACCCTTTTTGCGTCGTAAAAATAACCATTTCTGCCAAAGAATTTACTCACCGTGGGTTTTTTCCTAAGTCTTTTACTTTTGAGATTCATATGTGGTATACCTATCTCTACGGGATTCGTCAAATTGGCCGGTACGCTTCTCTCGGAAATAATCGTTATATTTCTGTTTGTCATATCACAAGAGTGAAAGCAATGTCTTTATTTTCTCCGTTTCTAATTCGTTATCTCAATTGCGCGTCGATAGTGTAATCTAAAGCGGGTCGTGTTACCTGAGTGATTATTTTGGTCTACTACGGAACTGTTATTTCTTATCGCCGAAAAGAACTCACCAAGAAAAGATCTCCAGTGCGAATGCTGCATTTACAGTGTACGAACATTTCAGGAAGCCAGTGCCAAAAAGTTTCGGTTCGGTATTTACAATATGTAAAGGATTTAGAGCACAGTATTTTTTATATTAACCGATCCCCTTTCGCTAGCCATGCTAGACATGCGTAATTCCAGGAGATGTAATAAGAAATTGTTCCGAGGAAAGTGGATGGACAGTATTATCATCAGACAGTGAAGCGATAAGGAGAATTTAATTTAAGTCTGTCAGAGCAAGAAAATGCGGGTTTTTTCTAGCTCGGACTCTGAGAATGAGAGGACGAACTTTCCCAGTACATCCCAAAATGTAGCGAGTGATATCGAAATTGCAACTTATGGGACACTGTGGACAAAACTGAAACCAAGCAGATCTAAAGGTAGGACGCCCATCCGTACGATTTTCAAGGATATCGGACGGCCTACTGCCCATGTTAAAAGATATATTCTGGTGGCTTTCATGCTTAGCGCTTTTGATTTGATAATTGACAAACATATAATGCAACATATAAAAGATATCACTGAAATCGAGGCACGTCACGTCTTGAAAACGGACTTAACAATTAGATATTGTTAAGATTAGACATAAGATAACTTATAAATAACAGTCAATATAACCAAAACTGTTTCAACTCAAATTTTCAAAATGTAATTTAGGTAGGTTCAAATTAATTTAAGGGGGTATTCTGGTCTAGAAATTTGAAAGAATCGATTTTTTTTTCATATTTTTATAGTATAACCCTTTAAGAATATGTCCCTTAAAGGATTTTTCGAAATTTAAATTATTTTCGGAGATATAGCTGTTTTGCTGACGCGGCATCCAAACCGGCTCGGCCGGAACAAATCGGACAGAAGACGGTAGAGATTCGTGATGTAGATGTGTGATGATGTATTGAAAGTTATAATTTATGAGAGTTTATCGTCGGAAGAGTTATTAACTCTCATTATTATTTTGAAACTCAAAATAATAATGAGTCTCTAAACTCTTTGATTTGGACTTTCGCGCCAAAACATATTAACTCCGGAACTCACATAATTGAAATTGTTACATTTATTGCTGTTTGCATATTCAATGAAGGCTTTATTCCGATTTTAAAAATGATGACGCTTATGGGAATCAAAATTGGTCCGGAAGCTTATTAATTCGCTGTGAGACGAGACAACGCCCGGATTGACCGCTCAGAGGTACGAGCATCTAACGCATCAAAGGAGGCCAGAACTGCCCGATTGGAAGAGAGAAACGCGGAAAATGCTTTTTTCGAAGTCGAGGAAGGTTCAATGTATGCAGCAAGAATGGCAGATTGAATAAATGTAAGTCTAAAATATCACTTCATGACTCTAACTGCGAGAAACTTCACGCGAAACTTTAAACGCGTTTTTCTCGAAACTGTTTTTTTTTAAACGATAACCACGATTTTTCAAGTTCTACTGAACCGAATTACATGATATTTTGTGTAAGTCTTCTCTATAGACTTCTCTATCGTTTGAACTACGCTCATTCCCAAATATTAATATTTACTATTTTTTTAAAATTCGGAAATCTCAAAAAAAAGTGGTAAACCATTTTTTTTTAACTATTCTGTAGTTCAAACGATAGCGACATTTCTCTAGATTAATAATCTTTTTTTTTGTTTTCGGATTACTAGAAGGGTTGGAATCGTGGTTATGGTGGCGCGCCAATTTTTTTCGATCCCCCACTTCGTCAGTTGCTAACTTTTTGAATTTTGAATTTTTCGACATTTTTTTTTATTTCTGTATTCTTGAAATATGAATAAATATCTTATCAAAAACTGGATGGTAAAATTGTTGATTGTCTTTTTTTACGACACTTCAAATATTACCTTAAATTCAAGCGTCTAGACCAGAATACCCCCTTAATAAAAAATCCCTTTAGAAACGTGAAAAATAGGTATTTTTCGAGAACTTTTTTAGAGGGAATAAAATTATCTAATCATTTTCAAATTTTGACGTAATTTTATTATGGCATTCAAGTTTGTGATCGATGGTTTTTTTTCGAACGCCTGTTTTCCGTGACATAGAAAAGTGCTACAGTTGTCACTCTTAAGTCACTCGTTTCATTCAGTGTCATTCGTTTACTGACATATTAAGGGGAAGGATATACCTAAAAAAAGTTATGAAAAAGTGTAAAATCGAAAATTTGGGAGCCTTGTTACTCCAAAATTCGAATTTTCGACCATTTCAACATGTGACAACTATTAATTTTAGTGATAATGTTCCTTGTATAAAATTTCCTGAAGCATTTGCCTGGTCAACAAAAGAGGTAAATCAGAAAGAAAAGGTTGCTAGGAGAGGACAGCAATGGGAGTAAGCAAGGGTTGCTCTGCCTCTAACGGTCCGAGCGCCCGACTCGCTATTTATCTGACCGCAAGCTGTGTCTCCGATTGACACTATATACGATAACTCCGCAAATATTGATTATATCGGGTTTTCCCTTGGTATATATATTCTTTGGGTATTATACTTTCGAAATATGTAAAAAGAAAAAAATCGATTTTTCGAAAATTCTAAAAGGATTTCTGGCTTCAAGTAAACCCTACAGAATTCCGCGAAATTTTAAACTTTATAGTCGTAGGACCTAGAACTTAATTATTGCAAAATAACTTCTAATGAAAGTGCAAGGAACAATTTGGGAAACACAATCAACATGTATGTCAATCGCCAAATGAGCTCATTGAGCGGAACTTCAGTTTGCTGTGATCGTTAAAACATTGATAGACCTAGTCTTCTTCACGCTAGCAAACGTCGTTGCTAAAACCTGATCCTAGACCAATTCCACTCATCTCTTTCTCGAATAGTATAAAGCCTATATATTGAGGTCTACTTACACACCTATTTATTGTTTTTTTTTTATTCTTTATGACAGACAAAAATTTTCATGTTGAAACTAATTAAGCAACAATTTTACTTTTAAAGTAGGTAAAAAGTAGTGTTTAAAACGGCGTGAAGAACATAAAGAATTTAACTCAACTAATTTCTGTCACTATATCAATATGGAATAGAATCACTGTTTTGCTTGAGATCTTCCTCGTGTTTATTTCAGGTATTTTTCCTTTTTAAAAATTTTCTTCTTTGCAGCTGGTACAGAGAGTGATCAGGTGCTTAGTATCGATTTCTTACGCTAACCCATCGCTTTCGTCGCAACTATATAAACTCTCAGTAGATTTAAGCAAAGTATTTTCATATTTTAGTTACAATTCAGCACTCATGGAACTTGTGAAGACGATTATTATAAATATCACGTTTTTGAAAAGAATTGTAATGTGATATTCATAATATGTGATATTATTAGGAATATCACATATTATGAATATCACATCACAATTCTTTTCAAAAACACAGTAGATTATTATTATTATTACGGATTATTACGAATTAAACGAATTCTGAAAAAAAGTAAATGTTTGTTTGGATTACTAAGAAGCTTTTTCATTTACACATCCAAAAAAATCCAATCCAAAGATCCATTACTCAAAAATTGGAGTCTATAAAGGAATTGTTACAGATTTATTGTTGTTAAATTGTAAACGTCTTTAATGAAGGGAAAGAAAGAACGGTTAGTTTAAGGAAAACCAACACAATTAGAAGCAATCAAACTGCATAAGCTATTTGTAATTGCTTCCATCTTCATAAAATGTTTGTGCTAGAATGCTAGTTCCAAACCGAAAAATAAACAAATTTTAAGAAAATGGTTATTGGACAAAATTAGGCGAAGCCGAAGGAAATTATTGCGCAGTTTATCGAATATATGCTAATTGAAACAAATTTTTATATCGTTAAATGGATAAAAATATCCACAAAAGAATGAATCGTAAACCGCATCAAATAAGCACGTGATGCACACGTCAAGTTATTGTATGCTTGAAAAGTAAGATACGTGCAGGATGAAAGTACTTAACTGGTAATAATAAATTTACGATCTGTATTGCTTACCTTCTCCATGCTTCTATTTGCCACTTCTCCTTGTATTTGGAGTCTCGTCTTTGTCAAGTCCAACGGATAAGTAACTGCAAAATTGAAATTACATAAATTTTGTATTTATTATATAAGACTGTTTGTACCCATCTCAGAATTAGTGGCTGCTAGAACGGAAACAAGATAGGTTACTGGTATCGAGTCCGCATTACTAAACTTTGCTGGTCGCATTCCTTGCTGCGGAGGCATAGGAACACTAGAAACGTATTAAAAGTTGTTAGTAGGTAAAGAAGCGAACACATTTTTGAATCCTTACAGTTTGTTTTTTTCGGTGGACATTTTTCTTAAGAGCAGTGGACACAGTAAGAAATATTCACTCTTGGATTGTATATAGCGAGACGCTCATTGTAGATATACTAGTCAAAAAGAACCCGCAACTATTTCAGATTAAACGCAACTATTCGCGCGACTTTTACATCACTGCTTTCAACAAGAGCACTGACTGGCACTCGGGAGTTCGGGAACACTCCAAGTTGATATGTACGCGGTATTATATAATAATCTAGTGTTTGCGAATTTACGATTTACTGCTAGCAAGTCGAGACGCGTGATAATGGTTACGACGCCTATCAAATCAAGGATGTATTCGTAAAAAGTAATTTATCGCCATAGTGAACCTGTAGGACAAAATTATAAACGTTCTGTAAAAAGCCCAATCCACTATTTTCACAACACCGGACTTTGATACTTGCAAGATAGCACTTTCACTTTCAATCTGTAACGTTGCTGTCATAACAAATGGTGAATTCAAAAAGATTCCGGTGCGAGCTGTCAAGGTGACAAGACGCGACGTTCCTAGTGGCATTCATCCGGTAATTTAAATTTAAACTCAAACCCAAGTTATGACCATAATTCTCTGTGACTTATGAACAAGTGAAAGTGATACTTAATAATAAAAAAAACAGAACAGAAAGAGACGCTGTCGAGCGCCATTTTATAGTGCAAGGCGATGAAGTGTGTATAACTTATCAAACTTTCCGCCCAAAAGTAAGTGCTATCCCTCATCGAAAAGACATTACACTATCAGAGCAAAATAAAACCAAAACCAAAAAATAGCAAAAATTACGCCTCAGCCGCACGGATCCTCCCAGCTACTGCCAAAAGGGCAGGGAAAAAATGGAGCACCGAGCAAGTGAAAAATGCCCTCCTATCACTGCAAATCAAGGAAGTAATAAGTAGAGAATTGCAAATCATATTGCAAAATGGAGACCATCAGTGAACAAAGGCTGCTATGGTATAAAAAACGAAAATTCCAAAAACAACAACCACACGAAGGGAAGAAACAACCACCAGCGCTGCTCGCCAGGACGTTGAAATGGAAAGCGAAGGCCTAATCTGCACCAACAACGAGGTCCAAACGCTTTAAACTGGCAACTGGTAGGCTAGTCATTAAGAAAAAGAATATAGTCATAGTCCCAAATAACAATGGGAACAATTGTAACAGATTCGAAAATATATCTCCCCTAACTAACATAACAACTTCAAAGCCATCCTGGTTGCCACCGATTTTTATTAATAATTTATCTCCGCGTGATGATACGTAGCTTCCCTGATGCAAATTATCGCATGAAATCGCTGTCCCCTTCGTACCACAAGATAGTGGTCGATGACACGAAAGCATACGACGGCTTAGTGAACATAATGAGAGAGAATCAATTAGGTGGCCACTCCTTCACCCCAGCCGCGCGTAGGAAACTGGTGGCAATATTAAAAGGTGTTAGCTCTCTATTCACAGAGAAAGAGATCCTGGAGGATATCACCGAGCAAAGACCCGATCTCAAACCCGTATGTCACCCAGATGACTAATACTTGGTCAAGACAGAACAGCGTGTCCCTCAACCTTTTCAGAGTTGTACTTGCGTCAGAGGAAGACCTTGATAAAATTATTGAAATAAAATTCGTCCTAAATTGCAAGGCAATATCGAAAAAGCCCAGAAAGCCCTAATCCAATGCTTTCGTTGCCAGAGGTTTGGCCACGTTGCCGCCATTGCGGCTATTCCCAAAGGTGCATTGCTTGCGGTCAAGAGCACGAAGGCGAGTTTTGTGCCCTAGAAAGAGCCTAATAAACCCAAGAGAACACAATACAACAGACCCGACCATCCCGCCAGTTTTCTGCGTCCTATACTCAAGCACGGGTCACCCAGCTAACTATTCAATTTGCCCCGATCGGGTTAAGCTGAGAGCCAAAATTGAGAGCTGAGCGCACCAGCACCCGCTCTCAATATAGAACCTCCCACAGGACTCCTTCCTAGACAGCAGTATTCCGAAGTCTTAAAGGGACCTGCAACTCATCCCGAGCCTGAACATCACGATCAGCCCCGGAACGAGAACGTACTAAATTTGATTGCACAGGAAACTGTCAAGCATTTAGGCGTTTCTTTTGCAGTGCTAGTTAAAAAGGCTCGAGAATTTTGGTTGACCTACAGGCACCTCCCGAATGAGGAGAAAACAGAAGCCCTACTTAACTTCTACATGAATGTGGTCGCGGAACAGTAAGCTCAGAACACTGGCAATTAATATAAACTCTCTCCAGAGGCACGAAAAGCGTATAGCACTGGAGCACATTTTAGAAGAATATAGGCCCGACTTAGTGTTCTTGAACGAAACACGCCTCCTAGAAAAGCATTAACCACAGTTCCCACATTAGAGAGGTACCGCCATTTTGGCACGCACCAACCAAACCATCTACCAAGTTCATTGTCATGTCATGCCATTTTCGTGTACTCTAACAACGCTCCACCTCTGGGAACAACGGGGCCACATCCGCAAAGTTTTTCTCGGATCAATCTACATCCCATGCGACAGCGGACATGACCTAGCACCTAAGCTGAACCAAATAATCACCATAGGGCAGGGATATTATGAAATAATTATCGGGAGTGACATCAACGCCAGACATCCGTCGTGGGGTGACCACACAATAAACACTAACGGCTCAGTCTTCAACTGAAAATCGTCCGGGCACCAAACTTCTCTAAGCATCATCAACGCGGGTGTGCCAACATTCCCACGAGGAAGCTCAATCCTCGACAACCACATCTTATCGGCTTCGCTCTTAGACTTGAACGGCTTACCCCTAAATTGCACTAGTATCCCGGCACCATCTGACCATCATGCCTTAATTCTTGACGTCGCTCTTCCCGGTGTTAAGATGCCACCACCTCAAGCACTCACCCGATCATACCGGGGCGTAGATTGGCAGACCTGTGACGAATAACTCTCCGACCACCTGGGAGGAAAATTTCCCGATCATCGAATATACAACAACAATGAAATAGATGACTCAATTTAAAATTCAGCCGTTCAAACGTATCTTTGCATGTCCCGAGCAGGTATTAATCGCCCTCCACGCAATAAATTTCAGAATGTCCAGCGGCCCTGATGGTATCCCAAATTACGTACGGAAATAAGAATATAAGGAAATGCTCGAACGCCATTCATAGGCCACTTACCATCATTTTCAATCAATGCATTAACAATGGGTACTTCCCTCGCGCCTGGAAAATGGCATTGCTTCTTCCCACACTGCCAACGGTGACCTAAGAAAGCTTAGACAAATATCCCTGTTCTCAAACCTAACCCTCTGGCAAAGGACACCGATCTGCGCCAGCCGAGAGTAAAGAACTCTCTCTACAAATTGATAACGTCCCCGTTCCCCTAAGGAACTCCAAAAAATACTTAGGAGTGCTGTTCCATCAACGCCTCAAGTTTAATCCCCACGCCCGCAGAGCCATCGAAAAAGCCACTTGGGCTTCGAGAGCCCTACCCCCCTTACTCTCCAAAAAGTCTTTCCAAGTAAGTACTAAACTTTTAATCCACAAAGCCCTCATCAGACCCATTATTAGCTACTGCTTCCCTGTCTGGTTTACGATAAGCTGCTAATTTTCGAACGGAAAATTTTGAGGAAATGTTTGTCCAAATATAGAAGACCAAACAAAAAGCACCATCGGAGAACCTTCCTCTACAGTGAAACAAAAATTAAGCCTATCATGCAATACATGATTGAGACGAGCTCGAAACGCCTAAAGAAATGGGCAACTCACCCCGAATTTATAATAAGTGAATTGGTTTCCCGAAATATCGCTGAATCATCGCTCCCCCATATCTCTCGCCTATTAAACTGCTTAGCTCCAACTCTTCTACCTTGACTTACCCTCCCTTAACAGTAAACCACAAGCCTCCGTTCTATGTACGGACGGAACAAGACGAACGCGGCTAACCAATTTGCGCCAGCAACGGGCGAACAACTTCAAAGCAGGATACAGAAACATCATGTCAAGAATCGGTTACGACCAGATCTATAGAATAGTTGTTTGACAAACTGTCGCTGTCAAACATTAGACATAATCATATCAGAAAACGAAAACCATGTACGTATAAAGTCTCAATAAATATATCTATATATCTTTCTGGTGAATTTATTCACACTGCTGGGAACTCACCACTATAATACGTCAAGCTCAGTTCGTATGTTGAAGTGTAAGCAAAACACGAGAAATACTTTCAACGGTATTTTTTTAACTTACCATAAAGGCCGCTTACTTAAAATTTTCATAACATTCTTTTCAAGTGATTTCATTAATTTCGGCAATTTTACTATTATCTTTTCAAGGCTAAATTCCAGGCTATTATGTATTCCACATTCCTCCTAAAGGGTTTTATTAAATTGACATTTTGCTTCTCTTCGTTGCATTCTTCTCTTATCAAAGTTTCTTATTCTTTATATTCTTATTTCTTTGTTAAGCCTGGTATTTTATGCTTTCACTATTCTATCATGCGTGATTTGGTTATCTATTATTCCCATATGTACATCAAACAGTATTTTTTGTATGGTTGAAAGTATTTTCGAGACCTTCGAAGCATTTCTCCTTTTTGTTTCTTTGGGTAAGGGTAAGGGTTTACTTACATTGTTCTCACTTTTTTATATTGTTTCATGAGATTTTTTTTGTCGTAAGTTCAGCATCATCTGTAGGTTGTGATTTAATGCATTTCTGGCTCTGGAAGGTAATTTATCTAGAATACAGGAATTTATGAATTTGTGCACTCCGAATATTCTGTGAATCTCGTATGACGAGAAAAGACAAAACTTATCAAAGGCTATTTCGAGTTATCTTGTTTCTGTGGCTTGAAGCTATTTTTTCAGTTTTTCGTACATAGGCTCCAGATCAACACTATTTTGATGACTAGGATTTTTTAAGCTTTTAGACTTTGTGACTGACTTAATTGGAATCTCTTGTTTTTCATTCTTCTAGTGTTTTTCATATTCTAAATACAGAAATACTGGTGTAGTTTTTAACGTTAGTTCCAAATTTGAAATGTTGCGATCGGTGCTGAAATTGTATATGCTTGTACATAGAGGTATTAGTTTTTGGGTAGGGAGGTGAACGCTATTTACGTCCTAAGTGTCGGACTCCCAGTGCACAACAAACCTACTGGACCACCGACTAAACACCTCCCCTGTCAACCGGAGTGCCTAAACTTGAACGGGTACATAAAGGTTTAAGATATAGGGAGACCCTGAGCCCAAACCACCAAATTTACGCATTTTAACACAAATTCACGTTCTCACATAAAATACTAGCTAGTAGTACACATGAATGGGAAATAATTTCGTAATAGTCAACACATCTATACAGGCCATGAATGAAAATACTTTTGTTTTGCAAATTATATGCTTTAATTAGTTAGTGAAATCTTCAGTAATGATATTAGTGGATAGTGTCCAATTGCAAGGCAGATAGGTACCCTGCAACATAACATGTAAAAGTAATAAATTTTACATCTGTTTTTCGTAATGATACTTTAAATACGAATGTACTTTTCATATTTTTCATAATAAAAATCCAGTTATAAGTCAATGTGGTTTTAGTCGCTCGGAAAACATTGAAGTTTTGATAGAATTTCGGATATCATTTAGCATATTAATTCACTTTAGGTACGATTGAAGCCGATCATTTGAACAGTTGACGAGGATTCAAAAGATAAGGTTAATTCTTCGGACACAAACGATCATGTCCACGAGTAAGGACATGAGCGGTAGTAGGGACTAAGTATATCGTATACTTATGTACCTTATATAATGTGGTATTCATGCCAGAAGCTTAAGGTTTTCCCGGCTTCTTGGACGTTTCGTTCGTAATGGCTCGCACGATAATCAGTCCGCCCAGCGACTAATTTCGATTGGGGTTTTTAGAGCTACGAGATCGAGCAGTGGCCAACTGCTACGGTCAAGTAAGTCCGGCTGAGCTTCACATTGATATCGAATAAATTTTCGTGATCCTTAAAATAGCACCATAATAGCAAAACTAGTCTGTCTGGCAGACTGGTTGACAGGGCAGGTGTTTAGACGGTATTCCAGCAGGTCTGTTGTGCCACTGGGAGTCCGACTCTCAACAAAGCCTTCACCCCCCTACCCAAAAAAAAAGTCTGGCAAAAATGACTTGTTTTTTTCTTCTTCCTACAGACTACTAGGTGGTATTGGCTATGGTGCTGTACAGATTAGCCAGAGTTTTCAATCTCAGTGCGCTTAGGCTGCTTTTCTGTGTGCCCCTATGGGATCACTGTGATGCGATTATATTTGGTCTTTGTGACCTCGCCAAAAAGGACACCTTCGAAAACATTCCAAGTCCGAGGAAACAATCAGTCGGCTGATCCATTTGACGTAAAGATGGAACTAAAGAAAGACGAAGATTAAGCTGGTGGGATTTAGCACTCTTGTTTCATTCCTTCCTGTGTATGTTCGTTATTTTCCACCACTTAATAAAAAACTCTTAGCTGTAATCCGATAAATCTTTAAAACATGGTGTAATAAAAATATAGCGATAATACTCCTAACAAACTTCTTATTTAACGGTGTCCGACTGAGAGTATTGGAATTCTATTAGGTTAAGATACACTCTCGAAGCACAGTGATATAATACACTTTTATACAACTACGAATTTAGTATCACTTGCAAAACATTCTAATGCATGATTGGCCATCACATCTCTCCTCTTATCCGTGTTATTTTGTTTGCTGCTCAGCATTTCCAACAACAGTGACCTAGTCCGAAGTTTGTGTGAATGGAACTCTTTATGTTAAGAGCTGCCGAAGGATTAAAAAAATCAAAGGTTTGCATAAAATAATGATTTAATAATGCCTATGTTGAAGAAAGACTTCACAATCTCATCTAATCCTTTGACGGAACCGGTTCAGTTTATGAAACTGCCTACGTACTGAACACTTTTGCTTTTGATTACGCTGTTGTTACTCACTTGTAAAAGTTTTGTGGGGTTAATTTTATTGAAGATATATAAGATAGCTTGTATTTTTTACCACTAATATAGAGAAAAAGTTCTATTTTGTATTTACCTTCTCTTGATTTTAGTTGTTACTTGCGACTGAACGAACAGTACCGCCAGGATGGTTTAGGTGAATGTTTAAACCAATAACGATAATGATTCATAGTGGAAACACCAGGGAAACCACGCTCCTTCCTTTAATGACTCTTGTGTACGCTGAGGAGATGAGTTTCGGAGCGTTGAAGAAGTCCTGCAAGCCGAAGCCTTTGTGTTCGGCTCGATATTGCTGAAAGTTCAATCCTATATGCAGAAGTGTTGGAAATCAAAGCTTTTTACCAGCTTTATAAACTTGACCTTATTTTTGTGTTCTACATAGCTATATTACGATCACATATTGCATTCATATGATCCATAATTGATAATTATTCATATTGCATTAATGAACTATTATGACTAATGCTTGTGCACACTTTTGTATTCATATTATTTTTAACCGTTTCGCTGCGAGCGTCATCTACAGACGACATCGGCAGGACGATCTGCGTGCGTAAACGCCTTTGTCAAGTGTAGATTTTCATTTATGAATACATTTTTATTGTTAACAATTGAAATATCTGCAAGTGCTTTTGCATAACACTTAAAAAATCGCATGGTCAAGAGTAAGACGAAGATACACCGAACGATGCAACTTCTAACAACAGTTTACCTTAACTCAATACACACGTACAGGGCCACTATTCCGGCGGCACGGTGGCCCGTGTAGCAGTGTCTCTCCAATGGAGCACACTGCCGTAGCGAAAGGATTAATAATGCAAATTTTTATTTCGTGCAAGCATCGTGTTTAGCAAATTAAGGCGATTTTTAATTATTCAGAAGTTGAATGATCGACTTTCAGCATTTGTAACATGGTCTCTTCAGATTGCACTTCTGGCTTTTAAATCTCATCCAACCAGGAATAGTTTTAAATGGTCATGTAACTCGCTTGAGTTACGATGAGATCATACTTTTCGTTGTGTGCGCAATATCTTTAAATTTCTCTTGTATGGTCAATTTGGGTTGAATATTGCCTTGGTTCGTTTACGCATTTAATAAGTCGAAAAATAATTGTTTTGACGAAAATGCACTTACCACAGGTTTAATAGAGACGTAAGAGTTTTATGATTGTATAACTTTTAAACTAAGATATAAGGAGATCATTTTGCAAATGAACCCCATAGTAAAATTATCGGTCAAGTATTTCGTTCAATTTGGAAGAACGAAAAGCGATCATTAAAATTCCTGAATTTATGTTTCCAAACCCAATGAACAATAAAGACGAGCAGAAGTCAACGAGGATTAAGTAATGAAGAATTAATAGGAGTTTTCACTAGGAAACCGCCAATTAGCATTTGAAAGAAGCACACTTAAGTGACCATTATACGTAATCGTCGATCAAACTCAAATATTTCCCGTAATATTTGTTTGTGTTCGCTCATGTATTTTCGGTGTATTTTTGCTCGGTTTATGTTATATCGTGATAAATTTGTTTATCTGCAAAATGCCAAAAAAGTGATACAGGATCGATAGAAAATTAGTGATATTTTGGGTCGATAGAGAACAAAACAAAATCACAAATTATAGAATTGACGATGTGGAACGTAAAAAATTAAACTGAGCTGTGCAAGTGTTGAGCGATATTTAGAGAAAATTTTCAGAATTATACACGTTCTTTTAGTATTTTAAGCTTATCACCATGAGGGAAGTTTGTTAACTGTGATGGGAAAATGTCTTCTCGCACATGTAAAACGGAAGTTATAGCCTTCAAATTCGAAGTGTCTGTGAAATGTGAAAAATGCAAAGAGCCTCAGTATTTTGTCGCTAATGAAAGAGTTAATGAGTTAATGGTAATGAATGGTAATTAATGCGGAGATATCAAAGACGGACATTAACTACTTAGCATACAAAGATAATACACTACATGTTATGTTTACCACTGTTCGTTATATTTATATATCATCGCGATGTTAAACAAAATTTGCGAATACCTCACACCAAATGGTGTCTTCGTTTTGACTGAGCTTTTTTTGATGGGGTTCGCTCATATGCAGTGGATCCGCAATGATATGTGGAAGCATGATAGATTGTAGTGCAAAAGCTAGAATAGAAATCAACTTCAGACTAAAAGACTAAACAGAAAAATTGCTCACGCACTGTGTGCTGAGTTAAATTGGAATACCGCCTTATATTCATTCAGCCAATCATGAATCATATGCAGACGATGTTTCAGCGAACTTCCACCAGTTTGAAGGACATCGCGTTTATAATTTTTATAAAAAACATCGTAGAGCAATAACGTTCCGTTCCTTGATATAGTTGCAACTTTTCGATTGTCTGTAAACGCAGCAATTGACGTTGATCTTCAAACTTTTATCTTGAAATTCTAACTTACCCATTCTTTTTGGATCAGTAATCCATTGTTTAAGAACCAAGTGCAATAATATCAATGCACTATTCACAGCTTTTGCGTAACAATTACAATCTTTCGTATGATTTTCAGTTTTAAGTACCCACTTTACATTACGTTCGAAGCAAATCCTTAAAAATATTATATGATTATGACACACCCGTAGCAAGCATTTGATCTGACTTTTGCTTAATGATATATATTGAGAAAAGGCTGTTTCTAGGAGGCTTCCGTAAACTTGTAAAGCACACGACTGTGGCGAGAACTGGAAAAGTTTATAATACTCATTCAGAACAAACGATTCGGCAGGACTCTCAATACATAGAGAGTTTAATACTGCAGACTTTTCGAACTTTGTACATATAAATAATAAGCATTCGGAAATTGGCACTAATTGTTGATATCCTGGCCTGCAAAATATCACCCCACGCAGATATTGACTGATCAAATTTGTATTCGCTTCATTCTCTGTTCCATTCTTAATAAAATTCAGAAGCAAATGTACAAGTGATTGCAGCAATCCCAAATGACAGTGTAATTCTTTCTAAAAGGATAAAATGACACTGATTAGAAACAAAATCAATTACTTCACTAAATATATTAATAATAAATAATCATTTTTTTGATGATTCACATTTTGTAATCAGAACACAGGAATTTTTGGAATAATTTTGAATTCCGAAATAAAAAATGCATTTGTAGTTGCTACTCCCAAAGACAATCTATGATATGTTGTGTGCCATACTTTGGGTTTAATTTTTTGGACGTTCTAAACTGATTTAATTAAAAAATATTATTCACTTGAAATGTATTGCTTAACATTATAATTTGAAAAATAAATTAAACATTATAATTTATATTATTTATATAATAAAATTTTAAACATTATAATTTTCAATGAGGTCACATTCCTAAGGCAGCTTAATCATCACCATAAGAAATATTACTAAAATATCCAGACAATAAAAAGCGAAAACATCATTGTTGATGCTTTTGTCTATGCATTTTAACATGAAAAGTAATAACACTGAAGTGTTGATATTTTCTTTTTAAAGATGTTAATAAGAAAATCATATATTTCCCCACGTGAATTCTTAAAATGAATCACGTAATCGAAAAGTGTAATTCTTACTAAATATCTTCAGCTTTGAGTGTTTCCATCAAACGGAGTAGAGTCGTAGAAAAGCTTTCAATTTGTTCCTCTTCATTTTTTATAAAAGTAAATTGTTATCAAGGAGTAAGAAACAATTGTTATCAAAAGAAGAAAGACTATTGCTTGCGAATTTTCTGTTGTGTCCCCTAAGATGTCGTAATTGCCTAGCCGAAACATACTACAGTTGAACCAGTTTCTCGCTATCGATACGGGCCGTTAACGTTATATGATCTATGTGTACGGGCCTACGGACTATTTAAAGGATATATTTTGGTTATACAATGCGATTTTTTACCAGCAATACTTTACCGATGCTGTTAAACATCTTATGCTGCCAAGTCTACAGTATATTTTTTGTGGGGTACATAAGAAAGAATCAGATTGCAGAATGAAATTGAGGTAACATCAGAAATTATTTTAATTTAAAAAAAAAAAAAACAAAACGAACAGTTGCAACAATGCAAAGTTGTGATCCTGCGATGGAATTGAAAATGAAAAATATTCTGTTGTACGAATTAGAATGTTTAAGATTTTATACTCGGCCCTTTATCAGAATATCGTCTACGTAATTAAATGTTAAAAATCAATTGACATCAATTTATATGTCATAATTTCTAGTTTGGTTGGTAAGAACAGTTTTCTTACCAAGAGGGTTGATCGATATCAGTTTATCAGTATAAACAGAAAGTCAACAAGATATATCTACCCATTTTGCATCCTATACAATGTCTCAAAATTTGTATTATATATTATTATTATAATTGTCAAATCAGTGGAAATAAATGAAAGCAGTTTGTAAAAATTGTCTTTAGTTTCGTATGTTACCTTATTGTCTTATGTTTGATTTCTTTTTTCAAACATACTAAAACATACAGCTTACCGAAAATCCTAAAAGGTTAATGACTTCTATCAAAACCTCAAATAAAGAGCTGTTGTTGAGACGTTCATTCAAGATCGTATTACAAATTTGTGTTAAATATTCGCATGCTACTGAAAAAGCTCCAATTACTCGCCGAGGAACTTCTGCTTTTTCTGATGGGTACAACTTCTCTTCTTGATACACACTTATTTCTCTATTATGAATTTCGCAATTTTTTTCACTTTCAAACTTTTCGCTCAAAAATTTGTATTCAACACACGCGTTTGTGTCCGTATATTTCACAAATTCCATTTTTTGAACGTAGTTCAGTAACGCTTTTATTGTGTTTTTCAAAGAGACTGTCACCTGAAAAAATTAAGCACACAATAAATTAAATAATAATTTTAAAAAAATGTATACGAATATTTCGTCGAGTTTTTCAACATACTTCAGCTCGAAATGAGGGCATAATAGCAGTATCTCGTTTCAATATTGTTAATTGAGACAACTCCGACTGCATTTTATCCAGCTCTCTTTTAAATACCAGGTCTGCAAAATATCGAACTAAGACTTATTCTGAATTACTATGTAATATACCTCTAAACTTCAATTTTTCTTCCGAAGCTGATTTTCTCTCGAATAACTGCAGTGGTACATCATACCCTATTCGTACTGTACGAATAAAATTAATTGTTTTATTTGAAATATTGCTTTAGTCATCTTACGTGATTTGCTGCCTAAGTCCAAATGTAAATTATGTAAGAATGCAATGCTTTTTAAGTCCTTTTTCGCTTCGTGAAGTTCCATTCCTCTCTGCGATTCATTCAATCGTGAGCACTTTAAATTAGTTATTTCCACGTTTTTGAATTCTAATTCACTTTGCTGTGACTTAATCATTTTTTCTAGCTCACATATTTTTTCCTGCCATTCTTTTTTAATGTTGTCAATTTCTTTCATTCGTTCTAATCTGAGACCCTCATTTTGTTGTTGTAATTGTGCTAATTTAGACCGGACAACGGATACCTTTCAAAAGCAGAATTATTAATAAATGTGGTGAAGAATTAAAGAAGTGATTTACTTCGCCATCTTTTGTTAGGATTTTATCATTGAACTCGGAAGCATCTTTTGTTAGTTTTCCTATTTGCTCTTTGAAAAGTGCCACTTTTTCAGTAAGATAGTTTATCTGTGATATTAATCCTTCGCGTTCTTTGGAATTCTTTCGGATTTCGTCCGAATGTTTTGTATTAGTTATTACAGGAGGTTCTTTCATGGATTCCTGTTTTTGTAGATCTGCCACATCATTCATTTCAATTTCATCTTCGAAATATTTCTCAATATTATCAAACGCATCATTAACGATATTTTTTGGCGGATCTACTTTATCTCTGGGTTTATTCAATAATTGGGTGCTTGTTTGAACTTCACATGCAAATTTGCTAAATGATACCTCAGTGATAGATTCTTCCATAAGAACTGCTCGCGCTAAATGATCTGTACTCTGTCCAGCTTCGACGTTTTGGGATGCCAACAATATAACATCGTCATCAGCGTCATCAAAAATATTATCACTGACTTTCGTGTGCCCTTGGGGCCGAGAAATATCTGTAAAATAACACATTGAAAGCATTTAAACAAATTATACGAATTTTACTGTAATTTACTGTACTGTATTTTGCTTTATTAATTAGATAAAAATGGGGCGTTATTTTTTTTTACAAAGTCCACACTTTCTCTATTGATTTTATAATTGTTTTTATTTCACTTTCATAAATTCTATATTTGCGGAATATATATTCTTTATTTGCGGAATTTGAAATGGCGTGCCAAAAGAAAATCGGCGGCATACTTCTCACTTGCTTCTATAGATGACTGGCTTTCAGACACATTCCTTCGATTAGTAAAGAGTCGGACTTTTTTCGAGTATCGAAATTATACGCAATGGAAGACTGTTTAACCGCCTTTAATTTATCCTTAAGTATTAAATTAAATACACAAGGAATGAATACTGATTGAATTGAACATGAAATAATATGTCGAAGCATTTTGTTGGTTTCCTTAATTTATATGGTTATCATAAAGTTTAATTTTTATAGATTAAGAATAAAAATATATTTATGTCAGTGCTTTTGAAACAAAAATTTACAGCGATTCGCAAACGGCATAAAGAAATCAGTCTAGAAATTTGAGCTGATGCGCATTAATTTGATTTGCATAGCAGTCATTCGACCACACATGAAATAACGAATTTAACATAAAACATCTGTTGGAAGCTATGTAACATGCGTTGAAGCGTTTCTAATCGATATGGAGAAAGGCTGCGATACGGTTTGGTTAGATAGATTATTTTTAAACTCCTTCAGCAGGACAGGTTCTCCAGACATGTTGCCGCCATGATGTGAAATATGTTTACGGCAAATCATTTCTTGTTACTGATGGAAATCTGACGAGAATATTGTATAGTATTGTATAGTTACTGCTCCTCTACTCTTTTCATTATCCATTTAAAGCTATAAGAAGGCTTTGATTTTAACGTGTCACTAACGCGATAAGATCGCGATCTCAGACAGAAAAGTTACAATAGTTTAAAACAATCTGCAAAAATGTTCAATGTGGTGATGTACGGAAAGTTGGTGAATGGCAATCAATGTGCAGAAATGTGAAACAATATTGGTTCGGACAATGTGTCGTTGGGCGGTCAGAACTTGAATTGAATAATTATATTAAAAAAAATTGAATAATTGAAAGGAATAATCATTGTCATTGAATAATTGGAATTGTAATTAGTTCTACGTTTTAGCTAGTGCGAATAGTTCAGAACGAGTTCTTCATAAACCCTGGGTTCCATACCTCGGTGATCACACCGAACTCCATTTAAAAAAGTGGTCATGTCCCTTCGACAACTTTTTCCGAAATTTTCGAAAAGCCGAAATTTTTTTCCGCTTTCTCCAATATTCATTTCACCAAAACAAAAATTACATAAAAATATATAGTGTATATAAAATATATACATAAATAGTATAAATGAATGCGAAAAATATTGGTGATCTGAATTATGGTAATAAACATTACAATATTTATTTGCCTCGATTCAAGCACATGCTTTGTTTCAATTCGTATGTAATTCAAATACTTACACTTACACACATACTTATACTAAACATTATTTCGTAATTTAACCCTCTAACCCCCGGAGTGTCAAATAAAGTGATTTAGTAGTCAGAATTTGATATATGGTGTAGTTTAACGTTAAAAACCAAAAATGATTTCGTTTCCATGAGGCGTTCGAATGTTGCTGTAGCATTGCAAAGCCCAAAAGGCATCACTACAAATTGCCACAATCCAGTACCCACTGAAAATGCAGTTTTCTCTCTGTCTTTCTTATCGATTCCAACCTGGCAGTACCCACTCTTTAAGTCAACAGTAGAAAACCACTTCGAATCCGCTATTGTATCCATAATGTCGTCGATGCGCGGAAGCGGGTAGCTGTCTTTTTTCGTGCCATCGTTCAGCTGCCTGTAGTCGACACAAAACCGAGTGCTTCCATCCTTTTTCTTTACCAGGACTACAGGTGAGGTCCACGGACTGATTGAAGGCTCGATTACTCCTTGTTTTTCCATGTCTGAGATCATTGCGCTTACTTCTCCCTGCTTGACTAATGGAAGTCGTCTTGACGCTTGTCGAATCGGCTTAGCGTCTTGTGTGTCTATAACGTGAGTCACTATACTCGTACGTCCATGATCGTCTTGACCAGTTGAGAAAATATCGCCGAAGTGTTAAGGACTCTAACGGGCACGCATCCACTCTTATTTGTTGTTACTAGTGTCCGTCCTAAAATTAGATTACGCAGTGCCGGTGTTTTTGTTGGGCCAATAAGGTAGGATCTATGGTCTCCAGGATCACCTTCAAATTTGGCCAAAACATTGCTCTCGGGGGATTTTGATACGTCAGTGTCGGTACTTACGACCACTTTCTGTGTTGAGATGTTGTCGTAATGATCTTCCAACAAGATCTCAACATTCCGCTATCTCAAGACCCGTCTGCCCAAATCCAACGTGAACCCATGTGGTCTTAGAAAATTCATACCCAGGATGCAGTCGTCTATTATATCGGCAACGAGAAACTCATGTTGAAACAGTATATCCCCTACTTGTACTTGGAGTTGTTCTCGCCGTATACGGGCGCTGGTTCTCCCGTTGCTGTTCGCAGCAAAAGTGGTTTACCTTTGGAGAGAAGATGTCTGCTCTCCAAATCTGGTCGCAATATTGACCTTGTTGCACCAGTATCAATAGTCAGGGTGCAATATTCACCGTCAACTTGTCCACGAACGCATAGGTCTGCCTCTACCCGATGTAGCCTGGACACTATGATTGTGGTGCTGGGGACTTCAATCCTCCTAGCCAACCTCTGCCCCACGAAGTTGACTTTAACGCGTTTCCCGACCCCTTGGTTTGAGGGGCCTTATTGCCAGGTTCGGTTTTTGGCCTTATTCTCCTTCTAGCGGCACACGCCGGGCAATAACTTAATTTCCTTTGCTGCTTGCAGTTTCGTTGTTGATGTCCTCGTTCACAATTCCAGCATATAGGCGCACCATTCACCTGCGCTTCTTCGCTAACTTCGACACGCTCACATCTATATTCGTCCGTTGTCCTTGCTTCTTTCGGTGAAAATGTTCCGCTTTTCCGATTCGGATGGTTTCAAGAGAATAAAGTCATTGTGCACTTAGATAAACCAACAGCGGCAGTGACGTATAAAAATTGCCAAAGTAGATTTTTTGGTTCTGAAAATCAAGAATACTTTGCGATAGACGAACGACAATGTTGCTTGTAGCTTCTAAATCAGGACAGTTTGGTAAAATTACATCGGTTCCAGCACCATGATAAATTTCGAACCTGTAAGCATATCCTGTCGAATCACAAAGGACAAAAAGCTTCATACCCCATTTGTAGGGTTTATAGGGCATATACTGCCGTAGATGATGCAGTATTTTAGTAGAGCACATCTGCTCATTTAGCTAGTTTTGAAATGGAATCGAAGCGTTCGTTGAGGATATCAGCTATTTTCCTCATGCGTAAAATTTTATCGTAGCACGGATTACCTATTTGCGGCCAATTGTTTTCAGTTTCGAAGCTTGGAAACGGCTTTCGGACATCGTATTCTTGACAGCGGGAAATCCTCGTTTACCCCAGTATCTTTGCATGTTGGGATAGCGATATATTGACATAAAAATAAGGATGCTAATATAATGGTGCAAACTGTAGATGTCGGTAGTAAATGTTGTGTTTGCTCTACACGCCGCTGCATTTGTCCTATCCACAATCATGTCCACTTGGACATTCGTGAAGAAATATTTGAAAAACTCAATTGGTGTGGTAAGTTTTTTCACCGAGGGTGGCAACTCTATGTTTCCTCGGAATGCTACTTCGTTGACATGAGGTTGCATAGAATTTCTCTTCCAAAAGATATTGGAGAATTTCTTGGAACTGGGACTAATAGAATTGATTGATTCGCAACTGAATCCACCAGAACCAGGAACTGATACTTGACTGTCATCTTCAATGGCAGGCATAGGTGATCGCGACCTTTTCGGCTTCCTAAAAGGCGATGATGTTTCTAATTAATTGGATGTTGCTATTTTCAAAGGGTAAGCAAGTGCGTGTAAGAGTATTTCCAGAGAATTTCCAGATGGTGTAGTAGCATTTGTAACATTCTTTGAAGGATTGCTTGTTTGAATTAGAAACTTGTCGTTCTCAGTGCATATTGCTTCATCTTGTTGTTCATCTGGTATATAGTTTGGGTCGTGCAGGCTATTATCACTTTCATTGTCTTCATCGTCACTTACTGAATTCACGAATTCCTCAAGTCGCGTTTCCGAAATTTGGCTTGGATTCCATTTTCTGTTCCGCTCTTCTTCTTTAAACTTGTCACTTTTCAGAAACAATTTATGTCACTATTGTTTGCAACAGCCAACACAAAAAATAAAACAAATGAGAGATGAATGCATTCATGTAAGTGATACTTGCACCAAAACGGTTGCTTATTTATTTAAAAAAAATTTTATACAAATTATATTATATTTTTTTAATTTTAGATAATTATGATTTTCGGTATACGGGATAGAGGGTTAAGAAACAAAATCTCGAAAAAATATCGTTCCATAAAGTGCCCATCATCAAAAAATTTGTGCTGCCCATGGACACAGGGGAATCGACTGAACGGTAATTTTAATTCCACACGAACATCATTTCCCCAAGAATTGAGCTCAGCCCCTTGCATGAAATTTTGACAAATGCTTGACACGAAACATTTACTTCCTTATTTTTAATTATTTATATCTATTTTATTGAATTGTTTTCGATCATTTTCATTGAATGCTTAATTTTTTTCAATTGCAGTAAGTTCAGCATCATCCGTAGGTTGTAATTTGATGCATTTCTGGCTCTGGGAGGTAATTTATCTTTACGTGAATACAGGAGTTTATGAATTTGTTTACTCCGAATATTTTGTGAATCTCGTATGAAGGGCAAGAATAGGGCTTATCAAGTGCCATTTCGAGGTATTTAGTTTCTATGACTTGAAGTTTATTTTTTCAGTATTTCAGTATTTATTATAATCCAGCTCACCACTTTTTTATGACCAAGAGTTTTTGTGCTTAACAGGAATCTCTTGTTTAGCAAAGGAAACAACTATAGAACCGACTTAAAGGTATTTCCGCTGATGTGCTCAAAATTTTTCTTGTCCTTTTTCCTAACAATAGTCGAAGGTATGACAGTTTTTCAGAGCACCAGATGTTTTGCTCAATGCAATCTAATGACACTCGATATATTCATTTCTTTTTTCTAGTGTTTACTTTAATATGCAACGTATAGAAGTACTGGTAAAGTTTTTAATGTTAGTATTCCAAACTTGAAATAATTTTGTTGCGTTCGTTGCTGAATTTGTATATGCTTGTATCTTCAGCAAACATTGTTATTGTGTGACAGTTCGCATTGATAGCTATATCAGGGGCATAGAGGTTTAAGATTTATATCCGCAATACAATAAAATACAATAAAAAAATAGGAAAAACATTCGTAATGTAACTTATTGTAATAAATATTACACTATTTGTTTGCCTCGATTCAAGCACATCGTCGGCATCAGTGCAGGACCTTATAACTACATGTTTTGGTGAAAACATTTTTTTCATCAAAATGATTAAATTAAGTATCCCGCCATCTAGTGATGAAACAATAAACTAGGTTGTAAGCACACTTGGCCGGTAAAGCAGTACAATCTAGTACCTTCTAAATGACAATTCAAAAATATTAGTGCAGCACCTTGTAACTGCAGTTTAAAACAATTCGTAAGTTAGAAGAGTGTGAAGTTTTGTTTTTATTATAGTTCTAGCATAAAAAAGGACATGTAAGTAATTACACATGTAAGTAAAAACACAAATTAACCAAAACTGTCACCAACAGAGAGAGGTGTTATTAAAAGAAAATACCATGAATGAGAGTAATACGATTGCGTCAATTACTTGTAAAACTAATAAGCAGAATACTTTGTCTAATTGTTGCCTGTGATAAATAATGATAATAACAATGTTAACTTAACTGAAGTACACGTTAATGAAGGACCTTTTGTGTTACTAGAATTGATTGGCGATAGTTTTGATACATTAGAAGAGATATCAACTCACAATTTAACAGAATTAGTGCCTGTTCCAGAAGGAAATAAACAAACCGCAATAGAGAATCCTTTTGTTGAATCACCAAGATTTGAACAAACAATTATTTTAGAATGTTATGTATCTACATTGAATAATGTCAATGACAATGTAAGATTAACAAACCATACAACTACAAGTCAGGAAATACTAAATAATAATACAAAAGTAACCGAAGAACCTACAATTTTACTAGATAATATAAACGATAGCTTTGAAAAAATAGAACTAAGGGAAAAAAATGCTTCAGAAGAGAAACAAGGACCCATCAATAACGAAATACCCCCTTCTGTGGCACCAACGCAAGAAGCAAATGAAAATTGTGTTGCTACAAATGACACTGACAATGAACCTAGTATAAGTGGGACAATGCTGACCGAGAACCCCACAAAAAGAAAGCGCTCTAAAGAAAATCAAAGAGTCCTTAATAAGAAGAAAAGAATGGAAGGCCAGAAATATGTGGGGTTTCGTAAACCAAGAGGGCAAAAAAATACATTTAATGATACAGAAAGAAGCGAAAGAAAATTATTACCCAGATGTAATTGCAGCAAAAAAGACACTAAAGTCACAAAATCGACGAAGAAATGTTATGAGATAACCGAAGCAGATCGACAGGAAATATTTACAAATCTATGGTCTAAAATGAACTGGGATCAAAGAAAAGTTTTCGTGTCTAACACCGTCTTCAACTGTGAAGCAAAACGTAAGACTACTGAAGGAAATAGCAGACGTAGTCATTCTTTAGCTTACCATTTGCAAATAAGGAATAATTTATTAGTTGTTTGTAAAACCATGTACTTAAACACAACTGGACTGGGTCAGTGGTCAGTTGCAGATTGGTCGGCAAAAAGCCAGCATGGTGTTATAGAACAACATTCAACAGCTGTGGCCTCCAGAGCCCTTAGAGAAAACAAGAACACTGTTAAGCTTGAGTTTCTAAAAAAATTCGTTAATCTTCTCAATAAATTACCCAGCCATTACTGTCGAAAATCAACAAAAAAATTGTACTTGGAACAGACGTTTACTACTTATCAATCGCTTTACAATGTTTATGAGTCTAGTTGTGAAAAAGAAGGCATAAATGTCCTAACCATTAACAAAATGAAAGATGTACTTTCAGAAATGAATGTTTCTTTGTTCAAGCCTCGTAAAGACCAATGTGACGTGTGTCTGGCCTATACTAACGGACATTTACCAGAAAATGAGTACGACGTTCATCAAGCTGAAAAGAAGAAAGCAAGAGACGAAAAAAGTAAAGATAAAATCAGGGCTTTGGAGGGTGAATGCTATGTCTTAACCATGGATGTCCAAGCTGTTAAATTGTCTCCGATGACGAAAGCCAATGCTCTTTACTATCGGACTAAGCTATGTAACCACAATTTTACAATCTACAATCTTGCCACAAGTGATGCAACATGTAACTGGTTCGATGAAACTGTTAGTGACGGCTCAGCATCAACTTTTGCTACTTTTTTGGTTCATTACTTGGAATCCAATTTTCTGGGAAAGGGTGATAATCGCCCTATTATAATATACTCTGATGGTTGTACAGCCCAGAACCGAAATGTAATAATGTCCAATGCACTATTAAGTCTTGCCGAAAAATATGATGTTGAAATAATTCAAAAGTACCTTACCAAAGGACACACTCAAATGGAGTGCGACTCCGTCCATAGTACTATTGAAAGTGCGTTAAAAAATCATGACATCTATTTGCCCAGTGATTATCACCGCATTTCTCAGGAAGCAAGAAAACGAAATCCGTATGAGGTTTTCGTGCCAACTTTTGATTTCTTTCGTGATTATGGATACAAATCCCTGTTAAAGCATACAACGATACGCCCTGGTCGAAGTGTTGGAGATCCTGTGGTTGTTCAACTCAAAGCTATAAAATACACCAGTAAGGGCATATCTTACAAACTGCAATTCGACGAAGAATACCGTCTGTTACCACAAAGACCAAAAAATATAAACCTTGCTCACGCTGAATTTCCAAAATTACATTCTGCTCCTTTGTCAGTTACTGCGAGGAAGTTTAAAGATTTACAAGAGATTAAATGTGATCCCCAGGGATTGTTGGCCATATTACGAGTCTCTACCCCATCGTAATTAAAAAAGTTACTTAAATTAGATTGAATTTAATTGTGTTCATATTCTTTCATTAATAATAAAATTACTTAAAAAAATATTGTTTTATTTCTATGAGTAACACATTACCTTGTATCTACATAAATTCTATCAATTTAGTTACTGCATTTCCATGTAAGTGAATTATTGAATTCTTTAATTTGCTTTTGTAACTCAAATCCTTATTTATAACATGGCTATAAAATAAATAAACGAATAATGTGAAAAAAGTTGTATTAAATTGTTCGCATCGCTTTTAAGAAAGTTTTTATCGTCTACTGTACAAAATACTTTTTTGCATTTAGAAGGTCCTGCACTGACGCCGACGACATGTTTTGTTTTGATTCGTATGGAGTAACCAAATACTCAAAAACATTATTTTGTCATTAAATACACAAAATCGCGAAATGTTAACATGGAAAATGAAAAGAATGGAAATTGTCATGTGAGGTTTGGAGTAATTCGTTTGTATGCATTTTTAAGCATAAAAGGGAGTTTCCCTAAGTATATCTTAACATATGTTTTTGTATTATAATATTATTATTACATATTTAACATGGCTCCAAATCGCAAAGAAACGTGCGTAAGTGAAAGAAATATTATCTTAAAGTTATGTAAAGAAAATAAATCCTTTTCTAAAAACGCAAATATCATTGGAAGATGTCGCTCGACAGTTTTCGATACAATGAAACGGTTCAGAGAAAATAATAAAGTGGACAATAAAGTTTGGAGTGGCCAGCCATGTAAATTAACGGACAAAGGCAAACGAAAAATTTCAAGAATCATCAAAAAGGATCCTACTGCAACTTCAAGACACTTTAAAGATGAATTAGTGAACATAAACGATTAGTGTTAGTGTTCCTACTATACGTCGGACTATAAAAAAATAGTTTCGCAAAAGAATTTTAAAATAAAGAATTAGACTTTTGGATAAGTATAGTATCCTCAGGTGAGAGTAAATTTAATATATACCACGGCCATTCATTAGTGTGAATACTTATCTGAAATACTGAACTTCATTCGAAAAACGTTCAGCATACTGTTAACGCGGTGATGGAAATGTAATGATCTGGGAATGCATGGCTGCTAACTGTGTTGGAGAACTTGTATTCATTGGCTAACCTATGGACATACCAGGCTTCTTCAAAAAAAGAATGAAAATGAAGGAAAATATGACATAAAGTGCATAAAATTGGGTCTTGATGGTCATTATTTGTACCAGCAACATAATGAACTTAAGCATACTGCCTATTATGTGCGCATGGAGCTACCTTTTAAAGCTTACGTTCAATTAAAAACACCACGATCCCCAAATTGATGAAATGACACAAGAAATAGACGTGGAGAAAATATTAAACATCTGACTTGATGATGGATATTTGAACTGCAATGTTGAATTTTAGAAAAAACATTTATTTCCAAGTTGTATTCCTTTTTGTTTCATCTCAAAGAGAGGCAAGAACTTCTTGCCCGGTTATACTGGCCTCGACTCTCAGTTTTTCTTATTCTCTTTTCCTCTTTCAATCTTATTTCCGTCAATAATAATTTGTCGTGAAATGTCCTATTAGTGGCATTAATTTCTTGACGTTAACTAACGCACACGTAAAATTAGAAATGAAAAATCAATCTAAGATGTAGGGTACATCCAGTGGTGAAGCGAACCGATCCAATGATGATACACGCAATTGATGGCGATTAAAGAAGTCTTTGAGTGTGGTTGGAATCATCTACTTTTCTTCTCAGAATTTGCCGGCAATATCTCTGGGAGAGCTGCGATTCCTTCTCCTATTATAATTTACCCAAATGTTTAATAGAATCGAATAAGGCAAAGTTGGTACGAAAATCAAACAAAAAATTATGCTTTCTACGACAAGGAGCTATGCAATTTCAAGTCAATATGGACCTGTGCTGTAAAATACAGTGAGAATATATGACACTTAAAGTTGAAATACTGCAATTTTTAACCACTAAGTGCAAATGTAGTGAGAAAAACTACTATTAGCATATCACCATTCATTGTTGATATCAAAAATTTATCATTTTTCTATTTTTTCTCAGCGCAAACGAATCGTTTCTTAGCAAAAGCACCACTTTTAAATTAATCTGATGGAATGTGATATTATCTGGAATCTGATGATATTACGCTTTTAACACGTAATACACGAAACACATTAACGAAACAGACTTTGGGTACACGATAAGAATACTTAATAACGCGAAAACACAAAACAAGAGTAGAAAAGAAGAAAACTAGAGTTTTAAGATTAGTTTGATTTCGTTCGTTGTTGAAATGTATGTAAATAATGTATTACGCACGAAACTGAAACCCATTTCAAAAACATTTCTCAATTTAAACAATAAATAGGAGCCAACAACTTATAAATTATTTGCATCAACTAATATTAACTCTCTCGGCGTTTTCAATCGATACCAACTTACTTTGTAGGCAGTATTCTATTATAGACGATTTAATCATTTTCGTATAAAAAGATACAAAAACCAGATAATTATAAATAGCAATGCATACAAGGCGTTGATCGTACGATGAACGAATTCAAGCTGCAAAAATATTCCTTGGATTAAGTTAGTCCTTAGGCGATATCGCCTAACCAATAAGAAAACATGGTATTCTAGGTAATCTAGGACAATTTCTTTCGATATTTAAAGCCTATAATAATCTAATATTGTTGTATCCGAATAACTACAATTGCCATAATTTGCATATATAGGATGCAATGCATGATCCTAAGAAAACAATACATCTTTAACGTTGTTTTAAAATTTTCAATGGCTTCAACTAGAAATTTCAATTGATAGATTTATTTAAATAATGTCATAGGACTTACGTCGTTCCATAACCTGATGAAGCCCCATGCCTTTACGACCAATACTTATATCCAATTTAGGTTTCTTGTTCGCAAAAGCATTTGACTGGAAATGCGAGAAACGCTTCGCCATTACCGCAGTTTTCAAAACAGCAATTGACAATTAGTTTCGCGCGCAATTATTTTATGTCTAATCAAACTTCACACTAGCTTATAACGCTAAATTTAAACACTCATAGAATATTTAGAGCGCTTCGTATATTCAGCATTGCTACTATTGTATATTAGCATTACTCTCAATCATAAGGACGAACAATCAACAAAATAATGAGATTCACTAAACTCTGGGCGATTGACTTTTAACACAAAATCAATTTCAACGAACAGCTGACGGTAAAGGGCTAGCTTATTGCTGAATATTGGGTTATTTTTGATTACTGAATTAGTGCTGCCATGTTAGCATATATGCTGAACAATCGTTTATTTTATGCTCAACCCGCTTGAGTAAAAACCCTATAAACTACTTTTACAACTGCAAATACAAACGTCCAATGCAGGTTTTGCTTTACTTTGCAGGCTAGAACCTCTATTTCTGATGAATTACATGATTCGTAAAAGTTCAATTTACTGTTTATTTGAACTACAAAGATATCACAGTGTGGGCCTGAAAATTGGCCAATCCCAAGCTTTAACTCTTATTAACTTTGAGCCGTGTTGGCTTTGAGAAGTAACAGGTGTTAAAGGTGTGCTAAACTGGACATTAATTAGATCCTAGCATAAAAACTGATTTCTTGATATTTTGTACGGGATACTATTACAAATCACATTGCAGATAGCCAGGCACTTAGATATGTAGAAACTCCCCGCCTGACATGTTAAAACGTGCAAAAAATTAAATTTACGTCATTTTATAAAACATGATCCTTGTTAATAAGCAAGTCATCTTTGTTGGCTTCAAGTTGGTACCTTTAAACTTCAGCTTTAATGCAAATAGACTTATTGGATAAAATTTTCTAAAACTTTCTAATATTTTCAACTTCCATTAATTTTTAAAATTAACAAGCTACTAAAATTTAATTTCAAGTGATTTATCAACATATTTTGTTATAAACAAAGGGAATTTTCATTCATATTACCGGAACATTGTCGTAATTCCAGTCAGTGTGCAGGAAGTTTCATCGTCACTCGAAATCGACTTCATTATTTGAAATGTCGTCTTCTTGATGACTGTATATAAAAAGGAAAATACAATCATGAGCAAATATAAACTTGTGTATCATTATTTGAAAGATAAATAAGTTTGGTACCTGATCTCTATCTAGCCATTTGAAATATAACCCATTTCCTTCTCGTATTCATCCATTATTTTCTGCAGATGTATAGTTGGATTTTCAATTGAGCATCATTCCAAATAGCAGATTTATAATTTACTGAATATTGGAAGATTGCTAGTATTAACCTGGGACTGGTCGACTCCTCTCCTCAATGAGGTTGCTAGCCGGCACGACGCAAATCAATTTTTTTTGGTAAGCGGGTTCGGGAATGAATTAATCCGACGTTTGGTAATTGCTCATCCCGCGAGTTGTTCTCTTACAATGAAATAATATTATTAAAAATAGATTTTCTATAGAAAAACTACTAATAATAAACAATTATTTTTATATTTAAATTATAATAATAATGATACTGGTAAGAATTATAAAAATATTATTAAAGATAAATTATCTATAGAAAAACTATTAATTATATTTATATTTAAATTATAATGACTATGATAGTGTTAAGAATTATAAATTATCTATAGGAAAACTATTAATCATAAATAAATTTATTTATATTTAAATTATAATAATGATAGTGGTAAGGATCATAATAATAATAATAATAAGAACAATAGATGTAAGAAATAAGAATTATAACGCCGTGACGACGAAAAGGAGAAATCTGCGATGGTTATGGCAAACGTGTCTCTTAGTGTGCCGAGACAAGTGAAGGCGAAGCGGAGTTTCGGACACCAGCGGCGATATTCCGCCATCCAATCAAGCTCTTTGGGGGAATTTTGTTCCGTATCGACTGCCGCAGCAAGAACATCGCCACGACAAAAAAAGCCTTACCAATGGTTCGCGGCTTCACCATGTATGGTTTACGGAACCAGGGAATTTCCCTCTTGAGGGTGATCACCTTAGCGTGAGACCGTTTGATGAAAAGGAATAAACGCCCGGCGAGCTGAAGGTGAGTCCTCTTTTATTGTCCTTACGTCGAAGAGCAAATATCAGCGAAGTATACTGTGGTTTGGCAGCGCTCAGTAAAGCGAGGCGGTTTTCCGACACTTACACCTTCCGTTTGGCGCAATTAAAAACGTTTAATCCGAACTAAAATCCGTTTAATCCGAAATTATAAATATTAATTCGATGTAGCACCTTTGATCAGGACAAGTTCCAGCTAAGAAGCCATCGACAACAGTAGCGCGGAAATCAGCGGCGATAGTGGGGAGGTGATTTGACTCTGCGGCAGCTTCGGTAGCCTCGAAAGGGTGTGTATAATTAAACGATTCGGAACGAGTGACCAGTCGCCTGGGGCCCCCCGTCGTATTATTAGTGTAAGTTATAGAAGTTAAGTTTTGTGTTTAACCTAGTTTACATAAAATCTATTGTTTTACTTTGATTTACCTTATTTCCCTTTAGGACAGTTAAGTATTTTGGAAACTTTCTTGTAAAGGGAACAGCTCGCGACATTGTGAACGCGGATTGTTCGTTTGAGGCGCGGTGGAAGCTTGGTGGTGGCAGAGCATCCACCAGGAGTTGCGAGACTAGCCCATCTCCTCTAAGGGCTCGGGGTATCTTGTTGGGTAGAAGAGTGGCGCCCACGACCGTCTTCGGGAGGTGAATTCTTTTAAACCCTTTTGTTGGGCAACAATTTCTTTTACGCCCGGCAATTGAAATAAGTTCGGGGGTAATAAACCTTCGTGGTGTTTAACATTAGTATTCTCAAATAATTAGCTTTCTCCAAATTTAATTAAAGCTTTTTGATATTCGTTTTGTTTTCTTTTACGATATTTAAAAAAATATTCCTTTCATCATCTAATCCTGTGGATGCATGGAATCCAGGCAAGCTTTTACTTACTTACCCTCCAAATTCTGCATGTAAGATATGTCTACATATCTTAAGGTATTCCCAGTATTTGTAAGCATCAAAACATGTGATGTAAATGATTTATATGACCACGTCTGATCAGTATATTTGCCTGGTCTTCAATTTGTCATTTATAATATATTATTCTTTTATCGGCTTCCTCATTTTCCCAAAGTTATATACATATATTTCAGGCTTGTCATAATTTAATAACGCAAAATTATTTAAAACCCGTTCCAATGACTAAATATAATCTTGAAAAGCCCTTTACAAATTACCATCGACATGTTATTACGAAACCTCAATACGTGAGGGGAAAGAGTTATCTAAATCCTGACGTTAATAACGGTATTAAAGCTTAAGAACCAGTAAAGGATATGATTCAGGAAAACAATCCTGTGTTTGAAAACAATTATGATTGATACTCTCATCATGCAGCCTTGAGACATAACCCTCTTCGGGGTCATCAAAGTCGCATATTTCATCTAGATATGTATGCCATTAAAAAACGTCTAATCTTGACGTCGACTGTAAAATGATCCGAATTGTAGTCTAAGAGCTAGTGAGCCGCCCGTCTAACGGTATCCCTGTAAGGCTAGAAATTTGTGTATTGATGATTTATACCATGTTAAGCATAGTAACCATGACCTGGCAGGCCTTGGGCCTGCACATCAGCAAATCCTAAAATTTTGCAAATGCAAATAAAAATTCAAAAATAAACTTATCGCTGTAAGTTTGAAAATTTATTGGGAATTAGTTTATTCATTAAAATGTTAAGAAAAAAATTGCCAGGCGATTCTGGTGAGCACAAGTGCCAGCCAGGTGAGTCAAAAGGTGTACATTCTATCCCTAAAAATAAACTTTGTCCTGTAAAGTTGAAATTTGAATATGTATTTAAGTAAGAGATGTAGAAACAGAAAATACAATGACAGGCGGTTCTGGCTAGCATAAGACCTTGCCAGGCGAGGGGGAAGATGCTATGGGTGTGCGTCTGAAGAGGGTAAAGTAAATTCAATGGGGCAAGTGATATAATATGGGGTCTAAAAATTATTAGATATTATATATTATTATTAAAAATATTAATTTTATTGATTATAATGACATGTATATAATATTAGAGAAATTGATATATATACAATATTAGAAGAATTAGTTTATTAATCATCAGCATCTGACTCATCGCTACTCATTTCTTCTTCATCATATGACTCTTCATAATCAACTTCATCTTCTGAAATCAAAAAAGTTTGAAACATTTAAATTTTTTTTTTTGTGCAATTACATAAAATCTCATATATTAATGTTATTGAAGTAATACGTCGTATTTTACCTGAAATTTCTTTCTCAGCTTCATTTGTCTCGTTTTCATCAACATCAGTTGGCTGTTGTAAAAGTATCTCATAGATCGAAGGAGGAACTGTATTCCCTTCATACCAATTAAAAACGTATTTATCGTATTTATTAAATTCCAACCATTACCTTCAGGTGTAAGAACTGTTGGCTCTTTCAAATGACTATTTCGCCAGATATTTGTGATGTATGATGTTCTCAATAATTGTTGGTGTAGTTCACGTTGGCATGGAGGTAAATTTGATGAATCATAACTGATAAGTGTCTTCGTAAACAATTTAATATTATTCGTTTTGTATGTGGCTAAAAACTTTGCATAGCGTGCATCATTTAGACTTTTATCTTTCATATTATACATTTGACATACAAACTTTTCAACTATAGGAAAAATATTTTCTTCCTTTTCTATGTCATTGTTTCCTAACGCTGCGAATGCCTTTTGATAACGGATATTTCTTTTTAGTAATTAGTATGGCTTCTTTTTTCCTCTCCTTGAAAATGATGGGTAGAAATCACAACCGGTTAATGCATGAAAGCCCGGAAAGCTTTGAAATAAAATAGGTCCTAATTTCTTGTGTAACTCTCAAATATTTATCCATTTCTTTGAATTGATAGTGCCATATTCCATGTAAATATTTAAATTGTTGTTACACAGGTGATCCATGTTCCCCAGCATTATTACAAAAATATCAGAGTCAGATGTTTTAATTAGAACATTAGATACACTACTATCCATTTGGCATACATGGTAAATAATCTTTGTGTCAGCTTCTTCATGCTGTGGACACGATAAGTTATCGTCTACACGTGAGACCACAGAGTTGTTAAGTGTACAATAGGTATAACATTCTCTGTAATTTAAGTTAACTATGGTATTCCCGATGAATTCTGCCAGCTCTTTCGATTTCCAATGATCAATTAAAAATTCCACAAAAGCTTCTTTGAAGTTTATATTATAAAGTTCTTTGTTAAAATCAACCGGTCTTACTTGTTCTGGACCGGTAATGAAGTATTCTGTATGTCGTGTTTCATGACGTTGGGCTCGTTCATAGTCCTTGATAGACGGTGAAATATATTGGTCAAAGATTATATCTACTCGTGGAGCATGGGTTGCTGTAAATATGGACATAATTTTTGCGGAGATTCCACCGAATGTTTTTGGTATGTTTTTCATTGAGTGGATTAAAAAAAATCCATCAAAAATGACTACATCAAATTGTTGCGGTACGTCGTCGTTGGTAATATTTGCGTTGAACACGTCAATCATCGCTGGTTTAGACGTTTTATGCAGTGTACCATCTTTATGGCACAATGACATTGGCACGACTGTGATAGGGTATTTTTATAGGGTATAGGGTAGTTTTTCCAAATCGATATTATGCTCTATTGATAAAGCTAACAATCGGGCAAATTAATCACGCTATTCACGAACTTCGTGAACTTTATCTTCCAATTTTATTTACTTTTTTCTTTTTCTCAGAGGCGAAATTCATTATTTTAATTTGAGAAATTTTTTCTTCAAATCTACTTCCATTAGTCGAGCATTCGGTGATAAATTGTTCTTTTGATGTTTCTCCTATACTTAAGAAATTTAACAAATAATTTTCAACTGGGCTCGAAGCTATTGTGCCATTACCAATATTGTATAAACAATTTTCATCCAGATTTTGCTGAAACGGGTTTAAAAATTTATCGAAATTGTTTATAAAATTCCATAACTGTTCAGAATCTCTTTTGACAGCATAATCTTCCAAGTCAGCTGAAACATAATTTTTTCGTCGGAAACCCGTAACGTCCATCGTATATGATATAATTGTGGTTCTCATGTCATGGCTTCGAGCCCATCGCTGACGGGCAGAAATAGAGTTGGTGAATTGAATTACAGCGGTTAATCTTCTTCCTGCATCCGCATTAATAGTTTGTTCAAGTACTAGATCCACACGTTGTCTTGAAAAAGATTTATCGGTGCGTTTGATTCCAAGATATCCTTCTTCCATCGATTTTGCAATCGATGGATGTGTAACTCCGACTTTTAATAAGTTCTCCTGGTATTTTATTAGCCATCGTGAATAGTTAGGTTGGTTAGTAATGAAGAATACACTTGCTATTTTCGATAAAATATATTTATATAATGGAAAGTCTCCAGTCCTTATACTCCAACTCAGCAACTGATAATAATGAACAAGTTTTATGTAAATGACATAATATTGGGGAGTTTTTCCAAAGGCTCCGTTTCTACATTTTTCCTTATAAGTTTGGTATTCAGTCAACACTGTCAATATCTCTTGATCTTGCTTTTTATTTTCAAACGATTCATTATTCTCCATCAATATAGAAAGCCTATTGCTGACATTTTCATTTATTTTAATATTTTCTTTCTCGAGAAATGATTCGAAACATAATATTTCTAATCCCAGTGCCATTAATGGATGCAACCGCTTACATCTATTAAAATGTTTTCCTTTCAAAAATCCATCTACAGAACCATTCGCGATTATTTCACTTCTAACAGCTATGTTCATTATGCCACTGTCATCGATAAACTTGCCAATTGCTCTAAACAATGCTAGCATTATATGAAATGGTCCTAAATGAATAAACAGATTATCATAAGTTGGCTTTTCTGTACATTGCACTTGCATAGCAATTTTTGCTATTGCCAAATCATATGTAACATCGATGCAAGGTTGATCTATTTCTGTGGTAATTTTCTGACTTTGTTTCATAGTTTCTATGACAACTGATCCATTTGTCGGGGATTCATTTCTTGGTGTTAAATAACTGATTTTTTCTTTTTTATTATTTACATCTGTATTCAAATTGTGACGAAATCCAACCCACATTGGTTGGATAAACATTAAACACAAATAACATTAATATATGAGATTTTATGTAATTGCACAAAAAAAAAATTTAAATGTTTCAAACTTTTTTTGATTTCAGAAGATGAAGTTGATTATGAAGAGTCATATGATGAAGAAGAAATGAGTAGCGATGAGTCAGATGCTGATGATTAATAAACTAATTCTTCTAATATTGTATATATATCAATTTCTCTAATATTATATACATGTCATTATAATCAATAAAATTAATATTTTTCATAATAATATATAATATCTAATAATTTTTAGACCTCATATTATATCACTTGCCCCATTGAATTTACTTTACCCTCTTCAGACGCACACCCATAGCATCTTCCCCCTCGCCTGGCAAGGTCTTATACTAGCCAGAACCGCCTGTCATTGTATTTTCTGTTTCTACATCTCTTACTTAAATACATATTCAAATTTCAACTTTACAGGACAAAGTTTATTTTTAGGGATAGAATGTACACCTTTTGACTCACCTGGCTGGCACTTGTGCTCACCAGAATCGCCTGGCAATTTTTTTCTTAACATTTTAATGAATAAACTAACTCCCAATAAATTTTCAAACTTACAGCGATAAGTTTATTTTTGAATTTTTATTTGCATTTGCAAAATTTTAGGATTTGCTGATGTGCAGGCCCAAGGCCTGCCAGGTCATGGTTACTATGCTTAACATGGTATAAATCATCAATACACAAATTTCTAGCCTTACAGGGATACCGTTAGACGGGCGGCTCACTGGCTCTCAGTCTATTGGTACAGCCAAAAGTTATTCAATCTTAAGCAGCGGAAGATAAATGTGCCCCAATGAGAGAACTCTAAATATTCTATGAGATATGAAAAGGCTTTTCTCTCTCAAACTCGAAACCCATGGTGCAAGCTCAGTTACAAATCAATATTTACCGAACACCCGCTTACAAGAGCGAGGTTAATGGTCAGATCAAAGCGTTTCATTCTACGTTATCAGAATTTTTGTGATAAATTAGGACGAATAGTCGATGTTCTGATGAACTGCTTAAATAAAACATTGTATAATATAATGTAATTACACCATCCACTTCGTAACTGGTAAAAAAAATCTGATGGAATTCTTTATGAAAGAAGGGTTTCTTTAAACCCTAACCAAAAATAAAAAAATTGAAAAGAAATAAGGAAGTATTAACGAAATAACAAGACAATGATATGAGATACTATAATAAAAATAGAAAAGAAGTTAAACAGTATGATTTAATTGTTATCAATTTACGTAAAAAATAATCAAAGATTATCGAAATAAAGAATTAATTCAGACTATGCAAAAGACTTCAGACTGATTATGCAGCACATCGTTCTGGAAATCCAAATTATTGTTTATTCCAACTCGTTACAGGTACCTTTAAAAATTTGCGTTGAGAAAGTAAAGAATGGCAATATGAAATAAGTTCATATTTTCCGCACCGAACAGTATCTTAGTACCATATCCAACGCTGCACTCACCCTGAATATCAGATTGATCTGGACAATTCTTTTTATCCCCCTTCCATGGTAGACGAGTTTGAACAGATGAAAAACCTTTATGGAAATATTAAGTTTATTTTAAAGCAAGGCTTGAAAGTACGATTATCATGATTTAGTTCTCCTTCAAGGAAAACCAAATGAACTGTTAAAGGACAATAATCAACAAGTTTTCATTAAACAAACATTTAATGAGCAAACGAATAAGATAAATAGTAATATAAGTAATGCAATTATTAATAGCCTAAAGAAGGATCGTTCTTTTTTGTATTCGGAATATTCCATCGTTTCACATCAATTCCTTTGATTCGTCCACAGACGCGTTTCGGCGGTGCACCATCATAGGTGTGATGTTCCAACGTGAGAATGAGAACGGAACTTTCCGTGAAAATGTTCCGAATACAAAAAAAAAAAAATAATTCCATCCACTTCGGAATACATCATTCCAACGAAAGGATCGGTCTCTTAAAAATACCTTAGCTCTAGTTAATCAGTATAACCACAAAGTTGTAGAAAAACAATTTTCAAATGTTATAGAATTAATCAAGTTTTCAAAAGTAAACGATGTAAATCCCAGTTTTTTTATTTAATTTTAAAAACTAATTTATTGTAAAACATGGAAATAGAAACTATTACCAAAGAATATGATGGATGCAAGGTACTATACACTAATAGCAGGTGCTTAGAAATTCCCAATTTAGCTCAAAATTCTATGTTATTATTTATATTATTATTTTATAATATTATATTATTATTTTATATTATTATTTTATAATAATATTAGGTGTATAAATATGAAATGCGGATTTTAGTAATAGATGGCATAATCATTATATATGGTTTGCGTCGGGGATAACTAATATGGCATTTTGGAGGGTAAAAATCTGTCAACAAATTCCAGTATGTCATAGGTTTTGATTGTGCAAACAACATAGTTTTTTTCGCTTCAAAAATTTTGAATTACGTGCCAGAAAAAGAGGTTTTGTGGAGAAGTCTAATAGCCTTCTTTCATTTGAAGAAAACGGCAGCAGAAACTTATCGATTGTTAGTGGAAGCATATGGTGAACATGCCCCAAGCCAAGACACTTGTGAACGATGGTTTAAAAGATTTAAAAGTGGAGATTTCGATGTCAGCAACAAAGACCGTGGAAAACTACGAAAAAAATTCGAAGATACAGATTTGCAAGCATTATTAGATGAAGACAACACACAAACTGAAAAACAGTTGGCAGAAGCGTTGGAAGTTACTCAGGCAGCCATTTCACAACGTTCAAAAGCCATGGGAAAGATCCAAAAAGCTGGAAAATGGATGCCGTATCAATTCAAAGAAAGAGACATGGAAAGGCGAAAAACCATTTGTGAAATTTTGCTTGCCAGACAGAAAAGAAAAGGTTTTTTGCATCGGATTGTTACTGGCGATGAAAAGTGGGTTTATTTCGACAATCCCAAACGGAAAAAATCATGGGTAGACCCAGGCTAGCCATCAACATCACAACCAGTCCGAAATATTCATGGAAAGAAGAGTTTGCTGTGTATTTGGTAGGATAGTAAGGGACCTTTGTATTACAAACTGCTGAAACCTGGTGAGACTATTACTGGCGAACGTTACCGACAACAACTGATCAAATTGAACCGCGCACTTAAGGAAAAACGACCAGAATTTCACCAAAGACATGATAAAGTCATTTTTCAACATGACAATGCTCGGCCGCATGTTGCAATACCTGTCTAGAACTACTTGGGAAACATTGATTGGGAAGTTCTGCCCCACCCGCCGTATTCACCAGACTTGGCTCCTTCTGACTACTACTTGTTTCGATCGATACAGCACGGACTTTCGGAACAGCACTTCCATTCTTACGATGAAGTTAAAAATTGGCTTGATGAGTGTTTAGCCTCAAAAAATGAGAAGTGGTACTGGTACGAAATCCATCAATTGACAGAAAGATGGGAAAAAGTCGTAGCTAACGATGGCCAATACTTTGATTATTGAATTCGTTCGTTCTGTTATTCAAATAAATGCACATTTCAAGCAGAAAAATCCGCATTTCATATTTATACACCTATTATAAAAGATAGCTCAAAATTCTACCCATTTATTTTATATTATTGTTATTCCCATAACGACTAAGATTAATTGAGAAACATTCAACAATATTCAACAGTAGCCATCGAGAGAAATAAGAAGATGAACAGATGAACATTTGGTTCCATACCTAAAAACGATGAAATTATTTTTGGCTAAGAGTAATTGTATTAAGCAATAAATTGATAAGGTATTTGTGATCAAAATAGTTTAACCGTTGTAAGCAATCCTAGCCACATCCCCAATTTGATCAGAAGCGAAATCGACAGTCGATACGTCCCATAAGTTAAAGAATTTCTTTCTGTATAATCCTTCTCGACAATTTTAATGGCACAATAAATACCAACAACATAGACGATCACATGACCGGAACGTACCTTATTAAGATGAGCATTAAGATAAAGCAACAATTAAGGTCAATACCCCTGTGGATGGGGGAGGCAAGATACCCCTGTGGATGGGGGAGGCTAGAATACATCCACAGTAACCCAACTTGTCGTAAGAGGCGACTAATGGGAACACAGCACCGAACCCGGACTATGATTTGACTTTTGACTTTATTTGACGCATGTGGGCTGGCGGCCATGATATTCTGGACCTAGTCGCTTTCTGCGTGGTACCGCCGGAGTGAAACCCGTGCGCGAACGGCTCCAGGCTAATATCACGCCGTCTCCGTCTCGATAAAACCTTGGCAGGCCTCAGAGTACGTTCAAAGCTCGCACCATTGAGTTGGTGGTGTAGGTTCGGTTGAGTCGTACTCCCGATTAGCGCTGATCTGGCTCTGAGCACACGACTCCATAAGGGGTGGTGCCAACCCTCGCATGGCCTCCCTGCATGCATAGATAACCATGGGATCATTAAGGCGAATACACATCCGAGCGGAGATAGCGGCTCTGAGGGGGGACCCTTACGAACAAAATGAAGAAAAACAACAACAACAACAATAAACAGAATAACGCAGAGGAGACGAACAAAGGAGCCGATGAACATAATTCTGACAACCATAACGATTATCTTGGCGTGTTTTCCCGTTGTGGAAAAACCTTACGTTCACCACCACGGTCTCATTCAGCCCCAAGCGGAAAGAGCAGTGATGGGCCGGTAGTAAATGCGGCTCCGGAGGTTTACGACCACCTCACTCTTAAGGTTGCTACTGCTGAATCGACCTCAGTAGGAGGAACACAGACCATAGAACGTAAGCCCCCGGAGGAGAAAGTCGGCGAAAAAGACCTGATTGTTAAGGAGGTTATCGCGGAGAACCGTTCCGAGGAAGAACGGTTGACTAAAAAATGTTATGCGATCCTCAAACGTATGCAAGGAGCGTGCATAAACCAAAAAACAATCAGCAAAGATGTAAAAAATGGAGTGTTCGAGCTCGAAGACCTCTTGGATCGAGTTTGCTACTACAGGAGACAATGGAAAAAGTTGGAAGAAGAACATCCAGATCAAACGGTGCACGTAAAAGTCACCCAACCTATCCTTCCCAGTATCAAGAGGACTGCTGCTAGCCCTCTCGAGAGTGAACAGGAGAAAAGGCGTAAAGAGAACGTTGTGCCAGAAAAAGAAACGCCACAAAGAAAAGACGCCTTCCAACTCGTGTTATCTTAGGCGGCAAAAAAATCTGCAAAACGCGAACATAGGCTTAGCCAAAAAACAGTGCCTGTTCAAACAACGACAAAGACCATGGACAAACCAGCAAGAAAAAAGCGAAGAGTCCTCGGGGACGCCATTCTTGTGAAGCTCACCGACGGAAGGAGCTATTCTGACGTTCTACGCGATATCCGCAAGAACGTCAAGCCGGAGGAAACAGGGACGATTATTAAAACTCTACGATCGACGAGGTCCGCAGGGCTACTCGTCAAGTTTGGAGCGGACTCCTCCGATAAATCGATATTCCGCGACAAAATAAAGGACGTCCTTGGGGCAAAAGCCACCGTCTCTACCTTGGAGCCAAGAGCTTCATTGGAAGTAAGGGACCTGGACTGCATCACCGATCCGGCTGAGGTCGAAGAAGCCATTCAAAAAGAGTTCCCTGGAATAACTCTATTAAAAGTAAAGCTTTCTCCAGAGAAAGCTTTACCCTTTGAGAAAGAGAAAGAGAAAGCCTTTGCCCTCTCCAGAGGGCAAAGGCTGGCACGGCTGGCCATACTCGAAGTAACGGAGAAAGATGTTACACAACTCCTGGCCAAAAGAAAAATAAAAATCGGCTGGGTGGTGTGCAGAATTCGCCGCCGTGCCATCCCAGTACGATGCTACAGGTGCCTTGGATACGGGCACACCACTTCGAACTGCAAGGGTCCTGACCGTAGTATGCTTTGCTTTAAGTGTGGAGCGCCTGGGCATAAGATAAAAGAGTGCGCTGAGACTCCGCGCTGTTTGTTATGTAATCATCTTAACTTTCAACCGACAGAGCACCCTCACGTTGCAGGAACAGGCGCGTGCCCAATCTTTAGAGAGGCACTAGCAAAAGCAAAAGCAGCTCTGAGGTGAGGATCAGGGCCCTTCAAATTAACTTGCACCGTAACATCAATGCACAAGATTTGTTAGAGCGGTTCGCCAGAGAAAAGAGAGCTGATCTGCTGCTGCTGAGCGAACAACATCGAAATAAGACCTCACCAGCCTGGTTCTCCGATGACTCCCACACTGCTGCCGTTTAGATTCGGGGCAGCATGCGACTCCAGATCATCGGTCATGGCTGAGAAAATGGGTTTGTCTGGATTCGGTGCCTGTGTATAACGTTTTTCAGCATATCTGACGCCGAATGAGCCCATGCCATCTTTCAAACTAGACTGGACGCGCTGGAGGATGTTGTTCTGCATACAGATGTCAAAGTACTCGTAGCTGGAGACTTCAACGTTAGAGCCGATGAGGTGGGGCATATCTCAAAATGATTCCAGAGGGCGACACATTCTGGACATGTCGGCGAGGACCGGGTTGGTGGTTTTAAATACCAGTAATGTACCGACCTTCCGGCGCTGGGGCTGCGAAGGAACAATCCCAGATGTGACATTCGCCTCGGAGTCCCTCGCTTCGACGACGCTGAACTGGAGAGTACTCGAGGATTTTTCAGCGAGTGACCACCAATACATCGCATTTGAGATCGGCGATACCACTCCTCGCTCGTCTCACCGATCTTTCACTCCCGGGTGGAATATCGGAAAAATGGACGTGGAGACTTTCGCCAATGTGATTCTGAAAGGCGGAACGACATCGAGATGCCCTTCGGGGAACGGAAGGGCTGGAGTCGAGGGAATGGTGGAGTCAACGATGAACCTTATCACTTCTGCCTGTAGCTCATCTATGCCTCGACGGAGGCCTCGACACGACAGGCCTGCTGTTCATTGGTGGTCAAAAGATATCGCAGACAAACGAGGCGAGCGTCACATACTTCGACGTGCAGGTAACCGCTCGAGAAACGTAGAGGAAGCATCCAATAGGACAGCAGCATACAGATCAGCAAGGAAAGAACTCCGAAGACTCATCAATGAGAGTAAGGCACGCTGCTGGCGAGAACTTGTGGACGATGTGAACAGGGATCCATGGGGGCTCGGCTACAAGGTAGTGTGGCGCAAGCTCGGTACCTCACGGAAGCCGTGTTTATTTCAAGCAGATAAGATGGACGGCATATTGCACGCGCTTTTTCCAACTCACCCTGTCCGTGTTGATGCTGCCCACGAGGTCGACTCAGGCGAATGTCCATCGTTCACTAAAAATGAGCTGGGGGATGCGGTGCTTTCTATCAAAGCTCGAAAGGCACCAGGACCAGATGGCATTCCATCCGAGGTGCTACAAATGGTCTTCCACGTTTGTCCCATAGGGGTATATACAGGAGACGACAAGCTTTTATTTCTCATGGAAGCCAGTGAAGCCGCTTAATACATCCAAATATTTCGTATGCATATACGATCATTTTCGAAAGCTTTTGCATATTTTAGCTGATAGCTTTATAACGAATTTGTAAACGTCAAAGCTCTTCGAAATCATTTTCGAAATCAGAAATCAACTTCAAATTTTGCCTTTCTAGATACATAAATGCGATACCATTTTCCTCTAGAAATAGAACTTTCAAATAGCAAGCAACTGTCTTCATTATAATTAAATTTGATTGATAAAATATTAGTTTCGCGCCACAATTTGAATGCCTTCTGAGAACATTTAGTACCGAAAACATATTTGCACACCCCTACTTTCGAAAATTGATAGATCAACTGACGTTAAGATGTGATTTGACGTTTCTAGTCTGATATATAAACAAATCACCTTAATCGCGGAAAATTTATTAAAAAATTACAAAATTAACAAATAAGTAAAGTAGAAGTGGTCTAACAAGCTGTATCAGTGCGTGATTTGCTTGAAAACTCAGTTGCAGGAAAGTGGAAAGCGGGCAACGTCATATTTCAGGTAAGTTTGTGTAATCATTAGACAAATTATCTCGTGTTTTCCTATTTTTCTGTGGTGCTCCATTGAATGGAGATATAATTATCGCAAAATATTGATCGCTACGAAGCAATAAATTATTGGTGAAAAAATGAATTTTCAATTCGGAGTGCAAGTGATATTTTTCGGGTGAAATGTATTCGATGGACGATAAACCGCCACTGTTTGTGCTTAAAAAATTGTTCCATTTTCTTTTAAATTAATGCTTTTAGCTCTTTTATTTTGTTGTGACTTAATAAAATTGTGTGCAGAGAATGGCTCTAAGTGTAATGCTTACAAAATACAACCATTTTAAGTGAAAATTATATTTATTTCTGTGACCGGGTCCCATATTCGAATTCACCAATTTGCTTAATTCTTTCAAATTGCGCTGGAGTGCCATTGTTTCGGTAGACTACCCCACGAAAACTTTATGAGTTATTCATATCGGAAGCTGTGTGTGAAATTTTAAGTTTCAATTACTACAATTTCATAGATAAAATGTGGAAATAGTTCGTGTTTTTGTGATTTTGTGCCATAGCCGTCGGATTCAAAGATTTGGGGGGCACTTGATTTTATTTCGAAAGTTGACTGTTAGATTTGAATTAGAAAATTATTTTGTTTTTTAGGTTTCCAAGAAATTGGCGCCGTCAGGAAATATGGGCTAGGCTTATCAAAGAATCCACCGGATATATAGCCAAACGAAAAAGTGAAAGGATCTGTGATCTTCACTTTAAAGCGGTGGATATTGAGTGGTCAGGGAAAAGACCCAAATTATCCCCAAACGCAGTTCCAGTTATTGACAAGGTAAATTGATTGTTTTGATGGTGATGATATGAATTAATTATGTTTTTCTTTTACAGAGGATTGCCATGGGGGAAAATGCAATGCTACCAGCCAAAACGGAAAATATGAGCTATTTGAGTGAAGTAAGTTGTTAAATGCATGTGTATTTTTGTATATTATAAATATTAATAAATATTAATAAATTATTAATAAATTAATAATTATTAAACATTAATTAATATTAAACATAAGTCGTACAAAATCTTCATATTTTACATTATTTACATTTTATCAACATTATTTTATTGGAAGTTATTGTGATCTTATTAATTATTTTAACGTAGATCAGCAGTGAGGATTAGGGCTACTGGCGACACCTCTTTAGAAAAAACGTGTAAAGCAACTACCTCTTGGGTTACATGGAAATGTTGCAATGTAAGGAATAAATTGAAGATAAGCGCAAATTTGTTATCAATTAAATGGTGGCAAATATATACACACCTATAAATGTATATATGTATATGTTATATATATGTACATGTATATATTATATATGTAAATCTATATATTCATATATATATATTTATATATATATATTTTTATATATATATATGCATATGTGTACATATATGAATATTTATAGATGAATATATACGTATATATATATAACATATACATATATACATTTATAGGTGTGTATATATTTGCCACCATTTAATTGATAACAAATTTGCGCTTATCTTCAATTTATTCCTTACATTGCAACATTTCCATGTAACCCAAGAGGTAGTTGCTTTACACGTTTTTTCTAAAGAGGTGTCGCCAGTAGCCCTAATCCTCACTGCTGATCTATACTATCAATACAATACAATTATTAATACAATTTCCAGGAACCAAGTTATTGAGACATTATTTACAACGTTTGAGACATAAACACATGTACATTTCAGTTATGTATACAACATCGAATATTGTTAGATTTACTCATTTCCAATAATTTAATATGCATTTATTTTGAGTGAAATATCTTGCCCCCGATTTCGAAATAAGTTCGTGCCTATGTGGCAGCACACAAGCGCAAAATGTAAAGCTTCCGGCTTCAATATATTCTTCTACTGCCGTCTCCTGTATATACCTCTATGGTTTGTCCTGACTTGCTACTCAATGTGTTGAACGCTTGCCTGAGAGAAGGTGTATTCCCATTTCGCTAGAAGGTGGCGAGGCTCACATTGATCAGCAAGGGAAAAGGGGACCCCGGGCTGCCATCTACATACCGGCCGCTTTGTATGCTGGACACATCCGGGAAAGTGTTCGAAAAGCTCATCAAAAGAAGACTCACAGACGCAATTCGTGCTGCAGGGGACCTATCTCCTCGGCAGTATGGCTTTAAAGCAGGGCGATCTACTTCCGATGCCATCATGGAAGTGGTGAATGCAGTCCGTCGAGCCGAAGCGCACAAAACTGAAAAACGAGTTGTCTTGCTAGTGACGCTTGACGTCAGAAATGCCTTCAACTCCGCCTGATGGTCGGATATTCTTGGCACATTGGAACATTTTTTCCGATTGCCAGGGTATCTGATGCGGATTTTGAGGGATTATTTAAAGTACCGCAGCCTGCTCTATGATACACAAGATGGGCGACGCCGTATGGAGATAACGTCTGGTGTAGCGCAAGGCTCCATACTGGGACCAGACTTGTGGAACGCCTCATATGACGGACTATTGAGGCTTGAGCTGCCAGATGAGTCGCGCTTGGTCGGCTATGCAGATGATATAGCAGCACTGATCGCCGGACCCACAGTCGAACATGCGCAGCGCAGACTGGGAGTGCTAATGCGTCAAGTGAGTGAATGGATGACCACCCGCGGGTTCAGTTTGGCACTAGAGAAAACCGAGGTGGTCATTCTCACGAAGAGGAGAATTCCCACGGTAATTCCTTTGCGGATCGGAGATGCGACTGTTGAGTCTAAAGTTGCAATAAAATATTTGGGACTATAGATCGATTCCAAAATGAGCTTTTCGGAATAGATCAGGGCACCGGCGAAAAAGGCCGCGATAGGCGTCTCAGCTTTGAGTCGACTAATGTGCAACATCGGTGGGCGCACACCGAGCAAACGCCGACTTCTCATGAGTGCTGTACAGTCAGTGCTACTGTACGGCTCTGAGGTTTGGGCCGGAGCTCTCAGTAAGGAGCTGTACCGAAAGCGCTTGGCCCAGGTACAGAGACGAGGAGCTTTGCGGGTTGCGTCTGCATACCGTACTGTCTCTGAGTCGGCGGTGTTGGTGATCGCAGGAGTGATACCCATCGCCCTCCTTGCTAGAGAACGACGGAGAATTTATGACCGTAAAGTGGAGGGCTCAAGATATGCTGTCAACCGAGAAGAGAGGCAGCGCACAATACTCGAGTGGCAACAGTCCTGGGAAGGCGACTCCAATGGCCGCTGCACTGCTCGCCTTATAGGGTACGTGGGATCGTGGCTAAATCGAAGGCACGGTGAGACTGATTATTACCTTACCTAGCTTCTTAGCGGGCATGGGTATTTTCAGTCTTACTTGCACAAGATTGGTAAATCACGGTCCCCAGACTGCATTTTGGCACATGTCACACCTTCTTCAACTGTAGAAGGTGGAACAGGATGCGGCAGGACTTGTGGGAGGTGATGGGAGAGCTTTCTTCAGACAATCTGGTCGGAGAAATGCTGAAAAGTTTCGACAAATGGACCTGCGTGGCACATTACTCATATATAAAAAATATACGATAGATAACCTTGGGCGCGGGGTCTAGGGAGGTCTCCTTTCCAGCAGTCCTCCTCCATGCTGGAGGGAGATTTCTCTAGACTGATGGCGCCCTAGGGCGAAGTAAAAAGAGGCGTAGCCCGAAGTAATGTGTCAAACGGTTCCAGGCTAGGATCTCTTGAGAGGGGGGGTGTTTAGTGGGTAGTCTGGTAGCATCCGCTGCTAGGAGTCCCACACTCCGGGCGTAAATTGCCTTCACCCCCCAACCCAAAAAAAAGGTCAATAGACAGAAATTTGTCTCACTGATCGAATACGTCCAACCGCTGATCTTTCAACCAAGAGACGGAAAAGGAGAGGAGAAAAAGGAAAAGGAGAGAAAGAAGAAACAAATTGAAACCATCTGAACGGAAATTGATTATCGTCTACCTCATTGCAGCAACGATCATGTTTTTGATCTTAAAAATTTTGAAATATCTGAAAATCAGTAGGTATAACGATTAAAGTGAGAAAACTGAAACAAGGCAACTAAATCCAGCAGTCATCTACCGGCAAAGCAGCAATAGTCTTCTACAGCCAACGTGCCGTGAAGAAACCATCGATCAGAAGCCTGTACAATCTTCCGTTCTAATCGATCGAGAACAATCAATATTTAAGTTTGGAGGGATCAGCAACTAGGAGTGGAAATTTTAGTAAAGTTAGTGAACTTCATTCGATTGTTAGACTTTGTTGCGATCCACGCTGCGTAGTTTGTTTTTACGCAGTATTGTATGGATTGTAACGCCATTTCTTGCGCATTAATCTCATTTCTCACTTATTCCTCTCACCTGTCATTTCTATTTCACCATTTTTCCCACAGCGCTTCTCCAAACATCCACTTCAAATAGTTCGTAAAAGATCCAATTTATTTGAATGTCGTATAAATCAACTGCATTGAATACTAGAAACAACAGTCCCCGCTCCAATTAGATGAAATGGCCTCCACAGACGTACGCGCAGGGTAAGTGCGAGTAGCAAATATCAAGCATCTGATATTTGTAACATATTAATTCATGGCAATCAGTAATGTGGGTGATGGTTTTTAATCTTTAGTTCGCGTCATCTTCTTTATAAAGATTGACATCACATTGAATCTGCCCTGAGGAATTTGACCTTGACCGAAAGATAAAAGGGTAGAATCCGCGAGCAGAAGCAAACTGTAACCGAGAACGGGTTGTGTGATGGGCGGTGCAAAGTTTCTTTTATTCAATTGTGTACAAAACTCATAGAGGTATAAGATATAGAGAGGACCTATCCGTGAACAAGAGCGTACGTGAGCGTCCGAAATTTAAAACGTATCTTTTTTCCCCGCATCAGCTGTTCACATTTTCGGCTCCATTCGTTCCTACCATTTCCGTCATAAGTAACATGATATCCGAAATTCTATTGAAAAATCAAAGTTGTTACATTTATAAATCACTTATAACAGCTGAAAAATGCACATCTTTTACGTGTTTTGTTGGAGAGCATATAAATATCTGCTCTGAAATTGAAATTTATCCATATGTATTACTACCCACAATTTCACATAAAAGTTAACTTACCAATCACATCATATGATAAGCAAATCAAAAACATTTTCATTCATTCATTCAAAAATAATACAATATGTACATTTTCCGAAATCTTCGTCTACTTTCGGTTTTAAATTTGACAGTGGAGTTAGCATTACACTTAGAAAAGCAATTTTTGTAAAGGAATAGTCATAGTTTTGTAAAGGAATAGTCTTGAATGTTGAAAATATTATCAAATCGGTCGCTGAATTATGCACCTTTATCAGGCAACGTTAATTAAAAATGTGCAAACGATTATATTGATCATTCCCGATTCTCATTAAGCATAAGGATATGCTCATTAATGACATTAACAACGGAATTATAGTTTTGAATATATCTTAGTGTAGTCTTGAGATCAGCTTCAGATTGCAATTTCCCAATGTTCATTCGGACCGAGGAAATTAAATCCGAAGTCAAGCATCTGTGAAAATTATATGGAATGGGAGGGGCTTTATTCTTCAGGAAATGATGTTCGTGTGAAGTAAACATTCCCGTTAAGTCGATTCTCCTGTGTCCATGGGCCGCACAAATTTTTCAATGATGGGGCACTTAATGTGATGATATTATTTTGTAATTTTATTGGGTTATGGACATAATATTGTTAATGACTAATTGGATAATCAAATACGAATGAAAACACAACATGTGCTTGAATTATAGCAAGCAAATATTGTAATTTTTGTGACAATAGTTCAGATGACGAAATTTTCGACCATTAAGTAAATGTTGGTGAATTTGGGTTATTATATGGGTTACTTTTGGTGATTTCTGACAAAAATGTGGGCCTCTATATATCTTATTTCTCTATGACAAAACTATCATTTTCGTCGTACTGTGGACACTTTCGGTTATCATTTTAATCGCTGCTGGTGAAACTATAATAGTTTTGCGCTCGTCTGGCGCGAAGTACATGAATCAATTTTATTTGTTTTGGCTTTTCTCTTTTATTATATTGGTTTTTTGGATATGCATTTTTTGGTGTTCTAAACACCAGTGCACTGAAGGGGCGTTCACAAAGGATAACTCAACTTATTCAACGGCTAAGACAAACTCTAGTTCACTGAAAGGATTAATCACCAAAGAAAAGCTGATGCGTCAGCTTTGAATTGATTGCGATGCGTCGCTGCGAGGCGAGAAATATTCGGAAAGACGAAAATTTCTCGCAACGAGGTGCCTGACGTTTGTCAGATGCTTGATGGCGCTTAAATGAAATTTGAAATTCAAACGCCTTTATTACTTTTCAAGTACTACGGTTATTCTGAATGCGTTTTGAATGAAAATTTCGTGCATCCTTGTTGAGGCTATTATTTGCCAAACGAAGCAAAATTCCAAATTCAAATTTTTTAAAAATCAAAAACAATTTTAATCAAATTTCATTTGAAACGTGACCAATTTGACATTTTTCATATGAACATTATTCTTCCTCGCATCGCCGTCACGCAGCCTTGTATTTCGGCCTTAAAGCACTTACAGCAAACGTATTCTCGCATGCCCAAGCGTTCATCTTTTATTTCATTGTGTGTATTGTCGTGTACCGTTTCATGCGGCTGTATATTAGTCCATGCATTTAGCCAAAAACAATGCTCGAAGGGAGAGCCGACCACCCATAGTCTATTTATTGCGCGGGTGATCATATTAATGGTGCTCTTATCTGCTAGAACAAACAAACATCTAACTAAAACGCATTCACACACATCATGCTTTCTTAACGACGGCGCATTTATCGACCACTTGTGCACACACTCATTGCTACTTAGGCATAAGGGACAGTACCACCAAAAAGACTTGATTCTTTATTCATCCTTTGATGGTATTTATTAATATTATAATATAGTATTAATAAAATTAATATGAAGTAGTAAAATTCATTTTCCTTTCTAGGAGCATCACTTCCTCTTCCTTTTCCCATTATGTAATTTATGTGTGTTTTGTTGATGAAGGTGGCCTAGAACGAGTAGTGCTCTTCCGCGTGAGAACACAACAGACTGAGCGTAGTTGACCTCAGCGTTCAAATGCCTCTGTCAAGGAGTATTATATCAGCGCCTTCTTAATACGTAGCAACAGATTAAAAAACACCTATACGCAATATCCGTAGAGGCCAATCATTCAATGTAACATTATAGCGCTCGCTACCCGAACATTGTGGTTTTGGTTGCAGAGTAAGAAGACGTATAAGATTTTCTCGCTCACTTAGGAATAAGTAATGAAAAATATAAACGTTTATTTTTTCTTTAAAATAATTCAGAGAAAACAACCTCCTCATTAAAACTTAGTGTCATTTATTGTACATATACATTTATTTTTAACCAAAAATCGTTTGTTCGATTTTTTGTTTGTGTCTGCAAATAGATTATAGGCATTTAAGCCATATTAATCAACAAAAGGCACGTTATATTTCTTGCAAGCGCTTCATATGTTCCATTAATAAAAAAAATTTCGCATATGAGATTAATTCGAGATTCAATCATGAGTTTAACATGTTACGATTTTTGAACAACTATAGTGCATTTCTACGTTAGTTTTTAAAAAGCTCTAGTTTGAAACGAGAATCTCATAATCAGCGAAGGCCATCTCCTGTCCTCCATAGGGAATGTAACAGAAGCCATGTGAAGGATGAACTTTTCCAGGTGTAATAGTTCCATTGTGGTTGACACGTCCAACAAAAAGCGGCTCGCCATCCTCGCTCTCACCAGCAGGCATTGCTTGAGGGGGAATATTTCCACCTGAAGATGGGACCCAAATGCCACCTCCTGCACATAAAACTTCATATTCACCATAAGGATGCTCTGCACCTCCCCATGAAATATAGGCAACACCGTGACTGGGAACAAGCTATGAACGCGAATGCTATTATTTGTAATGCAAAATGTGATATTTTTTTAACGGATTTACCTTTCCTGGAATTAATGCACCATCATGACGAACGCGTGCAATATACAGGGTTTCGCCATCCATGCCACCAGGAACAGCTTCAGGTGGCACCTGTCCACCACTAGATGGAACCCAGCAACCTGGTCCACTTCCGGTTGGTGGCGGGGCTGTCCATCCTTGAGGAGTTGGCAACATCGGAGCTGGAGCATCTGAAATAAAATAGGTACAACAAACGCATAAACAGAGTTTATTAGTTTCTGGAAACATGAATATTGCATTGCTTTGTAAGCAAAATTAAGATTTTGTTACCCAATCCTATCGAATTGTAATAGTATATGTTAAAGTTTTCTTCAACAATAACTCAAAGGTAAACAGAGACAGGGTGAAATTCAGCTTTGTTTTATAACTAGTATTCGGGGCTAAACATTTATCATGCATAGGTTAAAGCTTAACATTCCATACAACACACAAAGCTTTCCGAAATGAAGTTACATTACAATCGTAAGAACATTTTGATTACATTAATCTTTTTCAGAAGCGTACTTAATTCAATAATTAATTTGCGTAGGCCTATCAAAGTTAACCAGAATATACCAGAATTATTGTTATTTTTCAAAATTATTTGTAGTGTCAGTTCACCAGTTCAGTCTACCTCTAGATGTTAGCACTCCAGCAGCGCCTTGCTTTTTAATTTTGCTTTCAGGCGCGTCTATACCATTGATTGTTAACTTCCATTGTCCGGTGGCTCCCCATCCTGTGCGTACAGCAATATATCGAACATCAAAATTAATGCAGTTATCACTCTCAATAATGAGTGGGCCTTTAGGGCCATCTTTCCGCACAGTTACGTGCTGTCCGGACCAGAATACATAAAATGTGGTAAAACGATCTGGTGAAACAATGTTAGGGGTGTCTTTTCGTACTTTATCCGGCTGTGCTCGGTTAACGCGAATAACACTGGCTGTATTGTCCCAACCTCCGAGGATGATTTCACATATAGGGAAGTCTTCGCTTTTCGATGACATCAAACCAATGTGACAATTGGATTTTCCACGAAATTGAATTAAAGCATTTCCGGACTTTATAGGATGGAAGTTATACTTTAAACAGTCTTCGGTTTTCAATTCTCGTCCACCTTATAAAAAGCAATTACACACACCAAACAGGTTGGTAGGTTTAATATGGAATCTTGTTATCTTTGAGATAAAGCAATATCCCAGCTTTAACTATAATTTGAAAATTATTTATAGTATTAGCAGTCTGCGAGAAAGAACATATAGTTTAAGTTTCGCTAATAAAAAAACTTGCGTTCTATAAAACGTAATATTCTAACATTCAGATTTAATTAGCATAGTACAACCCATTGATATGACATATGTTTTCCGCTTTGAGGAGTTTTGGATCAGCTGAACAACAACTTAAACGATGGAATTTCTGATTCAACACCATGATCCACTTTGTTTTTTTTTTGCGGTCATTATTAACATTTGCGTGCTGGTCATGGAAAAAAATGTAAACTGATTTTATTCAATCCTAATATTCAGTAAAAAAAATCAGGACCAAAAGCACCACGCAATGCAAATGTAGAAAGTTTGCCAATAGCAGTACACAATGAAAATTTACACCAAATTTACTAATAAATTTCTCTAGCTGAATATTAACTTAAAAACAATATTATGACCTTTGCACAAAAACGTTGAAATTTCTGATTCAACACAATTTAAGCCAAATTGTTTTTTCGGAAATTGCTACCATTAGCGTTTTCAGTGGTCATTTTAGAAAGTTCACAACAGTATAACGAAGGAAATAAACTTCTCTAGCAGAATATTAACTTAAAATACGATATTATGATATTTCCACAATTGATTGGATTGATAATTTGGTGGACCTATGCTGAATCATTCGCTAGAGTAACCTACTATATTTTTATTTTGTCTTAAATTATCTAGTATCCGCCAGTATCCCAGAAAACTATGTTCCGACTGGAAAAAGTATTTTGTTAAATTGACAAGTAAATGCTTGCTTTAAACGAGCTCTCAAGTACTTGATGAAGATTGCACGTGTAAATATTATTTATAATAAATAATTTCAGCTGTAAGTAGTTTTCGTCTTCGCACTTTCGAAGTTGCTTGCATTCTCAATGAAGTTGCAACCTTGATATGAAAAATGATATGCAAATGAGAACGTATGATTCTGATTGGACGTAAATTAAAATTTTATAGCTCAACTATCATAATTTGGCACACTGCAAGTTTCGTCGACATATTGCATGTACTTCCATTTTGGCAATATGTCTTACTTTAGCGTCCACCGGTAAGATTATCTTTTTAATATGGGAGAATGCCTATGTAACTTAGCTACAAATTGTGATTCAAGTATAAGAAACACTGCATCGAAAAAGAAATTGATAAGGTCTGATATAATTCATCAAACTATTTCAATTTAACTACATTTAATAAACATAACAAAATATCAAAACTGGGATATTCCTTGGAAAAGAAAATTTGATTTAGTAATTTGCATGATAGTGAGTCAAAGGCATGAAAAATTCAAAGCGTTTCAACTTGCTGGTATAGATAAAGTACCTTCAATGATCCATGAACCTGACGCACCCCAACCAGTACATATGCCAACATAGTTAATTGGAAATGGTACTTCTTCCTCGTATGACATGAATGCTGCTGCTTCTCCTTCTCGCCCAACTGTTATTATCTGTAATATACAAACATTAAATCCTATTGCCAAAGTTTCAAATTTTATCAAATCATCGTACACCATTGAACCATCTGATCCAGAATCCTCGGAATTCGCCAGCATTTAGTACGTTTGGCGTTTCTACCTCAACAACATCTGGTTTCGTGCGATTTCTTCTGATTACGGACTTAGTATTACCCCATCCTCCAATAAAAACTTCTAGCATTGGATCTGACTCAGCTGGCCCTGTAGTAAGAGCCAAGTGAGCATCATTTGCCGCGCGGACTTTGAAATTACAAACACCACCAGCAGCTGGATGGAACTGGTATGTTAAGTTGTCTGGAGTTTGGAGTTCTGTAAAAAAAACAACACAAATTATAATAAAATAAAGCAAAGGAAATTTCTCAAAGAAAGTCTCAAAAAATTCCATTATTTGTCATCTATAACTAAAACTAGTATTAACTATTGATTTTCAATGTGGATGGTACTTTTATTGAAACTTTATGCGTTTTCGAACACGAATGTAAATCAAATGGACTCAGAAACGAATGAGCCTTACATCCATATCAAAAGCAATTTAAGCAGATAAGTAATACGATCGTATACGAAATAAGTCGCATATTCAAACTAACATCCGACAGCGTACATATGTAGAATAACGCCTACACTACAACTAGGTACACAGAATATCTACTCTTTATGCAATGCACCTACCTAGAAACATCATGCGCATTTCAGCAATGTCTCAAAAGAACGTTGCGAGCCACTTGAATGGACGTATAATCATAATTTATGTGCAGTATCATTAGCCAAAATGCATCCTTTTTCAGAAAACAAAAACTTTCTAGATTTTTATATATATTACATATAAGCCTTTTCATCAACCATTATCCAGAATTTTATTTAATAAAAGGTTTCTATTCGAATATATTTGAAAATAGACACATATCAAGCACCTATGTTACATTTTCCGGTCGCAAATTTGAAAGTTAAACTATGAAGTATTAGTAGATAAGTAGTCATATACGCTAAACAAGTGAAATAAAGTGAAGAAATGTAGTGAAATATTGTATCACCTGTGTTGATTATTGCTAATTGGATATGTATGAGCTTTATACGTTTCTATATATTGATAGTTAGAAAGCTAAAAAGGGTGAATAAGTTTTCGTTGCGTTAGAACACGATAAACCTTGAAGATATATTAGAATCATGGGAAGTAGTAGAAGAATTAAAGCTAGCATTTGGGCCACTAGTCCCTCTTTACACAGACCCATTTCCCTCCTTGCATGTGATAGCAAGGTCTTTGAATATGTTATTAACCCTTTCGCGACGAGCTTCGCCTATAGACAACACCGGCACGACGATCTGTGTGTATGAGCGTCGTCTATAGACGACATCCACGTGACGATCTCTATGTATGAGTGTCGCCTATAGACGACATCCGCATAACGGCCTGTGTAAAGTTTAATTTTTAATTTATAAAATCATCTTTATTGTTAACAATTGAAATATCTCCAACTGCTTTTGCATAACACTTAAAGAACCGTATGATCAAGAGAAAGAGGAAAATGCACCGAACGATCTAAGTTAGAACACCAGTTTACCTTAGCGCGATACTCAATTTTCGGCGTAATGCACTCTTTGTTACAAATATCTCTTCCATAGAAAGAGCATTGATGCTGGGGTTCCAACAACAACAGAAATTTACAAGTGATGGATAGTATGAAGTATTTAGGGATAGTGCTGGCCAACACCCGGACACCGATAACGCACGTAGACAACACCTTGCGCAGGGCAAATTTTGCTCTATCTAGAACAAGTAACACCTTGAAAATCAAACACTTAAGCTCGCATATGAAATTAACATTATACAAACAATTAATACGCTCTATTTTAGCATACGGGTTTGAGGCATGATATAATATTTCAGCCAACCAGATGAAAAGGTTGGAAATTTTTGAAAAATTTGTTAAAATAGATGAGTTTTTACTAAATTAATTTGTAAAAAAATTTGACAAATGTAAGTGTAATTTGTAAATGTAAGTTACATACGAATGTAAGTGAATTAGAAAATTTTTAGAAATTTAATTTTATTTAGAAAAAAGAAACCAGAACATGTAAATGTAAAACTCTTTAATCTACCTCAATAAAATTGTTTTATTCCAAAAATTCTTTTATTGTAGATGTGTTTATAAAGGCTTTGGAGTGAATTAGAGATTGGAACGATAGATCAATTTTAATTTGTATCTTTCGCCCAGATAACAAATTTGTAATTAAAAAAGTCAATAGTTCATCAGGGTCATGGATAAAGCTCAAAACTGCAGAAAAAATGGAGAACATCATTGCTATTCTGTAAGGTTCGGAGTTTATTTGACAAGAGATTGCTAAGTTAAAGCTGGGTTTGCTGAGACGCATCATATTCTTTCTATTAATTCGTGAAGAGGGCCCGAAAATGTAGATGCGAAGTTGAATAATATTTGCTTTGTAATTTGCAGTTAAATTTATTGCATGGTAAATTTGGATACCAATAGACTTTAACAAAGCAGTGATCGACACTAAAAAATAAATGACCAAGGCTAAAAAAAATACATAAAAATTTTACTTGCAAAAAAGTCTTTCGTCGCATGAAAGACTTTTTAGACAGCCGATTTCATTTCATGCAGTTACTCTGAATGCGTAAGTACTGTAAGTACAACTAATGATAAAGTAATCTATTATGTTTATTTTGTAACCGTTGAATAAAAGTTTTATCAATTAAATAGAAATATGCCGATGATACACAAGAACTGAATTTTTTCACAACAACTTATGCATGGAGGATAGCTCGTACAGCTTTCAAATGCGGAAATTGAATTGTATCCGGGAAATTCTGATCTTTTTTGAAAAAGAAAACTATATAAGACACGACTCGATAAACATTGAAGTTAATATATATTTTCCCTGCTTTTATTGTTTATTATTTTTTTTTGCGATATACATTTATTTATTCAAACTGAATGGAAGCAATTCGCATTAATTTTTGGTAATATGGTCCGATAAATTCCATCTCTAAACATGATGACAGTTCGTTCTGAATTCCGAAAGAAATGTGATTGATGATGCCATTAGCGCGCACATCTAGCCTGCACATCTTCCAGTTAAGCCCCTTCTTAGTATTTACTTTAATTCATCTCACTTCATATACAGCGTTTCTTGTTCACCGGTTAACCAAACATGATCATCATTGGACAAAATCTTATGGTAAAAATCAAAAACAATCCTAGTCGACTATGAACCAAATCTGGCAAACCTTAATGCAAAAAAGCAACAATTACTACACAAATTCGAAGTGCAACTCTTTCAAAGCACAAATGTAACAGTCAATTTTTACATATTTTTATTAATTTTACATATTCTGAACGAAATCATTGTTTATCCCTACTAAAAAAACCATTTAATCACACGCTTTTTGGTGAACAAATCAAATTCATTTTTGCGTTACACAATACAGTAGAGGAATAAGACGTATTTTCCGACTATCGCAACCTTGTAGAAAGAAAGTGTTGATGAAAGAATATTATTCTTAAAACCATGGCCTACTCTAGAAAAAGTTCCGCTTGACATAAACTTATCTTCAATAAATTCCTGAATTTGTAAGGCTAACATTTCCCGCGTTGTTTCAACATTTTACGATTGCATATAAAATATTTTTACGTACTTCAACTTAAAAGTTAGAATTCATATATTAATTTTAGTAGTTTAGCTTACACTTAATGAAGCGTTATTAATTTACCCTTAAAGGATAAAATTAAGGTCAAATTATTCTACCTAAAGCTTCGATTTATACGACCTGCCAAAACTATTTCCAATATTCTTAACGACATCAAATTATTATTAAAGAAACAATTTGTAGTTATTATGAATTGCAACTTAAATTCGTGTTGAACTTGGCCACTGAGGAACCAATTTTCTTATTTGAACTCCATGTTTTTGTCTAATGAGTAAGGCTCGTCGCATGAACATAAAGCTTTTACCATTCAAAAAAGTTACGAATGATAACTGATAGAAGTTGTATACAATTTAAATAAATTGTTTTAACTACAATACGATACGATTTAAATGGCTTCGAATCCCATGAGCAGAATGAAATCGCGTGTCAATTTTTTGAAGTTTTATATTTTCTTGTGCAACTTCGTAACTTGTAAGTTATAGGGAAGCAAAAATTATTGATTGAAAATTCCAATAATACTTTAATAACATACCAAGGAACCGGTTTCTACACCTTTGCGAACTTGCAAAGCTCTACACTGATTCACATTCAAAGAAAACATTCTTTTCTGAGCATAATAGTGACCGAAAACGATGATATCATCGTTATATTACGAAATCTTACGCTCTAGACTGAAAAATAATCAGATACTGAGTTGCCATGGTTGGGTAGGTCATGGCTGCGGGATTTTGAGAGAATTGATGAGAACTTTTGTTGTAGCATAAGCAAGGAGTAGCGTTACTACTGAAAAGTGCTGATACTTGATGTCAATTCCCGACTTATCGGGATTCAATCGAATCATTCATTCTGATAGCAATAGGACATACTTGTTAAGTTACTGTGAAGTGTGAATTAACTCTTTCTTAAAATGTTGTATCTATGCACAATAACCTAAATAAAAAATTACTTGTAAATGTTTCTGCTCCCACTACATTCGCATGCGTGATCACGTGGTCTGCAGTTATCTAATGTGCGATCTTCACACTCTTGGTCATATAAGAGTTTGTTTTATTTCCTATGATGCCATCGAAAATGTAGTGATAGTCCGATATATTCTCAATACAACGGGATAGAACCCATGCCACTACAATTGGATTTAACTTTGTAAGCTAACGTGGGGGTATTGCGTGATTTTTTTGGGTCTACCCGTCTTGCAGGGCATCTGAGATTCGTATCTACTGATTTCCTGGCTTGAGAATTGTTGTTTTTAAAAATTAAGCATACAGTGTACCAATAATGTCTTCGTAGAATAGCTATTTGAAAATCAAGTGTTAAAAGACAACAAATTGTTGCAAGAAAATTAAAAAAGTTTCAATACAGGTTTATTAATTAACCATTTTCATTTAATTTAGAAACAAAAACTAATCCTTTTCAATAATTTATTACAAACTTATTAACTAATAATAAATCAAAGTCGACAATTTGCCTCCAATGATGTCTTCGTACACTTACGAAACAATTTATAAAAAATCTCAAAAACTAAAGATATATAGATGTAAAGTTTTTGTTAAAATTTAGTTATGTAGCCATTATTGTTAATCACTGCTTTAAGGCGGCGTGGCATAGATTCTACTAGTTGTTTTGTGTAGCTAGGCTCTATTTTCGTCTATTCCTCTTGAAGAGCCTGTTTCAACTTAGATTTGGAACTAATATGATGAGCTCTGATTTTTTCGATTTACTTCACTTACAAGTGGCTTCCCACGAGGTGTGCGAGACTTAAATCCGGTTTTTCGTACTGTTTTGGCTGGGTTGAAGGGGCTGCATACTAATTTTTGGTGCACTTTTGAACGAATGCTTGGCAATCATACGCTTGATTTGTAACCGATCTTTATCAGTGAGATTTGTAAGGCGTCCTGATTTGGGCTTATTTTCTACCCGGCCTTCACGTTTCAAGCAATAGATTACAGACTGGATAGAACAACGGCTCCGGGCGGTAGTTTGGCTATTTCCGCGTATGATTTTTGTTCCCTTATAAGTGTAAATTTACTATGAGCTTACGCTCTTCCAGCGACAAGTATTTACCAGGCATTATTTGGAATCACACTGAGCGAAACTCAAAGTTTAAATTTGTGTCCCTTTGTTTACGTTACTACAAACCGTTATTAGTGGAAAATATGTGATTATGGTCGATAACTATTAGCAAAGAGATCGAAGGGCAAGCAAAAATTTAAATGTACGAAGACATTATTGGAGCCAAATTGTCGACTTTTTTTATTTCTAGTTAATAACTTGGTATAGAATAATCTAAATGGATTAATTGTCGGTTCTAAATTAAATACAAATGTTTAATGAATAAACTTGCATTAAAACTTTTGCAAATTTCTTGCAGCAGTTTGTTGTTTTCTATCACTTGATTTTCAAATAGCTGCTGTACGAAGACATTATTGGTACACTATATATCGGCTTGTGAACGACGATGCACATGTAACACATTGATTTTATTTATTATTTCATAATGTATTTTATGACCCACGACGAACACATTTATCTCAACGGTGTTTCCACATGTTGACTTTGTCCTGTTCAACTAAGATCCAAAGAAAAGTTTAACAATCTTGGTGTTAGATTAAACTTTGCAAGCTTTTTTGAAATCGGATGATTGTATCTTCTTTTTAATGTTATAACTGTTTAACCATTTTGATTCGTTATGATACTTCACAATAAGTTTCCACCATCTTTTGAACGATTAAGGAAATCCCGATGAAGCTTTTGATTGGTAATTTGCAGCAACATAGAACATCTCCCAGACAAAACCTCGCAGTAATATCCAGACGATATCTCATATTTTCCGCAAACACTCCGATGGTCAAGTCCGGGTTTTTCTACCAGGATGGAGATATTGTCGCCTCGTTTTAGACGAGAAAGAACGTCTAGAACCCTAATCGTTTTCAACAGGCAATCAACATGCCGTACGCTGAACAGCGACATCATCAAGCTGTATTGAGCATAACAATCGTTTGAATTGGTTTCACGTTAATAAAAAATTTCACAGATTGCCATTGCTTTGTTGAGTTATTTTGTAATCAGTCAAAGGAAACTTCATAAAATCCGCGAAGCATGTCATGAAGTTAAAATCTAAGTCATCACAAATCTGTGTTATCAGCATCTGATATTTAAAAATCAATCGCCGCCAAACAGATTCCCTTAGGTCTAACAAACAGCAGGCATGCAATTCCAATTTGCCGCGTATTTATGGAGAAAAAGTTTACATGTTAAGTATAATGTAGTTAGTTAACTTCGTAAAATTTTAGCAGTTAGACCATTCAGTTTTGAAATCTATTTTTAGATAACTATATGACATTATGTGGCGGATAGGAGGATGACGACAATTGCTTTTCATTATAATGAGTCGGTGGTACTGTATGGTACAATCAGTGTGCTTGTCTATTGGGTCGACTAGTTTTACGACTCTGTCGCGTATTATCTGTTATACTGTCAATTTCTTTGTCATTGTTTACTGTGTTCTGTAAGTATTAAAGTAAACTTCGTCAAAGACTTCTTAATTTGGCTCTTCACAGGACTGTATTTTTGATTCAAGGAGAGGTTATAATGTGAGGAAGCCATTCACGCTTCCTTACGCGTTTCGTTTTCACATGATTTGTTCACAAAAATTCGCTATCAAGAGTTACCAGATAATAAGCGACGTTTGTCACTTCTATCAATTTTAACACAAACTATTCCATTTTTGTCTGGATTTTCTTATGATGAGAACTGTTTATACAATGTCCGGATTATGTAAACAGACTTTGATTTGGCTTTGACGGAAATGAGCCAGATGAATGAGACTAATGGAAAATTGCTACCTTCAAGTAATGGATGTTAAGATTCTTTCTGTGCTAAATGTATATCAATATATATCATCAGCTTAGAAAACAACCAACTTTTGAAACCACTTACGTTTCACATAGTTATAAAGAATCAACTTTACATCACCAGTAATATTTTTTAAGGTTTGTTTATTTCAGAGCTGATCAAACGCGCCATTGAAAAAAAAATCGTTTGCAGTGTCGAAAAATCCAAATTTCGGGCTCGCATGCGTATCCAAGCCTCTTTAGGGTGAACTGAGCACTTTCTTGACCGATCTTCAATTTTCCCGTTGATTTACGTGTCGTGTATGGTGGTTTAGATGCAATGAAATGCCATTATTTAACAAAATCTTTAAAAAATTTGCAGCTGTTCTTGTCTTTTGCACGCAAATTAATCATTCGTAGCAAAAATATAATTGTTATGAAGGCTAATGGTAACAATGAAATTTAACCCGCCAGCCGTTAAACGGCATACGGCTATGATGTGTGCAAATGATTGGTTATCGTTATGCCTGTAAGTGCGCGTTAGCACAGATATTCGGCGGGTATGAAGTCAATTCTTTCTTGTCTTCCACCAAAGTATTTTTGCCATAATAAACCGCGCGAAGTATTTGCATATAAATCGATCGTGCCAAGGCTGCTTTCGAAATATGCACCATTCAGCTACGTCTAGATGGAAATTCGCTCGGATGAATATGGAGAATATTCTTTTCGCCGAAGTTTTAACAATACTAAGTCTTGACAGCTGTTTTCAGTTTTCAAACGTTAGTTATATATTTTAACTCATATTGTTAATTTGCTTTTCCAAAAACCTTATAGCCTTCATTTTGAGGTTCGCTAACACTATCTGTACTCTTATCATTCGAAGAGCTCATATGATCATATCAACTCGATTATATAAAATCAGTCATTGGAGCCTCTAAATTCCTATGTGTTTTATTTATTTATGACTGAAGTTTGATTATATATGACTGAAGATTTAGTCAACACCTTTTTAACAATATGAATAATCAACGAATGCATCGTAAATATGCTTTACGTAATCAATACATGTACAAACATATCCACACTTAGAAATGAAACAGGTTATATGACTCACTAACGTCGACAAACCTTCGAAAATTACTTTAAAACCTCGATTCTAAAGTCTAGGCGATTGTTTGGTTTCATATAAACGCCATTATATGTGATGGACTGTAACTACAAATTGAGGCAATTTTCAATGATATCATTTTGGATTGTTGCAGTAGTAATATGAGAACAATGTGGGAAAGATACTACCAGATAGAAACTACGAAAACCATCATGTAAAACCAAAAACCAAAATTTCAAGTAAAATCACCATATGACTTCATTTCAAATTGATCAAATAATTGGTAGAATTTTTTAAAACACTAATAAATAACGACGAAGAAGGCCACATTTTATGAACTGGATCTAGAGCATTTTGGAGCTATCGTTGGGTCAATATGCAATTGAAAAATCAATTATTTACACTTTCCCTGCCTGCTGAACTTTTCGTTCAAGCCATTTGGTATTATCATTGTAAAATGAAGATTTTTTTGAAAATTCATTATCCAGTCAATTATGGGCACCTTAATACTTTTGCTGATGCTCTCATTTAATCGTGGGGCGTTTATTTTACTATTTACTATTTTAATTATTGTAAGGCATACGCCAGAAACAAAATAATATAATTGTAAACTTCACGCGGCCTGAACGGGAAGTCTTCAAAAAACGGTCTGACAGGGAACGTGTTAATCATTTACGCCTCTAATAGTGGTCAAAGTGTAAACTTCTTGGTTACTCTAGCAAGAATGTAAATGAGTCAAGTGCAGTACAATTTCAATGTTAAATTATCGATAGATAAACAACTGCAGAGATATTAAAAATAAAGATAGTCCATTAAACAATTTTTCTGTCCACATTTCCCCGAAATTCACAATTCAAACACTTTTCGGCTGTTTTAATGGTCTATGAATGAAAATTTTTGCCGATATTGATTGAACCAGTACTATAACAATGAACCCTATTATATAAGTATTTTAGTCATAATCATTGAACTTCCGATGAAATTTCGCAAATCATATCCCTCATAGCTCTACTTCAAGCCCGAATGGAGCGTAACATTTGAACAGCTGATGCGGCGAAATGAGGTAAATTGAATTCATCAGACGCCCACTGGCAGTCATGTCCGCGGATATAACCTCTCTATTATCTTATAACTTTATACTAGCGTAACTTAAAAAAACACTCAGTCATTACGCTGTGCCTCTATGTAAACAACAGCTTGTTCGATTTGACATTTCCAAGATTGAATTATAGAATTTCGTGAGAATTACCGAATCCTTTCCTTTCCTCTTTTTGATAAATCAATCAAGGTTGAAAAGGGAAAAAGTCGTACTGTTACACATTTACGAACTATCTCGTGTCAACATACATTTTTGAACGACTTTGCTACATGTATGAACCGCACTATTAGCAGCCGCTCGCCACCAGTAAACAAATATTCTAGTAAGTACGTAAGCAGTCCTACTAACAAATGTGAATATTCAGCCATTTGGAACGGTAATTAGCAGCTTTGTCCATATTGAAATGATAGCTGTCTGTTCGACTAAGAAAATATTACGTGTGCAGTTTTTAATTTTCTAGAACTGGAGACAATGAAGGTCTTTAGAACAGTTCTGAGATACAAACGGGCTCGAATGTGGAAGGACTTTTCTTCAAAGTGCAAGAAGAGGCATCCAGCAAGCTCTCGACTTTAATTTGCAGTCGTTTAGACTATGGTGCCACACCTATCAATGGAATGGAAGCAGAATTCGAAATTGTGGTACTTGCGGGGCGATGTCGCCACTCAAAATAAATAAGATGGCAAACGTGTTGGAGCTCGTCCAAGCCGAACGCAACTCGCATTGATGTTCGGAATGCAAAGAAAGTAATTTATTTTTATGCTTTGTGCCTATTTATTTATAGCCTGCTGGTATCAAAAGTAACAGTTCAAAAGCGAGTTGGTCAGCTACGTATCTAGTAAAAATTCAATACATTACCTTACCAACACTTGACGAAGCAAAATGTTACGATTATATGTACGTCTAAGTTAATTGCAAAAGGATTTCCAACTCACCAATAGGCATCTTGTAGCTTTTATTAACTTTTTAATTCACACGTTAAACCTGTAAACACTGCGCTCTTTCCACTTGATTCGACACAGACCGCCACTAAACTCTGGACACGTCTAACAAACAACTAACAGATCTTGTCTGCCGGTCCGCCGCTTATAAAAATTCTAAGCAGAAAAATTACTAAGACGATGTACGAAATGCGGGGAAAGCAGGCAACATGACGTCATTGTTGAGTCAGATACGAACTTGGGTACACTTCTATTTTGCGCGCACTGAAAAGTTTTAGGAATGCTGTGCTTTGAACTTTTGTTGACATCATCCGCAAATATAAAATTTTTGGTGTGTTCATTAAATCAGAAGAAGTTGCTAAATTATGATTCATTCTATGCTTTTGTTTCACCATTGCAGAAAGCTTTCATTTGCTTCAACGCAAAGCTTTCTTATATGGGAATTGCAGCAAACGACGTAAGGAGTACTAGCCTCTGATCTCCTGTGATTTTACAGATAGCATGTGGTCACATTTTTCATGGCTGTTCAAAAAGGAATTATTAGCTCTCTCAGTAGTCTGATATCCTGCAATTTTACATATATTCATTGTAAACTTTGGACTTTTCATGATTTTCACTTTTTTCATGGATGTTTAAAATTACTTTTTTCTGCTCTGTCATTTATTAACGTTGTGAGGTATTCATTTGAAGTTTCAGCTGGGATTTTGAGGATTTTCATGCGTACTGCTCGGAACTTAGACCATAGATAGCCGGGCGCTCTCCATGACAGTTGATACATTTAGTTTTTCTTCATGCGGGTCTTTGCAGGCTGAGAAGAGGTGGGATTCATCACATTTAATGCAACTGCTAGGGCATTGAGCTGGTCCGTTGGACTAACTTTGCAGTCAAAATTGCAGATTGCATTAATGACGTAAATTTCCTTCTCTGATTTCGAAACGAGCTCCATGACAAGTTTGAAAGACTCATAACTCAGTTTAAGGTAGCATTTTCCTTCGGTTCCGTGAATTCGTATCTGAATACCAAAGTATACTCGTTGGTCTAAGAGCCAGTGTTCCGCAGACTAAGAGTACAGTAGCAAATTTCATATTAATGCCAGGTATACTATTTCACCTACCGTTGGTGAAATGGGGGTTCACTATTCCCATCGAGGGTTCCATTTAGCGTGCCTAGAAGTCGAAAGGCATAAATATTGACTTTCAAAACGTGATCGCAGCATGTCTGCCGTTTTGATATCTTTTGTCTTGTTTGTGTAAACATTGTCGAGTATTTTTCTTTATCTTTTTTATTGTTAGTTTTCCATATGATTTGATCTATAATGTTGATCGGGAACCCGTTTTTTCTCGCTGTTTCTTTTATATAGTCTTTTTCTTTATTGAATTCATGCTCCTTCATAGGTATTTTGATAAGTCTATAGATTATTGCATGGTACGCTGCCAAATTATGTTGGTAAGAGTGTTGGGAATCCCACGTAATCGTTCGTTGAATACTTGTGACTTTTCTGTAGATTCTAAATTGCAGGTTAGGGCCTTCCCGCTTAATTAGAACGTCTAAAAAGGGGAGTTCATTGTTATTCTCGACTTTGCATGTGAAGTGAATGTCTTTATGAATACTATTGATCTTATCCAGTATTGCTCCTATTTCATCCTGGTTTACAATCGCTATAACATCATCTACGTATTTAAGCTATAATCGTGGCATTATTCCAAGATTATCCATTTTTTGCTCGAAATTTACCATAAAAACTTCATTTATTAACGGTGAAAGTGGATTTCCCATTGCCGTGCCAGCCTTGGATTTAAAGAAATTTCCCCTGAATGTGAAGGTCCCGATCAACATTATAGATCAAATCATATGGAAAACTACCAATAAAATAGATAAAGAAAAATACTCGACAATGTTTACACGAAAGAAGACAAAAGGAAACAATAACTAGACGATAATTTCCCTATTCTGACCTCACAATGAAGATAAAAAAGATATTGAAGAAATACGGCATAGAGGTAGTTACATCAAGCAAACATATACAATTGAAAACAATATTGGGAACAACGAAAGACAAGAAAACCAAAAACGAGGTCAGTGGCATATATAAAATAACATGCCCCCGGTGCTCCAAAACCTATATTGGCCAAACGAAAAGGCTGATAATGATGAGGTTAAGGGAGCATCTCAAGGAAGCTGAATCAGCATCGAGGTACAATAGGAGTCACGGGCAATTGAAATCGGCTGTAGCTAGGCACATGTTGGAGGAAAACCACAGGATTGGAGATGAAAACAAAAGTGTGAAGAGTTTTTTCATAACAAGGGAACCCCCGCAACTGAGATTGAACCATGACCTAGGTAACAACCACTCACCTCTAATGGATATGGTAATTAGGAATCGAAGGAGGTAGATCAAAGGTGCAACGGATGAAAACACCGACAAAAAGGAAAAAAAAGGATTTTATTACTCAATGGTAATACAATTAGGTTTAAGAGCTACATATATAAAAAGAAAGTTGTCTAATATCAAATTCGTTAGTTTAGCACTGAGGAAGGATTGAGTGTGCAATCCGAAATACCGCGGTGTCTGCAATAAAGAATAAAAATAAAAATAAAACAACGAATCAAAGGAAACGTGTGTCTTTTATTTTTTAAATAAAAAGAAAATTTATTTCGCCTTATTCATGATACTTGTATTATTATTATATACATAGATTTACAAAAGCAGACACAAAGGTTGGTTCTAACACGCGGGTAGACTACATAATACTTTCGCAGTCGTGCTAATGGAGAAGCATGATTTCGATTCTCTGACTCTCACTGGAGAACACAGGAATTAAGTATGAATTATTGTAAATAATTTTTTTGATGGAGAATTTTTGATCACACGAACGTCTAAAGTCGTGCTTCCAGCATAGCTGAACAGATGGTCTAAAGGCGACAACGGGGAAACAGTGAGACCAACAAAAATATAACCGATGAAACAAATATTAAGAAGCGTGGAAAACCTATTGGGCAGGCACTGCTAAGTAAACCCACCGTCGGTAGATCCTATGAGGATGTCTTGCGAGAAATCAAGGAAGCGGTAAAACTGGAAGACATACAAACTGCAATTAAAGCTATACGGCCAACTGGGTCAGGTGATCTTCTTGTTGAGTTGGGACCAAATGCAAATAATAAAGACGCGGTCCGTGAAAAAGAAAAGTTCTCGGAGAAAAAGCAACTGTAGCCTCACTCGGCCATATGGTCATACGCGAAAGTAGAGACATTGATTGAGTTACGGATTTGCCCGGAATAGATGACGCCGTAAAACGTGATTTTCCTGTACTGAGTGAGACGAAAGTTACGTTGACCAAACCAAACAATAGCGGTCAACGCATGGCAATAGTCGCCCTCACAGAGAGTGAAGCACAGCAGCTATTAAAGAAGGGCTACATTAGTCGGATACCGTGAAGAGCGATTCATTCCTCTTCAGTGTTTCAAGTGCCTTGAATATGGGCATACCGCACGGGCATGTAATGGAACTGATAGAAGCTCCTTGTGCTCCAATTGCTTCGAGACAGGGCATAAAAAGAAGGAGTGCACTGAACAGGCACACTGTGTTCTTTGCCTGCAGTATGATCCGAGATCAGATGATTTGAAACATATCCCAGGTACAGGGAAGGGTCGGGTCTTCTAAGAACCCCTAACTAAGGCTAAAGCGCTTCTGCAGTGATTCTCATCCTTCAAATTAAACTGAATCGAAGCATAATCGCCCAAGGTATACTCGAACAGTTTGCGAGAGACAGTCAAGCCGACTTGTTGCTCCTCAACCAGCAACATCGCACCACACATTGTATTCTCACGAATTCGGTACAGCTGCCATTTGGGTTCAGAACAGTGCTCACATCCATGAACAGGGCCGTTGGCCAGGAAATTGTTTCGATTGGGTTCGATGTTCGGGAATCACACTCTTTAGTGTCAACTCAATACTTTGGAGAACGCTGTTTCGGCCATGTGCTCGTGGGAGATAACTTCAACGCTAAGGGAATAGAATGGGACATACCTCAATCAGATACTCGGGGCAAACGGTAGCTATGCAGGGGAGCGGACGACCTGCGGCGAAAATGTGGTGAACTCAACTATGAGAATCATTATCCGTCTGCAGGTCTTCCAAGTCCCTACGAAGACCAGGTCACCGCAAGCTGCCAGTATACTGGTGATTACCTAAAATTGCCGAAAAATGAAGGACACAATGTGACACAAACTAACAAAAGGCACAGCGAGCTCGGACCCGGAAGAGGCATGTACCCGATCAAGGACAGAAAGGTTCTAGGACCAGATGGGATTCCAGCTGAGGTGCTACAGATGGTCTTTCACTTTTGCACTGACTTGCTCCTCAACACGATCGACGCATGACTGCGCGAAGGGGTGTTCCTAGAGTGCGTGATGGTGGCGAGGCTTGTGCTGATTAGTAAGGGGAAAGGGAATTGCGAATCGCCAGCTGCATACCGCCCACTGTGTATGTAAGATACGGCCGGAAACGTTTTCAAAAAACTAATCAAAAAAAAATTTAGTTAATCAACTAAAAAAACTTGCTGACGTGAGTTGTGCTGTCGAGGACGTATCTCCACGACAGTGTGACTTCAGATTAGGTTGCTCTACCATTGATGCAATCGGAGAAGTGGTGAGCGCAGTTCAAGTTCGAGGCATACAGCATTTCCCAACCCCGGTCGTCGTTTAATGCATTTAACTGCGCTATATGGGTGGATATTCTGGAAGCGCTTGAAAAGTGTTTTACTTAAAAAATGGGAGCTCTATATAAATGCTTCAAAATTGGAAGCAATATGTTTCCGTAACCTTAGCAAGATAGGATGCAGATCGGTTGTCCAGTAGAACAAGTCGATACAAGTGAAATAGATTATTCCGATAGATTATTATATTCAAATAAATAAAAAAATAGGTATATAGACATATAGAGACAAATATTATTCCTCAGCTGACTTGGGGCCTACATGTCCTCCGGTGGCACATAATCTACGCAACGCTCATATATAGGGCGCGCAATCAACTGGTCCGGCCTGAACATAGAATGATGCTGTAAGTTGATGACGCATAGAAGGATGTTATTGCATGGTGACTAGATAAGCCGAGGGAGCGTTTAACGACATATTTCGATAAAACAGATCACGTATGATCTCTCTAGCGTATTTGACCATTAACTCACTTTCTTAGCACCTGATTCAATCATATCATTGAGAATGAGTTTGGTTTGTATTTGCTGAATATTTACAAATGGTCACGAGGGCATGTTCATTATTTGGTCGAGTTTGGACCATATAAGGTTTTTAGTGCCGCATTGTATGTATCGTGTTCAGCAAAACTTAGGGTTGTATTATGTTGGTGCAGATGAAATGGCCGATTTAGTAATAAATTTTTAAACAGCTGAAAACTTTTTATTAAGATAATTTATTTAACCACTAATAGATGCAACACACTTTTCTCAACGAGATATAAGTACATTTATTCCAGTTTTGTAGAAGTCCGAGTTTCTAGTTTGCAGTTCTCGAATGCAGTTTTGACAACAGCTTCATTATTAAATCTTTTTCCTGTCAAAAAGTGATCCAAATTTTTAAAGAAATAGTAGTCTGTTGGTGAGATGTCTGGTGAATATGGAGGGTGAAGAAGAGTCTCTAAGCACAACTCGTTTAATTTTTGGACCGTTGTTCTCGTTACATGAGGTCGCGCGTTATCATGAAGCAGTATCACTCCATCCCTGTTGACAAGCCTAGGTCGTTAGACTATCAATTTCTGATGCATTTCATTCAGTTGAGGACAGTATTCCTCAGGATTGATGGATTCGCCAAGTTGCAGGAACGAAAAGTGTATAACTCCAGCTACAGACCAGCAAACAGTTACCATTATTTTCTTTGGATGAAGGATTGGTTGCGGCATGTGTCTTGGCACATCATCGGCATCTAGCCAGGCCGATCGGTTGACGATTATCGTATAAAATCCAGTTTTCATCGCAGGTCACAATTCGGTGCAGGAATGGTACCTTGTTGTTGCAGGAGAAAAGAGAATTTGAAATTTCCATTCGACAGGTCATGTTTTGCTCGGTAACATCATGCGGAACCCATTTTTCAAGCTTTTTCACTTTTCGAAGTATTTGCAAGTGGCGAGAAACTGTCGAATTTTGAACGCCTAATTTCTTGATAAGATTCCTTATGGTTTGGCGGGAGTCAGACTCCACTAATGCACGCAGCTCATCGTTATCGATCGATTGTCCTGGGTGTCCACGTGGTTCACCTCCAAGGTCCATATCTCCGGATCAAACTTTTTCGAACCACCGCTGAGTGGTTCGTTTGCTAACTGCGTCAAGCCTAAATGCTTTGTTGATATTTCTCGTTGCTTCCGTTGCGTTGTGCTCTAATTTAAATTCGTATAGTAAAAGTAAACGTTTTGGCTTCACTTCCATGTTCACTCTCTCTTTTTTGTTTTTATGATCAATATGAAGTGCAAAACATTTTCTTTTTGTTTTTATGATCAATATGAAGTGCAAAACAGAAATGGCTCCATGAACCAAGGTAGCAGTATTTACACTTCAATATGTCATATCATTTGCACCGCCTTGTGCCAACATAATACACTAAAATTGAAGCCAACTTTATTTCATTACTAAATCGACCATTTCATCTGCAGGAACCTAATAGAATACGTAGATGGTTTCTCTCTCGAACTTGTTCACAGTTTCCTAGATAGTGGGATTCAGGAGATTTCCACCCAGGTGATTTTCTCACCGTTCTTGCAAACATTACAAGAGCGTAACATAAGGAATTCTTCGTCACGTGGAGCTACGACTCTTTGTTTTGTGGTCTGTTGGTGGGTGGTTCAATATTAGTACCAGCACCTGCTAATTAACCCAAAGTTCAAAAACTTCGAAGGTCGATGAGCAGCTGGATGCCGCTTTTCGTTCCTCGCTTTTGTAGTTTTCGATTCTGCTGGGATTGTGTGAATGGTTGAGTAGTGGGGACGCGTAACTGCCCAGTGTTGAGAGTTAGTTGCTCGATGATCGATATATAAGAAGGACCAATTTCTATATTACGTTAGTTAGAACTAATAAGATGCCATGTGTTTATTAAATAAAAAGTTTGACAATAAAGTGAAGTAACAGTTGATTAAACCATTGTTTACTTTATTTAAAACCTATAAATACAACCGATTCCTAAGTGTAACGCGGTCTGGGCAGTTGGACATATTAGACAGATGGCCTGCGCTCGTACATAGAACGCAGTATACAAAAGAAATTGAGGGATCTGTTGTTGGGTCCGCGCACGATTTAGCAATGATTTGAGAGCAGGGTGTCCCCGAATGATCTTCCCCGCAATCGACACACTTCTCGCTGTAGCCCCAGTTGACGTCAAAATGCCTGAAGCGCTGGGATTCGAAACATTTTTTGAGTTCTTCTTTTCCAGGTTTTCCCCAACAGCTAACTATAAACTTAATTTTTATCAATGTCAGTAGGTGTAACTCTGATGTGAGAGGTACCCTGAAAAGGTTGAGCACTATTTGGTTCAGCCACGACAAGGCTGATCAAGGGAAATGTTTTCGCCAGGAATTGATGTTTTATACCTTTAGGGATCTGTTCCTCATAAAATAAAGAGCGAAAACCTCTCCGCTGGTTTACTTCGCGTAGCAGGAATAAAGGTGCGATCACCAATTTTTTTTCCACATGATTTAACGTGATCTACAACTGTCTTTTGGCAGGAGTCTTATATGTATTTCATTAATGTTTTGCAGTTTCGATTAATGTTTGCATTTTTGCAGTTTTGCACTCGCAAAAATGGTTCAGAAAGATTTTTAACGAAGATTGGGAGTAGCCTATATGATTTTGGCCTCCTGCTATATTCAAGGAGTGAGGTGCTAGTGAGGGGAGAAATAATTTCGAATATGTTAGACCTTATGTTTTTACCAGTGTTATTTATAATTTTTTCAGGTTTACATACAAGTTTACCCGTCGCAACATTGCAACGTTGCGCGACGTTGTTTATCGCTGCTCAAATTTTATCTTTTTCGTGGTCCCGCCTTTGCCAGAAAGTGCAATGTCTGTTCATGGGGTAGTTATGCATATATATATAGGCCGGGGTTCCTGCTTGATTGGCTGATTTGCAGATGAGTTAGTGTCCGTTTGATCACCTCTTTTATCTGCAGTGATAACTTCGCATTCTTCGGTTGTGCTTACAGTTTCTGGATTCCTGAAAGTTGCGTAGTATTTTTTTGAATTATCCGTTTGCCCGCATAAGAAATCAATGTCCAGAAGATTCCGTCGGCCATTGTCGAAATGGCACATATCGAGACTTATAAAGATTAAACAAAGTCATGTTATACTGTGTGTATTTTCCCGCATATAGAAATTAGATTTTGTTTTATTTAACATCAGAAAATAATTGACACTGAGAAAGGAGCAACTTACTCCCAAAATATATATCTGTAAAAAATTAAAAACAGCATTTTGGAAAATTTGGAAAATCAAAAAATAAAATCTAACCAAATTCATGTTCTCAAACAACCCTTTGGGATACATGAAAAGGAGTATCTGCATGAACTCATCACTCGCTTCAAATGACATTTCAAACGAGCTTAACCAATAAATATAGGCCGAAATACAATACTGCGTGACGGCTATACGTGAGCGCGATGCGATTCTCCCTCGTCGTCACCCAACGCATTCAATTTACAATGCACGCGATGCGGGGAACAGTAATGTTAATATGACAAATGTCAAATTGGTGACATTTTAAATGAAATTTGCTGAAAATTGTTTTTGATTTTTTAAAAGTTTTAAATTTTGAATGCTCCTTCGTTTAGCAAATAAAATCCTTAACTAGGATGCACGAAATTTTCATTCAAAGCTCATTCATAATAACCAATGTACTTAGAAAGTAATTAAGGCGTTTGAATTTCAAATTTCATTTAAGCGCCATATTGCATTTTACAAACGTCACGCACATCGTTGCGAGGAATTTTCGTTTTTCGAATATTTCCCGCCTCGCATCGACGCATCGCAATCATTGTACGATGTCGCATACAAATGCATGTTACGAAAACTGCTTGACATTTGCTGCGAGACTCTCGTCGCGCTCTCGTGTCGCAGTCTCACACTATTGTCTTTCGGCCTATACTTTGTAGCGATTGCCATATGACAAATTAGTGTTAGATTTCACCACTAGGGATGGAGCTATACAAGCGGCAGCGAGAAATTGATCTCCCTCACTTTCCACAGAAACTATCTAGACGCTTGTCAACTGATGTAAAGTAGAAATGTTACTGTAATCAACAACTTGTAATGAAAGAAATTAATACAATACAACTTGTCTTGGTCACAGATGATAAATTATTATTCAATTCTTAAGGTACAAGCAGATACAAACCTAAGCAATCTACGAGGTGTTATTGGAATAATTCAGAACGGCAACTACAAAGGATTAGGCACCTTCACCCATTCCTTATAATAACAATTGATTCTAAATAAATCTTGGGTACGTTCAAGGCAACCTAGCTAATCGTTTGACACATTACTTCGATTTAGGAATAGAGGAATAAGATATAGAGGCGCTAAGCCTAAATTTTTGCCCGGAATCACCAAAATTTACTCATAATAAAACAAGTTCACACATTTTGTCCTATCATCATTCACTGGGTATAAATTTGTGCTGCCCAGGGATACAGGACAATCGGCAACGGGAAAGTTAACTCCACACGAACATCGTTTCCCGAGGCATTAAGCCGCGCCCATTCATTACAATTCTGGGAGGATTTGATTTGCTCGAGCCGAATGTAGAAGGGGAAATTGCAATGTGATGCTGATACCAAGGCTACACTAAGCTGTATGTGTGGCTACCCCTTTATAGAAATTGCTTTTCTAACTGTAATGTTATTTCACTGTCAGATTTAAAAGCGAAGGTTTCGGATTTTGTAAATTTGATATAATTTTTGACTTTCATGAATGAAAATGTTTTCGATTTGGAAATCGAACACATTTTTATTCATGAAAGATAGTTTTTGTAGTTTTGCCTATCACTGGATACTTCATTATGAATATTAGGTGTATGTGTATGTATGTTCTAATCACGCGGAATACATTGAAATTTCGGATCTCATGTTGCATATGACACAAATGGCAGGAAAAAATGGAGTCGAACATTTGAAGAACTAATGAGCGGAAAATAAGATAAGTATAAAACTTCGGACGTTCATGGACACGGGTAGGACCGCTCCTTATCTTATCTATGCGACTGGGTCTCGTGTTCCTATGCCTAGAAGCGGCTTCTGATTTTGGGAATCCCTTCTCCAATGGGAAGGAAGTCCCTTGGTCCACGACGATTTCCAATACTCCAGTATGGCTTCTTACAGTGTCAGCACTGCTCGAGCATATTGTGCCACGCGATTTTTGCGCTCTTTCGCAAGTAAGGCGATGCGCATCCATCGACCTCCGCGATTACCATGATTAGTTTACTAGTAACTTCATATCTTTGCTTCAATTCATGTTTAGTTAATATTTATTACCTTATAATATATATTTATACCAGGGGACAAGCATATAATTCAATGGGTAATGAAGAAAACTTTATCACGTGTTAATCATCTAATGAAAAAAAATTTTTCAGTACTTCGTTTCAATGCATATGTTTAAGTAATGTAAACATTACAAAATGAAAGCGATGAAAGTGAAAATATAGGAACGAAGTTTTCGAAAGAGACTTTGGGAAAAATTAGCCGAACCTAGAACCCTGTCATCGCACCTCAAACAGGCATATAAGTAACAATTTGTACTTTGTCTCTTATTTTAGAAAAAAGGATAAATTTTGGAGGGTGTTTCTTGTATTTTATGTGAATCCTGATCAAATAAGGCGTGATTTAAGGGTAACGAAGTACGTTTGTGTATATCATAGTGAATAAATCCGCCGCCAAGTAAAGGCTCACGGATTGATGAGAAGAGTTCCCCTACGGGAAGTTCTACGAACAGGTACAGGTTTTGGTTTCATTATAAACGAGTAGCGCCCAGGCTAGATTCCGAAGTTGGGGACCAAAGACAATGGCCTGAAGTGCAGGAATGAAGGTAGGTATCATCTTGGTGGCTTAAATTTATCGTGTATTGAATAAATTCTTGAATTTTTCGTCCTCAATATTCAAAATAAATTATTGGTAAATAAAGAGATATTGCGATTGACTTTTATAGCAGGAAGCCATTAAAAGAAAATGTTTCCTAACATAAAATATTGAACAAGCGGGTATTTACAAGACCACAGTATTGAGGCAACAAACAATCAATAAAACAGAGAACTAAAATTTGATACAATAGCCAATCTCACTAAAAGTTCTATGGAGTTGCTCCGAAACTCTGATAGAAAAGGCTGTGTCTTTGTTCCGGGCTTTTATAGATTCGAACGCAAATTAGTGATTTTCCTCATCTGCTAACTCAGAGGCAGATCACAAAAAGCATCGAAATAACATTGTTAATTAGTACAAGTATTAGAAAGTAAATAAATACTGGTTTACTAAACTAGGGTATTGGTTTAGTCAAATGAAGACGTATTAATGTAAACTTGCTTCTAGTGTTCCATTTATAGAAAACTCTGGCAGAATTTCCTAATCGTTATATTTTCAACAAAATATATTTATGTAAGCCTTAATATCAATCTTATATTTACTTCTGTTTTCAACAAATTGCGCTGATTATCTAAACTTAGCAGCATTGAAGCATTGATCTAGGGTAAAAAATGAAATGGGTATGAAAAAGAACATACAACGGAATTTTCAATACAGTTTATGATAAAGGAAACTAATTTACAAAATTTCGCTTCACACAGAATGTAACAAAATATATACAGAGTATATACACATCTTCGGCACTAAACATACAAATTTGCCTATCCCAACTTAGGTTTTAACATTCGTGGCTGCCTTATTTTCACAGTTCTGAAAGTCTCACAAGAAGTCTTATTAGACTTTTTTTCGAATATTTTTATTGAAATTGCTACTCAAGAATGCTAAAGTACCTTTTGTTTTGCTTTATTAAAACTGTTGGACAAAACGCTTACCAAGTATATACCTTTTCATCAAGGATTTTATGGAATAGAAAAAACAATATAGACTTTAAGTAAAGCTTTTGAAATAACAAATATAATCACTTTCCTTAGATGAACTAAAACTTATTATGTACTATATACTAAATAATTTCTAATATTCTTATATGCATTCTCCGTAATCGCTAAGTATAACTTCTATTTTTCCCATAATTTCTTGGAAGTCAGGTCGACGCTTCGGATCAATATGCCAGCATGGTACCATTAACTCCCCATATATACTTTCAGTGCACATTTCTGGCCTTGGTAGTCTGAAAAGGATAATAATTTTTTTTAATTTTTATTTGAAACTTAAATTTCACTAGAATTTAGGAACATACTCATGCGAACTTGTGCTACAGGAAAATTTATTATATGTTCACTTTAACAATATCGTATAGGATTGTTCTAGTATATTACAATTTTAGACTTATATCTTACTCTTTTTAAAAAAAGCCGCGAGATTGATTAGATTCTGTTTCGTTAAGCATTTGTGGGCCAATACTCCTCCAGGAACAGAAAACGCGACCGCGAAGTTTTTTAAACTTAGAGAGAGATCGAAGATTGGCGCATACTATGACTATAAAGCTGGGTAGCAGAACTTTTTTCAGGCGAGCAGTTCAAGAACCTACCGCTACAAAATACACTTTACAATATTTTGTACGCAGTATACGGATTTTTGGGTGCAAAACAAAACGATTCATTAAAATAATATGTTCAACCAATTGTTAATTGAAAAGACTCAAATTCTGGAATGATCATAAAGCGTTGGTTGAATTAGATAGGAGAAATTATTTTAAATTTGCATATTCAGCGAATCTACACTATTTTGAAACTTTACGTTGTTCGCTCAGGCCAATGTTAATCATCAGATGATCATGCGGTTGGGCTGAAGCTAAAAGTTGTAAGAACCTAAATTAAGCAAAAAAATAGTTGGAGTGCAGTGGGAACATCTATATATTTAAGTGGAAGTTTTCATCACTAATTCTCTGAGAAATGTATATATATAAACATGAAGCACGCTTACGATATATCGGACGATGTCTACAGAACTTACCTTTCCCCCTTTTCAAGTTTACTTATAACAGTTGCAACATCGATTTCACCTCCATTGGTAAATTCAGGTGGTTGACCACGTGAAAATACTTCAAACAAAGTAACACCATATGACCAAACGTCGGACTGGAATGAAAATTTGTTTGTGCGGAGAGCTTCTAGCGAATACCTATGAATAGAGATGTAAGAAAATCGGTTAAATAAAATATACTATTTTTCCAAGTGTCGTACTTACCACATAACAGGCAAGTCTCTATATTTGCTTTGGGTATAATAATAACCATTTTTATCAGCAAATTGCGCTAGACCGAAATCGGAAATTTTTAAGCAGTCAATTCCCACAAGTATGTTACGCGCAGCCAAGTCACGATGAATAACATTCTGTGATCGTAAATAAGCCATTCCCTAATAGATTCCATAGAAAAATAAAAATTATATTGATTCGAAGACAAATTCTTTACCTTAGCGATATCGTAAGCAAATCGCAACAATCGTTCATTCGTTAAACGTGGCTTGTTTGCCGACAAATATATTGAAAATGCACCACATTCTATATACTCCATAATAATTGACTGAGCAGTTCCATCGTCGACATGATCCAAAATTTGAACAATATTGGGATGCTTTAGTGTTTGCATGATGCGAATCTCCCGTTTAAAGTCCCGCGCATGATTTCTTTCGTTTAGCGTTTTAATCGCCACATGAATAGGATCTTTTCGGTTTCTCAGTTGATAAACACCTTTAAAAACGAGCCCATAATGCCCTTCGCCAATTTTATGCTCACACGTCAGTTTCCCATTCTTTAATATGAAAACCGAATTCGTCATGTCGAACGCATGATGACTAATGGCAGGGTTTAATTGTGGAGTCCTTTCCATACTTCCTTCACTATCACTGTGACCATTTAGGAATATCTCCTCCGTTGTATCCGAATAATCACTTTCCGAGTGAAGAGATGCAGTGTCATCATCATCAGGTATTTTCGGACGAGCATAATTTGGAGTCAAAGTCTGTTTCGTTGATGATAACCGAGCAAATATAGTTTGCTGCGAAAATCGTTTGTCAGGATCTTTGCTCCATCCATCTTTTATAATTGCCATAATTTGCTGCGGGCAGTTTTGGCACGGCACCGGTATGAGCCCCAGATTTCGATCATATTTATCTTTAAGCTGTCTTAAATCTTCTCGGCTATATTGGGGTGATTTACCCTGTGAGAAAATTTCAAAAACTGTTGTAGCAAATGCCCATAATTCAGCAGCTAAATCCTCTTTGGCTAATTGGGGGTTATCATAGTATTCCAAAGGAATCCAAGGCATGCTGAAATTAATTTGTAATTTAACTTGTCAAAAATATATGATAGTGGACTTACTCCTGCATGCTGTAGGGCTTTGGAAAACCTGGATCAGCTAGCTTTACCAGCAATAAATTCGTCAATGCATTATATTTAATAACTTGAAGTTTGGAACAGCGTATAAATCCGTGTATTATCCTTTTTTCTTGCTGTAACGAAGGACAAAAAACAAGAAAACATTTTCGTTCATTCTTTATGACCATCTGGAAAGCTATTCAATCTATACTAAATATCAATTATTTTGCATAACAATACGATAAAAGATAACGTAAATCTTCGAAAAATGTTTTTTTTTTGCCACACGAATTTTAAAGATCAATATAAATGGTGCACCAAGAAATAAAAAACATAACTTAATTCTCACAAGAACTGAGGTATATGTTCTAGTTTTGATAACTCTTTCTTTTCTGATCTAAAAAGTACGTAAAAATTCAATTGAGTTACCAATACAAGAAAAAGCAAAGATAAAAAAAAACACAAACTTGATTTTGTGTAAATTTTTTGAAAGCGATTATAACCTTCATAAGGTCTTTAATGTTACTGACGTTACCGTGCTACGGGTCAGATTTGACCTGACATTAGAATCATACTGAAAAATGAGTCAATAATAAACAAAAGCTTTTTAAAAGACTATTTTTATTATATATTATAATTGCTTCATGTTTTAATTCTTAATTTTTATATTTTAATTATATATTATAAATTTAAAAAAAAAACTTTACTACATTGTTAGATAAGAAGAAGAAAATAGAAATACTAAAAATAATCCGAAGTACATTGGGTACGTAAAATAATTGTATTAGAATGCCTTTTACATACGAATTTTTTACAATTCACACAGATCAAGGGTGTTTTATTATCTGTTTTAGCACATAGTTGGCAGCGACTTCTTCTGGTAGCCTTTTTAGCCGAACCAGAACTATTTTCCTCTGATTGAGTCGAAGTTGATGGATACATTATCACTAGATTCTCGAATCTTTTTTGCGATTCCTATTGAAAAGGGTGCCCTTGGTAATGTTTTCCCGTTTTTTATAAACGGTGGAACCAACAGCATACCTAAATTCTCTAAATATTACCGTCTTTTTGCTAGGCAATCTTCCTTCCAGCTATTCTAGACAGTCGTTAATAATACAAAAGCATTGTACGCTGATATATCCACTATGTTACTAAATACCACTTGGGGCCATCGTTTTGTCTTCCTTTTGCAGGTATAACAAGAAACAGCTTTATCGAGTGTATCCACGCCACCTTTGCATTTGTTATAGTCTAAAATTATCAGGGGTATTCACCTGCGCGATAACATACTTCTGAACTGTAATGCAATGTGCTAAGAAGTTATACACTCATTTTTTTTGTATGATACGAGTGTAATGTCTTTTGTAAAAGCAAAACATGATGAATACAATGGTCTTCCCTTTCCTTCTGGAGGGGAAATTCTGGAGGTAATTCGGGTTTATTTTTACGCATAGTTCCAACCACCTTGGTATTTTTCAAGCACACTACCTATTTCTTTAACTATGTACGGTTGAATATTCCAAACAGAGCTTGTAGCAGAATCACATAGAACCCAAAATTTTATGCCATATTTAGCTGGATTCGATGGCATGTACTGTAGAAATGGACATGTTCCTCTAAATGCCACAAGTTGTTCATCCACGGTTACGTTTCCAGAAGGATTGTAAAATTTAGGTAAAAGGTCAACCCACTGATTCCACAGATCTCGAAAAGGTGTAAACTTATCCAACAATTGTCTTTCAGATCGAGTTTGTCTATTACCAAACTTTATCACTCTTGATATTTTTTTGAAATTCTTTAGTGGCACTACTGGTCCAAAAATAGGTCTTCCTTTCTCACTTTTCCGCAAGCTTTCAGTGCTTTAATTATTTGACCGAAACACACCAGCTAGTAACAGTAGTCCAATGTATGAAAACAAATCAGTTTCATCAATGTCATTCCAATCATCAGCAAATATACGTTTACCCTCCAAATTACTGTATTTAAAAATAGTGTGTGTCAAAGAAGAAGGAAAAAACAATTGAAAACTTGACTTTTCTTCAGAAGTAATTCTTGAGCAAGAATAAAGGGTCAAACCTGACATCAAGTTGATAATATTTTTCCTCGAAGCTCTTCCACAGACTTATCTGACAGGATCTTTGGAGTACTTTATTTACCCATTCTTCGACATCATTGTGTGAGCATTTCACTTTGATTGTCACTGTCGCCACTCTATCAGACGATATTGTTTCTTCGATGAAATCTTCGATTTCAGAACAGGATTCATTACTATCGGACAGATCGTTCAACACAGCTTCTATTTCACTTTCTATCATTTTTTACAAGTCTTTTTGTTTCACAACTGTAAGCTAGGGTACGCGTTGTTCAACTGAGGTTTGTTATTTATAAGAATGAGAATAATGTGGGTGGAACAAAAGAACATCTTGTTTCAAAAGTTCTGCGAAACATAAATAATTGGCACGATAACAGGGACTCGTGCACATGTTGATATTACTCGAGGTCAATTCTGACCCGAGGGACTTTAGAGTAAAAAAAGTCATAAGTGGAATAATAATAAAATTTTCAACAAACTTATTTCATAAATATGTGTATTAGAGTGATTGATTGAAAGTCACTGCATATCGAAGTCCTAAACAATTTATTTGCTGAAAAAATAACGTTTTTATCTCAAAATTGACCCAAGGACCTTATGAAGGTTAAATAAAGTAACAGCGACGATGAAATGAAACATGTATCGGTTATGAAATTTACAAAAAGTGGCACTGTATTTACGATTAGTCACTATTTTCAATTTTTTCATTAGAGGGAATTTTCTCTTCCCTTATAGCAGATTCTTTACATCTTACATGTCGTACTGAATGGACTGGCGATAGTTTAAGATTTTCTCAAGGAATACTGTAGAACATGCCCAAATGGTTCTGTCTATACAAAAGTATTCCAAATGATGAGCTCGACCGAGTGAATTTCTCGTCTTGCATTCTTGGATTTTGCCTGCAAATATAACATGATCATTGCCCCCAGGACTTGTCTATCATCTTTTTCACAGCATCGAATTTGGTATACGTTGTCGATACTTTAGTTCTGTTTTTAATCCCACTAACCCTCACTCTTAGATATATTCTGGGAAGCCAGTTTACATTGCGTCTTTTTGTGAACTAAACTATACATATTTTTCTGACAAAACTTCTGTTTTTTATTGAATATTAATAATTTATTTAGTATAAAGTAAAAAATATGTTTTTAATGAATACTAACAACTTAATTAATAGGTTTAATTAATATTAATTAATTATGCTCGAAACCAAAGTAATATTAATTAGGCTCGAAACCAAATATATTTATATTGTGTACATTCACAGGAGGCTGTTATAAGTTTTATTTTTGAAATAAACCGATATGAACTGATGTAAACTTTATTAAGTTTGGAAAGAGATGTGTCAAACAAGGGATAGAACCTATAATAGAAAAATTATACCTGACACTTGGACAAATGAAGAGACAGGAATATTTTCATATAAACAACAATTTGTTAAATTCATATTTTGACTATATGTTAGTGTGAACAATTTTGGAAATATCTCGCATGCAATAACACTCCTCAAATGTTATAGTATTTGTATAAAAATCCTTTCATTTGGGTCAGCATTGCTCCGATTTAAAATACTTTTTTAGAGGTAGAAGTAGAGAACGAGTGTTTGATGCCGAATGAAAAAAAAAAATACCAGAGAAATCATAACATTGGAAGAAAGTTGTAAGTCAAGATTTCAACATTCTTTAAAAAGTGCAACTGTCGCACGGCTACAATTCGTTTTGGGATATAAAAATACAGCCGATTTAAATTAAATCAACGAATTTTACTTATAATGTGCAAATTCAATTTTCCAGTCACTTGGTGCGATTAAAGGGATGGCGTCAACTCTCTTCTCCGGGGCTCCCCGAATCCAAATAACTCTATCTCGGACCGTATTGGGTACAAAGCCAACATATTACAATTTTGAAAGTGGTTTTAATAATGAAATGTTAAAAGACTTCATATATTTTTGGATGTATGGAATCTCGTGTAACACATTTTATTGCTTTCTAAGCTTTCAATGAAATGAGAGAATCAACTTTATAGAATTTCCATTTTAAAAATTCATGGTCATCAAAATAAATCTAAAGCAAAGATAATAAGTTTTCATATTGCTTGTTTATTAATAATTTACGTTTCCATCATAAATAGAATATCTAGAAGTCGAAATTACTCACCATATATACTACTGCCCGTACAAGGGAATGCACGGCTTCTAAAAGGCACAGCAATGGGACTGAGTCTTTTTCTTGTAGAAATTTGTTAAGAGGACCGAAAGGAGCATGTTCCATTACTAGTGTATATGGTGTGGACAAGGTTAAACCATGTAGTTTTAAGAATTCTATAGAATACATTTTGCTCCATCGATTTGCAAGTTGCATAAAATCCTGAAACGAAAAAAGTATTCTTATAAAGTTGAACTCAAAGTGATAAATTGTGTGTTGTGCTCACATTAAAATCTCTGTCGAATTTCAACATTTTTAAAGTTACATTTAAATTTGTATGATCAGGCAAAACCCAGTCAGCACGCATTTGAATCATTCGTCCATCTTCACAATGTCGTGATGAATCTAAGTAAAATAAGTTTAAAATGTTCAGAAATAAGAAAACGAAATATTCTGAATTCTTACTTTTGTACCATCTTAAATCAATTTTAGGATCGATTATTTGAACACGATTTCTATGTAAATCAGCCTCGTTAATTTTACTAACAAATTTGTTACTTGTTGCTTGATTCCTCGGCAAGCATATCAATAGGAGTGGTGGTTTGTCTGAAATAATGGTGATTTTCATTATTTTTACTCAATTAAGTTGTCAACTTACCGTATTTGGACATAGGTATACGAAATTTCAAAGAACATTTTGTATCTATGCTATTGATTAATTCTGGAAGTTTATCAAAACTACGTTCACAGCCTTGCATGTGTAAAATCCACTGCTGGGAGTGCCGGGTGATTTTAAACGTTTCAGTCTGTGAGCTGCAATTTAATATTGCGTTTAATTAGAAGTTGATTATTATATTATAACACTTAAGGAGTATTATCAAGAATTCCAAGCTGTAGTAATTTGTTTATCTGTTTAGTTATCTCCGACCAGACTTTAACAACCAAACAGTGGTGTTGGCCTTTTTATTTTCAAGTACCAGTTGTTTTCCTTTCATATATCTTTCATCTCTAATTACATTCAAAAATCAGAATTCAAATTCACACATAGATCGCAATCTAATTATGATTAGTGGTTATTGTCTTTTCAGGTTTCTACTAGCCAATTTAACAAAAAATTATTCTGCATAGCGTCGGCAAATTTCAGTCTTAAGAATGACATTCCCCGATGTGATCAACATCCAACCTAACCTTTACAACGATGGAAAATTATGGCCTTGTATCTCATTGCATATTTTTTCGGCTAATACATCATACGTCTTTACGGATATTCGGTTATTGTCTAGCCTAATTTTCACATCTCATAATCACACACTTCCGTCCTTCACGCCATGAATATTTCACCGATGATTACACTGGTTGCCCGGATTTCACATGTAATATTACCAAGGTTCCCAATGAATCTATTTTTCGTCAACAATAACTTTCCTTTGCAAAAACGATATCATGTGGTAATCAATGGCCTTGCATTTGAATGAATGCTGTAACGCGCCTGGACATTGCTCCTTTATTAATGTCCTGAACACAATTAATGTGAATCGACAGTGCTCAAAATATGAGCGCTTGCCATATTTTTAATTACCGTTTACTAAGTAAATTGAATGATCTTTAGACAAATTTCTTTATTATTTCAATAATTAAGTTAAAAATGTTGCAACCTTTTCCAAATCGTGCTTTCTAGCGGGAATGTTAATTGACTATCAATTTTAAATAATAATGTGGCCGAACATGTACTCCATAATGTAAAATGTAAGTATTGATTTCAATTTTGCATTTCATGCATGAAAATATCGTCGTTTTACGGTTCCTTTATTGGTAATGAAACATATATGTGAAATTGCGAAAACTGATTTACATTAATCATATGCAAATGTAAAATAGATTGATGCCTTCTACCATGAAATTGAAAAGCAACACATTTTACTTTAGTGTTTTTTTTCCTAATCGTTCGGAAATCTTTAAAATGTTAATTAAATTTCTTAATATTCAGGAGAAAGGGATAACTGAGGAGAAAAATTAGCTTTACTAAATTTTTCGGACACGCACTTGTGGTCATGTACGCCGAACCACCCTTTTATATTATTCCTTGGACGAAATGCAAAGTACTGCTTTTGTCCATCTAGATAACACAATAAGGCATAGTCTCGCAGTCTCTTCTTGACCTCATGATAAAGCAGCACTGAATGCTGTATATTCTTAACTGATGTTCAGGGAAATATTATTAATCATTGAAGAATTGGGATTACTTATAACTTTTTGAAATTTGTACAAATTTAACACAAAGTAGGTACTGACGGGTCAATAGATTGCTGGATAGGTTGTCCACTGTTTCAAACAAGCCAAAGTTAAAGTTATATTTCGAACGGGAATGGAGACAGAATGTTCAGAACGACAACAATCTGAAAAAACACTTCATGGAGTTACTAACATTCAGTATGAGAGAGATATTTTATGCAAGAAACAAGACGACATAATATGAATAGCGACCAAAAAAAATGAACAAATTTTTAATACCTCAATAAACAACACAAAAGAAGAAGAAGAAGAAAAAATAGATTACCTTGACTTAATAAAACACAAAAATTTATCATACAAATTTGAGTATGAGATCTATAGGAAACTCATTGCCACAGACACGATAATTCACGATTCGTCTAACCACTCCCAACACAATGAAAACGCAGCAATAAGGTAACCAATAAAAAGACTGGAGCTGACACTTCGTCGAGATGAAGGCTACGCTTAGCTTTGGAATTATAACACAATGTACACGATTACAGAAAACAATGGACACAAAGAAAGATAGAAAGAAAGATTGACAAAAAACGCAAAAGCAGAAAAAGAAGAAGAAAGCATAGACAACGTTCACATACACCGGGAAAGCAACTTGCAAATTAGCGAATTTATATTTTTTGAATCACTGCAGACTTTAAAATAAGCAGTAGTTAGGGACAAATATTACGCATAAACACAATAATAGTTATAAATTAACTTGTGCATACTTAGATACCTACAATGGTCAATCATAACGTAAAATTAGAACAAGATTTCGTCAGCACATAAGGGACTGAAAAGGATACGGAAGTCGGGCGCAACTAAGTACAACTTTGCTAACCACATGATCAGCAACAATTTTATACAAACTCAAGTTAGGAAAACAGTGAATACATGTAAAACATAAAGGACGACGTATGAACTTACTCGAAAACATACAAACAAAAAACATTTGACGAACGAAGGTAAACGAAGTGGCAAGCTCTCAACCGTACATAATCTTCGGGCCGCTAAAATAACTTTACAAAAATCAAAGGCGATATCGCACAATGACAGTGACACTATGACACTACCCATAAAATTAAGACCCGATCCCTACCTACTTCTGTAAACGACGTATGGATGAGGGAAACTGTATTTACGTTCGGGAACATACAACAATGAATTACTTTTCTGGAAAGGCAAATTTACGTGATTAGAAAAAATTGTACACTTTTGCTAATTAAGTGAATTTGCTTGTTGGGTGAAATTCACAATGAAATAGTTGTGTTGTTCTAATGAGCGCAATCCAATGATGCGAGCTCGAATGGAAAGCTCGAAAAGAAGCAACAGTTCAGAAAAGAACAAGCAGTTGTGAAAGAGTAGATGTTTTCTTAGCAGGATAAAATAAAAACAAGATTCCATAATTGTGCGGACGGTTGTTCTTTTGCTTTGATCACGTTAAGCAATATTATTATACCCTAAATCATTGAAGGTAATGTAGCTTAATTATGCGCGATAGATAGTCAGCATTTGATATTTACAACATATGCACATTGTTATATTCTAAACCTGATCACGTTGTTCGGTCAATGAATAACAACATGTTACTCCCGTGTCCCTAACTGGAAGTCATGGGATTTCACAATATACTGTTATGGTTTAATGTTATAATACACTTTCAAAATGGAAGTGATTATCACATTATGATAAACAAGAAAAGCTTAATGTCAATCGAGATACTATGGAGATGTAACATAAAGCTTGAACTAAATATTTTTTTCGACATACGTTTTCAAATAATAGAGCTTCATACATACGACGGAGCGTCTTATATAATTTTGACATAAAAATATTTACTTATAACAATATCCATAATCCATAGCACAAAGAAATTTATTATTTTACATAAAAATGTCTTGTTTATTTCTGTGCATGTTTTTACTTGATTACTTCCAAATTATATCATTTGTGGTAATTACGCATGATATTGTGCTAAGTTTGTTTCTGCTTTTCTGAAACACTTATGACAGTTTTCGGGATAAAATTATTTTGTCATATAATGATAAATTTCTTCCTACAAACCATTTAAAACTTCGTATTGTCTGAGAAAGAGTGAGTCTATAGGAGCGCGGTCGCCACCAAAGTTGCCAGTCCATACACATATCAATCCCCGTTAATTTGAGTATTGAAATTACAGGCGTGTTTTTATTGCATTGTCGTCAAAGATGACTTTCTGGGGTTGATGAACAGAGAATGCTTATCAAGCTTAGATAAATAATAATTTTTTGACTGAAAAGGTTATAAAGAGCAACGAAAATATCAGCTAAATGAAAATACAATTTTGGGTATACAAACTCCCTTTCAAAGTGCATGCTGATAATTCATCTTTCTTGTATACTCCAGCCTCACTAAATTTTGTTTGAAAATAGCAATGTAACTAGAATAAATCACTGGAGTCCCGTTGGATTTTGAATTTGTTTTCAGAGTTACCACTTGCAACAAGTTACCCTATCATTCCACCTGTAGACAAGGTACCATGTTTCTATTTTTGGTAAACACCCATTCTCGCAGAACGTCATTAAATATCTAACAAAAAGAAGTTTCCTAAGCTTTGAAAGTTCATATTTTAATCGCAGCAGACCTGAGTGCCTACCGCAGTCAATTGGAACTGAGACAATTGAGCTAAACAAATTCAGCCTATAAGCTGAATATATATTATAGCTGAATATGTTATCACCTAACTTTATATATCAGGGTACACCATCAATATAATATCACCTGAATATATTATCACGGTGTTGTATCCAACATAAGAATCTCGAATAATAAATTTATAGAGAAATTTGAAAAATGTCATACAGAAATGGAAAATTTTATATTTTCTGGCGAGTGTCGAAATACTTACGCCTAAGTAGTAGTTATATTATATCTTATTCATGATTCGAACGGCATATTATATGAGTGCGCAGGGATGGGGTTGAGGATGGTTGTCAATTTTATCGTAAAATTTCGATTTCGGTCAAAGATGCAGGACTCCTTCACTTCGATAAACTTTTCAAGAAATAGTTTTTTAACTGAAGAGGCCTAATAAGGTGGACCACCAGCTAGAACTACTTGAATTCGGACCCAAATTCAATTTGCTGTATAGTTTTTTGGCCAATGACCTTGCGAAGTCGAGTATGTAGCACATTTTAACCAAAATTTATTTATCGGGATAATATTTTCTTCTAAGTAACCTAATTAATTCGATGGCTCCACAATCTTCCTTGCAAAATACAGAGAACTAACGAAAAACAAGGTACTTTCTGGTTTTTGAAAAACTATATCATTAGCGGTCTTCACATCGTGAAGGGAAACTTAAAATCATTAATTTTAAAGCTAATCTCTGATTGTTTTTACTGTTTATTATTAGTAAAATGATATAAAGTAATGGTGGACTTGTGGACAAATAAATGTAAACGCCTCAAGACAGTGGCATCATAAGCAGTATGAACCAAAGTATATTATATCTGAGAAAATGTAGAATAAAACATTCAATGCAATTTTTATAAGAGACTAGATGAAAAATAATACCATCATTATCTTCATATCATTATTATCATCATAAAATGCAGTAAATAATTTACTGGATGTGTGCAAAAAATTTTCGGTTTCTCATATGGATTATCTTTCAATTACAAAACAAATTTTTGGCCCCATCTGCCCAGCAAGTAGCATTTTGGAAATTGAAACATTTCAACTGTTGTTTAAGCACTTTCGTAGCGAGGCGGCTTCAACATGTAATGCGTGATAAGCATCCTGAAATGTCAATCATCATCTTTTATCACGGCAATGCGAGACCGCAGACATCTGTGGTTACCCAGCACAAATTAACGGGGATTGGCTGGGAAGTTTTACCTCACCCAACATATTTTCTCGATCTTGCTCCAACATTATCACTTGTTTCGGTCCATAGAAAACTAGCTGCACGGAAGGGATTATAACAATAATGAACATTTTTGCTCAGGTCTAACAAACTCTTTCAAGGGTAAGGAGGGTAGGGTAGGGTAGGTCGATAGATAATAACGGTGATTATATGTTAGATAACGTTTAAATGAATCAATGATTAAAATAAGAAAAAACAAAAACTTCTGCACACACACACATATATAACTTTGAAGCCCGTCCCATCATTTCATTTAAAAATGCCTATTGCCTATCTAATTTTAAAAATCAAAATTTAACGAGTTCTACGTATTGCTTGAAATATAGCCTTACAGGTAATTTATATATAAATAAATGAACATAAAAGTAATTACCCTTTAGTATTGATATCAATGAAATAAGTTTCGTATTTTTTTTCGCATTGACGGACAATGCAACTGCCCTCTCGATTGTTCTTTTCACGTATCGTTGCATATGAAAATTCACCGCTGTAACGTAAATAAGAATTTATGTTGATGTATATTTCCACTTTTTTATTACAATTTACCCGATCGGGCCGTGGCATTTCAATTCTTTCAGCTCTTGTAATGAGGGTGTTAAGAAACCTGTACAAAGATCTTCAGTCCATTTTACACTCAGTCTGAAAAAAATAATGAATTAAATATGAATTTTAACATATTAAATGTAATACTGTATATATTGTTTACCTATAATATCCAGCTACGTATGTAATGAAAGATTCCAAGTCAGGTATATTATTAAAATACAATTTGAAACCATTAGGATGTTCACTTAATTCCAAACTTATGACATCTTCTGATTCACGACACATCGAGTAAATATCTTCAAGACGTGTTACATGTTTCCACTGAAATGAATAAATGCCAGTAGTGCAATAAATTGATAACTATTCTTCGTTTTTAATTAAAAAAAAAATATATATATAGGAAAGAAGAGAAGGATCACACATCAAATCATCATTTCATTTCTTCATTTTTATAAACTGTGCATTGCAATGCCCTTTCAATGGTAAATTCTAAAAGAACACTCAATTTGTATTTCTTATTGAAACTTCATATAAATTATTGATACTTTGCCTATTTAAAATACCAATTAAAGTTAATTAGTAAAAACATTCTTATTCAATTCGTTCTTTTAAATTTTCATCAATTTTTTTCTATCTTCTTTTATTACCAATAACTTTGGATTAGTATATTTGGTCTAATTACTTTAACAGGTGCCTTAATAATAATCTCACCCTTGGTGAGAGTATAGCAGTATAGTTAAATCTAAAGCAAATTTATCAAAGGTAACAGTTTTTCTACGTCGATACGCTATCATTTGCGACAAGAGAATCGAGATGGAATAATGAATAATGCTTGATTTTGTATCTGTTATGTCGCCTGCATTGAGTAAACGATTCTTCAGCTTCCATGTTCCTTATTTTTAATCAAAACTAAGGTATTATCAATCTGATTTCGTTAAAATTTGCAATTGGTTCGTATTTGTATATAACTTTAATATTCATAGAGAAACTTCATATTTGAAAGCTTTTCAATGCGACTTTAAATGGAGAGCATTACCTGGTAAAATCATTACCAAGATTACCTGAATTCATTTCGTACATAGAAAATATTTCAATAAATATTTTGGATACTTTTGTACACATTTCCTTGGCAAAATTGAACTTATATTTCAAGTTAATTTGTTTTTTTTACTAATCTTTAAGCTATATTAATGCGAAATTTTCTTCAATTATTAAGAGTCTTCACCAAGCCTAGGCAAATATTTAAGGAAAATATTTTAAGAAAAAAATTCATAGGAAAATTTTTTAAATGGAAATTCAAAACTTGATGCGATATTTCCATGAATGATCAATATATAACTGGACAAACCATAGATGATTCTATTTTAAAAACAATTTCTAATCAGCCTCTAAAATTCCTTCGATATGAGAAGAAGCAGTTGTTCCTATTCCCAAGGAAACTACGATGACTTTACGCTAAACTTTCAATTTATCCACATCACTTTTTCCTTGTGAGAGTAAGGTCTTTGAATATGTCATCAAAGAGTAAATCTTAACTACGTATAAAGATAAAAACATAATGAGCACCTCACTGTTTGGCTTCGGCATGGAAAAATCAACGTCACATGGTCTTATCTATCTGGCTGATGAAATCAGCGCTAATTTCAGGAATAAACTTCTTACACTCGCATGTTATATTGTCTTCACGTTGGCCTTCGAAATTGGAATTCCAAGAAATATCCATTAAATGCAGATATATAAATGAAAACAAATCTTATTTGTCGCGCACTTTTCCGGACGAAGATTCCAAGTAAAGTGCAACAAAGTTCTATTGGGATAAATTAACATAATTGCTGGTGATCCATAGGGATCTGTCCTTGGGCTCATTTCTTTCAACATATTCATTTAAAACTTTCCTGTCGACATACACAATAATATATAGTCGTTTTTCTATGCGAATCATGCGCTACTCTATGTTATTGGAACTCCTGCCGCTTTTTGAGGTAAATAAACTGAACGACTAGGTAGTAAGCTTTGTAAATTACTAAAATCAATGGAATCCTATATAGAAATATATGTTTGAATGAGTGTACGTATTAGGTTTCCACAAGTTTGTGATAACATAAGCAATTTAGGAATCACTATCAACAACTAAATTGCCAGTTTACTAAAAGCAAACTTTGGCTTTCAAAGACCAAAATCAAATACTTCTCTCTAACAGATTACACGGAAAATATTATATAGATGTTTACTGGTTGAGGATGGCTATAGCCAATTAGACTCATTGGTCTATAATGGGTCATTTGGTTAAAAAACTTGCTGCAGAATTGCTGGACAACGGAGAAGTGATGAAGCAGATCATAAAAATAAAAACAAGAGTTATTGGCAAATTTGGAGATCCAAATCATGCTCGACAATCAATGCCTAAATGAAAATCCAGAGAATAGCCCATCGAAAAACTTATAACAAAATGTCGCTGGAACAGATATAACGTCCACGCAAAAGCCGTTAGGAAATATCTATCGCTAGTCCTGTGCTTCTTGTTACTGTTGGGATTTTTCGTTTTTCTCTTTTGGCAGCAAGTAATAAGCGTAAAATTTAACTTGCAGTATCTAAATAATTTTTTTTTCCCGGTTGGAGTTTGTGCGGAGAGCATGCCTTAAGCGATTAGTTTCATATGCCATTTTGATTGGAACGTTGGATGAGATAGAGCTTGAGGGTTAGCGGAGAGTTCTCCTAATTGAGCTTCTAATTTTCTGTACTGATTGACTAACGCTGCAATAGTTATCTCTGCTGTGTAATTTTCAATAGTCACATGTTGTCAAGCTAGGCAATCCGAATTTCGATTCACAATTTGATTTTCACTTTGTCTTTCTATCCTTTAGACGGACAAAAACATTCGTATTCTGTCAACTTATCGTAACTTTCGTAGTTCGATGTTTCGACAATAGTTCTATACTTTGAAACGGATATATATATGAACTTCAAAAGTAAAGCGGTAAGTGCACTAAAAAATTGTGAACTCACTTCTCTTCCTTCACTCTCTGTCTATCTTCAATTGATTATGCTGTCACTGGTTCAATTTTCTTTCTTCAGGTGAAGTTTTCACAGGTGAATGCTACTGAGGCAGTACGAAGGTAATAATTTTTAGTTGTAGCGTTTAGAATTGCCATTAGCTTCTTCTGTAATAGGACTTTCTATGTCTCCGTTCAGAAAAAAATCACAGAAGCAATCTGTTTCATCTGGTGCACCGCAAAGTTCAGTGACAGATCCTGTATTGTATAAAATATATACAGCAGATATGCCAATTCCGTCAGTAGAGGAAAACACCAAAATCATCTTATTTGCTGACGATACCTTAATTTACTCGTCTCAAATTAACCCAGTAAAAGCAGTTCAGTCAATTGTTAATTACATAGTGAACCTACAAAAGTACTTCATCAAATGGGTTATGCAAATAAATGTTCAAAAAGCCCAATTGACTATATTCAAAAATCCTCACAAGCACTTTACTTTAAAAAAGAATAGGTGAAGCAACCATACGTCCTTCCCGCAATCTAAAGTATCTGGGAATAACACTTAATGAAACGATCAGATTTGATCCTCATCTTCGAAACAGTACCAAAAAAGCCTACAGTGCATTCTCCTGCATTCGGTTTCTTCCCCGTAAGCAACCAGGGCTATGCACCAAAGCAAAGTCAACCCTATATAAAACACGGATGAAACCCATGATCACCTACGCTACACCAATTCGGTTGACATGTTCCAAAGCAGCTATGGGAGAAGCCGCAAAGTTGGAACGAAAAGTTCTACGAGCTTATACTCGACTCTACTTCAATCTTCCCCAAAAACAGAACAAAACGCCACTATCGCAGCGAAAAATTATACGAAGAAGCTAAGCTCTTCAGCAGAATAAAACATTTGGCGTTTCGGTACTAGAACAGCCTTAGCGAGCATCCAAACTAACGGATGCAGAAAAATTCAACGATGCAGCCACATTACAACGGGGGAAATTCATCAGGCCAAATAGTATCATCAACCGAGAAGCGGATGAAATATTTGAAGAGCTGTATACCAACAAAGGTCATCCTGAAGTTCATCGAGGATAGTTAGATAAGCAAAGATGTAAAAGGATAATAAGAAAATTCTTTAGTTTTTTAAGCTTTATTGTATATAGTAGGTTAAGTATTTATTTAGGTTTATGGTTAGTAGGTTAAGTATTTATTAAGGTTAAAACTAAATGAAGACAAGACAGCGCGTGATGCAAGCGCATATTAATAATTTCAGTGACTTTTTAACAGTTGAATTCGATCGAGAATATATAATGTATAATTAGATAAGAAAAAGTAACCCTAACTAGCATATTCACTTAAATAAACAAAAATGTGTCCAGAGTGTAGAATTAATTAAGAATGACATGTATTAATATTGTAAGACAGCAATAAATGTATTGTATTGTATCATCTCCGCCTGCAGTGAAAATGACGATAATTCAGAGGTGGAAGAACGCAGTGAAACAAATGAGAAACAATTTCCGACACACTTAAATTTTTTCTCGCTCTTCCTCTACTTACTGTGCGCCATATATTGCAAGGAATATTTCAAGAATCTAACATGGATGTTTACAACAGCCAGTTGGTTCTTACATTATTTCATTCACTCAAGCAATTTTGCGTGGCAAAAATGTCTGGTCAACACAAAAAAAAAAGCGCATAGAACTTCAGCAACCAACATTTTTCATACATCGAAAGACCTGCGCCCTATTCAGGATTTCAGTATGTATTGACAAAAAGCAAAGACAGATTTAACTTTATAATAAATTGTCTCATGTTAGACGACATTTCTATTGGACTAAAAATACAACAAAAAGACAGATACGAACCTTATTACCAAACGTACAAATAAATAAGGGATTCTTATAGAACTGGTCAACTCAAGAAGTAGAAGACAAGGTACAGCAATGTCTTCTCACGATAATTCGTTGAAATTGTTGCCTTGTACCGATTGTCTTACTGAACTTAAGAATACAATGTTAACGATACGGCCAAGACACCATTCATTGTAGGCGGCGTGGAAGCGTTTGACGAATTTGGTCAAACCAAGATAAAAAAGGAGGATGTGTACTATCTGCTCGTATTAAAAGCATTGCATGACAAAATCTCAATGTGAAAATTGCAAAGAACACAAAAATGATGTATGTGACTGTTATAAACTAATTCATACATCTTGAATATTGTGTTTGTATAATTTATTCGGTTTATTTTGTTGAAGTAAGTAAAAAAGTTCACTTTTTTCTAAAATTTAAGATTTTTAAGACTGCCTTGCTTGACCTCAGAAATAATTAAGCAAAAACCTAATTTTTTAAAATTCCGACAGAAATATTCTCTTTGAATTATTATTTTTAAACATAAATTAGGCATGATTGTCCTTAAAAATATGGTAATAATCTAATCTTGATATATATCAATTGCATTTTCTTTGGAAAAAACCAGCATCGAATCAAAAATTAATAATTGGTAATAACTTTACGAATCATTGAAACAGAAATCTATTATCAACATTAGTTTTGTTGACACGAAAGTTTTGGAAAAGTTTTTGTGATATTCTCCAATATACTTTAAATCTTTTAAAATTAATTAAAAAATGAAAACAAATATATGTGAAATGATTTGAAAGTACAAGGACTGTTAGCAGTAGAGCTAATTTAGCCAGCTTCGGAAAAGACGGTGAATACACTTTAATTGAATGTAGTTAACGTTGAAAAAATTCCTTGACTTTTGACAAATATAAACTCTGTGTCCATTTTCATGTTCATTTTTTTTCGAATTTTACAATGGATAATGTTTATGAAACCAGTCCTTTCTTGTTTGTGCACAGTTTAACATCGTTTTGTTGGTGTTAATACCTTAAAATTACATCTAAAATACAATAACATCAATAAAACGGTGCCGACGAGCCAACTCCTTGATTTGAACAAATTTGGGAACTATTAACCCAAAAAATAACATTATGCTATCAATAATCATTTACGTACATTGGTGCACATGTATTCTTTTTTAAGAGTAGATTTCATTATAATTTAATATCACTTACAATTGTTATTCAGTAAAATAACCGTGAAAACACAGTTAATATAATACTAGGAACTACAAATCAAAAATTGTACCTACCTCTTTCCTATAGTTATAAAATACACGAAGTCCTGGCTGTTCTTCATGGAATGGATTAAATTCAATAGTTACAGGACACGTTCCAGACTCAAACTCATCTTCCGGTAAGTAGTCAGCCTTCCCATGAAATTCTTCAATTAAATAATTTGGTGCTAAGCTTTTTACTGTTTCCAAATATGTTCCTTTTACATAGAATATATCATGATCTTTTTTCTTGATATCACGAAGCCCTTTATGCATTACACGCTTAGCAAAAAACATATGATTTCTAGCTAGTTCCTTTGGAATATAACGTTTGTAATTTTTTTCGAGATCTTCAATTGAAATATTCTTCTCAAGCATATCAATATACATTTCAGTAACTCCCAATCCTAGGACATTATCCTTAAACGCGGGATATTTAATCTCTGGTATTTTGTCATTCACTAAATCATATCGAACTTGGTGGTAGAAGTAATCGTATGTATCTTTATCTAATTTTTTCAGCGTGCTCAGCTGTGGCACTTTAAACCGCATTCGAAAATCATACTTGATACCTGGCTGCAGGCCGTGCGACAGAGGCAACCAGTTTTGCGTTCCACTAATGCGGAGGCCAAAGAGAAGTCTCGTCACCGGAGCAATATTTAATTTTTTGCTGCTCATAAAAATACATACTGACTCACAGGTATCATCCGAACTAAAAGGAACTGTTTCGAATTCTTTTGTTTTGTAGTTGAAAATGTAAATTGATCCTATAGACATTTTAATAAACTCCTACAATCCTATTCAACGTTATAATAATAAATATTTGAAAATAACAAGAACGATAATTGACGCTAGTATACGAAATTGTGGAACGTTTAGTTCCTTATCAGCCGTCGAGTCTAATTCATGTTTATGTACAGGATTTAATCATAACAACGGCATCTTGGTATCTGTGAATAGAAAGACAAACAGATATTACATTCATTTGATGGTAATGCATTAATATGAACAACAAACTAAATTAACATTTTATCTATTAGTTTAATTTAAAATATTTGTATTGGCGTGAAGTGGTATGAAACAGTGAGCTTAATTTAAGAATTTTAAATTTATTTCAATCTTATTCTTTGTTATCCGGTGCAGCTGTCTAAACAGTTCTTCCTTAAACTTAAAATGACTTGCAACTTCTGCCTGGTTAACTTGCCTAAAGTGTCTAAAATTCCACGATGCTTTGCAAGGATTATTATTTACTAGTTCTGCAATTAATGGATTGATGTCAGTGCTATAGTTCACCATCATTTTGCACCTGCAAGCACAAATTTCTGGTTGCAAAAATAAAGAGGAACGCCGTTTCGAGGGATCGATTTTACGCATAAGCTCCAAGAGGCAGCGGCAAAACGGATGACGTACAGATATACCATTTTTATGATAAAATTATTTTTCTTGCATTAAGAGGTGACTTCCGGTCTCGCAATCGATATTGGGTTAATATCGCTTCATATACTTTGTTGCATGCAAAATATATATACGCTTCATATACTTTGTGCAAAATATAATCTAGGGTAGAAATGGCGTTGGACCAACAAATTTACATATCTAGAACATTCTGATTGAATCAAAATAAATTATTTAACTTTAAAATCCGATAGGAAATATGAGAATATAAAATTAAAATATATCCGCCCAACGCTCACGCTGCCGCTGGCGTACGCCTGTCGTCGTATACGATAAGCTACGCATCGTTTCCTAGCCTAATAAATCAAGCTGCGTTTAAATGAAATTAGAGACTTTTGAACGATTATTTTCCGTATAATGTAAACATACGATGCAAGACCATGGTAGGGTCAGAACGAATCTCAGTTTGTCAAGTCAATATTTCAGTGTCACTTAATAATATTTCACATAATATTTCATATAATTTATCAAAAGAGTCGATGTACTATTGTGCTACTTGTTCGGCTAAGCCGACTTGCACATAGGTGATTGTTTCGAACTATACTACTCAAAGCAAGACTATAAGAAGTCTTACATGTAAATACATTAAAATTTGGCTGATTCTTTTAAATTATATGAAAATCTTTAAAATAAAGCTTTAGTTTTTATAACGCAAACGCGCGACGTGAATATTTTCTTTACTGCGCGCAGTACCTGGTGTTAAAGCGACGCTCGCCTGCAAAGGTTTAGGCCATTAGGGTCCTTATGCCAATTTTTATTGCTCTGTAGGATTTCTTTGGTTGTTTTGTAAGTGTAAGGCCTAAGCGCTTCATTTATTTTGCATTTATTCATGTAATTTTAAATAGCATATATCTCATTTTGGTGGATTTGTATATTTGGTCCAACACTCTTTCCATTGGCGTTATATTTGAATCTACTTTCCCTGGATTTGACAGACTCATCAAATTCTGGCTAGTTCATCCGCACTTTCGTTTCCGTCAACATCTCCGTGTCCAGGGATCGCCGTTAATTTCACTTTTTTGGTTTGGTTCTATTGATTTTCCTCCTACTTGAAGGAACGTTACTCTCTGTTGATTTGAGATTCTAGAGGTAAGAATAATTGGTTAAAGGAATCAATATGTTTTTCTTTGACTTCTATTATATGAGCAGCCCAGGTTTGTTTTTATCCATCGTTGCTTTGTTAACCAATCTTGCTTGTTTTTATTCTATAAGTATAAATTTATCTGAGTATATATTTCGCCGGGCTTCGATGGTTCGTGTATAACATAAGCTTCGTTTCGACGGTATCAAAGTTGTGTCCATTGTCCTCCCGCGTATATTTCAGTCCATTCAACTTAGACTTAATCTGCCACAAGAATCCATAATAAAGGTGAAAGAACACATTGTGGACATCAACGATCCAAACGTATGTTAATGCTGCTTGATCCCCGGTTCTAAGAGCAAATTATTGAACTAACTAGCCAATCAGGGTAGCATTCACCTCTCTTTTTCCTAGAGGCCTCTTCATTGCATCGTGGCTGGTATCGTCATAAGTCTTTATCCAGAAATGCACCTAGTGCTATTTTTTTATATACAAAAGATTTTGATTTTTCAAGTCAACTCGTACAAGGCGTTTCTCTTGAATTTTAACATCTTTTATGAGTGCTCATTAGAATGTAGTAAGTATATTCTTCGGTGTCCTTAGATGCTTGTCCACCACCTTAAACTTCGTTTTGAAAATTAACGACGTCAGGTTAATCAGCACAGTTTGGATTAGTCTTATCATTCCTACTCACATTGGTATACATCCCACGTTCGCCTGTCCCAATGGCTTCCTTCTGCCGGAATTTTCTCCCCCTTCTGAATAATGGAAAAATACGTCGTCTATTCTCTCAATAAATGAGTTGTATGCCCACTTTATTCGTTTCTCCATACAGATGGTCCCAACCGCTTTCCATTCCGAGATGTATGGTTTCCTTTCTTGAACCGCCTCGGCCATCACTTTATTTGTCAAACGCTTCTCGGAGAATGGGTCCGCTTAAGCAGTAGTGTGCGCCTTTTCAGTTTCCGTCAAGCTACCGTCACTCTCCCTAAACTGTGACGTTTCGTTTTACGTATTTCTTTCCCATGGTGTGTTGGAATTACTGGGCAATCGCCGCAATTTAAACGTTCTTTTTTTTTTTAGGTTTTATGAACTTCCGATATAAAGTTCGCTGGTCTCTCATTCTCCCACATTGGATCTTTGTCCTCTCTTACGAAGCATTAAGAACAGCTTCTTCAATGGCTCTAACAATTTAACCTTGTTCATTGCATTAACAGCATACTCAAATTTAAGAATGTTTTCAGAGATGCCGGAGATTTTTCTTCTCCCATTCGTGTACAATGCCTAGTGGGTGGGTCTTGGGATGGGCTCCATCCAGGCCGTATCTCACAACATTGTAGTCTGACATTAAATATGTTCCGTTTTTTTTTCAATTTTTTTTTTTAGCAAACAAACGAATTTTTGTAACAAACATAGGTGTCCTTCATACGGCGTGGAATGTTGTTTGATTTCATCAAAAGCTTTATAATAAGCCCGTGGTCCGCAATAGCTAATTATGACTATTGTGCATTGCATCTAATTGAGAGTGGTATATTTGTTCCTCTCACAATATTCTACTAGCCTTTGTTCTTCCGATGGTGAAGTGTGTTTCACATCTGTCGAAAAGAACAACGATGCAATATCTGTGTGGGAGAGTTGTCTCTGACCTTAAAAGATCACCCGCTCCGGGAGTAAACTATAGCACCCACACTGGGTGTACACCAGCCCTGGGTAAATTTAAAGGAATCTCGAGTGTGTAGTCATCTATACGATTTCATGGGGACACGGTTATTGGACCAGTGCTAGTCCTATTTCTTTCGTGAACTTTCAAAGCAAGAAATAAGCTGCATAATAACTGACCCGAATACAATAGCGCAAGGAACAGGCACCACTGCCATCATTGGAGAGATACTATCGCTGACATTAGTCATGAACGAAATAGGCCTGCTCCCAATCCTGACACATGCATGAGCAAGCATTCATCCGATGGACGCATTATCACACAGCAACCACAGTCATAACGAAATTTTCTATTATACAAGTAAAATTAAGAGCCCAACCTTTTACTAATCAAGGCTTTGTGGGGAAAATCAAGAAAGAAACTGATTTGAAATATGAAGCTTGTGGGGAAAATTAGGAAAGGAGGAAGCTGTATTTTAAGACCAAGTTGTCATTTCAATTTCTCTTATAATAGAATTAACAGGCTTACTGTTTTTTTTTTGCAAACATAAAATTATACAAAATAATTGTCTTATTTTCTCAATATAAGAAATTAAATCTCTATTTCTCTATTTAAATCTAAGTGAAATGGTTTGCAGATGTAATTTTAATGGTGAACTGAACATATTCGAATCGAATAAGTATTGAGAGTGACAACTAATATTTTTAATTTTAATTCAGCGGAACGATAATTGGTCAAGTTTGCATAGTGTCTGATTTATGTCATTTTGAATATATAACGTTTTTTTAATCCTGCATCTAATAAAATCAAGATCAATATGACTACTCGGACACATCTTGAATGGTCAAAGTCTTACCCGTGCAAACCGCAGGATAACATAATTTCGCATCAATACGCAAAATCTAAACCATTCATTCCATCTTATGAAAAAACGGTAAATACAATACATTTAATTGTCTTCATAGTTATTTTCAATGAATATCTCAGTGCTGCCCAATTAATATGAAGCTTTTGCTCAGTTGGGAATATGCAAGAGTCTGGGAACGGGAACACGATGCATATATATGTGCACGAAAGAAATCCGAGAAGAGTCGTATCTTAAAGCGCAAACCAGCAAAAGGAGCACTAAAAACGACTTACAATTCAGATCGCTTGAAAAGACGGTGAAATTAAGTAGATATTTATTTGAAATGTAAATTAAATGATTTTTTTTCATCTAGTTCTCTAAGCTCTCAAATAGAAAAGAAGACCTCGAAACTGAGAAGAACGACTTTTCCAGTTGCAAAACAGGTCGATAAAAGAAATGAATCCGATTTATTGAACTATGGGAACGTAGATACCCTACCTGTTAACTTGCAACCATCGGAGATGAATCCTATTGACAAAATTGCTTGCCATAACATAGCCACGAAAAATGATATGAAACCGATGACAAACGAATGCAGCCAGCACATCCCGCCAGTTTACATCGATCCGAATCAGTACTTAGGTGGCGTTCCTATAGAAGGCAATGAACGATAAGATTTTTTCGTAAATGTGAGTTGTTTTGTTTTTACTTTGGATCCCGAATAAATTTGTTAAATATGAAATACATGGGCTTTATAGCTATGTGCTTTTTTGGATAGTTTCTTATAGCTGACTATATTTGTTTACGTTTTATCATAATCACCTTTTATCATTTATAACAATCGGCATTGATGTTCAGTCCGGTTCTCCACGCCCATTTATTTCAATTCAATTCCGCTTTATTAAAAACAACTGTGCTACAAAAAACATAGGCAACATTAAAATTAACAAACAAACAAAATTACTGCAAAAGCAAGTTTTTATCGATCCAAAAGCCATTTGACATATGGTTTTGACCTTTTGATCAATGTATCTGGATTGAAAGAGCAGTTGAAAACATGTTACCTTAAGGGCTTTACTATGCATGATTTGAACACTATAAAGATGCTGATCCAGATGGACACCGAGGTACATTACAGAGAATTTTTGTTGGTATTATACCCGCTCAGAACTTCTCGCGGCCATCATAATATTGAAATCTTTTCAACTATGTTTTAAGTTTTCCATCAGCAATTTTCGAAACAAAATCGATTCGCATTTTTGTACGTTGATTTTCATTGTCATAATGCTACTTTAAAACCCCTTGCCCCCTTGGAATACTGAAGCTTGTAAACCTGCCGTAAAGATAATCAGGTCATGGCGAACTCAATTAGATCGTTCAAATCAACATGTTAAAATAAAAGTTATTCAAAAGATTACGATCAGAGATAACTGAAGGTTGCCCCGTCACTGTTCCTTACTTAACATCATTGAAGGCCTAGAAATCGTAAATAATTTTCAGACGTGAAACGATTTCCCGTACAACATATTACACATCATAGGGATGACAAATTGAAAAAAAATATCAGGAAAAGTCCGCAGATAGCGGACGAAAATAATAGAAGACGAGAGTGACCAGACTTCGAAAAGAAAACCACGAATTGAGGCTACGGCTACAGTCCCTCAAAGATCTATTAAGGAATGAAGAGTCACGACCCGCAACCGCAACAGGATATAAATACAGAAACAAAGGCAAAGAAGAATGCGGAACAAACTATTTCAGAAAAAAGAGCTGGAGGCACAAACTATAGCCAAAATTATTATTCATCGCTATTATTCAAAAGTTAACTATTAAAACAAAATCAATTGTTAATTTCAAGCCAGCTAAAAGTGCACTGAATTCTGGGGAAGTTCCACACTTCCCCTATACCCGAAAAAGTGAAATAAAATCAGACCTTTTTGTTGAGGAGTTTAGACAGCGAGGAGGATACGGTCGATCTTCTTCAAGTGCTCAAGGAAGCTGCATCCTAAATTGAATTTATATACGTCAAAACCTTTGCGAGAAGAAGATCGACTTTACAAAAGAAGAATTTACTACTTTACCGAATACAAATTTCAAACAAAAGCAGTCCAAATGTCCTTCAACAAATAAGGTACATGAATTTCAGAGTGGTGAGGTGGAAACGCCACCAAAGAGAAATCAACCAGTGTTAAAAAATTTGGTCAATTGTTCACCGATTGTGCCATGCAATATCGGTGCGTTCAATGCAAAGATGTTCATGCCCCCGGTGAGTGCAAATTGTCTCAGACGGAGCCAAAAGAAAAATTATACTGTGTTAACTGTGGTGTTTTTGGTCTTCCAGGATCACATCGAGGATGCTCGCGATATCAAGATGCAAAAGTAAAACTTATTCCAAAGAAAACTCAAGTACATCGTAGCATCATACCTTCCATTTTCATCAAGCCCGGAGTATCATTTGTACTTGCCGCTAGAGGAGCAGCAGATAATGCTGCAAATATTGTAAGTGGCAACAATAAGCTGCTTCTTAAAATAAAACCAGCAAAATAATTCTTTTTCGGAGAGAATCGATTAAAAAGATTAAAAATTAACTGTTTTTCAGCATTTAGATCTTTCAAATGTCTCCAAATAACTTATCATCCAGTCACATTGCCATGGATAAGCTTCGTCCCATCTCGATTAACGTCAACTCCATTGTTACTCTACATCGACGTGACTATCTGCTTGAATTCATTGTTTTACAGTAGTCCGACTTCATACTTCTCCTTGAAACCCACCTCAATTGATGGCACTGCATGACATTCAAGGATTTTGAATTCGTAAGAAACTATAGGGTAAACGGTGATGGGAGAGGTGGCACCGCGATATTGGTTAAAAGACCATTTCGTTTCCAAAATATTGATAAAGTCGAATTTTAAAACTTTGAATTTCTTGTAGTGTGCGTTATCAAAATTTCACTGCCAGGTAGGTATAACCTCTTCGTTATTTCCGCCTATGCAACTGGACGAAACGTTCCCAAGTTCAAGGAGGAGCTTAATTCCTTGTTTGAAATCCTTGAATCCAACAGGCCGTATGGTTATTTTATTCTTGTCGGAGACCTGAACGCTCGGCATACATCATGGCTGGACGCCAATAATAATCCAAAAAGTGTTTTCCTGAAATCATGGATAACAGAGATACAAAATGAATACAGGCGCAATCTTTATGGGTCGGAATTCCCAACAAACCCTAGGACAAGTTCATATTTGGACTTTTGAATTGCTGATGCAGGACTTGAATTCAGCTTTAATAGCCCAGAACGGAAATTATCGGTGCTTCCTTATGATAGCGACAATAACGCAATCGTAATAGAAATCAATCATCACAGGAATGATTTCTTCCTAATCCCGATTCAACATGAAAATCATCGGTTCAATTTCAAAAAACGGATTGCGGAAAGTTTCAAAATATGTTTAATCGGGATTACCAAAAGCAATGTCCTCCTTTTGATGATGGCAACGCTTCCTCAATGATTCCTAATGACAGAAATCTAACTAACAATGAAATAGATCTCTATTTATTGAAATTAGAGAAGCTGACGTTGGAATGGATTGAGAAAGTAGTGCCCAAGATTAAACATCAAAACAATATGGAAGGATATGAAACACCAACCATCGCAATATTAAAAAGATTGAAAAGCCTTCTTCTCACACGCGTCAACAATATTAATCGGCGATTTTTGGACTACAACCATCCCTCGTTGACTAGAACTTAATCCGTTCATACTTCAGGAGTGAGGTCAGCAATCAATGAGCGAAAAAACTTAGGAGTATCAGCAGGAGCAACAGGCCAATTTATTTATTTATTCTCGGAGTGAAGGTATGGAATCTTGGAGTCACTAGTGATGAGATAAATTTTCTCGATAGGGCTGGTATCAAAATAGATAGTACGACTCCGGATAGAAACGGAAACAGGATCACACATATCCATCACATATAGGTTTCCAGAATCTTGTACTGATTGGAACACATTTCGAATTGGTTCATCTACGAAATCCTGCGAGAGGAAATCAAATATTTTCATAGGTCGTTGAAGCAGCAGTTTCCGACCTCAAATCAAGACTGCAAGGCGAACCAATTCTTCATTGCAATGAAACATTAACATCTGACCTCATACCAAGCTTGAATCTTATTGATTGCAGTGCAAATCATTTAGTAAGGCATCGGATACAATGGCATATCGCTTATAACGTCTCTTTCTAGATGGTTGTTTGCGCCTGCTATCCTAATAACGTGACAGTACAACAGTTACAACAGTATCGTTTAGAACGAAATATCGCCTATAACGTCCTCCTTTTCTGGCTCCCAGATTGAGTTTTATCAGATACAAAGGCAACCACCTGCCATTATTAAAATTTTCTTCGAATTAGCGAATATTTTGGTGTTCCCACTACAAATTATCTCCTGTTTTGCGTATTGAATTTTGCTCCAGTCTTTACTTTAGGCTTTGGTCGTGCATATGACCTGTGTGTTTTTCCGTCGTTTGTGAAATTTTTTAAGATTTGTGAAGTATGATGTGTGGAGGAAAAAGCTCACATGCTATGGCGTTTGGAGGCTGGAGACTCAAACACTGAAATCGCCAAAGACCTAGAGATAAGCCACTCCACTATTACCTCATTTAAGAAAAATCGAGGGGTGATAGAAAATTCGTTTAATGAGCGATGTTCGAGCAATAAAATGGCTAGATGCAGTACACACGCCGATATTGAAGAAGCTCTTGTAGTGTGGTTTAAACAACAAAGGTCAAATAATATACCAATAAACGGACCAATTCTACAGAACAAAGCGAATTCGTTTGCTCATATGATGGGGAAAGATGTTCAGATTTCGATGGCAAGGATACAAAGATTTCGGAAAATACATAGCATCGTTTTCCGAAAAATTTGTGTTGAATCTGAAGCCTTTCCCAAGAATGTGACAGACACATGGCTAGAAAATTTCATCCCGGAAGTCATTAAAGGGTACGAAGAAGACGAAATATTTAATGCAGATGAGACTGAATTGTTTTTGAAACTAACTCCAGATCGAACGATGAAACTTACAGGGGAAAAGTGCAGTGGTGGAAAAGAATCCAAAGAAAGGGTTACAGTTATGATTGCAGCCAATATGAGCGGTACAGTAAAAAGGAAACTTTTAGTGGTCGCTAAATACGCAAAGCTAAGGTGCTTCAAAAATGTGGTAACTTTACCGGTGCTGTACAAGAATAACAAAATTGCATAGATGACACGAGAATTATTTGCAGATTGAGACAATGAAAAAAAATTGAAAAAGAAAAAACTTCTCCTATTTGTTGATAACTGCCCAGCGCATGATAAAATCTATTTGAAAGCCATCAAGTTAGTATTATTACCTCCAAATACTACAGTAATCCTACAGCCGATGGACCAAGGGGTAATAAAACTATTCAAGACCAATTACAGGAAACAGATTGTTTTAAAATTAATTCATGATCTTGAAAATAATACTACAGAAACAAAACTTAGCATGTTAGACGCGATCTCAAGCGATTGCTAACTATTTCAAAGATGCAAGATGGCAAAGGAACACATCACTATTGAACGACATAGAACGAAGTGAAACCCTAGCCGAATGGGCTGAGAAGCTCGATCTGAGAATTCCAGAGATTACATTAAATAAATTTGAAAGTCTACATATCGACCAATGTAACTGATGAAGAAATCTTTGCTAACATCTTTGCATAAATTTTATACTTTTGCTCTTTCAGAGAATTCAAGTTTGACGTTATACTAAATGAAGCATTAAACACCCACATTGAGAAATATGAGTTGATACTGAATTGTAAATTTGGTTTACGTGCCAGGCATTCGACCATACATGCGATAACGAAAGTAACCTCAGACATCTGTTGGAAACCAAATGATAGTGAATGTGTTGGAGCGTGTCTCATTGATATGAGGAAAGCCTTTGATACGGTGTCGTTAGATGGACTAATTTTTAAACTCCTTAAGAACAGGTTCCCAACACACCTTGTCATCATGATGTGCAATATGTTATCACACATATACCACACACAATTCTTTGAAAAGACGAATTAACAACATGTCTCTCCCTTAATATATGGATAAATGAAAGAAACAACAGTTTATTTTAAACGATGTATCTTACATCGTTAAAACTTACAACAAAAATTGAATAGTTGTTAAGATATGCTTCAAATGATTCCTAAACTTTACACCAAACGTGATAAACTTCAATGTTATACCAAAGTTCGCAATAATTCATTTTTAAATTCAATAGCGCTCCCAATGGTACTGAGCAAAGAATGACGTTTTCTTGCGACACAAAACATTTTTTTAATGAAAACTGATGAAATTTCAACCAAATTTTTAAAATGTTTTCATCATTCTAGTCGGATCCCGGTATCGATAACATGATTAATTACATTATTAAGTCATTTTACAATTATAATAAATCCGTTTATCAGGTCACTCGATGTTCTTTAATGTAAGATACGCTGCTTGATGATGTAAACAAAACTACATACACTTATCTAGGGAAATTTTCACGTGTGCATGAGCAAGATTGTCGCCAATTCATAATGCGCAGGAACAGGACCCGCTACGGCAGCATCCGAGCAAAACATCAATACTCACGGTGGAGCGTTACTCTTGACATTTGAGGTTGATTGAATGTATGACAAGTCACCATGTAAATATGCATGTAATCAATACATTATATAAAATAGACTGTAAAAATCACAATGAAGAAACGAGAAGCTAAAACTATGCCACCAACAAAAACTGTGTAACTACCAATCGCAATTGATGTGGTTTGTAGTTCTTCTATCACTCAGAAACTTACTATGAAGAAATAAAAATCGCACAGGAAGTACACAGGAGACTGTGACGTTTGTGCAGGAATCGTACTAAGAAAAGATTAAAGTACGTGTTCAAACTTACACTAGAAGATTTGCTGAAACGATACTATAAGATAAACATAAGCATCAGATATCATTCAAAATGAATACGAGTTTGATATGAAGCAGTCCTAACATATATTCGAGCACAGGATCAATTAAAATATTGAAATATTCATTTTGCTACGAAAGAGCATAAATAAGCCTGTAAGTTGGTATGAAAAAATATTTTAATTTTTCAACAAATATTTTTTCTGAGGTCTACTATAATGATACATATGACTGTAAAATAAAGCATATTTTATGAAAGCACAAGAAGTTAGTTCAGAGAGGCAAAGCATAGCGTGAACGTGATGAATGCCATAGTTGAAAGCGAATCGTTACTTAAAAACGTATGCCTCTGCTTTGCTTCTCTCTAATTATTCTTTTTTTTTGTAGAAGCAACAAATTAATTTTTTCATATAATATAGGGTTACATAGATCTATTTCTTTAAAAAATAATAGCAAGCAGGAGGAAAGACGACATAAATTATAGAATAAAAAAACACTAGATTTCTTCATTGTCTTTGACAAAGTAAGCTTTGTTTTGACATAAGCATTGTAGATAAAAAAAGAAAAGAAGCAAATATAACATGTTCAAATACTATATATGTGTATAAAACATTAATATAATACATTCATAATAAACATTATTTGATATGAAAAGGTTGCCGTAGATTATATAACCCGCGCCGTTTGCCAATGCGTAGAATAACGAAAGAAATTCTTCAAATATTTAAGACCAGCGTACGCAATGTTGGTCTCCTAAATAAAAGCTCATTATAATCCATAATCCTTAATCCATAATCATAATCATATAAACCATAATCTTCTAGTTCAACACGCGAAACAAATAGGAATCCAAACGGACGACACCTGCCGAGCTTGCGGCGAGGAGGAAGAAAGTACAGAACACTTCCTCCTAGATTGCCCGACTCTGGCCAACAAACGCCTTATTTGACTGAGGTGTACTGGCGTAACAGAATTGGAACACTTGGCGATCACAGAATTGGAAGACCGGAACACTTGGCGACCACAGAACTGGAGGAACTCCTTGGCTTCTGTAGGACGACAGGATGGACGATCTGTAAACAATATTACTTCACATGGGGAGCTAAGGGCCGATTCTGGCCTATGCTATTTTCCAGCAAGTGGACCCCAGTACAAATAATAATACCGGAGGAGTCACGTTTGATTGGCTACGCATGAACTAGTTGCCGGACGTACTGTCGAACAGGCGCAACTTAAAATCGATGTAATAATGCGTCGAGTAAGCGGGATGATGACAGGCCGTCATTTTATTCTAGCGCGTGACCACAGAAGCGCATCCCTCGTGTTATTTCCGTTCGCGTCGGAGAAACAATCATCGAATCAAAGGAATCATTAATATACCTTGGCTTGATAATTGACTCGAAGATAAGCTTCTTCGAGCGTCAGCAAATAAGACTGCTGCGGGAGTGTCAGCTCCTAGTCGCCTTATGGCCAACTCGGGAGGACCAACTTCGGGTAAGAGACGGCTACTTATGAGTGCACTGGATTCAGTGCTCTTGTACAGCTCTAAAGTCTGGGCAGACGCTTTTAGCAAGGAGTCATACCGAACACATCTCGCACAGGAACAGAGGCGAGGAGCTCTTCGGATTGCAGCTGGATACCGCACTGTCTCTGAACCTGCAGTCTTGGTTATCTCGAGGGTGGTTCCTATTATACTTCTTGCAGAAGAACGGAAACGTATGTACTTACGTAGGGGGAAATCGGCGAGAAAAGCTGTCAGCCGAGCGGAAAGGAGAAGGACCCTACCTTTATAGCAACAATTATGGGTAAGCGAAACGCGAGGCAGGTGGACCGCACGGCTTATCAATGACTTTTACTGAGACTATTACCTGGCACAACTACTCAGTGGTCACGGATATTTTAGTCTTACCTGTATAAGATGGGAAAGTCACTGTCCCCAGCCTGCTTGTTCTGCCCGCAGATGACAGATGACGTCTACCACACGTTCTTTACGTGTGCAGATGGACAAGACTTCGTTCGCAGCTCTCGGAGAAAATAGGAGGGCTCTCTCCAGAAAGCGTAACGGGACAATAATGCAATCAAAAGCCGATTGGAACTGCGTGTCGCATTGAGTACGGACAGTTTTTCTTATATAGAAGGGCATCATGGATCAACGGAAGGGAGATCTCCTCAATCCTGTACCTTCCCATCCATCCGTGCCGAAAGAGAGATTTCCTTGAACCAAAAGGGGCCGCTAGACAATGAATGTGAGGCCTTGTCCGAAGTAATGTGACAAACAGTTCCAGACGAGGTTCTTGGTGTGACAGGGGTGATGTTTAGTCGGTAGTCCGGTTGCCACCGGGATACCGACACTCATGGCGTAAATACCCTTCACCTCCCAACCATTAAAAAAAATTTAAAATTTATATTCTTTGTTGCGATGAATGCAAGCAAATAGAACATTGCCAAGTGAACAAATAAGATTGAGAAGTTTTACTGGATTGAGCAAATACTGTCAAGTCTCATGAAGATAACTTGCAATACGCACTGGCGGGTTGGTAGATAAAAGCACAACTCATCAAAGAACTTTATTGTTATTTTTTTACATAGTAAAAGTTAGTAACCAGCAAGAGAAAAACCTATCAGACTGTTCAAGTTCATCAAAGGAACATTCTCCCATTCTACGGAGGAATATGAGGACTCGGGCACGAGTCTACTCATTTTTTGTGAAGTAAGAGTATTATATTGTTTTCTGTTAAGCACGCACTAATTTTCGAAACTACATACCATCTGAAGATTTTCTCTTTGTCAAAAATAATTATGAAATCTGTAATAAAGGAACTCGGACGAAAATGTTATAAGAAAGGTTGTAAGAAAACGTTTACTGAGTTGATCGGTGATCGACTGAGTACGAAGTTACTAACAATAACTTGAAATTTACGGAATTCGATTCTGTGCAGATACTTCCAGAGGTACGAACTCGAAACGCAAAACAAGATTAATTTAAAATTAGAATATAAGGTTGAGATATTGTTTGAAAATTCTTTAGAAACAAATTCAGTACTGTTTCAGATTCAAGTGTTGCTACAATGGAAAAGTCAAGGAACAAATCCTTATTTTCTTGAAATTTTTTTAGAAGTCTGATGTTATCAGCATGTTGAGATATGTTAAAATGTGTAAAAAAGAAGGACAATACTTGCATTCACGGCTACATATGTAATATAAAATACTTACAATTAACTGGCATATTAAAGCAAAAGTCAGTATCAAACATGATTTGTGGCTCATGAATTAAATGTTGAAGCAGGTTAGTTAGGTTCACGGAAGTAGCATGAATTATAATACATACTGTGGTGGTACTGCAATGATATGTTATTATTTGAAGTTTCGATAAAACCCAATAGACAGGCAGCGGAAATTAAGGCCTCTTGATTTGCGATATATTTACATTGATTTTTGTTATGCCTCGCTTCCTTAGAGAATAAGACAGTGAGATAAAATAGCTCATCGAGGTCATCTTCCAGTTTCTAGTTCAAACTAGTTCCAATTTGGGATTGCTGACATGAAATTCACCCTATTTTACACAAAATAAAATAGTCCCTTCGAATCAGACATAAATATTCATTTACATTTTCTATCCCATTCCTTTCAAGATATAAACAATAAACTTTCAGCTTCTGGACAAACAAGATTAAAACATTAAGAATATACTTGGTTTGCCTCAATTTTATGGGAAGCAAAATTAGTGAAGTAAAATAATTTTAAATCGAATTTCCAGCTTATCAAAAATACTTTGTCAATAACTCCAAAACAAAATTATAGCAACATTTGATTCAGTTGTTGCCAAACAAATCAAATCATCCTTCTACTGTAATTTACTATACTTTAGAGTGTTGATTAGCTTAATGTAAAATTAGATATGGACAAGAGTGATTAGACATGACTCCCAACGAGGTCAGATGCTGATCCTGAATTTATTTAGAGAACATTCGAAAAGGCAGCAAGATATATCGTCCACGTCAAGCGACATCTCTTATTATCAGCGGGATAACAAAGAGGCAGTAGAGATATTGCCTTCGAAAAACATCACAATTCGAAGGATGAAGCGAATTTTTTCTTCTGGTCTGATTAGAAACAAGATACACATTGAAAAAAACTACTTACCGTAAATGGATATTTCCGCAAGATTTCACTGAAAGGGGCACCAAGGAATTTCAAGACGCACTTGCCATGGAATTTTTCACCCGTTTAGGCGGACAGTCATTGCACAAACAGTACCTTTTCTTCCCGAGTTAGTTGTGGGTCGGACTCAAAGCCCTCACAAAGCAAATAATTCAATTTCACCAATTTTACTTGGAAATCACTAATGAAAGGTCGTCAGTCGAATAAAACTTTCCGGGTTGCAGAAAAACAGAAATGACGATAATTCACCGCTCAGCCATATTTGTTTTGCTTTGCCTTGGCAGCAGATAAGACAACAATGGCGACCACGGATAAGAACAGAGATAATGTGATGACGTTCAATGTCTTGAAATATATTTTACAACTGGCGGTAAATTATTTCAAAAATATCATACTTAAAGTGTCAAAGAACTTCAGTATTGAAGGCAATTTCTAAGGTTTAAATTGCCACATTGTGCCTGAAACATCATTAAAAAACCTCCATACTGGAATTGGAGCTTTCATACACCTAATATAAATATGTGGGATCAAATGTTTGAAATTTTTGAACATGGTTAATACTGGATACATTTTTTGTTAGTTGTATCACAGAAAATAAAGTTTGGGGAAAAAAGAATTTTTTCGCATAAATCTTTAGTGCAAGAAATTGGAAAATTAATTGTTTCTCAGCATTCAAATCGAGTAAAATTCCTATTTAAATTTATTAGTGGTATTCGTTTTTTGAGTAATAATATATATTTAAATTACATTTTTTTCCTTCCGTTTTCGGCAGAGCCGAAAAACCAAAAGGCACTGGCCAGCGTTTTCGCTTATTTATTGTGATTGTTTACCCGTTGGAACGCGGGGGGTAGGAAATTAAATAAGGTGGGAGTGGTTAATTAGGAGTTTCCTAGGTTTATACGGACTTTGTATTTAAAGGATGATTTTTGTGGTATCAAGGAAGCTGCACAGTGATTCCAGCAATGGCTCATCGTTTTTGCATAATAATATCTTTTAAGAATATCTTTTTTATGAAATATACCGATGCTAGAATTGCAGCTGTGTGGCCACATCGATCAAAATATATTCAAGCATAATTCAAATGCTGAATCAATTTAAATTTTGAGTTTTTGATTGTTGTTTAGCTGAACTGAATGTACTTCGTGAAAATGGAATGAGCTACTTAATTGCGGAAATTGAATAAAATATTCACATTGGTACCATTTTTTCTCTTAATATTATAAGCTATTATGGGGGCATAACTTTTTTTTTGGTATTTGTGTGTCGGGTGCTGCAGTTGTAGCTTCCTTCCTTTTGATCGATCTTTTCCTATCCTGTTGCCACTCCGTTTCTTCCAGGTTGCTTCAGTCGCTCTTTAAGGCGATTTCTCCTGTATGCGCAATCTCTGATTCGCTGATTTCGTTATTATTTGTTTTTTTTTTTTAAATTATTTTCCGCTTTAAGTTAGGCTTGCTATTGTATTCTTTTAAAACTGAAAACTGCGTTTCGGTCTTGTGTTATCGATCGGAGGTTTGGGTAAAACTTCGGCTAGGGTTGGTGAGGACTTTAGAGAATTTCCATGGTGCGATTGGGAATATTGTCTATTTTGTCAAATAGTTTCAGTGCTCTGTATCTATTTCTCTATGGTTTCTAGTCGTAAGTATTTATGTATATCCGTGTTCCTAATGTACTATGGAATTCTACAGATCCATCGTATGGCTCTATTCTGCAGGGATTCGAGTGCTTTCTTGTGGATTTTGGCTGTGTGACAGAAAGCGATGCTGCCATAGAGTAGTGTGGGTCGGATTATTTGTTTGTTAATAAGTACTTTGTTTTTTAATGTTTAGGAAACCGAAGGTAAGAATAGGGTGTAAGGAGGAGAGTATTCCTAGGCAGTGGGTTCGTTTTCTGCGGATGTGGGCTTTCTCTATGTGTAATGCCGTTGGGAGTTGTCTTTTGCGTTTTGTGATGACAATGGTTTGTGTCTTGTCTTTATTTTCCATTTACGGATGTTTTCTTTTAACATTTCGACTGAGAGTTGCAGTGATGACTTCTGCTTGTCTTGAAGTATAGAATATGCAAGTGTCGTCTGCATACAGCGATACTTGAACATTTTTTGGTCAGATTGGAATCTCTGCGGTGCACAGGTTGTAGAATATTGGTGAAATGGGTGACCCTTGAGAACTCTAGCTTGAATAGTTCGCAGGCTCGAGAGGTGATCTTTCACCATAACTCTAAAAGATCGACCTTTTAAGGAAGTTGTGTATGATTTGGATGTGTGATAGAGCATTCATGCATTTGGAAGATGAATCCTGCATGCCAGACTTTGTCAAAGGCTTTAGGTATGCCAAGCATAACTAAGACTGTTGACTTCCTGCGGTTAAATCCATTTCTTATTTGCTGGGCCACCCTTGCTAGCTGGAGTTCAGTCGAGTGAACTTGTTAGAAGCCATATTGTTCATCAGGGATGATGTCTTTTTCGGCTATCACTTCGTTGAGTCTTATCAGTTATGCCTTTTTTGTTATCTTTGAGGTTGAGGAGAGGAGACTTATGGGTCTCCAATTTGTTTATTGCGTGTATTTATTCCGCGCTTGGTTATTACTATTATGATAGCCGATTTCCATGCTTTGGGGAATCGAATAAGGGAAAATTTTGTTAATTATGCCCATCTGGGTAGTAAGGGTGTTGTCTGGGAGCCACTTTAGCATTGTGTTAGTAACTGTGTCGGGTTCGGGTGCTTTCGTCTGTCCAGTTTTTGTATAAATTATTTAGTTTCTTGTACGTCAAGTGGCCGTATTACGTCCTCTACCCGAGGCTTGTTTTTGATGAGCTCGATGACTCTTCTTAAAATATAATCCTCGTCTTCAGGGTCCTCATCCCAAAAAGTATTTTCCTGAAATTGTAACTCCGGCGTGTCTGCAAAGGCTTCCACTTTTTCGGCTTGGTCATACTATATGCCGTTTGGGACGTATATGGTTGGCACAACTACCTTATTACGTTTACAGAAGTATTTAGACAACGTTCAGTAGGCATTCTCGCCAGGTTCGAGGCTCTGCAGGAAATTCTCCCATTGTTCTTTTCAAAACTGATGGATACGGTCACGAATTTCGTTTTTAATTTCGAATTTTAAATTCACGCGAGATTGCGTAGGGATTTCTGTTCTCACGTTTAAGTTCACAAATGTCTAACTTTCACTGTTATTTTGTCTTTGAGCACTATCACCTCTGTGATCAGCTCCTTATTGATCCGGAGAGGTCGTTTCCATCCATTTCTCGTAGTGTGCCTTCAAATTTTCCGGTAATGGTGATCTTCTCTATGTTACAGCGCTGACTATACCAAGTCACTTTTAAGTGGCCGTACTTTCCGTACGGCGGTCACAACACGACTCACCTACGTTTCACACTAAACAATTACGCGACTGCACATTCCTTTGCAAGTTCGCACTTCAACTATCGCTGGTAGTCTGCATACTATCTTACGTCTAATTTTCAACTGCTGTTGTACTCTGCTTGGTGTAACGATATTCTCCTACCGAATTTTACATTACATTACATTACATTTATTTGTACATTTTGTTTATGTACAATGATGTTTTGTTTATGTACAATTTTGACAATTTTAACTTATGTACTATGCTTAACCTAGCTAGCCTATGCTTTATTTTAGGTTTAAATTTGTTGATTTGGTATACATTTTTATTAATCTACATAAGTATATTAATTTTTATATTCGTCAGCCGCAGAAGATGCCTCCGAATCTCCTGAAATGGAAGTAAAAAACGTAAAGAACCAAATGCTAATGGGGGAGGGGTGGAGAAGAGGGAAATAAATGATATTATGATGGGATGGGTAGGGTTTGGGGGAGGAAAAAATATTGTAATAAATTAATTAAGATTATGTCCATAATGATAAGACGCGGTTTGGATTGTCTGTTTGGAGTTAGTCCCTAAATTTGTTTGTGGAGTAAAATCTTTTCTGAGGGGGATATCGTTTTAGGGGTGTTAAGGGGATGATTTTATAAATTGAGCGGTTGAGTAGACAGGTTGCTCATTGTTGGACCTATTGTAGAGTGTGATCCCGGTTCTGTAGAATACACGGTTATCACTATAGAGTTAAGCAATGTATTGTGGGAATAGATTTGGTCTTGGGGCGATCGAGATGGCGTTGCTTCTGTCGGAATTATTGCAACTCTGAATGAGTGCATTAATGTGATTACGTAGTTTCGACAGCAATTTAAGTAGTTCATTCGTTAAGAGGAAATCTGCACGGGTTATGTGGGCTTTATAATAGAGCTGTTGGTTGCTCACCATGTGTTTCGAACCAGGCTTATTCTATTTCAGGCTTATTCAGACATTTTCTACGAGGAAAATGTCACTCTCTTTCGTAATAGCTCCATTTGTGTGCAAAATCGCATCGGAAGACGATCCCATAAATCAGGATTGGGCGGATCAGTGTTTTGTAGTTTAATTTAGGCGGGAAAGTTTTGCACTGAAGTTCATGAGTGGGAGACGTTCGTGAAAGGCATTTGTGGCTTTACGAATATTACGGGCGACTTGGCGAATGGGGGAAGAGTTTCTGGTCAATTTCAACACCGAGATAGGTGACGTGAGTTTTTCGGGGGATGGGATAGCCTTTAATTTCGAGTTTGAACTGGGTGATATTTCTTCGTAACCCAATGCTGACTCAAGGGAATTTTCAAACAACGATAGATTCGCATTTTGTAGGGTTGAGCACCAACTTCCACTTCGTAAGGAAATCGTCGAGATGGTTGATGTATTTTGTAAATTGAATTTTGAGTTTCATTTGGGAGGGGTTGGTGTGTAGCATTTTGGATAATTTTATGTATTGAGTTTTGGACGGTTTGACTCGTCAAGGGGTCGTTAAGGTCGTTTAGCTTACTCACAGACAGAAAAACGACATCGGGATTTTGTTCGTTAAGTAAGGGCTGGAATTCATGGCGTTTGGTTGTTAGTGCTGATTTCCTTGGTGTGATCTCCTTCGTATGGGTCTGTTGAAGTTTGTCAACTTTCGCGAGGAGGTCGCTCAAACTAGCATCTTTCCGCTTATAAGTATGCTCAAGGGTGTTGATCCTGGCTTTCAGGGCTTGTTCAGTTGGAGTCACAAAGATTGTTGCAAAATCGTCTGTGGATTCGCTGGAGGATCCGTCCTCGCCTACGCCGGATATATTCTCATGTTTCGCTGCGTCCATACACCGCTTTTTGGGCTTCTTCCGCGGAGTGTGCGCTTCCCTCCTGTTGGGCCATTGATTAGTTGATGTTCACCTGGAACGAGAACGACACAACCAAATTATAATTAGTGAATATTTATCAATTTTGCTTATTCACTGAAAACAAGAAAATACTTTCTTCTTCAGACACTATCTGTTTTTTGATTCCAATATTTATTTTTAATTATTTCTCACTATCACTCAAACCAAGTCGTTGTCCAGCACACTGTTGCTTTCCTTCGATCTGAAAATATTCTTTCGCGGACACTAGGAGCCAACGAATTATGCGAAACACGTTTAGTTGCTTCCAGGAAATGCGTAAATATACGGCCTAATTAGTAAAAGACACGATGCCGCGACGAGTTCTAAGGATCACGTTGAGTGAATTGCGGGAATCCCCCAAACCTGTACCGAGTCGCTACGAATAATTGTTCAGTTACACACACACGCATGTGAATACACTTTCTGATTAGACATAGATACGAACCACTCTCACCCGGAGTCACATTGAATTTGTTTCCCTGGAGTATGGGGTATCTGGACTCCCTCTTATGTGTGAGCATTAAATGCCCACTCACGATATCGTGGCTGTATTATTGGTGGATATTTGGATATTTGGAGTTATCTTTATTTGGTAGATGTCTTAGGAACGCAAAGGTACTGTTTTTGTTGTTGTCAATTGTGTCGAAAAGCTTTAGTGCTTGGTCCCGTGACATCTTTTTATAATTCAGTATTTCTGATGAACCAAAGAGTTCCCAAAATTCTTCTTATTTCTCGGTACTCGAAAGACTGGAGCGCTATTTTGTTGGTCTTTGTCGTCTGATTGAAAGCGGAATAACCTTATAGTAGTGGCGGTCGTATGATTTGTTATGGGAGTGGGTAGAATTTGGATACGAGATCTATGCAGTGCCCTCGTTTGTTTTGCATGTCTTTCGTTCAGAGTAAGCCCAAGGTATTTAGTCGTACTTTTCTATTCTATGTGTTCGTTATCGATTATGATTGTCTGTGAAGTCTATCGTATCTTCTGGGTTACGAATATGGCTTGTGTCTTTTCCAGGTTGATTTTGACTTCCCATCTGCGAAAACATTCCAATATAGTGTTCGTTGAGCATTGCAATTTTGAAGATTTGACTTTTGATGATGGTGATGATGGGTGATCATTGAGGAACTCTAGCTTCCAAGGGACGCAGGGTTGATAGATGGTTGTCGATTTTAACACGAAATTTTCTGCCCTCCGAGAATGAGCTTATGATTTGTGTGAGCTGCAGAGGCAGGTTGAGCTCATGCATTTTGAATATAAGTCCTGCATGCCAGAATTTATCAAAGCCTTTGGCTACGTCAAACATAAACAGCCCTGTTGATTTTCTGCGATTTAGATCTGTTCTAATATGTTGGACCAACCTTATGAACTGGAGTTCAATAAAATGATTGGCTTTGAAGCCGAATCATTCTTCCGGTATGATATTTCACCAATGTAATGCCTTGTTGATGCGATGCAGTATCATCCTTTCTGCAATTTTTTCCATTGATGATAGGAGGCTAATGGGCCTCCAATTTTGTAGATATATTGGGTCCTTTTCTGGCTTCGGAAAAACAATAATCGTAGCTGATTTCCATGGTTCGGGATATATTCGCAGCTGGAGGATTGCATTTATTATGTCCGTCAATGTTTGTAGTGTGTTATCTGGTAGCCATTTTAGCATTGTGTTTGTTATTGCGTCATGCCCCGGTGCTTTGCATTTGCTCAGTGCTTGTACTAGTCCTTTAATTTCGCGGATGTCTATCGCCTGTATTGTGTAGTCATTGTGTACTTGTGTTCTAAGGAGCCTGCCTGTGGAGCTCAGTACGCTATCCGCGAAATCAAAGTTCTGTTCGTCAGATGAATTTTCGCTGAATTGCATTTGGAGGGGAGTCTACGAATGCTTCAGCTTTGCCTATGCTGCCGTATTGCATACCGTTTGGGCCATGGATTAGTGGTGTTTGGGCTTTTTCTTGCAGGTGGAAATATTTCGACGATCTCCAAAAGGCATCGGAACATGTCACATATTTCGTTTGTTAGCCGAGTGGCTTTCACTTTTAATCTAAGGTCCCCTGTAAATCTAGTTCTTCTCCTATCTTTATTCCAGGTCTATAAGTTTATTGTTGTTTTGCGGGGTTTCGTAAGGATTTACGTTTCCCTTCTTGGAATTGTGATGGTGTTGTCCTTTTCTGCCTGTGATCTTGTTTGTTAGAGATTCAATGGTTTTCTCTATGTCGTCGTCCGTTTCATGAGTTTGGTTATTGGTTCTCTGGCAAATGAGACTTGGAAAGCTTTCCAATTTGTAATTTTTCTGTCTCGTATGGGAGCTTCTACGAAAGAGTGTCTAATTCAAAAACGAACGGTTTTATGGTCTAATGATAGTTCATCAAAGGCTTCTAGGCGAACTTCATTTGTCAAATTACGTGATATGGCTTTGTCTATTGCGTGAACATGTGTTATCCCATAATGGGTTGGTTCGTGCTTTAATGCACGTGTGTGGCCTGATTCCAGCTTGTTTGCTTCTTATAACTCCCCATAGTCGATGTTTACCGTCAAGGTTTCCGTCAATGAATACCATCGAAAGATATCAGTGCTTCAAAATCTTTCGGAGGAAAGTAGCTTCCATTTCTGTGGGGATTATAAGTAGATATCACGAAAAATTCCAAGAAATCAGTTCGCACTTTGATAGCCGTGGCTTCCATGTGTTGGAGGTGGGGGGTATTGATAACATTGTGAGTCATATTTCGTCTCACGAGAATGGCTGTGCCACCTCCTCTACCAATTAGTCTATCATTTATATATAAAATGTAGTCAGGGATACTGAATCGGTTTCCTGGCTTCAAGAATGCCTCTTGGATGAGTATGATGTCGAATCTATGTTCAAATAGGAAATCTTTCAAAGCACCAGAGTTCCAAAGCAGGGAATTCGCTTTCACATGAGCATGGAGATGTAACCTATTGATTTGATCAATGTTTTTTATCTGCAAAGACCCCAAATAATTTATCCAACCATCAGATGAACTACTGAAAGCATCTAGTAAATAATCTTAGGTTACAGTGAGTGCAAAAACGATCACAGACAAGACTGGAGCAAGGCTTCTCAATCGCACTGGCTCCAAGGGACCAACTACTCCAAGAGATGCTTATTTCTTGAAAAAAAAAACAAAAAATCTCGAATAAACTTTAGAAATTGTAACGAATCGAATAATGTCAAGCAGACAAAAGAGGATAATACAGTCACAACTCTGACAAGGGCGCGAAATGAAAATCAAGATAAGGACTCAATATCCGAGATGAGCCAGGAGTACGGGTGATTCTAGTTGTACGGAGATTCTAGGAGTACGGGTGATTCTCTAATCAGTTGTCAAACCAAATGCGATGGGGTCAAACGAAATGAACAATGGGGGAGTTTCTTGCAGAACCACGAGTCTGGCGAGAATAACTTCTGTAAGATGTCTAAATACTTCCGAGTACGGAATAAAGCAGTTGTGGCACCAATACATGGTTCAAATGGGATAAGATACGACGAATCCACTAAAGCAGAAGCCTTTGCCGATATCTGGAGCTGCCATTCCGCGTAAAAACCGCCTGATGATGGGATGATGATTGTAATGAAGAGGCCGTTATATTAAACAAAGTCAGAGATCCTCTGGAAAATATGCTACATATACTACTACAAGCGGAAGAAGTGATGCGGTCACTTGACACACAGGAAATGAAAGGGTTAATACAAAGACTTGACAAACGGAAAGCAATAGAATCCGACAGCATCCTGACAGACACAATCAACACAATTTTCCGTTTGCGGAGATTTTGTACGGACTGGAAATTAGCTATCATAACAATAATACCTAAGCCCGAAAAGAAAAAACCATGTCTTTCCCCAAAACTGGAAACGCATGAGTCTTCTCTCGTCAATCCGAAAAGCGTCCGGAAAGGCATTACTGACCAGATTTTATGAAGTGATACCCGAAAAAGGTATAATACCAGACAAACAATATTGAAAATGGATTCAACCGCAATCGAAGTCAACAGGTCAAGTTATGCATGATATAGCGAAAGCCTTTGACAAAGTCTGGCATGCAGGACTCATCTTCAAAATGCAAGAATTCTCTATCATCCATTCCATCCAACACCATTACCATCCATTCAACTCATAGATTCCTTCCTAAGAGGCCGATCTTTTAGAGTAAGGGTCGAAGATCATCTCTTGAGCCTGCGAACTGTTTAAGCTGGAGTTCCACAAGGATCACCCATTTCCCCAACATTGTACAATCTTGTACAACCTGCACCGCAGGCATCTCAACCTCACCAAATAATATTCAAGTATCATTATATGTGGAAGAGACCTGCGTATACTATACCTCAAGATAAGCAAAAGTCATCACTTCAAAACAGCAAAACTCAATTGAAATAATGCAAGAATACTAAGAATAATAAGAAAATCAAGACGAACAAAGACCCAAGCAATATTCTTCAGAAGACAATATTGCCTGTCCCTGCAAAAAAAACCATACGGTGGATTTGCCGAATCCCATGGTATGTTCGGAACACGGTCATACACAATGCCTTACGTATTGACACAGTCGAAAAATATATTTGAGACAGAGCACCAAAACTATTTGGCAGAATAGGTGGGATTCCGAAAAGAACCATGGAAATCCTCAAAATCCCAGATGAAGTATTCGTAAACAATAGCAAATTTCAAAGCCTCAGATCGATTACCAATGACAGAACTGGCTAGAGTGGTGTATAAGGTTGTGGTAGTGACGACATAGGGTATTTGCATCACAACTCAACCCAAATCTTGGATTGAGTCATGAACGAAAACATTATCCCGAATCATAAAAGGCAAGAAAAACCAGGTAGGGAAAATCCTTACATTTATCCTTACATAAAATACCATGTTCGGCAAATCCCGTCCATTTAACCACTCTATATAATGTATAGTAAATTTTAGATGGATAGTGGGCCAAAGTAAATTTTTAAATCGTAAGTGTTGGCAGTTGAAAACAATAAAGCAACGAAGAAACATATCTGTGTATCTTAACTGTGGTGAGTATTCAACTGTCACATACATGAATAGAGTAAGAGTGCTAAATCGCTAAATCTCCCCGTAACTCATACTCCAAGGGTCGCTTTTTCATGGAACCGTAAGAGTTGTTTCGTGGAATTGCGTCTATTCCTCGAATTTGCACTATGTCATAAAGGATTTGGTTGGATATGTGCTTCTGGGGGTCGTCTTCCTGTTTGAAGATTCTGCAGCAGTGGCGGAGAATTTGTCTCTCTTTGCTGCGAATCTTCCCCATCTGAAGTGGGGGTAGATCACACTAGAAGGCGAAACCGAAGGTGATTAGTGGTCAAATGAGGGATTAATATCAGAGGAGCTTCATCTTTTTGGGGAGCGCGGTGCGAACATACATGGAGTGGAGAGGGCACTCAACGCGTAAGTGGCTCTTTGTAGGCTCGCCATGACGTGGACGTTTGGAAAGAGTTTTTGTATAATTAAGATGCCAAGTTAGGTTACTTTTGGTTTGGTGGGGGTTTTCGCTCCGGTGAGGAGTGGTTAGACTTTGGCTGAGCCAGATCTGGCTTGCTTGATAAGGAGAGCTTTGTCATGTATGACTATAGTCTCGCACTTTGAGGAGTTGGGGATTAGCTTACATTTGATGAAGTACTTGTGGAGATGGTCTAGGTAGTGATTGAGGCGTTGCTGAGATAGTGAAATGCTTGACGTTGTGGGATATGCCATTATATCGTCGGCATATCGCAGAATATGGATAGGTGAGAGCGACTGGGAAGGAGGTGGAATATCGGCAGTGTAAATGGAAAACAGAGTGGTTGAGAAACCCTGTAGGATGCCTGTTGGAATTGATTTCCAGACGGAGCGAGCGTTTGGGAGTTTTACTTGAGTTTACTTCCTGTTAGTGAGGAAAGACAAAATGAGTTGGCTGAGGTGCGGGTATGAGTTGAAGATGCTGTACAAGTTTCATCGTTGACAATGAATAATCAAGGTATGAAGCTCCTTATGGTTAGGTCGGGCTGATAGGTGTTTATAGGGAGGTATAGAGAGGTATTGCGTTGCTGGAATACCAGCGCTGAAGTTTGGTGCCGTTGGAGTTGGTGCTACGATTTAGCCATAGGGCATGAATCAGGGGAAATGTGGCCTGTACCGTAGTGTTGTCATGATTTCACATAGAAGGACAATATGAGGTTGGTGGGATTGAAGGAAAATTTCAAGTTCATGAGGGCGTGCTCTACCGACAATTGAGTCTAGGGAT